>CM075211.1:17503966-20249044 GCA_037577465.1 Liposcelis bostrychophila | reverse complement strand
TTATTTTCGCTCCTCGTTAACGACAAATTCCTATCGAACGATTTGTCCTTGTAGAATTTTTTTCTTTCCCTAGTTTTTACGACGTTAGCGTTTTCGTCCTCGCTTACGGATCTTAACATTTTTAATTTCGGCTTTTTATTATCGATAACTTTATTTGCCGCCGGTTGAATCGGTATTTCCGGTCTGGTTTTTATGTAATGAACTTGTTTGTTTTTCAAATTATTCAAAATTATTTCTATGATTTGACTGAAAAGTTTTTTGTGCCGTCGCAAAGTTGAGCATAAAAGCGTACGTCCTGTGGCACCATGACACCAGTGTCGGCACCACACTGCTACTGGCGTCAGAACCGAAACGATTTCCAAGCCAGAGACTTTGTTATTCTGCAATTCAAAAAAAAAAATTAATTGTTTGTTTGAGTAAGGTTAAAACTTTTAATACTCCATAAGCTCCTTACGTCAGAATTTAAATTTGAAGAAAGTAAATGTATGAACGAAAATATGATTTCTCTTAAACGTTTTTCGTTAAAACGGATCCATTTCCCGGGCATAGATTTTTGAGCTTCTATTAACAACCACATAGATCGCATTAATATCTCGACATCCATATTATTATTCTCTGGGGTAAATCTTTCTTTAGGTTCTACTTTTTCTGAATTCTTGTTAAACCATTTATTTTCCTTGAAATCATAAATCTCTTCCGATGTGACAGTTGCCTCTCTTAGATTTATCATCTCAATATGAAAATGTATGCTTTCAGCCAAGGTGATGAAGCCTTCACAGATTATTTTAGGTGCGTCGTATGACATCAAAAATCTTCGGAATACCTACAAAAAAAAAAAAAACATTTCCTTTAACCTTTTTTTTTTTTTTTTTATTTTTTTTTTATTTTTAAATGAACTTACTTTTAAAACTAATAACGGTATTTCTTTATTTGAATAGTTTATCCTCAACATATCCTGTAAAATTTTTCGGGCCATAGTCCAAGAAGTTTGAACTATCAATTCCTCAGCAGGTGACGCCTCCAACATTTCCAGTGCTTTAACCTTAACTTCCTGAGATTGATTCTCCAAATTGGACACCATTTCGTCCAAAGACGGAGTTTGAAAATCATAGTGTTCGCAGTCTAACGAATCCTGCGACGTTATGTCCGACTTATTCGTGTCATCTGAGTCGAAATCCAAATGATATTCCGAGTCCACCATCAATTCATCTTTTAAATCTTTGATAACTTCGTCATTTAAGCAAACTTCGTTTAATAACTTTTCAGCGCATTCGTCGACGTCAAAAGTGAAATTTTCCGAATTGATTTTATCGTCAATTTCTTTTTCCACAAGTCTTCCTACCTTTTTTTCTACCCACTTAGTTACTTTTTCAGTTAAGTTCATTTCTCTTCCAAAATTCGAAAAAAGTATATATGTTTGATTTTCGTCGTCATGGTAACCGTTATTTCGCCGATCGCCTGAAGGTTGAACAGAAGCATTGTTGTCGCTATATCCGGCTATATCGATGCCGGCATTCGGAGAAAAGAAACAACTTGTTATTTTATAAGGAACAAATTATTATTTTAATCTTATGAAAGATTAGAAATGTTGGAATAAATGACAGGTGTTTTAGCGCCAATAAAAAAAAGGGTCCTCTTCCATTTTTGAATCATTGTTTTTAGGGGCGGTTCCCTCAAAAAAAGCATTCATCTTTAACTCCTTAAAAAGAAATTATCATACGTACAGTTCTGCTACAGCATAAACATTTGTTAAAAATGGAAGAAACGAAGAAGATTGCAGCACTTTGCCGAAACCGGCATCGAAACAAAAATGGACATAGAGGCATTAATGCCGTAGCCCATCACTTTGGCATCCGTAATCACCACGTTCCACGGTTCTGATTGGTCGCCTCATTCTCGTGGAATAATTTGATTGGTCGTTGGAGTGGATTTTCATCAACAAAAGATTAGACAACGCTGGGCCATCTATATCGATTTTCACTAGCTAAGTGAGGTGAAATGTAGAAAATGGCGGCAACCTGTCGATTACTGATGAATTGAGGGTCCCTAGTGATTGAGTGATTAGTATTGCGGTTGGAAATTCGACTGCAGTTTTTGATATTTATCAATAATATTACGAAGTGTTGTTTAGCAGTATAAAGTTAATGTTTTATTTTCGGTTTGATTAATCGACTTAAAAATGTTGAAGGTATTCAGTGATTAAAAAAAAAAAGAAGAAATCACCCGGCGACTTCCGAATCCGAATTTATTTTGTTTAGTCAGCCATATTGGCTAATTGAATGTCGGCCAGTTTTAGATGACGGTATAACGATATTTTCTAACAGAGTAAGTATAATATTCCTTTTAAAAATCTCTAAATCTGTAGGATATAGGTGCTTCTGTAAAGTGATGTATAATTTTTAATAATTTCGCCCTTATTTTTGTTCTTATAACCCTATTAATGATACACGCGATTGCTTTTCCATGCTGTCATACCCTCACCCCAATTTTTTTTTTTTTTTCTATTATATTCAGCACTTGAATCATTAATTGGATTTTAGTTTGAAATACAAAGAATTAGTTTATGTAATAATTTAAGAATGTTACATAATATAAGTTGTGTGCAAAAATAATTGTTACAAGATTTCATAATTACTTATTCGAAAATATATGTGAAAAATCATTTTAATGCATTCAATGAATTTAAATATTTTCACATCATGTCTCTGACATTGAAAAACCAGCTGAATTTGTTAAGTTCGAAATGTGGAGTGTTGCTTGAAGCAAAACTATGTAATTTTTTTTTTTCTTTCATTTCAGATGTATGCCAAATATAAGTTTTCATTAAAGTATGTTTTGACAGTAGTTGTACTATTATTTACAATACAGTGTGCCAGTTCTGATGATGATGATGATGGGGACGATGCTACAGTAGAGGTAGAACAAACAGATTCTGTATCTGATATTCCTTATTCGAGTCCTATTCCTTCTGGTAAGAACTATTATTAATTGTGTCTTAAGGATATTGAAATTTTATAAAATCACAGTGGAATTGTTTCTTGATAAATTGATATTGTTAACTCACATGTCTGAATGTCTTAAAAGATTAATAAATGCAAATGGTTTGCTTGAGTCAAAAATTCAGTTATAAAAATTTTAAAAACTTTATTAAATTTTTTTTATTTTTAGACATTTTATTGATCAAGAGTAAATTCCTAATATATGATTATCATTTTTTTTCAGGTAATTATTACATAGCTGAAAATTTTGACAATGTAGACAAATTCAAAAAGAAATGGGTGCTTTCGCAAGCTAGGAAGGAAGGGATAGATGAAGAATTAGCAAAATATGATGGACAATGGGAAGTAGAAGCTCCTCAAAAGGATGGGCTTAAATCAGATTTAGGATTAGTTTTAAAATCAAAAGCCAAACATGCAGCAATAGCAGCAAAATTGGAGAAACCTTTCCATTTCCAAGATAAACCAATTGTAGTACAGTATGAAGTTAATTTTCAAGAGGGACAGGAATGTGGTGGAGCATACATAAAATTGTTATCTCAGTCCAAAGAAACTCTTGACTTAAGGCAGTTTTACGATAAAACCCCTTACACGATCATGTTTGGGCCAGATAAATGCGGAAACGACTTGAAAGTATGTGGTATTTTTTTTATTAAGATAAAGGTATTGTTTTAAGTAAATAAAATTAATTTTTTTTTCTTTTTCAGCTTCATTTTATTTTTAGACATAAAAATCCAAATAACGGCAGCTACGAAGAGAAACATTGCAAAAAACCAAAGGAGAGACTTAATGAACCGTTTGAAGACAAACGACCTCATTTGTATACGTTGATCGTTAGACCAGATAATTCATTCGAAGTTCGAGTCGATCACAAGGTTGTGAACGAAGGCAACTTATTGGAGGATTTCTCGCCTCCGGTTAATCCGGAACCCGAAATCGACGATCCCGATGACGTCAAACCCAGTAATTGGGACGAAAGGGAGAAAATCCCGGATCCGGATG
The DNA here is from genome assembly GCA_037577465.1 of Liposcelis bostrychophila. Lineage (NCBI taxonomy): Eukaryota > Metazoa > Arthropoda > Insecta > Psocodea > Liposcelididae > Liposcelis > Liposcelis bostrychophila. The sequence continues at coordinate 20,245,046 of CM075211.1, read as the reverse complement.
CTAAAAAACCGGATGACTGGGACGAAGACGCCCCTGCGAAAATCGTTGATAGCTCATCGAAAAAACCGGATGATTGGTTAGAGGATGAACCTTTGATGATTCCTGACCCGGACGCTGAAAAACCAGATGATTGGTATGTTTTCTAAAAATAAAAAAAAAGCAGAATAATGAATTGATTAATTTTTTACTTATTTTGTAGGGATTCGGATATGGACGGCGAATGGGAAGCTCCGCTAGTTGACAATCCCGCTTGCGAAGGCATAAGTGGGTGCGGACCTTGGAAAGCGCCTGAAATTGATAATCCGGCTTATAAAGGAAAATGGAGAGCACCGATGATCGATAACCCCAATTATCAAGGCAAATGGAAGCCAAGGAGAATACCGAATCCTCATTACTTCGTCGATAAATTCCCTTTTAAAATGACTGCAATTGTAAGCAACGAGAAATTTGAACTTTTTTTTTTTAATCATTTTTTTTTAATTAATTTTTTAATTTTTTTTTTTTTTTTTTTTTTTTTTTTTTTAGTCTGCTGTTGGTTTGGAGTTATGGTCTATGTCTCCGTCAATACTTTTTGACAACATTTTGATAACTGATTCTATTACCGTGGCTGAGGATTATGCGGCGAAAACGTATGATTTGAAAAAGAGGAAAATCGATCAAGATTCAGTAAGTGCACGACGCGTTGGAATAATTTAGATTAATTTAATTCAATCGGAAATGATTGATCGATTGGGCGATGGTTTAAGTTATCGAAAAATGAGTTTGATTTAAGCGTTTTTAAATTGTTTTCACGTGGCGGGTGCTATACTATTAAGCTACGTCCGCCAGTCGATAACCGGTCTCGCTTTTTACTCTTAAAGATGGGATTGAAATGCTATTTTGTTTGACTAGGAAAGGAGGATTTTTTATATGCAGTAAATGTCAAGGAACACATAACAATGTACTATAATTTTTTCTCCCATGTGCCTGATTTGGCTAGTATTTTTAGGGGGAGGGGGGAGGGAGGAGCTACGATCTCTATTGTTTTTAAATTAATTTTTTTTTTTTTTTTTTAATGGTTTAAGTGACTAATTAATTTTTGAGTTTTTTCGGGTCAAACTGAAAACCTGCGATGTATTTAATGACTAAAAGGGGTTGGGTCATAAAGAGTGAAAGAAATTACGAGCCAAAATTCGCACCTTTTTTATGGAGGACTCAAAACGCATGTCTTGTCACAACATGCATTGTCTTGCCTTATAAACTAACGAGTTTGCATGTGAATCGCTCGTAATTTAGGGATTTGTATTTTGGAATTTGGTAGCGTCTGTTACTCTCCTGGGGAAAATTTATTGTTAACTAGTCAACGTAAATTTTTTTAAATAATTTTTTTAGCCACTGAAACAAAATTAATCAAATATTTTGGAGATTTTAAAGAAGTTTTCCAGGGAAGCTGTGGTTTCAGTTTTCGAGAAAAAATCCCGGGGGGAGTTCAGATTTTTCAATCCAAAAAGACGAAATGTGTTTAACATTCGTAAATCGTTTACGACGTGGAATAAATTTATATGAAAAAAAACGGGAAAATCGGTTTTTTCCCCAATTTAAATTCAATAAATCTGCTGTTATGACAAATGGAAGTAATATAAAATGCTGAATGTCAGCATTTTATTTTTTTCAGCTGTAGCCAGATGTTATTACTTGCTCATTGTTTTTTTTTTAATTTGCGAATTTCTTCATAGGTCAGCTTATACGGAAGAATAATGCGTTCCTTAAATTATAAACCAGGGTGGTGGGCTGTTTACGGAATATATTGCATGATACCGTTAGTGGCCTACTGTTATTATTTATATACTCGGGTTAAAGAGGTAATACACAGTACATACCCTTCGCATAATCCGTAACCGCTCGCAACCCAACTCCTGGTAAAATCTGAAAAAAAAAAAGCTAGATGGATAGATTAATTAGGTACTACCTTTTAGAAACCGAAATCCTGTAGTTGTATTTGTTTCCTTTCAGGAAAGCGTATTCACTAGAGTTCTAAAATATTCTAACGAACGACCTTACCTTTATGCCGTTTACATCATAGCTATTGGCCTCCCAATCGCTTTATTTTTTGTATTCTGCTGCAGTGAGAGCAAAAAGGTAAAACTTGATTTTTTTTTTTTAGAAAGTATTTTCGACATGTTCAAAAAAAATAATTTTTTTTGCTTAACATTTTTTAGGATTCAGATGTTCAAAGAGAAGATTCCAAAAAGACTGATGCATACACACCAGATGATATACCAGTACCTGCCAAGTCGAAGAGTCAGCTTGACATTCCAGAGGAAAACGTGGAAGAGGAAGAAGAAGAGTACGGTGGGGGAGACGACGAAGACGAGGCCGACGACGGGGATGTCAGTCAAGGCGAAGACGATCAAGACCAAGAACAAGATAAAAACGAAACTGGTCAAGGGGACGCTCCTTCTTCTCCTAGGAAACGTAAACCATTGAAGGAATGATTCCTATTGTGTATTTTATAAATACAGTTTAGTGATATGTAGAATAGACAGACCGTAATTTTTTTTTAACCCATTAAAAATGGTCGAATCGAACGAACTGTTTGTACTTTTGAAAAAAGAAAAAAAAAAAAAAAAAAAAACATGAATCACGCTCTGTATTTTTTCATTTCACATTTAGCAGTAATTTTATATATTTATTTTATCTCAGTGTAAATATTGGTCGTTAAAAAAAATTGTTTTAAAAGTATTTTATAAAAAAAAAGAGACCATGCCGTTGTGTATTGTGGAATGAATTATGAGCCTTAATATTTTTTTTTTTTTTAATTTAAAAAAAAAATTGTGTTTAATCTCAAGCCAATATTTTGCTCGTACTTTTTTTTAAAAAATTTATTTATTCGATCTCGACAATAATTTTTCTAACACTGGGTCATAAATTAGAATGATTCTAGTCAAATTCAATTAACAAATAAATAAATGAAAAAAGAAACGTCGCGGAAACATTGTGACTCGATAAAATAGATTTTTGTATTAAGACGAAAAAATGCATTCAAGATATTAAAAGAAAAAAATGATTTTATAGGAATTTTTTGAATGTAACATGCAGATTTCGTCTCTTTAGCTTTAAACAATTATTTTATTTTGTGTTTGTCCGCGGTTGATTTCTCATTTTGCCGTAAATTCCGAATTTACCATTTAATTATTTATTTCATATTTAGTTTCGATTGTTGATTGTAGCTTAAAAAAAAAAAAAAATAGGTTTTTATCACCGTTATTTTTGCTTATCTTTTCTTGGTTGCATAGTAGATTAAATTATAGGATCCAGCATGTTTATTTATACGTCGGAAATTTTTTTTTCCTGTTTTTATTTTAAATTAAATAGGCGAAAAATTCAGATGCTTTCATTTCATTTTTTATTCCTGTTTCAAAATTTTATTAAACAGCAGTGAAATCGAGTTTGTGAAGAGGGATGGACAATTTCATACTTTTCTTCAATAATTTTAAGAAAAGAAAACACAACTACACAAATCCTAACATTTAATGGTAACAGTTTATCCGACGATAGTATTTAAAGCACGATGTACTGCAAGTTTCCACCTGGAAAGTAGAAGCTGATGGTCCATCATAGCGATTACTTCAGCATATAGTATTGTGCACCCCAAGCCAGCAACTGAATACTCAGAAAAATAATGAATAATGTGCAGAAATTAAACTTTAACGCTGATTATCACGGAAAGGGTTGAGTTCTCGATGTCGCACCTACTGGAAAAGTTGTTCGTCTAGACAGGAGCTAACATTTGTATTACAGTCCATATCGAAGCTGAAGCTCCCACGAATTTTGTAAATTCCTCCCGAGATTTAACAGGAGTGTCCATTTAATTTATAGTCAGACATAAGCCTAATTAAAAATTCCTCGAAATACTGATTTTTTTAAAGTTCTGAATTATTTGTTTACATCTTTTTTTTTTACTTTGAGGGAAGGTGAGGAGAAAGGGAGAAGGAGGAGAGGTTAATTGGTCGGCTTGATGCCATAGACCATCTACTTGCTTTTAGAATGAATTCGTTTTTTATGAGTGTCCAATGTCGTTATAAAGAGATCCAACTTAGCGTTTTGTGGGATCTACGTATTACAACGAGGTTAAGATGGCTGTAACTGTAGATCCTACAATGCCTGCTAGAGGGCAGGAGTGTCGGCGGTCACCCATCCAGTAGCTGGCCGTCATCAATGCTGCTTAACTTCACTGATCACGAGCCGCTATTCTGAATGAATCAGGGATGATTGTTTTAAAACAAATTGGTTTAAAACACGGTGTTTTAAAACATTTTAAAACATTTGAATAAAAAACACCGTTTTAAAACACTAACGTTTTAAAACACTGTTTTAAACACCGTATTTTATTAAGTGAATAAAATACGTTGTAAAATGCATTTTTAAGAGGCCCGAGCCCGCAATTTGACTGAAAATTTCCTGTCGCGCACGGAAATGTGTAATGTTTGTCCAAAACCACAGCTCAGAAGAAAAACATTCTAAGTGGTTAACATTTTCCAAACAGATATGCCGTTTTTCTTCGCAAGCTTTTACGTAGATAGCCCGTTTTTCAACTGAGTTGGTAGGAAAAATGGTGGTCGTGACGTCATTGTGACGTCAGAAATAGGCGTAAGATCTATTTAAAACATTTTGAACGTGTTTTAAAACATGTTTTGAAACGTTTTAAAACCAGGCCGAATAAAAGACGTTTTAAAACGTTTTAATACATGGGAAAATAATATAAAACGTTTTAAACTGTTTTTTATTAAAAAATGTTTTAAACAGCAACCCTGGAATGAATCACCACTTCGACCCCCCATTTGTTTACATCTGTTGACTGTTTTTGACATTGATCTCTGGTTTTTGACGACATTAGAGATCGATATATCGAAACTTCGGTTAGAGATCGAGGGTTCGTGGCTCTAGAAAAATGAACCCTCTGAAGTGCGGGCCCATAAAATGTCTACTCTCTTGTAGGATGGGACTCTAGACCACCATATTGCTTGCGATATTCTATGGACCGCAGTCGATCTGGTTTATACATATTTAGTTTTTCACGATTAGTTTTTGATTATTAATTACCTATTAGAAGTAATTATTACGTAGCTAGAAGAATTCTAGTGATATTGAAATATGAATAATAGGTTTGTACTAATTTTTAATTCAGCCTTTTACATTGTATTTTTGTTATCGTGTTACAACGTGTTTTATGTTTTCGTATTTCTCTTCACGTTTCCGTGTTTTTTCCATACCGGCATTTTGAGGCATTGAAAGATTTAATTTTTCACTTAAAATCCTCGAATTTATTATCAACGTTAAATGAATTATATGGTGGGAAATGTATGGAGAAATGTAGTATTAAATTTACAACCTTTAGGGGGCATGCATCATTGGAAGTCAGATCTTGCAGGTCGTCATAACAAAACCCCGTGTCTAATTTTTTTACTGTGATTAATTGGGGAGAAGAAATATATTGTGTTGGGTTGATTCTGTGTATCGTAGGATTTTTATTGTTATTGAGGGACATCACCAAAACATGTAAGCGTGCAAAAGAAACAAAGTTATATTTACATGAACAGGAAGCAATTATTGTTGGATGGGATTGATGATTGAGAATGCTACCTTTTTTATCTGCAGTTTTAAAAGATTGACTTAATAACAGTTTTTGAACATTCCGATAAAACTCTTTAATAATATTTTATATGAAAATTAATCAGACCATTTTTATCACTCTGTTTTATTCTTATGTCTGTTCGTGCTTATTTAATACTGTAATGGCTTTCATATTTTCAGATCAATATTTGGATTGCAATACAGAAAATCCGAAATGCTCAGTTGTCAGTTTGTTACTTTCCAAAATATCAAAGTGCATTTCTGAATGCAAAAGCGGAGATTCAGTACACTGTAAGTATAGCAGGCCTTGATAATTTTTTATCTGCAGTGGTTTTAAGAAATTAGTTGTTAAAAAGAAAATTGATGTTTAAAATTTAAATCCAGTTTAGCAGTTAATTATATATGGTTAGGGGCTACTTACAAAAATGGCTTAAGAATAAATACTATTTTTGAGCAGCAAGCCCTTCAAGGACTTTTAGTTTTAAAAATTAGAAAGTTCTAAAGACTTTAATCGAGGAAATGAACCTAGATACTTATTGGTAATAACCTAACCTAACTCAAATAAACTGGTCGATCACAATTTTCTTGCCAGATGTTTCGTTAAAAATTGTGAATAAAATTTTGAAACATTGAATTAATTTTTTTTCTTTTCTTTTCAGGCTGAAGCTCTAAAAGCTCTGTCCACCCCGCCCTGGCAGGAACCTGTTTTCTGAGGGCCTGTCTTGTGAGGGCTAACCTTAACCTAGACCTTCGTCAGGAGCCTATCTTCGGAAGGTCGACCATCCTATATCTAGACCTTCGTCAGGAGCCTATCTTCGGAAGGTCGACTATATGTGTGATTAGGTTATGGCGTATTATAGTACAGAGTAAGGCATTATTTTTTCTCTTTTTATCATTTTGAAAAAAAAAATTAATTATATTTTTTTTTTTTTCACAGGCGGTACGCCTCTCTTCTGGGGGCTTGGATTCATCGAGAAAACCTGAGCGGGGTCCTAGAGTCGTTTTCCCTTCCGTGATCCAATAGCAGGGAATCGAAAACAAAATAGGATCTCTCTCAGGTATTCGATTTTCCCCCTAAGAGGAGAAAGCTGAGGTCTCTTCTTCTAGTCACCTGAAGAGACAATTGAAATATGGCATGCTGTATTTTACGGTAAGTTTTTTTTTTTTTTATATATATATACATCTTCATACAATACAACATATAATCTTTTTTATTTTCCTATTATTTTATAGGTTTACAATCAACAAACCCTGAGATACCATAAACAATAGTTTCTTCTATATGATGTTGGGTGTATATGTACTCCGGTCTGCTTCCCGATTGCGAGCATATTTGTACCTCTTCATCCGTCATTTGAAGAGATTTTAAAGTTTGGGCTCACTAAACATTGAGTAAGGATTTTTTTAATGTTTGAAATTTTTTGGTATATTTATACTAATAAATATATGATTTACATTTTCAGAGGTATGTCTTCTAATATGAATGGAATTAAAAATGGTGCCCCAGTTGTCAGTTCTTGATGTTTGCAAAGTTACTACATGCAGTGTTTAGTATTGGAGCTGAGATTAAGATTGTAAGTATATCGTAAATTTTTTTAAATTTGTATGATTTTAAGGAAAATTAGACTTAAACAAAAAAGAAACCGATAAAAATGATGATGATTAATTAATATAGCCGAAACTGTAAAAAATAAGTTATTATTGCATCTTGTTTGATTGTAAGGGGAAGGAAGGAGAAGGAAAAAATGCAGGAAACATTTTTTAACAAGAGGGAAAACTGTTAACTCTTTCTTAATTTGTATTTGAAAAATCCAAAAGTGCACATTTTTAATACCTCTCCCTTCTCGCTGATAAGAATGAAATTGCTTTTTTTTTTTTTTTTTATAAAGATGACATGGCATTATATTTTTTTAGGACCTTTTTGTCTCCCTTCCTCTTCAAAATATTGTTTGGTAAAACCGTGTATATGGGACTCCTATAAAGGGCATATGAATTTTTGCTGCCGCATATTTTTGGAAAAATTTCAAATAAAAATTGTAAACTTTTATAATGTATTTATTAATTTGTTCTTTCTTTTCAGACTCAAGCTCCGAAAGCTCTGTTAACCCTGCCCTGGCAGGTGCCTGTCTTCTGAGGGCCTGTCTTGTGAGGGCTAACCCTTTACCTAGATCTTCGTCAGGAGCCTATCTTCGGAAGGTCGACTATCCTCTCCCCAGACCTTCGTCAGGAGCCTATCTTCGGAAGGTCGACCATCCTTCCTCCGTCAGGGGGAACTTTCCTTTAAGGAACTCCAAGGAGGTTCCTTTTAGAGCTTTCGCATAGTTCAGAGGACATACCGATAAAATGTAAGTGATATTAAAATCATTTTTAATTACAGGAATATTAATAAATTTTATAATTTCAGATAAATTATTACTCTATAAATCCATGTCCACGTTCAAGTACAAAAAGTAGATTTTCTTTGTGGATGGAAAATACATTTAAGGAAATCAGAGAGGTGTAGGAGTTGGTCAATTATTGCTTCGTCTGAAAGGTTTTTGCTGAACTTACTAAGTTTTTCGTCTTCTTCAGTTAAAATATTAAACATTAAATGCAGAAGTGTTTCCAGCTAAAATCAATAGCAAGTATTTTTTCAATAAATGATTAATTTTCATAATTTTTAGGTCTTTAATAAATTTAGATGTTACATTTTCAGGATAGTGTCTAGATTGCTATGGAAACAATTAAAAGTGACGCTAAGTTGTCAATGCGTCAAGTCCAAAGGACGACTTTTATAATAAAGGAGCGGATATTTAACATTGTAAGTCTGCGTATTTCTTAATTGTTTTAATATTATGGGTTTTAACAGGGTGTCAAACTTTTAAGAAAACAAAGAGAAATTGTTATGCTTTAAAAAATTCAAGTACTATGTTTGCTTTTTATGGTTGAAACAAGCAAGTAACTGAAAGAAATTACATTAATGATGTAAGTGGGGAAACTGTAACTCTAGCTTGACTTGTCCTTAAAAAATCTGATGAGATAATTTGAATTACGATAGGAATAATTCAGAGATACAGATTTCAAAAGTCTAAATAAGTTCGCAATTAGTATCAAGTAAAATCTAGAAGTTCTAACTCTACGAAGGAATCATTGAAGTGTCATAATGCATAAGCAGCTTGGGGAAAACAATAAAGGAAAGGATTTCTAAAATCATACTTCATGTTCAATCTCCCCGTGAAAAAGACTGCCTTGTTTACGAAAAGGGGGAAAGGTCGAACACTGCTTTGAGACTAAAAAAAGTTAAAATTAAATTTGGCGTACCCCCATTTTCGTACCAGAAATTTAAGAGGATGGAGCTGTGGGTGAACTTCCTCCATAAGCACAATTTTTATTTTATTAGCACTGCCACAGATATCGATATCAACACCATCCTCTTACAGGAGGGTGATGATATCTAGATTTAGATGTGGGTTTCAAACCGTGTAGGGCAACCCAGTATTATTTCATTTGGATTTCATAACCTGAATCAAGCAGTGAATGCTAATGTAAACTTGACTCGACCACGGAGCTTTCACGTGCGAACCGAATCCAGAGGTACCAATGGATTGCTCTTCGTCCTCTTTGAGACTAGGGGTCGTACATATATTACGTAAGCATATTTAGGGGGGGGAGGGGGTCCGGTCAATGCTTACGTTTGCTTACGAAGGGGAGGGGGGAGTCTGTAAAATCTTACGTAAGCATTCATATATATATATTTTTTAACCAATGGATATAAAATAGATTGGAGTAATAAAATAAAAACAAACAAAACTGAAAAAATAATAAAAATTTTAAACCAAATAAAATGAAGGAAAATCATAAAAAACGAGGAAAATCATAGAAAAACTAAATTTAAAGAGATTTTAAGGAAAGAAAAATATTACGTAATATTAGGGGGGGGGGGTCCTCCAAAATCTTACTTTGTCTTACAATGGGGGGGGAGGGGGTCAAAAACTGTCAAAAAAATGCTTACGTAATATATGTACGACCCCCTACATTTGAGAGCTTATAATTTAATTCAATATTCAACATTGACAAGACTATTAAAAAAAACTGAGCGCAGTCAAAACTTTGGGAATCTATCGATTTTAGGGCACTAGGTTTTTGAAGAACCCTGTACAGTATAATCAAGAACAGATTTTTTAGCTGCTTTTTAGTTTCTAAAATAATTTTTGAGCAGCAAGCCCTTCAAGGACTTAGTTTTAAAAATTAGGAAGTTCTGAAGACTTTGGTCGAGGAAAGGAACCTAGATATTGGTAATAACCTAACCTAACCCAAATAAACTGATCGATCACAATTTTCTTGCCAGATGTTTCGTTAAAAATTGTGAATAAAATTTTGAAACATTGAATTAATTTTTTTTCTTTTCTTTTCAGGCTGAAGCTCTAAAAGCTCTGTCCATCCCGCCCTGGCAGGAACCTGTGTTCTGAGGACCTGTCTTGTGAGGGCTAACCTTTACCTAGACCTTCGTCAGGAGCCTATCTTCGGAAGGTCGGCTATCCTTTTCCTAGACCTTCGTCAGGAGCCTATCTTCGGAAGGTCGACCATCCTTTATCCGGACCTTCGTCAGGAGCCTATCTTCGGAAGGTCGACCATCCTGTATCTAGACCTTCGTCAGGAGCCTATCTTCGGAAGGTCGACTATACGTGTGATTAGGTTATGGCGTATTATAGTACAGAGTAAGGCATTATTTTTTCTCTTTTTATCATTTTGAAAAAAAAAATGAATTATATTTTTTTTTTTTTCACAGGCGGTACGCCTCTCTTCTGGGGGCTTGGATTCATCGAGAAAACCTGAGCGGGGTCCTAGAGTCGTTTCCCCTTCCCTGATCCAATAGCAGGGAATCGAAAACAAAATAGGATCCCTCTCAGGTGTTCGATTTTCCTCCTAAGAAGAGAAAGCTGCGACGTCTCTTCTTCTGGTCACCTGAAGAGACAATTGAAATATGGCACGCTGTATTTTACGGTTGGTTTTTTTTTTATTATTTTTTTTTTTTTTTTTATCCATTCAATGAAAGGAGAATATTAACAACGTTTTTACATGGTACCTAATAATGAACGGTCTGAATTGAATGATCTGGTCAAAATTATTTTATGAAGAAAGTATCTTATTCAGGGGTCGGAAGCAGCTAAAAATCAGAAGACTCCGGCACCAAAATTTTCAGAAAATAAAATCGGCGCCAGCGCCACAATTGTATAAAAATTGGCGCAAGCGCCGGCGCTTTAATCTATTTTATTTTGCGAAAAAAAGCAAAAAGGCGTTACGTCACAAAAAAAAAAAAAAAAAAAAAATCACGTTTTGCACTTAAGAAAATTTATTTATTTTTAAGAGCAAAGACTGAAAGGAAAGACTTTAAAATTTAATTATTGAGATAAACATTTAAAAAATCAAAAAATATGAGTCAATGAATACTGAGTACTGAACTAATTCGCTATCCAAAAACAAAATTTTTTACTGTGTAATTAATGTAAAAGCAAAAAATTATAAAATTTCCATTTTAATTTCACTAAAATTTTCCAAAATTGCCTAATTTTTACCGGCTTTGTACCTCTGATAAAAAAAAAACTAGATTGGAAAGAGGTTATTTTAAAAAAATCAATGAAATTCTAAAAATCTAAAAATTATTTTTTAAAAAAAAATTTTGAATCGCCGGCGCTGGCGTTGACGCCGGCGTCACACCGTACGTAAAAAACCGGTGCCGGCGCCAGCACCACAATGAAAGTAAATCATCTGGCGCCAGCGCCGGTTTCGGAACCCTGATCTTATTTAGAAAATGGGTTTGGTTTTAAAAAAAAAAATAGGTTTGTCTGTAACTTCATTTGTCCAGATGATACTTTTTTTGCACAGATGACTACATAAATATTCTTTCAAAAAAATCTTAATAACTTTAATACTGTAATCTTTTTTATTTTCCCTTATTTTATAGGTTTAACATCAACAAACCCACAGATGCCATAAACAATAGTTTCTTTTACACGATCTTCAGTGTATTTGTATTCCGGTCTGCTTCACGATTGCGAGCATATCAGCGTATTTGTATCTCTTCATCCGTCACTTGAAGAGATTTTAAAGTTTGGGCCCACTAAACCTTGAGTAAGAATTTTTTTTAAGTAGCAGGACGTTTAAGATTTTTTGGTATTTATACTAAAAGTATGTTTCATATTTTCAGAGTTATGTCTGTTATATTACGAATGGAATTAAAAATAGTGCCCCATTTGTCAGTTCATGTTTGCAAAGTTAATATATGCAGTGTCTAGCATTGGAGCTAAGATTAAGATTGTAAGTATACCGTAATTTTTTAAAATTTGTTTGATTTTAAGAAGAAATTTGACTGAAACAAGAAAAGAAACTGAAATTGAGAATTTAATCAATAGTTAGCCGAAAGTGTTGAAAAATAGGCCATTATTGCATCTCGTTTGATTATAAAGGAAAGTAAGGAGAAGGAAAAAAAACGTGAAACATTTTTTAACAAGAGGGAAAACTATTAACTCTTTTTTAATATATTTTTGAAAAATGCCAAAAATGCACATTTTTGACACCTTTACCCTTGGGGTCGTGTATAAATTACGTAAGCTTGGGTTTGGCCCTTTTTGCACGCTTTATCCTATTTCGCCTATGCTTAGCTTATGAGTAAGATATCAAATTTGGACCCCCTCCCCCCCCAAATGTGCTTACGTAATTTATGTACGACCCCCTTCTTGTTAGTGAAAATAAAATCGCTTTTTTTTAATAAAGATGACACGGCATCATATTTTTTTGGGCCTTTTTTTCTCAATTTCTTCTTTAAATTTTGTTAGGTGATACCGTGTATGTGGGACTCCTATATGTAGGGCATCAATTTTTGCTGCCTCATATTTTTGAAAAAATTTCAAATAAAAATTGTAAACGTTTACAATGTATTTATAAATTTGTTCTTTTTTTTTTCAGACTCAAGCTCCGAAAGCTCTGTTAACCCTGCCCTGGCAGGTGCCTGTCTTCTGAGGGCCTGTCTTGTGAGGGCTAACCCTTTATCCCGACCTTCGTCAGGAGCCTATCTTCGGAAGGTCGGCTATTCTTTTCCCAGCCCTGGCAGGAGCCTGTCTTTTGAGGTCCTGTCTTGTGAGGGCTAGCCCTTTACCCAGACCTTCGTCAGGAGCCTATCTTCGGAAGGTCGACTATCCTTTATTTTGACCTTCGTCAGGAGCCTATCTTCGGAAGGTCGAACTTTCCTTTATTTAACCAGACCTCCAAAGGAGGTTCCTAGAGCTTTCCCGTAGTTCAGAGGACATAACGAATAATCGTAAGTAAAATTTTTAATTAGATCCTAACGAATTACTTTGGCCATTATTACAACAATTTTTTGTTTAATTTCAGATGATATGATGTCCATGTTTAAGTACAGAAGTCATATCCAGTTGTTCTTTCCGAGTTGAAATGGAACCTGATAATATGTTAAAAAAGAGTGTCAAGGATCGACAAGGACGAGCTAATTTTCCAAGCAGTTTTTTTTTGGCGGTTTTTTTTTTAACTGCTGGCAGAAGTAGATAATTAAATTAAATCCAGAGCTCAAGGTCGCTGTTCATAAGCCAAGCCGAATGAGAAATCCTGAAGTGCAGAATATCAAACCAGTAAGAAGGTAATTATGTTTGTCTTTGAAAAATTCACAGAAGAGAACTTCTTATGTACAAAGCTTATTATGGTTTAATGACTAAAAAACCCAAGAAAATGTGTGTTATAATATTGAGTCATTAAAAACTTAAACTTCGTTATAAAATTTAATGACCGCCCAAAAAAGACATCTATTTATAATTCGTTATAAAATTTTATAACAAAAATTATTTTCAGATTTTTTTATAAGTTTTTTTATTTTCTTCTAACGCTTCCCAAACTTTTCTATTTCTCCTTTTCTTTATTTTTGAGCCTTTGTCAAATTAAAAATACATGAAATAAACCGAAAATTCGGAAAATTCTGGAAAATAGTATAAATGAAATTAATTGGCAACTTAAAAATCATATTTCCGCTCTTAAAAATCAGTTGAGAAGTGGTGTAATGGATAAAGGCGGCTGGCAAGTCGGTCACAAGACTTTCGTTCTACTCCAAAGAATTGAGATTTTTTTCCCTTTTTTTTTTGTCAAGAAAAATGTTTGAAAAGAGCATTTATAGTTCCCGTATGTTAAATATAATAGAGCAATTCAAGCATAAAATTAATATATTGCTCAGTTAAAAATTTTCATTTTTAAAGTTTATAAATAGTTATAAAATTTTTTAACCCGCCAAAACGTTATAAAGGTATAACGCACTTTTTCTTGGGTTTTAAAAAGGACCATACCATTGTACTTAATAATTATGACATTTGAAATGTAGTTTTGACTTAAATCATAATAATACACAGCTTGTAACAAAATTTTAAAATTTGATGTATGCAATCGAAAAGGTCTGCAAAATATCTCGCTTCCAAGACCCAAACGTAACTCTAAATTTGAATACTTTGCTTAGCCCACCCGTTTAATGAATGTATAATTAATTTTATGTTTTTTTTTTTTTTTTTTGACAGGTGATGGTGAGATCTCGCAATCGTCAATTGATCGAAGCACTTAATTTCCGCCATAGGAGAGGCGATGTAGCAAACATCACCTTATTCGGATTTCATTCACAGGAAGATACCGATAGGGAAAGTCTGCAAAGCTGCATGGTAATCGATAAACTTCTAGGGAGCTTTATGATTTAAATTGAAAAAAGGCGAAAATTAAAAAAAATTTGATTTCTTTACAGTTACACCTGCAGATACAAATGCAGGCTGAAACAAAACACTCAAATCACAATCACCAAGCGAAGGAGACAGCGTTATTTCGTCGCCCCCCTGGGAACCTGACATTTCGTATTGTACAATTAAACAAGTACAACATGACAGATTTTTAGGGGGCAACGACAATTGTCTTCAATGTCCGGCCAAACCAAAAACCAATGGGGTTTGCATGTAGATGTCTACTACTCTGGTCAATCATGGATTCTGTTTTTTTAAATTATTAAACTAACTTCCCTGTGGCGTCGGAATATTTTAACAAGTAAATACTCAAATCGCTTTAAAAACAATTTTTTGAACAATGAACTCTTTTAAAACAATTATTTAATTAATTAACTCCTTAATATTTTTTTGAGAAAATTTTTTTAATTGAAATAGGAAAATGACAGATCATATTGCCAGTTGTGTCTGAAAAAGTATCAAAAACATACTTAAGCTTTTTTTTTTAATTCATTGCTATTTAAATATTAATTTACTTAAATTTTTGTGTATGAAACTGGGAAACATTTTTTCTTTTAATTTAATTTTTCGAACAAACCTAAAAACTGCTTTAAGTCAGTGGGGGTGTAATTCTCTCAGTTACAGTTATCGGTATAGGGATCATAAAGAGGAACCGGAAGATGTTCAGTAAGAGAATACACCAGAGGCACTCGAAGAGTGGACTCAATTTTTTCTTTTCTTCGGTATGTTTATTTTTTTCATAAAATTTTTGT
Source organism: Liposcelis bostrychophila (assembly GCA_037577465.1). NCBI lineage: Eukaryota > Metazoa > Arthropoda > Insecta > Psocodea > Liposcelididae > Liposcelis > Liposcelis bostrychophila. The sequence goes on along the minus strand of CM075211.1, from coordinate 20,229,919 downwards.
AATAAGTAGTTACCCACTATTTTGAAACTCCATTTTCAACTCATGGTTCCGACGCCACACTGATTGTACTTCCCTTAATATATTATTTAAATTTGGTCTCCTTTCTACCGCGATTATCCCGGAGTGGAAATCGTGGTGATGCCTTACCCAAAAAAACCCGTTCGAGAATTTGCCTCAACAGTTTACGTTTTCGAAGCTTTGATTTAAAATTTGAAAGGAGTTTTGACAATCCGATCTGAAGCTTAAAGAGTACGCATTATTCACCCGATTCAATTTTTCCGCGAATGTTTTATTTATGAATATATGATCGCTTGAATTTCACTGGTGCGTACTCAAGTCATCAGTCACTTGTCTGCTGCCACGATTTAAAATTTCCGCTAATGTTTAGCTTATGAATCGATGACCGCGCAAATTTTACTGGTGTGTGCTTTTAAAATTGAAATTCTTTTCGACAAGAGTCGTAGAGTAATTTTTTGAATAAGACAGTTCTAGGATCTATAGCTTGCTGGTAGTTTAAGGTCTTTAGCTAATGACTTTTTTTTTCAAAAGCTGTATGTGATTAGTTATCAGATTTTGCGAAGAAAGATTATCATCAGGAAAGAAAAGAGGTTAAGTGCTTTTAAATTTGATATCCATTGATATAACAATCATTTTTATTAAAACGAGACTCAAGGTAGAATTTTTGTATAATTTAAGTTCTTAATTTGCACTGTTCTAGAAAATTCGAATTTAGATAAAAGACGTTAATCGGAAGTTAAGCGTTAATTGAAACATATTAAGCTGGAAAACAAGTTAACATAGCTTTGAAAACTGAGAATCAAATCTCATAGAATTTAAAATTTACGAATTTAAAAATAACTGAACTAATAACAAAACTACTAATGCTGTCATTTTACAGGTACAGGTAGCAGTAACGTCATCCGATTCTGTTCTTTTTTACAAATAAAACTAATAGAATCGTTTAAAAACAATTTTTGAAAATCTAGCCACTTGTCTGACGTGGAGCTAGATTAAGCAATGAAAAAATTTAGGTTGGCAACGTGGAGCATGGAAGTTAAGATGGCGTTTTATATTTTCTCCTGGATCAATTGCATTTTCTTTTCAGATAAACCGTTTAAAATTATGTTAATAACCAATGTAATTGGTAAAATCATTCATTTTTTGGCGAGATCAAACTTCAAACTATAAAATGTAAGTATTCCTGCACAGAATGGTTGTAAGTTTTTTCACATGGTTTCTTACCCCTTGGTGTCTTGAATATTCATGTCTCGACAAGTTATAGATATATATCGAAATTAAACGAGGATTTTAATTGTAAAAGTGATTGGAGAGGTGTAAAAAGAAGTTAATTACTGATTTGTGATGTTTTTAATCATTGCATTTGTGCGTAACTTGAATCATGCTCTGGTTTTTTCGTACTGGGATATGTTACACAGGAGAATTGCGTCTAGCTATGGTTAAACTCATTATTGCGGTATAAATGTATGTTAAGGGTGTTTAAAAAGCTTCTGACATTATCAAATTCAAATTAGATCCTTCGATGATAAGTATATCATCGTCATCATAAATTAAAGATTGTAGTTGTGTTTCTAGCACAATGGTCTTTAGGTTTTTTAACCATAAGCAGGACATGTTCAAAATTGTATTGTTTTTTTTCAGGTGGAAACACCAATTTTTTTAAGGTATTATACTGCAATGAATTGAGACTTTGGAAAAGAAATATTCAAATCCTTTAGGGTCAGAATGCACAACCAGGCAGCGATCAGTAGTTTGGTTGATCGAATGTTAGGAGGAAGTGGAGTAGTTTGCTTTGGTCGATGGAATGTTATTAGAATATGGAATGGACAAACATTAAAAAAAAGGTATGCTACTTGATTAGCTTTAATATTGACTGAGCAATCTGCTGACCAAGAATGTTCTGATGAAGCTGTATTCTGTTTTTATAATGCTTTCTTTCTCATTTATTAAATGTCAGTTGTTAAAGAACCAAATTAAAGAAAACAAATTGCATACAAGCAAACAGAAAATTATTTATTTAAATACTTTATGATATTTTCTGTTTTTCTTGAATAGATATTGTGTTTATACAAAAATTGTTGCTGACTGTAATTTTATGTAGTTAAATGTTGACTTATATACTTGGTGGAAGCGTTCAGTTTTTCTATTGCATTGCCACTTATTGACTCTATAAAATTGTTTCAGCAAATTCACAGATGGTCCCGTCTGGAGAAGTCCTTGGAGATTTGGCTGTTTTGACTTGATTCTTAAGTTTTGGAGCTGCTATCCTTTGGACGAGACTGACAGTAGGATGATTCAAATGGCAAGTTCAATATGCCATGGAGAAATGCATTTGTGGTAAGTGTAAATTTGTAGTCATTTGGAGAGGAAATGACTTTCTTGGAGTCCTAAATAAGATTTTATTGAAGTTTAGGGATAGTTAAATTTTTCAAATATTTTGGCTTGCTATGATTTCCAATTAATTTTTACATCTTTATTATGTTGTCATTAGAATTTGCTTTTAAATTTTCAGGCATAATCATTTGAGTTGCGAGGCAGGAAATTATACTTTGTAGCTTGGTTTGTCCATTCTTCCTGTGTCTGATGACGGGTACATATGTTTTTCAAAAGAAATAGCTGGAGTTCTAACATGTGATGTAAGTATGTCTTAAATTTTACGTGCCGATTTTTTCGACTGTTGAAGAGTTTTCGAATTTCCTGAATTTAAATATGAGGTCAGTTTTTGCATCCGAGCATTTTCCGAGCCGGGGCAGCCGTTTTTAATTTTCATTAAAAGACTGAATTTTTAGCGATTTTGGCAAAAATTTTAGGTGTCGATTATTTTAACTCTTAAGGGCTTTTCGGGGGTGCTGAATCTGAATATGAGGTCAGTTTTATGATCCGAACATTTTGCGAGCCGTGGGAGCCGTATTTCGATTTACTCAAAAATGGTTTTCCTCGATTCCCGCTCAGGAACTGGTCCGATCGGAAAACTGGCTTCACCATTAGATTCAGGAGGGTCGAAAACCCCCGGAAACATTGAGAAACCCCGGAAAAGTCCAAATATTTTTTTTTCATCGAAAAAAAAGAAAAGACTAGTCTTTGCATTTTTGTCGATTTTGGCGAAAATTTTAGGTGTCGATTTTTTTGGCTCTTAAGGGGTTTTCGAGGTCGCTGAATCCGAATATGAGGTTAGTTTTTTGATCCGAGAATTTTCTGAGCCGTGGGAGCCATTTTCTGATTTACCCAAAAACGGTTTTTCTCGATTTCCCGCTCCGCAACTCATCCGATTGAAAAACTGACTTCACCACTGGATTCAGGAGGGTCGAAAACCCCCGGAACCACTGAGAAACCCTGGAAAAGTTTAAATTTTTTTTTTCGTCAAAAAAAAAAAGGAAAGTCTTTGCATTTTTGTCGATTTTGGCGAAAATTTTAGGTGTCGATTTTTTTGGCTCTTAAGGGGTTATCGAGGTCGCTGAATCCGAATATGAAGTTCGTTTTTCGATCCGAGCATTTTCCGAGCCGTGGGAGCCATATTTCGATTCATTGAAAAATGGTTTTCCTCGATTTTCCGCTCAGGAACTGGTCCGATCGGAAAACTGATTTCACCATTCGATTCAGAATGGTCGATAACCCCTAAATACACCAAGAAACCTTGGAAAAGTCCAAATTTTTTTTTTCGTCGAAAAAAAAAGGAAAGACTATATAGTCTTTGCATTTTTGTCGATTTTGACGAAAATTTTAGGTGTCGATTTTTTTGGCTTATAAGGGGTTTTCGAGGGTGCTGAATTCGAATATGAAGTCCATTTTTCGATCCGAGCATTTTCCGAGCCAGGGGAGCCATTTTTCGATTTTCTCAATATTTATTTTTTTTATTTCTGTACGTCAGAGCCAAAAAGTTCAATATGCAAATTCAAGATGGCCGTTTGTTATGGGTAAACAACGTTTAGCGGACATCTTTAATTTGCATATTGAACCTTTTGGCTCTGACGTACAGATTTACTGCTCATAGCAACTCATCGAATTAAAACCCGACTAATCTTATGATCCTTGTCGATATTATGATACTAATGTTTTGTTTTATTTTTTTAGGAGGACCATTAACGGCCTTTAGCTTTGCTTCAAGAAGTTAGAACAGCTGAGCAAGAAAAGGATCCTAAACACGAGCAACAGGACATGAAGAACGATATCATCCCATCTTGTCCGTGAGGAAAACTACTAGACCAGCATTTTGCAGAAACGTTTTCCTTTAAAAATTTTCCGACTAGCTTTTTTTGTTTTCCTGTTGCACAGGAAAATTTTTTATATCGGCATTTAGGCATTTCGTTTGGATACTTTATTTAGTAAGGGAAGATCTATAAAACTTATACTGGCTTGAGCAGAAAAAAAAAACGAATAAAAATATAATTTATTGTAGTTAATATAAAGCCTTCTGATATGACCACCCACAACTGCCGCTTATTTTATTTTTAATTAAAAGAAAATATTTTTTTAATGTGGGACGGGCGCAGGAAATTGAGGTTGGGTGGGCAATTTCCTGCCCCAAGTCGTAAATGTTCATACTTATGGACGTTTTCACTTGGGAGGGGACGTTTCAGAACTTAAAATGATGAAATGTCCCCATCGAGGGGTGCTGTTGCGTTAACATTTTTTTTTTTTTTTTTTTTTCAATTTTCTAAGAAAATTTTCTAAGAAAATTGTATTACTTTTTTTTTATAAATGTTAACGTGAAAGCTCCTCTCACAGGTGGTCGAAGCGGGCTACTCTCCGAAACGAGTCAGGCGATCTGTATCGTGAGGGATAAGTAGTCACATGAGGTAGTACATACCTGAGCTTTTTTTGGTTTTGAGTCAAGTCACAGGTGTTAGGCTATTTTTTTTTTTTCGTTTATGTCAAGGTGGCGAAGGAGAAGTTACCGATTTTATATTTTAATATCGGTAGTTTCTTTTTTGCAAGTTAGGAAGAGGTTTTAAAAGCCTCTGAATATTTTTGGAAAAAATATTTTTTCCCCTTTCTAGGGCATCGCGGTTAGGGACTTCTTACAATTTAAGAACCTGTGTCTAGCTTAAAACCCCCAGGTTCGTGGCCAATAGACACTACTCATTGGATGTCAACTGTTAGGTTTTATGTCTGACGACTTTCTTTTTTTTTTACTGCTATGGAAAAGCAAACCGAAAAGTTCAACAGTGCATTTTAATGCAAAATGCACTGACTCAATTTTTTCTTGTTTGACTTTTCCAAGCAGACCTGCGATCAGAACTTCTTTTTTCGCTGATCTTTTGCTTTCCTATCTCGAAATGTTAGGGAAATGTTAGGAAACTTTTACCTAATTACTTTTTCTATATGCTTTTACCGTACTTTATCTCTATTATTATTATTATTATTATTATTTTTTTTTTTTCTCCCTTTTACGGGATATTTATTATTATTATTATCACCTTATTTTTCGTTTTTTTTTATATGTATTTATTTTTTTATTATTATTATTACCTTTATTTTTCTTTTTTTTAAAATTTATTTCATTTTATTTTCTATTCTTTTCTCTTTTTTTATATCTTGATTATTATTTTTAGTTGCACGGCTCTCTCATTCCAAATTCATACCAAATGTTAGAGTAATTTTGAATAATTACCTTGGCATTTTGGTTATTTCCACTAAAATTTTCCAACCAATGTTAGGGTAATTTTTAGGAATTATCTTAGCATTAGGTTATTCGTTATTCGAGAGATAGTTTTCAATAGGGCTTGCGGGTGGGTCAAATTTCTCGTCCAGTGCTGCCATCTCCCCCCCTTACTCACCCTAGGGCTCTATTTTTCCCCGTTTGGCAGGGTAACTCTTAGTAGTTATTTTGTCAAGTCGGTCTTATAAAATACTTTTTACACTCTCTGATCGCAGGTAGCTTTTTGCACTCTTCGCATTTTGATTACACATCCTAGAGTTCTGTCTGGAGCGAACCGGTCCACTGTCCCAGTAGGGTAGTACGAGGTAATGTGGCGAACACGTCCTGACCTTTCATTTCTCACCTGACGAGTTGGAGTAGCACATGTGCGCTGACAACCACCTTTGGGTATGCTATAGCATAAGGCATTAAACAAGCATAGCTTGTTTAATACCTTATAAGGCATACTAACATCTCCCCTTCCTACTTCGCACGACTTGAGCTAAGAGTTTCAGTCGGTGTGACCCTTTACATTTAAACTTGGTTGCCTTTTCAAGAAGTTAATAGAACATGGTAACGTTTACGACTTGCATTGGTATCCGAGTAGTAATTGGTTATCTCGATTGGAGCGCTTAGCAAGGGTCGTGCGAGGTAGGAAGGGGAGATGGCAGCACTGGACCCCGTTAAAAAAAAATACAGAATTCTAAGAAGACCTTCTAAACTGAACCGCACGCTCTTTTTTTCATCATTTTGGTCACGTGACCTGTGACGTCATATAGGTTTCTTGTAAATAAGTATACTGTATATTTCGTTTTATGTATTTTTATTTCTAATATATTTTATCATACAATTACAAGTTTTTTTTTTTTTTTTTTCTGGAAGTAAATGATTTGCGATTTTTTACGACTTTTTAATGGTTTTAAACGGCAATTCAAAAATGCTGTTAATTCGATGCATATGTTAGTTGCAAATCTTTCTTTGCAAAAGTCTTTATTTTTAACAGTAAACTTTCGAGCCATTTTTATGATCGTGTTACCCGCTCGTTCGTATTATTCAAACTCCACGAAACGCAGAGTTAAAATAATTCGAACGGACAGAAGCACTCTTCGGAAAATTTTCCTGTTAAAAATACGATTTTAGCAATACAAGATTTTGCTGTCTTTTTACGCATCGAATTAACCTTAATTTTGAATGGCCTTTCAAAACCATTAAAAAATCGTAAAAAATTGCTATCACTCCATTTTTTCCAGTATTTAAATATACCATAACACTGAACTCAAAATTAAATTACCGAAATGCTAGTAACAATACAGTTATTTAAAAAAATTATAATTCTAGAAATCAGCAATATCTGGCAATTTTTAAACGTTTTTGATATTACCAATCTAAAAGAATGAATATATAAGCTGCCCTTAACAAATTATGATCAATACTAATAAATAAAATATCTGTGAAAATTAGATTAAGTACAACAAAATATATAGATGTTTTGATCTCTTCAAAAAAAATGCTAAACACGACAGTCAAATCGCCGAATTTATTCGAATTATAAACCCTGACTCTATAGACCCGCCAAAAAAAAAAGTTATTAAATTTCCCGCATGGACGTTTCTACTGGAACATGTAAATAATTAAAAATAAATTAAAAAGTCAGCCAAAATGACTTAACGATTTTTTCGGGAAAAATTTTTTTACAAATTTCGAGATCAAAAACTTCAAAAAATTAATAAGTTTCAAACTAATTACTAAAAGTTTCTGATGGCAGTAACAATTTCAAAAGATTATGAAAACATCACTATTTACAGCCTCGCCAAAATTTAAAATACCGTAACTTTAAAAGTGATTTTTTGATACTCCTGACATCTTTTCTAAATTCACTTATTCCAAGTGCTCTAATCAACCGTAATAAGGCAATTGATGTTACTAGCATTTCTTAAAAAGAGCCACCTTAAATCTTCCGAGCAACTTTCTGCCAAATTCTAAAAGGATTTTACTTCATGATTAAAAAAACAAAATACTAAATACTAAATTAAGAGACGTGTCAAAACCTTGACGCCTCTGACGGGAACTGGAAAAGTTTGCCCTTGACTCGATTTATTTTAACATTTAATTTGCTTAAAAGATGGACAATGTCAAAGAATTTCGGCACGATTTCCAAAAATAATTAAAATATTACATAGAAGATAATAGCTATATACCCCGACATCTCAAATGATGGATTTGATAGCATGTAAAATTTTCAAATTTAAAAACTCTAAGACAACCCACCTCGGAAATTTCAATTTAGATTTACATTTTCAAACTTAAAAATGGTTTAAAAAAAAATACTTCCTAATAATGACTATTGCTCGGCGATTTAAAGTGGCAGTGTTCAGAAGCAGATAAAAACCTTTACGTGTCACATTTTACTTGGGACATATTAATTCATATAATCTTTTGAAGTTTAGATTTTCAAAGGGTCAGATTATTTGTAAAGAAAATAATTTCAGAGTAAGAAATTTTGAAAAAGCTTACGAAATCTTACGAACGATTAGAAAGTTTGCCCTAAATCGAAATCTATAAACGGATTTTTCTTATTTGCCGTTGAAAAAAAAAAATGCTAAGACATTTTTTTCCAATTTTTACAAAGGAAAAAACAAAATTTTCTAACTAAATAACATCGTGAAAAGCTGTGTTAGCGAAGTCAGCTTCCTCCTTTTCCAAATATGATTCATCGACTCATTGACGAAATTACGAGATTAATAATAATGATAATAATTTGAAATAAAAAAAAGATTAGTTTTTTATCTGCTTCTTAAAAGATTCTAGAGTTCAGAATTATAGTTAATCTTGGGAAAGCAGCCGCAAAAGATTCCGCTGAAAGTCTTAACCCTAACCACTCAAAAAATTTCTAGCAGAGGAAATTCAATTTTCCGCTCGGTTACTGAAATTTTCAGTAAACTATTTTGTCCAGCGGAATATTTTGCGACAGTCTTCCCGTACATTTTATAAATTACATAACTTTCTTTTTTTTTTTTTTTTTGAAACGAGCAGGAATGTTATTGAAATTAGACCCGTTTACTATAGTTCCTTAAACAATTGGAATTGCTTTTTTTCCTTTCAAAACTGATGAAATATCCTAATGATATAATCAAGGTTTAAGTTTTTGAAAAATCCAAGTAATTTTATTTAAATAAAGGAGAATGAAAGGAAAAGTCGAGGAAAAAACTACACAGTTGAACCCAGGGTATGAATAGAGAAAGTCACCAATTTCATCTCGAGCAGTCACTACCCAAGCCACTGGGCTCAACGTGCAATCTTTGCTCGGCTTTACTTTACCTGCATACAAAATCGGATTCAAGGGATTCATACCAAAAATTCTGAGTGAATTACAAGTTCTAGAGCCACAGTTAACAGTTTTTAAAATACAGCAAAGGTCTTAAAGCAAAATTTAAAAAGAAAGTCCTTAGACGGCCCATAACTAATAATTTAACTATTTCCTGCTCGTTCGTTACAAAGTGCTATTTTTTATAAAAACAAAAAAAAAATTTTTTTCCTGCACGTGATGATGACGTCGGCTGGGTCAACTTCTATGCCATTAAAACGACGAAAAGTCCTGCTGGATGCGAGCTCCTAATGATGAAAGGCCTAAAGACTTAGAGAGCATACCGAAAGAAAAAACAAGTAATTTCATTTAAATAAAGGAGAAAGAAATGAAAAGTCGAGAAAAACTACACAGTTGAACCCAGGGTATGAATAGAGAAAGTCACCAAAAGTCCTAATGTGCAATTTCTTAGCAAAATCAGATTTTCTTATACAATCAAAATTTTTCCCTTTTAATCTTAAGGTTCGATCATGAAATTGTTCTTGCGTTAAGTTTTTCACAAAACTATTATAAAGTTAATTTTTTAATTACTTTTATACGATTACGGCTAAAATTAAAATTCGGAACTATAAGTATTTATCGCTTTACGGCCGAAAGCGATTTGCATTCAAAATCCATTTCCTACTTACATTAAAATAGAAAGAATCCACTTTAGCTATGAATTTCAATGCTCGCGGTGGACATCTGAAGTTACAGGATCAAAAGTACAAAATTCGGTTAATTAATTTTCGGTTAATTTTCATCCTAGTAGATGGGCAGGATTAAAAAAATGAGAAAGGCATTGTTTTTCATCCAACAGGAACAACGAATCGATGTTCCGGAGCATAAGTCTGTAAATAAAGCGAAAAAAATAACGAATTAGGTTTACGATTATTAATTTTTTACGTTAGTTAAAAAAAAAAAAAAAAAAACTTAATGGAATAAATTTTACAAATTTCATTCACCTTTACCGGCGCCATTTTGAGAAATGCCACCGCCACCCCGCCGTAATAATTTTATTCCAATCGCCATTTTGATTCCGCTGTCTGCTAGCTGATTCGCCGACTTAAACTTGGGGCCGTCGTAAGTCTTTGAAATAGGAACCTGCAAAAAAAAAAAAAATATATATTTTGTCGCTAAAAGAAAAAAAAAAAAAAAAAAAAAAAAAAAAAAGGAAAATATTTAACTTTCTATGGGAGTTTTCAGATCCAAAATATGTGGCTAGAATTTGTGCTCAGCATTAGCCAAATGTAAACCAAAATATTTTTGTCAAAAAGAAATTAAATTGAAATATTAAGATTATTGATATTCATTACAACTTTGCATTCTAGAACAGTTTGAATTCATCGGAACACCGTAATCAACATCAAAATAATTTCTACTTACATTGAACTATGAATATAAAAGCATTTGTCAGGCTCAATACACTACAGTTCTAAAGCCCAGATGCTCCCAATGAATATCTAAAGTCAAAAGGTACTCCATTGCAAAATTAAGTAATTCCTTAGATAAATGTGACCACATCTTTGATATTCCTCGTAACACTCCAGTCCAGGTGGCTTTGAAGAACGTCAGGATTTAAGAGTAAGGAAGGCTTTCATCAGCTGAGTGTTTTCTTGATCTTGGAGCCTGTCAAATATAGAAAAAAATACACTTAATATTTTAATTTGAAAATTTTTTCAAAAATGATTTTTTTTACTGCCAAATTATTTTTATTGCGATTAAGACTGCTAAGACTTGATGCTAACAACTGATCTGAGAAATTAAACATTTTTTTAAATTCTCATTGGATTTTAATAAACTACTTCATTTCTAAAGAAAAAAAATCTTAAGAACTTAACTTGGTACAACTAAATTATTTCAGAACAAAGAAAATGATATGAAGGGTAAGATTTTTAAAAAATTTGCAAAAATTTAACAAGTTTATCATGAACAAAAACGGAGCTCAGATTTGACAAAAGCATGTTTTCGTATTTACTCAAGCACTGGAGATATCACTTTCATGCAAAAAAATATATAAGATTTCAAACAGCTAAACAAATGTTATGAAATCTATACTAAAATCCTAGCAACTGTATTTTTAGCTTTAAATTTGGTACATTAAATTCTTTAAAAAATTCCTGATGTTTAAATAAAACTAATCATTTATAAAAGAAAGCAACTTACAATAATGCAGTCATTCTGATGGTCTTGGCTGTAGTAGCTTTGAGGATTAATTCTGCAACTGTGGCTCTTCCATCAAGTTGTAGTTACATCTCCTCTTGTCAATTCTCACGTACATTTTAAATTGAATCTTCAAATCCTTAACAAAAGCAAAGAAAAATTTATTAACTAAAATTATGGAACATAATCAGTTATCCTAACAATTAATGTTTCCTTTTTAGTAAATCACAATTTCAATTAAATTTTTCATTTAAGAACATGAAAATATGAAATCCAATCAAAAAATTAAAGTGATTTATTTATCTTGCTTTCATAAATGTTTCTCCCTGGATGGAAGACTATTTCGGGTGGTCTAAAAATGGCTAAAATCAAAAAAAAAAAACCATAAAATAATAGGATTTACCTTCTTGGCTCCACAGGTCAGCCCTTTGGACGAGAAGACTGATGATCATAATATCAGTAGAATTTTATCAACAGCCATTTCCAAACGATGTCATTGAACACACAAACGAGCTCAGGAGCTCACGAGCTGTGGAGAGAAAAAAATAATATTAAAATCTTATAATTTATTAAAGCATTTTACACTTTTAATACATAAGAAATTTTCTCAGTTAGTATTTTCAAGGTTCTTGTTCAACCATTCACCCAAATTTGAAAACGGCTAAAAGCTTTCTCAAACAATAATATATCAGTCAACAAAGGGAACTTCTGCAGCTTTCCCCTTCAAATTTTCAATGGCATCTGTTTCTTTTTTTTTTTCTTTAAATATTGAACTGTTAAAAAACTCCCAGAAACCCCCTCCAGTAGTAAATACGAGTAAAAATTTTTTAGATATTGTACACAATAAACATATCAAATCTTCTTGACCCAACAAATTTTATTTTGGCATTAGGTTTGTACATATTGATCCCTAATCCCGTTCATTTCTAAACTCCGAAACTGGAAATGCAAAATATTTTCCGAACAATCACAAAAACATTCTTCACAAAAGCACCCATGTATCCTTCATATCAATTTCTAGGCCCCCCATGCATGACTGATTCCACTCAAAAATTTCCCAAACCAAAAACATAAGACATCATAACTTTACTCTTTAACTGTTTTAAAATGATTAAATTCACTCCAGCAATTATTTTTATATGCTATTACATTTATCAAAGCAAAAATTGATGTACGTACTTCATTTTAAAAAAAAGATGGCGGCCATTTTTTTTTCTCACATTGTGATATATATTATAATGAAATTAAAATGCTGGGAAATACGTATAATTATTTTCTTCTTTCTCGTGAAAAATTTACTAACCTGATCTACATAACGATTAATAATAATTCTTTTATTTGATATTAATCAATTTAATTCATAAGTAATAAACCACGAACCATGCCTTTCGACTTTGACCTTCGTTACTAACAGGGTGTTTAGATTTGAAATGACGAAATACTCTACTGCCAACTTAAAATTACCTTTTTTTCCTGCATATAGTTCTACGTAGGGACTCTACGTTTAAAGTATATTTAGCTTATGCACGTTATCAAATATTTAAACCATAGAATTAAGATTAGATAGTAACGCTATAAAATTTAAATACTCGACATTCGATAGCGGCTATTTCTAAAAAAGCAAAATTAATATAGGTAAAAAAATGGTTTTTATTATTCTCGAATTTTTTAATCTCAAAAATTTATAAAAATTTAAAACAATAAAAAAAAGGACTGAACTTCAATATTGCACATATTGAAATGAATTAATCACGTCCCGATTTTTATTTTAACATTTGTTGATTTGTTAAACCTGGAAATATGCAATATACAAAATATACGTAGTGAATTAATCGAAATTATTTATTATTTATTATTTAAATTATTTATTACATCATGGCAGACTGCGGGCAGTGGCATGATGAACGCAGCTATAGAACACAATTTAATTTAAGAAATCGGTGCAGTGTATAAGCTAAATATATTTTAAGTAAGTAGGCAAACTAAGTAGGCAGGTTCCTTACACCCACACAACTATATGCATATCGTAGTTGAATTCTGAAGGCCTTGTAAGATTTGCTCAGCCCTTTTAAGAAAAATTTTTTCACGACATTTTTCAACTTATGGGTCATTCAAATATTACCCCCATCTTTTTTTTGGAAGAGGGAGGTGATCCTACAAATGTTATTGCTATTCTGAATAATTATTCTGCATAGCAACCATAGAGTTAATTTTTATTGAAGACCAAGACCAGAAGTCTTAAATTTTTATAAAGTCTTTTTTTAACGCAAATAATTCTACGTATTGTTAAAAAACCTTTTTTTTAGTAAAAGGTCCTTACGGTCTTTTTTTGTTAAAAATACTCTACGCGTAGAATAATTACTCTACGTCTAAATACCCTGGTTACTAAATGTTTCTAAACACTGACCCTAGCAGGACGGTGATCGTTCAACTGCAAGTATTATCTTGTAGCGCCTATGTATAACTTATTCATGGTCGGTGATAAAATCTATTCTTTTATAAGTTAAACATACCAGAATTTTGCATTGTATTTTTTTTTAACCATTTCAATAACAAGTTTATTTATAGCTTTATTTTTAAAAAAAATTGGGGCTATTTTATTTTGTAACAAATTCTTAAACAACCTATTTTGCCATAAAAATGCTTAAGAAAAAATGATGTTTCTTTTCCATGTAAAATTAATCTGCTAAACCTTTTTACGTATAATTGATATAAGGCTGCAAATTTTATTTAAAGGTTTAGGAAACATTTTGTAATGCGGAACTATAGGCACTCATTTTCCAAATCATTTTCAGCTTTAAAATTCTTTTCCAAAATAAGGAAAGAATGTCAAAAAAAATTCACACTGTGCATGCATCCAATAGGATTTCCTAATCAAATGCAGCCCAAACTTACTTTTTCATCAAAAATAGTTGACATGGGCTTTCAAGCACATGTACCAACTATGTACTTATATATGAATAGCATCGTGGTTCGGAACTAAATCAATTTTCTTATACAATCAAATTTTGACATCAAAATAACTACTTACTCTGACGTACAAAAAATTAAAACCATTCGTCAAGCTCAGAGGAATTTTAGTTTAAGTCCAAGTGTTGTTAGCTGCAAGCATTGAATACCACTTATCATACGCTTGAAGACCATACTGCAGATTGTTTTGAAGGCCAGGATTATGACAGATGGCGCAGTGAATTGACATTATTAAGTCAGGACCCTGTCAAATATAGGGAAAAATAATAAATTACATGGTTTAAATATTTACTTTTGGTATTTTTTTTTTTTATTGCAGTCATGCTAACGACTAATCTGAAAATTTTTTAATTTTTTAAAAATTTAAGGTGGAATATCAGCCACTTGTGAGTCAAATCAGGTCCTTGGAAAATAAAAATTAAATTCACCCGTTAAGTAAATTTATCTTAGTTAAAAATTAATTTAAGACTTTTCCTTTTTTTTAATAACTAGTATAATTTATTTATTTATATATACGTTTACAATTTTTCGATATAAGATGCTTTGTTTGTAAACTTTTTGCCATTTTCTTATTTTCCGTTTTGTTACCAACCTAAAAACTGTTTTTAAAAGGATGCTCAGTTGAGCATCTTATGTCGAAAAATTGTAAACGTACATATAAATAAATAAATAAATTATACTAGTTATTAAAAAAAAGGAAAAGTCTTAAATTAATTTTTAACTAAGATAAATTTACTTAACGGGTGAATTTAATTTTTATTTTCCAAGGACCTGATTTGACTCACAAGTGGCTGATATTCCACCTTAAATTTATTTAAATTTTTAAAACAAAGATGGACGCTTTTTTTTCTCTCACGGACATTACGATTTATTACATCTAGATCAAAATGCTGGGGAAATATATATTTTTTAACATCCGTATGAAATAATCGACTAATTTTACTTACATTGATCGCAATCATTTCTTTCTCTTTACATTAACGAACTTATTTAATAATCAGCACATGCCATAGTCTTCGACTCACTATTTCTAAAACACCGACTAAATCAGGGTGAATAAACTGATTAGCAAAGCAAATAACAATAGGGAAGTTAAGCATTTTTTTTTTATTTTATATTTTGATCCCTAAATATGAGTTAATAACCGAGGTATATGTAAAACTTTAAAAAAATACCGAAAATAATAGTAAAAAATTGTTAATTTTGATGTAAAAAAAAGTCGTTTGAAACGCGGGGAAAAAAATTGTGACGTAATTGTACTATAAAAAAAAAAGAAGTTTGGTAACACTGATCCGTGAATGGGCCATTTTTTTGTTTATGTTTTGATTTGTAATTTTTCCAACAAAAAAAGAAAGGCTCGCGAGCAGGAAACCAACTTTTAAAATTCAAAATATAGTACAATGACGTCACAATTTTATTTGCCGCTTTTTTAATTTTTTCAAAATGTCAGATTTTTTTCGGAATTTTTGGAATTTTTTTCTCCGACTTTGTTTCATTGACCCTTCTTGATTTTCATTAAAATAATATTTTTATGAAGTAAAGAACTCATTTTAACCAGAATATGCCTCACTTGCTATAACACTTAACTTCCCTATTGTTCAGGCGAAAGTGACGCAGTTAACAGTATTAAATCATGTGCCGCCTATGCATAACTTATCCTTGGTCGATGATAAGATTTATTTTCTTATAAGTTAAGCATATAACAGGCTTTTGTATATTTTTTTTAAAAAAATTGAAGCACCTGCATCTTTCATTTTTAAAAACATGGCGTTTATTTTAGTCAAATCTTATAACCTAATAAATAATACTGAAGGAATTTTTTTTTTTTTTCATGTAAAATAAATATTTTAATTTGCTTTAAGTTAATTGTTAATTATTGATTATCTACTATCGTTCAATTTTCATTAGATTAAAATTTAATAATAATAATATCATCACCAGCAAAATCGGACTTCTGGTTTGATAAAAGCTTTTTCTGCATGCCTTTACAAGGTTCGAACCCAAGCAAAATTCATTACGTTTAAAAAATTTTAATACACAACTGGAATAGCTATAGTCGAAATACCGGCAAGTGATATGGTACATTCATTATGCACAACTACGAAATTACGAAATTGCGAACTTCCCTTTTTCAAAGAAAAATTTACAATTGGCGAACACGAAAAATTCACACGTTCCGCAAGTACTTACCTCCTTAAATTTACTTTAAATGAAATCTTGAAGCCTCCTGACTTGACAGTTGGCGTTTTCCATTATTTCAATGTAGCACTGAACACGATGTTCCTTGATTAGAAAAATACAACACGAATTCCATTCGCCTTTACCGACGCCATTTTGAGAAATGCCAGATCCACCGCCGACGATAATAACTTTCATTCCCACCGCCATTTTGATTCCGCCGTCTGCTGTCTGCTATCTGATTCGCTGATTTAAAATTGCCGGCGTCCTTTGAAATAAGAACCTGCAAAAAAATACATTTTGTCGTTAATTATCTTGACTTTCCCAAAAAAAAAAGAAGGAAAATATGTAACTTTCTGCGCACGTTCCTCAGAACCAAATTCTAGCCATGAAATGGCTAGAATTTGTGCTCAACACATAAGTCAAATATGAACAAAAATTTTTCTTTTAGAAACAAATTAAATTGAAATATGGATTATTAAAAATAAAGTTTCCTAAGAAAATTTTCAGTGCGACAGCTAAGCGAAAATTAAGAAGATTATTTGTGGAATTAAAACTTTCAGGGGGCTAAGTTAACCTCACCTAACCTAACCTAACCTAACCTAACCTAACCTAACAAAACCTAACAAAACCTAACCTAACCTAACCTAACCTAATTGTGTATAACAAAAGTGGGGTCAGCCCAAGAGAGGTTTGAGCCCCTCTCAGAGATTTTTTTTTTTTATTCTAAATGAAAAAATTCACTATTGCATTTTTCATATTTTTGAAAAAAATCATTTGCAGCTTCCGTTTAAAAACTTTGCACCCTCTGGCACTTTGGTTCACTGCAGAAATCAGGTCAACCATATTCCTGCATCATTAAAAAAAAGAAATTAAATAATATCCCATGGAAAAGGACCGAATAATATAAAAGTATTAAAATACAACAAATGGTGCACCAAAATTGCATTCAGTTGCTACAAGAACCTATTCAAGTTTTAAGTTTTAAAATTTCATAAAAGTACATTCACAACTGCTCCAGAAAGTCTCCTCTAGGCTTAGTATCTTCTAAGAAGATTTCGCTGGAGCAATCTAAAACCAAGTACAATAGTTTTAACAATAATTTTTTAAAAACGATACACATAATTTTTTTCCTTGTCTAAATAAATCACTGAAGCCATTTTTCATCATCTCCTTCGAGTACCAAAAATCCTCTTATTCTGTTAAATATTTAACACCCATGTAAATTTATAAAAAGGAATATCGACAAGGCACAATAACTTTTACATTTTAGCTGAAATCCCTGAGATGATTAACTTGATCATTTACAGCTTCACAACAGTTAACAACTAAAAACTGCAGAATAATGAATGAAACATTATTTACGATATGTTGTTGTAATAATATTATAAAATTTCATATTTAAAACTAGATTATAGTTAAGTGAACAATAATACAGCAAATATCCAGGGGTTATCAACACTTCTGAATCGAATGGTGAAGTCGGTTTTTTGATCCGTCGAGTCCCTGAGCGGTAATTCGAAAAAAAAATCGATTTTTATGAAAATCAAAAAGGGCTCCCACGGCTCGGAAACTGCTCGGATCGAAAAATGGACTTCACATTCTAATTCAGCACCTTCGAAAACCCCTTATTAGCCAAGAAAATCAACATCTTAAATTTTCTCCAAAATCGATAAAAATGCAGACTATATTTTTTCCATTTTTGACGAAAAAATCGAATTTTTAAAATTCGGGGTTTTTCGACCCTGCTAAATCCATTGGTGAAATCAATTTTTCAATCTGATGCGTTTCTGAGCGGGAAATCGAGGAAAATGGAGGAAAACCATTTGTGGGTGAATCAAAAAGACTGATTTATTTTCAACTTACTGAAGGACACCACATCAAGTGTAAGCAGTTATGCAATGATGCAAGTTAAATAAGTCACTCCATTATAGAACCGTTTAAAAGCTCAACAAGTTTATTTAAGTTTCACTCACAAATGTAACAATACATTGTCTCTAGAAACCTATTTTGAAACTATTCCGAAAATCTCAGAATTTTTAAGGGTGGAATCCCCAAATTCTTGTTGGCATGATGATAGTTTTGCATTTATTAAACAATGAACAAAAGCAAAGCAAATGCTGAAAAACTTGTAAATTTTTACTTACCATAAAACCAAGGGAAGACACCCAGTGTTCATCCACTTATAATACATCTTCCAGTTCCTTTACCCATCATTCAACAACATATAAGGCCCGGATCCATTATGATGACTGTAAGGAACCCCAAAAACAACTGAAACGGATGTAGGCTTTGAAGTTTCCATCATATGTAAAAGTTTTACATATGTTAACATACTGAAACAAATAAAAAGAAAAAAAATTAAAATTTCTATTAAAACTTTAAAAAAAGCTGAATGAAATGAGAGCAAAATGAACCTAAAAAGTAAAAAAAGGTTTTCAAATCCAATCTAAAAGCTCCTGAGTGTTTAATGAACTGGAATTGGACTGCTCATTAAAGCTGAAACATTCCTTTCGGCTCTTAATAAAAAATTACATCTTACTCTTATAAAAAACACATACATCTTATATAATAAACACACATCTTATTCTAAAAGTTCGCTAATCAAGCATCAGGGTGTTTGTACATAGATTACTGATAATCCCCCATTGAATTTGTCTTTTAATGAAAAGAAAAAAAAGTTGATTCCTACATCTTAAAGGTTAAAGAAATTCACCTTATAAATGAGAATTTCATCATTTTTCTTTACATTCGCAACAGCTTTCATCAAGCCAGGCAGGCCTCAGGTTTTACTCTTTTTCTCTCTTCATCAATAGCTTGCCTTTAATTTGCTTATTGTAAGATTACATCTATCTTTCTTGTCTACCTTTCTTGATCTTGTTATCCATGCATATATCCAGTCTTCAACAAATCAACAAACCTGCAAAAATAACAAACACATTTTATAAAACATGAATTGACATAAAGGTAATCACATCTATCAAATGGGCAAAGTGAAATGATAAAGTTCAAAAATATCAGACTTTTAGCACAGTCAAGTAAACTACATGTACATTCAACATGAATTTAAAATTTTATAGGAATCTCGGCTCTTTTTAAAACACTCCAAATACAAAGTACAAAGCTAAAGACAAGACATAAGTATTTCAATGTATTCCATTCTATTTGTATTGCTATCCTCATAAGTAAGAAATAATGAAAATTACAATACCTGTCTCATTCTTGCTGTTTTGAAAAGAATTACAGTGAACACAACAATCAATAAACAATTTCACTTCGAATTGCCACATGCCAGGCTCCAATATGAATTGTAAGCTTGTTTTATGATGAGCAACACAATCACATATTCAATAGACGCGATCCGCTATTAATAATTAACAACATTACATGATTTGATTATTAGTAAAGTAGTGCAGGAAATCGATCTTTCGTTTCCAATCAACCCAATCTTAATCACCAACACATTCAAGTTTAAACAAAACATTATAAAACTGCCACAGTTTTGATCGTTCTGTCGGCTGCATGAAAAAAATTTAATAATTTTCACATAATTGCACAAATGCTACTAAAATTAATTAGCTTATAAAAATGAACAAACGATTAAAAACACTTAATGAGAAATTTGATGTCTGAGCTGCGATGATATTGGATGATACGTGAATCGACGTGAATTTTACCGACGCCATTTTTAAATGTTCCAGCGCCAGTTATGACTGCCAACTTCACACTCACAGACGTCTGTTATCAAAGGAAAAAGCAGAAGTCAAAAAAGGAAATGATCAAAGGTTTCAAAACAAAATACTAGAAGCAAAACAAGTCTCGAAAGAAGTCTACAACCAAGGTTTATTTTATTTTAATAATGCATTTTTTCAGTTGACATGTATTCTTCCCAAGGAATCTAATTAAAGGAGTGATTACTTACCGAGCATGGCACGTTTTATAAGACAAGGATTCAACTTATCATACAAAAATTACTTAACAACCGGCTTCCTACCGAACAAACACTACAGTGTTTTAAGCAGCTATAACAAATTCAATTATGACTATAAAACTGAAAGGAATATATCTCCCCAAAAAATTCAGTACAGAAATTTTTCATTTGAAGGATATTTTCGATTTATAAATAAGCTATCTAATTCTGACGTTTGTTGTTTTGTAAGAACAAATTTTATAAATTTACATGAGTTGTCTGGCCTTCCTTGGTGGTCCTTAATAGTCTTAACAACTGCTACAGCAAGGATACTTTTGTCAATCTTAACTGGAATCTTACAGGTACTTAAGACGTCTAATATTCCTGATATTTAGAAAGCTTGACACTTGAATCTGAAAAAAATTATTTTCAGGAAAAAACAATCTCGGAAATGTGGAATCATAATATAAAATTTAAAAACTTCGGAGTAGAAGTAGAAAAAGAAGCCATGGCATTAGCAAGAAAAAACAAATGGACACTGGAAAAAACGTTAAAGATCATTAAAGCTGAGGTAAAGAAATATTAGTGAAGTAAATAAATTTTTTTTTTTATGGCCAAACTTTTTTTTAATTTTAGAATAAAGAGAAAGTGAAGCAACACAAAGATCGAAGCATACTTCTTTTATTTCGAACCGTTGTGTTAATATTTTTACAAATTGGTTTATGGATAACATTTAGTTTATCTATCAATGGTTTAAATAATCAGGCATTATTACATAATACTGAAGGTAAAAATTTTGATCCACATAATTTAGATCTGTAAAATTCTTAAATTTTGAAAGGAAATAAAATATTTTATTTCAGATGCAAAAGTTCTTAGGCAACAGCTAAGCACTGAGGGGACTCTTTGGTTTAAAGATTTATTAAAGCCTGACCGATTTGTTTTACCAGGAATAATGGTGGCCATTAATTTTATTATATTAGAAATTCAAGATTTAAAATCTGGTACAAAAACAAAAATAGTGACCCACATTATAAGACCTTTCATACTTTTTATAGGATATATTTGTTCTAAAACAACAAGTGTAAGTAATAATCAAAGTATGATGATCTTTCTACTTTTAAATTTAAAGGGATAAGGGATCCATTACACAAGTTCAATTTTTTGGAGGGAAAAGAACCCGATTTAAGAAAAACCCCGAAAATTAGTCAAATCGCAAAAACTCATGCATTACGCCATGGTTATTTGACCTTGATTATAAATATCGAGAAATCTCGAGAAATATCGGAGTTCTTTTCCCTCCAAAAAATTGAACTTGTGTAATGGATCCCTTATCCCTTTAAATTTAAAAATATTTGGTCCATTGTACCCCCCTCTTAGGTTTAATCTTTCTACTTGTTGATATACAGTAATCCAAATATTTCCTTTTTCAGAATATAAGTCTTTATTGGGTTGTCAGTTCAGCTATAGCATTAGCTTCAAACCTAGTTCTTCTATCTCCAAGGATCAGAAAAATATTTAGAATTCAGCCATTGTCAATGCTGGATGATCCCAATCATCCATATAAAAATTTATGGAAAAGGTTTAGGATTAAATATCGCATTTAAAATAAGCCCTATTTATTAAGATTTAGGACTAAGTATCTTCAAATCATGGATGATCGTCTTGGTTCGATTTTCTTTTGCTCTTCATGAAAATAGAAATGAAATACCCCTGAATATTTTTATACCAACTAAAGTTTAAAATAAAAAAAAATCAGAAAATGCTGCGTGTGATTTGTTTAAAGCATGGAAAATATTGGAATTTAATAAAATGTATAAAAAAATTATTTGAAAAAATAAAGGGTGTGCTCAGAAGAATGAAAATCCGTTGAAAAGTCGACTTTGACAATTTTTACTTTACTGGTTTTCCTATAGTCGTTCAGTTCGAGTATCTGTTGTGACTGCTTTTTTAACCATGAGCGCCAGGCTACTGGTTTTTAACGTAGAACTTCTTAAAGAATTAAACACTTTATTTTAAAAAAATTTATCAAAATTTATTAGTAAAATTGATGTTATGACTATTTTATTCATTAAAACATTCAGTTAAGGGGTCGTCTATATATTACGTAAGCATGTTAAGGGGGAAGGAGGGGAGTCCATGTCCATGAAAATCTTACGTTATGTTAAATTTCTGTAAAAGAAGGCCTATTTCATATTTACACGAGGAAGAAAGTTGAAAATCGTAAAATAATGCTTACGTAATATTTGAAGAACCCCTAATCAAATAATTTGGATAGAAAAATTTAAATTAGATCATTTCACTCGGTTTTTCGAAGATATTACGGAACAACAAAATAATCTAATACTTTTTTTTTTCCGTTTAAAAATTTTTAAAATTGACTTTTAACAACACTAACATTTTTTTTCTTTTATTTAAATAGTTCAAACCACTCCTACTTCGTTTCCTGGTTTCTTTTTTCAAATGACTTCTTCCATTCCTTTTACTTTTTTTTCCTTTTGTCTTTAACTTGATACACAAATTTTTTACAAAACAGAAATAAAATTTTAAAATATTGATCTTTTTATCTTACTGAAAAAAAGAATTTTTTTTTCTACCTAATACCTAAATAACATTTAATTATTACACAACTAGAAATTAATGACTCAAAAAATGAACAGCATTTGATCACAGAAAATTTTCTTTTTATTATTGTAATTAAAAATCGTCATCGTCGCAGACGTCTAAAAATACATCGAACGATTCTCTGTTGCAGTTCCCATCAGCATTAAAAACATATTTATGGAAGGTGCCATCCAAGCAAATGGCTGAAAAAATTTTTAATCTTAACGGACGTCACTTGAAGAAAAAATTTTTGTTTCGAACTTACCAATGACAGAATTTTTAGATCCGAAAGCACATATACAAGCACATTCAGGTGGCACTGTAAAATTAGCTAAAGCCCATTGTGACTCCACATAATTTCCTAAGAATCCCATTTTTGAAAATGTCGACCTTTTATTCAGATTTGTATTTTTCAGTGCAAAAATGTGAATAGTACCTTTATCACTAGAACAGCATAGAAATTCTGAATCTTGACTAAAATTTATGCTAAAAAAAGGGGAAAAAAATAAGATTAGTCAGATGTCAGGGATTTTTTTCCTGTAAAATCAGAAGTGAAAAAAGATTTATATATTTACCAATATAATGTTGCTGGGTCAGACC
Organism: Liposcelis bostrychophila; assembly: GCA_037577465.1. Lineage (NCBI taxonomy): Eukaryota > Metazoa > Arthropoda > Insecta > Psocodea > Liposcelididae > Liposcelis > Liposcelis bostrychophila. The sequence continues at coordinate 20,206,495 of CM075211.1, read as the reverse complement.
CTCTCCTTAATTCGACTAATAATGCTTTTTTGACTGTATCCCAAACTCTAATTAAAGTCCCTTTAATAGAAGCAGTTGCAATCATTGTGCCTTGCTGACTAACTGCTAAGCAGGCTAATTCACCTTGATGTGCATTAATTGTAACAGGTGCACTTGATGTTCCAACTTCTGTATTACCCAAATCCTGCAAAAAAAAAAATTAAAAATCATGAAGTAATAAATATAACATTCACAAATTTTTTTTCTATAATTTCTAAAATTTTCTTACGACTAATTGCACGCTGCCCATTTTATGTCCAGGAAAAATTAATAATTGTTTCTCTGCTGATACGATAGGAGTAATTTCACACAAACCTAAGGGATTATCTCTGGTTTCAATAGTCAGTAGCCTATGCGCAGGTGATGGAAACGAGAAGACATGGATCTGATTAATTGTTGCAACTATAATTCTGCGAAAAAATAAATAAATAAATAAAATAATGTTGAACCACAGACTAAAATAACAAGCTGAATTCACAAACCTATCTCTCCTTAGTCTAACAGCTTTTACAGGGCTCACAAAGGTGAAATCCAAAACTAAAGCTTTTGAAATATCATCATAGATCAAAACTGTGTTACAAGCAAACCGTGGTCGACTTCCACCAGATATTACAGCTAATAAATTAGTCCTGTGCAACATTTCACACTGTGCTACACTTCCCATCACGTCAATATCATAATGTGCCTTCTCAACTAAAGGATCGACATTGTAAATCCTCAATCCAGTTTCCATGCAGCAGGTGAAACAACTATGATCTTGATTAAATCGTAAACTTAATACACCTTTCTCGTTGTGCGACATTGCTAAAATTTCAGGAGACTTCATTTAAATTTTGACAATGAACTTAAATACTGTCCAACACGATTCGATTTCAAGGTTGCCAATTTCTTTGTTTACAAATTCATTTTGAATATTTAAGACTAACGGAAGTTAATTTTTTTTTTTTTCAAACTATCATCATTATTTAGTCGTTTTACCGTAAGACTAGTTTGTTAAAAAATTTCAACTAACACGCAATTAAATAACAAACAACTTCATTTGCAAAGAAAAACAAATAAATTCCAATCAGCTGATCATTGGATGAATGAGATGTCGAAAGTTGATCATAGATGGCAGTATCAGCGTTCCCGAGTAAATAAAAAGTAAATTCCCAAAATTTACGGGAATATTGAGCTTATTATTTTTTTTCATTAAAGAATGTCGGAAATTTTCCCACAAATACATTTAAATTCCCGAGAATTTTACAATTCTCCTGCCACGAATAAATATGGCGGATGTTTACAAATGAGCACATTTATTATACAGATAATTTCAGATTGAATGATTCAATATAAAAAAAAAAGTTAAAAATTATTTGCAATGATTTCGAGTGAGTAAAAAACAAAAATTGAAACATCACGTTTTCAAACATCCTATTTATTTATTTCTTTTTGCAGAGAATCAGTACTTTGACGCAGAAAATAAGCCGCAAGGTAGAAGGAGAAAATATCGCAATAAGGAAAAGCCCAAGAAGCGAGGAAAGTTAATCGTTCGAAATTTGCCATTTAAAAATCTATCAGAAGAAAAATTTAGGAAATTATTTGAAGAATATGGAGATATAGAAGAGATTAGTTTATTAAAACGAGATGGCAAATATGTTGGATGTGGTTTTGTTCAGTTTACGAAAGTGCAAAATGCTGCTAAAGCAATCCATCATGCAAATGGGAAGGAAATGGCTGGTATGGTTTAGATTATATGCATCGCTGGTGTTTAGTGGTCTTAAAATTTTATTTTTCTTTCAGGAAGACGGATTGTAGTTGACTGGGCTGTACCTAAAAATACTTATGTGGAACAAATAAAAAAAATAAAAAAAGAAACTGAGTCAGAGGGAAAAATTAAAACAGAACCTTCTTCTGATGATGAAGTGTTGGAATTTGAAATAGATAAAACTCCAAGTAATAAATTGTATGGAAAAGATAATGTGAATGATGATATTAAAGATGAAGATGACAATGATGATGATGCTGAAGAGGAGGATGAAGACGAAGATGAAGAGGATGAAGATGATGATGATGATGATGATTCATTATCAGATGAAGACGTAAAAGTTAACATTAAAAATGAAAAACCAAAAGTGAAGTCTAATGATGTAGAAGAAGGCAGAACAGTTTTTATCAAAAATATCCCATTTTCAGCAACAAGTGCTGACTTAAAAAAATGTATAACAAAATATGGGGAAGTGGAATATGCTTTGATTTGTGTTGATCAACTTACGGAACACAGTAAAGGAACTGGATTTGTAAAATTTAAAGTAAGAGTTTTTTTTTATATTAAAATTTCTATTTTATTGTCTTAGCACTCACGATATTCTTTTTTATTTTTTTAGGTTAAAGAATCAGCTGTAAATTGCATAAAAGACTCAAATAAAATTATTCTCCAGGATAGCCCTCTAGAAGTAACACTAGCTCTTAGTAAAGAGCGCTTAGAAGAAAAAAAGAAACAAAAGCATGTTCCGAAAGACTCTAGAAATCTTTATTTAATCAGGGAAGGTGTGGTCATTGCAGGTTCCAAGGCTGCTGAGGGTGTATCTGCCCCTGACATGGCTAAAAGATTAGAAATAGAACAATGGAAAAATCAAATTTTAAAAAATTTAAATATGTTCGTTTCGAAAACCCGTTTAGTCATTCATAATCTTCCTCCACAATTTACCGACGAGGATCTAAAAAAATTATTTTCGAAGCACAGCAATCCGAATGCCGTCGTAAAAGAAGCGAGAGTTATGAGAGACAGGAAAAACGTAAATCTTCAAGGGGTCGGAGCTTCGAAAGAAGTAGGCTTCGTTTCTTTTACGGAACACGAAGATGCTCTTACTGCCCTTAGAAATATAAATAATAACCCTACGATTTTCACCGCGAAAAAACGTCCGATCGTAGGTTTTTCAATCGAAAACCGAGCTATTTTAAATATGAAACAAAAAAGGATGGAAAGAAGCAGAGCGAAATCGGGATTTGAAACCGATAGCAAAAACGATAAATTATCCAAATTGAATAGCAAACAAAGACGAGCCATCCGGCGAAAGTTGAAAATCATAGAAAAACGAAAGGAGTCGAAAAAATTAAAATCGGGTGTTTTGAAAACGGAGAGCAATGCAGAGGTGCAGGCGTCGGAAAAAAAGCGTCCTTTGAAGAGAAATGCGAAGGGAGAAGATAACGGCCCTGCGAGAAAGAAAGAGAAAAATGCACCGGAAATTTCATCAACCGAATTTTCAGGAGTGCAGTCAGAACCAGGCAAAAAAGTCAAAATCAGATCGAGATATAACCTTAAAACGCAAGCTGCTGTTCATAAAGAAACGTTGAAAAAAGAAAAGAAAAATAAAAAGGAAAAGATCATCAAGGAGAAAAAGGTAGAACGTATAAAGGCACCTCGGCAAAAGAAAGGAAGTGCAAATTTAAATGATGACAAAAAGTTTTCTCAACTTATTTCTCAGTATAAGAAACAAATAGAAAGCGCTCCAGCTTTTAAAAAGTGGTATGAATCGTAACGAAAAAAATATGAAGTGTTATAAATAAGAAGGAATATAAATGGCCGTTATGAAATTATTTTCATAATTAATTGTTTTTTTTTTTTTATTATTTTAAAAACCCGTCAGTCTCTTAAAAATATGCAGAAATGTTAGAATACAAGAAAAACGAATTTTGCAAGTGACTAAACATTAGAAAAATTTAATAAATAATTGGAAAAATTACATGCTTTCAGGCATTTCGATTATTATTATTATTTTCACTTATCGATAATCAATTAATCTAATCAAAAGTGTACAAGTGGTTGAAAAAATTGAAAGGCAATCTTGCACTGCAACCGAGCAGTAATTCATCCCCGAGCTCGGGGTTGCTAATGCCTTGATTTTATTAATGCCTTTGAGCCGTGAGTTACGTGACTTAGTACGTTTTGTCAGCTTACGACTTTTTTCTGATATATATTGGCTACTAGCTCAAAATCCGGAGCAAATATTAAAAAACTCACTTCAGGATCGTGCTATTCGCAAAATTTCAGATAAGCAACGACTTTTTCCACGTAAAAAAAAATAGTCAATTCTTTGCTTCTGAAAGGAATTTTTCGACCTTTAAACTCAAGTAGCCAAGCTTTCCCCTCGAACGAAAAATCTGAAAAAAATTAGGATTACATGTGCGCCATATAGCACTGATTTGGGGAGTATGAGTATGTTTCCAAAATAACGGAGGCCTTAACGATCATCTAATAGAACTGTTAACCTAACCTAACCTAACCGGTTTTATGTTCACATAAGTGAACAAGTATAACAGAGTTACTTATGAGGTCGTAACAAATCTAACCCAATCTAACTTAACAAATCAAACCCAACCTTACGTAACAAACCTAACCTAATCCAACAAACCTAACCAACTTAAACTAACAAACCAACTAACTTAACTAACTAACCCAACCCAACCTAGCCTAAAAAACCTAACAAACCCAACCCAACGAAATAAACCTAAACTAACCTAATAAACCTAACCCAACGAAATAAACCTAAACTAACCTAATAAACCTAACCCAACCTAACAAACCTACCACTACAAACCTAACCCAACCTAACCTAACAAACCAAACCCAACCTTAAGTAACAAACCTAACCAACTTAAACTAACAAACCTAACCCAACCTAAATTAACAAACCCAACCCAACGAAATAAACCTAAACTAACCTAATAAACCTAACCCAACCTAACAAACCTACCACAACAAACCCAACCCAACCTAGCCTAAAAAATCCAACCCAACGAAATAAACCTAAACTAACCTAATAAACCTAACCCAACCTAACCTAACAAACCAAACTCAACAAACCTAACCTAACCTAACCTAACCCAACAAACCCAACCCAATAAACCTAACCAAACCTAACCCAACAAACCCAATCCAATAAACCTAACCAAACCAAACACAACCTAACCTAACAAGCCTAACCCAACCTACCCTTACAAACCAAACTAAACCCAACCTAACCGAACAAACCTAACTTAACCTAACAAGTTCATGTTCACATTAATGAATAAGTATAAGAGCGTTACTTATGACGTCATTCTTTTGCGCTACTTGCTTTTCACTGTTTATAAATTTAAACAAATGGGTTTTTGATATAAAAAAAATTTCGACCACTATTTCTAAAAATGTGCTGATATGCAAATCTCAGCAAGTTTTGAATTTTCCAACAAAAAAATTACCAAAACTAATTTTTAATCTCTAATTAAATATGGCGCAAAATATTTTAGACTTGGCTCTAAGCCGTTATCTTTACCTTAAACTATAAATTTTTGTTTATGACTAAAATTATTTTCCGTGACTGATTACCGATTGACTTAAACCCATTCGTTTCCAAAAGCAACAGGAAGCTTGCAAATCAAAATGTTTAGGTTTTTAAAGAAAATTTTTCCCATTCCTCTCTTTTTTATTCTATTTGGCTGCTTATTATTAACTCCAGTGAAGCCCTTACGACTTGTTTGGGCGGAGCATTTTGACCGACTTGATCCTAGAATTTGGAATCACTTGGTGACTGCATGGCGAGGTGGAAACGAGGAATTCGAATACTATCGCAACAACCGGAGAAACAGGTGAGGAGGGAAAATTTAAAACGGCTAATTTTTTTCAACAAAGATAAAATGGGTAACTCCCAAAAAAAGAGATTTCAAGATCTCACTTCTTTGCATTTTTTTTATTGGGGCTGGTGAGGAGGCTTCAATATATTCTGGAAATAGGTTGGGGGGGGGGGGGGTCAAACGGGGTCGAAAATAGAGAGAAATGTATAGTAAAGCGAGGGCTTTAGAGTTTTAGGAGCATAAAGGTACAATCTTGCGGAGGGAATAGCATGACTTTTCTTGATAATGAAAAACACCATCCGGGAGGTTTAAGGGATCAACACTAGACCTTAGCAATCTTTTACCAAAAATCAGAAGAGGCAGTTAAAATTTCATTTTTTTTTTTTTTTTTTTAACACAGCTATGTGGAAAATGGCATGCTTCACATTAGGCCAACATTGGTTGCGGAAGAACTAGGAGAGCGGTTTTTGTACACAGGAAATTTGACTGAATATGGATGTACCTTAAGTCCTTGTTCTTCGTAAGTGTTCTTCCGCCCACCGTCCGTTAAAAAAAATGATCGACAATAAAAAAAAAAAAAAACGCTCTTTCCCGTTATAGAGTAGCAAACGGATACGAAATAACAACTCCGATTTTTTCGGCCAGGATACGAACACTCCCAACGTTTTCTTTTAGATACGGGCGAATGGAAGTTCGAGCAAAAATGCCAAGAGGAGACTGGATATGGCCAGGCAAGTAAAAATCTTTAGTTATGTTTAAAACAGAGAAATAAATCAGTCGAAATTTTAATAAAAAACGGAGAGGGAACGGGGGAGGCATGATGACTTAAAATGGCAAATCCAGCCGATACTGGTTGTCAAGTGACAGTGCGCCGAAAATAAGGAACGAAAATTCCGGCAACATTTTATTTTTTCCGATTATACAGATTTTCGTCGACCCCCCGCGGCGGGAAATCTTGCATAACACAGAAGGGGTCGCACATAAATTACGTAAGAATGGGTTAGGCCCTCTTTGCACGCTTTATCCCATTTCGCCTATGCTTAGCTTATGAGTAACATGTCAAATTTGGACCCCCTCCCCCCCCCTAAATGTGCTTACGTAATTTATGTACGACCCCGAAGTGGGTCTGGTAAAATCTTACTACATCTTACAATTTTTTTAGGGGAGAGTGGGAGGGAATCAAAAAACGTGGAAAAAAATCGGATGCTGACTTGAATCCTTGAAATTCTCCATAACAATCCTATTATTCCTAATTTTAGCGATATGGATGCTGCCTGAAAGTAACAATGTTTACGGTCCCTGGCCAGTAGGAGGAGAAATCGACATCGCAGAACTCAGATGTAACAGAGATTACAGGAATCCAAGAGGAGTCAATCAAGGCGTTCAGCGTTACGGCGCTACTTTGCATTTTGGACCTAAAAGGGGTTACGATGGATGGCGCCGTGCTCACTGGGAACTGTAAATAATTGATATGTATTTTCTTTTATTATACATGCCGTTCAAAAAATTTAAAAAAGAATTATATGCGATTTCGAAATTTCAGAGAATTAGAAGATGGAGATTTCTCAGATGATTTCCATGTATACGGCCTAGAATGGTCCAACTCTTCCATTGCATTTTATTTAGATGGCCGTCAAGTCGGAAGAGTGACTCCACCAAGAGGAGGGTTTTGGGAGTTAGGAGGATTTGACAAAAACCCAGGAGGGCCGAACGTTTGGAGAGACGGGATCAGAGTGGCTCCGTTTGACGAAAGGGTTAGATTACAATCTGTTACATTGATTTTCGGCTACACGTTTTGTACAAATTAAAAAATTGCTGTAATTTTTTTTTTTTTTTTTCAGTTTTACATTTTGCTAAACGTAGCCGTTGGGGGTAAATTTTTCCCGGATGGTTTTAAAAATTATCCTTATGAAAGGCCTTGGAACTTAAAGTCAGGACAACCGATGAGGGAATTCTGGGAAGCCCGTAAATTGTGGCAAAGAACATGGGATCGTCCGGAAATGGTAGTCGATTACATTCTTGTGTACCAATAGTCAAAATGCAATTAAAGTTTGTTAATAAATAAATAAATAAATAAATAAATTTTTTTTTTAACGAAGCTGAACGGTTTTTAAACGAAAAACCGAACCGAACCCAAACCGGGTTTGGGTTCCTTTAAAAACTGAACCGAAGCTGAACCAAACCGAATTTCGAAAAAAAACCGAAACGAAGCCGAAATCGGTTTCGTACTAAGACAACAAAGAAAACCAAATTCTTCCTGGTGGACATTATTTTAACCGAAACCAAACCGAATTCAACTTTTCAGCATTTAAAAAAAAAAAAAACCGAACCGAACCGTTCTGATTTTTAGAGCGGTTTCCCATCCCTGCCTTAAATTTTTCTTTTAAGACTTCATCTGCGGAAAATGGAAAATGGCAAAATGCAAATATGAAGGTCACAAACTTATTCCTGGAAACGAGAAACCTTGGCTCAATCCGCGGTAGCTACAAACAAAAAAAAAAAAAAAAAAAAAAAAAAAAATTATAATTTAATAAAATAGGAGGTACCGCATGTACCTATAAAAGAGATTTATGCATTTCTTTCCGGTGATGAGAAGAATATATCAATTTTGAGAGCAATTACTACGTGGGATTGTATTAATGAATTCGACAAGGACATCGCAAGACCATTATTGGCTTGTTTACTTGACACACATTCGATGATGCTCATGAAAGCGCTTTCAGAGACATTTTTAGTAAAAGAAGGAAAAATTATTGAATGAAAAAAAAAAAAAAATAATAATAATTTAAAAAAATAAATAAATAAAAAAATGACCGACTAGAAACAATACCTAATTTTTATTGTTTTGTTAAAGGAAGGTCAATGTTTTGTTGTTTTTAATAATTAATCATTCAAAATGAAAATGATAGCTCATAATTTTCTTATTCATCGCTATAAAATTAATTACCATACCGGTAATTTATGTTTTAAAAGAAAACCACGCACAGCATCAATGTCATCATTTTATTTTTCCGCGATTCCTGAAGGAAAAGAAGAAAAACTTTAAAATTTAAATTAATTTTTTTTTTTTTTTTCTAATTTTACTTATTTCTTTTTTTTACAAAGCATAGACCTTGAAGTTTTTGTACTGAAAGTCTTTCCCTCTTGACCAAAAAGATTCACATGGATTTCTTTCAAATTTAAATTTCCGTCGAGTCATGTTGACATTGCTCACGTATTAATTTATGACCAAACACATGTTCTCGTGAATTTGTACTCGAGGATAATGGCGCGTTTTTTTTTTCGGGGTTTTTAATTATGTTATGTCGTATATAACAGGAAAATACAGTCATCAGGTTTAATAACCGATTCTAATTGACCTTATAACAATATAATATAATACAAATATCGTGAAAAAAAAAGTGAGGGGGATCAGCAAGGAGATAGTTAAATTTTCATTTAGGTAGCTGCATCATAAAAAAGTTCTTTTTTCATTTTGTACGTGACTTGTCCTTAACTTCTAAAAATGATGTCAAAGTCGAAAGAAGAATTTTTTTTCGGACTTATAAAATAGAATTTTCAGAATTTAGCCGGATTTTGAAATTTTTAATTTTAAAAATCGGGGCCTCGACGGCCAATTTTTTCTTTTTCACCCTTTGCGTTATTGTAATACACTATTTATCAAATACGAGAAACCGTCAAAAGGTGCATAACTCCATTTATGCGCACCATTAAAAATCGCAACACGTTTTGAAACATTCACAAAACTTATTTCCCTTATCCAGTCTAGTAATTTTCTATCACGAATGCGATATTAAAAATGTATAAAATATTTTTATTTTCCTAAAGCATCGGACTAAAAAAAAAAATGTATTTGCATAAAGCATTGTGCCTCACGTCTTTACACTCCCCCGACACGCGGTCAATCATCACCCATTAATCCTGAACTCATTAATAGGATTGACTTTAAATTAATTTTTCGTTTAAAAAAAAAAAAAAACAAAAGTGACAGGGAAGAATGCGGAGGTCGTAATTCAAAACATCCATACTTGTTTTTAAAATATTCATAAGGATCGAATATTTTATGCAATTGGGTGACTCCTAAACAATGTTTTAAAAATTTAAAGAGAAAAAAAAAAAAAAAAAAAAAAAGCACGCCGCCTTTCACTTAAAATCGTTATTCAAGCAAATGCCATATACGATATAAATTCATTAATTGGATAATAATAAATTAAAACTAAAAGTTTAATCTTTAATTATACCGAAAAATAATTATATATATCTTCCTTAAAGAGTCGGGCGTTAAAAAAAAAAAAAATTCGAACTTTTTTTGTCTTTTAGAATTTTATAGTCAACATTAGATAATGGTTATATTAAATAACTGAGTAACTATCGTACATACAAAACTTGCGTAAGTATATAGTTAAATTATATAACTATGGATAAAGTCTATGTGATGATCATAGGAAGGATAAGAGGTCACAAAACTAGCTCGTTCGTTTATTCGAAAAAAAAAAATGCAATTTTAATAGGTCATTAGAACGTGAACCTTGTTGGTAATCTTAAACTTCAAAAATTATAAAAAAGAAAAGAACGATGCGGTAAAAAAATTATTCATCAATAATGATATGATCATCCAATACATAATACTTTGCAAAGAGCAAAAAAAAAAAAAAAAAAAAAAAAGTGCTAAAAAGGAAATGCCGATGCATTATTTAATTAATGCATATTTCGCTCGACAAAAAAAAAAAAAAAAAAAAAAAAAAAGTTTCCTACTTAAAATTCTTTACCAGAAAACGAAATTACGGCAATATTTTTTTTTTTTGTATGCACAGAAAAACAATATTTTTTTCGAGTTGTTCACAAATATGTATGAGTTATTCGTTGAAAATTTTTAAAAGAAAGTAAACTCGCATAATTTATGTTTTGTATGTATTTGTGATTATTATAATCGATTTTGGGTCACTGGTGCATTCGGAATATCGAAGAGGAAGAAGTAATGCTTCAAACTACTTCACATAATCCATTAAACTGCAAGGCGGGACGACAAAAAAAAAAAATAAATAAATAAATAAAAAAAAGTGTCTCGTTATTCGATTACGCCTTTTGGCGATTAGAAGTGCAGCTAAGTATGTTATAAATGTTATTAAATCGTTATGCCTGCAAGTGCAAGATAATTACGATTCAGTTAAGTATCTAATGATCGAGGCGTAAGATTTTTGTTCTAAACTCCAATTAAAAAAAGTCTTAAAAAGTTTTAAAAAATAGGTAAAGGATTACGAAGCACTTTTTAAATAAAATGCTACGATTCTTTTTGAAGGTTCCATGATACATATGACCAAATGACATATGAACTCCAGCAATCACTCATATCACTAGTAATGACTCAAAAGGAATGAAATGCTGTAGGCAACTTTGAAAGAGTAGCCTGTCCCCAAGTTCCGAAATTGGAATGATTCACCTCGGTTCTCTCTTATAAAGGTAAATATACCCTTTTTTTTTCAGAGTTTTTACTGTACGAAAAAGTTTGCTGACTTAAGCTCAACTGGAGAATTCCATTAGTGGAAGAAAATGAAAAATTTTTTTAAGGCAGGGGTGGGGGTTAAATTATTATTACTTTTTTTATTAGTCAAAACTTTTGCTTAATTAGGGGATTTCCCTTTTGGGGGGTTTCCTTATTTTACGAGTTTTGGTAAACGCACCCTTTAATTATTTTATAGCATCCTAAAGAAAATTTTCTGAATTTTTTTCAGATTTTTAGAATTCGTTTAGCCGTATCCCCCGGGGACCGAAAAATTTCAAAATTCTCGTAGAGACCGAAAAATAAAAAATAAATATTTTTATTTAAAAATAACTCTTTCCTACTCGAATTTTCAAGCAGAGTACGAAAATACAGTTAAAAGTTATATACAATGAGAAAACGCAGGAGTAAATCTAACTAAATATATTAGTGGAAAATGAATTAACTAATAATATTAGTTAGCCAAACTATTTTTGCCACAATTTGGCAAAAATGCACTATTGTAGCCACAATTTTTAGCGAGATTCTTCATTTTTTTGCCCTATCTAGCACAGTACGGTGGTTCTTATTTTGCGAAGTTTGGATTTTCACAGGTGCTGCCCCTTCTGCTTTATCTGTATGAGACAAGTTTCCTGAGTTTTTTCAAAGTTTTTACTCGACGGGAAAGCGTGCCTCATCGAGCTTTTATTTCGGGAAAATCCCATAAGAACGAAAAAAATTAATAATTTATTTTTTTGTAAAAAAAAAAAATAAATAAATAAATAAATAAATAAATTAAAATAAAAATAAAACACTCTTTTCCTATTGAAAATTCTGCGTAGATTTCGAATCTAAAAACAGTTTTTCAGTATCCGGTCCAGTTTATGGGATAGAAGCCAAAAAGCAATGAAAACTGTGGACTTAGTGCGTTTTGTCACTTTTCTCAATTTTGTCGTCTTGTTTGGCTCCAAAACCGGGCCAGGTACAAAAAACTATTTTCAGATTCGAAATCTACGCAAAATCTCCGATAAGAAACGAGGGTTTTTTTGCAAAAAAAAAAAAAATTATCGATTTTTTGGATTTTATGGGATTTTTCTGAACTAAAAGCTCGATGAGGCAGGCTTTACCGTCGAGTAAAAAATTTAAAAAAAATTAGGGGAACTTATCTCATACAATTAAAAAAAGTTAGAGGATGACACCTCCGAAAATCCAAACTTCGCAAAATAAGAACCACCCTATAAGCAGTAAGCACAGTAATCGTTTGCCATAAATAAATTCTAACTTCATTTTCTAATTCTGCATAAAAATCCGAATGGAAAACAACCATTTTTACACAAAAATAAAATTTCTGATTTTTCTGTCGTTACGGAAATTTTGAAATTTTCAAGCCCCAGGAGACATGGCTAAACGACGTCCAAAAAATCTGAAAAAACTCAGACAATCATCTTTCGGTACTATAAAAGAATTAGGGGGCGCGTTCGCCGAAATTAAAAAATTCGTAAAATGAGGGCCACCCTAAGACCAGCAGACGGCAGGGGGGCAAAGGGGGGGCTAAGCCACCCTGTGAGAAAGTTTGAGCCTCCTTGTATTTAACGTTTTCAGTACTTTCAAATTAAACCGAAAAAAAAAAATTAGGGCTGCAATTCCGATTCCGAAGAATCTTGTTGACTTAGTATTTATGATTAAAATTCCGATTCCGATTCCGAAAGGTGGAAAAAAATTTTAAATTCCGATTCCGATTCCTACCGAAATTAATAACCATAATGACGGTATTTTCGTGCTTTTTAAGTTAATCTGAATCGAAAATTTTTTTTGGATGTCGATGCCGATGCCATTCCGATTCCGATTCCGATTCCGATTCCCATTCCTATTTCTTCAAAAAAAGCACGGATTCAGATTTCAATTACTTTTGAAATAGCAGATTCCGATTTCGATTTTGATTCCATTCCAAAAATTCCGAACTGTTTTCAGACGAGATTCCGACTCCGATTCCAATTACTTTTGAAATAGCAGATTTCGATTTTGATTCCGATTCCGAATAAAAATTAATCAGAATTGCAGCCCTGAAATAAATGATTCCTGAGGTATTATAGCTCCCGTATAAGTCCCACATAAGTCCCACATTTGAAGAATGGACTCATACAGTCCTTTGTACCTCGTTTTGCCTTAACTTAATCCGATATTTTTAAATCCCAACCCAGCCACAAGACAAAAGTTCTCAAGAAACACCGCTTTCGGAAATGCTCATAAAATAATTTATGACATCAAATTAATTTAAATGCTTTTAACAGTTCATCGCTTTTCACCTTCAAAGTTTTTATGCCCAGATGATGAATATCATAAACATAATAATAACAACAAATCAATTAAACTTACTTCTTTTTCCTTCTTTCTCCTACGACCAAAAGACGACCACTCTTGTTAGTCCTTGATTACTATAGTTAAAAGAAGCAAACGATATTTTGAGAGAAACATTTCAGCCGTTTTCTGTCCTGATAAGTCTTTTCCTTGGTCTTTCAAATAATCTTCTTCAAGTTGATATTTGCTACTCGATCCATTTAGCATTCCGTTTTGGATTAAAGGTTTCAGACGATTTCCTTTCTCCGAACTTGAATTGTGTTCGTGATCTGTGTGTCAGTGACGATAATGGAGCATTAAACCTGTAAGAAAATCAAACGATTCGATTTATTACATGCACCCAGAAAAAAAATGGCGGATGCGAAATCAAAAATGTCTTGGGACAACACGTCATATTTTCTTAAAAATCTTGCAAAAATAATAAAATTTTTTCCAAAAACAACATGTCTCTTGTCGCGAAGAATATTTGCTGCGCTACGAAACGTTCCGGTCCTGTTGCAAGACAGAACTTGCTCAAAACGTTTCCTTTTTCTGAGTGTACAGCTCCAGTTATAAGTCCCATTTGTCACATAACGACTTTTTAACGCCTCTTTCACGGTTGTTTTTCATTATAAATAAGGCTTACATTATTATATTGAAAAATTATGTACTCCTTGATACGAATCAAAGTCAAAACAAAACAAATGATTTTACATCTTCATTCAAACATTTTCGAGCGTTTCCAATTGTGACTAAACAGTATGATGTAACATTCTTTTATTTATTGGCCATTATACTTAGCGTAACCAAATAATCCTGATCAATTCTGTTCTTTTTTTTTTTTTGACTGTTGACTGCAATTTCGAAACCCAAGTAATGAATCTCGTTTTCTTTGTTTTTTCTCATAAGAGAATCGCTTTTTCAAAAATTCTTTATCAATTAAAATTAATGAAGGTCTCCATTCCTTACGTATATGTCACGGAGCCGTAAATGAGATTGGGGATGGGGCAAGCGTAGATTTTTTTTTTTTTTTTTTTTTAATTTGAATTTTCTTGGACATTTATTTTTTTTAGACGAGTTAATAAGTCGGTTCCGCTTGAAAACTATGACCAATTTCATTTTATTTGATTACCAGCACGCTTTTTCCCTCAATAACAACCCACTGAAAAACAAAATCGAAAGGTTACAGTGTTTGATGATTGGCAATGACCCCATTTCAACACAACAATAACCTTTTTCCTTAAAAAAAAAAAAAGCGAATTTTACCCAGAACAGCAGGATAAAATATACGTTATGTACAGTGTATTGGCTGTAGAAATCTTAACTGGTACCTTTTTTTCTTTTTAAAAATATCTTTTGTTTTCTTTTGAAATATTACCGGCCATTTTCCTGAATCAGAAATCCCGAACGTTTAATATTTCCCGAAAATAAATTTCTTAAAATCGAATTTCACGAAGAATCTATTTCCCAAGTAATTAATTTCCCGAAAAATAAAATCCCGAATTTTAATTTTACGGAAAGTACATTTCCCGAATAAAAAAAGATTGCACCCTATTTTAAGCGCTTATGATTAGTCTCCAATGGCCAATTAATCGAAGGGTACAATTAAATGTATCACCGGAAATGCTGTATATTTTTGGACTTTTTTCTTCTGCTACCACTTTCCTTATTGTTTGGATTGTTTTTGGAACACTAAAAATAATGAAAACGAAAAAAAAGTGGTAGCAAAAGAAAAAATTCCAAAAATATACAGCATTGCCGGTGGCACAATTAATTGTACTGTACCCTCCAAATAATTGTCCAATGGAGACAGAGCATTAAGGTAAGTTTTAGTATAGTACCAAAAAAATAATGGAAATAACTTTTTTGTTTTAAAAGCTCAAAT
Organism: Liposcelis bostrychophila; assembly: GCA_037577465.1. Classification (NCBI taxonomy): domain Eukaryota; kingdom Metazoa; phylum Arthropoda; class Insecta; order Psocodea; family Liposcelididae; genus Liposcelis; species Liposcelis bostrychophila. Next base: position 20,191,160 of record CM075211.1, on the reverse strand, counting down.
TGTGAACTTTGGTTTTTCTGAGAGCTCAAAAAAAGCCCAAAATCCTGGTATAGTTTTTATAATTTGAGCTTTTTACTGTAATGCTGACTTCACAGACCTTTCTATCAGAATGTAATTTAAAAATATTTTATTCAAGAAATGTATACTGTAGTCTTTGTAAAATTAAAATTCTGGATTTTATTTTTCGGGAAATTAATTACTCGAGAAAAAGACTTCGTGAAATTAGATTTCGAGAAATTTATTTTCGGGAAATTAAACGTTCCGAATTTTTTATTTGGGAAAATGACAGGGAACGCTTTTGGAAGTAACTAAAGCCTTCTTTTACCAGAACTTTCACTTCATTTTGCATTTGGTAAAAACCTTATCATTTTGCTTTGACAAAAATTTCAACGATATTTGAAAAAGCCACAAAAAAAAAATTCGCCACAAAAATGTATCGCCAAGCACTTCAAATGGCAATACATTGGAATATTTCGACCCTGAGCTGAGAGGTCCTCACTAAAATACAGATTCCACAGACCTACGCAGACCACACACACTGACACAGACCGACACAGACCACCACCCAGACCAAAAAAAAATTTTTTAATTTTACAGATCCGATATAATTGACCATTCTAGACACAGGCCGAGACCCAGACCAAACGTAGACCGAAGCAAATTAGACCAGATATTTTCGGATTTTACACCCAGACCAAACACTAGACCGAAAAAAATTTTACAGACCAGATATATTTTCGGATTTTAAACCCAGACCGATACCCAGACCTAGACCAAACACAGACTAGATATATTTTCGGCTTTTACACCCAGACCGAGACCAAGACCGAACACAGACCGTAGAAAATTTTACAGAACAGATACATTTTCGGATTTTACACCTACACCGAGATTTTGCTTCGGTCTGTGTCTAATGGTCAATTATATCTGGTCTGTAAAGTTTTTTTTGGTCTGGGTGGGGGTCTGTGTCGGTCTGTGGGTCTGCACTTCAGCGAGAACCCGTCTGGGTCACTGCATTGTTATGCGGCATTTCGGCTATACACCTATATAGAGACGTTGAGTCCCCACAGAAGAGTCACTGCAAAATAAAATAAAGTCAAAGCCTGCAACCAGGAGGGTTGCTAGGGATCTTGGGATCTAGGACTCCACCTTTAATGAAAATGTTCATATGAACATTTTCATTAAAGGTGGAGTTGTGATATATATCACAACATGTGTTTGGCCTATCTTCAATGTTAAAAATTATCATATAAAGATCTGTCGGCAACCCTAGTTTCTCGCGAGTGGCTCAGGCTTGGAATCCCAACTATGGAATCTGTGAACACTCGCAAGGATTATAAAAAAAAATAAACATTTTTCATCACACAGTACTGAAAACTCCACTTTCCCGTCCTAGGCAGTTTATTTAAAGACTATTTAACGCCGTATTTTGTGAGAAAAAATATATTTCAATGCAAGAAATGCAAACAACTTGCCCGTCTCGACCTATTTAAGGTCCTCTCCTTCGGCTCGGGCTTAAAACTCGGTCTTGACGGGCAATTTTGTCGTTTGCATTCTTTGTATTGAAAAACACTATTTCTTACACTTTTTTAGCTACGGCAATTCAAACTTTCAATTTTTGATATCACTTAGAAAAATGAAATGTCTTGAGCAAGTTCTGTCTTGCAACAAAAAGGAATGTTTTGAATGTAACTATTTCCCTTTAAAAAAAACATCTCTGTGTTATTTTATTGTTCCGGACTACATACGACAATTTAACAACGAAATATTACACGCATTGTCAAATATTTTCTAAGAGCAAATAAGACAGAAAGAAAAATAAACAAAAATGATTCAGCTAATTTTTTTTTTTCTTCCACGGATGTTCCACCCAGATGAAAAATAAAAGTTATTAAAAAAAATTCAAACGCGGATGATGTAATTAGCGTAATAAACAATTGTCAAATTTTTTTTATCAATGGTTGTTTAAATAAAAATTTTAAAAAAACTTCTGGTTTTTTTAAACGATTAAAATACAAGTCAACATTAATTTTAAAAAAAAATTTTGTTTCTGCCATTATCTTTAGTCAATGACACCATTTTAGTCCAAATATTCCATAACAATATTTAATAATGAGAAAAAGAAAAAAAAAAAAAAAGCATTCGCTGAGTCGAAAGCTCCGGAAAAAAAAATTCGATGACCGTCGATCTTGAACTATTTAAAAGTACTAATAAATAAATAATAAAGACTTCAATGGTGATGAGCGCGATCACTTGCTAATCGAGTACCTCCTAGATTGCATAACCTTAAAAAAAAAAAGTTGATCCGAGTAGACTCGAAGTTTGTTATCATCAGGGGGTTTTCGGATGGTGGGGATAAATCGCGACTGGATCATGTTTCTGTTTTTCGTGTATTTTTCTTCTTTTTTTGTTTATTTGATGGCCGGATTTTGCGGATGAAACCTGGAATCGATCTTTTTCGGTGAATGAAAAAAAATTATGAGGCCGTTAAATAGCGTTGTGAGTAAAGTGAGAAGTGTTCAAAAAACGTGTAAAAATTATGCGAGCGTTTTGACCATTCCGGAAACCGGGATAAAGGAAGATTTGGAAATTGTTGATAATGTCAAACCGTATAGTGAAGTGCCGGGACCGAAAGGTCTTCCATTTATCGGAAATTCCTGGAGATTTTTACCTATTATAGGTAAGATGAATTAAATCATTGGGTCTTTGTTTTTTTCGTTTAATTTTAAAAAGTAAAAGTAATTTGTAGTACTATTTGACTGAATTTTAATAGCGTCGCGTCGTGCCCCAAAATTTCGTGTTTTTTTTTTTTTTTTTTTTTAAATAAAAAAAATTGTCGAATATTTTTTTTCAAAATTTTTTGATGACTTTGAAGGATCCCTATGGAGGTTTAAAACTGTCAAAAAATTATACTTTAAAAAAATGGGATTTTTATTGTGAAAATTCAATCTGCAAAATGCTATTTTCTCGATTTTTGAGATAATTTTAAAATGGATTCGGTTTTGATCATTGTGAAGAACTGGTCAGTTTTCTTATTGTACAAAAAAAAAAAAAAAAAAAAAAAAAAAAAAAAAAAAAAAAAATTATTAATGCATTAACTGTGCTGGAATTCCGATTTGGTTTTTATCAGCAATCGGAATTGATATTGGAATCTGTGTTTTTTCTAAGCTGGAGTAATTCGTTCACGAAAAAGTAATAAAAAAGTGTATAAAATTTTTCCAAAATAAATGCAAAAAAACTATGTATTATTTTTCTATCATTTACACAAACATTTGGATATGCATAATTTTTGTATAATTTATGCATAAAGTTTTTTTAAATTATAAAGCAGAAAAATTTGCAAATATTACGCTTATTCAACTTTTTTTTCATTGTATGCATACTTATTTATGCATAATTATAAGGGTAGTTCTTAAAAAAACGTACCTTTTTAAATTTAGGCAATATTGCTTAATATTTCATCAAACACACACTGAAAAAAATTTTTTTACAGTGAATTTGCGTTTTAGAAGGTAAAGAATGATATCCTTTTTTAAAAGAAAATAAAAATGATTTTTAAACCTTTTTAATTAGATAAAGAGTGCGTTATTTGTCCTCCCGACACGTTTTGTTTTTTTAGCAGCTTCTCATTAAGGATGCAACGAGAAAATTTTTTTTTGTTGTGAATTGGTGTTTTGCAAGGTAAAGAACGATATCCCTCTTCTTAAGAAAAAATTAATTACTTTTCAGCCTTTTTTTATTACCAAAAAGTGCCTTATTTGTCTTTCCCGACACGGAACGTTTTTTCAAGAATTACCTATAATCTATGCATTTTTTATGCATGTTCAGTTTTTTGTATAATTTATACATGATTGTCATGAGCTGTTTTATACGCATTAGGGTGTTTCATTTTAAAAAAATTTTTGAAGGTTGGGGGCGTGTTGAAAATCTGCTTCCTTCAGGTGTAAAACCACTAAAAAAATTTTTTCAATTTTTAAAATTTTCTAAGGTCGGAAAATTTTACCCGTAATTTTTTTGACGTTTCAAATTTTTTTCGACCGTAAAAAAATTTTGGAAATTGATTCGCAACACAAAAAATCCTTATTAATCAGAGTGCCCTGACTAAAAAATGTCATTGAACATGACCTCTGAATCGAACTGGTGAGGAGCCCTTGCCATTTTTTGGCAAAAAAATTTATTTTTGCCCCAAAAAAACAAATTTACACTTATGCCCCTACTCGGGGGTTGATCGGAAAAAATTGGGATGGTGAAATTCGTGTTCTACGGGTATTTTGCATAAGTATGAGTGATACCAATAAAATAAAAAAATTTTCACGGCTCCAAAATCAAGATTAAGTCAAATTTCAGTCGGAAAAATGAGGAATAAGCTCGATAAAAACGCTAATGACGTCACAGGGCTTAATCGGAGAAATTCGGGATAGTAAAATTCGTGTTCTACGACGTCGAAAACATAAGGAAACATTTTTTCAAAATATTTTGTAGGCCCTTAAAGTGGATAAAAAAAATGGAGTTTAAAAGACCTTAATTGACCGATTTTTAAAAAGCTAAAGTGGCCTTGGAGGGCCACTAAGCGGTTAAAAAAAAATTTTTTAGAGGTGTTACACCTGAAGGAAGCAGATTTTCAACATGCCCCCCAACATTTCAAAAAGTTTTTTAAAATCAAACACCCTAATACACATCGTCCGGAAAATTCCGAAGATGTTATTTTCTATTAAAACGAACTAAATTAAGGGGCGGCTGGTTCGAAAATCAAATGAAAGATATCTGAGAAGAAAAAAACGGGACTTAGAAGTTTCGTTTAGTGGAGTGATTCAGAACACTAATAGAGTTGGCACTAAGTACTATTATTAATTTCCCCCCGAAGTCGCGTGTAAATTTTTTTTTTTTCGATTTCGAAGAAATAGTATATTACACTGAGGGAATCACGGATACAGAATTTCAAGGCAAACTGCCCGCGAAGGCAGTAATTGTTAAAGAGTTTTAATTTTATCCTCAGGTCCTCTAACGAGGAAGATTCTTGGAATGAATCATATTACTATGAAGATAGAACACGTCTATCTATCACGTCTATGGTAATGAATAATTTTTGCACCTCCTTACGAAAAAGTGTATAAAATTTTTGCAAAATAAATTCAAAAATTTGATATACAAAATGCATTATTTTTGTATCATTTATAAAAAAATTCTTTTTTTTTTCAAGCACCAAAATTTGAATGTGCATAATTTTTTCAAGCTTAAAAATCGGGATATGCATAAATTTTGGATAACTTATGCATATATTTCCTTAAGGCCGGTCTCCACCACGATCTTACATACAGGTCAGGCAACTGCTATCTTGAAAAGTGTCCCCCGAATTTGAAGCAGGAGAATAGTTGCAAATTTGCTCGATAGATGGCTGGAGCTGTAGTTAGGGAATCACGTGATATGCCCTCCATCCAATCAAAACTTTCAAAACACTTTTTTTATGCTGGCTACCAGAAGACGTGATTCCCTAACTACAGCTCCAGCCATCTATCGAGCAATATGTGAACTATTCTTCTGCTTCAATTTCGGGGGACATTTTTGTCCATATGAGGGATACCCGAGTTGCCTGACCTGTATGTAAGATCGTGGTCTCCACTTGATAGCGTTCACCGTATTCGCGTTATCCGCCTTCTCGATGAATGTATTCGTACCGGAAGTTTTGTGGATCTTTTACCACGATTTTTTTGATCATCTTCTGCTTTTTTTTATTTACAAACATTAAAAATGGCGGTTTGAAAGATGTTTTTACGGATTTAAAAAAGAATAATCTTAATTCGGGCATGGGAAAGATACTAAATCTCTTCCAAAAAAAATCCTGGATCAACCAGTTTTGTATACGGTAATTTTTAATTGTATATACGCTAATTTTTATAAGCCACAAACGTTTACGGGAGTAATAGTACATTACTGCCCTAGATGAGAGAGACTTTTTTCACGTCGAAGCACGAGTTTGAGGCACCGAGGCGAAGCCGAGGTGTTCAACGTGCTGAGACGTGAAAAGTCTCTTTCATTCTAGTGCAGTAAGGTGCTTTACGTACCGAGAAAAACTTTTCGAGCGGGAGAAAAACAGGCGATTTCTTCCCGAGGTACGTAAAACCTGTTAAGTGCTTCCGGTGCAAAAACGCGAAGGCAGGCAACGCGAATGCGGTAAACAGTATCAAGTGGAGACTGCCCTTTAAATTATAAAGCAGAAAAATTTGAAAATATTATGCTTATTTAACTTTTATTTAACTTTATTTTATACATACTTATTTATGGCCACAAATTTTTTGGTCAGTATTTAATTAACAAAACGGTCAGTATTTTATTAATTAAACGGTCAGTATTTTATTAACAAAACGGTCAGTAAAAGAATTAAATGGGCAGTATTTTATTACGTTTTGGGCAGTAAATATAACATAAATGGTCAGTAAAAAATTGTTATTTCGGTCAGTAAATTAACAAAACGGCCAGTATATTTTCATAAATTTGCGCAAAAAATAGAAATAAAAATTAGGTGAAGCTCTTACCAATTAAGCTATACAACCAGGGCTCTAGTAGCTTTTTTCGGGCTCCCTCGTCGACTTTTTCTCAGATCGGGACTACCTTAGCCGCTAAAGGTGGCATTTTTTCACCCCCTCCCCTCCTTGTAAGATAAAATAAGCAAATGACAAACCCCCCCTAAACATTACGTAAGATTTTCGAGCCCCCCTTTTTTTTAAGTACTGCGTAAATAAACTTTTATACTAAAAAAAAATCACCGTATATAATTTTTCTCATTTTAGTTTGATTTTGTGTTATGACTAGCAAATTCAATGCGAGGAACTATAGGAAGAAAATCGCTAACGAAAGAATATTTTTAAAAAGTGACAAAGAACGTTAGTTGCATTCGAATTTTTTTTTCGAATTTTTGCATATTTTTGTTATCTCAAAAATTTTAAAAATTAACTTCAAAAAATCTTGAATTCTGGATAATTTTATAGATTCTTCAGAAAAAATAAATGCTTACGTAAGACCAGCTCAACCACCCCCTCTCTCCTTGTAAGAAAAAATAAAGCATTTTAAATACCCCTCCCCCCCTAACGTGCTTACGTAATACTTGTACAGCCCCTTTTCTTTTTTTGGTGAACCACTTTTTAACATATAATGCTGCTAATAAGTCTGATTTTGGCTAGTTAAGACTCTTCATAAGCTAAACATAATTTCAGCCAATATGGACTTCCATATCCGTAAAACTGCTGAATAAGATTCGAATGAAAATAACTTTCAAATTCCCGCTTTTAATATTTTTTTTTTCCTGCGAAATACTGACCACTGAAAAAAAAAATACTGACCAAAAGATTTAAAAATGTCAAAAATTACATTTATATACTGACAATTAAATATTTTTACTTACATTTGCAATAAAAATACTGACCTACAAGTTATTATACTGACCTTTTTTTACTGCCCACATGAATACTGACCATTAATTTTTTTTACTGACAATGTAATTAATATACTTGCGATGCAGTTAAAAATACTGACCGAAAACCGATTAAAATACTGACCGAAAAAATGCAAGCCCTTATTTATGCGTAATTATCCATAACTATATTGGAGAACGAAAAAAAAATTTTCCGGTGAAAAAAAAACAAGTTCTTTATACATAGTTCATGCATTTTTTATGTATGTCCAATTTTTTGTATAATTTATACATGATTTTTGTATTATTTATGCTGTCCTTTTCGTACGGACCTTAATGAGAAAAAAAATGTTTTTATGGTTATGGAAGACATGAAGCCCTAACCAAGGCAGGATTTTTCCGAAATAAGTAAATAATTGAAGAAATGACCTTGTGAGTTCTGATGTTCTGTTTTACGCAGCTTGGTCCTGTTTATAGTTGGCTTAATGAAGTGCAGAAAAGAAAAAAAATTGAAATAAAAAATAGTGGAAAATTAGTGGAAAATTAGTGGAAAAATAAGATGGAAAACTTACAAATTTTTAATTAAACAATCGGATATCGGGCATATTGATCCAGGAAAGAACTTGATTAAATATCAAGGATAGGAGAAAAGCTTGATTTAACATCAAGGATAGAAAAAACCTAAGGAAAATCAGTTAAAAGTTAAATCGAGTTGGCGAATGGTGGACTCGAACACACCGACCTTCCGTTATCATAACGGCTGCTCTAACCACTGAGCTAACTCGACAATCGATCCAACATTCAACTGATTAGGAACAAATTTTTATTTTACAAAAATGCACAAAATCTCAATAAGAATCTGATGAGAAAAAAAAATACAGGAGACCATGATCAACGGCAAGGTCAACTCCTACAACCTCAATTATTTAAGTAAAATTTTTGGATCAAGTTTAGGACTGTATTTCGCGAAAATTATAACAGATTTCTAACTTTGAGCCCACAGCCAGAACAAGGGATTAGGAGGAGCTAGAAGTTTTCCAAGGGGGTTTGGGGAAAGGTTTCCTCGGGACTTCGTTGGTTATATGGGCCAGCTACATATTTAGCGTGACGATCATACTTCAAAAAAGGTCAGTCCTATCCAATAGACAATAAGAATTCAATCCAGAAGGCAAAAGGCAGAACTGGAGCTGCAACATGGGTTCTGCATAGTAATTAAGAGGTTTCAGGCAAGCCACCGCATTTTTTCAGCCCTTTATAATCACCATGCCTTAATACTCCGGAAGAGTAAAAAGTGCGAATTTTTGTTCTATCGTACAACCCAATGGCAGTCTGAAAATTTTCACTGCAAAGGAGCAGATGCAGAAGAAAACCCAACTAATCAAGCAAACAGAAAATATACAGGCACCCGCTTGTCAAGCAACGCGATCTCTCGGCCTTATCCTAGCGCCTAATAATTAGCCTTCAAGTTTAAAATAAAATCGCTTTACACTATATTGTGCGATAATTTAATCGGCTACCAGAGGATGTTATAATTAAGACGAACTGTCGAAACGAAGCCATCAAATCGTGAAAAATGATCTAACAAATTACATAAATTACACTACAGAATGCGTACGCCATGCGCCAACGTACAAAATAAATCATGATCGTTAAAAGTACACCCGATTTTCCTCTTATTGCTCAAAATCACAAAAAAAGGGAACAAAAGTAAATAAATGCGTTAATTCTAATTATTAGATACCTCACATGCCAAAAATTCTTTTTTTTTTTTTTTGAAATTACAAAAAAACTTAAGTGGGAAACAGGCGTATTATAAAAAGCGAGTTTTAGATAACAATAAAATGTTGCAATCTTGATAATTTATTCATTTTCTTACGAATATAGCTTAATATTTTTTTTCTTTAATATTAGAAAACTTCTCCAGATAATAACAAACCCGGTATGACCTGTGCACTTTGACTACGTGCACGTGTCAGACCCTTTTATGATGATTTGCATTTATTACGTACCCGTACCGCACATATTATGTTTGGTTCCTTCAAGTTATAGAGCAATGACATAACGAAAAAAAAATTGCATACAGCAATCATACCGATAATAAATCGAGTAATAATCTCAACCGAAAATAACTATAAATTCATCAGCCGACCTATTCAAACATGAAAACGTGTGTTACATGTCTTGTTTAATCAAATGCCATTTATTACTATTCTAAATGAAAAAAAAAGAAGATAAATTTAGGCCAAGTTCTAAATTAAAAGTGTATGAAAATCGAAAAATAATGACGACCAATTACATTTCGGAAAACGCATCATTTTGGCAGTATCATGAACGCCTCAAGTTATCAAAGGCGGAAATCGCGATCGGTTTTTTTTTTTTATAGCCAATACCCGTGGAAGTAGAAGCTTTCGGCTTTAGATAAGTCAAACATATATTTCAGCCTCGGAAGAGCTGCTTCTAATTCTAGTCCATTCCATTCTGTTCCAATTCTGGTTACATTTCTGCAGTCCCAGGCCGTAGAATAAAGTTCTTGCTCTAAGAAGGTTAGTCAGATTAAAATTAGAAGCAGCTCAAATAATTTCTAATAGACATTATGGAGAATGAGTGAAATATATGGACAAAATAGTATATTTCATTGCTAGAATCCAAAACGAAAGTTCTTGAGTTTGCAGAGTCGAGCGAAGAGAGGTGCAGGAAAGGGTCGAGGGCTCAAAATGTGGAGATTTTGATTGGTAGCTGTGAAACATAGTATTTATTTCAAGTTTAAATGATCGTTTAAAGTTGTTTGCATTATGATTTGACAGCGGCCATATTGATTTTTGGCGTCACTTTTAGAGCGCTAGTTCATAAATCCGTGCTTCGGACGTGAACTAACGTATCTCCATCGAAAATATGATTGGAGATAGTCTGTTTTGACATTTCGTGAATGTGTCATGTAACCACAAGTTTACACCAACATGAGTCTGTAAACTTGTACTCTCATGATATGCACAAACAGTCAAAACACATTATCTCCAATTATATTTGAGATGGAGACACGTTAGTTCACCTCCGTCGCAAGGAAAATGTTGCATTTTTCGAACTCTAGATCATAAATTTTTACCTTTAGGGGTCTTTTTCACTGACCCTAAAAGTTCAACTTTAGGAGCAGAAAACGGGAGTGAAAACTGCTACTTTATACACACGTGGAATTAATATAATTTTTTAGGGGGAACCAAATTCATCCAGAATGGGTCTCGTCGAGATCCCCCTACCCTATCTGGCAACAGGCCTTGACAAGAAGCAGGTCAATTTAAGATGAACATGGAGGTATAAAGAGAACAATGGAGTTATTCATAATGTCTTCAATCAATATTCGGTTGTCCACTTGGATTCTGGCAGAAATCCAAAACAATAATAAGGAGAAATCAATTTATTTTTTGGTTTTTTTCTTCCACATAGTCCAATCTCTCCAAAGTTTTAATAAATAAAAACCTTTGTAGGGGAATGTGTAAAGACTTGCTGCGTCCGACGGTTAGAGTGCATGTTCCTGTTTTACTTCAATACTTTGTAAGCATTAGTCTCGATCCCCAAAGGTGGCTCTACTGCAGCTCTTGTTGTTAAAAGAGAGAAGAGCGTGCGAATCCGTCATTGCTTAGGCTGGTTTATGGAGACAAGGGTGATATGCTGACAGGATTTGTCAAAAATTAGAGATTTCGCACCAAACAGAAACATACCAAAACCAGCAGCATCAACAAATCATAAGTCAAGATCCTTTTTTTCTGGGTTTTTCATCTTTACAGAAAAATCAGAACAAAATTTGAACCTGTCTGTTGTATGAAGTTCCACTCGGGTCCGTAGCCAGAACGAAGAGCTAGAGGAAGCAGTTGGGCTAGTTAAGGGGGGCAATAGGCCTTCACTCCCTATCCCTGTCATGTTTAGCCAATTTACTCCACAGGGAGCACCAAGTCAGCCCAGAAAGGGTAACGACCCCCCTGGCCCCCCCTTGGCTACGGGCCCGGTTCCAGCACCAAAAAAAAAGTAATCGATAGCCACCATGACAGTGGACGGTGTGATAACTTAAGCATCTCCTTGTTTTCATGGAAATGGGGCCGCAGCAAATCAAGACGTTAAGGAAAAAGGAAGCTTAGCCCTTCCTCTTCCAGAAAATATTTTTTGCTAATATAAATTCCCCCCTTCCTCCTACCACACAGGTCAAAAAAGGGATCACTAAACTTCTTTTCTCCTCATGGTTTGTTAGCTGGGAAAGGGTCTGGTCTAATGGCAAAAATTAGTGGTAACTCTTCTTCTTTTCTTCTTTTTCGGCATAATCAGGACATGAAGCCCTATGACCCGGCGCCTACCTTTACCAAGTTCGGTTTCTGGTGTAAGGTTTAGGCGTTACTACGTCATACCCCTTAATGTATCGAGTGACGAGCTCGAAGACGGGGCACTCATATCGCAAAGGTGTTTTACGAATGAGCGGGACCTACTTTATTTAGACAGAGAATCCGAACCCTGTGACACATCGGTCTTCTTCACATGATACACACATGAGTATCAGAGGTGAATGCTGGCGGAAAAAAATCCTGACTGAAATCAGGTTAGAACCAAGACTCCACACGATCATTCGTTTCGGAGTCGAGCACGCTCGCCACTCAGCCGACGTCGTGTCGTGGTAACTCTAACATACCGATATTATTCTCGTAAGAATAATATAGAATAGGGTTGATATTGAATAGGGTATCACACCCCTTTAACTAAAAATAAGCCTAATAAAATTTTAGGTACTTCCTTTTTTCGGCCACCCAAGTCTCGTCCAAATTCTTAACGACCCAACCCGGAGACTAAGATGCGCATACTGCCCTTTGAAGAGGCCTCTTCGACTTTGAAGTGCCTTGGTTCTTCATTTTCAAGGAGATCCAAAAAAAAAAAAAAAAAAAAAAAATTACCAGAGAGGAGTCTAGAGTCTAGTACCACCCTCAACCCTACCACCCTGATTTGCTGTTAAATACAAAAATTGATTTGGTCTTGTACAGCGTAGGTCTGAAACATGATGTCACAAGCTATGGAAGATGCATGCAAATTTATTCGAAATAACTAGAGTGAATCGTCAAAATTCTAAATACTCTAATTTATTCAGGCATATTGGCAAATCAACTATAAATAACTACCGCAAAAGATCAAACGGACAATCCCTGTTCCGCACAGTACATTCACCAAAGCGGTGACCCGGTAATAATAATTATAATTAAAAGAAGAAAAAAAAAATAAAGTAAAAAATAAAGCAAATATATGTAAAATCGTTGGATAAGACTCGCCTGAAACAAACCCGGTCGAGCAAATGCAGTAGAGTTCATCAATTATGTTATGCATCGATGCAACGTGTTTTTTTTTTTTATGTAGGTCGTTTACGTGAATAATATTCCAAAAACCTATATTTTTTGCAATTTGACTTATAATCAATATATTAAAATGTTATACTTATTTTGCCGAATAATATGCGTTTCGCCTCAAAAATTAATGTATACCGCATTTGTTATTTCGTTCCAGGTCATTATAAACTTCCAGAACTGGACAAAGTTACGGAATCACTTTATCGGGACTACGGGGAAATTGTTAAAGTCGGAGGATTAATCGGTCATCCGGATTTGCTGTTTATTTTCAATCCGAATCACATAGAAAGGATTTTTAAAAGGGAAGAAACTTTGCCGCACAGACCAAGCATGCCCAGCGTTAAATATTACAAGCAAGTTATGCATAAAGATTTCTTCGGGAATAACATGGGCATAGTGGGAGTGTAAGTATGCTGCGTGTAATTTAGTGCATGGGATCTTTCGAAAAAATTGTCATATGTCGAAAATTTTGCCTACCTAAAGACGGAAATCTCGAAAGTGTATAAACTTAACCGTAAGGGTCTTTTTTCCAGGGGTTTTTTGTACCTAGATTGAAAGGCATATATATACATAATAACTTGGACCAACGGCCGATTTTTCGACTCGCTATTTATTGAGAAAAAAAATAATGAGTAAAATAAGAAAATTTCCCATGCATTTTAAATGGCAAAAGTAACGTTGCTGCAGGCACCACTTCGCGTTTAGGTGGAGGCCCCAAACTTTGCACACGTTATTTTTGAATTATCTGGGAATATTTTAGGGGGCGGCACCATTAGAATTTCGTCATCGGCTATGGAAGAGGCACCCTAAACACCTATCAAGAATTTAACAGTATGCAGCAGTTAGGGTTGGCAAAATTTTGACGAATTTCATTAACCGGTTAATTTCAATTTTTTTATACCCCTAGGTATTTATTTATAAACTGTTTTTAGCCGATAATAAATAGACATTATTGGAAAGGCCGGCGTTTAATGATAAGTTTTAAATGGTTGCTTTTAGTCGTTTAAAAGAAAGACAAATCTTGAAAAAAAAAAAACTAATAAATAAAAAATTAATAAAAAATTGTGCTTTAAAAAAAACAAGCTTTACATGGAATTAAAAAAAGAAAATGAAAGTGAAAGGGTGCAAATTCACTATGGAATGTTGGACCAACATGTTCGTACAAAAGTTAAACAAACATGCAGTGCAAACATGTTTGACAAACGAACAAATCGACTGTTGCAGAATTTACTCCTAAGCCGAAATTAGTGTGGAATGTTGGTCCAACAAGTTGGTCCAACATGTTGGTACAACATTTTCTTTGACATCCCCTTGTTGTACCAACATGTTGTTCCAACATTCCATAGTGAATTTGCACCCTAACAAACAAACAAACAAAAAAAATAAATAAAATAAAATAAAGTAAAATTTAAAAAAAAAAAAAAATTTTAAGGGTGCAAATTCACTATGGGATGTTGAACGAACATGTTGGTACAACGTATTTGTCCAACTTAATGTACCAACATGTTTGAAAAACGAATGAATCGACTATTGCAGAATTTACTCCTACGCCAAAATTAGTGTGGAATATTGGTCCAACAAGTTGGTACAACAAGTTGGTACAACAAGTTGGTACAACATGTTGGTCCAACATTCCATAGTGAATTTGCACCCTAAGACAAAAACTAAACGTCTCTTTCATCAACTTTAAAATGTTTTAGAAAATGACTTCATAGAAAACATAAGTTATCTAACGTTTTGTTGCCAAGGCAGGTGGGATCGAATTTTTGTAGAAAAGCTGCTGGCGGCAGAAAACGCCCTTTCTGACTCGACACTTGTTGGCTTCATCGATTTTAAATAAGTCAAAACTTTTTCCAACCTATTTTCCTTTTGTTGTTTTATCATTTTCACAGAAAAAGGCGATATTACAGTATTTTTGAGGTCTTTTATTCTCATTTCAATTTAAAAAATTTTTTAGTTTAATTTTTTGCCAACTATATTACCGGTTAATTATAAAAAATTAACCGGTTAATTTTCGGTTAATTTTTTTATTTTGGTTAACCGGGTAAACGGTTAATCGATTGACCGGTCTTTGCCAACCCTATTCAGCACATTTGCAGCATGTAATCTTTTTACTGAAGATTTGCTGGTAATAACCCAACATTAAGGATTGAGAACAGTTCTGCTTATTTTTTTTATTTTCCCTCAATGCAGATTATATACCTGATATACAATAAGAAAAAAAAAAACGAAGTTCTGGTATCAAAGATTTCGCACCTCTTTCTCAATTCTATAATTCGCGGTTAAAACGCATTAATTTACCTACATAACACAGTACCATTTTTTTTTATAACGCGAGCCTAAAATCCAATATGTTTCCTAATTTAAATTCTATCCTCCTTACTATAATAGTAAAAAGACACAACCATAACGGTGCTAAAAGTATCATTTAAGTTCATCACGTCCTAAAACTAATTGATCACGTATATCAATCCGAATGATTTATTGCCTTCTTGATTACATAAGCCGAAATTTTTGGATCTTTGTCTCTTTTTTTTTTAGGCACGGACAACAATGGGACGATTTCCGAAGCAAAGTCCAACAGACCATGATGCAACCGAACACCGCAAAAAAATACCTAGCTCCTTTGAACCAAATCACGGAAGAATTCCTGTTGAGAATGGAAGAAAAAATTAAAATCGATAATGAACTTGAATGCGACTTTATGGAAGAACTGTACAAATGGGCTTTAGAATGTAAGTGATGTTTGTCACCGCTGGGGCAAGGATTTCGCACAAAAGCTAAAGCGTGAAAAAAAAATAATGAATGATAATGAAACTTATGGGTCGGTCTAAATATGTTACGAAATCGTAATGATAAGTAAAAAAAAAGTGAATTCATGAATGAAAGTAGATAAAGTAGGCGATGGTGTGGCCCAATTTGATTTCTTTTTTTGAAAATTCAGAATTGCAAATTGGATCCTTCGCAAGGTCATTTTTACGGAATGTGGGCCAATGCGGTGAATAATGAGATGAACCCTGCCTTGAATTATTACTTTTTTCGGCGTCGGATTTTTTTCCTTTTATGCCGAAATTCTTTTTTTTTGCAGCTATCGGGAAAGTGGCACTTGATACTCGGCTGGGATGCTTGAATAAATCGTTGGAAAAAGAATCCGAGGCGCATAAGATGATCGAATCGGTTAAGACGTTTTTTGCGAATGTAGCGGAAGTGGAATTAAGGATGCCGGTTTGGAGGATTTATAGCACTCCGGCTTGGAAGAAATATATAGGAGCTTTTGACATGTTTAGAGAGTAAGTATGAAAAAAAAAAAAAATATGGGCATGCATTAGACCTGGGGAACAATTTTTAGTGTTTTTATGCAGTGTCTCTTACGGAAGCCCTGAAGGGTCAAGTATCTATGGTTTTATGTTTGTTCCGGAATTGGCCGTTTTGGTTCATTGTTTGTTCCGGAACAAGCAATGTCTGTTTCGGGACAAGCAATGTCTGCTCCGGAATTAACAACGTTTAACAAGCAAATCGCCAGTTCCGGAACAAACATTGCTTATTCTGGAACAGACAATGAGTTTAAATAGGTCAGTTCCAGAAAAAGCAATATACTTATTAAACGTTTTGTTCCGGAACAAGCAATGAACCAAAAATTGTCTGTTTCGGAACAAGCAATGTTTGTTCCGGAACAAGTTATTTACTTATTAAATGTTGTTCCGGAACAGACAATGAATTTAAAATTGTCAGTTCCGGAACAGACAATCGATAAAAACAATTGTATGTCCTGGAACAAGCAATGTTCGTTTCGGAACAGACAATTTACTTATTAAACATTGTTTGTTCCAAAACAAGCAATTGAAAATTGTCGATTTCGGAACAAGCAATATTTGTTCCGGAACAAGTTATTTACTTATTAAATTTTGTTCCGGAACAGACAATGAATTTAAAATTGTCAGTTCCGGAACAGACAATCGATAAAAAAAATTGTCTGTTCCGGAACAAGCAATGTTCGTTCCGGAACAGACAATTTACTTATTCAACTTTGTTTGTTCCGGAACAGACACTGCTTGTTCCAAAACAAGCAATTGAAAATTGCCTGTCCCGAAAATTTTCTATTTCGGAACAAGCAATGTTTGTTCCGGAACAGGCAATTTACTTATTAAACGTTGTTCCGGAACAAACAATGAATTTAAAATTTTCTATTCCGGAACAGACAATTTACTTATTCAGCTTTGTTTGTTCCGGAACAGACATTGCTTGCTCCAAAACAAGCAATTGAAAATTGTTTGTCCCGAAAATTGTCTACTTCGGAACAAGCAATATTTGTTCCGGAACAGGCAATTTGTGGACGTCCACATGAAAACCTGCCTTCTGGGGAATGGCGGAGAAAACGTTTTGTTTGTAAACAATGTGTTTCTTTATAAGTTAAACTTCCACAGCCTTCTAAGTGCCATTCCCCAGAAGGCAGGTTTTCATATGGATGTACACATTTACTTATTAAATGTTGTTCCGGAACAAACAATGAATTTAAAATTGTCAGTTCCGAAACAGACAATGTTTGTTCCGGAACAAACAATAAAAAACAACCATAGATACTTGACCTTTCAGGGCTTTCGTAAGTTATCATTGAACGATGACACTGTAACCAGTGCCATAGTTGTGAGGTACGCCTAGTAAATAACGAGTTTTCCCTCTTCGCTCTTTTTTTTTCTGTG
Organism: Liposcelis bostrychophila; assembly: GCA_037577465.1. NCBI lineage: Eukaryota > Metazoa > Arthropoda > Insecta > Psocodea > Liposcelididae > Liposcelis > Liposcelis bostrychophila. The sequence continues at coordinate 20,173,677 of CM075211.1, read as the reverse complement.
AAGTCTCCCCAAATTAATTAATTACACTATCTTTAATTTTCAATTTTAACACCCTAGGACATGCTTAAAATACATAAACGAAGCCATCGTCAAACTTGAACAGAGACAAGGAACCCTAGACACTCGCAAAGAAGAAGACATTCCCATCGTAGAGAGGATTTTAATAAAAACTAAAGATCCAAAAGTGGCCACCGTTTTAGCGTTAGATTTGCTTCTAGTCGGGATTGATACGGTAAGGGGAAAACCCATAAAAATACCTCAACTCAACTTTTTAAAGTCTGTCCACTAAGCTCGTAGCAATAAAATTTAATATTTTCAGACGTCCGTAGCTGCGACAACGATTATTTATCACTTGGCAAAAAATCCCGAAAAACAGAATAAATTATACGAGGAACTTGTTCAGCTGTTACCGAATGTTGACGATCCTATCACCGAAGAAACTATGTCTAAGTCCGTTTACTTAAGCTCCTGCATCAAGGAAAGCCTTAGGTAAATATAAGTCCTTGAAAATTTGTAAAAAAATGTTTGGGACCATTTTATTTATTTATTTTTTATTATTATTAGGTTGAAACCGGTTATAATAGGCAACGGGAGAAGCTTAACATCCGACGCAGTCATTGGTCAATACAAAATACCTAAGGGAGTAAGTATTTTATGCAAAAAAAAAAAATTATTTCGGCATTTAAAAAAAAATGTTTTTCTTTTTTCAGACTCATGTAATATTCCCTCACTACGTGGTAGGTAATCTCCCGGAATATTTCCCTGAACCGAACCAATTTATCCCGGAGAGATGGCTCAAGTCGTCCGAGAAAACAGAAGGAGAATGCCCCTTCGATCATAAAATTCATCGGTTTGCATCTTTGCCCTTTGGCTACGGTCGGAGAACGTGTTTAGGACGAAGGTTCGCAGAAGCCGAGCTTAAAATTTTACTCTCCAAAATTTTTAGGAAGTACAAAGTCCATTACGAGCGAGGGGAAATGAAATACGAAGTTCAGTCGACGTACAAACCCCCTCACGAAGTCAGATTTAATTTCGCCAGGAGATGAAATTTAAACAAATAATTTAAATTAACACTTTTATCTGTGTATTTAATTGTATGTATGAGTCTAATTTGTTTTTGATATTTTTTTAAAAGTTTTCAAGCATGACGGGTTGTTATGATTGGAAAATCGGAGGAATTTTAAAATTGTCAGAAAAAAAATGAATGAAAAAAAAAAAAAAAAAAAAAAAAATCAACACTTTTGCTAAAAATCCACCAAACACTACGTATAGAACATCAAACTATGCATTTTTTTTATTTCTAGCCAAAAAGCCCTTTTTCCCCAATTATTGGCAAAATAAAAAAAACAGGAATTTGTATCCGTTTATTAAGATGAAAAATTGTTGAAGGACGGCAAGTTCAAGTTCCCTGAAGTCATTGAACAACTTTAAAAGCAGCCAGAAACTGTATAGGTATTACAGTACACAATATGAGCTATTTTCCTATGGCCAAGATGAAAAAAATTAACCAAAAAAAAAATCAAGGTTAATAATTACTCTATTTTAAAACCAAGAGGAGGAAAAATATTTTCGAAAATATTAGTTTGAAATTTTGTTTGCCAATTAAATGGCCAAAAGTCTATGCTGTTGTATAGCACTATTACTGTATACTATTGCTGCTATTTACAATGTAGTATATCTTCCTGCAGCTTACTAAATCTGGGCCTTAAATTTATGTATTTCTGTAGGTTATGTTACCGTACGGAGTTTGATAAAAATATATATTGGTCTTTAAGAACCATAGGAGAAACGATTTTTTAAAAAAATCAAGCTAAATACAGTGGCGTAATTAATTACACCCGCACCCGCATCCGCACCCTTACATTATAACTTAACATCTTCCTAAAATTTTACAAAGGTAATTAACGTAGTTTTTATACTTATGTGTATTTATCCGATTTATCGTGCGGAGAACAGTATTACGTTAATTGACATCAACTCCGAGAAAAAAAAAAAGGTGTAATGTAGTAAAAGGTAAGTCATAATGATCAGCATATAACGCGGCCAAGTTCACAATTCCTGGCCAATATTAAAGATTATATATGGCCAATATTAAAGATTATATATGATTATATATTATATATTATAGATGGTCAGGACCAACTTTGTTGGACGAAAATTCTGTAGCTTAAAATTATTTGGCGCGTCATCTTTACCTACAGACATTTTTCAGATAAAACAGTTTTTCTTTTTTTTAAAACTCTTTTTAACCAATTTACTTCAAAGCGATCAGGGTACTTTACTCTATGATAAACGCCGATAAATTATTACGTAAGCATTTTTTTGATACTTTTGACCCCCTCCATACCTTTGTCCGTAAGGGGTCGTCCATAAATTACGTAAGCATGTTCAAGAAGGGAGGATCCACATTAGCGATCTTACCATAAGCTAAGTATAGGCGAAGAAATAAAGGAGAGGGATGGGAGAGATCAGCCAGAATTTGCCCTAAGAGGACAAAAGTAAACATAAGTTTCTAGGTAAGAAACCCCCTAGAGCTAAAATGTTTGCCCTTCTTTCTTTCTGAAAAACGAACTTGCCAATACATTTTTCCCAAGCCCTACGCTACGTCAATGGGCATTTAATTTTTTCCCGCCACTAAGCTTCACGTTGGCTGCGCAGGCAAGCTGCAGGCCAACCGCAGATATATCATGCCCAGTTTTCCAGAATGACAAATCTTGAAATTCGCTTACATTAATTTTTATGAATATCTAGGACTAAAAAACTTACTCTCAATAGATTCTCTGACGTCTAAATCATCTGCTTTTATTTAAGACAGCTACAGGAGTAAATCACTTCAACTTCTGTTCGGCCATTTCACCTGAAAAAGAAAGCAAAGAAATGAAATGAAATAAACGAAAAAATTAAAACAGTAGCTTATCTTCATTAAACGTTTCGAAAAAAATTTCTCATACCGGTAATATGCAAATCAATCAAGAGGCTAATGGTCAGAGCAAAATTTTCACAGTTTTGGTGGACAAAACTCACCATTCACATAGACCAAACGATTTTTAATGCAATTTTCCGTTAAACCTTTGCCGGCCAAATTTCTAAATTTGGAAATACCCCATTTTATCCTTATAGTATATTTCTGTACCATATCTATAAAGGTAAAGCACTAGGCCAAAGGGACAATAAAAAAAAAGTGATGCGCCCGATATTTCTCAGTTATGCAACCGCTGATGCAAACTCAAATTTTCATATTTTTTAACCTTTTCCCAAAATTTTTTTAAATATTATTTGTATGAGTTAAGGAGTTTTAGGGTCGCTGATTCCGAGTCTGAAATTAGTTTTTATGTGGGAGGCACTGGTGGCTCCCAGAAAACAAAGTTTTTTTTAATTATCGGAAAAACAACATATGGGTGTCGATTTATATGTTTTCCGGCACCCTGAATTCAAATGTCACATAGGATTTTATGTAGGGGAAAATGAACTTGTTTTAAATTAACCGCCTCCCGGAAAATGAACTTGTCTTAGTAATTTTGCAAAAACCGATTATTTTTCGAGTAATAATAATTAAGAAAACTGAAAATTTTAAAAGTTAATAGTCATAGCCGTTTTTTATTTCAATTTTTTTCAAAATTTGGGCTTCAGACTCAGAATTAGCAGTTCAAAAAACTAAATTTTAATACTAAAAATAATAAAATTATTATTTTTAAACTTATAAACGCCTATACATAGAAATAGCTGTTTTGCCCATAAGCTAAACATAAGTGAAACACTCCTGTTGAACATTGCATAAATGAGAGTCCATCCGTTATTTACTTGCATTTTAAAGTTCATAAGAATAAAAAGAGCAATAAATAAAGCGTTTACAAAATTTGAATCTCGAAAATCTGTAATATTTTAAATAAGATATTTTACCAACCATCCGCCATCTTGAATTTTTTTTTTTTTTTTTAATATTGACTTTATATTCGGTTTCAGCATCTCAAATACCCCTTACGATTTTTCAAGAAAATTAAATTTTTGCAGGGTTGCAAAACTAATGGGTCAATATATGGGCCCATGGGCGGCAAAGGGTTAAAGATGATGAGTATTAATCAAATTTTGACTGGTGAAGTCAAATCTTTGAATTTGACATTGAAAATGACCATCGAGTCATTCAACTCCTTTAACTTTACAATCTTGGTGATCATGGAACCTTTTGAAAGCCCATGGAGTTTGAAACCACATTTCCATTCAAAATAATAATTCCCCCCTTCATTCTAAGATAAATCCAAGTTTTAACAATCCTCGTTATAATCAGTAATCCGTTATCCTTTTTTATGAGATTCTTGAACTTCATAACATAAAATCAAGTTTTTTCTTCCAAGGTCGACTTAATGGGTCTAGCCCTTTGCCAAATTTTTTTCGGATACTTGAATAAACATAAAACGCGTTTTTTATGCTCATTTAATCCAGAGCTCTAGCTTAGGGTGTCTCTTATTTTGCCAATGACGGAATTCTAATGGTGCCGCCCCCTAAAATATTCCCAAATAATTCAAAAATAACGTGTGCAAAGTTTGGGGTCTCCACCTAAACGCGAAGTGGTGCCTGTAACAACGTCATTTTTCCCATTTAAAATACATGGGAAATTTTCTTGTTTTACTTTTTATTTTTTTTCCCAGTAAATAGCTAGTCGAAAAATCGGTCGTTGGTCCAAATTATTATTTATATATATGCCTTTGAATCTAGGTACAAAAAACCGGTTCAACTTTTTTCCCGTAGTTAAGGAGGGGCCTTCAAAATTTATGTAAAATTCAAAATAGTGCTATTCCCCTTATCTACGAAAAAAAAGTTGGACGAATTTTTTGTACCTAGATTCAAAGGCATATATATAAATAATAATTTGGACCAACGACGGATTTTTCGACTAGCTATTTACTGGGAAAAAAAATAAAAAGTAAAACAAGAAAATTTCCCATGTATTTTAAATGGGAAAAATGACGTTGTTACAGGCACCACTTCGCGTTTAGGTGGAGACTCCAAACTTTGCACACGTTATTTTTGAATTATTTGGGAATATTTTAGGGGGTGGCACCATTAGAATTCCGTCATTGGCAAAATAAGAGACACCCTACTCTAGCTGCAACATTAGAGAATAAAAAAAACTAACCTAGATCAAAAGAATCGAATATTCAAACTCGTACAAGAAACGCGACATTGACCTTCTCCATTATTGTGATGAAAAAAAAAAGTAGAAAAGAATTTGCATCTCACACATGGATACCCGCCTAAAACATAGGAAAGGTGAATAAACAGCGTAAGAAGATTAACCAGTAAAATAACCACGAGGAATATAAAATCAACTTTTTAAAAGGGAATGACGTAATTCCATAATGACGGTTCCTGCTCTTTCTCCATACTTCTTTTTTATCATTGAAAAACACTGAAGGAACTACTTTCACCGTATCTTCTCTCAACTGTACCATTGAGAACAGTTACTTCTCGGTCTTTAACGCGTAAATATTCTATCTTGGTTTCGTGGCGTTAAAAAAAAAATAATCTTTTTTCGAAAATTATGAGGTGCTAATTGGTGAAAAATTTGGGTACATGCACGTGGGTGACGAAAAAAAAGTTTTCCAGGGAGTTAATTCATCGAGGTTGCGTGGCAAGGAACCAATTCAGCAAGGAATCAATTCAGGAACCAATATCATCATTCGAAATATATGAATCTGCGCTGTTTTTGTGCAAAAAGATGCTCGAGATTTTTATTTTATTAAAAAAAAAGGCAAGGCAACCTTGTTTTGAAAAGGATTTGTAAAGGTTCTGTTTAAAAATTTAAAAGAAATTTTAGAAACCGGAGTTCCGTTTCGTGCACGATATGAAAGTATTAAATTACAGTTCATTATACAGTATAACCTGAATTTTATAAGTTTTTCAAATAAAAAATTAGATCGAAATTTTAGTTTAAAAAAGGAAAATAAAATGTCTCGGTTTTTAAAATACTGGAATTTCATTCAGCGCAAAACGGCAGCGACAGCAATTTCTCCTCAGGTCAAAGGATTTCGGGAGAGTGAAATACCTTTTGAAAATGCTAAATCATACAACGAAATGCCAGGACCAAAACCTGCCCCGTTTGTTGGCAACACATGGAGGTTCATACCTTATATAGGTAACTATAACTTTTTTTTTACAAAAAAAGGGGGGGGCGTATGCAGGACAAAATACTGAAAAGGAAGGGGACAAAGTTTTGAGGATGCACGAAGGACCCATTAGGGTGTCCCTTACTTTTTGAATTTCCGAATTTCATATGTCTAACCCCCTCAAAGTTTTCTTTTGGAGTGTTAATAAACGTTAAATTTTTTTTAATTTTGAAAATGACGGGAAAGTGTGCCTCATGGGCCTTCAATTTTGAAAAATCCCCATAAAAACCAAAAAATTTATTTTTTTATTTTTTATTTATTTTATTTTATTTTTTTTTTTTGTGAAATAACACCGGTTTCTTGTCGAAAATTTTGCGTAGATCATGAATCTGAAATCAAATTTTTTATACCTGCCTAAGTTATTGTGTTAGAAATAAAAATTGGGCAAAAAAATAGCGTAAAATGACAAAACATGTTAAGTCCTTAATTTTGATAATATTTTGACCTCTAGCTCAAAAGCTTAGGCAGATATAAAAAATCTGACTTTAGATTCGTGATCTACGCAAAATTTGCGATAAGAAACGAGTGTTTTGTCACAAAAAAAATTATAGATTTTTGGTTCTTATGGGAATTTTTCAAAGTTGAAGACTCATGAGGCACGCTTTCCCGTCATTTCCAAAATTTGAAAAAAATTCAGCGTTTATTAACACTCCAAAGAGAAACCTTTGAGGGAGTTATACAATACGTATGAAATTTGAAAATTCGAAAAATAAGGGACATCCTAGGACCCATTCAAATATAACATCATTTTTTCTTTTTGTGAACTTTGGCCCCGTTTTCCCCTTGGCAGTATTGGTCATTGACCCCCCCCCCACCCTCTTGAATAATTTGCACATTTTTCGACACCCTGCCCCTCAAATTCTAAAAAAAATTCCTTCGCCTGTTTTTTCACTGTTTTCATCGGTTTTTTTTTCTTTTTTTTTTTCAAAATTTAGCCGAAAAATTAGAAAAAAAAATCCAAAACTATGTCAATTCTGGAATTAAAAATGAAATTTTATCTGGTGTAAATGATGACATCATTTCACAAACTTCCTTTTTACCCCTGAAATGCTGACATCGTGTTTATATGACCCCAAACAGCTTCTAAAAACAAGAAAAATACTATAGTTCAGGCCTCGTAGTCCCTCCTCAAAAATATATAGGACCGGTTTTTTAACCCTTTCCTGCCTAGGCCTATTTTTAAGAGTGGACACTCCCGGACTGAATTTATAAGGCTGATGTAAATGTTTTTTCTGGACTACAGAGAGGTCCTAAACTCATCCATAGTAAGCACGGCGCCTTGCAACCCAGTTTTAGGCAATCCGTGCACAGGAGTTAAATGTAACGACGTAATCTCAACTTATTATTTTTTAGAAATTTTAAACTATCGCCTAACTGTTTTTGAGGTCAGAGATTCCGAATTTTGAGTCTATTTCGACGTAGGAGCCCGAGAAGGCGTCTTACAAAAATATTTTTACGAAAAAGGTCAGAAAAAGTTATTTTTTTAATATCTCTAAACCATATAAGCCATAAGCTAATAATAGGCGCAATAACCGCTTCATCTATCTGTTTTTTCCGAGTAATACTTACTATGGGCAGTTATCAAGGGCAACTAACTATTTTTTTAAAGAGTTACTTGTCAAAAATAAAAAAATATAACTTATGAATTATTAGGTTCTGCCATTAAAGGGTCTGCCGCCATTTTGTTTTTAAAAATCGGTCAATTCTGACTTGAAATTCGAGAAGAGCACCCTTGAGTACCCCCACCTACGAAGTTTCGTCAAAATCTGACCAAGTTTTATAATTATTTTCCTTGATTTTGCTGGTGCATCCATATGGATGCACCAGTCGCTATGGAGCATTTTGTTGTGCATCCATATGGATGCATTAGACAGCAAGGGGTTAAAGAAATATAGGACAAATACAGAACAAAAATTCTTAATTTTTTTTTTTTTTTTAAGAAATCAACATTTTTTGATAAAAAAAAAGATTTTTATTATAAAATTTGTCAAATAAGAAAAATTATCAAAAAAATCAAATGTTGCAGCAGAAAATAACAAATTTTTATCATAAAATATTAATTTTAGCTTTTAGCTAATTTTAGCTTTTAGCTGAAATATTAAGGCGTCTATATAAAGGGGCAGTAAAAATAATATGGCAGTTTTTCATTGGCAGTACAATTTTGGGCAGTAAAAAAAATATTTTAGCAGTAAAATAAATAATTTGGCACTAAAAGAATATTTTGGCAGCACATTAAATAATTTGACATTAAAAGGCATTTTTTAACATTTAAAGAAAAAATGTTAACATAAAGTGACTTAATATATGTTTGATATATTTTTCAGTTTTTAAAGGGATCGAAATTATGCCCGTTCTAGCGAGTAGATAATCTTTGTTCTGCAGGTGAATAATGCCCTGCGTTCTTTAAGAAATATTTGTGCAAAACAAATAAAAACATATAAAAAAATAATGTCCTTCGATTATTAATTACTGCCAGTCTGCAACTTCTTTAAAATATAAAATTAATTCTGCCCCAAAAAAAAAAAATTGATCCACTGCCAATTTATTTAAAAAACTGCCCCATATTTAAATTCACTACTGCCAATTTTATGGGGAAAAAAAACTGCCCTACCCATATTTTTTTACTGTCCCATTTATATAGTCGCCAAATATTAATTATAACTACAAAAATATAGGACAAACTCAAAAAATAGGACTTTTATATGACATATATGACGTTTTGTCAAAATATAGGACAAAGGACAACTATGATGCCTGCTATAGCTAGAAAAAGAAGATCAGTGGGCCCGATCCCATGACCTTGCTGAGGTTACCAATCCTGAGAATAGTGAAAGTTCTTATTTTAATAATAATAAAACATCAAAACAATAACGTTTTTTCTTTCTTTTTTTTTTTTTTTAGGCGATTTTAAAATACAAGAAATAGACAAGTTGACGCTGAGGTTATACGAAGAGTACGGCCCGATAGTAAAAGTGGGAGGATTATTAGGAAGACCTGATATGGTATTTTTATACGACGCCGATGAAATAGAAAAAGTATTTAGGAATGAGGAATTGATGCCGTACAGACCGTCCATGCCTTCCTTAAATTACTACAAACATGTGTTAAGGAAAGATTTTTTCGGGGAGCTTGCCGGAGTGATTGCAGTGTAAGTAAATATTTAAATACTGAAAGGAATTTAATGAATGAGTTTGCGGTCTAACGGTAAATATTCCAGTTGATTTTTTTTTTTTTTTTTTTTTTTTTTTCCCCTTAGACACGGAGAAAGTTGGTATAATTTTCGTAGTAAAGTTCAACAGCCCATGCTTCAACCCAGAACCGCTAAACTTTATGTTAAGAGCATAGAAGAAACGGCAGAGGCTTTCGTGGCTCGAAGCAGGTTTATTAGAGACAACAAATTGGAGATGCCGGAGGATTATCTGAACGAAATTCATAAATGGTCTTTGGAATGTAAGTAAAATGGCGATAGATTTTGTCGGGAAAAAAAATTCGAAGAAATGAATGCGAGGGTGCAAAACTTCCATGGTGAGAAAGAGAAGGGGTAAATCCTTTTGACGTTTAATGCAAACATTTTACTACCGGGACATTTTTGAAAACAGAAAGTCCAGGCCCAAATTAGTAAACACTTGGGAATAGGAGGGGGGGGGGGGCCTTAAGATTTTAGTGCTTATTATGTTTAAATTATGGGGTTCGATGAAAATCGGTCCTTTTCCCAATCGATCCTTGTCCATGTCGGACCTTTTCCAAAAATATTGCTCCAAATAGGAAAAATAATCGAATTTTGGCTCTTTTTTCGGAAGCAGTCGCCGGTAAATAATTAACTTTAAACGCGTATTATAAAGTGCATCCCTAGAAAAGTCTTTTTCATTTAAATTTTTTAAATAAAAGTTACAAGAAGTCTGTTTTTTCTATGAATGTGTCATCTGCTATTTCAAAAATGGCGCACGGCCCCATTTCAATTTTATATACTTACTTCGAAATTATTACTTTCAGCGTTAGCGAAAATCGCCCTAGATGTTCGACTCGGCTGCTTGAATGAACCTCCCAATCCGGAAAGCCAAGCTCTCATTGAAGCCGTCATTTCCTTTTTCGAAAAAGTTCCAATATTGGAGTTGAAGGTGCCGTTTTGGAAGCTGTTCAAGACTCCTACCTGGAAACAATATATCGAAGCTTTAGATACGATGAAAGAGTGAGAGAAATTTTTTTTTTATCTTTAAAAATGCACATAAAAACTTTACTTTTAATTTTTTCTTTTTTTTTTTTTTACTACAGCATATCTTTGAAGCACATTAATTCTAAACTGGAAGAATTAAGAACTAAAAATATTAAAGACGTAGGAAACGATGCCTCCATGCTGCAAAGGATTTTGGCAATGGATAATGATCCGAAAGTAGCTACAATTTTAGCTATGGATATGTTTCTAGTCGGAATTGATACGGTAACTATTTTTTTTTTTTTTTTAATAAAAATAATCGATTTTGCTCATTTGCAATTTAGCTCATGAATTTTACCAAAGCTCTTTTTAGACTAATACGTAAATGGGAAGTATTTAGTTGCATATTTGGGGGGGTATTTGAATTGAATCGGCAGTATTTATTTTACAAGGGCAATACTCCGAGGGCAGTAACATTTTGGGAGTATAAAATTTTACTGTGGCAGTTCTTTACTAGTTCTGTCAGTATAATAATAAAAATGAGCAGTAAAAAAAAAAGAAATGGCCACTATTCAACATTATAAAATTATTATAAAATTTATATCATTATTATTAAATTTATATCATTATTATAAAATTTGTCAGTGTGGAGGTGGCTAGGAGTGTGTGGTGCCTAGGCAGGATACACTCTAGAGTGTGCGGTGCCTAGGCAGGATACACTCTAGTAGAGTGTATGGTGCCTAGGCACGAAACACTCTAGAGTGTGTGGTGCCTAGGCACGATTCACTCTAGTAGAGTGTGTGGCGCCTAGGCAGGATTCACTCTAGTAGTGTGTGGTGCCTAGGCAAGAAACACTCTAGAGTGTGTGGTGCCTAGGCAGGATACACTCTAGTAGAGTGAGCGGTGCCTAGGCAGGAAACACTTTAGAGTTTGTGGTGCCTAGGCAGGAAACACTCTAGAGTGTGTGGTGCCTAGGCAGGATACACTCTAGAGTGTATGGTGCCTAGACAGGATACACTCTAGTAGAGTGTGTGGTGCCTAGGCACGAAACACTCTAGAGTGTGTGGTGCCTAGGCACGATTCACTCTAGTAGAGTGTGTGGCGCCTAGGCAGGATTCACTCTAGTAGTGTGTGGTGCCTAGGCAAGAAACACTCTAGAGTGTTTCTTGCCTAGGCAGGATACACTCTAGTAGAGTGGGCGGTGCCTAGGCAGAAAACACTTTAGAGTTTGTGGTGCCTAGGCAGGAAACACTCTAGAGTTTGTGGTGCCTAGGCAGGATACATTCTAGTAGAGTTTGTGGTGCCTAGGCAGGATACACTCTAGAGTGTGCGGTGCCTAGGCAGGGTACACTCTAGTAGAGTGGGCGGTGCCTAGGCAGGAAACACTCTAGAGTGTGTGGTGCCTAGGCACGAAACACTGTAGAGTGTGTGGTGCCTAGGCAGGATACACTCTAGTAGAGTGTGTGGTGCCTAGGCAGGATTCACTCTAGTAGAGTGTGTGGTGCCTAGGCAGGAAACACTCTAGAGTGTGTGGTGCCTAGGCAGGATACACTCTAGAGTGTGTGGTGCCTAGGCACGAAACACTCTAGAATGTGTGGTGCCTAGGCAGGATACACTCTAGTAGAGTGTGTGGTGCCTAGGCAGGATTCACTCTAGTAGAGTGTGGTGCCTAGGCAGGATTCACTGTAGTAGAGTGTGTGGTGCCTAGGCAGGATTCACTCTAGTAGAGTGTGTGATGCCTAGGCACGAAACACTCTAGAGTGTGTGGTGCCTAGGCAGGATACACTCTAGTTGAGTGTGTGGTGCCTAGGCAGGATTCACTCTAGTAGAGTGTGGGTGCCTAGGCACGAAACACTCTAGAGTGTGTGGTGCCTAGGCAGGATACACTCTAGAGTGTGTGGTGCCTAGGCACGAAACACTCTAGAATGTGTGTGCCTAGGCAGGATACACTCTAGTAGAGTGTGTGGTGCCTAGGCAGGATTCACTCTAGTAGAGTGTGTGATGCCTAGGCACGAAACACTCTAGAGTGTGTGGTGCCTAGGCAGGATACACTCTAGTAGAGTGTGTGGTGCCTAGGCACGAAACACTCTAGAGTGTGTGGTGCCTAGGCAGGAAACACTCTAGAGTGTGTGGTGCCTAGGCAGGATACACTCTAGAGTGTGTGGTGCCTAGGCACGAAACACTCTAGAATGTGTGGTGCCTAGGCAGGATACACTCTAGTAGAGTGTGTGGTGCCTAGGCAGGATTCACTCTAGTAGAGTGTGTGGTGCCTAGGCAGGATTCACTCTAGTAGAGTGTGTGGTGCCTAGGCAGGATTCACTCTAGTAGAGTGTGTGATGCCTAGGCACGAAACACTCTAGAGTGTGTGGTGCCTAGGCAGGATACACTCTAGTTGAGTGTGTGGTGCCTAGGCAGGATTCACTCTAGTAGAGTGTTGGTGCCTAGGCACGAACACTCTAGAGTGTGGTGCCTAGGCAGGATACACTCTAGAGTGTGTGGTGCCTAGGCACGAAACACTCTAGAATGTGTGGTGCCTAGGCAGGATACACTCTAGTAGAGTGTGTGGTGCCTAGGCAGGATTCACTCTAGTAGAGTGTGTGATGCCTAGGCACGAAACACTCTAGAGTGTGTGGTGCCTAGGCAGGATACACTCTAGTAGAGTGTGTGGTGCCTAGGCACGAAACACTCTAGAGTGTGTGGTGCCTAGGCAGGAAACACTCTAGAGTGTGTGGTGCCTAGGCAGGAAACACTCTAGAGTGTGTGGTGCCTAGGCAGGATACACTCTAGAGTGTGTGGTGCCTAGGCAGGAAACACTCTAGAGTGTGTGGTGCCTAGGCAGGATACACTCTAGAGTGTGTGGTGCCTAGGCACGAAACACTCTAGAGTGTGTGGTGCCTAGGCAGGATACACTCTAGTAGAGTGGGCGGTGCCTAGGCAGGAAACACTCTAGAGTGTGTGGTGCCTAGGCACGAAACACTGTAGAGTGTGTGGTGCCTAGGCAGGATACACTCTAGTAGTGTGTGGTGCCTAGGCAAGAAACACTCTAGAGTGTGTGGTGCCTAGGCAGGATACACTCTAGTAGAGTGAGCGGTGCCTAGGCAGGAAACACTTTAGAGTTTGTGGTGCCTAGGCAGGAAACACTCTAGAGTGTGTGGTGCCTAGGCAGGATACACTCTAGAGTGTATGGTGCCTAGACAGGATACACTCTAGTAGAGTGTGTGGTGCCTAGGCACGAAACACTCTAGAGTGTGTGGTGCCTAGGCACGATTCACTCTAGTAGAGTGTGTGGCGCCTAGGCAGGATTCACTCTAGTAGTGTGTGGTGCCTAGGCAAGAAACACTCTAGAGTGTTTCTTGCCTAGGCAGGATACACTCTAGTAGAGTGGGCGGTGCCTAGGCAGAAAACACTTTAGAGTTTGTGGTGCCTAGGCAGGAAACACTCTAGAGTTTGTGGTGCCTAGGCAGGATACATTCTAGTAGAGTGTGTGGTGCCTAGGCAGGATACACTCTAGAGTGTGCGGTGCCTAGGCAGGGTACACTCTAGTAGAGTGGGCGGTGCCTAGGCAGGAAACACTCTAGAGTGTGTGGTGCCTAGGCACGAAACACTGTAGAGTGTGTGGTGCCTAGGCAGGATACACTCTAGTAGAGTGTGCGGTGCCTAGGCAGGATTCACTCTAGTAGAGTGTGTGGTGCCTAGGCAGGAAACACTCTAGAGTGTGTGGTGCCTAGGCAGGATACACTCTAGAGTGTGTGGTGCCTAGGCACGAAACACTCTAGAATGTGTGGTGCCTAGGCAGGATACACTCTAGTAGAGTGTGTGGTGCCTAGGCAGGATTCACTCTAGTAGAGTGTGTGGTGCCTAGGCAGGATTCACTGTAGTAGAGTGTGTGGTGCCTAGGCAGGATTCACTCTAGTAGAGTGTGTGATGCCTAGGCACGAAACACTCTAGAGTGTGTGGTGCCTAGGCAGGATACACTCTAGTTGAGTGTGTGGTGCCTAGGCAGGATTCACTCTAGTAGAGTGTGTGGTGCCTAGGCACGAAACACTCTAGAGTGTGTGGTGCCTAGGCAGGATACACTCTAGAGTGTGTGGTGCCTAGGCACGAAACACTCTAGAATGTGTGGTGCCTAGGCAGGATACACTCTAGTAGAGTGTGTGGTGCCTAGGCAGGATTCACTCTAGTAGAGTGTGTGATGCCTAGGCACGAAACACTCTAGAGTGTGTGGTGCCTAGGCAGGATACACTCTAGTAGAGTGTGTGGTGCCTAGGCACGAAACACTCTAGAGTGTGTGGTGCCTAGGCAGGAACACTCTAGAGTGTGTGGTGCCTAGGCAGGAAACACTCTAGAGTGTGTGGTGCTAGGCAGGATACACTCTAGAGTGTGTGGTGCCTAGGCAGGAAACACTCTAGAGTGTGTGGTGCCTAGGCAGGATACACTCTAGAGTGTGTGGTGCCTAGGCAGGATACACTCTAGAGTGTGTGGTGCCTAGGCACGAAACACTCTAGAGTGTGTGGTGCCTAGGCAGGATACACTCTAGTAGAGTGTGCGGTGCCTAGGCAGGATTCACTCTAGTAGAGTGTGTGGTGCCTAGGCACGAAACACTCTAGAGTGTGTGGTGCCTAGGCAGGATTCACTCTAGTAGAGTGTGTGGTGCCTAGGCAGGATTCACTCTAGTAGAGTGTGTGGTGCCTAGGCACGAAACACTCTAGAGTGTGCGGTGCCTAGGCAGGATACACTCTAGTAGAGTGGGCGGTGCCTAGGCAGGAAACACTTTAGAGTTTGTGGTGCCTAGGCAGGAAACACTCTAGAGTGTGTGGTGCCTAGGCAGTTACACTCTAGAGTGTGTGGTGCCTAGGCAGGATACACTCTAGTAGAGTGGGCGGTGCCTAGGCAGGAAACACTCTAGAGTGTGTGGTGCCTAGACAGGATACACTCTAGAGTGTGTTTGTTGCCTAGGCAGGATACACTCTAGAGTTTTATCATTTTTATCAGAAAAATTGGACAATAGGCCTATAGGACAATTTTTTTAAGAAAAATAGGACAAAAGAGGAAAAAAAAACAAAAACTGAAACATTCAAATGCTATACCACTGCACAAGTTTCTTATTTGGAAATTTTATTTTCTTTAAAAGTAGGAAAACAATTCAGGAAACAAAAAAGTAAAGATTTAATATAGCAGTAACTTTTTCTTTCAATGCTTACTTGTAATAATAATTTTAAGAAAGGGAGAAAAAAACTAAAATTTCAAAATAAATGTAAAATGTATCAAAAATATAGGACAAAATCGATTTTTTTCTAAAATATAGGACAAATATAGGACATATTTGAAATATAGGACAATATAGAAATATAGGACGGCTATGCACCCTGATTTATATACTGCCCGAAATGCTTTAATTTACTTACAAAAATTAATTTTTTTGTACTGCTCATTTAATGTAAATCCTTTAGCCAAATATTTTAAAAATACTGCCAAAAACAATAACAAATACTGCCCCGTTAATTACAAGCCATCTACTTAAAGCCATTCAGCTTTTCCCTTGAATTCCTTTATAACCTTTACTCGTTACATTTTTTTCAGACATCAACAGCGGTTGCTTCCATCCTCTACCAATTATCGAAACATCAAGACGTCCAGGAAAAATTATACAAAGAAATTAAAACAGTCCTACCAAATAAGAACTCAGAATTGACCTCAAGGAAACTAGACGGGATGAATTATTTAAAAGCCGTAATAAAAGAAACTTTACGGTAGGGCAATTAAAACTTAAAGACAGAATTATCCCGATAAAACAAACAATTTTTATTTTTATCTTGTATTTTTTTTTACAGGATGTATCCTGTCGTCATAGGCAACGGACGTTGTATGACAAAGGACAGCGTGATAGGAGGTTACCAAATCCCGAAAGGAGTTCAAATCGTATTTCAGCATTACGCTTGCAGCAATTCCGAAAGATATTTCCACAAAGCGAATCAATTTTTACCGGAGAGATGGATAAAAACGAACAATCAAGGGAACAGAACCGAAGAATTAATAAACGAATTAAAATCGGGGGAAAAGTGTCCGATGGGAGATAACGAAAAAAAGGGACAACCTCACCCGTTCGCATCTTTGCCCTTCGGATACGGAAGGAGGATGTGCCTGGGGAGAAGATTCGCGGAACTTGAAATTCAAGCCATCGTAATTAAGATGGTGCAAAATTTTGTAATTGAATATCATTACGGGGATTTGGATTATCATATCCATACTATGTATACGCCTAACGGACATTTAAAATTTCGCCTTATAGATCGACCATAAAAAAAAAAAAAAAAAAAAAAAAATTAAAACTTATAATTATGTCATGACTTAACTTATTTTTTTTTTTTCTGAAATGATTACTACGACAAATAATATGAACGACCAATGTGCAATGTTAATCTGTGTTTGAGTCAATAGGCTCTTTATACACGACGGCCTTAGCTTGAAATAACTAGGCCTAGGCAATCAGTAATAAGTGTGCACTATTTGAGATAAATACACATTGTAACAAGTGATTCATAATGAACGTAGTTTATTTAACGTGTATTTGTTACGCTTTGTTTACTTCTGTAAGTATGGTCAAGTTCAATTCTCGAGTGAAAATTTTTAAATTATAAAAAAAATAAAAAATAAATAAAAAGCAATAATGATGATTCGTTCTTAACGCAGGCTGCTGCTTTTTCTTGGAATTCGTGCGGATCCTTGTCTGATCCTGCAAAAATAACTCAACTTGATGTTATTGAAGATGACGAATGGGAGCTTTTGGTCACTGGTAGAGGGAAGCTGGGGATTAATGTTACTTCTCCTGTAAAGGTGAAAAAATTAATCTTCGTTTAAGTAGATTCTATTGCATTTAAAAACGATTCTATGGATAAAAACGAATAATAAAAACGCAGTAGAACGCAATAGGAACGGCAATAGAAACGCAATAGGATTTCATTTTAAATTTTAAAATTTAGTCTTGCCAATGATTAGTGATATTAATGAAAACAAACAAGAGAGTCAAAAATCAGGAAAAAAAATTAATTTATGCAATATTTGAAAGTCTATAATTTTTTAATTAGTTTACTTTAATTTTCATTTAATGTTCCCCAAGAAAAAGTGTGTTATAAAATTGAGTCATTAAAAACTTAAACTTCGTTATAAAATTTAATAACCGCCCAAAAAAGACATCTGGTATTTATAATTCGTAAAAAAAATTTATAACAAAAACTATTTTTCTCTAAGTTTTTCTATTTTCTTCTACAGGTTCTATAGTCGGGCGATGTAAAAATACGGTACACATTTTAAAGATAAAAAAATATTTTAAAAACATTTTTTTAAATCCAATACCGTAGGAGGGGGCTACTTTTTCCAATGGTGGGGTTGTTTTTTACACTTTTATTTTCTTTAAAATACTTGAAAACGGCTAAGAATTTTTTCAAAAATTAAACTTATTCTAAATTATTGATTATTTTCGAGTGTTAAATTGCCTAAAATTGTTTTATAATGAAAATATTAAGTTTTAATGCGAAAAAAAAATTAAGAAATCACGCAATCTAAAATACTAAGATGCATTCTGCTGCATCCACCGGTCAAATTAAAATTTAATTGCTCTTCGCACTTGCCCTATATAGTCCCTTAAACAATCGTCCTAATTTCAATCAAAATTAAACTACTAGAAGCCAAAGAAAATTGAAAAGAAAAAAAAATTACGATCAACGGTGTAACTTTTTACATATACACGGTGGAACAATTTTTGTGGTGTGATTTTATCATTGATCTCTATTATTTACGCTAGATTCCCAACTGACGGGCAAAATGGCGAACCAAAATTTGACTCCAATGCACTACCTTCTTTATCATTTTTTGTAAACAATCGAATAACGATAATATTTGCTTTCCGTATTTTTGAGGAAAGATTGCAATTGCAATTTTTTGTGATGTCGTGATATCTAGTTGCAAATTTCTGATCATTTATTTTTTCATCTTGTACACAAACATGTTTAAAATCATTTTGCTAATTAATGAAAACAGGATCTCGGAGATAGTGTACTGGAGTCAAACTGGGTTCGCGATAGCTTTTTTTTATTTCATAAGTTAAATATAGGTGAAGAAAATCAGTTGTAAATCTAGCGTATATAATAGAGATCAATGGATTTTATTAAGGTAAACATAGGAAATACCGCCATAAAAATTGTTCCAACGTGTATTTCAATGGCGATATCCTATGTTGTGCTAAATTCACAACGAATGGACAACGTTTCCAAGGTTTTGATTACGTTTTTACTACGTTCACTAATTTTTTTTAAATAAACAGCGATAGTCATTAATAGAATATCTAAAAAGGTAGGAACAAATCGTTTTATTAAGACATTTTCCATTTACAGAAGTCAATAATTTGTCTTATCTTCTTCAATTATTTAAGATATTCAGGTATAAACGTGATTGTAAAAAGTTACCCACCCCTTGTTAAAACGACACCTTTTGGAAAATCGAGTTTTTATTCGTGTTAGAACAAGTATAGATATTATAACAGGATATCGTATGAAAGCTAAAGGACCACTCTCGATGTTTGCATAAACAGATTTTAATATGGTTTTAAATTTTATATCTGATTCGTGGAAAACCCATGAAAAAGTGTAAAAAGTAGCCCCCTGCTTCGGTATTTTATACATAAAAATGGAGTCTAACTGCGCCGAAACCGTACCCAAAACGTTTTGTTATGTTTAGAGATAAATTTCCATGATTTTAAATGCATGAACAACAGTTAATACTTCTTATATTTGATAATATTTAATTGTTTTCGCAAAAAAATTTATTTTAGTTTATAGTTTATTTCCGAGAGACTAGTACAGCGCTTTAGCGGTGAAACCGCGAACTATTTAAACAACAAAAAAAAACATGGCGTCTTATTTTTTTGTTTCAAAAACATTTTAAAAAATTATCAAATTTAGGCTCCATAAAGCCTTTTTCATACATTTTCAATAACGAATCTTTACCTTTTAAACATAACAAAACGTTTTGACACGGTTTTGGTGTAATCCTATCGCATTTTTGTGTAAAATACCGAATCAAAAAAAAATAAATAAATAAATAAATAAATAAATAAAAAAAATAAATAAACTTTTTTCATTGTTCAAATATTTTCACCGGCCGGATACGTAAAGGAAATAGAACCTTAAACACTTCCCAAATTTTTCTATTTCTGCTTTTCTTTTTTTTGAGCCTTTGTCAAATTAAAAATACAAGAAATAAACCGAAAATTTGGAAAAATCTGGAAAATATTATAATTTAAATTAATTGACAACTTAAGAACCATATTTCCGCTCTTAAAAATCAGTGGATAAATGGTGTAGTGGATAAAGCCGGCTGGTAAGTCGGCCACAAGACTTCAGTTCCATTCCAAAAAATTTCAATTTTTTTTCCCTTTTTTTTCTCAAGAAAAATGTTAAAAAAAGAGCCTACAAAGTCCCCATATGCTAAATATAACGCAATTCAACCATAAAATTAACATATTGCTCAGTTAAAAATCTTCATTATTAAAATATAAACAATTATAAAATTTTATAATCGGCCAAAACGTTATAGGCTAAAATTTTATAACGCACATTTTCTTGGGTCTAGTTAATTTTTGTCGGTTCCCTAATAATCCTTAAATACAATTTTTTCAGGGAGTTTTCGAAATGAGAAAGAAATTAATTTGGGGATGGACCAAAATCCCATGCTTGGATGGTTTCGGATCGTGTAATTACGATGACGTCTGCAAATTAACCTTATATCCGGATAAATGCCCTCAAGTTTATTTGGATAATAATTTGCCCTGCCACTGTCCTATAACTCAGGTATACCATATACGAATCTGAATTATAATATGATAATTTTTTTTTTTTTTTTAATAATTTTATTGACTCAAATATTACGTCTTTTTAAGGGAACGTATGCAGCTAAAAATTTCCCCATCAGCCTCGCAATTTTACCCAAATGGCTAGAAAAAGGAAGGTATAAGTTGAAGGCAAATTTATTTACTGGTGAACAACAGTTAATTTGTTTAGAAATGGATATTACTCTCTAAAACAAAAAAACTTGGAAGAGTGGTGGAAAAAGACTTAAAAAATTTAAATAAAAAAAAAAAATTATGAACGTGTATGAATACTAAAATTAAATTTTATTTTCTAAAACTGCAAAGTTTTAATATCGTTTCCTTCATCTATCGAAAATTTCAAAGCCACAAATCAAAAAATTTAAAAAAAGTCAGGCCTATACAACATCAAGAGCAGAAAAGTTGAATAACGTACTTTCCCTAAAAAAAAAGCTTGCAGGAAAAAAAGCAAATATTATTCTTGCCAAAATGACGTGCTGTACCTGTGGCATGTGGGAAGTGACCTTTATGAAAATCGTTGTCCTATCAGTAATTGATACATTTTCTTGTGAGATGAATGATGTATTGCAAACAGAGCACATCATGAATGCAGTGTATACAACTAGTGTAGTTTTTATTTTGTTTAATTCTGTAAGTAACTCATACGTTTAAATTACAAAGAAAAATTACCGTCAGGCTAATTTTTTAAAAATAATTCTCCATCAGGTAACTGCTTTTTCTTGGGATTCATGCGGATCCTCATCAGATCCAGTTAAAGTTACAAAACTCCAAGTGACTGAAAATGATGGAGAACTTTTAGTCACTGGAAAAGCTAATGTTGAATTAAATCTTACATCACCGATCAAAGTACAGATTTACACTTTCTCTTTTTCCTTTAAATCGTTAGTTTCTACAGAAATTTTAAAAATGTTGCAGGGAAAGTTGCAAATCAGAAGAAAAGTATTCTGGGGTTGGACTAAAATACCTTGTGTTAACAATTTTGGATCATGTACTTACGATGATGTCTGTGAATTTGGGCAAGAGTATGAAAAAAGGAATTGCCCTAAAATGTTTCGAGACAACCATTTACCTTGTCATTGTCCAATAATTAAGGTGAGCTAATTTTTGGAAAAATTAATGACTGCTAACTCTATTTCAAAATATTTCTAGGGACGTTACTCAGCAAAGAAATTTCCCATAGATCTTCAAAAATTACCAGGTTTAGCAAATGGACAATATAGGGTTAAAGGGGTGTTATCTGCTAAAAATAAAGAACTGCTATGTTTAAAAGCAGAAATAACCATCTAGGTCATACTTATTTTTTTAGTGTCATAAAAAAAAAAAAAGACTGATTTCAATTAAATTACAAACTTGTAAGTAATTAAAAAACGACATCCTCATCTGCATTTTTCAAGGAAAAGTAGAAAAACATTTTCTTTCCTTTACCAAGGGCAGCAAACGAAACACATTTAATGAATGAATGTCTTACAGATGTCATCATTGTAAATATTAATGTAAAGTGAATCATGATCTTATTTTCACAAATGGCCTTGTGAAGGTGAAAACGAAATTTTTAATTAGGAAGTAAAAGGTTCTTTGTCTTTCACAAAGTTTTAATTAAAAAATAAAAAACAAAATCAGATCGGTTTATGGTTATAGAAAATTTACTTACAACAACATCAGTATTTCATACATCCGTGATTTCCATCATGTTTTTTCAGCAACAACGAACAACCACAGTTTCTTTACTCAAAATACACAAAACTCGATTCATTGATTCATGAATTTGATTAAATTAATAAATTAATGTACGAAGTATTATTAAATAATTTTTGTACACATGCATAAAACGGGCAAACGGCTCTTGCTATAGTTCACGAAAAAATCCGCTAGGAGCGCCCTCATTCGTGACGTCACTCTGAATTTGACGAAAAATAAATATACGAATATACGTACAGTGCCGCCCATAGTAAAATAAAAAATTAAAAATGTGTTGACAAATGTTTTTTTTTCCATTATATATTGCCACACGTAGAAAAATGGATAGTCTTGAGAACATCGTTAAAGAGTCTAAATAGAAAATGACAAATCATATTCATATTTCATTCAAAACGAGGATGTACTGAGTTTGCTGTGTTGTTTATATGACGGTTTCATGTAAATAAAAAATAATGAAAGCTCTTTGGGGTGAATTTCGGACTCCGGAAGTTCCAAGTGAACAGATTATTCCAGCTGAAACAGTTAAGCATTTTATAATGACCGCCATGAAGCAAAAAGCTTTCCAAACTCATCTTGCACTTCCTTCGTCAAATCAAGATCAAGTGAATGAATTGGATTTGATGTCACCAGAAACAGTTGGATTAGAAATGGACAATACAGTTGTGCATAGCATTAAGTTACTTCAACATTCCAAGCAAATGTCACAGTTAATCGAAGCTGCAAAAGAACAAACAGAGTTAATGGCTGATACTCAAATTAATACATTTCCTCCTGCTTTAGATATACCTGAATATTCAGGAGACAATTTAACATATAGTTTGAATTATCCTATACAATATATGGATAAGGAATACAGGTATATAAAAAAAGAAACTAATTAATTTCAGAAGATAGTATTTTTTAAAAAAAATGACTTGTTTTCAGTGATTTTACTTTAGGCAGGGGACCAACAATTCCAGAAATAACAACGACCACAGCCAAACAATTATTAAAAAAATCTGTAGCTGCCTTATTAGCTCATGCAGGCTATCAGACTACAAAAGAAAGTGTGTTAAATACATTTACAGATGTAGTTGAAGACTATATAGGGAAAATGACATCACTTTTAAGAGTTGCAGTTGACCAAGGTGCTAATTCCATGGCAAATGGGTTTCCGGTATGTTTAAAAAATTGAAAGTAAAGGTTTAATAAAATCTTTTGTATTTATTTTTTATTTTTTCTTTGCTTTAAGGACGCAATGGAAAGAGTTTTTCATCAAATGAACCTAGGAAGTGTCCTATGCCTTCATGACTATTATCAGTCTAGAGTTATAAAATATCATGAAAAGTTATTAGAAGAATGCAAAGCTTTAAATTGGGAATATAATAATATTTCTATTCCGATTAAGAGTGAAGCTCTTACTTTGGATACAATAGCGTAAGTTGCAATTTTAACTTTTGGAAAATAAATATGATAATTCATATTTTTTTTTTTATAGGAAAATTGAAGAACCAGATGATGTACCAGAAATTCATTTCCCAGCGTTAGGTGAAGGGGATGGAGTCGACGAATTACAGCCCTCTTTAGAACCTGGATTTCAAATGCTTCACAGCTTGGAGCAGGAAGCAAGGTATGCTTTCCTGAATTTATATTTTTCAAACAAAATTCATTTAACAGAAAATGTCTTTTTTGTTTTAGTTTGCAGAATGTGGATTCTCAGGAAGATGATACAGTTCACATGACAGATTCCCCCAGTCAGGAAATAACATCGGACACACTCCAAACTCATTTCCTCCCAAAAAGAAGAAAGAGAATGTAAATTTTTTTATTTTGTAAAAAAAAAAAATTGTAAATAAGTACATAATTATTTTGTTAATGGCGTTTTTTTAAATGTATTGCAAAACAAAGGAATATTTATAGCAAACGAGAAGAGTATTTCTTTCGTAAAATCTTACAGTTCCTTTGTAATTTCCGGCTAGGATCCCAGCCCACCTCGTAGGCGGGATTTTGAACTGGCCTCCCGGGAAGTCGTAAGTGCCCTGAAAAAATTCAGATATTAGTTTTCATTTTTTTATTTTTTAAACTTTTTACTTACTCTTTCTATAGGGCATCGACATGGAATATCATGTTCGTCAAAAATAGGTGGACACTCTTCGTTTTCAGGATAGCCAAATTCGCACAAATCATCGTAATCGCAAGAACCAAAATTTTTTATGCAAGGGATCGGAACCGGCAGGCCCAATAATTTCCGTTTCATACTAACAGAAGCTTTAACGGGAGACGTTAGATTAACGGTAGTGATTATAGTTCCGGAAACGTCCAAATCTCCGTAGGCTGTTGTCAATAAATCTACGTTACGTGCCCAAGCTGCATTTCGTATTTCCGAATTCGGATCGCACAATACGTACTTAAAAGAAGTAACCAACACATGATTCTGAAATTCAAAAAAAGCAAAAAAATTCTGTCAGAAGAATCATATTCATTCACCTTTTTTTTTTTGCTGAATAAATTAAAATCCCATTTACCTTGGAGAAAAATCCAGGTGCGACGTACGTCATCAAAGATGAAATCATCCATACAAAAATCGAACTTTTATAAAAATTCATTGCACTTTTTACATTGTTTACACCTTCATTTTTAAACTCCAACTAATATGTTAAACGTGTTTTACATAAAAAAAGATGAATAAAATAGGGAACGAATCATCTTCGTGTTCATTAGATAAACATTGAACCAATTATATGTTAAGTATGAATCATCGCAATCATTTTTCTGTGACGGTAATTTAACAATTGAAGTTCAAACGTAATTTATTTAGCTTAATATGAACTTTTCTGGGATTGGTATTCATCCTATGCAATTATAAAAATGGCGAATTTTTTTTTTTTTTTTTTTTTTCCTAATTCCATAAATTAATAAAAAGGGATTTCCAGTCAATTTTTTATAAGAGACTTTTCGTAATATCAAAGGTGAAACTTTGTTGTTTTGGTGAGGCGGTGCTAATATGAATGTTATGAATTAAAAGTTAAAAAATCTTTAAGCTTTTGGTTTTGCCTGATACTTGATTTTCGACAAAAAATCAAAATTTTGGGTGTCTATGAAGCTCGTTTAGTTTACTACGGAATTTTTAGTACAAGTTTCAACTTGTCTTCAAATATATGCTAGGGTGGCTCATTTTGAAGGCCAATTTTTTAATTTTCGCTTTCTGGGCAAAAAATCATTTTATATGTAAAAAGAAGTCTGAATTTTTTTTAGGTCGAGAAAAAATTTTTTGACCCAGGCCCAGGGGTTTGAAGTTTTTAGGGCCGAAATGGTACTTAATTTGGACGAATTTCAAAAATTCGCCCAATTAACGCCTTTTAATACAAAAATTTTCCTTTATAGGGTATATTAGGTACGTATTGAGCTTCCTAAAAAAAAATATTCGGTTCGAAAATATTGACCCGTTGGCCGCCCAGGCAGGGTTATAGTAGAAAAACGAGGATGGCTGTAATACAGGCCTCGAACCGATTTCTGGTCTGAAATTTAGGGACTTTAGGGACCAAAAACATGAAAATTAAGGACCTTTTTAAGAACATAAAAGTAGCCTAAAACTAATCAGTTATTTTTATTTTAGGCCCCTTCCTCTATTTGATTAATTTTAAAGGTTTGTGACACCACTTATAAACTTTAAAATTCTAGCAAAAAAAAAAAAAAATAAATAAATAAAATAAAATAAAATAAAAATAAAAAAAAACACTTTAGTTGTTTTTTTCTCTTCAAATATTAATTTTTTTTTGAAATCTTCTGTAAAATTTTTAAAAAATTTTTTTTTCGAAATAATATTATGTTCTTTATTATACACGATAGGAAATTTTTCGTAAACGCGTTGCAGATTCAAAAATTATGGACTTTTAGGGACTATTTTTCGAATTTAAGGACTTTTAGGGACCTCATTTAAAAATATGGACTTTAGGGACTTTCAGGGACCAAGTTCGAGGCCTGCTGTAATAGGGTTAAGAGCAGAAAATTTTGAAAATTCGAAAATAGCCAAAATGTGCCCAAAATATGCAGAAATAATGCCCCAAATGTAATTTCGATGCCAAACATTTTTAACGCTATGTTAACCCAATTTTCCCCTTTTTTCAAATCTTTTTTTTTTTTCTAAAAAATTGCATTTTTAAAGCCAAAAAGTGAATTTCGAACGCATGTAAGTATCCAAATTCACAAAACTTGATAAGTTCTCTCAAATAAAATTAAATTTCAAATTTTTTTTAATTTTTATTTTTATTTTTTTTAATTTTTAATTTGGGTACTTACATATGTTGGAAATTCACTTTTTGACCTTCAAAATGAGCCACCCTAATATGTGCGAAAACTACAAAATAAATTTTAAAAATTTTTTAGTGGAAAACGTTTCATTTTAATTTCAGGGTTCGAATTTATTTCGAAAAAGTTGAAACTTGTATTAATTAAAAGGACAAGAATTTTTTTAGATACTTAAAATTTTCCAAATGCAATACTGCCTCTGATGTCTAACGTCACCACGCTCGCAATCGAGTAAAGGACTAAGTTGCCTTAAAAGCCAAAGCCATTCAATAAACAAAAAATCTAATAAATTTAAAAATATTTCACTTTTTAATTTTCACTTAAATATACGTAATAGAAAAAGAATCTCTTATCATCAACTAAAATGATATTAATTAATCATTGATATTTCCACAATTTAGAAAGCAAAGTTTAATTTTTTGAATGTCAAAAGATCACGCTGGAAGCGAATTTTAATTTTTAAAAAAAATCCCAAGGAAAAATTCAATAGGAAACCGATCATTTCGGACGATTAAAAATTTTCCTTCATATTTTTAATTTAAAAAAAAAATTCGACTCCCTTAGAGAAATAAGAATACAAACTTAACAGTTAAAAAAATGCATGTACAGTCAGTGATATTTTTTTTGTTACAATTACATCTTAAAATGTCCAGTTACGCTCGTGAAAAAAAAAAAAATCAATACAGAATTTTTTTTTTTTTTCGGTAAAAAATAAAAAGTTAAACGCTTTCCCAGAAGAAATAAGAACGGAATATTATTAGTGAAACACAAATATAATAGCCTCCGGTGAAAAATTAAACAGATATTCGTTATTGCTTAAATGCTATAAAAAAAAATGATTTTTTTAGCAATAACTTTTTTACTTATCAAATAATGTCATATCCCCCTGATTACCCTTTTATCATTGACATTAACTGTGCTTTCTTTAAAAGTTTTTATCTTTCCTTATATTTTCAAAGTTGGCACTGCTTACATTTCTTGTTTTATTTAGAACATACGATAATAATTAATTCTTCATGCAAAAAAAAAACATTTTTGGAAATTTTTATTATTGGCAAATTCGTTGTAAACAAGAAAAGATAAAAACGTGCTTTAAAAAAGTTAATGAGAACTTTAAAACAATAATTAAAAAAAAAAAAAAAAAAGAACTTAATTTGCTCGTTCTTGTTGTTGCACAGGTGTTGCCGGTGCTAATTTTCCAGCGATAGCTACAGCCCCTAACAATGCGTTTTTGATAAATAGAGGCATCCCGGGCTTGTTAGCTGTATTTACAATGATCAAATTTAATTCGTGGAACATGTTCCTAGTGTATGGGTTACGTCTCGACGAATAACGCAAGCATAAGAACTGATAGTAGAGGAACGGAGTTAGTAAGTTCGCTCGGCCCCTAAAAAAAAAAAAAATAAAAAAATTATTAATTTGGTTCATTAGAGCAAATCCTGGTTTCGCCGAAAATTTTAAAATTCTAAATTGGGGATATCCCGTTTCTGAGAAAAAACCGTTTGCTGGAATTAGAAAAATAAACTTCTCTACAATCCTGGGTAATTCTCATGGTTTCCCTTGAATTTTCTGGGGAAAAATTCCGAAAAATTTGAACCCCGGGAATCGGGACGTAGAATTTTTTTCAACATCTCAAAAATTCTCGGGCACCAATTTTATTCATGAACTTTTTTAATTCCCGAATACGTCGGATACTCCAATAACTTGTTGAAACACCAAATACTAAAATAATAAGCTTCCGACTGAACGGGGTTAAAAAAAAATAGTGTAATACTTACAAAAAGATAAGAATTACAGTAAAAGGCATTAAGAAAATTTCTGTAAATGATACGAGTCTCAAAATGTTTCTTGACTGAAATTCTACTAAAGATATAAGAAGTCTTGCTCCCCACCAGGCATTCTGCCCCAAAGTCTGCAAAAAGAAAAAAAAAAAAAAATTAAAATAAAAAAAAAAACTTTTTTTTCCCTAGGAAATAAGTTGTGAACTCAAATACTTACATCTAATAAGGTGAGGGAATAACTAGCTGAATGAAGTAAACCGAATAAAAATATCGGCAACAAAACCACTGTTGATAAATAATTAAGGAAAAATATATCTCCTTTTTGACAATTACATAAAATTAGATTTGGAGATAAGAAATGCATCAGGGTAGCTCACAAGAGTAGAGCATGACCTCTTGTCATTGGCATCAAACCCCATGACCTAGAATATTGCAAATCTGTTTCCTCGTTAATTTTCCTTTTACATGCGAAAATCCTTTCGCTAAACTTAAATTAAAATTAAAATCGTCAACTGAAATCTTATAGAAGAGGCTTTATTGTGGAATGATAATAAAAGAAAAAAAATTATTCTTGAATCATTTCATGTTTAAGGCAAACTCCAAGTTCAAGGTTGAGTTAACATGAACTTCACACCTGATGCATACATTAAATTTTACACATATTAAAGACAATATGGGGAAGAAGGTAATCGTGGAAATAATTGAGGTAAAATTTTTCATTAAAAAAAAAACTGAAATTCAGAGGGCATATTGGAGATTCAAAAAATGGATCACCTCTTCATTCCAAAATTTTACTTTCAGCCAGGACAATTTTTTTTTTCAATCCGAAGTGCATGGAAAAAAATTATAACTGATGGCTGTATTTTTGCGAAATTCCCTTGTTAAAGACAAATTGTATTTAAATAATTACAATCCACCCTGGTTATAAAGAGCTATAAGAACCAAAGACTTATGCTCGTTATAGCTGAGACTGACAAAAATAATTTAATGGAAATGAAGAACTTATTTTTTTTGGGCAGCTTCTTGAATTGCTAAGCATTTTTGTTTGCTTTTGTCATTAACTAGCAGAAACATAAAAATTATTGAGTTCGGGGGAACTCTTCCTTAACGAAAAGCAAAATGTTTTAAAAAAATAGGCAAAACATTGATTGGAGTATTATTATTATTTTTATTTTATTTTTTTTTTTTTTCCTGAAAAAAAATTTTTGGACCTCCTTGATGTAAATATTTTTGAATTTTGTTCAACTGACAACCTTCAGATGAAAAAAAAATTGAGATCCATATCCAGTTAAAATAATAAAGAATAAAAATTATTGCAGAAGGGTGTCAGATGAACAAATTTCAGAAATATTTCCACCAAAGAAGTCCTGAAATTTTTTTTTTCATGGAAAAAAAAAAAATACACTAATTAATCTTTTGCCTATTTTTATTAAACATTTTGCTTTTACTTAAGGAAGAGTTCTCCCGAACTCAAATTGGCTCGCTTTTCTCTTGAGAAAAAAAATTTGAGTTCACTAGGACACCTATCTCGGGGAAAAAACACTAAGTATTTTTAAATTCGAAAATTTGCAAAAGCAAAGAACCCTCAATCTGTATTTTACAATATTCATCTCATAACTCTGAGTTTTACATACTTTTCCTAATCCTGTGTACTCGGTAAATCTTACCAATTACCGGAAACGGCTTTTACAACCAATCATTTAAAAATTCAGTAACTTTTTGAACATCTCTCTTGCTTCATTTTTCATTTTCGACATTCTATAAATATGAAAAGGATACGTGTCACCGGCGGAATGTGCAAAAATATGGCTGTGTAAAACAGATAGTGACAGCTGTCTTCTAACAATAATTGTTGAAGAAATTCTCTACTGAAGCTAACTCGTGGTATTCTTTGATGTAATCTTAATGCACTTGTTGCTGCATTACTCAATAATGCCTTGTAGTAGAGTGTGTAAGGATTCCTAAGAAAAATAAATAAATAAATAAAACTTTCGGTCCTCAAATTTTAATCGATTTAAGGTAATAAATTACGTAATTAATTAAAGGAATTAATAAAAAATTTAACAAGATCAAAGTTTAAGTAATCCTGCGAATGAAAAGTGCTGATCGATCGTTTTTTTTAGTTCAAGGACGTATCTGTTTTGACTTCGTATCCATACATTTTATATAATCAGGAACTTCGTATAAAAATAAATTATGAATTTCCCAGCAAATAAATTAAAAAACCGGTAAAGGATTTTTTTTTCCAAAACAGTACAATAGAATTTAAATTAGGTATGTTTCCTTAGTTATTCCTTAAAATCTATATTAACAATTCAAGAACGGCTCAAGTGCAACAGGTCTGCAATTTACCAGTAATACAAGGTCATAATTATTATTTAAAGACAAATAAAAATAAATGTACGCGAGTTTCATATATAATGGAGATTTATGTAAGGAATAATATTTTTCCCTTGCACAAACAATAATAATGATTTTTAAATTTAAAAGGAATAAACAATTCTGAGTTTTAAAAACTTGACTTTTTTTTTTTGATTGGGAAAAAGAAGCTAGACAACAACCTTGACATTGATAATCAAGGGAAACACTCAAAATTAACAAAACAGGTTTTTTTGCATAGGTTAAAAATTAAAACAAGAAGACTACCGTCCTTGGTTATGACGAAAAAAAAAAAACTGGAATCTTGTCAAGAGACAATCAGATTGTTTATATAAGAAATCTTCCGATACTTTCACAATTTGTCTGATTGAAAAAAAATTACAACAAGCAATTCATCGACTTGCGGAACATGAAGTCATTATTTTCACTTCTTTTAAAAACTACAACCTGTATATATTTTTTTTCCTGTTAAGCCGATTCATCAAATTGAAAGAGTAGTAAAATCACATATGCATGCCAAGGTCGTACAAAAAAAAAAAATTAAAGGTATATTATTACTGGTATTATGTAAAATTGATACAGTTATTAATGGATTCTGATTTTTTTAACAAAAAAAATAAAGAATCATGAATTTCCAAATGTTTCAGACTTTTTTAAATTTTAATGATCAGGACCAACACAAGATCAAGTCAGTTAATAAGAATTTAGGAAGGAGTAATTACAAACTGTACATTTTAAGTTACCCGTGTTATAATTTTCCTAGTAACTGGAAAGGGAAAAAGGAAGTAAACACTTACCAAAAAAGTGGAATGAAATATCCTACTGTAAAAAGAACTGTTAGCACTCGGGTAATCCATAAAGCAAAATCAAGTTTATGTTCCACTACATGTTCTTTTAATTTTGCAAAACCAGGCTCTGTATTGCTGTTTGTATCTGATGAGCTGTCTGCCATTTTATCTGTTGGGACAAAAAATCATAATGAGATAAACATGTCAAATTAATTCCCTTAGATTATCAGTTTTTTGATCGATTATGATGCACTGATTAAAATAACTTGACAATTCAGAAAAAGAAAAAAAAAATAACCAAGCACATGAATACGAGTTTGGCACTAATTGCACAAAAATGTAACAGGTTCAATCGACTTATATAAGCTTTCATCTACCTGAAGAAAATACATTTTTTCACATATACCTTTTACAATGTATTCTTTTCTTTTTTTTAAACAAAGAAATCCAAAAATGGCCCTTGACTATAGTCTATTGACCCTGACATAAGTGTGAATTTGAATCCGGTAAAGCCGAACTATTAAACCAAAAACCGATAAACAAAGATGCGATGAACTTAAATATAACCAGAAGCCGAAAAAGAAGAGAAATATATAGAAAGTGCAAGACGACTTACATTAAGTATTCTTCGTCCTATTCAACCTAAATTAGTTGTTGATCTCCTATATGTACACGCTACCCAACATGAATTAGCAACAATGCTACCAAAGTTCCAGGCATGAATTTCCTTGTACCAACTGCAAAAATTTCATTCGGCGCCATTTTTCATTTCTCCTATGCATAACTTATGTATTGTCAACAAAGAATTCCTTTTTCAAAGGAGTCAGCCATTCCTTTGGCAAAGTACCTTCCATTTTTTCGTGTGGCTCTTGAGCATTTCCGTAGGAATCAAACAAAATGCAAGGGAAAAAAACCCCTAAAGTAAGTTTTATTTAATTATTTGTGCACAGTATTTATTAGTAATACTGAAGCGACGATTAAAATAATGATATTACATGTAATTTTTTTTCCTACAGGCGAAAAGGAAGCCGATCCAATGCGTCCAAGTTTTCGGTCGCAAGGTATGTCAACATGTGGATCCAGTCATTTTTTTTCATTATCAGTTATAAAAAATAATGTTTGATAATTTTAAACGTATCGTTTCAGAAAAGCGCGACGGCTGTAGCTTATTGCAAAAGAGGGAAGGGTAATTTAAGAGTAAATGGAAGACCCTTAGATTTAATCGAACCTAGAGTTCTTCAGTATAAATTACAGGAGCCTCTTTTATTGTTAGGAAAGGTTAGTTTTTAGTTCATAAGCATTTTGCAAGAACAAGACCTGCTAATTAATTGTGTTTTTTGTTTGTAGGATCGATTTTCAGGTGTAGACATGAGAGTTCGAGTTAAGGGTGGTGGTCATGTATCACAAATCTATGCAATTCGTCAAGCAATTTCTAAAGCATTAGTGGCATACTATCAAAAATGTAAGTTTCAAGATTGGAAAGAACTGTCATCATTTTAAATTCTCAGACTGCTGAATAGTAATTAAATGATTGAAGATTCTTATGATGATGTTCCTGTAACCACTTCTTTTTTTGTTTTTTAATTTAACTATTTTATTGCACTGAATAATTCAAAAGATTTAAAATTGTTAGATTGTATGTTTTTAAGTAGCAAAGAACAAATTGACCATTTGAGCTTAGATGGTATTTAAATTCAATTCATTGCAAGTAAATAACAGAAATGAAAATTATTGTTAAAAGTTTTAAATGATTTTGGACAAATCAAAAGAAATAAATAATTCAGGATGACATAGTTTTGAATACAATGTTGGAAAAGCATTGTGGCAACATGTTTAAAAACTGAGGTAGAAACATGCGTAAAACTGATACAGAATGAACTGTTATCTTTGGGATGCCATTTTTTTGGTAAATTGAATATCTAAAAAATTTCTGTGAAACTCTATTGCCTCTAATTTTCTGGCTATCGCGCAGTTATTAAAAGTTATTGTATTAATCACTTAAAAATTGCTTAAAATGTTTGACACAGATTTTAAAGAAACTAAAGTAGAGCATAAAATGAAAGGGAAGGCAAATGGGAGCTTTGTTTTAACAAGGAAGAGTATGATTTATTGTAAGCAGTAGGAAACTGATTGCCAATTTTACCTACCGTAATTTTTTAATGTATAATAAAAGTTATCCCTCACAAAAATATTTAAAAACCAGATATTTTTAATAGGCCCATTTTTTTTATCAATAATTTTTAAGTTGATTTGTTAAATTTAAAGCTGTAAATGTTAGAACTCCTTTTCAGTGTCTTAAGCGTGTGTAAGCATAATAATACTTATAAAGAACCAGCTTTGCCTGAGGGTCAAACTTTTCCTATTCTGCCCAGTGTTCAAATTCAAAGTTTGACTCAGCCTTTGAAATTGAGGTCTAGAAAACTTAACAAATTTTGGCTAAAATAATTTTTAAAAAAATAAATGAATAGATACCAAGCACATCACTGTTAGTGGGCAAACCTACCAATTCAAATTTAAAATATTCCAAAAATATCAAAATATTTATTAATAATTTGCGACTATAATTTTTTTTTTTAATTTTCAGATGTGGACGAGGCTTCCAAAAAGGAAATAAAAGACATCCTTATCCAGTACGATAGGACTCTGTTAGTAGCTGATCCTAGGAGGTGCGAACCTAAGAAGTTTGGAGGTCCAGGAGCCAGGGCAAGATATCAAAAATCTTACCGTTAAAGACTTATTTTTTTTTTTTTTTTACCTCTCGTCATCTTTATTCTCAATATAAAGATTCAAATTTTATTAATGTAATTTTTTCTCAATTTTTTTAGTGCGAATAGCAAAAAAAATTTTTTTCTACAGATTCAAAGCTTCTTAAGCAAATTCTTTTAAAGAAAAAAAAAAATCCAAATAATTTATCCTGATAAATGAAGGATATACGCTTAATGCTGCTTAACGGGGGTCATTTAAAATTGCGGAAAGATTTGAAGGGATCAAAGAAGAAAGAACATAACAAACTTTATTAGCGGCATCATTTAGAATGTTTTTATTTTTAATGGTATTTGATCTAAATTTGTCGAGAACAGCGAACGGCGACGCTAGCGTCGTCTCTTGCAGTCTGTTTAAGTCGCGCATAATCAACAGTTGTGGCTTCAAAAAAATTAAAAAAAAAAAGTTTTTAAAGCAATCATTTATTTTTGTATTTTAGTAAATTCGGTGTTTAGTGCATTTTAGTTTAAAAATTATTTTTTTATTTTTCTTGGAAACAGATGGCAAGGTAAGTAAATAAAAAAAAAAAAATTAATTAGCCAAAATATTGGAATTAATTCATTAATTAACCGATTAATTTTTTTTTTTTTTGATTTACGAAAATCAAGAATAGTCCTTATCGTTGTTTTGTTCAAATTCTTTTTTTTTACCGAAAAATATTTCTGTTTCAATGCATTGACATTGAACTGTTGTAAATTTTTTCGAACTGATTCCTCTGCCAAAACGAAGATGATCCACTCAAATTACACATCTTAGTTTCTGCTCGTGTTTGACCCATAAAAAACATTTTTCTTCCGAAAAAAAAAATTAAAAAGAAAGAAAAAAAAAAGTCTTTGCCCGTTATCGTCATCGATGTTTTAAAAATGTTAATCGTTTCAAAGGATCATTATTTATCACTTTTAATTATCCAAGTGTTAAACAGCAGAGTGCCAAAAAATGAATTTTAAATCCAGACCAAGTAATTTGTTGATATATTTACCAATCCATTTCTCGATTCTAGTCGTGGTTCTTTACGAAAAAAATTTTTTTTTTTTTTAGAAAGCTTTAAATATTAAGTTGTTTTGAAATGAAAATGGTTTAATGAGGTTTTTGAATTTTTAGTTTTGTTAAAAAAAAATTAAAAGTGTATAACGTTATGAATTTATAGTTTCGGTTAATCTGGTAATTTGTTTTAATTTTTTTTTTCTTTTTTTAGACGCTGAAGATCTTATACGCATAGATAAAAATGATTAAAGTCGATGAAGATGAGCCTGTGGGAGGTAAGTCATAAAAACAAACTTTGTTGGCTCTGCATTTTTGTGTACGAATGTTCGGGTAATAAAATCATGGCATTGCAAAAGTTGCTTACCGAATCTTTTTCTAATTTACCCAAAATTATGACTGCCAAAAGAAACTCCTTTTTTTTCTTTAAAAATGATTTATCTCAATCGTTAAGGCGGATAGGCGTTTAGCTTTCATGTCGCAGCTTCACTTAAGAGAATGCTGCTTTGGGTCAAAGCAAAAATGCTTTGCGACAAAGCATTTTTGCAAAACTTAGGTCTAAGCAGTGGAAATGTTTTGTGCCAAGACTCGTGAGTTCTTGCCCTCACGAGTCTTGTCGCCGAGCACTCACGAGTCTTGTCACGTGTCCTGAGCACTCACGAGTCTTGTCACGTGTCCTGAGCACTCTCGAATCTTGTCGCTAAGCAACATCGCTTGTCTTGCGAACGAGGTATATATTCATCGGGTGTTCAAATTTTTTATTCGCCGTGGAAGGCGAAAGGTTAAGCTAAGTCAAAAAAAGGGGGTCGTCGGTATAAGTTTTCCAAATAAATCGTCCCGACCGAGGTTCTGTGATAACATGCTCGACCTCAAACAAAAGAGAGATGACCAAACATCATCAAGACAGGCAGTTTCCACCAATAAACTTAATCACGGAGTAACTCCGACTGGTAAATTCACCTCCGACTACGACTACAACTAGCAGTCATGTGACATAATTTAAGGGTTTGGAGAGCACTAAGATTTCTATACACCACCCCAAGGGAAAGACAAACTGGCGAGTGGTATTTTCATTTAAATGGTTTAAGGTCCTACGTCATTAATTCATTTTTCAATCAGCTCCCTGAGCAAGCGAGCATCTGCGGATAGGCAGATAGGCCCTTCAACTTCTTCATTTTAGCTATGAACCCAAACAGCAAACCACGTGGATCCACGTGGACGTATTTTGATGGAAATACTCTTAAAATCCACGTGGATTCATCGTTGACTTGCTGTCTGGGAACTCAAGGATTTTCGAACGGGGGATGTGAATCCAAAATTTTCCGACTAGAAGAAATATTCTGTCGATTAAAAGACTAAATATTTTTGTAGACCTTTTCTATTTTTTTCTTTTTGCTCGTCACTTTACTTTGCCGAATGGCGTTGACTGAGATTGGGGGGAGAGTCGTCCTCCCCTGCACCCGCTCGCGATGTCCCTGTCTGAACTTGCTTCAGTGCAAGGGGCTGTACAAGTATTACGTAAGCACGTTAGGGGGGGGGGGTATTTAAAATGCTTACTTTTTCTTACAAGGAGAGGGGGGGGGGGGTGGTTGAGCTGGTCTTATGTAAGCATTTATTTCTTTTGAAAAATCTCTATATAAAATTATCCAGAATTCAAAATTTTTTTAAAGTTAATTTTTTAATTTTTTGATATAACAAAAATATGCAAAAATTCCGAAAAAAAATTTGAATCGTAAAGAAAATATGAAAATTTGAATAATAACAAAAAACCAAACGAAAAAAAGAAAAATTAATATGCGGTGATTTTTTTTTAAGTATAAAATTTTTAAGTACGCAGTACTTAAAAAAAAGGAGGGGGGGGGTTGAAAGTCTTACGTAA
Organism: Liposcelis bostrychophila; assembly: GCA_037577465.1. Taxonomy (NCBI): domain Eukaryota; kingdom Metazoa; phylum Arthropoda; class Insecta; order Psocodea; family Liposcelididae; genus Liposcelis; species Liposcelis bostrychophila. Next base: position 20,136,921 of record CM075211.1, on the reverse strand, counting down.
TACTTAGGGGGGAGTTGTCATTTGCTTATTTTATCTTACAAGGGGGGGAGGGGGTGAAAAAAGGCCAAATTCGTGCTTATGTAATACTTGTACCCAACCTGCAAAATTTAAGCTATTAATAGTGTGGCAAATTTTTAAAAAATCCAGATCTATACAGACTGTAACAAATTAACTATTTACAATCTGGTTACCCGATCATGAGAGGCCGAAGGGAGACTAGCCAACTAATTTTCTATAACTTTGAATCTGCATTCTTTTTATGCCATTTTGCACTTACACACAAAAAAATGCTGCTTTGGGTCTAAGCAGTAAAAATGTTTTGTGCCAAGACTCGTGAGTGCTTGCCGCAATGCATAATGTAGACAAGTCTAGTAAATATGCTTTGCGGCAAAGCACTACATTTGCTTTGCGACAAGCACTCACCAGTCTTGTCGCTAAGCAAGATCGCTTGTGTTGCGAACGAAGGTACTCATTTTTTTGCGTGTACACCATATGCCAGAAGTATTTATAGGGAACCTCTTTGTAAAATCTTCTTTGATCTCTTTGTGGCGAAAGGTGAAAGTCCTGCTTTGTAATTTTTATGAATTTTTTTAACAGAGTGTGTTCCAGCATAGACACATAGGGCGAAAGGTGCACACACCGCGCCTAAGGTTGGATTTTATGTCCCCTTTTCTCAAATAATATTTTCCCAGCCCTCTACATTCAACTGCACATTTGGGTTCCAATCAAACAAATTTTCGACCTTTTGACTGTAAAGGTCGAAAATTTGTTAGTTACAGCTTGGCTGGATTTGGCCCTTGTTTTTTTTTCAGTGTCGGTCTCGTTTTTTTAATTTAAGAAATTTGAAAAAAAAGTAAAAATGTAATATATGGGATTTTAAAATTCATCCTTTCAGGCCTCAGTAGGGAGTCCCTTATTTTGCGAATTTTCGAATTAGAAACCGGGAATAGGCTCTCTCTGTGGCACACTAGCACATATAAACCCTAATTTTTATCACATTTTTTACTCGATCGGAAACCGCCCCGACTAAGGTCGGAAAAATCCCATAAGAGGATAAAAATGGAAAAAAAAAAAAATTATTTCCTCTCATAAATGCGTAGATCACAAATCTGAGCTCCTTTTTTTTTTTTCTTTTTACCCCTGCGGTTTTTTAGCTGAAGTCAAAAAATGAGCAGGAACTCCGCGTGAAATGGCAAAACATGATAATAAGTCCTGATTTTTGGCTCATTTTTTGGCTCTAGCTCGAAAACCGGACCAGATAAAAAAATGACTTTTTTTTTTTTTTTCTTCTTCAAGAAAAAAAAATATTGATTTTTTTTACTCTGATGGGAATTTTCTGACCTTGAAGCTCGAGTCGGGGCAGTTTCCCGTGGAGTAAAAAATCTGAAAAAAAAATGAGGGTTCATATGCGCCACAAAGAGAACCGATTCCAAGGGTGCACTTCTTCAAATTCAAAAAGTAGAAAAATAAGGGACATCCTAGTGCTCAGTCCTCATATACCTGCTTGTTTCTCTTCTCGTCTACCTTTTTGCTCTCTATCTTTGTTCTATGTGTAACTGTAGGTTAACCTCTTTGCTTCTTCTCTCTCTCAGGTTGTAGCCAGCCCAAAAGGTTCAGGGGATCGAGAAGTTTTAAGTGGGGCTCCAATTAAATGGTCTCTTTGAAAAATAGGGAAACTGTACTGTGATGACAAAAAATTTACACAGGGATTCAAGCCTCTTTACTGGGGGGCTGAGTCCCCTTGGCCCCCTACCTGCTTATAGACCTGTTCTTGCAGCTTTTGTCTTTTCTAGCTTGTCTTTGTTGATTTTTTCCTTCGCACCTTGAGCTGCCTGCCTCTTTCTCTGAATCTGTCTCACCATTAACTGTTTTTGTCTTTTTGTAGCTGTCTTTAGTTATCGTGTTACCCTTCTTATCTCGTTCAATTTTTGTATTCTCTCTCCCTGTTGACTAAAACTCGATCTCAGGTTTTTTTTTTCTTTCCAGAAGTGGAACCCAGCTTTCCGTATCGAGATGTAAAAATTCGAAGAGGAGTCGATGTCAAAGAATTTTACGACCTTCAATCGGAAATTGGCAGGTAAATCTCAAGGAAGGAAACAACAAATTGTAATGTTACACAATAATTTGGCTGTCGCCGGTCCCCCTATGATCTTGAAAACATTTTAATTCGACCAAAGCCACGCTTTTTTCTTTCTATTTTTAAACTCATTTTTCTCTTGTCTCAAAACAACAAAATAATTTTTTTCCCTTAATTTTTTTACCCAATTTTTTTTTTAATTTTTTTTTTTTTCGAATTTTTAAACACGAAAAATCCTCAAAACAATAAAAAAAATATATATAAATATAATATTGTTGGCAGGAATCTTATCGCCGTTCTCCAACATTTTACAACTGAAAACCCGAAATCACGATTTAAAAAAAAAATGTTTTTGCCCTTCGTAAAAACAACGAATGTCATACCATCAATCCGTCAATTTATTATGCAAAATTCTTAAAAAGGTTCGAAAAAAAAAGAAACTTACAAGTTAACTATGTAAACATTGATAGACAGAAATATTTGGCACAAGCTTCGAAATTTTCACCGTTAATGAAAAAATAAAAAATAATTTTATTGCCATTTTTTTCGTGCCTTGTTAAAGTAAAATCGCTTATTAAAGCTTTTGAAATAAACCAGCGCAATTCATTTCCAATTGAAAAAAAAAAAAAAAAAAAAAATTCCAACCAAGAAAGCTCCTTCAAATTTCAATAAACATTTGACGTCATCAAAGAATTGATGACGTGAAAAACGTTGCGGAAAGCCTGAACATGTGGGATTTTTTTTTTTCCAATCGAGTGTTTGACTCATTCGACTTTGCATTTTTTTTTTTTTTTTTTTTTTACAGTTTTGTTTACATTTCTCCAAGATGAAAAAATCTAATTGCCCCGAATTAATAACACGCATTTTTTTACCCAATTCGATCAGAGATTGAAGGACAGAAACAAGGTCTAAACTAAAAAAACCATTCATTGAATTGGAAAAAGAAATGAATGAATGAATGGATGTCGATTATCGAAATAGAAATATTATACGGATTCTTTTTCTCTCGGTTGTTTACGTTTTAAAAGAAGATGATTCAAAGATGCTTTCTGTTTGACGCGTGATCGTCTTCCGAAAATAAAAAATAAAAAAATTTATGAGACTTTGTGTGAATTTTCTTTTTTTTTTTTTTAAATATCTTCGACCGGGGAAAAAATTGAACGTAAAAAAATGTTTTTTTTTTTAAGGAGTGTAAGAAAAAATAGCCACAAAGACAGAAGTGCAAGCAACATACAGTCAAATGGCAGTATTGTGGATTTTGTAGAGTTCCCCTCACCTCCCCCACGCTCTGGATTGGCTAAGTCCGTTCGGGCTGTAACCAGTCGAGACCTGCAAAACAACTACGAACTTAATTTGTAAAGTACTTTTTATCACAAATCTAAACATCGTTTATTTTTTTTTCACTTTTGAAACGAGAAGAAAATCTTATTTTTTGACAATGAGTGATGAAATGAATTGTTATTATACTTTATGGTTAAGAGCACGCAGTACCCGTCGCAACAGATAAATCGTATTTTTACTTTTACGGAAAAACGAACACAAATCTTGAAAAGAGAAAAACTAAGGGTGCAAATTCACTATGAAATGTTGGATCAACATGTTGGTACAACAAGTTGGGCGAACATGTTGTACCAACATGTTTGGTAAGCGAACGAATCGACTATTGTAGAATTTACTCCTACGCGGAAATTCAATTCTTGGCCAACAAGTTGGACCAACATGTTGCACCAACTTGTTGGACCAACATTCCACACTAATTTCGGCGGAGGAGTAAATTCTGCCATAGTCGATTCGTTTGTTTGACAAACATGTTGGTACAAAAAGTTTGTACAACATGTTTGTCTTACTTTTGGTACTTACCAACATGTTGGTCCAACATTCCTTACGTTTTTTTTTGGACCCTTTTGCACCCTTAGGGTGCAAATTCACTATGGAAAGGTGCAAATTGTGCAATAGCCGATTTGTTTGTTCGTCAAACATGTTGGAACAACAAGTTGGTACTACACGGGGGTCCAACTTGGTCCGAAATTCCACTCTGGGATGTTGGACCAACATGTTGGTACAACAATTAGTTAGACAAACATGTTGTACCAACTTGTTGGACAAATGAACAAATCGACTATTGCAGAATTTATTCCTAGGGTGCAAATTGACTATGGAATGTTGTACCAACTTGTTCGACCGACATTCCACACTAATTTCGGTATAGAAGTAAATTCTGCAATAGTAGATTCGTTCGTTTGTCAGGGAACAACAAGTTGGTACAACGCGCTGGTCCAACTTGTACCAACATGTTGCTCCAAAATTCCATACAGTAGTGAATTTGCACCCAAAAAAATTTTCAGAAAAAAATTTCAAAGGGTGCAAAGTCATTATGGGATGTTGGACAAACATGTTGTACCAACTTGTTGGACAAACGAACAAATCGACTGTTGCAGAATTTATTCCTACGCCAAAATGAGTGTGGAATGTTGGTACAACATGTTGGAAGTTGGTACAACATGTTGGACCAATATTCCGTAGTAAATTTGCACCGAAAAAGGTTTATTAGTTTTTCTTTTTTCGAAATTTTCCTTCGTTTTTCCGTAAAAATAAAAATACGATTTATCTGCTGCCACGGGTACTGCATACTCTTAAGAGATGTTTCCAGAGAACATGAAAGGTTTTGCAGCGTCATTTTTGATAAAAAATCTACGAAAATTTTCCTCGAGGAAAATTGTTTAGCGTAAGATTTATTTTCAGAGAAAAATTTTTAGAGGATTACTAAGATAAACACGGTGGTCAACTAGACATTTGTTAATCCACAAAAATGTGATAAAAATCTGACTTAATAGCTTCATTAGGAATCAATTAAATATCGAAAATCCGTTGAAGCTAAAATCATATCTGCTCGTCCCAGCGAGATAAGGTGTTGCGCCTATGCTTTACTTATGGATAAACAAGTAGTAAGTGCAGCCTAGGGGCACCGGACACGGACAGACATGCCCCGCTTTAGGGGGGCAAAAAATAAGCTTCCTATACTTATCTTATGAAAACCAAAAATCCTTAAGGGGAAGGGGGCAAGTGACCTACCCAAGTCTCCTAAATGACGACATGATATGCTTTTCACACGAGTAAGCTCCTTTTCCTGATGATTTTACCGGGATGATGCAACCCATCTTTTTTGAAAATGAAACTTTTCGTTTCTGATTTTATCCTAATCCCTCAACCATTTTGAAAATCTTTTAAAACTCAAATGGGTGGCAGACCGTTCCTCAAACAATAATACATTTTAAGAAAACAAAACTTTCTGACCACAAAATACATGTTCAAAATTATTCATTTTTTTTTTATTTAAGAAAAAAAAAAAATTGAAGGACACTAATCGCAGCTTTTGTTATTTTTTTCAAAAAACATTGAAATAATCCAGCTCTAAAATGAAAGAACGAGTGAATTTCAGCCAAGAAGTGAAAAACAGTGGAACAGGGCCAAAAGCCGTGCATTTTAAAGTAACAAAATAAAAACAAAAAAAAAAAATTTTTTTTCTTTTTTTGCTCCATCCCGAATTTTTTTTTTTTTTTTCTAAATCTATAAAACAAACTCAGGGGAAACCCACTAAGTCATGGAAACGATCGGGCGTGACCTAAATTTTCGATTAAAACAAACCAGAAGCATCCGCGTAAAAGAATGCAGTTCATGTGTATATACACAAGTTTTAATTTTATTTTTTTGGCAAAATCCGACGGCGATCAAAAAAAAAAAAAAAAAAACAGACTCAAGATTTTATTCATTAGTCAAAATAAAATCGAATGACAAGGCATGTGAACAGAGTAAAGAAAGTTCATAAATCTCGAGTAATAAGCTAACGCCGAACTGACGCTTTCCATGATGTACTGAATTCGGGGGGAAAAAATTGTCAAAAGGCGCCTGCCAGGCACATCTCTCTCACTTTAATTTTTATTTTACAAATAAAAACATTATATCAATTTCCTTAGTTAAATTTGTAAGAGCAAAGTTGCTGCCAAGAATGCGAACATACCGCGATCGAATCCAAAATTTTTAATACTTTATAAATTTTACATTGAGAATAAAAATCGGGCTGGTCAGTTTTTTTTTTTTTTTTTTTTTTTTTTTTGCACGCGAAAAAATCGCTCTGCCGCCACGATGACGTGGTAGCAGAAATACCTTTGTTTACATCACGGTCGTATAGACAGGTCCGGAAAATTCCTATGCCGATTATGTCCCGCTTAACTACGCCAAAATTAGTTCCAAAATTGGCCACTGGCGGCGCTGCGATCTAGAGAGCAGCAACATGTCTAATGTTTACGTTGGGACTCCCACTGGGACTCTCGTTTCGAACAACAAGAGAAAGTAGCCGCCATCGTTGTTTACATTACCAACGACCAATCAAAAAGCGTCTCTCTATTAAGTAGCGCTCACGGTGGTAGAAAAGAGGAACTAATTTATGCGCAGTTAAGCGGGACATGGTCTCCAATGTATAAGGGATAGGAGTTTCCGGACCTGTCTATACGACCGTGGTTTACATGGTTCGGCGGTTGGCATGGCTGTAACTCCTCAGATTCCAATTTAACAGGTTTAGAAAAAAACATTTTTTGGCAAAGAAGCAAAAAAATATCGAAATGTATTTGCTTCAAAAATTCATTTAAAAATATTTTTATTTTGCACAATGTACACGCCTAATGATATTAAATAAACAGCGTGGGTAAATTAATAAAAAAAAAAAAAAAATAATTATAAAACCTAACGCCCGAGATTCTCCCTAGCCGAAAATTATTCTTGGCAGAGCTAAAAAAAATAGCGACCCGCCGCCGTCTCATTAAATGTAAAAATATTTACCCTACAGAGGATGACAGTAATTATTACATCATGCTCTTGACACGTTCATTACATGTTATTCTGAAATAACGAAGACTATCATCCGGAGATCAAAAAACGAATTATGATTTTGCCAAAAAAAAAAAAAAAAAAAAATGAAATGAAATTGATGCAAGTTTCAGATTTTAAAAAAAAATTTTAAGGAAAATTTCGCTGTAATGCAGTAAAAATATTTAAAAATGATGCATTTTTTTCTACCCTTTAAATTCGAGTCGTCAAAAAAAAAAAAAAAAAAAAAAAAAAAAAAAATTGTTAAGTGTTTTTCTTTCGAGTTCGTTTTAATATTGCAATAAGGAAATAATACACATGCTGCTGAAATATTAATATGCAAACTTGATGGGCCGTTAATGGCTGTCAAATTTTTAAATGAGTTAAGAAAAAATTTGCGCGCATTGCCGAAATTGGAAAAATGCCATGGGAAAATTATAACGGATAGATTGATATACTTACCGAGATTGTGAAGCTATTTTTCTTTGGTCGATTACGGTATAGGAATCCTGAAAATTAAAGAGAAAAAGACGGTCTTAGAAATATAACTGGAAAAAAAAGTTAGCACTTGCAATGGAAAAAGGTAAAAATTGTTTACCTGTCTAAGGGTCGTCCACGTATTGGGGTCGTCCATAAATTACGTTAGCATAAGTTAGGAGAGGGGGGGGGGGGTATTCAAAACGCCAACTTTTGCTAACAAGGAGGGCAGGGGTTTTACATATCTAACGTTAGCATTTGTCTCATGCAATAAACGTGCAAGGAGGAAAACAATTTAAATTTTTTAAATTAACCTAACTTACTTTAAAAAAATATAAACAAATAAATAATATTCTGATTGTTACAAATATTTTTTATCAAAAGTTTTATCAAGTGATTTTGCAGTCAGATGATTTACCCAGATGCTTTCCAAACCTTTTCTTTGCAAAATTTAAGTTCCTAAGAATTTCAGATTTTTTAAAATGTTTAATATTAATTTTTTTTTTTAATATTTTAAGGGGGGGGGGGTAAAAATGTTTTTAAGGGTGTTACCGAAATCTAACTCATTTTTGGGGTGGGGTCCCAAAATTCTAACCTTTGCTAACAAGGGGCGGAGGGGGTCAAAAATGACCAAAATAATGCTAACGTAATTTATGGACTGCCCCTTAGGGAACGTTCAAGTATTATGTAAGACCGAAAGGGAAGGGGGGGAGGGGGTACTCGAAATTCGTACGATTTCTTACATGGGGGAGGGGAGGAGTTTGGAGTTTGGAAAATCTTACGTAAGAATTTCTATTATAATTTATTGTTCAGAATTTTTTTTTAATTTCAAAAAATTAATTTTAGTTTCCTTTTTTTTGAATGTTTTAAAAAATTTTAGTTTTTTTACACTAATTTTTGAAAAATAAAGATAGATTTTTTTATGCATTCAGCATTCTCTACAATATAACACTGAATTTTCTGTTACGATTTTCTTATAGAAATAAAGAAATGAACTCAATCTAGGTTTGAAAAAGTTTTTACTCCAATTTAAAATTGGCGCTACAAAAAAAAGGGAGGGGGGGTCAAAGAAATCTTACTAATTCTTACGAAAGGGAGGGAGGAGGTCTAAAAACCCAAAAAAAGTCTTACGTAATACTTGAACGTTGTGCGTAATGTAAGCACGTTAAGGGCAGGGAGCGGGCTGGTAAAATGTTATGTAAGCGCAAAATAATCGATTTTGAGAGAGGGAAAGGTTAGGAACTAAAATTAATACAATAACTAACGATCTAGGTAATAACTAACGAGGGAGAGATTTTTAAAAAACTCACTTTAGCTTAAAAGAGAAAGGGGGGGGGGTCTAAAGTTGTCAAAATTATGCTTACGTAATATATGGGAGTAGCCGGTACCATTTTGCTGACCACCATTTTTGAAGCTTCATTACACCCAAAAAAAATGCTGCTGTGGGTTTAAGCAAAAATGCTTTGCGGCAAAGCATTTTTGCATAACTTAGGTGTAAGCAGTAAAAATGTTTTGTGACAAGACTCGTGAATGCTTATTGCAATGCATAATGTCGTCAAGTCTAGCAAAAATATGCTTTGCGGCAAAGCATATTTGCTTTGCGACAAGCACTCACCAGTCTTGTCGCTAAGCAACATAGCTTGTGTTGCGATCGAGGCTATTCATTTTTTTGGGCGTAGGGTGTCACTTATTTTCTGAATTTTCAAATTTCATATGTCTAACCCCCTCAAAGTTTTTTCTTTTTGAAGTGTTAATAACTACTGAACTTTTCCAGATTTTTAAAATGACTGGAAAGTGTGCCCATGGACCTTCAATTTTGAAAAACTCCCATAAGAACCAAAAAATCAATATTTTTTTGTCTGTGAAAAAAAAAAAAAAAAAAAAAAAAAAAACTAGCTTCTTATCGGAAATTTTGCGAAGATCACGAATCTGAAGTCAGATTTTTAATATCTGCCTAAGTTATTGTGTCCGAAATGAAAATACGGCAAATAAAATAGCATAAAATGTTAAGTCATTAATTTTGCTAATATTTTGTCCTCTAGCTCAAAAACTTAGGCAGATATAAAAAATTTGACTTCAGATTCCAGATCTACGCAAAATTTCCAATACAAAACAAGTGTTTTTTCAGGAAAAAAAAATATAGAGATTTTGGTTCTTATTAGAATTTTTCAAAATTGAAGGCCCCGGAAGCACATTTCATTTTAAAAATCTTAAAAAATTCAGCGTTTATTAACACTCCAAAAAGAAAACTTTGAGGACGTTAGACGTATGAAATTCGAAAATTCGAAAAATAAGGGACACTCTAAGCTTCACCTTGACACTACGCACTAAGTGAAGCTCATTTTCGGTATCATTTTAGAAAAAAAGATATTTTTTTCTATATTATGTCTAAAAATTATTATAATAATTTTTTCCCAAGCATCATGCACTTAGAGCCTTTTGTGTTTCTACTATTTCCTTTTTACGATCTAAACTTAATTATTTTTAAAAACAGATTTAGAAATAACAAGTAATACTTACTGATAGAGCACCTACATTTCCCTCCCAAACTGCATCGAAAAGAAACACCTAAAAACAAAAAGAAATGCATTCTCATTAAAAATGAATTCCGCAAAAAATTTAGTAGCAGATTTTTATGTTTAAAACTACGAAGTATCTTTTATTAAGCGATCCTGGCGAAAAATTTATTGATTGTTTAAAAACTATTAAAAACGTCAACGAACGAGACTGTTTCTTCCTTCTCTCTCTAATTTAATAATAAACTTATAACCTAATTTAATAATTTAGCGAATCGAAAAAAAAAAAAAAAAAAAAATTCGCAAATACACAAACGGTGCGCGTGGTTCATAACCTCATTCCTAAAAAATTTGGCATATACGCAAACACTGAAAAAATTCGATTAACGAAAAAAAAAGGGCCCGAAAGAAAAAAAAACATTAGAAAGACGATACTGAAAATTGATTAGTAGGGTTTTAATATAAAAAAAAAAAAAAAAAACTTTTTATAAACCTTGAACTTTTTGCGTTTGATCGTACATGCGACCCCCCTATCAGAAAAATCCTGCTATTAGACGTCTAAAAGCCTTCTAAATTTCGGACGGCTAGAGCTATTAGCCTTCTATTTTTGGGCTATATCATGTCTAACTTACAGCTATTTACAAAAATGTCACAGCTAATAGAAAGCTAATAGACATCTAAATTTTAGGGCTAATAGATGTCTATTTTTCTTTTTAATAGCGAAAAAAAAAATGAGCCTCAACATGGAATCGAACCCGTCATCTGTATTTTACTTCTTTTTTTTCGGACAATGCTATCCACTAAGCCACTCTTAGTTATCTTACCAAGTGAACAAAAGGTATTATGTCTCAGATTACTTATGAACTTAGAATCGTTTCGACAGATAGTAAATCACTTCTTTTCCTAAATTCTTTTTGTTTCCTTCTTTCTTCTTTCTTCTTTCTTCTTTCTTCTTCTTCCTTCTTCTTTCTTCTTCCTTCTTCTTTTTTCTTCCTTCTTCTTTTTTCTTTCTTCTTCCTTCTTCCTTCTTCTTTCTTCTTTCTTCTTTCTTCTTCCTTCTTCTTTCTTCTTTCTCTTCCTTCCTTCCTTCTTTCTTCTTTCTTCTTCTTCTTTCTTCTTCCTTCTTCTCCCTTCTTCCTCTTCTTTCTTCTTTTCTTCTTCTTCCTTCTCTTTCCTCTTCCTTCTTCTTTCTTCTCCTTCTCTTCTTCCTCTTCTTCTTCCTTCTTTCTTCCTTTTCCTCTTCTTCTTCTTCCTTCTTCTTTCTTCTTCCTTCTTCTTTCTTCTTCCTTCTTCTTCTTCTCTACTTCCTTCTTTTTTCTCTTTCTCTTCTTCCCTCTTTCCCTTTTCTAAATCTCCTTCCTTCCTTCTTATCCTTTTCCTTTCTTTAAGAAAAAGTCGCTATATTCACAGCTAAAAAAACATCTATGAATCGTCTAAAAAGTCGACATTTATTAGACATCTAATAGACGTCTAAGATTTTAAAAATTAGACCTGATTTTAGATTTCTATTAGATTTCTAAAGGACGTCTAATTTCATAGCTAAATTTTTAGCTGTAATCTAGACGGCTAAGGCTAATTTGTTCTGATAGGGCCAATGTTAATGGCAGGACACTTTGCCAAGTTCGTCTGGGGTTTATCAACATTCAATCTCGCTCAAAACTCAAATTTCTTAAAAAATTTAAAAAATAATTTGATCATTAAAAACGGTGTCAATCAAAAAATTAACAGGATAAAAGCGCAAAAGATCGTTTTGCAAAAAAAAAAAAAAAAAAAAAAAAAAAAAAAAAAAAAAAGGATGATGCCCTTGAAGATACGCAACTTTTAAGTTTGTCCTAATTTTTTTTTCCTTTAATTTTTATTTCTATTCATAAAAAATAAATTAGTTTATGCTTCCGAAAGCCAAGTCATTATTTAAAAAGAAAAAAAAATTAATAGCGATGAATCGGAATTTGAAATTTTTTTAACACATGTTCCTATTTTCGCATATTTTTGTTTAAAGTGATCTAGACCTACTTTTCTTTTGGAAAAATAATAATAATATAATAAAAATATCGTTTGTGGCACAGGAGAGATACCTATATCTAACTCATCTAAGAATTTGTTTATAATATTGTTACATTAATGCCAACACTAAAAAAAAATCGACGAAGGTTCATAAAAAAAAATCCATATTACTTAATTTAAATGTCGTGTTTTACACTATTTTGATGGCAACTGCTCAGATTTTACATATGCATAATTTTTTTTCTTTAAACATTTATCCTTAAAAATTACTTTTAACAAGCTTATTAAAATGAACAGAAAAAAAAATGGCAGAGCTAACGAGGAAAAGAGAAAGAAAAAACAAAAGGAATGAAGGTGAAAAATCTTATGTCTAAAATGGCTGGCGCCATACTCTTTTCCCCGGTTCAAAGCACCAAAACAATCGGTAAATGTCGGATAATTTTTCATTTTAAGCAAAGAACTTGCAATGATTTTCAGTGAATGCTGCAAAATCCAGTTCAAAAAATTAGCTTAGTGATGAATAAGCCTAGCGAGCGATTCGCTTATGGGGCCGTCCATAAATTACGTTAGCATTATTTTGGCCATTTTTGACCCTTTCCCTCCTTTGTTAGAAAAGATTAGCATTCGGGACCCCCCCCCCCTTAAAAATATATTTTTAAAAATCTGAAATTCTTCGGAACTTCAATTTTGTAAAGAAAAGTTTTTTTTTTAACTTGGAGCAAATGCGCGGTAAAACTGAAGCAGTTTTTTTTTTTTTTTAAGAAGTTAAGGTTACATAATTTAAAAATTTTAAATTATTTTCATTTTTGCAAGTTTCTTACATGAGTCAGCTGGATATGTAAACCGCTAGATATGCTAGCGTTAGATATGTAAACCCCCCCCCAACGTGCTAACTATTTACGGACGGTCCGTTTAGTTGCTCAAGCCTAAATCGGTTCATCAAGTCTTTTTAGTTGACGTCAAATTTCAATTAAAGTCTTCAAAGTTAAAATTTTAATATTAAAACATTGCTTTTTAGCTCAAGTTCTTGGCTGAAGGAAAAAGGAAAAAATTAAAAAATGTAGCGAACATTTCATTTAAAATTTCTAAGTTCTTGTTTTTCTTAATGTAATCTAATTTCAATATTTAAAAAAAAGATGTTTAAAAAAAACGGCGAAAAATTAAAAAAAAAAAAATTTAGAATAATTAATAATTAGCATCAAAAATTATATTAAAAAATTAAAAAAAGAAAAGTTCAATAAAATTTTGAAAAACTTTTTAATCTTTTAGCTTGTCTCCACTTGTGATTTAAATAGAGGATCGAATTAAAGAATCGTCCATTTAAATCAAGCACCGGAAGTACTGTACCGTTCCAAATTCAAAAATTAATTCAAAATGGAGAACTCCGGGATTTTGTTTATATTTTTGTAAATTAATTTTAGTAAATTGTAACGACTAAATGGAAAAAGAGCTTAGTATATAGGTTCTTAATTACTGAGAAACTATTTTCAGAAAAAATTATGGCTCATGCAAAAAGTTTTAGGTTTGTCGAAAAAAAAGGAAACATACAGTACTTCCGGTGCTTGATTTAAATAGACGATTGCTTTAATCCGACCATCCATTTAAGTAACTAATGGAGACAAGACATTTGCTTTAGGAACTTTAAGTTTCTTGTAAAAGTTAAGTTTCTTGAAAATTTGCAAAAAATTTTCTAAGTCCTTGCTTTTGTTCATGTCGTCTATTTTTATTATTAAAAAAGGCCAAAAGAAATAGTCAAAAAATCATTTAAAATTTTCAAAGTTAAATTTTAATTTTTTAATTTTCCAACAAACCTAAAACGAAAGAATAAAATTTTAATATTAAAATAATTAAATATTAATTTTTGGTGGATAAAAATGGAAAACCCGTCTGGATTATTGGTGGACCCTTGTGTATTTTAAGACTTTTGACGCAGGACTACGTCTTAGGGCTCGGTCCTGGGAAAATCTGTCTGTCTGTCTGGATGTCGAATCACGAAAAAAGTACAGTACTTCGAATTCGAACAATAATTATTCCATCATTAATTATAGTATAATTAATTATAGTCTAATTAATTACTTTCGTGGAGACATAGCAAATATGAGCTAATAAAGCAATGTTTTAATATTAAAATTTAAACTTTGAAGATTTTAATTAAAATTTTGACTAATTTCTTTCAACATTTGACCTTTTTTATCAAAATTTTAAGTTTTTTTCGTGCCAGGAGAAAAATTATATTTTTACCAAAAAGTTCAAATTTTTCGACCATGAACAAGCAAAAAAAAAATTCCTTAAAATTTTTAAATCGTTTCACTGTTTAAATTTAGCAATATCCTCAAAGACGTAGTCATACGTAGGGATATGCCCCCATATCCCAGTCTGATTTTTTCCACCATTTTTTTTTCACCAAGTGGTGGATGAAATCACAAAAAATGGTGGAAAAACGATGGAAAATGTCTTAAAATCCAGGTGGTATACTTGTGGAATTTCCACCAATTTTCTACGGTAGAATACACGTGCACTCCAGAATCTGTTTTGTCTGCTTAAGGAAATTGTTGGGTGAAAATGTTTGCCCAACATGTTCATCGAACATATGTCCGCCATTTTTATCCTAAACCAACTTGTTCGCCGAACATGTTGAGTGAACATGTTTGGTCCAACCGAGTTTTAAAAGATATAAAAATTAGACCTTAAAATATGTAGACGTTTATGGGAATATGTAAACCTTTTTAAGGATGTTAACTTGAAATTTTTACCGTGCACGTAATAATCTGGAAAGACCGCTGACTATAGGAAAGTTTTGATTCTTCAGACTCCGTGCCAAAACCATGTGATGGAAAAAAAATTCCAATACATAAACTCATTATTAAAAAAAAAATAACTTTGACGATTGATAAAAGAAGAGCCTTTATAGCTGTATCCAAGAGCCCAATATGAGTTATTTTCCATTGTTTCTTCCCAGACTTAAGATCGTTTTTTAAATTGGCCCTTAAACAGAAAAACAATCAAATTATTCATACAATCGAAATATTTCATTCTTAATATCATCCAAGCCCACGTTATGCTGCACATGAATTTTAATTTTTCCCCTATCTCAGGCAGCCTATTCACCAATTAAAAAAATATACACCACAGATGATTTACTAAAAAAAAAAATTATAATTAGATTTATTTTTCCTCTTACTTAAAAAAAGATTTTTATAATTAGCAAAAAAAAAGATATTTATATTCTGTGAAAAAAAAAAACGTGTAGGTCAGTTTTTCCGGGTGTGACGAGAACCATTTCACACTTCATCTGGCCAAACCCAAAATTATATTGAAAAGCAAACAATTTTGAAAAGCTTTTGACGCAAAACTTTCTAACATATTTTCGAAAGGATTCCGATTTCGTATCAGCAAAAAAAAAGAATGAATGGCGATATTTACTATGTTTACATGAAAGTTCCACAGGAGAAAAAAAAAGCGCGATATTATTTATTTATGTAAGAAAATTCATAGTTTTGCCAATATGTTTTTGAAGGTTTGGCAGTCAGCAGTCAAGGTCTGCAGAAATATTAAACTTGTAACAATGACGTCACATTATTTTTTCGAGCTTTTTATTATTGACCTCCCGTTTGTTCGGTTAAAAAGTCTTATGGATAAATATGAAACGCCCACGCGGAATTTTTTTTTTTACTTAAAACTTATTTGGCTCGATCCCAGCTCATCGTTTTGAGGCAAAATCATTCGGTGAATCGAAATTCCTAAATTCTTTCTTTTTTTTTTCGATTCATTCAAAGCATTCCCAATCTTGTAATTGGCGGTTGTAAGCACTCGGCAATAAAATGCGATTAATTTTTATTTTTTAATTTTTTTTTTTTCAGGGGAAAATTTGGAACGGTTTACAAATGTAGGGAAAAAGCAACAGGTCTTCAACTGGCTGCGAAATTCGTAATAGCTGGCAGGAAAGAGGACAAAAGGAATGTCGAAAGGGAGATAGATATTATGAGGACTCTTCAGCATCCAAGACTTATACAGCTCTACGATGCTTTTGAAAAAGACAAAACTATGGTTGTCATTTTAGAACTGTAAGTATTTTAATTATTCGGCCACGTAGTGCGAAATGAAAAATATCGCCTCCTTCAACTTGTGATGGAGGGTAAGATCGAGGGTAAGCGAGATCAGGGTCGTAGGAAAACCTCGTGGCTCAAAAATCTCAGGGACTGGTTTGGTGCCGATTCCTTGGGTCTTTTTCGAGCAGCGGTTGATAAAGTAAAAATAGTCCAGATGATAGCCAATCTTCGTCGCGGAGCTGGCACTTAAAAGAAGAAGAAGAAGTATTTGAATTTTTTTTAGTAGGCGGCATAAATGGATCCTGGATCATTTTTGCGAATTTCCCAAAAGTCAACATAGCGATTTTGGGCATTTGAGAATTCTTATGCGCAATTCCCTCAAAAATTCAAAAAGTGAGCCATTCCCGAGTGACATTCAAATTTTTAAAACGAGGTTTTTAATGAAAACTAGCTACTTTAAATGAAAAATTTCCATAAAAAGCTCGTTGAAATTTTCATAATTTTCCATTAAAAGCTCGTAGACATTTTCATAGTTTTCAATAAAAATCTCGTAGACATTTTCATAATTTTCCATAAAAGGTTCGTTCAAATTTTCATAATTTCCATAAAAAGCTCGTAGACATTTTCATAATTTTCCATAAAAAGCTCGTAGACATTTTCATAATTTTCCATAAAAAGCTCGTAGACATTTTCATAATTTTCCATAAAACGCTCGTTGAAATTTTGATAAATTTTCATAAAAAGCTCGTAGACATTTACATAATTTTATAAAAAGAGCTCGTAGACATTTTCATAATTTTCCATAAAAAGCTCGTTAAAATTTTCATAATTTTCCATAAAAGGCTCGTTGAAATTTTTATTTAAAGTAGCTAATTTTACACAAAATCAGACCGTTATTTATAACAAAATTTGGTTATAACCAAGTTTTAATCCGACAAGTCAAAAAAAAAAAAAAAAAAAAAAACGGGCACCAAAAAACCCACGGCATATTAATTTTTTTATTTTATAGCATTTTTTAAAATTTTTTTCAGAATTGAAGGGGGCGAACTCTTCGAAAGAGTGATAGACGACGACTTTATATTAACGGAAAAATCTTGCACAGTGTTCATGAGGCAAATATGCGAAGGAATGGAATTTATTCACTCTAAAAATATTTTACATTTAGACATGAAACCGGAAAACATATTATGCCTGACAAAGACTGGGAACCGTATAAAAATAATCGACTTCGGTTTAGCTAGAAAATACGATCCAGATAAAAAGCTTCAAGTTTTATTTGGGACTCCGGAATTCGTGGCTCCGGAAGTTGTGAATTTCGACAGAATCGGATTTGGTACTGACATGTGGAGCATTGGGGTCATATGCTATGTTTTGTAAGTGCAGAATAAAAAATATGCAAAACCCTAGGACCAAAGCGGTGTTAAAACAATTTTCTAACTGGCACTGTTTGTTTTCAGTGAGGTTGAGTCCGAACCCATTAAAAATGTTTCGCTTATGAGAGGTAGAATTTTCAATTAATTAACTGGATTTATAGGTTAAATATCCCAGTGAAAAGTGTGACGTACTTTAAACGTATAAAAGACGTCATCAGCCATGGTCACATTCTCGAACGATTTTACGAGTTGAAATGACGTCAAAATGACTTCTTTAAGAATGACCAGTAATAAAATTTGTCAGTGGATGACTTCAAGAAGACGTATTATTGACGTCAGGAAGAAGTCTTATTGACGTCAGGAAGAAGTCTTATTGACGCCAAGAAGTCTCATTGACTTCAAAACGAAGTCTCATTGACGTCAAGAAGAAATCTCACTGACTTCAAGACGAAGTCTCATTGACGTCAGGAAGTCTCACTGACGTCAAGAACAAGTCTCATTGACGTCAAGAAGTCTCATTGACGAAAGGTAGACGTATTATTGACGTCAAGATAGAGTCTCATTGATGTCAAGGAGTCTCTGTCTCATTGACGTCAGGAAGTCTCACTGACGTCAAGAACAAGTTTATTGACGTCAGGAAGAAGTCTTATTGATGTCAGGAAGAAGTCTTATTGACGTCAAGAAGAAGTCTTATTGACGCCAAGAAGAAGTCTCATTGGCTTCAAGACGAAGTCTCATTGGCGTCAAGAAGAAGTCTTATTGGCGCCAAGAAGACGTCTTTTGACGTCTAAAAGAGATGAAATTAGCATTTGGAAATCGAGGTGACGTCAATAGGACGACAATAAGACGTCACCCAAGAGCATAAGAAGTCATTTTGATGTCGAAAATCTTGTGAAAAAGTCGTAAAAATGACCATTTCTGATGGCCAAAACGTGACGCGTCATTATGACGTCACCTTTTTCGTTGGGATGGAGTATAGGTGTTTTCGGATTCACCCCGATTTAGAACCGTTTGGTCTTAAGGTATCGAAATTAAAAACCGATAAAATTCAAAAATTCACTAACAAAATTTCTACCTTCAGATTATCGGGTTTATCGCCCTTCATGGGAGAGACAGACATTGAAACAATGGCCAACGTAACGATAGCCAAATGGGACTTCGACGATGAAGCTTTTTTGGAAATATCAGACGACGCCAAAGATTTCATTTCAAATTTATTAGTCAAAGATAAAGAGTAAGTATATGCGATGGCGACTTTAAAAATTTTGGCACAATAAAAAAAAATGCATTTTTATTTTTTTTTATTTTGCGGAAAAAATAAATAATGATGATAGGACGCATCCTCATGGAATTTCGTCCCACATTAAATTATTTAAAATTATGAAGGCGTTATCGATGACGCCGATGAGAATTCGGTGCCAATCGAAAAAAATTTTGAAAACTTTTTTTTTTTTTTTAAAGAGTTCAAAGATCTGACTTCAAGACGTCACATGCGACGTCATAGATCTTTTATGTAATTTTGCATCAAAATTATAAATACGAAAAAAAAAATCGAGAACCATACTATGGAACCACATTTTGTAATAGTGGAACATCCTTGCACCATCAGATAAAAATATGACTGATGATGTTCGAAAAAAAAAAAAATTTTTTTTTTGAAGTGACACTGTATAGAAAAATGAATGCCAGGTTGGACAAAGACCCAAAGTCTTTATTATTTTGGATCTTATATTTCACTTAACATTGCATTCGGCATGTTGTGAATTCTTTTTTTTTTTTTTTTGTACTTCATGCGTGCTCTTTGATGATAACTTAATTCTTTTTTTTTTCTTTCTCTCTTCTTAAATTAACACTTTAAAAAAAGAAGGTATAAGGTAGGTATCACCTATTCATTCGCTATGCAATTTTTCCAGTGAGTCGTTTTAAAAACGGAATAATTATACGATTCCCTTTTTATTCATGTTTGTCGGAATGAAGTATAATCAAGAAGCGAAATAAGCATTCGAGAAAAAAAAAATCTAAATTAAGCAGGAGTTAGTGAGGCGATAAAATGCGTCGGAGTTTGAATATTCGAATTTTTCCTCAATTGAAATTTTTTTTTTTTTCGTTAGGTTGGCAAATTTTCTCGATTTTAAAATTGGACCGGGAACTGGTTTTAGGATTTTTTTTTTCTTTTGATTTTTTAATGAGTTTTGAAGGCGTTTTAAAAGGAATTTAATCGCAGTGTAGACTAGCGTGGCCCTTATTTTGGCAATTTTCGAATTTTAAATCGCGTATACCGCCAAAAATGGTTCTACTTGGTGCATTAATAAACCCGATTTTTTTTTGAAATTTTTCACTCGACGGGAAAGCGTGGTGACTGCTCAAGTTCCGAAAATTGTCATAAGAGAAAAAAAATCAACAATTTCTTTTTTCGAAAAAATGTAATTTCTTATCGAACTTTTACCGCAAAAAACGAATCAGAAGTATATTTTTAATACCTGGTCCGGGTTTTGAGTTAAAATCCAAAATCGTGGAGGGATGCGAGGCCGGTGGCATTTTATCGGCATCGGCATCGCTGCCGGCATCGGAATCGGTGGAAAAAAATTTGCCAGAATCAGCATCGGCATCGGAATCGGTGGAAAATAATTGGCCGGAATCGGAATCGGAATCGGAATCGGCATCGGCATCGCAGACTCCGAAGTCGGAATCGAAGCCTCCATCGCATCAAGTATTTCACCAAAGAAAAAAAAATGTTTGACAGCAATAAAAAATTTTACATTTAAAATAACAAATTAAAAACTTGAAAAAGTTAAATATTTAAAATTAAGAAACAGATCCTTTGTTTTAACACCTGATCGAATTGGAAGTAAGAAAAAAAAACCAAAAAAATTTTTTCTTTGCTCAGATGCTGAAAATGAAATTTTCGATCCGCTTTAAAACTTAAAAATTCGCAATTTTTTTCTACAAGTAAATCTAGAGAGGCATTTTTTATTTCTAATCTTTTTTTTTCGTGAAATCGGAATACCGGTAGGCGGAATTTTCGACTCATTTTTGAAAGCATCAGCGTCATCGTCGAAAAAAATATTTTTCCACAATTCGGCTTCAGCATCGGCATCGACATCTGCTTTTTTTTAAAAAAAGGGATCGGAATCGGCATCGGCATCGAAATTATTTGCGAGCCATAGTGGCCGATGCCGGCATCGGCTTCGACTTCGGCATCGCATCCCTGAACGTGGTAAAGTGCCAAAAGTCAAAACATAGTAAGTCCTCAGTTTCACTTGTATTTCGGTCCGAGCTCAAAAACCGGACCAGGTATAATAAAACGGACTTCAGATTCGTAATCTACGGGAAATTTCCGATAAGCACATTTTTTTCGGGTAAAAAAAAATTGTCGATTTTTTTTTTCTTATGACAGTTTTCGGATTTAAGCTCGAGTCGACACGCTTTCCCGTCGAGTAAAGAATTCAAAAAAAAAATTCAGGTTTATTCGCGGGTTTATTACTACACCAAGGCGAACCATTTTTGGGGGTATGCGATTTGAAATTCGAAAATTGCCAAAATAAGGGCCACCCTACGACAAACTAGGGTGGGTCGAAAATCAAAAATTTTGGATTTTCAAAATGCCTGATAGCGCAATCGCTGTGGTTTATCTATTGCAAAAAAATTTTTCCTTTTCGAATTTTTTTTTAACGGGGTCTTGAGGGTGCGCAAGAGGGTCAAAGTTTTGGAAATCTTCATAAGGGATGAAAATTCGACTTTTAGATTTTTGTGAAAAAAGTACCGTTTCTTATCGAATTTTTAACGCAGATTTCGAAAATTAAGTCAATTTACGTCTAACTATTGTAAAAAATATGATAAAAATATTGAAATTTTAGAGTACTGACATTTTTATGGCGAACTTGGGCTGTATCTCAAGAACAGAAAAAGCTAGAAGCAAAAATATTTCATTTTCGAAATCTACGTCGAAAATCCGATAAGAAATGCTACTTTTTTCACAAAAATCCAAAAGTCGAATTTTCACCTCTTATGGGATTTTTCAAAACTTTGGCCCTCTTGCGCCCCACCAAGACGCCGTTTAAAAATAATTTCGAAAAGGAAACATTTTTTACAAATGATAAGCCAAAGCGATTGCGCTATCAGGCATTTTAAAATTCCAAACTTTTTAATTTTCGACCCACCCTACTGTAGACTAGGGTGGTTCGAAAATCAACATTTTTGGAATTTCAAAACTCCTATATCGGGAAAAGTTTCTTTGTAGGTAGAGTATCAACCCTGAATTATTTCAGATTTTTTGAACGGCATCCTGAGGTGTCAAATCGACCTTAAATTTTCAAAAAGCCCATAAAAGGACCAAAAATGAATCTTTTTTTTGCATAAAAGACCTTTAATTCCTATCGGAAATTTTACGTAGATTACGAATTTGAAGTCGAAAACTAGTTTTGGTGCACGGTTTTTGAGCCACAGGCTAATGCCATAACCATCAGAGCTTTAAAATCCGGCCGGCATAGCACAAAAATTATACACCAACTAATTTTCGACTTCAAATTCGTAATCTACGCGCAATTCCGATAGGAAAAAAATGTCTTTTATGCAAAAAAAAAAAAAAAAAAGTTCATATATATGGGCTTATGGGCTATATTCTTATATGGGCTTTTTGGAAAGCTCAAGGCCGATTCGCCACCTCAGGATGCCGTTCAAAAAATCTGAAAAAATTCAGGGTTGATACTTTACCTATAAAGAAACTTTTCCCGATATAGGAGTTTTGAAATTCCAAAAAAGTTGATTTTCGAACCACCCTACTGTAAACGTATATTACATTTTACTCCTAAGTTTTTTTGTGTTTTTGTATCTCAAAGAAAAATTTCTACATTATCAACGTTTTACTTTTTTTTTCTTTTACTTTAATTTTTACACTTTTCTCTTTCGCAACTGAACGAAGACAGCCAACCGAGTGATTACCAAAAATTCACTTAGCAACGTCTGTTCGGAATTTGCATCGAACTTTTTAATTTTTTCCGAATCTTTATCGTTCAAAAAAAATTGAGCAATTCGAATGCTTTTCTCTAATCGAAATACCGTGGGCTTCTGTTACCTACCTTATTAAATCATTTTCGGAATGCATTCCATACCCTGCCTCACTAACAATTCTTCATTTAAAGCATCCAATCGGATAAGGAGGTAAGTAAGTCACCGCGAAGAAAGAAAATATAATTGACATCACCCGCAATGATTCCGCACACCTGAAAGAAATTTTTAAAAAATTTTAGAAAAAAAAAAAAAAAAAATTCAACCTGTTTTTCTTTTCTACAGTTAAACATCTTAATCATTGGCTCCATAGTTTGGTTACTGACTAATCACTCATGCTTATGCTCAATTACTCTTATTTACAGTTAAATTCGAGCAAAAAACAAGTCTATTATTATCGGATGCCGTATATATATATATAAATATAAATACACTATAAATACACAGTATATATATACGCCTGTAAATCGAATAAAGCGTTAGGTATTCAAAACCTTGACAATCTAAATAATTAAAATGATGATTGAAAAGCTGATTCATATGTCAGTTCTTTTATTCCCGTTCAGGTGGTTATTTTTGATTTTTTTTAAAAAATAGTTACCTATTGTGCTTTACGGCCACAAAAAAGAAAAACTGATAAGAGACAAGTGTATAGCACTTATTAATTTTTTTTTGTTGAAAAAAAAAAAAAAAAAAAAAAAAAAAAAAAAAAATCTGTGGCTTCCAGATGCTGTGATTTATAACGGCAAAAAAAAAAAAAAAAAAATCTTTAGCTTTTTTTTAAAAAGAAAAGAAACGATTGGTATTTTACAAGTACTTCTTTCTTCTTTTATTTTCATGTAGAATTTTTCTTAATTTTTTTTTTTTATTATTAACACTGGGTCTTTGTCTGCCTGCATTTTAGGAAGAGATTAACGGCCGCACAGTGTCTGGCCCATCCGTGGTTACGTAAGAAACTTCCGATCCCCAAAAAGCAACCGTCCGTCGTCACATTAGAGCTGCCCAGATCCGAGCTCGACTTGGCTAAGGATAATTTGAAGTATTTCGTGGAAAGATGGAACGACCACCCCAACAGCCCGTACATTTTCGACACGAGCTGCCAAACCATATCGCCCTGCGTTTCTTTCAACAATATCCCTGCGATCCGAAGCCGGAGTCGGACTCCGTCCCTGAGCGCCTGCTCCCCGTCCCCCTGCGGATCCATCTCTTCGCTGGCGGATTCGGATTTCATGGATTCGCCCCCGATGTCCCCGAGCAGGAGGATCGTCAACATCAATCACATATCGAGCAACGATCAGTCCCCCACGGCGTCCCCGAAATCTCATTTCTTCATGGAGAGGATTCAAAATTTCGACAGGAGAGCGTCCGAAGGCTCTTGTTTCTTGCGTCATCACAACGACGTCGTCAGTCGGATAAATTTAGCGGAGGAAATTAAAAAATTATCGGATAAATTATTAAAAATTAACAATTTAAACAATAATGTAAATAATAACGAGGAAAAAGATAGGAATTGTGATTTCGAATTAGACGATGTAAAAGTTAATAAAAATAAGGAAGTTAAAAATTCGTATTATTATTCGTCCGTGTCCACGAGATCCACGGTTTACGACACGTCCAGATTTAGGAATTCGATAGATTTAGGAATCCCCAGGAGGAAATTTCGATTTTCAAATTTAAACAGGGACGTACCCATAACGGTAACACCCGCAGAAACGCCGCCTAGTTTGTCGAGAAACTCGTCCGATACGATTTCGTCTACTTTTTCCTCCGCCAGCAGTTCTTCGGGTCCTCAAAGTCCGACCCTTGCGCAGGAACCCCCGGACTTAGCAAAGGATCTCTTACATTTACTTGACAAGTATGAGGATTACGCACCGAAAATGGATACACATAGGAAATCTTTATCCATGGAATGGTCTGAGGTTGAGTCACTTGGACAACGGACTATGAAATCCTTATCGAATTATATTCAAAGTTCGAGGAGTAACATTCAAAAAAAGAAAAATTCCATCGTCGAACCTTGAAGAAAGAAAAATGTTCTCGTCTGACAGTATTTTATGTTTTTTATTTTCTGCTGGCTTTTATTAGCCCAATCATAAAAACCCATAGTGAATTAAATTCGAAATACAGACTGCCGATGGTTTTTTTTAAGTGCTAAAATAGGATTAATTTTCGGTAACAAATGCCATAAAAATCGTAGGTCCGAATGATCTTCGATTAGCAAATAAATAGCCCCGTTAGGTTTTAATTTTGTTTCCGTATCTTTTTTTTTTTTTTTTTTTTTTTTTTTTTTTAATTAAATGTAATATCCTAAAAAATATAAAAATGTACTTAAGAATGTACTTCCTGTAATTTATTTACAATAGAGATCCTAATAGATGTTATCCAAATTAGTGATCCCGACGAAGTCTCGCAAGAATTTTGTAAACTTTTCGGTCCAAATTTTGTTTTTGGACGAGTTTTACAGTAAGGATTTTGAAAACGAAAATTCTTGTACAACGATCCTTGGCAAGTAGGGTGTATCGAAATTTTTTTATAATCAATTTATTTAAAAAATAGGTAAAAAAATTTTAAAAAAATTAAAAATGGCCAAAAATTTGAAATTTAAATTTTTTATTTTGGACCTTATCAAGTTTTGTTAATTTGGGTACTTACATGCATTGGAAATTCTCTTTTTGGCTTTAAAGATGCAATTTTTTAGAAAAAAAAGAGCCAAAAATAAGGAAAAATGGGGTTAACATAGGGTAAAAAATGTTTGGCATCGAAATTAGATTTGGGGCATTATTTCTACATCTTTTGGGCACATTTTGGCTATTTTTGAATTTTCAAAATTTTCTGCCCTTACCTTGTTACAGTATCCCCGTTTTTCTACTACAACCCTGCTTGGGCGGCCAGCGGGTCAATATTTTCGAACCGAATATATTTTTTTAAAATAACATAACATGATTTTAAATTTTTTTGGCCCCAAACGTCTAATCTGAATTATAAACTCGTGTTTGTTTTTTTGCGAACTCTTAATTGACATCTCCTCTTCCTTTGGTGACTTGAAATTACATTTTAGATTCAATAAAATAAACGGAATAGTAGTAATTTTTAACTAGCGGTAGAATGCATTGGAAAATATTTTTTTAAGCCACTAAAATTAAAATGGCGTTTGGCCGATTTTGCCAAATCCCTAGAAAAAAAAATCGGTCATATTCAGATTTGTCTATCTCAAAAACGCCAAACAGATATACTCGAAAACTACCTTAATATGAAGGGAGCGCTACAGCATTTAAAAAAAGCAGCCACAGAGAACCCCTTTGAACTCCACTGCCCCTTAACTCGAAAAATGAAAAATTTCGAATCCTGCCTAAAGGCTGGAAATCCCTCAAAAATGAAAAATTCGAGGAAGCGACTACAGATTTAGAATCCAGCCGTGCCAAAAACCTTAAAAAACTGGCATATGGGTAGGAAACCTGCTTATGGATTCGAAGCAAAAACGCAGGTTATGGGCCCTTTTTTACTATTAAACACGCTTTATGTTTCTCCATAATTTTATATTTATTTTATAGCAAAAGGCGAACAGCCACACAATGCAGAGAACATCCCTGGCTGACAAACTTACAACTGGATAACAGCCTAAGCAAGACGAAGCTCAAGAGATACGTCATCAAGAAAAGGTGGATCAAAGCTGTCAATACGATAATCGCGCTTAAAAGAATGGGCGCGAAACTTGATCTCGACACCCCAACAGAAGACACCGAAGGACTTTAAATCACTTTACGCACAAAATTGTAAAATAATTTTCATCGTTTGTTTTGTTAATTTTAATCTTCAGTATTATTTCGGAAAAAAAAAAAATTTAGTGCATTAGATAATTAGTTAAGCCTACCTCGAAGCTGCATTTTTTTTCTCCACTTGCATATGCTCGAAAACTAAGGCGCTCACCGCAACATACCTTCATCGTGTGTAAACGTACCGAGCATTGCGCTTGCGCAAGAGATAATATTAGGTATACCTAGTTAGATTCTTCTCTGATATCATTTTATGAATCATTATGGTTCGCGTAAAAGTAGCCTTTGAATCATGTTTTATGGTGTAGTTTTGCCGATGATCGCGGTTCACCATGTGGATTTCGGTTTCTCAGTGATTTACACTATGTTAAATTAATATTTGTTTAAAAATAATTTCAAATATTTGGTTTGTTACGAATTTTCAACTGGAACTTTGACTTTTTATTTTTTTTTACGGTAGGTTGAGCTTGTTTTTTTTATTTATTCGTCATGTACATTTATGTATTTTGCCGGCATGTCAATTGTTTACGCTTTTAATTAAAAAGCCGGTACGCTGTATATTGGCAACTTTGATTGTGGATTATAAAGGGCCTTAAACATTTTATTTATTTCTAAAAATTTAAAAAAAAAAATGGGTAGTTTCTTTTTTGAAACCAAAAAAAAAAGTTTGTAAAGTTTTTAAAGAAAATATTTAATCATAGCTAAGATAATCTGTACATTTTTCTTGTTTTTTTCTATTCATGTATTTATACGGTATTGTATATTATTCGAAAAATTATATACGATTTTTTTTTAAAATTAGTAAAAAGTGAAAAAAAAAAAAATTCAAGAATTTTTAGAGTAAATCACGCTTTCCTTGTCATTTCCGCTTTGAACAGAAGTGACATCATAGTTATTTTCCGCCGTAATTACAATTTACTATTTATTTCTTTAACTTAAGCAACGCATTGTTTAGGCCTAAATGTTATAAAAAAAAAATAAAGCGAAGGCGGATTCTGAGGTAGTATTTCACGGGATTTTGCGACTTAAAAATTGAAATTCGATCCATTATTTTAAAATAAATGTTGTTGATTTTTATTTTTATTTTTTTAATCGTGATGCAAGAAGTATTTTTTTTTAGGTAAATAACGTAAGAAAATGTTCTGAAAATTTTGATAAAGGGCTTTGAATGTTCTCTCGAAATTTTTTTCGATTTTTTTTTTTTGACGGATCAATTTTATTGCTCAGATTTTTAAAAAAACTGACGTATACTAAAAGGTTCTTGACTTTCGCGGTATTACCCAACACAGGGGTAACTTGATGCCGACGAAGGTGACTTAGTGTCGCCTTTATTATCAAATTTCTGCATATTTTTATGGTGAGAATGGTAATTGACTACCTGCGTTTCAGTTAATTTGTCAAAAAATTGTAGGCTTTAAAATAGCGCTGAGTAGTCAAAATACGTAGCACCCCATTTTCGCTCGGTCATCCTACGCCTAGGTTAAGGCGGGATGTCAAGAGATTTAAAAAAAAGAGAGTTTTCACTTAACTCTTGGTTTGAAAAATGCAATGAAATCGAAAACATTAATTGGGGGTTGCAACGAAAAAAAAAAAACTTTTTTGGCTTAAATCATTCGATCGAAGCAAGGTTTACAACAAGAAATACCAATTTTGAAAATTTTTAAGACTCCTTTCATTCTTGAGGAAGTTAGGCAAGGTGAGACTTCAAAATAAAACTTATGATAAAGGTCTAAGGAAGGAGTATTTAAGTTCTTCATTAAAGCGCCTGCGGCGACTCGCTCCAGAAAATAATATTTCCCTATAGCCAGAGTCGAATCAAACTGCAGTATAGTTTCTTAATTTTAATTTTAATTTTAATTTTTAGCGAACTTACACCTTACGCTTTTCATTAGGGTGGTTAGTTTCGAAAAATGTTTTAAAAAGTTTAAAAATAATTTTTGAAAATTTACCACTTTTTTTTTTGTAATTTTACCAATAATTTTTTTTCGGAATATTACCAAACAAATAATTTGTATTTTAATACAACTTTTTAGGCAACTATAATTCTTAACTATTTTTTCGTCAAAATTTTTTTTGTCTGTTTTATTTTTTAATTTCTACGAAGGAGTTTTTCTTCCTCCCTTTTTTTCCATTTCTTATTTTTTTCTTTTTATTTTTTTTATTTTTATTTTTATTTTATTTTTATTTTATTTTTTTTTTTGTGTTCACAACGGGACACATTACATTCACTTTTATATATACGAGCCTATATTGGGCCGCTTCGCGGCCCCTTGGAAATCAAAGTGAAAACATTATTATTTAAATATTAGTGTAAGACAGACAGACAGACCGTCAGACAGACAGACAGACAGACAGTCAGACAGACATACCAATAAATTTTTTTTTTTTTTTTTTAATAAAAAATCAATAAATCGGTTCGAATTGTCGGTCTGTCTGTCTGTCTGTCTTACGCGGAAACTTTATTTTTATAAAAACTTTATTTTTATAACTTTTTTTTTAACAATAATTTTTTTTTTTTTTTAATAAAAAATCAATAAATCGGTTCGAATTGTCGGTCAGTCTTTCAGTCTTCCGTCTGTCAGTCTTTCGACAGTCCGGAACAGGCCCGGAAAAAAATTTCTTTTTTATTTAAAAAAAAAAAAAAAAAAATCGGTTCGAATTGTCGGTCTGTCTGTCGGTCTAATTTGTTTTTCTTATGTTTTTTTTTTTTTTTAATAAAAAAAATTGAAAAAAACTTTTTTTAACAAAAAAAACTAAAAAAAAAAAAAAAAAATTGAAAAAAACTCTTAAAATAAAGTTTGGGGACATACCTTTCCCTTTTTATATAGTAGTTGGATAATAGATAATAGATATAGATTTAATACGCTACTGACCATTTCATTCCCCGTTTTTGGGAGGGGATGAAGGGGGTTGGGCCCCATTTTTTGGAACTCCCCCAGCAACATTTCAAATACGAAAAATGCCGTTGGGAGGCTCTTTTTGGGGGGGCTGACCCTTTAATTACAAACTACCATTCTTGGGGGCCCCATTTTGGGGGGCTGGCCCCCCGAAAATAATTTTGTTGGACTCTACCCCCAATACCCTACCTCCATGTAAAGTTTCAGATTTTTAGGACCATCCCCCGATTTTTGGTGCAATTCAGTGAGTGAGGACTTACGCATTTATATATATAGAATATAGGACGTTTGTCAAAATATAGGATATGTAGGGCAACTATGATGCCTGAACATAGCCCCTTTTGTCTTCAGAAACCTTTTCTTTGAATGCAACTCTTTTACAGTCCATTCCATTTAAGTTAGCACCAACTAAACGATAAAACATAAGTTCCGTTAGCACAAAACTTGCCCAAAACTATAAAATTTAATAGACAAATTTCTCAAAAATTCACCTTCAAACTCTACTTTCAATTTTGTTTTTTCAAAAATCACTTCGAATGTACTGACTAGTGCCCATTACGAGGAAAATTCAATTCTATCAAGCGCCTAACGCCTGCCTCCTCCACTCTTGGGGATTCCAGGGTTTCCCTGTGTTTCTGACCACCGGCCTGGCAGAAAAAAAAATTTTTGTTTTAAAGTTTTTTTCCTTATCTTTTCCTTCAATATTACTCATAGGCCTAACATTCATAAATTAATTAATTTTCGCTTAACAAATTTCTCTTCATGTTATTTTCCTCTTTCTCTCGCTCTCTTTTTACCAGTACAATATTTTAAATCCATTTTTTATTTTATAATCTGAACCATTTGAAAAATACCATTTAATCAAACTTCATTGCATAAAAGGAATAGAAGCATCAATCAATTGCAATTTCAAATGCAATTTTTTTTTTTGCATTGTTCAAAGATGATCGCATAATTCGCATAATGAGATTTCATAAGCGCGAGCCTGCTGATTCAGATAAATCTTTTAATTGTCAGCTAGGGCTATATAATAATAAAAATGAATCATGTACCGTATACCTAGATACGTGAAAGCAATTATGCAATATGTAAAAAAAAAAAAAAATTAAAAAGTTAAACACGATAACAAGAAGATCCTTGCCACCGCCGTTAAGTTTTATTATTATTAATTAAAATCGGCCGCATAATTAACAAAAATGTTGTCTAATTGCATTGTCATATTTTATAATTACAACATACAGCGCCTCAATCGTTTTTGATGCTGCACCCGCGTTACTCAGTGGGATTGGTTTTAGGTATTAAAGGAAAAAAAAATAGAGCATGAACTTTTGTCGTAGTAACATTAAGCGGATTAAGTATGGTTTCCGACTGATTTTGAACTATACGAATTCGCTGAAATGTCATTTGACCGTAAACTGAAGCACTAAAGAATTAACATTAAAAATTTGAATCAGTTTAAATTTAATTCAATGTTTGCTTATGTTCAGGGACGGATATAGGCAGATCGAACTGACCAGGCCAGGCTAGGCTCATTCCTATAAATTGAAAATACAAGAACAAAGGGGTTAACTCCTTATGCATTTCGATGTAGACTTGAATTTGCATTAAGTTGCATTATCTTGACGTTACATGCATTTTGCATTACCAATACACTGGCATTGGTCGTACCTGTGGCATAATTTTTGCATTGCTTCCATTACATTGTGCGTTCACATTTTTTAAGAGTAAGCAGGTTTGTTCCAAGAGAAAGTTGAGCTGGTTCTGAACTGTCCAGAGCATGCGCAGTCGAGCTTTGGACTCAATTTTTATCTTTTGCACACGCGCAATATAGTTCAGAACCAGTTCAACTTTGTGTTCGAACAGACCTAGTAACTCCTCGACAATAGCCGATTTAAATGCTGCAGCAGGACTTTCATTAGATACAAGAATACTTAGACAGCCTATTTACAGATATCAAGAGTAGGGTAGAACCCAGATAGCATTTGCAGTCCATTGGACATCCTGTGGATTGTCCATTATATACCCACAGGATATCCAAATCCATGGGATATCCTTAGGACGGCCAAAGGACGCTTTTTGGATCAGTGCGGACATAGGTAAATCCATTGATATTCTCATGACTTCCTGAAGACGTCCTTGGGACTGGATAGACTTTGCTATGGGAATAGACGCCAAGGGTTGGTGACATATCTAGAATAGGAAGTATCAGCATACTACAACAGGTATCTACTGCATCTACTACATCTACTGCATCTACTGCCGACTGTATCTACTGCCGACTGTATCTACTGCCTACCGTACCTACTGTAGTAGGTAATGCTGTAGTAGATACAGGTAGTACAGTAGTAGTACCTACCGTAGTAGGTAAAGTGCATCATACATCTACTGTATCAGAGGCCCTCATACATCTACTGTATCATCTACAGAAGGTACTGTACAGTAGGCAATAGATACAGTAGATGTAGTAAATGCAGTAGATACCAGCAAACGACAACAGTCCTAATGGAACTCACCCGGATTGCAAAAGCACCAACTTATTGTTTGGTGTCAAAAAATTAGGCTTTTTGAATAAACCCCTTTCTTTTGCCTTTAAATGCTATTCAACTTGCGTTAATTTAATAATGAATAAAGTTGGGTTGTCAAAACTTGAACGGTTTTTGTCTATTGCTAGCCAGTATATTGTTTAATATAAGGTGGCCCGTAGCCTAGTTCAGAGAGCGCTCGACTCTCAATCATGAGATGCGACGAGTCGTGCTTCTATCATAGTTTACAGCTAGGAATTTTTCTCAGGTCAAAACTAGTGCGCTAGTCAGAAAATCAACGGTCACCACCCCTCGGAAGGCAATGGCAAACCACCGAGCGGTAATTGCCTAGTATATCTCTAAAAAATAGCCGTTCGGAACCGGCGTTAAACTGTAGGTCCCATATGCCTGTGAGCGCACGCACAGGTATATGTGAGAGATCACCAAACTCGTAATCGAGTAAAAGGTACAAGCATATACATAAATCCAACACTTATTTCAGCTCAATCAGTTTCTTTTAATCTAAAAAAAATGATGAGAATAAATCCTTCTATCTTGAACGATAGTGAAAGGAGGCAAGCCGTGAGGATTAGTATGATGGCCATCCAATTGGTGTTACTGCTGAAAATTTATGGGAGCAGTTTTGTACCATAGTTATACGGTAGCAGGCTATTTTCGTGGGAGTTCAAACTCCCACGAAAATGTCATACTTAAATGAGGATTTTTACGGCAAACTAAACCCGCTAGGGGGGGCTCTGGCTGCTATCATGGTAAAATGGCGGCCGGCTTCGGATTGGTCAATAAATATTCCCTTCTCATATTAATGTCATTTATTAACCAATCCGAAGCCGGCCGCCATTTTACCATGATAGCAGCCAGAGCCCCCCTAGCGGATTTAGTTTGCCGTAAAAATCCTCATTGTATTAAACTCTTCTTATATTATTCAGAGAGGCTCGAAAGCTTATCGAAGAATTATTGGTCATGGGCTGTTTCCGCAGCAGCAGAATCCTTCACCCAATTTAGAAACAATACTGTTGAAGTTAAAAGGGTAATAAGTACATCATAAAATTTGCCATATCGGACAAAAATTGAGGGATATTTGCTTATACCAGTAAGGAATATATAAGGCACGACGTCGGCTGAGTGGCGAGCGTGCTCGACTCCGAAACGAATGATCGTGTGGAGTCTTGGTTCGAACCTGATTTCAGTCAGGATTTTTTTCCGCCAGCATTCACCTCTGATACTCATGTGAAGAAGACCGATGTGTCACAGGGTTCGGATTCCCTGTCAAGGTAGGTCCCGCTCATTCGTAAAATACCTTTGCGATATGAGTGCCCCGTCTTCGAGATCTCACTCGATACATTAGGGGGTATGACGTAGTAACGCCTAAACCTTACACCAGAAACCGAACTTGGTAAAGAAAGGTAGGCGCCGGGTCCTAGGGCTTCATGTCCTGATTATGCCGAAAAAGAAAGAAGAAGTAAGGAATAAGGAAGGATATTGTTTAACTGTATTATTTCTGTACTAGGCAGGTCAACTAAGCTATGTCCATCACAATCGTGCATAGAGATGTATACTCTTTTGAACCGCTGCCTGAACCGTATTGAGCTGCAACGGTTCAAAAGAGTATATCTCCATGCACGATTGTGATGGACATAGCTCAGTTGACCTGCCTAGTACAGAATTGGCAACTTATCCCTCTAAACGTTGGCAGGCTAACTGCAAGCCCACGGTCTGGGCACTGGGGTTACCACATCCCTACGCCGGAAGGCCTGCAAAGCACCATATTTCTCATTCTGCACAGTTTTTAAAAAAATTAACCTATAAGCCCGGATACCCACAAACAACTCATACAAAAAAAAAACCATCCTGGATAATGGAGTTTAGGACGAAATTCGTGGATCTCTCTAATCCTTGAATTCTCTATTCTGACCAACAGCATCTCCTCACTTATCGAAAGCAAAACGAAAGTTACTAAATTTATTCCGTACAAAACGTTTATGTTTTTTTTTTTAGCAACTGAAAATAAATAATATACAGGTAAACACAAATTATAAATTAAAATATTCAAGGTAAAGCAAATTGATTGTTTATAAAATATGGGAATCTTTCTCGTAAAACAATGAAGCGATGAACTAGGCCTTGAAAAATTTAAATATTCTCCAGTCCTCTGGACAAGTTGTGAGAATCCAAACAACTTGTCGTGATTTATTTTTAATGAATCATTTTTCATTTTTTTTTTTTCGGTGGAGGAAATATCTGCGAGAAAGTTCCTTTGCATTTTCTTCTTTCACAGCCTACCCGAGAAAGTACATAAAAAATAACAAAAACTTTTTTTTGTTTTTGTTCTGATAAAATCCTTTAAGTATAAAAATGATTGCGATCGAGGTTATCGAAAAGCAAATATGATTAATCCCAAAAGTCAATGACTTAAACTCACGCATAAATCATGTTTTCCTTTTTTCTAAAAAAAAAGCCACGAAAAAAACAATGATGAAACGTGATGAGCACTTCGTTTATTTTAACACCAGTTTTTTTTATTTTTACCAATTTTTTATTTTCTTTGTTCTAATTTTAAAAATCATACGAGGCAGTCAGTACACAGATTCCTTGGGTCTGAATGACAATAATAACGACGTGGATATGCAGATTTGTTTCTCTCGACAAATGGCCTTGTCATATACTTTTTGATGTTGCTCACGGATACCGAAGATCGATTAATCATATCAAGGTCCAAAAACCCGAACACGACACGGGCTGCAATTTGCCCGATACACACGGTTTTGAGTTAAAAAAAAAAAAAATTAATTCTCATAACTTCCTTTGTTTGAGTTTTTTTTGGTAGTTAAATTATCAGGGAAATATGATTTTTAAAAGGGAGGGATCGCTTATTATACACGAACAAGTGCGCGACATGATTTTGGCCCCCTTGAGGCACGTGCCATCTGCACTGTGTTAATAAAAAATGATATCTGATTGATTACAGTGTTTACTTTCCTCCTACGTCAAAAGTGATTGGCTCGACTTTTCGGTTTTCAAAATTAAATTTGCACGATATTATGAAGGTGTTGAAAGTGTCGAAAGGGTTTTGATATAATGGTTTTAACGGGAGATGGGCCCGTGATTATCGTCGTTACGTAATGCCTCCAGCTAATATGCCATAATCTACTTTTAAACGGCATATAAAAGCATCGAGTAAAAAAAAAAATGCACGGCACCAAGACTTAAAAACTTCGAAATGACTGAAGAATTGAAGTTCTTTTCCATTTGCGCACCAGACAAGTCAAGAAACCAGAAAGGGTCAGAGTTGTGCTGAGTCTTGAAAAATAGATTTTAAGACTCCCTGAAAAAAGTTAAGCAGACAGTAGAAGTGTAAAGCGAAAGAGAAAATTGTAGGGAGGAAGCAGAGATTATCCCACAGGTTTTCTGAAGAAAAGAGGACTGAAAGGATGAGAGGCCTTGCTGGTTGGTTATATAGGAAACCAGGCCAGTAAATAATGGGTAGGTACCACATTTGAGGGCCTGGTTTTTTTTTATCGAATAACTGTCGAGATAAGCAACCCAATTAGCTTCTGACTGGTCAAGGGCACCATCTAGCGCTGGGAGCAGGAACTTGTTTACGGAAACTTCGAAACTATTCGTGAGTAGGTGTCGGTACTCGGTACTTCCTAAAGTCAACGACACAGAAGATTATCAAGGGAGTAAAGGGGAAGTCACCTTTCATCAAGTCATCTTTTCTACTTTCTTGTTTATTTCAGCAGGAACAACGTCTTCGCAATAATTCGAATAATCCTCAAACATCAGAAGATGAGTCGGATAATGACACTCAACTGGTTGCAAGATCATCCCGGTTGAAAAGGAAATATTTTTTCTTTCCCGAATCAGTTTTAGGAACGGATCGTGCGACCTGGAGCTGAGGGACCTGACAAATCGGGTCTTTGCCCTGAACGACACGTGTCAGGGCCACAGGAAAGAGGAGAAGGAGCCAGGAAATTAAAAGAAACTTAGATCACAATTTTAGGATGAAACACGTTGCAGCAACATGTTGGGGCAAAATGTTGCTCAGTGGGCAGTGTTAGAAACATGTTGGCAACATGTTGCGCAAAATTGGAAAATGAAAATTTTGGCAACATGTTAAGCAACGTCTTGGCAACATGTTTCCAGCGCTGCAACATGTTCAACAATAAGTTGCAGCAGCATGTTACTGCAACACTTTTCATCATAAAATTGCGGCCCCAAATTGTTAGAGATTTAAATTAGGCGCCCGGATATCTTGGGGCAGCCATTTTGATTCATCGTGTATATAGAACCGTATGGACGTAAAATATAATAATGGACGAATATTTTATTATATTAAAGTATTTTTATTAAGAGGATAATCGAAGTCATCCTATTTTATAAGACAAATATCAGGAAAAAAAGGGTTTAGTTGTCGAAAAAATAGTCTAAGCTTAAAATTACATTTTTTTTGCCTCCTTCCTAAAAGGGAAAAATGACAGCAAAAAATGATTTTAGGGGAAAAATACATATTTTTACGGCAACATTTTGGCAATAACTTTTGACCCTAATTTTCTAACGCGGAGAAAAATCCGAGTTTATTGCGGTAAAGCATACTACAAATGCTCGTTCCTACAGGGCCACGAGATAGAATATAAAAAGCAATAGTGGCCTTTCAGAAAGAAGTATACAAATCAGGGACGGAAAATAAAAAAGCGAAAAGAATGTAGCCTAAATAACAGTTCATCAGTAAAGAAACCACTATGTGCTAGTGCCATCGCTCATTTTGGAAAAAAACTCTATTTAGCAAATGCATTCAACACTCTTTTCTCGTATTCTAGTCCATATCTATCTTCGGAACATAAAATAATTAAGTAACCCTGACCCCGCAAATGTCAACCGGGAATCGCAAAGCTTCTTTGCTTTTTCCAAAAAAAAAAAACAAAAAAAAGAAAAAGCAAAAAGCATGAAAATACGGAAATTTTCTTAATATTTTCAAAAATAGGAAACTTGTATACGTATGCACCCTCTACAGCTGAGATAGCAGGGGCGGACTGGCCATAAGGGCCATTCGAGCGATTACTTGAAAAACCGCTCAATAATGAGACCAAGGGGCCGCAATAGAAAAAAAATTGTGAAAAAAGTATAAAGTTATTTGATCAGTATTACTGCATCTTTCATTTTTTTTTTTTTTTTTAAAGAAAAACTCCAACTCCCCCCCCGCTATAACTTGTATGGGCCAGTTAAAAGTTTTTCCCGGGCCGGAAAGATTTCCCAGTCCACTCCTGTGAGATAGTTAAATAATTTTTCCTTTTTCCGATGTTTTTAACTCTTCTTAGATCAAAAGAAAAATTGGGTTTGTACCATATTTCGGGCCATTCGGTCCACTGTCATAACGAAATTTTGATTTGACCATCACATCAAAAGATCGTGAAAAAACTGTTTTGGCAATATATGGTACCTAACCTTTTTTTTTCTTTTTCATTTTTCTTTTACAACTAACTACGCTTTAAGGCAGTCCTACAATGTTTCAATCTCCTACAATTTCCTTGAAATTCCACTCTCCTGTTTTCAGAACTTATGTTATACCCAATTTTAAATCGTTTGATCCCTGTGATCCCTGAAAGAAGAACAGTTAGGTTTCGGATCTGTCTGCCAAACGCAAAAACCATTAAAACCGAGAAAAATACAGTTAAGTTTTAAAAGATAATCATGAAAAAGAAAAACTAGTAACCCAATCGCAAATCTTAACAACAACGAAAAAAAAAAAAAAAAAGAACGCACGGCAATTTCAACCTTTTTATTTTTGTAACGATCGTGATTCGATTTTAAGGAGTAATTAATTAACACATGTTCTCATATACTTTTATTTACAGACCACACACAAATTTTGTTTTCTTTTTAACGTTTCATGTTAAACATTAATAATTTGGTAAGAGAAAAAAAATTCAGATCGAGGTAATGTTTGACATTCTTGAATCATGTATAGGTAAACAGTGAAGAAGGAAAGAAAAAAAAAATCAAATGTTTTGTAACTAATATTTCCGGATCAAGCGGAAATGACATCAAGTCTAATGGATTTGAAAGGTAGGAAAAAAAAAGAGAAAATAATGTGATAAGATTGTATTTTATAGATTAAAAGGAATGAAAAGCGTTAGAAATATATGTATGACTTTTTTTTTCGATTTTATAAAATCGGTTAAACTGCATTTTTCTCTCATAGGCTCTTAAAGTGTTAGATTTATATTGATAGTCGATCATATATTAATGTTACCTAATGAAACTTCTAGGTTTACTGTCGTCGTATCTCATAGGAGCCATTGTCTCCTTTCGTCTGGCTTTGCAAGATAGCTAAGAACCTAAAATTCCATGTAACTTGCTACATCAATTAATCATTCGTTTGACATCGTGACAGTTTAAAAACTTCTTTAATTGGCACATCTGATGCAAAAATCCTGCATATCCGATTTAATTTTTTTTTTCTTTCGTTTGTTCTGTTTTTATCAAGGATGAAAGAAAACAAGGAGATAGTGGATTAAGGAAAGGGAAAAAGTGGACTTGTTAGAGGCGGCCATAGAAATTCCGACGAAACAGGTACACATTTGTGTACATGTTTAGCTGCAACGA
Organism: Liposcelis bostrychophila; assembly: GCA_037577465.1. Taxonomy (NCBI): domain Eukaryota; kingdom Metazoa; phylum Arthropoda; class Insecta; order Psocodea; family Liposcelididae; genus Liposcelis; species Liposcelis bostrychophila. Next base: position 20,098,739 of record CM075211.1, on the reverse strand, counting down.
ACTCTTCACACTAGCAAAAGAATAAGCAAAAGCTGTCCCTGTATCACGCCAACATTTTCAAAAATTTTTGATCCCTCTATCTCTTTGGTCACAAAACTGCTTTCCTCTCATCAAAACTTAATATTGACTTTCCTCTCATCAAAACTTAACATTTTTTAGATTCTCTCATGTTATTTCAAATATTATTATTATCGTCAAACTAAAAGCACAATTGTGAAGAAAGTTCGAAAGAGAAAGTATCAACCTTCCAAAATGGCTCCCCTATAACCGTGCGCTGAGTCCAGGGATGATTGTTTTAAAACAAATTGGTTTAAAACACGGTGTTTTAAAACGTTTTAAAACATTCGAATAAAAAACACCGTTTTAAAACACTGTTTTAAACACCGTATTTTATTAAGTGAATAAAATACGTTTTAAAATGCATTTTTAAGAGGCCCGAGCCCGCAATTTTTCGCGCACGACTCATTTTATACAATCTATGGTATCGACCATACCACAGATTGTATGAGCCGCTCATATTCATAATGGTTGCTTAATCGCAGGGATGATTGTTTTAAAACAAATTGGTTTAAAACACGGTGTTTTAAAACATTTGAATAAAAATCACCGTTTTATAAATTTGAATAAAAATAGAAACGAATTTAAAACATTTTGAACGTGTTTTAAAACATGTTTTAAAACGTTTTAAAACCAGACCGAATAAAAGACGTTTTAAAACGTTTTAAAACACGGGAAAATAATATAAAACGTTTTAAACTGTTTTTTATTAAAAAATGTTTTAAACAGCAACCCTGGCTGAGTCCAACTGACGTATCTCCATCACAAATATGATTGAAGATAAGTCTGTTTTTCACTTTTTTTAAAATAACACGTGACCAAAAGACAACACGAGCAAGTAAACGTGCAGTCAAATGATTTTTGAGAGCAGTCAAAACCATCCAATTATATTTCTGATGGTGATACGTCAGTTGACCTCCAGCACACAGATATGTTGGGCCAGAATGTAACAGCGCCCATTTGTTCCCATAAGCTGTCTCCCTCTCATAGCCATGTCAGTCACCGAAGACTGAAAATTTTATCTCATCGTTAGGCCTACACCGAAAGTACTTCCAAAAGTCACCAGTGATGAACTAATTTCGCAATCTGGATTGCAGCTCTTCAATCTTCGATTGCGTTTAATAAAAAATCGAATTTCAAAAGTCTGAAGAAGGCCGTGAGCTATGACCAAAATAGCGGGGAAAAAGGCAGCTAAAAACCAGACTTTTTTTTCATGTAATCTTTTAAATAAAATTAAACGAACCTCGTCGTCATAATAAAACCTATTATGTACCATTCTCGGTCTTATGATTTCGGTAGTCAACTCCTGACAATACCCACTTTGTTACTTGAAAATGAATGTCTTTCATAGTACCTTGCCCTTTAGACTGTCATATCCCTCTCATTACTTCTTTTTTTTTTTTTTGGAGGAATGATTTCGACATTACAATTAAAACGTTCTCGCACCTATTTATTGTAAACATCGCACATTCATAACCAATTTCTTAATGGTGGTCTTTCATTTTTTTTTTACGGTCTCGTTGGTGTAAGCGAGGTTAAAGCAAATATTCGCTTTTAATTTTAATTCACTAATCCTTCATTATCATGCCCTTTGAGAAAGAAACCGAACCGACCGGGGGAAGGAATTACGATCTGTTTTTAAATGATTTTCGGTGTGGTGCTACGTATTTCCTTACAAATAAACAAGGCACGAAAACAAAAAAAGGAAGGAAAAAACAAAATATATGGGGAGAAAAATGATCGTGAGCGGGAATATTTATTATGCTGGTAGAAAACAAAAGTGAAGTTCTCACAAAACACGGTCCAGCATATAAGAAGAAGTAAAAATCACGATAATAATCTAACTTGTTCGAATATTATTTTAATGGGTCATTTAAAAAAAAAAAAAAGAGGAAAAAAATGTATATATTACCTTGCATATAAACAGTATTCGTTCCGTAAAAAAAAAAAAAAAAAAAGTTTCATTTCGAATTTATACCTCCTCTTTTTATTAATGATATGTTTTCGTCGTCACGACTTGTGTACTTTTTATAATTCAAATGAAATCAATCAAATGAAATCCACAATCAGATGAAAAAAAGATGCTTTTCTCAGGAAACGAAAAAGCAACCGAGACGAGATAGTAATTTTTTATCGAAAAAAAAATGGCGAAATTTCAAAAAAATTTCCACTTTCTTCCCTCCCCACTAGCCCCTCGAAAAAAAAAAAAAACTTGAGCCATAATTCGCAAAATATTTGTGACAGCCTCGTCAGACAAGATCACAGACTAGTTTATCAAAATGTCGAGACGATCAATTTTCAATTTTAAGTCTGTCGGTCATTTTCGTTTTAAAATAAAGTATTACTGTACTTTACTTCAATCACATATAGGGATTTCATAACCCGCGCCGACTAATCCTCTTATGCTATACAAAGATTCAATCGCAAGATTTTACATTTAAAACTTTTAAATTTATTCATTGAAATTTTGGGTGTGTGTAACGCCGTAAATGACTTTACAAAAGGGGTTCCTTTTTTTTTTTTTTGAATTTTCTTTTTTTAAGTTTATTGAAATCCAAATTTATTCTTTTAGTCCACCTATTTTTAACGGTTCTTAATTGCGACGAGCTATTCATATTCAGAAAAAAAAACCGCAAAAAGAATACTAAACGGGATGTTATTACATCAAAACGATTTAAAATCGTATTAAGTAACAAATATCGAAAATTAGATATTTGTATCGATGAAAAAAATATACGTATTTGGCCATCATTTTTTTTTGTGAAACAACTTTCGTTCAGGTAATTACTTACGCAAAAAAAAAAAAAAAAGCTAGAAGATCCGCTCTCTATAGCAATTATTAATAAAGTGCGTTTCCTAGTTTTTAAGCAGAATTCGTCGATCGGTTTTGACTTCTCTTTTTTTAAATGCACATTTTAACGCGTTCGATGAATGAAAAAAAAAAAAAAAAGTATGCATATGCGCGTACATTACGGAGAATAGATCCAAAGCCAGCGATTACTTTTTGAGTATATAACTTTATGAATCAGATTATTATAGACATTAAAGAAGAATAATTTGTGAATGATATCAGATGGAAATACCACCTACATTGCCAAGCAGATAAAAACTGACTGGTTGTTTTGAATGAAAATATTTATAAGTTAAATAATTGCGGGAGTCGCATTATTAATTTAAATGGCCGAGAGTAAAAGTTTTGACCTTACCTCCCTAGACGGGCGATTTTCCACTTCTTCGCTGCGGCGAGGAATTTTCTTGGGCTTTTTGGCTGCAATCGGACAGTCCTGCCAACTGCCGTTCCATTCAAACATCAGTTGTATAGCCCTTTGAATTATCCGTGTCATAGCCAACTTGGTACTCTCCTGATTTTAAACTGAAAATTTGCTGATTTGGTTTAATTTTTTTTTTTCTCGATTTTGAAAATCTACCTAATCCGAACAGCTTTTGCTTCCAAATTAAGCGATTCCTTTCTCTTTTTACTGTCATTTCTTTTTACTGTCTTTTCTTTTGCAGTGTGTTCGCATATACTGTATTTCACCTCCTTACTGCAATTTCTGGTTCAGCTAATACGGACTTCATATGAAAATCTGTAAAGAAATAAAAATACAAAACGGTTTAGTTTGATGATGAATACTCCCTCCACCCCAAAATAGTTTGTGTGTTTTTAATTTTTATTTTCCATTTCCATGGGCGGAACTAGAATTATTTTCTGGGGAAGCTAAGAATAGGGAAAAAATTTTACGGTGGGTGCTGACCCTATTCAGATTATATAATTTTCAAAATTCTGGAGGGGGGGGCTATTCTTTCAGCCCCCAGCCCCCCTTTTAGATCCGCCCATGCCCAATTCGTAAGCTTTCGATTTTTGCCTGAACTGTGTGTACCACTTAACCCGCACACTCGAAAACTTTTTCACAACCCCTTCCCACTCCCAGGGTCCCCCCCCCCCTTGGCTTGAAGAATATTTGGACCTTTTGCAAATTATATATGATTTGCAAATCCACTGTATTGCAAATGATCCAAATTTGTTTTGGAACATTTGCCATTTGGACCTTTTGCAAAAATAACGTTTTGCAAATGTCCCAAACCAGTTCTGGACCATTTGCAATATAAACGATTAGCAATTAACCCAATTATACTTGCCTTAAAGTCAGCCCCCCTCCCCCTCCCCCCCTCCCCGCCCCTTCCCTGAAAGGAGTAAAAAAATATTTGAACTGGGAACCAAACGGAAAATTTTGATCCTACTCCATCCTGACTCTTTATTTTTTTAAACATATTGCGGGTGTCCTGTGATTTTCTTTTGGACGTTCTTTGTTGAATTTGGATATCTGAGCCATATAATTCTATTTGATCGAAAGCAGCAGAATCAGCTTAAAGGCTATCAAATGATTTAAATCAAATAGTAATCAATCATTAAATTAACGTCTTTTCAAACAAAAAGTGAATATAAATATGTAAGGCTTTTTTTTCGCGCAATCATTTTACATTTCGCTGTTTGAGTTAAAAAAATGAAAAATCGTTTTGTCGTTAGGCGCTTGGACTAATTGTGAAAATTACACTTTTTTCACATAATAATAAAAGGTCCGCGAGAAAATAATAATCGGGTTTAGGCAACGGGCAGGTATCATTTAATCATTCGCGGGGAACGTCAATTTTTCAATTATGTCTTATTTAGAGCCACTTAAAAATTTTTTAAAGGCTGTAAAATTAATATACCGAATCAATTTTAAATATATACGGGAAGTCGTGAAGCCGTCACTTTATACGTGCACTTAAGTTCAATGTTCCTCGCGGTTAACATGTGCAAAAAAAAAAAAAAAAAAAAAAACAATGATTAAATTCCGACATTGACGGTGTTATGGGAACAATGAGCCTATGATGTAACTTTTAAACAAATTGGACGATTTTTAAAAATTAAAATATTTCTTTTAAAAAAATTGCATTTTTTTTTGCTTAAATTAATAGACTCACAAAATAAAAATTAATGAAACTGGATGCGAGTCATGTATGCAACGGTATCATCATGACTGGCGTTGTGTTTAAAGACTATTCTGCATGGCATGAGGTTTTAAAGAGTCGGATGTTCAGTTTGTTTGGTCATGGTCTTGAACACACACACACGCCACACATTATTAGGCACACACTTTTTATATATAAATAACCCACCCAACTTCGGGCTGTTACCCTATCTGTCACCAGGTGTTTATAGAATTGAATACATGACCCATATGTTTTTAATAAATGATTACCCATTTTAAAAATGTCGTTTTTTTTTTGTTTTTCATCTTCGAAACCGCTATAAACCGTTTTTTTAACGCGTTGGACCTAAAGGAACGTCGTATGTACCATTTTCGTCTTTGAAAATACTTAGTACAGGTATAATTATAACCCTTGAGTTGTCATCCGGTTTTATTATGATTGATACTATGGTTGAAAAAGTAGTAATGCAAAGAAATTTCACGGGGTTCAATTGCTGGAATGAGTCTTGGGGAGGGGGTCAACCCGAACAACGATCTTGCTAACTATTTATTCCACAAGATCTGATGGTCAAAATCAGCTGCCTCAATAGATTCCCTACCATTTTTCCTAATCCATTTTTCCTAAAAATTAAGGCTCCTCCTAACTATTTTTTTTTCTTAATTTTTAATTTTCCTAGAAAACAAAATTTCCTAAAATCCCTTTAGGGATTTAAAAAATTAGGAAAAAAATTCATTTTAGGAAAGTTTATTTGAGGAGTCAAAACATTTTAGAAAAATTAAAAAAAAATTCTAATTGAAAAACAAAAATCCTAATTGAAAAAAAAAAAAAAATCCTGAAAAAAAATTCCTAATCCATTTTTGCTAAAAAATAAATTCTTAATCCATTTTTCCTAAAAAATAAATTCCTAATCCAATTTTTTCTAAAAATTAGGGCTCCTCTAACAATTTTGTTTTTCTAATTTTTAATTTTCCTAGAAAACGAAATTTCCTAAAATCCCTTTAGGGATTTAAAAAATTTGGAAAAAAATTATTTTTAGGAAATTTTACCTTAGAAGTCAAAATATTTTAAGAAAAATGAAAAAAAAAAAAAAAAAAAATTCTAATCGAAAAAAAAGATTGTAATCCATTTTTCCTAAAAAAAAATAAATTCCTAATCCATTTTTCACAAAAAAATAAATTCCTAATCCATTTTTCCTAAAAAATAAATTCCTAATTCATTTTTAAAAATTAGGGCTTCTCCTAACTATTTTTTTTTAAATTTTTAATTTTTCTAGAAAACAAAATTTCCTAAAAAATTAGGAAAAAAATTCATTTTAGGAAATTTTATTTTAGGAGTGAAAATATTTTAGGAAAATTGAAAAAAAAAAAATTCTAATTGAAAAAAAAAATCCTGTTAAAAAAAAAATCCTAAAAAAAATCCTAAAAAAAAAAGAAAAATTTCTAATCCATTTTTCCTAAAAAAAAATAAATTCCTAATTCATTTTCTAAAAATTAGGGCTCCTCCTAAATATTTTTTTTTCTAATTTTTAATTTTCCTAGAAAACAAAATTTCCTAAAATCCCTTTAGGGATTTAAAAAATTAGGAAAAAAATTCATTTTAGGAAAGTTTATTTGAGGAGTCAAAACATTTTAGAAAAATTAAAAAAAAATTCTAATTGAAAAACAAAATCCTAATTGAAAAAAAAAAAAAAAATCCTGAAAAAAAATTCCTAATCCATTTTTGCTAAAAATAAATTCTTAATCCATTTTTCCTAAAAAATAAATTCCTAATCCAATTTTTCTAAAAATTAGGGCTCCTCTAACAATTTTGTTTTTCTAATTTTTAATTTTCCTAGAAAACGAAATTTCCTAAAATCCCTTTAGGGATTTAAAAAATTTGGAAAAAAATTATTTTTAGGAAATTTTACCTTAGAAGTCAAAATATTTTAAGAAAAATGAAAAAAAAAAAAAAAAAAAATTCTAATCGAAAAAAAAGATTGTAATCCATTTTTCCTAAAAAAAAATAAATTCCTAATCCATTCTTCACAAAAAAATAAATTCCTAATCCATTTTTCCTAAAAAATAAATTCCTAATTCATTTTTTAAAAATTAGGGCTTCTCCTAACTATTTTTTTTTTAAATTTTTAATTTTTCTAGAAAACAAAATTTCCTAAAAAATTAGGAAAAAAATTCATTTTAGGAAATTTTATTTTAGGAGTGAAAATATTTTAGGAAAATTGAAAAAAAAAAAATTCTAATTGAAAAAAAAAATCCTGTTAAAAAAAAAAATCCTAAAAAAAAATCCTAAAAAAAAAAGAAAAATTTCTAATCCATTTTTCACAAAAAAATAAATTCCTAATTCATTTTCTAAAAATTAGGGCTCCTCCTAAATATTTTTTTTTCTAATTTTTAATTTTCCTAGAAAACAAAACTTCTTAAAGTCCCTTTAGGGATTTAAAAAATTAGGAAAAAAATTCTTTTTAGGAAATTTTATTTTAGAAGTCAAAATATTTTAAGAAAAATGAAAATTAAAAGGTTAGAAAAAAAATTTTTTAAAAACCAAAATTTTCAGGAAAATTTTTTAGGAAGAATGGATTAGGAATCTATTTTTTTAGGAAAAACGGATTAGGAAAAATGGTCAGGAACGGCCTCTATGACCCCCCGGTAAATGTTTAAGAGAAAAAAAATCGATGTTTTGAAAAAATGTCCGCCATATTGCATTCGCCATCTTGAATTTTTAAAAACCGACCTCAGAATCAAAATAGTATTATATCCGCCATCTTGAATTTTTTTTTAAACCGACCCGAGAATCGAAATCAGCGACCTAAAATTTTTTAAAAATTCTTGTTTTTCCATCCGCCCTAATCTCCAACGGTAATAAGATGTGCTCATATTCCCTTTTTAGGTGTGCAAGAATCTTGGCGTTTACGTCTTCATCTCTTCATTTCAAATCTTCTTAATTCAAAAATACAAATACACCGCTCTAAATGCTTGTATAGGAATCAAAATATTTGAGATTCACGTAATTTTGAATGTTTTTTACGCTTCACTTGTAATGTATACGTAAAGGAACGTGATCTTTGGTTCAGTTGCTTTAGTGCTCAATGACTTGACATAAGCCTTTGCATTGATGGTAAAGTAACCGATTCCGTTTGGGGGCAGTTTTCTTATTTTCTAAACGAAAAAAAAAAAAACAAGACTTTAAGTTAACCATTCACAGTTTGAATCCAAACCCTATAAAATAGTCACGTCCTCTTCCACCTATATCGATTTTAACAGGACATTCTTTCTTTTCTTTTTTTTTTTTTTCGCTACTCCTAGAATTTTCAACTGAATTGATTAATCAAGTCGGTAGGTATCGTGCGAGATCGCTCAAGCTGAACGAAACAGTGTCATATCATCAAAGAAAATTTTTTCACTATGACCAGCAAATTATCACTTTTTTTTTTTTTATATCGACGTCGAAATTGTTCAACAAGAAAGAAAACAACACTTTAAATACTTTATTTTCAAAGAGAATAGTTCAATCGATTTTCCGTTAACAAATCATGATGTTAATTATACTGTATACCTTTTTATTTTAAAGTGGGATTACAGGCATGATTTTAAAGGGGCCATGCGATTTCTTCCTTTTAAAAATCAAAAAGAAAAAAAAAATCAGGTATTCTTCGAGGGATAAGGCACGCACATCCAAGCCCGCCATCCACTAATTCTTTACGTCGTGACGTTAAACATTATAATTACATAATATTAACCGATTCATTGTTTTAGACTATCGTTAAAGAATTTTATTTTTTTTTTTATTAACACTGGCCCGGGCAGGTTCGCCCCTTTTCCCGAAATCTACTTGACTAATGAAAAAAATTTCTTTTTAAATACAAAAGTATGCTGCAGCAAATTGAACTTACTAAGCGGAATGTAACGTTTCAGTACTTCTTAAAAATCTTTTCAAGGTTAAAAAGTACAAAAACGCGCTTTTGCTTTCGTTTTTTTAAATTTTTTTTTTAAACTTCTTCAAATTCGTGTGAAAAATCTTCGGTAATAATTTTCATAATTATGAGTATTGCGTGTTTTTTGTGTTTAATCCTTTAATTTTTTTTTTCTACTAACAATGACGGTTTCGATTGTTAATCTGATTTTTTTTTTCCTGTTTTTATTTTTACGAAAAAATGGTAGTAATAATTATTAAATCTTCTTTTTTCTGTTAAATAATAATTGCGTAATTGGAGGTTTCATATATGGTTTTGCTCGAGATATAATTAGTGGAATATGGAAAATTAAAGAAAATCTTGGGATATGTGTCAATTTAAAGCAGAGTAAATTTTAATTGGAGATTTTTTTAAATCCAATTTGACTGACTTGGCTCAATTTTTGGTCAAGACCGGCTCATAATAGCAAATCCTCGTATTGCTTATTTAACTCTACGCCGCCCATGTTGTGAAGGCTTAAGATGAAGCATGCATGGCCATAGGTTTTAATTTGAAATTTTAGCCCAAAAAACGTTCGTATGATCAGTAGGGTGGCCCAAAAAAAATCTACCATCTCTGATTTTCGTTCCCTAGCAAAAAATGGGTTCTTTAGGGTCTTGGAACACTTGTGATTTTTTTCAGATTTTTAAAAAAATTTTTAGAGGTGGCGCCCGAATTTTTTATATTTTTTTACTTTTCGCACTTTTATTTGATCAAATTTCAAAAAATTTGCAGGTAAAAAATTTGACGACATAAAAAATTGATCTCTTTAAGGTATAATACTTCTGTATATATGTATCCAGCAAAAATTGGAGAAAATTTACTTTGCGTAAGTAGGGACGGTTTCAGGTTAAAAAATAATATTTTTCAAAATAAAAAACTTATTTATTATTTTATGGTGTCCCAATTTTGATTCTACTAGTACACCTCAAAATCGATTCTACTACCTCCAGATACCTTCTCCAATTTTTTTTAGATTTTTGAAAAATGTATAGGGGTCGCTGCCAGCCTTTATAGGTTTTTCTCGAATAAAGGCTTATGCTTAAAACGTGATTTTTTTTACCTCAAAATAAAAATCGGATTTTTTCAAATCTGAGAAATTACTTTATGTTTTTTGGCCCGTAGAATCCGCAAATGACCATAAAAATTACGTACGGTTGTGGGAAAAACCCGATATCTCCACAACAATTGATAATTAATGATAATGGTTAAAATTGGAAATTTGATCAAATAAAAGTGCTAAAAGTAAAAAAAACATAAAAAATTTGGGCGCTACCTCTAAAAATGTTTTTAAAAATCTGAAATAAAATCAAAAGTGTTCTAAGACCCTAAAGAACCCATTTTTTTCTAGGGAACGAAAATCAGAGATGGTCGATTTTTTTTGGGCCACCCATGATTAGCTTATGAGAGAATCGTTCTTTAGTATTTATACCTTAAAACCGTACGAAAAAGTGATGCAGAAAGTATGTTTAAAAAATAATAAATATATTAAGTAAATGTGATGTGTCCCGTTGTACGCACCAAAAAAAAAAAGGTAGGAATTTTGAAATTTTTTCTTAGAAATAAAAATGTCGCAGCAGACAAAAAAATTTTTTTTGTCAAATTATGTATAAAAAATTTCTCTTTTTATCCTCCATTATAAATATTTTTTTTATCCTCAATGCATAAATCCTGCAATAAATAATGCATAATATCTCGATATGTATCAAACTGAAAAAAAAAATTGAATAACCATAACATTTTTGCAAAGTTTTCCTGCTTTATGATTTATAAAAATTAGGACATAAATTATGCAAAAATTATGCATATCCAGGTTTTTATGCATAAAAAACGATGCAAAAATTTTCTAAAAATATGCATATTTTCGGTGCTTAAAAAAATGTGCATAAACTTTACAAAATTTATGCATGACCAAATTTTTGTATAAATGATACCACAACATTACATTTTTTTTAATATATTTTTTTTTGCATTTATTTTGCAAATATTTTATACACTTTTTACATCCCTTTTTCGCATGGGAACTATTGCCATCCAACATAAGAATCTTCGGCCGAACATTCTTACCCAAAATGGTCAGGATAGTCAACTGAATTGGCACCTTTGAAATTTTTTTATTCTTTAAGATTCTGGATACATTACCGGGAAAAATTCTCTAATCATTTTTAAAGACATAAAGCCTAGTCGTTTTTATAATTTTTTTATTTTTTTATTTTCAGGTAAGTTTCCTTGGATTTTTCAAGAGTAATCGATCAAAGTTTGTATAAACTTGGAATGTGGTTTATTGTCAATTTGAATCAGGATCGGTTAAAATCTGTTCAATTTTCTTCTGTAAGTATGGGAGTGAACTCGAAAAAAAAAATCAAAAACGAAATTTTTTTTGAAAATTTTGAAAAAATTATCTATGTCCATTCTATTAATTTTTTACAAGAAAAGTTGATTCTCCATAAACCAAGGAAAATTTCAGGAAAATTAATATGCTGACTCAAGCTCTCAAGCTGCTTATCCGATGATAAAAAAAAATTATCTCATAAATTATTCCATTTAAAATAACATTTTCATTTCTTTTCTATCAAAATCCAGGATGTGAATCATTATAAGGCCAAAAAAAAAATCTCATTCGTAATCATTTTGTTTTGATGAGTACCTAAAAAACACGCGTTCGGATACCCTTGACACATCACTGGATAAGTACTCCAAAAGAAAATTTAGACGAGCATGTACGTCGGTCTTTTTTTTGCATACTTTATTTTTTCAAGGATGTTGATTTCACTCAAAATTATTTTGATATAAGGTACATGTATCGAAGGAAGTGTCGACGCAATCTTTTAATCACAACCGGTAGACACATTATTAAATGTTTAAAAAGAAGAAGAAGAAGAAAAAAAAAAAGATTCATTCGCAGACTTCGGAGAGGTTATGGGTCATTTCAAATCAAATAAAGGAGAAGCTTATGAATTAATCGGTAGAGTTCGTAGTAATTAGTATTCAAATTAAAGAAGAATGATTATAGGATATCAATGGCCGCGTGTTTCTTTCGAACCGCGAGAGGTAACGGATACCGAAAATTGTTCAGTTCCCTTTAGGTTGTTTTTTTTATTTTATTTTTTTATTTGATAAGATCGTTCGTTCACTAGGCCCAGGTAAATCCTGCCCTAAAGCACAGAAAGTGTATGACCATCCGACCATTTTAAATTTTGTTTCGTTGAACTATTCGATGTATATTGCGTAAGTACGTGTACAAATTAAAACGTGATGTACGAATAAAATGTATGGGCATGCATAACTTTTTAAACGCCTACCCCAGGTCAAGGACTTCCGAAACTCGGAAAGACGTGCTTTTTGTGGATGGAAAAATTGCAAATAAAGAAAAAAAAAAAAAGAGTTGCACACAAAAATGCGGATATAAAAGGAATTAATCCGAGATGACAAAAAAAAAAAAGGTAATCAAATGGCCGATCAAAGATCAGGTGTATTTGATTTCGGAAATCCGGCGTAGTATGGGCGAACGTTCAGTTCCACGAAAGCGCCGCGCTTGTGTAACCCGCGGATAAGATCCAGAACTCAAGGAAAAACAAAACTCAGGGGGCCAAAATTCAAAATTCCAAACAATGCTGATTTATACCTAAAAATATTTGTAAAGGTCCAAGTCAATGACTCTAATAGAGAAGAAACGTCGGGAAGTTTGCCTTTAAGACATCCCGATGTGGGCCAATTTCGTGGCTCAGTGGATGAAGAACAGACTCAAGCTCAGCGATACTAAGTGTTCGAACCCATGTTAGGACAGACATTTTTTCTGGATGTATTTCATCTCTGAATAGATGTGTCAAGTGAACATAATTCGATGGAAGCATGTCAGACGATTGCAAGATGATAATGTGACTGCTGACCACGGTACTGTTTGAGGAACTGTAGTCGTTTGTAATGCATAAAGCTAAAGATCATCAAGCTTTTAGTAATATGACCATAGCTACTGCCTACGGCCTAGACCAACTGAGACTACAAGAGAACGGTTCGGGATAGGACAATAAAACTGGTGATTGCAGAAGTTGCGGAGATGTTACCCAGCCCTAGCAAACAAATCTGTACTTCAGTGGAGAACTATAGATTAAGTTGCCACGAATTCCAACTTCATATTTCAAACGTGACTTTACAAAGCATATCCAAGCGTTGCCGACTCAAATTAATGTCTTCTGCGAATTAACTTTTCTGCTTTGTTAACAAAATAAACTTGCTAGCAAAAGGCATAAAATCAGCACTGTTAACCGTTGAGCCTGTATACATTTTGTAAAGTCAGGTTTGAAATAAGAAGTTGCAATCCTTGAATGGACTTGGTCTAGTTCTACGCTGAAGTACAAAAATGGAGATTGTTGCTTTTCCCCTCTTGATACAGGGACGAATCCACTGGGAGGGGGGGGGGAGGCGATGATGGGGCGATCGCCACCAATTTTTTTAGTAAACTTCATCTAACTGGCAATACTACTACAATTTCAAGAAGACTCATGTTTCTCAGTTTTCTTCCAACGGTTATGTGCCCCTTAGCCCATTAGATGAGTATAAGGAACGTAACTTGTTACATAGTGATTTATTATAAGAATTACAAGACTCGTGCAGGAATAAGGAATGGTAGAGCTGCAGTACTGAAAGTGCTGAGCACGGACTATACTGGGGCGGCGAGCTACCGGGGAAACCCCGGTGCGCCTTCCTGGATGTGGCACCCAATTCTGTTTGATCAGCTTGTTCAGAGCTTAAATTGAAAACTTTAGTGCTTTATCCAGTCAGTAGCTCGCACCCTAAATAATTCTCAGTCCGAGTCTGAAGTCAAGAGAGCATCAAACGCAATGTAGCTTTTACGTCTTTTAAAACTATAACTTCATTTCCATCTTTTACCCTAAAGCAGGCTGTAGTGGTGTTCCGGATGGGGCCTTTCTATTCAGGCTCTCTTGAGTTTCAGCCGAACGTACACCTTCAGGGAGCGAAACTCTCATAAAAACTTATAAGCTGGCCCACCGTCCTCAGAGGCTTTGCGACCTCGCCTCTCGAGCTACGAGCTTCTATTTTTTCCTCCACCATCAACTTTTTTAAACAGGCTCGATTTATCGGCTAAAGAAGCCTTTGATAGATTAGTTTGTCCCGTGTTCCGCTCATGACATACGAGATACACCTACATTTCCAAGCTTTTGATTTTCTTCCTACTGGCCTTACACATCATAGCTATAAACATGAAACTCCAAAACCAACCACCGCATACCAACACGTCTGTGGTGTGAATTAAGCCCCAGATAGTATTTTCAATCCATTGGACATCCTGTAAATTGCCCATCAGATATCCACAGAACATCCAAATCCATGAGATATCCATAGGACGTCCAAAGGTCGCTTTTTGGATCAGTGCGGACATTGGTAAATCTAATGGACGTCTAACAGATATCCTCATGACCTCCTGAAGACGTCCTCAAGACTGGATAGACTTTTCAATCTGGTCTCTTTTTACTTGTGAGCCGCCTGCGCCTACACCCTTTTTATTGCTATTGCACTGTTCAGGCTAGTCTTTGGGGATCTCAGCTCATCTCATCCCATCAATTAACATGACACCTATTCACCTCTAAATACATAGTTTGTGCAATCATCATGCCAACCACTTATTTTGAAGGCAGACCTATCATTCAAATTTTTCCAACAGGTGGCGTTAATTGAAATTTCGTTTTTCATGATCGCTTAAGTTTGCATTTGCACTGTGCACAATTTTCCGCTGGATATTATTTTTATATTTGCTACCGAGAGCATGATAAGGCTGAACTGTATACAATAGTCAATCGGATGTCGACCGTAACGCATCTTATATGTTTTCTTTAAGAAAATAATCATTCTACTTTATTAGTTAGATAATGATGAATATCAGAGGTAACGGTTTCATCATTATTCGGTTTCTCCATAACAACAAAAAATAAATAAAGTTAAATAGGGATTTAAAAGGTAGCCGTGTAACATTAATTTAAATATAACGTTGAAATTTTTTTTATGCGAAAAATTTTAAACCAGTGGTCAGAAGACAATAAAAATCATTTTGGGCTAAATGATGTTATAAAAAAAACATCAAATAACGGAGCAAAAAAAAAGGTACGCTTCTTTACAACTTCGTAGTAAAATATATTTATTATGAAGTCATCCGCGCGAAACTAACCATCAAAAATGAGAGATCGAATTAATGGATAAAAATAAAATCGATTTCGCGCCTTTGGACAGTCCTGACCCTGACTCATCCTGATGCGAGAAAATGATTGAAGATATCACTTCACGATCTCGTATAAAAAAATAAAAATAAAAAAGATTCTTTGAAATAAACTTGTACTTAGCACTAACGATGAAAAATTGTAATGAAATGATCGACACCCGCCGAAGAAAAAGAAAAAAAATTCCGATCGGAATTGGGGAATAATGAACTTGTAATGAGTTTTAAGGGCAATAATTGAAAACCGGATATCGCCGTGAGTCATTTAAAAATTACGTCATTTTAAATTGGATGCTGAACTTGAATTTGAATCGAATTGTCAATGCAGTTCGAAGCCCAAGGCCTTGCACCCGTGAAAATGAATTATTCTGCTTTGGTATTTGTTCAAAATAAAAATAAAAAAATAGGAGCTATGCTGATTAACTACAACTTGTCACATGTGAAATAATCATATTAATCTAAATCGAGTTTCGAGTTAATGTGTATATAGAGTTAAAAATCATTACGGTGAAATGACACATTCGGCAGATGAAGCGATCAAAAAAAAAAAAATATCGGCGACATACCGCTTGGATTAATCATGATTCGGTAGTAAGGTCAAAAGGGGATTTTAAAGAATTCTTTGACTGGATGCATTTTTTTTTTTTTTTTTTTTTTGTGTATGGTTGTCAAGTTGCGATCAGAATATTGCGACACCCCCGCATTCCTATTGTTTTTTTGGCCATATAACGGTGCAGTGTCTATTTCAATTTGTCTATGTCATTAGTTATGCGACTCATGAACATGCGACCACCTTTCAGGGATCCTAATGGGACTACCGGTTAATTTTAATTTTTGTAAGAAAAAAAAAAATTAATTTAAGAGATCTGGCATTAATGTTCTTATTATGACATTTCGTCCCAGCGGAAAGGTTAGTAAGTCATACCCATTTCGGTGAAATAACCATCCATGCAGGCACGGACTGGCACATGAAACAACGGGCTAAATACCACCCAGAGATAGCAAATTCTATCCAGTCCCGAGGACGTCCTGAGGATATTTATTGGACGTCCATCGGATTTACTTATATCCGCAGTCTGCACTGATCCAAAAAGAGTCCTTTGGATGTCCTATGGATATCCCGTGGATTTGGATATTCTGTGGATATCTAATGGACAATCTACAAAATGTCCAATTGATTAAAAATCCTATCTGGGCAATGTAGGGATGCTCGATTCTGAATCGATGGTCGATGCATCGACCGATCCTTTTTGGACGGATTCCTCGACAGATCCAATATGGCGGACCAATAAGTCACTCGCTAGTACTACATCATTTTTTTTAACATAATTTATTTTTAAAAATTAAAACAGTAATTTTAACATTCGCTATATTAAATCCGCCATCTTCGAATTTAAAAAACCGACTTCAGAATCAAAATCAGCGACCTTAATGACCCCATACGTACGAATTGGAGTGAAGAGAAATAAGTTTTTCGAACAAAGGTTCGCCATATTGGATCCGCCATTTTGAATTTTTAAAATCTGACATCAGATTCGAAATCAGCGTCCATCCCAAGAAAAAGTGTGTTATAAAATTGAGTTATTAAAAACTTAAACTTCGTTATAAAATTTTATAACCCGCCAAAAAAGACATCTATTTATAATTCGTTATAAAATTTTAGAACAAAAATTATTTTCAGTTTTTTTCTAAGTTTTTTTATTTTACTCTAACGCTTCCCGAATTTTTCTATTTCTGCTTTTCTTTATTTTTGGGCCTTTGTCAAATTAAAAATACAAAAAATAAACCGGAAATTCGGAAAAATCTGGAAAATATTATAAGTCAAAATAATTGGCGACTTCAAGGCACAGGTTCTATTCTAAAAAATTGAATTATTATTATTTTTTTTTTTTTCTCATGGAAAATGTTTAAAAAAGAGCCTATAAAGTCTTAATATGCTAAATATAAGTGCAATTTAAGCATAAAATTATTATATTGCTGAGTTAAAAATTTTAATCATAAAAATTTATAAATAGTTATAAAATTTTATAATCGGCCAAAACGTTATAGAGTTATAAAATTTTATAACGCACTTTTTCTTGGGAGCTGAAATCCCTATATACAAATTTTGGTCAAAATAACTTGATTTTGTCAAATTTTGACCGCCATATTGGATTCGCCATTTTGAATTTTTAAAATCTGACTTCAGATTCGAAATCAGCGACCCCAAAAATCCCTAAAGCCACAGTTTTATGGCCTCAAATACGTTTTAAAACATTTACCCTCCTGGCCGAGTAGCCGATACTTCTAATTTTTTTTTCTTGGGGGGTTGTTTAGGTACCTGTACTCTCTCAGTTCCGACCATAGTCAAATTTTTTGCCCTCGGTTCAGTAGGGGACCGAAAATTATTAGAACTTGCCATTTTTTCCGGGTTTTTCATCCATTTTTTTTTCTAAAAGAGGGGGGGGGATCGGGGGGTGGCATGAAAAAGGTAGGTTAAGTTGGTAAGTTTGAGTAGGTAGGTTAAGTTCAACAAAAAGTTCCGGCAAAAAAATCGAAAGCTTACGAGATGGGAAATAAAAATTAGAAACACAGATTATTTTGGAACAGAGGGAGTATTAATCATTAAAAAAATCTGAAATTCTTCAGAACTTAAATTTTGCAAAGAGAAGGTTTTTTTTTTATCCAACTTAGAGCAAATGCGCGGGTAAAATTAAAATCGCTTTTTTTTTTTTTAAAGAGTTAGGTTACATAATTAAAAATTTAAATTATTTTAATTTTTGCACGTTTATTACATGAGACAAATGCTAACGTTAGATATGCAAACCCCCCTAACGTGCTAACGTAATTTATGGACGGCCCCCTAGTTACTAAGCAAACCCTTACCCCATCGTTTGCCCGCTCTTCTTTCCAACCCAATCCGTGCCTGACCTTCGTGCAAAAACACTTTCATTCATATATCACAAAACACATCAAATATGTTTCGTAAGGTAAGGATATTAAGAAGCACCATCAAAAAATGACATGAATTAACCTACTGGGAACACGCAAACCGGTGATATCAACACTCATTTTGGTCACGTCCCCTTCCCCTATATCATTTTCATGCTCAAAAAAAGAAAAAAAAAACAGAAAATTAAATTTTAAATACCAAACTTTCTTGGGAGATTTTAATAGATTCCGTTAAAAAAACCTTTAAGTTAATTCAGTGACAAGAAAGGAAAGGTGAAATATTATCTCCAGTAGATTCGTTTCGTCATTGAATGATATGTGTGACCTCCCACTAATGAGTTGATACATCAACGCGAGAATTTTTATCAAAGAGATAAACCGCTTTAGCGTAAAAAACCTCAAGGCAAATTTATTTATACATAAACTATAAAGAAAAATCAATTAATACATGCCATTTGGAGTTTTTTTTTTATCGAACGGACTGAATTGTGTGCAATAAAAGTGATTACGGTTATCATTACTTTTTGATATTGTATAATTGCGTAATTACCATTATAATATAAGTAAGATGTATTAATTAACGGATTATTGAAATTATTTGGAATGGGCGTACAATTACCGCGTGTGATATTGTATTGTGACTTATGTCAGATTTTGGGTAGTTGCCGATATGCAGATTTCGTGAAGATATATATACCGAAGGCGTAGGGATTAATGCAAAATGTATACACTTTCCCTACTGTTACGAAATGATTTAAAGATTTTTTTTCTTCGTTTGAAATGTATCTACGATCGGGCCCACGTTCACCAGAGCAGAGTTAACGGTTGACAAATTGGGTTGCTCGATGACATTTCGTAGTTCGGAAAGAACGGGCTTTTAACTAGAGTTTGGATGGGGGAATAAAGGCGAATTTATAATTAACATTATAAATTAAAAGTGCCAATATGCCTTCGCTTTGTTTCGAAAAATTTCTCTTTCGGATTGATAAAGCCTATCGGTCCCTGGGTTTCATCTTCCGTACTACCTTGCGCCTCCAGGATGTGGACACTTATAAAATCCTCTACTCCGCCTTTGTTAGATCAAAGCTGGAGTACTGTTCCTCAATTTGGTGCCCAGATACTTTAACCACATCCCAGCTTGTTGAGCGCATTCAAGAGCGATTTGTCCGTCTTGTCTTTTTCCGCCTTAATGGTTTTTACCCAACTTTCCCGAACCAAATTTCTTATAAACTCCTGCTCTCTCATATTGACCTTGACCCTCTATCCCTTAGGCGTTTCAAACACGATCTTTTTTTCCTCCATGGCTCCATTAAACTCCTCCATCTCGGACAGTCATCTCCTAGGCAGAATTGGTTTCCAGGTTCCCTTTTGCACTCTCCGAAGGTGCCCCCGCCCCCTGCTCTCCTCTTCACTTTGTTCCTCCGCATCCGATCTGTCTCGCATGATCAATAGTGTCAATGCACACCACCTGCGCCTAGACATTTTTCCCCCCTCGGTACTTTCAAGCAAGCCCTAAACGATGCCCTTTTCCCTTAAGAGAAAAAAAGTCAATTTTTTTTTTCGCGGAAAAAAAAATCCTTTTCCTTTCCTATCGGGAATTTCGCGTAGATCACGAATCTGAAGTCCGTTTTTTAATATCTGGTTTGGCCTTTGAGTTAACGGAGAAAATGTGACAAGAAAACCTGGTTAAGTGACAAAACGCACTAAGTCCTACGTTTGGCTCATAATTTGGCCTCTAACTCAAAAGCCGAACCAGATATTAAAAAACGGACTTCAGATTCGTGATCTACGCAAAATTCCCGATAGGAAACGACGTTTTTCCGCGAAAAAAAAAATGGTCGACTTTTATTCTCGTATGGGAATTTCGGAACTTAAAGCTCAAGTCGGCACGCTTTCCCGTTCAGTAAAAAATCTGAAAAAATTCAGGGTTCATTGGGACCCCATAGAAAACGAGATTCCACCCGGCCCGACATCAAATTCTAAAATTCGCAAAATAAGGGACACCCTAACCTAGATTTCTGATTTTTTTTGCTCAAACAAAATTAAAAAAAAAAAAATTATAATTTTCTGACGTTCTCTTTTTGATTTTCCTGCCAGCTCATCCCGTTTTTCCGCAAGATTTGACAAAAACAGCAACGTAAATTTTTTTTCAACTCCGCAGCCTAAACAAACCCATATTTATTTTTTTTTCTTTAGTAAAATCCCTCATTATTTTGTAGGTGTTCCAAGATCTAACGAAGAAAAACAATGTCACAATTGTTATTTGAAGTGTCAAAAAATATCGATACTAACCTTGGAACGTAAACATGCAATAATTGGAAGAGTAATCTACGTCGCCTTAAATCATGCATCTCAAAGTGGGAGAAGAAAACTCATTCAAATTACTGGCCATTCTCAAACAATGAATCATAAACATAAAGTCTGCAGTACAATTTTTTTTTTTTCTTTTTTACGATGTATTTTCTTTGAGTCATGGTTTGGACTTCCTAAGTCAAAACAACCCGTAATTTATTATATGTTTGTTTTGTAGAACTGAAATGCTACCCACGCCGAAAATTTTCGGTAGCCAAATAAAACGCAAAAAAACTTACGAGTCGTTGTACTTTCGGTTTTTTTTCCTCGTAGCGAAAAAAAAAGACGTTATCTCGGTATGCTCAAGATATTCAAAAGACCTTACATATGTTGGTATCGTATGGAAACACCTTGAAGTAAATCAAAGAACCGTGACACCATCCCAACTTCATTAATATGATAGTCACGTGCTACGAAAAATCATCCCTCCAAAAAAAAAAAAAAAAAAACTCACCCCCCTTACAAATTTTTAATTATAACACATCTGTCGGATGAAATATTAAAAATTGTTGGTTCGTATGTCAATCATGTAATGCGGATTTGGGCGGCGACTTAAAAATGGTTTTGCAAAGATTTTTTTTTTTTTTTTTTTTTTTTGCTTTTCTAATGCGTGTCGGAAGATAGTTTTCGATCTAGATATTTTGGTTCGTGAGGATTATAACATCCTTCCACGATATAATATTTACGACAACAGGCGTTAACTTATTAGTGATTGCAGAGTACGATCGAGTTAATATTTCTTATGCTTTCTAATCATTATCTTTCGTAACCAATGGTAAAAGCAATAAGTGATTTCCTTTTAATGCTCATATGTTTTCTATTGTATACTGAGGTAAATAAACGCGATCATTACTTTTTTAAGATTTCTTTCCTACTTTTAAAAATTTTTTCTTCGATTGATAATTACGGGCAAAGGTTTCGATCGTACGGTTTTAAATATATTATGTACAGTCTCGAATGGCGATGTTGTCTTGTCTATTACCTAATACAAGTTGGAACCAGCTCCTGAATTTTTTCGATGTTCTGGCAAACGTTGAGTCAGGTCTGTTGCCAGCCAGGGGCAAAAATTGGCTCAGCCCCTGTGAGGAGGTTCGAGCCTCCCTCACTGATTTTTGACGTAGGACTACGTCTTGGGGCTCGGTCCTGAGGAAATTGTCTGTCCGGGTGTCGGTCTGTTCGCACCAAAAATTAATATTTAATTAATATTTTGACTATTTTTTATTAGTTTTCTAAAAAAATTACAAGAAATTTAAAGATAAAATTTTATATTAAAATTAGACGACATAAACGAAAGCATGGACTTAGAAAATTTCTTGTAAATTTTCAAGATGCTTAACTTTTACAAGAAACTTATAAAGTTGCTAAAGCAAAGACTTGGAAATTTCTTGAAATTTTATTTAACTTTCATTATAAATTTTCGCTATTTTTTTTAAACATTAAAATTAGACTACCTACATGAATAAAACAAAAGAACTTAAAAATTTTTAAAAAAATGTTACCTACATTTTTTAATTTTGTCCTTTTTCCTTTAGTTAAGAATATGAGCTAAAGCAACGTTTTAATATTAAAACTTTAATTTTGAAGACTTTAATTAAAATGTTGATTAATTTTTTTTAACTTTTGACCTTTTTTATGAAAAATTTAAAGTTTTTTTCGTGCCAGGATAAAAATTATATTTTTATCAAAAAATTTGAATTTTTCGACCAAAAACAAGCAAAAAAAATGCCTTAAAATTTTAAAATCGTTTCATTGTTTAAATTTAGCAATATTAGGACAATACCCCAAACACATCGTCATACTTAGGGATATGTCTCCATTCCAGTCGGATTTTCATTAATACAATTTCCCATGTTAAAAAGGAGCATTTGAAATCCCCGTTGGAAATATTTTCGCTCACTTGGCCATTACTCAGAAAAAAAAAAGATTGCTGATTCGAAATCAAAAATGCCTTGTGACAAAACATCTTCTTCAAAATCATGCGAAAACAATAAAAATGTCTTGTCAAAAAGCAACATGTCCGTTGTCGCGAAGAATTTTTGCTTTGCTACGAAACATTCCGGTTTTGTTGCAAGACAGAACTTGTTCAAAACATTTCCTTTTTTGAGTGTTCCGAGGTATGCATACCTTTATGTACCCTTAAAAAAAGGTGCTCAGCCTCCCAAGGGTTTTGTGAACGTGTGCATGAAAAGGATCTATTGACAGTTGTCGAGAAGTTTGTTTTGGTTTTCGTAAACATAAACAACCGCCATTTTGTCAAAACAAAACAAACTATGCGACAACTGGCTACAGATCCCCCCAGACAACAAATTTTGGTGTAAAACACGTGTAATACACGTGTTGGTTTTGGTGTAATATACGAGTAACTTACACGTGTATTATTCGTGTATTTTAAGATAAATTTACACCGTTTTTACAATTTGGGTTAAATACATAAAATTACATATAACCATATGTGATTTTATGTATTTAATTCAAATTGTGTGACCTCAAATAATGCCACAGATATTTTACATACGATTATTAACAGCCATTCTATAAAAACTTCATTTTAAAGATTTGACTAGTTATAAACTTGAATTTGCATATATAATTGAATCAAAAAACAAACTGTACGCGGAAAACCACCGACTCATAATATCTTCCTTCCAAAATCGAAATTCCGAAATGTCTCAACTTGATGATCCTATATAGGCTAAATACAATATAAAAATACAAAAATCAGAATTTTCGGAGTGAATCCTGATTTTTAAAACGAGATTTTCAGTTTTTACAATACAAAATTTCGGGAATAGCCAGGATATGTACACAAAAAAAATTGATATCTCGTTTATTTATAAGGTTGGAGGCATAAAATTTTGCATCCAGGGGTTTATCGATCCGAAAAATCCAAATCTGAAGTCAGAGTCACGAAAATGTGAAGTCTTTATGCTTGATACAGGTAAATTAAAGCCCAAAATATTATAATTAGACGCTAATTTACAAAATAGTCAAAGTATCGGCTCAAGTGCCTCGACTCGTTTTTTACCTTTTTTCCTTTTACGGTTTTATCTTTTTTCCCCGGATAAATACCGTGTAAAAAGTCTTAAAATTTTTTTTTGTTTTTAAATCAAAATCTTTCCTTTGCACAGGGTTTAAAATTTAAGTTAAAAAAACCTTAAAAAAACCTCCTTAATCAACATTCTACCATTTTCAAAAATCAAAGTAGAAATTTAAGTTAAAAAATATAAGCTTAATTTAAAAAATTTTTAAAAGGAACAAAATAAATTTGAATACTTAAGGTGGAATAACCAACTTGACTAGTAAACGCTTTGAAGA
Source organism: Liposcelis bostrychophila (assembly GCA_037577465.1). NCBI lineage: Eukaryota > Metazoa > Arthropoda > Insecta > Psocodea > Liposcelididae > Liposcelis > Liposcelis bostrychophila. Next base: position 20,074,929 of record CM075211.1, on the reverse strand, counting down.
AAAAAAAGCTTATTTTAAAAGGTTATTTAAGCTTATTTTTGTTACTAATTATATACTTATTAAGTTAGTTTTGTTTATAAAATAATACAGAAAATATTTTGATAATGTAAAAAAATTTAGGTGTAAAACTTGTGTAAATTTGTCTTAAAATACACCTATAAAAGACGTGTAAGGTACACGAAAAATACACGTGTATTTTTCGTGTATTACACGAGTTCGGTTGTCTGGGCCTTTTCATATTAAATCGACTGTCTTTGGACGAAAAATAACATATGGATATTCATGGATATCATGGAATCAACATATGGATTTTCATGTTTTCCGACACCCTAATCTCGAATCTAATATCGGATTTTACGTAGAGGACACGTGCGGCCCCCCAGAGAATCAACTTGTTTTAAATTAACTGCCTCCCGGAAGATTACCTTGTCTTAATTTTTCAAAAACCGATTATTTTTTAAGTAATAATAATTAAGAAACTGAAAATTTTAAAAGTTAAAAGCCCGCCATCTTTAATTTAAATTTTTACAAAATTTGGACTTCAGATTCAGAATTAGCAGCTCAAAAACCCCCCCCAAAATATTTCTTTTTGTTATTTTTAAACTTATAAACACCTTTACACTAAAAAAGCTGTTTTTTTCATAAGCTAAACATAGGTGAAGAATTCTTGTTAAATATTGCATAAATGATTGTCCTCATTGATGATTTACTTGCATTTTCAAGTTCATAAGAAAAAAAAAGAGCAATAAATAAAGCGTTTACAAAATTCAAATCAAAAAAATCTGTAAAATATTAAATAAGATTTTACCAACCATCCGCCATCTTGAATTTTTTTTTTTTTTAAATTTTGACTTCATATTCGCCCATCTGGATCCATGGGATGCAAAAGGGATTAAAATGAGAAAACAATGAAAATATCATGTCAAGAAACAACCTGTCCGTTGTCACGAAGCATTTTTGTTTTGCTATGAAACATTTCGGTATTGTTGCAAGACAAAACTTGTTCAAGACATTTCATTTTCCTGAGTGCAAATCTATTCTTCTTCCTAAAACGTACAATCATTAAAAATATCCCTTTTAGAAACTAAATTTTAACCGGCCTTTTTTATTAATCTTTTACTCAAATAATGAATAATTAATCCATCATAAATATTTTATAGCAAAATTTATATCTCTTTAATAAGTGTAGGTGTGACAGTAATTAAAAATGACATTAACATTTTTTTTCTTATTCTTGGTAGCAAAAACCTATATATTAAATCCTGTTCCCGAATACATTATATTTTCATTATCAATATTATTAAATGCATTAAAACCCATAAAAATCAAGATCATAATATCAATTAATTACCTTTTATAATTGTACAAGGGTGTGTTTGTGTTTGTTATTTAAACTCGTTTTTATCATATTTATAACTGGCGACGAAAAGTTTTTTTTCGTTTTTCTAAATTCGATATTGTTCAGAACCAAAAGAAGATGAAAGATCTCCGTTATTTCTTTTTTATTTTCTTTTATTAATCATTAACAGCAATTTAATACATGGTTAATTACGGTTCATTCATTTCATATTCACATCACTAAACCAACAATTATTAACGGCAGAAACAGGTGTCTAACTAAGTTATGAGTAAGTTACAAACAACTCATAACTTCCACGGACACTAAAAGCCATTTTAAATAAATGCCTTTAACGCATTTAATATTAAATTACGAAAAAAAAAAAGAATTTCTTTTTTCGTGGCTCGTATGTTAACAACTTCAAAAAAAAAAAAAAAAAAAAAAAATGTTGTAGTCCAATTGTTTACAGCTCCCGAGCATTGCTAATCGATAAAAAAAAAAAAAAAACCGTTTCAATCATGTCATAAGCGAAAGTAAGTCAATGCCGAAAAACAAAAATTGTTTTTAAAAAAAGGGGTGAAGTATAAAGATAACAGAACGTACGTATCGCGCCTAAAAATTATACATATACTTGATATGGAAAAAAAAAAACATTAAAAACGATGGAATGGGATGAGAGATGGGATGAGAAGGGAAAAACTACATACGGGAACAATTCCAGCTGTACCATTAGTTTTTACGTACGTTACTATGGCAGATGCATATTCCGCAATTGGTTTATCTTGTGTTTAACTTATGCATATGTGCAACTGGATCAGTTATTTCAGTATTTTCTCGACCGTTGATCCAGTCATCAGTATTTATCGTGTTGTTTTTCGTATCGTGTGTAGGTAATAAAACGCGCTGTGCGCGCACATTATGGATATTTTTCAATCGCGGTAATATTTCGAACGAGAATTTTTTTTAAAAAAGTAAGTTTTAATTTTTTGTTTTTTCCGCATTTTTTCTGGATGGGGTGATTATTTATTTTGGACACTCGAATCTAGAAATATAGGTAAACAATATTCAAGAATAAAATTATAAGTGCGATTAGGGAGTAAAGCCTGTCATATTTTCTTCCATTTTTTTTTATTATTATTACTATTTTTTTTTTCTTAAATCAGTAAAACACCCCAATTTTGCTTCCGGTGACATTAATTTTGGACCCTATACTAATAAAATCACCTATGCTAAATGTCTACATTTAAAAGTACCTACTCTTCTTCCGGTAGCTAAAACTCATTTGTCGTCCAATATTTTTTTTTTTTTTTTTTTTTTTCTTTTTGTGTGCGTGTGTGTGTGAAAAATAAATTTTTACATTATTTTTTAAATTGGCAAAATTAGGGTGTTCCATACAGTATTATGTCAATCTTTCTGTCAAAAAATTTTAAAAATGTCGGTCGCTGTATAAATTTGTGGACTAGCAAAAGAGTTGTCAGTAATCCAATGATCGGTTCCCTTTAATCACTTTTAATTACGTGATAATCGTTTGATCAAGGGAAAATTTCTAAAAAATGAATTTGTCAGCAACTGAATATATTACGAGGCTGTGACTTTTCCCGTCACCATTGAAACATATTTTGAGTCATTATAGTCATTCTAGCTTGTAATAGCTTAAAATTTTCAGGAATTTCAAAAGAACTTCGCACAAAATAATCGGGATTCGGCTATCGGATCCAAAAATTCCGTATAAAAATTCCATTTTTTTTTTTTTTTTTTTTTTTTTTTGTTTTTTTTTTGGTTTTGACGGCCAAATTTCTATTATTTTGTGCGGTTTGCAGCACAGGGGACCTGGTCCCCTCCGAAATATTTTGGGTCCCTTGTCCCTTGTACTTGTTCTGGCTACAAGTCCAGGAAAGCTTCAGTGCGTTAAAAAGAGTCGAAATTATTTATGACAAATGTTTGAAAAAAAAAAAAAAAAAAAATAGACAGAAAATCTGTAAGGGACTAAGAATTCCCTGCTTTTTTGAAAATTGTCTGGAACAATTTTCCTGGACATTCCATCTAGCTTAACTTTAGGCCATTCAGGCCAGTAAAGCCATATGCAAAATATTTAGTTATTTCAAGCCAATTTATGGTAAGGCATTAATTTTTGATTAAGAGTTAAGACTATTCTCGTCTTAAAGACGTCGCCTGTGATTTCAATTCCCTGGCAACCAGAAAGAGTATGGATCCGTAATTTTTATTAAAAGCAAAAGGCGAAAAAATTAGAAAAGCCATGTCTTTTTTATTTTTTATAATTAGTTATTATTTTCGACACATAAAATATTTCCGGAATGGTCTGCCGTGACCTTCTCTTTCGACAATAATAGGCAACAGGGAGATAGAGTGGATTCAGCTGTGGCGTCGCTAGGCATTAAACATTGGGGGGGGGGGGGGCAAAAGGAAAAAGTTTTTTTTAAAAAACGTGGCCTAAAATAATTTTTATTGCCCTTTTGCATTGAAAATGAAGCGTCATGAGAAATTATTGGGAGGCAAAATCCAACATTGGAGGGGCAATGGCCCCCTTGAAAAGGCCCTTTTTAAGGGGGACAGTTCAGGGCTGCGATTCCAATAAATATTTTCATTCGGAATCGGAATCGAAATCGGAATCTGATATTTAAAAAGTAATCGGAATCGGAATCGGAATCGGAATCGGAATCGGCATCAGCATCGGCATCCAAAAAAATATTTCCGATTCAGATTGACTTAAAAAGCACGAAAATACCGTTTCTACAGTTATCAATATTGGTTGAAATCGGAATCGGGATCTGGAATTTTTTTCCGCCTTTCGGAATCGGAATCGAAATTGCAGCCCTGTTTAGCCCTGGTTTATTTGGCCCCTCCTTTTTCCGCTAAAAAAATTTCTGGCTCGTACTAGAATTTCCAATTCCGCGGGACCCGAGACCCCGGTAGATTTTTTACAATCCCGAAATCCCGCGAATCCAGAAGCCTAAATCCCGGAATCTCGGGATTAAAGCATTTACTGGATTTTACAATTAATTATTAAAGTTAAATTGAAAGTTATGAACCAATTCTGTTTTTACCTAATTTTCGAGCTCCAGTTCGAATCTGAATTCATAAATCCAAATTTTTTATCTTTGGAATAATTCTTACTTAATTAATCAGAAAATAAAATTCTAGCGGGATGAAATTGCTTTTTATTTTTTATTTTGCATATTTTTCTTCAGCTTAGAACTCAAGTTTTTTTTTTTTTATTTAATTGGTTTTGTGCCATTTACCAGCTTCGGTTAATTGCTGATCATAAGATTATTGCGACTCAATGATAAAAATCTAGTAGTCCCGAAATCCCGAGTTACTAGATTAGTTAAGACTTTTTTTACAATTTCGGGATTTCCGAAGCCAGAAAGAGGAAATTATGATTTTTGTTACTTATTTCTCTAAGAAAGGAATATTTATGAAGATTTAAACTTGAAGCTCTTGGTTACTTTGTTAGGAAAAAAATATAATAATGGTGGCTTAAAATTCTGAGATCCATAAGTTAAACGTTACCTTTAAGTAGTCCCGGAATACCGGGACTGAGAAACTATCAATCCCAAACTTCCGGGATTGAAAAAAAAGATCGGGACTGGCAATCGTTGCTCGTATATTTTTCTAATCCTTTACTAGATAAAGACCCTTTAACTATCTCAGACTGACCCCAGTCTGCTTTTATTGCATGATCTATAGGGAACCCGCATAAAAATTTCAAAAAAACCGTTAGAACCGTTTTTAAGAAATTTTTAACAGCAACGGCCATCATTTTTTGTAACATGCGTAGCCATTAACCGGCATAATTTTTTTTTTCTTTCGGGAAAGGAATCGTTGACATGTTTGTAAGATCAAATGTTAGAAAAATAACGAAATCTTTATTGGAAGTGCCCTTATCGGTAATTTCCTCTTTTTTCTACGATCAGATCTTAACCTTTTTTTTTAGTTAAAAAAAATTTGAATTAACAAACACAATAAAATACATATTTTCACTGACCGAAAACAACTCAAAACTGACCAAATAAATACTATCCTAAATCGAAAACACCATCTGGCTTTCAAAGAAGTTTTCCCTTTAAAAATTAAAAGTCATAAAAGAAACTCATCCTAATCAATTATTTTCGAATTTAAAGAAAAAAAAAAAACTGCGTAGTCGATAAACACCGAAATAATGTACGTCGTCAAATGTTAAATCATTCAATTATGCAAATTCCATTGGAGAAAAAAAAATGTTTTAAAACAAACGAAGTCGACCTTGTTTAGGAAAAAAAAAAATAAAATAAAATAAAAGAACAACTCCTAAACATCTCATCCAGTTTTCTTATGTTTTCTGAATAAAAATTTCTTCATTTCCTTTTTAGTAAAAAGGCCGCCTACATTGTTTGTATTAAGATCGAATAAAAAATTTTAAATGTCCCTTAAATTTAAAAACGTACCCCGAGAAAAAAAAAAAAAAAGCACAGTGTATATTTACGAAGACGTATAATTTAAAAGATTTTAAAATTTCATTCAGGATTCCCCCTTTTTGTCTTTTTTTAAATGCCAATTCCGCATAATCGTTGAGTCAACCTGGACGTGAGTCATTTTTTAATAATGCAGATGATCTGCTACAAACTATGTGTGTCTACGGGATTCGTGTATGACCTTTCCGGAGGCATTTATAATTTTTTTAAAGGACGGACGGATGCAAAAATTTCCGTTTTAGGTATCTGATTTATATGACCCGGTTAATAAAAAAAAAAAATTGAATTCGCTTTGCGCACTTTTGTTTGATGAATGGGTCACAGTGATCATGTCAAAATATGAAATTTGAAAAAAAAAAAAAAAAAAACGAAAACAAAAAAAAGGGAGCGGAAGTTTGTTCCAAGGCAGTGTTTGAGCAATTTTTTTTAATTTCTTCTCTCAAAAGGCGCCCCATCTTTCATGTAGGAAGCTTTCCCATCTTAATTTTGCCATGTGAGCTATGGATTACAATATTAAAATTAACTCCTCAAAAAAAAAAAGCCTGTCTTGAATAAGTTAGCATGTTTTTGTTTTTCTTTATTTTCTTCTATTTTTGATGACTGGTAGGCATTGCCCATGCAAGTTTGTTAACCCATACAAATTGTTGTTTTTGCGTATGGCAAAATTAAAGTCTAAATCGCACTGCTTGCTGCTGAATTTTTCACTTAAAAAAGCGACTAAGTTATTATTTAATTCGCAAAACAAGGTTTAGGAGATTAAAAATGGTTTTGCAGAGCAGAAATTTAGAACAACTGTTGTTTTTGAAAAGATGTCTTACCAAGTTATTTCACGTGCATTGTAATCGTAGGGTCCTTAATAAGTGTTGGAAACAATATATAAATGTTGTTAACTTATACTGTACTTGGTAGACTGTTGACTGTACTTTAGGGTGTCCCTTATTTTGGCATTTTCGAATTTCAAATCGCTTACCCCCAAAAAATGGTTCTCCTTGGTGTACTGATAAACCCGAATTTTTTTAAATTTTTTTTTTCGACTTGAGCCTAAAGTTCCGAAAATTGCCATAAGAGAAAAAAAATCAGCAATTTTTTTTCCGCAAAAAAAGGTGGCCCCTTATTCAAAATTTTCGGTAGATCACGAATCTTAAGTTCGTTTTTTTATATCTAATCCGGTTTTTGAGCTAAAAGCCAAAATATGACAAAAAAACGCGGTAAAGTGACAAAACGTACCAAGTCCTCAGTTTCACTCGTAGTTTGATCTTTAGCTCAAAAATCGGACCAGATATAAAAAACGGACTTCAGATTCGTGATCTACGAAAAATTTCCGATAAAAAATCACATTTTTCGCAAAAAAAAAAAAAAAAAAAAAAAATTGCGGTTTTTTTTTCTTGAGGCAATTTTTGGAATTTTAAGCTCTTTTTTGGCCGAATTATCGTGTAATTATTATTTCTGGAAAAAGGTAGAAAAATCAAAATTGAAATGGAAAAAACTTTAAACATTTTTTTAAACACTGGAATAGCTACTGATTCCAAATATATCGTTAGATTATTGTCCAATTTTCTTAAATTGTGGCCCCACAGTAGCGGTTTCCTAGCCACTATTTTTAACTCGAGGCTTATATATGCAATATGAGTGTGATTAAGAGTTAAAAGCCTTAATCTTTAAGTAATGCCATACAGACTGGATTCCAAATATTTTTAATTTCTGTAAGATAATATATGAAATTAAATCGAAAACAAAAAATATTTAGACAATGTAATAGTAAAAATAAGCGTTGCGAGTATTTTAATTGTTAATTTTCATAAATGCTAACTTAGCATAATAAAAAATAAATCGATTAGATGAAATTATATTATTTTCATCGTTGTATGTTGATGCCTGTTTTAAAAGGAGTATATCGAAAGGAATGGCTATTTTTTCTAACACTCGATTCACGAGGGAAAAAATTTAAATTTTAGGAATCTAAAGAACTCCTTTGACTTTTTCTTGTAATTTTGGTACAAGTTTCAGCTTGTTCCAAGAAAATAAAAAAACCAGGAAAACAAAATCAAAGTTTTTCGACCGCAATTTTTTTTAAAATTATTTTCCCGTCGTTCAGATATATCAGACAAGTTAAAACTTATACTAAAAATTTAGTTAAGGTAAAGCACTTTTGATTCCCTATGGAAAGTTTATATATAAATGATATATAATATATAATTTAATGATATATATAAATATATATTATAATTATATGTATATTATAAATAATTTAGTTATAAATATTTATAAGTAGTTACAATTACTTACAAATGTTCGACTTATAAACAGTTCATAAGTACAAGTTAATAATATAAGTATTAGACTTATATTATAGATATTCTTATATTATATCTATAAAACCTTATTTATAAATCTGTACGTCAGAGCCAAAAGGTTCAATATGCAAAATCAAGATGGCCGTTTGTTATGGGCAAACAACGTTTAGCGGACATCTTTAATTTGCATATTGAACCTTTTGGCGCTGACGTACAGAAATAGGTATAAATATTTATGAAAAGTTATAAACATTTATAAGTAATTGTAAGTAGTTATAAATATCTATAAAACACTCGATTAATAATATAACTAGTTAATAATTATAACTATTTACAATTATTTACAAACGTTTATAACTTTTAATAAATACTATTAAAAGTTATAAACATTTGTAAGTAATCGTAACTAGTTATAAATATTTATAACTATTTATAAATAAGGTTTTATAGATATTTATTATAACTAGGAAGCGTTTAAGTATTACGTAAGACCGATTTCTTACTTGGGAAGGGGGGCGGGGGAGTTTGGTAAATATTACGTAAGAATTTCCATTATAACTTATTGCTCAGAATTTTTTTTAATTTCAAAAAATTAAGTTGTTTTAATTTTTTTTCGATTGTCTAAAGTAGAAAGATAAAAATTTTTTTCAAAAAATTTTAAAAAATAAAAATTTATTTTTTGACGAGATTTTGTGCCAAATGTAGCCATCTTCAGTGATATGAGTATGAACTATAAATTTAGATTTAAGAAAAATATTACTCCAACTTAAAATTGGCGTTTAAAAAAAAGGGGGGGGGGGTTGCGAAAATCTTACGTAATATAATAGGGGGAGGGGTCAACGAAATCTTACAAATTCTTACGAACGGGGAGGAGGGGGTCCAAAAACCCGAAAAAAAGTCTTACGTAATACTTGAACGTTCTCCCACTTACAATTACTTATAAATGTTTATAAATTTTAATAAATATTTATAACTATTTATAAACAAGGTTCTATAGATATTTATAACTACTTACAATTACTTATAAATATCTATAACTTTTAATAAACATTTATTAAAAGTTGTAAATACTATTTACGAAATATTTATTATAATTATAAGTTATAATAAAATTATTTATAATAAATATATTTATAATAAAATAAAACTTCAGGATACACCAGAAAAGTTCTTTAGATACCTAAAATTTGAATTTTTTTCAACGTAAATGGTATAGTAGACAAAACAGCTATTCCACCCGGTATCCGTGAAGCCTCCTCTTAAATAAATTGAACACTGGTTCTAATAAAAAGTATACACAATTACGATTAAGATAAGTTATTTAATGACCTGATAAAACGGGAGGCTTATCCTATTTTTAACCAAAAATTTTATTCAATACGTCAAAATTATATTGTCATATCCTACCATAAGATGATTTCGGTGCAAACGATTTATTTACAAATAATTATCTCTCGACAAAGTTTTTTTTTTTTTACTGTTCCCTTTTATAGTCTTTGAAATATAATAAAATACGACAGACTATAAAGGGAAGTTTACTTTGACCTTTGATGCTCATATTTATAAAAAGAAAAATAATTATATTTGCATGTGAAACCCAAGTGAGGGTATCCGTTGCATTCCATGTCTTTGGGATGTCTTAATCAGGACACAAGGGGATTTATGCAGATACATGCGGTCTAATTTACGCGTCTTCATAAAATACTCTATTTGTCTAGAGATAATTTTAAAGGAATCATTTTTTTTACCGATCGGGTTAAAATGTAGTTGCACTGAGGTCATAAATGACATGGCCTTTGACGACACATCTTCAAAATTTTCCATAAAAAATTTGAATTATTCTCGCTTTTTTAGGTCTTCCATGTTCAGTCCAAGGATTTTTTCCCCATTTAGGCTGCACCAATAAATCCGAGGAGCATTCAAATATGTTTCGATATCAAAACTAATAGCTTTTTCGCGTTTTCACATAACAAAGCCCTTTAACCCTCAGTTGGGTACCTCGGAATTAACCTCCAGGCCTACAAGCGCATAATCCGTTTAAATATCATTTTTTTAAATCATTAATCCGGTAAATTTCCATTATTGAAAATAATTATCGAAAAAAAAAAAAAAAAAAAACAACATTAAACGTTATGCAAACTCGATCTATATGCCCTCTCATATTAAATTTCAATCTACTTCAGAAAGATTATACCAGAATGACCGGATTTCACATGATTTTTCTGTCAAATTGAATGCTTTAACATCTAAGAAATCCGCGTTAAATCGTGTTTTCATATTTATATTTAAAAAAAAAAAAGATCTCTTTTTATACCCTGTCAAACAATTAATCGATGGAACAGTTACCGCAGTTATAAATTAGCGCATCGAACTGTTATTTTTATGTCATGTGTGGGAAATTAAAAGTAATCTCTTCGTCATGTACTCTTATATCGTGTCATCATTACATTGAAGAGATATCGAATTTTTTTTTATAGAAAGGTATTTAAAAGCCGAAGAGAAATGAGAATAAAACATTTAATGCTGTTTCCCCATTAAACCAATTAAAAAATTATAAGAAAAAAAAAATGGCATAGCGCATGTGAGATAATCATTATAGTGACAAGCGGTTAATTTATTGAAAATATGCGGTGAATCCTAATATGGTCCGTTCCATGACATAAATCACAATAAAAACATTACTGGTGAAAGATGATACCATATATCAAAAAGACAATATTCTTGGTTTTGAACTACCGTTCGCGGCGTTAAATAGGATTCGGAATTATTCCCCCCCGACATGTTTTATTTTATTTTATTTTATTTTTTTCTTATTTTTTTACGAAGACCCAGGAATGTCGAAGCCGGAAAAATATGGTCCATGAATCAAAAATAATACAGCGGCTCTCAGCTCAAACTGAGATCTTGGGGGGGTCACGAGTATGACTTAGAGGGAGGTCGAAATATTTATTTATTACCCGAATGTGATCATTAGATGTACTTTAATGTAACATAGTCGCACATAATTTGGGTTGTCTTTAATAAAAATTGTTGGCCTAAGATAAAGCATTTGGATGAATATCGAAAAGAATTATTGTTATAAGGAAGATTTAGCAAATGATTAGTGGGAAGCGATGGTTCAAAAAAAAAAAAAAGAAAAATCGGGTTAAAGACATGATCGTTTTTCGTGTATTACATAAATTAGTTCGCTCAATAGCGGTTGTTTCTAATTTTTTTCTTTGAAAAATGAAAACTGTCTTTAAAGGCAATGCCAGGGCAAATGAGAGGCTTTTAAAATTTTGTCAATTTGATTTGGAAATGTTTTTTCAGTAAAGAGACCGTTCAAATATTGCGTCAGCATATTTTAGAGGATTTTGGATTCCCCTTGTCAGCCAAAATAGGCTTCTTCTTATGAAGCTTTACCATGGGTTATCAGAATTTCGGAGACCCCCCCCCCCCAAACATGCTGACGTAATTAGGGACATTACATGCTAGGGGCAATGTATGTTAGGGTGTCCCTTATTTTTTGAATTTTCGAATTTCAAATGCTTAACCCTCTCAAAGTTTTCTTTTTGGAATGTAAATAAAAGCTGAATTTTTTTTAGATTTTTAAAATGATGGGAAAGTGTGCCTCATGGGCCTTCAATTTTGAAAAAATTCCCATTAAAAGCAAAAAATTTATTTTATTTTTGTTTGTGAAAAACCACTTGTTTCTTATCGGAAATTTTGCTTAGATCACGAATCCGAAGTCATATTTTTGATATCTGCCTAAAATTTTAAGCTAGAGGTCAAAATATTAGCAAAATTAAGTACTTAACACGTTTTGTCATTTTACGCTATTTTTTTGCTCTATTTTTATTTCTAGCGCAATAACTTAGGCAGATATAAAAAATCTGACTTCAGATTCGTGATCTACGCAAAATTTCAAATAAGGAACGAGTGTTTTTTTTTGCAACAAAAAAAAAAAAAAAAAAAAAAAATATATATATATATATATATAAATTTTTTGGTTTATGGAAATTTTTCAAAATTGAGAACCCATGAGGAGGCACACTTTCCCGTCATTTTAAAAATCTGAAAAAATTCAGCGTTTATTAACATTCCAAAAAGAAAATTTTGAGGGCGGTTAGGCAATAGGCATTTGAAATTCGAAAATTCAAAAAAAATGGGACACCCTACGTATGTAGTGGTCAGTCAAATGCGGTGAGTCATAGCCTTCTAAGTAAGTTAAGAATGTCTTCTATGAGTAAAGAGGGCAAGTTTTGATGGTGGTAGCCAGCATCAAATATTTGAAAATCGTTCAAAAACATTCATAGAGAGCCTTCTTCATCTTTACAGAAACCCTTTAAAGCCAGGCCCTACCAATACTATATAAAGTTTTTTTGGAAATTAGCGCGAATTTTTTTGAATATTAGAACGTCCCGAAACGTCCGCCATATTGTTGAAGACAATATATTTTTAGGTTCGTTTTGCGCAAAGTCCCTTAAAACCGACAACCTCCAAACTTAAAAATCCGTAAATTTTAGAATTTTTGAATAGACCGTATGCATGTGTCGTCATTTTAAGGGGAAGTGGTTGATGGCGGTTGATCTAATTCCATAACGAACTATTTAGCGTGACGTCACTGGAGGACAAACAATCTCACTGGAGGACCAACTTACATTGAGTCTTATGGGGAAAAACTTTAAAATTTTTTTTTCAAGCATGTGCTTAAGCGAATAAATTTTAATTACTCGTATTTAAACTCGTAATTTTTTTATATATCCTATGCCGTGCAGTTAAATAATTTTCTGAGTTTAGTTTCTTTAATAAATTGAAATTGGCTTGAATTGCCCATAAGAGCTCATGTAATCTAGGACGCGCATCATGTTAATACAGTAAATTGTGGAATTAAACCAACCCCCACTACTCCCAGACCTCGACTCCATTTTACTTCCCCACCATTGCATACCGTCTATCCTTAAGTTGTCGGTTTTTAGAAACCTTGCGAAAATTCAACGGTCTCCAACAATATGGCGGACGTTGTAATAGTCAGACAATACACTATATATATCATTGGCAATACACTATATATATCATTAGATAGAAAAGTCTATCCAGTCCCGAGGAGGTCCTCAGGACGTCATGAGAATATTTATTGGACGTCAATTGGATTTACCTATGTCCGCACTGATCGAAAAAGCGACCTTTGAACATTCTATGGGATCATGGATTTGGATATCCTGTGGATATCAAATGGTAATGGACAATCTACAGAATGTCCAATGGATTGAAAATGCTATCTGAGTAGAGACCTATATACGGGGAGAACAGCGACCTCGGGGTCGAGCTGTGATTGGTTAAAAATCATAACGTAAGCTAAACATTCCCACATATTACCGTCCGATACCATTCTGTACGGAAATCTCCATATTGCCGTCTAAACTGTATCTACTTAACTTATGGCAGAGAAAATAGATGTAGAGCGCCATGACAGTCGGGTCGCTGTTCCCCCCGTATATAGGTTTCTATATCTGAGTTGTTTAAAACATTCATAGACGAAGGCCATGACTCACCACGTTGACCGACCACTACATACAGCGCTCCTAGCGGGTAATCTTCCTCATGTTTGAACGGCCCCAAATATTAAGACTACCGATTTTTTGGAAGTTGTTCCTTCGGTAAAAAAAACATTCCGAGTTGTGACATAAATTCCTGTTGTTCACTGTTTGTTTAGTAAATTACTACAAGAACAGCTCTTGGAAAAAAGGTAAAAATAATCGAAACTTACCACAAACGGGCAGAATCCCCCTCAAGAGACGACACAAGAAACCAGCAACAGAAAGCTTTGGTTGCATTGCTTAGCGAGTCTTGAGAAACCTGAAAACATAAAGACCATGTTAAAATTTATTTTTTAAAAATATTTTGCAATTCGCCTTAAGTAGGGACGCAAAAATTCATTCACAAAAATGAAGAATTGCCATTTATACTTCGGGAATGGGGGTCAAAAAATATCTCAATGGTGCGCCAAAACGTGTAATTCCGGCGCTGATGGCGAAACTTTACGCATGGATGACCCTGAATTTCGGCCTTCAATTGTCGATACGATGTCCTTAAGAGGAATTTAATCGGAAATGACTGATAAAGTCAAAATTCTTAGGCATTTCAGCCATTAGTGCTTCCAATCAAACTTAATTTTTTTTTTTTTTTTTTTTTTTGTCAGTCATTAGTTTGTAGCCCAGTAAACCAGAAAAAAGGCGAGCCTAGTGTCAAATTTCCATCGCCTGCTTTAATATTGTCATACCTGGACTTAAGAAATCGGCATTAACATATAGAGGTCATTATAACTTGAAAAGGTCATAAACCGAGGAGGGACTTTTGTTGCAGGTACTTTTTTTATAAGGGGCCTTTTTATTATGCTTTCTATAAATATCTTTTGGTGGTCTTGTTATTAAGTTTAGCAGGTGATGATCGACCGTGGAGCATCTTTTATAATTATTTAAGCAAAAAAAAAAAAAAAAAAAAAATATTAGTGAATTATTGCAACGGAAAATATTTTTTTCCCGTTTTTTTAACAGTAAGTTCGATTTTTTTTTTTTTAATGTACGGATTTCGGGATCATTGGAACATTCAGTTTAAAAAGAAACTTTGGCTCTCTTACGCCAACGTTTTGTTGCTTATATTAGTAATATTTTTTTTTTCTTGCGGCTATAACGCAAACAAATTTTATGTGACTCCGACTGACCCAAACCTTTTTTCTGTTACTTTGGCAGCTTGCTCTTATTTTTTCGCGCTGTTTCGGAAAATTATTCAAAACGATTTTATTTTAAATAAAATACTGCTATGAATACAAAATTTAGCCCCTACACCGTAAAAAATTTTTTGTAAATAATAACAAATCCTATGTCAGAAATGGTCCACATAACTTTTTTATGTTGTTTTTTTCCAAAAGGTAAACATAAACAAAACACCAAAAAAGTTATGTGGACCGTTTCTGACATACGTTTATGTTACTTTTAACACAAAATTTTTTACGGTGTATGCTACAGTACTGAAAGCTTAGCCTTATAGTATATACATACATATTTATAACTAATAAGCTAATCATACGAATCCTTTTGTTTTGAGAAAAAAAAAAATATCCTCCTGCCTCCATAATTTAAATTAAAGTCAACAGGTCATGCGAAAATCGGCTAGTTTTTCATTAAATTGAAAACGCGTCACATAATACATCATGAGTCCCATAAAAACGCCCGGGAGGAGATTTTCAAACCCTCACACCATAATTTTTCCTTCTAGAACCTATAATAATTTACATTGTCACAGTGAATTATTTTTGCAAACACCATATCATCTCACCAGATTGTGTCAAAGACCTCTTCATGTAAAATCAGATTTAAAAAAAAAAAAAAAAAAAAAGAAAAAAACCTCAAACTGAATTATTTGACCCGATCTCCACCCTAATGATTGCGCCCGATGGTTTTTTTTAGAAAATCAATCAATTTTAAAATATTAGGGAAAAAATATTCAAATTAGAGATCGTTAATATGTCGAAATGAGTGGTTTGAATTTGTGGCGCCTGGCATATCCTCCCTGTAATAATCATTCACATTAGGAGTAATCGCGCTGGGTTAAAGTTTATTGTATAAATTGCCAAACTTTCTCCCACAAAAAATTAAAAAAAAAAAAAAAAATTAGATTGATAATTTCTGAATGATTTAGCCAAAAAGACGATTTCTCGCGCCTATTAAAAAAAATGCCTCTACCATTCAAATTTCTCAACTCGATAGGAGAAAAACCGTTAGAAAACAACAATAGATTCCCAGAGGAATAAGGAAGGGTGTTTTTCTGTGCGATTCAACAGGAATTAAGAGGGGTTGTGCTAATCAACCCATTTGTTGGAAGGGAAAATGTATATATTCCTATCGGGATTTAACGCCAGGTGTGAGGACATCCAAATTTTTTTTTTGACCATCCGCTTTTGTTTTTCACAAAAAAAAATCTGATTGCGGAAATGTCCTGTAATTTAGCTTTTTGGGTTATGGGATTAATCGATCATGGTAATTTAATATAATTTTCTCCTTTTTTTTTTTATTCTTTAAAAGGAATAACAGTCGATTAAGGTTAAGCGATTTTTGCATTTTCTGGTTTTACGAGTTGTAAATATTTTTTATTTTTCCTACCGTTTAGCCAAAATTTTATGAGGAAAAAAAAATGTTCCAACAAGATTTTTCTCACCGAAAATAAAAAGGTTAAAGCTACCTTTTTATCGATTAAAAGGGACATCGAAAAAATTTTTTAAGGGTAAAAAAAAATTATTCCCATTCCCACATTCTGGTTTTATATTTTCTAAGGTGTAGGGGTGCTGGATTTCTTTTTAAAATGCAGGTTAAGAAAATAATCCGTAAATGATACACTATGTGAATTTTTTTTTCCCCTTGACTAAATGAACTAGATTTTTATTTTTTCTCATCTCTTTTAATTAGGGCGATGAAGGTAAGGGGACGACGATTAAAAAGATTGTCAAAAAACCTATTGACAGCGATTTAATTTATTCAACCCATGTTAGGTCAACATTTTTTTTTTTTCCACCGCAATAATTTATATTATCCTCGTATTAATTAGATTAAAATAAAATTTAATTAAATTTCGAAATATTTAAATGTTAATTAATAATTTATAAAATCTCTAAATTTTTTTTTCCATCGTTTTTTCCAAAAAAATCGCATTGGATAAATGTTACAGTGTATGTGTAAGGCCTTTTTATAATCCTCCCAAATACGTAATAAGCGAAATTACCGTCACGATCCGTTAAAATTAATATGCAAAACGTATAGGATGCGTTTAGCAATGCATAAGATCATAGGTCTTTAAACTTTTTTTTTTTTTAATAAATTATATTTTGAGAAACTGTTTCAATTCGTCACACATATTGTCTAGCTCAAATCAATGTAATTTCGATAGGCTTAAAAAATCGAAGAAGAAAAAAAAAACTGATACTTTTAAAGTTAATAGCTCTGGCCTTTTACAGCTTTCACTCGTATGCGGTTAGGGGAGTTCAAAAATAATGGAACCTCTTCAGTGTTATGCCTATTAATACGGGAAATTCTAGTAAAAAAAAAAAAAAGGGAAGGGTTAGTTTGTTACTTCAAGTCAAGCTAAAACCGTAACGACCTAAACACATAAGTACAAAATAAAAATAAAAATAAAAAAATTAAGACTGGGCTATGGGGGCATATCCCTACGTAGGACTACGTCTTTCACAGTTAAAAAAAAATATGTAAAAATTTAACATAATTACTTGTTAATATCGGTCCACATAAAAACGTCAACAAACTCGACTGTGTTAAAAATAAAAACATTGAGCGGCCATAAGATCGTCTTTTATTTTTCGTCATTTGTTTTAGTCAACACAGCAAATTTGTTCTTTTTTAACATAGAAAACGTGACATGCTAAATATGTAGACCCTTTTCTACATAATTACATATTTTTTTTTACTGTGTTGGGGTACTGTCCTAATATTGCTAAATTTAAAGAGTGAAACGATTTAAAAATTTTAAGGCATTTCTTTTTTTTGCTTGTTTTTGGTCGAAAAATTCGGATTTTTTGATGAAAATATAATTTTTTTTCCTGGCACGAAAATAACTTTAAGATTTTCATAAGAAAGGTCAAAAGTTGAAAAAAATTAGTCAAAATTTTAATTAAAGTCTTCAAAGCTAAAATTTTAATATTAAAACATTGCTTTAGCTCATATTCTTGGCTAAAGGTAGAAGGACAATATTAAAAAATGTAGTGAACATTTTAATTAAAATTTTTAAAATTAATAAAAAATTTTAAAAGAAAATAAGAAAATAAAATTAATAAAATTTTTAAGTTCTTGTTTTAGTTCATGTAGTCTAATTTTAATATTTAAAAAAAATATTTAAAAAAAAGGCGAAAATTAAAAAAAAATTTCAATAAAATTTCAAGAAATTTTTAAGTCCTTGATTTAGCAACTTTCAAGTTTAATAAAAATTTACAAGAAATTTTCTAGTGCTGCTTCTCCACTGTGTCTCAAAATTAATTTTCTAGAATTAATTTTCAAAATTTCCGGAAGTACTGTGCTTAAATTATTCAAACATGGATTACAATTTAGTAAAACTGGCCGATTTCATTTTTAAAGCTTGGTTCAGAAACCCATAAAATAACTAAAGCACAGTACTTCCGGAAATTTTGAAAATTAATTTTAGAAAATTAATTCTAAGCCATAATTTAGAAGCGGCATAGGTCCATGCTTTCAGTCATGTCGTCTAATCGAATTTTAATATAAAATTTTAACTTTAAATTTCTTGTGTAAATTTTACTTTAAAAAAACAACGAAAAAAAAAGTTAAATAAAATTTCAAGAAATTTTAAAGTCCTTGCTTTAGCAACTTTAAATTTCTTGTAAAAGTTAAGTTCCTTGAAAATTTACAAGAAATTTTCCAAGTCCTTGCTTTCGTTCATGTCGTCTAATTTTACTATTAAAAAAATGAGATCGGTGAACCGATCAAAGTGCTTTATCGACGAATTATGAAATGTATATTATAAATAATATACATAACGGTTAGATTTTTGATCAGAGGTCCACCAAAGCCACTGTACGGGCATACGGAATCTGAATTTTGGAAAAATAATTTTAAATTCGGAATCCTCTACCCCGAAAATATTCTCAAAAATACGGTTAGATTTTTGATCAGAGATCCACCAAAGCCGCATTACGGTCATAAGGGATTCGAATTTCGGAAAAATTATTTCAGATTCGGAATCCTCTACCCCGAAAATATTTTCAAAAATACGGTTAGTTTTTTGTTAGCTCCCACGAGAAACCCGCCAATCAGCATCCAAATCGCTTTGTTGACGTAATCGATGACGTCATATCGTGACGTTTCAAAAGTCGACATATCGGTTTTTAGGCCTATACCCATACTTTTAGCCCTGCTCACCGTTTCTGAACCACTCAACAGAATTTAACCAAATTTCAATGGTAGCGTATCTGGATGAATATCTACTGCAGTACGAAAATAGGACTCAATCGGTAGCTGCGTTCGCGATTTATAGTCAAAAAAGATCTTGAAATTGTTGAAAATTTAACATTTTCACTCACTGCTTCCGAATCCCTGGATCGATTTAACTCAAAAACTAATCAGCACCTACATTTCATTAGAAGTTGCTACCCACCAAAAATCATCGAAATCCGTTCTTTCGTTTTTCTGTTTTTCCTCCGACAGACACTTTTTTTTCCACATATATTCATATATTCATACACACATACACACATACACACACACGGCCACCATCCAAATTTTGCTTTTTTCGGCATCAGGGGACTTCAAAACGTGTAAAAATATCAAAAACTAAAAATCTGAAATTTGTGCTAAAAACAATGCTTTATTCTCCCTGCGGTCGATAAAGCAAAAAAGTCAAAAATTAAAAAGAAAATAGTCAAAATATTATTTAAAATTTTCAAAGTTAAAATTTCAAATATTAAAATAATTAAATATTAATTTTAGGTACGAACAGACCTTCAACCAGACAGACAGATTTCCCAGGACCGAGCCCTAAGACGTAGTCTTATGTCAAAATTAAAATCTCTACCGACAAGCACAATGCAAAAATAGCTCCGTTTATTATTGAGTTAATGCCAGGTTATTACATTTCCAAAATATAAATCCAGACCTGCTAAATTAATACAACAAAATGATGAAACCCTTTAAACTAACAATAACCTCTGCGCTTTTCAAAAGAAACAAAAGCTATCAGGTTTGTAAACCCGTCTGGCGGGCCCATACACAGATTTCAAACTGCAATTATTGAAATCGTATTAAAAAAAATTACACCGCATTCCCCTTTTCAAAATACTCTCATTGCATTTATTGTTATTAGATAACATTAATTATCCTCATAAAAAAAATAAAAGAAAATAAAAAACGTTCTTACAATTTATCCGGCTACCGGACGTTTTTATTAAGAATTATAATTTTAACGCACAAAAAAAAAAAAAAAAAAAAAAAATCATGTCTGGAACAAAAAAAGGAAATTCGTGCAAAATTAACCCGAACTTTAATCAAACGCTACCATTATAAAATAAAAACGGATCCAAATTGCTTTCTTTGAAAGTAATATCATAAATCTGATTAAACGGGATATTTAATGAGGATTTAACGAAAAAATATAAAATAAATATAAAAAGCGTGGCTGTAGAGAGATCTGAAGATTTTAACCGGTGAACCGTATCATATAAGACTTAAAGTTAAAAAAAGAAACTGTAATGTACAACTTATAAATAAAAAAAATTATTATTAAAAAAAAAAAAAATCTTAGGATTGTTGTTACTCTTTTAATTACAAATTACGGATAACGCTTCGTGACTGATTTTTTCATGGAAATGAAGATTCATAATAACGTCCAGACCAGAAATCTCTCCGTCCGTATAAATTTTGGGAGAAATGCTACATAATAATAATTGCCTATAATAAAAACTCATAGTGTGTTTTATTAATTGTCACGTTTTTTTTATAAACTTGTTAAAAACTTTTAATACGAAAGGTACTTAATTTTTTTTTTTTTTTTTCTGGCGCTACGTCTTCCTATTAATTTTATCATAAATCATATAAATTGTATCGGAACGTAATTTTTTTCTTCTTTTTAAACACATCGTTTATTATTATTATTTTTTTTTTTTTAATATTAAAAAAAAAAACATTTTGAAAGTCAAGTCCTTTCTCAATTTTTAAAGTGTTTGGGTATACATTAAAATGTATGCTAATGAATTATTCAATTTAAATAATGTTAAACAACATACTGTGAATTAAATTAAATGTATTCATATGCATGATCAAACAAAAAAAACGCTGTAATCAGTAGATTTTTTTTATTATTTTTTAATGATTTTACCCTCAAAAAAATTTTTTTTCTGATTTTTATTTCGTCGGTGGCTAGAGTAACTTGAACTTATTTGAACTTTTTTCAGGTTTCAGCTTATGTAAAGATATACGGTTTTAGAACAGAAAGGAGAATAAGATCGGTGCTTTTAGACCCATGTTATGTTGTAAATAGACCCCTCTTATGAGATTTGACATTGAATTTAGCACCTTACCCCCTCCCTACATTGACTGGTTCATAATATTTGTCACTTTTAACTTGTTTAAAATTTTTAACACCGTTTGAGTTCGGAATTGAGTATCGGTCGTAT
This sequence comes from Liposcelis bostrychophila, assembly GCA_037577465.1. Taxonomy (NCBI): domain Eukaryota; kingdom Metazoa; phylum Arthropoda; class Insecta; order Psocodea; family Liposcelididae; genus Liposcelis; species Liposcelis bostrychophila. The sequence goes on along the minus strand of CM075211.1, from coordinate 20,053,653 downwards.
AGTGCATCCTTCGGGATTTTATTTTTAAAAAAAGTCCACTCTTTGAAACTTATTTTCCTACATTTTTGGAAAGGGGGGGACTATGACCTTATTCCCCGCGGCTGTCGTCTTTGGCTAGGTAAAATTTTTACTCTCATTATCTATAGATGTTTTTTTTTTTTTTAATTTATATTATTTTCCTAAAATTTATACCAATACACATAGAGTAAAAAGTTATGAAATAGGTGACATGATTTCAATTGCCACCAAAATAATTTTATGCTACAGGACATTCCATTTAAAATCTATTTTTTTTTTTTCAATTTCAATTAATTTTTTTGAAGTGCTTAAGCACCACTTGTCTGCGACAATATATTTTTACCGCAGCAAATAATTAATGTTACTTAACCAAAATAAAATCTGATAAAAAATACTGTGTTTTTAGCAATTACACCTTATGATCATTTTTGATGAACTATAAGTGTATTTTTTTTTTTTTTTTCATGAAAATTTAGATTTCACTTCAAGGAACGCGATAAAATTAAAAACATTTTAACGTTAATTTAAATAAAATATCCTATGTGTGTCTCCACTATGTTAATTAATTACATAGTACAATTAATTACAGGTTAATTACAATTAATTAAAAGGTTTTCAAAGGTACTAAATCCTTTTTTTCGATCTTGTTGGTTAGGTCCACATTATGGAAAAGGATATCGAGCTCCAAAGATTTGAAAAAGAAACTTACTCCTTTGTAAACCATTTAACTACATTCTATAATTAATTACATCATGTAGTAATTAATTCACCAACGGAGACGCAGCATTTAGTTTAATAAAAATCATAAAAATTTTAATACAATTTCAAAGGTAAATGGAATTCATCTTTCAAAAATTTTAAAATCAAAATGGAAGTTTGATACTAAAATTTACATTAAAAAGTCTTGCTAAAACTCATGTCTCATCTTTTTACGGTAAATAGAGAAATATTCGAAAATAAAATTGATAATATTTGTAATATTTTCATTGATTTTAAAATTAATCGAAGCTAACGTAAAGGAAAAAGTTAAAAATTTCAGTTTACAAAATTTAAATTTCATTTAAAGAAAATTTGATAAAAAAACTCATATAAAAATTAGTTTATAATTTTCGAGGCAAATTTTATGAAAATCTTATAAAAAACTTTATTTTAATTTAAATAATAATGACCCAAATTAAAGTTTCACTTCAGTCCTAACTCCTCTATATATCATAGAGCGTGTTAAATTTTTATTCTATTTATATCTGTACATCGGGGTAGAATTCGACCAAGTCCATAAAGATCTCACTGTTACACTATTAGAAAACTTTTTTAATACTAAGCTTACCATTCTAGGAAGCTCTGATAGGTGTATTAATCAACCTAACTGAAGCTATCCTGGAACACGTACATAGTAAAAAATATTTTACACATAATTTTTTTCCCCAAAATTTTTATTGGTAAGATTAACACGGGTTGCCATAGCAACGTCTAATATCAACGTAAATAATATGCCAAAATTAACATAAAAAAGTGACATACAGAGTATGTGGACCGCGTATGTAAAAAATTCACAAACGTTTTTACTGAAAACAGCCATCCGACCGAAATAAATATAACATTTAACTCTTTTTTTCCCCCATACGTTATCATCTTGTATTTTTTTAAATAATTTATTTCCAGGATTTTAATCTAGATCTTTTCTTCTTTTCAGTTATTAACATGGCAGATTTTCGACGTCAGCCAAGTAAAGTCTGGTGGTCCAACTTCCCCGAGGAAGAAGACTCCCGAATAACCGGATTTCTGAGTTGGGGCAACGGCATCGACCTGAGCGGGAACTTCACGGAAGAGCCCAAAAACAACAAATCGTACAATGCTGAAATCCGAACGTTGAACACTTTAAACTCGTCCAAATCCGAACTGGATCCAAAAAGTACAATAGAAGGAGATCAACGACACCGCGAAACTTTAAACTGGGAGGAACCGAAAATCGACACTTCGAACTGGGAAAATTCAGACTTAACGGGAAATCGCGGGAGTTCCTCAAGTCCGAGTCAAGGAAGTCACAAAAGCCAGGATTCCGGGTTTTCGGACTCCGAAATCCAACACAACCAACTATCCACCAGTCCTCAGGATTCTCCAGACTTGTCCAAGCGACTAGAATGTACAAAATGCAGCAGCAACGCAGCAGAAGATCCCCCGAAACAAGACAGTCAAAATCCAGAAATAGAAAATAGCAACGAAACCATTATCAATTACAAAAAGTCCAAAACCTCGGTCCAAAAATTTTCGTATCACGTCGTGGAGTTCAAAGAAGATTGCTGCAACAGTCCGAAATTTTTAGAAACGGCCATCGACACCGAAGAAGAATCGAAAGTTCAATTTTCAACCAAAGCTATAATCGAAAATTTCGAAACAAGCAAAATAAACGTGACGTCCTCACCGAAGCAATCCAAACGTAGGAATTTGATCAAAACCCATATATCAAGGACTAAAAACGACAACGAAAAAATCAATCAAATTCAAAACCAATTAGAGTTATCATTTAACAAATTACCAAAGAAAAATAATTTAACGCAAAATTTAAAATCTTCAAATTTAATAATAACGCAATTCCAAGCCAGACCGCAAAATTCCGCGACCTCGGACGATCAATCAAAAAGGACGTTAAGTGAAAGTGAGGACCAAACGTCGGGTAGTGTGAAATCATTTAATTCCGATCACACGGTGATAGAAAAACCTAAAACGAAAATCGACGTGGAATTCGATAGCGAAGGATTTAAAATACCAAAGAAATTAAACGAACAAAATGTGACTTGCAAGGGGAGCAATAATTTCTTAGATTTGACGGATATCGAAGGACCTCCCATATCAAGTTCGACGCCGAAATCTTCCAAAGTCCAAAGGCAGGAATCACCCACTCCGAAAGCTGCTAGGGCCACGGAAAAAAAGATAGCGAGCACTTCGACATTTGCGACAATTAGGAAATTGAAAGGTCTCTCGGAGAAGAAAATCAAGGGGCCGATCAACTTATTAGCTTCTTTCAATAGGTAAGAATTTTTTTTTTTTTCTTATGTAAATAAATTAAGAAGAAAGTTCCTGCTGAGAATGATCTCTGATACCCCCACGTTAATTTTAATGATAGGGCTCAGCGCACGAATATTATTCAAAATAATTTGATAAAATCGTCTTTTTTTTTTCCTGGAAAGCGAATCTGATTCACCTTTGGTGAATATGTTGAAAGATATCTTATAATAAGCTTAATTATTGCCAACTCGTCTTTGACATAAAACAGTTAGTGCGGTCAGTACTCAGACCTTCGTGAGTCCTATAAGGTAACACTGTTGCAAGTTTACTTCCTGGTCTTTATGGGATTTCCCCATATTTCGAACTTAAATACGTCTAGTAAAATTGCTTGAAAAAATACAGCAACAGCCTATGAAGACTATTTGAATTCATTATTGAATGGTTTAATTAAGAAACACGTCTTAGACATCAAAATCGACCAACATGTTCCGGAAATGGGGATTGTAAGTTCGCATTAGCTTGCCTCCTAGTGTCTAATATAGTCCCTGTCGCTAATCTGCCATAACTGATTCCGATTCGGGATTGTTGGAACTTAGAATTAATTAAATTAATTCCTCTTCACCAATATTTGTAAAGCTTCTTCAGGGCTAAAATGTTAAACTACAAATTGAAGATAAAACGAACAGGTGAACTACCGTATCTCCATCGTACGTATGGTTGGAGATTGTCTGTTTCGAGTGGTTATTGGAAATCACGTGATCATGCGACTGCAAGTTTACACGCTCATGTTTGTATAAACTTGTGGTCACGTGACACTTCCACGAAACGTCGAAACAGACTAATTTCAATCATGTTACGACGGAGATACGTTAGTTCACCTCCAACGCACAGAATTATTTTACATTATTTTAAGAATAATTAATTACCTCGAAAAAGAGTTAAAATAAATACTTTTACGTTTGACATCTTATTTTTAAAATAAATAAATTACACATAGTTACCAGTAAAAAAATAAAATAAAAATAAAAGAACTAAAAATAACAATCAGCCATATTTTCAAATTTTATCACGTGATAAGGATCACGTGATTAAGATGCTACGTTATTTAAATCTTTTACTTGGATCTTTTACTTGGAAATCTAGGAACGAAATCCATAATATAATTGATTCCGACTGATATCCCCCCTGAATTGGCGATATCGGAGCTTCTATTTTGCCTAAAATTGAATTTAAAAGCAGAAAAACAAAATTTTAGGTATCCAAGAAACTTTTTTGGTTTTCCCGAAATTTTAGTTCAAGTTTCAACTTGTCTTAGATGTGTCTGTGCGAGCGAAAACAAATTTTTTAAAAAATTTTTTGGTCCAAGAGTTTTCATACCGTTTTCCGAGTTCATATTTATTTGGCACAAGCTTAACCCAAGAAAAAGTGCTTAACCAAAGAAAAATTTTATAACTATTTATAAATTTTTATAATTAATATTTTTAACTGAGCAATATGTTAATTTTATGCTTGAATTGCACTATATTTAGCATATGGGGACTTTATAGGCTCTTTTTTAAACGTTTTTCACGAGAAAAAAAAACGGGAAAAAAATTACAGTTTTTTGGAATAGAACCCGAGCCTCGTGGTCGACTTACAAGCCGCCTTTATCCACTACGTCACTTATCAACTGGTTTTTAAAAGCGGCAATATGGTTCTTAAGTTGCCAATTATTTTGACTTATAATATTTTCCAGATTTTTCCGAATTTTCGGTTTATTTCTTGTATTTTTAATTTGACAAAGGCTCAAAAATAAAGAAAAACGGAAATAGAAAAATTCGGGAAGCGTTAGAAGAAAATAAGTTAAAAAAGTTCGGAAAAAACTAAAAACAATTTTTGCTATAAAATTTTATAACGAAGTTTTTAATAACTCAGTTTTATAACACACTTTTTCTTGGGAAAGTTGTATTAAAAATTATAAGACAGGAATAAAAATAAACCTGAGGTTTCATACGGAATATGAAATTTTGAGTTTTTAGGCGTAATTCGAGTATTAGACAAAACACCCATTCCTTCCGGTACATTCACACTAAAGCTTACTCTTAAGGAAAAACCGAAATTTAAAAAAAAAAATGTTAGCTTTGTCTGGCTACTTTTAACGGGACGGACCAATCCTAAAGGGTGAAGTTTTGCAGCTACTCCACGAACAGGGCGACGTGCTTGAACATGCTCGAACATGCTCGAACATGCTCACAGTATCCAAGCAGTGGCGTTACGAATTATAAAATATTGGGGGGAGAAAAGGGAAGGAGAGAAGAAAAAATTTCTATAAAAATTATTCTTGAAATGAATTTATTGGCCTTTTTGTTTCTGAAAATGCAATGCCAAGAGAAACTATTGGAGGGGGTCGCAGAAAAATCCAATACTAAAGAGCCGACCGCCTCCCCCCCCCCCCAAAAAAAGGACTAGCGACTCCACTGCTTTCAGTTAAAAATGCCGGTAACAATTTTTTCCCCTTAAAAAATCTGCAGATAAAATTTAGCGAAATCCAGTGGGCCGAAACATAATAGAGTCGGAAACTGTATATGGTTATTGTCAAATAATTCAATTCAATCTGAATGGATAATCGGAAGATCAACCGGTCAGATGCGATTATTACATTATTATAATAATAATAAACAAAACAACAATGCTTTACGGTACTTTTTTTTTTCAAATATGGTAAATTGAAATAATATCCATCGAGAATCCTCACTTATGGCCAATAAACTCTCCATAAAAAAAAAAAAAAAAAAAAAAAAAATACTTAAAAGAAAATAAAAAATTCATCAACCATAATTAGTATTATAAGTGCGAAAAAGTTAAGTAAATTAATTCTGTTAACCCAAAGTCGTTTAACAACGTTGATGAGAAGTTGTGCTCATGAAGATAATTAATCAAATCAAACGAAAAAAAAAAAATTGTACGAAGCTGATTTCGTATTCCACGTACGACGTCAAGCCAGGTCAAAGTTGAAAATTTTAACAAATTATGAATATATACGAATCCATCAACAAATTTTTTTTTACTTATTTTTACTTCCATGGAAAATATTATAAAAAATCAGATCGAGCACGAGCCGGATGCCAGAGACCTTCTCATCACCTCGTATCAAATTAAAACGTTAACTATTGCAGGAATACGATATTAAAAGCAAAATTTGATACGAGTCAAATGCGAGGTTTTTCTTTAATTATATGGGATACGACTCTATATCAGTAAAAAAAAAAAAAAAAAAAAAGTTGGCAATGTGTCATTTTAAAACTGTCGCATCATGATAGGGATTGCTTTGTTACGGTCGCTTATTTTATAATGCGATTAATATTTATTTAGAATCGAATATTTGCAACATTGTTATTATAATAACGCTTTATTTTTTTTATATTTTCAATTTGCCTTTTGATTTGAGAAGCTGTAGCGCATAGCATGTCATATCAATAATGCTTTTTTTTTCCTGAATGAAACAGTAGACCTTTAATTTGATATAAAACGAGTTTAGTTGGTCTGACATTTATTTAATCAGCTATTGTTGATTTTTTTTCTTTCTTTTGTCGAATCTTGTAAAAAAAAAAAAAAAAAAAAAAAAAAAAAAAAAAAAAAAAAAAACTACATTACTAAAAGATTAAGAGAATAGTTTACAAAAGCAAACGTTTTGAATGGGTTTAAGTCGTGGAGGATAAGGAGATTCGGAATTGACCCGAAATTTAAGATTTGCAAAATTGCACAGCTTTAGGCACGATTGGAAATGTTAAATTGCATTAGGTTTCTAGATTAATCGATTTCGGGAAAAATGACTTGAATTTCAATGGTAAATTTTCTGGCGTTCAATATTGACCGATATTAGAATGTTATCAAGACCAAATTAAGACCTAAATCCGTCTCTTTCAATTTCAATGTCAACCCGAGTAATTTTGATTGGCTGTAACTATTTCCAATTTTTTATTTATTTTTTACGGGAATAGGAAAACTTTTCGGCCCTCCTTTAAGATTCTTTCATGGTTTGTCCTTCCAGAAATGTCATCACTTTTTCCGACTTTTCCCGCCTTCTCAACCTATTCCAATTCAAAAATAGGTTTCCTCCTATAATTTTTTACGCCTGTCAAATTTTCCGACTTTTTTAAAATTCTTTATGTCTTTTTTAATTTCTTTGTATATTTAAGAATAGTTTTTTTATTCCCTAGTATTTTTCCTAATTCATTCTTTCTAAAAAAAAAAAAATGAATTCCTAATCCATTTTTCCTAAAAAAATGAATTCCTAATTCACTTTCCCTCAAAAAAATTCCTAATCCATTTTTCCTAAAAAAAATGAATTCCTAATCCATTTTTCCTAAAAAAAAAATCCAAATCCATTTTTCCTAAAAAAAATGAATTCCTAATCAATTTTGATTAAAAAAAAAATGAATTCCTAATCCATTTTTCCTAAACAAAATTCCTCATTCATTTCTCTTAAAAAAATAAATTCCTAATACATTTTTTCTAAAAATTTTGGTTCCTAAAATTGTTTTCCTAACTATTTTCTTTTCTAATTTTTAATTTTCCTAAAATTTTTTGATTCCTAAAATAAAATTTCCTAAAATCCCTTTAGGAATTTAAAAAGTTGGGAAAAATATTCATTTTAGAAAATTTTATTTTAGGAATCGAAAAATTTTAGGAAAATTGAAAATTAGGAAAAAAATGGTTAGGAAAAAAATTTTAGGAACCAAAATTTTTAGGAAAAATGGATTAGGAATTTATTTTTTTTAGGAAAAATGGTCCCGAACGTGTGCCGGAAGTTGGCGACGCCATATCGGAGTGCCAGGTCGGGACCATATGGGGTCGTTTGTGCTACGTTAGTGCTGGTTTGTGCCGTAGGAATTTCCGTTTGTGCCGCTCGGGGTCAAAGGTTATTCAAAAAAAACACCTGGTGTCGCTGGCTTCCACATCCACCAGGGTGTGTATTTCACCCGTCCGGTTTTCCGGTTTTTCGGATTTTCACACCTGGTGTCGCTAACTTCGGATATCCGCCAGGTTGAAAACTGATCAGATTTGCACTCAGAAATTACGGAAAACGAAGCAGATCGTTTGTGCTACGTTAGTGCTGAAATGTGCCGCAAAAAATTTTACTCTAGGACCCCCCCTTTTTTAGTTATTCCGGTTTTCCCGGAAAGCCATATAGTCAAGTGTGGAAAACCGTCGCGAATTTAACACCGTTTCCGTGATCAAACTAATGCTTGAAAAAGACGTAATTATCACTAAATATCTGGCCGGATATAAAGAAGAGGGACTAAGCCCCCCTTTTTAATATGCGGGGGGGGGGGGCAAATGCAAGAAATTTAGAAAAGTGTCGAGTGACGTCTCGTTGGATAGCACTTTTCGTTAGCAATAACATTAACTCCGTTTGCATTTCCTGTCAGCGATCATATTCTCATGGGTAGAGGTCAAAGTTCAAGAAAAAAATTATTTCAAGAATTAGAAATAAGTTTAAGTGTAATATCGTTTGTGCCGGCTTTCTGTTGTATTTCCGAGGCTTTAATCGTTTGTGCCGGCTTTCTAGGGTATTTAAAAAAATATTCCGAGGCTTTAATCTTTTGTGCCGGCTTTCTGAAGCTCAGCACAAACGTTTTTTTTTTTTTTTTTGTTCAAAGGTAAAAAAATGACCTCTTTTCTTTGTTTTTTTTTCCTTTGTTTTATTTTTATAATGTTGGTAGGAAACAATCTTACCTTTCTACTTATTGATATAAGAAACAATATAGTTAACAGAAATTATTTTGAAAGAAAAAAAAAGAAAAGAAAAGCCATAATTTTTTACCTTTTAACATTTTTTAATTTTTCCAAAATTTTCACCTTCAACGTTTAAAAATTTAGACGTTTTGTTAGTCTTCGCCAGTTCAAAAATATGATATCCAATTTTTAACATCTTTCACGATTTTCCTACTCTAAGCTCTGACCAAATAAAATATGTTCCAGTGGTTCTGGAATTGCTCTACTTTATCTCCACTGAATCTCCACCCCTCAGTTTCTCCCAAACAACACCCTTACTCCTTACAAAAAGCAAAAAACTAACGCAAAAAAAGAAAACAAGCTAAAAACGAAAACCGCAAAACATTAAAGTCGTAGGATTCCTCAGAACGAATTAAATAAAATCAACTCAGAATCGCTTAAACATTATTCGCCCTAATGATCCGTTATAGAACCGTAAATCCCATCTAAAGAAGTCTGCTACTACCCATTGCACCCACAACTAGCCTCCAGTTATTAAAAATAAATAGACAATTTTTTTTTCTTCTTTTTTTATGAATATAAATTTCGATTTAAGTTGTAGATTAGAACCATAAGTCGTGTTAAATTTTAAAATATTCGTTCTTATTTACTAACCACCAATGTAGGTAGCTCCTTGTTAACATTTAAAAAAAAGAAATTGTCATTTTACGGTAAACTCGTTTCCGATTCTGAGCTGTTCTGTAATCATTTAAATCCAGTTCTGAATAATAAAACTGGTTGATCAAAATCCATTTTACTAAAAAAATCATAGGATTAAAGCGGCTAATTCGATGACAGATTTGACATTATCGGAATCTTGTAAAATTTTTCTTAAATGTCTAAAAAGAAAAAAAAAAATTACGTAACGATCATTTTTTTTTCCTGATCTAATCTGATTTAATTAGAAAAACTTTATATCACGTAGGATTTTTAAGTAGGAAAAAATATACAGTATACCCCCCGTAAATTATTCGCCAAATATAAAGGTAAAACTCATCCATCAAACGTTTGTAACAGTTATTATGCTCAAGGTCTGTTAATTGAATACTTGATAAATGAAATCACTAATACACTCATAATTATCGCTTTTTCTAGTTTAATAAATGACTAACCTTATATTTTCTTTTTTTTCCTTGTCTCGAACAATACCAGTTTTCTTCTGGAAGTACCTGAAAAATTAAGAAAAGTTTATTTAGAACGATGGTGGATTGTTGAATTAGCTATGGTAAATTTTTTTTTTTTTTCCTGGCAAGAACATTGACCGAACCCGGACCCTTAAGGCCATTTTCATCGATTCCTCCTTAATAAAATTGCAATAATGTGTGAACAATGTTCCAATATCGTTGGATTTCGTTCCACTCCATCCTAGGAAGTGCCCCATTGTTTTGATTCTTTAAACGTTCTTCCATCGGACAGGTTTCCCTGGGTTGCGAAAACTTGACTTTAAAACTAGTATTGTTTATCCCTTTAAGCGTGAAGACGTAGGTAAACTGAATCGAAAAGCCATGTAAAAGGTCAATTACATATGTTACATGAATTTGTAACATGTACAGTACTTTAAATCCGATTTCCTTTTTTTTTTATAGATGCAGTTTTCGAGGGAGCAAAAAATCAAAACGTGCCTTGGATACTGAATCTTCCGTTAAACAATGGTTATCGGAATTGGGGACGTCCTATGAAGCTGAAATAATGACGACGCTTCAAAGCAAATCATTAGCGACTGATCTAACGAGACAGGTTACAAATATGGCAGCCGCAACGTCGGAGACAGTGAGGAAATTACACCAAAGAACGAAAACGATATCGTCTGAATTTTCAAAATTGTGCCAGTAAGTATTCATGAATGAAGTACGTGTTTTTCATTTATCAGAATATTGCCCTTAATTGTATGACAATTTTGCGCATTACCAAATTTAGCACTCAACTCTTTCCCCATATTTAAGGTACGTTCATTAAGAACGATTGGACGCTTCTAGCGAAAATATTTAAACCTAATTATCCTCCATTGAGAAAAGCCTTCACGAAAGTGTCTGCGAAAAATGGATATTTACTTTCAGAAATATCTACTTACGTTTACAAAGTAAACAAATAACAAATTTTATTGATTAAGTCCTGAATTTAAAATGTAAGTTTCAACTTGTTTTAAAGGAGTCAAAGTAAACCTGCTCAACGTTGTTGGTTGCTTTTCTGTTAAAATGACAGCCAGCTTCGGATTGGTTCGTAAACAAGTTGAAACGAGACGGGAATATTTAATAACCAATCAGAAGCCGTCCGCCATTTTATCGAGATAGCAGCCGACAAGGACCTAACAAATTTTAGTTTCCTAATAGAAAACCTCATGATCTTACACCCGAAAATCAAATTCGAAGATTTTTGTCCAATATTTAAATGCTTTTATTTCGCATTTCAATATCAATATTATTTAGAACAAGTTGAAACTTGTCCATCTTTGCGACAATGCAATGTCACTGTTGAAGTGCTGCGGACATTTTGATGCCGCTATAATCATCAATATGAGGAAATAGTCAAAGAGCATTTTACAAGCACTTCCGTTTCAGACAGACAGAAGACCCAAAACCCCTTCCCCCTCCCCCCAAGGTCCAAATCAAAATGTAATTCATTGTTATTTTTCTTTCTCCAGGCATATGAAATGTAAAAAATATAAACAAATCGGACCTCTCGTTCAAAGCCTGATAGGACACATCAAAGAATTCATTACCGATTACGTCCAGAAGCAAGATTTAGTTCCCAAAAACGTACAACACGATAGCCAAAGACTCTGCGATAAATCGCAAGAAAACGAGACGATCAAACCTAAAGGGAACAGCGAGGAGATGATCACAGATTTTAGGCAACCGGAACCTGAAACGAAAGAAGTGGAAAGCAAAGATCAGAAGACACAAAAAACGAAGGAGGAGGAAGTTCTCGAAGCTTGTGAAGAACTTAGAATGCTAACGACAGAGAAATATTTAAATCAAGAAGAGATAGAAGAACATGTGTCGAATCTTGGTAGGAAATTCACGGAAGTTGTGGATGATCTATTAATTAGTCACATTACGGTAATTTTGGTCATTAATTCTCAATGATTCCTCAATCCTATGCTTAAATCTCATGATTTGTTTGGTCTCTTTCACAGGCTTTGGTCCACGTTTTAGAAGAACCAAGAACAGAATTAGCTTTACGGACGGCTCTATCTGCACTTACAACATTAGGTCTGGAGGGAACCCATCTAAGCTATTTAGTAGCTCGTTGTGGCGCTGTTCGAGCTTTATTAGCAGTTTGTCTAGAAGCTCGGGCTGCTGCAGTAAGAATAGCTGCATTAAGAGCTTTAGCAACCATATGTTGCATATCAGAAACTATTCGCCAGTTCGAACAAGTATGTCTGCTTTTTCTTGATTCCGCGATCCCCGTGTGATTTTTAGTCTTAAAACTTTTTTTTTATTTTTATTTTTAGGCTGGCGGATTAGAAATAGTATCGGATATGCTGTCCGATGCAACTTGTTCAGAAGCCGAATTAAGCGAAGCCGCAGCAGTTTTAGCTCAAATAACAGCACCCTGGGTACAAGATAACCACTCCATCGAAGGTCTTGGGCGTTACTTAAATAGTCTAGTCAGTTCCTTAACACGTAAGTCCATCTATGTAATTTACTAGTCATTTTCATTAAACACCGATTCTAATTTTATTTTTTTATTTTTGGATTAGGTATTATCAAAGAATACAAATCAAGCGAAACCCTTCTATTGTCGGCAGCTGCTTTAGCGAACTTAACATTCATGGAACCTAGGACCGTATGGCCTCTGTTAGAGAATCAGACAGCTGGGATTTTACTAGCGGTAAATATTTAAACAAAAAATGCGAGGGTGAAAATGTTATCAAATCTGACCCCAAATCAAATTTTTTTTTTTCCCCAGTCTGTACGGAGTCAAGGTGCTAAAGTCTCAGTTTTCATCCAAGAGCAAGCTGCGACAGTAATAGCAAACATGGCCTCCATACCGGAATGCAGAAAACACTTAGCCGAGCACCGCGCTGTCGTTGCTTTACTTTGCTTTTTGCAAATTCGACATTCTCCTTTGCAAAGAGCAGCGGAAATAACAGCAGCCGAACGCGTCCAACAAAAATCTGCAATAGCCTTATCTAGGTAAAATTATATTCAACGAAACTTCAACGAAAAAGAAAACGAAGCGATTTTTGTATTTAAAATTAAATTTTCTTCAATTGCAGATTATGCAGTGATGCCACTGTTGCAAGACAAGTAATCGAACTTCAAGGCGTAACGAGATTAGTAAGATTGTGCAAAGAAGAAAGAGAACGAAATCATAGCGATGGAGTTCTAGTAGCTTGCCTGGTAAATATACAAGAATTATTGTTTAAACTGCCAACGGGGTATTAATTACTAATCGTGTTTTTCAGGCTGCACTTCGCAAAATTGTAGCGAACTGCGGTACAGAAGCTTTGGAAGAACTGAATGCAATGGAGTTGGTAGAACCTCGTCTTCTTGATTCATTCCTGCTTTATGCGTCAAGGCAAGAAAGCTACGTTTGAATCAGTCTTATCCATACAAAAATTGTGCCATTTAAATCCTTTTTATTTTTTTGTTAAAAGTCGAATTTTAAAAGAATTGGAACTATTATCTTGTAAATCTTTTCCGTAATTCTTCCTTTTTCTAAATTGTAAATATTCAAAAAAAAAAAAATTTGATCTACTTCTTGAACTATTTTCTGATCAAAAAAGCAACTGTTTGTATGCTTTTTTAAATTCTCCAATTTTTTTTTATTTCTTCAAAATAATAAATGAAATGTATTTTAATGAAATAAAATTTTTTACCTGAGTTTTTATCCTTTTGGAATGGTTCACGGGAACAAGGAATTAATACGGCTCTGGGAAAAGCTAAGAAAGTCCTTAAGTATTGTTGAGAAATAATTTGGATTCATCTTTTTCAAAGTTAATCTGAAAAAAAAATTCAAAACAGGTATTAATTACTTTTATAAAAAAAGGTAAATGTTTTGTTGAAGCAAGATTACAAGAAAAATTTTCCTGAATTTGATATAAGTTACGAAAATTTTTTATTTGTAATCCTTCTTCAGATTCGTTCATTTAACCTTGCATTATAAAAATTTTAAAAAAATGGATTTGAAGCTACAACTTATAGTTGTTGAAATGAATTATTTTAAAGCTTCATCTAATCACACAAAAATAATCAATAAAATAAATTAAAATTAAAAAATACAAATGTCAAATTTATACGTCAATGGAGTAAAATAATTCACATTGCTCCCATCTTTACCTTACTAATTCATTTTTTCCCCCCTTCAAACAATTTTATTTTAAAAATAATATTTTTTTTTATTATATACCTCCAAAACTTCTATTATTACATCAATTAAATCTATCCTTAAGAATGCTTCACGTCCTTGCTATGGAAAATATCTACTTTTGTTTCATGGCACTGTCTCAAATCATAATCAAAATATCCTATTGAAAATTTATTTTCAGTTGGTTTAAAATAATCTAATCCTCTTCCTATTTTAATGATCCAACCATTACCTAATCTGAAATGAAAGACACATTCCAAGTCAAAAACAAAGAAAATTAAAGTTTCTTTCCATTTAAAGTTTCATTACTTACATTATTTGTCGATCATGAAGAGTTTGAGAAAATTCAACTTCAAGATCGATATTATGTTTTGAAAGACTTCCTTTAATAGTATTTAACCATGATTTTTGATCATTTATGTTTCTAGGATCTGAACCAGTAAGCAAAGAAATTTTTTTTAACTTTTCACATTTTTTAACTAAAAGCTCACTAAATCTTAAAAAATTTTGACACTGGTTGTGATTTCTAATATAAGGATCTTCTATTTTAACATAAGTAACATCTTCATCCAAAAAACGACCCACAATTGTCTCATAACTATGACCCTTAGAATTATCTTCAATAGAAATCTGTTCATGATAAACACCTAAATCTTTCTGCTCCTCGATATGTTTTTTTAGTTGTTCAGCTCTCCCCATGTAGCTTTCAATTTTTGACCTGAAGACATCTTTTTTTTTTCCAGGTTCAAGGCCTGAAACAGTATAATTACAAGTCACAGAGCTTTGCACTTACATACACAATCATTTAATAAAATTACCTTTAATTACATCCACTAATATCTGCAACCCTTCCTGGTAACATACAAGGGACTCTGTGAACCTCCCGGTTTTGTCCAAGCTAACCGCTCTTTGCAAAATGCTAGCAGCTGTTGCTTCCAGTCTTGTATTATCAGCCATTGCAAATGATTTATAATCTGCCGTTTATAATCATAATTCAAGATCAATTTTACTTCATTTCACAGCTAAAAATAAAGACACAACCGAAAGAGTCTGACACATGACAATCTCGCCATTTTTTTTCAACCGCCGATTTGATCTAATGACACGTTTATCGTGCAACTAGAAGGTTTTTGTTTTGTTTTCGCCCGCTCTTGAAAGTTTCTAAAAATGGTTATTTTTCCATAAATCAGTTTTCTTGTAATGTCTCATAATGGAATTAGAATTAACGAGAGTCGATTACACTTTGGTTGGTCTTACAAGCCGGAAATCATTAAAGCTTTTGCCTCCTTCAGCTCCGAAAACAACTCAAAAGGTATGTTGTTATATGAGTTACCATAGCAACACAGCTAAAAATTACATTTTTACAAGTAATTTGCCATTTTTTTAAAATATTACTTTCAGGTTGCGATAGGGGACCAGGATGGAGTTTTACAAATATTCACTGTGAAGAAAGGAGAAGTTCAGACTATTTTAAAAACACCACCGGGTCCTAAAATATCCAGACTGGAATTAGGAGGAGCTCTTGGTTATCCAAGAGATAAAATTTTCATATCACTCGAAAATGAAGTAAAAGGTTTTACCAAAAAAGGAAAACAGTTCCTTGGCTTTGATACTAACTTGACAGAGCCAATTAAATCCATGTAAGAAGTACAGTATGTCGCTCTTCCAAAAAAAATCTCTAATTTAAAAAAATTTTTTTTTTTTTTAGGTACGTTGAAGGAAGTGATCTTTTGGTTTGTGGACAGCATAATTTTAATCATTATCAAGATTGCAAAGATGCCAATAACTTTGTTTGTGCAGATGTTATTAATGATGTTATAGCACTTAATGCTCTGAAGGTATAAAATACAGTATGCAGTAATTTTTTTGAATGTTTAATAAATTTCATAGCTGCTGAATTTCTTTAGACCAATCGTTTAACACCTATATTAGCTTGTGATGATAGAGTTTTAAGAGTCTTAGATCATTCCCATGTACTTCATGCAGTTTCAATATCTGGTTCACCATCAGTTCTACATTTATTTCAAAATGATGGAGGCGATACAGGAGATCAGATATTATTTGGTACTTCTGATGGAGGTGTGGGATTGCTGCAAATAGGAAGGTACTAATTTTAATATTATTGGAGAGTAAAAAACAATGATCTTGTACTATCTTTTCTTTTATTTATTTTAGAGAAATGAAACATTTTTGGCTGCTTGATCCTGATGAGGCAAAGGGTGAGGTAACTTGTCTGGATTGCTATGATATGACTGGGGATGGCGTTAATGAATTAATCGTGGGACGAGGTGATGGATCTATCGAAGTTTACACCATGCCACATGACAATGACATCAGTCCTAAGCAGATATATTCTTATGTTAGTTTTTTTTAGCAACTTCAAGAAACCAAAAGAAACGTATTTTAATTATTTGACTTTTTTCCAGACCTGTAATGAAACTGTAACATCTGTAATATGTGGAGTTGTGGGAAATAACGGGTACGACGAAATTGTCGTGGCCACTTATTCAGGTAAATAATCATTAAAATTTTAAGAAATTTTGAAACAGATGGAATTTTGATTTGTAAATTGCATTAGGTTGGGTTTTTGGACTAACAACCGAAATGTTGGGAAAAACGCTATCCTTGAGTACTGATCCTAATAACATGAGACTGTCGCAGGAAGCAAAACAAAAAATGTTTCGGTTAAGGTATGATTTTTCTTTCATGATTAAAACACAAGACAACTTTAAGTGAATAATTTTTTGAAATCTAAGCTTTACTGCACATTTTATTTTCTTCCTGCACAAACTTTAGGCACTAATTTTTTGCTTGTGATTTGTAAAATCTGTAACAAAGATACACTTTGCATTTTTTACAGAAATGAAATTGAAGAACTGGAAGAAAAAATATCCAAAGAGAGGGAAAAGTATCAGACGTTTCTCCAGGATAACGAATTTGCTGTATCAGCTATCCCTTTAGTTGCGATTAACGACAAGGTAATTGTTACACTGTAATTAGCCAAATTAAATTTTTTTTCGAACTTCTTTTTTTTTTTTTTTTTTTTTTTTTTTTAAGTTTTACCTGAACAAAGACGATGCATCATACACACTCTGTCTGGAAGTTCAGACATCAATTGACAACGTGCTAATTCAGAGCGACGTTCCAGTGGATTTATTAGACGTCGAGAAAAATTCAGCAGTCGTCAGTTTCAGCGACTGCGAACCTCAAGTAATTTTATTTTTTATCAGATATACTAATAATTTAGTTATTTTTATCAAATATATGTAATATATGTTGTTAAATTTCAGGACGGTAATTTCCTACTAGCCACATACCGTTGTCAGCTAAACACTACACGACTGGATTTAAAAATTAGAACCATAGAAGGTCAATATGGAATCCTTCAAACTTATGTGACTCCGAACATTCAACCGAAATGCTGTCAAGTTCGCCAGTATCGAATAAAACCTCTTTCTCTGCACACTCGATCTCACATTTTCGATACAAAGAGACCGTATAACGTTTTGAATTTAAAAGGAGGATTCAGCATGGCTGAAATGCACGCCTGGATAGAATACTGCTTGCCAGAAGTTCCGGAAAAACCACCGCCTGGAGAATCAGCTGTTTTAATTTTCATTTCCACGTTTTTGGATACGATGCTGCAATGTACGTACGGGAAAGGCGAAGCGGAATTCAAATCCGATAATATTTCAACTATATCGATTTTGAAGGACGTTTTATCGAAAGAAGCTATCAGAAGCAATAAGAGAAGGAATTTAGACATAACATGGAGTAAGTAGTTTTTTTTTTTAACGTTGTAAAATCTTTGCTGATTATAAAGAAATTCTTTTTATAAGGCATCAATGACGAAAGCATAACACACACGTTAGACCTTCTTCGACCGAAACTAGAGCACCAATTGGAATTACTGCGAAAAATGACGATATTAGAGTCGATGACAGAACTGGACGTAACTGAGATACAAAATGATAGCACACTCCTTACAGACGAATATTTGGAAATTATAAAAAATGAAAAAGATATCGTTGAAGAATATAAAAGGCAACCTGCTTATCTGGATCGTTTATACGGTATGATCACAGATTTATTCATAGACAAATATAAATTTCAGGGGGTAAATGTCAAGGGGAAAATTTCGACTTTGTTGGAGTTATTAGAAAGGGACAAATATTCATACGACAAACTTATAACGTTTTTTCATCAATAAAAAAATAAAGGGTTTTTATTTAACTTTTTCTAATAAAATACACCAGTTTCCTTGATCGTAATAATAATCCTCAATTTTTACACCGTTTAAAGTCGAGCACATGCCCTTAATTTCGTCGTCTTCAAAAACGTGATAATACCTTAGAAAAATAGGAGGAGATGTATCGTTCGACGGTTTTTCCTTAGATTTTAATTTCCAAGGAACCAATAGATCGTTATGGATAAAATTTGTTCGATTAGTATGAATTGGCAAAATAACGTTTTCTTTGATGTTTTCCGGTTTTAAATTCGTTTCTTTCGTATCATTTTCTTTCTTCTTTTGATATTGCTTTAAATAGCTTGATTTTTTATTTTGTCGTTCCTGATTTTTTGCCCAAACGTAAATCAGAGCCTTTCCGCCTACTCTTAAAATTCGAATGATTTCTTCAATGGCTTTCATCCGACGGTCCTGAAATTAAAACAAAAATTTTAAATACCTCCTCTTGACATTTCATCTTGTTGCTATCAGGCGAAGCAAGAGGAACATAAAACCCACGATATTTACAAACCTTAGTAGATAAATGATGAATTACGGCGATGCTTATACATCCGTCAGCAATATTATCCTTCAAAGGGATATTTAAACAGTTGCAAGTGAAACACTCGAAGCCACGTTCTCTGCATACTTGCATTAAATTAAAACTCGTATCGCAACCTATTTCAAAACGATGGACACCACTTTTTAAGGAAAAATACTTTCCATTTCCACAGCCTACATCAACCACAATCGAGCCAGTAGTAAATGATTCCATAAATTTTGCTACATTAGGCCAAGGCTTATGCCGAGTTTCACTGAAATGTGGGGCTATTTTTTCATAAACCTAAATTTTAATAAACTTTCATTAGTTTCAGTCAATATAAGCAAGCAAACAAGTCTTTACATATATTTCTACTTACATCATGAACATAATCTTCTTCTAACTTCGCAGCATCAATTTCCTTCGTTGAATTATCCTTGTCACTTTGATTCTTCATTCTTGAGTCACAATAACTTGGAAAATTACAACTGCAGCCGCCTTCTTTAGTTTTACGAAATGTTAATGAAATCCTTTTCTCTCTGTATCTTAAAGTGAGGCCAAAATTTGCAGCAGGCACAATATCAGACTTTCTAGGAGTAATTCCATGTGTCCAACCATATCTCGACTCCCCTGACATTATGCATAAACTTCTTCTTGGTAACATGACATTACAACATTCATTTTTAACATTTTTAAAATCCATGACAATATCTGATTGTAAACTTAAGGAAATAATTCCATCTGTAAATGGACTGTGAGTGTCCACATGTGGGGGTATTCCTTGTCCTGGATTATAACAATTCACTGTCAATTGGTCTGGTTTAAAATTAAAATCAAAGTCATAATCACTTTTATTAGGATATTTTGCCAAGCGTTCCCATAAAAAATTAAATTCTAATGGTATTGGATCAATTGGTTCATTCAAAGACACATTATTTGTAGAATATTTAAATTCAAAACCATAATGCTTGACTTTTCTGTGTTTTAGTTCTGACGTTTTAGAATCGTCATTTGAATTAAAGTCAATAACTGATAAAATTAATTCTTCTTCTTCAGGGGTGATAAAATCATCAATTACAATTAAACCCGGAGGTTTTGAAAATTCAATTTTAGATGTCTTCAATGAATTTTGTAATTTTTCTACATAATTTAGATAAATTGGTCCTTTGAGTTCTGGCCATATGACATTGTTGTTTAATTTATCATGAGCAGTCTTTGCATCATTCAAATTTTCATACTCAACAAATGAAAAAGACTTTTCAGGAATCATAAAAATATTTTTGATGCTTCCATATTTTTCAAATGTTTCAAAGATCGATTCCTGAGTGACCCCATTCACAAGTCCTGCGTTACAAATCGCTAACATCTTAAAAAAAAAAAAAAAAAATTCAATTTTTTTATCACCATAACAAATGTAACCTAACCTCAACTTACGTTAGTCCCATCATCGGAGATAGTAATATTGAATGATTTCGACAAAATGTTTTGATATTTCACTTTTTTCCTATTAAGCTTTGTTTTCTGATAGCTCATTTTGATCAATTGTTTTACATCCTTTTTTAAATTAATTACTTTTCAAATAAACTAACCCTACCTTTTTAGAAAAAAAGCAGTGAGCAATAAATTCACAGCCTTCTAAGACGCGCAATGCAGCTGAAAATTTGTTAAAAAGATCGATGTTACGCATGCGCAGAGCGTTTTAAGATGGCTTTACTGTCATAGGGATATATTTTTTTTCTCTGTTAAATGGTTGTATTCATCTAACATAATAAAAGTAATCATGTTTAGATGATAGAAATCGTTGTAAGGTGTTCCATCCTTGGAATTAAGGTAAGCTTCATTATCATTAATGCAAAACGGTAATTGTATTTCTGTATTCTCTGGAGCGCTCTAGCGCCAAAAACTATGCATTTTCTCTGTTGGTTTTGAAGTATATAACGATTCATAAATAACGATTTACATTCATACCTGTCTTAAACATGGCATGAAATGATATTAATAAACGACACCATAAATCAATCAATCAATCAATCTAAATATATTTATCAATATTTTTTTTGTTCTTTTTTTTTCTGTTTTGCAAAAAAAGCAAAATCCCAGGAAATATATTGAAAAAGTCATTAAAAGTGAGCTTACTTGTAATTTATAATTCAAAAATGTCACCTGCCCTTTTGACATATTTAACTGTTATTGACAATCTCAGGGGATGCAAAAAACAAAAAAAGGATTAAAATTGAAATGGAAATTAAAAATATAATTTCACCTTTTTTTTTTTTTTTGGAATTTAATGTAGAGGTTTATTTTCTTCTATGAAGTTGTATTGCATTTGAATCTAAAAATGCTATTAGACCTGCTGAAAGGCCAAATAGTGGCAGTCAAAAAAACACTGCAAAGATCTGTGGTGAAATAAATGAAGAAGGCAAGTGTCATCTTGTCTTATTTATTAATATTTTTGGTTCAGTTGGTTGTCTATTAAAAGTTTAACTACAGAGAAATGGAAAATGGATTTCTTATTGATTTGATCAAACCCATAAAAAATATTATTTTAGTTTTTTTTTTTTTTTTTTATAATAATCTTAGGGATGATGTTATTGTAAAATATTTAACATTGTGACTAAAAGCTATCCTACTCCATCTCATGTAATGTAATGATATTATTACATGTTTTGTTCCAGGTTCACCAAAGAGACATCAATTCCATTTACAAGGCCTAGGGAGTAAAAATCTTTTAGTATACCAAAAGAAGAGAAACATATCATTAAAAAGAAAATGAATCTATAATATGTTAGCAGCCGGTACTGCTACAAATGAAATTACTTACTTTGCTTGCCAAAAATTGTAACTGAAACAAATTTTAGAATACTGGTTGTGATGTAAGTCAAGAAATGTAAAAAGAAAAAAAAAATTAAGGATAGATAAGTGATAAGACTGTGGATATGGTGGGTAAATCTGTGACAATGGAGCAAAGTTCTGCACAATTAATTAACAAACAAGCAATACATATGATCATCAGTTTTAGAAAACTGTGTTTGGTGACTGTTGCCCTGCCGATGACATCTCTTGTCATCTGTTTTGTCACAGCTTACATTTTCCAGAGGGATGACATCCACGAAACTCATTGCAGGGTGAGTAATTAAATCTTTTTTTGTTTTTTTTTTTAAAGATATTGATCTTTTCGCTGCTCAAACAAGGAGTGCAATCAGTATGAAGAAAGTTATAGTTTTGCTATTTAAAGGTCAGACTTTTAGAATTTTTTGAGTGCAGTATTTGCTAAAAATGTTTAGAGTATTTTTATACCTAATGCTTGAGTGTTAATTATAATACTTAATTTTTCACCTAGAGGACCTAAATAATCCTTTTGTAATGTTTTGGATAAACACAATTATGACATCTGTGATGTGAGTGGATTATATCCAATTGGGTGACCATTTTTTGTGTGCCTTAGCCGTTTTCTATTTTTCAAAATTCCATCAGTTTTCTCATTTCCAAAGTGTTTCACGGTTGCTTGTTTCCTGTAATAAGCTTTTCTTATTTTTCGAAACTGGGACAGGGTTGACTATCTGAGCCAAATTTTTCTTATGAGAATACATTAATTAAGCAAATAAAAAGGAAAGAAAATTCCAGATTTATAACACCACGCTTTTGTTCCATTTTTCAAATAAAATATTTTAGACAATTCATCTTTGTAGGTCCTCAACCATATTTTTATTATAAATTCCTGCCTCCTGATTTAGTTATCCAAGTAATTTTCCAAACAATGAAAAATAAATGATAAAAGCCTAATTTTCGGTAGTTTAGGATCGCCCCAGTAATTTATGCACTCTTTTCTTTTGTTAGTAAAAAATGTTAGCGTTTTTATATTTACTTCCGCATTTCGAATTCATGCTGATTTATGGGAAATTATTTTATGGTCTACGGAATAAATTAAGACTCTTATTAATAACCCTTAATTTTTTTATTATTCAAAAAAAAAAAAAAAAAAAAAAACCGGAAAGGAAATTTTATTTCCCCTCGGAATAAACTCTCAGTTTTAAAACCTTTTCAGTTTCATCTTTTAGCCGTTGTCCATTTCAACTGTTTTTCATTCAAGCATACAGTCTTCTTTTTTTTCTCCCGTGCTGAAACAATCCGTTACAGTCCGAAATTTCTAGGAAAACCGTCCCACCAGTATTTGATAACATTTTATTTTCCTTCGAAAAGTTTTCGGGCATCCTTCCAGAATTTTTCCCTTGACAAAATCTTTTCTTCTTTTATTTGGTAATTTTTTTCCCCCCTTTCCTGGATGAACTTTACCGGATTTGAAATTTTTTTTTTCCAGTTCCTTTTTCACGCCCCTGGACCAGAATCATCCCGATTTTCCATTGTCCCTGAAAACATCAACAGGTAACACAAAATTTTTGGACTTAATTAGCTTGATATTTAAAATTCGAAAAGAAAAAAAATCGTCCTTTTTTTTTATCTCGTTGTTGTTGAAAGGAATATTTATGTAAAATGAATTAGAAAATTCAGAACGAACTTAAAATGACATTAACCTTTACAGTTAGTTCCACTGGGAATCATCTCGTGACATTCTGTATTTTGTGAACAAACCCCCGGGTTTAAAAACCCAATCCCAAACACCGCAACAATAAACGGTTAAAGGGTTTTTCAACTTCCACATTTTTCTTGATTCCCGATATTAGGATTCTTTTTTTTCATTCCCGCGAGTTGAAAAGCTTTCAGAAGATTAAAATTAGGGTATGTCAAGAAAAAAGTGTTTTGCAACTTTCTTGCTCTTTTGCTTTTGTGCATCGCCTCTCGCTCAATGTAAAAAAAAAAAAAATTGAGGTGGCAAAAATAAATAAAAGCGGAAAAAGATTACACGTGGGATGGGAACTCAATAATTATTACACGGAAAGTTGCTTTCTTAAAGACTTCTGTTTGTTTACAAGCGGCAAAACTATCAAAACAAATATTCTGGTTCGGAGTCTTAGAATCCGTAACTCCACTTCAGAGCCAAAATGTCAATTTTTTTTTTTTTACGGAAAATAAATAAATAGAGGTCAGTTTTGATAGACCTACAGAATGGTCAGGGCGAAAGAAAACAAACGATTGCAAGTTCAGAACAAGTAAGAACAAGCTTATTTTGGTTCTGAATAATGAGAGAACAAACTGCTTCAGGGTGAGAATAAACGTATTTGGGATCGGAACAAAAGAGCAAATTAACTCCAGGGCAAAAAAAAAAAAAAAAAAAAAAAAAAAAAAGGAAAAAAAACCGAAGGACCAAGAACAGACCAATTTTAGGTCAGAAGGTTAGAACAAACGAAAGCCAATATTTTAAATCAGAATAACCACCAAATCTGTGGAATAACCAAGAACCATGGCAATAACAGATTTCCTTGTTTGTTCAGTGAGAAAACCTCTTTTTCCAACCTTAAATAACCATAATTGGTTCTGATTTTTTATGATCTTAAACTTGTTGGTTCTCGTTTGTTCCAGTCTTTTTTCCTCGAATTGGTTTTTTTGCGAGGGAAGAAACGGGTACAAATCCAGAGCAATAAAAGAACAATCAAAGACTAGTGTTTGCCCCAATTCTCGATTAAGTGAGGCCACTGGGTTCTGCCATCTTCACGAATCAGGAGTTACATGAAAGTAAATGAAATTACGTAAGCCCTGACTGAAGGGTCAAAACTATTTGCCAGTTGTGTCGTTTGTTCCGGAATTGACATTTGTTTGTTCCGGAACAAACAATTTTAACGCTGTTAATTCCGGAACTGACTGTGCTTGTTTGCTTGTTCTGGAACTAACGATGTCTGTTACGGAACTGACAATTTTATCCCTGTTAATTCCGGAACAAACGGGGCTTGTTAGGGAACTGACAGCTCTGAATTAAAAATTGCTAGTTCCGGAACTGGCAATCGGTTTCCTGGCAGTTCCGGAACAATTGCGAGTTCCGGAACTAGCAGGAAAACAATTCCCAGTGCCGGAACTGACAGAAATCAAAGTTGTGAGTTCGGGAACTGGTAAAACATCGATTGCCATTTTCAGAATAGCAATTTTTAACTCAGCGCTGCCAGTTCCAGAACAAGCAATGTCAGTTCCGGAATAAGCACTGTCAGTTCCGGAACAGGCACTGTCGGTTACGGAACAAGCACTGCCAGTTCCGGAATTAACAGGGATAATATTGTCACTTCCGGAACATACATCGTTAGTTCCAGAACAAACAATGTCAGTTCCGAAACAAGCACTGTTCGTTACGGAATTAGCAGGGATAGAATTGTCATTTCTGGAATATACATCGTTAGTTCCAGAACAAGCACTGTCAGTTCCGGAACAAGCACTGTCCGTTACGGAACAAGCACTGTCCGTTACGGAACAAGCACTGTCAGTTCCGGAATTAGCAGGTATAAAATTGTCAGTTCCAGAACAGACATCGTTAGTTCCAGAACAAGCACTGTCAGTTCCGGAACTAACAGCGTTAAAATTGTTTGTTCTGGAAAAAACTACGACACAACTGGCAAATAGTTTGGACCCTTCAGGGCTTCCGTATGAAATGTTTAGCAGCTACTAATCTCACTCCGAAAGCTGAAAATAGGAAGGCAATAAATCGCTGAATATTTTTGGACATATCGTTAAACTGTTATGACGAATTTTTTTTTTTTTTTTTTTCTTCTAAAAGAAAAGTTTTGAGTTATTTTTCTTGAAAGATGAAATTTTCTCACTTGTTTTTCCCGAGTGATTGGAAAGTTTTCGGGAACCGTTTTTTAAAAGGAAGGGACGGCGGCCTAGTTTTTTATTATCCCCGTGAAAAGGTTTCCCATTCGGGTTTTTAAAAATCCCCTCGGTAATAACCTGATTTTATCAAGGTCACGTAATATGGTAATCTACGGTCGGCAGTATTTAAATGAGGTTTTCATGTATGTGTATGTTCCTTCTGCTTTTTCCTACGACATTATCGTTCCTCTCTTGTTCGTTTTTAGTCTAATAATCTATGTCACGTATGCTTGTGCTGACGGTGATTATACAATCCTTCATTCCTTTTTTTTTTTTTTTTTTCGAATAGTGAAAATTTGCCGCCTTTGTTTTAAAATCCGTCGTGACTCCAGAAGGTACGTGTCGTTAGATTTTTGTCGAAAAAAAGAATTATCCTACGGCGGGTCAAGGGCGAATCTAATAGCATTTTTCGAAAAATAACATTAGTTTTATTCGTTTTTCGCGTCAACCATTATTTTCTTTTGAATTTTTATTTTCTCCCTTAATTTTTCTTCAGAAAAAAAAGCCCGCCGCCCTCCTCCTCCTCCCCCTTCCCGTCTTCCCCCACACCACCTTTCGTTCCCATATTTCAAATTTCGGTCGCAATATAAAAAAAAAGAACGCATTTTGCAGTCATCAGAAGAAGTCTATTGCTTTTTAAATTATATTATAATTACCTACACGAAGGGGTTCGGCAAAACGTAAAAAGACGACGGGTTTGTTATGGGTTTCCATGAGAAAATCGGTTTTTTTTACGATTTCATCCTTTGACTTGCACGAAAGGAACAGTGGTCGAAACTGCAAGTCACAGAAATAGGAAATGGCTTGGCTTACGAAGGGGGAGGGGTGGAAAACGGAGGAAGGTTTGGGGGAAAAGTAATTTACGGTAGAAACGAATTTAGACTCACCGAACAATGTTGTTTTTTAAATCATCATGGCAATATGCTTTTGATTTTGAATGAATCGTTTCTCCCCGTCCCGATTTTTTTTTTTTAGGCTCGGGAAAGAAGAATACAAAAAAAAAAAAAAAAAAAAAAAAATTGGAGAGAAAAAAAATTTAACAAATAAAACATTTTCGAATTTATTTACTGGAGAAAATAAAAATATAAAATATTGACGCAATATTTTTTTTCCGCTTTAGTCACTTTTTTTTGTCAGCGAGCATTCCGCATTTCTCGGACCATAGAAAGCTCATTATTCCCCCTTTTCCCTTTCCTTCTTCGATTTCCTTTTCTTTTTTTTCGGGAAAAAAAATTTCGCCCCTTTCGGAACCGTATTAACGTACCGTTTTTATTTTCGATTTCCCAGTTTTTTTTTTCCTTTCCCTGTCAATCTCTCAAACTTTGAAAAGGCATTAAACCAAACCCAGTTTTTATTTTTCGACTTTTTATTTTCGTACTTTCGATTTACTTTCTCCGGAAATTTCCGAACTTTTTTTTTGTATCCAACCTTTTTTTTTTTTTTTTTTTTTTTTTTCCTTTTTCTTCGAAATTTTTTAAAAAAGGAAGCTTTTAAATGGCTTATTTATTTAAAAATAAAACGAAGTCGTTTTTTCGCAATCATTTCTTCGTTATTTTTATCTTCACCAAGTTTATCAATCAACCTGGGAAAAAAAGTGGACTTGCTGCTGCTTTTCTCGTCATATTTTTCAGCTGAGAGTTTTTTTTTTTTTTTTTTCTTGTAAATAATAAATCTTAACGTGACTTAGGTTATAAAATGTCGTCGTAGGGATTTGCTTCCTCCTGAGCTGAAGTCTGTTGCAATTTTTTTATATTTATTACCTGGTGGCTTTGACTGAAATACTTATCAGTGTTTATTTTATTATATTTTGTTATTAGAGGGAAGGAAAGTAGAAAAAAGTTTTTGCGTCGAGATTTAATCCTTTCGTGTCCGATGTATTAAAATGATGAAAAACTTTCCCCCGCCCGAGATGTTATTTTCTGCGTTTATTTCTTGCATTATTGAGTAAAAAATTGAAGACAAGAGCCGGGCTCTGTTAAAGTAATTGCAAGATAACAGTATAATCGATCCGAGCCTGTAATTAATCATTTTACGAGGAGTAGGTGCTATACTTTTTTAAGCTAAAATTTATAATTAACTGCCTAAGTTTTTTATTTTTTAATAAAAAATAAGAATTTAGAGCATTTCCCGGAAGTGCAAGTAATCCCTGTATTAATCAGGTTTTGGACTTTTCACATTTAAAAACATTCAGGGGATATGGGGCATATCCCTACGTAGGACTACCTCTGGAATTTTCGGTTAATGATCCCCCTAAATCCTCCAAGTCTTGATATTAGTCCACGTAGCCCCCTTTTTCAATAAAATTTAATCAAAAATCATCAAAATCTTCGTTTCAAAGAATGTTGATGACTTTTTTCACAAAACATTATCAAAATTTTTATAAAAAATTAAAATTTTAAGAATTTTTATCAATTTTTAATAAAATTCAAAAAATGTTTTTTCAATAAAATTTTAAATAAATTTCTTCAATAAAATTTTTAGGCTGCAAATTCACTATGGAATAGTGAATAGAATATCACTTCACTATGGAATGTTGGACCAACATGTTGATATAACATGGCAATCCCTTGTACCAACATGTTGGACCAACATTGGTATGACACTGTGGTAGACTAATAGGGTGAAAATTCACTATGGAATGTTGGACCAACATGTTGGTACAACAGATTGGACAAACATGTTATACCAACTTGTTGGAATGTTGGACGAACTTGTTGTACCAAATGTTTGACAAACGCGAGTGAATCGACTATTGCAGAATTTACTTCCACGCCGAAATTAGTGTGGAATGTTGGTCCAACTTGTTGTATTAACATGTTGGCCAAGAATTGAATTTCGGCGTAGGAGTAAATTTTGCAATAGTCGATTAGTTCGCTTGCCAAGCATGTTGGTACAAGTTAAAACAACATGTTCGCTCAACTTGTACCAACATGTTGATCCAGCATTTCATAGTGAATTTGCACCCAAAGGTGCATTGACATTCCTTTGTTGTACCAACTTGTTGGTCCAACATTCCATAGTGAATTTGCACCCTTAAATAAATTTTTTCAATAAAATTTTAAATAAATTTGATATTTTCTAAAAATTTTCCCTTTTTTCTTAAAATTAGTCAAAAATTTACAAAATTTTGTAAAAAATTTTAGTATAAATCATTAAAAATTTAAAAAAAATTTTAAAGGTCATCAAGGATTTTTGATAAAATTTTATTGATTTATGTAAAATTTTTGAAATATTCGTTTTTTTTTCTTTTTTTTAATGTTCGGCGTTTAAAACACCAAGACAACCGGACAACCGGACACGACAAAACCATCATGTTGCGCCCTAAAACGTAGTCCTATGTCAAAAAATAAATCAATAAATAAATAAATAAAAAATTGTGTGCACAAAGAGCACGTTTTTCTTACTAATAGTATTCTATCAAGTGTGAAAAGTTTTAGTTCAGGCGGGGGGGCGCCACTGGATCCGCCAGTGACTCGAAAGATTTTGTCACTTCTTCCTTTTTTTCCAGATAATCGCATTTCAATTTTTTGTTAACATTCATGAATTTTCAGGAGTTAAATTTAATTTTTAACATTCAGAACTAAACGTTTTTCTCGCCAACAACCGCAAAAGTTTATTTATGTAAAACGATGCAATGTCGGAAAATATTTTCCTTTTTTTTTTGGTATTAGGTATATTGACAGTTTTATTTTGCATTTCATGTTTTATTTTTTTAATTTTCGTGCAAATCGAATTGCAAATGTGAGAATCGAACACGATCGTACATTTAAGTAAGTCTGAAAAGGTGCCAAATTTAGTTATATAGAATATGAGGATAGATGAAACCTTATTATAAAAATGGTTCAATCCGTTCTCTTAAGTTGAGCGAATAATTCGATTTAGAAACGGGTAATACGGGCTTAATCGGCATGAGGTTTAGTTGCCACGAATTAATTGTAACCGTTTTTAATATTTTGGTCTTAATATTTGGCCTAATTTAGCCTCTCACCAGTCGTATCGATGGGTGAAAGTTTAAAAAATATTTAATTTTGGGACACGAACCTTATGATAACCCGGTGACGGCCTTTCACAAATGTAGGATCCAAAAAAGTATGAGATCTTTTTTTAAAAATAAAACCTCCCATCTTTTTTTTTTTTTTTTTTCATTCTAAAACTTTTTAATAGGCAAAACAATTGTAAATTTCCATCGTTTTTCATATCACACTGCGTAAGCTACACATGAAGGGCAACGCTTTTCCGAGCCAACGTGGCGTGCTGAATCCTCGTCTAAAAAAATGTTGTGGCAACTTCTCCACTTCATTCCGGAGATTGCTCATAATAACCGGGGAAGTTTGTGCGTCATGCTGTACTGCTAATTTTTTAATGGAAACCATGCTTTCTTCTCCGTTTTTTTTTTTAAACTCTTCAGATGAAAAAGAGGAAATTGAAGAATACAAAGTTAAAAAAAAAAAAGAAAAGGAAAACACAATTACTTACGAAAAAGATTCCAAGTACACAAGTTATTCAGCATGAATCGCAAGAAAAAATTTTTTTTATATTTTTTATTTTTCCTTATCGTGCCTTTTACCTCCCAAGACGACTTAATCTAAAAATAATTATTATGATCCTTTTTTTTTTCTTCTTCTTCTTCTTCTTCTTCGGTGCTACCCCGTAACTTTACCGTGTGAATATCAATCATTCACCAAACAAATCGATCAACCAATCAATCAAATTCTTTATGAACCGCTTTGCTACATACGATTCATCACCTTTGAATCCCTTATAGAATTTAAGACTTACCTCAGAGCTTTTTTTTTTTTTTCTCCCTTTTTAGTTCCTTTTCCTTTTCCTTTTTTTTATTTTTTATCCCCCACAGTTCCAAATAATTGAAACTATTTGACATTTTTAAGTTTCAAAACGGAAAGCGGAATTTTTTATCTCAAATTGAAGAAGTTTAGTCTCGATTGAAACTTTTTGAGAAAGCTTGAAACTTTCTTTGCTGATTCGTTCTTAAGAGACTGAAGATTCAAATGAGATTTTTTTCTTCTTTTTTGACACTCATTATTTTCAATTTTTTTTTTTTTTTTTTTTTTTTTTTTTTTTTTTTTTTTTTTTTGCATATAACGCATTTGATTACTGGTTAAAATCTGGCAGGTCAACCGTTGGGATTTTTTTTTTTTTTTTTTTTTTTGCTTAGAGTCTTATTCTTTTATTGAGCCGTCCAATTTTTTTTTCTACATCAACGTTTGTAGTTCTAAAAAAAAGTAAAATAATCAAAATAAAAATAAAAATTCTTTTTATGTTATTTAATTATCTATTCATTTATTTTTTAATTTTTTAATCTCTTTTATTTTTATTTTTTTAATTAATTAATTAATTATTTTTATTTCTGAAATTTATTGTATGTCAATCCATGTTAATTGTTGCGTAATCAGATTATAAAACATCCATAAAACCGTTTTTTACAATCATCACTAATGGAATTCGAACCAGGGACCTCTCAGAAAACCAATAATCAACTTAAATACCCAACGACTTAACCATCTACACTACGGCTGCCACAGTCAATATCGTGTATATTTTAGTTACTTAAACAAATGACCTGTTTGAGTGATAATTTTTTCAGGATAAAGTTTTTGAAACTAAAAGTTTCAAGTGACAAAAGCAAATGAATCATTTTGGTTGGACTTAGAATAAAGTTTTTGAAACTTAAGAGTTTCAAATGACGAAAATTTTGTTCATTTGAAAAATTTCCACTATCTTGATCATTTTTTTCAAGTAACACTTTTTGAATTGAAAATTTTTCAAATAGTCTCAAAATATTCCAAACAGTTTAAAATTTGAAACTTTTTTCTTTTGAAACTTTTTTTTTTCACTTTTGAAGCTGTTTGTTGGAACTGTGCCTGGAAGCATTTTGTGTTATATAGTCCGGACTTTTCTTAAGAATGCAATGGGAGATACAATAAGGTTATAACAATGCGGTGACCTTTTACAGTTCTTAAGCGAAAAAGCTATTAGGAAAGGTCACTATGGTAAAGAGAAGAAAAAGAAAAAAAAAGGAAAAAGTTTTATTGATTTAAGTTTTGTTTTTATGCGTTTTCATAGATTTTGATCTAAACGCATGCAAGTAATAAAAATGGAGTAAAACAGAGGTGCGGGTTTCTTTTTTTTTTTTTTTTTTTTTTTTTTTTGCATTTATTTACTTATTGAAACAGAAAAGTAATAAAAAGCCGTGCAAAGAATTTGAGATCGTAAAGGGTATGTAACAGTTAGATAAGTCCAACCTGCCGGTTTTTTCGAAATTTCGGCAATTAACGTTCGTTCGAATCTCCTTTAAAAAAAAAATAAATAAAATACTCCCTCTCATAAAACTTTTTCTTTGCAAAAAAGTCGCGAAGAACTTCAGATTTTTTTAACGTTTAATATTAATTAAAAAAAAAAAATTTTTTAAGCGGAGGGTAACCGAAATCTAACGTAATTTGGGGGTGGGGGGAGGAGTCAAAACTGACCAAAATAATGCTAACGTAATTTACGGACGGCCCCTTCCGGAGTATGTGCTACCCGGGGGTACCAACAGCTATGCTTGAACAGGGTGTACTCTTTTAATTTTTTAAAAAGTTATTTTTCTGGTGGTGAAATTTTTGAACTAAAATGAGAGCAGTTAAGCGCGATATCTCCTCTCATTAGGGTGATTCAAATTTCCGCGAAGTATCTCGGATTTCAATGCACACTTAAGGGTAGTTGCATCTAGCATATTTAAGGGTCCTGTAAAAATTTTAGCCCCGAAATCGACCTCCTGACGTTCCGCGGGGCTTTAATAACCTTAAACAAAGTGGCTGATCGGCTAATCCTGTTTTAAAAGCGCTAATTTTTGCGTTTCGTTGTATCGGGGCATGATCGCACTTTTAAATCTTTTCTTATATGTAAGTACAACAGGAAAGTATGACGCCATCAAAAATTTTTCCCTTGCTTGCTTGCTAGTGGACTTAGTGAGCAAGAGGTTCGGGGCCGATAAACTTCTAAAAATTGTCTCGCACAGACACCGAAAAAAAAATTAAAACCAAACACATCAAGTAGGGTTTTAAGAACCCCTGATTTTGAATCCAACATCAGTTTTTCAAAATTCAAAATGGCGGCTTCAAGATGGCGACCTAAAAGTTGAAAAATTAATTCACGGTGCTCAAAACCGGTATCGGGGGGTTATCGACATCGCTGATCACGAATCTGAAGCCAATTTTTCAAAATACAAGATGGTGGCTTCAAGATGGCGACATAAAAATTAAAAAATTAACTAACAGTGCTCAAAATCGGTACCGGGGGATTATGGCCATCGTTGATTACGAATTCGATGCCCGGAACATAAAATTCAAATCGGCGGCTTCAGGATGGATATTTATAAATTGAAAAATTAACTCAAAGTTAATATTAACTTTGGAGTATTGAAAATTCAACTGGCATCTGATAATTTTTTTCCATTAGACTGCCAAAAAAACTGTTGCTCCTTCTTCAGTGCAAAAATTTACTGTTTACTGGTTTGAAATGGTGGTTTTTAAAAAATTTAAATGTTGTACCAACTTGAAAGGAAAGATTTTTCAAAATAAATTGTCTTTTCAAGTTGGTACAACATTTAAATTTTTTAAAAACCACCATTTCAAACCAGTAAACAGTAAATTTTTGCACTGAAGAAGGAGCAACAGTTTTTTTGGCAGTCTAATGGAAAAAAATTATCAGATGCCAGTTGAATTTTCAATACTCCAAAGTTAATATTAACTTTGAGTTAATTTTTCAATTTATAAATATCCATCCTGAAGCCGCCGATTTGAATTTTATGTTCCGGGCATCGAATTCGTAATCAACGATCGCCATAATCCCCCGGTACCGATTTTGAGCACTGTTAGTTAATTTTTTAATTTTTATGTCGCCATCTTGAAGCCACCATCTTGTATTTTGAAAAATTGGCTTCAGATTCGTGATCAGCGATGTCGATAACCCCCCGATACCGGTTTTGAGCACCGTGAATTAATTTTTCAACTTTTAGGTCGCCATCTTGAAGCCGCCATTTTGAATTTTGAAAAACTGATGTTGGATTCAAAATCAGGGGTTCTTAAAACCCTACTTGATGTGTTTGGTTTTAATTTTTTTTTCGGTGTCTGTGCGAGACAATTTTTAGAAGTTTATCGGCCCCGAACCTCTTGCTCACTAAGTCCACTAGCAAGCAAGCAAGGGAAAAATTTTTGATGGCGTCATACTTTCCTGTTGTACTTACATATAAGAAAAGATTTAAAAGTGCGATCATGCCCCGATACAACGAAACGCAAAAATTAGCGCTTTTAAAACAGGATTAGCCGATCAGCCACTTTGTTTAAGGTTATTAAAGCCCCGCGGAACGTCAGGAGGTCGATTTCGGGGCTAAAATTTTTACAGGACCCTTAAATATGCTAGATGCAACTACCCTTAAGTGTGCATTGAAATCCGAGATACTTCGCGGAAATTTGAATCACCCTACCTCTCATAGCACCTTCCAGAGCTATCTTTAGGACCGCAAACTGTATATGTTTTGTAAAGTCTGGTTTGAAATAAAAAAGTTAGGTTTCGTAAAAGTTTAATTTTTTTCTGGAGGTGCAGATTTTTTTTGACGTAGGTCTACATCTTGGGGCTCAGTCCTGGGGTAATCGGTCTGTCCGGGATATGTCCGGGTACGCACTGCTCGCACCAAAAATTAATATTTAATTATTTCAGTATTAAAATTTTAAATTCGAAAATTCGAAATAATATTTTGACCATTTTTTTTTTTTCACTTTTGGCCTTTTTAATACTAAAATTAGGCGACATGAACGAAAGCATGGACTTAAAAATTTCTTGTAAATTTTACAAAATTGTAATTTTAATGTTAATTTTAAAAAAGTCCAATTTCAAATAATATTTTGACTATTTTTTTTTTAAACTTTTGGCCTTCTTTAGTAGTAAAATTAGACGACCTGAGCGAAAGCAAGGACTTAAAAAATTTCTTGTAAATTTTCAATTAACTTAACTTTTACAAGAAACTTTAAGTTGCTAAAGCAAGGACTTTAAAATTTCTTGAAATTTTATTTAACTTTTTTTTTTTTAATTTCGCCCTTTTTTTCAATTTTTTTTTTTTTTTTTTTTTTTTAATATTAAAATTAGACTACATGAACAGAAGCAAGAACTTCGAAATTTTAAATAAAATGTTTACTACATTTTTTAATTTTGTCCTTTTTCCTTTAGCTGACAATAATAGCTAAAGCAAAGTTTTAATATTAAAATTTTGACCAATTTTTTTCAGCTTTTGACCTTTTTTATCAAACATTTTAAGTTTTTTTTCGTGCCAGAAAAAATAGTTACATTTTTATCTAAAAATTCGAATTTTTGACCAAAAACGAGCAAAAAAAATGCCTTGAAAATTTTAAATCGTTTCATTGCTTAAATTTAGCCATATTAGGACTGTACCCCAAAGACGTAGTCCTACGTAGGGGTGTCCCCATATCCCACTATGATTTTTAGACAGCAAATATGTGTTTTTTTAGTGGGGTCTGAGGTTTTATAAATGTAGGAAATTAAAATTCTCCGAAGTCTAGTCGTGTAAGCGATGTTGCAATTTTCTTTGTCTAGTCATACGAAAGCACATTTGAATTATTTGTTATCATGATCGATTTAAAATATTTATTTTCTCCTAAATTTAAGCTTCAAATGGAAAGTTTATTAATATCTAATTATAAAAGGATCTTTGTTATATATATTTTTTATTGAAACTGTTTTAATTACGAGACTGATTTTATTGTAAGTACGACTTAAAATTTTAGATGTCAAGCTTGGGTTATGTTTTTATATTCCAATGTTCCCTTTCGTTTTTTATATGTTTTGTTCATTCTTCTAGATCCTGAAGATGGACTAGTTATGTCCGAAATGATCATAGATATGA
The DNA here is from genome assembly GCA_037577465.1 of Liposcelis bostrychophila. Lineage (NCBI taxonomy): Eukaryota > Metazoa > Arthropoda > Insecta > Psocodea > Liposcelididae > Liposcelis > Liposcelis bostrychophila. Next base: position 20,018,121 of record CM075211.1, on the reverse strand, counting down.
AATAAATACAGTATTAAAGCGTAATCTTGAGGTTTCGGAGAATTTTTACTTCCTACAGCAAAATGTACACGGTAAAAAACAATGCACGGTAAAAAATTGGATTGCATCTAATTGATCAGTATTTATATTATGTGTATATATATACACTGATATATGGATCCCCTCCATTAAGGCGTTGGTTGCATTGCCAAATAGTCAAAATATTATATGAAATTTTCGAAGTTAAAATTTTAAGGCATTTTTTTTGCTTGTTTTTGGTCAAAAATTCAATTTTTTTGATAAAAATATAATTTTTTTTCCTGGACCGAAAAAGACTTAAAATTTTTGATAAAAATGGTCAAAAGTTGAAAATAAAAAAAGTTAAATGAAATTTTCAAGAAATTTTTTAAGTCCTTGCTTTTGTTCATGTCGTCTAATTTTAGTATTAAAAAAGGTCAAAAATGGTCAAAATATTATTTAAAATTTTTATATTAAAATGATTAAATATTAATTTTTGGTGCGAACAGTGCGCACCCGGACAGATCCCGGACTGACAGATTTCTCCAAAACGAGCCCCAAAACGTAGTCCTACGCCAAAAATTCAATTAGGGGGCTCAAATGTACTTGAACCCCTCCTCAAACCGGAAGGCATGGCTGCACCTTTGGCAATGTCTGTTGAGACTGAAGATTTTCTGGGCACCTTCTTATTAGCCAATATTGAAAATTATATCAGGATTGCATCCATTTTCAGGATCAACCCAGATTCTGTTTTTCCGATTTAAATTTTTAAGGGAGCAGTCGAATATATCCTATCTTTCATGAAACAGAAAACCCGCGATATGAACTAAGGAGTAAACAAAAATTCTTCCCTCGCTTCACATGATCCATTAGCAGTATACCCAGGTCATTTTAATTATGTGAGTGTGAGTCCGTTGCTTTTCCAAATACTAAAACCATATTTCAGTTTAGGGAAAAGCGTTGGACAAAGCTCTTTTATTTTCATTTTCCTGCGGCTCGGAATTTTCCCAGACAATTTTCACCGAAAGGGGAAAGAGATGAAAATTTAAATTAAAGGTTATTTTCCGCTTATTTAGGCTCTACCTTTTTCCCGTCATTAGTCGAAATCATTTACCCGTTTTTTAAAAGCCAAGAAATGTTTCGCTTACAAGCTTTTTTATTCTTTATAACAATCTGTATTAGAAAAGAAAAAAAAAAAAAAAAAAAAAAAAAAAAAGAGGTAAACTAGTTTATGTGCAGATATGAAAACCGTGTGACATAATGTGAAAGGTTCATTACTTGAAGTCATGCAACCTTTTCTCTCCGTTTTTATGCTATTTTAACGTCGACTAAAAGGAATTCTTATTCGTACATAAGTTTTCTGATTTTTTTTTTCTCGAATTTAAAAAAAAAAAAATTGCACTTTTTTTTCGTTCTTTGGATGTATCATGAAGATAATAGGTTTACGGAACGGGAAGGGATCTGACATGTAAGGTCGCGGTTTCAGCCTCGCCTAGGGTTACATAATGAAATCGAAATAAAGTTTGCATATGCCATGTAATTTTTATACTATTTTCTATTCACTCGTTACGGGTCGCCGGCTTTGTCCACATCCAACTCCCTCTAAACTATAACTCAGATCGACAGTTTTGTCTAGAACATTTGTTCGTGTTGTTGTTAATTTTTTTTTTTACGAAGGTAAAATTCGATTCTTTTATTAAAGTCTCTTTGTTTTGCAAGTTGTCGAACAAAACGCATGGGAAAAATTTTTTCACTTAAAAAAAAAAAAAGGAAATACATAGTTTTAAGCCGGAGATTGCATAAAAATTTTCTTCCTTTTTTTTTTTTTTTTTTTTTACGAGCGGCTTCTGCTGCTGCAGAAATTATTAATCATCTTTTCTGTTTGTCGTGTCATCACTTAAAAGAACTGGCTCGTACACTTTGATGGATTTAATCCATTTATTTTATTTCGGTGACGAGAATTTTTTTTTTTTTTTTTTTTTACATTTTTTTATTCCCTCCTTTTTTTTGAAGTGGAAAAGTCGAATTGACGTTGCGGTTTTTTTAAATAATTGTGGCTTTTTTTTTTTTTTTTTTTTTTTTGTTTTTTTACGAGTTGACAATTCTTTTTCCCTTCTTCCCCTTGAGATGATTAACGATCTTCAACATGGTTTTTTGAGGAAATTAATTTTCATCAGAGGAACTAGGAATCGGAAAAATTTTTTTACGGAAGAATTTTTTTTTATTTTGGTTGTTTATTTTATTCTTCTGATGGTTTGTTTCCACTTGTTACAACAAAGTGATTCGGTATCTCAAGTATGCGAGAGACTTTGATCAATGGTGCAATTAGGGTTAAGCAAATACACGTCAAAGTTTTGTCCTTGTTATTCATGAAACTTGGGATTCTGTAGCACCTTTGGTGACCCAGACGAATGACAGTGTAACGTTACTGAATAAATTAGCTCCGGAAAATATTTTGGACGATACTTATAATGTTTAAACTTATCAGGAAATCACGACGAACTTTATAAGAAGATAAGCTCTTTCTTCCACTAAAGTGCCCTACCTTGCAAATGTGATCCTAATTCGGAATGTCTTCAAGAATATGCTTTTATAAATACCGGAAGGAATGATTGTTTTATCTGATATTTGGCCTAGGCACGTAGAAAAAATAAATTTCGAAGTTTTTTGCGGAACTCGTTTGGTGTTTTTTGGAATTTTTATTACAAGTTTCAACTAAAATTTATGTGAGGCTGGAAAGTAAAGAAAAAATTGTTAGTTAAAAAGTTTTGATTTTTACAAGTTGAAACTTGTATTAAATATTTAAGAACAAACCAAAGAAATCGCAAATACTTCAATAATTTTATATAAAAAAAGGTCTAATTTATGTTAAGTTAAGCCGACATATTTTTATGTTAATTTTTAACATTTATTAAATTGACATATTTTCACTTTAATTTAACATAAAAAGTTAACATAAACCTTAGGACGTAAAACGGTCCACACATTTTTATTTGTAAATAATAACACTATCAACAAATATTGCCTGGCAACATGTGTCAAAATTAACATAAGAAGAGTTACATACAATTTGTGTGGACCGGGTTTGTTAATAATACACAAAATTGTTTACTTACACAGTAAACGATTTCGTGTATTTTTAACAAACCCGGTCCACACAAATTGTATGTAACTCTTTTTATGTTTATTTTGACACACATTTCTAGGCAATATTTTTTGATTGTGTTATTATTTACAAATAAAAATGTGTGGACCGTTTTGCAAATATAAATTGCGTTAAAATTGCACAAAATTTTTTACTGTGTAAAAGGGCACATACTTCAATTTCGATTTTTTAGCCGTAAGTCGAGTATTAGAAAAAGCAGTCATTCCTTTCGGTATTCATTGGGGTTCCTGCTAGGTGCTGATCGGTTAATTGTTTTTCTAAATGGTTATTTACGTGTACAGTCGATTCCGTTATAACATGACCGTTGGGTCACTTACATGGGATTTTTGTAATACAATATTAACCTGTTTCTTAAAAGGTGGCAAAGAGTGCTCAGCCCGTATGAGACCCCATTCTGCATGGTAAAAAATTTTATGTAAAAAGTAACATAATTCACTAGTACAAAGGAAAACATTTTGTGTACCGGTATTTTTAACAAACTCAGTCCACACACTTTGTTTGTTACTCTTTTTATGTTAATTTTGACACATGCTGCTAGTAAATATTTGTTATTGTGTTATTATTTACAAATAAAAATGTTTGGACCGTTTTTGAATTATATATTGTGTTAAAATTACACAAAATTTTTTACGTAGTATGTTAACTTTGACATATTATTTCTGTTGATGTTAGACGTTGCTACGGCAGTCTGTGTTAACTTTACAAATAAAAATATGCAGACTGTTTTTGACGCAAAAATTGTGTCAAAACCGCACAAAATTTTTTACTGCATAAAAAAAAGTAAAAAGTTACATACAGTTAGAATTAGAAAGTTACTCACTTTATGTAATAATTATTAGGTTTAGGTATAGAATGGGTTCATACCGTCATAGTTACATAAATTATGTACACGGTAAAAATTTTTATGTAAAGTAACATAAAAAAGATGTAGCCCTTTTTATTTAACAAAAAAACGTACCGTGTAGCATAGAGTTTATGTTAAATTAGTTTGAAATTATGTCCATTTAACTCAATCTTAAGTTAAAAATTAACATAAAAATTTACATAAAAATTAACATATAGATTTACATAAAAATTAACATGAAAATGCTTAACGTAAAAATGAACACATTTGTATGGAGACCTTTTTTTACAAAATAATTTTAATCGTGTGTCGCTGCTAACGACTACACACAGTAAAAAATTTTGTGTACTTATATTTGACAAACGGTCCACACATTTTTATTTGTAAATAATTACACAATCAACAAATATTGCTTGGCAACGTTTGTCAAAATCAACATAAAAAGAGTCACATACAGAGTGTGTGGATCAGGTTTGTTAAAAAAACACAAGTTTTAACTGTGCACCATTTTGGAATCAACAGATACCTTTTGATGCTTAGCTTTTGTCAGAAACGTTTTGATCCGTCTGTTTACAAAAGAGAGTTTCTCTGAAGTTGGGAGCAGGGAGCAGATGTAGATCCTTAAAAAATTTGATATGTCGCATGATAGGTGCTGACTTGAAGCCTGAAGGCTTCGAATGATAGTGGCGGACAATGAGAACGTTTTATATCATCCTATGAATGCAGAACTCTGTATGCAATCTTGGATATGTAGACCATTGGTATAAAGTACTTAGTTTTAGAGACTTTCTAACGTTGCTTTTGTTTTGTAAGCTGACGCCTGCCCTGTTGACGCTACTTCTGTCTGCAGAGTAAAAAATAGTGTGTTTTTAAGCCACATGGTCCACACTGTAAGAAATTTTGTGTAGGTAATTTTAACACAATTTATAATTGAAAAACGGTCCACACATTTTTATTTGTAAGTAATAACGTAATAACAAATATTGCCTAGCAACATGTGTCAAAATGTGTGTCAAAATTAATATAAAAAGAGCTACGTACAGCATGTGTGGACCGAGTTTGTTAAAAATACACAAACTTTTACAGTGCACATCACTTTTATTATGTTAAATGTTAAATATTACATATTATTTATGTTGATATTAGACATTGCTATGGCAATCTATGTTAACTTTACAAATAAAAATATGTGGACCGTTTTTGACACAAATAATGTGTCAAAAACACACAGAAGTTTTTACTGTGTAGTTGCGATTATCGCGGATCTTGTAGCTTGGGACTTTCGTAATTGCAATACTCATAGCAATTGTATCCATTTTCCTTCACCCCCCCCCCCCTCCCACCTTTCTATTGTATTTGAGAGAAAGTCCAAATTAAAAATTTTGTCTTACAAAACATTCTTTCTCGCCTTTTAAAGAACTAAATTAAATCAGCTTGTGGTTAATTAATCCAGCTTTAATTATCCTTTTTTGCTTAAAAAAAAAAAAAACCTTCGTCTAGGGTAAATTAAATTAACCCCTGATATATACCGTAAAAGTAGAATTGCAATTTTTCCGAAAAAAAACTTTCTTTCTTTTTTTTAATAGACACGAGCTTTTAATCTCTATTGACTTATGTCACGAATAATAATTTTCCGATAGCATTGTCCCTCCACGTTTTTATCGATTAAATTTTTTTTTCTTTAATTAAGAACGGGAAAAAAAAAGAAAATCTTTTTAATTTGCAAAAAAAAAAAACCTATGACATTTTATTATACGACACATGTACAACATACCGGTGATAAGAAAATTCGAAATAGAATTCTTTGCCCTTAGACAAAAAGAAAATTGCAAAAGTAAGCAAAATAAAAAATAAAAAAGAATGGAAATTTTTGCATTTTGAAATTCGAGACCCCATAAACGTTTCAGTCGATATTATGCATAAAAAATTCATGTTTTCGGAAATGTTTTTAATAGTTTTCGAATTGCAGTTTTTCCCATCTAAAAATAATATTTTATATATATTCCGGGGAAAAAAAATGGCTAACCTGTCATTCACGGTTTTTTTTTTCGAAAGTCGTTTTTAGACCATATTGGATGATTATATGTGTTATTGATCTGACATGTTCAGAGACATCACTTATTGTTCCTTCTTAGAAAAGGTTGAGCCAAGGTTTTTTTTTTTTTTTTTTCCTTTATTGATTTATAGTTTTTTTTAATCATCAACCCGTTTTTCGCTCATTCATTCTTCACTTTTTTTTTTATATATTTTGTAATAAATTTAACTTTTTTTTTTTCACTTTTTCACGAACATGCGACTTTCTCATTTTATTCAGGTCTAAAGTTTAATACTTAAAGTTTTTAACAACTTTTTTTTTTTTTTTATCTTTTAATATTCACCCGCAGTGCACGTTTATTAAATATCGCAAAATATCATCAAAGGAATTAACGTTTACTTTTTTTTTATTTCTAACTTAAAAAAAAAAAAATAAGCAGCTTGACTTTTGGAAATTACAGCCATATGGCAGGTGCTGGCGTTGTGTGCGCATATGTTTGCCTTCTCATCTGCATACCGGTCACTTTTTTTTTTTTTTTTAACGTGATGCCATCGACTTTTTTTTTTTTTTCTTCGAGTAGGAAGGTGCTGATAAATTTGGATTTTGTCTTGTTCAATTTGTTGGACTTTCTTTAGTTTCAATTATTTAAATTTTAATTGCCAGGAGCAGCACCGAGCAGTCCTCGTTGTTTTTAATTAAAAAGCTTAACGGTGAAAAAATATTTAGTTGTTCTGGCTAATTAAGTCGGTTTTACTTGTTCGTTACGTGTCCATACGAGGGAAAAGGTGTTGCAGTTTATAAAGAGGCTATCTTGAAAATCATCGTTTTAAAAATTTGGGGTTGGAAATTGAGAGATGAATGGTGAAGGGGAGAAAAAAAAATTGGTGCCTAAATTAATAGTATGGTTTCGTCCGTTTTATTTTTTAGTGGCGAAGGCTTATTTATATCGAACGGGTGTTGTTTTCTTTTTTTTCTTTTCTTTTTGTTAAAAAAAACGAATTTTGTGGAGTTTTGAGGTTATGGTTCGATTCGAGTGTCGTGTACGTTTTTTGGTGTTTCATTTTTTTTTTAAAGCAAATATTCTAAATGCTGTTATTTTAAGGAAAACATCATACTTATCCGGAGTAAAACCGACGTTCTGAGAATTTATATGTATACTGTATGTTTTGCGGTTAAGGACGTTACGTTGGTTAATAACTTTGTTAACCATTGTATCATGTTATTCTCCGGCAGTTTTGAATAATTTTGTTATTACTACCCACTCGGCGTAGAAAATAATTGTTCTACTTCGATTCGTGACATTGAATTTTAACAGGTGATTACAGGGATCGAAGTGGTGACTCGTTTTTGATTTAGCGGCATCGTGATCAATGAAGTTAAGCAGCATTGAGAACGACCAGTTGGTGGATGGGTGACCACCGACCACCGACACTCCCTCCCTCTGGCAGGGATTGTAAGAACTACTAATACAGTCATTTAAACCTGATTGTACAAGTTGTTCCTGTATCATACCGCAACGTCAAACAAACTACGAAAAGAAATGAGATAAGAAATCAAGTTATTATATTCTTATTTCTGAGAACCATCCTTTTAAAATGTCTTGACCTATTGGGACAGCCTGACAAATATTTGTGAAGTAATGCTCTAAGACTCTCGCTATCTTTTTTTAACGATCGTCTAACAATAGGGTATTTTCAGGCACATTTATTTTTGAGAAAGTGTCTGGCTGGCTAAGGGGGGTCAAAATGCCCCCGGAAGAAAGTGGAAAGATGGTTATTATATTCTTATAGACCCTCTAAAGTTTTCATACCCCCTACTGTAGATTGGGGTGAAGTTGAAAGGAAATTCAAAAAAAAATTCTAGGTTTATTTTAGGCAAGAAAAATGAAATTTTTTACTTAAGTATCCCAAAAACAATATCCACTTAAGAGGAGGCTTCACGGAATACCGGAAGGAATGGCTGTTTTGTCCAACACTCGATTTACGGGAGGAAAATTCAAAAGATATCTAACGAACTCCTCTGGCTGTTTCTTGTATTTTTGGTACAAGTTTCAACTTGTTCCAAGCAAACACGAACCTGGAAAACAAAACCAAAGTTTTTCGACCGAAATTTTTTTTGAAATTATTTTCTTGCCGCTCATACGTTCTAGACAAGCTGAAAACTGTCCTAAAAATTCCAGGACGTACCAGAGGAGTTCGTTAGATACCTAAAATTTGGATTTTTTCCCCTTAAATGGAGTATTAGACAAAACAGTAATTCCTCCCGGCATTCCGTGAAGCCTCCTCTTAACGAAATAAAAGAATTTTATTTTCAGTGCCTAAAATAAACCTAGAATTTTTTTTTTGAATTTCCTTTCAACTCTATGGTACCAATAAAGGGCTCCTTAACTTTTGGTTTTGGCTAAAATGGGCAAGAATACAAAATTCAAATTTTTAATTTTTTTCTAAATTTCTTTTTAATTTAAAAAAGGGACATGCATTCTAGTAGGAACCTTTTAGGGTGACAAACAGTTGGTACCAATATGGCCCTCCTGGGATCAATGATTTCCAAGAAATTCAATTTTAAAATTGTCATTTTTGATTTTCTAAAACTAGCTGAACAGAAGGGGCCACTTTTTTTGTTCGTTCTGGTCGAAGTCCCCTCGAATGCGCTTTTTATATATGAACAGGCGGATTCCAAAATCCTGGTGCGTCACATCGAAAGATGACTATATAAATGGGACAGTGGAAAAATATGGATAGGGCAGTTCTTTTTCCCATAAAATTGGCAGTAGTAAATTTAAATATGGGGCAGCTTTTTAAATAAATTGGCAGTAAATTTTGTTTTTGGGGGGGGGGGGGGGAGGGAGACAGTAAATTTTTATACTCTAGGCAAGTTGCAGAGTGGCAGTAATTAATAATCGAAGGGCAGAATTTTTTTAAAGCTAATTTTTTTATATGTTTTTATTTGTTTGTTTGCACAAATATTGCTTAAAGAACGCAGAACAAACCACTGTTCACCTGCAGAACAAACATTATTTACTTGCTGGAACAAGCATAATTTTGATCACTTTAACATTTTTTTTTTAAAAATGCCAAAAAATGCCTTTTAATCCCAAATTATTTATCTTACTGCCAAAATAATTTTTCTACTGCCCAAGATTGTAGTACCGATAAAAAACTGCTATATTATTAAAATTACTGCCGATCTATTAAAAAAACTGCCATTTTATAAAAAAGTACTATCCTATTATTAATAAATTACTGCCCCTTTAAATAGACGCCATTGCCAGTATACTCATTTTTGTCTTATTTTTTCTCATAGCTCCGTTCTTAAAGCAATTAGAACTCTAAAATGCACAGTACACGTTTCTTGCTTCGGACCCCCTCCCAAAAGCGCTGGTGTAAAATCATCCCGATTTTTTCAAAGTTTATTTTTTCGGAAACTGACCTTCGAAAAATTTACTTGAATATTATAAGGAAAAAAAGTGCCCTCAATCAATACTGAAAAGGTACTAACTGAGAAGTTAAGTTAAGTACTGGATTAGAGGAACAAAAATATTGGTTGGGGGTATGTTAACTTTAGAGGGTCTGTAAGAATATAACAACACCGACCCCATTTCCTTCCTGGGGGCACTTTGACCAGCCCATTGACCGATTTTGCTGTAAAAATAACTGCATGAATTTAAAAAAAATTTGTGCAAATTTTTTTTTTTTTTTCTACATGCAATAATTTTTTAAAAGTTCCAACTAAGATTTCACTCAGCCCACATATTGATACAATAAAAATTTCTCTGTAAAAAAATACATGGATAAATTTTCATTATTTCCCTGCCGATCACTAATGATTTTTGCACTTACAATTTTAAATTTGGTGCATTTAATTTTTATGAATCTAAATTTTTTTTTTTTTTATCAAAATCACGAAGTCCCTTAGAACTCATGTATTTTCGGCTCTATCACCGAAAATAAGCAACAGGACGATTTAGGCTCAAAGTCACTCGATGCAACTATGCAATTAAATCGCCCCTTTTTTAAGCTTGACTTCTCCCCATAAGTTGGCTAGTTTTTCGCGAGCCGAAAAGTGTCAGATTTAATTGGTTGTACTGCATTAAAAACGAAAATGCAAAAAACTGAACCGTATCGTTAAAAAATAATTCTTAACCTAATCGTAGATGCTTTTTTGACGGTAATATCACATCCTTACCGCATTTCTCGGATTCAAAGCTCCGATGATGCTAAACCTAACCGTCCAACCTGCAACCCAAATTTAACCCAAATCTATTTTTCTTGTAAAAATACTATATAAAAAATCGTAAATGCTAAAAAAAGCCGAATCTTAGTAGGCGTGTTTTTTTTCAACGATTATTGTTTCTCGTTTGAAAACAATATTTAACCGAAATGACCCTTGAATTAGCTCTTGTATAAAGCACTTAAAACTTTTTTCTTAAACTCGAAACGCTTAACTTATTCTTGGAAATCTTTTTTTTTTTTTGAAACTCATCTTGGTTCATGTATAACACGAAAGCAATCGCCTGTGAATTTTTCCATCTTTATACCTAAAGGGGATCCTATTGACTTTTTGCTCTTTTACTTGTGTCGACATTTTATATATTTATCGCTGTTACTCTTCGGATTATTTTGGCTTGTGTGTGCGAATCATGTGGAAGTTGAAAGCTTAGAGCTAATAACTTAAGCTGCTTTTAGGTTACGATTACAAAGGTTTACACGGATTAAGCGGCTAAAAATAAAGGAGGAGGAAGCTAAAATAAAGAATTGTAAAAATAGGAAACTGAAAATACTGCTTATTAATATTTATGTATTTAAGAAATGAAATATTTAGGTTTTGCATCCATGCGAATCGACGACGTAGCATGAATGACATCTGCCGGGGATAGGGTTAACTGTTAACAATTATCTGTTTCTCACTATTTATTATTGACAAACTTTTTCTGAAAGTTTTTTTTTTCTTTATTTATTAGTTCATGCAAAAGCAGTGAGGGTTTCTTGATGTATGATGATGTGTTTTATCTCAGCTAACATAGTGTGTGAGATCGGATGAGTATTTGCTGCAGCTTAAATTATGAGCCATGAGTAGGTATGGAGTAATGGCTTGCAATGAGAAGGGGATGGGACATTTCATAAGGTAGAGCCCGAACCGGTTGGAGTGCCTCCTCGACTCAGATTCTGAAATGGCAGAGAGGGTAGGAGTACTGCTCAAAGACTTGGAGGGCTAGCTGAGAAGAAATGGCAGTGTATGATCGACACTTTTGAGAGTCTTACTTATCTGGCCGGATAGTTGCAGGGATGTGCAGCCCATCACTGGCTAAGGGCACTCTCTTACGCTGAAAACAAAGAATCGTGTAGGAAGCTAGAGGAACTTTTCTAAGTATTGGCGCACCCGTAGCCAGAACAAAGAGCCAGGGGGGCAGTTGGGCTTGTTAAGGGAAGCAATAGGCCTGCATTCCCTATATCTGTTATGTTTAGCCAATTTACTCCAGGGGGGGTGTTGAACGATTGATGTAATAGAATTACATTGAGATGAACAGCGACATGTGACAGTGACAGTGACGGCGTGATGACAGTGCGTGTGATTTTGGACTGTGTGACAAAATTAGAGTTGATGTGATTGCATCAGTGAAATTTGAACAGGTTGGTTGGTATACCAAAGCGGGGCTATAGGATCAATCCCATTCGCGTCCTCTAACGTGGATACGAAAATCCATGGGCCCGAAAAAAGCTTCTTATTCGCCAAGATCCTTTGTTGTCAGAATTTCTGTTAAAGCCTAAACCAAGACGGCGATGAACTGTTTAGACTATATAGTACTTACTAGTAAATAATAGAAGATAGTTATAGTACCCACCATCCAAAATTAGCACATTGGGTCTACTGTACCCTATGTTTAGTGTATGGAAAATAATGAATCAAAATACCTATTTTTCTTACTTTTTAAATAATTCTGCATTAGGCAGGTCAACTGAGCTATGTCCATCATAATCGTGCATGGAGATACACTCTTTTGAACCGTTGCCTGAACCGGTTTTGAGCTCCAACGGTTCAAAAGAGTGTATCTTTATGCACGATTGTGAGGGACATAGCTCAGCTGACCTGCCTAGTACAGAATTAATAGAAATTAATAGAGATTCATTGGTTTTACGAGTGAATACAAACTAACGGCACATATGAAACAAAAACTTATTGGACACTTCAAAAAAGTTTTTATTTGCTTTGCTTCAACTTCTGAAGCCACTCTGATACTTATTTAACTTATGGATAACTTTAAATTAACGGAATTTTACTTTTTCTTGCATTTATTAAAAAATGATTCCAGGGTTTTATTTAAGGTGTCTCAGGAGTAATTCATTTTTTTGAACACCCTATACTTCGAAAAACGCTAATATTAACGTTTTGGAGTTACCAAATATCAAAATTCTAATCAATCTTATGCACCTTCATGAAAAATTGCATACCTTACCATACGGTACTTTTTTGGTAAACCTTCATCTACTGTAAATTCCCGGGAATTTATCCTGGATCAAGGTTTCCCAAAAAAGCACTATATTGTCAAAAGTATGGAATTTTTCTTGAAGGTGCATAAGATTGATATGAATTATTGCTCGGAAGTATAATTTTGATATCTGCCTTCAAAACGTTAATATTAAGCGTTTTTCGAAGTATAGGATGTTCAAAAAAATGAATCACTCCTGCGTCACCTTTAATTCTGCTTCTTGCAAATCACATTTGGATACGTGGATTTGAATTTGTAGAAAAATTTTGCGGTCTCTACACTCAAATGTAATCTTGAAGAAATCGTTGAGATTTTTTGCTCTTGTTCCTCTGCATTGTTTTCCCTGCCGAAATAAGTTCCGCAAAATATCTTCTAAAGGCAGTTGAAGAAATACGTGCGTCGGAAGTGAAATAACGTACCTCCATCGTAAATATGATTGGAGTTAGTCTTGAAACCGTCTCGTTTGTGAATGAGAGAAATAAAATACGGTTTTGCAAAAGTAAACAGAATATATATTTGACTAGAAGATGAAACAAACACTGAAACCCTAAAACACAAAATCTTTAGTAAAACTCTTTTAAAGTACGACCTTGAATACTAACGACATAAACTTACCGGTAATACCGGGTTTTTATCACAGCATTTTTTTATTTAACTAAAAGATTCGTTCCATGCTACTCAATCCTACTTGGTTTACAAACCAAGGGTGGGTTTCTCCCACACCCTGTGGACGAACTTTAACTTCAGAACATGATGGGGTTTTATTTATTTTTCAAAGAAACTTAACCTCCCATCCGATCTCGTTCGAAACCTTTGATCGTCTGATTCAAATATAAAGATGGCCGACTCTAGTTACACGATTTTAGACTAGCGCGCGCGCGGATTTCAGTATTTAAATCTTTGCGAATGCTTAACGGTATTTTTCGACCGTTACAGTCTGTTTCGAGTGTTTATAAAAACGACGTGATCATGCGATTGCAAGTTTACACGCTCATGTTGCCGTAAACTTGAGATCACGTGACATTTCCACGTCGAAACTGACTAACTCCAATCATATTTACGATGGAGATACGTTAGTTCACCTCCGACGCACGGAAATAGTTTTGCCTATGTTAAGCTTATGAGGAAATCTTTTTATAGTTGTAACTCGTAATTCCATAGACTGAGGTTTTTCTTAAGGAGAGGAAACAGCAAGAAAAGGCTTAAGTGCCTCGTCTCGATGCCATGACTCTAGGAAAGAGATACGGACTAAGCTCACTTGTTATTGACTACAATAGTCACATTCTTGGTGTGGTAGTCAGTAACAAGACTTAACTTACTCAATGTGGAATACCACAACATTTAGAGAACCTGGGCATGTTGCCATGGTGGTTCAAGCTTTTCGCTCATCAAAGAAAGAGACCGTCCCCTGCAGATGGCAATTTCTTAAAAATATATCCGGGTGCAATGAGAATGCTAACTTTTGGTTCAGATGATAATAAAACTGTAGATATAAAGCTGTAGCTCTAAAGGTAGTGGTTGTTGGCAGTGGGAACGAAAACTAAAGAATAGAAGTTTGAATTCTAGGGGAATAAAACTGTCCATCACCATCGCGAATTCCGTGCGTTGGAGGTGGACTAACGTATCTCCATCGTAAATATGATTAGAGTTAGTCTGTTTCGTCTCGTGGAAGTGTCACGTGACCACAAGTTTACGGCAACATGAGCGTGTAAACTTGCAGTCGCATGATCACGTGATCTTCATAAACACTCAAAACAAACTATCTCCAATCATATTTACGATGGAGATACGTTAGTTCACCTCCGACGCACGGAATTAAATCGAAAGGTAGAGAACGGGATCACGCTCATTTACATTTGTGCAATACAAAATTTCACGATTAGTATAAAGCAGTATGTACCGGAGAAATGAATTCACAAAAATAAAAAATTCACTTGATAAAGATAGTTGAGTTTTTAATGGTGCAACATTCTTCCCGTTTTTTTTTTTTTTCCTCTTTCTCCCAGTGGGTTGGTATCGTATTTCCAACAAAAAGCCTTTAGGCTGGAGGGAAGAAAATTTTTTATTTTCTTCGATTTTCCTTCCCTCTCAATTGCTGTTTTTTTTTTTTTTTTTTTTTTTTTTTTGTTGCTCCTGAATATTTTGACAAAGTTTTTTATTTTAAAACGTTAGCGGCAAAAAAAAAAAAAAAAAAAAAAAAAATGGAATGAAGAATGTATTTCAACTCTTTCGTTTCAATTTGTAAGATATCTCATATTTTAAAACAAAAAAAAAATATTCGACGGAAGGTTAAATTACGTTTGAATTGCATCTTTTTCAGACAGTGAAATAACGTTCGACAGAAAATGGAAAAGGCATTCATATTTTAACGATTCCGATGCATTAAAAAAAAAAAAAATCAGTAGTAGTGAAAAGCTTACGCTTTAAAGAAAACTCCACTCCTTTCAAAAAGGAAAAAAAAATTGTGACATGCACGTGGTTAAAAAAAATTATAAAAAGATTAATTTTCCTAATGAGACTTCCACGTCAACTCCCTCCTTCTTCGGGGTCTAAATTAAAAAAAAAAAAAAAAAACTGACTATTTTTAATGCTACGTTTGTAATATTGATCACTATGCAGGTATTTCCCTAGAAAAGATTCTTAGATTTTTATTTTGACTTATATTTAACTTGAGCTAGGGGGTGAAAAACGCCCGCCATTTTGAGTTTGCCGAGGGTGGGACAAGCAGGCACTGCGGTGAATGTAACTCTCGCGACTTGAAAATGATGGAAAATATCATTTAAATATTGTTGTTTATACTCTTCGTTTTACAATTCACCCGAAAAAATGATTGACTGTTTAAAAAAACTTTCCAGGCCGTATTATAATGTTTCAAAGCATTAACCAACTTATAATAAGCCGAGGGGTTTCTAACGTTTTTAGTTGCTAACATCAAAAGAAACTACCATTTTGATTTTTCTGGACAGTGATTGGAATTTCGTAGAGCTTTGTGAGGTCTCGGTCGTCAGTTTTGGGTGCGGTTATCAAAAATCGTTTTATTTTCTGATTTATTAGGTGATTTTTGTTTAAGGTCATAAACTTTTGTGCATTCTTTTTTTTTTTTTTTAACTGTCATGGCTCCAAAAATATTTTTTGGGAAATTCGGAAAAATTAACAGCATTGAAGGTAACTTGGGATTTTTTTTTTTTTAGATAATTTTTCGTTGTTTAAAAATAAAAGTTGCTGATTATTTTTTTAAAAAAATTTTTTTTTTCTCTCCCGACGGACCTTATCTTAGCTGCTACCGAATCGCTGATCGTCTTTTTTTTTTTTTTTTTTTTTTGACCCGAAGAAAAGAGGTTAGAGAGCTGAAAAGTTTTTAATTTATCTCAAGGACCATCCTCCGCGACTCTGATGCTTGTCTAGAGAGCATCCTCATCTTGTTGGCAAGATTTCCGGGTTTTCTTCTTCTTTCTCTGTTAATTTCATTTCTTTTTCTTTTCTTTTATTTTTTCTTGTTGTAAAACATTTTTTTTAAAGAGATTTTCCGACCTTTTTTTTCCGTGGTGGATTTATGTGGGTCTCGTCCGTTTCTTGCTCCGTGTAAAAAAAAAAAAAAATGGTTTAATCTTTATAAGATTTTGTTAGAAAAAAATTAATTTTTTAAGAAAACAAATTTTAAATTAAAAAAAATTCCAATATTTTGTTAGGGGTATTATTAAGATTTAAGTGCCTTGATTGAAAAATAATTATTTTAAAAAATGGGAACTTTTTTTTGAGACGTCAAAATGAACATTTCTTCTACTTTCTGCTTTTTGATTATTGATTTGTTGTTAACAATAAAAATTAAATAATTTTTTTTTTTTAAATATTTATGGGTTTAAAAAAAGTGCAGCTGATTTTCTTACCTTGTTTGTTAAAGATTTAATTAATTATTGAAAAGCTATAATTGGTTTGCAGCTATATCAACGGGGGAACTTTGTTCATTTACCTCGTTCTTGATATAAAGAAAACCTCTTGAAAACATATTATTTTACTTTGCCAGAATCACTTATTGACGTATAAATTTTGCATAGCTAGTGTGGAAATTTTTATTATTGGATTTTTCTTCCTTTTTGAAGTGCTAAATATTTTTTTAAATATTTATGGTCAATCCAACAACTTGGAAGTCAATATTAATACGTTTTTATTGCCATCATGAACAAAGGTATGGCTAAGTGTGGCTAGGAAACACATCCCTACTAAAGTCGTTTTAAAAAAATTTAAATAATGAACTTTTGAGAGGATTTAAACTAGGAGATTTTCGGTTTTGTCCTAGCGCCTTTGGGTCAATCGAGAAGACGAGGGTTCGAATCCTTTACAACGGTTGTATATTTTTTATCGGTAATTTTCTTTACTTTACTTTAATTCAATTCCTGCTCTTTTTTCGCAGATTCTTGTCTTATTTCTCTTGTTCTCAGAATAGTAGTGCTGCCCGAGTATTATATTTATCAGCATAAAGTTTCCTTTTTTTTTTTTTTTTTTTTTTTTTTTTGCGGTTAGGACTGGCGTGGTTTTTAGGGTGACCAGGCGGGGTTATGTTAATTAAAAATAAAAAAGAAATCGTGTTTAGGAAAATATTTACATTTTCTTTATACGTGAATGAAATCGCCCTTTTATCAGTGTCGTCTGCTTCGGAGATATTAGCTTCATAACAAACCAAAAATGCCTCATTATATCACACCACCTGCATGATATTTCACAAACATCATGCCTCCGACGGTCATCAGCAACCAACTTCTTCCACATTTGTAATAAGATCAGCCAGTTCATGACAGCGACAAGCTCTCAATACCCCAAAGATCGCCACAACCTAAGAAAGAAAAATTATTATAAAGATTATTGGCGGGTTTGGATCTATATATTTCGAAAAAGCCACGATAAACATCGTGGCTTTTTCAAAATATATACATTTAATCCCGCCAATAATCTTTATAATAAAATTATGGATCGCCAAACTTACAATCAAGAAAAATTATATTCTAATTTTTACTTTTTTTTTTTTTTTTTTCACTCACCTTTACTCCTAAATATTTTTCGTCTCGTGCCTCATTAAAAGACATCTCCAGTTCCTCAGATTCAAATACTTCAGCTTGTTTCGGTGTATAATTCTTGGTTTTACATTTCAAAAACACCTCAACAATCTTATAACCTATATCTACATCACACTTGACATTGAGCACCGTCTTCACCATACAATGATTCGCCCATACCGTTGGAATCGTATATTTATCGGTTAACTCTGGAACAAAAGCGAGAATAACTTCTTCCTAATATTTACCATCACAACCATTCTTCCGTTGCCATCCCTTGAAACTTTCAAAACAACCGAAATACCGATCATGAGATCTCCGCTAAATTAATTCATCCCTCACAGATTCCGCCATCCTTCGGATATGATCCGGAACAACATCCCCAACAGCCCCTACACTTCCATCAGAATCA
This sequence comes from Liposcelis bostrychophila, assembly GCA_037577465.1. Taxonomy (NCBI): domain Eukaryota; kingdom Metazoa; phylum Arthropoda; class Insecta; order Psocodea; family Liposcelididae; genus Liposcelis; species Liposcelis bostrychophila. The sequence goes on along the minus strand of CM075211.1, from coordinate 20,000,129 downwards.
CTATCCATTTTAATCAATTTAGAAATTAACTCCTCCGATTAACAATAAAAAAAAGGCGATATCACAATAATATAATTTACAATGTTAATAATCAAGGACAGAAGACTGTTGCCAACCCTGAAAACAAGTTTGCCGCACCAAACCGGAAACAACTATTCAAAATGGCGGCACCAAACCAGTGTGGTTGAAAAATATTCGCTTATTTTTGTTCTTTATTCAAAAAGACTATTTTAGATTCGTTATTAAGAATATCTTGCAATACTAGGAAGGAAAATGAGTTTTCTGTTAAGGTTTTTTTTCAGCTGAAATAAAAACCTCAACCGGAAAATTCATTTCCCTCCCTAGTATAACAATATACTATTCTTTTTGATGCAAAGCGAATGTGCCAACCTAAAAAGCAATATTGGCAGTATTGTCCAAAATTTCTCTGCAGAAGTGCCATTTATAAAGAAGAGAATCTTTCATTGACTAAAGCATTATGGGTAAAACAACACCTCGACTTTTTTCCAACGATTTCGTCTCGGTGTTACTTCACCCAAAATGTCCTATTAATGAAATATACTATTTATTGCTCTCCATATTTTTATTGTTGAAAAAAAAAAGTTACTAATTGTTGCGGACGGCTAACTAGAAGATCCATCTGCAGTAGGGTGTTTCATTTTAAAAAAATTTTTTGAAATGTTGGGGAGCATGTTGAAAATCTGCTTCTTTCAGGTGTAAAATCACTAAAAAAAAATTTTTTTCAAATTTTTTTTTAACCGCTTAGTGACCCCCAAGGCCACTTTAGCTTTTCAAAAATTGGCCAATTAAATTCTTTTAAACTCCATTTTTTTTATACACTTTAAGGGCCTACAAAATATTTTGAAAAAATGTTTTTTTATGTTTTCGAGGTCGTAGAACACGAATTTCACTATCCCGAGCTTTTCCTATTAAGCCCTGTGACGTCATTAGCGTTTTTATCGAGCTTATGCCTGATTTTTCCGACTGAAATTCGACTTAATCTCGATTTTGGAGCCCTAAAAAGTTTTTTATTTTATTGGTATCACACGTACTTATGCAAAAATACCCGTAGAACACGAATTTCACCATCCCGATTTTGTCCGATCAACCCCTGAGTAGGGGCATAAGTGTAAATTTGGTTTTTTGGGGGAAAAATGAATTTTTTTGCCAAAAAATGGCAAAAACTCCTCACCAGTTCGATTTAGAGCTCATGATCAATGAAATTTTTTAGTCAAGGCACTCTGATTAATAAGAATTTTTTGTGTTTCGAATCAATTTTCAAAATTTTTTTACGATCGGAAAAAATTTGAAACTTCAAAAAAATTACAGGTAGAATTTTCCGACCGTAAAAAATTTTGGAAATTGATTCGAAACCGAAACACAAAAAATCTTTATTAATCAGAGTATCCTGACTAAAAAATTTCATTGATCATGAGCTCTGAATCGAACTGGTGAGGAGTTTTTGCCATTTTTTGGCAAAAAAATGCATTTTTTCCCCCAAAAAACCAAATTTACACTTATGCCCCTACTCAGGGGTTGATCGGTCAAAATCGGGATGGTGAAATTTGTGTTCTACGGGTATTTTTGCATAAGTATGAGTGATACCAATAAAATAAAAAAATTTTCAGGGCTCCAAAATCGAGATTAAGTCGAATTTCAGTTGGAAAAATCAGGCATAAGCTCGATAAAAACGCTAATGACGTCACAGGGCTTAATCGGGAAAGTTCGGGATAGTGAAATTTGTGTTCTACGACCTCGAAAACATAAGAAAACATTTTTTCAAAATATTTAATAGGCCTTTAAAGTGGATAAAAAAAAAATGGAAGTTGAAAGACCTTAATTGGCCAATTTTTAAAAAGCTAAAAGTGGCTTTGAGGGGCCACTAGGAGGTTAAAAAAAAATTTCAAATTTTTTTTAACCTCCTAAAAAAAATTTCAAATTTTTTTTTAGTGGTTTTACACCTGAAAGAAGCAGATTTTCAACATGCCCCCCACATTTCAAAATTTTTTTAAAAATGAAACACCCTTAACTGCAGTGATATGATAAATTATCTACTTATCGTGCCCAGACAAGATAAATTCATTTATCGTGACGTTTTCATCATTTCGGATAAGTCGAACTTTCGGGCAACTAAAGTAAACTTATAAGTGTTACTTTCAACGCACGCGGAGGGAAGAAAATGGTTTTTCATTCGGAGGTCATTTTGAGCTCTTTTCCTGATCTCTACGCACTGTGGGGAAAAAAGTTGCTGGATTCATTTTTATTCATTTTTTTTTTTAACGACCAAAAAAAAAAAATCGTTAGTTTCAACGACATCTTTTCCCTTTTTTCGTTTAAGTGCCAAATCCTCGGTTATGATATTTCACTTCACCGTCTGCCATGTCACGATTCCCAATAAAGGAACCATTGTGAGCCCGATAATTGGTTCATTGCCAGTATAATCGACTTTTTTTTTCGTCAGGAAAAAAAAAGTAGGTTAAGTCCAAATTTCATGTGAAATCGCTAAAAATAATCCAACCTCAGTATTATTTTCAAAAAAAAAAAAAAAAAAAATCTCATTCTCAAAAATGCTATTTATATCTTAATTTGATTATAAGCTCGATTTTCCTTAAAGTGGTTAAGGCAACAAAGGGTCACGTTCGGTGCTGAGTCGCGAGCTGACACGGACCTCCTGAGTAGGTTAGAATCTCGTGTTTCATTTTAATTTTTAGTCAAAAAAAAAAAAAAAAAAAAAAAAAAAAAACGAATTCCTCCGTAATTCATTGGAAAGGAATCAAAGTAGATTATGAAACAACAGGAAATTGAAACGGAGTTTATTTTCCCGAAAATGTCAAAAAGAAAATGCCGGAGAGTGGGGTAGGAGGGCGGATTAAAATTTAATTAACAAGCATATAAATCACTTTGCGAGGTCAGGATGAAAGTTTGAGATTTCGGCAAATTGATCAAATTCAATTCCCGGCGAGCATAAAATTTTCTCTTGAAGACGTGGCGGGGAGAGGATTTATTCGAGTTTTATACATGAATTATTTGGAGTGCGTATGACGTAACGTTTTCTCCTTCTAGCTTTTAATTCGACGATATGAATTCCTAAATGTATATTCAGATTTTGTGTCTCCATTTGCTGAATCTTTGATTTCGCGGATTCGAAATTTTCGTCAAAACCATTGTAATTCGGTTTGTGATGTTTCGAGAAATTTAATTTGCATTTTGAAATCTAAGTGAGGAAGTACGTGATATATTTGACTGAGGTTCGAGGGGGAGTCAATAAGTATTTCGATTGTTTATGAAATAAGTCCGCATAGAGGAGAAGGGGGAGAAGATATAGGGGAAAAAGAACGATTGAGGTAGAACGAAGAAAAAAATACAGGCAGGAAAAAAAATCAGAGTGGACGAAGTAGAAAATTGAGTAGGGCATAGGGTGGCACTTAAAAAGTCATCTTTTGATTTTTGGTCGTGTCACCCTCTAATTTTGCTCCAATATACAACAGATTTCATGAATTAAAATTTCAGCTCGATCGATCATGTTTAAAAGGTCCCTCAATGACTCATATTTTTCGCCAAGTACAGTCAGAATCGGTTATAAGATAATCGGTTACAAGATAATCTCGGCTATAAGATAACTTTCCTTCCGGTCCGGCCAAACATTATATGTTTTACATGTAATTGAATCTCTGTTTTAAGATAACGATACCTCGGTTATAAGATAAAAATACAGTTCTTTGATGCTAAATAAAAAGCTTTTTTAGGAAAACATTTTGGACGAACAAGAATAAACAGACAAAAGTTACTGATATTTTGAAATTTGAAATGATGAGTCATAAATGGAGGGTCATAATTGTTATAAATACTGTACTGTAAACCAAAAATTTAAAAAAATTAAAAATTAACCAAATCATGCGTTATTTGTGATTTTGCAGAATATATGCAGTGCAGAAGTAAAAGAAACGAACAACGTTATAGGCCTATACAGACTAATCCACTATCAGCAAAATTCGAATAAAGAAAATAAATAAAATGTTCATCGCTTATAACATAACCTCGGATATAAGATAGAAATTCTACCGGTCCCTTCAATTATCTTATAACCGAGTTTGACTGTAATTTATATTGGGCCAAGCACCATTAAAAAAGCTCATTCTCTTCTCGTTTTTAAAAATAAACCAGAGCATGCTGTTTTTTACCAGTAATTTTTTTGAAATTCCAAATTTTTTTTTCCGACCGTAAAATAATTTTGGAAATCGATTCAAAACACAAAAGATTTTTATTAATTAATGTCCTGACTAAAAAATGTCATTGAACATGACCTCTAAATCGAACTGCTGAGGAGTTGTTGCCATTTTTTGGCAAAAAATCCATTTTTGCCCCCGAAAAACCAAATTTACACTTAAACTCCTACTCAGGGGTTGAAAAATGTTTAAAAAAGAGCCTATAAAGTCCCCATAAGTTAAATATAGTGCAATTTAAGCATATAATTAATGTATTGCTCAGATAAAAATTTTAATTATAAAAATTTATAAATTTTTATAATCGGCCAAAACGTTATAGAATTATAAAATTTTATAACGCATTTTTTCTTGGGCGAGGGCAAGATGAAAAACACTGAGATTGCCCGCAGCCATCTAAAGGAATCAGGAAACCGAAATACACTAAAACAGAAAACCTAAAAAAAGAAGAAATAAAAGATTTGTAAAAATCGAGTAAAACGCATGCAAAAACGGAAGACAAGCGAATTTATAAGCTAGGATCAAATAAGATAGGCAGCTGGAATGTCGAAAACATTTTCGACGATCCCTTGTAATCTATCAAAATTACAAGTTGGTGAATTTGCACGATCGCTTCGCATTAACGTTTTGTCTTCCGTTTTAATCGTTTTTGTCATTTATTTAATTTATTATCGTAAACAGATAAACGCGTTGATGTCGTGTTAAGTTTTCGTAAAATATCTTTCATCATAATGATACCTTTAATTTTTTCTCTATCTGCGATCGGGTTTTTTTTTTAGAACTCACAGAAAAAGGCTTCGGAAAACAAGTCAGACAATTAAAAAATCAGAAATTATTTTTCGACGCCTTATTCTAGATTCAAGAAAAAAAAATCCTATCTGGAACGTTGTTTACTACTTTGTTCTTTAAAAAAAATCCTATTTTAAATAATTCTCAGACCGCAACAACCAAAAAACGAGAACCGAGTTAATATTTTATCCCGGGGAAAGGAATTTTCTCGGTTAAATCCCAATCTTGCATTAACCATCCCCCCTTAAAAGCTTTGATGATCTATTTAAGAGGAAGCTGTCCTCGTTTCTTTCCCTTTTAAAATAAATGGTCTCATTCAATATACGGTGATACTCTATTTTTCTTTTTTCTTCTTTTCGTTTCAGGTGTACAATATAATACCGTCAATATCTTCTGTGACTGGGATATCTCCGCAAAGATATTTATGGCGGATATGCATAGCTTTTCACATCGGTCCCCGACTGATGATAGCGACCGTATACAAACAGTATTATTCGGCATTACTTGAGGAACGTCAATTGACAGCTGGACATAGGTTACTGGATCTTTGTTTTTGGCTTAATATTACGGAGATAATAGCCTTATGTGGTGTAACTTATGTTAGTAACAGGGAAAATTACCGTAAGTATTGATTGGATTTAATAGGCCGAATTAGAATTTTAACAGAAATTGAGTCACGCTGTTGACGCTTTCAAGCAAAATTAATTAAGCTTATTTCCGTGCTATGATCTGATGGAAAAGATGATGATATCAAGACGTAGAATTGTTTCGCCCATGCTTGGCTTATGAGACGAAAGGTCGTGTTAGAATGACTTTGAGTGTGTGATTGTTGAAGGCTTTAGCAATGATTTTTAAAAGTTTTCACTTTCAAATTGGGTTTGGAGTATTGAATTTGATGTACATTAAAATCAGCGATCAGATACAGAAGCAAAAATTTGGCCACTAAAGGTTCTAGTGAATATCGTTTGCTCTAACGGTCTCATACGATTCCCTACCATATTGCTAATCCATTTTTCCTAAAAAAAAAAAAAAAAAAAAAATAAATTTCTGATCCAATTTTCCTAAACAAATTTTTCCTAACTATTTTGTTCCCTAATTTTTAATTTTCCTTAAATCTTTTGATTCCTAAAATGAATATTTTTCCTATTTTTTGAATCCCTAAATATAGTAGTTCATTTTATAGTTGTATTTTTATAGTGTTTTATTATTTAAAAAAAAGAATGAAAAGAAAAACCGAAATTTGCAGCTTTGCCTAATAAATTATTACAAAAATTTTAGGGATTTAAAAAATTAGGAAAAATATTCATTTTAGGATTTTATTTTAGTAATAATCGAAAAGTTTTAGGAAAATTAAAATTTAGGGGAAAAATAGATAAAAAAAACAATTTTAATACCAAAAATTTTTAGGAAAAATGGATTAGGAATTTATTTTTTTAAGAAAAATTGATTAGGAATTTATTTTTTTAAGAAAAATGATTAGGAATTTATTTTATTTTATTTTTTTTTTTTTTTTTTTTTTAGGAAAAAGGGATTAGGAATTTATTTTTTTAAGAAAAATGGATTAGGAATTTATATATTTTTAGGAAAAATATTAGGAAAATGGTAGGGAATTGTATGAGACCTTTAGAGCAAAGGATATTTACTAGAACCTTTAGTGGCCAAATTTTCGCTTCTGTAGGAATAATGGTTAGGAACGATTTCAGACTGAAGATTAACAATCCCGACCATTTTTCCTAAAAATTTTGGTTCCTAAAATTTTTTTCCTAACCATTTTTTTCCTAATTTTCAATTTTTCTAAAATTTTTTGATTCCTAAAATAGAATTTCCTAAAATGAATATTTTTCCTAATTTTTTAAATCCCGAAAGGGATTTTAGGAAATTTTATTTTAGGAATCAAAAAATTGTAGGAAAATTAAAAATTAAAAAAAAAAAAAATTGTTAAGAAACAATTTTAAGAACCAAAATTTTTAGGAGAAATGGGTGAGGAATTTTTTTTTTAGGAAAAATGGATTAGGAAAAATGGTAGGGAATCTTTTGTGACTCCCTCCATTAGTTCAGCATTTTGCAAATTTTTGCGAAAGAATAAAAAAGGTTTACAAAATTGTTCTGTAAAGCGATAAGGCTTGCTAAGGTATTATTTAATATAAAAGGTCATCATTTTTATTATTAGTTATTAAATACAGGTCATTAATTCCACAGAATGACGTTAAATTCATAAATAAGCGCTGATAAAGATGACGGTATAACAGCTGTAAAATAAGATTACGAATATACTGTGTAAGTTGTTGCGCGACAGGATGACGTATTTAACGACTGAATGACACTAACGTATACCTTGTGACGTGTTATACCTGGTGAAAGTAAATGCGATCGCTGAAAAAGTATTTAAGCCAGCAATCTTAATACTTTTTTTTCGGAAGTGTATTTCCCTGTCCTTCATTCATCCTAAATTTCAAGGAATAAGCCAAAAGTACTTTTTTCCACCTGGAAAAAATTAACGGAGATTGTTGGATTTTAAATGAAAAAAATTCGTTTTGCTAATTCGTTTTATGACGGTTTTCGAACGATACTTGATTCACCGTCTTGTAAATCATTTTTCTTTTTGACAAATTAGTCCTGCAAAGTATTTCTTTTTGATAAATCGATCCTGTAAAAAACCAACTGGTGGTCCTCCTCCAGGGTAGTCTCAGACTCCTACTGACTAAAAACCCATTTCTGGCAGCTGATCTGTTTGGGAAACCACTTTTGGCATTACTTCAGGGACAGTTGCTTCATCTCCCAAGCGAAAGCTTATATTCCTCCTTAGCCTTCATGATTAGTATATGGAGATTGGCAATTGCCCCCCAGTTTTCCTTTTATGCCAGCATCGTCGGGAAGATAGATGTTATCCGGCGTCGACTGCGTCCCTACAATGGCTTCGTCTTGGGACAAATACTAGGGTGTCCCTTATTTTGCGAATTTTCGAATTTGATGTCGGGCTGGGTGGAATCTCCTTCTCTATGGGGCCCTAATAAACCCTGAATTTTTTCAGATTTTTTACTGAGCGGGAAAGCGTGCCGACTTGAGCCTTAAGTTCCGAAAATTCCATAAGAGAAAAAAAGTCGACAATTTTTTTTTCGCCGAAAGACGTCGTTTTTTATCGGATATTTTGCGTAGATTACGAACCTGAAGTCCGTTTTTTTATATCTGGTTTGGCTTTTGAGTTAGAGGCCAAAAATATGAGAAAAACTTAGGACTTAGTGTGTTTTGTCACTTAACCAGGTTTTCTTGCCACATTTTCTCCTTTAACTCAAAAGCCAAACCAGATATAAAAAATCGGACTTCAGATTCGTGATCTACGCAAAATTTCCGATAGAAAACGGCGCGACGTCTTTCGGCGAAAAAAAAATTGTCGACTTTTTTTCTCTTATAGGATTTTCGGAACTTAAAGCTCAAGTCGGCACGCCTTCCCGTTCAGTAAAAAATCTGAAAAAATTCAGGGTCTATTAGGGCCCTGTAGAGAACGAGATTCCACCCGGCCCGACATCAAATTCGAAAATTCGCAAAATAAGGGACACCCTTACCTATACTCCTCCCATCTCCTACACTCGAACACCGTGTGGAGCGGGAAGTCTGACTCGGAGATGGTACCCAATCTCGACATGCTCCCTGTGAATACAGTCTCGCAGGTCTGGTATTATCCTCCTTGTCCACGGAGCAGTAGACGCCCTGGGATCCTCCCATTCATCATGCCATTCGTTTTCTATCTGGGCTTTCGTTTTCGTTCTTTTTACTAATTTGAGTGTCCTGACGCGCTCTTCAACTTGTAGGTAAGCCGGACCAGGTGTCCCTGCTAGAACATGGATCACTGCATTTGTTGCCGTCCTAGACTCAAAGTGTTGTCCTCAGGCATTTTGTCGAGTAAGATCTTGTACTTGAGTGTGCTATGGCATCGGCCCACGCCGGGACTGCATATAGCAAGATAGAAGCTACCACTTTGACCATGTCTCCAATCTCGCCGTGCTTCCTGTTAATCCAGTCTCGCAGGTCTGGTATTATCCTCCTGGTACACAGAGCAGTAGGCGCTGTGGGATCCTCCCATTCATCATGACATCTCGATATGGACTTCCGCAGTCGCTCTCTTCCCTAATTTGAATGCACTAACGCGCTCTTCAACTTGTAGGTGAGCCGGAGGTGTCCCTGCTAGAATCTGAATTGCTGCATTTATTGCCGTCGTACAAGCACTACAGACTCGAAGTGTAGTCCTCAGGTATTTGTCGAGTAAGATCTTGTCTTAAGAGCTAACCGTTTGCTAGCTGCCCTAGGTTAGCTTATTCCCGTTTGGTCTGACCTTAATCAGTTTGGTCTATCTTAATATAAGTCTCTCCTTATATATCAGAAGTAGGCAAGAAAATCCTTTTTGATCCTAATCTTCGACCCTTCTGTTCTCATTCGTATATTAGGTATCGTTTTCCTCCCTGTAATACCATATCTTCACTAGGAAGTGCTGTATGTCCCATATACGACTCATTTGACGTACTTAACGTCACCGTACGTCGGCACTCGCTTAACGATGCTTATATTAACAAAAGTTACGTTTATTACGCGAATCAAGACGGCGGAGCTCACCTTTTTCCGGGCACGCGTTTTCCTCCTTAATTAAGTTCGTCATCGTAGTCATAGAGTTTTTTTTTTATTTTTATTCTCAGTCATAAATAAACTTGTAGTAACGTTTACCTTGCGTTTTATGTTACGTATGAGTACGTACAAAAGCAGATAATTTAGCAGGTCAATCACGTATGAATTACAAAATACCGTACTCTACTTTCGAAAATAAAAACGATTGACGTTACATCGCTTTGATAAGTAATAATGGTAATAATAATAATGTTTTAAGTACTGTTTCTTCGACAAAAAATACAAAAAAAAAATCAGCATTTTTTTTATTTTTTTTATTATATGCGGTAGGCGTGAAAATGATTAATGAGCACACTCTCTTTCTTTTTTTATTCGTCTGTTGTTATTCATAGATTGGGTATCTCCTAGCGACGCCTGGAAGCGAAATAACCATCGTTCGGTGGCCTTTTCCCCATTCTTCCTTATTTTACTTTTCTATCCTTTAACGGATTCCATTGACATTTTAAAGTTTCAACTTTCACTCGGTTGTTTTTCATTGTGACCTTTCTATTTTTTTTTTTTCTCTTCGCGCACTGTATAAAATTTCATATGTCAAATATGGAAAAACATGGCTTGTTTCTCCAAGAAAAAAATTTTTGGCAACATATTTGCGTATCGTTTTTTTTTTTTTTTTTTTTTTTTTTTGGTTGGTTATTTTCAATTCTAATAAATCATGCTTTTTTTTTTTTTTTTGAGAAAAAAAATTTTGTTTTACTTTAAACTAACGACTGTCTTTTGGAGTTTACTTTTTCCCCAAACTTTTTTTTTTTCTTTGTAAATTAGAATTTTTTTAACGTGACTGCAGGCGTTCGATAAAGTTTTCATCGGCGTGCTTCATTTTGTTTCCGTTTTTTTTTCTTGATGCTTTATTGCTCCTCGCAAAGCTACAATGTATGTTAATGAGGTGATTTCGGTTTGTTTGCTGTTGTTTTGTCCTGACGGACACGTAGCTGACCTTAAACATTTACTAAATGAAATTTTAATTTATGTTTCAGAGGGAAAATGGTAAATAAATAACTTTTCCTCTGCTTAGGAAATTTAGTTCATGGTAGTTATCTCGAGTCCCTATTATTTTTTTCTGTGATATTTCTGAAAAAAAAAAAAAAAAAAAACTTTTGACAAGGTTGCTCTATTTATTGTGGTGAGGTCTCTTTGTCCTCAAAAAGTATGAAGAATCACGCGAAGTGTCATAATGTGAAGCTCGTTTCGTTATTCCTGGACTGAGGGTCTCTATATTATTATTGCATTTTGATAGATTTTTAACAAATAACTTGATTTTGAATTCCATTAAGAGACCCAACAGAAAAATTGGACGCCGAATTTACGAGGCATGTGATCAAGCGCATTAGTTTTGCAAAAGGCAGTCGAATAAAAAGTGCTTTCAGAAAACAATTAAAAACATAAACAGATAGAAAAAAAAATCAATGCTCATGGTCATATGCCTCCGAGTTTTCATTTCCCCAACTGCTTTATGGTCTATAATTTTTTTTTCTCTCCTCTTGCTTTCCACTCCTAATAATTCTACTTACTGCTTCTAGCTTTGTTTAAGTTTTTCTGGTTTTTTTTTGCGTGTGTCTCTGCATTAGAATTGTTTGTGCTACGTTGATTGTATTGTACTGTACTGCACTGCTTCCCTGGTTTCCCGTCTTCGTTTTTTGAATTCTTTAGTTTTTTAGTACGTCCCCTGCACTCTTTTTCTTCCCCCGTACATCTTTTCGTATTCACATAGAACATGTATTTTACCCCATGAACGTTTATTTCGTATATTTTCGCTTTTTTCATTACTTTTTTTTGTTCGGTTCGGAGTCCTTTCATTTTTGGTTTATTTTCCACTTCGTTTCTAAATCAGGATCTGTTTCTAGACCCAAGTTTATGTTTGTTTATCTTGTCTGGTTTTTTCCAATTTCAATGAGTTTGTTTTAACATTTTGTGCATTTTTGTTTTCCTTGGCCATTTTTCTGCCGTCTGTATCTTTCTGTTTATTTTTGGTTCGTGCATTTGTACACCTGTCTGTGTGTTTAATTTTTCCTGTTCCTGTCGACGCCGAATGCCAATGCCCAGAATTTCGTAGAATGTTGTAGAATGTTCCAGAATATTCCAAAATGTTTCAGAATGTTCTAAAATATTTCGATTCCAGAACATTCTAGAATGTTTTAAAATGTTCCAGAATTTTGCTAAAATGTTCTAGAATGTTTTAGAATGTTCCAGGATTTGCCAGAATGTTCCAAAATATTCTAGGATATTCCAAGATGTTCCAAATATTCTACAATGTTCCCGAATGTTCCAGAGTATTACGAGAACTGGAATCTTCATTCTAGAATGTTTCAGAATGTTCCAGAATTTCCCAGAATGTTTTGGAATATTTCAGAATGTTGGAAAATGTTCCAAAAAGTTCTAGGATGTTCCAAGATGTTCCAAATTATTTTACAATATTCCAGAATGTTCCAGAATATTTGTTACAATGTTTTAGATTTTACATTGTTTTAGAATGTTCCAATATTTGCCAGAATGTTTTAAAGTATTTCAGAATGCTGAAAAATGTTCCAAAATGTTCGAGGTTGTTTTAGGATGTTCCAGAGTATTTCCAGAACTAGAATTTGGATTCTAAAATGTTTTAGAATGTTCCAGAATTTGCCAGAATGTTTTAGAATATCTCAGATTGTTGGGAAATATTCCAAAATATTCTAGGATGTTCTAAGATGTACCAAAATGTTCTAGGATGTTCCAAAATATTTGCAGTATTCCAGAATTTGCCAGATTGTTTTAGAATATTTCAGAATGTTGGAAAATGTTCCAAATCGTTCTAGGATGTTCCAAAATATTTTACAATGTTCCAGAATATTTCCAGAAATAGAATCTAGGTTCTAGAATGTTTTTGAATGTTTCAAAATTTGCCAGAATGTTTTAGAATATTTCAGAATGCTGGAAAATGTTCCAAAATGTTCTATGATGTTCCATGATGTTCCAAAATATTTTACAATGTTCCAGAATATTCCAGAATATTTGTTACAATGTTTTAGATTTTACAATGTTTTAGAGTGTTCCAAAATTTTCCAGAATGTTTTAAAATATTTCAGAATGCTGAAAAATGTTCCAAAATGTTCTAGGATGTTTTAAGATGTTCCAAAAGGTTCTACAATGTTCCCGAATGTTCCAGAGTATTCCCGGAACTAGAATCCAGATTCTAGAATGTTTTAGAATGTTCCAGAATTTTGCCAGAATGTTTTAGAATATTTCAGATTGTTGGGAAATGTGTCAAATATTCCAGGATGTTCCAAGATGTTCCAAAATATTCTAGGATGTTCTAAGATGTACCAAAATGTTCTATGACGTTACATGATGTTCCGAAATATTCTGCAATGTTCTAGGATTTGCCAGAATGTTTTAGAATATTTCAGAATGTTTTAAAATATTCCAAAACGTTCTAGGATGTTCCAAAATATTTTACAATGTTCCAGAATGTTCCAAAATTTGCCAGAATGTTTTAAAATATTTCAGAATGCTGGGAAATGTTCCAAAATGTTCTATGATGTTCCAAGATGTTCCGAAATATTCTAAAATGTTTCAGAATATTTCCAAAACTAGAATCTAGATTCTAGAATGTTTTAGAATGTTTCAGAATTTGTCCGAATGTTTTAGAATGTTGGAAAATGTTTCAAAATTTTTTAGGATGTTCCATCATGTTCCAAAATAAATCTACAATGTTTCAGAATGTTCCAGAATTTTTCCAGAACTCTTACAATGTTCCATTTCGTTGCAGAACACGGTCAATCTCTATTTCTTTGCGAAATTTTTTAAAAAATGAGCATGTTTAACAAATGAAATAAAATACCGTTACTACTATGTTGACTAAAAACCGTTAGATTTCTATGTATTGAAAGCCGTTCAACATATCGAAACGTTAAATCGGATATAAAGCGTATAATTTGACTTGGTGATTACAAAAGGGAGAAGAAAATAAGATTCCCGCTTCGTTAAATTTTTTTATTACACCTTACGAACGGCTGGCGTTGTGCTATATGCGAACGGATTTAAACGGAAAGTTTTACCGCTCTTTTCCTTAGTATCCCCTATTCATATTCCAAATTTGGGATCAATCGGGCTGAAATCGCGCCTCCAATCGAAGCACGAAAAAAATGAGGATAGAACGGACGGACAGTCAGACAGACAGACATGCTTAAATAGCTTTGTTATAAAAAGTTAAAAGTGCCGTTCGTTTTGCTCTCGGTTCAATATTAAAGGAGGTACCCAAAACTCAAAAGCCCAAATCTAATAGGTATACTCTTCTATGAAATTGAAGAGCATAAAAAGTTTGTAAAATATTTTTTTAACAGAATAAACATTTTCACGCTTCATTTTCTAAAATCAAATTTCAATCCGTCTACAAAGTATTTTATAAAAGAAAAACGCTTCTTTTCATTTTACTACCTTTAATGCCATTTTACAAAGAAAAACAGTCGAAAATGAAAAGGGTTGTTGAGTTCTTGGATAAAACGGATGTTCGTGTTGCTGATTAATGACCGTCGTATCGGGGGGAGAAGTGAACAATGGCGTTTTCACTGCTTACATCACGAAGAAATGAAATTATGGTTTCTGTTATTTGACTTTTTGATTCATAATAATTTGAACTTTTTAAATATTTTATGAGCTTTTCCTTTTTTTTTTTTTTCCCTTTTCTCCCGAAATTTTTTTATTTTTTTTATTTTCTTTTTAATCAAAGGTATATTATTATCAGTAAATAAGCTTCTGTCAATATTTACATATTAACATTGTGCTTTTAAAGCTTATATATGTAAGGTATACAAAGGAAATTCGATGAGAACAAAAAAAGGGAAAATGTTTGCGTAAAAAGTTTCCAACCCCTCTCTTTTTTTTTATTATTTATTTAACGACCTCTGATTTTCAGATTTCCCTTCTTAGATGTTGAGGTAAATCGAATCGCACCTAACGTTTCGAAAAAAAAAACCTCCCTAATAACAGACTTCGAACGTCGAATTTGATATGTTTGCCCTATTTTTTTCTTTCTCCCCCACGAAGAAGCAGGAAAAAAAAAAAAAAAAAAAGATTTGTAATTGATTTCCAACTTTTTTTCGCTCGTTAAATTGGTTCGATAATAAATCAGCGTGCGTTTACACCTTTTTTTTTTTATGAATAATTTGTGGATTGAGCTTCACGGTAAGGACTGTCAATGTGTTGACAGCTCCCCTTATATGCTATATAATGTGACCCATTGATATTTCCTCGGGAGGGCAAGACACCAGGATTGCGTGGCCAAGTTATTGATTCGAAAGGCAACAAAATCGTGACGTGCTAGCTTCATTTCTCTCTCTCTAGCTCTCTTTCCACCTCTCCCCTTTAGCTTTTTTTTTTTTTTTTTATTTTTATTTTTTTTTTCCCTGTGTTTGCTCTTAGGGTTGTCCAAAAACTACAATTAGAACAATCCCTTGCGATCAGTCACCTGATTTTTCGTGACACCGAACACGAAACTTAGTAACCTACACTCGTAAAAAAAAAAATTGACGATGTGAGATTTCAGATTTTAATTTTTCGCTTAATTCGAAGGCTTCTTCTTTTCCTTTCTTTCTTGTTTGTTTGCTTTATTTCCGTCGAGGTCATTCCCATATTAGAAAAGGTAAATAGGTCGTGTTTTATTGGTTTAAGATTAGTTTCTTTTCCTTTTTTTTTTTTTTTTTTTTTTTTTTTTTATTTCTTTTAAATTGGTTGAGTGAGTAGTTCCTGCATACGGATTCCGCGTTATTGAAAAAAAAAACTGTCTTTTATTGGTTTTTTATCGAAACTGATTCGTTAATGGTTTTTTAATGAACGGGAAGTTTCAAAGCGCCTTTTCCTGTTTTTTTTTTTTTTTTTTTTTTTTTGGCACCGAGCTTTATTTTTATTTTGCTGAATTGATTTTTTGATCTGCAGAATGCAGTCTAAATTGCATCATTTAGATATGGGTTTGTCTTTCTGATTTTTAGTTCTAAGAATAGCAAAGCTATAACATTTTAGCTGCTGTTTTAGGATACAAGACGTGTCTGAACAAGACCCTTATTATTTCTAGCCAAGTATTAACTCGTTCAAAAACCGTCTACAAAACTTCAATTATCCAAATTCTACATACAGGACATTTTAAAAGGAGGCTTCACGGAATACCGAAGGAACGGCTATTTTGTCTTACACTCGATTTACGGGTAAAAAAAATCAAATTTTAGGTATCTAACGAACTTCTTCGACTTCTTCTTGTATTTTTGGTACAAGTTTCAACTTGTTCCAAGCAAACAAAAACCAAGAAAACAAAATTAAAGTTTTTCGACCGCTATTTTTTTTGAAATCATTTTCCCACCGCTTCTACATTTCAAACCAGTTGAAACTTGCACTAAAAATTTTAGTATATACCAGAGTTCTTTGGGTACCTAAAATTTGCGTTTTTTCATCGCAAATCGATTATTAGAGAAAACAACCATTCCTTCCGGTATCCGTAAAGCCTCCTATTAAAAAATTTTCTGTTGCAGTACTTAAGAATTCCAATTTCAAATTGCACATGCAACCGGCTAATAAAAATCAGGCGACAAACAAACACTTGTTTTTGCTGGAAAAACAAGTGCAATTACTTCACTAATGCCCGTACGAAAAAGTTATGCAAAAAAAGTGTATAATTTTTTTTGCAAAATAAATGCAAAAAATATATAGAAAAATATTATCTTTGTATCATTTATACAAAAATTTGGACATGCATAATTTTTGCAAAAGTTTATTCATATTTTTTTTAAATATGGAAAGAGCACTAGCACTCACACGGAGAGCACCCACCCGGCAAGTAGGAGATGTGGGTTCGATTCCCACTCGGCTCATGTACCCGGCGAAATATTTTTTTTCTCGATGATGTTGTTATTTCCATAAAAAATTAAAGGGATTCAGAGACTTTGGCTTTATAATATTATAAAAAGGCGATTGATTTTTCCTCATAATATTTTTTTAAGCACCAAAATTTGTATGCATCATTTTTACAAAATTTATGCATATAATTTTTTTAAGTCATAAAGCAGAGTGATATTTTGCAAATATTATGCTTATTCAGTTTTTTTTGCATTTTATGCATTATTTTATTGGATGATAAAAAAAAATTTTCCGGTAAAAAAAGTTAAGTTTTTTATACGTAAATTTATGCATTTTTTTATGCATGTCCAATTTGTTGTATAATTTATACCTGCTTTTTCGTAACGGTTGGCAGACAAGATATGACCTGTTTTATTTCTGTGCGTCGGAGGTGAACCAACATATTTTCATCGTAAACATGATTGGAGTTAGTCTGTTTCGACGTTTCTTGGAAGTGTCACGTGACCACAAGTTTACGCCAACATGAGTGTGTAAAGTTGCAATCGCATGATCACGTGATTTTCAATAGACACTCGAAACAGACTATCTCCAATCATACATACGATGAAGATACGTTAGTTCTTTTTTTATCGTTTCCGAGTATATTTCCTGAAAATGTTGGTTCCTAAAATTTTTTTCCTGATTATTTTTTTCATAATTTTCAATTTTCCTAAACTTTTTTGATTCCTAGAATAAAATTTCCTAAAATGAATATTTTTCCTAATTTTTTAAATCCCTAAAAGGATTTTAGGAAATTTTATTTTAGGAATCAAACAATTTTAGGAAAATTGGAAAAAAATTGTAGGAAATAAAACTTAGGAAAAATGGATTAGGATTTTATTTTTTTAAGAGAAATGAATTCGAAAAATAATAGGGAATCTTTTTTTATTACTGCAGCAAAAAGGCCTAATTTTCTTGACCTCTAAATTTTTTTTCTTTTTAATTAAAAAAAAGAAAAAGAATCTGTCTTTAAACTTATAATTTTAGGGATATAGAATGCCAATTGCAGGTGTCGGGGGATATGTTTTTTTTTTAAAACCGCCCTATAGTTTTAATGGGCCCAGAAAACAAAACCAGTGAGGACGTCTCGTCTTTAAGAGGTCGGTTTTTTTTCTGGGGGTACGATTTCTAATAGAGGATTACAGAATTTAGGTTTGGCACACACCCTGTTTTGATTTGTTTAAAGAGTTCTGAATGGAGGTCACTAAAAAATTTTTTCGCCTACTGATCAGAGCCACTCTAGGAGGTACAGAATTAAAAGTTGTTAAGCTATTTTTAATAAAATCCCGCCTTTGTACATAACCCAGAGAAATGTTTTGACTAACAATATTTTAAAAAAATTAAAATGTACTCCAAACGAGGCAACAACGGAATAAAATTTCTAAAATCGCATGCAAACTCTCTTTTAGGTCCGCTTTTTATTGTCCTGCGCTTTTTTAAGTATTTTTAAATAAAATTCGTTGTTGTTCCTCGTTTGAAATCGGATCCTTGTTATTGGTTTTAATTTGTGAAGGTAATGACCGTGGCGCTAAAATTAATATTTTTCAGAAGTCGTCAAAAGACCATAAAAATTTTGAGAAGTCGTGAAAAGTTTTGTAGGTGCCGCATTTTTTAACGCCTTTTTCTTTCTTGAAATACCGCTCTTAAATTTTATAACTAAATAAGCTTAAACAGAAATTTATGTCTCTATTAGTAATTTTTTTTTTCTTATAAGATTTAAAGAGGTTTACTCTGGTCTGTCTTTTTACGATTTTTTGAAACAAATTCATGAATTTTATAAGTGTAAGCGTTATTGTTTATGGCCATTGGAGATCAAATCGAATCGAAAAATGTGAAAAATCGTCTTTCGCGGTTTGCTGCAAAGTATTATCCGAATAATGCTGCTTCTCCATTATGGTCCTAAATTAATTTTACAAAATTAATTTTATAAAATTACCGGAAATTATGCGCTTTTTCTTTCTTTTTTCATAACATATTTATTTTTTACAGATTTCTTATTCTTTTATAAGTCATCCTCATGTTCGATTAGTAAAATAAAAGCATTATTTCCAATAATTTTATAAAATTAATTTTGTAAAATTAATTTTGAGCCATAATGGAGAAGCAGCATAACTTTTTTTTTTTTTTTTTTTTTTTTTTTTCAAAGTTGGCATATTTGAATAAATTTTGTGCATTGATCGTAGTATAAAGTCTTCTAGAAAAGTATCGGATCTGTAGATTTTTAGTTTGTCTTTTTTTTATAAATTTTTATTTCTGCAAGAATAACGTTAAGGATTTTTTTTTTATATCAATTTATTTCCCTTTAAAGTTAGTTTGAAGTCATCGCGAAGACAGTTTATTTTTCGGGAAAAAAAGGCTTGTACGAAGCTATTCAATACCCATCAGTGTTTACCTTTTATTATCCCCGTTTCTATAGATACTAGGCTTTCACATTCTAACAACAGGGTGTCTAGTCTGCAGACCTGAAGTAGGCAATTTGAGTGAAAAATATCTTTTTTTTTTTTTTTTTTAATGAACCTATACTATCATTAAAAATGACGTAAAAAATTTAGACTGGGATATGGAGGCATATCCTTACGTAGGACTACGTCTTTGGGGTACTGTCCCAATATTGCTAAATTTAAACAATGAAATGATTTAAAAATTTTAAGGCATTTTTTCTTTTGCTTGTTTTTAGTCAAAAAATTCGAATTTTTTGATAAAAATATAACTTTTTTTTCCTGGCACGAAAAAAACTTAAAATTTTTGATGAAAAAGGTCAAAAGTTAGAAAAATTAGTCAAAATTTTAATTAAAGTCTTCAAAGTTAAAATTTTAATATTAAAACATTGCTTTAGCTCATATTCTTGGCTCTAAAGGAAAAATGACAAAATTAAAAAATGTAGTGAAGATTTTATTTCAAATTTTAAGTTCTTCATGTAGTCTAATTTTAATATTAAAATAAACGGCGAAAATTTAAAAAAAAGTTAAACAAAATTTCAATAAATTATAAGTTCTTGCTTTAGTAACTTTAAGTTTCTTTAAAATTTACAAGAAATTTTCCAAGTCCTTGCTTTCGTTCATTTCGTCTAATTTTACTGTTAAAAAAGACCAAAAGTTAAAAAAAAAATAGTCAAAATATTATTTAAAATTTTCAAAGCTACACTTTTAATATTAAATGTGTATGTACACTTATAATTTAAAATCAAAGTGCACGGAGTGCACCCAGCCAAGTTTTAAGTATTAACTTTTGGTGCGAACAGACCGACACACCCACAGACAGATTTCGCCAGGACTGAGCCCTAAGAAGTAGTCCTACGTTTAAAAAAATTGAAAATCTTTGTGTTACAAAGTTTAAGTTTCCTAGTCAAAATAAAAATTAATTTGTTTTTGATTAAAAAACACTAATGGCTCGTTTTTTTTTTCTTCTCTATTTCAGCTGTTCACGAGAAAATTTTCATCACCTTCATGGTCTCCTCCTTGAGCTACATGTTAACCACCATAAAAGTATTTAGCATGCTACATCCCGTTATGTCCGACACGGAGCAATATTCATATACAATTAAAAAATATCTATTTGCAACGAGCATCGTCAGCACAATAGGCCTATTTGTATTTTTTCTAAAGCATAGATTCTTATGCCATGACATGGGTGAGTATTCCGAAAGGGAGAAAAATTTAATAAATATGCACTTTTTCTTTCTTAGAAATCGAAAATGAAATTAAGAAAAGTTGATTTGTTTTGTATAACATTTGGTCTTTCGGCCGAAATTCGAATTTCAAATTTTCGACCCATTTTCGGGCCATTTTCTCAGCCGAAAAAATGCGGAAAAATTGATATCTGGGATAATTTTTGGAGTACTTTCAGCCTATGAAGGAGAAAAGTTGATCCGGAAAATAAATGACTGGCAAAAATCGATTATAAAATTTAAGCCCTTTTTAGCCCAATTTTTTCCTTTGAAAAAAAATTTTAAAAATACGTATAAAGACGTATTTTTTCGTGTATTTTCTCCCTGTGATGTCCAAATTTGGATCAGGCGATCGCATTACCGAGAAAAGAATTTTCATTACTCATACGCAAGAAAGTCCCTTTTTGGGCGCTGTTCGGAGGAGCAAAAAGCGTAAGTTTTTGAAATAACGAAAGTGGCATTACTTTTTTTTCCACGGACTAAAAAGCTAACTTTTTAGTACCATAGAATAAGAAAACCGAAAAATAAAACTTCCTATATTCATTCGTAATGAAAAATATGTTTTATACCAAGGACAACAAGAGGCCGTTATCTGAATCGGAGACAGCGTTGCCGAGTGGAGCCGAAGGCGAGGTTTGGCAACCCTGCTGTCTCCAGTTGAGAAAAGTGCCACTTGCAGTCCTTGGTATAAAAAATACTATTAAAAATTTTTGTCAACTTTTTAAAAATATTTTTATTGTTTCTTGTTTCAAAAAATATTTGTATAATATTTTTAAAATATTGAAAAATATTTCAAAAATATTTTATAAATATTAATATTTTTTTTCTCATTGGGATCCGAAAGTTTTGTCAAAGTCGGTGATTTGGGCAGATACCATATGGTTATACGGTAGAAGCCTTTTATTTTCATTACTAAAATGATCTTTTTTTAATGTTTGATTTCCATCTGACTTTTCTTGGTTTCATTTTCGATTTGTTGTTTTTTTACATTTCGCTATCGCTTCTTTTTTAGCACTTTTTTTTAATGCATTTCTTTTGGTGGTGGGCTTTTCAGCTTTCAGTTGGTTTTCAACCTGCGAATATTTGATAGCCTGTTGCAACATGGCCTTCCACGTGACTGTGGTTCTCGATTTCCCGACGGAGCAATTAATCCTGGGCAAAAATCTGCCCATACAAAATTACATCAACAAGGATGGAGTGACGACGCCTCAACGTTGGAAATTAGACTAACGTTTGTAATGCATTTTTATTAATTATTATTTCCTTCATCTCTCTCTCTCTCTGTTTCTCTCTCTTAAATTCGAATACGCTTTTTTATGTTTTCTAGTCAATTTCAGACATTTTTTAAAAGAAAAAAAGAAAAAAAAATAATTGATTAAAAAAATTTTTAATGTTTATATTGTTTAAAAAAATCGACATATAAAAAAAAAGAGTATATTCATTTTAAAAAAAATAGAGAAATTTATTCCGTTTCTATAAAATAGAGTTAAAAAAAATGAATTTTTTTAGGTCGGAAGAAAAAATGGCCTTTTGTAATAATTCAAAGTTGTAGAAATTTCTACGGTGATAAAAACCCTTTCAAGGTTGGTATTAAGGTTTTTTTTTTCGGGATATTTTTAGCTGTTGTGCCATGAAAAGTATAGGATGAAGCAACTTGATTTTTTTAAAAAAACAGAGGTCGGCAATTTTAAAAAAGTGGATGAAATTTATGATAAAGCATAAGCGAGACGTAAGAAAAAGACCGGTGCGTGAAAAGGTGTGACATTTACTGCAGGTTCAAACCTGCTGCTAAAATCAAGAAATTCGAAACGGCGAGCCAAACTTTACACTGATGAGCATAAAAATGTACTTTTTTAAGGGTATACATCTTTTTCGTGCGAACTTCTTCGCAACCCTTATATTGGTATATATGCCTTTTTTGCCCATTCGGTATCGGATTTTAAAACGCAAAAGAAAAATGCAACATTTCTTATAACGTTGTCATCTTCTAATGGTACCGTAATTAGGGTAGGCCAGTTAGAAGGGATTTGGGTATTTCAGTAAAGAAACGCTATTGTTAAAGCGTAAAATTGTTGCAGTGGTATACCTAATAGATTTGACATTTTTATTACCCTTCCGGGTTTTCGACCAGGACAGTTGGAGGATTGAAATAAAAATAAGTTACAAATAAACTGTTCGCACTTTATATCGATATAAGTATCGATAAGGTTTATTTCCATAAGTACAATTTTTTCGCTATTTTGTCTTTCTTTTTCGTCCTGGCTGGTTTTCCTGGATTTTTCGTTTTAGCTCCTCTTTGAATCTTCTCGATTCTGTCCTTGGAATTATTTTCGGTTTGTATTTAACGGGGCAGTATTTAATTAGCAGTATTTTTTAAATTTTTGGGCAGTATTTAAATTAAATGGGCAGTAAAAAAAATCAACTTTTGTAAGTAAATTAAATTATTTCAGGCAGTATATAAATATATATCAGGGCAGTATTATTATTTGGCACTTTGCAACAGTTACATTTTTAAAAAAATCTATGTGCTTAGACCTCAGTGTATCGGCAATTCCATTTCCTCTAAAAC
This sequence comes from Liposcelis bostrychophila, assembly GCA_037577465.1. Lineage (NCBI taxonomy): Eukaryota > Metazoa > Arthropoda > Insecta > Psocodea > Liposcelididae > Liposcelis > Liposcelis bostrychophila. The sequence goes on along the minus strand of CM075211.1, from coordinate 19,977,349 downwards.
AAGCTCTTAACTTTTTTTCATAATTCTTAAAAACATGTTTAGAGCAAATTTTTTTGGCGATTAAAGTTTTTTTGGGCACAAAACATTTTTTTTCTTTCTTATTTTCAAAGATAAGTGTGTTGATTTCCATTTCAATGGCAGTCTTATGCTAAAAAAAATTTCTTGGACCATTTTTAATTATTTTAGGTCAAAAGTGGGCAATATTATATTATCTCCCTTGTCCGTGTAAATAAAAATTTTAAAAAATTATGAAAAGACTACTCTTTGATATTAAAATGAATAAGTGCATTCAGTTTTTCGCCTCCACGAATTTTTTCGGCGTTGCCATATGTATTGGCTATAAGATTCTACTTAGTGTAGAACCTATTTTTAGCCTATGAAGAATGTATTGAAAGATCAAAAAATAGCAATATTGCTTCACAAGAAGCCAAATGTACAATATTTTGCATAATCTTGCTTTTTTTTTAAACTTTCGACGAAAATTGCTGCCTGTTACAAAATTACTTGCACACCAAGTTTTCCCATTTATTCAATTAATTTTTTTGAAAACCTCCACACTGCCAAATTTTATCCTTATGCTACCAAGTTTTTTTTTTAACTGCTCATTTTTATTACTACACTGACAAAACCATTAAAATACTGCCTTAGTAAATGATACACTGTCGGAATTTTCGCATTTTCTCTGGTTTTTGAAAATAATATTTGAATTGTTTCACGATTTAGGTTCTTGTGTACCTAGCCGGGGGGTAGGTACTTCAAGTACCTACCGTTATCTGGGTCGCTGATTTTGATTTCGAAGTCAGATTTTGAGAATTCAATATGGCGGACGTAATATGGGAGCTCATATATTAGTTATGGCTCCGTAGTAATTTCTAAATAGCGGCATCGATGCCTTAAAAATTGCAAAAACGTCTTTTATGAAGAACCTGCTCAAAATTGTGTTTCATATCTTTATCTCTTTTTTTATCTTTGCTCTCCTGTAAATAAATTCATATTTTCTGTACATCTTGCCTTTTAATTTTGTATAAGTACGGAGCCGTAAAAATTATATGAGCTCTCATATTGGATCCACAATCTTGAGTTTTTGAAATCTGACTTCAGAATAGAAATCAGCGACTCCCAAAACCCTTGTACACCAAATTTCGTGACAATCTAACGATTCTTAAAAATTTACCCCTCCTTCGATATCGTCCCCCTTTACCAGGGAGGAACGATCCGAAAAAATTTTATGACCGTAGGATCTTCTTTTGGGTCATAAGCTTTATCATTTTCACCCATGGTTTAATTTTATTAAGCTTTCTGTCCAAAGCGGAGAAATCTTTTTTTTTTTCTCTCTCCGTATGTTAAATCATTTTTTTCCACTGGGGGACATGGGAGGAAGTGCGGTTAGGGGGTGGTGTAAAAAAGTGTTCGGGTAGGTACTTCAAGTGACACAATAATTGTTATTTAAATATTATTAATAAATATTAAATAATTGTAATATTAAACTAATTATTAGTTTGGGCTTCAGTCAAAAGAGTCAGAAATGCCGAGCAATAAAAAAAATTTAATTATTTATTTGGAACGGAGGGAGTAAAAGTTTCGGTGAATTACAACTATTTACCAAAAGGAATCTTGTTTGAGCTAATCGAAAAACCAAAAAACCACCGACAATATTCAATCGACATGAATACATTATTATTATTCATACAGACTGTGTTACCAATGAAACCCTCTTGTGCCAGTGCGAAAAAAAATTTATGGCACCCGAATTCGACTCATTTTAAGAAGGGGTCTCTTTACGAGTTACATTTATCAAAGCAGAACTTTATTATTATTTCTATCCTATTTCTCTGTACCTGAAAATAAAACTTCTTCAGATAGCTCGTCATTGCATTTCTAAGCCTAAAAATAATCGTTTGAGCTTTCAGAAGAATCACAGCTTACAGGAATAGAACTGTGACTATGATTCAAAGGTCAACAGATAAAGCTCGAAATTCTGTACAAAATGTGTTATTTCGATTTTTTAATGTCCATACCGTTCCAAAGATATAAGGCAAAAATGGCGTTACTTTACATTTTCGGTTTTTGAAGGCATTAGGAAAAGTCTTTTTTCTTTGTTTTAAAAACAGAATTCGGAAAAAGTAAATAACACATTTTGTTCAGAAAAGACCAAGCTTTCATTTAAGCCATCAACCATTTTTTTACGTTTCCTCTAGGGCTCTGTGATTCTTTTTTTGTGCTTATGGAAAATAACATGGTAAAAAAAAGATGTATACCCTTAAATGTTAGGAAATTGATAGAGATTGCAATCCAGGACCTATTTTCCAATCCCGAAATCGCTCAGAAAAAGGAAATGTTTTGAACAAGGTCTGTCTTGCAACAAAACCGGAATGTTGCGTCACCCAGAAAAATGCTGCTTTGGGTCTAAGCAAAAATGCTTTGCTACAAAGCATTTTTGCATAACTTAGGTCTAAGCAGAATAAATGTTTTGCGCAAAAACTCGTGATTGCTTTGCCGCAATGCATAATGTCGACAAGTCGAGCCATGTTGCTTTGCGGCAAAGCATCTTTGTTTTGTCGCTAAGCAACATCGCTTGTATTACGAACGAGGCATATTCCTTTTTCTGGGTGTAGCAAAGCAAAAATTCTTCTGGCAACGGACTTGTTGTTTCTTAACGAGATATTTTTATTGTTTTCGGATGATTTTTGAGTAAAGTTTTTGTCACAATGCATTTTTGCTTTCGCATTAGCCACTTTTATTTTTTCTGAGTGATTCTGGGATCCAGGGATTTAATTAAAATCTTCAATGTTGAATTTTTTTTTTTTTCAACAAATTTTGTTTTTGTTTGATATTGTGGCTGTTAAAAATTTTTTCTGGCCTTAATATCAGAGTTAACATTTACTTTTTGGCAAATTTTTACTCTATAAAGCAACAACTGCTTTAAAAAATCGATTTAAGTGCAATTGACATCAGTTGATAGTAAATACAGTATCTTGGTGTTGCCCAAAAAGTAGGAATCAATTTTTTTTTTTCCATCGTGGTGTCTTGTAAATTTTGTCAAATTCTCTACCCCTTAAAAATCCCAGGATTAGCGGAATAAAATAGGTTAAAGATCCGGGGATCCCGGTCTCTAGAAAATTTTAACGAAAAGTCAAAAATTCGAACTTGTGTCCGCCATATTAGCTCTAGCAGATTTAAATGGTTCAGGGAATGCAGTATATTTCATTACTAGGGCATTATGGGTAAAATAACACCGAGACGAAATTATTCGAGTTTATTTTACCCATAATGCTTTATTAATCAATGAAAGATTCTTTTCTTTTTAAGTGGCACGCCTGCAGAGCACGGCCGTATAAACAGGTCCGGAAACTTCCTATGCCAATCATGTCCCGCTTAACTACGCCAAAATTAGTTCTAAAATTGGCCACTGGCGGCGCTGCGATCTAGAGACCAGCAACATGTCTAATGTTTACGTTGGGACTCCCACTGGGACTCTCGTTTCGAACAACAAGAGAAAGTAGCCGCCATCATTGTTTACATTACCAACGACCAATCAAAAAGCGTCTCTGTAACAAGTAGCGCTCACGGTGGTAGAAAGGAGGAACTAATTTTGGCGTAGTTAAGCGGGACATGGTCTCCAATGTATAAGGGATAGGAGTTTCCGGACCTGTTTATACGGCCGTGCTGCAGAGGAATATTTGACAATACTACCAACATTGTTTTCTAGGTTGGCACACTTGCTTTGCATCAAAAGTCAAATATTTTTGTTGCTGATGACGTCAGAGGCATTGATATTTGTGAAATATCATGCAGGCGGTGTGATATAATGAGACATTTTCGGTTTGTTATGAAGCTAATATTTCCGAAGCAGACGACACTAATAAAAGGGGGATTCCATTCACATATAAAGAAAAATACATTTATAGATTCAGACACTTCAGTCTTTTTCTATTAATATTAATTATAATTATCTGTTCAAATACAAGGTGGCCATGTTTAGCTTATGGCCGCATAAATACGAAATGTAATGAATACTGTATATTTAGCATGGCTACCAGTTGAAATCCGAAGTTTTTCTTGTAAAAGAAAGGATTAACAATCAGTTTTCCTGAATGTTGTACGTTATTCTTGATGCCGGTTTTTCCCCGTACAGCAAAACAGGTCTACACACGTGTATCCAATTCATTTCACGACTTTTTACACCATTCATACACCTTTCAAGATTTTAGATTTTTCTTAGAGTGCAATGGAACTTATATTTTTAGTGATAGATCTTAAAAAGTGTTGTAAATTTCGGTGTAAAAAATCTTAATTTACACGGGCATTACACGTGTGATTATTGTCCGGGTTTTACATTGTGAACTATTGCCCCGTCGAAGCAGGTTATAACAAGCTCGAACTTATTCAAGTCTTATGCGTAAAAGTCGACCTGAAAGTGGCACACAGGGTGATCTCTGCTATGTATTGCAGTAACAGAAGGATAAAAATGTCTTTTAATTTATGTAAAAACGGTCAATTTTTCCTATGTTTTTTTGTTAAGCATTATTCTCCCTCTTTTGTACTTAAAAAAAAAACTATTCTAGTCATTAATAATTGTGATATTATTTAGTCAAAATACTAAAATGCGTTAAAAAAAAAAAAAACCTTGATACCGAAAATTTGGAATTTTTTTTAACAATTCACTTGTTGTATGTAGGCTGTATTCTATGCACATTTAAAGAGTAGTTTTGTTGAATTGTACATATTATAGTAAATAATATTGTCACTTTTTTATTTTTTCGTTAGTTTTAAATTGCTAATGTATTTTAAATAAATAAATAATTTAGACCGTTATTTTTTTAACGAACAAAAATAAAATAATCACTTGTGAATATTTAAATGATTATTATTTTTTTTTTTTTGGTTAACGGAACGGTCTGTAAAGTCGCAACCTCATTGGACAATTAAATACAGGGCGTAATTGGTCCAAGTCTGTCCTGCCAAGAGCATTAGACACTTTTTAAAATTAAAATTTGGAATAAAATGCTGGAGTAATAAATCTGTGCCTGAGGAAAAAGTGAATAAAAAGGTTTTTTTGCTTACACTATGCTGATTAATTACAGGTTCGGATCATTTACATCTGCAGATAATTTTCCAGTGGAGTTGTGGCTTAAAATTATAATCTTACATTTATTTATTTAAAATAATCATGTATATTCATTTCTTTTTTTTGTTTTTTGTGCTTTCTGTTTATTTATTTATTTTATTTTCACTCTTCTTCATTGACTGTCCATTTATTTCCGCTTTTTTCTTATTCAAAAGGAGTTTTAGAGAAAGAAAAATGCTGTACAAATACTGTGAGTGAAATAATTTGGGTAAGAAAAAAATGAAAATGTTGTAAAAAAAAGACATCACCAGATTGAAATATGAAATTTTATTTCGTATGGAATCATTTCAAACTTTTCTTTCTTTTTTTTTTATATTTGTTGTGTGATTTGAAGTTACAAAATACTGGTTTTGCTGATGAAAAATATGGGTTTTTATTGAAAATTTGTAAAATAAATTTTAACGAGTTTCTGAAAAGGCCTCGCTCCGAAGCCTTCTTTATATCTGTTACTTTTTTATTTTTATTTTACAAATAAATAATTCATTTATTGATAAACAAACAGACAAACGGCATTCGTAATAATTAAAATACAGAATGCTTAATTAGCTAAATATTAGCTGTAAGCAGTAGCTAAGGAACATTGGAATAAGGATCTATTGCTAATCAGGATGTCCCTTATTTTTCGAATTTTCGAATTCCATATGTTTAGCCCTCTCAAAGTTTTCTTTTTGGAGTTTTGGAGTTTTGGAAAACTCTGAATTTTTTCAGATTTTTAAAATGACGGGAAAGTGTGCCTCATGGGCCTTCAATTTTAAAAAATGCCCATAAAACCCAAAAAATCTTTTTTTTTTTTGTGAAAAAACATTTATTTTTTATCGGAAATTTTGCGTAGATCACTAATCTGAAGTCAGATCTTTGATATCTGCCTAAGTTATTGTGTTAGAAATATAGGGCAAAAAAAATAACGTAAAATGACAAAACAAAATAAGTCCTTAATTTTGTTAATATTTTATCTCTAGCCCAAAAACTTAGGCAGATGTTAAAATCTGACTTCAGATTCGTGATCTACGCAAAATTTCCGTTAAGAAACGAGTGTTTCTTCACAAAAAAAAATCGATGTTTTGGTTCTTATGGGAATTTTTCAAAATTGAAGGCCCATAAGGCACACTTTCCCGTCATTTTAAAAATCAGAAAAAAATTCAGCGTTTATTAACACTCCAAAAAGAATGCAAAAGAGCTTTCAAACTTGCCGTTGAGTGCGATATTTTTCCTGACGAAGGTAATTTATTTTAAAAAATTGAAAAATTTCAAATTTTAAACGAATGGCTGTTTTGCTTCTCTTTTAAAAAAATACATATTCTTGTAAAAAATAAGAACTTACTGTAGAATGAAATGCCAAGGCATAACCGTTAATCCTGGAATCTGAATGTGTATATCCGTGTTTTGGAAGGAAAACGATTCTTAATTTTCCAAATGTATATTTAATTACATTTACGACGCATATTTATTTTAATTTTAACTCTACGTTCACATTTGATTTCTTAAAACATTTTTCATTTTTCCCAAAATTTTCATCAGCAAACAGTTTTATTTTACAATCGGCGTTTTATGCCCTGAAAAAAATCTTAGACATTTAACAGTCTCAATTGACGTTTTCTACCAATCGTGCTTTTTCGTCTTAGTCTGTACTTTAAAAAAAAAACAAAAAGATTCTTAAATGATCTTGTTGTATTTTGTCAATATTAAGAATTTAAAAAAAAAAATAAACCCCTATCTTTTTCTGTATTTTGAAAAAAAAAAAATTGTTTTTCATCCGTGAATGTTGAGATGATTCATTTCGTTGGCTAAAAACAGGGAAAAGAAATGTTTAAATGTCAACTTTTTGCACAGCTATTTAATGTTTATTTTCGTTTTGTTGTAAAAAAAAAATCAGCAAAAAAGATTACGAAAGCATCTGAGCTTTAAGCACTGTGTTTTTTTTTTAATTTTTTATTTTGCTCACTTTTATTTTTTTGTAGACAAATTTTTTATGCAATCGGGTAACTGAACAAAATAAAAATTTTTAATTAAGATATTAATTGAATTAATCGAACCAATTTAAAAAGAATCATATAACGGAGTTATTTATTTTAAAAATACTGTATAATCCATTTTTTTTTTTTTAGTAAAAAGGAAAAAAAGTTAAAAACATTAACAAATCAATTGTTAATTGAGAAAAAAAATTGAATTATTTTAAAGTAAACTGTTAATAGGTTGTTTTGGGCCTATTAATTTTTTAAAAATTGAGAAATTTTTAGCAGTATTCCAAAAAAAAAATATTTTTATCGAGAAAAAAAAAACTTCCAAAACGAAATTTATCTAGTCTGATCGTATTTAATTACTATTAAATATTGTGATGCGTTAGAATACTCATTTTTTTTTTTTGTTAAATTTTAATTTTTTAGGGAAGTCAAATTTTTTTAGATGCCAATTATTCAGAAAAAAAATTGTTTCATTTTTCATGATTTCGAACTTTGTATATTTCTTGACTGTTTTTTTTTTTCAGCCTGTTTCTGGCGCGAAAATTTAAAAAAAAATTGTAAATATTTGTTCTTTAAAAGGTTATAAATTTTATTATTGTAAGAAAAAAAAATTTCAACATTAAAAAAAGAAAAAAATTTAAATCGTGCCAGTTAAAGGCTGAAAAGGAAAAAAAACTTTCTGAGAAACAAACTAAAACTTGACCCGAACTTTAAAAGAATCGAGCTTATTTTGCACTTTTTAAATTCTTTCACTTTTGTGCACATAAATTTTGCTTTTTTAATTTTTTCTTTAAATACTTTCACCTTTTTATTTTATTTCTTTTTTTTTTCATTTTAAGGTAAGGGTAGGGAAGTGCGACCGGGTTCTAGAAAAAATTGATTTTGACCTTTATTAGTTCTTAATAGGAAGAGAATCAAGCCAAGTTTTTTATTACAATATACTGCTCCATTATTAAGCTTTAATGTGCATTAGCCTCAAATTTGAAAAACGGCGCGATTTAGAGTTCAGCCATATTTTTCTGACTGCCGACGTATAATATTTCAAACCTCCATTTTTTGAAAAGTGCGACCGTTCTTATTTTTTTTTAAAAAATGAATTCTCCAAAGCAAAAGTTATTTGTTTATAAAAGATCGATGAATTTTCTTTCAAAAATTGCTGAACACCGTTAAAAACAAATAATCCTCGTTTATTAAAACTACAATTAAATAATTATTATTAGTGGCACTTCGAATTGTATATGTAAATAAAAACAAGATGGTTTCCTTTGTCAAAGGAATTAAAGAAGTCGTCTGCTAGTCGCACTTTCCGAAAATATTATTTTTGCCAAAAAAGTGCGAATTATTAAGGTTTATCAAATAGGAAGTCGAGTAAAAAATTCTTGATAGCATAAAAAAATAATGCAAGGTATTGACAATTGAATGGAGCATATTTCATAAAATAAGCCAATGTTTACATAAAATTAAATCAAATTGAAAATGAGGCAGTCTAACTTTCAGACGAATATGAATTTTTGCTTTTGTAAAATTATTTTTTTTTATTCAAAAATGGACGACAACAATACATTTCTTTGATCATAATAGGTTCTGAAAACATTAAAAAATCGTCCCTTGAAATCTTTTTTTCAAGTATGGGATTTTTATCAGTTTTTATTAAACCGGTCGCACTTTTCAGACGGTCGCACTTCCCTACCCTTACCTTATAGCTTTGCCTTTTTTTTTTTGAAAAAAAAAACAAGAAATCAGGTTTTAAAAAATTGGACTTTTCCCGATTTCTTGGTATTAAAATTTAATTCGATACAAAAATTTTGGAAAAAATAAACGAATAGTAAACGAAATTTACGTCCGTCCAGGTTTACTTTCTAACAGAACCTTTCTGACATCAGCTCATTTAGAAAATTGTTTATATAAATTAAAATCTCTGTTCTTGTCCAATTTTTTAAAAACCGAAAAGTCTGCGGAAAGAAAATGCTCTTTTAGTTTAGATTTGTAGTGCCAAACAAAAAACAAAAAAATTGTACAACCGGTTTGTTTCATGGTAAATTTTTTTAGTACAAAAAAAAAAAAAAAAAAATTAAAAGAAAAAAAATGCGATAAATGGAGAAAATTTTATTTGAAAAAAAAAAAAAAAAAAAAAAAAAAATATAATGTCTGATGTTAAAAGATCTTTAAACAGTTTTGCTTTCTTAAATTGATCCTAAGCTTTTTTGTTTGTTTTTCCTCAGTTTTTTTTTGTCGAGTCGATTGGGATTTTGAAAAGGGTAAGTAGCTGGATATAAGAAAAATATTCGGCAAAAGCTTTGCACACGTTCAGATTTTTTTTTTAATTCGGCCTTTTTTTTGTATTTCAGGTTTTTAACAGAATCGATGACTTAATTACATAAATAATTCGTTAACTATCTACCTTGGGAGGTCTTTGTGTCTTAGTTAGCTGAACTCAGGACCGAGTAATATTTTACGGTAATAGTAAGTATGTTGATCTGTTTAAGATTTTTGAAATGTAATCCAAGCCTGGCAAAAATTTATGTAAAATTTTAGCTTGGTACAGGCGATGATATTTTTTGCATGTTTCTACATGACAGCAATTGTTTATGAATACTGTTTGGTCAGTCATGAATGTAATTTAATCGTATCTCTTGCTGTTAAAAGAACTTGTGCTATAAATATATAATCGTCTGTTTTAGGCTCTAAACATGATTTATATTTATTTTAGGTCAAGCCCATGCAAGTCTAAATTATAACATGGAGTGAGAGTCCGGTTCACTAAGGGAAGTTTTTTTGGAGTAAAAAAGGCGTTTATGAATATGCCAGTAGTAGTTATAAAATGAGCAGCTGGTGGTATCTTTGTCTTTGCCTCTATCGAAAAAATCCTTCTGGATAAAAGGCAGGGGATGTAAATGAAGAACTTAACCTTATGCTCGTTGGCTAGCAGAAAATTAATGCACTCGGTAATTGAGCTAACATAGACGGTTTAAAGGATTGTCAGGAAAAACAGTGTTTTCGGAGCGAGAACCATCCAACAACTCAAAGGAGCGACTTAAATTCAGGGCTGCGGTGCCGTTTAGATTTTAAATGGAATCGGAATCGATCGGTTCAAAAGTTACTTGGAATCGGAATCGAAATCGGAATTTGGCTCAAAAATTGGTTGGAATCGGAATCTTAATCGGCATCGGAATCGGCATCGAAAAATAATGTTGATTGAAATGGAGCTGAAAAGTATTGATAAAACATATTTACGATTAGTACATTTCTGGAGATATCGGAATCAGAATCGAATCGGTACCATTGAAATATTTTCTAATTGGAATCAGAATCCGGGTACTTAAATGTTTCTTCTCTTATCGGAATCGGAATCGGAATCGGAATCAGAATCGGCCCGAAAAATATTGAAGAATCTTGGGAATCGGCATCGGAATCGGAAACGGAACCGCAGCCCTGCTTAAACCATTCGCGTAGCAAAGGGAAGTCTCGTCAGAAAATACTTTTCCTGGTTTTGACTGTTTTTGGATTGGATAATGTCGCTTAAGACTGAAGAATCGAGGAAATTAGGCGAGATTTCAAAAAAAACCACCGGGAATTAGAAATGAGGAAAGAGTTCCAATGTTAGAGCAGATGTTTCTAACTTAATTTGAGCGTTTAAAAAAAAACGTTTAATCAAAATTTGAGCTTTCCTAGAGAAATTTTAATTATTTGATCTTACGATGCTGTACCGTTAGGTAAGCCCTAAAATTGCAAATTTGAATGCCATTAAAACATCAAATGACAGTATTTCCAATAAAAACTCTTGAAAATTGATTTTGAAAAATCGAAATCGTGAGTCGGCCGATAAACATTGTGAAATGGGGCGTGGGGCCATATTATTATTATCATTTTTATTTTTGAAGTGAAACTTCTTTTGGGACGGGTCCGCGTAATGAAGGGAAGTTCAAAAATGAGTAGTCAAAATTCAAAAAGTGACTAAGAAAAGTGTGACTAATAAAAGTATAATTAATATTTAATTATTTTATTATTAAAATTTCAACTTTGAAAATTTTGTGAAGAATATTTTAACTTTGAAAAATAGTGTTTTTCTTCATCACTTTTGAAAAAGTCATGGTTTTTTTAGTCACTTTTTGAATTTTAACTTAAATAATTAAAATATTCGCTAGGCACCTTTTTGAATTTTCACAAAATTCTAGGAACCCAACAAAATTTAAAAAAAAACCTTGCATTTTTTAAATGCCAAAAAAAAGTGGAATAGTGGTTATTTTCTGGTGCTTTTCAAGTAATAGTTTTCTTTAACATCTTTTAAAAACGTTTTTAAAACTTTAAATTTAAGTTAATTAATTAAAAAAAATATTAATAAAATTTTGTGAAAAATTTTCTCTGAGAAAGTTTGAATTCTGGTTTGATCTTTTTTTAAAAACTCAGAATTTTGTCTTAAATTTGGACCCGTAGCCGGAACGATGGAATCGAATAAGACTCGGCAGTTTTCCGAGGGGGGGAACTCAAGTGGCCTGAGATAACCTGGATCAGAAAATTTTCCACTGGATTTTCCAAAAATACTCGGGTCACACAATATGCCCAATGGGAAGTTTGAATCAAAATATTTTAAAATGTTTCAAAAACATTTATAAAATATTATTGAAATAGAAAAAAACTTTGTACAAACAGTAATATTTCAGAAATATTTTAAAATTATTTTTGGAATACTAATACTTTCAAAATATTTCTAAAATATTAATGTTTGTAGAATTTTTTTTTCTGCTTCAATAAATATTTCATAAATGTTTTTGAAATATTTTAAAATAAATTATTTTGATTCAAATTTTTCATTGGGTGCTGGCAGAACTTTATTTTTATCCTGCTCTGCCAACTTCATGAACGTTTCTAATTTTCCTGAGTTACACATATTCATTTTTGACAAAAAAAAAGCTTCTCTTTTAAATACCAAGTCTAATCAGACGAAATATTTCTGAGGTTAGCCCCTTAGGCCCACCTGCTAAAACCTTTTCTTTAATTTTTTTTTTTTTTTTTTTTAACCTCCGTTTTTTATTTGCACTTTTAGATCCAGTAATGCTCTTTGGAATTACGTAATGGGGATGTAAGGAAAATATCACTGTCTTATTAACCTTCATTTTGATGTTTCTCTAAGTAAAAAACCGGGGGGAAATTCTCTTTTTAAAAAAAAAATCAAATTTTACATTTTTTTTTCCAATTTTGTTTACCTCGCCTTGGGAAAAAATATTTTCAAGCTCTGTATTTATATTTATCTGTTTAGAAGAAAATGTTGTTTGCATAAAATAAGAAAAAGAGTTGATAAAAGCAAGGAGAAAGGAAAGTCGTGGTTGGGGTCGGAAAGAATGTTTGGGGGTGAGAAGCATATTACTTTATTTAAAATAACTTAGAGATATTGTAGGTAGAGCGAGGAGTCAATATAAAAGATTATTGTTAAATATTTAGGATTCCTCTAAAAATTATACAAGCAAAATATTATTGCATTTTTAAAAGAGTAACTTAAGATTTATCCCGAAAAGCAGGCTATTTTTTCCCTGTTTACATCTTCGTATTTATTACTGAAAAACGGGGAGTTTTCTAAAAATATTTTTCCTGAATATTTTCATCGACTTAATAATATTTTTATTTTTTTTTTAAATTTTAATCTTGATGATTCGAATGCTGGAATAATTTAAGTTTTGATGACGATTACAAGGGAAATCTATTTCCAAGCAATTTAAGTAGGACATATGCGCTTTTATTTTTTTTTTATGTTACAAAATGTCGAAGTTAGTGTGAATATGTAGAACAAAGTTGGGTGTTTCTTTCTTTATTTTTGTTGATCAGTACTCTGTAACGTGGGCGTCATCCATGGGAATCATATCTAACCTACAAAAAGACCGGAAACCAGGTTTTTTTTTTCCGATTCTAATGAATGGCGATCGATTACCATTTATCATTTGCTTGGTGCTACTAGTGTCAGCGGATTCGATTTTTGTGAATCTTGGCACTGGAAGAATTCACAGATTGATTTTTGAAATCGTGGGTCTTTTGGTGCCAAAGTTTACGGAAAAATATTAACTTCAGAGGGAGGAATGGAAAGAGGACTCAGGGGTTTGTGATCACCTAAAAAGGATATTTTTTTTTTATTTTTGTAATTTTTCAGTGCTTTTCGGAAAAAAAAAAAAAAAAAATTAAAGAGTGATACTTAATATTTTATTTTTAAGACTGTGAAAATAAGGAGAACAATATTGGTTTTTTCAAATTTTTAATAAAAAGTGGATTTATTAAGTTTATTATTTCGGCGCAATTAGCGAGTCATTTGCCTGATTAAATTATCAAAGAATTTCTAATTTTAAAAAAATAAGAAAGTTATCTGAATTATTTTCAAAAATGGGTGTGCTGTTCTTTTTTTTCAGGGAACAGGAATAAATTAAAATAAATATGTGCTTTTTGTTAAAATATGAAATAGGCTTTTAGTCCGTTTTGGACGAGTCAATAAATTTTTTTTAACTCGTTAAAAAAATCTTTTTAAAAGTATACTTTTGAAATACAGAAAAAATTGTCATTTTTTAAAATTAAAGCACAAGTAGTGTTTCTAGAAGTTTGTTCACTTACTTTTCCCTCCATCCAGACTTCTACTAAAAGCCAAATATTATTCCAAAGATTTAGAACAGATTTACAAAATTTTGTTATTTAATGTCGAATTTTCCTCCTTTATTTAATACGATGGCTAAAAAAGTGTGAAAATATCTTTTTTGCAGTCCAAACTACTCGAAAAATTTTTAAAAAATTTTTTTTCTGAATTCAGGGAATTTTATTGGTTGAGAGCCTAAGTTATGCAAACTAAATTCACTTTATTGCAGAATTTTATAATATTAATTTCCTATACTTGGACCGGATTGGAATTTCCTAAAAAATTCAATTCCTTTTAAAAACATTGTATTTTTGTAAGATGCACTGCTATAAACTTATTATAAATCCCAAATATGAAAAATTATTTGCTGACATTGGAATCTACTGGGATAAGTAGAAAGTACCGAAAGTAAAAAAAAAAAAAAAAAAAAACTATCGCAGGTAATCTAAAAATATTTTTTACCAGAGATGATGGTCAGTTTTCCTTTTAATGCCTTGAATGCTTTTCCTTATGAAAATGTTACAATTAATTAACTGGATATGCTTGAATTTATGGGAACCCAATTTCCGAGTCATCAGTTTTTAATTAAAAGCCATGATATGATGGCCCAGTAAAAAAAAATCATCCTAATCTTGGATCTTCAGCCATAAAGCACAAGCTTTTTCTATCTAGAATTTTTTTAAGGTAAGTATGGTTATATAGAAAAATAGACCATGATGAACACTTCAGAGGCCAGATACAACTGATATAAATTGAGAACGCTTCACAAATGTTTTTTTACCTTCATATTTGCAAAATCGTTTGATAACAACTTATCCAGTCATAGTAAGAACAATTTACTTTAATCTGTCTATGCATTTAAAAAATCTAAACATCAAACCAAAGGCGTCCTCGTAAACGGACAAATGCTATTTCATAAAAAATTCTCAAAGATGGCGCGCGCATAGTTCGATTAATTCTACTTCCACGACACAAATGCCATTTTCAATTTTTTTTTTCAGTTTTTTCGGTTAAATAATTAATCCCGTAAATTATTTTCATCGGTTTTTGTTTATTTTCATTCATATATTATTTGTTTAAAAAAATTGATAAGAAAAGAAAGAAAATTTAAATAACTGACATAAATCGGCAAGTTCAAAAACGCTACAGTAGATGTCAGCACCGTATATTTTTGTTATTGTTGTAGTTTAACAGGTGACTGTAAGTCGTTTTTTTTTTCAAAAAGGTAAAACAAAACCGTTTTTACCGGTTCGGAATAAAAAAGAAGAAATATTTTAGAGCCAATCGGATACCACCTTTTGATATGAGGACTTATACATCATTTGTTTCCAATAAGTGAAAATTGTTAAGGTGATTTGAAAAAAAAAAAAAAATTCGTGAAGTGTTTGAAAGCCATTCATTGAAAACCCCCTACTACGGGGTATACCAGTCAATGAAAATAATTCCGTATGAAATCGAAAATAATTTAATTGTCGTAATCGATGCGATTTTTGATTAATTTTTATCTGTTGTGATAATTTTTTTTATTTTTTACTTAACTTTTTTTTTTTCGCGAGTTGCATAATGTCAAACGGCAATCAACTGTTTAGAAGACCGGTTTGTGACGTATTAAGTAGTGGGGAGATATTTTTAGAATAGACTGTACTGGCGGCGGCTTGTGTGACCATATGCGCGAACTGGATGCGCATCGCGTCTTTGCGTTGTCTAGATTCTTTGTGCCATTCCATACATACCAATAACAGTTGTACAAGTTATATTTACTGTTTGAAATAATCGTTATTTCTTAAAAAAATCACCTCAACCGAGGATATATTTTTCCTTTGGTAAGTAATTTTCAATTTGGTTCATGTTTAAATACGTTTGGAAAGGTTGTTTGGTCGGAAATTGGAAGAATATACCTTGCAATGTGAGCGCAATCTTGCCATAGTTGGCATTCCTAACATGCTTTGCCACTACGCTTGATTCTACCGATCGAGTGGGGTCGTGTACCGTTCTCAGTTTATCTCAATATTTTATCTGGTTTTAATGATCGGGAAGTTATTAATATTTTCCGGAGAAAAAAAAATCAGTTAAAAAAAAAAAATTTAACGCTTTTTTTTTTTTTTAAATTCGGTCCGGAAAGGAAAAAAAATAAGTTTTTTTTTTTTTTATACATATTATTCCGTGTGTGATGTCAAAGTGATCCGTTAAAAATTCGTAACGTTCAAAACATTCCATGAATTCCTTTCTGGATGTTTTATTATTTATTTGAAAAATAAAAATTTACAAGTGATTGGAAAATTGATTGAAAATTTTTTGAGTGTTTTTTTTTTTTTTTTTAATTCGAAAATTTTAAAATGAAGTAAAATTGATTTGTAAAATTTAAGTCAAACAGAGTTTAGTGATTTTGTTTTTATTCCCTTGGAAAATGTTATAAAAATGCTATTTATGTGTTAGTTAAACTACTTGTTTCGATAAATTTTTGGGAGCTTAAATTTGCAAAAAAAAAAAAAAAAGAAACAAGTCATGTTATTGCATGGTGTAGGGGATTGTGATCTTGCTTATCAACACCACCTTTATAAAAGTAAGTAGTTGAACAAATAAAATGAAATAAGGAAATCGATGATAGTAAATTCATGGATTTGATCAATAAAAATGAATGGATTTTTGATTCATATTGATGCCTACATATTCGAGGAAAAAATAATGGGTTGAAAGATAAAAATAATGATTTCTTTTTTTCTCTGGAAAAAATTAAAATTTTTTTTTGCATATTACGTTTTTTTATCTCCTCTGGGGCAGCTCACAGAAAAGTTATTATTGAGAATTTGTTTTTGAAAAAAAAAAAAAAAAAAGAATCTTTTTTGGAATCAGATGTCGGAATTTCTTATTTTATTTTCAATTCAAATTAGTCTAGTCATTTTTTTAGCTCTTGCATTTTAATGAAAACTTAGCATTTTTTAAAAAATTAATAAGATGGGACATGTAAGTGACTTAAAAACTGACATGGTAGATCAGATCGGTTGCAAGGAAATAAAATTAAGAAAGGAATTACAGTTTGGTATTAAAATTCGAAGATTTAGAGGATGATTCCTAGAGCTGAAAAGTTGAAATGCTTAAAAAAAATACTTAGATTAATTCCGAAAGAATATTTTTTAGTTAAAATTAATTCTGAAGAGGGAAATTAAAAAAAAAAAAAATTAAATAATTAATCAAGAAAGTTATTGAATGATGTAGGGGATCGTGTGATACACTCTTCTTTATAAAAGTCATCAATCAAACATATGAAGTAAGGCAATATTCGATAGTTTAATAATAGTGAATTGATTGACAAAGTTAATTTATTTAATGTTAAAGCTTATTAGCCGATTAAAGGAAAGTGTTTTAATATTTTTCCAGAAAAAAAGGAAATTTTTTTTTGAAAAAATAATTATTAAATACAATTTGTCCCGAAAGTACTAATAGACTTTTTCACTTTTTCTGCCAAGAATCAGTCTTGAATTTTTTGTTTTAATAAATTTTTCTGTTTCCTCGACATATGATAAAGGCAGATGAAAAATTTAAAAAGAGCATAACCCATTTTAAAAGTCCATTGAATTTAAGTTATTAATCGCTAATCTAAGATTATACTCCTAATTATATCCTCTTATGCACCATTTATTTTATTGCGCGCGAATAAATTTCATTTCAAATGAAACGTGAAACATTTCAATTGCCTTAGCCGGTTATATTAATATTTCATGTTTTGATTTGTTAAATTTATGCCCGAGATTTTTTATAATAATGCGACGAGGTCGAACATTTGGACTTAATCCTGGGAAGTTAGGAATTATTCAAAAGTTGGTTCCCTAAAAAAAATTTAAAAAATTTTGGAAAATGTGAAAACGAAGCTAGGCCATAAAAAAATTAGGCAAGCTTGTTTTATTATTTACATACAAGGAGCTACTTCCCGAGTGGCTTTTCCACGTGCTTGTACATACACCGCAAAAAAATAATATAAAATTAATATTAATATTTTTATGGCAAGGGAAAAAATAATTTTAAAAAACCACTATTTATGATTTTCAATGCCAAGGTCAACAAAAAAAAAAAAAAAAAAAAGCTTAATTTCTAGAATAAAAAAAAATTATTTAGCAAGACTAGACTTGTCAAATGCTTATTTAATTACTTTAATAAGCCCCAAATTGGCGTTTTTTTTATAAGGTGTCATTAAAGGAAAACCTTTAGGTGCATGTAAGTCCGGAAAATTGATAAATATTTTTTTTTTTTTTTTTATAAACAAAAAAATTTTTCACATTTGTTTTCTTCCATCTCTTCGGAAAGATTTTTGTAAAACTAAATAACTTTTTTGTTATTCGTCGCGCTTGAGGGTAAACAAGAAAATCGGGAAAACAGTTTGATTAATATTTGAATGTTTTTATCAGTTGTAATAACGTTCATTACCTCTTTTTTTTTCTCTCTCTTTCAAACGTATCTAAAGTTCATAATAACGTTGTCAATTAATTTTCTGTTTTTATATATAGTTCACAATGAGTTTCCTGTTTTTTAAGAATTAAAAATAGATACATTGCTTATCGGATGCCTTGTCTTATATTCTTTTAAAATAAGATGAATTTTTTTCTTCTAATTGCTTTCTCGTTGTTTTCTTTTTTCGTTCTCTTTATTAATCATTTTTTTCTCTCTCTGTAAAAAAAATCCTGTACCAACTAGTTTATCGTCCCCTTGTTACACATTTAATTGCTTCCATTAAAAATCTAAAAAAGAACAAAAAAAAAAAAAAGTTTTCGAATTGTGATTTTGCCAAGATTTGGGGGTTTAATGTGTCTCAAATCCCGGACTTTAAGTCGGGTTATTTTCAGTCTTCGAGCAAATTATATCCCAAGTTTTATTTTAAGATGATCAGTGGCGTGTGTTTTGTTTTTCATCAATGAGAAAATTTGGGAAATTTAAATCATCGGGGGAAAAAAAAATTGGATTCTTTTTATTAAACAACTTAACCTTGACCGTCGATAAAATTAGTAATTGAAATCTCCCCGTTGTGTGTAAAGTAAATTAGGCTATTGGTCAAGAACCTATAAATAAAATCAATTAACGCAAAGGGTCGAAAAAAAATTAAGTTCCGTTCCTCTTTTCTCGTAATAGAATTTCGGCACTAATCCGATTTTGAAAATGTTTCCCCGCGTTTAACCTACGCGGAAAATCTTTCCCTTTTTCATCCGGTGACAAAACGGGAGGAGAAAGCTTTTCTGGTAACCTTTCCTTTTCGGTTGTTTATTTAGTTGAATAATGGCCTTTATTATTCGATTTTGTGAGTTGGGGAGGCAGGTCGGAGGAAAGGTGGTAGGTTTTGCGTTTGTGCTTTTAAATTTTGTGTGAAACTTTCCCTGGCTCCCTCTCTCTCGTTCGAAATCTCTTGAGTGATAATATTTTCTTGGGCAAAAGGGAGAAAGTCCCTTAATAATCGTGCGAAGTTTCAAGTCTCTAGTGGACCGTGAAAAAGGTTTTCAGGAAGAGCACAGAGAGAAACCAAAGATAGAGATTTTCTTGTGATGTATATATATATATTTTTTTCTTATCCTTCCTCTAAGGGAAGATTAATACTCGTGGATAGGCTTTAATGAAGGTTTTTGAATCGGTAAACCGTAATGTTCATTTATTTATTTATTTATTTTTTTTTGAATGGTTTTTACTGCACATGTGCTTCCACAATTGGTAATAAAAATTGTAAACGAGTTTTCTTATCTGTTATTGTACCGGGTTTGAACTTGTCTCTCCGGTCTGATTTTTTTTTTTTAAATGCAATTGAAATTCTATTTATTTTTTTTTCTTTTATTATGTGTTAATTCGCAACCGGCGTCACTGTGTAAAAAAAAAAAAAATTGCAAAAGATATAATTTATGGTTTAAAATTACTTGCAAAAAGTGATGAGTTTTTTTCGGTTTAGGATTAAACGTGGTATGTTTGGACTGAATGAAAATTGCAAGGCACGCAGGTTACACCTTTTATCAACTTTTGACTGGTCAAAAAAAAATCCGAGTTGAAAACTTAGATTTGTACTCGGATTAAAATTTTTACGATTGCGATGTTCCGTCAGGAGCTGAATGAAAATATCAGTAAATAGTATATTACAAACCAGGGGTGGAGTGGCTTTATTGCACGCCTAGACTGCAGTTTTTCCCGTTATTTCGTTCAAGTTCTCCATGTCACCCTCAAGTTTCGTCTGGTTACGGTCTCGACTGGTCGCGCCCTGCAAGTCTCAACCGGTTACGGCCTGCAAGTCTGGACTGGTTACGGCCTGCAAGTCTCGACTGGTCGCGCCCTGCAAGTCTCGACCGGTTACGGCCTGCAAGTCTGGACTGGTTACGGCCTGCAAGTCTCGGCTGGTTACGGCCCTCGCTTCGTTCGGGCGTAACCAGTCGAGACGTGCAAGTAACCTCTTGGCTTGATTCATAAGGCCAATTTTAGGCCAATATTGGTCTCGACGGCCAATTTTTTCTTTTGCAGCCCTTGTGTTGTAATATACTATTTCATTTTTAGTCTGAAAGTTCATTTTTCAGTTCGGAAGGTGGCAGTGGAAATTCGAAATTCTGAATTAGTAAAAATTATTACATTTACTATACTATTTAAGAGGAGGCTTCACGGAATACCAGAAGGAATGTCTTACACTCGATTCCCGGGGGGGGGGGGGGGGGGGGAGGAAGGAAGGAAATCAAATTTTAGGTATTTAACGAACTCCTTTGACTTTTTCGTGTGTTTTTGGTACAAGTTTCAACTTGTTAGTAAACAAAAACCAGGAAAACAAAATCAAAGTTTTTGGTCCGCAATATTTTTTGAAATTATTTTCCCGCCGCCCATACATTTTAGACAAGTTGAGACTTGCACTTAAAACTCCAGGCTATACCAGACGAGTTCGTTAGATACCTAAAATTTGGATTTGGATTTTAAAATAAATTCCTAATCTATTTTTCCTAAAAAAAAAAATAAATTGCTAATCGATTTTTTCTAAAAAATAAATAAATAAATAAATAAACAAATAAATTCCTAATCCATTCTTCCTAAAACTTTTGGTTCCTAAAATAATTTCAATCCATTTTTCCTAAAATGAAAAAATAAATTTCTGATCCGTTTCTCCTAAAAAAAATAAATTCCTAATCAATTTTTTCTAAAAAAATAAATTCATGATCCATTTTTTCTAAAAAAAAAATAAATAAATAAATAAATAAATAAATTCATAATCCATTTTTCCTAAAACTTTTGGTTCCTAAAATAATTCCAATCCATTTTTCCTAAAAAGAAAAAATAAATTTCTAATCCGTTTCTCCTAAAAAAATAAATTCCTAATCAATTTTTTCTAAAAAAATAAATTCATGATCCATTTTTTCTAAAAAAAAAAATTGCTAATCCATTTTTCCAAAAAAAAAAAAAAATTTTAACCATTTTTCCTAAAAAAAATAAATAAACAAATTCCTAATCCATTTTTCCTAAAAAAAAAAAAAAGAAAAATAAATAAAATAAAAAAAAAAAAAGTAAAGTGCCAATTTTTAATTAATTCTAAAATTTTTTGATTCCCATAATCAAATTTTTTTAAATTCCTAAAATTAAATTTCCTAAAATCCCTAGGGATTTAGGAAATTAAAAAAAAAAAAGTAAAAAATCCTAAAATTTTAATCCTTGGTTCCTAAAATTTTAGGAACCAAAATCCCTTTTAAAATCCCTTTATGGATTTAAAAGTTTAAAAAATATTCATTTTAGGAAATCTTGTTTTAGGAATTAAAAAGTTCTAGGAAAAATTGAAAATTTAGGAAAAATTTTAAGGAAAAATGGATTAAGAATTTATTTTTTTAGGAAAAATGGTCAAGAACGGTAGGAAAAGTGATTTCCACTCAAGTAGTTTTTTTTTTTTTTTTTTTAAGCAATTGCATCTGTTGTAAATGTATCATTTCATTACATTCTTATTTAATAAAGGGACAGTATATTGTAGCATTTTAGCGATAATGCTTGATAATACCAGTATAGATTACTCGCACTTAAAAACGGAAAAGGTCTAAAATTTATTGATCAATAATGCCATGGCAGAAAAAAAAAATCTTTATTTATCAATTCTATTGCGAATATTCCTCGTCGAAAATCTTTTCATTAGACGAACGAAGAAACCCTTACAATTGTCAGTGTAAGTGGCTTTCCAATTTTTCAAGAATCCACTCAAACAATTTTTTTTTTTTTTCTCGAATCGGTAACGAAATCGGGTCATTAATACAAACTCAGGTAGAAAATAAAAATACAGTTTGAAGGAAGTTTGATCACTGTAGGCAAAGGCCATTAATGAGTCAGCTATCTCCCTTCCACAAGCGAAGAATGTAAAGTCACGAAATAGTGATTAATAAAAAACGGATTTAGCATGTTTCGATTATAGCTACGAGTGTAATCATCGCATTGAAACATTAAAAAAAAAAAAAAAAAAATTCTGCCCACTTATTAATTGTGCAGCATCGTTGTGACTGTTTTTCAACGTTACTTAATAAGGGTCATCAATGATTTGTTATTAGCTATAGTCATTTTAAAGAAATCCTTCTTGGAAATTTTCGAAATTTAAAAATTATTTCCAATTAAAAATTCTTGGCATGGTCAGTTCGAAAAGAAAAAAAAAATTAATTGAATGACAGCAAGGGGGGAGGGAGGGAGTTTAAAGATTAAGCTTTTGTAAATTTTTTTTTGTTATTCTTAATCGGGTTTCAGAGGTGTCTTAATTCATTGGAAATTTGATTAAATAAAAAAGTAGGAAACTATTTTTCCACGCTCTCGCACCTAATCGGAGTGTACAAATGTTTTTCACACCGACATTCTTTGCTCAATTACTGAAGCGTTTACCGTAAAAGTGTTTGGGATACTTTGAATCATTCACACGAAAAATCTTAATTTATGAAAGAAAAAAAAAAGGAGCTCCGACAAATCGATATGTAATTAAAAGTAAACGGGAGGAAAAAAAAAAAAAAAATTTAGTTTGTCGTAAAAATTTTACGCTGCGGTATTTTCGCTTGTGGTTTAGTTGTTACCTCCTCGTACCTTGAAAAAAAAAAAAAAAAAAGAAAAACTCTGATTGCAAGTCATAGGAAATAAAATAATGCCTAAACCTTTAACACTTCGTCGCCCACTTGCTACCAGTAAAAAAAAAAAAAAAAAAAAAAATTAAATTTAAAAAAAAATAAAGAAACTCCCACGTAAAAATAAATTATTATTTGATTAATTATTCGCTTTTATTTATGTCATAATCGTATACACAAAAGCGGTCCAATGTGATAATTTAAAATTTTTAATACTTAACAAACAATCAAAATTATGATGGGGGGAGTATGGGGACAAGTTCAAAAATAAGCGCGTAAAAAAACGTTGATTTAATTAATAAAAGTGGATACCATTTACTTAAAAGCAAAGTTTATTTTTTAATTTTTTTTTTCTTTTCTGATTTTCGATTTTTTTTTTTTAACAATTCCGGAACGCCACGATTTACCGGGGATCTCTTTCAACTTGCTAATAGTAAACAAAATGAGGATATAGACGCCTGGTCGGACATAAAACAGACCATTTAATCTAAAAGCTAAACGAGTAATTATTAAAACAAATGTGCAGTACGTTTAACCACGTATGAAGTTCCTTCTTTTTTTTTTTTTTTTTTTATTTTTTATTTACTTTACGGAAAGATTCGATCACGAAAATCGAAGAGAGAAAACCCAGGCTCGAATCAATTCCTATCACGTTTTTATTTTTAGGGCCATTCACTGTTTAAAGTAGCTGTTTATACGAAATTAAAGATTAAAATACTGGATACACGAATCCGAAAAAAAAAAAAAAGAAGTAGATTTTTTTTTCTTTTTCGGAGCCCTGGCTCAATGTCAAATCAATTTTATATTTAAACAATGGGGAACAATGGCTTATTGAAATTATATAAAAATATAATTCCCTCCCCTTTTTATGATATTTTTTTACGCCCCCACTTGACTTGTTCAAAAAAAAAAAAAAAAGTTTAATAAGCTTCTTACGATTTTTTATTTATTTATTTTTTCTTTTGAATTCAAATGCAGTATAGTTTATTTTCGAGAAATATTATGCTGACCAGGAAAGTTCGAATCGCTTGCTTTTTTTTTTTTCAATATGTTAAAATAATACAAGTGTCGAGTAACGAGGAATGGAGTCAATGATCTATTTACAAAATGAGTTTTTAATTAATTGATATTTAATATTCATTGCTGACTTATGCGCTTTCGTTTTTAGTTTTTTCATTTATGAATAGGGAATAAGGAGATTTTTTTTTTTAAAAAGAGATAATGCCGTTTTTAATCTATTCCGATCTGGATGAAGTGGAGGAAAACGGATTTGTTTTGTGTTTAAGTATGATTTTGTTTGATTTTCACATGTTTCGGGAAAATCCCGGTTGATCTTTAAAAGTCCTGTGATCCAAGATTAGTAGAACTGGATTGGAGAAACTACCATCCCGAAGAGGGGAACTGGAGACCATTTGTTTGCCCGTGGCCACCTTTATGACTGTCCCATTTTTTTTGAAGGGGGGGGGGGGGGTACTCTTTAAATAAGTGCCTTCTTTATACTTTCGAATGATTTTACCCTGACCATTTTGCAGTGCTCTAAGCCTGTTTAAGGTCGTGTTTTTTAGCGGTTTTTAGGCATATTTTCAAATTCTCAAGTCATCGGAAATTGGCCAAATTGAAGTTTTGGAAATTTTAAATCGATAACTACATATGTAAGTAGTAACTGGACCGATTGATCAAATTTTCATCTGTCCATTTCGCAGAAAAAAAAATTGCTGTAAAATAAAAAAATCCCCATGTATTTTAAATGGAAAAATCGAAGTGCTTACAGGCACCTGTTAGAGTAGAAATACAGAGCTCAGGTTTTGCATACAACATTTTTAATTTTTTTGGAGACTTTTGAAAGGGGGCCGCGGCCTCGAACTTGGTCCCTGAAAGTCCCTAAAGTCCACATTTTTAAAAGAAGCCCTTAAAAGTCCTTGAATTCGAAAAATGGTCGCTAAAAGTCCATAATTTTTGAATCTGCAGCACTGCCGTTGTTAAATCCGAAGAATATCCTGAATTCGAGTAATTTACTGGACGAATATCTTCTAAAACTGGCGAAGGCTTTGCTATTTATTTAATTTAATTTAATTTAACTAAATTTAATTTTTTTTGTTTTAGTTCATTTCAAAGTTTTTGCCTTCGATTTTTTATCGTTTGTTAGAAAATAGTAAATAAAAACGATTAAAATTTTTTTTAACGGATTTTACTATAGTAATTATATATAAGTATTGTAAACATTACTAATAATATATATAAAATTTACCCTCAGCTTCAGGTAGACGCATAATTACTAATAGCGTTTTATCTGTGCAGAAGAGGATGTCTAAAATAAAAAAAACTTGATTAGTTTTAGGCTATTTTTAGCTTCTTAAAAAGATCCTTAATTTTCTTGGTTTTGGTCCCTAAAGTCCCTAAATTTCAGACCAGAAACCGGCTGGAGGCCTGAAAGGGGACCCCACAAAAATATTAGCATTCCCTCATACAGAGCACCCTAATGCTATAGCCGCCGCCATTTTTGCGAAATTCTTCATATTTTTGTCTTCTGGCACAGTAATCGTTTCTCATAAATAAATTGTAACTTCATTTTTGTAATCTGCATAAAAATTTGAACAGGAAACTACAATTTTTACATAAAATAAAAAATTTTGATTTTTTTAGCCTTTGAAAGAATTTCGAAATTTTTAGGCCCCGGGGGATACGGCTAAACGACGCCCAAAAAATCTAAAAAAATTCAGACAATCTTCTTTCGGTTCCTATAAAAAGAATTAGAGTATGCTTTCGTCGAAATTCAAAAATTCGTAAAATAAAAGCCACCCTATCCTACTTATTTATAAATCTTGGCCATTTAAGATTAACATTTCCGCTCCACCCTTTAGGTTCAAAACCTTCCAAAAACTTTGGTTTCCAGCTTCACTTCTTCAGGTCCAAAAGTTCTAAAATGTGTCTTTAAAGAAAAAAGAAAATTTTAAATGTGATTTAAGAACCTAAGGGAAAGAATTATTTCAACTTATTCAGCTTGATTGTCAAAACAAATTGTTAAAAATTTTGCGACCTTTCGGAGCCCGCCTGCTCCCGCCTGCGCCCTTTTATTGCTTAAAACGAACGTCTTAAAAAAAAGGAAAAAGTTTACTCTTTACTAATCCTTCTCAAATCAGGTGCTTTAATCTCTTCATGAGTAATTCTTTTTATCGCATTAATGATAAATACGTTTCATTCCCATGTCCTTTTATATAAAACGATTTCAACTCCTTATGTTTAGTCTCCTTTTATGAATTAAATTATCAAAAATGCTGTTTTGGCTTTTGATAACAATAAAAATAAAACGACACACAGTTTCCCATGTGAATATGTCTGTATATCCCTTTTCATCCCCCGCAAAAATTTCTACTCGACTTTTAAATTTCTCCGAACGAAAATATGACTCATCGTCGTCGTCCTCGTCCTCATCATCCATTTCAGAAACGGTTTTATAATTACCGGTTCCAATTATAATTAGAGAGATAACGCATTTTATCAGTTATAACTCTTGAAAACTTGACAAGAGTTACAAATGCAACTTTTTCCACACCCCTATTATTAAACGAGGTGTTCCCCGTTATGCGATGCAGTGATATATCATTCAGGAAGCCACTAAATCACTTTAATATCTTATGCGTTTGCGACTCCGGGTATATTTTTGGGTAAGGAAAACTTAATTTCGGGTGTTACGGATCCCAAAATTTAAAATTAGAAAAAAAAAAAAAAAAAAAAAAATTCCTAATCCGGTCGTTGTTTTTTTTTTTTTTTTTTTTTTTTTTTTGACATACAAAGGTTTAAAGTCATTATTTACCGGTATGATTTCATAAAACAATAGAAATTGTCTTTATCAAAGTCTGTGACATTGAAAGCTAACACGTTCAATTATTATTATTATTATTATATTATTTATTATATTATTTATTATATCACTCAGCGGTGATTTTTTTTAATAAATTTCTCGATATTTGTTATGACGCTTTTGAATCTCATAAGGAGCAGAATAATCCTTAGAAAAAGTGAGTTATAAGTCCGCCCAATACGTTATAAAAACTTATCACAAGATGATAAAACTTATAATGTTGTTATAAGTTATAAAGACGAATACGTTATAAAAATACTGTACGTGAACAGTACGTTATAAGCGTACAATACGTTATAAAAACTTTCAACAAGATGATAAAACTTATAATGTTGTTATAAGTTACAAAAACGTAAACGTTATAAAAACTCGTGAACAATACGTTATATAAACTTATCACAAGATGAAAAAGCCTATAATGTTGTTACAAGTTATAAAAACGTATAGGTTATAAAAATTCGTGAACAATACGCTATAAAACGTACAATACGTTATAAAAACTTAGGACAAGATGATAAAACTTACTGTTATAAGTTATAAAAATGTATACGTTATAAACATTCTTGAACAATACTTATTAAAACTTTTGACAAGATGATACAACTTACAATGTTGTTATAAGTTATAAAAACGTACGTGAACAATATGTTATATAAACTTATGACAAGATGATAAAACTTATAAATTTATTGTTATAAGTTATAAAAATGTATACGTTATAAACATTTGTGAACAATACGTTTTAATACGTACAACACGTTATTAAAACCTATGACAAGATGGCAAAACTTATAATGTTGTTACAAGTTATAAAAACATACGCTATAGTTATGTATACATACATGTATACATACGCTATAGTTATATATAAATACATACGTTATAGAAATTAGTGAACAATACGTTATATATACTTACGACAAGATGATAAAACTTATAATGTTGTTACAAGTTTTAAAAACGTATATGTTATAAAAATTCGTAAACAATACTTTATAAACGTACAACACGTTATAAAAACTTTCAACAAGATGATAAAACTTATAAATTTATTGTTATAAGTTATAAAAATGTACATGTTATAAACATTTGTGAACAATACGTTTTAATACGTTATAAAAACCTATGACAAGATGACAAAACTTATAATGTTGTTACAAGTTATAAAAACATATACGTTATGGAAATTCGTGAACAATACGCTATAAAACGTACAATACGCTATATAAACTTATGACAAGATGATAAAACTTATAATGTTGTTATAAGTTATAAAAATGTATACGTTATAAACATTTGTGAACAATACGTTTTAATACGTTATAAAAACTTAGGACAAGATAATAAAACTTATAATGTTGTTAAAAGTTTTAAAAACGTACGTGAACAATATGTTATAAAACGTACAATACGTTTTAAAAACTTAGGACAAGATAATAAAACTTATAATGTTGTTATAAGTTATAAAAATGTATACGTTATAAACATTTGTGAACAATACGTTTTAATACGTTATAAAAACTCATGAACGATACGTTATAAAAACGTACAATACGTTATAAAAACGTACGTGAACAATATGTTATATAAACTTATGACAAGATGATAAAACTTATAATGTTGTTATAAGTTATAAAAATGTATACGTTATAAACATTCTTGAACAATACGTTATTAAAACTTTTGACAAGATGATAAAACTTACAATGTGTTATAAGTTATAAAAACGTACGTGAACAATATGTTATAAAAAGTACAATATGTTATATAATAAACTTATGACAAGATGATAAAACTTATAATGTTGTTACAAGTTATAAAAACATATACGTTATGGAAATTCGTGAACAATACGCTATAAAACGTACAATACGCTATATAAACTTATGACAAGATGATAAAACTTATAATGTTGTTAAAAGTTTTAAAAACGTACGTGAACAATATGTTATAAAACGTACAATACGTTTTAAAAACTTAGGACAAGATAATAAAACTTATAATGTTGTTATAAGTTACAAAAACATATACGTTATAAAAACTCATGAACGATACGTTATAAAACGTACAATACGTTATATAAACTTATGACAAGATGATAAAACTTATAAATATATTGTTATAAGTTATAAAAATGTATACGTTATAAACATTCTTGAACAATACGTTATTAAAACTTTTGACAAGATGATAAAACTTACAATGTTGTTATAAGTTATAAAAACGTACGTGAACAATATGTTATAAAAAGTACAATATGTTATATAAACTTATGACAAGATGATAAAACTCTTAATGTTGTTATAAGCTTCTATAACTTATTGGACGTACTTATAGCTCACTTTTTCTAGGGATTGGAAATTACGAAAATAAAATTAATGAAGTATTCCAATGCCGCACGAATATTAGTTCAAGCCTAAATGAAGATTGATAAAGATCGATTAGAATTCAAAAGGGGGAAAAAAAAATTGATTTTTGTCGGCGGATCTTTTGAAGGGATAAATATACTGTATATTAAAAAGAAAAAGATCGATCGATCGATATCGAAGATCTTGTAATGGACCGGGTTGCTGGTTAGGTGACATTTATTTAATGCATCTACCGTTTTTTTTTTTTTTTTTTTTTTTTTTTTTTTCCATTTTTTCATTGTTAAATTAAAATCACGGTTGAGTGGAATGTTTCCATGGGGATTAATGATAATGAAAAAGAATATGATGTCTTTAAGAGTTTTCTGCCGCGAGTAATTGCAAAGAGGAAAATTTGGTTGTGAAATTTTTGGTCATTACAAAAACTAATATTGATTTAATTATAATAGTGCTGATATGAGAATGACGCATTTGGGTGATTAGCCCAAGGGGAAAAAAAATTGCAGAGTTGAGTATCCATGAATTTCGATTTTTATTTTTTTTTTTTTAGAAAAAACTTTAAAATTTTTAAGAAGTTAAATTTTGTTTAAAAAAAAAAAGTCTACTGCCTTGAAATTCTGCTTCGACTCAGATTGGATGT
The DNA here is from genome assembly GCA_037577465.1 of Liposcelis bostrychophila. Classification (NCBI taxonomy): domain Eukaryota; kingdom Metazoa; phylum Arthropoda; class Insecta; order Psocodea; family Liposcelididae; genus Liposcelis; species Liposcelis bostrychophila. Next base: position 19,947,702 of record CM075211.1, on the reverse strand, counting down.
TTATCCAATTTCATGTATAAATTTTGCCTTTGGGGCATCCTGTCACTTAACAATACAAAATGTTTACTGTGAATGTTGCCTCTGAAATACGTTTATGTCCATAATGAAAAAAAAAAAACGAAGTGTGCTAGACTGAGGCACATCGTGGTTTGGTGCTTTCCGTTTAATTTTTATGCGTTCTTATATCAGGGTGGTTTATATATTGCAAAAATTTTTGCCGATCTTATTTCGGCTAGCAACCGGCTTCCGTGTAAATAAACGGACCTGTTCTGGGAAGTTAATCGCTTCTGGGAACCTTATTCCCTTAGGCAGCCACTTGGAGAAGAATCGTGTGGACCGTCTCACTTTGTTTAGTATGTGGTGGAAGAAGGGAGGTGATGCCGGGAGGAGGAATAATGATGAACATACAAGTGCCTTGATCTTGTGCTTGGTTGTAAGGTTGCAAACCGTAGCAGCAAACAAGAATTTAAAGGTTTAGAATCGGTCAGACTGGTAGGATTAGGATAGGGCAGACGACAGATGAGGTGCAAGATTGAGGGCGTAAGAAATTAGAGTTGAGGGGGTAGGTTCCGTTTTTGTTTTTCCAAACCGCTTCAGTGTCGTATTCTCAGTATGTCTCTCTCTAGGTAATGGGGGGGGGGGGGGTTGGGGCTCTGGGGGCATGCTGCCCGGGTATCACCTTTTTAGAGATTGTTCCCGGCAAGCGATTTTTTTCCGAAAAAGTTTCTTGGGAACCTTTTTTTTAAATTGTCGGGAATCCCGCTTCCTGGGGATGGATAATAAAATTCCAGAATTTTTGGTCATCAGTTGGCATTCAGTATTTTAGAGAGGCGGGGGATAGGAGAGGGGTGCAAGGAACCGAGGGAAGCGATATGCCAAAAACCGTCAGTACCCGTTCCCGATCATTTTTCCTAAAAATATTTGTTCCTAAATTTTTTTTTCTAATTTTCAATTTTTCTAAAATTTTTTATTCATAAAATAAACTTTCCTCAAATGAATATTTTTCTCCTTAATTTTTTAAATCCCTGAAGGGATTTGAGGAAATTTAATTTTTTATGGATTTTAGGAAATTTTATTAGAGGGATTTTAAGAAATTTTTATTTTAGGAATAAAAAAATTTTAGAAAAATTGAAAATTAGAAAAAAAACAATCTAAAATATCTTAAAATTCGAAAAAAAAAACAGTTTGGAAAACAATTTTAGGGACCAAAATGTTGAGAAAAAAAAATTAGGAATTTATTCTTTTAGGATAAATGGATTAGTAAAAATTTTAGGGAATTATCAATACTCCTCTGGATCTCTTAAGAAAGCGAAACCCCCACAAAAGAGAGAACTTATCCTTATACCCCTTTTTAGGGGGGGGGGGGTTAAAAGTTCAAAGTTGCACTCCTTCCTCTGCATGTACCATTTGGCTTTTAACTACTGATATTTCACAGAGTGATTTGCTCCTTTAGTCCAGCATAAGCAACATGCATTACTTCGGCCCAGTCCATGCCTGGTGGTATAGTGTAAAAATTATATTTAAGAAAAGTGACAGTAACCTTGTAACGTGAAGAGAAAAAAAAAATCTTAGAGCATTCCCCCTTGCATTATAAAAAAAAAAGTACACCTTTTTTTTTTTGACGATAATTGAATCATTACCTAATGTTAAATCATTATCGTCTTACAATAAAGAAAAAAAAAAAAAAAAAAACCTCGCCCTTTTATGTCTCAAATCTTTTCCTTTTTTTTCTCTTCTGTTACTTCAATCGTTTAATTTTGCGGACAAACTTCCTCGTCGACCATTTGAAAACTCCATTAGCAAGATCATTTAAAACCGGCTTATGAGCGTTTCAGGTGTTTATTAAGATCCATCAAATGACTTTGTGTGGGGGGGCAAAATATAGCTCTTTAATAGTTATAATTTGCAGATTTAAAAAGAAGAAAAAAAAAAAAAATAAATAAACACTGCAAAGACAGAATATTTATTTGTCGATAACAAGTTTACTGAATTGAACGGAAGTACCTCGAATTGTATGAGTGAAAGATTCCTTCTTTTTTTTTTTTCCAAATTGAAGATACAAAAGTAACATGTATTCATTTAGTTTTCATTTTAAGTCGAGTCACACATAAACGCTGCCCATTCGTCTCTGTCGGACGGAAGACAAAGCCTCGAGGGCGTAGCCCCCTGGTTCCCTCAAGGGGAGAGGGGGGGCTCGGTGGAGAGAGATGTTTTCAATGCCAGACTGGTTCCCACTTCTCGTTGATTCGACTCTTGATTTTTTTTTTTTTTCGTTTTCGTTTCTGTTTTTGTTTTTCGAAGGATAAAGAAAAAAAAAATGTTTTTGAAACACATGTAGTGGTGGCGACGGCGCGCGCAGAAAAATTAATGCGTGCGCAACCGCCACGCCCTCTGCTGTGTGTTATTGGTTTTCGGATGACAGTCACGTGCGCGGGCATTTATTTTGAATCTTTTTTTTTTTTTTTTAATTTCAAGGTTACGGAAAGGGTTATAAAGGTCCCGATTTACTTCACCACGTGCCCCATTCCATCCCTGGCGTATCACTTCGAGATTTGAAAAGGGCGAGGCCACACTTTATTTTTTTTGTGTGTGTGTGTGTGTTAGCCTATAGTTTTTTGTGCATTCATCCATTAACTCTTTTTCGTTTTTATCTTCGCCTATATTTTCATGCCCAACGTATTGTTCTTTTTTTTTTTTTTTACTCTAATGAAACTTTGGGATCACTTTATCTTTAATTTTTCACTTTTACCGTTGACAACATTCACTTTTTTTAATCTATTGTTAACCGTTGGGGAACATTTATGTGTCAACCCACGTGCTTGTCGGTCATGGAAAAAAAAAAAAAATATGGGGATCCTCCACCTGTGAAAAGATCATAACTCGAAATCATATACCGTGTTGAATAAATTATTAATTTTTTTTTTCTTGGAGTGGTTAAAAAAGCGTTTTTTTTATTATTATTATTATTTACTCTCTTATTTATACAACGCCTAAGTGCGGTACATTTCGCATCGGTGCTTCCTGCTCCCAACAAGTCCTTCAGATCAATCATGATTTATTGTAAGTCTACTTGCCATGCTGAATTAGCTTACTCGCTTTTTTTTATATAATTTTTTTTCCCCATTCCGATTCTTCTTACGGTCTCCCTTTTTTTCGATTCTGAATCACCGGTATTTATTTACAATTAAAATACCTTCTGTAGATTAGTATCTTAAAATCTTATAATCCTGAGTTTGAAAATATTTTGCATTTGCAGATATAAATATTTATTCGACCTTGATTTTGTCTAGAGGAATATATTATAAAATTATGCCGTTTAAGATGGTGATGCAGTTTTTTTTTTTGATCCGGAGTTTGAATAAAATGCATTTCCAGTCTTCGCCTAAAAAATCGCCGGACCCGAAAGATTTCTCTTTTATGACCCCTGACGCGAACTTTAATAAAAATGTAATAATCCGATACCGGAAAAATAAAGCCAATCTCTTTCCCCCTCCCCGAATAATCGTTTATCTTTTTTCTTGTTTAAAAAAAAACGGAACGTTGAAAAATTGAAAAAATTTTCCACCCTCTTTCCTTTATTTTACACGCGGGATAACAAAATGCAATAAAATCTAAATTTGAGATTTTCCGAATGATTTTCTAAATTTTCTTTGATCGAAGCAACAAGTTGGTGAGCCTCTTTATTTCCCTTCTCTTTTTCCTCCTTTTCTCGCAGTCTGCTTTCTTTCTCCCCCCCACCCCCCGGAATTTTGCTTCCCTTCCCCCCCGATACGGTGACTGGGTGAAAATTTTTCCGCGATTACGATCGAAAAAAAAAAAAAAAAAATTCAAGGTTATAAAATGTCACGTTATAAAAAGATTTCATTTTTAATTTAACTGCTAAATTCATCGCGTTTTTTTTTTTTTTTATAAAGTTGTTAAAAAAAAAGTTAAATGAGCGGTTTACGGGTTCGGTTATATGTACTTAAACTGAAAATTTAAAAAGGAAAAAAAAATTCAGGATCATCCTTATTTCCCGCCCTTGCTTTCCCTTTTTTTTTTTTCCTCTCCCCTACCCCCTTCCCGGTTTTGTTCGACTCTCTCATCGTATAAACTCATTTGTGTGCAAATCGTGAATAAAATTTCACAGCCATCTAAACCTCTTTCTCCTTCTCTGCCTGCCTCCCCCCTCCTCCTCCCTGCCCCTATCACGTCGCTTGTTTTTCATTTACAATTCATCTGACAGGCATGCAAAAAAAAAAAAAAAAAAAAAAAAAAAAAAATTACGCGATTGCATGACGTCATGCACGAAAACGATCCAAAAGCTTTTGGGGATCGATTAACAAGAAAAGAAACAAAAATCGGAATTTTTTTAAAAAAATCAGAATCCGAAACCGAAGAATGTTATCTCGAAACGAAAAAATATGGATAGACGGACGAATTCGATAGTATGTCGTAAGACTTGTCAGTAAATTATTTTCGGTGTCTTTGAGCAAGTATATGTTAGAAAAAAATATTTTTTTTTCCTCTGCATACGATGTGGAGAATGACTCGTAATTTGAATAAGAGCCGAATGATTCATAATCGATCATTAATGAAGTTGCAATATCATTTGACCATTAAAAAAAAAAAAAAAAAAAAAAAAAAAAAAAAAAAAAAAAAAAAATGGAGGAATAGCGTTCTTTTTGCGTAGAAAATTTTTTATGGGTAGTAAATAGAAGCGTTGAAAATTTTAATTAAGTCCCGATTCTTCGTTTACTTTTTTCTTCCTATTTGAATTGCTTTTTTAAATTCAAAAATATCAACAAATCGATGAAGTATCAAAAAAAAAAAAAATTGAACCCTAATTTTTGTTTTACATATCAACACTTCCTGAGATCCTACATAACCTGAGATAATAGAGGAAAAAAATTCTCCAAATTTTCAAGTTCACTGTGAGAAAGACAATTTTTTTTAAAAATAGGTACAGGAAAAGTTAATGGGAAAAAAATGCGACGAAAGATTTTTCAAATGTTCCAAGTCTATTGATGCATGAAAAATACCTCTGTATAAATTAGCAACAGCAAATAAAATAAAATAGATTTTGTTTCCCCCCGATTTTATAGACTATGAAAAAAAGGATTGTAAAAAAGAAAAATATCGCGTCTCAGATGGCTCTTTCACGTGGCTATAAAGCTCGAATTTCAACAAACACCGCTTATTGTAAAATTTCCTGACTGTACATAAAATGACTGTTTTATTTTAATAAAATCTAATGTCATTTTGGATTTTCTCGTAAAAAAATCGATTATTTTATTTTAATTTTGTTTTTCTTTGTTTATTTTTAGGTAAGTTTCGGAGCATTTCAGATCGAGCGTTCGGCTAGAACCTGTCGAAAATAATTCCGTATGTAATTAAACCAAGGAAAGTTAAGCAAAGGTTCCGATTTCGATTCCTCACTAGAATATACGGTGCGGATGCTGGCATAGACCCAAACTAATGTACACCGGCTTCGGACGGCTGGAAAGTAGCCACCTAAAACCTATTTTTTCGGTTTTTAAAATTTTGCCAAGTCCTGGTGTCAGTAAAATCGTTAGTACATTTTTTACTTCCGCCTGTGGTAAGCTTATAAAGCTTAAAATTTTAAAAAGTGAACCCGTAAAACTTTTAGAATTCAGTTGGGTTCGGATGCTAAACACTCAGAAAAAGGAATATACCTCGTTCGCAATACAAGCGATGTTGCTTAGCGACAAAACAAATATGCTTGGCCGCAAAGCAACATGGCTCTATTTTTTGACATTATGCATTGCGGCAAAGCACTCACGAGTTTTGACACAAAACATTTATACTGCTTAGATTTAAGTTGTGCAAAAATGATTTGTGGCAAAGCATTTTTGCTTAGACCCAAAGCTGAATTTTTTTGGGTGAAGCTGCTGTTTAAATATTAGGGGAAATAAATTTTGACCGTTTTTGACTCTCGTTACTCTCGTTCATCACATGAAATTAGCAAATTTAGCATTTCAAAAAAAAATTTCCTAGGATTTTTTGCAATAGAAAATTATGTACAGTAGCAGGGGGTTACTTTTTACAATTTTTGATGGTTTTTCCACGAAATGGATATAAAATTTAAAACCGAATTAAAATCTGTTTATACAAACATCAAGAGTGGTCCTTTAGCTTTCATACGACGCCCTGTTATACCTATACTTGTTCTAACACGAATAAAAACTCTGATTTTCCAAAAGGTGTCGTTCTAATAAAAATAGGGTTACTTTTTACGATTTGCACCGTATTCGATGTTCTATTAATGACTATCGCTGTTTATTTTTTAAAAAATTGGTGAACGTAGTAAAAACATAATCAAATTTATTATGTGGAATTTATTTTTTAAGGAAAAATGGATTAGGAATTTATTTTTAAGGAAGAAAGGATTAGGAATTTATTTATTTTTTTTTTAGGAAAAATGGACTAGGAATTAATTTTTTATAAATGGATTAGCAATTTATTTTTTTAAGGAAAAATGGATTAGGAATTTTTTTTAATGGATTAGGAATTTATTTCTTTTTTTTAAAATGGATTAGAAATTTAAGTACTTACTTTTTTCTAGGAAAAATAAATTAGAAATTCTTTTTTTTTTTTGGAAAAATGGTAATGAATCTTAGTGCTGCCCTCTAATCTTCGGATTATATGGGCTCTGGACGTTTCCTTGAAAACTTGCTAGAAATTCTCATTAAAAACCTCTTTATTATCAGGAAAAAGAAGAAGAAGTTAAAGTTAAGATTTTTCCATTGCATGCAAACGCCAAACGGACTATTAAGTATTTCTTTTTTCTTTAAACGGGGAGAAAAAAAAAAGTAATGGATCGGACTGTACTCACGGGGCTATAAAAAATTCAAGATAAGATGACCATTCCAATTGCAATCAAAACAGTGCACTTGAGAGGTTTTCTAATAAATATTTCCGGTTCCACTTCAAAGATTCAACACCTGTGAAACACGTGCAACTTGATCGAAAATCATCCAAGTATAGCGTTTAAAAAGGCTTCAGTGCTAAAATGTCTAGGTCCGATCGACGTCTCGTGATAAATGACCATCCTCTCCTCCATACTAATAATCCTAACTCGGGTAACATAAATTAGAACCTTATTCTATTAAAAACTGGTCAATAATCCCGCAATGGCGGTTGCACTCCCCTCCCCCCCTCTCCACCTTTCCCATCCTTCCTTCCTTCCTTTAAATTCTTCTGGACAAGTGAAAAACACATTCGGGAAAATCGGGTTGGGGGGAAGGGGGGGCTATATGGTGTTTATTGTTTATTCTCTCTTTTGGATCATATAATGTTTTGCCACGATATTTATTGCAGCCGTTTTGAACCTCGGTATAAATCAGATCCTTTAAATAGATTAATTCGATTAATTATCTATTACCAAAGGGATGCAAAATAACCATCGCTCATTATGGGATATTATGTTTTATGACCTAAACAAGGCATTCTAAATGAAAACCGCAAATACTGAAAAGGTTATTCTGTTATTGCTTTAGGAATTTCCCGCCGTTATGGAAAACTGTATAAATGTTAACAAAGGTGGATTATAGTTTGAAATGTCGCTTTTAATCATTTTAAGAGAGGAAAAATTATCTTCGGAGCTTTTTTTTTTTTTTTTTTTTTTTTTTTTTGAAGCGAAAAAAATATTTAGTGAAATGAACATGAAGCAAATGAGATAGCGGAAAAAAAGGGCTTTCAAAAATCTTCTTCTAGCCTACCGGCCCGTACGAAAAATAAATGCGAAAATTAAAGAGTGCCTAGCCATTTTCGAAAATGAAAGTACAGGACTTATATAAAACTCAAAAGCCTGTTTTTTTTTTAGGAAAATTCATTATTTAAGGCTTTATTCTCTGCAGAATCTGATTGAGCAACTAGGGTTGGCAAAATTCTGACGAATTTCATTAACCGGTTAACGGTTATTTTTTTCCCAATTAACCGGTCAACCGGTCAATAACCGGCTAATTTCGAAAAAATTTTATTTTAGGAATCAAAAAATTTTAGAAAAATTAAAAATTAGGGACAAAAATAGTTAGGAAAAAAAATTTAAGACCCAAAACTTTTAGTAAAAAATGGATTAGGAATTAATTTTTTTGGGAACAACGGATTAGGAAAAATGGTCGGGAATGTAGCACTGTAGACCGTTAAGAGTGAATTAGTAAAATCACTCGCCCGGCTTTTTCCTTATCTTGACTCTTGATTATATTAGGAAAAAAAAAATGTATTGTGCAATAATCATTTGTCGTCATTTTCTTGCACGGTCAAGGTTTATCGATTTTACGTATATGCAGAAAAGCTTTTGTTGGTCTTTCAACCGGTAAATGGGAGAACTTAAGCAGAATAAACAGACCGAAAATGTACAAATTTTAGGGTATATCACCTCATTGACTGGGATTAAACACAATTAAATCGCAAGTCATTCACATTAGAGAACACTGAACAGACTTATAATAGGCATGACCAATGCCAAAATTTTGTGACGACGAAAAGAAAAAAAAAAATTGACCGTATACGACGGATTCTGTGACCCCTGCTTCAGATTTTTTTTTTTTTTTTTTTTTTTTTTTTTTTTTTGAAAATGAGAAATTGTGCTTGACCAGAAAATTCGCCGAGGCAAAACATTTTTTTTTTCCGATCTATCTTCAGAGAAATGGGATGAAAATTTAGAAATCATGCGTAGTATTGCAATATCTGGATTAAGATTCCTTCGTTACTATTCACTGCACAATTTTGATTCGCCATTTTTACACGTTTTTAAAGGTGCCTTCTTCCGAATCAAAATTAATTATTACTCGTTTTTTTTTGTTGTTTGCCGGATTGCCGACCGTTCGGCCTTTGTTTTTAAATTTTATTGATGTTTTTGTTCTGGAGGAAAATAATTTTGGTGTCCTGTTCTGGTGGATGCTTGAAAAGGATCGATTTTTTTGCTTACCGTCAGAGTTAAAAATTAGTGTCGTAATTTTGGAAAATACCAGCACCAAAAACGACATTGATATTTTTTAATTTGGATAATTTATTCGCTTACAAAACTGTTTATGAGATAAATGTCATTTTAAACTTTTCAATAATTGCTTAACTTTGATTATATTATAAATGACCGACGGGAAAGTTTCCAAACTCATGATGAATCGATATTTTCCAATGAAAGACCTCGATGGCGATGCACTTTATAATTTCACTTGAAGTTCAAAAGGTAACCTCAGTCCCCCACAGCCCTACCTTAAACTTGTCTGTCGCTAACTAAGCCCCTCGTTGTTTTAGATCGTAAAAAAAATTTATGAATCACTCTCATGTTGGCAACCGTGTTTTCACATCTGAATTTCAGAGTCTATTCGATTTAGGAGAAAACACCTTTGCAAGGTTGTGAACAACTTCCTGTTCTGTCTTCTGTTGCCTGGTGTTAAACCTACCAGCAGGCTCGAACTCAGTCACTTTTTTAGGGAAAAGTCACTATTTTTAACTGAGGTCCCTAAAAATCACTTATTTTGAAAAAAGGCCACTCTTTTTCTCCTTTCCTATTTTTCCGCCTCATATTTTTAGTTCGTGTTAAGAAAAAAAATATTAAAATTAAATTTTCGAGCCGATGAAAAAAAATTATAATTGTTATCAAATTTTAGATCTCAAATTTCATTTTTTGCCTCTTGTAAACTTTAAATGATATAATTAAAACTGAAATTATTTCAAACAGACTTGATTTTATTACAATTTTAGTAAAAAAAATCTAAAACTTAAATTATTTTTGGTCCCTAAAGTCACTAGTTTTTTTAGGGAACATCGGTTCGAGCCCTGTACCAGGTAACATAAGTCATTTTCAGACATAAGCCAATACTGATTAGGGTGGTCCTTATTTTACGAATTTTTGAATTTTGGCAAACGCACCCCCTAATTCTTTTATATTAACCGAAAGAAGATTCTCTAAATTTTTTCAGATTTTTTTTGCGCGTCGTTTAGCCGTGTCCCCGGACCTGAAAATTTCTAAATTCCCGTAAAGACCAAAAAACCAAAAATTTGATTTTTATGGAAAAAAAATTAATCCTATTTGGATTTTTATGTAGATTACGAAAATGAAGTTGGAATTTATTTACGAGAAACGATTACGGTGCTAGAGGACGTAAAATATGAAGAATTTCGCAAAAAATTGTAACTATAGCATATTTTGGCTAATTTTTTACTTATTTTGGCCTCTATCATCAAAACCGTATGAGATATTTAACTTTTAACTTTATTTTCGTGATCTCCATGACAATCCGAATAGAAAACAACCATTTTGACATAAAAATAAAAATTTTGATTTGTCGGTCTCTACCAGGGCTGCAATTCCGATTCCGTTTCCGATTCCGATTCCAACTAACAAATATTTTAACGATACCGATTCCGATTCTGATTCCGATTTAAACAAAAATTGATTAACTGTAATAACGTTATTTTCGTGCTTTTCAAGTCAGTCTGAATCGAAAATATTTTTTTGAATTCCGATTTTGAAGAGTCCAAACTGCTTTTAGACGAGATTTCGATTCCGATTTCAATTTCTTCAAAAAAAGCACGGACTCCGATTCCGATTCCGAATTAAAAATTAATCGGAATTGCAGCCCTTGTCTTTACGGGATTATCGAAATTTTTAGGTCCCGGGGGATACAGCTAAACGACGTCCATAAATTTCAAAAAATTATCAGGGAATTTTCTTTCCTTTACTATTAAAAAAATTAGGGATTGCGTTCACCGAAATTCAAAAATTCGTAAAATAAAGGCCACCCTAATGAGGATAATTGTGCAGATGGCAGCACCAGTACGTTTTGTGTAAAGGGTAATTAAAACTTGGCTGGGTGCACTCCGTGCACCTTGATCAGGACAGGTAAAGTCGGAACTAAATTTTCAATGTTGAAAAAAAAAAAAAAACCTTTTAATGGGTGCAAATTCACTATGGAATGTTGGAACAACATGTTGTACCAACTTTTACTAACCTTTTGGACCAACATTCCACACTAATTTTGGCGTAGGAGTAAATTCTGCAATTGTTGATTCGTTCGCTTGTCAAACAAGTTCGTCCAACATTCCAACAAGTTGGTATAACATGTTTGTCCAACTTGTTTTACCAACATGTTGGTCCAACATTCCATAGTGAATTTGCACCCATAGGAAAATCTTCATTAAAGGTTTAACTCTCTGTTTTTGTTTGCAAATTTATTTTAAACTTTATTCTGTTTATGAGCTGCATGCAGGACAAATAACTTTAGGCCCAGTTAGTTCTGTTTGGCTTAATTGGTCAACCTCTTCTATTATTAGAAATCTATGTATTAAGGGCAATCAGAGCTCTGCGACGGCGTTTGTCCCTAAAGGTCCTCATGCTGATGACCTTTAACCATCTCAACCCTGAGCAGTCGTTCCCTCTTTAGTGGTAGTTTTTCTTGGAAAGGGCGACTTTTCTTGTCCCTTAGTCAACAATCTCTCTTGGTCCGGATACTTCAAATATTTTTCCTTGGGGTCGTCTCTACCTGCGGTCTCCGGTATTATCTATTTCCTTGTTTTTTTACCATCTTTTCTCAGTCGAGAAACTCAAAACCGAACCACAGACCATCATCCAGCCTGACAGTGATCGTCTACCGTTAGCAGAAGTAAATCGCATTAGTCCCCAGAAGAAGAAAAAAAAATTATAATCTTCGTCACGGTTTACTAAAATTTTTTTGAATAATTTATATCGAAGGCAGCATTCGGAAAAAATTAATTCCGCGAGTGTAATCCCCCGTCATTTTAAGCGGCTTACCGAAAAAACAACATGATCTGCTATAAATCAACCATTTTGACAGGAGGATGACACAATTACTCAAAAGACATCTCTTTCTTTTTTACGTTCATTGAAACCGCTTCGTTTTACGAAAGCTGAGTCAGAGGTCAAAGATATGGACGCCGCATAAATCAACGTGTTAACGTTTGTCATGTACAACCCCCACGCTTAAAAAAAAAAAAAAGCCTACTGTTTATTCAGCAATCGGATACCGCCTAGGGGTCAAAAGCTTTTTTTTCCCCAAAAAAAGGAACAAAACAAAATAAAATAAAAATCGGTCATGAACATCACGGCAATAGAAAAAAAGGAAGACTGAAAACAAATAAACCGTCAATTTTTTTTTTTCGAAATTACCTTCTCTTTTTCCGAAATTAAAAAAAAAAAAAAGCTGAATTAGAGGACAATGTTGCAAAAATCAACCGGTCAACGTATTTTATGTAAATCAAATGTACAAAAGCCTATATACGTGCGGTTCAATAAATTCCATACGATCTCTGCAAAGGATAGGGGGAATCGGAGGGGGAGGGGGAGGGAAGGAAACGGGGACTGAAAAGCGGGAGGTTGCAAGGGATGGTGTACTGAGGGGGATAATGTATTATTTCAAATGATTTATACTCCAACAATACAATTTGATGAAGCAGATAATAGAGCCAAGAATGCGTCCAGCTTCAGCACTGGAACAGTCTAACCGTACAATTTATAGTTTCCTACAGCGCAATCGAAATAACATCCTCTGTCGTCGGTCCTATGAGCTTTTTTTTTTTTTTAAATTGATTTTTGTAATTGAACAGGTTTTGATCTCTTTTCTCCCCTCTTTACCCCCGCCCTTTCCTCCTACGCGGTAAAATATATTGTGATGTTATAAATTAATGGACAGCAGGGCTGGACTTTTCCAGGAATATATTTCATTAATTAACACAAAAATGCCGAGCAACGGGTTCAAATGGAGTAATTTCTCCGCAAATATGCGATATTGATTCCCTATTTGTATCACGATTAATGAAGAAAGGAAATAATTTCTATTGTTCCCGGTGCGATGCTTTTTTCAATTTTTTTTATTATTATTTTAAAATTGCCATTTTTCCGATAACGGATTTTTTTTCCCCGAGTTATTTTTGAAAAATAAGTAAGTGGTCCGAGGGAGGGAAAAAAAATTTTCCTATGAATTTTTTTTTTTTTTTTTTTTTTCGATCATCCCACCGCATCAGAAATGTTTTGACAAGTAAATCATTTTTACAAAGCGAAATCCTATTTAAACATTTATATTGTAGACAGGCATAAAAATCAAATATTTTGATTGACATTTAAGACGTGAAAAAAGGATTTTTATTTTTATTTTTATTTTTATTTTTATTTTATAATGATGATGTTGAGGTAAAAGTCTTGTCGGATTAAGAAAAGATTTTTGTGGTTGCTAATGGAAACTTTGGTGTTTCAAAGATGAGTCACTGTACTGCTCGTTGGTGAGGGATGTACACAAATATTAAGTCACGCACAATTTTGGAAATTTTCGACCCCCTCCCTCACGTGTTCCTCAGAAAAAGGAAATTGCTTTCTGTAATGGAGATTTGTTAGTCAGGATTTTGTAGGCCTACTCCCACGGTCACCAAAATAACGTGTACCAAAAGTGTCCCGAATTTTAGTTTCAACAGCAGACGACAGATGGCGCACTATGAAATTAATGGCGGTTGCCTGTGGACTTGCAATGCATCGGTGATTCCAGGAATTTTTAAAAATCACGTGATCTTTGCAACCAGTTGAAACCGTCTCGAATGAAGTCAGCGCTACAACGACGACAACGGGGACATGGCTAAACGACTTCCAAGAAATTTAAAAAAATTCAGGGAATCTTCTTTCGGTTACTATAAAAGAATTAGAGGGTGCGTTCACCGAAATTCAAAAATTCGTTAAATAAGGGCCACACTAACCCAAACTTGGTTTTTTAATCCGCAGTGTGACTAATGAATTAGTTAGATTAACTAATAAGACTGGAGTCTCTTATTTACATGGACTAAAAAAAATTAGTTTGGCTAACAAGTATATATTAGTCATCCTATTTTCCCCAAATAAATCAGTTACATTTACTCTTTCTTCAATATGCTGCGCTGCTTTTTTTTTTTTTGGTTGGGTTTAATGTCATCTAACCATCTCTTTTGTAGGTGTCCCTGGCTTCGTTTTTGTCACTACACTGTTTCCAGTTCACTCTTCTAGATGTCTACCTTTCACTGTCCTGCTTTCCAACGTGCCCTACCCAACCCCCGAACTGCACTTAATATTAGTTGCAGTCGTAATTAGACTCTCAATATTTATTTATTTAAATTTTTAGACCTAGTCATCACGGCTAAATCCTCTTTTCTTTTTTTTTTTTTTTTTTTTTTTTTTTTTTTTTTTTTAAATTCGAAATACAGAAATTGACGACACATTTATCTCAACAGAGAAGTTAAATTAGATTAAATTCATACGTAGCGTACATACTGTATATATATTTTATGTTTAACCTATATTTGTTTCTCCCCAGTTGTCTTTATTTTGATTATTCATCATTCATCATTCATTATCTTATCGTGACATTTACTTGTTAATTAATTCTTCATTCGGCGCAGAAAATATTCCCTGATGATTATCACCAACGGCCTTGGCTTGAGAATTAATAACAATAGGTTTTTTTCACTGATGTTTTAAACGCTCCTAACAACAAGTATCAACAAATATAGTTCGGAATAATTTGAAGGCGATTAATTGCCGAAATGGAAAAAAAAAAAAAATGCGTCGCGCGGGATAATTAAAATTAAGGGAAAAAGCATTCCGATTTAAAAGAAAGAAAAAAAAAACTAAATTAAACAGCTTGATTCATTCAAATTGCATTTTTACGCCATGAAACTTACAAGCTGCAAAATGTCTGCGATGTAAACATTAACCACAGCGATTGGTGGGTTTTTTATGCTTTTAAAATAAAGTTATTTTCACGATTGTTTTTTTTTTCTTTCGAAATATTGCTCGAGGAATAAAATTTTTTTAAAGAAAATTATTAAAGCCTTGTTTTTTCCGAATTGCTTTAAACGCCGATTTTTGGTTGTTGCAGTTACCAGCTTTGGCAAAACCGGTAGTGTCAAAACCTATGGTGGCACTGCTAATTCTTGTCAGCTAATCATAGAATTAACTGTTTCTTATTGTTTACTGTCAGCTCCATTGGCATAAGGGGTGGTAGGGCAAACGAGCACTCATTGAGCACTTTTTTCCAGGGCTGCAATTCCGATTCCGCAGAATCTTGACTATTTATTAATAAGATTCCGATTCCGATTCTGGTTTCGAAAGGTGGAAAATGATTTTAGATTCCGATTACGATTCCGATTCTGATTCAAAGATAGGAAATGATTTTAGATTTCGATTCCAAAAGGTGGAAAATACTTTTAGATTCCAATTCCGAAAGGTGGAAAAAATATTCAGCTTCCGATTCCAAAAGGTGGAATAAAATTTTTAGATTCCGATTCTGATTCCGATTCCGAAAACTGGAAAAAATTTTAGATTCCAATTTTAATTCCGATCCCGATTCCGAAGGATGGAAAATGATTTTAGATTCCGATTACAATTCCGATTCCAAAAGGTGGAACAAAATTTTTAGATTCCGATTACGATTCCGAAAGCTGGAAAAAAATTTTAGATTTTAGATTTTGGATTCCGATTCCGATTCCGAAAGGTGGAATAAAATTCTAGATTCCGATTCCAAAAGGTGGAAAATAATTTTAGATTCCGATTCCGAAAGGTGGAAAAAAAACTCTAGATTCCGATTCCGATTCCAAAATATGAAAAAAATATTTAGATTCCGATTTCGAAAGGTGGAAAAAAAATTTTAGATTCCAATTTTGATTCCGATTCTGATTCCGAAAGACGGAAAATGATTTTAGATTCCAATTTTGATTCTGATTCCGATTCCGAAAGATGAAAAATGAATTTAGATTCCGATTACAATTCCGATTCCGAAAGGTGGAAAATAATTTTAAATTCCGATTCCAAAAGGTGGAAAATAATTTTAGATTCCGATTCCAAAAGGTGAAAACAATATTTAGATCCCGATTTCGAAAGGTGGAAAAAAATTTTAGATTCCAATTTTGATTCCGATTCCGATTTCGAAAGATGGAAAATTATTTTAGATTCCAATTTTGATTCCGATTCCAAAAGGTAAAAAATAATTTTAGGTTCCGATTCCAAAAGGTGAAAAAAAAATATTTAGATTCCGATTTTGAAAGGTGGAAAAAAAATTTTAGATTCCAATTTTGATTCCGCCGATTCCGATTCCGTAAGATGGAAAATGATTTTTGATTCCGATTACGATTCCGATTTCGAAAGCTGGAAAAAAAAATTCTAGATTCCGATTCCGATATTAAAAGGTGGAAAAAATATTTAGATTCCGATTTCGAAAGGTAGAAAAAATATTTAGATTCCGATTTCGAAAGGTAGAAAAAATATTTAGATTCGGATTCCGAAAGGTGCAAAAAATTTTAGATTCCGATTCCGATTAACAAATATTTTAACGATGCCGATTCCGATTCTGATTCCGATTTAAGCCAAAATTGATTAACTGTAATAGCGGTATTTTCATGCTTTTTAAGTCAATCTGAATATATTATCTGAATATATATTTTTTGGATGCCAACTCCGATTCCGACTCCTATTTCTTCAAAGAAGCACGGATTCCGATTCCGATATGAATTACTTTTTAAATATCAGATTCCAATTCCGAATATTTATCGGAATTGCAGTCCTCTCTTTTCTAGAAAACCTTAATGCTTTGGAAGATTTCCTTTTCCCCAAAAGACTTTGCCTTAGGCTTATCAGTTTAAGTCTTAGTCTTTAGTCTTAAGTCTGAATTTGTCAGAAGCAGCACGGCAATCTGACCCCTCCTCCCCGTTCCCGTTCATCACACCTTCAAGCTTGTTCCCGTGGGGATTGAGATTCAGCTAAAATTACTTCTACGAAACTTTCGCTACTTCCGCCAAAAAATGTTTTTAGAATCAACAAAGATGAATATGGAATTGATAGCCAATGGACATTTCCTAGACAAATTTTTTACAATACGGTCGAAACGTCGAACTTAAATTTAAAGCACGTTTAAAAAAATAAATAAGAAAGCAGCATTTTGCATTTTTTCTTAAATTCTATACTTAATAAATTTTTTTCACTTTTGATTATCGCAAAAAAATATTTCCAACGCTATTAATTTATTTGTTAATGATTATTAATCCTTTCCTTTTTGTTTTTTATGTTTATAGGTAAGTCATGATTCATTCATTCATCCATTCATTGACTGATTGCGAGACGGTGGAGGACTAGCAAAAAAAAAGAGAATTAACAGTATCATTATATTCATTAGTCTTCTGGCAAGAGTTCAGGTCTTGTTTGCTAATTTCGGATGGCGAGGTTGTTTGTGTTTTTTTTTTTATTCTTTTTTTTTTTTTTTTCGTAAATCAAAATTTGCGGTTTTGGTTTTCGGTAACAAAATTAACCATGTCATAATAAAATCTATAGGACGTGCTTTTCGTGTATGCGTTCCTTTCACGCACATATAAGCATAAAACAAACCGGCTGGTAATTTAGTAATTAATTAATTAGGGAATTTGATGATATGTTCGCGAATCGTTTTCTTTATTTTTATTTTTTTTATTTTTTTCATGCTCGAAAAATACGTACATTAATGCGTTTTAACGCTAAAATGTTTGTAAATCCATTGAAAGGCGTTTGATTTTTATTGGAAAAATGTATTTTTACGTCCTTGAATGATTTTTTTTTTAAAACTGTTTTTAATCGTAAAACGGGAATGTTTTTGCATAGTTTTGTAAATGCTGTGTAATGTCATTTGTCTTCTTAAATGAGCAAAATGTTAAGCTTTAACAGCCCTCGGATTTTTTTTACATGTTCAGGCTAGCTCAGGAAAATCGTATAAGATCTCTTAAAGAATTTTTAACAATCTTTACGGGCTTAAAAAAAAAATGAAATTGCAGGAACAAAATGGTAGGAAGCAATCGCAACGAAATTAAATCTTTGAAAAAAAAAAGTTAATTGCAAATCCCCTCACGTAGGGGACTAAATACCAAACCATCCAAAATGGGTATAGTCAAACTCTCTATGGCCATTAAAACAAAATATGAATGAAATTGGAGGAAGTTTGGGCTATATCATCTAAGGAAAGTTTATATCATGGATTTTGCATCTTTGCTAACCAGAAAATGTGTAACTTTGCGAAATCTGGTCCGTGTTTAAGGGGGGGGGGATGCAAGGAGAAAGCCCTTTTGAATTTTAACCAGCTCGGCTAGGAAGCGAATTAATTACTTTCAGATTAAAATCCGACTTATATTTTAGTGTTTTTTTTTTTAATTTTTTTTTTTTAATTTTTTTTTTTTTTTTTATTATTTATTGCAGTTCGGAAAGAGACTTGCATTGGCGATTAATGATGATGCTATATGATGCTTATTTTTTTCAATTGGCGATATTAAGATGTAGCCAAAAGTTCATTATCATCGGCAAGGATATAAATGTCATTTTTTGGGCCCGTGCCAGTTAAAAGGAAGGAAAAACCATTCAAGCTTGAACACATATCAATTTTGAATGGTTTTTAATATGCTGAAAATAATCGTACCGAGAAAAAAAAATAAAAAATAAATCTGACTGAAAAAAAAGGAAAAAGAAAAAGTTTAAAAAAATGTTTTGCTGATAAACAAGGGATGGAGATAAATACAAAACAAATTCTTCTTTTTTTTTTTTATCTGGTTAAAAAGTAATTACAAAATTTTGTCTGTTTCCCTGGAAATAAAAAGTTTTTTCCTTTTAAAATATGACACTTTCATTTTTGATCCGTAGAAAAAAAAAAGTACAGTTTTTACTAAGAGTTTTGAACTTGAAGGTAATTTTGTGGGCTGTATCTTTAGGTCTCAGGTTTGGTGGAAAAGGCACGGCAACCCTCTCTAAGTATCTGCCTTTTATAATTAGTTTTAAAGAGTGCTCACAGGAATTCCCGTCCCGGGATTCCCGGAACGAGAATCAGTTTTTTCCCGAAAAATTTCCCTAGAACTTTTCTTTTTAATTTTCGGGAATCTCGCTTCCCGGGAATGGAATTTTCTCATTTTCGAGAATTCCTAACTTTGCTTTTTATACTATTTATATTTTTTGATTAGTTTTAAAGATTGCTCCCGGGAACGAGAATCAATTTTTTCCCGAAAAAAATTCCGTGGACCTTTTTTTTTTTTTTTAATTTTCGGGAATTTCGCTTCCCGGGAATGAAATTTTTATCATTTTCGAGGATTCCCGATTTGGCATTTTGTAATTAGTTTTGAAGATTGCTCCCGGGAATTCCCGTCCCGGGATTACCGAATGGAAAAATTTCTTCCGGCATGTTTTCGTTTATTTCCGAAATTAAACCTCCAAAAAATACGGAAATCAGGGTTATTTTCCTTTTTTTCATCTTCTAAATAGATTCCCGGGCTTTCCCGGGATTCCCGGAATACAAATATCAATTTCTATATTCCCGAGAAATGAAAAATCTAATACAAAACGCGGAAATTCCCGTTCTCGGGATTGATTTTTTTTTAAAAACTGGAATTCCCGATTCCCGGAAATGGAAATATGTCGGGTATTTGCAATCTCTAATTAGTTTGTAAATTCGATTAGAGGAAAGATTGAAGAGGGCAGTGTTTCCTGTTTGGCACAGCCAAAAAATTATAAAAATCTGGGCTCAAAAGCCAAGAAAAGGGAGTGGGGAGAGGAGGGAATCCACACCTTGAACCGCTTTATGCTCGAAATTTTAGGAACTTTGGGACCAAAAACACGTTGATTAAGGATTATTTCAAAGCCGTAAAAGCGTCTAAAAATCAAGAAAATCAGCATAGGAAAAGTTCGATTTTGATCTTCAAAAGATTTTTTCAATTTTTTAATTTTTTAATTTTTTTTTTCAATTTTTTTTTTTTTTTTTTTTGGCTTTTCTGGGAGGGAAGGAAATCATTTATGAATTATTGAAAAATACAAAATAATCAGATCTAGATCAGAGGGAAACGGACAATTTTCTTTTTAGTTCACCCACAAATTTGAAAAACAAGGACTTTTAAATAGGTACCATTTAATTTTAAATTGAGGATTCTTAGGAAATTTCTCGAAAATACGGACTTTACGAGTTTTTGTAGGCCAAACCAAACTTGCCGAACTAAGCTCAAAATGCGAGTTCACTGATCGCTCTCCCGTCACCGTAGGCCAAAGTGCTAAAATCGAGTGCTTTCCTGTTTCCTCTGATGCAACCCCCAAAGTCGATTTCCTTAAATTCCGGGCACGAGAAACCAGTAGCAAAAGAATGCAGCATCCCTGACCACCGAATCGTTGTTTCATTTTCCTGAATAAGAACTCAAAAAGATCCCGATCGAAATGAAGACTCCACGGGAAAAATGATCAGATTCCATTTTTTTGTTTACACTTAGCTCTTATGTTTACCTTTTGTCAAAACAATCAAAACAAAAGCATGGAATCTGATCATTTTTCCCGTGGAGTCTTCAAATGCATCAAAAACGTACATCAAAAAAACGATGCATCTAAACTGATAAAAGTTGCAGTCTACGAGATAAATCTTTCTTTTTTGACCTAAGGATCTGTTGCCCTTTCCAAATTTTCACCGGCTAAATTTAATTATACGGTTCTGCTTTTTCCCTAATAATAATTATCGTATGTGTCCTCAAAATTACCCATTTTTCGGTTTTAAAAAAAAAAAGCTCCGAGGCGATTCGATGAGATATGATTGACCCGAAGGAATTTTTAAAAAATATTTCCGATGCCTTCCCATTAAACAAATTTTTTCGTTAATTATGATAACTGTCTTTAAATAAAAATATATCGATCAATTTTTTTTTAAAATTCGTGTTTCGATATTTATTAAATATAAACGCGAGGTTCGTGGCAGGTTTCGAAAATATATATGCAGTGGGATTTTTTTTTTCCTCTTTAAAATTAATGATGGTCCTCTTAAAAAAAAATATTGCAATCATTCGATTAAAATCAAAAAACGAAAAATGTTGAAACAATCAGGCCGGTACACCCACGACGACACCCGAACAAAATAATATGCGAACATGTAGAGTAAAAATCTATTTAATACTTATTCCTTGACCTACATAATCGATATTATACTCCATCTTTGCACAATCTTTAATTTTTGTTCAAATACTCCCGCTGCGAGCTCCTTGTTTAATCTATCAAACTTACCGGTTTCCAAACGCATGCATTTAATTAATTTTTTTTCGATTATGCGTGCTTTGAAATTTTATTTCCGTTATTTATTTTTATTAATCGGTCGTTCGGCTGATTTCATGGTTGGTCATTAGGGTGTGTCATTTTAAAAAAATTTTTTAAATGTTGGGGGGCACGTTGAAAATCTGCTTCTTTTAGGTGTAAAACCACTAAAAAAAATTTTTTCAAATTTTTTTTTAACCGCTTAGTGGCCCCCCAAGGCCACTTTAGCTTTTTAAAAATTGGCCAACTAAGGTCTTTTAAACTCCATTTTTTTTCTCCACTTTAAGGGCCTGCAAAATATTTTGAAAAAATGTTTTCTTATGTTTTCGAGGTCGTAGAACACGAATTTCACCATCCCGAATTTTTCCGATTAACCCCTGTGACGTCATTAGCGTTTTTATCGAGCTTATAGCTGATTTTTCCGTCTGAAATTCGACTTAATCTCGATTTTGGAGCCCTGAAAATTTTTTTATTTTATTGGTGTCACGTATACTGATGCGAAAATACCCGTAGAACACGAATTTGACCATCCCGATTTTTTCCGATCAACCCCTGAGTAGGGGCATTAGTGTAATTTTGGTTTTTTGGGGCAAAAATAAATTTTTTTGCCAAAAAATGGCAAGAACTCCTCACCAGTTCGATTTAGAGGTCATGTTCAATCAAATTTTTTAGTCAGGACACTCTGACGAATAAAGATTTTTTGTGTTCCGAATCAATTTCCAAAATTTTTTTACGGCCGGAAAAAATTTGAAATTTCAAAAAAATTACAGATAGAATTTTCCGACCTTAAAAAATTTCGGAAATTGATTCGAAACACAAAAAATCTTTATTCGTCAGAGTGTCCTGACTAAAAAATTTGATTGAACATGACCTCTAAATCGAACTGGTGAGGAGTTCTTGCCATTTTTTGGCAAAAAAATTCATTTTTGCCCCAAAAAACCAAAATTACACTAATGCCCCTACTCAGGGGTTGATCGGAAAAAATCGGGATGGTCAAATTCGTGTTCTACGGGTATTTTCGCATCAGTATATGTGACACCAATAAAATAAAAAAATTTTCAGGGCTCCAAAATCGAGATTAAGTCGAATTTCAGACGGAAAAATCAGCTATAAGCTCGATAAAAACGCTAATGACGTCACAGGGGTTAATCGGAAAAATTCGGGATGGTGAAATTCGTGTTCTACGACCTCGAAAACATAAGAAAACATTTTTTCAAAATATTTTGCAGGCCCTTAAAGTGGAGAAAAAAAATGGAGTTTAAAAGACCTTAGTTGGCCAATTTTTAAAAAGCTAAAGTGGCCTTGGGGGGCCACTAAGCGGTTAAAAAAAAATTTGAAAAAATTTTTTTTTAGTGGTTTTACACCTAAAAGAAGCAGATTTTCAACGTGCCCCCCAACATTTCAAAAAATTTTTTAAAATGACACACCCTATTGGTCATACATCGTACCCTTACCATCAATAAATGTTTTTTTTTTTTTCCGAATGAAAAAAGAAAAACGTCGTTAAAATTCATAATTACGCAGAAATGATTTTAAATGCTGTTTTAAAATCGTGTTTAGTTGCTCTTTTTTTTTCTCCCTTCTTCTTTTCAACATGTTTATTGTATTACACGGAATCTTAGGAGAGAAGTTAATCTGTATTAAATGAGCGAAATTAACGGTATCGTTATGGACATTTTTATTTTTAATCTTGAGCTAGTTGTAATTAATGTCTTTTTGAAAGGAGAGAAAAGACTTGAGAAAAGATTCGATCGATAACAGGATCTTTTTTTTTTTTTCCTTTTAAATTATTTGCGTATGCAAAAAGGGAGAAAAAAAAACAAAACAATGCACCTTAAATTATTGTTATTGGTCTCACATATGCAAATAACTGCACTTGGTAAGATGTATTTATTTATTTCGTTAAGGTAGCAACTTCCTCATAGTCATT
The DNA here is from genome assembly GCA_037577465.1 of Liposcelis bostrychophila. Taxonomy (NCBI): domain Eukaryota; kingdom Metazoa; phylum Arthropoda; class Insecta; order Psocodea; family Liposcelididae; genus Liposcelis; species Liposcelis bostrychophila. The sequence goes on along the minus strand of CM075211.1, from coordinate 19,924,726 downwards.
TGCGATTTGTTTCAATGGTTCGACACGGCACGTATTCGATACTCTTGTTTGATTTTTTTTTTTTTTTTGCATTTTGCATTTTTATTTATAAAACTGCCATTTCGATGGGTGGTGACCGGTGTTCATGTTAAATAAATTTTACGCTCGACTGAATTAATTTCGATGCGAAGAATATGATGAAATATCGGGGGGGCGAGAGAATGATTGAATTATCTCTCGAGTGCATTTGTGATGTCATTGATGCTTTTTAAATTGATATTTAATAAGGTCGAATGCAGTGGAGATGCAATGATGATGATGATGATTTTGATGATGATGATGATGATGATGATAGTTCTCGAGTTGAAAATGCTTTCCGGTGAATTTTTTTTTGTTTTTAATGAAATGTAATTTTTTCGCTTTTTTATTATATTTTACTACTGCAGTGATTCTTTTTACGAGCTTTTTTGTTTTGATCATCAGCAGAATGAGGAAGAAAATTAATTTTTTACGACTTTTTTTTGGACCTGAACAGTCCGATAATTTCAAAATGTTGTTGGCGTCTTCATTTCTTCTTAATCGATTTTGTAAAAAACAAAAAAAAAAAAAAAAAATCTTCCAAACGAAATTTTTTATTAAGATAGTTTTAGGTAATTTTGTCTCAGGCCATATCCAAAGTTTATGGTGCATAGTTTTATTAAAAAATGGTTCAGGCTTTATGAGTAGCCTTAAAGAGCTTAAAGAGCACACTAGGAGGGAGCTTTACGGATGCCGGAAGAAACGGATGTTTTCTCTAATACTCTATTTACGATGAAAAATCCAAATTTTAGGTATCTAACGAACTCCTCTGGTATATCCTGGAATTTTTAGTGCAAGTTTCAACTTGTCTGAATTTTATGTAAAAAAAATTCTAAAAAAAATCTTTAAAACGTTTTTTTCTAAAAAAAAATTCTTTAAAAAATTTTTTTCTAAAAAAAATTCTTTAAAACATTTTTTTCTAAAAAAAATTCTTTAAAACATTTTTTCCTAAAAAAAAATTCTTTAAAACATTTTTTTCTAAAAAAATTCTTTATACATTTTTTTTCTAAGGGTGCTAATTCATTATGAAATGTTGGACCAACATGTTGGTACAACATTTTATTTGACATTTCCATGTTGTACCGACTTGTTGGACCAACGTTCCGCACTAATTTCAGCGTAGGAGTAAATTCTGCAATAGTCGATTCGTTCGTTTGTCAAACATGTTGGTACAACAAGTTGGTACAACAAGTTCCGTAGCGAATTTGCACCCTATGGGCGGCGGGAAAATAATAAAAAAAAGTGCGGTTGAAAAACTTTGATTTTTTCCCCTGGTTTTTGTTTGCTTGAAACAAGTTGAAACTTGTGCTGAAAATGTACAAGAAAAAGTCAAAAGAGTTCGTTAGATACCTAAAATTTGATTTTTTCCCCCTCTTAAATCGAGTGTTAGACAAAACAGCCATTCCTTTTGGTATTCCTTGAAGCCTCCTCTTAAGGGGCACTAAGACCTCGAATCCAGAAGGTAATTTTTGATCCTTGAAAGTTGTAGGATAAGCGTTTATTACTTATTAAAGTTTCCACGTCTTACCCTTGCCTCGACAAAGTGTTTAGCATAGGGAAGCCAGTCAGCATTAGCATTAGCATTAACATAAGCGTGAGCATAAGCAGTTAGCATTTAGGATTTGCCTTATTGTGACATCGCGGGCTTATCATTGGCCTTTATCCCTTGCTATGGAATTAATTTGTTTGTGTCCCAGTCAGATTAACAATTGCAAGGTGATGCAACTGGTTGGCAAGCAATAGGTTGACCGCTGTAGATGTTTTTTTTATTTTATTACTCGCTTTCGGAACGCTTCCCTTGGCCAACACATTCGTGGAATTAGAATTTTATCATATTAATTTGTAGGTAAGTCGCCAGATGTTGGTAGACCTGTTGATTTCTTTCGAGTGTGTCTTCCACTGTTTTAGGAGCGCTCTTCTAAATTTCCTCCAAGTTATATATCATCTCTTTTTCTCCCGGTTTCCGTAATCGGACATCGTAAGATCAGGTGTTCCGGGTCGGCGATTTCTGTCCCACATTCGCACTGATCATCATCTACCAGATTTAGTCGTCGCAGATGTGAAGGAACGGTTATATGTTCTGTCCGTAGCTTACATAAGGTAGATATCACGGTCTTTGAAGCATTGAATTTCTTAAACTATGGTTCTGTTTTAAATTGAGATCGAATCGCCCTGTAGATGTCAATATTCGCTTCCAACCCTGTCGCATGGTTTTTATGGTTTCTAATCACAACAAGGCTGTGGTTATTTCCTCATTTTTTTTTTCTTGATACTGCACCAATGAAGACTGCCCTACGGTTTCTAAGCCAGGTAGCACTCCAGACTTTCTTCGTAGTGAGTCTTACTATAATCTCCTATTGCTTTTCTCTTACCAAGAGCACTAAAAAACAACGCGTGGGACCGTTCAAGTTATAACATCGCTTTTGATTCATATTTCGACAAATTCTCTCGCTTCGTAATCCGGTTTTTCCGATTATTTCATTCAAGCTGTTTTTCCCCCTCGCTTAAAAGTGCAGTCTCAGCTAGCGGCGATTCATGTTTCCTAAAAGAAGCTGTTTAAATAATACAGGGTTGAATCGTGAAAAAAAGTACAAACCACATCGTTGCGTGTTATTGTATTAACTGACGCTCGATGGATTTAAAAAAAGAAGAAAAAAAAAATAGCGCACGCAACGGATCAATTTGAAAACCGCAAAATATCGTTCATGGTAAAACCGCGGATAAGTATGACATCACTCTTTGCTTTACCCTTACGTGCGAATTTTAACCCACGCCTTTATTATTAATTTTTATTATTTTCTTTTTTTATTGTATGCATGCGTATGTGAGTGCAGAAAACACGTCGCACACGGACCAATTAATTTTTGTAAATGAGGAATCACCGCTTCCGTTAATTTATTCCTAATTGTATAATCAAATCGGTCAGCAAATGTATGAAAATGGTCGAGCGGTTGTTTATTTATTATTTTACTGATCCCGGATCGGGGTTTCATTTTGATTTTATTTAAAGATTCGAAACAATAATTAATGCCTTCCTTTTTTTTTTTTACTACGGTAATTACCAGGGCTAGAGAGCTACTGTCATATAAAAATTGCCACGCCTATCCAAAAGTCAAAGAGCAATCATTACGATACGACCATTGTTGAACTGCGTGAACTTTCAATGCAGTCTGCCTTGAATTAAACGAATTTGAACTGTTAAATGCGACGGAGACATGCGTAACCAATGTTATTGTGATCATTTTCTCTCTTTTGTTCGTTTTCAAGCAAAAGGAGTTAATAGCCCCTTGCATGATATTCTTTTCATTGTTTTAAGGGATTTAAAAATAAATTGGAGTTAACACGTCTTGTGTCGCATCGAGATGCGTTAAAATGATTCAATTTCATGCAGTCAGGATAATAAAACGAATGCTAATTTCGTATAAATCACTTGCATTATTTCACACCTTTTTAGAAGTTTAGACATTTTTTATGTCTTGTCAGGTCGCCTCTTCGGTTATGTTTGGTATGATGTGGGGAAAAACTTTATAAAGTGAGAAAAACGACTGAAAAAAAAGCGATGGGAACGAGGAAGGGATGAAAATTTTCACACACGATCGTCTTTTTTACCTTTTAACTTTTCGTATGGTAAATGTACGGTATAGGACCGGATCAGACAGGTCAGAAGACTTACGGTAGTGCAAGATGTATCTGAACACTAACGCTCCTCATCCATGATAAGTTTTATGTTGGACTTCCATTCTTTTACATTTTTCCTTAAGAGATGTTTTGTGGTCTGTAGGAGCGAATATTCGATGAAATTTACGACTGGCAAAAGTCAATTTATGGCCCTTTGAAGTCGCTACTAATTTTCTGACTTTTGAGTCCGCTCTGGTGTTGATCGTTTAATCCGTAAAAAAGAGGCCTATACTAGAGAGTCTGTCATCGTGTTAAATTCCTACGTGAAATGGAGAAAATCGTCCAAAACGTAGCACCAAAATAAATGACACAAAAAACGCGACAGAGGTGAAACTTGATCGCTTAGATTTGACCTACATACAGAGAAATACCACTTTTCTTTTTCTGAAATATTTTTGATTGAATGAATCGACTTCCTCATTCAGTCAGTAAGCCTATAATATTTGAAATTGGCATTGCACCAGGAATGACTTTCCTGCGGGGTCCGGAACTCGTACGATTTTCCTATTGCCATAGTCGTGCAAGATGTTAATACGTATGTCTTCTGCTTTGGGATTTGTTCGAATAGGTCACCAATTCCGAGGTTCATAGTAGTGGTTCAAATTAGGTTCAAAGGGCGCCCGTGGCACAGCGGTAGAGCCTTTGGCTTCGAACCTAATAATCGAGGAGTCGGTGGTCTGGGTGCAGAATTTTTTCACTGCTGTTTACCACTGAATACAACAAGAATAATAGACGGAAGTCCCCACAAGGTTCGGATTCTGTGTCTAAATAAAGGAGGTCCCGTTCAGTGCAAGCAAAAGCCACCAAGAGTGATCCTGTCGTAAAGCTGGCTATTTGACACATTTATATGGCCTAGGAAAAATCCTCATATTGCACATGCTCACTTCTATAACGTACATTGTAAGGAAATCGGGTATACGGCTTCAGCTGTGGTAGTCACGTACTGCGCCCCGTGATGATGATAATAATGATCTTGGTTCAAGCTAGACGTAAATTTCTCCCTGATGCAAATAGCAAGAATCGGATGAGCCGACTTGGCTCATTTGTTCAAATGATCCAGATATTCAAAACTATGGCGTTTCGTAGTGCTAGTGGGTTGGTCATTTCTTTTAGGTTAGGTCAGTTCTTTACATTTGTTTGTTCCTTCTCCTCCATTTATGAATTTTCATTGCGGCTTACATATTTTTTCATCGCGCACCTCCGTCAAGATATATCCGGCAGGTCCTGGAGGGCAGACCGACAAGTCCCAGACCTCAAGGCAGACCACGAGTCAGGTGAGAAGATAACGTCGCGATTGATGTGAGAAGGTTTGGAGTGCCCGACTGGCGAGGTGCCTGCCAGGAGAGACCCGAATATAAGAAGGTTTATAGTGCGGCGATAGGGCTCCAGGTCCTGTAAAAGCCAGGTGTGTGGGTTACATATTTTTGTACCTTCAAATCTTGAAATTAGTGATGAGGTCATACGTGTAAGTGCTGTTGGCCTGGTTCCAGCCGGTATCCGGTTTTGGGTAAGGATCGGGTCGAAATACAGTGTCTTTAGAACATTTAAATTCTTTATAAATCCCTAAGCCTATTTCCCAGATGCCCAACTTACCCCCCGCACACGGTCTCCTATAACCGTCAAAAATCGTCCAACATTTTACACTCAGTCATAGCTGTTTTTTCCCATTTAACTCGTTGAAAAATAAAAAGATCGTGGACGGTGCTTCCGGAAAATTGTGGTCCATGAAAATTCATAACGGCGGTTCCTATGGTCTGCCTGAGGTTACTCATATTCATTTTTTCACCCAGTGGCTATGTGTTAAAATTAACACGAGATTCTATTGATCGATGTTTTTTACATTAAGTAAAGAAATTAAAAAGCGAAAAAAAAAGTCTATATAATTATTAAATAAAAGGTAGCGTATGTCATAATATAATCTCTTTTTTTTTTTGCCGTAAATGGTATAATTCTTTCTACGTCGTTGTACGTCAGCGTTATCGCGTTTCTTTGTTTTTATCGGTCATTTTAGTAATATACGTACGTAATTGATTGATTCGTTCGACGTTTTAAGTAATTTCGTTTCAGGTACTGCTGAAATTGGTCTGATAGCGGCGTAAGCGGGGGGATTCCCCATGGTACTCATGCTTGTTTTTAGACGTTATATGAGTTGGTAGGTGGTGGAAACTTGTAAGGAAAAGGAATATGTGGATTGTGGACAACCAGAAATGAGTCATGGACGGTAAAGGAGATCCAGTGAAAACCATTGTCATGAGTTACAGTGAGTTATTGACTGCCTGAAAATCAGTCCATTCTGAGATTCTACGTCGTCGCAACCTTCTTACATTTTATTAGACTAAAGCTTATCTGGACACTCGAGCATGTTCGGTTCGAGGTGACCTCTCATAATACTTGTTTACTCGAAAAAAAAAATAGAGTATTTTCAACTCCATAACACAAAACCTATTCTTCACTAAAAAGGTTTCAGTCCAACTTTCCTTCTTGCTTTTCAGACTTTTTGAATCAAAGCTTCTCCCCTCTGTCCTTCACGCCTGACCCCCGCAACGATTTATTCTCCCATACCTTGATAAGGTTTCTTGCAAGGTTTCCCGACGCTATTTTGCGATCTTGGGACAAATAAGACCTCCTTGCCATTTCGAAAAATATGCGACCTTCCACATTTATTTCTTTATTGACAAGATCGATTTCTTTTTCACTGCTCCCTCAATCTGACATTCCAGCTTGAATCTCTCCGAGGTAGATATCAAATTGTCTTCGCAACAAATATTAATCATCATACCTCCTACCTTCCTTCCTTCCTTCCTCTCTCTTTCTCATCCACAACTTCTTAGTTTCCATTACTCATCAGAACTCATGTCAAAATGAATCACTTTACAATGCCTCGTTTTAATAAGTGCACAGTGATGTGTATCAAGGCGAACGCGGGGAGTGCTTGCTGTCTCTCCGTTATTGTGGTGTAGCATAAGAAATATGCTGAACGGGAGAAACAACTTGACAGCTATATGCTCCGAGGATTTAACATCGGAATACAAGCTTTTTGAACTTCTCTTTTTTTTTTTTTTTTTTTTTTTTTTTGCCTCCACCGATATTGATTTTAAGATTTTTTGTTTTAAGTTGTTTTTTATGCGTGGGGGCTCGGAAAAATCGTAATTGTAATCCAGTGCGTTTTTTATTAGCCGTTTATAATGCGGCTATTGTTTCCCTTTCTCTTTATCATATACGGTATTGTAAACAAAAGCGTGCACTTTATTAGCTTGTCAAGTTTGACGAGTTTAAAAAAAAATAATAAATAAAAAAAATGTGCTGTACACAGTTTTTAAACTCGTCGAATTTTTTTTTGCAAATATTTGTCTATCGATAAGTGATATAATTTTTTTTTTTTTTACATTTTTATGAATGAATCCTCTTGTATTTTTTCATATCTCAAAAAATTAAATAACGGAAATTTAAATTCTCACGATCGGGAAGCTTCTTATTCCTTATTCCTTCTTCCCTTTTTCTCTTTAAACCCTCCCCTGTTATAATTCTAGTCTGGTGACTTCTGTCATGATGTCCAGCTTTGGTTTATTGCTTTTATAACCACAGCGGAAGACGTTTTCCATATGCGCCGTAGTCTGAAACGGCAGCCATTATTCCTTTTTTTTTTTTTTTTTTCCTCTGTCGCGAAAAGAAAACGAAAATCTTTCTTTTTTTTTTTCCTTTTCGATTAAAGAAAAAAATTGTGCTGGAGATTAGAAAAAAAAAATTGTATGAACTGAAGCGATAAAATATCTCTCGAAAAGATCTGGAGTATTATTTTCCACGTCTCGGTATCGTCATTAAATCATTAATTTTTTTTTCTTCTTCAAACTTTGGAGGAAAAAAAAATACGGCTAATAATGATATTGATAAATTTGTTTTGTTGGTGATTCATTCACGAATCAGGTTCGTGAGATGCCGTGAGGCAGGTTCACTGGCTGTAGCGTGAGATGAAACGCACCTGTGTCAACTCTTTTCCGGGGTAACGTTTAATTTAAAGTGTGTATCGATTTGACTTTTGACTTTGGCTGATTTTTATTTTATTTTTTTTTGTAGGTCGTGGTTTGTTCTAAATTGCGACACTTTAATTAGCAGTGGAGCCTTTTAAATGGTGAATTTCCTGTATTGAAATCATATAGGTATTCCAAGTAATTTGCATGTGGAAATTTTTAGCGCTAGTTTTGGTTGAGTTTCCTCAGCTTATCTGCGATCATTGCGCCTTATAGAAGCAGAATTTCAAAAAGGAAATAGAGCGGAAGAAAGATTAAAAAGTCAAGAGACATGACTTTAGCTTCAGGTCTAGAAGCTTCTACACCGGCTCGTCGACGGTCCACCCCTTACATGCATTATCTGGTGGGCAGCTTTGGAATTATGTTGACGTTAGAGTGCAAATTCGCTATAAAATGTTGGACCAACATATGGTGGTATATGGTTGCGGTTGGTGGTATGTTGGTATATTTTTATAGTACACTATAGTTAGTATATGTTTAAAGTTATCTGGTGGGGCAGCTTTGGAATTATGTTCACGTTAGGGTGCAAATTCGCTGTAAAATGTTGGACCAACATATTGGTCCAACATGGTGGTATATGGTTGGTGGTATGTTGGTATATGTTTATAGTACACTATAGTTAGTATATGTTTAAAGTTCGTAGCGATTGCAAATCGATATCTGAGAAAAAGAGGAAACAATCGGTTTTCAGTGACTCGAACGCACGGTGTCGTCTTGGCATTTACCTCCACGCGTCGTCCATATTATTAGATTTTACTTGTAGTATCTCCTTCAACCGGGTCGTTTCTTCTGGCGCAAGTTCGGGGTTGTTAATCGGATCCTTACGGTGAGCCGCACGTTTCTTGTACAAAGCCTGAACGTCTTCGGGCGCCGTTATGAAACCGTTGATTTCTCTGAAAGTAAGTATAAAAGAAGAAAAAAAATCTCATATACACTATAGTTAGTATATGTTTAAAGTTACTATAAACATATGCCACCATACCACCAACCATATACCAACATTGGACCAATATGTTGGTCCAACATTTTACAGCGAATTTGCACCCTAACGTGAACATAATTCCAAAGCTGCCCCACCAGATAATGCATGTCAGGGACATGTTAGGACCGTCGTCGAGCCGGCACTAGAAGCTTCTGGACCTGAAGCTAAAGCCACGTCTCTCACTTTATATTCCACTATAAACATATACCAACATATTGGTCCAAAATGTTAGTATATGGTTGGTGGTATGTTGGTATATGTTTATAGTGAATATGCACCCTTAGATGGTTTGAAAATTAAATCAGAAAAAAGTTTGTGATTTCAAGTGGTACTGAATTTGGTACTTCTTAGTACAAGTTGGTAATGTTTCCATTTTGGCATAAGGCTGGTTATTTGTTTTAGGTGTAAGAGTTGCTTCTCACTGGGGGGCGTCCTTGGCATATCTTGATATGCAAGGGTTTGGGTAGGAGCAAATACATACGAATAACTCGTAGATGAATTTTGCTAATTTGGACTAGTATGTTACAACCCTGCAGTGCCTAGAGATTGTCAAGTAATATAGAGGAGGTATTGGAGCATATTCCAATATGTACTTGCACCAGAATTTAAATCTAAGTTGTAGTTGGTAAGAACTACATAACCAACTGAATGTTACTTTGTTTTCTTGGCTTATTCGAATTATATCCTAGAGTTTAGTATTCATAGCTAAATCTTAACCCTAACGTCAAAATCACGGCTACAATTCCGATTCCATTTACATTGCCGATTTATGACTATTTTATAAGGGGTAAATCTAATTTGCCTAATAACGGGCTCGTTGCGGGCCCGTTGCGAGCCCGTTAAAAAAGTCTATTTTGCCTAATAAAAAAAAAAAAAAAAAAAAAAAAAAAAAAATACAATTGTCCGCCCGTTCCAAGCCATCTAAAACCATCAATATTTCAAACCAGCACGACCCCAAAATGAAAGCTCTCGTCCTCAACCACCCTTTAAAGAGAAAAAATTCCTAAAAAATCATCCCCCGGGGGATGAAAATAATTTTTTTTTGATTTTCCCATACCCGAGTCAGATATGGCCTACGAGCCCATGTTGGGGCTTAAAAATTTTAACGAGTCCGACCGGAAATTGAAAGCTCTCGTCCTAAACGACCCTTAAGAAAGAAAAAATTCCTAAAAAATCATCCCCCGGGGGATGAAAATAATTTTCTTTTAATTTTCCAATACCCGAGTCAGAAATGGCCTACGAGCCCATGTTAGAGCTTAAAAATTTTAACGAGTCCCACCGGAAATTGAAAGCTCTCGTCCTAAACGACCCTTCAGAAAGAAAAAATTCCTAAAAAATCATCCCCCGGGGGATGAAAATAATTTTTTTTTAATTTTCCAATACCCGAGTCAGAAATGGCCTACGAGCTCATGTTGGGGCTTGAAAATTTTAACGAGTCCGACCGGAAATTGAAAGCTCTCGTCCTAAACGACCCTTAAGAAAGAAAATTCCTAAAAAATCATCCCCCGGGGGATGAAAATAATTTTTTTTTGATTTTCCAATACCCGAGTCAGATATGGCCTACGAGCCCATGTTGGGGCTTAAAAATTTTAACGAGTCCGACCGGAAATTGAAAGCTCTCGTCCTAAACGACCCTTAAGATAGAAAAAATTCCTAAAAAATCATCCCCCGGGGGATGAAAATAATTTTTTTTTAATTTTCCAATACCCGAGTCAGATATGGCCTACGAGCCCATGTTGTGACTGAAAAATTTTAGAGAGTCCGACGGGAAAATGAAAGCTCTTAACGAAATCACACTTTGAAAAACAATTCAAAAGAAATCATCCGCTTGTTTAGGAAATGATTTTTTTTTTAATTTGCCAGTCCTAGGACAATAAAGGCCAAGAAGGTCTGCTGAGGACCGTAAATTTTTTGGCGAGTTCGGGCGGAAAATGGTTGCTTGTATGGGAAAGAAGAATTTAGGGATTAAAAAACAATGAAAAAATCATCCCCTCCATGCTGGGAATTAATATTTTTAATCGTCGCCACTCACAACCGATTTGGCCTGCGAGGCCTTCTTACGTGTCCCACCGGAAAAAAAAATTTTCAACTTTTTTGTGTGTGCGTTGAAATTTTAGTTACTAAGTGTTGTGGCTATTTTTATTTGGTTTATCGATTGTATTAGAACGGATGGCGACCTTAGAACTATAAGGGTGCAAAATGAAAGTTGCAAATTTAAAGACTATTTTTTATGTTTCAACTTCAACTACACCGAAATTTTTTTTTTTTTTTATGGTTTTATGATTTGAAACGTGTAACTACATTAATACTCGCTAAAATTTTTCAGTCCCAACAGGGGCTCGTAGGCCATTTCTGACTCTGGTATTGGAAAATTAAAAAATAGTAGATTGTTAACCTAGGGAGGAAAATGAATTTTCCCGTTGAGGTTTGTTTAAACCCGAGCGCGAAGCGCGAGGGTTGAAAAAAACCTCAACGGGGATATTCATTTTTCTTCCTAGGTTAAACAAGGTACTTTTCATTACGAATCAGTGATTAATTATTCAGAAAAATCAGAGAAAATGATTTGATAAATTGTAAACAAAGTCTTCTATAAACAGGTTTAACATTGTTTTGCCCTATTCGGAAAAATTCACTTTCCGCAATGGTGTACGAAGCGGAAAGTAGTTCTTTCCTACTATGAGTAATGAAAAAATTATTTTCATCCCCCGGGGGATGATTTTTTAGGAATTTTTTCTTTCTTAAGGGTCGTTTAGGACGAGAGCTTTCAATTTCCGGTCGGACTCGTTAAAATTTTTAAGCCCCAACAAGGGCTCGTAGGCCATATCTGCCTCGGGTATTGGTAAATTTAAAAAAAATTATTTTTATCCCCCGGGGGATGATTTTTTAGGAATTTTTTCTTTCTTAAGGGTCGTTTAGGACGAGAGCTTTCAATTTCCGGTCGGACTCGTTAAAATTTTTAAGCCCCAACATGGGCTCGTAGGCCATTTCTGACTCGGGTATTGGAAAATTAAAAAAAAATTATTTTCATCCCCCGGGGGATGATTTTTTAGGAATTTTTTCTTTCTTAAGAGTCGTTTAGGACCAGAGCTTTCAATTTCCGGTCGGACTCGTTAAAATTTTTAAGCCCCAACATGGGCTCGTAGGCCATTTCTGACTCGGGTATTGGAAAATTAAAAAAAAATTATTTTCATCCCCCGGGGGATGATTTTTTAGGAATTTTTTCTTTCTTAAGAGTCGTTTAGGACGAGAGCTTTCAATTTCCGGTCGGACTCGTTAAAATTTTTAAGCCCCAACATGGGCTCGTAGGCCATATCTGACTCGGGTATTGGAAAATTAAAAAAAAATTATTTTCATCCCCCGGGTGCGTGAAGTTGGCAGTACAATGTAAATCTCAAATTCTAAAAACTGTACCATGATTTTGAGCTTTTTTTGAGCTTTCAGAAAAACCAAATTTCAGAATTTGAGCTTTCAAAACAAAAAAGTTATTTACATTATCAACTTTGCCTGCCAAGTTCACGAGCCGTACAATGAAAAGCTCAAATTTTAAAATTGACGCCATTCTATGCCCCTAAATTTGAGCTTTCAAAAAATCATGTTCCCAAATTTGTAGCTGCATAACAAAAAAAGTTGTGCTTTATAATACCAAAAGTTATATATCCGACACAAAAATTGAGCACTGCCAGCTTCACACCTAATATTTTTCAAACTAGTAAATGGAAACGGATTTTATTTTGTTCCACAGAGTTTGAGCTTTTAGAAAACACGACTCTCAGAATTTGAGCTTTCTCCTGTGAAATTTGAAAAAATATGAAAATACTGTAAATATGCAGCACTGCCAAATTCACTTTCGTTTCTTTTCAACTTAGGAATTTAAAACATACCTCAAATTCTTCTGCGAAATTTGAGCTTTCAGAAGATATAAGGCTCAAAATTTGAGCTTTTCCGTTTAATGAAAAAAAACGAATTATTGAATTATTATTTAACCGAGTACTGCCAAATTCACATACGACTCTTTCGGACCTCGAGATTTAAAATTGATTCCGCCTTATTCTCTGGAATTTGAGCTTTCTGAAGATATAACGCTCAAAATTTGAGCTTTTCTCGTCTAATTAAAAAAAAAAAAAAAAAAAGAATTATTGAATTACGATTTTATTGAGTACTGCCAAATTCACATACGATTCTTTTGGAGCTTGAAATTTAAAACTGATTCTGCCTTATTCTCTGGAATTTGAGCTTTCTGAAGATATAACGTTCAAAATTTGAGCTTGAAAAGAAAAAAAGTTATTCCCATTATCAACTTGGCACTGCTGACTTCACGGGAAATTTTTTTAGCACTCGAAAGGCGTAAACGATCCTATTTTATTCTCTCAAATTTGAGCTTTCAAAAGACACAACGTTCAAAATTTGAGCTTTTCCCGTTTAAAAAAAAAAAAGAATTATTGAATTACGATTTTATTGAGTACTGCCAAATTCACATACGACTCTTTCGGAGCTCGAAATTTAAAATTGATTCTGCCTTATTCTCTGGAATTTGAGCTTTCTGAAGATATAACGCTCAAAATTTGAGCTTTTCTCGTCTAATTATAAAAAAAAAAAAAAAAAAAAAAAGAATTATTAATTATTTATTTACGATTTTATCGAGTACTGCGAAATTCATATACGATTGATATTGGGAATAACTTTTTTTCTTTTCAAGCTCAAATTTTGAGCGTTATATTTTCAGAAAGCTCAAATTCCAGAGAATAAGGTAGAATCAATTTTAAATTTCGAGCTCCGAAAGAATCGTATGTGAATTTGGCAGTACTCGGCAAAATGGTAAATCAATAATTTTTTTTTTTTTTAAACGGGAAAAGCTCAAATTTTGAACGTTGTGTCTTTTGAAAGCTCAAATTTGAGAGAATAAAATAGGATCGTTTACGCCTTTCGAGTGCTAAAAAAATTTCCCGTGAAGTCAGCAGTGCCAAGTTGATAATGGGAATAACTTTTTTTCTTTTCAAGCTCAAATTTTGAACGTTATATCTTCAGAAAGCTCAAATTCCAGAGAATAAGGCAGAATCAGTTTTAAATTTCAAGCTCCAAAAGAATCGTATGTGAATTTGGCAGTACTCAATAAAATCGTAATTCAATAATTCTTTTTTTTTTTTTTTTTTTTTTTAATTAGACGAGAAAAGCTCAAATTTTGAGCGTTATATCTTCAGAAAGCTCAAATTCCAGAGAATAAGGCGGAATCAATTTTAAATCTCGAGGTCCGAAAGAGTCGTATGTGAATTTGGCAGTACTCGGTTAAATAATAATTCAATAATTCGTTTTTTTTCATTAAACGGGAAAAGCTCAAATTTTGAGCCTTATATCTTCTGAAAGCTCAAATTTCGCAGAAGAATTTGAGGTATGTTTTAAATTCCTAAGTTGAAAAGAAACGAAAGTGAATTTGGCAGTGCTGCATATTTACAGTATTTTCATATTTTTTCAAATTTCACAGGAGAAAGCTCAAATTCTGAGAGTCGTGTTTTCTAAAAGCTCAAACTCTGTGGAACAAAATAAAATCCGTTTCCATTTACTAGTTTGAAAAATATTAGGTGTGAAGCTGGCAGTGCTCAATTTTTGTGTCGGATATATAACTTTTGGTATTATAAAGCACAACTTTTTTTGTTATGCAGCTACAAATTTGGGAACATGATTTTTTGAAAGCTCAAATTTAGGGGCATAGAATGGCGTCAATTTTAAAATTTGAGCTTTTCATTGTACGGCTCGTGAACTTGGCAGGCAAAGTTGATAATGTAAATAACTTTTTTGTTTTGAAAGCTCAAATTCTGAAATTTGGTTTTTCTGAAAGCTCAAAAAAAGCTCAAAATCATGGTATAGTTTTTAGAATTTGAGCTTTACATTGTACTGCCAACTTCCCGCACCCTCATCCCCCGGGGGATGATTTTTTAGGAATTTTTTCTTTCTTAAGAGTCGTTTAGGACGAGAGCTTTCAATTTCCGGTCGGACTCGTTAAAATTTTTAAGCCCCAACATGGGCTCGTAGGCCATATCTGACTCGGGTATGGGAAAATCAAAAAAAAATTATTTTCATCCCCCGGGGGATGATTTTTTAGGAATTTTTTCTTTCTTAAGAGTCGTTTAGGACAAGAGCTTTCAATTTCCGGTCGGACTCGTTAAAAGTTTTAAGCCCCAACATGGGCTCGTAGGCCATATCTGACTCGGGTATTGGAAAATTAAAAAAAAATTATTTTCATCCCCCGGGGGATGATTTTTTAGGAATTTTTTCTTTCTTAAGAGTCGTTTAGGATTAGAGCTTTCAATTTCCGGTCGGACTCGTTAAAATTTTTATGCCCCAACATGGGCTCGTAGGCCATTTCTGACTCGGGTATTGGAAAATTAAAAAAAAATTATTTTCATCCCCCGGGGGATGATTTTTTAGGAATTTTTTCTTTCTTAAGAGTCGTTTTGGATTAGAGCTTTCAATTTCCGGTCGGACTCGTTAAAATTTTTAAGCCCCAACATGGGCTCGTAGGCCATTTCTGACTCGGGTATTGGAAAATTAAAAAAAAATTATTTTCATCCCCCGGGGGATGATTTTTTAGGAATTTTTTCTTTCTTAAGAGTCGTTTAGGACGAGAGCTTTCAATTTCCGGTCGGACTCGTTAAAATTTTTAAGCCCCAACATGGGCTCGTAGGCCATATCTGACTCGGGTATTGGAAAATTAAAAAAAAATATTTTCATCCCCCGGGGGATGATTTTTTAGGAATTTTTTCTTTCTCAAGGGTCGTTTAGGACGAGAGCTCTCAATTCCGGTCGGACGCGTTAAAATTTTTAAGCCCCAAAATGGGCTCGTAGGCCATTTCTGACTCGGGTATTGGAAAATGAAAAAAAAATTATTTTCATCCCCCGGGGGATGATTTTTTAGGAATTTTTTCTTTCTTAAGAGTCGTTTAGGACCAGAGCTTTCAATTTCCGGTCGGACTCGTTAAAATTTTTAAGCCCCAACATGGGCTCGTAGGCCGTATCTGACTCGGGTATTGGAAAATTAAAAAAAAATTATTTTCATCCCCCGGGGGATGATTTTTTAGGAATTTTTTCTTTCTTAAGAGTCGTTTAGGACGAGAGCTTTCAATTTCGGTCGGACTCGTTAAAATTTTTAAGCCCCAACATGGGCTCGTAGGCCATATCTGACTCGGGTATTGGAAAATTAAATAAAAATTATTTTCATCCCCCGGGGGATGATTTTTTAGGAATTTTTTCTTTCTCAAGGGTCGTTTAGGACGAGAGCTCTCAATTTCCGGTCGGACGCGTTAAAATTTTTAAGCCCCAAAATGGGCTCGTAGGCCATTTCTGACTCGGGTATTGGAAAATGAAAAAAAAATTATTTTCATCCCCCGGGGGATGATTTTTTAGGAATTTTTTCTTTCTTAAGAGTCGTTTAGGACCAGAGCTTTCAATTTCCGGTCGGACTCGTTAAAATTTTTAAGCCCCAACATGGGCTCGTAGGCCGTATCTGACTCGGGTATTGGAAAATTAAAAAAAAATATTTTCATCCCCCGGGGGATGATTTTTTAGGAATTTTTTCTTTCTTAAGGGTCGTTTAGGACGAGAGCTTTCAATTTCCGGTCGGACTCGTTAAAATTTTTAAGCCCCAACATGGGCTCGTAGGCCATTTCTGACTCGGGTATTGGAAAATTAAAAGAAAATTATTTTCATCCCCCGGGGGATGATTTTTTAGGAATTTTTTCTTTCTTAAGGGTCGTTTAGGACGAGAGCTTTCAATTTCCGGTCGGACTCGTTAAAATTTTTAAGCCCCAACAAGGGCTCGTAGGCCATATCTGACTCGGGTATTGGAAAATTAAAAAAAAATTATTTTTATCCCCCGGGGGATGATTTTTTAGGAATTTTTTCTTTTTAAAGGGTCTTTGAGGACGAGAGCTTTCATTTTGGGGTCGTGCTGGTTTGAAATATTGATGGTTGTAGATGGCTTGGAACGGGCGGACAATTGTATTTTTTTTTTTTTTTTTTTTTTTTTATTAGGCAAAATAGACTTTTTTAACGGGCTCGCAACGGGCCCGCAACGAGCCCGTTATTAGGCAAATTAGGTTCACCCTTTTATAAGTTAGATCCTGATTCCGATTCTGATCTTAAGAAAAACTTTGAGATTCTAATTCCAGTTCCTATCAGGGCTGCAATTCTGATTCCGATTCCGCGGAATCTGGAATATTCATGAGAAAGATTTCGATTTCGATTCCAACTAAAAAATATTTTAACGATTCTGATTGGTACATCGGAAAGTGAGTCTAAATCAAAAATATCTTTTTGGTTGCTGATAGACAATATTGCGATTCGGATTCTCTTTGTTTCAAAAAGTACAGATTTCGACTTCCAGATTCCGATTTTGTTTCCAATTCGGAATAAAAATCTCATCTAAATCGCAGCTATCTGATCAAGTATAAAATAAGAAAAATAGATATCTGAAACAAGTTATAACAGAATTATAACGGTTTAAAAAAAACTCAAAAAAAAATAATCTAAAATATTATTAAACATTTTCCACATAACATACGCATTCTCACACATTCTATAATAATAAATAAAAGATAAGGAGAAAAAAAAAATATGCTACCGATAAGATTTAACTGTGCTTTCATGTTAATAAACAAAAAAACGCAACGGAAATCAAGGAAAAAAATCAATCGGATTTAAACGATACCGAGAATCTTTGGTAACAATTATATACAAGTAAGTTTTAAAGATAATGAAAATGCGTCATTCAGATAAGCCCGTAATCGTACACAGAAATCGACACGATTCCCTTATTGCAACTATGTCAGATTACCAATATAAATCAAAACGAAATTGTCACTGTCAATGTCGCCATTTATCTGACTCGCAGGGGAGCGACCGTTTTAAAAAGAAGAAAAAAAAAACGCGCCTCCTTATCTTCGTAAAATCCGACGCCAACGAGACCTTTAAAGAAAAGAAAGAAGTTCAAAACCCTGTCTCAAGACTTGAATTCAAATGTAAATAGACAACGCTTAATTGGCACTGAACTTGAGGTAGGAAGTCGTATCAGGCATTTACGATTACGTCATAGGTCAACTCACATAATTGTATCGACGATGATAATAATAATAATAACAATGGTTGTAACAATTATGTGATTTCTCACGCATCGGATTAAGAAAACGTTGCCCGGGAAAATCCGGGGTCGAACCTTTTTTTTTTTCTGTTTTGAAAAGGATTCGATTGTTTTATTAAGAGCCGTGTAAAAGCTAATTTTAAACCTCGGGCGATTTAATATTGTAAAGCTTGCCTAACAGTAGAAAATTTATGTGGATCCATATGAGAGCATCGGCGGTGTTAATAAATAATACCATCACGCTGCCAACTAAGCTGACTACCATCATCAACTATAATGAAGCTTTCAATCGGGATTATTTCGTATCCATTTATTCGTACCGACATGTTTAATTACATTGTTTTAAAACAGAATCAACCTCCCACTTTCATGGCTTTAATTTTTAATTCCTCACGCAGGCTATTTTACTTTTAATGTAAGTCTTTCCCGGAATGGATCGAAAATTTATTTTTCGTTTAGCCCTCGGAGTATATCGTCCTTCCGTTCGAAATGCCTCATGGTCAAAGTGAGGCATATTTTGTGGTTGTAGTTTTTGGAAAAATTATGTGGAAATCTTGTGGGATAATAAAGTACGTTGGTGACTACTGGTGTTGTAGTAGATTCGTAGATGCTAGGTTTTGGACTGAACAGAATGAAGACATTGCTATCGTTTAGAAATAGTACGAGGGAATGTCATTGTGTGTAACAAGCTAAAAGACCTAAAATGAAGAGTTGCCTGACGATCAAGTTAACACTCGTCTTGACATGTTTATGCTTGATTTTTTTTTCTTCTGTTTTGTTTTGTTTTGTTTTTCTTTATACGTGAATGTAGAGAGCCTAGAAGAGAGAGGCGACAATCTATACAAATTGTAAGCTATCTTGTGATTGGTGGGACGGATTGTGTTACTTGGAGGTCGGTTTTCTTATAGGGTGAATTGCTAAAACGTTACAACTCTCAACTGGATTTATAACGTTTTAGCATTTCACCCCATATAAAACCAACACCATGTGCCACGTCCCGTCCCGACCAATCAGAAATCTCTCATTAAGTTGTCACCTCTCTCCTTCTAGGCTCTCTACGTGAATGAAATCCCCTTTTTATCAGTGTCGTCTGCTTCGTAGGTATTAGCTTCATAACAAACCAAAAATGTCTCATTATATCATATTACCTGCAAGATATTTCACAAATATCATGCCTCTGACGTCATCAGAAACAGAAATATTTTCTTTTTGATGTAAAGCAAGAGTGCCAACGTAAAAAGCAATGTTGGTAGTATTGTCGAATATTCCTCTGCAGGAATGCCACTTATAAAGAATAGAATCTTTCATTGACTAAAGCGTTATGGGTAAAATATATACTAGGCAGGTCAACTGAGCTATGTCCATCGCAATCGTGCATGAAGATAGACCGGTTCAGGCAGTGGTTCAAAGGGGTATATCTCTATGCACCTCGAAAATTTCGTCTCGGTGTTATATCACCCATAATGCCGTAGTAATGATATATACTATTTCTTGTCACGGCCGTATAGACAGATCCAGAAACTTCCCATGCCGTTCATGTCCCGCTTAACTACGCACAATTTAGTTCTAAAACGGGCCACTGATGGCGCTGCGATCTTCAGAAATACAACATGTCTAATCGTTTAAGTTGGGACCACGGCTATAGATGTCTATACGGCCGTGTACCGCCATGGTTGTTTACAAATCTCAACGACCAATCAAAAATCGTCTCGCGTACAAGTAGCGCTTACGGTGGTAGAAAATAAGGAGTAATTTTCGGGTAGTTAAGAGGGACAAGATCTCAGGAGTTTCCAGATCTGTCTGTATGGCCGGGATCTTGCCTATAGCCATCCGTTGACCATGTACGTAGTATTTTTCACGGTGAGATAATATGAGGTTAAGATAACTAAATCTGTATTTCTTGCAATCTTCGCTGGAGGAAGAAGTGTCCGCGGTCACACACCCAAGAACTGGCCGCTCCCAATGCTGCTTAACTTCATTGACCACGGCACCGACCATTCAAAGTCCGTATCTGCTTGAACTGACATGCTAGTGAGTTAGTCCCAAGTTCCTTACCATGTTTTGTTCTTGTTCATACTCGTTCATGTTATGAATTTGTCCAGATTAGCATATTTTAACAGTTTATGAGGCTTCTTGTCAATTGAAGCTTGTGCCGATGACCAAATGTGATAAATATACATCTAACTATTCACATGTTGTTCTCCGATTTCGTCAGCTGTATTTCGCTCCCTAGTGCCCATGACCATTCGGACTAATTTTAGATTGTAGATTTCGAGAAACAGATAATGCTCTAAGCATCTCTCGTGTAATTCGTAATATGCTATCAACCTAAGTTCTCCTAGGGGCAGACAACCGCTAGCCGACCCTTCCAAACTAACGCCATTCCCGTCCAGGTTGATGTTAAAAAAGTTGCATGGTTAGGTTTTATATTCCGCCAGTCACTTGTTCAGAAGAGTCAGATCCTCAGTATCATGCCAATTCTATACTAGGCTGGTCAACTGAGCTATGTCCATCACAATCGTGTATGGACATATACTCTTTAGAGCCGTCGCAGCTCAAAACCGGTTCAGGCAGCGGTTCAAAAGAGTATATCACCATGCACGATTGTGATGGACTTAGCTCGGTTTACCTGCCTAGTACAGAATTACCTACAGCCACTGAATCCTTAAACATCCCCTTTCTCCACCAGGAAACTCAAACCAGATTGAAGACGAACCGAGCACCTCCAGCTACATGTACAGAGCTGACAGATGGATCGTGTTTAGAAAAAAATTCAAATTCATTTTTCTGAATCGCTAATTAAAGACCACCTTGCACGCTTTCGAAAGAAAACTTTTGTGTTCGCCGAATTTTTTTTTTGAAAAATTATCGATTTGCCTTGTTTGATCCCTGATCAAAGCCCATCCCAATGTTATTGAATCATAACGAAATTTGACCAGCTGTCGATAATTTATTGAACGGACTTGGCACGTTTACAAAATAATTTTTTTTTTCTTCTCTTTTAAATCAAGTTGGAATCACGATACGCAGGGAGGAGGGGGGGAAAAAAAGAGACGTATTAAATTCGAAATCGTGGAAAAACAGCGCGTGCAAACCACCACTTATTTAAAAAGTTGTTGAGTGTCATGTTTACATCTGGATCGTCTTCAGTCTCGACTACTGTCATGATTCCACTTCAATCAATGAATTAATGATGTGTAATTTGTACTACTATTTTCGTAACTTATGCAGATGAGTATTGGAAATCGTAGAATATGCCGAGAATGTATTGATTGGCCCTTGTATAATTTAAGGCTCACCTGAAGCATTTATTAATAATAAAAAAGGAGAAGAAAAAAAAAAATGCAAAAAAAATTTGCAAAGTATTCAAATATCCTTAGCTACTTATTTTGTAAAATAATCCGCCCGAAGGGGAAAGAAAGGATCTTCTTAACCCCTTTCCGCTTTTCTTGAATATCTCCCAATTTAATTCCGGTATGCCTTGTCCTTTTTTAGTAACGATTATAGAAATCGCTTTTCCTCGGGAAGGAAAGGGGCCCGGGGGGGTGGAAATTCCGATGCTTCCGCGTATATTTTAAACTAAACACCCCGTTCTGATTTCGCTTTAGGCGTTAAGCACGTTGAAAAAGGGGTGACCCTTTATAAAAAAAAAATGCGAACTTTTTTCTTTGGCACGATCACGGTTATTTTTTTTATTTATTTTTTTTTCCTGAAAAAAAAAATGAATTAATGATGGCTTTTACTATTTCCCTCGAAGCATCGAATCTAGCTGGATCGAATAGGTTTTGAGGCTGTTAAAAAAACATCGAAAACAGGTGTGCGTTTTCATTTTGAATCTGCCTGTTCATACTATCGAACTCCGATTATACAATACGTATGGACATTAGTTTTTAGTAATAACTCGAGGCATAATATTTTACATTTATCATTCCGTTAATAGTTAATCAAGTTGTTTGGCGCTATTTTTCAACTACCAAGGTGGTCGAACTTTTCTGTTCGGTTTGAACGTTCCTTCTTTTCTACGTAAATGCAGTACGGATTCTTTCATCAGTATCTGGGGGAAGCCGCTGCCTAAATTGTAGAGTACTTAGATTTTTAACTGCAGGCTTTCGACGAGTTTAGGAAAAATTTGCCCCAAATTTTTATTACCTTTTATTTCGGGCATAAAGTTGGCCAGAAGCTAGTGTCTTCCCCTGGACACCGAGGAAATTTTCAATCCCGGTTCCCGGGATCAGACACGTGCTGGCAATTTTTAGGACGCGAGCTACTGACTGAAAAAAGCGCCGAATTTTTCAAAAATTTAAACGCTGAACAAGTTGATCGAAGAGAATTAAGGGCGCCAGGGTGCCTCATCCAGGAAGGCGCACCGGGATTTCCCCGGTAGCTCGGCGCCCCATTCCGTGCCTGCTAGAGATTTAAATTTTTGGGCATTTTTCCGAAAATTCCCGGGAAAATCTCGGAGAGTTCTCGGAAAATGCCGGGAATTACCCGAGATCCCGGCTAATTTTAATTTCCGTAATCCCGGGAAACGTATTTTTTTCTCAAAAACGGGAAATCCCAAATTATGGATTCACAAATTTCCTGGGAAAACAGAATCTCTAACTAAAACATCTATGTACCTGTGCTAAGCATTAAACCCACCACCCCCCCCAAAAAAAAAAAAAAATCACCTTTTGGTTTTTTTTTGTGGTCAACCTACATTTCATCCCAAAAAATTTTTCTTCGGTAAAATAATCGGGATAAGTGTTCTAAATGTTTTGGACCCCGTAGATTTCAAATTTGAGGCCAAAATTGACAAAATTTTAGGCTGGAGTTGCAATGGGGCGCCGAAAATCAAAATATTAACATCTAAAATGCCTCCGTTGTGTTGGATTTTAATCTAATTGAAGTTCTGACTTCATATTTGAAATCAGCTCCTGAAATCGTCCCCGACCATTTTTCCTATTCCTTTTTTCCGAAAAAAAAATAAATAAATAAATAAATAAATAAATAAAAAATAACTCCTACGGTACCGGTAATCATTTTTTCTAAAAATTTTTGTTACTAAAATTTTTTTTCCCTAATTTTCAATTTTACTAAAATTTTTTGATTCTTGAAATAAAATTTCCTAAAATGAATATTTTTTCTAACTTTTTAATTCCCTAAAGGACTTTAAGGAAATTTTATTTTACGGATTTTAGGAGTCAAAACATTTTAGGAAAATTAAAAATTAGAAAAAAAAAATAGTTAGAAAAACAATTTTAGGAACCAAAATTTTAGAAAATGGATTAAGGAAAAATGGATTAGAAAAAATGGATTAAGGAAAAATGGATTAGGAATTTATTTATTTATTTATTTATTTATTTTTAATTTTTATTTTTTTATTTTTTTATTTTTTTATTTTTTTATTTTTTTATTTTTTTTAGGAAAAATTAATTAGGAATTTATTTTTTTAGGAAAAATGGTAGGGAATCCCTAAAATTGCAAAGTTGCAGACGTTTCTGATAAAAAATAAATTATTTACGTGAGAAGCCTAGGGCATCCCACCATCCGATGTCTAAAGGCTCGGGTGTCCCTTATTTTGGAAATTTTCGAATTTTAAATCGCTTAATCCGAAAATGATTCTCTTTGGTGTATTGATAAACCCTATTTTTTTTTTTAAATTTTTTTACGGGAAAGCGTGGCGACTTGAGCTTAAAGTTCCGGAATCTGAAGTTCGTTTGTTTATATCTGGTACAGTTTTTGAGTTAGAGACCAAAATACGAGTGAAAATGAGGACTTGGTGTGTTTTGTCACTTTGCCACGTTTTTTTTTTGCCATATTTTGGCTTTTAGCTTAAAAACCGGACCAGATATAAAAAAGCAGACTTCAGATCCGTGATCTACGGAAAATTTCCAATAAAAAGCCACATTTTTTCGTTAAAAAAAAAAATTCGGTTTTTTTTCTCTTAAATGGCAATTTTCAGAATTTTAAAGCTCAAGTCGCGACGCTTTCCCGTTGAGTAAAAAATTTTTAAAAATTTTTTAGCTTATAAGTACACCAAGGAGAATTATTTTTGGGGGTAAGCGATTTGAAATTCGAAAATTGCCAAAATAAGGGACACCCTACTAATGACTTAGACTTTTTTGGCCTTTAATTTTGAAACGATATCCCTCATACTGGTTTTAAAAAAATCATGAAATACACTTCCATTTTCGTTTTCTTTTTGACCTTTTTGTTTTCTTTTGCCATAAAGGAAGAGAAAAAAAAATACATCCTCATAGGTGAAAAATCAATTAAACATCATTAGGAGATATGAAAGATTGATATGGTACCTGAAGTAAGGACCGCCCCCGGGGTTATTAAGCCTGACATCTATAGTCGCGAAATTGCCTTTGGCACTTCACTGAATCTCCTAGTATGGAAATGACTGGTTTTTAAACATTAGCAGACCGTTATTTTCTAAAAATAAAAATGGTTTTTATAGCCTATCGACTGGTAAACGTTTACAAGTATTAAAATGATGTTAGCATTAAAAAGGTGCTTGGAAATTAGGCTCACAGACTATTCTTGTTTGTTTTTCTTTTCTTTTTTTTTTTTTTTTTGTTATTGAAGATAATAATTAAAGGCTTGAACAAAAATATCACCCTGCGAAAGTGATGAAAATAATCCCGCCAGACGGTTTTCCTCCCGGTTTTTTTCGCGATAAAGGAAATTTTCGAAAAAAGATGATCCACATAATAATATTTTAATAACGTAGGCTTTTCCTTGTTGATCTCAATATGTGTCTTCCTTCCCAAGTTATATAAAATCCCAGTTTATCCTGAGTAATTCTCCATTTATCCCCTTCTTTCCCCTTGCAACCGCTTCTCCTTTAGGGAAAATTCCAGAAACTATGCCCGGAATGCCGGCTCAAACTCTGCTCTGGATAAAGATATAGTTTCTTCCTTGTAAGTTGAAATACTTTTCCCATTGTATTTCCCGTGGTTTTTTCGTCTTTCTTAAAAAAAATGATTTCATCAGTTGTCTTAATTTGAAAAACCTCATAAACTGAAAACTGCGCTCTCTTATTTTATTTATTTATTTCATTTATTTTTATTTGATTTTTTTTTTTCTCCTTTCTTTTTTCTTTTTTATTTTCCCTTTTTTTTCTCCTTTTTTTTCCCCTTTCCTTCGGAAGTATAATGAATGGCTGATTTGTTCTTTCTTTTCGCTAAACAACCTGTTGTTGATCGAAATCGAAGAAAATAATGAACGGGTAGGTTCTTTTTTTTTTTTTTTAATTTCGCTGCTGAGGCGTGTCCTGAATCAGATTAAGTTCTTTTAATATTGGTTTTTTTTTTTTAAGTTCTTCGAAATTGAAAATGTGGAAACTGCGCTCTCCGTTGGGTTTTTGAAAGGGATGGTAGGAAAAAAATAGAAAGTTAAAATTTTAGTAAAAAGTGAAGGGGAAATAAATCCTTTTTTTTTTTTTTTTTTTTTTTTTTTTTCATACATCAGGGCGAAAATGTCGAATTTGAAGTTTGTCACGTGATGGTTTTTTATGGGAAGTAAATAGCGGCCATTTTGAATTTTAAACATCGGCTTTTACGTACAGATTTATGATTTGTGAGAACCTGTCTGTGCTCCGGCGGGAGCGGGAACGAAGAATATCACAAGATGCACCTTGTTCTTTTTTGTTTTGATGAGCCAGAGTCGCCGCCGTGGGAAGGGCGCTTTCGAAAACCACCGGAAGAGGAAGTTCCGGAAAAAGGTCTGAAATGAAGAAGTTGACAGTCAGTTCATTTTTTTGTGGGGAAAACAATTTGGAAAATATGTGATTACTCGGCATCTGATGGTTCATGTCTGAAATTGATCCAAACTTTTTTTGGTAGCGTTAGGGTGCAAATTCACTATGGAATGTTGGACCAACATGTTGGTACAACAAGTTGGACCAACATGTTGTACCAAATTGTACCAACCTGTTGGACCAACATTTCACACTAATTTTGGCGTAGGGGTGCAAAGTCACTATGGAATGTTGGACCAACATGTTGTATCAACTTATTGTACCAACATGTTTGACAAACGAACGAATCGACTACTGTAGACTTTACTCCTACGCCGAAATTAGTGTGGATTGTTGGTTCATGTTGGTCCAACTTGTTGTACCAACATGTTTGCCCAACATTCCTTAGTGAATTTGCACCCTTAGATTAGATCCTTTCGTCAAAAACGTGTAGGGAACATCGGCTGACACATCCGATTTGTTTTCGAGTTTCAAAACGCCAATATCTTCCTTGAGCAAGTCTAATTTTGTCAACAGAATTAAAATCAGTTCGGTCCGTGTCCTGGTGAAGTTGGTTGCGGACCGGTTGAAGAGTCCGAAAATGGGGATTCTTCTCGCGTCTTCACTGTTCAACTGAAAGATAAGAAAAGTGGATCGTTTGACGTGAAATTGCGCCCTTTGGGCGCAATTTCACGCCAAACATGTTCGGCAAACATGTTGGACAAACATTTTCACCAAACATTTTCCCCAACATGCACGGGAAGCTCCACATAAGCAGTGACGCTTTTTTAAGCATGTTTGGTGAAAATGTTTGTGTTTGTCAAAAGTGCCGAACATGTTCGGCGAACATTTCGGACAAACATTTTCACCAAACATACTTAAAAAAGCGTCACTGCTTATGTGGAGCTTCCCGTGCATGTTGGGGAAAATGTTTGGTGAAAATGTTTGTCCAACATGTTTGCCGAACATGTTCGCCGAACATGTTTGGCGTGAAATTGCGCCCTCGCGGGGAAGGAAAATGTCATTTACCCATTTGGTTTCCTGTCCAAGGAGAATGGTAACCCATTCTCCGAGGTTGTGGATTTCCTTGCCCGACATAGAACAGGAATGGAAGTACTGCAAAACATCCTCCATTTCTTCCGCGACGTCGACGACGAAGAAATCCAGTTTCGCATCATCGTCTTGGCAGTTGTCACAGAAGTGGTCCGTGCATGTGTTCAGTTCCTTTGTAATGTTTTCAGTTCCTTGTCCAGTTCCAAATTTTAACTTCAGATTTCTTGTAAATTTTTTAAAAAATCTCTTGTAAATAATATATTCTAATAATACATTCTTGTATATTCTTGAATATATTCTTGTCAAGAAATTTTCTAATAAAATTTACAAGAAATTTTCTAGGGTGCAAATTCACTATGGAGTGTTGGACCAACATTCCACACTAATTTTGGCGTAGGAATAAATTCTGCAATAGTCGATTTGTTCGTTTGTACAACAAGTTGCTACAACAATTTGTACAACATGTTTGTCCAACTTGTTGTACCAACATGTTTGTCCAACTTGCTGTACCAACATGTTGGTCCAACATCCCACAGTGAATTTGCACCCTAAAAAAGGACAAGATATTTTCTAAAAAATTTACAAGAAATTTTCTAGGGTGCAAATTCACTATGGAATGTTGGACCAACATGTTGGTTCCACAAGTTGGACAAACATGTTGTACCAATTTGTTGTACAAGTTGGACCAACATGTTCGACAAACGAACGAGTCGACTATTGCAGAATTTACTCCTACGCCAAAATTAGTGTGGAATGCTGGTCCAACAAGTTGGCACAACAAGTTGGTACAACATGTTGGTCCAACATTCCATAAGTATAATCCTATAAAAATTTCAAAGACAATTTTTTTAAAAATTTACAAGAAATTTTCTAAGGGTGCAAATCTACTATGGAATAACATGTTTGCCCAACTTGTGGTACCAACATGTTGGTCCAACATTCCGTTGTGAATTTGCACCCTAAAAAAATTTAAAAGCCAATTTCTAAAATATTTACAAGAAATTTAAAGTTAAAATTTTATTTTAAAATTACACGACACGAGGACTTAAAAAATTTCTTGAAATTTTGTTTAGCTTTTTTTTAAAATTTTCGCCGTTTTTTTTTAAATATTAAAATTAGACTGCACGAACAAAAGCAAGAACTTAAAAAATTTAAATAAAATGTTCACTACATTTTTTAATTTTGTCCTGTTTCCTTTAGCTAATGAGCTATGCAATGTTTTAATAACTATGAGCTAAAGCAATAATAACTATGAGCTAAAGCAATAATAACTATGAGCTAAAGCAATGTTTTAATATTAAAATTTTAACTTTGAAAACTTTAACGAAAATGACTAATTTTTTTCAACTTTTGACCTTTTTTTGTTATCAAAACTTTTAAGTTTTTTTCGTGCCAGGAAAAAATTTCGAATTTTTTTACCAAAAACGAGCAAAAAGAAATCCTTAAAATTTTTAAATCCTTTCATTGTTTAAATTTAGGAATATTATGACAGTACCTCAAATACGTAGGGATATGCCCCCATATCCCAGTCAGATTTTTTAAAATAAGAATCAACTTGAAAAATTGGGTCACTTCGTTTCTTATTCGATATTGCAGGTCTAGCATCGAATAAAAAACGAAGACAATTGAATTTGCAGAAAAGTAGAAGACATAGTCAGGGGTTTGAAGCTGATCGGATAACAAAAATTTAAAAATTACGACCCCGATTCCTATCCCGATTTAATAAATATCCTCATCCAGTCCCGAGGAAGACTTGAAGACGTCCTCGGGACTGGTCAGACTTTGCTATCTGGGGAACCCTGATTCTCATTATTCCCATTACCAGGCAACGCCTATAGGTGATTCACTGATGCCAGGCATCATTTAAACAACATTTGATCCTGGTGAACTTGTTTTTTTTTTTTTTCTCTCTACTACTCCCTTGGATTAACGTTTCAGGCCGAAAAACAAGCATTCTTGACCCCAGAAATTAAATATACAATTTCGCAATTTACTACGAGGCTAAGTTATGGCTAACTTACTATCTTATGACATAAACATAACGACCGTCTGTCACCAACTTCTCCCGTTACATCAGTCATTTATATCTATTGTAACTTAGCAGTTTTATTACTCGTCATCCACGTTAAATATCAGAAACAAACACGCACACCAACAGGTTTGTACATGAAAAAAAAAAAAAAATTGCGCGCGATAATTTTTTTGAAAAAAAGAGAAAAAAAATATACGTCGTATAAAAAAAAGCTCTTAAATGTCCTCCGGTCCATATTGGATTTTTTTTTGTTTTGTTTAGGGTTCGCCCCACGCCAAGTGATATTATTGTCAAACGGGATTTAATAGTCCCTGTACTTTTTTTTTTTTTTTTTTTTTTTTTTTGGATGATTCACTGGAAAGGTACGGCTAAAAGGTTTTGAAAAGGCGGCTCGGCTTTTGTTGCCATTGCAAAGGATGTGACATTGATGTCTTGGAATATGCATGATTTTCATAAAGAACTCCCTTTTTTTATTCCGAGAATTTTGCTTCCTTTTCATAAAAATCCCACATCGTAGGAAAAAAAAAAAAAACTCGAGCTAAAACGACAATGAATTTGGTGCTTAATAGCGAGAGATAAGGCGTGGATGCCATTGTTTCATTGTTTTCTGATGAAAGGAATCTGTAATCGATTTACAATTAATTTTTTTATATCCTTATGACTTTGGGATTGGGTTCGTTTGTAAATGTTGACCCTTTAGGGGCGACAAACATAAAATAACCTGTGTCGTATCGTTTTTTTTTTTTTTTTTTTTTTGTATTTCGTATAAAAATGAGTGTAAAACGAGTTGGTTTTTTTTTTTTTTTTTCTCCTCTCATAATCATTATTGTTGTGTATACACGTAAAAATCAATTGATGGCTTCCGACTATTGGCCAGGAGGGTTTTTTTCATCTCGGGGAATAAAAAATGAATGAAACATAAATTTTTTTAAATATTTATAACACGAAAAGGGTTTAATTTAGTTCGTCGTGAAAAAGCGATCGGACCTCCCTGATTTTTTTTTTTTTTGAAATCTTGTAATTCTTTTGTTATACTTATTTTCGCGATAATTTTTTGGAAGTTCCGTTTCCTGTTTTTGAAGAGGAAGCGCATTACGCAGGTGAATACGGTTGGTGTCGTGTATTTTTTTTTTTCTTTTTTTTCTGTCTCAGGTAGTCCACGCCTTTATTTAAATCATGAATGAATCCTTTCAGAGGTGAAATTAACCGTCTTAAAAAACAGATTTGAGAGGTCAAGGCGTTTGGAATCATTTTTTGGGGTAGCCACGCCTGAGCGTTTGAAGAAAATAATTCATTATTTTGTTCTGCTTGACAGGATACAACGATCGGATGGATTTCTTTCCGTTAAAAAAAAAAAAAAAAAAAAAAAAAATCCCTCCAAAAAATCCCCGTTCAAAAAAAAAAAGTTTTTCTTTTTTTAATATCCGATAAATGGGGGGATTGAGTTTCATTTACAGTCGGCAATGTCAGAAGATTATTAAGCAAGATTAATCGGGATTTGGGAAAAAATGAGTAATAAAAAGTAGAGGGAGGGAAGAGGGGGGGGGGGGGGGAGGAAAAAAAATGAATATCGATGGCAGTTCGGAAATAATTGGTTTGTAACATAATAAAACGCTTTATCGGTCTAGTTGTTCTCCCGGAAATGTGGGCCAAAATATGATAAATGACTCGGGTTGGCACGGTTTTTGTCATTCATTTACTTATTTCATCGCTGAATTATTTTATTTTATTTTTTGAATATTTTTTCTGCGATGGCCTTTACTGTTTTTTTTTTTTTTTTTTTTTTTTTCGTATGTTTATATGTTTGTTGCGTCGAGGGGAAAACCCACCGGTTTTTTCAAGGAAATATTAAGTCATGTTGTTGCTTAATATCTTTCATCCTGAAAATTTTTTAATTGCACTACTACTGCGGTGTCTGTCTGCGTACCACCGCACTTTTCTGAGTTGGCAACGAGATAAATTTTCCTATTCGCGAGCCATTTATTTCTGTGACAAGGCAACTTCTAACAAAACGTGACTTATGTGCTGTGGCAATTGGTCGTGTCCTTTTGGTGTTCCGCATCGAGAAGGTAACCTTAAAATTAAATCTTCCCCAATCGTTAGATCGATCAAAAACTAGAATCCATCGGTTCCTACCATTTTTCCTAAACGTTAAATTTCCTAAACCTAATTTTTTTAAAATAAAATTTCCTAAAGGGCAGTCTCCACTTAATAACGTTCACGGCATTTGCGTTGTCCGTCATCGCGAATAACGTAATCGCACCGGAAGTACTTTGCAGGTTTTGCTCTCGTAAACGTTTGTGGCATAAAAAGAGGACCGTATATTTCATTAAGTATACAAAATTGGCTTACCCAGAATTTGTTTTGGAACATATTTATTGTCTTCCCCATGCCCGAATAAAAATTTTTCTTTTTAAATCCGTAAAAATATCTTTCAAAACCGCCATTTTTAATGTTTGTAAATAAAAAAAAGCAGAAGATGATCAAAAAAATCGTGGTAAAAGATCCACAAAACTTCCGGTGCGAATGCGTTCATCGAGAAGGCGGATAACGCGAATGCGGTGAACGTTATCAAGTGGAGACTGCCCTTAATTTATTTTTCCTGAAATAAAATTTCCTATTTTATTTTTCCTAAAATAAAATTTCCTACTTTGTTTTTCCTAAAATTTCCTAATTTGTTTTTCCTAACATAAAATTTCCTAATTTCTTTTTCCTGAAATAAAATTTCCTCATTTACTTTTTCTGAAATGAAATTTTCTAATTTCTTTTTTCCTGAAATAAAATTTCCTATTTTATTTTTCCTAAAATAAAATTTCCTGATTTGTTTTTCCGAAAATTAAACCTAATTTGTTTTTCCGAAAACAAAATTTCCTGATTTATTTTTCCTAAAATTAAATTTCCTCATTTATTTTTCCTAAAATAAAATTTCCTCATTTATTTTTTCCAAAATAAAATTTCCTCATTTATATTTCCTATAATAAAATTTTCTAATATTTTTTTCAGTCGACAAGCATGCTCTCCGTATCAGCCTCTTCCTTGATTAATTCTGTAATCAATATTTTAGATTAGAAAAAATCAATTTGGAATTTTTTTTTTTAGAAAAAAATACATTAGGAAAAATCGTTTTAGGAATTTTATATTAGGAAAAGTAAATTAGGAAATTTTATTCTAGGAAAATCCGTCTTAGAAAATTTAGAGGTTAGGAAAAATAAATTAGGAAAAAAATAGATTAGGAAAGATTGTATTAGGAATTTTACATTAGGAAACACGGTCGGGAAAGGATTCCATCCATGGAAATGACTTCTTTCTGGAAATCTGGCAACTAATTTTTTTTGGGGTGCAATTTTACGCTGAACGTGTTCACTCAACATGTTCACCCCATTTTTTCGTTTCGTCGTTCACCGAAATTCAAAAATTCGTAAAATGAGAGCCACTCTAATGCAGGATTATTGTGCAGATGGTAGCACCAGTAAGTTTTTGTATAAAGGGTAATTAAAACTTGGCTGGGTGCACTCCGTGCACCTTGATCAGCGCATTTTTGAAAAAAAATCAAATTTTTGATTTTTCGGTCTTTACGGGAATATTGAAATTTTTAGGTCCCCAAGGACACGGCTAACCGACGTCTAAAAAATCTGAAAAAAATCAAGGAATCTTCTTTCGGTTACCGTAAAAAAATTAGTGGGTGTGTCTACCGAAATTAAAAAAATCGTAAA
The DNA here is from genome assembly GCA_037577465.1 of Liposcelis bostrychophila. NCBI lineage: Eukaryota > Metazoa > Arthropoda > Insecta > Psocodea > Liposcelididae > Liposcelis > Liposcelis bostrychophila. The sequence goes on along the minus strand of CM075211.1, from coordinate 19,892,327 downwards.
ATAAGGGTCACTATGATCATCTCTGTATTTTACTGGCAAATCGTTAAACCGCAAATTACCAGCGAAAATTTTTAATATCTTGGATTGTGCATGTAGGGTTTCATCGTGGACAGCAACCAATTTCCACCAGGAAATCCTGGAAAAGCAGCGAATATATCTCCGAGTCAGTGGTAATAAGAAAGTTTCTTTAATTATTCCCAAGCAAAACATGCTACGAACCTCTGGTAGATATTCTCATATAATAACCCCGGGTCCAAGACTCCAGTCTCGGGAAGGCGAAGTGAATTAAGTTTGTTGCACAGTTGATCGGTTGAAAAGCATTTTATAGCTTTCCAAAATTTCCGTGACTAAGTTTTACGAGACATAAATTTCCTTATCTTGTACGCTGGATTTATTTTTTTTTTTTTTACGGAAATGTTAAGAAGATCCTTCTTTTTTTTTTTTTTTTTTTACAACTTTTTACCATACGAATTCATATTTAGAATTTATGGAGTCTTTAGCAGTTGCTACTGTTAACGTAAATCTCACGTTTCTCACAGGCGTTATAAAATTTTAATGTTCTTACTACGCGAAAAAATAAAAATAGAGATTTTTTTTTATTTTATTTTTATTTTTTTTTAAATAAAAGAAAAAATTAAATTACACGATCTACATCTGTTTTGATAATACCTTCGATGCTTAACCTTGAATTAAGAAACGGCATAGAAGGGGGGTTTTCATATAGATGGCGATGAGTGGACAGTTCTTGAAGAATCGTCAACTCAGGTTTTACAACGTTCTTTTCATCCGTTATGAAGCTGGAGTCAAAAAAGAAAAAAAAATTATTTAAAAAAAAAAAGAGGATTAATCGCTTCAAATTTCGCGACGAGGAATTTCCGCACGGAAAAATCCGGAGATGAATAATAATATTCATAAATTTTCGACATAAAAAGTTCATTTTCTCTCTTTAATATGTGTAATCCGTTAAAATTTAATGGCGTTATAAAGTGAGTTACCATGTTGTCTTTGGCTACGTTCGAATATCTTTATGATACACATATTTTCGGTTTTTATGTCGGCGTAACCGTTCTGATTTTTCTTCTTTTTATGCTCCTTTTTTTTTTTTTTTTTCTTCTTTTTTTTCTCTTTTCTTTTCTTTTTTTTCCTTCTGATTATTCTATTGTGAATAGCGCCGTCACGATTTTTAAAATTTTGACCAATATTTCTATTGTCGAGGGAAAAAAAAGGAGAAAAAAAGAATATAAGCCAAACAATTTCACGAACATAAAAAAACTTGCGATTTTAATCGAATCATCATGCGATGACATTAACGATTAAATCAATTTTAATCGGGAAATAAATTTTTTTTTTAGGAAAAAAAAAAATTGATACTTAATAAAACTTGAATCAATTATACGGTAGTAAAAATATACTGTATATATATATTTTTTTTCCCCGCCAGGTGAGTAGGGTGTCCCAAAAAAAAAAAAAAAAAAAAAAAAATTGTCTCCGATTTTGCTGTGCATGGAGTATGACCTTTATTTATTATTTCGGAATCAGTAATTTTTCTATATTATAAAATTTTATATAATTATAAAATATATATTATTATATTATTTGATGTAACCCGTCTGGGGTTTTATCAACAACTTTTACAATAATATTTAGAACAATATTTGCAAAAGGTCCACTTCCTGGTAAACTGCACATGTATTTATGCACTTTTTTTTTTTTTTTTTTTTTTTCCCTCTGAAGTAACGGAATTTATTAAAAGTTTTGAAGTCACTCATTCTTACACAGATTAAGTTCTTTCATTTTTTCATATATTAAGTCTAACTTGCTTCTCATCTCTGGTGTCCATTCGGCTTCTTCTATCGGCTCCTTTTCCTTATTTGTATTTATTAGAATTGAATCGGTATCCTGTTCGAGTGTCATTACTGGTTCCGGCTTTTCCTCGACTAGGGTTCTTTCAAAAGTTAGCGACTGGTTACTCTCTGACTGGAAGATACTATCCGGTAAATCCATGCTACTGTCCGCTTTGAACAAATAGTATAAGTCACTCATTCCAAGGTCTGACTGAAGATCTGTACAATCGCTCATGTTGCTCTTTTTTGGCTCCGATTCCTTCATTTTTTCCAGTTTATTTATATCTTCTTCATCCCTAATGCTCCAGACTTTTCCATTTGTATGCTGCCTTAGGTAAATAGTATTATCATTATACCACGCGAATCTCCAATGATGTTTCCGTTTAAAATTACGCGCCAAATAAAACAGTTTACTTAAAAATTTTGTTAAATACTCATTGATAAAAATCGTGCTTTCACCCTCTTCATTTATAATCATCTTCTGCGTTATGCGGACTTTTTTTTTCTGGCTGATTATTCTTTCTTTCTTTTGCAATTGTTTGAAATTGACTATTATAGGCGCATCCTTCCCTGAATTACCTATCATTCTAAAAACTTCTTTAATGTCGGTTTTCTCAATTTTAACATTCAAGTACGAAGCGATTTTTATGACTGTGTTTTTCAAATCTTCATCGATTCTTTGAGGCACATTACAAATTACGATTTTCTTCACATTTTCTTCTTGGTGATTTTTCTCTTCCCAAAGCTTTGTACCTTCCTTTAAGGAATAACTTTTGCCCTTGATATCATCTACCAGGCTTTCTATCGCTTTTATTCTTTTTTTTAGGTTGCATAAATCTTCATTCGGTATATTCTTTTTGTCACTTTTTTCTAAATCCATTAGTCGTCCTTCTAAACGTTTAATTTTTCCCTCTTTTTTTAAAATTTCACCATTGATGCGTTCTATTTCTTTTTCCTGTTTCGATTTCGCTGCCATTAATTGGTTCAATTTATCCCTTAAACAATTGAGGGCATTTTTATTTTTATCCTTATTTTTCGGCGACATAGCTAAATAATTTCTATTTCGTACAAAAAGGGCCCTACTATTGCTCGCGCGTGTAATGAGTTAGACCTGTATTTCAATTAAAGTCTAAATCCTTTGCGAATTTAAAATAACCCCCGCTTGGTATCTAATATTGCTGACTTGATATTTTCTTCTTAGAATTCCACTCACTAACCGAGCATGTTTCAGACTTGTTCACCACTTATGTTTGCTAATTAGGTATTCTTTTTTTCCAAGATTTTTTAGCTCCCTTTTGTTATTTTATCCTGCAACTTATACCAAAATGCTCGTCACAACTTCCCGATTCAGATGATATAACCTTCTTTCCTATAAACTCATTTTTTCCGTAATAAAAAATACTTTTTTGCGACTACTTAAAACGTTCCGTCCATGCTTTTGCAAACGCATGCGCAGTTCCGACCTATAAAATATATAATATATAATATAATATAATATAATATAATATATATTTATAAAATTTATGGAGTTATAAAATGTTTTCCAATTTTTTTCTCTACGTTTTAAGGTCGCTCAACACGTTTGAAGAGGCAGTGAAATAGGCCTCCAAGAAAAAGTGCGTTATAAAATTTTATAACTATTTATAAATTTTTATAATTAAAATTTTTCACGGAGCAATATATTATTTTTATGCTTGAATTGCACTATATTTAGCATATGGGGACTTTATAGGCTCTTTTTTAAACATTTTTCATGAGAAAAAAAAGGGGAAAAAAAAAAAAATTTTCAATTTTTTTGGAATAGAACCCGAGCCTTGGGGTTGACCTACCAGTCGCCTTTATCCACTACACCACTTTTCAACTGATTATTTTTAAATACGGCAATAAGCTTCTTAAGTTGCCAATTATTTTGACTTATAATATTTTCCAGATTTTTCCGAATTTTCGGTTTATTTCTTGTATTTTTAATTTGACAAAGGCTCAAAAATAAAGAAAAACAGAAATAGAAAAATTCGGGAAGCGTTAGAAGAAAATAAAAAAAATTAGAAGAAAACCGAAAATAATTTTTGTTATATTTTATAACGAATTAAAAATAGATGTCTTTTTTGGAGGGTTATAAAATTTTATAACGATGTTTAAGTTTTTAATAACTCAATTTTATAACACACTTTTTCTTGGCCAATAATAGGCGAAGAAATTTATTCGCTGACACCCTCCTCCAGGAATTATTTATGGTTCCCAAAAAGACTTTCTCCGGGGTTTTTTGGGTCATAGAAACCGAAAAAAAATCTCTGTTTTTGCCTGAAGTAAAGAAAAATAATTAGATGCCATTTTAGCGCTAAAAATTCGAGTTTGTTTTTTCCTAAATTTTAAAATGAACGTCCCTGTCTCAAAAAATTTTTATTTTCGGGCGGAAACGGTCTTTATACCGGCGTTAAAAATGCCGGAGAATCCAATGAAACCATCGCCGATTTTTTTGGATCAATAAAAAATCGTTTGAGTTACATTTTAGTACTCTTAAAAGTTGAATTTTTCGTACAAAATCATGAAATATATCAATTTTTGATTTCTAGACTGTTTATATTTGTGGGAAAAAAATACTGTACCGATGTGATAAAACCTATAGAGTCGAATAATACCATTGCCGATTTTTTTCAACGAACGGAAAAGCGTCATAAATCAATTTCAGTGCTAACAAAGTTGATTTTTTTTTTTTTTTTGCATAACTAAATTATATGTATTTTGGGCTACCTGTTAAATTAACACCATTAAAAAAAAAATCGGAAATTTTTTTTTACTAATTCTTAAACATAAATAAAGGTCATACTCCATAAACAGCAAAATCAAAGACATTTTTTTTTTTTTTTTGGGACACCCTACACGTGAGTCGCAGTTTCCGAAAAATTAAAATCTTGTGTGAACCTGGAAAAATGGTTCGTTACCATTCAACAAGTATGGATCTTTTTGTAAACAATCGACCAAGGACAGGTGTTCAAAATGCAATTCAATATTTTGGGGAAAAAGAAAAAAAAAAAAATTCAATGCGAAAATATCTATTTCATTTGGTCCTAAGATCTTCAAATTGAATGCAGAAACACGTACACTTCATATTTTTTTTTTTTTCTTTTTAAAATAGTCGATTTTCAATTGTTGCGATTAACTCACTTCCGTACGGGTTTTTATTGTAATTGAAGAGAAACTAGATTTGTATATATGTGGATTTTATTATCCTTTTCTTCGGAGAGGAATGATGAATACAATTATTTTTCACGCTTGCGTTAATCTGTTCATTGAGGATATAAGAAGAGGGGAAGGAAATGCAATTGTTGATTTCAGCAATCTCGACGACGAATAGCTGACAACCGGCTGAAATATTGTGATTATTTTTTAGTTTTTATTGCTTTTTGCTTTCCGTATAATAAAGGGAGGGATGGCGAAGGCGACAAATTGTGAGGTTGCACGAAAATTGGAGACTCCAAAATACGGTCATGACGTTGGGTTCATATATACTTTTTACTGGAGCAGGGAAAGTTAGAAAATTTGATTTTACTGCCGGGTTGACTCTTGCTTATGTTTCTTACGGTTAGGGCGCAATTTCACGCCAAACATGTTCGGCGAACATGTTCGGCAAACATGTTGGACAAACATTTTCACCAAACATTTTCCCCAACATGCACGGGAAGCTCCACATAAGCAGTGACGCTTTTTTAAGCATGTTTGGTGAAAATGTATGTCCGAAATGTTTGCCGAACATGTTCGGCACTTTTGACAAACACAAACATTTTCACCAAACATGCTTAAAAAAGCGTCACTGCTTATGTGGAGCTTACCCTGAAAGTTGGGGAAAATGTTTGGTGAAAATGTTTGTCCAACATGTTTGCCCAACATGTTTGCCGAACATGTTTGGCAAACATGTTTGTGTTTGGGGAAGCTCCAGTGACGCTTTTTTAAGCATGTTTGGTGAAAATGTTTGTCCGAAATGTTCGCCGAACATGTTCGGCACTTTTGTCAAACACAAACATTTTCACCAAACATGCTTAAAAAAGCGTCACTGCTTATGTGGAGCTTCCCCTGCATGTTGGGGAAAATGTTTGGTGAAAATGTATGTCCAACATGTTTGCCCACTTTTTATCAAAGGGCGCAATTTCACGCCAAACATGTTCGTCGAACATGTTCGGCAAACATGTTTGTGTTTGATAAAAAGTGGCGAACATGTTCGGCAAACATGTTGGACAAACATTTTCACCAAACATTTTCCCCAACATGCAGGGGAAGCTCCACATAAGCAGTGACGCTTTTTTAGGCATGTTTGGTGAAAATGTTTGTGTTTGTCAAAAGTGCCGAACATGTTCGGCAAACATTTCGGACATACATTTTCACCAAACATGCTTAAAAAAGCGTCACTGCTTATGTGGAGCTTCCCCTGCATGTTGGGGAAAATGTTTGGTGAAAATGTATGTCCAACATGTTTGCCGAACATGTTCGCCACTTTTTATCAAACACAAACATGTTTGCCAAACATGTTCGGCGAACATGTTTGGCGTGAAATTGCGCCCAAACACAAACATGTTTGGCGTGAAATTGCGCCCTTGCAGAAACGCAGAAGCGTTGGGTGAAAATGTTTGTCCGAAATGTTCGCCAAACATGTTCGGCACTTTTGTCAAACACAAATATTTTCACCAAACATGCTTAAAAAAGCGTCACTGCTTATGTGGAGCTTCCCCTGCATGTTTGGGAAAATGTTTGGTGAAAATGTTTGTCCAACATGTTTGCCGAACATGTTCGCCACTTTTTGTCAAACACAAACATGTTTGCCGAATATGTTTGGCGTGAAATTGCACCCAAACATTTTCACCCAACATGCTTAAAGCATCGCTGCTTATGTGGAGCTTGCCCTGGTACTTCCCCTACATGTTGGGGAAAATGTTCGTCCAACATGTTTGCCGAACATGTTCGCCCCTTTTATCCAAAACCAAAATGTTTGGTTTAATTGCTCCCAAAGAAGATTGCCTGAATTTATTTAGATGTTTTAGACGTCGTTTTGCTATGGAGATAGCAGGGAAGGCCCGAAAATCCGAGTTATTGGTCCTCCCCCTTTTCCCGAAATCCCGTTTTTTTTTTCTTCTTTTTTTTTCCGATTACATCCCGCAGCAAATTATTACTGTAACATCGGAACCAAATACAGATCCAAAATTATCACCAGAGAGGTCACCTCAGGGAAATTAAGGCATCTTTGTTGACTTCGCCCTCATCAGCTGACGACATGATTCTATTTGGGCATCAAAACTGTTCGGCAGAAAGACCACAATTTCAGAGTTATTTTTCTGTCATTATAAATTTCAATTTTTATCTTGTTCTCGGTTTCGTTGAACCGCGATGCTGGAAGATGGATGATAGCTTGTTGTGCATCCCGTTTTCATCTTAGAAAAAAGAAATTAAGGTCAATCTCTAAAACAGAAGTCAGTCCAGAGAGTTTATAAATAGCGATATTGTTGTCAAAGTGGTGGGACCATCGAGAACAGGTGTATCATCAACTCAAGTTTAAATCCTAGCCTCGACTTTAGTGCTAGACAGAGCTAAGCGGGGAAAAACTAATTGATGCGGTTATGAGCTTAAACACCTAAAGGGGTTTCCGGACCAATCACAGGTTTTAAAGTTAAAGTTTATAAACCGGTGTGAGAAATTTTAACTGAGGATCCAAGTTTTCGAAAAGTTGCCTTATTCCTGATTTCCCTGCGAAAGCTAAATCATTCGAAATTAAAGCTTCGGGACCAGATTTGTTTTTTTTTTCGAAAATTTATGGGTTCACCTCCGTCATCGTCATCGTCCAAAAATATTGCTGCAGGAATTTAGTTGATACACTCAGCTTTCGTTTCGGTGCGAAAAAACCCAACAGACAATGGTAATCGTAATCGCTGCCAGTGTTATCTTTTTTTTTTTTTTAAATACAGCAACAGCCAAAAGATAAATAAAAACAATTCCAAAAAGCAAAAGATAAACCGTTTTAATTTTGAATGAAGAGAATGATTCACGAAAGAGCCCAGTTTTTTATGTTAATTTATTTGACTGTTTTTTCTCTCGTCTTTTTTTTTTTTTTTTTTTTTTTTTCTTTATGACGAAATGGCGCCCTTTATGTTGCCCAACCACTTTAACTTTGATTTTGATTCATATTTAAACCCTGGAAAATGATGAGTCGAATTGAATTGGTCGCGGTGTAGAGCGAAGGTAAAAGATGATTTTTGACTTGGATTAAACTTACAAGTCGCTAACCATTTTAAAGAAAGCCAAAGACGTGCAACATAAGATGAGAGAACGTGTAATTAAAAGAATGAAACCCGTCGACTTTTTTTAATTTTCCCCCCTCTTATTTTTTTTTTTCCTTTTTAGTTTTTTTTCTTTTTAACCGTACCTGGAAGATGGCTAGCAGGTTTACCAACCCGTACCATTCATGTATCTTTTTACCTCTTGAGCGTTTACCTTATGGTAAGCGAACAAATTACACTTAAGTGTTTTCTGTTTTTATTTAAGGCAAGTCTTCCAGGTAAAAGGCGCATCAAGCCTGAAAGTATTGCCTATTTAAAAAACATTTCTATTTATACGGGAGGAGAAAAAAAAAAAAAAAAAAAAAAAAACAATCATTTCAATTTTTTTTTTTTTTGGAAGTCGCGCGACGAAAAACGATAATTTCTAAATGATCTGCTAAATTTTTTTTGTTGATCCTTTTTTTTTTTTTTTCTTTTTTTTTTCTTTTTATAAAATCGTGAAATCAAAATGATTTTAAAGTTTGTAACATCTCACTTTCAACTATCGACCTTGGACTGAAAAAGAGTGAAAAAACTTTGAAGATGGTCGTTCCTAAAAAGTAATCTGCAACTTATGAACTTTACTAACACTTAAAATGCGTTTTATCTACATATTGCAAATTATAAGGTGAAGTGATGTGAATTAATGCCACTAGGACAAGCTTTTTTTTTTTTTTTTTTAAATGTACAATATGCATGTATCCCTTATGAAATAATTACAGGCGCAGAATCCAATGAAACCGAATCAGAACTGGTGGTGGTTTCGTTTTCTTTTTGGAATAATTTTTTACTTTGACTTGTTTGGATTTCCTTGCGATTATGTTCCCCTTGATTTCGGTCGAGTTTAGTTTAATATGACCCAAGTGTGGGAGGGGGAGAGGGCATTAATTGAAAGAGGAAATTTTTTCACCGAAAATAAATGATCGATTTTTAGGTTCTTATGGAAATTTTTAAAAACTGAATGATCTGTTTCCACTGGATAATTAATTGGAGGGTACAGTTAATTGTACTACCGGAAATGCTTTATATTTCTGGACTTTTTTCTTGTGCTACCACTTTTTTTTTTTTATTGTTTTGATTATTTTTTCGAACACTTCAAATTTGGGCAAACGATTTCACATAATAAGCTCAAAACACCGTTATTGCTTTTGTAGAGCTTCCCCAACATGTCGGGGAAAATGTTCGATGAAAATGTTTGGCCAACATGTTCGCCGAACATGTTTGGCGTGAAATTGCGCCCATATTGGGCAAACGTGTTGGTTTTGGATATAAGGGGCGAACATGTTCGGCAAACATGTTGGACAAACATTTTCACCAAATATTTTCCCCAACATGCAGGGATGCTCCACATAAGCAATGACGCTTTTTTAAGTATGTTGGGTGACAATGTTTGTGTTTGATAAAAGGGGAGATCATGTTCGTCATGTCAGAAGAAAAAAATCGAAAAAATATAGAGCATTTCCGGTGTTACAATTTAATTGTACCCTCCAATTAATTGGCCAATGGAGACAGGACAGAACTCCAATGACTAGCTATTGAATTATCTAAATGTTTCTTTTTCTTAGTTTTCCCGGAGATGTTTAATTGTATTTCCTATAGTTTTCCTAACAATTGTTTTATTATTTCTTTCTCAGGTGGAGCTTTGTTAGCCAGCACAATTTCCTCACCGTGGAATCCTGCGAGCACCGGGCCTCCTGCCGACACAAATGGCTCGGGCTCGGACACGAAGAATCTGGACGTGGGGGAGATTGACGATGTAAGTGATGTAAGTGTGTCATCGTTTATTTATTTTTTTAATTTTTTATTATAAGGAGTCGTGCATAAATTACGTAAGCATGGATTAGGCCCTTTTTGCACGCTTTATTCCATTTCGCCTAAACTTAGCTTATGAGTAAGATGTCAAATTTAGACCCCCTCCCCCCCCTAAATGTGCTTACGTAATTTATGTACGACTCCTAAGCATGGACTTGCATGTGAGCCCCATTCTGAATCCAATCAAATTTTTATTCCCTTCCAATTAATTTAAATTTATGGCCATTTGTAGTTATAATCAAATTTTAAAAAAAATATACAGTATATTCTGTCATTCGAGATTCATTTTGATTATTAATTAATTAATTAATTAATTAATTAATGACTAATTAATTACAAAAAATTTTCAAAAAAAACGAAGAAGCAAAAGCTGAACAAAAAGCTTCACGCTTAGCTTTTGCCTGAATTTAGTTTTATATTCCATTTTAAATTACAAATGGCCCTTTAATTTTTTTTTTTTTTTTTTTTTTTTTTTAAATTCAAAACAATTTTTTAAATTTTATTCTATTAAATTTCCCCATAGAATTTTAGGCACTCCCATATGTAACAACTCATTTTCCCCTTTCTTTGTTTACATTTGATCTGGCTTAATTTTTTTTTCTTAAAATTTTTAAAAGGACGACAAAGATCTGTCAGCGGCCGATGCGGAGGGCGTTTGGAGCCCGGATATCGAACAGAGCTTTCAAGAAGCCCTTGCCATTTACCCGCCATGTGGGAGAAGAAAAATTATTCTCTCAGACGAAGGAAAAATGTATGGTAAGTAATAAGTAAAAAAAAGTTGGCATTCGAAAAAAGAAATTATTAAAAAATAAATAAAATTTATCCCTCAACTTTTTTTTTTACTTTTTTCAAAGAAAACGATTCTTGTTAGTTCTTTTTTTTTTTTTTTTTTTTTTTTTAATTTCTTTAATTAAAAAGTATTTTATTATTCCATCCTAAACGATGTCGTTTTTACCCCCCCTTGTTTTTCTGAGAATTTTTAAATTGGCTTTTTTTTCATCCTTTGCCGTAATAGGATGTAAAGAGAGGACAATGCATTTGTTTGTAAACAAACGGATACTGCTTTTTTTTTTTTTTTTTAGAAGAGTGGAAATTGGGATACGTTTTTTTTTTACTTTTTACTTTAGCGAAACGTGATATCGTTATTTATTTTCGTTAGTATCGCTTTTAGTGTGAGTGAGATGATGCAGTTTACAGAAATAACTGGCCCTTGAAATTGACATGTAATTTTTTTTTTTTTTTTTTTACTTTTTAATTGATGTGTATTTTAGATTTTTCACGGTCTTCGAATTTTGCCCTGACCCAATAAATTTTATTAAAGCTTCTTTTTTAGGGATGGACATCAGTTTTTTTTTGAGTTTTCGAAAGAAAATTCGATTCTATTCTATCCTGTTTAGGACCAAGTCGATTTTCCAGTTTGAGTCAAGGTATAAACACGAGACAATTTTTTGACGATTCAAAATTGACAATCTACAGTTAGCTATTTTTTAAAATTTTGCATATGTAACGGTGCACCTAAATTTAGGCTCCAAAGACCTGAATTTTCAGAAAAATTGTTTTTGAAAAAAGAGGCGTGTTCAGCATTTAGTTGAGAATAAAAAATCCTTCAAAAAGTCAAGTTGATATGCGTCCGAATGCGATTTTCAAGTCGATCCAAGTTTCTGGTCGAATTTTTGTTGAAGTCGAATTGAATTGACTAGAGTCGAAAATTGAGTTGTTGAATTGAATGAAAAATTCGACTCAGATACAGATTCCTCGCGGGAATTTCAGGGACGAATTTTCCCGGGAACGGGAATAATATCAATTTCATCAACTTTTTGACCATTTATCACATAAATTTCAATATTTTATTCATATTTTCAATATTTCAGAAAAAAGTTATAAAAACCAGAATTTTTTTTCAAAGCGTGCCTTTCAATCAACATAGAAAAATTTTTTTCGACATGGCTCCGCTTATTTTCAAATTTGTTTCCCAAAAATATGCAAATTAGGGCTATTTTCTTTTCGCTTTCTAAATAAATTCTCGGCTTTCCCGGGGTTCCCGGGAAATTAAGTGTCAATTTCCCAAGAAATGACGATTTTCCATTCCCGGGAATCGGGAATTCCCGTTTTTGAAAAAAATATCTATCCCGGGAACGAGAATTCCCGTTTTCGTTAGCTTTTCATTTCTCGGGAGTCGAGAAATGGACACTTAAATTCCCGGGAATCCCGGAAAAGCCGAGAATTTATTAATAAGGCGAAAAAAAAATAACCCTGATTTTCGTTTTCTTGGAAAGTAAGTTCGGAAATAAGCGGAGCCAAGTCGAAAAAATTTTTTCTGTGCTTTTTAAAGGGCATGCTTTAGGCAAATTATGAAAAGAAAATTTGTTTTTTTTAACTTTTTCCTAAAATACTGAAAGTTTTGTGTGATGAATGGTCAAAAAGTTCATAAAACTGATATTATTCCCGTTCCCGGGAAAAAAACTTGTCGATCCCGGGAGTAGGGAATTCTTGAAAATGAGAAAAAATCCATTCCCGGGAAGCGGGATTCCCGGAAGTTACGAAAAAATTTTTCCGGGAAATTGTTCGGGAAAAAAACCGGGATCCCGGGAATTCTCGAAACGGGAATTCCCGGCCAAAACGGGAATTCTCGTTCCCGGGATTGATATTATTTTCCGGGGATGGAAAAACCGGGATCCCGGGAATTCTTGTTCCCGGGATTAATTTTTTTTTTCAAAAAAGGAAATTCCCGATTCCCGGAAATGGAAAAACGTCGGGAATTTGGAATCTCTAGACTCAGCTCTAATCTTTCCCGATGTTTCATAATTAAATTGGGCTTTTCCTGGATTTTCGATGTATGCATACTTCGAATTCGTTTGACAAATAATTGAGTTCGATCGCATATATGAATCGTAAATTTCAAAATCATTAATCACTGTACTTAATTTAGACTACAAAGAGGGAATAAAAAAAAAGAAAAAATATTCTGAGCATGATCCACGGTAAAAAGGGTGAGATTTTAATCGAATATACAACGTTAATTAAGCTTGTCAGATATTAATTGATTAATGTAAGGAGAATTTATTACAAAAAAGTTTTATTTTATCCGTTTTGTCCCAAAATCGGAACAAAAAAAGTAAAAAAAAAATAAAAAAATAAAACAAAAACAATTTTTGAAACCAAAGCTTGTTTTTCTGTCGTTTTTCCTTCGAGGACGATTTTAACAAGCTGAGGAAATAAAAAATAAATAAATAAAAATAACGACGGAACATTGATGTCCCCGGTAACGAAGATCCCTTTGAGCAAGCAATTTTATAACCCTAATTGATTTCTCTTTTCCTTCCTTTTAGTTACAACTTTTGTTTCAAAACTGTAAATGACTGCTCGATTTGGGTTGTTGACCAGTCAATTAAGAGTCGGGGGTGTAAATGCATGTTTCCGAAATAGAATTTTAGAAACCAGTGGTTTCCATTTTTTTATTTTTCGTTCGTTCGTTCGTTCGTTCGTTCGTTCCTTCCCCGTTGTGATAATCTCCATTTTGCCATTTTCTCATATCCCCAAGTGTTACATTCTCCAAGAATCAAGCTTTTCTTTCTTTCTTTCTTTTTTTTTTTTTTTTATTTAGATTTTCATTTTATTCCTGGTGACGAGAGGGATTACCCATACAGATTTATTTCCTTCGTATTATAATTTTTTTTTTCTCTCTCTTTTAAACCCATTGTGAAAAAAATATAAAGATTCGAGGGTGCGAAATGCAGTATCATGCTTTATTCACTTTTTGGGGAATAAAATTTGTAAGATATAATTATCTCGAGGAGAAAAAAAAAAAAAAAGTTTTCTAGGAGAAAATCAAGTGAAGGAAAAAAAAAAAATAAGGGAACAGTGAAAACGATGAAGAACATTATTTTTCAAGAGTTTTGGGGGCGACATAAAGAAAAAGAAAGTTGCCGAGTCCCCGGATCTTTTCCAAGCAGCCCAACTCCTCCTCTTCCTCCTTTTTCCTGCCCCCTCCCCATCCTCCTCCTTGTCCCCCTCAAAAAGATCCCTGACAACGTCCAGAAGTGACCGCGCGCTCGGCCAGTTTCTCCAGGGAAATTCTTGTCAACCGTCAATTCAATACAGAGCTTCCAAGTCAGAAAAAGGCTTAATAGTCGAACGTAGGATCATTTAAATATGCCGATATTGCATTTTCGATATCCCAGGTAATCAATAACAATGAATTCCGACGTCAACTACATCATTTAAAATTTGATAGACTCTCGTAAATTGAAATGCTGTGCTTTGGAATAAAAAAAAAAAAAAGAAAGAAAAAAACTGAATATTTTTAATATCACTTTTTTTTTTTTTTTCTTGCAAGGGTTTGTTCATTAGCCATAACTATTTTGAATATTCTTTTTCTTTTTGATTTATGGTTTTATTTTTTTTATTTTATTTATTTATTTATTTATTTCCGAAACGTTGAACCGGTTCATTGCCTCTGCCGCGGTAGCTTGCAATTGAAATTTAAATGATAGCCAAACCATTTTTTTTATTAGTCCCATTAATTACGGAAGATATAGGACCACGTTTTTCTTGCTTCCAATTGTTCGACTTAAGATTCTCTTTTTTTAAGTTTTCTTAACGATAATCCAAAGCTTGGTGTTTTCTAATGGTTTCTAAATGAGGAAGGAGTCTGGTTTATTAGATTGCATACAGTTGCCGCTGTAGGTTTCTGTAATGCGTTTTCTTAATCAACTCTCGGGGGAACCAATTCTTATGAGGAAAGGTGAAAATGATGGAGGTTCTTAACTTTGGGTCATTTAAATATTACGTTTAAATGGGTCAATCAAGTATTACGTAATCACAATTTTCCATTTACTTGCCACCACCCACCCCACCCGGTTTTGGATTCTAAATTCCGGAGAATTTAGAATTTTAATTCCCAGATTCTCGGGATTAAAATAGTCTATTTCTCCCGGAATATTTAATAGACTATTGTGTATTTTCCGGTATTTTCCTGTTTACCGTATATTCCGTATTTTATAGTTCCCGATATTCGAGATCCCCGGATTGCAGTACCTACTCGAAGAAAAGACCAATATTTCGTGTAATTTTTCCCAGATTTTTTTTTTTTTTTTTTTTTTTTTTTTTTTTTTTTTTTTTTACGTTGGTCTACGTTTTGGGGCTCGGTCCTGGGGAAATCTGTGCGTCTGTCCGGGTGTAGGTCTGTTCGCACTAAAAGTTAATAATTAATTATTTTAATATTAAACTCTGAAAATTTTAAATAATATTTTGACTATTTTTTTTTCTCTCCACTTTTGGCCTTTTTTAATAGCAAAATTAGACGACATGAACGAAAGCAAGGGCTTAGAAAATTTCTTGTAAAATTTATTTAAAGGTTCTAGTTCCTTTACAAAACCGGCCGGTCAGCCGGGCGGTGAAAATTTTTTAACAATAAAAAAAAGTTTAATATTTTTTTTTTTTGATTCGGTATTTTACACATAAAAATGAGATCGGATCGGACCGAAACCGTGCGAAAACGCTTTGTTATATTTAAAAGGTAAAGATTCGTTATTGAAAACGTATGAAAAAGGCTTTACTGTGCCTAAATTTGATAATTTTTTTTAAATGTTTTCGAAAAAAAAAAAATAAAACGCCATTTTTCTTTTTGTTGTTGAAATAGTTCGTGGTTCCACCGCTAGAGCGCTGCACTAGTCTCTCGGAAATAAACATTTTTTTTTCGCGAAAACAATTAAATATTATCAAACATAAGAACTATTAACTGTTGTTCATGCATTTAATATCATGGAAATTTATCTCTGAACATAACGAAACGTTTTGGGTACGGTTTCGGTGCAGTTAGACCCCGTTTTCATGCATAAAATACTGGATTTAAAAAAAAATTTTTAACGTATTTTTTTATCGTTAAAATGTGTACACCGCCCGGCTAACCGGCCGGTTATGTAAACGAACTAGAACCTTAACTTTTTTTAAAGTTTTTGCTGTATTTTTTTTTTTTTTTTTTTTTTTTTTTCTAAGTAAAATTTACAAGAAATTTACAAGAAATTTTCTAAAAATATTTACAAATAAATTTCTGAAAGATTTACAAGAAATTTAAAGTTAAAATTTTATTTTAAAATTATACCGCATGAACCAAGGCATGGACTTAAACAATTTCTTGTAAATTTAACTTTTAAAAAAGTTAAATTTTAAATAATATTTTGACTATTTTTTTAAAACTTTAGACCTTCTTTAATAGCAAAATTAAACGAAATGAACGAAAGCAAGGGCTTAGAAAATTACTTGTAAATTTTATTTAACTTTTTTTTAAATTTTTGCTGCCTTTTTTTTTTAAAGTAAAATTTACAAGAAATTTTTTAAAAAATTTACAAGAAATTTCCTAAAAAATTAACAAAAAGTTTTCTAAAAAAATTTACAATTTACATTTTAAAGTTAAAAAGGTTTAAAATTGTACGACATGAACGAAGGCATGGACTTAAAAAAATTCTTGTAAATTTAACCTTTAAAAAAGTTCAATTTTAAATAATATTTTGACTATTTTTTTTTTTAATTTTTGGCCTTTTTTAATAATAAAATTTGAGGACATGAACGAAAGGAAGGACTTAAAAAATTTCAAGAAACTTAACTTTTACAAAAATCTTGCAGTTGCTAAAGCAATGACTAATGCTTATGCTTCTCCACTATGTCTCAAAATTGATTTTCAAAATTTCCGGAAGTACTGTGCTTTAATTATTCAAACGTGGATTACGAAAAAAATGCGCGACGTAGTACAACTAGCAGACTTCATTTTTAAAGCTTGGTTTAGAAGTCCAAAGTACATAGCATAGTACTTCCGGAAATTTTGAAAATTAATTTTTGATAATTAATTTTGAGCCATAATGGAGAAGCGGCATTAAAAATTTCTTGAAATTTTATTTAACTATTTTTTAAATTTTCCCCTTTTTTTGAAATATCTTTTTTTTTTAAAAAAAATATTAAAATTACACTACATGAGCAAAACAAGAACTTAGAAATTTTAAATAAAATGTTCACTACATTTTTTAATTTTGTCCTTTTTCCTTTAGCCAAGAATATGAGCCAAAGCAATGTTTTAATATTAAAATTTTAACTTTAATGACTTTAATTAAAATTTTGACTAATTTTTTTCAACTTTTGACCTTTTTTATCAAAAACTTTAAGTTCTTTTCGTGCCAAGAAAAAAAATTATATTTTTATCAAAAAATTCGAATTTTTTGACCAAAAACGAGCAAAAAAAATGCCTTTAAAAATTGTTTCATTGTTTAAATTTAGCAATATTAGGACAGTACCCCAAAGACATAGTCGTGCGTAGGGATATGCCCCCATATCCCAGTCTGATTTTACTTTTAGAGAAGACAAAAAATATTATATTATTATAATAGGGCAGTTTGTATCCACAACCATGAATTTGGGAATTTTTGGTCAAATTCACTCCAAATCTTTGACGAAAATGAAACCAACCGAATCCGCTGAATCCCAAACAGATTTATTTTTGATTATTCATTCGTTACAGCCTGAAAATGAATCATATCTAAAATTGCTAAAATCCGCGGAAAGATGAGCCAGACGTTAAGTATAAGTTTGGTGTGACAGTTTCATGATGTAGATCTTTTTGATTAGGGTCATGATTTCAGGTTAGCACCACGATAGGGTATGAATCATGACAGGTACACATACGCACGTTTTATGCCACAAGAATAGTGGCGTAGGGAACTCTCGTCATGAAATAATTGTTGTGGCGTATCCCTCAGACCTGTAAGTTGGCATTTAGCAAGCTGAACGGTTCGGGAAACTTTTGACTTCCCCGTTCCTGAAATTCCCGGACTTTTTTTTTCGAATCCCAGATTTAATTTTTAAGAATTTCATTCTTTTTCGCTGAGAAGTCCTGGGAAAGTATTACGAATTTTTTAGGAATCTTGAAAAAATTTTTTCGCCGATTTTTAACCCCCCCAAAATTTGAGATGTCTAGTGTCCGACCAAGGGGGTGAATTTTTAAAATTTCATTACATCGTCGCAAAACGTTTTGCTGGTTATTTAGGTCTCTGATTTTGATTCTGGCGTCGGTTTTTAAAAATCCAAAATGGCGGATCCAATATGGCGGACATATTTTTTAGAAAATCAATTTTTTTAATCACAAAGCTCCTCTGTTTGACTGCTTTTGCAGCTGCCTTACTATTCCAAAGGCGAAATTAAAACAGTCAGATTGAATCATTTTCTGGAATATTTTCCTTTTAAAATTTTCTCAAAGCAATATTGCACGACTTTCATGCCCCGAAGAAAGGATATTCACTCCGAAGGGATATAACCTTTTATGCTGAGGAAGTTTGCCCACTTGACACAATCTACCGATTGAAGTTCATCGTGATGATTTTCAACATTGATTCGAAATCTTCGGAACGATCCAAAATTGAATTTTATCGAGTTGATTTTCTCCCTGGCTTTTTTTTTTTTTTTTTTTTTTCTCCTTCAAACGTCATGAATATTTCTTAAATTTCTTAAACAGCTGAAGGGCAATTTCTTCGTAATTATTTTTCTTGATGTTTCTCCTTTTTTTTTTTTTTTTTTTTTTTTTTTTTTTTTTTTTTTACTGTATTTGATTTTTGATTTTTCATTTCACATATTTTTTTTTTATTTTTACATATTTTTTGTCTCCGAATTCTGAAAAGATTTCACTTTTTTTCCACCCTTTTCTCCTCTCTCCCTTTAAATCGCTTATCAAGCTCGATCGTGCCCAATTCCCTTCTGTCAAAAAATCTTTCTATGAATAAAAAATATTGTATAAAAAAAAAATATATATATATATCTTGCAAAATTTCAATTCCTTTCCAACTTCAATTTTCTCGGACGTACCATTAGAGCTAAATATTAAAACGTGATATGTACTTTTTTTTCTTGTATGCTTTTTTTCCTGTTGGGAAGGAAAAAAAAAAAAAAAAAAAAAGGAACCGAATTTTTTTATTACTGGATTGTTTGATTTATACAGAAATCATTCCTCCTTTTCTTTTAATAAAATTTAAAAGCAAATCGATTTGATTATTAAATTTTTTTTTTTTTTTCCAAATGGATTTATAATTATTTTTTCAATATGAAAAACCCATTTCTTATTTTTTTTTCCCTCCCTTTTTATTTTGATGGAAATCGCTTCTTATTCGGTTGTAACTTCGGTCGGATGTCATAATTTTTTTCCTGGATGGTTAGATTGCAGATAATTTTCCCCAAAGTGGGAGAATCAACTTCTCTACGATTTAATTTCGGTGGAAGGGGAAGGTAGAATTTTTCATTTTCGATATTCTTGGAAAAATAGGACATGCTGACGCGGAGGGGATGGGGACCGGGGGGGTGGGGGGTTAGATTTATCTCTACAATAGGGTAGAGTGGCTATCTGAGATGTTCTGTTGTTATTCTGAAGGTCAAGACGTCTCAGCAGGTGTTGCTATGGTGACGTCACTGGTGACATCCGGTTACGACTGCCCATAAATATTGAATTCTCTTCAGCCTTTCCAACTTAACATTTTTTTTTCCTTTCTCTTCCCCTTTCCCTCATATATTTACTTTTTTTTTAACGCTCTCTTTTTTTTTCTTCCTTTTTACGAAATCGCACCAATTTGATTTTGTCGTTAACGGTCCAATACAATTGACCCAAGTCGACTCCTCAGGGAATTGAGAAAGACTTTCTTTCTTTCTTCCTTTTTTTTTTTATCAATGGCTTTGTACATTCAGGATTATTGTTATTTTCCGCCTTCGGGTTTTCCGAATTGCTTACAATTTATCTTACGGAAAGGTGAAAGATTTTCAATCGGATTGATGAATAATGACAAAAATGGAATCAAAAGCCGGGAGGTGACTTGAATTTTATGGAATGAAATAATTTTGAACTCGCAAAGCTTGGTTTTTGCCGTATGTAACCAATATGTTGGCTTCCATGATACGAAATAAAATGAAGTTTGAACTTGACTCATCTTCAGCACCAGTAAAAGCATTACCTACGATTATCTCGACGATTAGGGGTCATTCAATTATTAACGTAAGCACGTTCGGGGGGAGGAGGAGGTCTGGGAAAATCTGACTATTGTAGGGATGCCCGACGAGATGAGAAAATGAGACGAGAAATAACCAAAGTCTGGTTTTTGGCTGATCAAGCTGCAAGGTTTTAAAACTAAAAACTAGAAATCTTGACGAAGAGACGAGAATCTCGTGAGAGAATGAGACGAGACATTTTTCGGGAAATGGCAAAAATTTGGTTTTTGACTGGTCAAGCTGCAAGGTTTTAAAACAATGAACGAGAAATCCCGCTCTCATGAGATTTCTCGTGTGACTTCTCGTACGAGAAATAATATGAGAAATTGGGATTTTGGTCTCCTTGGTGCAAAACTTGTCGGGAAACAAAATTTAAGCCAATTTCTCGGACACTTCTCGTACGAGAAATAATACGAGAAATTTTATCTTTTGACTCCTTGGGGCAAAACTTGTCGGGAAACGAAACCAATTTCTCTGACAGTTTTTGGAAGTCTCGTCGTGCACCACTATTGTTTACAAGGGAGAGATAAGGGGGTTGGTAAAATCTTTGGTAAGAAGATAATAATCGATTTGAGGGGGAGTCTGACACTGACATCTTACGTAATTTAAGGGGAGAGAATTTTCAAAGAAAGTACTTTAGCTTACAAGAGGAGATGAGGGGTCTAAAATTTCCAAAATTAGGCTTGCGTAGTACTTGAACTGTCCCTTACTACTGATGTTGCTAACTATACTACCGTTACTGCTGCCATTAACGCCTAGCATAACCATCATTGTTAGTTCTAGTACTACCATTACCATTACCAATATCTTCAACGCTCTTTATGCTTTTACTGCTGTTACTGCTTCGTCGGTATCATCTCAAATTTTCCTCGTTATTACCACTACCATTCCAATCAGTTCCACTTTCAGCATTATTATTTATTTTTAATTAATTTCCTGTCTTTGTATCCCCAAAGTCAGAGGAATATATTTAAAATGTTTAACAAGGACTTATAAAACAAGACCCTGCAGTACTAAAAAGTGCGCGCTGGCAATCGACCATACAATTACTACCATTATTACCATTATTATCACTCCTATCGTCGCGCTTGTTGTTACTGTTTCCGTTGTTGTTGTTGTTGTTGTTGTTATCACTACCACCAGGCCCGCCATTTGTATTACATGTATTATCATTACCATTACTATTACTATTACTATTACTATTACTATTACTATTACCATTACCATTATCACTTGCTGTCTCCATCCTCAATATTGCTGCTGCGGCGGTTGCACAATTATGACCAGTGTCACTGTTATAGATCGATATCGCAACACTCAGCACTATTACTTCCACAATCATTAATATTACTACAGGGGGTCGTGCATAAATTACGTAAGCATGGGTTAGGTCCTTTTTGCACGCTTTATCCCATTTCGCCTATGCTTAGCTTATGAGTAAGATGTTACATTTGGACCCCCTCCCCCCCCTAAATGTGCGTACGTAATTTATGTACGACCCCACAGTATTGCCACTGCTATTACTGTTACTATTACTATTACTGTTTCTGCTACCATTACTATTACTACCTTTACCAAATCATGATCATCATCATCATCACCACCAACACCAACACGCTCATCACCACCGTCATTATTATCTTCATCGTCGTCGTCGTCGTCATCACTATCATTATCACCATCATCATCATCACTATAATTATCATCATCACCATCATCGCCATCATCATCACTATAATTACCATCATCATCATCACCACCACCACCAACATCAACACCAACACGCTCATAATCATCATCATCATCATCATCAACATCATCATCATCATCATCATCGCCATCACTATAATCATCATCATCATCGTCGTCGTCGTCATCACTATAATCATCATCATCATTATTATCACTTTTACTATAATTGTGATCTTAACAATCACATTCACCTTCTTATCCCTTCTTGTTTAACTCAAGCATGTTCAGTCAGGCTTTGACATGTTAAGACAGTCTTCAGTTACAATGATTCCCATTCCGGATTACCTATGGACGTCAGTCCATGTTCAGACAATTCATAACTTCTATTTCTACAGGTTGCTTTTAAAAAAACAAACAAACAATGCAGCACAACCAACAACTACCAACAAACAACAACAATACCAATAATAATGACAACAACAAACAAACAATAGCTACCTACCAACGCCACAGTCTTGGCTTTGCTGCGTCCACTTTTCCGTTGTTCCGTCATGTTTGTCACTAATATCGGGCGACGTCGTTCGATGCATCCCTATCGATAAAATCTCTGATCCTTGTTATCGAGCAACATTCAAAGTTTTTCCCAAAGCAATTATTAATCCTCCCTTCTTCCTTATTCCTTTTCCCCCGTCCTCTCTACCTCCCCTTCTTGGCTTCCCCCCCCCCCTTCCCCCCGCTTCACTCTTTTAAAACGTTGAACAGTAAATACAGGTGATGTGAAGTGAGAAAGCTGAACGTTAGAAAACGTTGAAAGGGAAAATGTTTTACCCTCTTTGAATTATTACAAAGTTAAAATTTATATATCTAGTCTGCGCTATGGTTTTAACAAAGTTGAAAAGCGCTAAAGAGATTCTATCTTTTCAACTTTTATATTAAAAAGATTTTCCCGAGATGAAAATTAAAATTTGTGTTTCTTGAAGGAGTCCGTTGGAAATGAGATGTCTTTTCAATATAATCCTTTTTGGCTTTTACCTTTTTTCCGGAGAAAAAAAAAAAAAAAAAAAAAAAAGAAGAAAAACTTTCAAGGGAATAAATTTTTTGCAATTAATATTTAAAGAGTTTTCCGGGTGAAAGGGAAAAGAGAGGGGAAAGAGAAGGAGAGAGGGACTATCACACTTTATTGGTAATTATTTTTTAAAGATCGATAATTTTTTTTTTTTTTAAGAAAAAAAAAAAAAACTTTCGGAGGTACGTTGAACGATTTAGCTATGGGAAAAAAGGATTTTCCGACGTCCGCCCGTTTAAGATCCCTTAATTTGAATTGAAAATCGATCGAGAAGTTGGAAAATTTTCATTTGCAATTCATCTCCGGGATGTATTTTCTTAATCGGATGGTTTAATCACTACATAAGTTAAAAAGGGGTTCGTCGATTGGATGGAGAACAAAAATTAAAAAATAAAGGGATGGCTCGGGATTAATATACGATTTTATTAACGGCGTTTTTATGACCCAAATATGCCCGAGAAAAAAAAGTTTGATTGAATCCGAGTTCTGAAAGTTGTTAAAAAGAGGGAGAAGGGAAAATGATTTTTCGCTGTATTTAGTTGCTTTTGATTTTTGGAGCCCTTGGCATTTGGTATGAATTTTCGATTTGGGTTAAGTTGGTTTTAAGGACTAATTTTAGGATCCTGAATCGAAAAAATTGCTTGAATATCGAAAGTATTGTTTTTTCTAAAAAAAAAAAAAACGTAAAAAATGACCTAAACAAAACGAGCATTTGTTGTAACTTTTCACGGTTTTTTGAAAAATCCTTTATAAAATTGAAACGAAATTGGAATTTAACTCCCATTAGTCCATCTAACCCTCGTGGCTCAAAAATCTCAGGGACTAGTTTGGTGTCGATTCCTTGGGTCTTTTTCGAGCAGCGGTCGATAAAGTAAAAATAGCCGAGATGATAGCCAATCTTCGTCGAGGAGCTGGCACTTAAAAGAAGAAGAAGAAGTCCATCTAAAATATCGATTCTGATTACTTACGTCCTTTTCCCGTTCAATTCGGTGCCAAAATAAGGTATTTTAGAATCAGGCAAAAAATTTAAATGTAAACAAATTTTGCGCCTATTTTAAAACACGAGAATGTCAGTCCAGCACGATGAAAATAATAATAATGACTCCACTTCTACCTTAAGTTGGAACTACGGCCGTGCGCAGACATCTTTGTTTACAAATCTCAACGACCAATCAAAAAGCGCCTCGCGTACAAGTAGCGCTTACGGTGGTAGAAAGGAAGAACTTTTAGCGTAGTTAAACGAGACAAGATCTTCCATGTATAAGGGATAGGAGTTTCCGGACCTGTCTATACGACCGTGCTCGATGTTATGAGGTGCATTACTCATTACTCGGCGCTGTATGTACTGAAGGGTCATTAGTTGAAATCGGCCAATTTGATTGGTTGAACTGCTGTTTCCAAGAAAAGGTGCATTATAAAATTTTATAACTCTATAACGTTTTGGCCGATTAGAAAATTTTTTAACTATTTATAAATTTTTATAATTAAAATTTTTAAGTGAGCAATATATTTATTTTATGCTTGAATTGCACTATATTTAGCATATGGGGATTTTATAGGCTCTTTTTTAAACATTTTTCATGAGAAAAAAGGAGGGAAAAAATTACAGTTTTTTGGAATAGAACCCGAGCCTCGTGGTCGACTTACCAGCCGCCTTTATCCACTACATCACTTATCAACTGGTTTTTACAAGCGGCAATATGGTTCTTAAGTTGCCAATTATTTTGACTTATAATATTTTTCAGATTTTTGCGAATTTTCGGTTTATTTCTTGTATTTTTAATTTGACTAAGGCTCAAAAATAAAGAAAAACAAATAGGAAAATTCGGGAAGCGTTAGAAGAAAATAAAAAAACTTTAAAAAGCTGAAAATAATTTTTGTTATAAAATTTTATAACGAAGTTTTAAGTTTTTAATAACTCAATTTTATAACACACTTTTTCTTGGGTTACCAATACTATATTAAATTTTTCCAAAAACATCCGACAATTAGAACGTTCCAAAACGTCCGCCCGGGCCCGTAGCCAGAACGAAGAGCCAGGGGGGGCAGTGTGGCTTGTTAAGGGGGGCAATAGGCCTTCATTCCCTATACCTGTAATGTTTAGCCAATTCACTCCAGGGGGGCACCGAGTCAGCCCAGGAGGGGGGCAACGCCCCCCCTGGCCCCCCTTGGCTACGGGCCCGCGTCCGCCATATTGTGGGAGACAATATGTTTTAGGTTGGGTTTGCGCAAAGTCCCTAAAAACCGACAGACTAAGAGACCAAAAATCCGTAAATTTAAAGATTTTTGACTGCTTAAGTTTTCGGTTTTTAGGGACTTTGAGAAAAGCCATCCTAAAAAATATCTAGTCTCCAACAATATGGCAGACGTTCCAATTGTCGGACACTGCCGTATATAGCATTGGTAGGGCTTGAAAAAAGAAGAACGCGCCAGCACGAGTACCAACTTTAAAATTCAAAATATACCACAATTACGTCAAAATTATATTTGCCGCTTTTTAATTTTTTCAAAATCTCAGGTTTTTCTTCAAATTTCCGGAATTTTTTTCTCAAATCTGTTTCTTTGGCCCTTCCTGATTTTCATTAAAATAATATTCTTATGAAGTAAAGAACTTATTTTAACCAAAATATGCCTCACTCACTTTAACGCTTAACTTCCCTAGCCTGATCATTCTAAAGATTTAAAATTTCTTACAAATCCGAAATAAAGATTTATAAAAGTATTTTAAATATTTTCGATTTTTTTTTTTTTTTAAATATTAATCTTGACCGTGAATTGAAGAACCCTCCACTAAAAAGCTCATTGATCACATTACACTTTTACACGGTTCCGTGAGCTTTTCTTTTTTAAATCCGCTCCCACACCCCCGCTCCGCTTTCTCGTTTTCCGAAATTGAATCAGGGCACCCTGGGCAATTAATGCCCGGGTTTACCGGTTATTTAATCAGGGGGGAGATGAAGCAATTTCTATGCTAATGGAAAAGAAAACACGTTTGCAAATGAGCGAAAAGAGAAACAGTATGATCTATATTAAAAGTGAGGTTAAAAGTCACGAAAATGATGGGGGCTAAAACTAAAGCTGTAAGCTTTGGTTCATTCCCGTCGCAAAAGGAAGGAAGGATTCTCAGGGGGTAGTTTTAGGGGGTTGAGGGACTTTGGAAACTATGCGAAGAATGTGCAATTAGTGCGCCGTTCCAAGCAACAGAAAAGGGAAGGAGAGGGCGATGTTTCGAGTGTAAAGGAAGAAAATGAAAGACGGTGGGAATTGGCGTGGAGGGCGGGCGGGGGGGAAGTGGATGGGAAGTGTTGAAGGGACGGTTTTCAGAGAGAGGGATGCATGAAATTATAGGTCAAGTTTAAAAATATTTAAGTCTCGTTTTTAGCTGTTGATAGCTTGAATTCTTGAGATTCATTCTTGTCCGAAAAAAAAAAAAAAAAAAGAAAAGAAAATGACCGACTATCCTCGTTTTTATTTTTTCGATCGATTTTTACCGTTGAAAAATAAGAAGAAAAAAAATCGACGTTTTTGATATTTAACGACTGGAAAGTTTTTCAATTAGCACGTGCTAAAAATTTCAAAAAAAAAGTCCTATTTGGACAGGATTTCGACTTGGGTAAACAAACCCGCTACTTTTTTTTTTGCGGAATGGAAATAGTTTCATGCTATTAAACAAAATGAATTCATTATCATTTTTTTTATTTTTTTTTTATTTAAGATTAAAACTCCTTTCGTCGATTTTTAAAAAATGAAAAAAATTAATTATTGACGAGGCTTAGAAAAAATTCGGGGACTCGGTAGGGACATATTGAGTTGGTGATTTTTCAAAAAGCAGTGCCGAACGGCGCTATGACTTAACCAATGATTTCGACGACAATTCCTACGTCGTTAATGACGTCATTCAATGACGTATACGTTTCTAGTTGATTACGCTTCATCGGTGCATTAAGAAACGACTTGCAATGTAGCAAAGGAAAGAAATGTTATCGCCTTTATCGCAAACAGGAGGTTTAAGCAATTTTTTTTGCGCAAAGATGTTAAAGGCTTTGGCGAATAGCCTTTAAAAAATTTTTTTTCTTTTGCTGAGAAAGATTGTAAATAATGCGGTTTGATTAACAATCCGGATCTGGGTTTTTGTAAATTAACCGCAAAGCAGCAGGTTTAAACCTGGCGCGTTGTCCGTTATGTTTGTAAACAACCCGCAGAGCAGCTGGTTCAAACCTACGCGTTGTCCGGTATGTTTGTAAACAACCCGCAAAGCGGCAGGTTTAAACCTGTCGCATGGTCCGGTATGTTTGTAAACAATTTGCAAAGCAGCAGGTTTTAACCTGTCGAGTTGTCCGGTATGTTTGTAAATTACCCGCAAAGCATCAGGTTTAAACCTGTCGCGTTGTCCGGTATGTTTGTAAACAAACCAGAGAGCAGCAGGTTTAAACCTGTCGCGTTGTCCGGTATGTTTGTAAACAACCCGCAAAGCAGCAGGCTTAAACCTTTTGAAGCGATTCAATTTTTTTTTTTTTTTTTTTTTGTCAGATAAATTGTTTTTTCCTTATTTGGTGCTGAAATGGCTTTCTTGCTGATTACATACGTCCTAGGGAAGAAAATATTTTAATTACGATATTAAATGCCCCGGCATTTATTATTTAAAGGGAAAAGGTTTCCCATTACGGCAGATAGACGGTTTTGATTAACGACCCAAAGCGAAATGATCGAACGGTTGTTCTGTTGTGTTGTATCTTATTTATCCAATGAAATGTTATTGCCTTATTTGCAAAGGGAATGAAAATTGATTTTCCTTTTATTATACTGTAAAAAAAGGGTGGGGGAAACTAGGAAATTTGCACTTGAGTTGCATGTCTCCTTTCTTTTTTTTTTTATGTGTTTAAGATATATCTCTTTTTTGTAAGGGTCTAAATTGCGTTCAAGCACCTTTTTTTTTTTTTTTTTTTTTTTTTTTTTTTTTCAAGCCTGCGAGAATTTTTTTCAATCTAAAAAATTTTTTCTTTATCTGATTAAATCCGAACCTCCTCTTTAAGGACATTGTTTTTGATATTCCTATTTGTCGTTTTGCATGTTTGTTGACATTCCCCGCAACGTTTTCATAACAATTGCTCGGATTACTGGCGACGGAATCGCTTTTAATTTTCAACATCTTATCGGGCTTGATATCATCGATGCTTTGTCCTTTCTAAACATTCTATTTACAATTTTCCAAAGGTAAACTACCGAGGCCGTAGCCAGCTTCTCGAAAACTCCCGACAACGGCTCCAAGTTGCTGGGCAAAATTTTTTATTGGCCCCTGAGACCCTTAACAATGGACTTTCCCTTTGAATCGCCCTTTCGCCCTAAAATTCTCTCCTCCTGTATAATTTTATTAGAATGTATAAATTTTCCTTTCACCGTCGGATTCATTCGATTTTGAAACTTTTTACCTTATGTCCCCCGGATCCGAAATAGAATTTACATCTTGTTGTTTTTATTATATTATATATACCTACGAATGGCTGGCTACATCATGGAAATGATTCCCCCCCTCCCCCCTTTTTATTAATGCTAATAATATTTTGCTTCAAAAAAGAGGGATGGTAAATGGATGATTTTCCATATTGAATAATGCGATCCCCAGCTTCCCCTCCTTTTTGATTTAACATTAACTATGTCGTCGGTTTGATCGAATTTCCTGGTAAATTAATTTTCGTTTTAATTGTATTTTAATTTTTTTTTTCCTTTTTGTTTTTTGCAGGAAGGAACGAACTGATAGCAAGATATATTAAATTAAGGACTGGTAAAACGAGAACGAGGAAGCAAGTTAGTTCCCATATACAAGTGTTAGCTAGGCGAAAACTGAGGGAAATCCAGGCAAAACTCAAGGTAGTGAGTATTATTTAAGTTCAAAATTATTTACACACATTTGCTTTTTTTCATTTTATTATTTTTTTATTATTTTTTTTTTTTTTATTTTAATTTTAAATTTTATTTTAAAACCATTCATTGTTAATTCAAATTGTAAACTGAAGGATATCCAATTATTTGTTTGAATTTTGTCCTTCGTCAGTGGCATCGCTAACTTTTTTATCAGAGGTCCGAAGCCAGTCAAAAATGGTTGGAATATGCAAAGTGGAATGCACCGGAATGGCGAAATTTTTGACGCTGGTGCTGGTGCCGGAGCCGATTCAAGCGTGCTTCTTTGGTGTCAGAACCACCATCAGTTTTGTCAATTTTTTGACGTAGGACTACGTCTTACCCCGTAACCCCGCAACCTGGGAACTTTGTCTATGGCGTCCGTGAGGCGTCACACGTTCGCAAATTTTAAACATTTCGAAAATTTTTAACTCATTTTTGAAAGTTTTCAAGTAATTTTCGACAAAATTTTTAACTCATTTTGAAAATTTTCGACTATTTTTGAATAATTTCGATTAAATTAATTTAATTTTTGACCCATTATTGAAAAGTTTTTTGAAAATTATTTGAAAATTTTCGACTATTTTTGAATAATTTCGATTAAATTAATTTAATTTGAATTAAATTTTCAAATTTTTGACCCATTTGGTCAAAATTGAGGTAATTTGATTAAAATTTTAATATTAAAATAATAATTTACGAGTAAATAACGAATATTAACTAAAATTAACGGAAATTATCGAGAATTCACGGAAATTAACCAAAAATTTAAATTTTTTAATTTTTTGTCAGAAAGTTTCTTTTAAATTTTTTAGAAAGTTTCTTTTAAATTTTTGAAAAGTATCTTATTAACTTCTTATGGGGGGGGGGGGGTCCGCGTAAGCGTAGGTGTCCGCGTAACTCTGGTGTGTTTTGATTATTTTAATTAACTTAATTTAACTTAAAAATTAACTTAATTTTCGAGTAATTTTTGAAAATTAAGAAAATTAATTAATTAATATTGATTTTATGTAAATTTATTAATTAAATAAAATTAATTTTCGAAAATTACTCGAAAATTTTGAGTAAAATTGAGTACAATTTATTCATTTATTTTCAAAATTAATGAAAAGATCAAAAGTTAGATCAAAAGTTATGGGCGAAATAACACCGAGACAAAATTGCCGCTCGAGCGAAGCGAGAGCGGCAATTTTGTCTCTCGCTTCGCTCGAGCGGCAATTGTCGAGGTGTTGGGGCCAGGTCAGATCTTCGAAAAACAAATCCCCAAAATAATTTTTCGGGGATTTAAAAAAAAAAATTGTCAAAATTTTAATTAAAATTTTCGAAGTTAAAACTTTATATATTTTATAATTTTAAAATTTTATATTATTTTTCGTTAATTTTTGAAAAAATTAACGAAAAGATCAAAAGTTAGATCAAAAGTTATGGGGTTTTGCCGAGGGTGAGCTCGTAAAACAATAAAATTTTCGACCGAAATTTTACAAAAGTGACAAATTTTGCTCGAAAATTTCACCGTTAGGATATAAAAGCTACAAATTTAAGTCGAAAATTTCCCACTAGTGACAAGTTTCGCAAAACTAACACATCTGTGAAATTTATAACAAATAAACAATAAATTTAAAAAAAATTTAATACAAAACTAACAAATTTCGGTCGAAAATTTTACACAACTGACAAATTTCGTGGACAGTACAGTGAAATTTTCGACCGAAATTTGTTAGTTTTGTATTAAATTTTTTTGGAAGTGAAACTTCTTATGGGGGGCCTCAAAATGAGTGACTGAAGTGTCACAGTTTAGGCTACATGTCGCAAAGAAGGGACTTTAAAAGTTTTTGAGAGAAAAAAGTGAAACTTTTTACAATTAATGTCCAAAAATGAAATATTGAAGGAACGCTATTTTTCGCAAATATTTCGAATTTTTCGTTAATCTTTTAAATTTTTCATTATTTTTCGTTAATTTTTTAAAATTTTCGTAAATTTTTAGAAAGTTTTCGTTAATTTTCGTAAATTTTTCTTTAATTCATCATTAGTTTTTCTAAATATTCCGTTAAATTTTTTAAATAACGGAAATTATGGATTATTTTTTTGATAAAAAAAGATCAAAAGTCATGGGCGAAATAACACCGAGACAAAATTGCCGCTCGAGCGAAGCGAGAGCGGCAATTGTCGAGGTGTTGAGGCCAGGTCAGATCTCCGAAAATCAAATCCCCTAAAAATTATTTCGGAGATTTCTGCATTTCAAATATTAATTTAATTTTTAAATAATTAAAATAATTCTTTTTTGATTCATTATTATTTTTTATTCCTTGCTTTAAATTGTAAAAGTTTAACTATTTCAAATGTTCATGTTTAACTATTTCAATTTTTCATTTTTTTAATGGCAATTTTTCTCGATGCCAATGTTCTTAATAGCAATTTTAATGACGTATCCACGAAAAATCTTCCGGCGTGTGGTCACACAGCCAACTCGGGGTTTTTAAAACGAATGTTGGTTTAGGTTGAAAATAAAATGGTTGAAAAAAGGGTGATTTTCAAAAACGAATTTTGAAAATGGTTGAAAAAGGGTGATTTTTAAAAAAAAATGGAAAAAGGGCAATTGGGCGATTTTGGGCAATTTTAACTCTGGTGTGTTTTTTATTAAAATTTAAGTAAGTAAAAAACAATATCGAAAGTTAGTTTTAAAAAATCCAAAGTTATTTTAAAAATATCGAAATTTAATTTTAAAAAATCCAAAGTTATTTTAAAAATATGGAAAGATAATTTAAAGGTATCGAAAGATTTTTTGAAAACTTCGAAAGGTATTTTAAAAATATCGAAAGTCATTTTACAGAATGTCAAAGTTGGATTTGGAAAACTGATTGAAAAAGTTAATGTTGAAATAATCAGATTTCAAAAACAGAGCTAGACGTAGTCCTACGTAAATATACGGGTATGCCAACATAGCCTGCTTCATTTTTTCTTTTTTTTCTCTTCAGAAAAAAAAAATTAAATTAGCCGCTTATTGTAGTGCTGGTCAATACAATCGACCGCGTAATATAGTCAAAACTCGTGGCCTTTGTCAATTATATTCAGCATTGCGATCGGGACGTAGTTACAAAACCGATGCCAGCGCTGGTGCTGGCACCGATGCTGACTCCGGCCCCGGCCGGCTGAAATCTCGGATCGATGCCGATGCCGATGGCGATGCCGACTCCACCAAGCATCGATCATATCCGATGTCGCCTCTGATTCCGATTTTAGTAAAGAAAAAATCTTAAGAGTCATTCTAGACGATTTTTAAAATGAGAAGTCTGATTCCGATGCCGATGCCGATGCCGAGGCCGATTTCTAAAAATTAAAAAAAATCCGATTTCTAAAAATTAAAAAAAAAATTCGTTTTCTGAAAATTAAAAAAAAAATTCGATTCTTGATAATTAAAAAACATAATTCAATTTCTGATAATTGAAAAAAATCCGATTTCTAAAAATTTAAAAAAATCCAATTTCTGAAAATTAAAAAAAATCCGATTTCTAAAAATTAAAAAAATCCAATTTCTGAAAATTAAAAAAAATCCGAATTCTGAAAATTAAAAAAAAAGTCGGATTTCTGAAAATTAAAAAAAAAACCTGATTTCTGATAATTACAAAAAAATAATCCGATTTCTGATAATTTAAAAATAATAGGGCGATCGGTAGTCCATCGGTAAAACTCTCGACTGGCACGCGACAGACCCGCGATCGAGTCGAGGTTTTACCAGGCATTCACCTCTGATACTTTTCATGAGTTATCATGTGAAATCATATCGTGAAACCCTACACGGTTCGGAACACGTGTCTAAATATAGTAGGTCCCTCTCAGTTACCCACTAATGAGAGTGGTAATTCTTGCACCCTTTGTAAAGAGTAGAAAAGTAAAAAGAAATTTGGAATGTAGTGGGTTAGGGCCGTAAGACTACCTCCCCTAAACTTCATTGTAGAAAGGGTAGAAATCAACCAATCAATAATTTAAAAATAATCCGATTTCTGAAAATTAAAAAAAATAATTCGATTCCTGAAAATTTAAAAAAAATGTGATATCTGAAAATGAAAAAAAAATCCGATTTCTGAAAATTAAAAAAAAATTGATTTTTTTTAATTTGCCAAATGATTGATGACAATTGATGATGATGACAATTGATCAGCGGCGGGCATCAGCTTCAGACCCCTGCTTTTTTTTGGAGTGGGACCTCGTCTTACTGATGCTTAATTCTGTACCCTCCCAATACCTTTTTTTATTATGAAACTTTATTTTCATATGCAAAAGGCCATTAAAAATTATTTTAGCGAGGCTTTTCTAAAAATGTTTCCTATAATGAAAATCGGCCTAGCTGTCGGCCTAGCTGTCGGCCTAGCAGGGGATAGTATTGGAAAGTTTTTCTTCCTACTTCCTTCTTAAATTTTATCGAAATTTTATCTGTCGGGCCAGCAGCCATCGACCCTTATAGGTGGTGTGTGAAAGGGGCCTACTATATTTGGACACAGATTCCGAATCGTGTTGGGTATCAGGACATGATTTCACATGATCTCATGACAAGTATCAGAGGTGAAGGCCGTGGTGTAAAACCTCACGGACTGGGAATTTTTTAGGGCCTGAGCTACTGTCTGGAAAGGGCTCCAAATTTTTCAAAAATTTAAATGCTGACAAGAATTAAGGGCGCCAGGGTGGCACATCCAAGAAGGCGCATTTCCACGGTAGCTCGGCGCCCCTGTCCAGTATCCATGCCGAAATCATAGGTGTGATCTTGCTCGTTTGCCTTCCGCGTGCAAGTCGAGACTCGATCCCCTTCTGCTGTTACTCCCCTGAGTTTCTTTCTTAGTAGCTGCTACTCCTCCAGTTCTTTTTGTAATATTAAGCTTACATCTCAGTGAACGTTAACAATGAATGGTTTTACCACTCGCGAAATATAATATGGAAAGGTACTGAATATGCAGGTGTAATAATAATAATGTGTGTAAAAAAATAAAGCACGTTTTACTACTAGAACTTCATTCATTCTTTATTTTTTGTTCGTGAAATTTAGAAGGGCTTTGCTGACGCATTTATATAAAGAATATAAAAAGTATTACATGGAGATAAATCAGTCTCAAGATTTTTGTACATAAGTTTTGTTTTACATCTACACACTTTGCATTAACGATGACTGACAAAAAGCAGGATATTTCTCTTATCAATTTCATTTTTTTTTTTTTTCATCGTGTGAATTAATTTACTTCTTTTCTTCTTTTTCTTGGAAATGATGTGAATTAAGTCGTTCATACCTTTTCATATCCTGAAAATAAGAAACTTGTATTTTTTTTAATTTTATCCACATCCTTTCATTTTATCACATACTTTTTTGTTATTATTTCGGGCTTTGTTTTATGGGTTGTTTCTCTGTCCCTTTCCCAGGACCATGCAGCCAAAGAAAAGGCCTTGCAGACCATGTCCAGCATGAGCTCCGCCCAGATTGTTTCTGCGTCGGCCCTTCATGGAAAAGCGGCCCTACCTGTCTCCTATCCCGGAGCGGTAAGTTATTGTTACTGCTCAAAGTCTTTTTTTTTTTTTTTTTTTTTTTTTTTTTTTAAGAAAATTTTTTTTAATTTAAAAAAAATATCACTGCGCTTTTTTTAAGCACTAGAAATTTTTTTTTTGTTTATTGAATTAGTTTTTCGCTGACGCCTTTCGTTTGAATTTTTTTTTTTTTTTTGCAAGGCTGATATCGTAAAATACAAAGGGATAGGCGGGGGGGGGGGGGGGGGGGAGACGGTCGTTTTTATTTTTGTTTTTAGTTTTGGACGTGCGGTCGAAAATTTCACTTACCTTTTGCAAAACGGAATGTAAATGGGGTCCGAGGTAAAACGTCGGAGAATCTGTTTTAATTCGTTCTAAAGAACTTTTAGCCCCGTTTTCCTCATATCCGAACCTCTTTCCCTCGCAACCTTTTCGCTCGCTTGCTTCCACCGCCCTTTTTTCGTACCCACCCCTCCTCTCCTCCTCCTCTCCCCCGCCCTCCTCTTCCTTACCGCTTCGTTCTTATCCTTTTCCATCCTCGGGAACATAACATGACCTGCCATTCCTACTTTTTGGATAACGACTTTGTTCATACTCTCCAAATTTTCACCCGGAATGGATCTGAAACATAATTATTACACAAAGGGCCCCCGGTCTCTTGCCTCTTCATTTTCCCGAAAAGCTTTTACAGATTGCGAATTTCAAATGTATTTTAATGTTCTTTCCTCCGTGAAAGGTTTAATTTTCAAAAGTTTTCCTCGTCTCCCACATCATTCCCAAAATTATTTTTTCCTTTAGCTTTTCTTTCTTTTTTTTTTTTTTTTTTTGTTTTGTTTGTATGTGTGTGTGTGTGTGGAAAGGGCTTTCTTCTATTATTAGCTTTTTCTGGATAACCTTAAAGGCGTCAGCAAAACCTAAGGGTGACTTGACGAGTAAAAAATTCGTCCGTCTTCACTTTTTTTCTTTTTTTTTTCTGAACTTTTTTTTTTTCTTAAAAGTCTTTTTTTACAAGAAAAACGTCACGCAAATTTTGCAACGCGATAATATCCTTAGAAGGATTTAATA
Organism: Liposcelis bostrychophila; assembly: GCA_037577465.1. Taxonomy (NCBI): domain Eukaryota; kingdom Metazoa; phylum Arthropoda; class Insecta; order Psocodea; family Liposcelididae; genus Liposcelis; species Liposcelis bostrychophila. The sequence goes on along the minus strand of CM075211.1, from coordinate 19,857,126 downwards.
ATGAAGTCATGGAGACCAAAAAAGAAAAGGGGGGAGAAAAAAAAGAGTGAAAGGCAGAAAACTCGGGGAGAAGGAAAAATTTTTGTAAAATAAAATTATTAAGCTAAATAATCAAAAGAATGTTGTCGTTTTCGCCGTTTTTGTTTACGGCGTTTGTATCTTTTTTTTTCCTCTTTCGCTCTTTTTTTTTTGTACATTTTTTCCCATTAGGAAAAATAAAAATAAAAATAAAAATAAATAATAAAACGCTGGGAAAAAGAGATACCTACCTTGTACTGGTTTTTTTTTTTTTTTTTTTTTTTTATCAAAAGCTTTTTTTTTGAAAAAAAATGCCTGAAAATGTAGATTACAAATGTTTTAATCTGAGTTAATCTAAATTGATATTAGATTTTTTTTTTTGTATGACACGATCGCAGGGTAAATAACGATAATTTTAAACCGCATTTGCAAGCGGCAAAAAAAAAAAAAAAAAATTAGGTTTTGCGTTATTATTTTCGGTGATTTCTAATGCTGGATTTTTATTTTTGTGATTTCAGTTTTGGCAGCCGGGCCTACAGCCAGGAACATCTCAAGAGTGAGTATTTTTATTTATTTAGTAATACGCGCTGTATATTTTTTTTTCTTTTTTTAATTGCAAAAACGTAGCCCCAAGCCCTGTGCGGGATGTTTTTATCAGCAAATGCATTTCGTTATTCATTGCATTATATCACTGATAACAGGTTTGATGTGTCATACATACATTGTTGCACTGGGAAAGTGGAAATTTCCCAGGGGCGTATTGGTTTATGATGAACTTGTTTTTTCGTTTTTTTTCTTTTTTTTCGATTAAATGTTAGAAGACTCCGATATCCTCCGTTTATTCTATGATCCAACCCTTTCTGAAAATCTGTCAAAGATTTCAATCCTTATGATCAGCTGCTGCCAGGAATCCGAATCCGATGCCGCTTTCTGATAATTTAAAAAAATTCGATTTCTGAAGATTTAAAAAAATTCCATTTCTGAAAATTAAATAAAATTCGATTTCTGAAGATTTAAAAAAATCCGATGTCTAAAAATTTAAAAAAATCCGATTTCTGAAAATTAAATAAAATTTGATTTCTTAAGATTTAAAAAAATCCGATTTCTGAAAATTTAAAAAAAAAATTTGATTTCTGAAAATTAAAAAAAAATCCGATTTCTGAAAATTAAAAAAAGAAAATCCGAGATCTGGAAATTTATAAAAAACCCCGATTTCTGAAAATTTAAAAAAAAATCCGATTTCTGAAAATTAAAAAAAAATCCGATTTCTGAAAATTAAAAAAAAAAAAAATCCGAGATCTGGAAATTTAAAAAAAAAACCGATTTCTGAAAATTTAAATAACATCATCGGTATCGGATTTTTTTTATCTGCTCATCGGCCGCGGCCAACTGAAATCTGGGGTCGGCCGATGCCGATGCCGATGCCTATGCCTATGCCGATTCCATATTATTTATTTAATAAACTACCGATCCAGATTCCGATTCCAGCACAGGCACCGGCACCGACGTCCGATGCCGATGCCGACGCCACCAAGCATCGATTAAATCCGATGCCGGCATCGATCATATCCGATGCCGCCTCTGATTCCGATTTTAGGGGGGGAAAAAAAATCATAAGCCATTCTAGACGATTTTTAAAATCAGGGGTTCGATCTCGATGCCGGTGCCAGCCGCGGTCGGCTAAATATCTCGGGTCGATGCTGATGCCGATGCCGATTTCGGATATTAAAAAAAAAAAATCCGGAAATGCCGAGCATCGGCATCGGCCAAAATTTTCGAGCTTCGGCACCCTGGCTGCTGGGGCTTGTAGAGACATTAAAAAGTGATTTTCTTATTGGAAAATAATTTTCATTTTTCAAATATGGCTGGTGAAGAGTCAAATTTTTGGAACCGGTAAAGAAGCTCTTATTATCGGAACCAAGTAATAGTTTCCCGGTTTCGGTTCCGGTGCCACCGATGCTACAGTCTCTAATTCCGTACGCCGGAGGTCAGTTGACGTATCTCTATCATAAATAATATGATTAAAGATACTTTTTTGCTTGTGGTGCCCGAGATGCATTTTTTCTTTTAAATCATGTGACCACAAGTTTATGTCAACATGAGCAGGTAAACATGGTATTCAATCAGAAATGTACTATTTCCAGTGCCAAAGCTTATCCATGGCGGAGATACAACAATTGACTTCCGGCGCAGGAAATTTTAAGCGAAATTTTTGACAGTTTTTGCCTTCAGCCAAATTCGTCCAGTTTTTTAATTTTCAATTAATTTTTTTTATTTTTATTTTTATTCTTTTAGTGTGAAACCTTTCGCTCAACCGCCTTACACCACCGGAAAGCCTGCTACTGCAGTTGGAGGAGCAGAGTTAACCCCTGGTGGCCTGCAGACGCCTGCGACTTTGCCATGGGAGGGTAGGGCCATAGCTACGCACAAATTGAGACTCGTCGAGTTTTCCGCCTTCATGGAACAACAAAGGGATCCTGATACCGTAAGTTGAGTTTAGGAAAAATTGAATGAAAAATTAAGTAAATTGGTATAAAAGATGTAAAAAAAAAAAAAATTCTGAGCCAGAGCTCCTGGGAAGAATTTTGAAAAAAAAAAAACTAACTCGTGCAATAATCAACCTATTACTATAAAAAACAAATACGAACTTTTGTAATTAGTTAATTTGCAAGAAATAAATTGTAAACTGCTTTAAAAGTCATCTAATATACGGAAAATTTATTTTTAATTGATTGATTATTGCAATAAAATGAAGTGACTTTTTAAACTGAAACTTTTAAGCGTGTTTAAGTTTAATTAGAGAAGTCCATAGTTAACATCGGAAATCAGTCTACTTAGTTTTGATCATATCCAAAAGAAATAAAATCTGCTAATTATTAGTTTTCAAAAGAAAAAAGAAAGAAATGATTAATTGGACACGAATCATGACTAAAAATTTCCGTTCTTTTTCCTCTTCAATGGTGTAAAATACTGTATTATATTTTTCTTACTAACTTTTTTAAGCTTATTTATCTCTGTTAAAGTTAATTAACTACAATATGTATGTACTGTTTATAATTTTTACTATGTACCGGCAGTTGTTCATTGAGATGAAAATCAGACTTAGAGCTTATCAGTTGCCTGTTTTTTATTATTTTTAAATTATTGTATTCGTTTATTTATTTATTTATTTTTTATGATATTTTTAATGCAACGCATTATTTATTTATTTATTTGTTTGTTCGTTTCAGTATCAGAAGCATCTCTTCGTCCATATAGGAGGTTCAACCAGTTACGCCGATCCTCTATTAGAACCCGTAGATGTAAGACAAATATATGATAAATTTCCTGAGAAAAAAGGTGGTTTGAAAGAGCTTTATGATAAGGGTCCGCAGAGTGCTTTCTTCCTCGTCAAATTCTGGGCTGATCTCAATACAAACATCCAGGACGAAACCGGGGCATTTTACGGAGTCACGAGTCAGTAAGTATCAAACCGAAAGGGAATAAACAGACTAATAAATCAAACGCCAGGTACGGGCTGGGTCTAGTTGTGGGCAAAATGATAAAAACCAACCTGACGCATACATAAAATGTAAAAAAAAAATGTTAGTTTTGATCGTTTTTTACTAAAAATCCGACCGCTGAGACTAAGGACTAGTCCTTTCTAGCTGTGCCCGAGTCTTCTGATTTTAATGCTTGGAAGCTGTAGTTTTTCCGATAGATAGCGTCAGAGCTTCTCAAAATTGATTGCTCTAACGCCATTTTGTGTCCAATGGTTTGCATTCAACTTATGTGCACATGTCCGCATAGCAGCCAGTTTGGGTCTATTTTAAATGAGCACAAAGGCTGGAGGACGAGTGCAAAAGGAATAATGATGGCGATAAATTATCGATAAATCGATATATTAAAAGTAAAGTAATCGATATTTTTTTCGATAATGAGAAATTCAATATATCGATTGGCAATTTTTATGCTAAAAAAGTTATCAGTAATTCAAGGCGTCTATTTAAATAGGCAGTAATTTATTAATAGTAGGGCAGTACTTTTTCATAAAATGGCAGTTTTTTTAATAGATTGGCAGTAAATCTAGTAATATGGCATAGTTGTTTTATTGGTAGTACAATTTTGGGCAGTAGAAAAAAATTATTTTGGCAGTAAAAAAAATATTTTGGCAGTAAAATAAATAATTTGGCATTAAAATCATTTCTTGGAATTTAAAAAAAAATGTTAACATAATGGTGCAAATTCACTGTGGAATGTTGGACCAACATGTTGGTACAACAAGTTAGGCAAACATGTTATACCAACTTGTTGGAATGTTGGGCGAACTTGTTGTACCAACATGTTTGACAATCGACTATTGCAGAATTTACTCCTACGCCAAAATTAGTGTGGAATGTCGATCCAACAAGCTAGTCCAACAAGTTGGTACAACATGTTGGTCCGACCTTGTTGTACCAACATGTTGGTCCATCATTCCATAGTGAATTTGCACCCTAAAGTGACACACAATATATGTTTGATATATTTTTCAGTTTTTAAAGTGATCAAAATTATGCCTGTTCCAGCCAGTAAATAATGTTTGTTCTGCAGGTGAATAATGCCCTGCGTTTGAAAAAATTAGCTTTATAAAAAAATACTGCCCTTCGATTAATAATTACTGCAACTCTGCATCTTCCCTTAAATATAAAAATTTACGTAAGAGGTAAAGATGTTGAAGCAAAATAGGGCACACATCGCCTGTTGATTTTGTCTCTTTTAAAATAAAAAATAAAATAAAAATAAAATTATATATAATTTATATATAAAATATATATTATATAAGCTTATGTTCTATATAATTTATATATGTTACAGTCCAAACCCGAAGTTAGGCATTACGCGTAATGCCTAAAACTCGTTAGGCATTACGCGTAGTGCCTAACGGCTAGGCATTACCCGAAATGAGAAGCTTAATATTTAAAATTTCGGGTAATGCCTAGCCGTTAGGCACTACGCGTAATGCCTGAAAAATAGATTTTTACATTTAGGCATTACCCGGAAAAATTTACTGATACCACGAATTTAGTAATTAGATAGTGAAAATTCTTTTTTTCTACATAGTAAAGGCGTTGTTTGACTTAAATTAAAGTAATCATTTGGAAATATTTACTAGTGAATTAAACTAGGGATAACTTATTTTTATTATTGATTATAAATTTTTTTAATATGTTATCACAGCTATTTATTCTTAGTTGTAGTACTAAGATTTATAACAAAAAAAAAATTATAATCAATAATGAAAATAAGTTATTTCTAGTTTAATTCACTAGTAAAAATTTCCATTCATTACTTTAATTCAAGTCCAACAACGCCTTTACTCTGTGAAAAAAAAGAATTTTCACTACAGGCCCGTAGCCAGCCTGAGAAACAAAGGGGGGCATGAGAAATTCAAAGGGGGGCTCCAAATGGCCCCTTATAACATGGAAGATAGGGAAAATACATGGGCCAAGTCAAATTTACAGGGGGGCTCAAGCTTCTCCATAGGGGGGCTGAGCCACCCTATGCCCCCCCCTGGCTACGGGGCTGTTTCACTATCTAATTACTAAATTCGTGGTATCAGTAAATTTTTCCGGGTAATGCCTAAATGTAAAAATAATTTTTTCAGTCACTACGCGTAGTGCCTAACGGCTAGGCATTACCCGAAATTTTTAATATTAAGCTTCCCATTTCGGGTAATGCCTAGCCGTTAGGCACTACGCGTAATGCCTAACGAGTTTTAGGCATTACGCGTAATGCCTAATTTCGGGTTTGGACTGTAACATATATAATTTTGCCCCAACATTTTTACCTCTACCAAATTTATTGCCCTAAAACATATTAATCCACTGCCAATTTATTTAAAAAACTGCTTCATATTGAAATTTAACACTGCCAATTTTATGGGAAAAAAAACTGCTCTAACCATATTTTTTTACTGTCCCATTTATATAGTCGCCGTAATTCAACAAGTTTTAAAATTAAAAGTTTTAATATTATACATTTCCCCTTTTTTTCTGGACTTTTGGCAACTCATCCCTTAACTATCAATTTTATAACTTTCTACCAATTTTTTAGCTTTTTAATTGGGAACTAGTCGTCCGCCATCTTGGATTTTAACTTTGAGGAAATGTTGACCTTTTTTTTATCCAGTTTAATTGCTACAGGAGTATATTTTCTGAAAATATACTTCCTTTTTTCTATTATGGGCTTCAAAATACTGCTTTTAAGCTAAAAATGAAGTAATACAGATTTATCGATGATATATTGATATATCGATCATTTTCTGCGATATAGAGGCATATCGTTATGGGGAATTTTAAAATACCGACTTATCGGTGTATTTCAGACTTATCGCCATCACTAATAAAGAATTTTAAAGGTCCTTTATTTATTGACTTATTCAATCCATTTTTTTTTCCAGGTATGAGAGCAATGAAAATATGACGATAACTTGTTCGACAAAGGTTTGCTCCTTCGGAAAACAGGTCGTCGAGAAAGTGGAAACTGAGTATGCAAGGTTCGAGAACGGACGTTTTGTTTATAGAATTCATAGATCTCCAATGTGTGAATACATGATCAACTTTATTCATAAGTTAAAACATTTACCCGAAAAATATATGATGAACAGTGTCCTTGAAAATTTTACAATACTTCAGGTGAGTATTTAAATTATCGACAAATTAATTTAAGTTCCCTAATTCTATTTGTTTATAATTCATTTTGTATTTTTTTTTCTTAGGTTGTAACAAATCGGGATAATCAAGAAACTCTGCTCTGCACAGCTTACGTGTTCGAAGTTTCGACGTCGGAGCACGGAGCTCAGCATCATATATACAGACTAGTGAAAGACTAAATTTTTTTTTTTTTTTATTAATTTTTTTAAGGAGAAAAAAAAAAATCAAAACTGATTTTGATACAGTTACTGTGATTCCACTTTTTCTTCGGCCATTTCTTTTTAAGTTGCTTCGTACTTAAATTTAATTTGAAAAAGAAACAAAGTAACGGATGTGAAATCACATTTTTTAAAAAAAAGAAAAAGAAAATCTGTTAAATGAATCAATAATTTCTGGCTTTAGTCTTGTTTTTTCGAGACTGTAGAAGCTTCCGGATTGTGTGTTTTCAAAAAACTTGTAGGGAAATGTGATGAGGTTGAAAAAAGAAAGGTTTTTAATGATAGCAGAACCCGCCAGGAAACTGAGAATAATTTTTTGATCTTAGGGCGCCACTATGAACATTGAGCTTTTTTCGTGTTAATTTAGCACTTGTTGCCGAACATGTTCGTTAAAGCTTTGAAGGGGCCCTACAGTTCCTAGAGCTTCATTATCAAATGAACATGTTCACCTAGCAATTTCGTAGTTAAATGCTGACGTTTCCTGTTTGGATCGCGATAGTAATTAAAAGTAAAAAAATTTTTGACTTTCTCATTCCACAGAAATGTGGGAAAGTCGAATTGATTTAAACAGAGAATTCTAAGAAAGGGCCTTGGTAAATTAAATTTTTTTTATTTTCAAATATCCCCTCATCACATGCAATTTCTTGTATATTTCCCCAAAAATAAATCCACTGTCGTAAATCCCTATACTCCTGTACTTTTTAACATTTGTAATACGTTACTTTTTCATTTTTTTTTTTTTCAAAGCAAAAACACAACATTAAATGATTCATTTATCAGATTTTCATTTTCAAAACAAACCGTCTGGGTAAAAGAAAATAAAGTTGCAATATTATTTAAAAGAAAAAAATTACAGAAAAAAAGAAAAATTATTATATATAAATTGATATAAAAAAAAAAGAAAAGATATTTGAATTAAAAAGATAAGTATTTTGTACAGTTTTAGTTTTAGGAAATCTTAGAAGAAAAATATTAAAAGTAAAAAGAAAAAAAAATAAGGTTAATGATGAAAAAAAAAGTCGCTAGGTTGAAGGAAAAAAAAAAAAAAATAGACGTCGAAAAAATACTTTCCGAGAGTGCCTCATAGTAGCATTATTGTACGTCATTTTTAGATTTACGAAGAAAAATAATTTTAAAAGAAAATTTTTAAATAAAAAGTGACGGCGTTGTAAAAGTAAAAAAAAACATAAATGAATGCATCAGCAAAGCAGTAATAGTATAAATAAAATAAAATATAATACGAAATAAATGAACGATACCAGTCCTTTGTCTTTCGTAGCAGATTTTATTTAAGGTTTTTTTATTGCAGATTTTTTTTTTTTGTTTTTAAGATGGTATTATAAAAGAAAAATTATGTATATGAAATCAAATTTTTTAATATTTTTTTTAAATAAAATTCTCGTTAGAATTCTATTGCACAAAAATTTTGTAATTTTTTCTTTCTTTTCGAAGCACTCAGATTGAAGATTTTTGCTAAAATATTTTTCAAAGTGCAATAACAATGGTTTCGTTTTTTTTTCTTTTGCACAAATTTTTTGGGTAGCTAAATTGTGTAGGTAAATTCTTTTTTTTTAAAAAAGAAGACAATAAATTAATTTAACAGACTGCTACTAACGCAGCATTTAAATATTGAGGATCATTTTTTTGGAAACTCTAAAAAGAAGGCTAGCTAAGAAAATGTTTCAGCGCCATAGATCATATCAAAAAAAAAAAAAAAAACTTTAATGAATAAAGGATTCATCAGTATAATCATATCAAAATAAATGGAGATCTCTAGGGACGTTTTTTGTCGTTTCATTTCTGTTTTTTAAATGTTCACGTTTTTCTTTTCAGGAGAATTAATAATTTAGGATGTAATCTATTGATTTCTTGAAAGAACGTTAACTCATTTTTTTTTTTTTTTTACAATGATTGTATCCATTTTCCCTACCCAATGCTAATTTTTTTTATTAAAGGAGCCTAATCGTTGCAATTTCCCTGTACTTAACTGTAATTCGCTTAACGTTCATTCAAGAAACCTTTAAACTTATGTGTTGTGAAAATTGCCCCTTAATGGATGGCAGCTAATCGATTTTATTTATCAAAGGAAAAAAAAAATATTTACGAAGAATATACAAATTTGTTTTGATATATTTAAATTCATTTGTCTTCATATTTTAAAAATTCTTTACTTAATAATTTATTTTAATTTCAAATCAAATTTTTTTTTCTCGGTTATTTATTTAATTTTTTATTATTTGTTTTTGGACAAAACTTTTTTATTTTATAATTTTTTATTTAAATCGATTTTTTTTTTTTAAAAGTTTGTGGTCGATATTAATTTTCGATGTTAAAGTCAAGAAAAATAATTAAAGTCAAGAGTGTGCCATTTTTGAACTCGAAAAAAAAGGGAAGCAAAATTTGACGTAGTCGATTTTTTTCACTGACCGAAGGTTTTTATTTAATTCCTAGTCAAGCCATAATTTTTTTTTTTTCTCATACCCGCACTGACCTTCGAAAATTAACGTAGACCGCAATCTAATGTTTAAAATTGTCATATCAGATGTTTATTACGCTGTCGTCTTAAATAAAAAATCAGATCAAAATATTTTGTGTTACATGTTCTCCGATTGAATCATTGAATCTATATAAAAAAAATTTATTTTAAATTTTCTCTTTTCACCCTGACTTTATACTGTGAATTTTTTCTTTTTTAGAAAAAAATATTATTGTTTTTTACAATATACTTTTTTTTGCAGTGATTATAAAAATGTAAATGATCTCTGCTGTTGATATCAAAATAGAAAAAAAAAACGTTAAATAAAATGAAAAAAGAATCGTAGAATGAATGTCGATATAATACTTTTTTTTTAAAATATGGAAAATTTGAATATGGTGAAATTCAATGCGTATTTCTTTTTTCATATGTTTATATGGTTTATTATGGAGACCAAGTTTAATGTAACATAGCTACTTTTTTATAAAGAGCATGAGATGTGTAGGAAATAGAAGAAAATCGAAAAATGAATCTATTGTTTTTGTTTATTTTTAATTTCAGTACCTTTTTCCCGGATTTTAGGTATGAGAAGTTTATGATGCTAAAGGGCAAAAAAACTAGCCACCTGCAAGTTAAAATTTTTAGAATGGGCTATGGTTGTCAAATTAGACCCCTTCATGCTACCCTCTTTCTCTCGACGCTTTCATATCAGATGATTATTTTCTGCCGCATACAGGCTTTTTTTATGAAACTTACTGGCATCCTTCAAATATTATAGACGGTATGCAAAGGTGGGGAAGTAAAATAGAGTCGAGGTATGGGAGTATTGGGGGTAGGTTTAATTCCGCAACCTATCAACCTATTAACGATGCCGACATGATGCGTCCTAGATTACATGAGCTCTTATGGGCAGTTCTAGCAAATTTTGATTTATTAAATAAAGTAAATTCGGAAAATTATTTAACTGCACGGCATAGCATATATATAAAAAAAAATGCAAGTAATTTAATTTTTTAAGTTTTTAAAATTAAGTTTTTGTCCATAAGACTCAATGTAAGTTGGTCCTCCAGTGACGTCACGCTAAATAGTTCGTTATGGAATTAGATCAACCACTTCCCCTTAAAATGACGTCACATGCATACGGTCTATTGGATTTCGAATTTACTAGCAGAAAAAATGGCTTTAAAAAAAGGTAAAATCAAGCCCGCATCCTACTGTAACCGTATTTTCGATGACCGTAGGGGATAAAAAAGCGGCAGTGCTTGGACGTGTAACCTAGCCGTAAAAGACAGTGCTGCCATCTGCAACTGCAATTCGCAACTTAAATGAACTATAGATGGCAGCACCACTTGGAGTTTCTTATGGACTTTTAACATGGAAATATTTTTTGTCGCGCATTAAAGAAATTTTATCGAAAATAAAATCTTTAAGCAGCCCTGAACCACCTCTAATAATTGGTTTTGCATGGGGTGATGGCTGAAAAAAGTTTAAAGCAGTTAAAAATACACTGGCTCTTTTGGGAAAAAAGTTTAAAACTCCAATGTAGTGTATCACTAGAGGTCGCGTCAGTCTATTTAAGTTGCGAATTGGTGTGAGGAGGTAATTTAAAAATGGCGTCTTGAATTCCGAAGTGCGAAGTGTAGTAATAAACAGAAACGTTTTTCGATGTTGCTGGATATTCCTCGTCTTTTCGTAAATAAAATAGCTATAATGGTAAGCAAATCATAATTCTGCATAGTCATGTGCCCATGGTAATTATGTACATTATCGTTTACCTTTAACTTTTATTATGTCATAAACTTGAAAATGTCGGAGTATTGAAATTGAGTTTGTTTGTTTGGAGTTAGGTGTTATGTCCTTTTAACCAGTATTTAAGTGAGTGAATCGTGAATCTTAGTTTATTCTAGATACATAGTGTAAATGCTGAAAACAATTTATTTGCTTTGAAACTTATAAAAGGCGGATAAAAAATTCTGGACAGGAATGTACCAACATAGAAGTTGTGTCTGTGGCCGCTTTGCAATCCTTGTGCATATTTGAAACATTTTTGCCTTATTTTTCCTGCAAGCTCTTTCTCCGCTCAAATTAACTATTACACACCCCTGATTGTCTGAAAAATATAGGCCTACCCCTAAATAATTGGATTCTGCTTGATAATAAAATTTTACAAAATACGAGTGACAAAAACAACTTTAATTTTGAAAAGAAACTAAATGAATAACCAAAAATTTAGTTATTGGAGAATTTTGGTTGAATGCTCAATACCTGATAACTTTCCGTCAGCTTTTCATACTTTTTCTCATTATTAGAGGGTATTAACCTTTTGATCAACTGTTTTTCTTCTGATCTTGACAAATCCAATGATCGGCACTTTTTCTGAGACATCTGAAGTTTTCGTTTTAGAATAAGTGGGTAATTTTCTTTGCATCCTAACAAGTACTTCGCTGGTAAAATTAAATCCGTTTTTCGATTTTTTTTGAAATTTACAATATTTGTTATTTCTTCTTCCCATATAAGGGCCTTTTAAAATTTATAAAAATTAATTTTCGAATAGCTTCTAAACGAATATGATTATTATTTTTTTTTACCTGCAAATGCTTTATTTCTGATTTTTTCAAAGTTGCTTCGGTTTCAATTCTACCTTTTAGCACCTTTTTATGACTTTGAATGGCTTCATCCACTTTTCTGAATACAAAACTTGCAGTATCGTAACATTGCTTCAACATTTTACATTTATCTCTATCTCTGCACGAAATTGATGATTTGATGGTCAGAGTCGAATTCAAAGAAGATTTTGCCGTCATCGAAGTTCCAGGTTTCCGGCTGAAATTTCCACCAAGTGGTTTTACTTTTTTTGGTTCATCAGAATACGATTTTTCGGTTTTACCTATAAATAGTTACCTTCCGTTTAAATTATCTCAAAAATCCGGTTAGACTCGAAAATCAAATGGCAAAAAATGTTTTTTTAAAAACAGTTTATATTAAAAAAAAAAAAAAAAATTCTCTAAAAATTCAGAATTAATTTATTTGGATATCCTTGATACGAACCGAAGAAATTAATAGATAGCGGTATTGTGTCGTAGTCTGTCACTTGGTGTGGCTCTTGACTTTCATTTTTCTCTTCGTTTTTGTAAAAATTATCGTCTAGCCTGTGAGGTCTTTTTCCTCTTCTTCGTTTTCTTAAAGCTCTTAATAGATCTTCTATCGATTTGGCAGTTGCGTAACGCCAAAAACTAGGGCGGATTTCACTCTGGGGAATGAAAATGGAATTTTCTTAAAAATTTAATAAAATTTCTAGTTGTGGCTTGCGTTTGCAGATTCTTATTTTAATTACCAAGTATTCGTCTGTATTGAAGGATCTTCTAAACGGCTGGGACAGTCTCTGCATGCTCAACTGCTGGCTTCTGATGTCCCTTTAAGGGAGAAAAGTTTAGCGCTCAAAAATTTTAAGAAAGATTTTAAAAAAAAATACCTTGAGGTTTTTCTACCATCGATTGATCTGGGGCTATCTGCATCTCCCTAACGGACAAAGGAAGGGATTTAGATAGGATTATAATTTTTTTAAGTTAATTAAATAAAACTAATAACAATAAAATAATTTTTTTTTTTTCAACAACAAATTGGCAATTTGAGTATTTTAAGTTAATTTTTTTTCTTTTTTAGCAACTGTTACGCCTAAGTTCTGGTATGCTATCCAAAATTTGATCTAGCAATCCAGAATCAGACTGAGATTCGAATTCTATACAAGTCTTATGCATAGGAAATGGTTTCCGCCTTCTACCCCTTGGTAATTTGAGCACCGGAACCTCAACGGCCGCCCTAGATCTAGGGGTTAAATTGGCCAAAGGTAATTGTTTTAAAACCATTTTATACGCCTCGTGCCACCATTGCCTAATCATTTGACTTTTTGCTTGCAGTACTTTGTTCATTAATTCCTCCGTGTGCAACAGATGTCGAGGACATGTTGGGTCGAAAAACTCGTTGGAGTCGTCCTTTCTTGATCGCTGCATGCTGGCTTGCGTGGGTGCTGTGATCCTTTCGATTTCCAACTTTAAGAAAAAAAAAACAAGAGTTTTAGCGGTCAGAAAAAACATTTTAGTACTTAAGAGACAAGTTTTGCCAAAATTAAGGAAATTAAAGGGTTTTAAATAGAGTGAGGCTATTTCCCGGCAATTCAAGCTCGTGAATTTAGCTTCTGAGGTGCTAAAGTTAGTAAAAATCGCCTGTAAAATTGCCTGGCACCATTTTACTTGCAAAAAAGGCGAAATTGAATGTTATGGGGCAACTAAGATCATTGCACAATGGGCCAGCCATCAAAAAATGGCAAACTCAAATTCTCAAAAAGTGCAAACTCGAAATTTGATTTTTCAAGTACACAAAGTTCGAAAAACATAAAAAATTTGTCTTTTACATCTGCCATTTTGGATCCACCATCTTGAATTTTATAAAGCCGGTGTCGAGTTCAAAATCGGCGACTTTGTAAACGTATAAAAATATTAAATTTCGCGAAAAAAGAATGAAAATTTGGCTTTTGAGACTGCCATGTTGGATCCGCCATCTTGAATTGTAAAACAAATATCGAATTGGAAATCGGCACCCTTGGAAATGTATAAGTGCGTACAAATTCGATTTTAGTCCCGAATTTTTCGGCGGCTGGCTCACTATGCATTGGCAAAAACTTGTTTTCTTACTTTAATTTTCCTTGTTTTTAAATGAGCCGATCCAGAACCGGATCGGTTCTGAATCATGTCTTCTCTTTTTTTCTGAGCTCTTGCGGTCGATGATTTTTTCTGACCAACTTCAGCACCGAATAATCCTCGTGCTTCCGCAATTTTGATCATATACTTTGCATCTAAACTAATTATTTCCTGAAATTAAAATTTTTTTTGAGAAATTAATCGGTACCGTCTTGGTGTTAGGTTAGGTTAGGTTACGTTACGTTACGTTACGTTACGTTACGTTACGTTACGTTACGTTACGTAGTGTTACGTTACGTTAGGCCATTTTGCTTGGCAAAAGGCAAAATTCAATGCATTACGACAAATAGTTCCTGAAACCCTAGGAAGAAATACTTGAGCTTAGCTCACCTTTCTTTGAATCCTAGCAATGTAACATCCTTCATCCTCCAGGCATTCACCTCCATGAGGGCACAATTCAGGTAACGGATTTATTTCGAAAAGATCGCATGGTGGAACCTTAAAAAATTAGGATCGTTCAGTGCATTATTATTCTTAAAAAAAAAAAAAACGAATTCTTACTTCAATTTCCCTCGGAAAAGCTAACGACTCCTGAGCTTCTAGAGCTTCCCTTTCTCTCTGCTCTCTTGCTGCTGGGCCACCGGGTTGCCCAATCGGTTTGTTCATTCTTTCTTCGGCTAAAAATCGAAAAAAATAAATAGGCTTCACACTAAGACTACATTTCAGACCTAAGTACCTTCTTCATGCTCCTGGATAATTCTGTGCTCTTCCATATGTTTATCCCTAGCCCAGTCGTTCATTACTTCGATGATGTTACTGACCATCCCGTAATTTTCCTCCGGTGCGACGGAATGGGTTTCATATAAAATAATTTGTACCTGTCAAAAAAAGTTTTGATTACCCATTATTCAGTTTCGGTTTATTCCGTTCGTAAAAGCTTACTTGGGGTAACGCCATGCAAAATTTTAAAGTTTGCTTTTGCTCTTCCAGGAATCCAAAGGTATCCTCGCCCATTTCGGTTTGAGTCAACGCTTTCAACATTCCCATGTCTCCACCTCTGCTGCATATCAAATCGACGGGATCTGTGACTCCGGTGTAGCTGTTAGGTGGTGTCGCTAGAACCGCTACTAAGTTTTCTAAAATCGTCGCTTCCGGATGGGTGTCTGCAAACCGCTGAGCGTAAACTTCACAGTTGTGAACTCCTAGGTCGTGGAGGTATGTTTGGTATTCTAATAACCTAAAATTAGCAAAAAAAAAAAAAAAAAACCTATTTGAGAAAACTAAGTTGTTTTCCTCCTGCGGTTAAGAGCCCCTTTTGTTAAATTAATTAATTTGACGCTTTTTTTTTCAAGTTTCAACTTGCCTTCAGCACTAAAATAGATTATTTTAACCTACTTTCGACGTCAATTCAACTTTAATAGACAGCGTTAAGCATAGCGGTACCATTTTTTTTTCTTCTGTGTGGCATGCAATTTTTGGCATGGCTGATGGTCAGTACTTAATGCTGTGGCTTTTCATTAATGTCTTTCGAAACTCTGAGAACTGAGCTCTGCCTATTCCCTATACCACATGCTCTTATGGGGTCTATGGTGTCACTAATTTTTCGAATTTTCGAATTTCATATGTCTGACTCCCTCAAAGTTTTTTCTCTGGGGTGTTCATAAACGCTGAATTTTTTCTGATTTTTAAAATGACGGGAAAGTGCGCCTCATGGGCCTTAAATTTTGAAAATTTCCCATGAGAACCAAAAAATCTATAATTTTTTTTTAATGAAAAAGCTCGATTTAAGCCAATTGCCCTTTAGTGCATACAGCACCGCGTAGCGAGTAATGTTCCTCATTAGACGTGCTCCAACTTGTTTGTTTGTTCCTTACCTATCTCCAGCACCGAACGCCACGACTTTTTCCAAACGATCATTGTCCATTAATAAATTCGCTAAGTACGCAGTTGTCCTAGGAGAATTAACGTGAGTCTGAGCTACGGTGCCTCTCAAAGGAATTTCCATTAAAACTTTACTTAACATTGCTGGTCCTAAACAAAACGCCCTATCCTGGAATTAAAAACGGATCCATGTTATTTATTTTACCGAAAAATATTCTACTGTGTAATAAATCTCACTTTTGATGTCATCACGGCCGTATAGACAGGTCTGGAAACTTCCCATGCCGTTCATGTCTCGCTTAACTACGCACATTTTAGTTCTAAAATGGGCCATTGATGGCACTGCGATCTTGAGAGACGCAACATGGGTAATCTTGCAAATTGGGAATATGGCCGTATAGGCGTCTATACGACCGTGTGCCGCCATCATTGTTAAACAAATATCTCAACGACCAATCAAAAATCGTCTCGCGTACAAGTAGCGCTAACGGTGGTAGAAAGGAAGAACTAATTTTTGCGTAGTTAAGCGGGACAAGGTCTCCCGTGTATAAGGAATAAGAGTTTCCGGACCTACGGCCGTGGATGTCAAAAATACATGAAAGTCCTTGCTTGTTTCTATTATACTTACTTGTAAAATAATACTATGATTTTTCACTAATTCTGACTGAGCTAAATCCGCCCTCTGTATCGGATGGCATAAAAGGAATTTCGGGCATAAATGATCAAAACGAAAATCGTTTTTTGTTAAAACGGTTTCGTGTTTACTTTGTAACTTTAAACCTAAATTTTCTATTGTGTCGCAAACTTCTTTCTTGCTGAAAACAAACGCTGATATTAATTTTTTTTCATTTTTTATTTTATTTTCAGGGATGTTTCAATATTATTTTTACCTAGTCTTAAAAGTGTTGATCCAACCTGTCACTGGCGTATCATCTATTGAAACTAGCTTTTCGTCTCTTAAATGTACCGGTAGAAGCTGATTCAGTCTTAAAGCATTATTCTTAATTCTATTTCTGGCTAAGGATGCAGCTAATTTTACCTGTAAGTGCAAATTTTTTAAAATTAATTTAGCAATATTTTGCGGGACGTTCTGGACGGGCTGGTCTTCATTACCGGATGTTTAAACGGATCCTTAAAATACAGAATTACTTACTCTTGAGTTCCAAAGATCCCTTTCAATTTGACTTAAACCTATTTGATCGAACGCTTCACAACAAACCATGGCGTCAGCATGTTCCCTCGGTAAAAACCTTCTTTTATGAAGATCGTAAAACAGTAACCAGACTAAACTAATTTCTTGATTGTACTGCAACCAGAATAAAGTATGTCAGTCATAATAAGTTTGAATCTGTAGATTAAAAAAAACAAAAAATTTTGAGCAAAAATCTACCTTGGGATATTTTTGAATAAATCCAGTTTCCAAAAGAGCTTCATTTAAAATAATTTTATCTGAAAATAAATAAATAAATAAAAAAATGATAAAGATCAGAGAGATCGATTCGAATAAAATGCAAAAATTAGAGCAATTTCTTTTTCGGTAAAATTGGTAAATTTCACCAGCAGCCCAAAAATAAACTTGACAGTTACTCGATTACATGTCTGAGGGTAAAAAGCGAAAACTGTTTGACAAGGTCAGCATTTTTTTTTTTTTTTTTGTAACTAAAAATTGTGAGAAGTTATTGCAAAAAAGTGACGCAAACTTTTTAAAATTCTCAACATCTATAAAATTTTTGTTATTGCAAAAAAATAAAAGCAATACGAAAAATTAAACCGCAGGAAATTAAAATGATCCTTCATATTTTGTTTTCGTGTTGTTTTACAAGCCATTTTTCGGATAGAAAGGAAAAACAAAAAACGTTATCACGTCACGGAAAAAAAAAAAAAAATATTAACTAATTTTTTTTAACTTTATTCATGTGCGACATTTTTGTTTGTTTTAAATGAAGTCAAATTATTTGCAACTTTATACCATTCTGTTTTGCTTTTTCAAACTGCAGGCTTTATAGCGCCACTCTTTGCACTGGCTGGCTACGACCCTGCACGGTAGGGTGATTCGAAAATCAGTTTTTTTTTGGAATTTCAAAAGTCCTATATCGGGAAAAGTTTCTTTATAGGTAGAGTATCAATTCCGAATTATTTTAGGTTTTTCGGGCGGAATCTTGAAGTGTCTAGAATTCATCTAGAATTTCCGAAAGCCCATATAAAGGCCCAAAATGAATGGGGGAGGGGGTCAAAAATGGCCAAAATAATGTTAACGTAATCCGTAGTATTTTGCAGTTTTCAAAAATTGATAACAAAAATCTCACACCCGTGTTTAACTTTTCTATTTTGCTTTATGTACTTGTATCCCTTTTTGCACGGGAAAAACCTTAAAGTACCTCCTTAAGAAAACTTTAAACCAATTATAACTTTTTAAAAAAAGATGGAATAAGGGATAAAAAAAAAATTAAACTCACACGATACATTCACGATGTAAATGTTAATTGACTGATTATTATATGTGTATTATGCTGTCTGTATTCGAAATCCGGCACTCATTAGCTAGTTTCTTTATAACAAGAAAACTTTTCATTCTGTTTATGGTGGAAAGATAAATATTAGCAAAATCCACTCTTTTCCTCAGTTTTCCTTATATTTTCGCGATCGAGAGCTGAGGGGGCTGATAGCGGGTATATTCGATAAGGAAAAATCATCCGTAAAAAAGCGAGCTATATTCCTGGTTGACGAAAGCTGAATAAGCGATCGGTCAAGGGCCTAGTCTCATTGTTTTCTAGTTTACGCGTTTTAAAGTGTCAAAAATAAAAAGTGCCTCGAACTATCTTATTTTCCTAACATCAACCGTGGCAGACGTGGAAACAAATCCTGTATAAATGATTATTATTGTCCTCATTATTATTATACATTTTTTCTTCTCGCTTTTACGAGAAGTTTATTTTTATAATTATTATGATTATTATTGTTATTGCTCTTATTATTATTGTTATATTATTTTTATTATTATTATTACTAGACTATTTATGCATTGAATAATAAACTATCACTGAAAACATTAAAGATTATAAATTTCGCGCTGGTGGAGTTCAATATAAATGACGCACTATCAAGTTTTGGTAAAGGGAACTTAAAACTGAACTAAAAAGACTTGAACTTCTCTAAAATAAAAAACTTACACTGATGCTCTTTAACAAAGAAGACAAAGAAATCGAGAATGACAAAGATCTATTTGAAATACCTGATATTTTACCTTTCACAGGCTTTACGATTATCAAATGCATATAAAGTATTTTTATGGTAATAAAATTAAAATAAGTAGAACAGACGAAAACACGTCATTTATATATTTGAAGTCGAAGAAGTGCTGAAAGCAGCCCGAATCCTTCATTCAGGACATGAACTCCAAGTGGATAAGGACCACCTACAGCAGCTGTAGGTGGTCTTAGGATCGAGGAGACAGCAGGAGCAATATGGTACGTCAAACGACAACTGGTAAATCAAGTTAAAAGCAAGACTACAAATGCGGCAGAGATTATTTGTGAAGGAAATTGTTAGGAAAATTGCCCGCTTGGATATGCCGGCCCGATCTAGACCACCGTTACCACAGGACCAACCCCCAGCTACGACCACTACGTTCAAAAACACTGCTCATCGCCATCCACCAGGGTTGCCAGGTCTAAAATTACAAATGTGGAACATCTCAACCTTAGATAGTGGTACGCCCATAAGCTAAACATTGGGAAATTTTTTTTCGGTGGTACAGGGTACCAATATCACGGATTCAACAGTGGTACCCCATAAGCTAAACATAGAGGCATTTTCTTCAATAGTGGTACATGTACCACCATGGTGGTGGCAACCCTGCATCCACAGAAGAGCTTCAGCTTCATCATACATAAAGATCCTTCATACTTTGATCAGGTGATTGCGATCGTTTAAAAGACGTTAAAAATATTTAATGTTAAATTCTCAAAAAAAAAAAAAAAAAGTTTAAAATTTGGAAAAAAAGCATTAAATTTTAAATTTTCAACAAAATAAGAAGCAGAAGGATCGGGACAATCCGGTTAATGCGAGTGAGAGACAGTATCGAGAGTGTGGGTAAAGAAAAAAAAACAGTGAGGACAAAAATTAGAAACTGGAACTGAGTTTTTTAAAAAAAGTGTTTAAACATTATTAAAAAAAAAAAAAAAAAAATTGTAAAGTAGGCAGGCCAGTAGCCGGGAGGGGGCAAAAGCTACGGTGGGGCTTTGCCCTTCTTTGGAAAAACTTGAGCCCCTCCCTCCCCCCTTTAATTTTTTTCTATATTACCAAAAACCTAATGGCTTTATTACAATAATTTGCCTGTATTGGTGTTTCAAAACAATTTTTTTTTTAAAGATGTTTTCTAGTTATTACTCATTGAAAAAATTTTTAAAATGTTCAAAGTTTATAATTTCATAGCGTTCTAAGTTTGACCTTCTATTTAATGGCTTGTGGTTAAAAATGTGATTCAAAATTAAAACGCATAAAATGATTTTTATAACATGGAAATTAGGGTGTCCTTATTTTGACGATTTTCGAATTTCAAATCGCTTACCCCCAGAAAAGGCTCTCCTTGGTGTACTGATAAACCCGATTTTTTTTTAAATTTTTTACTTAACGAAAAAGCACGGCAATTTGAGCTTAAAGTTCCGAAAACTGCTTTAGTGAGCGTTCAAGTATTTCGTAAGACCTTTTTTGCTGGTTTTCCGACCCCCTTTAGTAAAATTTAGTAAGATTTCTTTGACCCCCCCTTTAACTTACATAAGATTATCGCTGACCCCCCTCCCCATTTTTTTCTTTACCGCCAATTTTAAAAATGTCTTACAAAAATTTAAATGCATTTTTTTAAGAGCTGGCAAATGGAGGAGTGTCCATTTTTTATATTAAATTTGGATTTTTATGAATGAAAGATAACAAAAGTTCTACCGTACGATTTTCCGGACTCCCCCTCATGTTAGAAATCGTAAGAATTTTTTGCACCGAAACCGGTCTTAGGGGTCGTTCATAAATTACGTAAGCCCATTTAGGGGCGGAGGGGGTCCAGATTTGACATCTTACCCATAAGCTAAGCATAGGCGAAATGGGATAAAGCGTGCATAAAGGGCCTAACCTATGCTTACGTAATTTATGTACGACCCCTTACCAGTGAAGAATCTTATTATTATAAATTTTATTATAAATTTCATTGAAAATTTTTGAAATATTCGTTTTTTTTTATGTTCGGGGTCCAAAACTTCAAGACGACCGGACAACCGGACACGAAAAAACCGTCATAGTGGGCCCTAAGACGTAGTCCTACGTCAAAAAAAAAAATCGGGTTTATCAGTACACATTTCTGGGAGTAAAGCGATTTAAAATTCGAAAATTGTCAAAATAAGGGACAATCTAATGAAAATGTTAGGTATTTATAGCAAGAAATGTAGGTACTTTCTTAATCATTATATGCCAAAAAAAAAACATTGGGGCTCATACCCCCTTTTCACGGGGCTTAGCCCACTTTCTAATCTAATACATCCTGCAAATTAAACCGTCTTTCGCCTTGATCCATTCATATATACTTACAACGAAAAACATCGTATAATAAAGTAAAAACCCTTCTCATTTCGTCTTCGTCGTGAAAAAAAACCTTATCGGAATTAGCTTTTAACAGCATTCCAGCTTTTGCAATGTCCAACGAATTCCATGGGATGTCAGATCCTTGAGATGTAGGTATCGAACCTTCAGAGCTGACGGATGACGCTCCTGATATTTTGGCTCTTTTCGATTCGGGTTGGGCTAGTAAAACTGGATCCCAATTGGGATCAGCTTCCGAATCCTCCGATGGCATTCTGTAAAAGAGTAACAAGAAATTTCATCTAAAATATAAAAACACAAATTGTTTACAAAGTTTATCGTTTTTAAAATGTATATTTAATATTTGAAATTCTTTACTGGGCTACTCATTGAGTCGTTCATTTTTCAAATTTTTTAAACAAACCTCGAAAATTCTCCAATAATTTGAGAAATCCTCAAATTTAATTTAACATTTTTTTGGTTTTTAATTTTGAACAAAAAAAATAAACGGGTGTATGAAAACACGCAGACGGCATGTTTTCATTTGTTTATTTTAAAGAGGTTTTTTTTCGGAGGGAAAATTTAAATTGGAGAAAAATTAAGAAATGGTTGCACTTGAAGAAAAAAAAAGCCTTTCAAAAGCTTTTAAAAAAAATTGACGGATTATTTAAGAAAATGATGGATGAAGTCTGTAGTCGATTGACAGATAAAAAGGGTTAAACTAGAAGTTATTTCCGGTGAAAAATTGGAGAATGTTTTACTTTCGTGCAAGATTACCAATATTGTATTCAGCACGATTTGCATACGATATAGGGGGCTAAAGTTAGTATCCATAAAAACGGGATATGCGAGATTAAATTCGTAGAAATTTATTTTCCCTTTCTGCGAAAGTAAAATGGTTTGAAATTTGTTGAAATGTATATTTTGCTTGGCTGTATGCACGTGCATGCAGCAGGAGGATGCATAAAATAAAATGCCATCTTAAGTTTCTATCGTCTTTATATGTTGAATAAGCTGATATTTTTTTTTTTTTTTTCAGCAAACAAGCGGCAGATGAAATTAAACCCTCCGAGAATGGGGAAATAAAGGTGTATTGCGTTTGGTTGAAAAATTCAGTAATAGGGGAACAGGATTCATCCCATCCTGCTGTTTGAGGTTTCTTAGCTGCAACTGTTCTTGTATGAAGAAACACCGAAGTCTCTAGTTCGAGTTCTAGTAAAGGTAAAATAAAAAGATGAAATTTTGAGACCGAGTCAAAACCCCGACATTCAAAACCCCGACATTGGAAATCGGGGTTTTGATTTTTGACTTTTATTTTATTATATTTTATTTTTAATTTAATTTATTTTTTATTTTTAAAAATATTTTTAAATGACGGGGTTTTGAAATCAGCAGTTAAATCCTATATACATGGGCGGATCTAGGATTTTTTCCTAGAGGGGGCTCAGAATAGGGAAAAATATTTTCTGGGGGGGGGGCTGATTCCATTCAGGCCATATAATTTTCAAAATTCTAGGGAAGGCTAGCACCCCCCAGCCCCCCCCCCTCCCTAGATCCGCCCATGCCTATATATTAAAACGCTAAGGAAAATAAGCGATGCCCGACACGTACGGAGCCCTTCCCGACCGATTTTGATTAAATTTTCAGGGACAATAGGTCCTCCTGAGTTCAGAGTCTATGATCTTTTATGAAATGAACATTTCCCTGAAAGCGCTAGAGAACTGAGAAGTTCTAGGGAGCTTTCAGCAGAAAGTCAAGATACCACACAGACCGGCAGAAACCGACGGAAATTCCACAGACCGAGTGCAGTATACACTGATAAAACGCTATTAGTAATTATTACTCATATTAAGGGTAGATGTATAATTACTAATAGGTTAGGGTTAATTTTTATACATATTATTAGTAATTTTTACCATAATAATATTGATTATGGTAAAAATTACTAATAATATATATAAAAATTAACCCTAACCTATTAGTAATTATACATCTACCCTTAATATGAGTATTAATTACTAATAGTGTTTTATCCGTGTAGGACTAAGCTCCCCATAGGAGGTGTTTTAGTTAAGGTTTTAGGAGGTGTTTTAGTTAAGGTGTTTTAGTATCTCGTAAGACCGGAAGGGGGAGGGGGTTCTCGAAATTCTTACGATTTTTTATATATGAGGGAGGAGTTTGGAAAATCTCTGTAAGAATTTCTATTGCAATTTATTGCTCAGAAAATTTTCTATATTTTAATTCTTAGTAGTTCTATTACCTTCTATATAAGTGACAAGCAACTGCTGCCAGGTCGGGCTTCGCCCGACCTGGCCTCAATTGCTCGTATCCATGATTCCTTTTTATACACGGTCCGGTTTAAGAGCAGCTGGCAGCAAGAAAAATTTCTATGAAAAAAAGAAATAGCTGACAGTTTGGCCAGATCGGTTAAATTTTGTTTAAGCGTTCCATAACTTTAAAGCGAGGTCCTTTTTGAAAGAGCAACACCATAACCTTATTTTGCTGCAGCATTGTTTCGGCTTTTCTGGTATATTAAACGGAGCATTAATCATTATTATTAATCTTATCATACTTAATAAATCTGGTAAATTCAGAGAAAGATTCTTACATTATGTTTTCCGAATGTCTGATTAAAAGATTTTTTTTTTTTTAATTACCAGTGCTGTTTAAATGCCTTCTAAATTTCTTTTTACCTTTCAAGACACCCAAAAAAAGGAAATAATATAAAAGAGCGGTGTTCTCTATTAAATCCATGCAATAGAGTGCTGAAAAACAGGATGGAGTTAGAGTTAAATAAACTCTTTCTCCAGAAATGGAATTAATAACTGAGCCATTCGTTTATGATCAAGGATACACAGTAAAAATATTATGTAAATATGTTCTAAGAAGTCCACATAAATTGTTTATGTTGTTTCTCCCATAAGGCAAACATAAAACAAAAACAACATAAAAATCATGTGGACCTGCTTATGTTGATTTATGTTGATTTTGACATAAAATTTTTTACTGTGTAGGATCCTCAACGATTACTCATACGAATTGGTCCTATCGCATTATTATAATATTATTGGAATATAGTTCATGCAATTTTATTAAATGATTATAAAATTGTTTAGGTTACAAAATCAAAGTTGGGATTAAATTGAAATCAAAATATCAATCGAGCTCACTCTTTGAGTGCCTCTGGTGTATTCTTTTACTGAACATCTTTCCGGTTCCCTCTTTGATCCACATACCGATAGCACCAACTGAGAGGATTACGCCCCTCCTGCCTTAAAGTAGTTTTAGGTTGGTTGGAAAATTATACAAAATATTAAATTTCATACAAAAAAGAAATTTCAATAGCCGCTCGGTATTCTTTCGAAAAGTTTGTTCGCATAAACAAATTCGCAAGAATATCTGGAAAATTTTTTTTTTTTAATTGGGTAATTGTTTTCATTTCAGTAAGGTTTTTTCAGTAAACAAAAAAATCGAAATCACTGAAATCTTATAGGTCGTATATATTATTATCGTATATATCGTATATATTATTACGGTATATATTCGCTGACAAACAAAGCTTTTTTCAAAAATTGCGCACAAAAACGTTTAGGGTCGGGTTGGCTAAATGTAAACCCTCCCAAAATGTCCACACCCCTTTATTTTTCCTAGGAATGATGTAGCATTCTAGGGAGATAAATGAACTGATTTCTGTTCATGGAAAGATGCCTGGTGAGCTTTTACGTACAGGTTCATTTTCACGAAAAAAAAAATAAAATCAAACCGAAATGACAACACTATTACATCAGTCCTCTAAGCAAAATTTCAAAGTCGTACCTGTATTTACTTCATATCTTTTAAAGAACAATTGCGATGTTCGTCACATTTTAAAACGTAATTTTTTGTAGGAAAAATATATTTGAAATTCGGTTCCAAAATGAAGGAGAGCGTTTACATTTAGGCAATCCGACTATTTTTTAAAAATAAATAAATAAAAAAAGGTTGAAGTATCGTTTAGCCCTAAAACACTATAGGCTTCAACGTAAGAGTTTCTTCCAAAAAATCAAACCTGTGTTTTCCACCTGCTTTATCAAATTTTATAATTCTTCAGCCTTTTTTTACCTTGAAACTAAAAATCTGGCAGGAAAAAAAAAAAAAAAAAAAAAAAAAAAATCAGATTATCCCTATGTAAGACTATGTCTTTGGGGTACAGTCCTAATATCGTTAAATTCAAACAATGAAACGATTTAAAATTCTTAAGGCAATTTTTTTGCTCGTTTTTGGACAAAAAATACGAATTTTATGATAAAAATATAATTTTTTTCCTGGCACGAAAAAACTTAAGTAAAATTTTTGCTAAAGGTTAAAAAAAATTGTCAAAATATTATTTAAAATATTAAAATAATTAAATATTAATTTTTGTTGCGAACAGTTGTTATTTGTTGTTATTTGTTGCGAACAGATTGACACACCCACAGACAGACAGACAGATTTCCCCAGGACTGAGCCCTATGACGTAGCCCTACGTAAAAAAAAAAAAAAAGAAGCTTCCCGTTGGTGATAAAGAACTAATTTTCCCCGTTTGCAAAAACTTGAAGCCTTTTTTTTATTTTCCGGGGTTTCTGGGGAACAGTTTGGGATAAAGTTCTTTTTTTTGTTCCATATTGGCATTATATTTTTGCTGATTCGGTGAATAAAAATCCCATGGGCCCTTGTTAGAAAAAGTGTCAAATAAAATTTAAAAAAAAAAAAATCTCTTAAGATTTTAAACCGTACCGGAGTCAGCAAACCAAACCAGTTTGATAGATTAACAGCTCCCCCCCCCCCCCCCTCAGCTATTTAAAAAAAAAAAAGTTGACACCGAGATTTGAACAGACATAGCCTGCATGAAAAAACAAAAAACTCTTGCCAGAAACCGTTGCTCGTTTCAATTCATCGTTCATAAGTAACTCTACTTCCCGCTATATGAGCCCGACCGATGCACCCAAGTTTGAGCCGCCATTACTTCGTCATTTACAACCCGATTTAAATTTTGAAAACACCGAAAATTTCTTTGAGATTTCCTCTGTCGAAAAAGTCCAAAAAAAACATAGATCGTCACTGAAAAAAAAAAGTTATTCGCTAGTGAACGAACCCCTTACGTTTCTTTTTTTTTTCTGTATATTAATTATGTCTAACATCCACGGACTTTAAAAAAAGGGAATTTTGAAAAATCGGTTTCTCGGTTATTTTCCGGCCGATTTTAATTTTGAAAAAACCGAAAATTTCTTTGGGATTTCCTCTATCGAATGAGTGAAAAAAAAGCATGGGTCATCACTGAAAAAAAAAAGTTCCTCGCTAGTGAACGAAACCCTTACGTTTCTTTTTTTTTTCTTCGGCCGTAAGTTAAAGCTAGGATTTTACCGGATTTGGTTTTCCGGGTTTCTCGGGACCGGTTCGGAATTCCGAAATGAAAGTCTTATTTATTAAATGATAAATCGAAACGAACCTTTTGCGAAAATTTCAGATTTTTCGGGCCGCGGGATATATGAGATCTCGTAATCTATTATTATGAGTCGTTAAGGACAGTCAGTCTTATATATATAGATATTCAATTTCAAAACCCCGACATTTCAAAAATTTAAAAAAATTAAAAATAAATTAAAATAAATAAAAAATAAAATATAATAAAAGGCAAAAAGCAAAACCCCGATATCTAATGTCGGGGTTTTGAATGTCGGGGTTTTGCTAGGATCCCGAAATTTTGACTAATTTTTTTTCAACTTTGGAATTTTTTTTAATCAAGAATTTTAATTTTTTTTCGTGCCAGGAAAAAAAATTACATTTTTATAAAAAAATTCAACGAAAACGAGGAAAAAAAATGCCTTAAATTTTTTTTTTATGTGCCGGGGAAAAAAAATATTTTTATCAAAATATTCGAATTTTTCGACATACAAAGACGTAGTTCTGCGTAGGGATATGCCCCCATATCCTCAGTCTAATTTTTTAAAATTTAATTTTTTATTTTTTTATTTTGAAGAATAACCGGGAATTTTTTTTTTAAAAGAATGAAATAAAATTGAAATAATCTTAATATTAAAATTACGTAACACATGGCCCGATCCCCTTACCCGCCGGTATAGTAGTACCTCCTTCGACCCCCCCCCCCCCCACATCCCCCCTCCAGGCGTTACGTAATACATGGACGACCCCCACACAAGAAATTGCGGTTTATTTTACCTAAATTTGAGTTATTATGTCCAAACGTTATCCTTCGTTTGGGGGATGGGGTGGGGGTATTGGTGGTATTGAAGATTTTACACCATAGATAAGGGGAGTATTTAATTTATTAAGACCGATTATTATTCTTGCACTGTACATCAACCAGGGATGGAAAATATGTGTATATTTTGGAGTGCATATATACCCATAAGCTAAGCATAGGCGAAATTCGTCATTGGCTTTTCGTCTGCTAATTGGGATTCCTAACTTCAACGGTCTCTAAAGTGATGTATAATGTCTAGAAAAAGATTCGGCGGTATAAAATCTGTTTAAAAAATACGGTATTGAATACACGTATAAGATGTATCAGTTTATCGAATGCCAAAAACACTGAATGTACCGGTATTTCAAACCCTGTTATTTGGGGAAAAATTAATATTTTGAAAGAAAGTAATATTTTATTTATTCTTAAAATGATGATAGAAAAAGAAAGTAAAATAAAAAAGAATACGAAGATTTCCCGGAAAACCAATACACCTAAATGTTGGCGTTTGCGGTTTTCCCCTTATTTTTATGTTTCCTTTTTGCGGTAAATGATTTAAAATTCCATTCTTCGCGGTTAGAAAAAACTAAATAATATACTTCCAAAAATTTTTGAAATCGAGCAAAAAAAAAAAAAAAAAAAAAGATGTTACTGTACTTAAATTTTCTTATCATACAAACATTAAAATTTTTTTAAGAAGTGAAATAACCTATTCTCTATTTTTTTTAAATAATTTAAAGCTACCCCTTTCTCTACTTACAATTTTATATCAAAGCGTTCTAGGATTTTATCCAATTCCATTGCCTTATTTCTTTTTTCTAACACCGAATTCAGATTTTGATGTTAACTATTTTCGACGAGAATACACAATAGCCAACAATAAGCTATTTTAGCACCTTATTTTGCGAGATCTTAATTGCTATCAGTTTTAATTGCTTTTATAAATAGAAGATTGCATGATTTTCGAATTTTCGTCCCTTATAAATTGATTCCTCAAAGAAAACAGGGTATGAAATGCCCCTCGCGTATCAAAAACTATAACCGATTTGGTTCTGATGAAGAATAAAAGCGCGTATGATGCGTTTATCTGGAAGAATTTCCCGGTCACGCACTTCAAACAGACATTGATATATGAAACATTGGGGGGGTTGATCTTCATTTTAAAATTTTTATATATATAAACTTCATTGGTATTTTTTTTATTTTATTTGATTTTGTTTTCCATATTAAGGATGGGAAATAAGTTTTATGACTGGAACGAAATGATTAAGAAAATATTGAGTAAATGAGCTACAAATTTTTGGGTTGAATTGAGTGCGGTTTTAAAGATAGATGGAGGTAATATTTTGGAAGTATACAATCTGATTTATTCTGTGGAAAGTTAAAAAGATTTTTTTTTTAAACCGAGGGAAAAAAGAGCATTAAATATGGAACATCCCTGTATCGAAACGTTTACTTTGTTTTAACGTGTCATTTCAGTGATTGCCGCAATCATAAAAAACTTTTTTATTGTTTACATTGCTTCGTATATTTAATTTATTTGGTTTCTATGTATCGATACGAATATTTTTTTTCTAAAAGAAGATAAAAAATAAAGGGATTTTATTTTTTTAAATCGGAAAAAAATTTTTTCGTTTCAGAAGGAACGATGCACGCAAATTGAGAGCTGAAAATCCGAAAGTTGGAAGCATAGTGATCTCAGGTTCGGGGGCAAGTTAAAATAAAATTAGGTAAGTTTTTTTTTTTTTTTTTTTTTTGAAACCTGATTTAATTACCGATGCGAAGCCGTTCAAATACTACGTCAGCACGTCAAAAGGGGAGGGAGGTTGCCCCAAATGTGACATTAGACTTTTATCACAAATTATTTGTTTAAAGCTTACAC
Organism: Liposcelis bostrychophila; assembly: GCA_037577465.1. NCBI lineage: Eukaryota > Metazoa > Arthropoda > Insecta > Psocodea > Liposcelididae > Liposcelis > Liposcelis bostrychophila. The sequence continues at coordinate 19,827,489 of CM075211.1, read as the reverse complement.
AAGACAAGTTCAGACTTGTTCAAACTTGCCAACACATGTTTAATAAAAGTGCTGGTCCATTTCTTAGGCATTTCCATGGCGCAAAATATGATGCGGTTTTTGGGCTTATTGGTTGTTATCCAAATAATTATTATAGACCGTATGTACGGAGGGAGAAGAGTCCCTTTTTAACGAGATCCCGTCAGTCTAGTTCAGTAATACCATCCGCCATATTGTGGAGTAATCCATTGTATTTAAATTACTCCACAATGTGGCGACCCTTCAATTAATCACGTGGTCTATCACGTGGTCGACCCTCACCTCCCATTATTTCCCCTTCCTGCGCACGGTCTATTATTATTAAGATGAACAAATTTTAGCATAAAGAGTAAAAAAAAAACTGGCAGGTTATTAAAGTGACTGAGAAATAGAAAATCTATTTTATTTATTTATTATAGAAACTTTTTTCAAAATCCATTACTAATTTCATATAATGCGAGTAGGGGGGTATCCTAAATCTGACGTAATTTTTAGAGGGGGTGTCATGTGATATTGACTTATGCTGAGAATGGGAAGGAGGAGGTCAAACATTTTCAATATCATGCTGCCTAATTAACCTAACCTAACTTAATCTAACCTAACCTAACCTGTCGCTATATTTTAATGACCTCTACATTGGTTCTTATTTTTCGAAGTTTGGATTTTCGCACACAGTAAAAAATTTTATCTCAAAATCAACATAAATCAACATAACTAGGTCTACATAATTCTTATGTTGTTTTTGTTTTATGTTTACCTTTCGGGACAAACAACAGAAACAATTTATGTGGACCGCTCAGAACATATTTAAATAATATTTTTTACTGTGCAGGTGCCACCTCCTAACGCTTTTTATTTGCATGAGATAAAGTTCCCTGAATTTTTTCAAATTTTTTAATCGACGGGAAAGCGTGCCTCATCGAGCTTTTAGTTCAAAAAAATCCCATAAAAACCCAACATATTTTTTTTTTTTTTTTTTTTTTTTTTTACTTTAAAAAAAATCAATTTTTTGGTTCTTATGGGATTTTTTCGAACTAAAAGCTCGAAGAGGCACGCTTACCCGTCGAGTAAATTTAGGGCCGTAGCAGAGGGGGGCGTAGAGGGTGCAATGCGCCGGGGCCCCCGACCTGAAGGGGCCCCAAAAGTCTCGAGCAATTTCTTGCTTGAGACTTGGATATTCAGCTGGTAGTCGAGGAATTTTCTACGAAGAATGCCAGGAGAGCATTAAGGCTTCAGGTCCCAGGGCCCAGGGCCCAGGGCCTCAGTAAAGTTATGATTTCTAACTATTGCCAGTTAAAAAAAAAAAAAAAAAAAAATTAAAAGTATTTTTGATTTTCAAAAGTTTCGAACTAGGGTCCCCGGATTCTCCGCTATGCCACTGAGTAAAGTCGAGGGAAGACTCGGTCTTAAGGGCCTATTTGAACTCCCCGGTTGTCAGATATGCGTTTTTAAAAAATTCAGGAAACTTATGTCATACAAATAAAAAAAAAGTTAGGGGATAGCACCTCCGAAAATCCAAACTTCGGAAAATAAGAACCACCCTAATGACCTCCATTCGAAAGTCCTACCTAGATAAATATTAACAAGGGAGCCACAGCGAGCCAGGGTCAGCGAGCCACAAAATGTTGATGTCAATAGAGCCCGTAGCTTTTGGGTTCCCACTTGGAAAATTTTCTGATCCATGTCCTATATTTTCACCCCTGTGTTATGGCCATCCTGCCTTTTCTTTAATTTATTATTGCCTTACGACCCGCCTTCAGTTGATCTTTAATTCATCGCAACAAACTGAAATTTTCTGAAGTTAATTTCGCGTGATTATCGGTTGCAATTTTAATTTTCCCTGCATTTAGAGCTTTCATTTTGGTGACTTACGATCTCGAAAATGAAACAAAACATTTTTCCCATTTTAAAATTCGCGTGTTGCGAATTGCTGGAAATGATAATAACATTCCGTACCCTCCATGCCCTGCATTATTAATTCAATGTCACGATAATTGAGAAACAACATAAAGTATCAAATCTAAATGGCTTTAAGCCTATCTCACGTCCTTAGACGATAATAATTACATCGTAAACAAAAAAAATTTAATCAAACAGGTGTTTTTTTTTTTTTTTTTTTTTTTAAAGGAAGCTTTATTTTTATTTTATTACTGTATAAGTTTTTTGTTGACGTTTGATACAAGATTTTGTATATCCTAGTACTAGGTGGCGTTTTCCTAATTATTCAGCGATCGGATCAATCGATGATGACCTATATAAGTATATAACCAATGTTCTGATTTTCTTTTCTTTTTTTATTTCCATGTCTTTTTTTTTTTTTTTTTTTTCTAAATTGCCCTTAGGCACACCATCGCAGTTTTGACGTGCTCATGGGTGTTTGAAGAAATCTCCTGCATTTAATTAATTAAATTCGTATTCAGTCTATTCTTTGCGTTATGAAAAGAACTGCTTTTCTGACAATAGAAGAAAATAAAAGCACCCCCTGACATTTTCATTCAAGAGATTTTTTTTCCTCCCCTATTTTTTGCTTTCGGTTACAAATTGGTTTACATATTTTGACGTTTCAATCGATTCTGTCTGTGCTTTTACATGCCGATAATACCGGTAATTTAGTAAAACAAAGACCAAAAAAAATTTTAATTAGCAAAAGTTAATTCGTTTGGCGTCCCGCAAGGATGTATGCTAGGCCCGCTCTTATTCTCAATTTTACAGGGTTTATATAATTTATTTAATCAAACCCTGATTATAGGATAATTCCTACTGTAAGGGGTCAATTTTTTATTTCAGGCTGGAGGCCATAGCTAAGGGGGTCGAAGCCTTGTTGGCTGTTCTTACTAGTTAAGGCTTGGCTGCAGCCAATTTTTTTTTTTTTTTTTTTTTGCAGCTCCTATACTTGAAAAAAAAGTTTTATAGCTTCTTTTAGGAGCAAAAGACCAAAATTCGACTTACGCAGCCGCTTTCTGTAATCGGATGTGTATTTTCAATGAAAAACCCAAAGATTTCTACATCAGCCACTTTTTCTTATAAAATTGGGGTCTACGATAGGCCGGGATTCTCGGAAAGGGGCTTACGCAAAAAGAGTGATTTTTTGACCGCAAAATAATTAAGTCTGCCTCTTTCAAATGTGAGAAACTACTTTATGTTTTTTGACTCGTAGGATCCGAGAATGACCATAAAAATTACGTACGGTTGCGGGAAAAACCCAACATCTCCACATCAATTATCAATTTTAACTATTTAATCATTAATTATAGATTCGTGTGGAGATATCCGTAATTTTTATGGTCATTTTTGGATTCTACGGGTCAAAAAACTAGAAGTGGCTTCTCAGATTTGAAATGGACAGACTTTTATTTTGCGGTCAAAAAATCATTCTTTTTGCATAAACCCATTTAGGCCTATGGCAGACCCGATTTTCAACAAAAAGTAATTGATCCGGAAATCAGAAATTTTCACTGCCAGGAAAATGGTACATTATTTTCGTTTCGAACATTTTCAAAAATTTTCAAACCAACCTAACCTAACCCAACCCAACCTAACCTAACCTAACCTAACCCAATCAAGATGGGTTATTTATAAGGGTACTCGGCCGCTGATATACAGTATTTTTTTCGGATTTTTGGACCCCCTCTCCGCCCCGGTTCGTAAGAATTAGTAAGATGTCATTGATTCCCCCTGTTATATTATGTAAGATTTTCGGAGGGGTCACCCTCCCCCCCCTTTTTTTTTTTTTTTTTTTTTTTTTTTAATTTTGTTTTTGTAGCGCCGATTTTAAATTAGAGTAATATTTTTCTCCGATCTAGATATTGAGTCCATTTCTTTAATTCTGTAAGAAAATTATTGTAACAGAAAATTCAGTGTTATATTGTAGAATAGAAGATTAAAAAAAATAATGAAAACTTATAGGCGTAAAGAAGGAAAAAAAATTGAAGCAAGATTCTAAATTTTAAAAGTGAAAACTCTTTGCTATTTAAAATTATTTAAATCTTTTATGATAAAAAATAAAAATTCTTACGTAAAATTGCCAAACTTCCCCCCTTCCCCATGTAAGAAATAGTAAGAATTTCGAGTACCCCCTACCCCCCCCCCTTCCGGTCTTACGTAATGCTTGAATGTTCCCCAATTCGGAGGTATTTAAAATCAACAAGAGGCGAAGCCTAAAATAAAGCACACGAGTATAGTCGAAGCCCCCTGCCTAATTGCTTCTTGCTTGAGGCCCTTGCAGGCTTAGCAACCGGTGGCCAATAGTATTCACTAAAAAGTGTCTCATATCCAAAATCCTATTTGTCAGTGCTATATGTTTCTTCTTGTAAAAAAACTTACCTCTTTGGTTTCGACCTAAAAATATAAAAAAAAAAAAAACAAAAAAAAAACACAAAATTAGCATGTCATCCGTTTTTGGTCCAATCAAATAAAAGTAAATTCCTTTTCACTACTCACACGCTGGGAGACATTTTTTTCTGTCTTTGCCTATCCAACAGTTTGAAATAATTTTTGAGCCTCCACGTCTTGTCACTCGGTAAAGTTATTTCCAATTCTTTCGTCATTTTTTTCGCCTTCCGGAGAACTTGCAAAAGCGACGGCAGTTTCTTCTGCGATCCGCGAAAGTTTGCTCTGGAACTTGACCTGGATAATCCCTTAAAAATAGACTTGACTCTCCCTGTGTCATGACTTTTGGATGTGAAATATCTCGTGTTATCCATATTGATGTATTTCTTTTTAAAATTCGGGCAAAAAAAAAAATTTTATCTTCGGAAGATTTTTTTTGGATCCTGGAAAATTTTCTTTCGGCAATCTGCAACAAAAATAAATTAGAAGTAAATTTTTCGTCCCTCCAGGCTAAAAAAAAGGAACTTTTCGTCCCGCTTGAAAAACGAAAAAGTTAATTTTTTAGCCCGGAGGGATGAAAAGTTTTGGAAATCTGGCATGGGGGTGGCTTGCAAGTCGAGACGTGCAACACATACATAAGCTAGTGCCCTCTGTCCGATTCTTGTAGAAGGCTGTGACGTCACCTTATTGAGGGCAAGGAATTCGATTGGTGGAGCCATATTATGATCACGTGTTTTTGGGGCCAAAGTGAGATTGACCCTTTTTATCACAAAAGAGGGGCCCTGCGTATTAATTTGGGGGGGGGAAGAGTGATCGTAGAGTAACGGCAGTCGTGTTCAACATATATCAGTATAAAAAAACTGCATTTTTGAATAACGATCAGTGGCGCCGCTAGGCCCTTTTTGAGGGGGCCATTCCCCCTCCAGTGTTGGATTTTACCCCCCCCCTCCCCCCAATAATTTCTAATGGCGCTTTATTTTCAATGCATAAGGGCAGTAAAAATCCTTTTAGGCCACGTTTTTAAAACATTTTTTTTCCTTTCGCCCCCCCCCCAATATTTAATTCCTAGCGACGCCACTGATAACGATCGGGAAGAGGGGGTCCAAAAGCTGTATAAAAATGATGACTTTACGGTCAGCTCCTAAGATTGTAACTGAAAATATTTTTAATAACATTTTCAAGCCTTTAAGAATCAAAATCAGTTAAACCAAATATTAAGAAGATAAAAAAGAAAAAATTTTGAAGGGACAGTTTTCTAGGGGGGCAAACTTTTCTTTTTCCTGTTTTTCAAGTTTTTCTCTGTTACATCGTGTTCGCAAATAGAAATCTTTATTTTCTTCCTTTCGTGTGGAACTGGCAGATTCACATGTTTTTTTTTTGATAAGACTTTTGCTTTTTTTTTCTTAGCTTCCTGCCCTGACACGCAGTGACCACATGTTAGAGTGTTTTTTTTTTCTTTAGAGGTTTTTGCGTGTTCTAATTCTATCACTTAAGATTTCCAAGCTGAAGAACATTTATAACGCTGAAAAACTGTTACGTGAACCATGAGCTTTCAGGGATGTTGTCAATTGAAGTTTTTTTTTTCTTCCCACTTTTATATCTTTGAGATATTTTTTTTTTTATATGGAAAGCAATTTTTGACACTTTCGTCGTGCTAAAAATCAAAAAACCAACTTACGTTTTTTATATATAAGACTTGCAAAAATAAGTTTTTGCAGTTTCAATTCAAGACAGTAGATATAAAATGAGATCACCAATTCAAATTTGAGTTTCTGAACCCCCCCACCCCCCCCCTTTTCCCAGTTTTTCGAAAACAGGTACGAGCCCTTTTAGCCATGAAGAATCATTATTTCTTGACGTAATTTTTTTTTTAACCCATATCCCCGTAAAATTTTAATTTGACCTCCTTTTATTTTTTTCCCGCGCACATTTCCTCATATCGCTAATAGTCAAAGGTGAAAAGATCCATTTAAAAGAATAAAAATTCCTTCGACTGAACACCTGGGCTCCCAGGCGGGCGGGGGACGGGGACGGGGCCCCCAGTTTTTTCGGCGAATGCGGGATAAATATTTTTTTGGAGAAGGTGTTAAATTATTAGTTTTTTTAGACAGAAATGACGTCAGCGAACACATGGTTATCACGGAAAATGATAAGTAAAAAAAACTTTAAATAACATTTTGTTGTGTTTATTTATAAATATTTTTCATAAAATTTTTTTAACCGTCATTTTTAAGTCTTAATAATTTAATGAAATATTAAAAAGCAAAATAGACTATACCTTCATAATGATTTTATTCCAATTTTTAGCTCTTTACAAAAATATAAATTAATTTATTTATGATGTTAAGATTCAGAGTATTACCAAAGTAAAAAAAATCCACACATCGTCGACCTGTCGGAACTTATTATTATTATTTTTATTTAACTTTTTTTCGAAAATTCATAAATGGCCGTATTCTCTTTTTTTTCTATAAAAGCTAAATTGTATACTCCGTTATTTAAATCTTTTATGTCGTCTTCTTTAAAGACATCATTATAATATTTACTCAGATACATTTTGAAATAAGAGTTGTTCATGTCGTCTAAAAGCACTAACCGATAACACGATCCAAATTCTGTGCTTACCAATAATATTTCTTTTATCGGATTTTTTTTTTTTTTGGCGTTACAGAATCACATCTTCGGAAGGGACATGTAATATAACACGCTGCTTGTTGAAATCGCTCGTTTAGAGATGTCATTTTTGAATTATCTAAAATTTTCACAATGTTGCTATAATGAATTCTCACTTTCAATGTTAATATAAAAAAAAAACTTACCACAGTAGCGACGAATCAAGCTTTGAGACGATGGAATGTATTAAATTTTTATATTGTAGGCTTGTTTTATATGAAATGGGAATTGGAAAGGCGAGTGGGAAAATAAATTAATGAGAGAAATAAGAAGATAACTTTTAATATCACTTTAGAAACAAAACCTTACAACTTTATCTCTTTAAACAGTATGAGTTTCATATGTCGTTATTTAAAGTTTTTTTTTTTCTTATCATTTTCCGTGATAACCATGTGTTCACTGACGTCATTTCTGTCTAAAAAAAACTAATAATTTAACACCTTCTCCAAAAAAATAATTATCCCGCATTCGCCGAAAAAACTGGGGGTCCCGCCCCCGCCCCCCGCCCGCCTGCCTGGGAGCCCAGGTGTTCAGTCGAAGGAATTTTAATTCTTTTAAATGGATCTTTTCACCTTTGACTATTAGCGATATGAGGAAATGTGCGAAAAAAAAAAAAAAAGAGGTCAAATTAAAATTTTGCGGAAAAATGGGTTAAAAAAAAATTACGTCAAGAAATAATGATTCTTCATGGCTAAAAGGGCTCGTACCTATTTTCGGAAAAACTGGTAAAAGGGGGGGGGATGGGGGGGGGGGGTTCAGAAACTCAAATTTGACTTGGTGGTCCTATTTTATATCTACTCAAGACAGTCTTGCAGTCTTTATACTTTCCGCATATGGAAGAGTCTGAGCCACAAACACGGAATTCATTACCGGGAACAAATTTAGATTTTTTGAGACAAAAGTAAATTTTTTAAAACTGTACAATATTTAGAAATTAATTATATAAATAGGAGCCGACTGAAGAATGGCTGATTTTTTTCCTGTTGCCTTTCTGGGACTGCCCATAAATTACTTAAGCACATTTAGGGGGGAAGGGGTCCAAATTTGACATTTTATCCATAAGCTAAGCATAGGCGAAATGAAATAAAGCATGCAAGAAGGGCCTAACCCATGCTTACGTAATTTATGGATGGCGCCTCTCAGGTCTCATGGGACGGGGAGAGGGGCTGCTTTCCTTAGCAAAATAGCCCTAAGTCCATTTATTTTTTAAATTAAGTTTATTTCTTTTGTTTTTGAAAGACATATTGTTTATATTACTCCATTAAAACAAAAAAAATGAGGGAGCGTTCAAGTGTTACGTAAGACCGAAAGGGGGGGGGGGGTATCGAAATTCTTACTATTTCTTACTTGAAAGAGGGGGGGGGGAGTTTGGCAAATCTTACGTAAGAATTTCCATTATAACTTATTGTTCAAATTTTTTTTTTTTTTTTTTTAAAAAATTAAGTTGTTTTAATTTTTTTTTTTTTTTTGAATGTCTAAAGTAGAAAAATTAGAAATGTTTTTCAAAAAATTTTAAAGAAATAAACATTTATTTTTTGATGAGATTTTGTGCCAATTGTAGTCATCTATCATGTAAGATGTGAGTATGAACTATAAAATCTAACTAAGTAAAATATTACTTCAATTTAAAATTGTCGTTAAAAAAAGGGGAGGGTCCGTGAAAATTTTACGTATTATAATAAGGGGGGTTCAAAGAAATCTTACTAATTCTTACGAAGGAGAGGGAGGGGGTCCAAAAACTCGAAAAAAAGTCTTACGTAATAGTTGAACGTTCCCTGAACTCCATTTCAAAAATAAATAGACTTAGGACTATTTCGCTAAGGAGAGCAGGGGAGTGGGGGGTACATCTCCCTTCGGTTAACTCTCGAGCAGTGCTTTCAGTAAAATGAGAACGAAAACGTTTTTAATGCCCTTAAAGTGTTCGCAGTGTTCATAAAATGTCTGTAGAGCTCCATACTGCCCATGTAAGCGAAAATAGCGTATCTCATATTTTGGAATTAACTGTTTGTTTACATAAGTTAAAAATAGAAGGGACGTGCCAATTTTAAAATATCAGATACGCTATTTTCGCTTACATGGGCAGCATAGTGTCCTTAAAAGGTCCATGAAATGCCCTTTAAATGTCCCTAAAAAATCTGGCTTTAAATACGGAAATAAAACCGACTTCGTGTTTGAATTTTGGCGACATTGAAAAACCTCTATTTAAACAAAAATGGCCATCTTAAATTTTTTCGGGGATATTTATATTTTTCGGATTTTTAGATTTTTCGGCCTTTTTATTTTCCTCAATTTTGGCTGAAATTTTAGGCGAAGATTTCATTACATTTTCAGAGGTCTTCAAGCTCCCTGAATAGCCTTTGTGAGGAAAAAAAGTTAGAAAAAAAAGTTCTGTGAACTACTGTCAAACTTTGCCAAAGGTTTTGTCGGATTGAAAAACCTACTTCACCTTATTCAGAACAGTTGAAAACTTACGGAAAGCTGCTGACATGTTTTTTTTTTTCTAATTTTTGCTTTTGCAAAATACAATTCACACTAAAGCTTTGTATTCGGCACAACCCATTTCGTGCATGTGGATGCTTGCGTCCGTTGTTAGCTTTTTTTTTTCCGATCTTACCACTTGATTCAAAATGGTCGAAAGCCAAAAAATACTGAGAAACGCTAAGAAATCGAAAAAAATTTTTTGCTTCAAATTTAAAAAAATAAAAAATTTTAATTAAAATCTTCAAAGTTAAAAGGAGGAGGGTCCATAAGGCCGATTTTCGGGCTTCCCGGTAAAAAAATAAATTATAAAAAATTTTTTTAAGAGTCGCTTTCAGATTAAAAAACAAAACTACCCTTTTTTTTTACAAAAGTGAAGACCTTTTCAACAGAAATAAAAGAACCGTTATTACACTCACCTAACCTAAATCTCGGTTACACAATAGATTCAGTTAAAATCCATTTTCATAAATAAAAGACATAAAATATATCACCGCAAAATTTTGTCTTCAGCAATAAAGCTGCACCTGCCTTTTTGAAAATTTATTTTATTCTCGACTCATAATTTTTATCACACACGCGAAACTCAAAAAAACACACAGGAAAAAAAAAAAAAAACCTTCCTTTTCACCAGCTGATTTTTAAATATCCCAAACTCGAAAAAAGGAAGAAAGGAAAAAGTGGGAAAATAAAAACGAAAACGCGCATGAAGGACTTTTTAATTAATCTATTTCGCATGTCTCCCTTATTTTCTTTTTCATTTATATTATGTTGCATTTTCCCCATTTCCTTTTTCATCTATTCCACAAAAACTTTTCAGTCGGTCGTGATAATTCACGATGATAACAAAGCGGACAAAAACTTTTTCAATCGATTTTTTTTCGACGTTGTAATGATACAAACTTTTTATTAGTTCTATTTAAAATGCTAAACGGTTAAACTTCCTCCGTTTTTTTATTTTTTAAAAAGCTAGAGATGAAAAATTCCCCCGCTTTGTACGAAGACCTGACTAGAGGACCGCTGGCCGTGTAGAGGAATCCTAATTCGTTCCCGACTTTTTCCCAGTGGCGAAATTTTTCTGGAGTGACGTATTCGACTACCTGAAATTTAAAAATTAAAATTTTAAAACATTAAGCAGGTCATTATTTGTTCTTTATGGTCCGATGAGGGATGTTCACGTCATTGAAAACCGACCTTTAAATGCCGTTTGGTTGGTTGCATATATTGCCCAAGCGTTAGGCAATCGACTCCGGCAGATCTTAAATCCTTTAATGTTTGTAAAACTTCCTCGTCTGTTTCTCCTAAGCCAAGCATTATTGAAGATTTTGTTAGAAGATTCGGGTTAAAAGCTTTGGCGCCTTTTAAAACATCCAGGGTTTGACGATATTTTGCTCTTTTATCTCGTACGTAGGGCGTTAATTTTTCAACTGTTTCGATATTGTGAGCGTAGACATCTAAATTTGATTCGACGACAGTTTTCACTTGTTCAAGGTCTCCCCTAAAATCTGGTAGTAAGCATTCAACTAAAATGTCTTTATTTCTGAAAAAAAAAAAAAAAAAAAAAAAAAAAATGGATAAGTAAAAGCTTAGATGGTGAGTCTTTTTTTTGAGAAATTATCGTTCAATGCTTTTAAAAATTCCTTGCCTTTTATAAAGAAGCCCATTTATAAAAAGACGATACTTACTGTCTCTTAATTTCTCTAACAGTTTCTGCAAAATGATTCGATCCTCCATCTGGCAAATCTAAAAAAAAATAAATAATTAATTCCTCTTCATTTCAAAACCCCATTACTCTAAGCAAACCATATTTACCATCTCTATCTACTGAGGTCAGAACAACGTAATCCAACCCCCAAGCAGCAATTGCACTAGCTGTATGCTTCGGTTCATTAGGATCAAGAGGAGGAGGAGCTCTGGACGTTTTAACAGAGCAAAATCTACATCCTCTGGTACAAGTATCACCCATAAGCATAATCGTTGCAGTGGCGGTCCCATGCTTCCCTCCTCCCCAACATTCTCCTATATTTGGGCACCTAGCTTCCTCACATACAGTATGAAGATTTAGATTCCTAAGTTGATCTTTTATTTTTGAATAGTTTTTACGATTGGAATTTTTGTTTTTAACCATGGGGGTAACCTTAACCTATCTGTTTCACCCTTTTCCCTTTTTAATTTACCATCGTAGCCATTCCAGTTTTCAGAATTGTCTTCTAAAAAATCTTCTAGTGACGGTCCCTCTTGCAATCGCTTTTTGATATTTTCAGGCAATGCTGAAATTGTATGTTTACAGCACTGAAAATTGTATTACAAATAATATTAAATTTAAAAAAAAAAAAAAAAAAAACTGCAGCTGATTTGATCAAAAATAAAACTTATATTCAATATTTAAAATTACAAATGTCTTTTTTTTTTTTTTTTTTTTTGTTTAACACTTCTTTTTCTGCTTTGTTCTTCGTAATTCTCTTTTTGTGATTTTCTTCTTAATTTTTTTCAATTTTTTGACTTTTCGTTGATGCATCCATTCAGGGTATTTTCCATTAACAACAAGGTCAAGATCCATGTTATTATCTTTTTCTTTCCTTTCATCGTCGGAATTTTCGTCCAAAAGCCTTTGAACTTCTCTAGCTTTTTCTTTTTTTCCTCTATCCTCTTTCGGTGTTTGTGTTCCTTGTATCCAATTCTAAAACGTGTCTAGCTACAGGTTGCTTTTCCACAACGGTAGCTACGTCTTTAAATTGATCCATATCAACGTCTGTTTTAACTGAATTATCCTTTATTCCAAGCATGTTCTTTAACCTTTCTAATTCTTTGGCGGCATACCTCTGTCTCTTCATTTCTTTAAACTTTCGCAGTCTTTGCGATCTAAGTCCTTTTGCCATTTTGGTTTAATTTCTATACACGTTTTCCAACTCTAATGACTATTGCAGAAGAAATAGTAACATAACCTCATTTGGTTAATTTTCTCTTTACATGTGACACTTCAACCGCCAGCGCTCCAAGCGTTCAAAAATAAAACTATCGTTCCGTAAACAATATCAAGCGTCATTAAGTTTTTATTCCTCCTTTTCTAATTATTTATTTATATTTAAAGCCAAATTATAGTTACCGGATTTGTAAAACAATTAGATCGTGTCTGATTAAGCGATTTCCCTGGATTATTGATACAGTAATTCACACAGTAATTCGATTTTTCACCGCTATGGAGCGCTAGTTGTGAATTCGTTCTAATGCTACGACATCAGAAAAAAAAGATCGAATCAGCTGCTTTGGTTTTATTGTGCCCACTGAATTTTATTCCTACGTATCCTAATTATGTAATTTATAATCCCAAAAAAATGTATCAAAAATGATTGTTTTACCATTTTTTGAAAGATTTAATTAATTACGAGAAATTCTGTATAACTTAAGAGAAAGTCAAGAGAGTTCTTCAAGGGGGTTATCGAATTTTTTATTTATATTCATTAAACTTGCCTGAAAATCCTTATAAAGCTTGCAGTGATTTAATAATATTCCTAAATTTTTATAATTCGTTAACATTTTCTTAAATTAAATAATCACATAAATAACATAAAATTATTTTAAATTAAGTTTGAAACTGGAGAAAAAAAATATGAATCAGACGACTTTTGATTCACTTTGTAAACAAAGTTGTTTTCACAAGGTGTGAACTACAAAATAAAGTTGATGGCTACTTTTAAAGATAAATGATGAAAGTTGATAAATGAAGCCATCAGGCAAAATGCATGATCTTTTTAAGAACAAAAAAAAATCATATTTTCTCTTTTAAATAAATTTAGTATTCAAGGTTTTAATAAACTTTTTGCTACCTAATTATTAATCGTTTACACGATTTTCGTGCTTGGCGCAGATGTTGGCGCCAGCATTTTTCGATAACTGAAAAGATCAAAAATGAGCCAAAAGCAGAGGATTTTTATCACAAACTAAATTTTTTAGGAAGCTATCGGCTGCTACCCAAACCAAAGCTGGTCAGCTTTTTTACCAGTACAGCCGCTTATAGCCCCAATCGCACTTAGTTTGAAGTAAAAATTAACTCACTTACAGCCTTTTACATATTAAATAGGCAATAGGATTCACTTTTTCAAATTTACTTCCCCCTGGTGAACAAAAAAAAAAACAACATTATAGTGAAAATATTTTTATTTCGTTTTCAATTTTTTTAAATTGCAATAACATAACCGGAAATGCAAGTGCGATTTCCGATCCTGTTTTGTGTTTACGATGACTAAATTTTGAGCTAGGTACAACATTTTTAAAAGAAAAAAAATTCTAAAAGCTAAAATTATACATTCTTCAAAATCCTTACTGTAAAAAAAATTTTTAAAAAAACCGAAGTAGGCTAATTATGATTTCTTTTCCCTGCATGATTTCTGATCTGTTACATTTTTGGCACAAACATACCGAAAAAGATATTTCCAAAAAAATTTTTTCATAGCTTTACGAATACCGTTTTCTAAAAGACATAAATAAATAATTATCTGATTCACAAAAAAAATTAAAACAAACTATTTTTTTTTTAAATACTTGTCAGTCATAAGCAGTCATAAAGCATTTTCTCTACTTCGTTTGGTTGCGGTTTATGGGCTAATAAAAACAATCTACCACAAGCACAAAATATTTACAGTATAAATTTACATTTAAGATTAATTTTACCTTTTAGGTGATCATTTTTCAGGGTTTCTGTCATTTTTTTGTTTCTTTTTAATTAATATCAGTTTTATTTTGATTGTTTTCGGACATTTTAAGGAATTCTATATAAAAATATATCTAATTATTGCTTATTTTTTTTTTCTAAAAAAAAGGATCTTTATAAAATTATTTTATGAAAAATATTTTGTAAGATGAAAGCTAATTTCGGGCAAAAAACAAAACTTTTCACAGAAGGCACTTTTGAATGTGCTAAAAAATTTTTTAAATAAATATACAAGCAAATAATAATACATTGTATGAAATAAATAATAATAAATTAAGTGAAAAAAAAAGAAAATGAGTGAAAAATATTTTTCATAAAACGTTTTTTCAATGAATGAGCAAAGACTTGTGCTAATAAAAAAAATCACACCAAACTACGGTAACTAAACTTTTGTACTACAACTACAGCTACTGCAATTTACAACTACCGACATAGTAGGCCCTAACTTCATAATTCGATTTTGACTTTTGTTAGTTATTCAATTAAAGCTAGCTAGGAAACGAAGACTAAAAATACCAAAAAAATTCGAAATCGAATTGAGGCAGTTAGGGGTCTTCCCTTTTTATGAAATCAAACCGTTTAAAATTAAAATTTTAATTTATAAAACATTCGATTTCTATTTAAATTAAAAAAAGCTTTCTTTATAGCTTTATAGCTTTTTATACACAAAATAAATTAAATCTTTGATTGTGGATGTACAGTTCTAACAAAAAAAAAATTGTTCACTTTTATTTTTTCTTAATCGTACAAAAAATAGAATAAAAAAAAAAATCTTACTGGCAGCAAGAAAAATTAATATTAAATAGATATTTTTCGAAAAATAGGAATGACGAAAAAAGCAACAAAATTATAAAATTTTTGTAAATTTCGGAAATACTTCCGCTACGAATGTTTTGAGAAAAAAAAAAGATGAGAATTAAAAAAAATCGGATTCGATGTAAAATTCTATATAGCTTTTTGACGAATTTTTCAAGAACGGAAAAAAAAAATATAAAAAATATTCGTTGCTCATATTAAAAAGCATTTCCAAAAATTGTAAAACCTAAAAAAAAAATGTTTCTAGATCAAGAATAAGAAAAAATAAATTTCGGCTTTAGTAATTTTCAAACTAAAATCTCTTAAAAAAAGAAAAAAAAATTAGTGATCTTATTACTTCAAAATTTAAAATTATTCAAATTACCCTGTACTTTTCTTCAAAAAAACAAAAAAAAACAAACACAAAACGAAATACTAATAACGATTTAAATTTTTTTTTAATAAGTAAAATAACATTAAATAAATTACATGTATCGACTGTGTCAGATTACATTTTCCTTCCTGCCTTAAAATCATGTTAAAAAAATTTTTTTTTCTTTCGATGTTTTCAGCTCATCATGAATGACGTAAAATTACGTTCTCAAAACGCAAAAACAATTTCTAAAAAAAAAAAAAAATCAACCTATCCCTTTTAATCGTAACGATTATGTTTTGGATATAATGCAATTTTTTTCTTTCCGTATATGTACAAATTTACAATTTGTCATTCACGATTTTTATGCACATTCCTCAAGATTTTTTTTTTTTTTTTGGTTTAATTTAAAATTTTTTATGTGTTCCACAATGATCATTAATTAAATATAACTAAAATTTGTACAATTTAAATAGTTAACGGAAGAATGTATCAATTGTTTGCATATCGAACTGATTTTGGAGAGGCGCACTTGGCACATAGCTCTGCGTAAGGTTTGCCGTGGAGGAACGCTATTATTACGACAGTCATATTATCACAACCTAATCCGCCCATTTGACAATCTGGTGCTAGGCACCTGCTCATTAGATCTTCGCAAATGTCTTCGGGGTGCATCCCTCCTCCAATTCTGTTTCTGACAAAATCAGCTACTTCCTGAAAAAGAAATCGAAATAAATTTATTACAATTTAAATGAAAAAGTGGGTTTAATATGAATACATACGTCATTGGTCATTACATCCCAAATACCATCGCAGGCCATTACGATAAATTCCCAATCTGGGGTAATTGTTCTAATTTCAACATCTGGGTATGCTGGAAAAAAAAAAATTAAAATTAATTTATTGAATGACAAAAAACTGACATTTAAAACAATTCTTGATAAAAGCGTAAGATCTAAGGAAGATTTTTGAATTCTATTTTGCCAGTAATGAAACTTGAATGAAACCCTTGGCTCCAATTTATTTGTAACAGTAAACATCATTTTTCTAAAATCACGAATAAATTCACTTTAAGTCCTCCCGCAGATCCTTCAAGTATTAACAGTTGGTAAATTATAAAGCTTATACAACAAAATACATACCTGTAACTATTTGTTCTTCAGGCAATTTCTTTTCATTCCTTTTAAATATAAAATCTCCCAAAGCTCTTGACAATGCAAGATTACCATTTACCCTATTAAATTCAACATAACCTCCAGCCGCTGTTATCCTTTTCAATTCATTTTCATTATGAGGTTTGTGATCAAGTGAGAGGACGTCAACTTTGCCATTAATACAAGCAATAGCTCTAGAATCTCCTACATTAGCCTGAAAAACAAAAGAAATTTAAATTAATCAGCTCTTATCCAAAAATGTAATTATATTGATACATGCTACAATTCTCAATTGCCTTAGTTTTATTTGGGATGACAAAAAATAAACAGACGGACGACATACAACCCTTAAAGAATTAATACTCAAACATGACTTTTCAGAAAACAAACGGTTAACTAATCAAATATATATTTAAAGTCCTTGCAGCTCTATCATAGATGTTTTCGTTAAATATGAGATTTAAAATAAACAGAAAGCAATTTTGGTACACGATACTTACCACATAAAGCTGATTTCCTTTCAATAAACAAACTACAGCAGTGGAACCAGACAATTCATCTCGTAAACTGTCTTCTTCTAGCATAGCCACATCTATATCTAAAAAGGCTTGCTTCAAAGCTTTCTCTAGTTTCCCATCAGCATATTCAGGTCGTTTTACTATGTGTTTATGTAAATGTTTACCTGCATATTGAGCTATTTTGGCTCCTGTAACATAAAAAAAAGTCAATAACGTTATTATCTTTCCATAAGTGGTTGAATGACTAATGCACAAGTTTCATCAGCATTACAAACAGATAAGATATTTAATATCCTTCCAATCATTATCATGACATTTCATCATTTGTGCTTACCTCCGTGACCGTCGTATACTGCAAAAAAAGACGTTCCCGGGTCTTCTGGGAGGGATAAAATATGAGTGTGTGCATCTTCCATTGTTATCCTCCATCCCTGCATGCAACTAGATCCCACTTTTAATTCAGAATTTTGACAACAAGCCGACTCTTTCGTAGTCACGGGTTCCGACAACGTTTGTCCCATCTTTCCTTTTTTATTATTATTTTAAAATTATAATGTTAAGTGATTTAAGGCCACTCCTAATATTATCATTAGATGAGTAACATCTAAAAATTAAATCTAACTAACGTAAATTTCGTATGCTATATACTTTTTAAAACTTGAAATTAACTAAAACGTCCGAAACCTTCTTCATTCAATAATTTTTTTTACGTATTTTAAACTATAATAAATGATGACTAAAATTTCTCAAGATGCCATGTTGTTTTTAACTGACAAAACAAATGACCTGCGTTGCCGTTTTAAGAATATTGATCGTTACATGCGCCTTTTGCCGGGGCGCAAAATACTTATACGAATAGTCTTTAGTACTGATGATTGATAATAATATTGAAAAGTTGCGAACTGTTACGTTTTAAAGCCCTAAATTGCATAACTACAAATGACTCGTCAGTATTTTCATTTTTTTTCCGTTCGTATCGGGAAAAAACGATTTATTTTGTTAAGTTGTCATTTTGGAAACGAGACGATTGGCAACTTTGCAAAGAGCTTGCATTGCATAAGTCGGATGCATACGACATAAGTTAAACATAGGCTAAAAAAATAAATGTAATCAAAGGTATTACCTAAAAGGAAAGAATGAGGCGGGAGCCGGTTAAAAAGTCTTTGGGTTGTTTGGACTTTCTTTTATTAGATTTAGTTTAGCCCTTTCCGACCCAACCCGACCTTTCTAACAAAAGAAAAAAAAGATCCAATCATTGTTTCAAATGCCTTTAATCAATAGAAATAATTATTGCAGAAAACATTTTTTGTCCTAGGGACCGTTCATACATTACGCAAGCATACATTCTGCTTGATAACAGACGTCTTCGTTGGCAGTCATAACTGGCGCTGGCATATTTCAAAATGGCGCCGGTAAAATTCACGGCGATTCACGTATCATCCAATATCATCACAGCTCAGACATCAAATTTCGCATTAAGTGTTTTTAATCGTTTGTTCATTTTTATAAGCTAATTACTTTTAGTAACATTTGTGCAATTATGTGAAAATTATAAAATGTTTTTCACACAGCCGACAGAACGATCAAAACTGTTGCAGTTTTATAATGTTACGTATCATTCTTCCTGCTTTCAAAAGAATCACAGTGAGCACAACAATCAATCAGCAATTTCATTTTGAATTGCTACAAGCCAGGCTCCAGCATGAGTCATAAGCTTTTTTATGATGAACAACATACTTAATCACAAATTCAATTAACGCGATCCTCAATTAATAATTAACAGTATTACATGATTTAATTATTTACTTCAATTTGCAAGAAGTTGATTTTACGTTTCCAATTAACCCAATCTTAATCACCAACACATTCAAGTTTAAACGAAACATTATAAAACTACCACAGCTTTGATCGTTCAATCGGTTGCATGAAGAAAATTTAATTTTCACGTAATTGCACAAATGCTTCTAAAAGTAATAAGTAGTTTATATAAATAAACAAACGATTAAAAACACTTAATGAGGCCTGAGCCATGATATACGTGAATCGACGTGAATCTCAGAGAAATATAGGGCTATACGTGTGACTACGTGGATCTGAACAACGCCATATTGGATTTTAAAATTTAAATGGCGACTCCATGTCGTTAACCTTTTTTTTTTTTTAAAGTTACAATAACGTCCAACAGATGGCAGTGGCGTTACAATCTTACCATAAAAGCGCAAAACTGTGATTTTTCTGTGATCTTTCTCTAAATAACAATAAATGAAAAACTAAAATGCATTGTTGAGATAAAACATTTTGAGTTGTCATACCTCTTTTTCCGCAATTAAACACAATAACGCGGAATGTCTAGAGTTTTCGCCGACGAGCCTTATTTAAAACAATAACTTGACTTCATTTCTTTACAGGATTTTTTTTTCCTGCCTAGAATTGCTTTAGTTATCTACTTATGGATAAAATGGCAGTCAAAATAAATTTTTATAGACGAAGGATAATGGGGAAAAAAATAAAGGATCTTTAAATAAATAAATCAAATGCAAGACAATGTAATTCAATAGATTAATAAAATGATTGTACAATTTTTTTTTAAATACCACGTTACATAATAGAGACTTACAAATTTTATTCCAGTTGTTTTTTTTTTAATTTTTGCAATTAAAAATACGTAACTTACATAATTTTAAAAACTAAAAAACAATACTCTTGCAAAAAAATGTTACGAACAAAATCCCTCCGAAATTCTTAACATTAAACAGTTAAAAAAATCAGAAGAGTTAATGTTACGAAAAAAAAATTTCTTAGCTGTTAAAAAATTTTTTTTATGACAGATTTAAAATTTTTAATGTTCTCCCGTCCTTTCTGAATATGCAAAGTCTCTAAATTGAGGAAGATGATGATCGAATCTGGACGTCTGTCATTGTTGTTTATTTCCTGATAGGTCTGAAAAAATTGAAAATAAGTTGAAAATAGTGAATTATAAATAAGGAAAGTTATAAAACAAACCTCAATTAAAAAATTTAGGAAGTTCAGTTTATTCCTCTTCCTCTTCCTCCTCCTCCTCTTCCTCTTCTTCCTCTTCCTCCTCTTCTTCGGCTTCTTCTTCTTCCTCTTCTGGTTCTGGTTCAAATGTAGGTTCTTCCTCTTCTTCGACTCCTCCGGCTTTTACCTCTTCTTCCTCCGGGCTTTCTGGGTCTCCCTTCTTCTTTCCTGGCCTTTCACCGAACCATTTCGGCAATTTGGCTGAGGAAATTGAAATTTTCAAGTTAGCGATTGATTAATTTAATGGATTTTGTGTATTTTTTTTTTTTTTTTCGTGTAACATTTATTTAAAATAAACTTATAATGCCTTCCTGAATCTAAATGAGATTTTTTTTTTTTTTTAATTTAAAAACTTACTCTTCTGGCGTGACCCAAATTGATCACCTTTCTCTTGCCATTGTTTTTCCATGGTTTCTCTGGTAAGCTCAATGAGGCCCTAAGAAAATGGAAAAAATTCACACCAAACACATTATAACAAAAATGCTTCACTCCAAACGAAGAGGTTTTCTTTTCCCGTCATGTACAATTGTCTTGTATATTGCGGTCAAAATAAAAAAAAAAAATGATGAAAAAATATGTATAAGAAAAAACATGAAGGTTAGTCAAGTAATTACAATTCAGGGGTTCGAGCTAAAAATTACAAAGAGAAAAAAAACGGTGAAATTCGGGCCTTGGATGATTTTATTTATAATGAGGCAAAAGAAACCCTTTTTCTTTTGTTTCCTTAAAAAATATTTCTTGAGAATTCAAGCTGAAGATTTAAAAATTATGACCGTTGACTGACAGCGCTGCTACCGAGCGGTTGAAGCATGAACTAAAATCGGCGGCAATCGCCAACTTTTTAAAACTTTTTTTTTTTTTTTTTTCTCGTGACCTTTTTCCGCGGATTTTTTCCTCACAAAAACATTTTATACAATAAAGGCCCTTTATTTTTTTTCCAAAAAGAATATTAGTGTAATCACATATCGAAGGGTTCAAAAAAATTCATGCACGAGGGTAAAAAAATAAAAATTTGGAATCATTAAACCGCAACATCCTTGTTCTTCCTATGAACAAATTATAGGGTTAACAAAAAAAAAATAATTATCGTTCCTCATTCGATTTCAAAAATAAAAAACAAGCCATAGGTAATGTGAAAAAAAATTTTCAAGCTTGGTTTTTGGGGCCAAGGGGTAAAGGGGGAAAATTCATTTATAACTGTACAATTTTTTTTTCATAACTTTTTTTTTTTTTTCTTGAAACTTACTGGCAACCCTTTTCGTAAAGAGTTCATATTTTTGTTTCCACAATTTTTCGTTAGTTTCTGCTAGAACTGTATCCCAACCCTAAGGTTTATCATAAAAAACAAAACCTTATTAGTTTCTTTCTTTTTCGTAGGTTTTTTTTTTTTTTTTTTCTCAAATTAAACAATTTTTTGTTTTCGTTTGAAATATACAAGACATTAAAAAATATTTCCAGGATTTCGAAGTTTCAAATTTTTAAAAGGTCAAAAAAAATAACGTGTTGAAAAAAAAAAATCAAATACTTACTCCTTCAAAAAGTTTTTTCTTATCATCGTATGATCTTGTATCTACACGACGTTCATATTTGGAGGCTACTTGGATCTTAGGCTAAAAAAAAAATTAAAGGGTGAATTTAATTTTAATTTTTCATATTTTAGATTCCGCTTTAATGAAACTACGGTAGACTTACTGGGTATTTTCCTGTAAGGGCTTCAGGGTCCAAACCCTTTTTCAAGGCTTTATGTCTCAATTGTTGTTTCTGTCTTTCCTTAAGTTCTTTTAACTGAAAAAAAAAGATAGTTTTTAATTTTTTTTTAATTTTCCGAAGTAAAAATTAATTCACAAGTAAAGTTAAAATTAAAATTCATGAATCCGTACTGAAATTACGGTCAAATTAAGTCTTCAGCAAACTGATTAAAAAAATTAATTCGGCTTCCCCAAAATCGGGTTTACTTACATCGTAATCTTGCCTTTTTTGCCTTTCTTCCAAGTCATATTTTTCTGTCTCCAGTTTGACTATTGTGTCCCAGAGTTCATTTGCCTTGTTTCTCAATTGGGTAATTGACATGTTATCAATGTCAAGAGGCTTAATTCTGATAGATAGAGAAATTTTCTTCTCTTCTTCTAGTTGTTCTTTGGTTTTTGCTCTTTCTAGCTGAGCTGATGATAGGTTAAACTGAAAAAACAAACAAAAGTGTTATTAATTTTTAATCGTCAGCAATCAAGTACAATTTTTTGTTTTTCGAGAGGAATACTCGGCATAGGAGTATTCAGTCATATGAATCCGGTATACCCGAAAACAGATATACCCCGAAATTATATCAGTTTCCGGTATATAGAAGTTTCCGAGGAAAAAAATTAAAAATAAAAAAATCCGGAAAGTGACATTTTTGTACATCAGTTTCCCATTTTGGAAAAAATTATCAATGTGAAAAAAATTAATACCGGTACATGTTTCTGTAAATATTGCTTGAAGATTAAAATTATTGTTATTGTATTTTTAAAACTAAAAATGAAAGAGCTCTCAAAAATCAATAATTCAGAAAATAAAATCATAATTATAAAGTAATTTTCATACAAGTCGTACTTCTTGCTAGTGTCTAAATATATAAAATCTTGTGACTATCTAATATTGTGCATTAGCTAAACATGGAAGACTCGTGTAAAAAAAATATAAAAAGAATTTTAGTTTTTATGAAAACCGAGAATTTAAGAAGTGTTAACTTTCCATGTTTAGCTAATGAAGAACGTTAGATGGACCTTGCGTTTATTTTCAACGAGTCTTCTATGTTTAACTAATGCATAGTATTAGTTTTAGTTATATATTTAGTTAGTATTAGTTATATATTTAGACACTAGCGAGAAGTACGACTTGTATGAAAATTAGTTTATAACTATTATTTTATTTTCTGAATTTATTGATTTTTGCGAACTCTTTCATTTTTAGTTTTAAAACATACAATAACAATAATTTTTATCTTCAAACAATATTTACAGAAACATGTGTTAATTTTTTTCACATTGACAATTCTAACAAAATGGGAAACAAATATACAAAATTTATGCCACTTTCCGGATTTTTTTATTTTTAATTTTTATCCACGGCAACCGATAATTTCGGAATATATCAATTTCCGAGTCCTTGTGTCAGCTATAACGAAGAAAAGGGAGAGGCATCTTTCCCTCTTTTTTCTCTCCTCCCTCGTTACTATTAAAGAACCAAAAATCTTACTTGATTGTCCTTCTTTTGTCCAACGGTAAAGTTAGGTCCGGCTAATTTAGCCTTGTTTTGGTCCTTAAGGGCGTTCATCATGGCTTGCCTCTTCTTTTCGGCATCTTCCAACCTCTTACGTTTCTCCTCAATATCCCGTTGCTTCCTTTCTTCGGCTTCTTTGACTCTGTTCTCTTCATCTTGTTTCTTACGTTCGGCTAATCTCTTCTCTTCATCAGCTCGCATAACCTGAAAACCGTCAGGAAATAACATTAAATTATTTTTAATATTTCAAATTAATTTTATGAAAAAAAAAAAAAAAAATTAAATTGTGAAGGTAAACTGACCTTTCTCTTAGCTTGTTTTTCTTTCAGCCTTTTGAGTTCCTCCTCTTCCTTGGCTCGTTGTTTGCGCCATTCTGCGATGTATTCCTTCAGCTGTTCATCAAGTTCTTTGTTCTTTTGTTCTTGTTTCTGTAAAGAAAATTTTAAAAAATGAGAATAATTATTGAACTTTGATAATTAATGATTTTAATCTTAAAAAAATTACCTTGATGAACTCCGGATCTCCCTCTCCTCCCCTAAATCATAAAACAAATCAATTAATTTTTATCCATCAACATCATTTTTCCCTAATTTTTTATTAAAAATATTTTCATAAAAAAAAAAAAAAAAAAAAAAAATTAGTGCCTGATTTACTTTACCGTCAGTACACAGACTTAAAAAAAATATAAGAGAAAGGTTTGTAAAAACAAAATCACACTACATAAAAAGAAACAAGGACAAATAGCAAGCCAACAAAGAAAAAGAAAAAAAAAAAGTCAGCAAAACCAGCTCGTGTTAGCCACATTTACTACTTGCAAGGTATGTTAAAACACGGACAGTAACAGGAAGGTTTTTTTTTTTTTAAACTTTCTTAATCAAATAATAAATAATCAACTAATAGGTAATAAACTAACTACTCTACAATTACTTTTTTTTTGAAAAGTAAATAGAATCTCAAAAAAAAAAAAAAAAAAAAAAAAAAAAAAAAAAAGATTTAAAATGCACATTTTATTTCCTATTTTTCTCATTTTCTTTTCATTCTATTTATTTTTTTTACCCCTCGCTGATAACGAAGATACTTCTTCACGTTTCTTGAACTACGTCCTTCTCTGCAGATCATTTTTTTTTTTTAAAAAGGTTTTTTTTTTCTTTTTAAAGTCGGATGTTCTTCCCCAGTCATCATTGCTCTCTAAAAATTTTTAAGAATGACCAATGACAATAAAAAATTACTACTCTAAATTTCGGTGTGTTCGTTTTTATTCGAAGTTTTTTTTCTCCTTAATTTTCGGTATTTATATTTAAATAAAGATTTTAAAAAAATGGAACAGTAAGCTGTAAATGAGTGTTAAAAGCCTTTTTTTTTTTTTTTTTTTGTTTTGGCAGTGGCACACATTATTTACGATCACTCTCATTGGCCAGTTAAATATATGTTCTTGAAAGAAAAACAAAATTAGGCGTTGCAAAAAAACCCGAGAAAGTCATTTAACAAAAAAAGAAAAGAAGATAAGTCCTAATATCTGGGGTGCCCACAGGCCTAATTTTCAACGAAGTCTAGATAAATGATCCCACAACTGAGGGTCTCGTATTATATCTTATTTGATACCACAATAAAAAGGGTCTATCAAAAAAAGACTAATTTTTTAACCGATTCTTGTAATTTGAGCCGTGAAATTTTAAAATGACCTTGAATTAGGTACGGTTGCGGGAAAATGCCGATATCTCCTAAAATGAAAAGTGTAAAATCGCTTTTAACCTTTTTAACATTTTCCAAGAACCAAACTTTTTCCAGTTTTGACATTGATTTTTTAAGAACAAGAACATATATTTAAGCTACTTAGGTCGTCTTATCCTTTTTTTTTTTTTCAAAAACTAAGTCATTTTTTAAAAAAAATACGACGTAAGTATTTTATCAAACTGTTATACGCGAAGCGCAAAATTTTCTGTTTTAAATGTTGGTGTGTACTGGTCGAATTTTATTTTTTCCTATGTGGCCTATGCATACCAGGTTACCGCGTTTTCAATGTCGCAGTTGCCAATTGCACATAACCACATCGAAAAAACTGATACCTGGTGTATTACAAGAAAGGATTCCAAGCCAAACTACCCAGCCTACCACTAAGCCCATTAAAATAAGAGCACATTTCAGTACCTATAAAACATCTGATTTAGTTTGACTATGAGATCCTTTCAATGATTTGAAATCAAATTTAATAAAAATCTGCACCTATTTCAACCTAAATTATGTTTCATTTAAAAACTACACGCATTTTCTAAAAACAATAAAAATTTATTAGGGCGCTTAGTTCTTTTGTCGGATTAAAGCACTCGCATAAAATTAATGCTAAATGCACCGGTGAAATTTTAATACTTCTGTACACCTGAGGGTAGAACTCGACAAAGTCCACAAACACAATAAGCTTACCATTAAAGAGATTTTCTTACAGTGACATGTTTATTTACTTAAATCAAATTCTACCCCTGTCATACAGATTTAAAAAAGAAAAAATCTTAGAATTTCATCCTAAAAAATAAGATAAAAATTGAGTGTTGTATAAACTGTATAAAAAGTATTACACATATTACATTAAACCGCACATGAATAGCATAGCATTCATGCCTTACACACGACGAATAAAAAAAAATTAAAAATGTTTAATTTAAAAAAAAAAAAAAAAAATTGTAAAAAAAAGAAAAAAATACAAAAAATTAAAAAAAAAATTTTCGTCGAGACAAAAAAAAAAAATTATTATACCGGACAAAAAAAAATCACGAAAAAAAATCACTTTACAAAAAATAATAAAAATAACATATTAAACGATTATTCAGGAGTAACGGAAAGGACATTATTTCGGCCAAAAAAAATAATAAAAAAAAAAATTAAAACATACAAAATAATTACCTTAAGGACGGTCTACTCCTACAAGAAAAAGAAAGAAAATAGACCAAGGTTAAAAAACTGGCTAATAATCGTTTTTTTTATTTAATTTAGAAGGCAAAAAAAATTAATAAAGAAAGCAAAGATGTCTTTTTACAAAAAAAAAAGAGAGAAATTGAAAAAAAAAAAGAAAGTCGCGAAACTTTTATTAACACCGGAAAAAAAATGTATACTTAACCAAAAAAAGTTAAAAGTTAAGCAATTTTTTTTTATGTATTAAAACACTCATTTTAGTCAAAAAAAAAATTGTAGCCCCAAAAAAAACATGAATTAATCACCGAAGCATTCTTTTCAAACTGTTTTTTATTTTAATGACATAACTGCACCTTATAAAAAAAAATGTTTTTCAAAATTTTTTGAAAGCAATTATTAATTAAAAATCTGGATGAATTTTTTTTTCTGCTTTATCTTTTTGTTTTTATAAAATGATCCGCAAGCACAAGAAATTTTTCACACTTGACTCGGAAAATATTTAATCGATTGAAAGAAAAAAAAAACTTAATGGGCCGGGCATCTTAAAAACGTCGAACGCATTTTCTTCCCGTTGTTCTGGATGGAATTGCTCTGTTTCACCTCTAACGAACAAATTAAAATGTTGAAAATTTTTTTTAAAAAAATAAAATTTTCAATCGATTAAAAAATTAATGGGATGAAAAAGCAAAATTAACCGCTCAAAAAGCCGCATGAATTCGATTTCTTCATTATTCCTCAGGAGGATAGAATTAGGTTGTATCTTCAACCCTTATAAAAATACAAGGGGGACTAAAGTTCCTTTGCCTCCAGATGGATCTTTTAAGAGTTTATTGAAAAAATTCCCAGCCTATGGGCGGTCCTATTAATAGAATACGTTAAAAAACGGATTAGCCATTAGACAGACGGGGCCTGAAAAAAATGGAAAATTTAACTGTAAATAAAACAAGGGGTTTAAGCTAAAAGTTTCTAGACGAGTATGATAATTATTTGGAAAAAATAAATTTTAACTGTCAAAAATATAAAATGTTAGAAGAATTGTATGGCTTCTCCTGATTATTTTTATGAGACTTTCCACATATTATGTAAGCATTCCTAACCTAACCTAGCATAATTTCGGAAATTTTTATACCCCCCCCCCCTACCTTAACTAAGCTAAAATCAGTTTTTTGAAAACCTCTTCGTTCTTAACCACGTGAGATTTCAGCCCCAAACAACCCCTCAAAATCGATTATTTTGCGCTCAAGTAAGATTTTATTAGTGCTCTCCATCTCCCTTGTAAGCAATAGTAAAATTATATAATTTTACACAAGGGGGAGGGGGAAGCCTGTAATATTACAGGCTTCCCCCTCCCCCTTGTGCTTATGTAATATGTGGAAATACTTTCAATCCTTTCCTCCTCAAGATAATACTGGAGAGAAACAGCACAATATTTTTTACATCCCAATCAGGAAAGAAATATTAATATTTATCAAAAATTTTTCAATATTTTTCAATATTTTTCAAATATTTTTCAATATTTTTCAAATATTTTTCAATATTTTTCAAATATTTTTCAATATTTTTCAAATCTTTTTCAATATTTTTCAAATATTTTTCATATTTTTCAAATATTTTTCAATATTTTTCAAATATTTTTCAATATTTTTCAAATATTTTTCAATATTTTTCATATTTTTTTTTAATATTTTTCAAATATTTTTCAATATTTTTCAATATTTTTCAATATTTTTCAAATATTTTTCAATATTTTTCAATATTTTTCAATATTTTTCAATATTTTTCAAATATTTTTCAATATTTTTCAAATATTTTTCAAATATTTTTCAATTTTTTCAATATTTTTCAAATATTTTTCAATATTTTTCAATATTTTTCAATATTTTTCAAATATTTTTCAATATTTTTCAATATTTTTCAATATTTTTCAAATATTTTTCAATATTTTTCAATATTTTCCAATATTTTTCAAATATTTTTCAATTCTTTTCAAATATTCTTCAATATTTTTCAAATATTCTTCAATATTTTTCAAATATTTTTCAATATTTTCAAATATTTTTCAATATTTTCAAATATTTTCCAATATTTTTCAAATATTCGATTGTTAGCTGTATATCTACTTGAATATGTCCTAAGGATTTTGACCTACTGAAATATGACCTAAAATAATGACCTTTAATAAAATGCCCGAAAATATAAAAAATAATTAAAATGACCTAATAAGTGTCATAATGCTCGAAAATAATAAATTTGGTTCTAGGGGAAATTAATCAGATACAACTCCATTAGGATGGCAAATAACAAGCTAGGGCATATTTAAAATACTAAAAATTACTAAAGATATACAAAATTATAAATATTATGGATTTTTTTTGGGCGACCAACCGGCCTTTTGGGTTCACTGCTTTTACATCTATATTTAAAGGAGGCCGACCAACATGCCCTTTGGCTTTCGCACAGGGGACCGTTGAACTCGAGGTTGACGTAGATTACTGGAAGTTGAGGTAAAAGATTTCGAACGGACGGGGATAATATGAAGGGTTGCTCTTGCTCCACAGGTGAAGACCTGTGATTTGTAGGGTAAACTTCAGCAAAGTGATCGGACATGGGAAATTCGTAGTTATTAACCCTACTTAAACGATAATCACCGAAAAAATCGAAGTGAAAATTCGTATTATAGCCGGAGGCTGAATATTTAAGTCCCGTTCGACGACGGAAGTAACTCTACATATGATGATGAGAAGCTTGACTGAAATAACCACCTTGCAGAGATAGAACCTCAGTTTCCCTTTCTACAGGTAAAAGATGGACTGTTGGAGTTTCCAATGTAGCACCACAGGACCATTGATCCGCTGAAGAAGCATATGTAGCGATACTTCCGTCGACACGGGGCTTAAATGTTCAGCCTCCGGCTTATAATAACGAATTTCACTTTCGGTGATTATCGTTTAAGTGGGGTTAATAACTATGAATTTCCCATGCCCGATCACTTTGCTGAAGTTCACCCTACAATCACAGCTCTTCATGTGGAGCAAGAGCAACCCTTTCATATGATCCCGTCCGGTTCGAAATCTTTTACCTCAACCTTCCAGTAATCTACGTCCACCTCGAGTTCAACGTTCCCCTGTGCGAAAGCCGAAAGGGCGTGTAGGTCGGCCTCCTTTAATAGATGTAAAAGCAATGAACCCAAAAGGCCGGTTGGTTGCCCCAAAAAAATACATAAATGTTTATAATTTTGTATATCTTTAGTAATTTTTAGTATTTTAATATATACTAGCTTGTTATTTGCAACCCTAATGGATTTGTATCTGATTAATTTCGCCTAGAAAAAAATTATTATTTCGAGCATTATGACACTATTAGGTCATTTTAATTATTTTTTATTTTCGGACATTTTATTAATAGATCATTATTTTAGGTCTATTTCAGTAGGTCAAAATCCTTAGGACATATCGATTAGATCAAAATGCCGACAGCCAAATTCTTCAATATTTTTCAAATATTTTTCAATATTTTTCAAATATTTTTCAATATTTTTCAATATTTTTTTAAAATTCTGCAAGAGTTTCGTGGGAATTGGATCAGTATTAGAAAACCTTGAAATATTTAAGGTAGAAAATAACCAAGGAACATCAATTAAAATATTAGTCGAAGCGGCGAAGGATGGACTCGAACCACCAACCTTCCGTTTTCATGACGGCTGCTCTACCACTAAGCTACTTAGACACTACGACGAACATTCAATTGATTAGGTACTTAGATGGAATGTGTTAGATGGAAAGTTTCTAAGTACCTAATCAATTGAATGTTCGTCGTGGTGTCCAGGTAGCTTAGTGGTAGAGCAGCCGTCATGAAAACGGAAAGTCGGTGGTTCGAGTCCATCCTTCGCCGATTCAACTAATATTTTAATTGATATTCTTATGTTATTTTCCACCTTGAATATTTCAAGGTATTTCTGATACTGATCCAATTTCCAGGAAAAATCTTGCAGAATAATTAATAATCAGGATCACAATTTTTAAAAATATATTTCAATATTTTTTAAATATTCTTATTTCTTTGCTGATTGGAATCAAATTCCAAACGGAAAATTCTGCTTTAAGCTCATTCAGTTATATCTCAGAAGCAAACCCCAAATATGCCGTTAAATAATTAAACAAGAGACCAACGAACAAAATCGCTTTTGCATTAATCATTTTTACTCGGAAAAAAAAAAAAAAAATTCTTTCCTTTCAATCATTTCATAAAATTAATAACATTATTTAAAAAAGCCGAAACTGTGACTTAATCGCCATATCAGGTTCTTGTTTTAAAAGTCACATTACACATTTTGTTTAATTAATCGATCCTTTTTTCTTTAAAAAATAAAAATGACAACATTGAATTATTCGTTTTATTTAAGAAAGGATTATTAAGGGTCGTAAGGAAAGACAAATGAACAAAAAAAAACGAAAGGAATGAAGCTCTTTAAAGACATTCACATTAAAAAAAAAATGTGTTGTGAGTTATGAAAAAATAAAAAATTAGTGTGACAAAAAGTTTTTAATTGCAGTTCTGAATTTTTTTTTTCTTGTTTTGACCAATTTCGATTTGTTAGTTTGTTTTTTGTTTTATTTCGTTCAAAAAAGTACTTTTTTTCGAAAATTATGTAGACGATTAAAAAACAAAAAATTGTGATGCTTTTAAGCGTTTTGTTATGTTATCGCAAAAAAAAATTGAAAAAAGCTGTTCTGTAAAAAAAAAAAATAAATAAATAAAAAAAAAAGAAAAAAAAATGAAAAAAAAAATGCAAAGTAATCGAATTGGTCGTTTTTAAAATAAAAATTTTCAAAAAAAAAAAAGTTTCAACTTACTCTGTTTTCTTAACGGGTTCAGGGGTGGGCTCCCTTCAGGTCGTGAAAAAAAAAATGAGGTAGGATAATTAAGGTTCGGGGAAAGGGGAAGAGAAAAAAAAAAAAAGAAAAATTTAATTAAAATTATAAAAATTATTAAAAGACAGGCCTAACGTATAGTACAGGTAGCCTATAAAATTTGTCAATTTTCGCAGTTGATCATCTACCGTAATAGAAACTGCATTACCAGTATTATATATAAAATAGTAGCAAATTTCCTCATGTCGCCCATTTGTGCTTCTTGTGGTTGCATTTAACTTTTCTAGAAGTTTTTTTATTTTTGAAAATTTGAAATCATTGTAAATGAATTTAAGTTTATTCATGAGCTAAACGTTAAAAAAATGTCATTTCTGACACTGCAGGCGACTTCACATATTTTTTAAGTATTTTTTCCTGTAAGGCTTTTCCCGAAAAAAAAAATTGGTCAAAATTTTGGAAAACTTAATTTTCGAAAAAGAACCTCAAAATTCCTTTAAAAAAGAATGAAAGACTTCACAAATTCAGCTAAAGGATAAGGGAACGTTTTTTCGCAACAGGAAAATTAATTGCATTCGTCTACTACTATACTCATCTTATTCAATCCGTTCCCGACCATTTTTCCTAAAAAAATAAATTCCTAATCCATTTTTCCTACAAATTTTGGTAACTCAAATTTTTTTTCCTAACCGTTTTTTTCCTAATTTTCAATTTTCCTAAAATTTTTTGATTCCTAAAATAAAGTTTTCTAACATGAATATTTTTATTAATTTTTTAAATCCCTAAAGGGATTTTAGGAAATTTAATTTCAGGGGTTTTAAGAAATTTTATTTTAGGAATTAAAAAACATTAGGAAAATTAAAAATTACAAAAACAAAAAAGTTAGGAAAACAATTTTTGGAACCAACATTTTTAGAAGGAATGGATTAGAAATTTATTTTTTTTAGGACAAATGAACAAGGAATTCATTTTTTTTTTAGGAAAAATGGGTTAAGAATTTTTTTTTTTAAGGAAAAATAGATTAGGAATTCATTTTTTTTTTTTAGGTAAAATGGATTAGAAATTTAGGGACAATGGGTTAGGAATTTATTTTTTTAGGAAAAATGGGTTAGGAATTTTTTTTAGGAAAAATGGATTAGGAAAAATAATACGGAATCGATTCAATCCGCACCATCGCGTTAACATAATTAATTATACCAATAATTAAAAATCGGTGTTTATTACCGATATCTCAACCCTTATATGACCGGTAATGCAATCCCTGGTCGGTATGAATCAAAAATTTTATAGACTACAAATCATCCTAATCTCAATCACCCTTAAATATCCTAATGGATTTTAAATCCTTATTCGTTTAACTTTTCCTTCTTAAATAAAAAAAATTAATTTGGATTATTCATTTCCTCGACTTTTAAATACGCCATCCGGCATATATTCTTTTCTTATCAAATTTATCCTTTCACCTTAACATCATCATTTTTTTCTCATTATTTCGTACATCTCCATTCATCTGACCCCTACTTTTCCTTATTTTTTTCAGGAAATCGGGTAATTATAGCCGAATAAGGCCGTTTGCAACCAGGATAACAATAAACAAAGAAGCTGTTGCAATAGGCGCTGGAAAATCCTCTTGAATTTTCCAGCGCCTCCGGCCATGCCCCTTCACAGTCACTACCCCCATTGCTTTTAAAAGGTATAAATTATTGCTGAAGCAATAACGGCTTATTACTTTCCAAAAATCTACTTTTTATATATATACCTTTCTTTTTTTTTAAGCAAAAACTACCAAATTTCATGCCATCTACTGAAATACATTTTTAAAAAATTCAAAAGAAAAACTAAATTGGGATAAATAAATTCAAATAATTAATTACTTCTACCAAAATTCTAAAAGAAAAAAAAGAAAAGAAAACGGGGATTTCTACCTAAATAAAAATTTTGAGTATATACAGCTTGTCCCAAAAAAAAAAATTCGCTAGGAAAATCTGTGGAAATTAAAAAAAATTTTGGGCGTTTTTTTTTTTTCGGGGACCTCCTGCATTTAAATGATTATACTTATTAAATCGTTTTTTCATCTTCCGATATTTTTTTTTTTTTAAACTAATTTAGTTCATAAATTTTTATCTTACGGTTTTCCGAGATGGCCGAATTGACTTGCATCACTAAATTTATCCACTCACCTCCTAAAAAATTACAAACTTTCGTTAGTTTTTCTTTGAGGAAAGTTTTTTTTTTAGGCCTATTAATTTTAAATTTCTAATCATAAGCGTTTAAAATTTTATTTTTTTTCTTATGTAAAAAAAAAAAAAAAAAGTTAGTGCGTCCTACTATTTTTTAAATTTTTAAAATAAAGTTAAGATTTTTTTTTCTTTTAAAAAAAGAATTGTATTTAAAAAAAATACTTACTGATCCTCCTCTTCACTAAGAAAAGAAAAAAAAACAGAAAAAAAGAATTAATTTTCTTTGTACTGTTTTCGACTTAACTAATAAAAAATAGGCCTGTACCTCGGATTTTCGTGTTTCATTTTTTTTTTTTATTATAAATTTTTTTAAAAGTGGCTTTTGCTGATGTACATTAAAAGGGAACCAAAACAATTCATGCCAAAAGGGAGGGTACAGGTACATATTCAAACCCAAGCAAAAAAAAGGGGGAGGTTTAAGCCCAAATAAAAAATACAGCCGAAACTTTCACAAAAAAAGGTACTAGGGAAAGGGGAACTCAAATTTTTTTTTTTTAAATTCCTTGCCTGATTTCGATTTATCTAATACTTCCCAATTTTATTTTAAACCCAATTTTTTGTTCCTTTTAAATGTCTAATTTTAAAAAAAAAAAATGACAAAATAAGTGCTAATACTTACGAGTAAACTTCCTCGTCGTCAGACATTTTGGAAGGAATCAAGGGGCTAAAAGAAGAAAATGAATAAAAAAAA
The DNA here is from genome assembly GCA_037577465.1 of Liposcelis bostrychophila. Classification (NCBI taxonomy): domain Eukaryota; kingdom Metazoa; phylum Arthropoda; class Insecta; order Psocodea; family Liposcelididae; genus Liposcelis; species Liposcelis bostrychophila. Next base: position 19,793,437 of record CM075211.1, on the reverse strand, counting down.
AAATATTATTAAAAATAATGTTATCTGAAATCTTCAAATAAAACCGACAAATTAAATAAAAAAGGAGATTAAAGCACCGGACGGTCTGTTTCAAAAATTAAAATTTTAAATGAAAAAATTAATTTCGGTTCATTATTATTGTAAAATTATTAGACTTCGGCGATAAGAATTTTTTTTTTTTTCAAAGATCTAAATCCTCCTGGCAAAAAGTCGAGGAATGTTCCACATAAGGATTTACATAACTATTTTTAAAACTTATTTCAATTTTGTTTATATGCTTTCTTTTTTTGTAAACCATACGGAAATAGCTCGAGATAAAAATAAAAACGAATGCAACCGATCGACGAAAAGTAATTGCGGATTTGAAAACGGTCAAAAATTTCTGGATGACATCCCATGTTTTTGTTTATCGTTTACATAATTGAATTTATTTATTTGATCTACCTCTAGCTTTGATATTTTTCTTCCCCGGGGAAAATGAAAATTTTTGTTGGTTGCCGGAAAATCAATGCCCGGGGCGTACATTCGAGGCCAACGTCCTTAAGAGAAAGCCTAACACCTGTAAGGTCCCTGGGGGACTTTTATAGAGAAAAATGTACTTTTGTCTTGCCTGTATTTTTTAAATAATCATACAGTAGGTAGTTAATGGTACCTTATGTTCTCCTACTAAAACGTTATTCCACTAGAGGCTCTGCAGGTCTAACGCCGATATTAAGTTTCATTAAATGTGAACAATAACAGTTACGAGAAAAATAAAAAATAAATAAATAAAAAAATAAGAAAATCCGTTAAATCAAAATGAAGTGAGCTGAGGATATGCAGCGCTTATGGAATATATTTTTTATACCAAGGACAGCAAGTGGCACTTTTCTGAGCTGGAGACATCGGGGTTGCCAAACCGAGCCGAAAGCGAGGTTTGGCAACGCTGTCTCAAATTCAGATAAGGGCCCTTTGTTGTCCTTGGCAGGGTTGCTGTTTAAAACATTTTTTAATAAAAAACAGTTTAAAACGTTTTATATTATTTTCCCATGTTTTAAAACGTTTTAAAACGTCTTTTATTCGGCCTGGTTTTAAAACGTTTTAAAACATGTTTTAAAACACGTTCAAAATGTTTTAAATTCGTTTCTATTTTTATTCAAATGTTTTAAAACGTTTTAAAACACCGTGTTTTAAACCAATTTGTTTTAAAACAATCATCCCTGCGATTAAGCAACCATTATGAATATGAGCGGCTCATACAATCTATGGTATGGTCCATACCATAGATTGTATAAAATGAGTCGTGCGCGACAAATTGCGGGCTCGGGCCTCTTAAAAATGCATTTTAAAACGTATTTTATTCACTTAATAAAATACAATGTTTAAAACAGTGTTTCAAAACGTTAGTGTTTTAAAACGGTGTTTTTTATTCAAATGTTTTAAAACGGTGTTTTTTATTCAAATGTTTTAAAACACCGTGTTTTAAACCAATTTGTTTTAAAACAATCATCCCTGGTCCTTGGTATAAAACATATTTTTCATTACAAATGAAAGTACCTAGGAAGTTTTCTTTCGGTTTTCTTATTCTATGGAACTAAAAAGTTAACTTTTTAGTTCGTGGAAAAAAAAGTATTTTCCTGATTCAACTGAATCTGAAAGTACTAACTGGAACTTCTTTCATTTGCTTTACACCGTGAAAGAGGTAAGGAGCAGCATTAGTACTTTCGAAGGAATTCGAAATCTTTTCCACGATTCCACGGCGCAATCTCTTTTTATTCCCCCTTAAAAACTAAACATACGAATTCTTTTTGTAAATAAAGCCAAAGCACTACTTTCCCGGAATGCTAGTTGTCAAACAAGCCTATCAACCTTATAAAAGGCGACATATGCCTTTTCCTAAACGTATAAAAAGTTTGTTAGCCAAATGGTAAATCTGGAAAAATTTTTATCTTCCCCTGCAAAACCGAAAAACTAAAATTTTTTAATCAAACTTAAATTTGCAAGGTCCGATCTTAAGTTTGGTATTTTGCATGTAAAAGTAGCTTAAATTCATAAAATCCACAAAAGTGAAAAAAAAAAATAATAATAATAAAATAAAATAAAAATAATAATCCAGACCTCAAAGTCTTTCCAGTCCTAAAGACGTCTTCAGGATGTCATGAGGATATTTAATGGACGTCCATTGGATTTACCTATGTCCGCACTGATCCAAAAAGCGTCCTTTGGACGTCCTATGGATATCCCATGGATTTGGATGTCTTGTGGATATTTAATGGACAATCCACAGAATGTCCAATAGATTGAAAATTCAATCTATTGACTTCTGGAGGACTTTTTTAAAAGTCCTCTAATTTTCTGGGGGACCAATAAGTACATTTAAAATGTAAGTATCTCAGAAATTTTACTTTTCTACTTTTAAAAAAAAAAATTTAATTGCTTGGCATTTAAAATTAAACTGCTAGATAAGCCCTATTTTCTACTGAGGTGTAGCATATCCTTAAAAATTTATTCTCTAAAAATGCTGCTGAGCCATTTTTTTTTTTTTTTTTTTTTTTTTCAATTTTTCTTAAAATATTTTTTATCTCTTACACTCTAAAATCTAATCGATCTAGTTTTCCTGTGAAACGAAATTCTGAAAAATTCTGAGCAAATTAAATTCGTAGTTGGTATGTTTTTAAAGGTTTTTAAGTTCAAGAAACCAAAAAGGGCTGCAACGACAACTCTCCAGAACGTGTCCAAATAAAATTTCAAACGATCCCAAAACCGACCACGCAAAAAAAACTTTTCGTCGAACAAATCCTGCAAAGCCAGCTTTTGGCTAACTTTAATTAAAACTCCAGTAACGAAAGGAAACGAAAATTACTTTTCGGATAATTTAGATGATTCGTTTAAAACCTAAAGCAACCTGATACAGAAACTGAGAAAAATTGGGAAAACTTCTATCCTTTCAAAAAAAAAAAAAAAAAAAAAAAAATGCACATTTAATTGTATATGCCAAACATATAGTTTTATAATTTTTAATTTTTAAAATTTTCCGAAATAATTGAATGAATTTAAAGAAAAGCCTGTGAGTCGAAGCGTTAAGTGCTCCAAGTCTAGATTACTGTAGGTCTTGGACGGATGGGTTAATTTAAATTACCTTCGGGTAATTTGTTTTTTGGGTTCCGCTTACTTTTCCAAAGTTTTAGACATTTAGCATTTTTTTCTTTTATGAATTCCATCCAATTCGTCATGTTGTCAGTCAATCACTTTTGCACTCCAATGGATGGTATGTGGAGAAAATGATTGTCAAAAATTTATCCTCGAGGTGATTTTCTCCAAAATCTCTAGACAATCTCCGAAATTTTAATAATATATCGGGACAGATCAACGCTTAGAAGTCGGAATTTAAATATCTTGTGCGTTCGATTTCACAAATTTTATTCATGAAAATCTTTGGAAAAAAAGTTTGAAATACTGCCGACTACAAAATAATGTCATAAAAGTTTTCCCAATTTTTCGATTAAAAAAAAAAAAAAAAAACAGCTAAGTTGTTTCTATCTACGTCATTTTCTTATTTTAAGATTTTAAATTTTGACTTAAAATTGAAAATAAGTGGCTTTTGACGTAGGACTTATACGTCTTGGGGCTCGGTCCTGGGGAAATCTGTCTGTCTGTGGGTGTGTCGGTCTGTTCGCACTAAAAATTATTTAATCATTTTAATATTAAAACTTTAAATTATTTTCCAACAAAGCCGTATAAATTGCGTTTAAGCGCAAGGGAGTGTAATTCTCTCAGTTGGAGGACTTAAAACTTTAACTTTGAAAATTTTAAATAATATTTTGATTACTATTTTTTTAATTTTTGGCCTTTATTAATAGTAAAATTAGACGACATGAACAAAAGCAAGAACTTAAAAATTTCTTGTAAATTTTACTTTAAAAAAAAAAAGAAAAAAACCTTTTGACCTTTTTAATATTAAATTTGAATTTTTTTTTTTTTTTTTTTTTTTTTGTGCCAGGAAAAAAAATTATATTTTTATCAAGAAATTCGAATTTTTTGACCAAAAACGAGCAAAAACAATGCCTTAAAAATTTTAAATCTTTTCATTGTTTAAATTTAGCAGTATTAGGACGGTACCCCAAAGACGTAGTCCTACGTAGGGATATATCCCCATATCCCAGTATGGTTTTTTTGGAAAAGTTTTCTGTCGTCATTTGCACTCTATTCTAAGACCCTATTCCCCATGTCCTGGTTCGTCCCTACCATAGTCTGACAAATATTTACAATTTTTAGCATTAAGAATTGCAAAATTTATTTCGCTAAATTGAAAAATGTAAGTTACATACATCTTATAAAGTACAAGTCTAAAATTTAAAAATTCATGACATTTAACTTTTTAAAACAAAAAAAAAGGAATTTGAAATTCGGTGATAAAACGAAAGTGACCTATGCTTTAAAATTTTAAAAGCCAAGCCAAAAGATAAATAATTTTAATTGGGGTCTTATTTGGTGCCGACTATGAAGGCAATAAAAAAAAATGTAAAACGACCTTGCTTAACCAGCAATTAAAAATGGCGGCCAAAACCAAATTTACTTTTCCTTAAAAGCGGAAAACGAAATTTTTGCGATTAAATAACCCAGCAAGGAAAACAAACGTCCAAATATCATGTTCATTCTCAATTTCTCTTTCTTAAATAAAAAATCCTCAAACGTAAACTTTCTTTCATTAAAAAAAAAAAAAAAATCCCGTCATGTCAACAGCAGCAAATGAACAGATGTCGTCATCAAACATCTGCGCACTCGCTTACCATATAATGCCGTACGAAATTCTAAACTTAGAATTTAGAACAGTCTTCTAGAATTTCTTCTGCTGATTTCGTACTCGCTCACACCGTTACCGCAGTTTTCCTTTTCGAAAAACAAAACTTCCAAACGAAAAAATATCCGATACCAATCAATCCCGCTATTGTTAAATAAATGAACGAGAAATGGTAAATCTTATCTTTGACAATCAAAGAGACAATCGAAAAATCGTCTGATGTGCTATTTTCGAAATTTTCCATATATATATGAAAAAGCAAAACTGAAGAAGATTCAGAAGAATTCAGCATAAAATCCAGATTCTAAAAACAATAATCCTTTCGGGTAAAGTAACCAAACACTGAAATCACGTGACGTCACACATTATCCACATTTACACTTTCACAGATCACGTTTTGTCCACTGTAACAAGATACTGCAGGAGGAAAAACTTTTCTTTTATAATTTTCGGCAAGGATTTCGCGTGTATTTTTCCCCAACCGTCCGGTGCTTTATTTATATATATATATTTTTTTTTTCGCTTTTTAATTTATTTATTATTTTTTTCGGGGATGAAAAAAATTTGTACTTACACTAAACAAAAAAACGAGTAGAACGGGAGAGAGTGTGTTGGAAGTCTCTACCGTGGAGGAATGTGGACTAGAGAACGCCCTATGTTCTTCTGGGTTCAGCGATTTACGCTTGCGCTGCAAGTAACCAAAAATAAAACGCAACGTTCAAATTTTTCTAAATGGCCAAAGTTCCCCCGTATCAATGCATCTAAACGGCGAAACTTCTTTTTCGAAAATGCAATGTCGAAAAATCTGAAAAAGAAAAAAAAAATACATTTTTTTTTTTAGTTTTTGAAGCAAAATATTTCAAAACGTTATGTTGTCATACAAAGAATTTTTCGTCTCACTGAAAAGTTAATCAGGCTTTCTTTCCCCCCACCTCTTGATAAAAGTCGCTTCTTCGCGTAAAAAGCCCCGTAATTTTTATTTTTTTAAATTATGTAACCTTGTCCCTGCTCTCTCGATATCTCATGCAAGTATTTTTTTTTTTTTTAAACACCATGTTTAATATGGGTCACTTTATTTTTAAAAGAGGCGATAATGGATTAACCAGCTGCACACCCATCCGTTTCGACAATTTTTTTTTTTTAATTCAAGCTAAAGAGGATGAAGTGAATATTGGGTCAAAATGATTTTAACAAGATTAATTTAATAGCTCGAATGTAGCAATTTATAATTTTTTTTAAAAAATGATTTGCGATTTTTTTAATGTTTTCCGTTTAAAAATTAAATCGAACTGGCGAGGAGGAAATGAGTTCACAAAAAGTTAATTAGTCAGTGCAGACTGATGAAAAAATTTTTGTGCTTAATAAGTTTGGCAATAAGATGGAGAGGGAAAAAAAGAAGGTGTTTTTGAAGGTTTTTCTAACAGCTATTACAAGTCTTTACGTCTTTTATGTAAAAGAGCATTCAGGTATTCCGTAAGACTTTCTCGGATTTTCCGACCCCCTCCCCTCCTGTTGTAAGATTTAGTAAGAGTTCCTTGACCCCCCTTTTAACTTTCGTAAGATTTTCTCTGACCCCCCCCCCTTTTTTTCCTTTATCGCAAATTTTAAAAAATGTCTTGCAGAATTTCAGAAAAAAAAATTTCTGAAAATTAAAGTACCATTTTTTTTTTTTTTTTTTTTTTTTTTTTGAGAGGAAAGGGTGGCAAATGGAGAGGTGTCCATTTTTTATTTAAAATAGGAATTTTTTTGAACAATATATAATGATAAAAATTCTTACGTAAGATTTTCCGGACCCCCCTCCCCTATGTAAGAAATCTTAAGAATTTCATGCACACACCCCCCCCCCCACCTTCCTTTCGGTCTTACGTGGTACTTGAGCGCTCCCTAATGACTTCTAGGTCTTAGGGCAACGAAAGTTAACCTCCTAATCGGCCAGTAAGTCCATTCAAAGGATAAGCATATAATGGCTAGATAATTCAAATATTTTTATGAATACCAAAGGTCATTTACGAGGGATATCCAGAAAGTAATGTCCAAAGGTGAATAACTTTTGCTGAAATGACAGTAAAATTTTTTCAATTATACCATCTTAATCTACATTTAATCTAGTTTTAGAAAATATGTGGGTTTTTTTTTCTTTTTTTTTTTTGAAAAAAATTTCACCAACTTATGAACAAAGTTATGTAGAAAATTGTTTTTTCGTCCATTTTTTGCAATCAGTATCTCGTCTATTACTCGGCCAAAAAATTTTTATATCTGCAACATTTTACATAAAGGTAAGATTAAATATCAGAGTCTCCTAGTAAGGTTAATAAAGCTCTGTGCAAAGTCACTTTTGTCAAGTTTGACAAATATATATTCCTAATATACATAAGATTTTTTTTTTTTCTTATTAATTTGCAAAAAAGAGATTTCAACTTTATTTTCTTTTTATTTTCACCTTCAAAAAAATTTTTGTTATAGTTCCTTCTTCTTTTTCTGAAATTAAAAATAGAATAGTGTTTATTACGAAAAAAGTTAATGAATCTTTATTGATAAAGTCAAATAATATCAAAAATCATTGCACTAGGGATGGGCGATCATAAAATTTTTAATTTTGATTATTTGATTATTTTTCTAAAAAAAATAATCGACTAATCGATTTTTTCAAGAAGGTAATCGATAATATTTTTTTAATCGACTAATCGATTACTTGCTCTATATAAAACCTTTCTTCTAAAAAAAAATAGCAACTTTAACGATTAACTTGCAATTTCCCATACCAGAAACTAGGTTTCGGTTATGGGCCAAAACATTTTTTCTTATTTGAAGCTATTTCTTGTTCTTTTTACAGCTTTTTTTTTACTAAATTTCTGTGCAATAATCGGATTTTTGATTCTCTAAAATAGTAATCGATTATTCGATCCATCGCTTCCTTAATAATCGGCCAAATAATCGATTAATCGGAAGAAAATTAATCGAATACTTAATAATCGATAAGTAATCGCCCATCCCAACCTTATACATTTTGTATACACAAAGTATTTCTATGAGGTTGTTTATTAATTCGTCGTCATTTATCTCCGATTTGAACCCCCCCTCCCCCTCCCTCCAACATAATAAAAAAATCTGCTTGGTCGAAAGAAATTTAACATTCGCGTCATTTGACAAGCCCCCTCTCCCCTAAAATGATGACAGAATTAGTGAACGCAAGTATTGTAAGGTATTTACGGATGGTAATATATTTAAAATTCTTGTGTATTGACAAATGACTGACTTTTATTTTAAAAAAATAACTTTAGGCCTTAACTGGAAAGAAATATCGATGAAGTCATTTAAATATTAAGTAAGTTAGATCTGCCAATTTCGACCCCTCCCCCACTTTGTAATCGGCAAAAGCCTCTCTCTTCTACTTATACTTCGTAATATTTACTCCATTAACACCTCTTATTCAAACAATTAAAATCATATTTACGTAAGAGTTCGGTATAACTCAACCTCCCTTGGCTAAAATACAAAATTTTCAAACCATCCTCCCTCTTAAAGTGCTTTCGTAACACTTGCTGGCCCCAAAGGGGTATAAAAAAAAAAAGGATAAAAAAAATTTGTTTTTACGCTAAAAAATTTCTTTCTAACAAACGAAATCCCCATGGCAACATCGCAAAAAATACTACAAAGCCGTTAACCATAAACGAGCCCAGTTACATGATACGCTTCATAAAATTCAGAAAATTTCAATTTTTCTTAACCAAATTTTTTACGGCATTCAAATAGGCGCTATAATGATTAATCTCCTTAATGCTCTCTCAAGATTCATATATTGTACATTTGCCATGTCAAATTTCACGCTAACTGACAAATAAATTAATATTTAAAGGACAAGCATTATCCGACCCACGAAGGCCAAAGTCCCGGGCGAACCATAAAAAAAAAAAATTGTACTTTTTAACTTTTCATGTTTTTTTTTTTTTAAATCAGCTAGCATAAAAATTTTGAAATTAATTTTTCATCGACAAGTACTCCTCTTTTTTATTTTAATTGATGAAACTTAGACAACAAAGAAATTATTAATAAAATTGGTTACATTGTGAAAGTCATAAGTGCAGTTCTCGTTTTAGTCTTAAGTCGGTACAATTAAAATTAAAAAAAGAAGAAATAGTGCGCGACGGACGCGTTTGACGAGTCAAAATTTGGCAAAGCGTAAATTGCTGTCAGCTAATCGCCCGTCCAAAAGTCAGTTTTCGTCGTCAACTTTTCTCACTCTTGGATAAAAATGTGTTTATTTTTAAATGCATTAGTCATTTTCTAATTGATATAGCTCCAAATTCGCGATTGCATAAAAAAAGAAAAAAAAAAAAAAAAAAAAAGAACTTTGACAGAACTTTTTTACCCGATATTTACCTATAATAAGGACCTTTTCCAAATAAAAACAAAAAAAAAAGGAATCTCTTCGATATTTATTTTTATCGAAGAAAGTAAACTGCGGTTCCCACATATGGGTAACGTTCATTGATATCGCGAACGATTTAAAACTGAGGAGGAAGAAATCGAGTAAATGCAAAGCATAAGCGAAACATAGCTGAAAATAATGTTGCACACCTACACGAGTTTAATAATGAATTGTTTCCGAATTTCAGCACAGCCTATTATCACCTTTGCACATTTATTTATTATTAAAATTTGAACGATAATGATAATTTTTTTTTTTTTAAAATACCTTCATAAATTTTTAATTAATTAATTAAATAATCACTATACCATTAGTCCTCTTAGCTATCCGTCCACTTTCCTGCATCGCGAAATTTTTTTTGGCAGGATAAAAAGCTACACAAATCACTCCATTCATTCAATTTTGAAAAGTAAAAAAATAAAATTTAAATCAAAAACGAAACTTACAATCAATAAAAAATTTAACCAGTTTTTGATACACCGGATATTCCTCATTATTAATTATTTTTCTTCACCTCTTTTCTGCATGACTATCTGTTCAGATGCTCATCATCTTACAGACCTTCATCCCTTATAACGATCACGAAATCAAGTTTTCTCCTACAAAAGAAAAAAGCAAAATAAACAAATGACAGAAATTAATGAAAAATTAAATACATAATATTGTCAAAATACACAGTAAACATATAAAATTAGAGACCGTTACATATAAGCTTTTATACTAATAGGGAAAGTGTGCCAATTATCACACACCACTTTCGACATTTCATTTTTATCTTTATCTCCCATCTTCTTTTTAAGAAAAACAAAGTTTGCCTTAAAGCTAACTCTCAGTAGGCCTAGTTTTTTTTAACTAGGGCCTACAAAAACTGTTCTAATACATTTTACGTTTTCCACTTATTATGGCTAAATTAAATCTTAAAACTAATTTTTCAAGGCTAAAAAATTTGACGTTAATTGTGGTTCTTATATTGGAAAAAATTTACATGTTGCTTAATATTTTTCTTTGCTGAAAACATAGATGAAAACTGCCTCTAGTGATTACACCTTTGGAGAACTATACAACAGATTTCTTGCTAAAAAAACTGCTATTAAAAATTATTTTACTTATAGACGATTATAGAATTATGACTTTGTTTTTTTAAAATCGTTTTTGAAGTTCATGATTATCGAAACTTCATCATATTTGTAATTCATTATTGACACTGAAATGCTTATGGAGATCAAAATTTTAAAGATTAGTTAAAAAGATGTAATACTTCTAATAATGTCCAGCTAAAAGTTCCATTTTTATTATTGTTTTAACTTTTTCCCGTGCTTTCAAAAATGTTGAATATTGCTGATTTACAACAGCTTTGAAATCTGCTACAGAAAATTGCATTGCGCAGGTGAAGTTAAAGGAGAATGGCAAAAATGACATTCATGTACCCGGAAGCTGTAAAAAATCTTTTTCATGCAGGTTTTACATAGTTACCATATCAATAGATCTGCTGCTTATCCTGCACAATAAAAGATCCTGTTACCTGTTGGACTAATAAAGAATTCCAATAAACAACAGACCTGTGAATAACCTCTAAACGATTATACTAATAAAAAACTAACATATGAAATTAAGCCAACAACTTATGTCTTATTCATCTTAGCTTACCATTTTTGCTAATTTCGGCCGGCGTCGCATCGAATGCGAATGACATCAATTATTATCAATTATTATTATTCCACCAATCAACCATCCACCATTTTGAAAAACCGAAACCTACTCCATTCATAATTGGTACGAGTGAGAGACGTCACTTCCTAACATTTCCGGAATTTTAAAAATTCAATTATCCTACGTTTATTTTATTTTAAGCTAACGATTCTTTTACATTTATCAGAAAAGTCGAGTAAATCACTTTAGGTGGAAAATAGAATTTTTTATTAAACCATCATCGGCCCATAATTACTGAGAATCCTACTGAAATTATAAAAGAAAATCGAAACCGCCAAAACCATATAAAGCAAAGCAGGATCATTTTCAACGCGATTTCAAAGAAAAGAGAAGAAAAATCTTCTGCTTTAGAAACTGAATTAAAAGCAATAGTCTATTAGAATATTTTGGGTGTATAATTCAGTGGCCGAACGATTTTTATGCACGTGTAAATAAAAACTGTATCTTTCAGAAAGATAAAACCTATAATAGGTATTATTTTTAGGTAACAGGCTAATTATAAAGTAGGTTAAAAGTTGCAATTTTGAAACCTTGTTAAACATCTTTTCTTTTTATTTTTAGGTTACCATTAACGAGAAAATACTTGCCACCATGGATCTCCATACTCTCGCAATGCTAAAAAGGGATGCAGGTTGTGATCTCGATTTCCCGAAATTTGGTACTAATTTACAAGAACTTTCAATACTTTCTTTAGCTAATCGGCTTTTGAAAACACCAACCATTGAAAAAGAGATGGAAAATAGGGTGATCAGAAAAATAAAAAGTGTTTCCGATTTTGTTCTTCACGAAAAAAATTGGTTCATTTTGGGGTAAAAAAGCAAGAAAAATTTTGAAACAATTTTTTTTCAACGATTTAGGGGTGGCGCAGAGCAGAAAAAGGGCCTAAACTACAATTTTTTTCTTAGCATTTAATGAAACGAAAATTTGGCGCAATTTTCCGTAATTGAATTTTACAAAAGTGGACTTTATAGGTATTTTTGACGACGTAGAAGACGAATTTCACCATCCCGATTTTCTCAGACCAATGCCTGAGTCGCTATTACCGCTTTTTTAGCGCTTAAACCTGATTTTTTGGGCTTAATTTTAATTTATGCACAAATTTGGAGCACCCGAAATTTTTTTTTCCCTTTTAAAGTTGCTTATACTTATGAAAAAAAGCCCGAGGAAAACGAATTTCAGTATCCCGATTTTCCCCGATCAACGCCTGAGTAGGGGTATAACTAAAAATTTGGTTTTTTGGGCTAAAAATTGATTTTTTTGCCAAAAAATGGCGCTAATTCCTTACCTGCTCGTTTTAGAAATCATGTTCAATGACATTTTTTACTCAGGACACTCCAATTAATAAGGATCTTTTGTGTTTCGAATCAATTTCTAAAATTTTTTTACGGATTGAAAAAATTTGGAATTTTAAAAAAATTATGAATAGAATTTTGTGACCGTTACAAAATTTTGGAAATTGATTCGAAACACAAAAGATCCTTATTAATTGGAGTGCCCTGAGTAAAAAATGTCATTGAACATGATTTCTAAAACGAGCAGGTAAGGAATTAGCGCCATTTTTTGGCAAAAAAATCAATTTTTAGCCCAAAAAACCAAATTTTTAGTTATACCCCTACTCAGGCGTTGATCGGGGAAAATCGGGATACTGAAATTCGTTTTCCTCGGGCTTTTTTTCATAAGTATAAGCAACTTTAAAAGGGAAAAAAAAATTTCGGGGGCTCCAAATTTGTGCATAAATTAAAATTAAGCCCAAAAAATCAGGTTTAAGCGCTAAAAAAGCGGTAATAGCGACTCAGGCATTGGTCTGAAAAAATCGGGATGGTGAAATTCGTCTTCTACGTCGTCAAAAATACCTATAAAGTCCACTTTTGTAAAATTCAATTACGGAAAAATGCGCCAAATTTTCGTTTCATTAAATGCTAAGAAAAAAATTGTAGTTTAGGCCCTTTTCCTGCTCTTCGCCACCCCTAAATCGTTGAAAAAAAATTGTTTCAAAATTTTTCTTGCTTTTTTACCCCAAAATGAACCAATTTTTTTCGTGAAGAACAAAATCGGAAACACTTTTTATTTTTCTGATCACCCTAATGGAAAATTATAATTTTAACATTTGGGATCATGATGCTAATTCAGAAGCAAAAAAAAAAAAATTCCATGACCTTACCGAAAAAGTGTCAGATCAATTGAAACGTGTTCCTCTACCTTCTGCATTAATTGCTAAACTTCAAGGGATGATCATCCTGCTTGGTACATTCATTTATGTATGACTGTACCAATATTATCATTATACTGTAATTAGGTATTCCAGATTTCCTGATAAGTTCTGAACATGGAAGAGATATCATTTTGTACACTTTTGCTGTTAAGGTGGCAGATGTTCCACTTCTTGAAAGACATCTGGCAGAAGCAACGAAAGTCTTAGTTAAATATGCTGGATTGTGTATTAACAACTTAGTGATATTAATAAACTTCCAGTGCAGTTTTGTATAGCTATGTTAATTATTAATTATGTTACATGTACTCGAGACTTTTATAAATTTGATGAAACAATGAAAAGTTCAAAGTCATCTGAAAACAGGGAAGGACTTTTATTCTCACTGTATAAATACATAATTTTGAAAGGGCTGCTGAATTTTACTACAACACATTAGAAGAAGACAGGTCCAAACGGCACTATGTCCCCAGCCCGACCCAACGAGATAAAAAAATTAAAATGGTACAGAAATTTTGTACCCATTATGTACCAAAATGTACCACAAAAAAAAATTTTTGTACCGGCTCGGTTTTCCGGGAAAATCGAATCATCGTGGGTGGTACCAGGGACATGCTTTTCCACCCAAATCACCGAAACTGAACTTGAACAATTGTACCAGGTAGAACTCATTTTGTACCGAAATGTACCACCGAAAAAAAATTTTGTACCATTACGGTTTCCCGGAAAATGAAGATTTCTGTGGGTGGATCCAGGGACACATTACAGCCCACTACCAGGTATCAAAATTTAAATCATTTCATTTGAGAGTATTCGTTTTGTACCGAATTGTACCACAAAACAAAAATTTTGTACCCGACCCTATCCTGGGAAAAATGAGCTTTCAGAAAATTAGAGAAATTCACAATTTTGGGCTGTTCTGGGGACATGGTTTTAAACTTTCAAAACTTTGTAAATTTTCCGATCGGGTTGAATTCTACTGATTTTGTACCGAATCGTACCTGCCTCACTTTTTTTTGTACCGCTTCGGGAAACCCGGAAAATTCATTTTTTCAGTCCGACATAGAATTATTTCAATTCTGCCTGTTATAAAATAGCCCACTTTTAATTTTTTAATTTTTTTTTTTTTTCCATCAAATATTAATGTACTCATTTTGTACCGAATCGTATACAGTCTTCACTTTTTTTGTATCCCTTATAATAAATAAATATCGGGTATTTCCATTATTGATCAGACATCGTTTGTTCTCGATTGTTCTCGTTTGTTCTCGTCAGAAAAACGTTTTAGTTCATTTGTGGCTGAAAGTTCTGATCAAAAGTCGTTCGTTTCAGTCGTTTGTCAGGGAAGAACAATCGAGAACAAACGACTTTTGATCAGAACTTCCAGCCACAAATGAACTAAAACGTTTTTCTGACGAGAACAAACGAGAACAATCGAGAACAAACGATGTCTGATCAATAATGGAAATACCCGATATTTATTTATTATAAGGGATACAAAAAAAGTGAAGACTGTATACGATTCGGTACAAAATGAGTACATTAATATTTGATGGAAAAAAAAAAAAAAATTAAAAAATTAAAAGTGGGCTATCCCAGACAGTCGGTATACGTATAATCGCCCGAAATTATACGTATAAATTAGGTATACTGTCTACGTATAATACCCAGGGACCCGCGTTTTATACGTGACGTATAAAGCTGTATAAAACTGCACGTATCTCCGCCGTATTATGGTTTTCGCCAATACGTATCTTATACGTACGTATCAAGGTTTATACGTACCCATGCTTGTTCGTACTGATATACGTACGTATCTTTCTTTTTTTTTTTTTTTTTGGTACCCCCCCCCCCCAGCCCCCTACCCCCCCAGGGCACCAGTAAATATTAAGAGGAAATTAGGGAAAGTCGAATGAATCCGATTCAATGTCCGAATCAGGCAACTCTTGTATTACATCATTTCCCAGATGGGACCTTGTGGAAGGTCTTAGAAATTTTATTGGAATCTTGCTTTACATAACAAATAGCAGCATCCCAATAAAAGTTCATTATTCTGGAAAACGCCAAGTGTTGCGGGATTCGGACATGGAATCAGATCCATCCGACGTTCCCCAATATCCTCTTAATATTTACCGTTGTCCTGAGGGATAAGAGACGTGGGGGACAGAATTTTCCCTTCCGGTTTTTTTTTTTCTAATATCCGGGAACGAATATGCAAAAGTGATCTGGCCGCATTAACCCAAAAGAAAATAATTTCAATAGAGAAAAAAAAGATTACGGAAAATCTCTTTTGCACTGTTTCTCAAAAACCGGAAGGAAAAGTTGGTTGGTTGGGAAAAAAATGAACACAGATTCCAGTTTATTTTTTTACAATAAATGCAAATAATAATTTTTAATTTTCATACCGGTACATCATTTACCTTTTTTTTAATAAAGAATTATTGATTTACAAAAGAATAATTTTTTTTTTGTCCAAATTTCAAATTTTTCTGACACTTAAATATTTTTAGAAAAATGTCTAAAAAACTACTAACCTAAAACTCATTTATCAAATTTAAAGGAAAGAAAAAAAATATTCTAAGTCAGGAAATATTTTTTAATTTTCTTGGAGGTAACAAAAAATGTTTAAAAATCATACCTGACAATTTAGACTAGATATTATTTTTAAATATTATGCTCTGAAATGTTTTTCAGCACTCCGTTTAGCAATTTAAACAGTTGAATTTATTTCCTTTAACAACTTTGTTCAAAGATTGTGTTTCAAATAACTGTAGGCTCAAAAATTATATCATGGGGGGAAAAAAAGCATACCGTATGTCATGTGGATTTGAAAAAACTCACTCTTCTTAAATCAATGAATCCTTCAATATAGATCAGTAGCATAGTCAAAGTTAATAAAGATAATTTTTGAAGAAAAAAAATACCAAAACAATATTAGATCACCAAATGAAAATTTTGTAAATTTAAAAACGCTCCTTTAAAAGTAAAAAAAAATTATTATCTCAGACTTCATTAATTCACTGCCATTTAACTTGTATAGTCTAACAACACTGAACTATTGCAACTAAACTTTTGTGGATGATTAAAAATTATGAGGAAGCAAAACGATTCCCAACTCCTGAAAAATTTCCTGGTTGCAAGTATTTATCCATAAGACTCCAAAACAGGGGTGTTGAAACATCCTCAATAGTGTTTCTAAAAGCACCATGATATGATGTTAAACAATCCGCCCCTTCTTACTTGCAGTGGTACAAGGCATCCCAATGCCCAATATTCATATGTGATGTTGAACTCTTCTTGTAATCAGGGCATATGGAAATCACACCTAACCTAAAAAAACAAAAATAAAACAAGAAAGAATCAGACTTTAAAATAACATATTTCCCAAATTACTCATCTCATTATTGTTCTGTAGTAAAACATTTATTAAAAATATTCATGAAACATATGGAACAGGAGGACTTGGTTTGGATTTTTTAGGTTAGGTTTCAAGAATAATGAGAAAAAACAATTCAAATGTACTTATCTTCATGATAATGTTAATCCAAATCGCGGATTATAATCCCTGAAAATTTTACATTCACTCACAAGGATATAATTATTATAAATCCGTAGTAATTACTTTTATCTTAAATAAGCATTTTTCACGAAACCCGCGAACTAAACCACATGAACAACAATGGCGGAAGGAAACATACCCACCGCTCTCGACTATATTCCCGCGAATCATCATATTTAATTTTCAGTTAAACTTTGAATTAGGCACAGGCTAATATCCAATATCTAATAAAAATTTCATGCCATTTTTTATGAACTAGTCCTTTTTTTTATGAATTTAATCTTATGATTGATATATTAATGTAGTTGATCATTTTATTATTTAATTATCGATTTCGCATATTCTGATTGATTATGTAGCTGTTTACATTCATTGATTATATGTATTCTCCTAATCAAAAGTAATCAATTAGGGAATTCTGATCATGTCGATTAAATTATTTTGGTAGTCTTTAAAAAAAAAAAACGTATAATATTTTATAAACAGAGAGATTTTATATCCGTCAGTATATGTAGTCATGGAAAAATGGTGCATTTTATACACTTGTATAAGTAAAAATGGGCGTGCTGGTAATAAATACGTAAATATACTGATCAAAAAAGTAGGTACGTATAAAAGACGACACGGCAGTATATCGCCGATGGGAGCGTGGGCATAAAATATACGAGCTGTATAAACAGTATATACGTATGACAGTCGCGCGACTGTCGCACGTGCAAATGTTGATACGGGCTCTGGGTTACGCCCCCTTTCAAAATGGCGGCACGTATAAATTTCCGTACTTAAATATATCGTACGTATATTTTCCCAAAATTTCAAGGAGAAAATATACGTGACGTGTAAGTAAAATATACGGGAAGATAAAATTTAATACGATATGTATAAGAACGTATAAAACGCAGGTCCCTGGGTAAACGAATATTTTAAGACTTTTTATACGTATATTATACGTAGATTCAGCGTATATAAAACTCTGCTCGACTAGACTTCACATTTTAGTAAATCTGACTTCAGATTTGGATTTTTCGGATCGAAAAACCCTAGTATGCAAAATTTTATCCCTCGAGCCCTATAAATAAAGGAGATGTTAATTTTTTTTTTTACATTTCCTGACTTTTCCCAAAAGCTCATATTGTCAAAACTGAAAATCTCGTTCTAAAAATCAGGATCCACTCCAAAAATTCTGATTTTTGTATTTTTACATTTTATTTAGCCTATATAGGATCATCAAGTTGAGACATTTTGGAATTTCGATTTGGGAAGGAAGATATTACGAGGGGTGGTTTTTGGCGTACAGTTTGTTTTATGATTTAATTATATATGCAAAATCAATATTATGACCAAGTCAAATTTTTGAAAAAGTTTTTCAGCAATGGCTTTTAAGAATCATATGTGAAATATGGATATCCCTGAAATAATTTTTCAAAATTGTCGAAAAACCACAAAAAAATGAATAAAAATTACCATTAAAAGCACGTATATATAGTCTTAAAATATACGTTGATTATACGTATATTATACGGTGTAGAAAAACGTATAATAAACCATAGATATACGTATATTATTCGTATAATATACGTATATCCGCTGTCTGGGATTTTATAACAGGCAGAATTGAAATAATTCTATGTCGGACTGAAAAAATGAATTTTCCGGGTTTCCCGAAGCGGTACAAAAAAAAATGAGGCAGGTACGATTCGGTACAAAATCAGTAGAATACAACCCGATCGGAAAATTTACAAAGTTTTGAAAGTTTAAAACCATGTCCCCAGAACAGCCCAAAATTGTGAATTTCTCTAATTTTCTGAAAGCTCATTTTTCCCAGGATAGGGTCGGGTACAAAATTTTTGTTTTGTGGTACAATTCGGTACAAAACGAATACTCTCAAATGAAATGATTTAAATTTTGATACCTGGTAGTGGGCTGTAATGTGTCCCTGGATCCACCCACAGAAATCTTCATTTTCCGGGAAACCGTAATGGTACAAAATTTTTTTTCGGTGGTACATTTCGGTACAAAATGAGTTCTACCTGGTACAATTGTTCAAGTTCAGTTTCGGTGATTTGGGTGGAAAAGCATGTCCCTGGTACCACCCACGATGATTCGATTTTCCCGGAAAACCGAGCCGGTACAAAAATTTTTTTTTGTGGTACATTTTGGTACATAATGGGTACAAAATTTCTGTACCATTTTAATTTTTTTATCTCGTTGGGTCGGGCTGGGGACATAGTGCCGGTCCAAACGATAGTTTATGAAGCTGTGTCAGAGTTTAAATTTTTTTAAGTTAAGCAAGTTTTTAACGGTATCACCTATTTTGTATGTGTAATTACATTTTAAATTTTGTATTCGCATTTTTAATTAAATGTTGCTAAGTTGCTTCTAGATTTGAATGAAATTTTTTATCTCTCTCTAATAGCCCAAATAGAAAACGAGAGAAGAAAAGGCAAAACTGTTTGGTTGAAGATTTTTACCGATAGCCAATAATCAGAGCAGAATATAAATATATATAAACAAATAAATTCTACCCTCTCTACTATTTAGTTTAGGGGAGGTAGTCTTACAGCCCAAACCCACTATACGTTAGGCATTTTGGCATTTTACTTAGGCAAAGGGCGCAAGAGCTACCACTCTCATTAGTGGGTGAATGAGAGGGACCTACTATATTTAGACACGGATTCCGAACCGTGTTGGGCATCACAATATGATTTCACTTTTAATCTTTCAAACAAGAATAAAGAGGTGAATGCATGGTATAAACTTGACTCGACCGCGGGCCTTCCGCTTGCGAATCGATAGTCTTACCAATGGACTACCGCTCGCCCGTAATCAGAGCAGAATATGTGAAGTATTCATTTCAAGAGCAGAATTTACATGAATTTTTCTGATATCGAATGTAAACTGTAACCTTTTACAGCGCATTTGTTTTGCGACTGAATCTTTCACTTTTGTCCAGTATGGTCCATGGTTCCATAAGCACACTCTTATGGAACTATGTGAGGTAGAGTAATACGGCAAAAGATGGAGGAAAATTACTAATAATAAAGGAGGGGAGAGGGTCGAAAATTTCAAAATAATGCTTGTGTAATACTTAAGTGGTGGTTGGCCCCAAAAATGAGAAAAAAACCTGGCTTTTCTTACGGATACTTTCACCTTCTCTTTTTGACCGGCTCGCTTTTAAAAGTCAACATTGTGATAACACGTTTCAGACGCGTTTTTGCTAATTTTACTGTATTTTACAAAAAATAAATAAATAAGAGAGTCTGATCTTAGCTTCCACCTCGTGACTCGTATAATTTGGCCTATCACAGAATAGCAGACATCACAGCGCAGTAAACCAAACCAATCAAATTTACGAATGAAGAATTTGTGACATGAAAATTGCTTTGTTGACAGAAAGTCCTATAAATTACGCAAGGAAAAATTTAATCGAGAACCTGTAAATTTTTTCAAACTGCAACTAGGCGAAACACATTCACCTACAAATTACAAAATTGAACACGATACATTTCAGTGGCCTACTGTGGATATTTTAAAATAAGATTACACGGTAATTAGATATGATGTAATAAACTCAAAGGTGGAAAAAACATTTTGTTTCCTTTCCCTGCGAAGGGGGAACCCGGTCAGCGCCCCATCAGACAAAATAACTTCAAAGCCAAAAACTTTATGTTTATTATTCGCAGGCGAAATCCAATAAATCCAGGAAAATTGTAATATTTATAAAGAGAGCCAAGCACAAAATACGGGGTCAGTATAATTTTCAAAAAAAATTTTAAGCTTTTCGCGATTATTAATGACTGGATTTATCTTTTTTTTTTTTTTCTCCGCTTAAATAATCTATGATTTTACTTTTGTGATTAAACTTCGTTCGTATTCGTTTTTATTTAAAATTAAAAAGAAAAATTAAAGGAGAGTTAAAAAGCTATTAAAAAAAGAATGCAAAAATCAGATAAGCAAAAAAAAAAAAAAAAAACAATCCTTCGTATCATTTCAAATTTTCAGTATACACCCACAACACTCGAAAAGTTTTTATTTTTTAATGACGTCACATTGTCGAATTCGAAAATGTTGGAAAATTGCCAGCCAGGCCTTATTAGGCAGCGATTAGAAATGCGATAGCCGCCAACTCCCTGGGTTTAGTTTATTTTATACAGTTGATGGCTTCACATCATTTTCATCGAACCCGCAGGTTGTAAAATAAAACAGATTATGCATATTTTCGATCGATCCTCCCTCCCAAGAGAAATCAATTCCAACAAAACAAAAAAAAAAAAAAAAAAAATATAAAATAAATAATAAAATCGAACAAACGGATAAAAGCGATCCTAAATTATATTTATATATATAGTTTTTTTTTCTGTTTTTTTTTTTTTTCATAATTTTTATTTTTACAATGATAGTTTTCCAAGTTTATAGGTAATTAACAATAACGGCATCTTCCTTGAATCTAAGAGAAAAAAATGATTTTAAATGCTATTGTAAAATTAATAATAACGTTTGTAATGAAATTCAAATAAACGAATAGCCTACATTTATTTTTTTAAAAGGACAATAACAATAGTTGATTTAGTATGGCCTTTCAACAGCCGTCAGATTTATTCTGGCAAAATGTTCTTTCGTTTTTTTTTATAGGAAGATTTATATATTTTTTAATGTTTCTCCCGCACAAACATCTAGGAACCAATTTTTTTTTTTTTTTTTTTTTTAAAGAAAAATTTATTCGTGCGGATTTTATTCCGAGTAATAATTTTCTTTATTTTAAATAAATGATAAAATGGCCGATTCGATGCTTCCATGGGCACCGTTATGATAAACTCTACTTCCGTCGATCTAATAATGAAGGAAAGAAAAGTATACTTCCTACAGCATGAAAAACAGCACCAGCTCTCGGAAATACCCGAAAGTATCCGAAAACGGTCGAATTTCTTTCGTTCAGTATGCTTCTTTTTCAAACCGGTAAGATAAACATAGAATTGGCCACATTATCTTCTATTATATTTATTTTTAACTCAGAAAGCGTTAATCGCCGCTCAACGTTAGACGTATCTAGGAATTTCAGGCTGTAAAGCCATTTTTAAAAATATAAAACAAAAAAAAATTAAAAAAGGCAAATATGGCTCTTCAAAATAAGTTTTTTTAAAAAAATCGAAATATGCAAATAATAAAATTTTTAATAAGGCAATTTATATACTTCGTACTCATCGTAATATCTGCCGTAAATATCTAAGTAGGAAGTGCTCTGATCGAATTATTTACAAAAAAAAAAGTAAAATATTTTAATTTTTACCGAAGTCATACTGGCTAAAAAGTCATATGTCTTTTCAAATTATAGTAAAACTTATATACTTCGCTGGCATAAAAATAACCAAGAGATGCTTCGAATTATATTAATATCTTATATAAGTTACACTTATATATAGTTTTAAAAAACATACAACTTTTTTCTCTGATATATATCTACAAAGGAATGGTAAAATCTCCATATTAGTTTTTTTTTCCTCGATATTCATAACCATAAAAGAGTAGAAAAAAAAATCGATAATGATATTGTATAATATTTCATGTTAATTTAAAGAACCCTAAACGATTTTTTAAAACCCAACAATATTTACGTGCTATGAGCAACCGTTGATTCCGCTCATAAGAGTCCGAATCGATAATCAGTAGCCGTAGCGATCCTGTAATGAGGGAAAAAAAAATCAGGAATTAATTTTTTAAATTTTTTTTCAAACACTTTTGAAAGGATCAACTTACTTGAATAGAAGAAAGGACACCGTTTGCTAATGAACTTATTTTACCGGCAACCTTATGAACGCCCTGGCGTACACTTTCTTTCACGTCGTCTAAATCTGGCGCGCTAATTGATGTTGATAATCCGGAATTTCTGTTGTTAGAAACTCCATCTCCAAAATAATCGGATGAGGAAATGCTTGATGATCCTTCGAATCGGGATAAGTTGGCTTTGCGTTCCCACTAAAAAATGAAAGGGTAGGTTAAAAATGTGAACTGTTTTTATAACTGAAACTGGTGAAAATTAAAAAGTTATATATCTATTTATTAGAAAGGTTCATCAAATATTTTTTCAGAGGAGGCTTCACGGATGCCGGAAGGAATGGCTGTTTTTTACATATTTTTCTTCCCAGGCCAAATATCAAAATTTTGTACACACAAAACCCTGAACAATGTTTTCCTCTATTTTTTGACACCAAGTTCACATTTTTCCAAAAAAAATTAAAGCAGGCTTTTGGGTTTGAAAAAAAAATTTAAAAAAATTTTTGAAATAAAATAATGGCTTCAATTGCACCTGAAAAAATATGAATTTTATGTCAAAAGATGAGGAAAATTATTGCCTATGGTTTTATGTGTACAGAATTTCAATATTTCGCTTAAAAAGCAAAATATTAACAAAAAAGCCATTCCTCGCGATTACTTTAATGCAGAAATGGACTATGTGCATGAAACTTTCTCTTAAGGCTTCCGGCTAAAACTTACGATTTACATTGGAAAAAAAAAAGTCTAAAATCAATTGACGTTTAAATACAAAGTTTTTAGTGCCTAATTACATAAGGTATGGCGATATTGTAATTTATGCCCAAAAAAGTTTTTGCTGCTAATTTTTTTTTTTTTTTTTTTTTTTTGCCATTTTGCCATTTTGCTTCAAGAAATAATCCGAAATAGAATATATGCATCAAGATGAATTTTTGGAGCATTTTAGGAATACGAAAAAGAATATTTAGCATATATAGGAATTAAAAACTTTGTTACTTTAGGCCAGTTTTTAGCTAAACCTTCTTTTCCAAAAAAAAAAAAAATTCAAAAACACATGGGCCGCTTTGAAAAAATGGGCATCTGGCCAGATCATCATCTTGTATCTATCATAACAAAATATTGGTCGGCCATGGTATCATGAAAAAAAAAAAAAAAATTGTTTCGCTTTAAAATATAATTCTGGTAGCCTACACTAAAAATCTTCAAATATTGACAAAGCATGGGCGGATTTAAAGGGGAGGGGAAGCATAAAAGTCCCCCTAGAATTTTGAAAATTATATGGCCTGAATAGGGTCAGCCCCTTAGAAAAAAATTCTAGATCCGCCCATGTACCAAGATACCCTTACAAAAGACTATTTTTTGGCGGTTCTGCACCAAAAAAAATATAATTTAATTTAAAAATTTCTTGCCTCCACACAATTTGGATTTTGGCCCATTTATTTAATCTTATCTAGTCTTTCATTAGGACCTAACGCAGGCTTGTTGCCAACCCGAGCTACTAAAATAAGCACAAAGCTCTCTAAAGGGGGCTCAAAATGTTCCCTATAATCTCTTCCCAGGGGGCTTAAGCCTTTTGGTCCCCCTAAGCTATAAATTGGCTGAGTAAAAAATTTTTTTAAAAAACATTACATGCTGAAGCAAAAAGTTACTACAACCCAGTAAACCCCTTACATTATTGCTGGATGAATCTCCGAAATACTGATCCGACGATATGGCTTTAGCATTTCCAAATTTTTTCTGTGCGTCCGTACCCGGCGAGGAAACTGGATTTGGAGGTTGATATTCCCTTCGAGGTCTTTCCGGCTCCTTCCTCGCGGGTTTTTCATCAAACGAAGAATTAAATGAAAAATTATCACTCGTCGAATTCCAACCTTTAATTGACCTACAAACGAATTATTTACAATTTTTTAACAAATCGAAAATACGTCTACTGATTATTAATTTTACTTTCATTTTTTTTTTTAAACTTACGCGAAATCTTTAGCAACAGAACTCTGTTCGCTTGATTCTTTACTTGCATATCGATCTCTGCTACTATTACCGTCTAAAAAAAGGGAGTCCAAACTTTTGTTTTCGCTTCGGTACATCCCGAAATTGCAAGACGTAAAGCTGAAGTCATCGAAAAATTCATCATTATTATCCGAATCAAATGTCGATTTTGAACCAAGGGTTGATTTCACCGGAGTTTCTTGCGCGATAGTCTGCATGTCGCTTAAAGCTGAATGACTTACACCCCTATGAAGGCAAATAACAATTAAAAGTCATTAGTTTTGTTAACATTTATGTTAAAAAGAAACAAATTTAAAAAGAAACAGTTTACGATTTAAATGCAAAGCCCATCCCGAGCCTTTCGATTTGCTGAGCTTTTTTCGGGTCCGTTTGTTTTAATTTCTCTTCCTCTTTCTTCTGTTGAATGCTTAAATCTTTGTACGCTAATCGCATCGAAGCCATTTGCTTTGACTCTTCTTCCGCTGATTTTTCAGCGAGGACTTTGGCCTCTTCCGCTTGTTTCTCTTTAAGTTGGTCTAACATTTCTGCTTCTCTCTCTATATCTGCGAAATTTGTCCTAAGCTTCTGAGCACCTAAACCACCTCCTTTTTTTGCTCCAAGCTAAAAAAAACAAAAAATGAACAAGGATTAAAATATAATCAAAAATAACTAATTACAGCTGCTCATTGTTCCACTTACTCCAGATCGCTTTGCTTGAGGTTTTCTACCGCCAATAATGGATTTTCTTTCACCGTCACTTTGGGCAGGGGCAGCAGCGAAATCAACACTAGGAGCCCCACCATTTAGATTTTCCTTACCTAAGCTAGTACTTTTATCGACTACAACTGATTGATTGGTAAAGTTAATATGATTGTTATTGTCATAAAATTTTTCAGGGCCTAAATTATCTTTGTTACTATTTGATGATGTTGAGTGTTCTTCAAAAAAATCGATTTCTTCTTCACGATGTTCATCCGATTTTTCTGGTGCAGATTCTAAATGAAGCTGAAATTATAAACAAACATAAAAATTAGTACAGTAACTTTATTTTACAATACTGAAAACATTATGAAGGTATGATAAAATTTTACTGCCATTTTTAAATGGTTGTCATTAACCTCATGCATCTTTTTTTTAAAACAACGAAGACAAGAGAGCATGATTAAATATAAAAGCAAACATGTCAAAAAAAATGTTTACAAGCTTTAGAGAAAAACCACTCATGCCTTGATGAGAGCTCACCAGAAAATCCTGTGACGATTTTTCCAGAGAAGCTCGGTTGTAATGATCATTAAAGTCAAACTGTGATCAAACAAAAAAATTTCGTAACAGTTTGTTTGATTTTCTTTTTTTTTTTTTTTTTAACTTTTTTTTTTTTTTTTTTTTTTCTCTTTTTTTTATTAATCTTGGAATTTAATTTTGAGGAAAAAAAATAGTGGTTACTAACGACTATATTTACCTTGGTTCCATGTACTTTCATGGCCTGAATTGCGAGCTGCTTTAATTTTTCTTTATAAAGCTGAGCAGCTCTTGAAGAATATTTTTGCTGAGCATCAGTTGTGTCACAATTATGTTGACGGAAGAAACTA
The DNA here is from genome assembly GCA_037577465.1 of Liposcelis bostrychophila. NCBI lineage: Eukaryota > Metazoa > Arthropoda > Insecta > Psocodea > Liposcelididae > Liposcelis > Liposcelis bostrychophila. Next base: position 19,767,403 of record CM075211.1, on the reverse strand, counting down.
GCCTGAAAAAAAATAAAAATAAATTCTAAACACGCTCATGAACATAGTTTCAGTTTTAATCTCTTGACATCTTTTAAAGGTCAAATCTCAGAACTGTTTTTACAAAAGAATGTAGTACAAAGTTGTTTACAGTTTAAACATACAGTCATTATATTTCTTCTTCTTTTAAAAGACAATATTGACTATTCCAGAAATTCTTTTAATAAACACACTTACAGCATTTGCATTGCCTCCCAACTGCATCTGACGAAGCTGTGGCCAGGTCCAATTTGTGTCAAGTTGAGTTGACCTCACAAATGTCACATGGACACCTAAACTTCTGTGAACAGCTGAACAATCTATGCATATGAATACTCCGTATGTTACACTCGACCATGTCGGATTTTTCGCGTTACAATCAAAACACGTCTACAATAGAAAAAAAAAAAAAGAGAGAAATTGTGATAAATATGGGTTAGAGATAATAATGAATCGCACATGAAGGATCCTTGACATATTTATCTCTTTAAATCCAGAACATAAACGTTTCAGAATTTTATGTCACGTTAAATATAAGTAATTAAGTAAGGTATAAAATTTAAATTACTTACTTTATTCGTAGGGATTGCCCTTAATTTTTTAAAAATAGTTTGTATATCGGTTTTACTTGGATTGCAATCGGCCATTTTCCTGTCTTGTTGTCAAATGTTATTTTTTTAAGTTGGCTAAAATGGAAAATAAAATAAGAAAGTTGGCAATATGGCCGCCATGGTAGCCGCCAAAATGTTTAATATTTTGTTATTTCCTTATTTTGCAGATTTAAAGTTTAAAAAAATCGACTTTATTTCGTTTACTTTAATGTAAACTTTTTACAAAAGTAACGATAAATATATTTTTAATTCGGGTATTTTATTTCACATACGAAAAAGTTCATAAAAGTTATTTAGCGGTCTTTCCTTCCATCGTAATTTAAGTTCTTAGTTTTTGTGATTGGAGCGCTACTATCGCCGATTGTTGTCAATAAAAAAAACGAAAATTTAAGAATAATAAATATCACTTTAATCGGTTTTTTAAAAGTATATTAGTAAGTTTTCATTATTTTAAATTGTTGTGGAGCATTGGACTCCTACAATCAAGTTTTCAGTTCTACTTTTATCAAAAAAGAACTTCTTCCATTCGGAAGACAATAAAAACTTTTGTTCAATTGCCTTATTTGTTTTGAATTTTTTTCCTCAAAATGTTTTGAAAACACGCTTTCCCGAAACAGACACGCCTCTAATATCGATTCTTTGGCGTGAAACCAGTTCATTTTTTAAAATTATTTTCAGAATTATGGCTTCAACATCTGAAAAACCAGTATTAACCCAAACACAATTTTATTTACGATGGAACAATCACACAAACAATATCCTTCAAGTATTCATGGAGCAATTGACTGCAGAGAATTTAGTCGATGTAACCATATCCTGTGAAGGAAAATTCATAAAAGCACATAAAATGGTTTTATCAGCTTGCAGTCCCTATTTTCAAGAATTGTTTCGAGTGCATGAAGTTGCCCATCCAGTAATTATAATGAATGGCGTTAGATTTGCTGATTTAAAGCAAGTCATTGAATTTATGTATAAGGGAGAGATAAAGATACTAGAGACTGAATTGGAAAAATTGTTATCTGTTGCTGAGAACCTTCAAGTGAAAGGCCTATCAAATGTCAGGGATAAATATGAAAGAGGAGAGATTCGTAATGCATCGAAATCAACAGCTCCAGAACCAGAAACAAAAAAAAGAAAAATAGATTCAGCTGGTGGAAATGAAAATACAAATGACTGTAACACAACAGATACGAATGAAAGTGAGGAACTTGCAAGTGGACCAGTTAGTGAGGAACCAAAATCTAAAGAAAATGAAAGCTTAATACAAGATGTATGTTATATTCATTATGTTACGATAAATTGTATTGCTGTGTTATTAAATTACAATTAATGTTTTTGCTACAGATTAAAGTTGAACCTCCTGATCTTGACGAGGAAGAAACTTTAGATGCTCCTAATTTAGAGGTACCCATGGAAGTGGTGGAAGAGAAAGGAAAAGTAAAAGAAAAAGAAGAAAGTAGCATACAGAAAAGTAAACAAGGACGAATCATTATTAAAGGTGGAACAAGTAAGTTTTCTAAAAAATGGACATGATGCTCTTTAACTGATTTTCCTATCTATTTTTCTTCCAGTTCCTAAATCCTAAATTCCATACTTTTTCCTGGTAAGAATTTAAACCTTTAAATTTTATTATAGAATATTTAGGCTAAAGGAATATTTTTTTTTTTTTTTTGCAGAAACTTTAATTGAAGGATCAGGGAAGATTGTTCCTATTCAGCCATCTCAGTCTACTTCAAGGCCAATTTATCAGCTAAAAACAATCGTACAAGGGGATGCAAATCAACAAAACAAAACCACGACAGTTTTTAGCAAACAAGGCCCAAGTAATTTAATTAACAGCAAACAAGTCAAAATACCAAGACCACCTAATGCATTTATGATATTCGCTAATAAATGGAGAAAAACTTTGGCTAATATGCATCAAAGTGAGTAAAATTTAAAAATGAAATGTTTTGAAAATACTGAAATGGTAACTTAAATTTTTTTTTTAGATGAAAGTAACGCTGAAATATCGTGTAGACTCGGAAACATGTGGAAAACATTAGGGAAAGAAGCCAAAGATAGTTATTACAAAGCGGCCAGACAAGCGGACTTGGAACACAAAGAAAAATACCCAGGTTATTATTACAGTCCGCAGGAAGCTCGGCAACGAAAGTACAGTCAACAACTGAGGACAGCCGAACAACAAAGACTTGAAACAATCAAAGGGAACCCTGTTCATTTTGTTCAAGTTTACATGGCAGGGAAAAACGATAAGGCCACTCCAGTGATGATAGCCTTAGAAAATCCTGAAGTATCCGTACAAATCGACAAAACCTACAGTTTAGATCAAAAGGAATGGGACGACGATAAAAAAATTGACATTAAAGAAGAAATTATTGACAGCTGTACAGATGAAACGGAAATTAAAGAAGAACCCGACGAAGCGGATGTGCAATCCACGTCTAAGGAGGACGAAGAATAATAAATTAAAAGATCTTTCTAATTTTTTTTAAAAAAATTTTTAGTGTTATCGTTGCGACATTTAATTGTAAAATCATGTTTTATTATTTAAAAATTCTGAAATCCAATTATGTGGGAATTTCTAGTGAAAAATTCTCGGCTTGCTCATGAGCACTAGAAAGGTTTTCTTTAGGTGTTGTGGCAGGCAATTTTTTCAATTTTTAAGCAAGCTGCTAATTTTTCATTTTCCTGCATTTGCAGGAAAATGAAACTTGAGACATTTTTCTGTAAAATAAACTTAGTAATAATCGTACGATCTTTAAAAAAAGGGAACTTTTTTGGTCATAGACTTATTTATGTTATTTATGTTTTTTTTTTTTTTTAAAAACCATCGCTCGAAAACTTTATGAAAAATTAGAATGAACGTGTAGCTTAGTTTTCCAGGAGATTTCATTGTCCTTTTTAAATATGTATATATTCGACTATTGTATGCGAAACGCGTACAGCAAAAAGTCTTTTATCGCAACAATTGTGTTGGATCGTACAGGTCAAATTGAAGAAAAAAAAGAAAAAAAAAACATTAGGATCCAGTAATTTTTTTATTTTACAGTTTTTACTCTAGTCCCGTTTTTTTTATTTTTTTTTAAACAGTTTGAAATAATAGCATGACTATTATAATGAATTTTAATACAAAACTCAAATGAAATGAAATAAAATGAATTTTTTTTTTGTTTTAAAAAATATATTGATCTTTTATGTCAAATTTGAAAAAAAAATTTAATGTTTTTAGTTCCTTGTTGGATTCACTGTATTCCCTCATGTAAATCCCATGGAAAAAAAATATGAAAACTACATTTTTAATTATTTTTTTTATTGTTGTACGGATATAGTTCTTTTTAAACAAAAATGATAGTATCGAGGCACTATTTCTACGTTATAACTCATTTACAAAGTAAAATTAAAAAAGACAAAAACAAAAAAAAATTGTTAAAAACGATCTATAAAAAAATACAAAATGTACTGTATAATTAAATTTTTTATTTCAATATTTAAATTAAAAAGTACGAAAAAAAATATTGAATTTGCAGTTATACTCGTATCGAATAATAATTTAATTCAAGATAAAGCTCTTCGGGCCATCGATGTAATTTTTTTGTTTATAATAAACACATTTGCACATTTGCCGTTAAAATTTTGCATTTGAGGCTTTAATGGCTTTACGCTATTTAATCTACTGCATCGAGAAATCTAGTTCGCAAATTTTCGTAGTTATGCAAATTATTAATAATTTCTGAGCATCATCTTAATATTTCTTTCTTTTTGAAAAAAAAAAAAAAAGATCTTTGTTTACATAAAAAAGAAATCATTTCCTAAATCGAAAACTTTGTATTTGCTTGGCTGTTGTCAACCTTCTTAATTGCTAATGAATCGTTTGGTTTAAAAAATAAAAATATAGGCCCCCGTAATCGTTTCGTTGCTTTTTATACAACATAAATAAAGTAAAATAAAACAAAATATGCATTCAGTTTAATCACAGAGCTGTGGCAGCAAAAAATTAGGGTTAATAAAATAATATTTTTAATAAATTAAACAGGTATTTCACTTGAAATTCAGTAAGCAAAATCAAAAAATGCTATAGGATTTATTTTAAAAATTTAATTCGGCATAAAATGGATTTTCAAATCTTGTATGAGGAAGACTTCATATAAACTTTTAAAATCAAAGAGGAAAAAAAAAAAAAATTTGCCCATTTAGTTGGGTCCTGATTAAGAAAAAAAAATACAAAATTCTTGTTGTTCAAAGTGAAACTGCAATCAGAGATTCGAAAAGCTGCAGTTTATATTGAAGGAATTTTCCTTGTTCAGACACTCTACCGATTTTCTACTCTACTCTACTGCTTCTGCTGGTTCAGTATTGGCTCCATTGCCGACATAACTTCCCCCATAGAGTTAAACCCAATTAACTCCAAATATTCTCAAGTTTTTATACAATTTTCTCTTCAGAGCGTTTTTTTTCTGTTTTGAAAAGCTACACCAATCGTTTTTTTTTTTTTTTTTTATACTAAAGACTACATAAAAAAATATTTTACACTGGAGGAGGATTGAAATGATTAAAAACGTTAATTTCCATTTGCAAATGATTCTGAGGCTCTTGCAATCCATCCGTAATCTGCGGCACAATGCTATCCGTAACAGCGCAAACATTATGCTTTGCCATATGAGTTCTCAATGAGCCGTGACATATGAAGTCCTTTTTACAAATTTTACAAACGTAGGGTTTCTCTCCAGTGTGAATCCTCATGTGAGCCAGCAAATTCTTTTTCCATTTTAATTTGGCACCGCAAGTCCCGCATTCGAAGCCTTTTTCCTCCGGTATAACACCGTCCGCATAAAAATTATGAATAGTTTTTTCGTGTATCGCGAGGTAACGTTTCCTGGCGAAGAAATTACCGCAAATTTGACACTGATTACTTTTTTGTTCGTGACATTTCATGTGATCCCGAACGTTGTTCAGCCTTTTGAACCCCATTCCGCAAATGTCGCATGTATAACTTCGCAAATCGGAATGTGAGGTCATGTGCATTTTCAGGGTGTGTAGGGTTTTAAACGCGCCTTGACATAAATTACAAGGGAAACGTTTTTCCGCGTGGACGTCCCTTCTGTGTCTGCGCAGGACTGCTCTGACACCTTCGAAATCACATAATTTGCATTTCATGGGTTCGCTCAAGTGCACTTCTTTTACATGAGAATTCCTAACGTATTTGTTTTTAAACCATTTGTCACAAAATTTACATTTGAATTTTTCATCGTTATCAGTTTCGGTTTTAACACCGTGAACGGAACGTAGATGAGAGTCCATTTTTTTAGAATTTATAGATACATGACACACAGGGCATTCAACTTGATTATACAAATGCTCTTTCATATAATGCCTTTCTAAATTCCCTTTCGTTTTATAAACATTCCCACAAACTTCGCATCTTTGGGCTTTGAACGGTTTAACATCTTCATGAGCTTTTTTAATATGTCGACTTAAATACTTTTTGTCTTTGTATGATTTATTACAAAACTCACATTTCACCGGGCCATCCGAATCTTTGTCATCAAAATTATTTACCTCCCCATCCGACATTTCAGTTTTTATGTCAATTAAAAGCTCATCCGCATTATTCTCCATACCTGAACTTTCATCTTTTTTTTCCATTTCTTGCGATTTCAAACCTTTTTTTAAATTTTTGCTCTTTTTCCTTCTTAATCTCGGAGAATCATCATGGTTATTGTTTTTTATTTCAGGCAATTTTCTTTTTTTAGGAGGCATCAAAGGCTCATCATCTGAATCGTTTTCTTTACCGACAGCAACACTCCCTGATTCTTTCAAATTTGCATCTCCAACTAACACTCGTAACTTTTTGTCTGTTTCCAAACAAACATTAATCAATGAATCCCAGGAAATTAACACATCCACACATTGATAACACAATTGCTGAGGTAAATTATCATCACTCGAAATCGAAACGGGGAAATGTTTTTGAATTTTTCCTGGCAATTCCAATTCAACTCCTTCGTTTTTAAAAATAGGCACCAATAAATCAGTGATTGTTAGGCATATACGGCAGATCTGATTTCCCACATCCTTTGAGTCACTCCAACCATCGAAACAGTCAGTCATGGTTGAAATCTCTCAATTTGTTTTTAACAATTTTTGCTGACAACTTTCCAAAGTTGAAATTAATTTATCAAGCTCATTCTTATTCAGTTCAAGGCTGAGCTCATCTTTAATGTTTGGTGTTTTTGCTACTGAATCATTATCCCTTGTCAAGTAGAGTTGAAGTGTTACAAGACTGTCCTGATGATTTGCTAGACTGCTTGAACCCAAAATGTATTGCAATTTCCAGTCGAAATCCTTCAGTCTGGTTCTTTCTTTTGGTTTTGTTTCAGACATTATAAATAAATCCTATGATAAAAAAATAAAAATAAATTACTAGTAACATCAACCAGGTTAGGTTATATTTTTTTCTTAAAAGTAGATTATCTTTAGTTTGCGTCTTTTAAATTGATAAAAGAGAGGATTGAAATATAAATCGCATTGTTTTTGTAGTTTATAAGCTTAAATACACTCACAATCGTTTATCAAAGTGGAGTAAAACTTACCTAGAAAAAAAAGAATTATCTCGGCTTTTATAAAAAATAAATACAGAGGAGTTTTCCTCCGGTTGCAGCAAAGATGGTCTTTTTAAGACTTGCAGACTAATGATAATCTGGTTTTCTTATCAATATATCTTCTAAAAAATTAAAAAACATGTATAAAGTACTAATACATCATGACACAATGGCGATGCGATATAAACATTATTTTATGAATCGCAGTGACGTCACGTCTTAAACGTCATCAAAATTCAAAATGGAGGACAGCACGCCGCTTCACCGCATTTTTGAATGTATAAAATAAATAAATATTCAAAGATTTCGATTAATGAAGAATACATTTTGGTATTAGATTTTTTTGATAATTTTCTACTCCTCTCATTGCCCCACTGCCATTTTAAATATTCGGTTCCTAAAATGTATTTCCTACCTTTAATTAAAACAATGCAAACTGAAGCAGCCAATTCCATTCCTTATATTCTCGCTCTTTTTCCTCTTCCGAATCACAAAGCCAACGATATTCCCAGCTCAATCGATATTCCCAGCCATTAAGAAACGGCCTGTCTATTATAACTTGTGACACTTATAAAGCTTATAAAGCTTTTTGGCCTTTTAAGTCTTACATTGATAAGTTTCCGCGAATTTTGATTTTAATTTGGCGATTCGATAAACGAAAGCTGAAAAATGACCGGAAATATTTTCGAAAGATGATTTCTTTATTTTTTTCTAACCCATTAAAAAATCGGTAACTCTTAAAGCAGAAAAATCATGTTTTTTGGAAGTAAAAAATTGAGTATAATCTCTGAATGGTTTCAAAAATTTAAAAACAAAAATTTATTTCCTTTAATGCAATCTGTTATATTCATTAATTTATTGTCTTTGACTTAAAAAAAAAAAGGATTTACAGAAGAATTTTTTTGATCTAATTAACTCTTACGTAAGTTTTTAGGTATTCTAAACCTTCAAACTTTGTAATTTCCTTAACATTTGTTAAGCTGAATTATTCTTTCAATTTGAAGAGTCCTCCCATCTTCATCGATTTGACGCTCCTCTAATAATGATCCCTTAAAAGAAAAGACGGAAGTGGTATACCGCCCTTCCAACGTTGCCTGCTTACATTCCTTACCAGGCTGGAAAAATAAAAAAAAAAAAAAATTAAGTTAAAGGATTAAGAGAATAGTAATTTTCAATACAAGGACTGCAAACGACAAAATTGCCCGTCGAGACCGAGTTTTAAGCCCGAGCCGAAGGCGAGGGCCTTAAATAGGTCGAGACGGGCAAGTCGTTCGCATTTCTCGCATTGAAAGATATTTTTTATCACAAGGTACGGCGTAAAATAGTCTGTAAATAAACTGCCCAGTACTGAAAAGTCCACTTTTCAGTACCATGTGATAAAAAAGCTTTTTTGAGTTTTCTATTCCTGCACATTATTTAGGTGAATAAGTAAAGAGTTACATCATTCAAATCTAATCTACTTATACTACTACTTTTAGATCTTACCTCGAAACTTATTGATGACTCAACAAAATCTGTTTTAATGGTTAGGCAATATGACCCGTTATTTGTTTTATCTAATTTAATTTTTGGCAATAAGAGACGCCATTGAAGTGAATTCTCAGTGCTAACACCTAAAAAGAAAAGAAATTTAAATAATAGACCGTATGCACGAAGGGGAAATAATAGGAGTGGGGGGTTGACATCGTGATTAATTGAATGGTCACCATATTGTGGAGTAATTTAAATGCAATAGATTACTCCACAATGTGGCGGATGGGATCTCGTTAAGAAGGGACTCTTCTCCCTCCGTGCATTAGCTCGTATCGGGTAAACGGGCGCACATAAGCTAACACATATACGCAACTTGTGTTGCAAAAAAAAAAAAAAAAAAAACAACCGAGAATTACTCGCCTGCTTTATACTGTGCTTATAGCTCTAGCAGGCGAGAAATTCTCCTGTACTGCGGATTGCATAGCTGCGCCTGTATACCCGATACCAGCTATACGGTCTATAAGAGAATCATTTTATTTCACTTTTTTTTTTGTAACTCACCTAATTTCTCCATGAGCTTTTCCTGCCCCTCCATATTTACCAATTTGTACTCTATGTTATAACATGATCGCATATTGTTAGGATCTTCAAACCATTTGTTGTAAATATCTGCATCAATGAGGCAAGCCCGACAAATGTTCATGAAGTAGTATGCTCGGTAATCGTCCCTGTCTTCCTTCTCAAGCAATCCTTTGGTTACCAATATTATATTGCTAATAAATCGATTCTTCTCCTCTGAGGATAACAATTTTGTGCCTAAACAAAAAATTTTTTTAAAAAAGTCATTTTTAAACAATAAAGCAATACAAGTCAGCAGTACAAGTACTTACAATCATCTAGGCCATCGTCGAACAAACCGTTCACGTCTAGGGATGAATGGCTCGTATCACTCGAACTTGCCCGTATGAAAATTTACTACCAGGTCCGAAAATATTATAGAAGTTATTTCCCAAATACCATAAATTAGAGAAATTATTCCCCAAATACGAGAAATTAGAGAAATTATTTCCCAAACACGAGAAATTAGAAAAATTATTTTTCAAATAAGAAAAATCAGAAAAATTATTACCCAAAAAAAGCAATTTCGTACGGTGACAAATCTCGACACAAAAGTCTACTTAATTGCGTAAATTGTGATCGAACGTTTCCTTTTAATCCTGCGGAAATTTCATCCTTTGCTTTCAATGCTACTTCTAACTTTTCGGAGATAAAGTTCAACTGACCCGTTTCCAAATACTTCTTGCGATTTCTCCTGCTTTTAACACCTTTTAATAATAAGACTCTATTCATCTTCTTCCTTTCGAAGCCACTGCTACCTGATTTTTTTTTCTCTCAGTGTGGGGTCGTGCATAAATTACGTAAGCATGGGTTAGGCCCTTTTTGCACGCTTTATCCTATTTCGCCTATGCTTAGCTTGTGAGTAAGATGTCAAATTTGGACCCCCTCCCCCCCTAATTGTGCTTACGTAATTTATGTACGACCCCTGTTATCAACCGAACAAAAGACAACAACAAAACAACAACAGTTTGTAACCGAACAAAATAAAACAACAACAACAACAACAACGCGACAGTTTGTAACGGTCAATTGATAACGCGACATTTAGTAACGCTACCAAATGGTAACACCACCTTTTCATAACAGCGACATACATATAATAACACCGTTATTTAATAACGTGCCAAAATATAACTCGTCATTTCGTAACATGTTTGGCGGGCAGTACCTATGTGTAATTAAATAAAAAAAAAAAAAAAAAAAAAAAAAAAAAAAAAAACTTAGGAAATTCTACTGTTATTTTATGTAAAGCTTACTTCTTACGAATTTGGATGTAATTTAACTGCTAATTCTATTGTTAGCTTATATCAATATAACCACAGAAGAAAAAGTTATAACTTTTTCTTCTGTGGTTATAGGCTCCGAGCGACTTATTTTTGCATAAATATACACTTAAATATACCTGTTTACCTTATAGAAGCGTATATATTTCCATCACGCAATTAGTTCGCGGGAAATATTGCTTTTTTATAAGCTAAACATGATTTTAATGGTGGCGCTGCAATTATATTTCGCCATTATGAAAAGGTAGCGTTACCAATTGGTATAGCGTTATTAAATGTTGTATTACCAAATGACCGTTATAAACTGTCGCATTATAGTGTCCTTATATATAGGGTGGTTCGAAAATCAACTTTTTTGGAATTTCAAAACTCCTATATCGGGAAAAGTTTCTTTATAGGTAGGGTATCAACCCTGAATTTTTTCAGATTTTTGGAACGGCATCCTGAGGTGTTGAATCGGCCTTGAAATTTTCAAAAAGCCCATAAAAGAGCCAAAAATGAACCTTTTTTTTTTTGCACAAAAGACCATCGATTCCTATCGGAAATTTCGCGTAGATTACGAATTTGAAGTCGAAAATTAATTTTGATGTATAATTGTTGAGCTACAGACCGGATTTAAAAGCTCTCAAAACTTGGTTATGGCATTTTGCCTGTGACTCAAAAACCGTGCACCAAAAATAATTTTCGACTTCAAATTCGTAATCTACGCGAAATTTCCGATAGGAATCGAGGGTCTCTTATGCAAAAAAAAAAGTTTCATTTTCGGCCCTTATATGGGCCTTTTGGAAAGCTCAAGGCCGATTCGCCACCTCAGGATGCCGTTCAAAAAATCTGAAAAAATTCAGGGTTGATACTCTACCTATAAAGAAACTTTTCCCGATGAGTTTTGAAATTCCAAAAAAGATGATTTTCGAACCACCCTAGTGTCCTATAACCGCTAAATAAGTGGTACATGGAGTTATATCAACTAAATCGATATTTTCAGCCATTAAGAAAGGGCCTGTCTTTTGTAACTCTTGTGACACTTATAACGCTTTTTTGTCTTTCATTAAGTCTTATCACAGTGCTCCTGAAGAAAAATATTATTCGACTAAAATGTCAAAAAAAACTGCTAATGAGGCTTTGTTAGGAAACATGTTAACTACCAAAATCCACTAAAATCAAAATCTTACCTGATTGTCTTCCCCTACCCCCCACAACCCCCCCGGCCCCTCAATTTTTTTTCAAGGCTTGTTGCATATCATATGAAAGCCCATTGGAAATGCTTTTAAATGAGACTTTGCCGAGGTTTGTATCTTTTGCCGGGACGGAGATGTCAGATATCATCGTTTGAGAGATCGAAAATTAAACACTTAATTTTGGGCTATTGAAACGACGATATCTCCGTCCCTGTAAAAGATATAAACCTCGGCGAGGTCTCATTTTAAAGCATTTCCAATGGGTTTTCATATAATATGTAACAAGCCTTGATATGCAACAAGCCTTGAAAAAAAATGGAGGGGCCGGGGGGTTGTCGGGAATAGGGGAAGACAATCAGGTACGATTTTGATTTTAGTGGATTTTGGTAGTTAATATGTTTCCTAACAAAGCCTCATTAGCAGTTTTTTTTGACATTTTAGTCGAATAATATTTTTGTTCAGGACCACTGTGTTATATTGATGAGTTAATCACGCATCCGCGAATTTTGATTTTGATTTGGCGATTCAATAAACGAAAGTTGAAAAATGACCGGAAATGATTTCGAAAGTTGATTTCTTGAGTTTTTTCTAACTCATTGAAAAATCGGTAACTCTTGGGACAGAAAAGTCATGTTTTTGGAAAGTGAAAAATTCAGTCTAAAATTCTCAGAATGGTTTCAAAAATTTATTTCCTTTACTACAGGCCCATAAATAATACGAACATTTAAAAGTTATGTCCAATTTTGACTTCTTTCAATTAAAAAAAAAAAAAAAAAAAAAAAAAAAAAACATAAACTGCGCTTCTTCGCGTCATGGAGTGTCTCAAACCTGGAACGAACCGCGCCACAAAAAAATATGATCAATCCACCAGTTTATTTAAATTCAATCATCTGTTTTTCTTCAAGGTTAAGAAGGAATTTTTTCATTAAAATCTACATTTTTTAATCGGAATTGACTTCAGACAGAAGTACAATAATTATATTTTAAAATAAAATATTTAGAATATCCCCGCTGTGCGATAAAAATCAGCATTTTTTTACAATACAGCACACAAGAGTTGGTTTCTTTTCAGCGGTACAGAACTTGGTTCAGTTTCACCGAATACCATCAACTCGTATTCACTATTATCGAAAAACCCGACGTCAATTTTTCGTCGACGTTTTTCTTCCTGCAAATAGAATCCCGTTTAACTTCAGTTTAAAAAAGGATTCGAAAATCAACAGACATAATAAATCATTTTTCTGAAACTTATATTCAGATACGATTTCCTTGATTTTACTTATAATTAAATGCATTACAAAAACAATTTTCTTCTACGGCATAATGAACAATGCTATTGATTTTATAAATAATTTTCAAAAAGGCATTACTTTCATTATGACTTAACATTTCCAATAACACTTTTTTTTTAAAAGAAAAAAAAAAAGGCCCTTATAAATTCCACAAATTTTTTCACTGGATTAAAAAAGAAAAACAAAACTTTTTTAAGACTAAACCAGCGAAAAATTACATAAACATAAAATCTACAAACATTCCCGATTTTTTTTTTTTTTTATAAATTTTCTATTCAACTCTTACAGGTAAAATTCCATAATTGCACTTAAGTGTTGCCTATTTTAATATAAACAATCTGTGAAAAATAGTTTTTTTTTTATAATTCTTTTTTTGTTTTTTTACTATTTTTATGATATTTTTTTTAATAATAGTTTTATGTAAAATAAATTATCTATAAATATATATATATATTTTTTTTTAATTTTAAATTTTGTGTAAAAAAAAAGAGCTCAAAATGCTGCCCGTTAGAAAAATTTAAACAGCTCGAGCAAAAAGAAAAAATATTGGTCAGTCGTATTTTATATAAAACATTTTTTTTTCTTTTCAAATTTCCTTTCTTTACAAAAAAAAAATTCAATAACCTGACCCCTTAAAAAAACATGAAAAGTGTGCAATATTTTTTTTTAAATGGTACATAACATAATGCAGATTTTTGAATCTGCATCAGTTATACCTTAAAAATTATTTTCAGCACTTTTATTTCATAATAAGAGTCGTACGAGAAGGAAAAAACACCAAATACTGCACTAATCAAACCTATATCGCATTTTTTTTTCTAAGACAAAGTATCGTAAAACTTCTATTTAAATCATAGATCATCAAAGTAAAAAAAAAAAAAAAATGCGCTAAAGGTTACAAATAAATAAATTTCTTTTTTTTTTTTTGTTTTTGTTTAAAAAAAATAAAATAATTAAAAAAATGGAATGAATATTTTGAAATCTAACAACAAAATAAAATGAAACTACTCAAAAAATCTACTTCTAAAGAACAAGGAACAAAAAATTATACAAAATTGTATGTAGTTTTTACTTTAAAATGAATAAAAATCATTCGCGTGAGTTTTTTTTTCTCCTTACGAAAAAAATACGAGTTGTCACAAAAACTGAAAAGACCGTTTTTTTTCTGCAAATAAAATTTTCAGCTGCTGAGGAACCAGACAAGCTGTGTGGCTCTTTACACAAATCTACTGTAAACATGTCAGGCGGATATGTCTAACACCAAAGTTCTTGGTTCCTACAAAGGCAGACCAAAAATTCGCCCTTTCGTTCACGTTAGCACGTCGAAATCATATTAAGCTCATGAACATGAACATCAGCATAAATATCCTCGTTGAGAGCATTCGCTCAAATATATGTTCACTGAACACGAGGTTAACATGATTTTGGGTGAAACAGTCACTACAAAATTTCTTTTTAAAAGATTAAAATGCAATATTCAATTAATAGTGAAATTTCTTTTCACTTCATACACTTTTATTAAATTTTTTTTTTCGTAAGGATATCAACAAAAATTATTCATGTATATAAAAAAAAACACGATCATTCATAAATTATTTCTTCCATGCATTTTTTTTTTTTTTTTTATATTAAAAATCATTATATTAATTTTTTTCTGCATTAATATTATTATTAAATTAATTAATATTAAATAAAAATGTCTTTCTTCTATAATGATCATCAACAAACTAATTATTTTATCTACAATATAAGCAAAAATTTCATTCATAAAATTCCTTCCTTTAGAAAAATCGTGACTAAGCATTCAAGATTTTCTTTTCAATTTTTCTTTTTTTTTAAAAAAGAAAAAAAAAATCCCCAGTTTTTACTACTTCGTTCTATGAGAAAAAAAAAAATTCAACAAAGAATGCAAGTTTTTCTTTTTTTTTTTTAAAGACAAAAAAAAAAAGAACTTAGGCGGCAGTTTATTTACACAAAAGTAAAACAATAATTATTAGTGATCGAATGTCCCGCAATGATTAAAAAAGCAATAAAATTTTAGGTCCAGTTAAATTATTTATTGCGCGTACGATAAATTCAACCGAAGATTAAAAAATCTTAATTGGATTTATTGTAAAAAACGCAGCACAGCCATATTATTTGAATTACATTCGTTGAAGTGAATTTTTAATTTAAAATTTTTTAAAAAAATTCTACGAGGCAAGAGTCGACGCACTAAAAAAACAATATTGTTAAGAAAATTTGATTTAAAAAAATTTAAGCACTTCCGATTTTGGTTTTTTTTAAAAAAATTGGCACGGAATTTTTTTTTGAAAAAAATCATATGCCAACGTCTTATAAATAAATCTAGGCCTATTTAATTTTAAAAATGCATTCTTTAAAAAGTCTCGAAATTATCCATCTCATTTTTTAAAATAAATTTCCTGAAAGCATAATCCCCGGCTAACAAAAAAAAAAAAAAAAAAAAATTAATCAATAAAACTAACAGGTTCACGACTCAAAAAATATCTCATCAAATCCACTCGGCCCGGATTTTTCTAATAAAAATCGTTCAACTTTTCCTCAAATCCGATCAAAAGCAAAAAAAGAAAATCACTCAACTAAATTTAATCGAGTTAAGTTAAATTAAAAAAAAGATTTTTTCCTTGACCGGCAAGGTTCCTTTTTTCGTACTTAAATGCTTTTTCACTGTAAAATTCTGCATTAGAAAAATCAAAAAATTAAAATATTTTTTCTTGAAAGCGATGATGAATCGACATGAAAATCATAGTAAAATAAAAATAAAAAAAATTAGCACCTTTGACTAGAAAAAAAAATCAAATTTTTTTTTTTTATAAATAATTACTTTTAATTAAAAGGCGCTTTTAGCTATAAAATTTTGCTTTTAATTTTTTTGTAAACAAAATTTTTTTTCCGATATTTTTTCATTTAAAGCTCTTTAACTGATTTTATGAGAAAAAAAGGACGTCCTACGTCAAAAATATAATTGATTAATTTTCATTGGATTTCATCGCTTTGCTATTTTTTTTTTTTTTTTTTCCACATACACTCGATCAACTTTTATAAAGAAAATAATAAATTTAAAAAAAAGGATGGAATGTTATCATAAAAGCATTTTGAGTATCATTTAAAATTATTTTAAGTGTTAAAATTTCTAAAAGCAACCAAATTTTATTTTTAAAAAAAATCAAAAGATGAACAAGACGTGTGCCCGCCCAGAAAAAAAAATCGGATTGGTTGCTTTTATTTTTAAAAAATTAAAATTAAATGCACTCCAGTCTTGACTTAAAAAAAGAAAACCATCTTGGTTTGTTTACCAAAATTAAAAAAAAAAAAATGATTTCCTGCTCACTGAGTTTCAGCACTTTTTTTTTGAAAGTTTAATATCTGAATGAGCGAAAGAAAGGCGAAATGATTAAAAAAAAAAACGAATTAATCTCGCAGTATGAAATGACGGCATCGCACTTGTACTTGTAGAGATCAAACGAAGTCCAAAAAATTATTAATAATAAAAAAAAAAAAATCGCGAGGAATGACTCTCAAGTGAGCTTTTTCTTATTCTTTTTTTTTTGTCAGGAAGACGTCCCCGGCTTCAATTTTGGTGGAAGACTAGTGTCAGCTACAAAATTTCAAGAGACCCGTCACCTGCAAACTAAAACAAAAAAAATTAAAATTAAATATTTCTAGAAAAAAAAAATTAATTTTTTTCACAAGTTATTACCTGTTATTTACAGCAGTGAAAAAGAATCTCATCCTTTCTTATTTCATCCCACTTCGAGTCGTTAACTGCGACTGCAATTTACAAAAAAAAATTAATTAATTTAACAAATTGTCCGATAAAAAAAATACAGTAAGCAAAAAAAAAAATTAAATAAGCAAACAAACTAACTGTAAGAAAAGCAGATTCTCCCCTCCTTGCAATAGTTGCTTGCAATTTCTGAAGTTGCATTAAAAGTGCAGCATTGTCATCCTCTAATGTGTCGACTCTTTTCTTGTATTGAGCATTCTCTGACTGAAGCGTCTCTACTTTCCTTTCCAGCGTGTCCATGTATTCTTTCTTCTTCCTTCTGCTTTCTTGTGCTGAGATCTTGTTTTTAATTTTCCTTCGGATCTTCTTGAGCGATTTTTCTTCTTGCTTAGTAAGGGGAAGACGCGTTGGGACGGGATAGCCTTCTGCTAGCAATGTCCTTTTCTCTTCTTCTGTTAACATTAGGATTCCAGTCGATCCTTTCTGTAAACGGAAAAGCAAAGAAAAAATTAGAACCGGAACGACAAAAATAAGTTGACAACGGGTTAATGACTTAGTTAAGACCAAAGGAATCCTTAAATGCCTGAGTTAATACCATGGCGAATATATCGAGAATTTATTATGACAAAAATGACTATTTTACGGTTTTATCATCCCATGGTTATTATTATTGCTAATTACTGTCATGACAATATTTACGAGTAAACCACACCTTTTATGACAAAATTATTATATCAGCGACTCTAATGTGGAGTAATTAGTTGCTTAACAATATTACTGCGACTAAAAATGGTTAATTGCAGTAAAAGCGAATAGGGTATTAAGTTAATGAACTACTTGGACTGGTTAATGACTACAGCTCAGTCAGAAGTCAAGGAAACTTAATAAGAAAAAAAAAAATTGTAAGACCCGGTAGTCAATTTAGTCATAATTATTACATTATATAACAATCAAAATAACGAAGTCACTGCCAAGTATTAAGTAAACATGATTTCGGAAATTCTTCTCAAGGGGGAAGCCCCTAGTAAGCTAAAGTAAGATTTTTAAAAACTCCCTCAACCTTTATTGCGTAAGATTTAAGTCCCAAACTCTCCCACAAACTTGATTTATTGAGCTTCAGTAACAATTTGCTAACCCCCTCCATCCCCCTTGTAAGCAAAAGTATGATTTTCCTAAACTTTCCCCTCCCTTTAACATGCTTATGTAATACTTGAATGACTCCCTAACGGTTAATGACCAACGGTTAATGATTTATGACCCAGCAATGACTTAAATAGTCTTTTATTACACGGTAATAAAACAGTCTTTTTAGTACACCGTAATAAAACAGCCTTTTTATTACAAAGTATTTTATTACAAAGCATTTTTATTACAAAAATAGTCTTAGTAATAAAATAGTAATAAAAATAGTCTTTTATTACACAGTAATAAAATAGTATTTTATTACACAGTAATAAAATAGTATTTTATTACACAGTAATAAAATAGTATTTTATTACACAGTAATAAAATAGTATTTTATTACACAGTAATAAAATAGTATTTTATTACACAGTAATAAAATAGTATTTTATTACACAGTAATAAAATAGTCTCTTATTACACAGTAATAAAACAGTCTTTTTATTACACAGCAATAAAATAGTCTTTTATTACACAGTAATAAAACGGTCTTTCTATTACTAAGTAATAAAACGGTCTTTCTATTACAAAGTGATAAAAGTGTCTTTCTATTACAAAGTAATAAAAGAGTCTTTCTATTACAAAGTAATAAAAGTCTTTCCATTACAAAGTAATAAAACAGTCTTTATATTACAAAGTAATAAAACAGTCTTTCTATTACTTTGTAATAAAACGATCTTTCTATTACTTTTTAATAAAACTGTCTTTTATCACACAGTAATAAAATAGTCTTTCATTACACAGTCACTTTTACTATGACCAAAATGACTGGAAAATAATTTTTTTGATGACTAAAACGATGACTAAATAACGACTGAAACGGTTACGGTTAACAACTGGGAACATATTTGTCCTGTTTAACACTCGAGGGAAAAATATTCAAATTTTAGGTATCTGACGAATTTCTTTTTCTTTTTCTTGAATTTTTGATACAAGTTTCAACTTGTTCCAAAATACTACCCAAAAAATTTAAAACAAAATTTTTTCGACCGCATTTTTTTTTTTTTTTTTTGATATTATTTTCCCACCAGTTTTCGCTTACGTATTTCAGACAAGTTGAAACTTGCACTAAAAATTCCAAGATATACCAAAGGACTTCGTTAGATACTTAAATTTTGGATTTTTTCACCGTTAAAGTCTCCTCTTAAACGTAAAGACGTTGTCAGAAATCGTCACATCTGGAACGATTTTACAAGATTTTCGACGTCAAAAAAATGTCTTTAAGAATGACCCATAATACAATTTGTCAGTAGTTGATCTCAAGAAAGACGTGTTATTAACGTCTAAAAGAGATCAGAGTTTCGGAGTCGAGGGGACGTCACACTAAGACAAATATTATCAGTCGTACTCTGTTGACGTCATTTAGACGTCGAAAATCTCGTATGAAAGCCCCGGGAAATAGCACATGCTTGTATAATGACCAAGCGTCACCAAGTGACAACATGACGTCAGCCACCTCTTTCGCTGACATTGGTTAATAAATGACTTAAAGACGAGAAGGGTATATTTAACAACCAATCCGAAGCCGGCAGCCATTTTACAAAAAATGGCGACTGACTCCCTCTATCGTGTGCTATTTATAATATATTTTATAAAATCCTCATTAAGAGAAGGCTTCACAGAAATACTGGAAGGAACAATTGTTTTGTCTAACCCTCGATTTACGGTCAAAAAAAATCAAATTTTAGGTATCTAACGAACTCCTTCGACTTTTTCTGAATTTTCGGTACAAGTTTCAACTTGTTCCAAGCAAACGAAAACCAGGAAAACAAAATCAAAATTTTTCGATCGCAATTTTTCCGCCGCCCATACATTTCAGACAAGTTGAAACTTGCACTAAAAACTCCAGGATATACCAGAGGAGTTCGTCAGATGCCTAAATCCGTGATGAACTTAAACCATAATTAAAAGGAAAGCCTCATGACATCAATTCTAAATCATATCTGATACTAAGCCTGAGCAAATTCACGGCTTTACTTAACCTCCGGGGTAAAAAATCACTCATTAGCGACTTGGGTTATGACGGGGAAAGAACCGTTAAAATGACTTTCCCCATGAATATTTCGAGTCCAACAAACGTTTCTCACCGGTTGACTGCTTATGAGCGGCGTGTGTATGGGTTGCCGCGACGATGAAGACAGGTACACTCTTGAATTTCTTCTCAATTCTGTTGATTCTGATGGTATGCTCTCACTGTCACTGGTGGTCGACGAAGGCGGTGTGGGAGGTAATGTGAAACCTTAAAAAAGAAAAAATACCGTTTAATTAATTTATTAACGACGGAGCAGCTAAAATTATTTTTTCGTGCAATTCTTTTTGGCCATTAAAATTTATTAAATCGAGTCGTGAGCGAAAAAAAAAAAATATCTTTTTTTTTTCTCCCCCCTGAGTATGAATATATTACCAACGATATATCTCGTTAAATTTTATTGAAAATTTTCGAAAAAAAAAAAATGAACACGATTATAATGATATGTAATTATTTGCAAGCAAGCGAACGGGCCAAAAAAAATACAAAAATGATTAATGCATTAACGAATTTACGTGAAAAAAAAAAAAAACTTACCGGTTCCAGGCTCCAGTTTTATATTTAGTTTAGAATAAACTCCTCTCGTCACCAATAAGGCAGGTTGTTTAAGCACACTTTGACCGCAAGCTTTCAGCGTCGTTTTCCTCGTCCTTTGGACATATGAATCCGATGAATCGGGCGACATGGGGCAGGACTCTGGACTTGCTGGACAACTGAGCGGTTCATCTTTTATGGAAATAGGGGTGACCCTCCCTTCTAGTTTAGTATTTTGGCACCTCCCTGTGGCCGTGTTAAGGGATATAGCTGGAAAACAATCTTCGTCCATATCTGAAATAATAAAAAAAAGCATAAAAATTAATGTGGAAAGAAAGCGCAGATGGTAGCACTAATCATTTTTCTATGAATTAAGGGTAAACAGCGCCCTCTTCGGTCGATTTCGGAACCAATTTTATTTCTTGTTTTATAGCGTTCACGGTCGTATTGACAGGTCCGAAAATTTCTCTTGCCGTTCATGATCTGTTTAGCTGCGCACATTTTAGTTCTACAACGGGCCACTGATGGACCACTTCAAAAAAATTGAAAATTAGGAAAAAAAATAGTCCCATTTTTTTAAATTTGAGGACCCAAAATTTTTAGGAAAAATGGTCGGGAACGGTTTTTGGCTAAGATTTTAGTTTTTTGGGCTAAAGCTTAAATAACTTTAAAGCGGTAAGATTTAGAAGATTTGTTCACTGGGATTTTTTTACTCAGGACGCTTTAATTCAGGACGAATAATTAAATTTTAGACTAAGTTTCAAAAATGTTTTTAGAATTTTTAAAAAAATTCATAATTTTTAATTCAATATTTTAAAAAATCATTCGAAGGTCCATTTCTTTTTTTGCTTCAGCTAGCCTCTGAAGATCCACCGGTAGAAGAATTTTTTGAACCATTGGAATTATTTGATCTTCTTTTGTATTCCATAGTTTTTTTGACATACGACGCGAGCCCAAGTCCTTACACTGTTTTATTTTTTTTTTTCCTTTCTTTTTTTTAAATCCGCATCGTAGAAGGACTTGAACTATTTTCGTGGAAAAAACCAAACCGTTCGCCCCTCATTAATATTGTATGGAAGGGAAGGGTAGGGAATGGAAGGGAAGGGAAGGGGGCCAAAAATGGTCCAAATTCTACAATGTGGGTAGCTTCCTTCCTTAACTAAATTCAGAAATATTCCGCAGGGCTGCACTTTTTTTGGAACCAAATTCCAAAATGGGCGCAGAAAGGGTTAATTTACAGTTCGTTGCATTTCGCTTTTAAAATTATGAAAAAAAAAAAAAACATATTCCAGAACATCTGGTATGGGACAGATGGTGCTGTAAATACAAGATCAGAATTTTTCATCCAGCCTTGAATTTAAAATAAAGAGATTAAGATTTTTTTTTTCTCGTCTGCTTTTTTCGACCTAGACCTTTGAATGTAAAATTATATCGCGAAATGACCGAAATGTCTCTATTGATAAATAAACGTCGACATAGCTGCACGTATCGCTATCTTCAATGTCAAGGATTTTTTTTTCCTTAATATTCGCAATTTTTTTTTTTTATTAATAAAAATCGTTTTTTCGTAGCAACCGTAATTAATCGCGTAATCGATTTTATTACATTGTATTTTTTTTATTTTATTTTTAATTTTTGGCTTTCACTTTTTTTTTCGAGTGAGATTCTTTTTTTCTGCATCATTGCCCTAAAACCTTGTCGAATTTTTTTGCTAATTAATGTCACATCCTGTATTTGTTTGGTACCGGGATATTTCCTTTTAAAAAATTTTTCGAGAAAAAAAAAAGATCACGTCCGGTGAAAACGCTCTTACGTAAAAAAAAATAAGATTGATTAATTAATTGATATATTTAAAATTTTTAATGGTCGAGAGCAGTTTTCGGCACTCGAAATATTAAGAAGAAAAAAAAAATGATGACGAGATAAATCTCGAATGTGCAAATAAAATCTGAAATTAAAGTACTTTTAAGAAACGCAGCCGGCATAATTAAACAAGATCCGTGTTGAACCAGACAGAATTGGAATAAAGGTCCCTCCGGCGATGAAAGTGTGGGTGCCAATGCTGTATAATGATTTCACGTTGGGTTTTTATTATTTTCTCCATTTATGTAACAAGACTGTCGTGAATTATGCAGAATTCAGTAGCCTATCGTCTGGGCGACTTTTAAGATCAGACATGGGAAAGCCACTAATTTTTTTTTTTTTTTTTTATACTTTTGAACAGTTACATCATATTTAGATAAGTTTTTTTTTTAAGTTCATTTGAAGGACTTAGCTGACAAAGTAAAAAAAAAAAAAATTAAATCCTGATGCGTTTGATAAAAGAAAGTATGAATCATGTCCACAAGCTTTTTTTTTTTTTTTTTTTAAGTATGAATTTTTTAAGATATTTTTTTCTGCATTTTCAGTTGTCATTTTTTTTCCATTTCTTTTCTGTTAAATCGTCCTACATCTTTTCATTCGTCATTCATATCTAACGATATTTTCCTTTAATTTTTAATCGGAAAAATCCATTTCTTTTCCTCTTTCTACGCTAGAGGGATAATGAAATAATTAATTAAATTCAGGTATAAGAGAGAAAAAAATTCCCAGTCTGAGTCCATTAGCCTTTATTAAGATGTTTTCCTTGTTCCTTTTGATTATTCTCCTTAACATTTTGCCGGACTGCAAAAATTTTTGGAAAATCTTTGAAAACTCACCTAGGAGTTTTCCAAGTCAGGTCTGAACCAAATCTAAAGCTCCACTCTTAAAGCAGAACTTGAGAGTTTGGTGGCTTGCACGAAACTCCCAAACCAACGGCCAGCAGCTATTTTTTGAAGGAGTTGGAAAATTTTTCAAAAATACTTATAAAATCAGTCGTCATCGTGAAAGGCCGAAAACCTCAGAAACTCGCCCTTTCTTTATTTCTCTTTTTGTTTTTCCCCAGCAAATTTTTTTCCGTTTTTTAAATTTTTTTCCCATCATTTTATACGTTTTTAGTTATGAAATTTTTCACGCTTTTATTTTTCCCCCACTCTGTTTAGTATTTTAATGAGCAAAATTAAGGACAAACCTTGCCTCCCGAGTACTGGTTACCCATTAACGTTCCCCATAATTTTTCCTAATCCACTTTTCATAAAAAAACCAATTCCTAATCCATTTTTCCTAAAAATAAATATATCCCTAATCCATTTTACCTAAGAAAAAAAAATACCAGAATATGCAATACCAGAAATGCAACCCTTCCTCTTTTAAAAATTCCTAGTCAAACTAAAACCAATTGCAGAAATAACATTACCTACATGGCCCCTTACCTCTTTAATCAGTACCTAAAAAACAGCCCCAGCTTCCTCGCAACAATAGAAAATGACTTCTCATTTACAACACAAAAAAAAATCCTAAAATCCTATATTATGGGTATGATCCCTAATTAGAATTACTTTTAATATCAAAACTGTATATTGTTATTTTATTTTTACTTCATAAAACTTTCCTACTTACTGATGTACCTACAACAACCACCCTTGATACTCTATCTAAATAGTGTAAAATTGTTTGATTTATCAATTTATGTAAATTGTACAACTGTTGTCACTATTGATTAACTCTATCAGCAGGACGAAAA
This sequence comes from Liposcelis bostrychophila, assembly GCA_037577465.1. NCBI lineage: Eukaryota > Metazoa > Arthropoda > Insecta > Psocodea > Liposcelididae > Liposcelis > Liposcelis bostrychophila. Next base: position 19,743,231 of record CM075211.1, on the reverse strand, counting down.
CTTGTTAACTTTACTTATATAAAAATATTAAATTAAAACTTATATTGTCGTTCCTACGCGCAGCGAATGTGCTGCATTGGAAGACAGCTAATCTCTGTTATACTTGTATTATATTTTAAAATTGTTCAATAAATAAAAAAAAAAAAAAAAAAAAAAAAAAAAATTCCTAATCCATTTTTTCTGAAAATCTTTGTTCCTGAAATTGTTTTCTTAACTATTTTTTCTCCTAATTTTTAATTTTCCTAACATTTTTTTAATTCTAATTCCCTAATCCAATTAATTCCTAATTCCTTAAATTCCTAATTAAGGAATATTACCAATTAAATTAATTAACTTTTTTTCTAATCCAATTTTCCTGAAAAAATAAATAAATTCCTAATCCACTTTTCCTAAAAAAAAAAATTCTAATCCATTTTTCCTAAGAAAATAAATTCCTAATCCATTTTTCCTAAAAATTTTGGTTCCTAAAATTTTTTTCCTAATTTTTAATTTTCCCAATATTTTTTGATTCCTAAAATAAAATTCCTAAAGTGAATATTTTTCCTAATTTTTTAAATCCCTTAAGGGATTTTAGGTTTAATTTTAGGGATTTTAAGAAATTTTATTTCAGGAATCAAAAACTTTTAGGAAAATTAAAAATTAGAAAAAAAAAATTGTTAGGAAAACAATTTTAGGAACCAACATTTTTAGAAAAAATGGATTAGGAATATATTTTTTTAGGAAAAATGGATTAGGGAAAATGGTAGGGAATCACCCATTAAACATGCACTCACTGCCTGAAATTCTTATGGACGGATTCCTTTGCAAGCCTATAGGTAATAAGCTTGAGAAAGGTTGAAATGGTGCTATTTTATTTTAATTGTAAATAATACGAGAAAACGCTCAGAAAAGAAAATGATTAATGCGAAAACAATAAAAATATCTTGTCAAGAAACAACCTGTCCGTTGTCATGAAGCATTCTTGTTTTGCTATGAAATATTCAAGTTTTGCTGCAAGACAAAATTTGTTCAAGACATTTCCTTTTTCTGAGTTAAAGAAAACGTTATCACGGCCGTATAGGCAGGTCCGGAAACTCCTATCCCTTATATATGGGAAATCTTGTCCCCCTTAACTACGAAAAAATTAGTTCTTCCTTTCTACCACCGTAAGCGCTACTTGTACGCGAGACGCTTTTTGATTGGTTGTTAAGATTTGTAAACAACGATGGCGGCGAGCCAACTTAAGCGATTCGACATGTTGCGTCTCTCAAGATCGCAAAATCAGAAATGGATTAAAAATTTATTTTTTTAGGAAAAATGATAGGGAATCGCCAAAAACAATGAGTTTAGTCTATCTCAGTAACTTAATGGAAGAAACAAACTTTTCACATAAAAAAACTTTTTTTTTGTAAGATCTAGTGTTTCCAATAACCATTCCAAAATTTTTTGAAATTTTTTAATCACGCCCTAATGAGCGTGATTGCGACGGATCATGTACCATATCATTTCTACATATTTTACATGCATTTTGGCTATTTTGAAATTTTCACACCCATTCCCGCTCGGGGGTCTCTCCTAAAAATATGTTTTTACAATATACCCCCTTGCAAAAACGACATGACTGCTATTTACGTGTAGGCGACTGTTAAATTTTTTTTCGCCATACCCAAAACTTAAGCTCAAAATTTCAGTTTTTATAACTCACTTTACGCCATACGTAAATTTTATATTTTCACGAAAAATTTCGGAGAAAAAGTCGTTTTTTTTTTTTTTTTGGAGGCGAAAAGAGCTTTAAAATTCTTGTGTCCTATTTTTTAAAAAAATTTTTTCGAGCTAAAAAAAAAATTAAGGGAGTGTTTCGAAAGCCAAATAATGACATTTTGACCGCGAGAAGCAAAAATCGGAGACATTCGATTTTTTTTTGACGCATTCCTACTAAAGACTTCCTGAGCCCCCCAGGTAGACCAGAGACCCTGTAGATCTGAACGCTTTTTCAATTTCAAAGAAAAAAAAAAATTGAAAAATACTCGAATATCTGAATACGAGTAAAACTCGACATTTTTAAAATCCGGGAAAAGCTCCGTATTTGCAAACTTTTTTTTCTCTTTTAATCTTAAAAACATGCATAAAAATTACTATTAATTTTTTTACGATTAGGCAGAGCGAAAAAGCCAAAGGTAAAATTTCTCTTTAAAAAAAAATAAAAAAAAACGGATTTGAAAGAAAAAACAGAAAACAAAACTCGTAAAAGTTAATAAAATTCATTTAAGATTACGAGTGTTATCGACGTCACGGTTCAATCGAGCATGTCAACGGATTGAGATTTAAGAGAAATGATTTTTTCAAACGGCCCATTCTGATTAACTTTAATTTTTTTAATAGAGAGAGTGAGGGAATAGAAAAAAAAAATGTCATTAGATCGCGTGAATTACATCTTACCAACGGCCTTGAACTTCTATGAAAATTTAATTTTATCGAAAAAAAAAAAAAAATTACTTTCCATAGCAACCTAAACTTCATTAAAAAAAATTCATACACACATTTATGATTTCATTAATAGTTTTTAATTGACAGGTTTAAAAGATTTTCAATTAAACTTGCGATATGATTATATTTATAAATCGCAAGAATAATATAAAAGTTATTTTTAAAAATCTGAGGCGTGATATAACATTCAGGGATAACCAAAAACCACAATAGGAAAGCCAAATTAATAACGCTTAATCCCGTTAGGCTTTAGCGGAAAGAAGAAGAAAAAAAAAAAAGAAAATAATTGATTACCTAGCAATTTTTAAATTCCATAAAATTATTACGTGCCTAAGCAGTTGACCGTTCTTTGTAGGTGCAAAAATCCGCTGAGCCAAGATTTTTTTTTTTTTTTAACAATTTCTTTTTTTCTTTTTTTTTTTAAGGACATTATCAAATTACTCGCGCTTCAATAATCCTTAATGATGTCGTAATTAAAAAGGCACTTGAACAAATATGAAGAATTAGGTTTTCCTATGTTTGTTTTCGTTAAATATTCACATACACTAAACTAATTTAACATTCAACAAGGTTTTTTAACAAAAACCGGGTGAGGAGGAAACTGTGTCACATTTCCTTTTTTTCTTTTCGAAAATTAAAAAAAAAAAAAAAAAAAAAAATTAGGCCTAAGTGTTTTTTTTTTGGTTATCATGCAAATTCGGTATTAATCATATTTTAATAGCCCGGACTCGAGTCACCAATGGCGCGATTAATGTAATGAAAATGAAAATTGATCCTGGAGGTCAGAAATCTTGTCCAGAGTTTTTGTAATAAAAAAAGAATTAAAGTTAATTTACGTTAATACGAAAGCCAGAAACCCCTATTATTGTTATATCAGCTATCACAGTGACGTCATATCTCGTTTAAATCCGAGATGCTTCAGTTTTTATCGTTATCAAAGACAGACTTATGTTCTTAGGCAACTTCCTTTTCTTAGGACAGAGCAACAGGTTAATGAATGAAAAGTTAAAAATACTGTTCTTTTTTGTTGTTTTTGTTCTTTTTGTTTCCTAAGCTGTGAACTGGTTTGATAAAACAAGCAATTAATTTCCGTCTCTTTTAATGATCCATTCCGAAACGTTTTAATTAAATAGAAAAACGATATCTGAAGAGGAGGCTTCAAAAGGGAGACAACCCTTAAGATGAAAGATCGTCTATTAAATCTAATGAGATTTTATGTTATTTTATTGAACATATTGAGGATTTTGATCTTCAGCAAGCCTCAGTTTCGATGGTCTCTAAATGTACACCAAAGCTTCAGAACTAACGCCTTCAATTATATAATTCTGTTTTCAAAAAAATGTCCGATATTTCAGGATTTTATCCCCAAAAATTTTTCTGCCTCCTCAAAACGGAAGTTACACTATTTGGTGAACTTTTTGAAAGGAAAGCCAAGGATCTTGTCTTCAATTATCACTCATTTAGGTTGGATTGTTTCGCATTATGGTTTTTCGTTGAAACCTCTATGGGTAAGTAGGGTGTAATTTTGGGAGTTTTAACAATTTTTCTGAAGGGGACCAAACGGGTTAATCATGCCAGTAATGCATACAAAGAATGATGAAGGCATCACCCAGCAACAAGAGCAAGGGGGGGTAGCCCCCCCCCCCCCCCCAGGAAGCAAAATAGCCTTCCCTAGAATTTTGAAATTATTTAGCCTGAATAGTGAATAGGGTCAGCCCCCCAGAAATTTTTTTCCCTATTTTTAGCCCCCCCTGGAAAAAAATTCTAGATCCGGCCATGAACAAGAATGAGAACCCGTGAGAACAAGGAGCTTGTCCCTACCCCCTACCCCCCCCCCCCCCATGGTGTGACCCTTATTTTACAAATTTTTGAATTTCGGTAAACGCGCCCCCTAATTCTTTTATAGTAACCAAAAGAAGATTCCCTGAATTTTCTTCAGATTTTTTAGACGTCGTTCAGCCGTGTCCACGGGGACCTAAAAATTTCGAAATTTAGGAAATTAGGAATCAAAAAATTTTAGGAAAATTAAAAATTAGAAAAAAAAGGAAAATAGTTAAAAAAACAACTTTAGGTAGTTTGATTTTTTAAAAAAATGGATTAGGAATTTATTTTTTTTTTTTTTTTTTTTTTTTTTTTTAGGAAAAATGGACCAAGAATTTATTTTTTCAGGATAAATGGATTATAAATTTATGTTTTTAAGATAAATGGATTAGGAATTTATTTTTTTTTAGAAAAAATGGATTTAGGTTTTATTTTTTATTTTTATTTTATTTTATTTTATTTTTTTTTATATCATAAATAAATTCTAACTTCACTTCCGTAATCTGCATAAAAATTCGAATAGGAAATATACATTTTCACATTAAAATAAAATGTTAGATTTTTCGGCCCTTAAGGGAATTTCGAAATTTTTAGGTCCCTGTGGACACGGCTAAACGACTTCCAAAAAATCTAAAAAAATTCTGGTAATCTTTTTTCAGTTACCATAAAGGGGGACCAGCTCCCCACTGTAATATAAAAATATAAGAAACACCTTAAAACCTGAGGTTAGGCACTTTCAGCACAAAAATGCATCCCCAGTGAGATTATCCAATATATTTAATTTCTAGGGATTAAAATGAGTTCCTTCAGGTTTTTGGGGTCGCCGATTCCAAATCTAAAATCCTTTTTTATTCAGAAAGCTTAAAATTCTCCTTTCCCCCCCCCCCCCTCCCCCCGACCCACCCCAAACAAAGATTATTTTCATTGATGATGTTGAGTAAGTAACAATGATATTGAAACTCCCATAAGCTAAACATGGGACATAAATTTTCAGGGAAAATTATATTCCTGGCCTAATATTATATACCTGACGAAATTATTTTCCTGACCTAAAGGAGCATCTGGCCCAATGGCCCATTTAAAAATCAATAACAATAATGAATTTTAAATAAGAGTCCTAATTGGGCATGACTTAAATGCACTCCGTCTCAGGATGACATTTTGGTTGAGCACGTATGTCCTGCCTCCGCCGATTCCTTATCATTTTTCCTAAAAATTTTGGTTCCTAAAATTGGTTTCCTATTTTTTTTTTTTTTTAATTTTTAATTTTTTGATTTCTAAAATAAAATTTCTTAAAATCCCTTTAAGTTGGGAAAAATATTCATTTTAGAAAATTTTATTTTAGAAATCAAAAAATTGTAGGAAAATTGAAAATTAGGAAAAAAATTTTAGGGACCAAAATTTTTAGGAAAAATAGATTAGGAATTTTTTTTTTTTTTTTTTTTTTTTAGGAAAATCGGCCCGGAACAACCTCCGCCTTTAAAAGAGTTAACATTAAAATAACTCCGCCATCTTGGATTTTTTTTTTTTTTTTTTTTTTTTTTTTTTTTAATTATTGAAAGAAACATATTCTCAATATTTTTGTAAAACTTGATTTTTTTCCGGATAAAAAACCGGTGGGATCGTAGGCGGCGAAGGGTTTTAAAATCAAGTCCTGGTTAAAAAATTGAAAGGTATCATGTAACAACAGGAATCCTCTACGCCTTATATTCAAGAAAAAGAAGAAGCAGAAGAAAAGAACCAATAATTACGTAAAATTAAACAGAGAGGAAGGAAAAATCCAAGATAAAAAAGAAGTTGGAAACATTTGCTGGGTGGAAGTCAATTTCCTCATCCCAAAACCAATTTTAATATTCCCAATATTTCGCAATTATTCTTCTTGATAAATAAATATTCCTCAGTCTTTTTCCGAGAAATTATTACCACAATTTTGAGACAAATTATAAGAGAGCCTACTATTGCGCAATTACATTTTTTCGGGAATCCCACGAAATTAAATGACAAAACACTCAAAAAAAAGGATTACCATCATACTTTCTCTTGGCATCACTTGAACTAAGAAAAATATCATAACATCGAGTACGAATGTCAATTCAGAAAAAAAAAAAAAAAATTATAATGCTTTCACATTCCCATGCAATTCTTCTTTTCGCATAATTGTCCGATATCAATTAGGATGATGGTTAAACAAAAAATAAAATAAAATAAAAAGAAAGGAAAGAAGGTCATTGTCGCAGTGATGCGCGTGTGACCTAGGCCAAAAAACTTATTACACCGCAAAATTTTTTTAAATTTTAAACATTTTTTTAATGCAAAGTGCAAACGCTGATTAAAAAAAAGTTTATCATCGACAAGTTTGCTGAATTCAGCAATCGAAAGCAGAAAAAAAAATCGACCTTTCAAAGGGCAGGGATATAATAAAAAAATTTTTTTTTTTTTTTTTTCTTACCATCTATACGTTCTAAACTGATAGGTGAATCTGGACCTGAATCTCCGTCTGAATTAAGGCTGTATGAATGTTCTGTCTTTATAGGTACTGTTCCCAATGCGGCATCTGTCATTAGTCGATCGTGTAAAATAACTTGTGGTTTCACATCCAAAAAAGCAGCGCCCCATTCCTGTAAATCCGAATCTGAACTTCCTCTGAATGCTTCTGTGATCGCCTGGAAAAAGATGAAATAAAAAAAATTATAACAAAAAATCAGAAAATCAAGATGCTACGATAAACATGCTCGAGATCTGATTGACCGTGTCTAAACTGAGGATCGATTAAAAGATAAACGTCTGCACAAAAAAAAAAAAAAAAAAAGCCAAATGCCATTTTAATCCGGAATGGAAAAATTCTGATTTTTGTTTTCAAAGAGAATGCGCCAGTAGTTTTAGGTCAACGACCAAATCGTAAAGAGAAATGAATGAGTCTGCTAGATTTTGCTAATGCAGTCGACTTTACTTTTAGTGTTGTCAGGATGTTGGTTGTTCATTATGATCTTTGTGAACTTCTCACGATATTCACTCCGGTTTATGCACTTTAAAAAGAAACTATTTAAATAAAAAAAGAAGGGGAAGTAAAAAGAAAAAATACGTAGTAAACTGACTTCAAATCAGGATTTGGAAAATTATAATTTTGCCGAAGAAATGATTTGGCCGCGGTCTGAAGTTTCAACAACAGACAAACGTCCAGATCGATTGAAATACATATATATATATGTGTATTCGCCAGTTACAGGGCTCGCACTCGACATATATTTTCTGTAAAAGTTCATTTGCTCTGTCTCCATTGGACAATTAATTGGAGAATGCTATTAATTGTACCACCGGAAATGCTGTATTTTTTTTTAGACTTTTTTTCTTCTGCTACCACTTTTTTTTTCGTTTTCATTATTCTTAGTGTTCGATAAAATAATTAAAACAATAAAAAAAAAAGTGGTAGCAGTAAGAAAAAAGTCTAAAAATATTCAGCATTCTGATGGTACATCGGAAATCAATTTTTATTTTTGTTCAAAACATTTTTTACCAAATGCTCTGTCTCCATTGGACAATTAATTGGAGGATACAATTAATTGTACCACCGGAAATGCTGCATATTTTTGGATTTTTTTCTTCTGCTACCACTTCTTTTCTCGTTTTCATTATCTTTAGTGTTCGAAAAAATATTCGAAGGAATAAAAAAAAAAGTGGTAGCAGAAGAAAAAAGGCCAGAAATATATAGCATTTCCGGTGGTACAATTAATTGTACCCTTCGATTAACTGCCAATGGAGACAGGACAATTAGTTTTAGAACAGGTCATTAAAAGTTTATATAACTTGGCCAAGTCATTAAATTATATATTCTTTAAAAAAGTCTTTAGTTTTGGTATCTGGCCGAAAATAATGCTGCTTGAATAAGTCTCAGTGGTGATAAGCACTTTAGGTAGGATCGAAAAAACTGCAATCACCTTTTTAGCATATTAAGCTACTATAAGAATAAGCTACTAATTTTAAAAATGCATACCAAATTATGTGCCTTTAAAACTTTTTTAAGACAAACAATCAAGAAAAAAAAGTCAAAATATTGACTAATTTGGGAGAAAAAAAAAATTAAGCTTTTTTGGGCCTGTCTCCCTTGGCCAATTAATCGAAGGGTACAATTAATTGTACCACCGAAAATAATGTATATTTTTAGATTTTCTTTTTTTTTTTTTTAATTCTTCGGATTATTTTTTCCGACACTAAAAATAATGAAAAAAGAAAAGAAAATGGTAGCAGAAGAAAAAAGTCCAAAATTATACAATATTTCCCGTGGTACAATTAATTGTGCACTCCAATTAATTGTATAATGGAAACAGAGCATTTGGTAAAAAATGTTTCGAACAAGAATAAAAATGAATTTTTTTAAAGAACAAAACTGGAAAATCTTGTAATATCATGAATTTTATCGAAGCTCATTCATTACACTTTTTCTTTTCTCTTTGGGAAAAATAGTTCATGGTTCAATAGTTCAAAATGTTTAGACAATTTTTTTGAAAGTTTTTGAAAATTTATTAATTATGATACTAATAATGAGCCTAAAATGAACAAAAAAAAAAAAAACTACCAACACTAAAACCTTTTTAAAAAAATACATAATTTAATGACTTGGTCCAAAAAGATTAACTTTTAATGACCTGTCCTAAAACGAACTTTCCTGTCTCCATTGACCAATTAATTGAAGGGTACAATTAATTGTACCACCGGAAATGCTGTATATTTCTGGCCTTTTTTCTTCTGCTACCACTTTTTTTTTTTTTATTCCTTTGAATATTTTTTCGAACACTAAAGATAATGAAAACGAAAAAAAAGTTGCAGCAGAAGAAAAAAGTCCAAAAATATACAGCATTTCCGGTGGTACAATTAATTGTACCCTCCAATTAATTGCCCAATGGAGACAGAGCATTTGGCAAAAAGTGTTTCGAACAAAAATAAAAATTGATTCTTTTTGGAGAGCAAAACTGGAAAATCATGAATTTGATTGAATTTGATTGAAGCTCATTACACTATTTTTTTTCTCTTTGGGAAAAATAGTTCATTTTATAGTGCCTATTAAAAAAAGGAAGCGAAAATCCATTTAAAAACTAAGCTCAATCCGAGAATAGGACTAAAATTCTAATTAGAATCCAAAAGTTTCAAATTTTATAACATTGATCGCAAATATAACGGTGCTTTTATCGCAGTTAGCGGTCAGTATGTAAAGTTCGAAGATGCTTCTTTAGCCGTTTTCCAGTTCAAATCTAGCACTTTTTATACAATTTTATACAGAAAAAATTTTTAGACAATTTTTTTTTTGGACTATGTTGAAAATTCATTAATTATGATACTCATAATGAGCCTAAAATTGAAAAAAAAAAAAAAAAAAACTAACCAAAACTAGAGACTTTTTTAAAAAAATATATAATTTAATGACTTGGCCCAAAAATTTAGACTTTTAATGACCTGTTCTAAAGCTAATGCTCCGTCTCCATTGAAGAATTAATTGCAGGTAAAATTAATTGCACCACCGGAAATGCTGTATATTTTTAGACTTTTTTTCTTCTGCTACCACTTTTTTTTTTCCGTTTTCATTATTTTTTGGGTTCAAAAAAAATAATCAAAACAATAAAAAAAAGTGGTAACAGAAGAAAAAAGACTAAAAATATACAGTATTTCCGGTGGTACAATTAATTGTACCCTTTGATTAATCGGCCAATGCAGACAGGCTATAATGAATTTTTACAAAAAATATATATCCAGTGCGAGCCCTGTAACTGGCGAATAGGCATAACTTCAGTAAAAATTTCAGATTTCTGCATCAATTGCTTTTCCTTAAAAATTGGGTCTACGATAAATATCCAAAATTCCGGAAATTTATTGTAGACCAAATTTAAAATAAAAAGGTAGCCGATGCAGAAGTACGAAATTTTCGCTTTAGATGCAAATTCGACTACAGAAGGGGGCTTCGTAAGTAGAATTTCGATTTTCCGCTCTCTAAGTAAGTTTCAAAACGATTTTCGAAGTATAGGGGATTGGGAAAAAAAATAGACTGGAGCCTAGTCTTATTAAGAAAAGGTGCCAGATGGTAAAAAAAAAAAAAAAAAAAAATTCCATGGAGTCAAAGTCAAAAATTTTTACCAATGAGTAGCCTATGGGGAAACAACATCCTAAGCAGCGGTATCGTATATGGGGTAGACTACCCCCCCCCCCCTAAGCTTTCAACTTGATACAACGCATATATAAAAGCAGAACGACTGGAAAGTTTTCCAATAAAATTCTACGAAAATATTAATTGCATCACATTCGATTCCAACGAACAAAAAAAAAAAGTCTTGCAATTTCTGACCTATCCATCCATCTTCCTTCTTAGGAATTTCATTCATGCCATTATCTGATGAAATCTGGTTCAATCGAAAAAGCGAACAAAGGGACCAACCGACTAATTGTTTCCGTTATTTATAAAACTTAATAAGGTCAAACAAAATAAATTGATCAAAACTTCCAACGGGAAAATCCGACTGACAGATAATAAAATAAATCTTTTTCAGATTTCATTTTTTTTGTTTTTTTTTTTGTTTTTACAAGCAAAAATTTCGGCGCAGCATCTTTTTATTTCCCCTCTTGGCCATCGTCTGTCATGTTTCCAAGCATTCGGATGAATAAAACCATGCAATTAGGATTAATAAACGGTGATGGAACATGTGGTCTTTGAGCGGTCATATTTGGGCAAATATGCAGATAACGGTTTTCTTCCTATTTTATTTTATAGTTTTTTTTCCCTCGGTTAAAAACAACCATCATCGATACTCTCCGATCGGAATTTTTGCATGTTGCAATTATTCGGAGTAAGAAGCACGATTGTGATAATTCGAAAGGGATTCTTTTCGTGACCTACATCTCCTTTTGCCGATATGATTAATCGTCTTCCATTTAACAAGCGCAAGAAAAGAACTATTGGGTTGGGCATCATGCAATTTCAATAAGCGATGGTAACTTAAAACGCTTACTTTGGCGGAGAAAAAAAAAAAATAATAATAACAACAAAATAAAATAAAAAGTGCCTTTCTCTTATAAACAAACCCGTAACAAAACCGTCAAGAAAGTGAAACGGATTCATCGTGTTAACCTCATTCGCTTCGAATCCTTTTACAAAACCTTTCAAATCCGGTTCGATTGGTCGAAATTGCGCCAGGGCTGCAATTCCGATTAATTTTTATTCGGAATCGGAATCTGCTACTTTAAAAATAATTGGATTTAAAATCGGAGTCCGTGCTTTTTTTGAAGAAATAGAAATCGGAATCGGAATCTCGTCTGAAAACAGTTCAGAATCCTCGGGATCGGCATCGGCACCCAAAAAAATATTTTCGATTCAGATTGACTTAAAAAGCACGAAAATACCGTCATTAAAGTTATCAATTTCGGTTGAAATCGGAATCAGAATAAGAATCGGTATCGCTAAAATATTTGTTAGCTGGAGTCGGAATCGGAATCTGCAATTTTTTTCCATCTTTCGGAATCGGAATCGGCATCGCCAAAATACTTGTTCGTTGGAATCGGAATCTGCAATTTTTTTCCACCTTTCGGAATCGGAATGGGAATCAGAATCAGAATCGTAATCAACATCGATAAAATACTTGTTCGTTGGAATCGGAATCTGCAATTTTTTTCCACTTTTCGGAATCGAAATCGGAATTGGAATCAGAATGGGAATCGGCATCGCTAAAATATTTGTTAGCTGGAATCGAAATCGGAATCTGAAATTTTTTTCCACATTTTGGAATCGGAATCAGAATCGGAATCGGCATCGCTAAAATATTTTGTTCGTTCGATTCGGAATCGGAACCTGCAATTTTTTCCACCTTTCGGAATCGGAATCAGAATCGGAATCGGATCGCTAAAATGTTTGTTAGTTGGAATCGGAATCTGAAATTTGTTTCCACCTTTTGAAATTGGAATTGGAATCAGAATCGGAATCGGCATCGCTAAAATATTTGTTCGTTGGATTCGGAATCGGAACCCGCAATTTTTTCCACCTTTTGGAATTGGAATCAGAATCGGAATCGGCATCGCTGAAATATTTGTTCGTTGGATTCGGAATCGGAATCTGAAATTTTTTTCCACCTTTTGGAATCGGAATCAGAATCGGAATCTGAAATTTGTTTCCACCTTTTGAAATTGGAATTGGAATCAGAATCGGAATCGGCATCGCTAAAATATTTGTTCGTTGGATTCGGAATCGGAACCTGCAATTTTTTCCACCTTTTGGAATTGGAATCAGAATCGGAATCGGCATCGCTGAAATATTTGTTATTTGGATTCGGAATCGGAACCTGCAATTTTTTCCACCTTTCGGAATCGGAATCAGAATAGGAATCGACATTGCTAAAATTTTTGTTAGCTGGAATCGGTATCTGAAATTTGTTTCCATCTTCCGGAATCAGAATCGGAATTGCAGCCCTGAATTGCGCACATCGCGTCATCAAAAGGTGGGCGAAAGGACGTTGAAAAAAAAAAAAAAAAAAAAAAAAAAATCAATCACCTTTCCAGATGAACGAACTACCGGTATCAACAAAAATTCCATTTAATTTTCTTTTTGGCAAAAACAACAACTGCCTACATGGTTAGGTAGGACATGCGTCATGTATACGTAGGGCAATGCAGAGGAATGCTCATGGTATAAAGTGAATGTCTCATGAGTATGACTTCATCTACCTGCCTCATTTGGTCGAAGGCTTGGCCAGGTGATTGCCCTTTTTAAATGCCTTCAAATTATTTATTCGAGTAATGTCGTCTTATCATATTTTTTTTCTTCCACGGAAAAAACATTCTTCGACAACTTTTTTCCTTTCCCCCCCCCCCCCCCTTGGAATTTGTCAGTTCGAAAAAAAAAAAAAAATATGCATAAATTAGTTGCTTTAAAAAAAACGAAAATATTTCCTGTCAATAAAAAATACAAAACCTGCAAATACTTTTTATGACCGCAAAAAAAAAAAAAAATGATAATAATGACAGGCGACCTTCCCGCTCCGTATCATATTTACGCGACAACAAAAAAACCTTATCTTCAAAGATACATAAATATACATAGGAATTCCAGAGGTCCATAAACCTTTCCAATCTTGACTCATTCCTTTTTTTTCACTTAAAAACATTTATTTTTTCAAATAATCCATTCACATGACACACCCACAACCTCTTAACAGCCGTTTGTGTCATCATCGATGACTAATCTTCCATAAGTCGCAAGCTTTTTTTTTTTTTTTTTTTTTTGACGTTTGACCGTGCGAGGTCGCGAACCCTGCCTCGGGCTTTGGATACTTTAACAATAATGCAGCCGGACAACAAAAATAGGCGTAAATTTACTTTGAAGAAAAAAAAAAAACTGACTGACTGACGTTTGGAGAAAAAAATTTAACGCCTTCGGAAAATCTTAAATTCTCATATCCGGGAAATGTTTAAATCTTATTTTCTGCGAAAAGCTTAAGCGAAAGAAAATGTGTGTCAAAAGAAAAGCTCGTGTGGGAGGATTCATCCATTCCGGGTATATAAAAGCCGAGTGGTGGAAACTGTTAAATAAAAAAAATAAAAAAAACCCACGTACTTTCGAATAAAAGTTTAGAAGAGGAAAAGTTATAAGAAATGATCCATAAATATACATTTTTTTCTTTTTTTAACTATAGGATGAGAACATTGTATACATTAAAGTCACTAATTAGTGCCTTTTTTTTCTGTGATTAGTATGTCTTATCTGAGTCATTCGCTTGTAAGCAGCACGTGCTCTTTAAGTTGCAATGCAATGGTTGCAACTTACATGCATACGACTGCACACTACATTTTTTTTTTATCGGCATCCTTAAAAATAGATCTTTTTTTTTTCGTTCTGAAAAAGAAATGGAGGTTGACATGTGGACACTTTCCGTGTCTGTCAAGAGAACAAGATCCGGTTGAAGACATCAACACAGAAGCTGCAAAAATTAGCGCAATAAGCAACAGAGATAAAAAGCGATGGAAAAAGAAAAGGAAAAGGAAAAGGAGGAAACAAATCGAATATCTTAGGATTGAACAAAACACCACGGCACGGCAGTGACCGCATGAGAACTCCAGAGTGGAGTTCAGAGTTTCCGATAAAAAAATACTAGGCCTAAATTTGAAAATTTCCAAAGGCTTTTGAATGCTACTCACCCAAAACCTTAAATATCATAATCTGCATCCAGCTTTTTAAAGAAAAAATCCAAAGCGTTTACCTTATCATATTTTCATATTTTAAAAGATTTACGTTCAATAATGTTGTTGGTCAGAAAAATTCATGAAAATCCGAAGGTTTCATCGATAAAAACTAGATTATCTCGTTTAGATTATCAAAACCGGAAATCTCATTTCGGTTATTTCGAGAAAAAAAAAAACAGAAAAAAAAAAATCTCTACATATTTAGTTAAAGCTTCCTACTGACATGAACCCGAGCCGTCGTATAATTCATAATGCAGCTTGTCATTTCCACCCAAGACGAGTGGGCCCATCTAATGTAGGGGCGTTATGAATGTAGAAAACATTTCTTTGAAATAAATCCTCGATGCCCGCTGTTGCTAACTAACAAAAAAAAAAGTCCGTGGTGATGATGATGAGGACGATTATGATGATAAAAAAGAATTGATAAGATTTCACCACATTACTCGTTCAAGTGTTAATTCAAGCCACTTTTACTTAAGCGCAATCGGTCCCGACTCCCCGGGAATTCAATGAACTCATCCTAATTCAAAAAAACGAGGGGGGGAAAAAAAGAAAAAAAAAATTGAGCCAAATAATACCGAAAGAAGCCTGAAGGGTCGAGTATCTATGGTTTTTTATTGTTTGTTCCGGAACAAACAACGTTTAATAAGTAAGTTTCCTGTTCCGGAACAAACATCGGTTGTTCCGGAACTATTCTTAAACTAAACTATTGCTTATTCCGAAAAAATTGTCTGTTCCGGAACTGACGATTTTCTCATTCATTCTCTGTTCCGGAACAGACATTGCTTGTTCCGGAAAAAAGAACGTTTAATAAGCGAATTGTCTGTTCCGGAACAAACAACGTTTAATAAGTGAATTGTCCATTCCGGAACAAGAAATTTTTGTTCCGGAACAAACAACTTTTCATCGATTGTCTGCTCCGGAACTGACAATTTTCTCATTCATTTTCTGTTCCGGAAACAACAACATTTAATAAGCAAATTGTCTGTTCCGGAACAAACAACGATTAATAAGTAAATTGTCTGTTCCGGAACAAACAACGTTTAATAAATGAATTGTCCGTTCCGGAACAAGCAATTTTTGTTCCGGAACAAACAACTTTTCATCGATTGTCTGTTCCCGAACTGACAATTTTAAATGCATTGTCTGTTCCGGAACAAACCACGTTAATAAGAAAATTGCGTGTTCAGGAACAAACAACTTTTAATAAGTAAATTTTCTGTTCCGGAACAAACATTGCTTGCTCCGGAACAAACAATGTTTTATTGATTGTCTGTTCCAGAACTGACAATTTTAAATTCATTCTCTGTTCCGGAACAGACATTGCTTGTTCCGGAAGAAACAACGTTTAATAAGTAAATTTCCAGTTCCGGAACAAACAACTTTTCATCGATTGTCTGTTCCAGAACTGACAATTTTAAATTCATTCTCTGTTCCGGAACAGACATTGCTTATTCCGGAAGAAACAACGTTGAATAAGTAAATTGTCAGTTCCGGAACAAAAATTGCTTGATCCGGACAAACAACTTTTCATCGATTGTCTGTTCCAGAACTGACAATTTTAAATTCATTCTCTGTTCCGGAACAGACATTGCTTATTCCGGAAGAAACAACGTTGAATAAGTAAATTGTCAGTTCCGGAACAAAAATTGCTTGATCCGGAACAAACAACTTTTCATCGATTGTCCGTTCCGGAGCTGACAATTTTAAATTCATTGTCTGTTCCGGAACAAACAACTTTTAGTAAGTAAGTACATTGTCTGTTCCGGAACAAACAACGTTTAATAAGTAATTGCCTGCTCCGGAACCAACATTGTCTGTTCCGAAACAAGCAATGTTTGTTCCGGAACAGGCAATTTACTTACTAAACTTCGTTTGTTCCGAAACTGACATTGCTTGCGGAACAAGCGCTGAACCAAAACGACAATGTTTGTTTGACAATGACAATGTTTGTCCCGGAAGAAACAATAAAAAAAACCATACATACAGGGCTTCCGTAAATACTTTTGCCAAATTACGTTAATCTTGTCAGCATCTTTTATTAAAAAATTAGCACTGAATTTTTTTTTTTTCCTACGTTTTTGTTTTTGTAAAAAAAAAAAAAAGAAAAATATATATATATTTTGCAGTCACGATCGGGAGCGTTAAACCTTGGATGTCTTGGGGACTACCTATTTTCTTCATTTTTTTTTCTTCTGTCAATATTTAAATTATGTAATAAATATTGGAACCACCCTGTCACCTTCGCTAACTTTGATTACTCTTGTGTAATATTCATTTCGTGATTTCGCGCAAGCACCGCAGCCCGGCGGTTCCAATTGATCTCATCTTGACAGCACAAGACTAACCGGTTGTATTGATTGACCTGCCAGGACTGTCGATAGCTAATTCATTATTGATTCTTTTATAACTCTGTGAAAGTTATTTAAGCATTGAAACGCGTTAATTTCTTTTTATTTTATTTCGGATGATTTGCTTTGCTTTCTTCAAATAAAATAAAATAAAATAAAATAAATAAAAATTGTATTCATAATTTGGGCCAATATTGATAAGTACAACTGCTAATCAGATACTGGCAAAAAAGCATTCGTGGCAGGAGGTCTTTATTGCTCTGAGGCACGATGCAAAAGTTAAATTTTTTTTTGGCCGTCTTAGAAGGGTGGAGTCGATCGAAAGTGCGGGCGTTTGCGGATAGAAAAAAAAGAAAGAAATGTAGATCATCACGGCCGGTTTTTTTTTTTTTTCAAAATCGATTATCATTTGTCATAAGGAATAAATACTATGTAATTATATTGTATTATTTTCGAAAATTTTTTAAGCAAGAAACAGGTGCCACTATTTGATAAAATCAGGCAAAAAAAAAAAAAAAATTTGGAAAATAAGTTCATTGACACAACCAGGAAAATGTTTTGCAGAATCTCATACAGTTATCGTCGGTTAAATCTTTTTTACTATGCTTGCATCGCATTGATTAGTTTTTATGAGTATTTCATTTTTTCCTGTGAGCGGAATTTTAATAAATTGTATAAGAGTGTTGTATATATGATTTAAGGATCAATATATATGTATGTGTGTATAGATGTATAGGCGTGGTCCTGATGCCGAATATTGGGGGCTCCTGATAGTTATTGACCTTATTCAATGGTAATTACAAATGAATGTGTCGCAATTTTCCATTGCTAAAAGTAACCCACACCAACCGTTTGAAATTTTGTCGTGGCTTTCAGAAAATGATCTGTTGGTATTTATCCGAGTCGATCTGTGAGATTTGATAAATGCGAGAGAGAGCAACCAAGTTTTGTTATCAGATGTAAGCGTCAGACCAATTGTTAGAGTGAGGAAGTCTTTATTTGGCGATGTAGCACAGAGATTTGGTCCTTGGAATTTATCAAGGCTAGAGGAACCAGATAGCAAAATGGACTAAGTGGTAAAACTAAAAATGGAGATGTTGTGCTTTGAAGGATAAGCAAACTAAAGCAGGGAGGACATTTTAGATTTTTCTTGGAGAACGCCAGGGGTCCGTAGCTTAAAAATCTTGGCCGATGCCAAGATTTCGGCATCGGCACCCGCTTCGCATTTTTTTAAAATTTGAAATCGGCATCGACACCGGCACCGGCATCGAGAAAATTGTTGGAGCTAGCATCGGCATCAGTGTCGGCACCGGTACTGGCATCGTAATTAAAAGATCGAGATTTAAGTGATTTCATAAGAAACAAGGCTACTAGGTAGAATGATTGCCTGCATGATTCATAAAATGATATTCTCAAAAACGGCTAGAATGGCCAGGGGTCCGAAGCTTGAAAATTTTACGCCGATGCCTATGCTCGGCCTCGATTTTTTTTTTTTTATATCCGAAATCGGCATCGGCACCGGCATCAGAATCTGACTCTTTTAAAAATCGTCTAGGATGGCTCTATGATTTTTTTTTTCCCCCACTAAAATCGAATCAGATCAGATATGATCGATGCCGGCATCGAATATAATCCGATACTTCGTGGCGTCGGCCTCGGCATCTGCATCGACCCGAGATTTCAGCCAGCCGAGGCCGGCACAGACACCGGCATTGGCACCAGAACGGGCATCGGCATCGGCATCGGCATCGGCATCGGCATCGGCATCGGACACTGAGAATGGCTCTATGATTTTTTTCTACTAAAATCGGAATCGGAAGTTAAATAAATAATATGGAATCGGCATCAGCGTCGGCATCGACCAGAGATTCGGATTCGGATTCGGACTCGGACTCGGACTCCTGGGGAAGGCAAAGGTCTTGGCACGGACAGACATGACCCAGCTTGGGGGGCGGGGGGGCAAAATATATGGCTCCTGTATTTTTCTTATGAAAGCAAAACATCCTTAGGGGGCAAAAGAACTTCCGGGGTGGGGGTCAAGACCCCCATATGACATCCCTGGGTCCAAGTCACTCAGTCTACAAGCCAGACAGAAAGTAATTCGGAAGAAGTCAAAACTCGTTAAATCAGTTATTTTTAGAAGTTGAAAATTTTATTTGTACAAAAGAATCCAAAAAATTGTCGTGAGGCAACCTCTTAATTAGCGAATTAATACGTCTTTGCTGTAGGTCTCCGCTTGCCACTAAATATAATCCAAAAATGACTCATCCCACCTGGGTAGCAAAGTGAAAAAGCTCGTCACGTTCCTAACAGTAGATTTTCAAGTTTTTTTTTTTTTTTTTTTTTTTTTTTTTTTTTGGGCGCGCAGGTTCATTTTTCTCAAATACCTTTTGGCGTTTGAAAATAAATATAATTAATTATTTTTCCTAAAAAAAAAAAAAAAAAAAAAAAAAAAAAACACGAATACACACATGAACGAAATTCTATTATCACGTTTCCTATTCGTCTTCATTTTCAATTTTTTTTTTTTTTTTTTTTACACATTTTTTTTTTTATTCCCACTCGTCAGCCGGTAATAAGTATTAAACGCCGAATCTCTTACTTTTTAATAAAAAAACTTTTCTTTAAAGCTGATAGAAATCTTCTTTGAAGATGCCGAAGATGATGTTTCAGACCATGCAATGTAGATGAGTTGATTACCAAATGAAAATAAATGACGTGTTTCAGGTCGTGTACCTCCGCAACATGATTTTTTATTTTTCAAAATTATTTCTGCATGCTCTCTTCTCGCTTGAAGAATCATTTTATCGGGAGATTTTTTTTTCTCTTTTGGTTATTGTTGTGATGTCGATCGAAATTAAAAAATATTTTAAATAATAAGAAAAACTAACGGGGAATTTAATTCTTAAAAATACAGCAGTTTTTTTTTTTGTTTCGAATCAAAAAAAAAAAAAAAAAAAAAAACGGAGTGCAAATAATAAGAATGTTCAGTCATTAATTGTCCCAAGTAGTGCATGAAACAGTGAGCTAACGTAACGGATTCGTTATATCGATAATTAAACCGAAGTTTTTTTTTTCGGCTGACAAAATTAGTATTAAAAAAGTTAAAGCGTTACGTCAGACCGTAGTACAATAATCTCGATTCATAAAAAAAAATTAAAATTTAAATGCAGATGATTAATGAAAAAACCTGTGCGAATATTGCAGAACAGGTATGACCAGTTCATCAGAAAAAAAAAAAAAAAAGAAGATGAGCAGATACCAGCATGTAGCAAAGGTTAAATTCCATGTCCAAAATTTTTGAATTAAAAAAAAAAATTATTTAAACTTTTAAAAATCTCACGACTGTACGTAACCTGCACGTGCCAAACGAGATTATCGAATATGTGAAAAAACAAAAATGGAATGATTTATGTATATCTCCTGCTGCATTTTCAGGTCAAACATTTTAGTGCTTCGACAGAAAAAAAAAAAATTGCCAGGAGAAAGTAGAATTTAAAGCGACGCGAATGGATTAGTCTTTGTTTTATTTATTTTAACTGAAAGAAGAAATAAATACCGGCTTAAAAAAAAAAGAATGAATAATTACATTATGTAAATGCAAGCATATTAGTAGTAACGGAGGCTATTTTTATTCCGTTTCTCATTATAACTTCTGCAATTATACCAACTAACAATCGTTTAATTGGGGTATAACCTGCCACTTCAGGCCGAAGCTTAAAAACTGTTAAAAAATTATCAAATTAATCTTTTCTTCCTTTTTTTTTTTTTTTTTTTTTTTTAAATAATTGAGGAAAAAATAAAGAACGATCGAAATTTTTACACTATGATAAGTTGGTAAATCACGGGGATATATATATACATAAAATCCTAATGATGTTTACAAATGCTTTCAAAGTTTCAAGGTCTGAACGGATTTCTAGCTCCTGGCGCTATAAATGTTTCCACAAGACAAAAATCTTAAAAATGCAAAGTCCAAGGCGGTAGCAACAATAATTTTTTTTCATTACTCATAAAATAGAAAGAGCCACTTTCCGCGCATGCGATCAGAGCAGAAAATGACTTTTACGTACCTCGGGAAGAAATCGCCTGTTTTTCTCCCGCTCGAAAAGTGTTTCTCGGTACGTAAAGCACCTTACTGCACTAGAATGAAAGAGACTTTTCACGTCTCAGCACGTTGAACACCTCGGCTTCGCCTCGGTGTCTCAAACTCGTGCTTCGACGTGAAAAAAGTCTCTTTTATCTAGGGCAGTAATGTACTATTTCCTCCCTAGGTTAACAATATACTATTTTTTTTATAAGAAAGACAGTTCGTCAAAGCGAACGCCGTCTTAATTAAACCAGTAGCTCGAGCTTCCGAGAATGCGGTCACAATCTTTTATTCGATTCTATTTTTATCTAAAAAAAAAAAAAAAAAAAAAAAAAAAAAAACAAGGAAATGCACAAGATTCCATATTCGGTTTTAAAAAACAGTTACCACATCGATGATGCATGCGGCATTGAAATTGTTGCCGGTTTTCGCTATGAAATAAGAGATTCATCGGTCAGACCTTGTTTCAGTTCTTGCAAATTCCAAAGAAGATCGATTCCATTTAGCAAGTTTTTTTTTTTTTTTTTTTACTAGAACAAGTAAAACACGAAGTGGGGAAAAAAAATCTCTTTCATTCTGCGAAATCCACAAAAATTAACACGCCTCCGCCTCAACATACATTTTCTCTCTTTCTCCTTTTTTTTTTTTTTTTTTTTTTTTGCCTCGGCATTTAAACATGTTTTTCAAATCTTTTAACCTTCTCAATTTGTAATATGTACCGACAAAAACGACAAACAAAACTATTTACCCAGATGGCATTACCGCAATCACATTTAAAAATCTACACGTCAAGGTCATCCCGTTGTCAAATTGAAACGAACGTCATCTAAAAATTTTTAAATAGGAAAGGCCCAAAACACCATCGGCAAGGGCGATTAACGATCCATTTCGTGTGACAAGAAAAATTAAAAAGCGGTTTACTAATCGAAGAAAGTGATCGATACTGGCCTGCTAATTTTTTAATGCGACGATGATTCAAAAAAAAAAAAAACTTCGGTCAAGCCATTTTCACCTTCCAAACCACCTAAAATCCTGTCCCCCCCTTTTTAAAAAAAATAATCGATTACGCATGGTAATTCCGAGAACCGAGGGAAAAAACAAATTTAAAAAAACTTTAAGAATAAAAAATAATGGGGATTTCCCTTGTGA
This sequence comes from Liposcelis bostrychophila, assembly GCA_037577465.1. Lineage (NCBI taxonomy): Eukaryota > Metazoa > Arthropoda > Insecta > Psocodea > Liposcelididae > Liposcelis > Liposcelis bostrychophila. The sequence continues at coordinate 19,721,142 of CM075211.1, read as the reverse complement.
AAAACCACGTGTCTGCTTGCTGTGGAGATATATAGGACAACACCGTTGAATGAAACGAAGGCCAAGGCCATCCACAATTTGAACGTCATAGGCGTCCACGGCTACGTCACGGCTCCCCGTATTATTTTTCCAGACGATTTTTTTTTTTACTTTTTAAAAGCTCGAAAATCCATAACGACCGATTGATTAAAAATAAAAAATAAATAAAAATATTTCCATGAGTGAAATAGTCTCGATGTCAAGGTCACAAATCGTTTCTACGAAAAGAGGAAATGATCCAATCTGGGCGGGTCCTTAATTAAATAAGCGCCACATAACGAGGGGGGAAAAAAAAATAAGGAAAAGAAAATAAAATTAAAACTTTTTAACAGTCGTCCCGCTTTCTATTTTTTTTTATATGTTTCAATAATTTTGTTATTCGTAAATGAAAATAATATAATGGTCGTCTTATTAAAGTCATCAGACTGGCGTGACATGGCAAATGTCACAGCTTTAAAGCAGATTGCTGTCGCCTGAAAATTTAAAGCTGGAGCAGTTTTATGAATGGTGTTAAAGGGAAATGACGAAGGATTTTTCCATTTGAAAAAAAAAAAATAAAAATAGAATGGAATAAGCTAAAAATAAATGAAAATGGGTTAATCGCAATCAAATGAGGTACGGAAATCCTAACTCAAGGCGACAACTATCACCAGTTTCCTGCCGGAGCTAGGAAGCTTTTTTGAAGCTAGTAAGCTGGTCAGTTAGTTGCTGGCACAGCTTATAAGCCAGTGACATGACTGTTCAAGCACGGACTGAGAAATATTTAAGGACTCGGGCTAGTGTCTAAAAAGAGCACCTAATTTTTCTTGGATCTAAAATTGGGCTTAAAAATTAAGGATCTGGTTGATCCCAAGATGTTGAGAATCTGCCAGGATAAGCAACCTGATTGGTCAGTGACTGGTCTGGACCTGTCTGTTTTCTTTATTAGATATCAAAACTGGAAAAATTTCTTTATAGGCAGAGTATCAACTCTGAATTTTTTCAGATTTTTGGAACGGCATCTTGAGGTGTTGTATTGACCTTGAAATTTCGAAGCAAAAATGAATTTTTTTTGGCATAAAAAACCATAGATTTCTATTCGAAATTTTCCGTAGTTTAGATTACGAATTTAAAGTCGAAAATTAGTTTTTGTGCATGGCAGGGTTGGCCCAAAAAAAATCTACCATCTCTGATTTTCGATCACTAGCAAAAAGTTGGTTCTTTAGGGTCTTAAAACACTTGTGAATTTTTTCAGATTTAAAAAAAAAAATTTGAGCGCCACTTCTAAATTTTTTTTCTTTTTTCTTTTTTTTACTTTTCGCACTTTTATTTGATCAAATCTCAAAAATTCGCCAAATAAAGAATTCCGGAAAAATAAATTTTTAAATTTTGAAAAATATTATTCTTTAACCTGAAACCCTCCCTACTCACGCAAAATAAATTTTCTCCAAAAATTGGATGATAGGCGATAAATCTATATTACTTTGGGTCATTTTGGCTATCTTGAAATTTTTTTAACTTTTGGGGCTTTTTCGCCGAAACAAGCCATATAACACATATATACGGTCTCATTTTTTGGCAAAATTAAATTTTTTCTGCATACATCAATACATAAAAATTATACCCTAAAAAAATGCTTTTTTTATGTCATGAAACTTTTTACCTGCGAATTTTTAAAATTTGATCAAATAAAAGTGAGAAAATTAAAAAAAAAAAAATTAAAAAATTCAGGCGCCACCTTTAAAAATTTTTTTAAAAATCTGAAAAAAATTCACAAGTGTTTCAAGACCCTAAAGAACCAAATTTTTAGTAGGGAGAGAAAATCAGAGATGGTTGATTTTTTACGGCCCACCCTAGTTTATGTTTTTGGAGCTACAGGTCGGATTTAAAAGCTCTAAAAATCTTGTTATGGCTTTTTGCCTGCGGCTCAAAAATCTTGCACCAATACTAATTTTCGACTTAAAATTCGTAATTTACGCAAAATTTCCGATAGGAATCGATGGTTTTTTATGCCAAAAAAATTTCAATTTTGGTCCTTTGACTTTTCGGAAAGTTCAAGGCCAATGCGACATCTCAAGATGCCGTTCAAAACTCTGGAAAAAATTCAAAGTTGATACTCTACCGATAAAAAACTATTACCGATATAGGAGTTTTGAAATTTGAAAAAAAAGTTGATTTTCGAACCGCCCTATAGGTGAGGGTCGAAAATATTCCAAAAAATTTAAGAAACTGGAACTAAGTTTGGCCTGTAAAAGTTTTTTTTACTAAAATTGCAAGACCAGCAGAGGACAAGTCTGGACTGTTTTCCTTTAGGTCTGCATCATGCATTCTTAAGGACCAGACAACTACAATGACTTATAAGGTCTTTCGCAACCTAATTTCGGGCGAAAAAACTGAAGAGGAACATACGATCAAGCCAAAACCTGAATAAGTCTATCAAAAGCCTGAAAACAGAAAAGCTAAAAAAAAAGCCGAAAGTAACCAAACTTGGCTCTTCATTCCTGCAGGACAATTTTTTTTCCTGTTTTATATCGCGGGTAGAATCTTCCAGAAACCTTTTAATCTTCCCTTAAGGACTATGAAATCACAATCCTGAAAGACAAAACAATCTTCGGAGGTTACGGCTAATTTTCAAAGATTTTAAAAAAATCCTCGCGAGCTCATTTCGTCGAACTGAACACTTTCGCACTGCCCCACATTTTCTTCATCTGATTATGGCTCACGTCACAAGAAATAAAAATTTCTAAAATTTTTACAAAAATAATTGGAAAAAAATAATACGGGCACCAGTAGGAACGGCCAATATGATCGAAAGTGGGACAATAATTCAGTCATTTCAAATAAAAGAGTTAATGAAATTAACGATTTTTTTTTCATTCGCATGCGATGTGAAAATTAAAGGAAACGCGTAAAATTATTATTTACTACACTCTAACAGAAAATAGATACAATTTTTTGTTAATTTTTTTTTTTTTTTTTTTCGACTAGACAATTTTACCCGGTTTTACGGTACACCCCTTTTTACCCACTCGTCACCGACTAACAAACCATTCCACATCCATCTCTTTGGAAAACCAACATTTTTTCCTGTTTACCGCCCATGCGATTTCCCGCTAATTATATATCCCCGCGATGACGACGCGAGATAAAAATCTCTCTCCTTTTTGCAGTTTCCTAATTACGTGACGGTAACGACCATAAGTCCTCACATTCAAGATTCTTCAAAAAAAAAAAAAAAAAAAAAAACATCTCATATGCAGAGGAGTTTTCATAACCTTTATTACGAAAAAAAGGCATAATCTTGCAACCGCAATCCCGTCCTCGTGCAGCATTTCAACAATAAAAAAAAAAAAAAAAAAAAAAAAAAAAAAAAAACTTGTGCTTTAAAGCAATTACCCATCCTAAAGTAAATAAAACTCATCATATTTAGTTAGATAAAAAAAAAAAAAAAAAAAAACGAACGTTTACATATGACGCGAAGCTATCTTTCATTGTTGAGCGGGAATTAAGACTAGTGTCAGTTTTATTAGATTTCCTTATTCTGTTTCCAATTTTCAATTACAGTTTGCGGGAAATCAAATTACGACTTTAAATTGGAATTTGAAATTTGATTGAGATGATTTCGGGTTTTTTACTAAAGCCGAATATATTTGGCCTCTTTCCCCTATTTTCTTACGATACGATGTTTCTTCAATGTGAAAACCCATTCACCAATATTTTTCATCTCAATGATTTTCTCCTCTCTCCCACGCCAACATACGTACGACGTCGGGATCTGTCGTACATTGTTGAAAAATCGTGACGTCATGCGTCGGCGTCTGCGTTCCCGGGGTAACGGTAAAATTAAGTCCCATGTGGTCTTACAGTTAGCCTTTGTTTATTTCGTCGGAATTTTTTTTTTTTAAATACAAAAAAAAAAATCTCTTATGTTTGCAAAGGCGTGATGGTGATTTATCTCGGATTCATTTTGCGGTAATTAAAAAAAAAAAAAAAAAAAAACAATCCTCTTCTTCCTCCCCTTGTTTCTGATGACGTCAAAATGAAGCTTAACCTTTTAACTGATAGCATTAGCAGGGGTGGAGGAATTTAAATTGCTTTACGCCTCCGGAAAGAAAAATTAAGATTGCCGAGGAGTGGGTATAAATTTATAACTTTTTTTTTTTTTCGGAAAAAAAAGCACCATAATAATTTATTACAACTTACAGAAAAAATCGCACCTATCAATATTGATATCGTGCAGGAAAAAAAAAATATATATGAAAAATAAAGAGTTTCACGATTTTCGTCTTAAAAAATTTAGTAAACCTATCAATCATGGGAAGATTTATAACTTGATTAATTTTTTTTTTCTTTTTGGGCAGGACGAAACAGTAGCGAAATAACATACTACAAGGTTGTTTTGACAATAAACAGGATTCGTTTTAATAAGTTTCCGGAACTGCGTGGATAATAATAACAATTATATGAATCACCATACGTTTTAAAAGCCTTAAAAAAAAAAAAAAAAAAAAAAAAAAGAGAGAATCCAGTTTTCTTTGAGTAGGTGGAACTTGAGAATGAATGTAAGAACTTTTAGCTTTGATCTATTTTTTTTATTTATTAATTTTTTTTTTTTTTTTTTAAATTAACTTTCACCTTATTTTTTCGCGAAACATTTGTCGCGCGATTTTCAATTCTGCCATAATCTTAACGTTTTTCGACGTGAAAATTACTCTCCGTGTCGATTGTCGCAGTTTTCGTTATTAATTGATTGGATCTCCTAAAGGGAAAGTTTTTTCGCCTAAATTAATCGTGGATTGCTACACCCACGTTAGAAACCGGTTCGAATTGATTTTACAAATGGAACGATTTAAAGACAAGATTATTTTTTTTTTTTTGTTTCCTTTCCTACTGACGCTTAAATACTTTTCCATCCTTCAAAAGATAAGTTCAGAATAGCGATGGTCCTCGAATATACAGTATATAGGGTAAATATATGTATATAAGTACAAGTATAAATATACGATACGCATAAATTTTATACGTTACGGTATAGGAAAAATTAATATATACCGTATAAATATGTTGTATAAAAATATGTTGTATACATGTAATTGTGTACATACAAGAATAAATATACTGTATGCGTATAAGAATAAATATACTGTATAAGTATAAGAGTAGACAGACTGTATACATATAAGAATAGATATACTGTATACGTATAATAATAAATATACTCTATAAGTATAAGAATAGACATACCGCATACGTATTAGAAAAATATACCGTGTAATAATACGGTATACATTATAGAATAAATATACGGTATACATATAAGAATAAATATACTGTATACGTATAAGAATAAATATACTAGTACAATATATTTATTCTTAACACAGTATATTTTTTCTTATATACGTATACCGTATGTCTATTCTTATAGGTATACGGTATATTTATTCTTATATGCCTACCGTATATTTATTCTATAATTTATACCGTATAAGGTTTATACACGGTATATTTTTTCTAATACATATGCGGTATGTCTATTCTTATACGCATGCAGTATATTTATTCTTATACGTATACCGTACGTCTATTCTTATACGTATACAGTATGTCTATTCTTATACTTATACAGTATATTTATTCTTCTACGTATACAGTATGTTTATTCTTATATGTACACGGTATGTCTATTCTTGTATTTATTCAGTATCTCTATTCTTATCCGCATACAGTATATTTATATAATAAGTATGAGAATAGTTATAAGTGTAAGAATAGACATAGTTATAGTATATTTTCTGCAGTTATAGTATATTTTCTATACTTATAGTACATTATTAATTCTTATAGTATAAGAATAGTCGTTAGTTATAGAATAGTTATATAGTATATAGTATATAGTATATAGAATAGTTATAAGTATAAGAATACACATACGATATACGTATAAGAAAAAATATACTGTACGCGTATAAGAATATGTATACTGTATAAGTATAAGAATAGAGATACTGGGTACGTATAAGAATAAATATACTGTGCACGTAGAATAAATATACTGTACAAGTATAAGAATAGACATACTGTAAACGTATAAGGATTATATATACTGTATACGTATAAGAATAGAGATACATACTGTATACATATTAGGATAAGCATACTTGTATACATATAAGAATAAATATACTGTATACATATATTGTATATTTATCCATCCATCACTACATAAAAAGAAAAAAATGTTTCTTTTTTTTTTTTTACTAATGAATTGGAACAATGTTAAGAAAGATAGCTTCTCTTTAAGATTTGTAATACAGTGTCCCGAATTGACGGTTTCCTGTGATACTGTTATCTTTTTTAACTGGCGTCGACTGTATCGTTTCATTTGCATCTCCTTCTCAATTTTCATTTTTTTTCTTCCTCTCCTCCTCCTCAAAACATCCCTAGGGTGCCGTCGATAACATTTTTTTTTTCCTTTTTTTTTTTTTTTGTAAAATAAATCGCTTCATTGACTCTTCAGCTACACTTCAAGATGCAATCAGACAAAGGTCAAAGACATTAAGACCGTTTTAAAAGAAAGTATAGAAAAAAAAAGATGAATCAAGTCTCACTCTAATACCCTCTATTCTGACGTAAAAAAAAAAAAAAAAAAATCTGGTAATATTGGCGTGTCTGTCTGTCTATCTAGGAAATAAGTCTAATGGAGAATGACTAGACACAATGAAATGATGATTGTCGCCTAAAGTCCGTTGTTAGGCTTTCTTTTTTTTTTTTTTTTTTTTTTTTTTCACGTAGACGCCACTTCGACAAGATTACAGTAATTCCATATTGGAGATTTATTTTCGTTGGTTTTTCGACCTGTATATGCGCGTTACCTATTGTTTTTTCGAGTGGTTGTCCCCCTTAGACATGACAGAAGTAATTAGAACGAGTAATGCCAGGATACGGTCTTTATCAGAAAATGTATATTGTAGTTACTGCGTTGTGTGCTTTTAGTTATTTTGTCATCAGCCAAGGCAAAGTTCAACGATCTATGAATTTCGTATAGATATCCCCTATTTTTCAAAAGGAAACAAATACAGAAAGATTGCATAATTTAAAATTATTTCTTATATTCGAGTGGTTGAGCATCCATTATCTCGAAATTTCGGTTGATAAATGCGAATGACAGCCATGTCTGATTGGAAATACGTATACCATTCAGACGTAAACCTCATGTCATTTATAGAACGAAATGTTTCTGCTCGGACCGGGGCTATATACACTTCCGATTCTCACTTTTGACTAAAAAATCAATTTTCGCTTTAAAATTAATCAATCATGCTTGTAAATTGATTCAAATCGACTAGCGGAAAACGGGTATGCTCTTACGCCACCAAAATACTAAGAACATTCCATCAAGATCAAACAATTTACGTCAGTCCTACATATAAGATTACGTCCTTATGTGCACTCAAAAATCTTTTTTTTCTTTTTTTCAAATAATATGATACAAGATAAGGGACCGGTCCCACTCTTCCAGAATGTACCCTCACGCACATGGATAGAAAAATACACTCAACGCATCTCGAATATTACAATGATTAATACCGAAGACCTGAAAGATGAGTACTCGATGCGTCTTTTCAAAAAGCATTTAACTATCTCTACAGAAGCATTATAAAAGAAAAAAAATTATTAACCTTGAGTCACGCAACTCGGTTGTGCATTACACAGAATAAAAAAAAAGGATGGTAGAAAAAGCTTGTAAAAGTAACCTTGATATCAACTCATAAAATACTTGCGAATTCTTATAGGACGATATGCCATGTTAAAGTTCTTTCACGTTTTTTTTTTTTACTTTTTTTCCTCCTTCATGTTTGTGGTCGGGAAGGTCAATGCCAGAATGTGGATCAGAATGTTGACTTACCTGTAAAAAGAAAGACAAAAAAAAAAACCAAGAGTTAATAACCTATTGTAATCAGTATTTTTTTTTCTTTTTTAAGTAGTGGGTTGGAAACGGATCGAGTAGGAGTCGATTGCGTAGGTTATTTTGTTTAAGTTGAGCGATTGGCGACGAAAATCTTTATTAAGTAGTATGGACCGCTGTCACAATTTATTACTGAAAGATTACAACGTTTAAAGCTAAATTTTTGGTGCTCTCTTAACTATATTAAATGCCTTCCGGCGTTTCTAAACTGTACTTGTCTGGTAGATATATATACAAGAAGAGAAACACGTCAAATTCCAGCAGACGCATATTACTCAAAATATCTTGACCTTTGCATCTGTTTTATCACTTGTCCATTTTCTTCATGGTACTGTTTAATGTTTGGTGTTTGATGCAACCGTGAGACTGCGTTTGTGGAACATACCCAGATAGCAAAGTCTATCCAGTCTTGAGGACATTCTTAGGGCGTCATCAGGATATTTATTGGACGTTCATTAGATTTATCTATGACCGCACTGATCCAAAAAGCGTCATTTGGACGTCCTATGGACATCCCATCGTCATGTGGATATCTAATGGACAACCCCCAGGATGTCCGATGGATTGAAAATGCTATCTGGGTAGTCCCCAGCTCGTTCTTTAAACTTATTGCAGGTGGAAGCCTATTTCCCGAACGACATCACAGGGGCGGCAATGATGCTCAATTATTTTTTATGATATTTTGATCCGTATCATTAATCAATGACCTCTACGGCAGTCTACTAGTAGATGGTAGACGGCTGATCTACTCTACTAGTAGATCTACAGCCGGCAGTAGACTTAAGAACTTAGCCGGCAGATGACTTAAGAACTTAGCCGGCAGATGACTTAAGAACTCTAGCAGTAGATCTACTAAATTCTACCGCACTACCTACTACTACCGCAGCCTGCTACTCTATGGCAGTAGATCTACTCTACTAGTAGACCTACAGCCGTAGAAGTACTACAATCGTATAGAGTACTGCCTTAGTAGAGTACTACAGATCTACCCCTAGAGTAGATCTACTCTAGGGCAGTAACCTACTATTTCTACATCACATGAATGACTTGAGAACTTGCAGGAAAACAAAACTCACAGCCAGAAAAATTTTGTTCGATGACAAAGAGAATTTTTTTTCCTCTACATCTACATATTTATCTTTTATTTTATCTATAAGACTTGAACCCTGGCTCTTTAATCTGTTTTCCACAGCAGCCCTACTTTTTCAATCCCATAAAATCAGCCAAAAAAATTACCCAGAACAATTCACTCAGTAGCTAAACACATACAAACCCTCGTAAGATCATTCACATCCATCCTTGGTCAAACACGACTATCCCTCACATCAAAAGACCGACAATGTCTTTAAATTATACGCATTTGGATAAGAAATATCGAATTCAAACACAAAAATACTCAAAGTTATTTTGTTTGAATACGTGCAGACATGTTTGCAGACATGTATTTTTCGGATAATGACGTCACGCCAAAAAATTGATATTGTAAAAAAGAAGAAAAAAAAAAAAACTTAACTGTATGTATGATTTTTTTTGACCCGATGCATAGTAAATCAATGATTACTGGTTCTAAAAAGATTTTTAACCCTACGGTATAAATATCAAGTTTGTCAGACATCGGGTAACCAGAAAGTACTCGTACATGCATACATACTTATGCCGCAACGTCCTTTTTCCTTCTTTTTTGACAAATGATCGTTTTAAATTTTTTTTCTTATATTTTATTTTGAAGCGCGCGTCGTTAAAAGCATTTTTACTTCATACGTCAAAATAGGATATGTAATCTACTTCGATGTTAAATTGTAACCCTTCAAATCCTGACAAATTCTTATAATCCACCGTAAATAAAATTTATAAACTTTTTTTTTTCCTTGTTACATGACTCGACCAATGTGGAATATCCGGAATCATTTTTCCTTTTAAACAGAACGATTTTTTTTTTTTTAATATCGAAACGTGATTCCGGTAACTGCCCTTGCAACGCCTTTGAAGGTCGATGGGTCTTCGGTTATAAAAGTTTTGACATTTTTAGGAATGCGACAACACCTGTTGTAACACCCGATTTATAAGAATAAAAAGTTCAGTTAAGTCAATCCTTTCATCCAAAATCGTCCGCTTTCTTATTCAGGAAGAGGCTACGTTTGCGTATAAACATCAATAAAATTACCGGTCGCCATTCGTTCTGCATCGTATATACATTATTTCAAAGGAAAAGCCAATATGTATATGAAATTGTATTGATTGTTTATTACACTTTGCCCCGATGCCGAAGGACAGATAGATTCTTCGTTTAAACCACATGTTTAACTCGATGAACAATTATAGCTTCATGTGCAAATTAAATATATTCAAACCGAGGAGTGGTTCGGTGTTAATTTTACGACGATCGGGGAGTTTGTTCCTCCTTGCTTTGATGGCAATGTACTTTGTACACACAGATATTTCTTTTAAAAATAGAAATTCTTATACATATCAGCATCGACCGACCTCAAGTGTAGGAATTACCACAGGAGAATTTATGTGAAAGGAAAAAAAAAATCCTTACTCATTACGACAGATCGCTCGTGAATTCTCGAGTGTGTCTGGGTACGATTTCTAAATTATTACGGCAATATAGCCAGTACGTAAACTATAAATGCATAAAGATGGAAGTAGGGGCTATAAATGCAAGCTGATTTAGTGACTATAAAGTAGGATATGAGCCGAAGAAGAGGTTATCTTCCTGCTTTGAGCTCTATATCGTAACATGGGGTATACATGCGATCTTCAGTGACGCAACATGTCTAATCCTTTAAGTTAGAACTATGGACGTATAGACGTCTATACGGCCACGGTATGCCACCATCGTTGTTTACAAATCCCAACGACCAATCAAAAAGCTTGTAGCGTACAAGTAGCGCTTGAAGGTGGTATTAAGGAAGGACTCTTTTTTGCGTAGTTAAGCGGGACAAGATCTTCATGTATAAGGGATAGGAGTTTTCGGACCTGTGTATACGGCCATGACACCGGCTATTTTGCCCAACAACCCGTACCCTACTGGGATCTCTGGCGGAAGGAAGAGAGCCGAAAACCAGCTTTTGGGCCCTCCCTGCTAACTCCGCTTGTGGTACGTGACGGATAACTTCCTGGACACCAAAGTACCGGTATAATATGGTCTTCATTCTGTAAAAGTTCCAACCCTGTATGTGCATGCTGCCACTTTCAAAATTACCCTTTCAGGTTTGTTATCAGTGTAATCAAATTACATGAACCGTGTGATTTCACCACACCTTCCCAGATGGCATTTTCAATCCATTGGAAACCCTGTGGTTTGTCCATTAGATATCCACAGGGTATCCAAATCCATAGGACGTTTAAAGGACACTTTTTGGATCAGTGAGGACATAGGTAAATCCAATGGACCTCCAATAAATATCCTCATGACGTCCTGAGGACGTCCTCGGGACTGAATGGACATTTCTATCTGAGCTGTGATTGAATCACAAGAATAGTGTATAGAATTATATACCGGAGCCCAAAAACACAGATTATCGGCCCTCCTCCTTTCAATTGCAGAAACAAGACCTGGAAATTCTGTCCTGATCCAACATTGATCTGGTCTTGGTAAAATTTCCAATACTGTCCAATATTGAACGGCGGCAAATCAGCCATAAGTCCAGTCTAGATAGGCGTTTCATTCCAGTCAGTTAATAATACTGATGTAAACTTGATCCAATTAAAAGTTTCCACCAAGGGATGCAAACAATTCTAAGACAATCTTCTGAAGGATTTTCATGGTCTCAGTGTTGTGGACAAGATGCTATTGACGTTCATGGAAAGATACGAGATTCTTTAATCAAGTAACTTCCTATTGTCTGCATGATTCTAATGTATTTGATCACTATAGTAGTCCATTCGCCTTAAGAAGACGATTTCCCTTCCAGAGGGACATCCAAAGAGATGCTTTAAGACCAGCAACTGAGCTGGTTACTTGTCACCGTAACCGCTATCAGCAGGCTAACTGCAGGCCAGGGCCTGGGCGGAGGGCAGGCACATCATTATGCCTTGAAGTGCCATGATATAATAATTTGATCCATTGGTGACAAGATGTATTGACACCTTTGTGGATGGTAAAAAAAGATTTAACTAAATGTACATTTTTTAGGCCAGGCCGTTGCTGCTCCAAACCACCCCGCACAACAGCAACATCGCCAGCACCAGGAAACGTAAGCTAATAAATACCTAGAAAATATTCTATGGGTATTCACCACGGCAAGTCCCATGCTCATGAAAACACGGCTTTATATGAAATTTTGACTGATCCCTCTGATTAGTAACTGGTAAAATCATTCATTTTATTACTAGACGCAAAAAAGCTACAAAAACACAATTCCTTCTAGTTTGATTTCTGAGACTTTCCAAAGTATTCCAAGACCCCCACTTGCTAAGCACCGATTTAGAAAAGTTAAATGATGCTGGAAGTAATAAGCGAGCATTTGATGCAAACCTCAAAGATCGAGACCGTCTAACAATTCCAGAGTTCTCAAAAGGTTGAAATTAAGAAGTAGTTTATGCAGGAAATACACATCTTTTAAGACCAAAGGAAATGAAAATGGAGATTTATCGTGATATAACTTATTATAATTTCCATATTTTCTATATTTTCTCTTTGAACTTCCACAGCAACTCTTTCGTAACTACTTGACTTACATCGTCATCTCTACTTCATCTTAGTCTTTGATTAAACTTTAATTCATACAACCAACTATTTTATTGCAAAAGAAAACCTATTCAAAACTGCAGAGAAAAAAAAAAACATAAGAGAAAAACTCAAGACGAATAATTAAAAAAAAAAAAGTAGTACAATTTTCAATAAAAACGTTGGGGGGCATTGTATAATAATAGGCGTGCAACAATGTTGGCGACGGGCAGTGACCTCGGAACTGCACAAAAACCAAAATTACTCGTCCAATCTGGGAAGCATTCATGCAGGGAAATGCATCAATCAAAACAACACAAAAACAAAAAAAAAGTAGATATACACCATAATAATAATAAAAGAATAAAGAAAAAAGGAGTGAGACCACTATAAAATATCCAGCGAAATTTTCATTCGGAAAAAAAAACTGTATTCGTGTCATCGATTCCTTTACAATGATTCTGCAAAATTCTAAAAGATCATTCCAACCGTGAAAGAAATCTTATTCCGGATTGATAAATGGCAAAAACAGATTCTTTTTTTCTTATTTTTCTTTTCATTCTCTGTATTTAAAAAATTATAACAGAAAAAGAAAAAAAAATTTTTTTTCAAAGATGTAAATTAGAAAGTGTAGATAGATCTTGACATATTTTTTTTTTCTTTGCCAGGAGAGTCCAATATCGTTAAGTAACCTTTTGAACTGATGTACAGATTGTAAAAAAGAAATAAATTCCGTGCAAAAATGAATGATTATTTTCGCTTTTTGCAATAATAATTTTATTACATGTCTTTTTTTTGCCCTTTTTTCTATTTATCCCCTTCGCGTTGATTAATAGAGAAGAACAGGCACGGACTAGTTGCGACCTCTTCCTGCAAGTGGAAAAATGGGTCCTTGGCATGGACATTTAGGGGTCGTCCATAAACCACGTTAGCAGGTTGGGGGGGGGGATGCAAAATGCTAATTTTTGCTAAAAGGGGGGGGGGGTTTAAATATCTAACGTTAGCATTTGTTTCATGTAATAAATGTGAAAAAATGAATAGTATATTACATATCAGGTATGCAGGTGGCGTATTGCAGGCCGTGACCAGTTGAGGCCTGCAAGCCACCTCCATGCCTGATTTGTAAGTTATTTTTTATTACGACGGCGGGAAATGAATTTTTTCGTTTTTTTAGCGGGCGGGAAAGTTCATTTCCCGCCCGGAGTGATGAAAAATAATTTAAATTTTTAAATTATGTAACCTTTTTAACTCACTTTAAAAAAAAAAAAAAATGTTTTCCTTGAAAAGTTTAAGTTTCGAAGAATTTCAGATTTTTTTAATGTTTAAACTTTCTTAAGTATCCCCCCCCCCCCAAAAAAAAAAAAAACTATATTAATTTCAAAAATTCATGGCAATCTTACTACTAACTTTTAAAAAAAGCTGCTGCGACCCCCTTCTCCCCCCCAAAATGTGTAAAATGGTTACGGAGATGGCATAAACGATTTAGTTCGACAACTGGCCTAAAAACGTTTTAAAGGGGCAAGAGGTTCTGTAAAAAAATTAGGCCCTTTTTTTACAAGCCAATCCGTGCCTGGTGCGAAACATGTAATGCAAATTGTGTTTTTAAAAAAAATGCATTAAAAATCAAAATTGGTTTTCATTACGTTATTTCCTAGTCGAACCTCAGAATTTATTATTAAATACGATTATTTAATTTTTTTTTTTTTTTTTTTTTTATTTACGCCAATTTAACCTTTTCCTGACGGCGGCATTATATATAATGCCACTAAAAGTGCTTCTACCCGACGGCGGCATTATATATAATGCCAATTTTATTCTGATTAAAAATCTATTAATTGGAAACTTAGGAAACTTAGTATTGACATATTTGAAGTGGTTTAGGATCCGAAAATCCAAAAAAAATATTTTCCCCAAAAATTCGATTCTTATGTTTAGCTCATGGGAGTATTTTTAATGGTTATATTAACTATTAATTAGTAACTTAGACAATTAATTGGCAACCTGGGAAACTTAGTGCTGACATATTTAAAGTTGTTTAGAACATAATAATTAAAAAAAAAAAAATTTCCAAAAAATACGATTCCTATGCTTAGCATATGGAGAAAAAAAATATTGGCAAAACTGAATATTTTTTTTAAAAAAAATTCTAGACTTCTACATGATGTTGTTCATAGAGCCATTTAATGGCTCTATGAACTCTCTCATCACTGTCCAAGTCCATCACTTTGAATCAGTTCTTATATTCACACTTAATGAACAACTTTTTTTTTTTTTTTTAAATTTCAAGTTTATTAACGAATTTTTGGAAAATGTAAGTAACGTACAGTACGTTAAAAAAGGGCCCCCAAAGACAGAAATGGCCCCGGGAAAGGTCCCATGAAAATTATGATTACATATTCAAAATTAACAGCCTTTAAAAAATAAGATTAATTGACTTTAATTTTGCTTTTTCGGCATATATTAAAAAGGGACAAATTCTATGGACCCCGGGAAAGGGCCCCTCAAAATTTTGAGTACAAATTTAAGATTAGATACCTCAAAAACATACAAAGCAAAATTTTCAATCTCTTACGTGTTATAATAAAGGAGCTACTATTATTTTTTAGTAATTTTTTATAAAATGCATTGCAAGTTGCCTATATTGCAAAAATGTAGGGGCATGTGAATTTATTCTTTATTTTTTGCTTTAGGACCCTAAATACTTGATGTTACCATAAAAAAATTAAAAAATCACCGGCCGTCGGGTGATACCATTTTCTCAGTGGGAGCACCGACTGGAAAGGGTTAACGCATATTAGATATTTTTTAAAAAAAGATGTTTTGGTCGGTGATATTTTTATTTTAAAATGGAAAGTTTAATGAATATAAATTTTAATTCTTCTTTTTCTTTTATCTTATCAATTTTTTATTCAAGTACATCGATAAAGAATTCGACATTTTTATAATTTCAAATAAAAATATCGTATGTAATAATATACTTTTTAATCTTTTTTATGGCGACGCTTCATGATTAAAAAAAATCTAAACTATTAATTAGGTTTATTTAAAGGGAATATTAATACTCGTAAAAATTTTTGCTGTATGGAAAACATGTTTTTTAAAAATTCTGTAAAAGAAAAAAAATGTACGACAAAATGGGCGTGCAGTCGGTCTCCTTATTCCTTTAAAAAAAACCCTCTGCAAATATTTACTTTCTATTCAAGCCAACAAAAAATTAGAATCTATCTCCTAAACAATTTTAATACTTTTTTTTTAATTTTCATCGGGAAAAAAAAAAATTCATGGCCATTAAAATATCGACATTTTTCTCCCGTATGAAAAGCTAACGATGTAGAAAGATGATGATGTCGGTGTGAATGACCATTTTCAAACGAGAAGTGGGTACCCCTGGTCCTTTTAAAGTTGTATGGCATGGTCAGTCAACTCTAGAATGTTGACTTACTGCTTAAAAAAAAAAAAAAAAAAAAAATGGACTCCATTACATTAATTACAAAATACTCGGACTGGTAAACAAAAATTTATTTTTCAAATATCTGTCGCGTCGGCTTCGTTTTGCACGAAGAAAAATAAATAAATAATAAAAAAAAAAAAAAAGAAAATATGTATTTTAAATTCTATTATACGAAATTCAGCAAACCGTGACAATTACATAAACTGGCATTTGTAAAACCAGTCTGTAACAACGAGATCGAAACAAATACAAATATTTGATTTTTTTTGAAGATTCACCATGGGAAACTCATTTTAATTGTGCTAAATCAAAATTTCATCTTTTTTCGCGAATTTTTTTCTCCAGTCTCTCTGTCTCTCTCTTTTGCAAAAGGTCAACAACATATCTCGGTCGATAATTTTTTGGAATGACGTCAAAAATAATCTCCTCGATTATTTTACGCGGGGATACTCAACTCACAAAAATTAATGACGGTATCATTTTTTTTTTTTTTTTTTCGTATACATACAATCACAGCATTATTTTGTGATCATAACTCGTCTGTGTACCTCGCGTCCCAGCATTTAAATCACTCTGGAATGTGTTTAAATGCAAGTTCTTGGTATTCGCTAAGGCTGATGACCGGCTAAGATCTTTTAGCGAAAAAATTAAGATGTTTTTAAATTATTCATTTCGAAGAATTGAGTGATTTTTTTTTTTTTTCAATAATGAGTTTATTTAGGATTTTTGAAAAAAGAAAAAAGTTTTGGCCTCTTTTTCTGGACTGTCAAAACATTTTTTTCCATTACCATTCATTGATAAGATAACCAAAAACAAGACATTTTATGAAAGGTACCAACTATTATACAAAAAAAAAAAAAAAGTTTCATTCAGTTCATTTCCGTTGCGTCTTTTTGGGTTTAAGCCGGTATTAAAAAAGATATTGAAAGACTGTTAAAGGCATTCAGAATGACAGAAGAGTATTCTCCCATTAAAACATCGGGTAGACACCTGTATCACTACATTCCTTCAGTAACTGCTTGAGGCATCTACTACAAGAGGCTGATGAACTTTTTATTTACCATTTTCGCGTCGACTTATTGTTATCTTACGAAACTGAAATTTTCGTCGGGTTTAAGAATCGTCCTTTCCTTTTTTTATTTATTTGTCCCATGTTGATCTTGCGAGATGGGCGGTTTTCCCGGAGACTTGACCAAGCCTAAGATTAATATTTCATGTTCGTTTCTCACGTGGATTTTTGTTTTTTCTTCTGGAAGAATTACTTCGATTTTTTTTTTTTTTCGGGGGTTATGAACTTTCGTTATGTGCGTTCTTTTTATTTGATTTCTTTTTTTTGAGATAGGAAAAAAAAAAGTTGAATGTCGTTTTATCCATCGGTGGTGTCCATGACTGCCACGCCTTTTTCAACAGATTTTTTTTTCGATAATGAAATTTCTGGAAGAACTCCTGTCAAAATCATCACTTTTTTGAATCCACTTCAAATTTAGGTCGATATGCAGTATTACTGTATGTAAACTTGTGAATTTTTTCCGTCCTAAGCCGCTTCTCTAATATGCCCATCGCTTTTTAAAAATGATGGACATTTCTAGCAACGAGACTAGTTTTTACTGGATATTTGTAAATCATGTTGATGATAACTTTCAGCATATGGGCTGAGACACCGAGCTTACGAGAAAATCTAGATGCGATCTTCTGGAGGGACACCCGTCAATCTTAATTCCGTACTATCACAGGTCAGCTTTTTTGTTTTGAAAAATCAGGTACCCCTGTCAGTGCTCCGAAAAATATTCCCAGTTCATGTCTGATAATGGGCCAAAAATACTCGGACAATCTCTCTTCTTTAGGTGACTTATTTCCATGGGCGAATCTAGAATTTCTTTCTAGGGGGGGCTAAGAATAGGGAAAAAAAATTTTCTGGGTGAGGGGGGGGGGGGCTGACCCTATTCAGGCCATATAATTTCCAAAATCCTGGGGGGGGGCTATTCTGGTTCCTGGGGGGCTAGCCCCCCTTATAGCCTCCCATGACTATTTCTTTACAAGGATGTACATAATACCCAGAAGATAACGGAAATCACTGTCTGACTCGCCTCTCTTAAAAAAATCGTTTCTTCTACAAGTCTGTAGCCAGAAAAAAAAGCCTCTTTCTTCACCAAAGTATTTTTTCTATCTTTCACGTTAAAAGAAGCATATTGTGTTTCTGTACTATGTATATTTATTCACACTCCTATCATCTCAAAACTATCCACAGCTCCTATCTGAGGATGAAATATTATACTTTTTGAATTACCATTCCAAAGTCGACTACTTATTCGGTAATATCCTTAAACGTTTTAACTCTCAAACAAACCCATTTTGTTGCCAAAGCTCCTTTGGGGTCCTGTTATCAACCTCCTAGTCTATCATAAACTAAAACTACAGACGAGCAGCTCAGAGTTTATCCACTGGTGAAAATTTATCGCTTTTATGTTCTCGGTAATCGATGCCTTGATATTGCTATAGTCTAGGGGCACTGTTCTTGACCTCTGCTAGTAATCAATCATTTGGTCCTGCAAAATCATTAGTGCATTTGCTTCTAATGAATAATTTTAATTTTCTGTTAATGATACTTAATCATCCAATGATAAATAAGGCATTGATTTGTTCTATCCCTTTACACGATATATGCATGCCATTAACACCTTGCACACCGAGCATCCCAAACATCCAAAAGTCAAAAATGACTTCCCAGGGCATATTTTTCATTTATTAGATGATTATGTGTATTTGTAATGTTAAAGGCATCTTTTAACTCCGACGAATAGTTAAAAGCCTCATACAGCCTGAAGTTCCTGCACATTATACTACCAGTGACATACAGCCAGCTTTGAATGTCTAGGGATCAAAATGGGTTCCTATTTGTTCTTAGGTCGCTGATTTGATTACAAAAGGCCCGTAACCTAACCGCAGGAAGCCGTTTCTAGAAAAAATTATTACTCGACTTTTTTCTTGATCTAAAATAGTACCCGGACCATTTAGACATATGATATTAGCCAATGTTGAAAAGGATTCTAATTCAGCATCTATGGCATCTATGGGATCTATAGATGCCCAATAAGTCCGGAATGACATTTCGGTTAGGCATCTATAGATGCCTCTGCCATTTAAGAAGGGTTAACTAACTTCTACACTGACTGCAGCCGATTTTACAAACTCTCGTTAAATTTTTATCATAACATTCCCCGGTGCTGGTGGCCCGTAGGCTAGTTCGTAGATCGCTCGACTCTCAATCATGAGATACGAAGCGACATGCATCTGTCCTAGTTCACAGCTAGAAATTTTTCTCAGGTCGAAAACTAGTGCGCTAGTCAGAAAATCAACGGTTACCACCCCTCAGTAGGCAATGGCAAACCACTGAGCCGTGATTGCCTCGTAAATCTCTCAAAAATACCCTTTCGGAACCGGCGTTAAACTGTAGGTCCCATATGCCTGTCAGCACACACACAGGTGTATGTGAGAGATCACCACGCTCGTAGTCGACTAAAGGAGTAAGAAGAAGATTTACTGGTATGACCGATACAGTCACAGGTAGCGTTTAGCCGACCCGAGCTGAGGGAACACCAAGCTTGGGATATGCTGAGTGGTAGTAGACAATATAGGCTGGCATTCCGATCCCGATCAAAATCGTGCTTAGCTTAAGGAGCGATTCCGACTCCGCTGCCAATTACAACCAATCGGCACCACCATAAGCTAAGGGTGGTTTTAGTTGGAAATCCCTTTTAATCGCAATATCAGCCCTGATATACAGCATGCAGACTTGCTGCTGGATGTTGGGAGCTCAAGTAAAGCTCTCTGTACATTAAGTAGTTAACCTCTTTATCTGTTCACCTGATAATCGGATTACCGTGTACTTGTTCCATGGGTTAAGCATAAGTATGGTAACTAGGGTATTTGATGCATGGTTACCGCTAAGTGTTGAGAGAGCTGAAGACCTAAACCCAAGCCGCCTAATCGTTTCGGAGATGAAACTTACACACTATACTTTCAGGCGAAATCAGCTTTCCAGTGGAAGTAGCAAAGTGAAGTAAGCCTGACAATAACTAAACAGGATATCAACGAATAATCCATATCATCCCAAACTTGTAAGTATATACTCCGCTCAAACTGTTTCCACTATTGACGGGAGTTCATCGCTACTAGGAAGTTTGAATTTTTACTTATTTTTCAATAAATCCGATCAACTCCAAAACCGACCGGACGAACGCCTAAAAATGGCTAACGTGAAAAAGGATGTTAAATTAAACATGTAATAACTTCCTTCAAAGGACTTCTGTTCGGACAAGACCAAAAAGCTCACAGTATTCTTGCCGCGCAAAAACCATAAAAACGTTCCTTCAATCAGCTACTGGAATGTTACGTATTCATACAAGAGATCGATAGACTCCGTATTAAAAAAAAAAAAAAAAAAATACACACACGCATTAAGAGACATTACACCATTCACGGCCTCCAATAAGCTAAGCATGAATTTCTAATTAGTATAGTGGTCAATGAACGTTGAGTCTTTCAGTCACACCTTGTTTACTAGGAGTTGCGGCCTTGAGTTTTCAGGTTCAAAGATGAGTCGTGTTGAGCTTATGACGACATTGCGTGTTTCCATCACGCACAGTACCCGTACCTCAGGGCGTTGACATTGTTCTTATTTGTTGTTATTCGCGAACCATGTGGTTTTCTTTTACGCCATTCATTATATTAGCACCTGAGTTGGGCTGTGGTGGGGACGCGGAGAGGGTATCAAAATATCCGAGCAACTCCTTAGAGTACACTCCTGTTTAAGGACATCGAACCTTAAAACGATCGAATTTTTCTTTTTTTTTTGTGTGAAAGGAAAACGTCAATTTTTCCATATTTGCTTTCATATAAAATAAAAGAAAAACATGACGTTTGAAAATGAAAAGAACCATCATGGAAACAAGATCTCGAGTATTGTCTTCGTACTAACCAATTCTTAATTAGTCAAGTTCAATGATCCAATAACATCCAAGGTATTTTCGACCAACGTCTAGTAACGAGATGTTTACTTAGTCGAATGCATCCAGGGCTTATGCGATATAAATTATAGGGGGATTTTTAATGTCTTTGGAATTGAAATTGCCTTTAGTCTTTACGGATGTTTTCTCCTATATGCATCCGGTGTACGGACGTTGACGTTTTTCAGAAAGAAAAACATGAAAAAGAAAAAATCGTATTTTTTCTGTTACCTAATATTTGCGGCGGTCTACTTTCTCTCAGGATCTCATAAGAAATATCACCTGACGAGTTCTTCAAAAAGGAACCGTTTTATTCTTAATGGTCCTTCATCAAAATCATAACAAAAGATCGGTTCTCAAGGTGCAATTTCAAGTAATAATAATAATAAGAAAAAAAAAAGATGTTTATGTAATTCTGTGAGCATCTCAAGCTGAAACTAGCCGAAGTCAGATCTGGTAATGGTAATTACTCAGAATGAAATAGTATTTCTTTTTCTTTTTTCATGAAAAGTGTTGATGTTATTTGATTTTTCTCACGGTTAAATAGAAAAAAAAAAGTAGGCGTGGGATGCAAAAAGAAAGAGGGCGACTTTTGTAGGTTTGATAGCTCGCGATTGTGAATTTTAGGGAACGTTTCGATAATCGCATGTTTGGCATGGGTTTTATGTAGCAAAAGAAGTTTGTTCGGTTAATTACCAAAATGTGAAAGGAATCCTATAATTATAGTAGGTCCAGTTGATGTTAGGTTATTATTTAAAAAAAAAAAAAAAATTGCGGTGCAGGATAATTCTACGCAAAACCGAATCTTTAATAGACAGATCGTAAAAGCTTTTGAAGGAGTCAGGAAATTCGTAATCGGGTGTTCTGAAGAAAGTTTGGTAACAAAATAAGAGGAGACTTATGGTTTAAATCTGGGGCTGCATGGGTGTTATCTGGTCCAGATCTTTCTCGGAAAGATCGTGTGGATGTTTAGAAGTGACAGTCTGCCAATATCCTTACCAGATGTATTCCTGAGGGAAATCATCTCGTGAAGTTTATCTCTTTACGGCATCTAAAAGACCTGTTTCCTCTCAAATACGTATTGCAGATGCATGTTTCGGATATGTTACCATCATGAAAATGGGTAGTAAAAGCGTAGTGAAATCATCTTCATCGTTAAAGTCGTGACTGACGTGAAGTGACAACTATGGGGGCTGGAGGTCCACATTTTATATAATTCTGAGTATGTCGTCAGGTGAGGTGCACGTTTTTGGTTTCTAGTGATGCACTTACTGAAATACTGACGACTTGGCTCATATGGGAAAGGACCTGGAAGTGCTCTACGAGATCAAGCGCCGAAAGCTCGATTATTTCGGCCACGTAATTCTAAATGAAAAGTACCGTCTCCTGCAGCTTGTGATTGAGGGGAAAATCGAGGGTAAGCGCAAACAAGGCCAAAGGAAAACCTCGTGGCTTAAGAATCTTAGGGACTGGTTTGCTGTTGATTCCTTGAGTCTTTTTAGAGCGGCGGTCTCAAAAGTAAAAATCTGCCAGATGATAGCCAATCTCCGTCGCGGAGCCGGCACTTGAAGGAAGAAGAAGATGCGATATATTACGATACTTTGGGCTCTGACGTAGGGTTGAGGAACGATCCAGGATCACTTCCGAAAGTATAGGAGCACAGAAAAAGAAAATTATATTGAGAAACAATTTAACCTTTTGCCTCCAGATGAGAGTCAATTGATTAAATGCCTAATCTCAATATGGATTCATATGGGCCCAGTTGAAAAAATGCCTAGCCTCCGAAGGGGCCCTTTTATTTATGAATTGAAGAAATATGCAGGAGATTAAATTTTTTTGCATATCTCAGAGGGTGCACAATCGGGCCCGTAGTCAGAACGAAGAGCCAGGGGGAGCAGTTGGGCTTGATAAGGGGGACAATAGGCCTTCATTCTCTATATTTGTCATATTTAGCCAATGTACTCCAGTGGGGCACCAAGTCAGTACGAGTAGCTTTTTCTGCTCAGGCAAACATCCAGGGATAAAAGCAAATTATGCTCTAATAATTGATGCCCTTCATGCGGATCTTTGCAGCTGCAACACTTTTGCAAAAGAAATAAACTTTGGAAATTTGCAGTGGCGTCATGTGGGGGCGTGGGAGGGAGTGATTGCACCCCAAGGTTCTCTTACTCCCCCCAAACAATTTTTGCTGTCATAAGATAAATATAAGAATCACGTCTTTTGTATCCCCCGGTGGACTTGCCTCTCTGTAACAAGGCATCCTTGTCCTTCCAAAGATTGGCATTCTTGTAGTGGCATCACACAATTCATGTAACAGCATCACGAGAAGTACCTGATGACATCACGGAACGAAATCAAAAAAATGTTTTTCTTTCAGCTGTGTCCTTAAGGTAACTTCATTCGAAACAAAATTTCATGTTTTGACACGCGTTTTTCTGACCAGCTTATATAGCATATTCATGGCACCGAAAAATCTGTTGTGATGCGCCAGGATTGATCACCAACAGAATGTCATTATGGTAAGTACGTCCAATATGAATGAATGAAATTAATATATTTGCTGAAAGCATATACAGATTGACAAATTATCAGGATTTACAAAATCATTTCCTAAAAATCTAACATAAACGCCCTAATTTTAATGCCCCGGCCACATAGGCACTGACGTTTCTAATTTTTTTGCGGTTTAGTTCTGTTGTTAAATTTATGAATTTTCTTTCGTCATTTAACTCCAGTTAGTACGTCCAATATGTGGTTTTCGATTTTCCTTCGAAACTGCCACCTTCTACCTGTGTCCCGGCTTAGGCGACCATCGATGAGATTTTTATATTCATCTCTATCGGGGGCACTCCTACACACTTAAACCAATCCAAGCTCTTAAATTACGCAGCCAGGATAGGTTCTTACGGCCTATTCTCCTTTTTCCCTCGAAACTGCCACCTAATTTGATGTAACTCAGCAACACCCTACCGATCTAATGAACTGGCTTTGTCAGGTCCCATTACCTACAGTGTTAGCTCCATTTCTCAGGGAAAAATTGCAAATACTAATAGCTGCAGCTTGACAGCGCAGATGCTTTCTTTTTTTTTACTTCATAAAAACTTTAGTCAGATTCGATTAAAAATGCAAAAAACAGAAGAATTCCAATACTTGATAAGCAAAACATTTTATGTAAACATAATTTTTTTATTCAGTTTTAAAAGTTTGACAGTCACTTATTTATGTCTTTCAAGGAGTTTGTAAGCCATATTTCCTGATAAAGATGTCCTAACCTGCATAAGTTCATTATTTGGAACAAAAAAAAAAGAACGCTTAATTATTTTATACCACTGCCGCTGCAGTTGTAAAAAAATTAGTATGTAGAAACACGAATTTTATTCTAATTGCACAAGGAAAATTTCTACATAAATTTTTTATCTTAAACTTTTTTTTTCTTTCTGAAAACCAGTCCTGGAAGCGCTTTCATGTGAAGCCCCTCATTAATAATAAATGAACTTAAAAAAATACAATAAAAAAGTCTCTTGGCGTTATTTAACGACTCTCAATCTCCTTTTTATTTAACAATTAAAAAAGGGGGATAGCAAAATGCAAAACAGAAAAAAAAAGCTTATACAACAAGTGACGATCTTGAAAACAATAAAAAAATTCAACCAATTTGTGCATTACACGGCTGGCAGATTGTTTCTAAGCGGTATCGGTTAATAATAAATCAACATATTGTAAACGGGACTTTTGGTATGCTGTAATAAATCGAAAAAAAAAAAAAAAAAAATGGCGTTAATTAAAACGGCCATATTTTATACTCCATCACGAGCAATTTCATTAATAAAAATTATAATTTTTAAATGACGGATATGAAGAAGCAAGAGGAAGGGAACGAAAATCTTTTATAAATCTCTGATATGTGCCAGATGAAAAAAAATTCCATTGTAAACAAAACATCTCTTTAAAATTTTTCGCTCAATAAACGTATCCGAAAGTTCAAAGTCCTTTGAAATAAATCATCCTGATTTTTTTTTTTTTATTTTTTTTTTATTAGAAGGCCGTTCGCTTTTTAAAGAAAAATTTTATGAAGCGAGGTATCAGATGGAACAGAAATGTCAATGTCAAGGTTACCAGGAGAAAAATTTAATGTAGAAAGGAAGCAAGTACAGGTTAGTGTACTTTTTTTTTATTTTTTTAAATATCCAAGTTATCAAATTAGAACCGCTTGATCAGTGGCTTGTAACGTAATCGAGACTGTACAAAACTGCTACTTGCCTTTCTAAAAAAGAATAAAAAAAAATTGCGAATCACGGACTCTGATTAAAATTTTTCTGCAAAAAAAATTAGATGGACTCGGGACGATAAGGCGCCTTTCAGAAAAGTTTAATTGAAAGCAAGAAAAAAAATATATATTTATTCCCATCATTATTTCGATAAAACTACTGTTGATTAAGATTTTTTTTTTTTTTTTTAATATAAAAATATTACTTTATTTAAATAAAAAGCACTGACCTCTTTTACGTTAAAAATATAAAACTTTAAAAGAGATCAAGTTCAAGGTCTTGCCAAAATGATTTTTTTTTCTGGAATTTTTTGTTTAGTTGCCATGTGCCTTCCGAATCATTCAAAAAAATTGTGTTGGAGCATTAAAGAATTAAAAAAAAAAAAAAAAAAAAAAACAGGAATTTGATTGCATAGTTGAGTAATAAGACTTGTTAGGTTCATTCAACTCCTATGACCTGGAGAAAGGCTAGAGGGAAATAGTTTCATAGGTATTTCAGCGGTAAAATGGAATATCTGATAAATATTTCACGTAACGGTATCTCGTTATATTCATTCTCTTTTTTTTTTTATATATACAAATGAATGAAAATAAATTCTTATTTATATAACGTTTTGTATCTCAATTGTTTACATTCTTGCAATCGTTCTGTAAATTTACAAAGAGACTTTTCAAAGGCTTGGAAAATTTCTATTTTCTCATCAATTCTGGATTTTTTTTTTTTTCCCTTTTCAAATTAAACTCCCAACCTGATCGATTAAAGATATCAAGTCTGGCTGTTGAATTTCTTAAGAAATTAATTTCATTGGATTACTTAAGAATATACAAGACTAGATTTATTCTGGAGCGGTCTCAGGCCTTAACCTAAGTTATAACAAACGTTAGTGCTGGTATATTAATCAGTCAGGATCCCCACCCCGATTAAAAAAAAAAAAAAAATTTTTATTCCCAAAATTTTATAAGAGATTAATGTACCTGTTTTATTTGATTATTTTTTTTTTTTGGGATTAGACTTTTTTTTTTGCTCGAGTTATAAAAATTCCTGCTGAGGAATGTTATGGATCAAAATAAAAATAAAATTCAAAATTATTGAAAAGTTGAAAATGTTACTCGTTCGTCCTTCGTTTTTTTTTTCCAGGACTGAAGGTATGGAAGGAAAAAAAAAACCAGTTTCCAGCATATGAGTATTAATTATACTCATTTTTATATTTTCCTTCTTTCCAATGAGTGTCCCTGGATGGAGAACACGTGTAGTAATTTTTGTATAAAGTTGGTCTATCAACTTTAATTTTATTTCATTTTTATTTTGTAAAAAACGTTTTTGTCGAAATCCGCTTTTTTAAAGTCCCCTTTTTTTGTAAGTATTACAATGTCTATTTAAAAAAAAAAAAAAGATGGAGAAACGAATGATTTTCAGGGGAAAAAACCGAAGATTTAAAATTATAAGTGTAAGACTGATAAACTTATTCCAGGTGGGCGATTTTATGATCAAACAGGTTTAGGGGAAATGTTTGGAAAAATTTGGTGTTTTTTTTTCCTGGTTTATTTTCAAAGTTTTCCCGTATAATAAGTGGTATGTTTGCCAAACATATAAGTTCTCATTTTCTCTAGAAAATGTCGGGCCCGTAGCCAGAACGAAGAGCCAGGGGGGCAGCTGGGCTTGTTGAGGGGGGCAATAGCCCTTCATTTCGTATACCTGTCATGTTTAGCCAATTTACTCCAGGGAGGGCACCAAGTCAGGCTAAAACGAATGATTTTCAGGGAAAAAAACCGAAGATTTAAAATTATTAGTGTAAGACTGATAAACTTATGAGAAAAAAAAATTAAAAGAGAAAAAAAAATTCCCTTGGGTGCTGGCCCGGAAAATGTCAGCGTCAGGATAAATGCTAGCAAAAATTTAGAAAAATAAATTTAAAAAAAAAAAGGCAAACATTTTACCTTTTATTTGCCCTAACCCCCGGGTAGGGCGAAGATGGGAAAATTATAGAATAGGAGCGTCAAACTTGCCCAGTATTTCCATTCATCCTTATTAGGCATCAAGCCCATTTCGACCTGAAAAATTAGGGACTTATGGACCAAAAACTCGAAAATTTGAATAAAAACTTTAATCGAAAGATTTTTTTTTTTTTTTTTGCTTTTTACTTCCTGAGACTATAAAATCCGAAATCAGAAACTACTGGGTTCTCCTGGACGGGAGGTTATGGCAGTTTTTTTTTTTTTTTTTTTTTTTTTTTTTTGGACGTAGGACTCTTGGGGCTCGGTCCTGGGGAAATCTGTCTGTCCAGGTGTCCGGTGTCGCACTGTTCGCACCAAAAATTTAATGAAAATGTTAACTAATTTTTTAATTTTAGAAGACTTTCAAGACTTTCTTGATTTTCTAAAAAAATTTACAAGGAATTTTCTAAAAAAGTTTACAAGAAATTTTCTAAAAAAGTTTACAAGAAATTTTCTAAAAAAATTTACAAGATATTTTCCAAAAAAATTTACAACGAATTTCCTAAAATAATTCCAAAGAAATGTTCTAAAAAAATTAAAAGGAATTTCCCAAAAAATTTATGATAATTTTCTAAAAAATTTACAAGAAATTTTCTAAAAAATGGCTAAAAATTTTTACCAAAAACAAGCAAAAAAAAAAAAAATGCTTTTAAAATTTTTACATCGTTTCATTGTTTAAATTTAACAATATTAGGACAGTACCCCAAAGACGTCCTTCGTAGGGATATGTCCCCATATCCCAGTATGATTTTTTTTTTTTTTTTTTTAGGTACAGTTTTATCCTGATATTAAGTCACTGAAAAATTGAAGAGTAGGAATTAGGGACTCTTAGGGACTTTTGAGGGATTCGTGTTAAAAATAGGGACTTTTCCAAAGAAAGGTACCTTGGTTCGATGCCTGCCTAAAATCCAAAGATTCCCTCAGTTTCTAATCTTTACTTTTATAAACGAAATTAGCTTATAAATCTGGGGGGGGGGGGGCTAGATCCCCTTTTCATATGCATACCCCCACAACATTACAATTTTTATCAAATGAAAATTTCCGAAATTCTGGCGGGAGTGTTATTTTACTATTTGTGGGGTTAGCCCCAGTAGTCCCTGGTAGTCCCAGTAGCCCCAATTAGTCCCTGGTGCTAACCAGGGGGGCTAATCAGGGAGGCTTTTTTTTCCCTTCAAAATAGATCGATTTTTAAAAATGTTTACAATTTTCACAAGTTATATTCCCATACTTTTCATATAAAATTTTTTAACCTCGTTTTTCACTCTGCCAAATTTTTCAATAAAAAGGAACGATGTCAAATGAATAATGTGAATTGTACGAGGCAATCAGCAAAAAAAGGTGCTTTAGTTGATAGGGCGCAACGGGATTTCGAAACCTTGTCCAGTGGACAGGTATGTACCAGTAGGGTGGTTCGAATTTTGAAAATTTTCGAGTTTCTCTTGGGAATAGGGCGGAAAAGTTGTGACTTCCCTTCAATATGAACCCTGATTTTTTTCGAAATTTTAGGATGATGTCTTCAGGGCTCGGGGGCCTCGCAAAGTTTGGCCGATTTCCAAAATTTTACCTAAAAGCTACTCTAACTACCGCCCTGTACTAGATACAGAAAAATCGAAAGGACATTTTTAATAGAGCTTTAAAGAGGCTATAAGACGGTCTTTACGATTTTCTTTTGTCTCATACCGTTACCGAGCAAATCGGGAAAAACTTAGGCAAAATTATTTTTTTGGATAGGCAACCCGCATCCACTTTTCATGTATTGCTGGATTGTACATTATATTAAGAAGAAATATTTAGAATTATGAGTTGATTATTCGGTTTCTGTACTAGATTTAGAAATCCAGTGACTTTTGCGTAGATTTCTCGAAGCCAAATCTTGGCAAATTCGGCCAAAAATGGCCAAAATTTAAAATCCGATGCATTTGTGGAATATACTTTATAAACATTAGGAAAACAGTCTTTCAAACTTAATTCTACTTTATTTGACGCATTTCAGAGCAAAATTAATATATTTTTTGCTTCAATTTTGGCTCCACCGAAATTTAGGCAGTAGACCATCTCGGGCAGCTGCTCCATATACTGAACTTGAAGCTGCAGTTACCAATTTAACAATCATTTCAACTGCTTGAGTACGACAAGGATACTTCGGGACGGCAATTTTTTTACTGGTTTCAGTCAGTGTTGGCAAATCTTTCTCAGTGAGGTGAGACAAAATTGGAGGCACAATTCGATCAGCCCCATTTTCCCAGGAAACTAGCGCAGAATACTTTTCACCGTTGAAATTAATTTCTGGAATAACAGCTTTTTAAAGCTTCGGCTTCTTCTGTTTTAAATCTAAAATTTTTCTTAGTCCATGATTTCAAACTTACCAACTAAGAAAAGCGTAGCCTAGTTCATAGCCGAAGCTTTAAAAAGCTGTTATTCCAGAAATTAATTTCAACGGTGAAAAGTATTCTGCGCTAGTTTCCTGGGAAAATGGGGCTGATCGAATTGTGCCTCCAATTTTGTCTCACCTCACTGAGAAAGATTTGCCAACACTGACTGAAACCAGTAAAAAAATTGCCGTCCCGAAGTATCCTTGTCGTACTCAAGCAGTTGAAATGATTGTTAAATTGGTAACTGCAGCTTCAAGTTCAGTATATGGAGCAGCTGCCCGAGATGGTCTACTGCCTAAATTTCGGTGGAGCCAAAATTGAAGCAAAAAATATATTAATTTTGCTCTGAAATGCGTCAAATAAAGTAGAATTAAGTTTGAAAGACTGTTTTCCTAATGTTTATAAAGTATATTCCACAAATGCATCGGATTTTAAATTTTGGCCATTTTTGGCCGAATTTGCCAAGATTTGGCTTCGAGAAATCTACGCAAAAGTCACTGGATTTCTAAATCTAGTACAGAAACCGAATAATCAACTCATAATTCTAAATATTTCTTCTTAATATAATGTACAATCCAGCAATACATGAAAAGTGGATGCGGGTTGCCTATCCAAAAAAAATAATTTTGCCTAAGTTTTTCCCGATTTGCTCGGTAACGGTATGAGACAAAAGAAAATCGTAAAGACCGTCTTATAGCCTCTTTAAAGCTCTATTAAAAATGTCCTTTCGATTTTTCTGTATCTAGTACAGGGCGGTAGTTAGAGTAGCTTTTAGGTAAAATTTTGGAAATCGGCCAAACTTTGCGAGGCCCCCGAGCCCTGAAGACATCATCCTAAAATTTCGAAAAAAATCAGGGTTCATATTGAAGGGAAGTCACAACTTTTCCGCCCTATTCCCAAGAGAAACTCGAAAATTTTCAAAATTCGAACCACCCTAATGTACCAGCTAACCACTTATGCAAACATGTCGGCTAGCATTTCCTTACATTCTTTTGGTCGTTAAATTGAACTTGAACGATTTTTTTCAGATCATCAGCAACGATGCTAAGAAGCAATCAAGTGCTCTAAACAAAGTAAACATGGTTTCTTACGATCATTTTGCAGCTTGGGCGACTTTTTCATGATCCCAGTTTTCAAAAGCTTGGAGAAAAAAAAAGCGTCAGGAAATTCGAAAATGAATTTTTCACTTATCTCAAACTCATTACCAAAAGAAGGAAAAAAAAAATATAAATATATTTTAAAATTAATTTCATTACTTTAAATTAAAATTCTTCACCGTCAGGTTATTACACTCTTGGTAATCACGTACAAAAAGATGTCTTTTAACGATTAATAGGAAGGCATGGAATTCAGACTCTGGAACTAATCAATCTAAAAGTGGTGATTTAACGGTAAAACGATGACTCCAATAATTTTTTTAAAAACAATAATCAGAGCATCAAGTGTATAAAAAAAAAAAAATTTAAAAATATCTCCATAAACATAGCCAAAGGCTATTTTGTCAGAATATTATGTAACGAGACGTCTACAATGCGCATGAATTAATAATAAAAAAAAAAAAAAAAACTACGGATTTAAATCAGCCGAGATTAAACCGATATGATTAATCCACAACATACAATATAAATAGTGAGGAAAAAAAAATTGCGTTTGCGATTGCACTTTCGAATTCGACCTTGCTCATAAAAAAAAAATCGAAAATTGTTTAACTTGCAAAAGAAAAAAAAAAAAGTGCTGATTTCGATTTGTCAAGTGCGAATTGTTTTCGGGGGAGGGAGGGATAAAAATGGACGAACGCAGATAGGGAACACGTGAAAAAAGAGATGCGTTTTTCGTCTTCTTACATTTCGTTCGAAAATCAAAACTTTGCAATCTGTCCCACAATAATTCATATAATCTAACACCATACTTCCTGTCATTTCCATGTATTGCCGACTAAAGCAAATTGTATTTTTTTTTTATTCACGTTTCAGTAAAATTCAATGACTTAAATGCATAATCCACAAAAAGCCTGAGCAGAGGTCGAAATAATTCAAAAAATACGAACGAGGGAGTAGAACAAAAAAAAAAAAAAAGTTGCAAGAGAAAGGCAAAATGCCTCCGATACTATTTTTTTTATTAGCGAAGAAATGAAAAATGAGAATAGAGAAAAAAAACCTGATGAGAGGTCACCGATCATGAGATCATTCCAGCGCCAATTAGTTAACAAAATTGAATATCGTGTGTGACCTTTCCCAATAAAACAGCACACGCCTCGAATGCATTGTAAAAAAAAAAAAAAAAAAAAAAAATTCCTTAGAGCCCTGCCTTTAAACTAAATAGATTTTAATCTTTAGTAATAATGATGACTATCGATTTTCTTTTCTGAAATAAGAGCGACGACCGACCGTTCCGAAAAAAAAAAAAAGCTTTTAACGGTAACCAGTTTTGTTAATTCGGTACTCGACGGGTAAGATCAATGGTCTGTTTTAAAAATCGTAATCGATGCCCTTTGGTTGTGTTAGAAAATATGTATAAAATTGATGTCTGTGCTTCGGTCGTCCGAAAATGGAATCGTTTTCATTACGAGCAAAATTATATTTCAACTTGTTGCATGTGAGCAACAACAAGTCGCTGCAACTCGAAGGTGCATTTGAAAATTTGGAAAAGAAAGACACCTCGATGGGATTTCAGTGGTGAATATAAGTTGCTATTTCAAAGGCGACAGTCTCATCAAGCAGGAATTTCAAGACATGTTAGATCACGTTCTCAACCGATGGCCTACTACTTTCATCCGTCTAATGAAGCAGCTTCACGATCGTAATGTCAGGTCAGGTACTTTTCAACACTTGCACCAGAAAGAGACGTTTTTTAGAAACTACCAAATAAAATGTAGTGGAATCGAGTTGCTATATTCGTGTCAGGACAAGTGTGACTTCAGTAGTAGATGCGAAAGGATAGTCAGCTTACCGGAATAAGAGGAACTTTTTTTACATTCGCCCAGATAGAATTTTCAATCCATTAGATATCCACAGGATATCCAAATGCATGGGATATCCGTAGGACTATAAGGACGCTTTTTGGATCAGTGCGGTCATGGGTAAACCCAATGGACGCCCAATAAATATCCTCATGACGTCCTGAAGACGTGGATAGACTTTGCTATCTGGACGAGTTGCTGCAATACCCAGAGGTAGTGGACGACCTGAAAGGCTTTCCAGGGGGGACTTCAAAAGGCCCCTTAATAGATAAAAAATAAAAAAAGTACAAGATTTGGAAAATTTTCCAAGGGGAGAGTAAGACGCTTCTAGGGAACTAATAAATTTTCAAAGGGGTCAGGAAATATTCTAAGAGGTTATCCAAAAGGAGCTATTTTCCCATCTGCTATGGACCCGTTGGCCACTTAAGACGAACACTTTAGGAGGTAATTTCCAAATGGGTCCGTTACGAATGGAAAGTCCGCAATTAGTCAGAAAGTCTTAGCAGGGTTTGCCACCTTACAGATCTTCCATCCGACATGAACCGATAAATAATCGATATATCGAAAGGAAAATTATCGATATTTTTTTCGATAATGAGAAATTCTATACATACCGATAACTTTTTGTGCTAGAAATTGGGTCAATTCTAGAAGTTTTCAAATCATTAATTTCCCCATTTTCTGTGGACTCTGCTGTTGCCATTTTGACCAGTCACCTCTTAATTATAGCAATTTTATAGCTCTCTCAATTTTTTTTTATCGTTTTAATTGACTCGGGACTCAAGGTATACGTATTTGAGAATTAGTCGTCCGCCATCTTGAATTTTGACTTTAAGGTGACCTCTTTTTATTTTTAATTTTGAGTTTTTAACTCATTCAGGAGTATATTTTCCTTAATTAGGACTACCGTCTTACGGTTCGATCCTGGGGAAATCTGACTGTCTGTGGGTGTGTCGGTCTGTTCGCACCAAAAATTAATATTTAATTAATTTAATATTATTTAACTTTGAAAATTTCAAATAATATTTTGACTATATTTTTTTAAACTTTTGGCCTTTTTTAATAGTAAAATTAGACGACATGAACGAAAGCAAGGACTTAGAAAATTTCTTTTAAATTTTCAAGAAACATAACTTTTACAAGAAATTCAAAAGTTGCAAGGACCTAAATTTTTCTCAAAATTTTATTTAACTTTTTTTTAAATTTTCCCCGTTTTTTTTTAAATATCTTTTTTTTAAATATTCAAGAACTTATTAAGGTAAAAGCACCAATTACTGACCAGTCCATAAGCTAAACACGATTTCCTTTTATGGTATACGTGTTTAGCTTATGGACTGGTCAGTAATTGGTGTCTGGTCAATAATTGGTGCTTTTACCTTAATTTTAAATAAAATGTTCACTACATTTTTCAATTGTCATTTTTTTTAGTTAAAAATATGAGCTGAAGCAGTGTTTCAATATTAAAATTTTAACTTTGAAGACTATAATTAAAATTTTGTTTAATTTTTTTCAACCTTTGACCTTTTTTTATCAAAAATTTTAAGTTTTTTTCGTGCCAGAAAAAAAAATTATATTTTTATTAAAAAATTCGATTTTTTTGGCCGAAAACGAGCAAATTCCTTCAAATTTTTAAATCGTTTCATTGTTTAAATTTAGCAATATTAAGGACAGTAGTACTCCAAAGGCGTAGTCCTACGTAGGGACTCCCATATCCCAGTCTGATTTTTTGAACTAAAAATTAAGTATTACTGATTTAGACCACTACATCGATATATCGATCATTTTTGGCGACATATCGACATATAGTTGTTGGAAATTTCAAATATCGATATATTTCAAACATATCGCCATCCCTAGTCTGATTCGAAGACACATTATCCTGCCATCAAAGTCAAGGTTTCCCTGGAAGTCGAGGAATTGCGAGTCCTATCGCAAAATATTTTACAAGTGTATTCGTGACAGGTCACCCATTGCCTTAAGATTTTTCTAAGAAGAAAAATTAACAAAATATCTGGGACATCAGCTTTTATCATCACTGGCGTTACACAAACACAAGGAAATCCATTCCTTAATTTTCTCAATTTTTTCTTTAAATCTAAACCTTTTAATTCTAAGCCTATTATATCGATGATCCCTTAAAATCCTTCAAAATTTAAAGCCACTCATATATTTATCAAATAATAAAAAATAAAATAAAAAAATTGATAATAATGTAGCCTTCGACGATAATGTTTTTATTTCCATCTTTTAATTTCGTGTGATAACCAAATTTAAAATAGCTAAATCATTTCTGATATCATTATCGGAACGCGTTTGCAAGGCTAAAAAAAAAAAAAAAAAATCCCTTAATTACACTTTTCACGGCAGGGACGATCAATGAAAAAAATTAAATAATTATTAGGTATCCGCGATGAGCGCTTTCTAAAAATCGATTACTTCCGTCAAAAAAAAAAAAAAAAAAACATCCACAAACACACGGTAAATAATCATTTTCATCGAATAGAGCTTACCTATTTATTTATATTGTCAAAAAAAAAAAAAAAAAAAAAATATGTAATTTTATTTTCTTCTTTAATTTTTCGAATTGACCTAAATACACGGTACTTTAGATTACAATCGTTGATATGGAAACGCCACACTGATAATATTCTTTTATAATTGGCTTTTCAAGAACTTTCGGTAAACGGATTAGGTGAAAATTTCCCAAACAAGTTAAAGTCGAATGAGTTTTTGGAAGCCGTATTTTAAAAACGGGAGGGAAAAAAAGGGAAATGGAAAACCGAAATAATGAAGCATTTCTGTTTAGGCTGGTCGAATAGCTAATTTAAAAAAAAAAAAAAACGAATTTTTTTTAAAAGTTGATTATGATGTCAAAAAAAAAATTATGTCGCGTGATCGATTTTTTCTAAAAAAAAAAAAAAAATTCAAGTACGAAAAAATATGATCACATGTTGATATTTACCAAGTTTTTTTTTTTTTTTCGATTCGACCTAATTGTCGGAATTTTTGGTGACCTGCTTTTTATTTTTTTGAATGAAACAATAGGTAGAACGTTCCTGTTAACTGTCGGAATTAATGAGTTGCTTTTTCATTACCGGAAGAGACTTTTTGTATGTAGGTTCTGAAGGTGTTTTTCCAGTGACCCGACTTGAGTTTCCATTGTTTGCAAAGATGAAGGGGCTGTACTTTTAAGGTGGCATACAAAAAAAAAAAAAAATAGAAAGTTGCAACTTATAAATAAACTCGAAATGACAATGAGACTTGAATGAAATTTTTACTTTCGGAAAAACAAAAAACATTTTCCACCACCACAGATTAAAAAACACAGTAATTAATTTCCTGTGTACTTTTTTTTTTTTTTTTTTTTTTTTTTTTGCCACCGGAATTATCTGATTACAAATTTTTTACCGGCACGCAATCTGATTTAAACAGGCGGCATTGGGTCATCATTGCCATTCCCAGACGGAAATAAGGGAGTATAAAAAAAAAAAAAAAAAAAAATCGCATCTTTTAAAAAATTTCTCAATTGCACAAGAGGGAGAGGGAAAATGCAAGAAAAAAATGCGATTTCATCTTTTTTTTTTTTTTTTTGTTCTTTTAAAATGTAACCAGGTCGTTTCCTCGGATGAGTCGTGTCTTCGACAAGGTTGACATTTTGCAAAAAATCGTGCCTAATAATTTTTACCTTTCAGAATAAGAAAAGAAAAGAAAAGAAAAAAGTAAATAAATTCTATGGACGTTGAACCATTAAATTCCCCTTTTTATTATCAAGAAAAACCAGTCGAAAAAAAAAATTTCGTGTAATGGATAAAAATAAATCGCCTAATGAAGAGGGTTCCAGGAAAATTATCTAGGCGATAAAACATATTTTAATGGCTTCTTTTCTGGTAAATTAAAAAAAAATACATAGTCTAGCCAAATATTTCCCTTTGAGATATCAAAGGAAACATTTTTTTTTTTTTTTTTTTTTTTTTTTTACAATCGAGGGAAAAAATTCTTTTCCTTTACGAAGCGTTTCTAATTTTCAAACTTCCTCGCTTACACGTTTGCACCACGTGCTGATTTATAAAAAAAAATATATCCTTTCGATAAGAAAGACCTTTAAGTTTCAATTACGATCTTAAATTCAGCTATTAATTGTTACTATAAAAAAAAGTTAGCCAAAATGGGGGAAAAAAAAATCCTTTTTATTGTCATTTTCCTCTGTCATATCACAACCTATTAACTTTACTGACTTGTAACAGTGCTGAACGAGATAAAACCCATTAAATATTAGATTAGATGAAGGTCATTTCATTTGAAAAAAAAAAAAATGATATCGCCAATCAATACCAGGTGTATTAACATTATTAATTTTTTTTTTTTTTTTTTTAAGAAAAACCAAAAGTTACTAATTGAATTACAAAACTTCGTCTGTTACAAACTTCTTCCCCCTAAAAAAAATTCATTTTTATCATCTACCCATTGTTTTATTTTAAGGCAACGACCTATGGCATTTTAAAAAAATATGCAATTTTAAGGTCAAATATACACGTGCTACTGCTGCACCTTATATCCTCTCCCAATGGACTTTATCGACTTCCTGCGCTATTCATAAATGGATGCAAAAACAACGAGACGAAAGGAAAGTGATTAGGTTTAGGGAAAGCTTTTTACATACTAATCAAAAATGTGACGTCACGATAAAAAATGAATGACATAAGTGCTTTTCGAAAAGAAAAAAAAAAGGAAAAGGCCACTTAATTAGAGAAAAAAAATAAGTTTCAAATGATAATAAATTATCGAAATCTAATCAGCTGGCAAAATTCAAAATTCTAAGAATTTTTAAGATCCCCGGGTTTGAAGGGTATTTTGAAGTGCATGAAGTCACACCAAATAATGTATCAAAATAGAAAGCGAAAATAATGATTACATTGTAAAACTTTTTTGTTTTTTTGTATTCATCTTCTTAGATCATCTTGGGATTCCTTTTTCTTACACGTGAGGCTTGGGATCGCCATTTTAACTGAAATTGTAAGCTTATATACATTTTTACAAAATTTTAATAAGAATTAGCAATTTTTTGGTAAGCGTTCCCTTTAAAAAAATTTGGAAAAATATTTTCCAAAAATTTTCCAGAATTCGGTCGCTGAAATGAAAACTTTCACATTTCAGATATTTGGAAATCCATAAAAAAATAATTCCCCAAAATGATTCTTTTTAAGAGCATGTTTCATCTTACGATTCCTATCTCCCATAAGTTAAGCATAGAATTTCTATTAACCGTAAAATCGTAAGATGACATCGGTTTTTAACTTGTGGGTATTCAAAACATTCCGCGCCAATTTTTTTAAAATATTTTTTCATAACTTATCGATCGGAAGAGCCCTTTCCCATCGATGTAAAGCCGGAGGGAAAGCTGTTTTCCCGTTATGGAACTCGCCATGTTCTTTGAACTTGTGAACAAAGAAATGAGATTTTTTTTAAAGAAAAAAAATCACTTGAAAACTTATTTTTATTTGTTATAAAAAAATACCTTGTTATTCCAGGATGGCAAATAAATCATCCCTTCTCGGTTTCCTGAAAATGAAAACCTCGACGGGAAAATTCATTTTCCACCCTAGGTTAACAATATACTATTCCAAAAATTCTTCAGAATTTGGTCGCTGAAATGAAAACTTTCACATTTCGGATATTTGGGAATCCATAAAAAAATAATTCCCCAAAATCATTCTTTTCCAAGAGCATATTTCATCTTACGATTCCTTTCTCCCATAAGTAAAGCATAGAATTCCTATTACCTGCAAAATCGTAAGTTGACATAGGTTTTTAACTTAAAAGTATCGCGCCAATTTTTAAAAAAATATTTTTCTTGTATAATTTAATAAATTAATATGCACCTTTTTTTCTCAATCCTGGAAAAAAAATTCCCACAGTTCAAGGTCTAAATATTTTAAAAGTGCAGTGAATTTTCATTATTTTCATTCTTTCCCAAAGCTCGTAAGTGATAAAAAAAATGAATTACTTTTTTTTTTTTTTTTTTTTTTTTGTACATTTCAATCCCTAACATCTTAACCAGTAAAACAAAATTTTGAGTAATGAACAGATAATTTCCAAGAGAAAATAATAAGAAATTTTTATTTTCTTTAATAAAATAAAAAGTTATGAAGAAGAAAAAAAAAAAAAAACTATCTAATCTCAGCCTCGCCTGACCCCAGAAGACTTCACGGTAACTTACTATTTTTTTTCCTCGTATTTGGAATGATTATTTTTTTTTTTTTTCCCTTCTGTCATGACGGCGCGGAATCAGGTTAAATTCGATAAGTGAAATCGATAGGCTTTACCTATATTTACAATTATCTGTATACATATGCATCGCATACCAGACTTTTTTTTTTTTTTCGTCGCTATAGGGTGTGCGGTTATTACGGGATATCAAACTAGCCTTGGGCAAAAACAAAAAGAGAAAAAAAAATTCTGTTTTGATGTATTATGTGACCACTAATATTGACTTCGCATTAGGAGGAGAGAGACCGATTGCAAATTATAAAAGCTAAATTGTTCTAATGTTCTTTCATGGCTTGGCAAACGATCGGGTTATTAGAAAAAAAAAAAAAAATAAAAAATAAAACCATTCACGATTAATGCAAAGAATAACGATTTTTGCGGTTATTAAAAAAATATATTAGTATTCTATTCCAAGCTTGATTCGTATCGTTCAAGGGGGTGACTTTGCCATCGACCGTTATTATGAAAAATCTGAAATTTTTTTTTTGGTGATATTGATTGCTTACAACCCTGCTTAAAGTGCTACAAAATTTAATAATCAAAAAAAAATTTATCAAATTTTGTTGATCAATTTGGAAGGAAGCTAAACGACAAAGACACCGATTCCTTTATTTCCTAAATTTTTGCACAAAAAAAATCCACCCACATTTTTTACGTCCTCTTTAGTTTTGCCAAATTAGCTCCTGATGTTGCGTAAAAAAAAAAAAAACTTTCTACTTTTTGTCACGTGCCGAAACGAACCTCACAAGCAGGGATGACGACAGGTGGGCCAAGCATGATTTATGAGAAAAAAAAATCCCTCGTTAAATTCAAAAACCCCTCATTAAGCAACATTTAATTTTTTTTTTTTTTTTTTTTTTTGCATTCTTGTTATTATTTTTTCAAATATTATAATCAATATTGCAACAAGTTTATAAAAGTACAAAATTTTGATTCATACAACAAACAAACGTTAAATAAAAGTTAAATAAACATTGAGTAATATCAGAAAAAATTTTACTGTAACAATTTCAGATATTTAGAACGAATCGATTTTTTTTTTCTTTTTTAACCCCATCCTAATTACAAGCATAAGGCAGGAGAAAACAAAAACCGTCATTTTGCTCTAAATGTTAAGTGACAGTTATTGAAAAATAACACCGTAGTATACTAGTGCGGTACGTCATACAATAAAAATGACATGACATTGTTTAAATGCTTTCGGTATCATATCCAATCGATGGCCTAATTTCATTTCAAGGCAAGTCGTAGAAAGACTTACATAATCGCAAAAGCTTTCCCTTTTTTTTTTTTTTTTTTTTTTAGGGCGACTTTGAATAATTGATACCTATATCTATCTGCTTAGTGTTGATGTTAGTTGCCGTAGTTACATATTGATTTCGACTTCAATTTGACTTACATCGCGAAAATAAGTTTTCCAATTAAATTTTTTTTTTCAAATATTTATTAAACCCCTTTCGTTTTTAAGATTTCGGTAACAAAAAAAAAAAAAAATTTAATTTAATTGTCCCTTATAAGGGTCTCGTGTCCGACCCAGCATAACTCATCCTTAAGCGTACTTAAAAACCATTTTTCTTATTAGTCCATTAATTTTATTTTTTTCGATATTTTTATCTACTAAATTTTCGCTTTTTATTGTAATTGTACTTAGCGTAATTCTTTTCTTTTCATTTTTTTTACTTTTTAAAATCTGAAAGCGCCATGATTGCATTCGATTGACAGTGATGCGGGTAATTTATCGGCCATTGACGGATATAAAAACCTCATGCTGGCTGTCTCCCGGTTTCTTTTCATTTTTCTTTTCCGTTTTTATCTAGTAAAAATGTAAGAGTTAAAAAGGCCCCCCCCCTCCCCTTCCCAAACTGAACATCACTTACAACTGATAAAATGCGATAATTTTTTTTAAATTCTGACCTTAGACCCAAATTTAATATCACCAATTTACACTTTCGCCCCCCACTTTTCTCTTGGAAAAAATCCTAAATCCGCCCCTGAGCCTAAATATTCCAGAAATCGTTTTTTCTTACATATTTTTATACCATTCCGCTAATTACAATTTTTTTGTTATCGGGATTTTAGACCCTGAGTTAGCTTCTTGTGAGTCATTTGAGGATTGTTTACTTGAAATTGTGAAAGATATGATTCACTGTTGTTTTTCTTTTTTTTTTTTTTTATGAGGATGGCTTTTTCAAGGGGGGAAATAAACCCTGGTTTTTTTTTTCTTCGGTTTTTTCGGAATGAAAAAAAAATATGATGCGACTTGATGACAGTTCATAGACAGATTGTTTATTATTTACTTTAAGATCTAAAGGTCTTTGCTCTCTTCTTGTCTGAGTCGATTCAATTTTCAAGATTTAGGGGTTTTGACTAGATTGTAAATAAAAAGTTTTTCCTTTGTTCGCTACAAAATCTGTGAAAAAAGTCTATTACACAAATCGAGGAAAATTCCTCCTCCTCTGCCCCCTTAGAAAAAATTGACAATTTTTTTATTTCATTTACTTTAAAATTTTTTCTCCTTATGGGATCTAAAAACCTCCAAGGGGGTTAGCTGACCCCCAGAAATATTGCCCTCAATTCGAAATTGAAATTAAAATTTTTAATAAAATATTACCAAATGCTTTTACAATTGAATCTCTGATTGTAATTTTAAACATTTGTTTTACAGATTTCCTAATTTACTTCATTTTCAGCAATCGCAGCTAAAAGTTTATATTCACTGATTTAAAAAAAATAAATTGGCAGACAGCCTTAAAAACCTTGTAATTAGCCTTAAGTTGAGGAAATCCAGCTTCATTAAAAATTTTTATTCTGTGATGCAAGTAAATTAAGAATAACGATAACTACATCCTTAGTCAAAAACAAGACACCAGTTTTTCCTTTATACTTTTTTTTTTTATTTAAAGAATTAGCGAAACAATTTCCTGATGAGTCAAAATTCCACAAAAAAATCTGAACCCAAACGTTCATTTAAAAAGAAAAATCTTGTTAACAATAAACATTGCTCTACTAAGAAAAAAAATGTCAAAGGTCACTTCAAATTAGTAGACCATTAAAACAGACTAGACAGTTACTGGCCTAAACAATGCAGTTCTCTTTCTCTTCCTTTCTTCTTTCATTTTAATTTAAAAATCCCTTGTTAAATTTTTCGTCAAATAGATAATTTAAACAATTTCAGCCATCATGATGTAATCCATTTAAAAGAGCAAACATACGGTAAAGAAAAGTTGTTGAACTTTACAAATTATCCTGCAGAAGACCGTAAACGTAAATGTACCTAGGTCAATTCTGACTGATTCTTATGTAAACCGAAATTTGCAAGGGACATCAAAATTCCAAAGTTTCTTTTAACTTTTGGCCTTGACCTTATGGTAGGTTACCAAATTCCGATTATACATTCTCATTTAAATAATTGTATCAATCACATGCATCAAGTACCTATTATATTTTAAACTTCCCAGGAAATGGAATAAATGACTTTCATTGATGGAAAGAAAAAAGCAACCCTTGACTTCATACCTCAATAACAGATCATCACCACAAAAAAAAAAAAAAAAAAAAAATCATGATTCAAAGCCATAAGTCATGACTCAAAATGCTTTAAACCACTTAAGAGATAGTAGGCTACAAAAGATCAACTTTCACATGTGCAGCAGGATACTTCAGTTTTCCTCATTGGTACTTTGACTCCAGATTGTTATAGAAAAAATGTAAAAAATGTAAAAAGGGTTTGAAATAGTAAAAATCCTTTCCATTTTATTTGCAAGCTATGAATATATGACCAAACTCTGACTACAGTATTTTTTTAGCAATCAACTTTCACTCCTTTAAAAGATATGCAAAATCCTTAGCAATCCGTTTCCAAAAAAAAAAAATTCAAAATTTGCATTGAAAATAGAGAAAAATATTTTTAACTTACCGGATCCAAATCAGAATCCCAAACAAGATCGTTGGCGCCTATCTCGTATAAAGTTTTGTCCACAGCATATGTCTCCATGATTTCAGGGTTTTTCCTCCAGAAATTCCAAAAAAAATAATCCTTTCACGATTTCAACTATGTAATCAACCTTACTGATTCACGAAAAAAACCATAAACATAACGGTATTAGTTCAGAAAATATTTAAAAAAAAAAAAAAAACCACGCCGGTTTTAGGGGCGTATTCCACACGCCCCACTAAAAGACGGACACTATATAGTTTTTGAAAAAAAAAAGAAACACTTAACGAAATTTTATGAACAGATCACTCACACTTGTATCACTTTATACGGTGAATCTGCACATTTAGGAAATATTAAATCGAAATATATAATCCGTTATAAACCTGGAAATCACAAACAGATTTTTTTTAATTTTTTTGATTGCGAAAAAAAAGAGCACGCGGTTCGAACACCTGTTGACTTTGCTCTGTGTTATGAATGCTTCGTCTGTTTACAATCACCGGCAAAGCGACTGCTCAACTGAGTTGTGCGCATGTGCAGCATTTTATCCTTTAAGAAATTGAATACTGCAGAAACCATTATCCATTTAAAATTTTTTTGGAGGATGTATTGACCAAGACAAAAAGGGCAGTTGAGAATTGGGAATAGAAAAAATAAGGGGATCATCAGTCATTCTTTTTGTAAGGCAATTTGAGAACTAGCCTGTAATTTTTTTTTTTTTTTTTTTTTATGAATGTAATCTCTCTATCTTTTTTACTAAAAGGTTCCACTTGCGAGCCTTCTGGGCCCCTCCAAACTTTCATATAGGTTACAGAACTGTATAAAGAGGTGGAAAAAAACAAGGTTCTTATCAAACAAAAAAAATGCCACGAAAAGGT
Organism: Liposcelis bostrychophila; assembly: GCA_037577465.1. Taxonomy (NCBI): domain Eukaryota; kingdom Metazoa; phylum Arthropoda; class Insecta; order Psocodea; family Liposcelididae; genus Liposcelis; species Liposcelis bostrychophila. Next base: position 19,677,348 of record CM075211.1, on the reverse strand, counting down.
TTTAATTTTTAAAATATTTTAAGGTCAGAATCAGTGTTTCAAAAAAGATTCCTATGGGCTAAGAATAAGAAACACAAACTTGGTATGAACCTTTGTTTAGCAAAATACAAACTAATAGCAACAGCCATGATTACTTAATGGATGACGTCGCCACTTAAATGGCGTCCCATAAGTAACAATGAAAAATAAAAATGTAATTGTGTCTTTGGAAAAGATATCAGACAAACAGTCATAGCTCCAAGATCTCTGCCGAAAGAATTCAGATTACTTTATAGTACGACTTCATTTCAACAAATTTCCAAAAATCATACTTTTTAGCTTACGACGATATTAATGTCATATTAAGTTGAATTTTTTTCATAAACATTTTAGTGATGTACAAGTAATTTTGCTAAAACATTTCGAACACCAATAGTTGAAACAAATTGTAACAGAACATGCTTCATATCTATTAATGGCCGTAATCAAATGGAACAAGGTCACAAACCTAAAGCTTAAAAGCCTGAAAGGTCATAGGCCTTCCGTAATCTTTGGACTCCGATCTCTGTAGGGGGCTAAGTCATCAATAACTAGACCAATAATTCTGGCCTGTTTTAGCTGTAATTGAACGCTGTATGACTGAAAATCAGCTAAAATCCCTTTTGGTTTGACTATAAATGATTAATAATAAGGTCAGGGACTTTTGACTTAATAATGAACCGTAAATTCGCATAAATGTTTATCATTAACCAAATCATTTTTTTAAAAAAAATATAGTGTAAACGATGAATCATCATTAATTAAATTAATTTATTTACTAAACTATATACTAAATAATTATTAAAGCTTATTGTTACTTACAAAATATACAAAATAAGGCACAATCAAATTCGGGTAAAACCTAAAGTCACACAAACTGATAACCATAACCCCAAAAAATATAATAATGACAAACAAACAAAAAAAAACAGCAAAAGGGCGCGCGGAGAAACCAAAACCTTCCGCCATTTTTTTCGGCAATCACCAGGTTTGAAACCTCCAGTGACTTTATTGCGCATGCTTAAACAAAAGAAAGTCGGTTACAATTTGTTATTGTCGGCTTCTTAAAGTAAAAAACTATCTCAATCAGTCACTGGATTACTTTATTTTATTTATCTTATAGAATCAATTTTTTGCTCAAGTAAATATCGATTTGCAAGGAGATTATTCATTCAATTGACTTAAGCGATTAAATTCTCAGGTAAACGATAATCTGCAATGGTTAAATTTCATGACAACAATAAAGATAACCATGCAAAAATTGTTTTCGTTTCTTTTTGTTTATAGGTATTTAAAAAAAAAAAAAAACCTGTTGCAATGCCCGTAAATCAAAAATCGAAAAACCATATAACGACATTTATCGAAGCAATGCAAACGTTATCGGATGAAAAATTTAACTCACTAACAAGATCGAGTCTTAAATCCTCGAAAAGAACGGTCCACGAAAAGATCGAAAAATACTTACGGAAAGCTTTAAGGAGTGTGTTATTTGACATGTCTCAGATTAAAATTACAAAGCTGACTAACGAGATTATCGAAAAACTTTTCGAATCGCAGAAAAATTTTGATCGTTTGCTCGAGGAGGAGTGTTATCATTTGTCGAGGTTGATGCCGTTTTTGCAAAATGATCAAATTAAAGGCACCGCGTTAGAAAATGCAGGTTTTAAAACGATTTGCGGAGAATTGGATAGGTGAGCTGCTATAAAATTTGTAGTTAGGTAACAGTATCCATGAGATGTCCGTTGTCCGTTGCCTTACTATATGCTTTTTTGGAATGCCAAAGCAAGAGTTGTATCGCGGTCGACAAGATAAATGTGGTCGAAGAGGATGGTGCAGTGCAGCCAAACTTAAGAGGCGCCATTTTATCCTAGTGAGAAGAGAGGGGGTTTATAAACCAAAATCATTTTTTTTTTAAATTATGCACCCTTAATGGAGCATTCTCCAAAAATTTTGTTTATATAAAAGTAATAAGGTCAAGTATTTTTAAAATTAAATCAAAGCCAGTTTTAACAGGTTTCAGTTTAGAAAACTTTATATTTTTGGTGTCCCTAAGGGCGTTTATGTTTTCAATCAAATTGATATTTCGTAATAAAAACAATATTATTCACACTTATTTTTTAATTTTCTTTTTTTTTTAGGAAGGCTTTAATTGAAAGATACACGTTAAATGAAGTAACAATTCCTGATCAGATACCGAAGGAAGCTAAGAATCAAAAGGTCGGATGGAACGAAAGAGTCACCGTGTTCGAATTAGAAGAAAAATCATCAATGAAAGGCTTCCAAGGTTTCGAAGAAGCTGACGTTACCGGAGGCTTGGAAGAATTGGAAGATTTCCTGAGCTCAGGAAAAAGTATAGGTCACGATCTTCAACGAGAATTAAAGAGTGGCAGTAAAAATCTATCAGAAAACGAAGCTTTGAACGATAAGGTCGATGATAACAAAGCAAATGAAGCTGAATCTTCCTTTTCTTTTATAAGTTCTAATAATTCATTCGAATTTGACGACGATCCTGAAGTAGAGGAAGACTCGAATCCTCAGAAAGATTCCATCACAGGATTCCAAGGCTTTGATCCCGAAGATTTTACAAACTTTGATGATGAAAATTCAGATCATGAAGAGCCACCTACGGAATCAGAAAATATTGATAGTTCATCAGCGTTTAAAGGTTTTGAGCCCGAAGATGTAGATCTTGAAATTCCGGGTGATTCTTTGGAAAAGACGGATGGTTCATCGACTTTTGAAGGTTTTGATCCTAAAGCGAGTCCTCAAAAGTCATCAACGTCTTTGGAAAAAATTGATGGTTCATCAGCACCTGATGATTTTGATCCTGAAGGAGCAAGTCCTAAAAAATCAACAACGCCTTTGGAAAAAATTGACGGTTCATCAGAAATTAAAGGCTTTGACCCTCAAGATACTGCGCAAAACTTAGAAATTAATTCCAGTAAAGAAAATCCATCTGAACAATCATCAGTCGAAGAAGATGAAGACGAAATATCCACCTTGGAATTTAGACGGGAAATGTATTCGAAAGCACCGGAAGAAAATTTCTTGTTCGGTCAGCGCCAATCCGACGATGAAGAAATTCCAACTGCTCTGAGCATTCCGGACGATAGCAATTTCGAAGCAGTAACGGAAAATCCTGCAGAATCTAATCCGAAAAAACGAAAATGTTCCGAGACATCTCTGCAACTGATCCATCGCCATCCGCATCCGCCTTCTGATTTCCTCGAAAAAGGTGAAAAGAAATTCAAAGGTCAAGAATTTGAATCTGATGGATTTGAGTAAGTAAACGTAAAAATAATTACCCGTGAATTTTTTTTTTTTTTTTTTTTTAAATTTTTTTTTCTGCTTTTTCATTGACATGATTTTTTACTTACTAATCCTTCGTAATTAATGGAAATTCTTTTTCTTTTGTTTCTTTCAGGTCATCACCAAAGTCTAGGTAGAAAATTCCGCGAATGATTTCATGTGAAATGATGACTTCTTTTGTTACTTGAAAACGATGAAATGAAATAGATATTAATAGAAGAGAATTAAGTACATTACGTTATTTAACAACGGGAACACGATCTAATTCAGTATGCTGGTTTATGAAAAGAAATTTTAAAATAAGTAATTTGCAACGGTAGGCAATGTTCAGTTTAAAGTTTGTACCGTTTTAAAAATATTTAAATTTTTGCCAGTATAATTTTTGTTGAAAGATAAGATTCGTCGGATTTAAGATACGAAACATTAGAATTTAAATTTTGCCGCTTTAAAGTACATAAACAATTAATTTAAAGTCGATCGAATTTTTTCTTTATTTTTTCGCGAATTTTTGTCTGTGAAAAGGAAGTAATTTCAGCTAAGTTTATGGTTAATATTATTAATAATAATGTTGTGTAAACCATTTGCAATATCTCCAAATGTTTTTGAGCTTCTGCTTGAACTGTTTTTTAAATCAGCAAATTGAGTTTTTTTTTTCAAAATACACGATTTTGGGGGCTCAAAAAAATTTTTGTAGTTTATTAGGGATTAATCTAGACTAATTTAATAGAATTTTTTTTTTCATATGAAATAAAATGTACTCAAAGAAAAAGCAGTTCTTAACATTTCTGTAACAACCGTACTTTGATGTTCTGTTATTTAAAAAGTCAAAAGATTTTATATTTAAAAAAAATAAAAGTAAAATATTTAAAAATCATTTTAGTAATGTTTTTCTGTTACTTTCATTTACTAAGGTTCAAATACTTTTAAAAATCTAACTAAATAAAAGGATTTTAGAACGGCGTTTACCACGTGGTATGTGCAGTAACTAAATGAATTAGATTTGACAGCAGTATGCTTTCCTAATAAGTCCAATATTTATTTTTAAAAAAATAATTTTTTTTCTGTATGTTTCGTTTCGAATTACCATGAAAAATAAGAGGCAGTCCAAAATTCTGGACGATTTACCAATATTTTTTATAGTGTGCATTTCAGACTGTAACAAAAAACCAAATTAAAAACAAAAGAATTAGAATAAAATTAAAAATTAAGGTCCACTCAAAGCAAATTACATCAAACAGAGCCAGAAACCTTTGTCAGTAAAAAGCCGAACAGCTGTTTTTCATTTCCTAATTAATAATCAGGGTACTAGTTAAATGGTTTCATTTAAAACTTAAAATTTTTTTGAGAACTTTGAAGATTTATCTGATAAAACTTTTCATGAAAGCTTTTTCTGTATGCTAAGCTATAGTCAACTTTTGTTTTCAATCAAATTGTATTTTGAAAATAGTTTTACATCTTCTCTTTAAAAAGATGAAATACAATTTCAGTCCTCAACCCTTTTTTTAACAAAATACCTCCTTTGAAAATTACAAATTATATTTTCTAGAAAAATTGGGAAATAAATTACCCGAAAAATTTTCAATTTTTGCATAACATATCCACCTAGATGGGAAGAGAATCGCTTTAGTTTTTAACATTTTAAGTTTTGTTCCAAAAAAATAAGACAAACTAAGATTATTAACAAGAAAAAATTTACTGGCTCTTAATCTTAAACTCTTTAAAAAAAAACTTATTTTTCTTAGTCTAGTACAGTTTAAAAATATTGTTCTAGAGCTTAGTCTTACGGACTAACGGACTATATCACGTCCTGTATCTTACAACATTGAATTCAAAATTAATTTTAAAAAAACGTACGATCGGATTTTAGCTGGTAAAATTTAAATTTTTACTCCTCCTAAATTCCTAAGAAAATAGTTTTCTTCACAATAAATGATTAAGATTAGCCAATTTGATTGAAAAAAAATCAGACTGGGATATGGGGGCATATCCCTACGTAGGACTACGTCTTTGAGGTACATTCCTAATATTGCTAAAACAATAAAACGATTTAAAAATTTTAAGGCGTTTTTTTCTGCTCGTTTTTGGCCAGAAAATTCAAATTTTTTAATAAAAATATAATTTTTTTCCCTGACACGAAAAAACTTGAAATTTTTGATAAAAAATTTCAAACGTTGAAAAAAATTAGTCAAAATTTTAATTAAAGTCTTCAAAGTTAAAATTTTAATATTAAAACATTTCTTTAGCTCATATTTTGGGCTAAATGAAAAAGGACAAAATTAAAAAATGTAGTGAACATTTTATTTAAAATCTCTAAGTTCTTGTTTTTGTTCACATAGTCGATTTTAATATTTAAAAAAAGTTACCTAAATAAAATTTCAAGAAATTTTTAAGTCCTTGCTTTCGTTCATGTCGTCTAATTTTACTATTAAAAACGGTCAAAAATTAAAAAAAAAATCTTAATATTATTTAAAATTTTCGAAGTTAAAATTTTAATATTAAAATAATTAAACATTAATTTTTGGTGCGAACAGTGCGACACCCGGAGAGACAGATTTCCCCAACACCGAGCTCCAAGACATCGTCCTACGTCAAAAATTGGCCCAAATGACTACCGGTATTATACACTGTATCCGGATTTTTTTTTTCTGTTTCTACAAAAAAGAATCAGAGAACAAAAATTTGCTTTTCTGACATTATATTTCATCAATATTATTATTATTTATTTTTTTAATAGGTAAAACCTCGTTTATTTTGGCAGAATTTCAAAATACAAATAATGAGGAAAAATCGTAATAATAACAAACACTGGTTTATTAAAAAACGAGGTTAATAAACTTTCAGAAGGAAAACAAATTAGAAATTGGAAAAAAATGATTCGTATATGACCTATTTTTAACATCAGAGAAGTCTTTTCTCAAAGGCTATTGTATGGTCCCTGATCTGTTAATTATAGACTTATAGATACGGGGGTTCATTTTGTAATTGGTCTCGATACCAGTAATCCGATTCTAAAGAGTAAAAGTCAAATCAATTTCAGGTACCTTACAGAGGATCATTACAGAACGAACAACCATATTTTTAAACTTTGTTTTCCTATTTAAAAAAAAAAAAAAAAAAAAAAAAAACAATTCTGCGACTTTTTACAATGTAGCTTCCTTCGTAATGTACAAGGAACTATTTTTTTTTTCTGAAGTGTAGCACATACTTTCAGTTACATAAACTGTTTACCAACGTCAAGAGAGCAGACGTAAAATTTTATATAATGCAAGCAGAATTTCTCCGATGCAGTAACGAGTCCTTGAACGGTCCACTTTATACGTTCATCGCCAAATACCATCTTGTTAACAAGCTTCAATTATTTAGCAGATTCTAGAACAAAAGAAAATAAAAAAAATTTAGTCACAATGAAATGGAAAAAACCCGAAATAACGGGCGAAAATATATAAAAAAAAATTGCACGAAAAAAGATGCATTCATTTGATCAACCGGTGGTTTAAATTACGCCACTCAGCAATAATATTTTTTTTTCCAACAATGCAGCATTTCTTTCTGCTTTCAATTATGGGTAATCACTGAATTAAAATATTGTAAAATAAAACAAAATACAATTCGTGCAAAATAAGGTGCTTTTTTTAAAAAAATATATACCATGTGTTATTAAGAGAAACATTTTTAGGGTAAATATACGAAAATTTCTCTAATTAAAAAAACGTAGCATCAAATTTCTTTTAAAAGAAATTTGTAAATGAAAATTTAAAAAGCAGAAAAAATGGGCAAGGAGAAGAAGTTTATTTTTAAACTATTAAAAAAATTATTGAAATTTAAAAAAAAATTGGGGGTTTGATTGAACTGAGTTTTTAACGATGATGCATTCATGTGCATTCTTATTGCATGTGATGGATCATTTAAAAGAGGAAAAGAATCAATTATTTAGCTTGTGACTAGTCTAACAGGAATTCTTGTAAGATAGTCGCCCTGGTACACCTTCGGTATTGATCATGACCTTGCCTCTTCGATAGTTAAAAGTATTCTCTATCTATTTATATAACTTTTTTGTTTTATTTTTAAGAATAAACCGTTAATTAATTGTTTGAACGAATGTATGGATTAAGCCAATCTAATTGCAATTAATTTAATTTAATTAATTCAGCTTAACCAATCTCAGCTAAATTAAGCTTAAGAAAAATCATTTCGATTTTGGTCAATTTTAAATATTATTAATTAAACACACACAAAGCATGTTTTTCTTCCAAAAATATGGACAGGCCTCATCTGATAAAATTTAGTTAGTTTGGACTTCCTGAATTTCAACCTGTCAAAAAATTATCAAAATTAAGTGAAAAACTAGTTTTTTTTTTCCATGCCGAAATTTTGCGAAAAATAAAGAAAAACTAGTCAAGGATGATAGCAGCGTAAGCTACTGGAGGTCGATTTCCTGAGAGTGAGAGCTTTTTTTTCTTGTTTTTTTTTTTCCGATGCAAAAACTTGCACCTTTTAGATTTTGCTTAGTTTGTGCAACACTTTTCTATTGCGCGGGTAACGGAAAAAAATCTGACGTTACCCTAAGAATAATAATTTTCCTGATTTTTTTTCATTTTTTTTTTTTTTCGATGTAGTATCTGACACGGTTAAGATTTTACTTAGTTCGTATCACCGTTTTCAGTTGCTCGGATAAAGACAAAAAAAAAAAGGTGAAAACTTTTCTGAAATTTTTTAAAAAATTTGCTACGATTTGAAGTGCTGCCTTTTAAATATTTTTCAAAAAAAAAAAAATTTAAAAAATGTTTTTGATGTAATTATTTTGAAAAAACGAAATTTCTCCTTAAAATGTTCTTGAAAAGTTTTGTGTTCCTCAATTTCGTGTTGAGTGTCGGTTACTGTGGACAAGTGCAACCGGAATTTTTTTGCGAAAAATTACATTCGAACGACGAAGAAATCTACAAAAAATTAAAAGACTTCGCCACGCAAAATTTAACGGATTACGCTGAAATTCACCGACTCATTCAATGCGAAGGCGTCAGCAAAAAATTTTCATTCGATGATTATTTATCGGAATTCGAAGGGATCGCCTCGATTTTGGAGCCGGCGGCTAAAAAAATTACAAATCAAAAATGCCGTTCGCAATTAAACCGTTTCATAACGGGTTTGAGGAATTCTTCGTTATGGGCAGTTCAAAGTAAGATTTTTAAGAATTTTAACGGAATTCAATTACCTTTTAATTTTTTTTTTTTTTTTGCTTTTTTTTTCTTTCTGTAGTGTTCGATGCATCTACGAAAATCCCTCAAGGATTGCTCCATGCAGAAACGTTTCAACTGGGGAATTATGACGAATGCCTCGAAATCGACCTGAAAACAGAAAATGAAAATGTTCAAGGGAAATATTGTTTGGCTCATTTACAAATTATTCCGACTCAAAGGAAATATCCGAGATTTTACGAGGAAAACCCTCGGGATCCTTTTTCCTTGAGTTACGATTCAAACGAGCCGGCGTTGGAAAAATTTTTGGTAAAGTATTAAAAAAAAAAAAAAAAAATATAACAAAACGGAAAACTGGAAGTAATGTTTCACTGTTACATTTTAGATTCCCGGTATCACAACGAGGTTAAGGAAAGACTTATACAGGTCGGCGATATGCGTTCCTAATAAATGTACAAATTTTGACGTGCAAGAGGGTTTGCAATATTTGTATAATAATGTGGCAGAAAAATACGGATTTAATGTTCATGTTTTTGTTCCTCCTGATGTGTGCAGCGTGAAAGAAGCCGCAAAATACTCACCTCAGGGAAATATTTTATTGTAAGTAGAGAAAAATTTTCATAACGTTGAACTAGGCTTGCAGCCAGTCTAAGACATTAAAGGGGCTTTTTGGATATTCCGTAAAGCCCGAAGGGGGAAGGGGGTCGAGATTTGTCTTACGGAATATTTTGTGTTCAAATTATTCGATTTACTTCAGCCACATAAAAAATTTTTCTCAGGTTTTTTCAAAAAAAATTTTCCCCTACTACGAGGGGTATCCGGAAAGTAATGTCCAAAGGTGAATAACTTTTGCTGGCACGATAGTAAATTTTTTTCAATTTTACCATCTTAATATACATTTAATCTAGTGCTAGAAAATATGTGGGTTGTTTTTTGACGTAGAACTACGTCTTGGGGCTCGGTCCTGGGGAAATTTGTCTGTCCGGGTGTCGCACTGTTCGCATCAAAATTTAATATTTAATCATTTTAAGAGAAGGCTTCAGATATTTATTTAAATATACCAAAATAAATTTCCCTGGCCTAAAAATTTTTTTTGGAGATACAAATTAAAAATCTGACTTCGTAGCGAACTTCATAGTGATACTGGTATCTTTCCTTCAAAAGCCAGATTTTTAATTTGTATCTCCAAAAAAAAGTTTTACGCCTGGGAAATTTATTTTGGTATATTTAAATAAATATCTGAAGCCTTCTCTTAACAATAAAATTTTAACTTCGAAAATTTTAAATAATATTTTGACTATTTTTTTAAACTTTTGGCCTTTTTTAATAGTAAAATAAGACTACATGAACGAAAGCAAGGACTTCAAAATTTCTTGCAATTTTATTTAACTTTTTTTTTAAATTTTCGCCATTTTTTTAAAATATATTTTTTTTTAAAATATTAAAATTAGACTACAAGAAAACAAGAGCTTAGAAATTTTAAATAAACCGTTCACTACATTTTATAATTTTGTCCTTTTTCGTTTAGCCAAGAATATGAGCCAAAGCAATGTTTTAATATTAAAATTTTAACTTTGAAGACTTTAATTAAAATTTTGACAAATTTTTTTCAACATTTTTTATCAAAAATTTCAAGTTTTTTTCTTGCCAGGAAAAAATTATATTTTTATCAAAAAAATTCAAACTTTTCGACATACAAAGATGTAGTCCTGCGTAGGAATATGACCCCATATCCCAGTCTGATTTTTTGAAAAAATTTCACCGAGTTATGAGCGTTAAAAGGGGTATAGAATTTTTTTTTTTTTCGTCCGATTTTAAATGTTCGCTACGTTGGTTCTGCAAATAAAAACGTTTTGTGAAATTGCAGCCAAAAATTGTTGGGAAAAATTTATGAAACCGTGGGCCACTTTAAAGTAGTATGATCATTCTGCAGTAAGTATGATCCATTTTGGATGGAAAATCGTATGAGAAAGCTTCGAAGCTCAAAAATACTGACTTATTGGAAATATTGAAGGCTTCAACCAATAAAGCTAAAAGTTAAAGCTTTGATGTTAATCATTGTTTTTAAGGCTGGTATTTACTACGAAATGACTATCATGAAATTTCGAGTTTGTAAAATTTTTGAATTTTGGGAAGAAAAAAGCGTTGCAGGCGCCGGCGTCGACGCCGGCCGCGGCCAGTAAAAAACTCTGCTGGTGCTGGCGCCAGCACCGGTTTTTTACGTACGGTGTGACGCCAGCGCCGGCGATTGAAAATCTTTTTAAAAAATAATTTTTAGAGTTTCATTAATTTTTTTAAAATAACCTCTTTCCGTTCTAGTTTTTTTATTTTTTTTACTTTTAGATTAATTGCACAGTCAAAAATTTTGTTCAGGATAGGGAATTAGTTCAATACTCGGTATTCATTGATTCATAATTTTTGATTTTTTAAATGTTTATTTCAATTGAATTTTAAAGTCTTTTCTTTCCCCTCAGCTTTTTTGCTCTTAAAAAATAAATAAATTTTTTTAAGTTCAAAACGTGATTTTTTTTAAACTGATGTAACGCTTTGTTGCTTTTTTTTGCGAAATAAAATAAATTAAAAATTTCCCCTGCGCCGACATCGACGCCAAGGCCGGCGCTGGCGCCAATTTTTTTAATATTGTGGCGCTGCCGCCGATTTTTTTTTCTGAAAATTTTGGTGCCGGTGCTGGCGCTGGCGCCTTTTAATGTTTACCGGCTTCGGAGCCCTGCTTTGCAGCAACTGAATTTTAACGTAATGATCCTTAAAGCAAAACTTTTGTTATATTCCCTGACAAACGTGACTTTGCACAGAGCTTCATCAGCCACATTAAGGAGACTCTGATGCCTAGTCTTAACTTAAGCTAAAATTTTGTTGCAAAAAAAAAAGAACCCCGCACAAAATAATAGAAATTTGGCTGTCGGATAAAGTTTACATTTAAAAAGAAGCAAAAGAAGAACAAAAACAAATGGAATTTTATCTGATAACCAAATTCCTACTATTTTGTGCGGGGTTCTTTTTTTGGCCGAGTAATAGAGAAGTCACATGTTTTGAGATGACTCCATCGTTTAATTGTGCTAGGGGAGATACGACAAAAAGCGTAATTTTGACTCGGTAAAAAAAACTGTTAACCCCCGAAAAAAGAAAAAACAAAAATTTGAATTTGAATGCCCGCCAAAACAGAACGTGAAGGAACGTGACGTCATCTGCCTAAAAGTGGTTGTGTTCATTTCTGAAACGCTAAACGGCAACGTTGCGTAATGTTTACAAGCATGTTTACAAATAAGACGTGTTTCGCTCCGAGTTCGATATCTCGCTTCGATACAGGCAGATGACGTCACACCAATAGAAAATTGTTTAAGGAGTGATCACGTGACAAAAACTTTTTCGAACTTTGTTTTTATTTTTTTTTTAATTTGGTGAAAAATTTTCCCGTTTAAATACTAGTTTTTAGTTAAGAGCATACTATACATTAGTTTCCAGCGAAAATCTCAAAACATGTGACTTGTCTATAGACCAAATAGTCAAATACTAATTGTAAAAAATGGACAAAAAAACGATTTTCTACACCATTTTAAACGCTCCTCACTCGGTAAAATTTTTTCCAAAAAAAAAAAAAAAAAAAAAAAAAAAATTTTTAAAACTAGATTAAATGTAGATTAAGATGGTATGATTGAAAAAATTTTACTGTCGTGCCAGCAAAAGTACCTTTGGACATTACTTTCTGGGTGCCTCTTTTTTGTAACTGAAAAAAAATCTGTCCAAATATGCGAAAATAACGTATCTCCATTTTGTACACAAACGGTAATTTCTGATGTTTATCTTTCGTCAACTACGGTTGAGCTTGAGCAATTGACACAATGGATATAAGTTATTTTCGCTTTACATGGGCAGAAATGTCTCAAGACATTTAAAATAATGTTATACAGTGTTATGTCACAGAATCAATGGAAGAAGTAGTGAAATCGAAAAGTATTTGCAGTGAATATGGAACCTTGCACAGCCCACATCCTATGAATTTGTAAGATTTCAATAAAAAAATGAGGTTTCCGTATTCTAAATTTTTAATAGTAGGCCTATGAGCATAAATATGGATAGGTTGAGTCAACAAAGTCCGTAATCGGATTGCCCTTGTTTTTTTTTTTTTTTTTTTCCTCCCAAGTTTTTTCCCGAAATTGACAGAATACAAAAACAAGCTTATTTACGATCTTTTACTAAAAAAAGTTAAGGATGATATTTTATAGAGCTTGAAAATATTCTGATATTTTTATAAATTAAGAATCTTGTTTAAGAGGAGAATTCCTTTAACCGTAAAAAAAAAAAAAAAAAAAAAAAAAAAAAAAAAAAAAAAACAGAAAAACAAAAATCAAAGTTTTTTGACCGCAACGGTTTTTCAAATTATTTTCCCGCCGCCCATACATTTCAGACAAGTTGAAACTTGCAATAAAAATTCCAGGATTTACCAGAGGCGTCCGTTAGATATTTAAAATTTGGATTTTTTAATCGTAAATCGAGTATTAGAGAAAACAGCCATTCCTTCCGGCATCCGTGAAGCCTCCTCTTAAAAACACTGAAAATCAGATCGGACTTAATTTATACAAGTTATGATACATGTCCGAAGCCTAATGAAGCTATTTCCAAAACTTAACGTAGTTCATTTGCGAATCGATTATAGGTAAACAATTTGTTAAGTCCAATCACTCCCTAAAATACCTTACAGTCTAAGTTAGCTTCTTTAAAACATTTTCAGATTTAACTCAATATATTCATTTCTCGATCGAGTTCATATCTAGATATCAATTACCCAATAATTTATGACCCCTGATTAGTAATAAATCAGAAAAAAATTATTTCTCCCTCTAATTTTTATCACAGATTACCGCTGGGTATAATATTTTCTTTAGTCTCCAAAAAAATAATTTTACGGAAAAATGAATTCTTCGATTTTTCGGGGGTGGTATTATGCAGAAGTCATTATTTAAATCCACTCAACTTAATTGTTACAATATTTAATTCAATAATGAATTTTTTTCCAAGCTCACTCTTATTTCTTTTTCAGCCAATTTTTGTTAGCATTGTTCGTATGGATTGTTTTAGTGACACTATATGACATAATTACTACCGAAGGTGATAAAGGTATGTAACCAGAGTAAACAATCACCACTATAATAAACGAACCTTTATCTACATAATGATTTTTTTTTTTTCAGAGCCTCATCTCAAATCAGTTGAAATATTCTCGGCATATAGGAATTTCAAGAAATTAACGGACACCGAAAAAAGCCAAGAATTTCGAGCGCTTCATTTTTTCAAAGTTGCATCTCTCGCAATTATTGTATTTGGTCACAGAGTTTATCTAACTTTTGGAGGGCCAATCGTAAACCGTCAAAAAATCGAAGAAGTAAAATCATGATTATTATTTTTTTAAAAGAAGAATTTACATTAATATCATGATTTTTTTTTTCTTGCAGACATTTCACGGCTCTTCAAACGCATTCCACTTTATGCTCAACGGCCCTATAGTGGTGGACACTTTTCTTGTCATAACAGGCTTTTTAGTTTGTTATAATCTATACTCGGCTTTTCAAAAAAATCCGAATTTAAAATTTCGGACGATATATTTAGCGAGATGGTTAAGGTACGAATCAATCACAGGAACTCTTAAATAGTAGCTTCTATAAACATTTAACGACACTGTTTTGCTTTTAAAATGTCTGCAGTCCAGGCGTTGCAGACAATTCCGTGCGTATGATTGGAGATAATCTGTTTAGAGTGTTGATTGAAAATCACGTGATCATGCGACTGCAAGTTTACACGCTCATGTTGCCGTAAACTTGAGGTCACGTGACACTTCCACGAAACGTCGAAACAGGCTAACTCCAATCATATTTACGATGGAGATACGTTAGTTCACCTCCGACGCACGGAATTGTAGGTTAGTAAAACGTCTGCGATTGTGTAAGAGCGGTTATGAGGAATATTACCCGCTGTATGTAGAGGTCAGTCAAAGTCACGATCATACAAACAGGTCTGGAAACTGGGGTAAAAAAGTGTCTTATTTATTAAAGCCATTTTTCATTCTGTATTTTGATGAATAGATGGCGCCTCCTGCTTGTAGACACATCATGTGACCATAAATAATAACATGGCGGTTGACAACAAAATAAATATAAATATGAAAGAAAAAACAAGGTTAGTTTAATTTGAAAAAAAAAAGAAGAGAAAATATAAATAATGTTAAGCACAAAAATATTTTTAAACTTATTAGCAACAATTATAAAAAATATTTTTGTGCCGTAGAAGGCCTTTGTTTCAAAATGGAAGTTGTCACATGATCTGACTACATGCAGTTCCTGCCATCTATTGACTGAAGTTCGGAAGTAAAAGCAGTGTCAATAAGGAGGTCACAAGCGCTCATATAAACGGTATACAAGTTTCCAGACCTGTCTGTATGATCGTGGTCAAAGTGGCGAGTCACGGCCTTCTATGAATGCCTTAAAGAGTTTCTATGAAAATTAAGAAGACCTATCTATGAAAGTTTTTAGGTGAGTTTTAAATTTGATGTTGGCTGCCACCATCAAAACTTATACTGTTTATTCATAGAAGGCATTTTTAAGCTTCTTAGAAGGCTACGGCTCACCACATTTGTCTGACCACTACATGCAGCGTTTCTACCGAGTAATGATTACGGTGCCCGTTATGAGCGGGTGTAAAATATTTTTGTGGGGCCCCTTTTTCAAAAGTCTCCCAAAAAAAAAAAAAAAAAAAAAAAAAAAAAAAAAATTAAAAATATTGTGTGCAAAACCTCAGCTCTGCATCTTTACTCTAACGCATGCCGCTAAGCACTTCGATTTTCCCATTTAAAAAAACATGGGGATTTTTCGATTTTTACAGCATACTGTTTTTTTCTGCGAAATAGACAGATGAAAATTCGATCACAGGGCTCAGTTACTACTTACGTATGTAGTTATCGATAAAAATTTCAAAAACTTCAATTTGGTCATTTTCCAATGAGTTGAGAATTCGAAAATATGCCTGAAAACTCTCCTAAAGACTCGACCAAACACGGACCTCGGACCGTAAACTTGGTCTCGTACTTGAAATATTTCCCTTCGACAGCTGTAAAGAACAATACTATTTTAAGCAGGCTCAAAACACTGACTTATTACAAATTTTTTCCGATCCAACTTTTTCTAAGATTTTTTTTTAATAAAAAGCGAAATTTATTTTACGCACCCTGTACAAATCCTTTTATCCATGAATTTTACCTTATTTTTACAGAATGGCTCCTGTTTATACTATTATGGTATTCTTTTACGCCTACATACTCGAACACATAGGAGACGGGCCACTGTGGAAGGAGAGAATAGGCAAAGAAGCCGAAAGATGCAGAGCAAGTTGGTGGGCAAATCTGCTTTTTCTCAATAATTACATTAATTTAGATAAAATAGTAAGTATTGAACATAATGTTCTGTATTATAATAGTAACGATTGAAAACCTCATTTACAATTTTTTTTTTTCTTTTTCCCCAGTGCATGCTTCAATCATGGTACGTCACTGTAGACATGCATTACTTAATATTGGCACCATTTGTAGTTAAAAAAATAGCAACGGAGTCAAAGGAAGGTATTAAGTTACTCTTAACGCTGATGGGAGTCACGGCTGCAGCGACTTTTAGCGTCATAAACTTCAATCGTTTGCCTGGGGCATTAAAAGCAGACGTTGAGTAAGTTCTTTATCGCTAAAAAAAAGTATCATATTAATCGGTTGCAGTGTTCTTAATATTTTAAAATAATTTTTTTTTTTTTTTTTCAGTTTGCTAGAAGACGAAAGCAACAATGAATATTACACCAAAGTATACATAAAAACACATACTCGAGTTTTGCCTTATTTAATAGGAATTGGAACTGCCTTCCTTTACATAAAAATAAAAGAAAGGCGAATTACCATTACACATGTAAGTAAAGGAGAGAGGGAGGGGAAGAGTGAGAGAGAGAAAATGATCACGGCTTTTAGTGATTATCCTGTTACGATGAAAAAAGTACGCAGGTAAATAAATAAACAAATTAATAATGATTAGGGATTCCCCTCATTTGTCATTAAATCCAGGGTCCTTTTCAGCCATAAAATATGCCGTTACTGTAGTATTTAAAAAATGTATTCTAGGCCGTATTAACCCCCTCCAGGCGAGAATGCCAAATTTTGTATTTGCTGAATTAGATAAATAATACATGACTTAGCAATATTCGTTCCCGACCATTTTTCCTATATTTTTTTCCTAAAAAAATTTTTCCTCATTTATTTTTCCTAAAAACACTTTTCTTAAAAAATTGTAGTGAAAAGTGTTCTTATAGGAAAAAAATTTTTTTTTATAGTACACTTCCTAATTTATTTTTCCTAAAAACAATTTTTCAAGAAAAATATTCCTAATTTCTTTTTTTTTTAAAAAAAATTTTCCTATAAGTACCGGTAACGCTTTTCCTAATTTATTTTTCCTAAAAACAATATTCTTTAAAAAAAATATTCTTAAATTTTTTCCTATAAGAACACTGTTCTTAATTTATTTTTCCTAAAAACAATTTTATTAAAAAAAATATTCCTAATTTTTTTTTCCTGTAAGAACTCTTCCTAATTTTTTTTCCTAAAAACAATTTTCTTATATCGATTTAGGGGAAAAAAAATTAGGAATTTTTTTTCAGGAAAAGTCGCTTTAGAAAAAATAAATTAGGAAAAATGTTCTTTTAGGAAAAACGATGTTATTAGGGAGATTTTTTTAGGAAAAAAAATTAGGAATATTTTTTTTTAGAAAAAATTTCATTAGGAAAAATTAGTCTTAGGAAAAGTAAATTAGGAAAAATGGTAGGGAATCGCAATATCTTATTGGCACTGCATAGCAAATACCAGGCCCGAAAAATAAAATTCTCAATTTTCGGTAGAAATCGGTTCCTATGTTTAGCTTACGGGTGTAATCTGTTTAATTAAATTATTAATTGATAGCATTAAAATTGCAATTACAATGTAAATATTAATAAATGCTTAAAAATATAATGCAACAAGGTTTAAATAAAAAAAAATACCAGGCGCCATATTTAGCTTATGAAGATTTTTCTACCCACGTTTAGCTTATGGGGATATGATAAATTTCATTTTTCAAGATATTGTATGTGCTAAACATCACAAAATCGGTCCGTAAGCTAAGCAAGTATGTTATTTAATGTTACTGGTGCTCCCTAAACTTCATTCTGACTCATTTTATCATTCTTTTACAGGATTTTTTGAAATTTTATAAGAAAATTTTTTTTCCGTAAGCTAAACATGGGCGATAAGAAAGTGTCTTTACTAATCCCAATGGTCCTCAGGAACCTTGGCGTTTCAAAATATTACCAAAAAAAATTAAATAGCAATTCCCCCGGGGCCAGGTCAAATCCCCGAAAAACAAATCCCCGAAAAATTATTTCGGGGATTTGTTTTTCGGGGATCTGATTTCTGCATTTCAAATATTAATTTAATTTTTAAATAATTAAAATAATTCTTTGTTTTTCGGGTTCAAAACCCCGATATTTTTCGGGGATTTGATTTTCGCATTTTAAATATTGAAGACATCAGTGGAAAAAGGAGGCCGTTCAAGAAACAAAAGAAAAACGCCATGTAAATAAATACAAAACAAATTTCGTTCTTTCTGAACGGCCCCCTTTTTCCACTGATGTCTTCTATTAATTTAAATGGAAAAAATCTAAAAATCAGTTCTATTCAAAATTTTGCCTAAAAATCAAATCTTAATATTAAATTCCTTTCCTTCCAGTTCAATAAAACTTAACAAAGTTCCAAATTAAGGCCCGACACATTCCGCATTCCACTGGTTTTCGTTCGTGGTCTTCATTTAAGTCATTAAAATTAAATTAAAATTTGAAATGCGAAAATCAAATCCCCGAAAAATTTCGGGGTTTTGAACCCAAAAAAAAAGAATTATTTAATTATTTAAAAATTAAATTAATATTTAAAATGCGGAAATCAGATCCCCGAAAATCAAATCCCCGAAAAATTATTTCGGGGATTTGTTTTTCGGGGATTTGACCCAGACTCATTCCCCCTATGACGTAATAAAAAATGGGGTTTGGACAGAAAAGTGTTAAATGTTTAATTTTCTAATTAAAATTGTTTTTTTTTTCCAGTGGCAAAGCAATGTCATCTCCCTAGTCGCTACAATAGCGGCACTTTGGGCGTTTACCTCTGGTTCGTTCTTCATATACTCAAACAAAGACTACAACGCTTTTGAAAGCGCAACCTTTGCCGTTGTTAGACAATTATTTTGGTCTTTGAGCATGGCTTGGCTCGTGCTTGGTTCATCCCTAGATCTTTTAATTTACATAAAATTTTTTATATATGCAAAGATATTCGTACCGTTCAGCAGATTGTCATATCCCGTTTTATTAACACACGGAGTTATCCAACTTTACATAATTGGAATGTTACGGACAGCTGAATACATAACCGTTTCTAGAATGGTAGGCATTTTTTTTTTTTTTTTTTGCAAATTTTATACAACTTATTTTTTTTAATTTTTCTATTTTTTGCGATTTCAGTTATGGATGGGAATGGCCGATCTAGCGGTTACATATTTTTTTGCTTTGATTTTGCATTTGATTATCGAAGCACCGATCGGAGCTCTTACAAAACTATTACTTACACCAAAGGTAATTTCTTTTGAAAAAAAAAAGTTGATTTTTTAAAAAAATTGTATACATTTTTTTTTCAGGTTCAAAAATCGGATAAAACAGAGTAAGAAACTAAATCAGCTGACAAAGTTTATAAAAGATTTGGACAGACCAAAGAAAATGAAAAAGCTCGAAAGTAGATATTTCCCTAATACTTGTCTGCTTTCGTAATGTATTTAATACCTCGGATTAATAATAAGTAAATTATTGAATTAATTTTGTTAAATTTTTTTTTTTTTTTTAATATTAAAGAACCCCCCACAGAATGATAGGAATTTGGCTCTCGGATAAAATTCCTATTGTTTTTGTTATTCTTTTGTTTGTTTTTTAAATGTAAATTTCATCCGACAGGCGAATTCCTATTATTTTGTGCGTGGGTTTTTTTTTAAGTAGGGTGGTGGCGCTAGTTATGGATCAGGCATCAGTTATGGATCACCTCGTTTAATTTCATAAAAAACAAAAAAAATAAATCCTTAAGAGGACTTTTATTTCTTTAAAACTTTCTAAAATTTATTTAGCTTCAAAAAATCATCAAGATTTCAAGCATTCAAGCTATTTTCAAATAGAAAAACGAAAAAAAATCTCACAGGCCGAAATTCGTCCGGAAAATAAACACCATCGCCATTTTTCCGCTTTAAATATTATTTCGTTATAATCATTCTAATTCACCAAATGTTTTCAAATGAGTAAAAACACTTTTAGCAAAGGGTCCAATCGTTCCCGCTTTCAAGGCATTTCCCTTATATATAAATATTTCTTGAAATAATTACCGATGAACCACAATTGAACACCGAAAAACTAGAAAATTCAGTTACGGATCACAACAACAATTTCATGGTACGATTAAAAAGGTTTTGTCATCAGATTGATACCGGTTTGGAAAAAAGCGATCATTTTGTTTAGATTTCTTGAATGATGACTTTAGAAGCTCGAATTTTACCGGTGTAGAAACCAAAACTTAAATAAAGACATAATATAAGGCTAAAATTTCCAAAAATACAAGAAAATGATTTGTTTTTTAAAAACAAAAACAAAAGAAAGTCCATTTGGACAAACCTTTCATGTTTACTTTTCATTGGAATAAAACTGATCCGAAACTGAAGAATCCGGAAAAAATAGTCGATCAATATTTTTAAAATTTATTTCGTGAATTGTGCGGAGTATATAAGGGACCTTTTCGCATTAAAAATAAATTTAAACGTATTATCTTTCGATTCCAATTGAGTATGTTCTCCGGGATCGAAAATTCGACTTGAAATTAAATGTTTAAAAAAAAAAGTAGTACTATTTGATCCATAACTAGCGCCACCACCCTAACTCTGTTTTTAAATAATGTAAGCCCTTTGTTTGCCTAAGACACAAGCGCTAAAAATTCTGAGCTTATCATTAGTTATTTAATAGAAAAAACGAAGTACAGTACGTAGAATGCTTGACAAAAAATGTTTTCTCCCCTATTATGATAAGCAAGTCCGTACGTGTCTAGCACCAACTCAAACACGAACACGAAGCAAAGCGTGCGCAGACCTGTATTATCCTTTAATTGCATCCCATTGGAGACCTGGAACTTCTGACTAAGAAAAAATTAAATCGGAAGACCAAGCCATATTAATGCAAGAGAAATAAACTCATTTCTGCTCTATTGCTCTTCTCAGGTTCAAGCCTGCTCATTTTTTTTTTACATCGGGCCGGACTAGAGTTAAATTCTTCCGGCCCTAAACAGAGACTTACCTTTAAGGGGCTGTACAAGTATTACGTAAGCACCTTAGGGGGGGGAGGGGGTCCTTCAGGTGCTTACGCCAATGTTAATCCTTCATAAGAGGAAGCCTATTTTTGCTTATTAGGGGGGGGAGGGGGTCAAAAATCACCAAAATCATGCTTACGTAATACTTGTACAGCCCCTAATCGAAAAATGAATTCACAATTTCGTGAAACGATTTGAACATCGACCCAATTAATCCTTTCCTTGCCAACCTGCCAAATAATAACCGTAAAAAAAATCTACGATTTCGACAGTGATGTTTCATCCCATAATGCATTGCAAATCGTGTCGTCTGACTAGGTACATTCTGCTTAAATATAATGCTTCCCATAAGCTAAGTATATAGACATGGAAGTTACAAATTTATTTTGCTTGGTTCGAGGAAAAAATTTTGTAGGTTTGACTTCGGAATTAATTTTAAAGAAATAGCTGGCGTCATCAGTTATAAGAATTTTCAAAATTAAATGCCTTGAAATAGCAAAAATCACTGTACCGCCTATTCTTAACTTAAAGTCTGATTGTTTGTCCCTTTTAGTCCCAGAATGCTCTGCGCGAATTCCACTGCCGAAATCGTTTATTGCCCAGCCGTTCAAGGGTTCATGCATGTAGTGTTAGAAGTTTCAATTACTGAATCAGCCAAATATAAATAGAAACAATTAAAAAAAAAAAAAAAAAAAAGAAATTGAAATAATTGAATTAATTGAAGCCGGGATCATTATCCGAATAATTTTTTAATAGAAATTCATTTTTGAAGGGGCAGCAATTTTTGGAAAAAAAAATTGGGTTTTTGGCGCTTTTTTTGAAAATAACATTTTGTACTGAAGGGTTTAAAGACAAAAAGCTATAAGCGGAAAAAAACCGAAGAAGCCTTGCTTCCTTTTTGTACTATTGACAAATTCCATGATTGTCAAGGTTAATTATAATTATTATTTCATTTTAATGGTGTCAATGCTCCGTAACTTATAAATGAAAATTTTACTGAGGCGACATTAATCATGGTATTAAACTTAAAATTACTACACTAGCATCGTTTAATTTTCATTTCATTTTTTATTTAAAAAAGAAAAAAAAACATAAAAAAATGAGATGTTCCCACTCTATTGGCAATATCAATGATTCTCATTATTTTGAATTTTTTTTTTTTTTTTTTTTTTATCGGAAAAGAAAAATCAGAGAAGTTTGCAAAACTAACGAAAATCGAACAAGAAAAATTTAACGCACGCTTTAAATCGTGAAAAACGAGATTCGGTAGAGGTTATTCTCGAAAAAAATTAAAAAGGGGGCCTTGCCAAAGTGGTAAAAGTCGATCTATAAAATTAAATTTGTCAAAAAATATTTCCGGCAAAAAAAAAAATTTAAAGTTTTTTTTGAAATATTTTTTCGCTAATCAGGCAAACCTAAAAAAAAAATGCAGTAATGCACCGGTTACGAAACACAATCGAACTCGTCGTCCTTTAACACGCCGAGAGTAATAATATTAAAAAATTCGACAAAAAACCTGATCATGGGCAGGAAGATAAGATTCCTCGAAGAAAAATCGATTAAAATATAAAAAAAAAGAAAACCTAGAGAAAAATTCCAGGTCTACGCTTTTATTTATTTCTTTGTTAATAACCGTACCTGTAACAAACAATGATATTCGATTTTTGCTGAGTTTTCCTCGTTTTGTGCTGTGTTAGACTAATGCAAATAATTTTTTTTTTTTTTTTTTTTTTATGAAATTTCATTCGGGATTTTAACGTTTCCGCAACAAGGTATGCATATTTTTTTTATTTTCGTTTTAAAAGTGGGAGTTACGTAAAACGGGTTTTTGTTTCTTAATTTTCACTTAAAACTTCCCTTTTGTTTTTATTTTTCAGCTTTTTCAAGTTTCAAATGCGATGCGCTGTTAAAAATAAAATTAATTTCTTTTTTCGGATGGGAGAAATGAGATATATCTTGGTGTTTATTATTTTTTTTTCCGGGGCCTTCGGTTCGACAGAAATTAATATTCACAAGCCTTCGTCGGTTTCGGTTGATAATTTGGACGATGTTATCTTTAAGTTGAACACTTCGGTCGCGAGTGGTTTTAAATATAATTTTCAATCGAGCGGAAACGCGAATTTTTTAAAAGAAGAATATCGAAGAATTGGGCGTTTCTTACAATCGTTTAGCAAGAAAATTAAAAACAGAGGATGCAGGAATCAATTTTCAACGTTTTTGGAGGGGCTCCAAAATTCTTCCATTTGGGCAGTTCAGAGTAAGTAAAAAAACGAAATTGTTGATTTTGGATTCGCTTAAAAGCTAAACTGGGGTTGAGTTTTGACTGTGGGGGGTTGGTAGCTGAAAGGGGATCATATTATCGGAGTGGGAGGTTTGCATTAATTATTGAAATAAAGTATAAAAAAAATATATAAAAAAAAATTTTTGAACCAGGAGAATTAGGGGGGTTCCAACATTTTTGAATTGTCGAAAATTTTAATTGAGAAGATTTTTTTAAAGCGCATGAATTTTGGAGTTAGTTGAAATGGCGGGATTGGAACCAATAATTCAAACGTTACTGATGCATAAAACCTTTATTTAAACCCAACGTTTCGGAATCCAATCGACTCCTTCATCAGGGGCTAAAAGTATGAATAACAAAAATGAAAACGGAAATTTAAACCCTAAATAATAATTAAATAGAATTATTAAATAGAATTAAATAGAATTATTTAATTTTGGAGTTGTTTGATAATTACGTCACCATTTTTTCTTAGAATCTAAACTACCCCTTAGCCCTCCTCCTAGGGTGGTTCAAATTTACCTTACTTTTCGCGATTTTGTTCTTCATGCGATTTTCACTTTTTTTATGGTCTAAAAACAGAAGGTAATTTTTTTTTAGATTCGGGGTGATTGTCCGCCATTTTTTGCTTTTTTTTTTTTTTTTTTTTTTTTTTTTTACTATTTTTTTAAACAATTTTTTTCAAAACTTTAGGAGCAATTCTTTGGGACCAAAACTAATTGTTTGTATGCTTTTTACGTCGTAGGACGTAATGACTACCCCAGAATCCCGTAAAAATGACCTTCCCAGAATCACCCCTAACTGGCCAACACCTATTTTTTTTTTGCCAAAAGTAGCAGTCTTTCCGTAAAAAATCAAATTTTAGGACGATTTTCCCTCCTCTGACAATTTTTTTCCGGGATTAAATAGTGCTAAAATACTTTTTAGACATAGTAGAATCCGAAAATAACGACCGCGTTTTGATCAAAATCACAAATTCTTTGGTAAAATCGACTTTAAATTCGATTTTTTTTACCGAAAAATAACTTCTTTAGGCCAAAAAAGTGTGTTTGGCTAGTTAGGGGAGATTTTGGTCAAAATGGGATGGTCATTTTCGGATTCTACAACGTCGAAGACGTATTTTAGTATGATTTAATTCCCCAAAAAAATATTGCCAGAGGAGTGAAGATCGGCTTCAAATTTGATTTTTTACCGAAAAATTGCTACTTTTGGCAAAAAAAAAGTGTTTGGCCAGTTAGGGGTGATTCTGGACGAAACGGGATGGTCATTTTCGAATTCTACGACGTCGAAAACATATAAACAATTAGTTTTGGTCCCAAAGAATTGCTCCTAAAGTTTTGGAGAAATTTGTTTAAAAAAATGGCGAAAAAAATTTTTTAAAGCACCAAATGGCGGTGAGCTACCCCTAAACGTGATCGAAAAAAATCGGGAAAAAATTACCTTTTGTTTTTTTAGACCATAGAGGAAAGTGAAAATTGCATGAAGAGCAAAATCGCGAAAATTAAGGTAAATTTAAACAACCCTACTCTCCTCCCTTTCCAACGTCACCACAAAACAAGCATTTTTGTGAAGATTTAAAAATACTGCCATCATCTGGCACCCCCACCCCCAGAAATGATGACGTAATTAATTGAACAGCCCCTTTTAGAGTTATGCCCCCTTTTTTAACTTTTTAATTATTTTTTTTTTTCTTCCAAGTGTTCGACGCATCTTCGAAAATCCCTTCAGGATTAGCAGCCATCAACACCTACCATTTCGGCAACTACGACGAATGCATTGACATATTCGTCCCGAAAGAATCCCTACGAGGGAAGTACTGCCTCGCAAAAGTTGGGATTGCCCCAAAGCGGAAAAAATATTCGGAATATTACACCGTCTCCGAAGAAGAGGAATTCAGTTTGCAATATGATCCGGTCAAGCCCGTTTGGGATAAATTCAAGGTGATTAAATGTTATCTTTAAAAATGCAACGCCAACAATTTAGTATACGATGTATATAAATTTATTTTCGAAAATAATTTCCAGGTTACAAAAGATCCCTCGAAGAAAAGGAGAGACATTTTCTATTCGGGGGTTTGCATTCCGAATAAATGCTCAGCGAAAGATGTCGAAATGTTTTTAACGAATTTGTTCAAGGAGATTTCGACGGTTTACGGTTACGAAGCTAATATAACTGTCGAAGAAAGATCTTGTGACACGAACGAACCGAAAGAAATTCGAGGAGGAGCGAAAGCTGTAGGGTAAATCAAACATTTTTGAAGAAAATTGAATTTAAGAAAATCAAACTAACTCAAATGTCCTGTCTCCATTGGCCAATTAATTGGAGGGTACAATTGATTGTACAACCGGAAATGCTGTACATTTTTGGTCTTTTTTCTTCTGCTACCACATTTCTTGATGTTTCAATTATTCTTTTAAGCACAAAAAACAATAAAAATGAAAATGAAAAAAAAAAGTGGTAGCAGAAGAAAAAAATCCAAAAATATACAACATTTCCGGTGGTACAATTAATTGTAAGAATTAAGATCAGACAGAGCAAAATCATTCTCATTTAAGTTTTAAAATCAGGGGTCCGAAGCCGGTGCCGGTGCCGATGCCGATGCCGGCCGCAGCCCGTTAAAACGTTAGGTCGATGCCGATGCCGATGCCGATGCTTTTCATTTATTTAATTCTCGATTCCGATTCCGATTCCGGCACTCACTACCCGATGCCGATTCCGATTCCATAAAGCATCGACTATATCCGATGCCGAATCCGATTCAAATTTTAGGCGGAATGACCTTAGTTAATTAATGTAATACTCGAATATTCGATAATTCGTTTTATGAATTAATTTTGTGATGTTTTTTTTTTAAATTTTTTGATTTTATTTTTAAATTTAAATTTTTCAAAAATATAATTAAATTGTGGACGTCCACATGAAAGCCTGCCTTGTGGGGAATGGCGGAGAAAACGTTTTGTTTGTAAGCAATGTGATTTTCAATAAGTTTAACTTCCACAGCCATCTAAGTACCATTCCCCAGAAGGCAGGTTTTCACATGGATGTACACAATTGTTTTGTTAAAACTCGACTTTTCCATTCCGATGCCGGTGCCGGTGCCGATGCCAAAACCGGTGCGATGCTGGCACCGACGCCAGCGCCGGTGCCGATGCCGATGCCAGCACCAGCAATTTTGCGATGCTGATTCCGATGCCGATTCCGATTTCAATTTTTAAAAAAATTTGATGCCGATGATCGGCCAACTTTCATGAGCTTCGGACCCTGTTTAAAATCATCATTTTTTAAATTAAAATTCTCAAAAGAAATGAATGAATTTTTAAGAAATATTTACCGGTACTCCTATTAAATTTTGAGATGTCTAAAAAATATTAAAATATATTTTCTTTATCTTCTATGATAAAACGAAGCTTCAAAGAATACCGGAAGTTTTGTCTAATATTCGATTTACGGGGAAAAATTCAAACTTCAGGTATTTAACAAACTAGTCAGACTTATTTTTGTATTTTTCATACAAGTTTCAACTTGTTCCGAGTAAACAAGAACCCGGAAAAAGAAATCAACGACTGCAAATTTTTTGAAATTATTTTTCGATAACAATATTCAGACAAGTCAGACAAGTTTCTTTTCTTATTCAGACAAGTTGAAACTTGCGGTAAGTTGTAGGATGCACCAAAGGAGTTTGTTCCGACACGTAAAATTTGAATATTTTTACCGTAAACCGAGCTAAAAAAAAAAACCTTTCCACTGGTAATCATTGAAGCTTCCTCTTTAATGGAGCCATTTGGAGTCCCATTTAAAAAACTTAGCGTCCCTAAAAAAACCCGTAGTGACCCAGCAAAGGGTAGAAAAACAAAAAGTAAACAATTCCGTGCGTCGTAGGTGAGCTAACGTAGCTCCTTCGAATAACCTAAACCAGATTGGAGTAAGTCTCGTTTCGTGGGAGTGTCACGTGACCACGCTCAAACGCGTGTAAACTTGCAGTCTCATGATCACGTGATTTTCAATAAACACTCGAAACAGACTATCTCCAATCATACGTACGATGGAGATACGTTAATTTTCCTCCGACGCACGGTATTATGCAATTATAAAAAATATGCAAATTATTATAAATTCAACCTTTTTAGGGGGCAGGGTTTTGAGGCCCCAAATAAATATGAAACGAAAAATTAAGAAGAATGTTGACAAAGTGGTTATTCCTCAGTTTTTCAAAACGCTGAAAATACTTTATTCACTTTCAGGATTTTTTGATTTAAGAAATAATATTTTTTCAATATTTTTCCAGTTCAATCATACTCTTCTTCGTCATTTCCGTATTTATGTGCACCGTGTGGGATGTATCACGAAAAAAATCAGAAAATCAAACACTCAGTAGGTTTTTTTCTTTTGACATGAAAAATTACAATGCCAATCAAACCTTTTTTTTTCTTCCCCAGTGATTAAAAATTTTTGTTGTAGGTAATTTTCAAACATTAATGGAATCATTTTCCCTTCCACGAAATTTAAGCAAACTGATTAAGGCAGATACTACTAACGAAATGGATGTTTTCCACGGGATGAAAGCACTTTCAATGATGCTCATCCTTTTGGGCCATAGATGTGTCGCGTCATACGGTGGTCCTTTTCGAAACCCAGATTTTTTGGAAAAGGTAAGTCAAAGTCTGAGATTTGGTGCACATTAAAAAAAAAAAAAATTATAATATTTTTCAGCGATACCGGGAGTTTATAGATATGCTTCTTCTCAATGGAACTTTAATAGTGGACACTTTCTTTATGATAGGAGGATATCTCACTTTCATTGGACTCACCTACGAATTGGAAATAAAAAAAAAATTAAAACCGACGCAAGTTTATTTATACCGTTGGTTAAGGATCACCCCTGTTTACATGCTCGTTGTTTTTTTCTACGGTTATATTTTAGAGCATTTAGGAAACGGACCTTATTGGTCGACCAGAGTTGGAAGAGAGGCGGAAAGATGCAGGGAAAATTGGTGGACCAATTTCTTTTACATCAACAATTATGTCAACACAGACAAATTGGTAAGCGAAAAAATTTACAATTCCCTCAACTAAAAAAAAAAAAAACATTCATTTCTTTTTTTTAAATTTTAGTGTATGTTTCAATCTTGGTATGTAACTTGCGACATGCATTACGTTCTCATAGCACCAATTTTGATTAATATTATTTGGAAAAATCCAAAGAAAGGTTTAAGAATTCTCGGGCTTTGTATTTTCGCTTCGATACTAATTCCTTTCATCACTACCTACTGGCATAATTACGATGGGGTCCTCAGAGTGTATATGAGGTAAACCATTAAGATAAGTTTCAGCAAACCAAAAAAAAAAAAAAAAAAAAAAAAAAAAAAAAAAAAACCAAACGCCTTTTTACGATTTTTTTCCTTTCCAGCATTTTCGAGGATTTATCAGCAAGTTTCACCTTCTCCCATGTATACATAAAAACGCATAACAGAGCGATCCCTTATTTCATAGGAATGGCTGCTGCTTACATATATCTTCGACTAAAAGCCAAAAACTACGAATTCTCCAGGGTAAGTTCAAAAATAATAATAATAACAACTCACCACAATTGATTAGCATCCTCATTTTCATTCTAAAGCCCCAGACTTGGATCCTCAGTTTTACAGCTGCATTTTTCGCATTATCCTCAATATTTGGTGCTTACATTTTCTACATCCCTGGACGACGGTATGATCCATTAGAAAACGCAGTTTATGCCTGTCTTCATCGAGTGTTTTGGGCTTCGAGTATGGCGTTCGTAGCCATAGCTGGAGGACGAAGAGCTTTTGGTAAGCAGAATTAACATCTTGGTAAACTAAAGATAAAATCAAAAATTATCATTAATTTTTTTTTTTTTTTCTAAGGGATAATCCAGCCTGTACTTAGTCACAGTATGTATACCCCATTAAGCAGACTGTCGTATGGTGCATTTTTAGTACATGGTGCAATTCAATTATATACAATAGCAACATTAAGAGGACCAGAATACATGTGCTATTCTAAACTTGTAAGTTTAAAAAATCCATCAAAACGGCTATGGAATTTTTGAAAATCGTTTAATGAATCAGTTAAACTTTTTTTTTTTTTCCAGTTCTGGATGACTGCAGGTGATGTCGTTCTATCATTTTTTATTTCTCTTATCATTCATTTATTTATTGAAGCACCAGTGGGTGGAATTCAAAAATTGTTACTACTACAAAAAAAAATTTGTAAGTACAATTTGAAATTCACCAATTTTTTAATTGTTTATCTTGTAATAAAATTTTTTTTTTCAGGTGCTAAGAACGCACAAGCCAAAGAAATGAAATGTGAAACTAATGTGAACAAAAAAAAATTTTAATTCCATTCCAAAGTTAAAAGAATGTTAATTACGAATACAAAAAGAATTTTCATATTTTGATTTACCTTCTGAGTTAAAGACTGTAAAAAAAAATATAATTTATTAAAAAATGATTGGGGTTCCTTGTTTTAAATAATTAGTCCTAGAAAACATGTATCTTTTAACATATTAACCTTTTTTTTTTGAATGTTTGTTTCTTAAAAGAAAACTTGAATCTTTATCAATATTCTGCGTTAAGCAGTTTTGAAAAAGCTGTCAATTAATGATTAACACATGAAAGTTTATTCATGACAATCAGTTGATTAAGATTATAAAGACTAACATTAGTGATCACAAAAAAAAAATTTGGGATTAATTTTAAAAAAACTTATCAAATGTAATGCTTCTTTGTAACACGTACATCCCATTCTTCGTTACACTCTTCTCCCAATCCCCCATGAAAACCAACGATTAAATTACAATTAACTTCCAAAAATCCATTCAATTATAGAACAATAAATCATACAATCAGTAGCACAAGTCAGCTTTACACCAGCAGTAATTATTACTTGACACTTTTATACGTTCTTTTTTTGGTAAAAAAGTCTAAAGCATCAAATTATTAGGTATAAAAAAAAACTAAATTGTAATGCCAAGTTTCACATAGCAATAAATATTCATACAGAGCGTTCTTCATAAAACAATAAGTTCATAAGGAAAAAAAACAGTATTTGATTATGATACAATGCAAGAACTGGAAAATCGCCGGATGTATGGGTGCAATGACATTGATATGAATCTTTTTCTATATTGAACTACGTTTCTTTGTAGCGCAAATGCCGTTGCTAAACCTCGGTGAAACTTTTTAATAGCTATTAAATTAAAGATCAATCTGAATTTGGTCAGTGGTAAATTCTGAAAACTTTGAAAAAACTTTAGTAGGGCTTTAGAATTATCATGTACATGATCATTTGTTTTCCCTCAGCTGTATGCGAATAACATGACTTTTTGTAAACTATCTGCAGTGTTAACATACTTTATACATCTGATTTCATTCTTACCTTAGAATATTTGATGATAAATATTAAATTAACTAATAAAACAAATAAATTCGTTGAAAAAAAAGTGATTGCACTCATGCATCTTTCATGGACTTTTTCCTTTGTCAAAGGAATTTTTACCAGTGTTGCACAGCCAATCAGAGCGATGCTACAATCCTGCTTTTAAGAATTGGTTTGAAACAAAGTAGTACGGAAGCCATTTGTTTTGTTTAAATTTAAATTGATAGTTTTCTTAATCTGTTTATCTACAATTTATACTTACTAATAAATATTAATTTAATTATATTATCGATCCCGAGTGTTTTAAGTATGTTCTGCCTTATGTATGTCAAACTATTTGATCGTATTTCTACGTAATATTTAATATTTAGCGTGTTTAAAAAATTCATTGTGTTAGAATCCATCTGAAAAATGAAAAAATAAAATCAAAACATTAAAAACTTCTAATAGTTCTAAAGGCACCCTAGCGAGAATGTTGTTCAATTGCTAAACACTTGGAAAACCAAATGACTTATTTCTGAATACCAATAAAATAAGCTTTTTTATTTGAGAATGTTTATTATATTCCAGCAAGCTAATTCAAGTGGAGAACTTGCATTTGGATATGAAGCAAGAACTACAAAATTAACTCAAGATAAAGCTGAAAATATTTCTGCGTAACTAAAATTTTCTCTAAATAAATTATTTACAAGAAATACAAAACATGTTATAAGTTGTCATACTTTTTTTTCAGTAAAGAGGAAGTCTTGCAGATACTTCTTCTGATTTGGCAGGGACACAGGTTAAAATTGAAACTAAAGGACGAGAGCGTTGAGCGTTTGGACCCATAACCAGTACTCTGACTTCACATCGTGTTAAAAGAAATTGCCATTTCAGTTGTGTTTTTTCAGTTGGTGATAGTTTCAAAAAATCATCCACCTGAAATAAGTAATACAAATTTCTATTAATTTTTAAGAATTTTTTTCTTAGATTAGTGATGTCAATAAAACATGCGTTTCTTTATTGTGTGAACAATATACAGAGTTGAGGGTGACACTTCAAACTATTTCTCGAAATACACTTCAAACTATATTCTCGAAACTTACCGAACATTTTAAAACGTTTTCAGCTGAAGGAGATACCAAACGACAGTAGCGAAGAGTTCCTCTATGATCCGTTAAGTCAACGTCCAACTTAAAAGTAGGCTTCACCATACGTTGGGACTCAACAAGACACTCTAAAGACGAACAGCTGGAATCCTCCAAAATTCGGCTGCATATAGAGCTATTAAATTTAAGAACCCAAACTTTTAATTGATGTTGAATAATTTTGATTATAAAATTATTTATTATGGATTGTTTTGGAATATACCATTGATAAGCGATTGCTCGATTTTCCGCAGAATCAAGATCAAAATTAGTTACGGTCACGTACAATAAGGCCGTGAATTTGTTATCTTGTTCACCATTGTATGCTTTATCCAGAACTTTGACCGTTGACATAACTGTATTTATTTGTGAAGCTAAAAGATCAGAAAGAACATTTAAACGAAAAGTACTAAATTTAATTTACACTGAATTTACCATCAATAACTCTACATGCTTGATCCAAAATCTGTGCTGAATCAATCAGCACCGTAGAGGCATATATTCTCAAAACGTCTGCTTCAGGAGTTTTAGGATCTTCTGTAATAACAGTTCGATTACTTACTGTTCCAGTAATCGATTTTCTGAAACTGTTCCAACCTAATCTGACATCGGCGAGAAATAAAACTGCAAAAATAAAGGCCAAATAATTAATTAAACAATTCAAAAAAATACCGAACAATGTTATTTTAATTTATACTTGTCTGTCTAGGTAACCAGCTCTCAGGACGATTTAATGCGTTTTCTTGCCATAATGTAATGTAAAATTGTAAATGTGACTGGTCCATCACGATTATATCGCGGACCAAAAGTTCTGAGGAATCCTTCTTAGATTTTACTTTTCTTATTCCCCCGATGCTTCGAATAGCGACTAACAAATTCACGAATTCGCCTGTCATTCCGGTTCCGTAGGCAAACACATCAGAGAGTCTTAAAAAAATTCCAGACGGTGCAATCGGAGTGTGTAAAAGATCTCTATACGCTACTGAATCTAATTCAGAATATGCCGAAACGGACGACTGATTTTCTTGAAGCACCAGCTGAAAGGTGCTATTAAAAAAATTAAAATAAAGATCTTAATTATCTTATCATTTTTAAGAAAATTCAAATTTAGTACCTTGAAACGGCTGGACTGTTGATCGCTTCGTAATTATTTTGGGGCTTCATTTCAACTCTTGGGTTTCTGACTTCAACTAATAAAACAAGAGCCAGAGTTACTCATTGCATTTAAATTCCATCAAAAAAGTAGATACTAACCGACATCTCCTACTTTGAACTTATCGTTTAATGTCTTCGTACTTTCTGCCGAACCCCAAAAACTCACGTTTATGCTATCATCAATGTCCTTTAATGTAAATGACCACACTCCTCTAATTTCATTCCCTATCAAAAAAAAAAAACGGAACAAAAAATGTATAGTCGTATGTGATGGAGTTGGACGCTCTGTAAAGCGACATACCTTTTTTAGAGGGAAATATCTTTGTATCTGTTTTTGCACATATTACGCCTATAATTAAAGCATTTGCCATTCCGTACTGCAAAGCTCCTATATGCACTCTTTTCAGTCCTGAAGCCATTTTTAAAATGATTGATTTGAAATTATGCTCAGATAAACTTTAACGGACAAAACAGTGGTGTGGCGTCGGTTAACGGACAAAAGAGCTTTCAGGAATCAAACTCGATTTGCTGTAGTCGACAAGTAGTACATATGACGTCACTCCATTCTGGCGCGACAAATTCAAATTCTCAACTAATGAATGGAAAATTTCATTCAAAAACAGAAATTTAAGCAGGCAAATTAATTACTCTAAGTTTTTATTCATAAAAATTGAAAAATAAAATTGAAAATGGAAAAAAAACGGAAGAAAACGATCGAGATGATTGTTTTTACACTGCCTCCTTTAAAACGAAATTCTCAAAGGAAAATAACGGAGGCAGTGATTGCCACACAGCCACCTTAATACCTCCTTTCTCGCTCTTTCTAAAGCGAAATCAGTGTTCTTTCTATGTAATTTCTCCGAATAGACGAGGTTAGAAAGAATAAAGACACCTATGAACAGGTTCGTATTAATTTTAATAATTGTTTGTTCTAATTGTGCGATTCACTTATATTCAGCATAAATTGATACGCGTTTTTTATGAGGTTATGGTGAAAAAGAAATGAAAAAAGCCGAAGAAATTGTTTGACGCCATCTTTTCTGTTCGCAGAATGGCCACTCGGTAACCACATTGTTGAATTACAACATTTTCTCTGATTTATTTTCAG
The DNA here is from genome assembly GCA_037577465.1 of Liposcelis bostrychophila. Classification (NCBI taxonomy): domain Eukaryota; kingdom Metazoa; phylum Arthropoda; class Insecta; order Psocodea; family Liposcelididae; genus Liposcelis; species Liposcelis bostrychophila. The sequence goes on along the minus strand of CM075211.1, from coordinate 19,643,300 downwards.
GTGGAGATTTCTAATAGGATCCCCAAATAAATAACATGGATCGAAGAAACCAGGACTGTTATTTTTTTTATTATTCCACCTGCACGAAGGTAAGGATTTTTAATCGAATTGTAGCTTACGATTTTTTTTTTTTTTTTTTTTTTTCTAAAACTAATATCCGGTGTAATGTTTCACGTCGAATCACATCTTAAAATAGACTTAAGAAATTTTTGATTTTTTTTCACTAGGGTGAACACTGTGGTTTTCGTCATGAACCAGCAGCACTCGGCTGTGAGACAATGTGTCCATATTGGCAGCAAGGCAAATGTGCCAATCAACATTGTGCATTAAGGCATATGGAACTAAAGAAAAACAGGAAATCGATTCCTTGCTACTGGGAAAATCAGCCCGGTGGCTGCCGTAAACCACATTGTCCTTTTCTCCACAAAAACCCTCGGGATCCTCACCAAATTGTAGAAAGTGATAAGAAGGAATGTAAGTTCCATAATCCTAAAAACCCGCCTACCCATAGCTCCTTTTATTCCTTGCAAAAGTCATTTCCTTCCTCTCTGTTTAATTAAAGTTAGTTTGATAAAGAAAGAATAATTTGAAATCTATAAAAAATTTGGGATCTGTTTTATCAACCTAACTTGCCATAAAAATGGAACTTTTGCATCAATTTTGTTTTTCCATTTACAGGTGAACAACAATTAAGTTCATCTCAGCCGCATCTTGATGGGGGTGATTGGACACGCGGTGGTTACGAACATCCAGGCCACATGCATATAGCCCCCGATGGAGACGCAAGGATGAGGATTATTACTCAAGCAAACATAGCCCCCGGACCCGTGCCTGATCCCATTGTCATGTACAATGAAAGTATGCGTCTCTACTGAACTAAGAAAAAATATCCTGACTTTTTTTTTTTTTTTTGTTATAAATAATTGGTGTAACATTTTGAGTGTATGTTTTATTATTTCTTTCTTTAGCCAACTGTGCTAAAATTTTTCGTTAAAAGTTTTTTTTTTTTTTATTTATTCAAATATATGGTGAAAATAATTTCTTCAAAAAAAAAAAGATTTATCAAATTTTATATTTCAGATTTATTAATTTTAAAATTATTTTCACTTGATATTTGAAGCTTAAGAGTTTTTTTAATTTCAAAACGAGAAGAGAACTTTCTTTATTTTTTTTTTTTTTTATTGATTTAGTGAAATGTTTAATTCATATTTATGAATTTCTTTAAGTCAATACCTTGTGTAAAAAAAAATTTACAACAGGTAGAATAATTTTTTTTTTTATTTTATTTAATTTTATTTATAGAACATTAAATTATAGGTTCCTTACTTCAACTTTTTTCTTATACTACTTTTATAAATGAAAAAAATTTACCGTTTGAAAAATCCGAAAAATGAAAAAAAGGAAAAAGAGAAAAAAAAGAAGACAGAAGATTATTTTATTTTTAACTTTGATTATATAATCAAAATAATGTTATGATTTTATTTTTTAAACTTTATAACAGAAATTTATTCATTTGAATAAAATTTCATTGAAAGAAAAAAAGTAACTTTTTGGTTAATTTTTTTTTCATCTTCTTGAGCGACAGATCGTAAGTGGAAAAATTCTGCGATTAAATTGTAAATAATTTGATTTATTATTGCTATTTTATGATTAAATTAGTACTAACTATATGGAAAAATGCTCACAAATTTAATTTCCAAACAGAATGAATGTTGTATTGTGTAATTAACATTTTTTTTTAAAAATCTGATTTCAAATAATGGCTAATAAAATTGTGGAGATTATTTTTTCATTTAATTCAGAATTTTTACAGCTAAATCTGATTGTGTGGTTTTAGAGCAAGATTTATGAATTCTAAGTCATTAATTTTTTTTTTAAATAATATTACTTGAAATGTGATTAGAAAATTACAGATAATAGATTTTAAGAAATTGTAATTTTGACTCTTAAACCTTACTTAGTTGGCTGTTTTGATATTTATATAAATCTATAAATTGCAGAATGGTGTGCATTATTTGATTATGATTATTATTATTATTATTACAATTTTTTTTCGTTTCGTACCATTTGAAGTGTGCAGAAATCACACAGTGGCCTAAATAATTAAAAGGAATTTTAATGCACGAGTATTATGAAAATAAAAAGACGCTGTGTGTTATTTGAAATAAAAACGCAATATAATTTTTTTTTTCTGTCTTATCAAGACTGTGGTTACACCATTTTATTTATAATGTGAACCACACTGTAACAAATTTATTTAAAAGAAAAAAAAAACTTAGAAATTAAATAAAAAAAATAATAATAAAAATAAAAAAATTGAATTGAGCTGTATGTATATCTTTAAACAAAAAAAATAGAATTCTATCAAATTTTTAATAAAAATAGGTATTTTAAATTAAACAGCAATTTGCATTGTTTATATTCATTTGATCGTACTGAAACAAGATTTGTTTCTACAATAGTGAAAAGCTAACGAAATTAGAAATGTAGGTCAACCGAATTTTAAATTTTCGCTAAGAAATGTTTCTGAAATTTTAGGCTGTGTGCACAGTATATATTTAAAAGTACCTTCTTATGGATATAAAATTCGGCCTAATATAAAAAAAAAAAGGATCAAAACAATTTTTATTAAAAAAAGAAAAATCGAAAAATTATTTTCAATTTTTTCATTACTTTTTCTAATTGGGAAATGAAATCTCATATCCTTTGGCCGAAAATAATGCAGTCAAAAAAGAAAAGTCGCTAAATATTATTAAAATTATAGAAATATATTAAGCTGAAATATATCTTTAATATATTTTTAAAAAAAAGTTCTACTGTTTAGAAATTTTTTTTTTGTTTACTTACGTTTTTTCTTTTTTTAGCCTTGAATAGTATTATATAGTTTTCTTGTTTTAATTTTTCTTTAAAAAAAAAAAAAAAGCTTCAAAGTCAAGGCTGTTTGTCTATTCAAAGTTTTTTTTTAATGTTATGCAGCACCGAAGAGCTTCACAATTTTGTAAAGTTATTAAAAAAAAAAAATTTAGTATTATTGTCATCGGTATTAAATTACCGTAAAAAAAAATAGTAATCATTTTTTATTATCACTTAAAAGATTGAAGAAAGTAAAAAAAAAAAAAAAACGAAATACTTTTTTGGTTTGCAAAAGCTGACTTTAAAAAGGAAATATATAAAGAAAATAACTTGAGTCACGCATTCATTTTTTTTAAAATCTGTGACTGAATTTTTTTAATAAAATTTTAAAAAGTGCAGTTAGACGAGTTGTCAGTTTAAAAAAAAAATTAATAAATATTAAAAAATTTAGGATTTTTTAGAAGTCAAAAAAAAAAAAAAATATAATTCTGGTAGTTTTTTTACAGTTGTGTGAATGATAATTGGTATTTTTATCAGCCGATAAATTTTTTTTAAAGCGTGATTCTTCATATAATTTACTTCAAATTTTCACGATGCATAGAGCTTGCAAATTGCAGTTAGTTAAAACAAAAAAAAAAATAACGGAAACTATTATTCATTTTGATATATAATTTTTTTTTTTTTTTTTTGTCCTTTAAAATGTCAAGAAAAGTGAATTTGTAGTCGTTCAGTGTGAACTTGTGGAATGTTTAAAAGAAAATGAACCTGAAAAACCTAAATTAATTTTTATTTTAAGAAAAAGGGTAACTTGTAGCCTTTGACCGAAAAGGTTTGATGAATTGACAAAAATAAAAAACCGGTGTATTTTTTTAAAACGCAAATAAACTTTTTAACTTTATGGGCAATGAGTTTGTCTTGCCGGTGAAAATTTAAAAGAAATGATTGTTTGAAGCAGTCCATTAAATAATTACTTTTTCATTTGGTTTTTGTTTTATTTTAATTTTATTTTTTATATTCATGCACTCTCTATACGAAATTGTGTAAAATCTTTTTACCAGTTTTTGCGAAATACAAGATGTGTTTTTTTTTCTTAATTACAGTGCCAACTGAAATTTCAAAAAAAAAAAGAAAAAAACAAAATATAATTCATTTATATTGACAAGAATTGCTTGTTTTTTTGAAAAGTAAATTGATTTTGTTTTTAACCTTTTCAATTGTCCTTTTGAAGTTTTTAAGTTTCAAGTTCTGAAATATATGGAAACATTTTGAACGGTTCGATTAACATTTTAAAAATTAGGCTTTAATGTCAGGGATGCTGAAGTAAAATTAATGTTGTAGAATAATCTATCGTGTGAAAACAGAAACATTCTTGATAATTTTGATAGGAAACCAGACTTTAGGCAAGTTTGATTAAGAATTATTGGGCCAATTTGTGCAACTAAATCTAGTAAAATTAAATTCCATTGTGGTAATGCTTAACCGCAGTAAAAATTAAAATTAAAATTAATAATAGGTAAACATCATTAATAGCCAAAATATTTTTTAGTAGCAATTGGTCAGATTCTAAAAGTTGAAATTTAGGTTTCAATTCCATTTTTGAGGAAACTTATTTACTCGTAATGATTTCAAACGAATACTGCTTCATGTACATAGATAATTTAACATAATGAGATCTACTCTAGAGTTTTCCCATTAGGTTGTTCGATTTCATCCTCATTCTCCATTCGTTCCCTAATATTTGAATAAATCTAAAATTATGTCATTCAAAAGTCAAAAGGCATTAAAACATTCGGTTTGCCGGGGCACATCGGAGCATTATGCTGCCTCTTAATAAAATTATTTAAATAATTGGAACAAGTATTATTTAAACCAATTAATTGGTTTGACCCTTTTTGAAAACCTATTCATTTTGTTGATTAAAAGGTTACTTACTGTAGAATAAAAACGTTTCTTATGTGTCATGATTCTAAGGTGTTAAATTCACTATGTTTAGTTTGAATCCATTGCATTCGCGGGTACGCTATCGGCAGAATATATTCGATATATTCCCAAAATTGTTGAATTTCTAATTGAAGCGGATAAATTGCCATATGAAAGGCTTATTGAGGCTGTTAAAACATTATTCATCGATTTTTATTACTGTTTATTTTATTTTATTTTATTTTCAAGTTCAATTAACTACTGGTTAGAAATTCGTAACATTCCATATTCGATTCCATATATCGAATTTGAAACTCCGCCATTTTTATTAGTTGTACGAGTACGGGCACGTTCAGTTTTCTCGTGTCGGGTCGGCCGGTTTAATGTTTGCTTTTCGGCCCGCACAGCACAGGACCTTGACGGCAAGGTCGGCATTGTGGTAATGTTGCAGCAATGCCAAAATGTAACGGCCTGGCCCTTGCGGAAATGTTGAGGCAAGAAACACATTGCATCCATGTGGGTGCAATGTGTTTCTTGCCTCAACATTTCCGCAAGGGCCAGGCCGTTACATTTCGGCATTGCTACAATGCCGACATGGCGGAAATATTGCGGCAAGTTCTGGTGCTGTGCGGGGGGTCCAATTTATTGTGTCTAATTAAACATTTTTTCGCGTTTTTTCGGGGTATGAGATTGATTAATCGATTTCGGATAAACGGACGCTTCCGTAGTAATTAAAAACATCATTTTCGGAGAGTGATTTGTACCTAATTCGGAGGTGAGTAGCATTTGGAAATTTTATTTGAGGCCGCCATGACATTCAAGCCCGTGTACATGATCGACACGATATACAATTTTGTTTTTTCAATTAACTGCTTACGCACACTGAAAATCAAGAATGGTCACCATAACCAAAATTCATTTTGTTGTGATGACTATTGATCTTTGATGACGAGCACCATGATCTTAATGTTAGACTAACGAATGTTTTAGTTATCTCTACTATTCCCTTCCAATAAATAATGTTTGTTCACTGAACAACTGACGTTTAGTAAATTGAACAAAAAGTTTCTGTTATTCCCACCATAGAGCAAAGTATTCTCTACAACGGATTATTTTAGTTGGCTGCACTAAAGATTTCCGTGACGGATTGTTTTTAATTTCGCTTTATCGCGCGCGAGTTGTTTATTCGTTTTATGGGAAAATTTTTTTAAATTTTTATTTTTATTTATTTATAATATTCCCGAACGAAAGGGACAGGTTGGCAGCTGTCAAAGCTGCCAAGGAGGCTATACATAGGAACAGGTATATTTTTGGGATAATTTTTATTACTTTTTTTTTTCCCTTTCTTATATATGCGAGGCGCGGTAATTGCTGCTGGGTTATATAAATATATACGTTTTTTTCAGAATGAACCATTTATGCCGCATAATCATTCTGAAACATTTTTGAAATTTTGAATTTTGAAATTTGCGATAAGTTTTTCATTTTGTCATAATCAATATATAAATTCATGCCTTACAAAAATTTATTTCTTAAAAAAACTTATGTGATTGTATTAGATTTAATAAAAGTTATATTTGATGAATTCGATTTCGCTTCTTTGGGATTTAAAAATTGATCTAAAAATTTATACTTTATGGCATAATTTTATATAAAACAAAATCCTTTTATAACGCGATGGGGAATTCAAATTCATAAATTGAAATGAATTTGAGTTCCCCTTTAATGTTTTTATTTTAAATTATTTATATTTGTCATATAAGCACACCTTTTTAGATCCATCATTTTTAAATCCTTGGCGGGATTTTAAACTCAAATTTTTATTGAATCTATAAAAATGCATATATCCTTTCCCAGAAATCTTCAACCAGAAATTTTAGTAAGCATAATCATTTATATCAATTACGTGAACTAATTATTTCGGTTAATATAACCTACAATTTTCCGTTCACTTAAAAAAAATAGTTGGTACCCCTAACCGAAAGATTTGGTTCGGCTTGATTCCGCTGAAAACTAAACGAATCGCCGCCATTACTGTATCAACTAAAGTTCTTGGTTATCAGAACCATTTATTCCTGTTGAGGAAACTATTAATCCTCGTTGCAGGGTTTTAGTTACCACAACCAAAAATATTCGTTGGCCAACCGGTAACTATTAAATATTCGTTGGTTCAACCAAATGTTTAGTTATGGTAACCATTCTTGATTTTCAGTGCAGGTCTTTATTTCTGTATTCCACTAACTGCTTGCGCAGGTCAGGGACTTTTTCTTTTCTGGCATGCGACAACCAACTCGTACAGTGAGGTTAAGATGACTGCATTTGTAAGTTCCCGCCAGAGGGGAAGAGTGTCGGTGCGGTCACCCATCCAGAAGCTGGCCCGCATCAATGCTGCTTAACTTCATTGATAGCCAAACCGCTACATGTACAAGTCACCACTCCGACCTCTTCATTTGTTGAATAAAACTCGCCATCCTTGTTGCATTGAATCTTATGATATGAATGTTCATAGAACTGGGCACGTGAAAAATAATAAGATTTTTACTGTTTTAAAGATCTGCCGCGTAAAACGTTTTTAATGACTGGCCTAGTTTAAGATGGTTTGGACTGGTTTAGTTAAGATTGAAGTTCTCGAGAAATCGAATTTGTCATGTGTTCAAAAATTTTATTAAAAAATTGTTTTCTTATATTTCAAAAAGTGATCAAATGAAAATAAACCACAGTGCCTGTCGTTAAAATGGATCAATGGCAGGAAATCATCTATTCAGCTGGTAAAAAGGCCATTAGAATATTGCCATTATTTCAAGATAAGGGGTCATGTACATATTACGTAAGCATTTTTTTTGGCATTTTCAACTCCCTCCCCCCCCGTTGTAAGCATGAGTAAGATTTTGGCAACCCCCCCCCCCCCCTTCATATTACGTAAGTTTTTTTTTTTTAAATAGTGAAACCAACGGCACTCGACTTCGGTAATTTGCCCCATAATTCATGGAACTGAAATAAGCCAATATAGAAACCTATATTGAGAAAAATTAAAGAGAAGGTTACCTTTATTTAGACGGTAACAAAATAATGTAATATTAGCTCGCCGCAACATTTACAATATTTAAAAAAACATGAAATTAATTAATTAATTATTTATTTGTTTTCAAAAAATTCCTGGTCAGAGTAGAAAAAAGCTTACGTAAGAAAGTGTGAGACCCCCCCCCCCCCTTGGTAAGGTGTCGTAAGCATTTACGAGACCCCCTCCCCCCCCTTAACATGCTTACGTAATATGTACATGACCCCTAAGGGCAGGAAAGGGCTTCTAATAAACCAAACGTTATAATTAATGAACAGGTCAATTTTGAAATGACAACACAAAATGCCCCAAAAAATAATGGCTGTATATTTAGAATGGCTTCTGATATAACAGTTTTTATCAAAAACTTTACATTAGATTTCATTTGATAGGGTTATTCCTTAACTGTTGCAGTCAGCTTTATTGTTCAGCTCAAATTCATTAAAATTATCAAATACTCTCTAAAAAACATCAAGCATCAGACATTATCATTTTCGTAACGTAAAGCAATAATTAAATTACCAAAAATGAAAATTATAGGTTAAAATAAAAAGCCAATGTCAAAATTGTATCAAGTCACAATTTTTAATAAAAAGTATTGTAAATGGTTAAATATAAATTATTATGTACATAAAAATTAATTGGTTAATTACATTGTTTTCATTAATTACCTTTACAATGTGCATTCCGTTGAATACCGATTCAGTCAATAAACGATGGCGCAAAACACTTCATTTCCAAGCGCCATATTAGATATGTGAATGATGGGAATCAGCTAAAATTCGCGTAAGAATTAGAACACTTCTAGTGAAACGTCGACAAAAACGAACTCATAAGAAATTAGTCCATCTCTTCGAAAAACATAAATTTAATAAAAAATATAAATCGAGAGCGCTGCAAGTTTAATGAAAAAAAAAAAAACAAAAAGAAGCAGAGGTAAACAAGCAAGCAACCATGTATATGAAACAAATAATGTTGAACTGACGTCATTGGCGATTTCAAGCAATAGCATGTCTGCATTGCTCCTACTCTCATTCTGATTGGTCGAATTTTTTAAATTTAGCGTTTATATTTTAAGCCAGCAGATGTCATCTTGTCAGTCCTATCGGGAATCGAAATGTTGTTTTGCCGAGACGGGATGCTGCGATTTTCGTTTGATTTTGTTGATTATCCTACTAGTTTTTTATTAATGTTAATTAATAGCGGTTTTTGAGATTTTAACGCCTTTTATTGGGGCAAGTTTTAATTACTTTGAGTTATATAATTAAGTCAATAAAACGGTAGGGACGTTTGTTGTGTAAAGTTTAGGTGCCATTATCAGGGGAGCTTGGAAACATGAACTCGCGCCGATGCAGCCGAAGGATTAGAATGATGACGGTAAGATTTTTAAAATAAAAATCATTAATAAGAAGCCTTCTTCTCTGTATTTTAAAAAAATCTTTGGTTGGTTTTTTTTAACGATTAAGATATGGAATTGATTTTATACTGTGCAGTATCCTCTCTCCCTGGCTTTAAAGGCTATAAGGTTGCTGTGCTTTAACAATTTTTTTTTGCCTCCAGGAGGCAAAAAAAAATCGTGTATGTCAGAAAAGGACCTTTTCTGACATACACAAAAGTAAAATAGCATCAAAGAATTGAAGTTGTCAGGAAACTGTAAAAGCTACTGTCAAACAAGTGCCTTTGTTTTAAAATCATAAATTGAAAATTTTATCTTTGGTTGGTCTGTGTTATAGTTTGTTTCAATTGTATGTGTCTCTAAGGTGATGCACAACATTCTTGTCTCATGATTCTTTTTTATTTTTGGCCATAGCACTACTTTCATTTAGCAAATAAAATAATCATATTTCAAGACTCATGACAATGCTGTCCTCAAATAAAAGCTTTTTTTTTGTCCTAATTTCTCCAAATCAACAATTTTTGAAGGAATATTATTTTACAACAGTTCAAGAAAATTTTTCTCTTTGTTTTGCAAAAATGAAACCACTGAGGCATTGTAAAGAAACCCTTGTGAAAATTTTTAAAACTTTGTTTTTTTTTTTTTGAAGTTTTAAAACAATGATGAATCTTACTGGGTGAATATTCCTGATTATGCTGTCAATTAAACCGGGGAAATTTGTGTTTGCATGAATGCACTTGTCCTGAATCTATCTAGGAATGTCTTACCCACTCATTTTCTTAATTTAACTTTTAATCTAAGAATGAAGGACATCAGTATTTGATGAATATGACTAAAAAATGATTAAGGTAATCATTGAAATAAAAAAATTTTTAAATTTTAATTTTTCATATATTTTGACATCTTGAAAAGATCTGAAATATGATTTTTACAATGAAAAAAATTTTTTAGAAAATAAGATTCAGTACTTTATTTTTTTTTATTTTAGCTATTTATTGCCATTAATTACTTTTATCAGGTACAAAACAGTATAAAGAAGTACAAAAAATATTTCCACTGGGCTTATTATGTTATAACTAAAATACTTCAGAAACTGATGAGGCACTTAATACGTATGACATAAGTTATAAATAATGTACGATACAAAATTGATTTCAATATTGCTTAGCTAATTAATTACTGATTTAACAAAAAAATTTTACTAATGAAAGAATACGTTATGAAAGCACGACATATCACGATGGAGCTTTTTTTATCACATTTTTTTTCAACAAATTCTACACTATGTAAAATATGTATGTATAAATGAATTTTTTGATTATTTTAAAATTAACAAATTGGCCAGCATCAGTATAAAAAAATATTTTTATTGAATTAGAAAGGGGTAACAGCCTCAAAATCCCAGCTGTCAGGATGACCGACATGGGGAGCATCGCTAAATTCACTTCGGCCCCAGCTAAAGGGTTCCAAACCATCATCGTCTTCGTCACTGTTGCCTATATCATAAGGAATCGAAAAAGCGGGGCCCGCAATGATTTGAAAACGACGCTCTACAGTTTGAGAATACTGTTTAACTTTATCGAGATTTTTTAAATTAATTTTAAATGTATTATTTGAAACTGGATGATATAAAAACATAGATTTCATATTAAAAACAATCAAGAGGGTACGTAGCTTAGTGGTTCTCAGGGGGATTATTCAACCAGCAACAAAAAACTAACATTATTAATTCATGTTACAATTAATAAAATTAATTTTGGTTTCAGATGATTTCCAGAAGAAATGAAAGCCGGCCGACGATAAGTTGAACTCAATGTCAAGCTATGAGCTTCCCGTTCCCTATCAAGATTTCAATTAGCACCAAAATGAAAAAATAATATGGTAAGAATTTTTTTTTGTAGCTTATTAAAAACGAGTACCGCATAAATATCAACCCTAGTCTAAAATATTTATAATATAAATCGCTTGGGAGCTTAATTTATTATAAGTTCAAGTTGACTGAACCTTTTCAGAACGGTGGTAAACGTTTTTAAAAGCAGATTTTTTGGAAAAAATTTTTCGGGCGGAATTATTCATGGCGAGTTTTGGGCCAGTTATCAACATACCAACATAAAAAAAATATTTTTAACATTGTGGACATTTAATTGGCTTGTAAGCTTAATTTGATTTAAATTCAATGTGACAGAACGTTTGCACAACGCTTGTAATGTTTTTCATAGCAGATTTTTGGGAAAATAAGGAGTCAAAGTGCCCAGTTCTGCCGTCCCAACCCTCAATTGAACTCATGTTCGTGATGATCTCTGAGGCATTTTTAAAAAATTCCGAGAAAAGAAAAATAGTTATGATTAATTATCTAATTATTTCAGCTATTTTTGATTTCGGGAGAAAATTATTTCATATTTGCAGACTGCAAAATTAACCTGATTGTAATAACTATCTGGGAGGAGGGTAAAACTGTATGAGGTTTTTTTCTAGATCCATCACCTTGTTTTAAGCTGAAAGAGGTCTCAAAATCAGTAATAAACTTTTATCCTGTTCTCGGAGTAATCGGCTACAAGATAAGCCTCTTAGGGGTCATTGACATCACAATTTTTTTGGCCTTTTTTTACCCTCCTCTTCCCACCTCATTATCAAAACAGGCTTTTTTATGGACATTTTAACATTGACATCATTATTTATGACTCCTTCCCCTAAAATGCGGCGTAAAATTTGAATGATTCCTTTAGCATTTCTTTCGGTGGGATAATGTTTTTTGAAAAAGTTTTTTCCCTTTAAGCCATTGGAGCATTAAGCCCAAACTTTGATAAACCAGAATTGGAACTGAATGGAACAATGGAACCTAAAAAAGAAAAAGCATGCCTGGTGAGAAAGGTATTCTCTAATTTAATTAATCTGTGAAGCAAATGAAGGCTTCTCACCCTCCGTAAATCGTGCAAAAGCGCAAAAAATAAACAAAACAAATAAAAAAAAAAAAAAAAAAAAAAAAAAAAAAAACGGACAGAATAAATAGATATTTTTTGGTAAAAAAATGTAAGTAAAAATGTCCGTAAGTTAAGCATAGGTGTTGACTAATACATTTTGATGTAAAACTTAGCACTGCATCTGTTATTGCATTTCCGACATCTTGAAATCCAATAGAAATTTGACGAACTTTCAACGATAAGTTTTCTCAACTGATTTTATAAGGCCGATGCGTTTTATATTTTCGAAAAAAAATGAAGTCAGACTCGCATAAAAATAATTTTTGCCGTAAGCTAAATAGACGTAAAAAACGTTAAGCTTCACACATTCAAGGTCATACTATGTAAAAATTAGCGATCTAAAAAAATCTCTCTTCAATGTTCCTGACAAAATTCTTGGAATTTGCAATTCAAGGCTATCTATGCAAACGTACAGAATATTATTTGAACACATGCGCGCGCAGTCTTTCGTATTTCTTAGATGGCGTGGGTTACCCTTTCAGTAGCGTCCTTTTTGTCATCAAGAATTGTCTTGTGAAAATTTTTTTCCTTTATAGTGTTTCTTAATTTATATTCTCCGTCATGGTTTCTCTTTGGTTAAGTAACTCTTTTTTCACAGATATGTAGGTGATATAATTAGAAATTGAATACTGCATTTAAAGTGAAATTTTTCTTTGAGAAGAATCATCAATGTTTTTTATCATTTGACGTGTCTTGGCTTATTGTCTTTAAAGGTAAACCTTTTTTTTAGTCTATCAGTTATTGCATTGCTTAAATTAAATAAAACAAAGGAAAAGAAAGTTCCTCGAATCCATTATTCTAAATAATTTTCTACATTAACACGGGGAGACAACGATATTTTTACGAGAGGAAAAAAACCGTTAAGAGTAGCTTAATTGAAGAAACTTTCAGCAGATGGCGTTTTGAAGTAGCAGTTCGCCCGTGTCTTTCTCATTATTATATCAAAACTGGCAAATTTTTATAGGTACTTTCAGATTTTTTGGAAAAATTTTTATTTATTTATTTTTTTAAGCTTTTATAATTTTTAATTTTTATCTGAATGAAGCAACTTTAATTTCAAAAAAAAAAAAAAAAAAAAACGGTAAAACGTTATAAAAAAAGATGGCTGACTTTTCCAGAAATTCCGAGTCTTGACTGCACATGCGCAATCCGTTAGCTTGGCTTCGATTTAATTGGAGTTCACGAGAATAGTAAAAATTCGGAATCTTTTTTTTTTTTTTTTTTTTTTTTTTTTTTTTTTATATATATATAAAGAAGTCACTCATCATTTTTTTTAAAATGAATAATATATTTTTAATGTTTGTGTTAATTCGTTAATCTGATTAGACATAATATCAAAAGTAGAATTTCTAAACTTTTATTGAAAAACGGATCATAGCTCATAGGAATTATAGACTCAACTCTAGGTAAGATGCGGCGTCCATCTTGAAAATAGAAAACAGAAAATTAAACTGTTACATATTCGCAGGATTCGTTTTTAAACTCCGGTTTAAAACCTAATGAAAATGTCTTAACCGGTTATTATGAATATAGAGCACAATAACATTAAAGGCATAAGCTCAGAAATTGGCTTTTATATTCAGCATAGTTTAAAAGAAGCATTCAAGTTTCTATATTCGAATGGAGGAGGCTAACTCAGACTCTGATTCACATTACCCCCTAGAAGTGCTTGGCCTAATTACACACATGAGTTTGAGATGATTTTTGTTGCTTGAGAATTTCGAGTTACATGTAGGGCATCAAGCATTAGGAAAATGTAGTATTGAAGTTTGAATTTCTCAAAACTGTTTGGTGGTTTGATTCCTAGGTTTCACTTTTCACTGGTTTATTAATTAATATTTTATATTTGTTTTGTTACAGATTATCCGTGTTCTGTCATTTAGGCTGTTTTGAGGAAAGTTTGGTGCCTAGGGTGGAATGGATGACAGGTTGGTGCCAATGGATGACATTGCAGCAGATGTGGTAAGACTGTTCCAGTTATTTACGTTCTAGATAACTATCTACTCATTTTTATAAAGTAATTGCAAGAGTCAAAAAGCGTATGTATGTTTTATTTCTTATGTTGCCACTATTTAATTATGATTAGCATACCACATTAGCGAACCACTAAACTTAATTATGATTAGCATTAGCTAATCATAATTAGCTAATGCTAATTATGATTAGCATTAGCTAATCATAATTAGCTAATGCTAATCATAATTAAGTCTAGTGGTTAATAGAGTTACCTTTGATTCCAAAATATGGGGATCGGTATATTATTGCAGAAGCTTGAGCTATAAATTAGATTTTGTAAAATTTTTCAATGCACAGGCAAGGAAGTGAACTGCAAATTTCTAGTTTTTAACTTCATTCCGGTCTAAGAATGAAATTTGTTTAAAGTTTTATAAAAGAAAAACTGAACAAAATTTATTTAATTGCTCATGACCTGTTAAAAAATTTGGAAATCATTTACTTTTAGTTCACATGTAGGCATTTAATGGTGTCGGAAGAGTTTGTACTTTTGCTGCAAAATATTCTATGTAAGCTTACTTGCTTAATAGACTATTTCTATAATCAATCTTTTTCTCCTAAAATGTTAAGTATATTTTGTTTTTCAAGTGTTTCTTTATGGCAAAATTTTACAACAGGTAGCAATTTTCATTTGATATGATGACAGTTGCCTAACCATTGGGATTTCAAAACTAGGAGTTTTTTTTTTGAAAATAAAATTGTTGGGAGATTAATCCCAAAGGTCCCAAATTAAAATCTGAAAATCTCTTTTCATCCTAATTTTTTCCCAAAAGCTTTTGATTCTCGCCTAAGAATGTTTTTTTTTTTTTTTGAACTTTTGTTCACTATGTATTAATTTAGAGGAATAAGCGAAAGTGTGTAGACGTATACTTTTTTATTTGAAATTCCTGAAGATTCGGAAAGTTTTTCCTGGATAGACTTTTTAGGCAGATATGAATTTATGATTTGGACTGCTGAAAAACGTTGTGCTAGAGTTTTTGAATTCTTAGATTTTCAGTCGTTATTTCAATCATTTATTTGGGGTTATATATAAATATCAAATTATTGATATTTTCGGAGCTTTTGAATTAATGTACTTATAAGGTGTATTTATAAGATGTATTTATAAACATTTTGAAAACTGTATAATTATTTTATAAATGTATGGAACTACTGTAAATTACCAAAAGCTTGTTCTTATTGTAAAACCTATCCTTTTGATTGACTATTGATTGTTTTAGCTATTAAAAAAAAAAAAAAAAAATTGGCCAGATTTTCGACCAGGACTTTTCAACGCCCGGAGTTAATGGCTGTCTTCGAATGCAATTGGTAATTGTATAAAGCCGCAACCACAACCAGAAGACGTGATTAAGGGTACGAAATAGCTTTTCGCCTCGATGAAATTTGAAGAGACCATGCATTAATATTATCTGGGTTCTATTATTAGGAAATAATGTTGAAAGATTATAATATAAGTACATTAATTTGAAAGCCCGAAAAAGAGTTTAAACCATTATACGGTGTACTGTATAGACTTTAAGAACCAAGAATTAAAAATCTCCAATTGTAGGGGGATGGTTAAAACTTTAACAATTCATCAAAAGCGCAGTTTTCAACGAAATATATTAGGTAGTCATTTGAAAACTTGCATTGAAAAACAGAAATGATTTTGAACTGTGACAGTTAGACCTGTCATTCAAATTACAATCTAAGAAAGATTTTGGTATTTCTGAAGTTTCTAATTAATGCATTTTATTTATTGTGTTTTATAAAATCGTTTTTAAAACAGTTTACTAAAATTTTTGAATTGAATTTTACACATGAAATAAATATTTTGTGAATATATAAAGCCCAAAAGCATATTGGTATTGTGAAACCTATCCTCTTGATGTATTCTTGATTGTTTTAGCTACAAAAAAAGTAAAAAAAATCAGCGCCAAGAGTTTTCGACGGCCGGAGCTTTCTTCTTCTTTCTATATATTCCATTTTGATTGGATGGCAACAAGACCGGAGAAGCAACTACAACAGAATAGGGGATGAGGTGCGAATCAGTTTATTAATCTGGTGTATTTGAATCGGTTTTCACCTGCCATTTATTATCAGGATATTTAAACTAATTTTAGAAATATAAAAAACTTACGTATTTGCATTAATTAGAAACTTCGAAAAAACTGTGTAAAATACTATAATTTGTTATAGAATCTAAGAGTTCAAAATTTTGAATCTTATACGGATTATAAGTTTTATAATTAATAGGTTATACGGGGGAAAAACCTCTAAAAAGACATCAAGGGCGCAATTTTTTGATTTTAGCATACATTCAGTTCTTTTCAGTCTTTCATATTCAAATGAAGATGAAAAGTTTAGTGTGGGATTGTATGTTTAACTGATCACTTGCAAACTTTAGCTTAAAAAGAGAATTTAAAAGGAATTTTAGTCTGAATCTTTTTTATGCAGAATAAGGGTTTGATTCTTAAATATTAAAAAGTTACCCGAAGGGTTTTAATAGCTGGTTACTGCTTTGAGATCGGAAATATTGAAGACTTTGTCGATTTTCTCATTTCGGGGAAAGAGCCAGTTCCTCGTACACCATTTACCCAGTTGAGCATTCAAGGGCGGGGGTTTAGCTCAGCAACCATCACTGATCTCTGTTCAGTGATTACCCTGCCCCATATAATAAAGACGGGCCTCGTCTATTTACCCGTAGGTTGAATACTGTCAGAATAGCCGGAATTTAGACTCAAATATGGATGGAAAATATCGATATTTGGATATTATCGAAATATTGGTGTTATAGTGCCTTCACTATGGGTTTCATATATTCAATTTATTTGTATTTTTTAGACTTCTACCGCCATTTAAATAGCTCCTACTCTTTTTTCAGATAACATTAAATTTTTGATAACGCCTTAAATAACGAGGATGGGTGGATCTTCTCCCGCTACCAATAGTCAAAAATACAGCCATCGTTTTCTCTTTGTTGCTCATTTTTCCTTTCAGGGATTCGGATCGAATTTAAACTACCGGAGCATCTTTTAAACTGGGAACAAAGCATGAGCACTTCTCAGAATTTAAACACATGATATCAATTTACATTATATCAATTTTATTTTTATGCAACTTGTTGCAGCACCAGTGATGGAATCATTAGCGAACGACTATCGTGCCTCCTAACGCCTTGCGGTGTACTCTTCTAGGTCGACCGGTGACACCAGAAAAAGCCGATTCTTGCTTTTGATGCTTTCAGTGCTGGTATGTATTTCGTTTGCAAATAAGTTTATCCCAATTCCTATCGAAAAAAAAAAATGAGTTCGACGAAAAGAAAATAACTTTACCAAAAAATTTTCAAGGTTTTATTGACTTTTAGGTAGTTTTTTCTTAATTATTTGTGGCTAGCAGTTGTACTTGTTTAAACATGACATTATTTTCTGCTAGTTAGTAAATTACTCAATTCTGTACCTTAGCCCAGAATTAGACGGAAGTTATTTCACGAATTGAAACTTCTTACGTCAAACTTCTTACGTTTTTGGCAAAGCAGATTTTTGCCTTCTGCTCTTTTATTTTGAAATAAAACAAAAATATTAACTCGGAGAAGGCAGTAATTAGCATTGCCAAACTTGAAACTCTGCTTTGATCTCCAAAGTCGTTTTCCGATAAGAAGCCACAGTTTGGGAAAGGGCTTTGTCAAGTTTTGTACTGAGGTACAAAATTAATTGGTTAGATATTTCCTACATTTTTTTGAAATTACATTAGTTTAAAAAGTTCTAAATAGCAAAAAAGAATATGTTATTGTCGTTTATGTGATCAAACACTCTTTAGACATCACGGCATAGATCTATTCTAATTTTTTTTTTTTCTTTCTTTAGATATTTCAGGTGCTGATTTTCAGATTGGGGTTTGCTCGGTTCGTTTACGCGGCCGGTTTACTCGCGTTCGTAACAATAGCTTCGTTGGCCACCGTCGCCCGGGGGAGCCTTTGTTCGGTTATTTTTTATTTTTTATGTTTTAAATGATTAACCGTCGTTCGAGTCAATTCGGAGTCTTTCGTATATAATGCAACCCCTCCATAGAGCATGATCACTCACTCGGCTTTTTCACCGTCTGAAACATCTAGATGTCCAGCATCCTTTTTACTGGGTAAGTTCTTTTAATTTTTTTTGCCTTTGAAACGAAGTCGCAAATCATATGCTTTTTTTTAGATTTGACTTCCTTCATTTTATTTTAACATATCGTTTATGTTTTGGAGGCTTAAATAGTTAACCTTAAACTTTTGGCAAAGCTGTAATTGGCTCCAAGGTTGCAAGAGAAATCGCTGCTGTGAATGATTGGGAATTAATCTCATATTATTCCTTTCAACTAGTTATCACTTTGCTGAGATTTTTTTTTTCGGGCATCTTTGTTCGGGTTAGTGAGTTATTTCAAGAGAGAGAGCCGATTTTTATGTTCTTTCTCACATCCAAGCATTTAGCCAACAATTTGGCTTTTTTCACAGAAAGTGGGTTACCAGATAACTAAACCCATGTATAATCTATGTTAGATAAGCTAAATTCTTTATTGAAACATTACAAGGCATTTTACTGAAACTTGAGTTTCGAAGGCTGTATATAGCATTTCAAGAGCACAAAACCATGTCCTTATTGTTGATTATTAAGGAATATTTTAAGTTGAATTTATTAATTAAATCAGCATTTCAAATGCAAACTGTATGTGGAATGCCCACTTTGGGCCAAGATGATGGGTGGAGAGTATATGTACAAGGATTAAACTGGGGAATAAAAACAAATGGAATCTATTAATTTTCTGGAATTTAGCAACTGAAATTTGAGCTTGTGTTAGCCAGCATTCAGAGTTTTTTGCAACTCTGAAACAAATGTCCAACTACATGCTGATGACAAAAATGTTGGCTAGTCAACTTGTCGCAACATGAATGGGGGACTTGAAGGAATGAATGGGTTGCTTGGGTAAAAATTTCTTTCTTTGTTTCAATTTGACAGGCAGACCTGTAGTCAGTGGGAAGAGGCAAGAGGCAAGGCGGAGGCCTTGCCCTTTGTGTGAAATAATTTGAGCTCCCCTTAATATTTTTGAGAGTGTATTTTTCTTACCTTCCAAATTAAAAAGAAAAGAGTCTTAAGAGTATTTTGCGCTTATTCCCTCAGCCTTTTGGGCTTTCTTGCTCCTGAGGAAGAATAGATTTTTTATGAGCTTGTGCATTGTTGCATTTTTGTTGAAAAAGTTCTGTATTCCTCACTTCATCTCTTTAACTGGATTTTCAACTTCCTATGAGTAATAACACAGTGAACACAGTTTCCAAAAAAATGTTTTGTTCTCAGGAAAAACTTTATCATCTGAATAATTTTCAAACCACTGAGGTGTAAAGGAGAAGACGAAGAATTTTTGTGAGGCCAGAAACAATTTGCTTGTTTTTTCATTTTTAGCCAAATGCATATCACAAAAAGCCCATTTTCATATTTGATGAAATAGAATAAACTCTGGCTTAGTATAAGTTGGAAAAGGAAAATTAAAATACACTTGACAGAATTTATTACATCCGACTTTATTTTTATTTCTAATTTTTCTTTACAAATGTTATCACTTGATTTGCCTTTGTAAAATAATTGGATAGCAAACAACTTTCAACTCTAAATCATCTATACATTATGTAAAATACACAGTACTGGTGAAACCGATAAATAACAACGCTCTAGGCCTTAATTTTATATAGAATAAATATGATATTGCAGTTTTACAAAAGAATTTTCAATAATATAGAATCAAAAGAAACAAAAATAAGAAAACAAATCACAAAAACGAAATTTTTTTTATTTTATTTTATTTTTTTAAATATTTTACCAATATTACAAAATTACATACTATCTTGTGAATATGGCTTTTATATATAACAATGGCACAAAAAGATATCACAATGTGTATTAAAAAAAAAAAAGAACAAAACTGAACAAAATCGGATCCTGACACCGAAAAAGAACTTGACTTGCAGTCTTAACAATTGATCAAACTTAAAATTGAAAAAAAGAAAAGAAAAAAATTGAAATAACAGTAAATAAAAAATACCGCCATTGCCACAGCACAAAATTTTGTATTTTCAATCAAATTATTTTTAAAGCCGGATTTTTCAATATAATCCATACTGGGAAAACTGCAAGATCGAGATCAGCATAACATTTTTTTTAAAAAAAAACTCAGTGATGCCACATGGATTATGTTGAAAGTTTAGGAATGCTCATCCGGATTGACCGGTATCCAATTGGGAAATCACTACAATACAAGAAAAAAAGTTGAAATAGCTAAAGTAGCAAAATCATTTTTTTTTTTTTTTTACTTTTGGAAAAATAAACTTCAATACTTAATAAAATGTGATTTTGCTAATGTTAACTTTAACAACAATTAATAACAACAAAAATAATTATAGAAAAAAATAATTAAAAAATAATATTTAATGTGATGCGAAGAGATATTGAATTTTTTTTTTTTTTTTGAAATTGAAAAGATCTTTGCCATGATGGATTTATTTATAAAAATTTACATTACCCAAAGAATCTTGTCGAAATGAACAATTTTATTTTATTTTTTTTTTTTAAAGAAATAAAAATTGGGTTCGATGAAGAATTTATAATATTTCTTAATATAAATTTGACATAATAGCTTAATTTTTTTTATTTTTTTAACCTTTTTATAATATTAAAATGAGATCTACAAATTATATAAATGAACAGATGAATATTTTAAACATGAAAAAAGTGTATAAATTTTGGCCTTCCTTTTAAAGTATTTTATAATCGAGTATAATTTTTTTTTTATCTCTCTCCTGAAAAAATTATATTTGGCTATTTATGAGCATTATTTTTTTAAATTATTTAAAGGTGTTTTTTTCTTTGCTCATGTGATCATAAAAAAAGGAGCAGTTTTTTTTAAAAATTCTATTCATTTGTAGCAGAACATTTTTTATTTTCAACAGCCTACTAGCTAAATTATAATTTAGCTTTAAAAAAAAAAAATTAATAAATAATTTATATTTACATTCAATTTTTTTAATTTGTTCATTTTTTGTTTTAATTAATAATTTATCTAGATTTTTAAATTTTTTTTTTCGTTTATTCACCGGTATTATGCAATCATTGCACTGCATCAGAATGTTTTTTAAAAATTTTCAGATTTCCAAAAAAAGTGAATCTTTAAAATTTTTCAAATGTTTTTTAAGTATCTTGCCCCGTTATTTATTTTTGCAGGTAGCTCTTTAAAAAATAATACTGAAAACTGACGTAGGTGTAGGTCACAAATCCCCTTTTTTTTAAAGGCTTCCTACTGTTAAAAATAAAATTAAGTACAAACGGCTGGGCCGTTTGAAATCAGTGGCATATGTTTTTTTTTTTTTTTTTTTTTTTTTTTCATTTTCGAGAAAAAAAAAATGAAAACTATAAGTTGGATTGTCCGTTTTTCGTGATGAAAATTATTTACACATTTTTATACACCCTGACTTATAAACAAATAGTAAAACATGAACATCACCGAGAAAATGCATTAATTCTTCCAAAAAAGGAAAGCCTAATTGTTCAGAGAAATCTTTTCTTAGTGTGTCTTTTTGTGTGAGGGAATATTCTTTTTTTTTGCTAGACAACACCAATTTTTTTTAAAATTTTTTATACATCACTGGAAAGAATCACATTATGGACAAATATGTACATTATGGCAAGATTCTGTCGATTGGCAGATACAGTTTTTTTTTTTTTCCTCTAATTTTTTGTTAAGTTCCAAGCCCAAAGGCCGGACTTTCCTCAGTCTTCGTCGAAATTCCCCCTCGGACTGGCATCGTATGAAGAGGCTTGTCCCTCGGGACTGTAGCTCATGTCATTAGGAGACAGGCTGTCATGGGGATAATAATATTGGCCTCCGTGTTCAGAACTCGGTCCGGCACCGTTCATTCCGGGGGAAGCTCGGCCCGACGTACCCGGTGATATCATTTCACCTCCGGGTGACATAAATATTTCGGAGGTCCCGTCCCGGCACCATAGCTGCCTCATTTCTTGCCTCCTCTGCCTCATTAGAGTTTTGTATTCTGAGATCCTCATCTTTTTACCGTCGACGATGCAGGTTCGCTTTGGTCTCGGTCTATACCTATAGTCGGGGTGTTTTTCCATATGTAACTTGGATAGCCTAGATTGCTCTTCGTAGTAGGGCTGTTTTTCGGCGTTTGACATGGCTTTCCATCTAGCACCTGAAAGCAAAGGGAAACGGGATTAATTTAAGGGAAATAAGAGAGAGAAAGAGAATAAAAGTTCTATGGGAAGTAGGTAGGGCTTGCTGTACTGAGAGTACTGCAACCGTTACCGAACCGAAATTCGGAAAACCTCGGAACCGGTTCCTGACGTTCCGGTACCGGTTCCGGTGATTTTAATATTACTATTGATCACACCAAAAAAAAAAAGAAGTTAAATTAAACGCTAAAACTACAAGCAGAGAGAAAAAGACAAGTTTTTTCTTGCACTCTTTGTGAATAACTGCTGCCGCAGGTGCGCTATCGCTTGATTTGTTGTTTTGCAATGCCGACCTAACTCATTCTCAGAAATTTGGATTTTGATTCTTCATTTCTAGTCAAAAAGCATTTTTGCGTTGTTATAAAATATTTGGCGTTTTTGTTTTGTTGCAAGAAAGAACTTGTTCAAACATTTCTTTTTTCTGAGTGGAGAAAGATGTTGCAGTTCAAAAAGCCTGAGATTTGAAAAAAAAAATCGAAATTTATAAACTAAAAGGTGTTGTGTGTGAACTTACCTAATATTTTTGATATATTTGAATTATGCATGTCCGGGCACGCTTTGAGTATTTTTCGGCGCTCATCCTTTGCCCAAACCATGAAAGCGTTCATTGGTCTTTTTATGTGCGGCTTGTTTTCCCCGTCCCTCTTCTGCTGTCTAATTATTTTGGCTTTGTCGCTATTGTCATCAGGTATCTTGTAACTAGGATCTCCCCACACTGTAAAAAAGAGAGGAAAAAAAAGCATTAATTTCTTTTTCTAACAAATAGCCATTTTTTGGTAGTCATAAACAAATGACTGCAGACTAAAATGGAAATAATTCAAACTTAAAGTTAATCATTTATTAAATAATAAGTTAACTTAATAATTCAAACTAAAGTGAACTTTTTTTTAAAACAAAGTACTGGCTAAACTAAGTTTAAGTACATATTTCCGCAAAAATTTTAACGAGGACTGCATAGCTTCAAAACTTTTCCGCTAGGAGCGCTCGATGTCTTAAACGGTCACAAATCAGAAACAACAGTTGTCATTTTTATTGCTTACCATTAAGGACATCTAGCAAACCTAGCGGAAACGCTAGATATTACTAATAATGAATATTTAAAAATAGAATATAAAAAAAAAAAAAAAAAATTTCGGTCGCGGCTGGAAGGAGTGTGCCAGTGGTTAATTCTGGTGCGGAAATCCTCGGAGCCATTTAAGATTCGAACCACTGGCCGTCGTCGATCACGTGCCGGGCACTCGGCCACTTGACCAACCCTATTGCTCTTAATTTTTTTTTTTTTTTTTTTTTTTTTTTTGACGTAGGACTATATCTTAAGGCTCGGTCCTGTTCGCACCAAAAATTAATGTTTAATTATTTTAATATTAAAATTTTAACTTTGAAAATTTTTAAATAATATTTTCACTATTTTTTTTAAGTTTTGGCCTTTTTTAATAGTAAAATTAGACGACATGAACGAAAGCCAGGACTTAAAAAATTTCTTGTAAATTTTATTTAACTTTCTTTTTTATATTTTCGCTGTTTTTTTTTTAAAGTAAAATTTACCAGAAATTTTCTAAAAAACTTAAAAAAATTTTAATTTTTTATAAAAAGATCCACATCCCGTTAAAAATGTAATAAAAAAAAATTTTAAGTTAAAATTTAATTTAAAATTAGACGACATGAACGAATGCATCGACTTAGAAAATTTCTTGTAAATTTTACTAAAAATTTTAAAAAACTTTTTAAAACTTTTAAAAAAACTTTTTAAAAGAGTTAAATTTTAAATAAAAGTTTGGCTATTTTTTTTAACTTTTGACCTTCTTTAATAGTAAAACTAGACGACATGAACGAAAGCAAGGCCTTACATGGACTTATAAAATTTCTTGTAGATTTTAAAGAAACTGAACTTTTACAAGAAACTTGAAGAATTTCTTGAAATTTTGTTTATTTTATTTTTTTTTTAATTTTCGCCGTTTTTTTTAAATATCTTAATTTTAAATATTAAAATTAGACTACACGAACAAAAACAAGAACTTAAAAATTTTAAATAAAATGTTCACTACATTTTTTAATTTTTCCTTTTTCCTTTAGCTTTTAATATGAGCTAAAGCAATGTTTTAATATTAAAATTTTAATTTTGAAGACTTTAGTTAAATTTTGACGAATTTTTTTCAACTTTTAATCTTTTTTATCAAAAAATTTGAATTTTTTGACCAAAAACGACCAAAAAAAAAAATGCCTTAAAATTTTTAAATCGTTTCATTGATTAAATTTAGCAATATTAGGACAGTACCCCATAGACGTAGTCCTACGTAGGAATACGCCTTTATATTCCAGTCTGATTTTTTTTTTAAATAAAAGGAAAAGATTATATACTTACTAGCTGCCATGAAATCCGCGGAATCTTCCTTGATGCTCGATAAAGGAGGTTCGTCCCGGGGAGGATGATGTCCTTTGCCTCCTGTCAAATGTGGCGGCGGTCCAGTCATATACATCGGCATCGAAAAAGGTCCATGTTTATCAGGCGAAGACATACCATCCTTCGGACTGGATAGATGGGATTTTTGAGAACCTAAAGGGCTTAAATGAGTAGGCAGCCCGGCGTATGGCATGAAACCCCTTTGCATCATAAGATTAGGGCCCAGGAGCTTCGGCGTGGTCGATACCAACGGATCCATGGGCGACGACGACGATTTTTCTTTGACTATCTTTGGCTTCGACAAATTTAATGGAGCGTCCGTTTCTTCGGGAGTCGGAGATTTGGATGCAGGGGGTGACTTGTTCCCGACGTTGGCGGCGATTTGATTTAGCTGAGCGGTCGCGGACACCCAATTGGGCAACGAACTCGGCGGCATGAGAGGATTCTCGAATTTCCCTTTTGCGTTCGGATTTAAATGGACCGGTAATCCGGAACCCGGCATACGATGCAATTGTTCTAACAGGGGAAACAACAGAGTCGGGTTTAGCTGATGCGGACTCGGCATTCCGACGTTTTTTGCTGCTGCATACTGATTCGTTATTTGTGACTGAAGCTCCTGGATTTTGTTTTGCTGGGATATTAGATGCTCCTGCTGACGTTTTATTTGTTCCTGCTGTATTTTTTCTAATTCCTTTTTGTGATTCCCAGATGAGGTTTGTTGGTTTGCTAATGACTGTAACATAAAAGAATAAAAACAAGGCGTTAGGGTTAAAAAACATTAAATTGAGAGAAATAAAAAAAAAAAAAGGATGTTGTCATCATGCTCATCGAATCATAGCGTTATCATTTGCGACAATCAGTTTTTGATGGGATCGCCTTCTTTTCATGTCGCCAAATCATTCTCTCCCGGGTTTTGTTCCACCCCACTCCCCGAGGGACACTGATTATCTCGCTAATCATGCTCAAGTTCCATCTTCGCTTTACATTGTCAGCATTAAGGAGAGACCCTTTTCCGATCAGAAAATTTTTTTTATCCTCTTCCCAGTCGATAATTATACGTAAGAACATTATTTTAATTCCTCCTCCTGTTTTTTTTTTATTTCTTTTTTATTTTATTTTTTATTTTCTTCTCACTTCATTTAAAATTCTTTTGACGATCTTCCCGGGAAGAAGGAAACAAACAGAAAAGGTCACAAAAATGTCAACAAAGATACATCAAAAGACAAAAAAGAAAATATCCGAAGAAAAACAAAAATGACGTTTCAAATGTAGTCGGGATATATTCTTGAAGCTTTTTTTTTTCATGTATTCATATAATGTTTAGCTTATAATGGAAAGAATCGTCGATTTAAAATTTCAACAAGTTTTTTTTTTTTTTTACTTTTCCCAGACGAAGTCGTCGTGACAAAGGGGTTGGTTTAGATTTACCACATCAAGTTGTAACCACACCGGGGAATAGGAATGTCTTCTCTTTTATTTTGCCTTTTGTTAAAAAGAAAAAGGGGAAAAAAGTAAAAAAAAAAAAAAAAAAGCTTTCCGAAAGAATAAGGGAAAATGAATAATTTCTTAGTAGCGAAGTTGAGTCATTTAAAAAAATACATTTTAACTTTTTTTTTTTCCTTCGGAATCCGAATTTATGGATTTATAATCCTTACGTAATGAAATCGTGACTACAAAACCTTAAATATTTAGGGATAATAGTTGCAATGAGATATTTTGTTGCCAAAAACTTGACCACCTGCAGAGCTGTCTGTCATAAAAACTCTCTCTCAAAAAAAAGAATTTACACACGAAACAGATGTTTAATAAAATTTTTTATAAGACAAGAAAATAAAAAAATCAAATTTTAACAATATTTTTTTTTTGACGGGAATACGTCTTTGTCGAGGTACACTCCGAAAATTTTTATAAAAGTGAGTCGAAAAATTTTGTCAAATTTTAAAAAGCGATTTTTTTTTAAAAAGGCTTGATGAGGAAATTCGGAACTTGGCAAATTTACGGTTCCCGAATTTTTTTTATTTTTTGGCTATTCAATTTTGTAAAAAATTGCTAAGGTAAGGGTAGGAAAGTGCGACCTGGTTCTAGAAAAAATTGATTTTGACCTTTATTAGTTCTTAATAGGAAGAGAATCAAGCCAAGTTTTTTATTACAATATACTGCTCCATTATTAAGCTTTAATGTGCATTAGCCTCAAATTTGAAAAACGGCGCGATTTAGAGTTCAACCATATTTTTCTGACTGCCGACGTATAATATTTCAAACCTCCATTTTTTGAAAAGTGCGACCGTTCTTATTTTTTTTAAAAACATGAATTCTCCAAAGCAAAAGTTAATTGTTTATAAAAGATCGATGAATTTTCTTTCAAAAATTGCTGAACACCGTTAAAAACAAATAATCCTTGTTTATTAAAACTACAATTAAATAATTATTATTAGTGGCACTCCGAATTGCATATGTAAATAAAAACAAGATGGTTTCCTTTGTCAAAGGAATTAAAGAAGTCGTCTGCTAGTCGCACTTTCCGAAAATATTATTTTTGCCAAAAAAGTGCGACCTATTAAGGTTTATCAAATAGGAAGTCGAGTAAAAATTCTTGATAGCATAAAAAATAATGCAAGGTATTGACAATTGAATGGAGCATATTTCATAAAATAAGCCAATGTTTACATAAAATTAAATCAAATTGAAAATGAGGCAGTCTAACTTTCCGACGAATATGAATTTTTGTTTTTGTAAAGTTATTTTTTTTTATTCAAAAATGGACGACAACAATACATTTCTTTGATCATAATAGGTTCTGAAAACATTAAAAAATCGTCCTTTGAAATCTTTTTTTTAAGTATGGGATTTTTATCAGTTTTTATTAAACCGGTCGCACTTTTCAGACGGTCGCACTTCCCTACCCTTACCTTAACTGAATTTAATTTTTTAATTTTATATTTATTTTTTATTTACCTCATCTAGACGTATTCACGGAGTCGTAAGGCCATGGTTAGCATACCCTGGGGCTTTTTTTTTCCCTTTAAATTAAAAATCTATCACTGACCTAGTTGTACAATTTTCAAAAAAACATATTTTAATTGTCTTTTCAAGGTTTTTTTGCAAAAAAAAAAAAAAAAAAATTTGGATCGAAAACAAATTTTTTCCCCAAGTCTTATAACACATGCCATACGTTTTCCGATTGGGTCATTGTCAGCACACCAAATTTAATCGATTTCCTGAACTTGAAAACTTGTAAAATAAAATATTTTTTATTTACTGGTAGATGGGACAATAGAGATTTGATACGCAATTTTCGAACCTCCTCTCCCCGTTTCAATAATTAAAAATGATATATTAATTTCGGGAAATCTAAATTTTCGAGAAAATTACTGTTCAGGGATTTTGAAGTTCGAGATGTCGGGATCAACTTAAGACCGTTTTAACATTAACTCTATTGGTCTTTTATGCCTTTATTCCACACAGTTTACATTTTGTATAAATCAACTTTAAATTTTCCGGCTTATTTCAATTTTTTTTTTTTTTATTATTATTATTTTCAACGGGAGAATTTTTTTGGATTTTTCGGGACGCTTTTTCCTCTACCTTAATTAAACCTAAGATGGAAAAAAAAGAATTTTCCGACAGAAAAAATATTTTGGTTGTGGAAAAAAAGGATTTTTGGAAGAAAATTTTTCTGAAAAAAAATTTGTAGAGAAAAATATTTTTTAGAAGAAAAAAAAATTTGTAGAGAAAAAAATTTTTTTCGAATAAAAAGTGACCCCTAAAGGTTCTAGTTCGTTTACATAACCGGCCGGTTAGCCGGGCGGTGTATACATTTTAACGATAAAAAAATATTAAAATTTTTTTTTTTTAATCCAATATTTTATACATGAAAACGGGGTCTAACTTAACCGAAACCGTACCAAAACGTTTAGTTATCTTCAGAGATGAAGATCCACGATATTAAATGCATGAACAAGAGTTAATTGTTCTTATATTTCATAATTTTTAAATGTTTTCGCAGCAAAAAAAAAAGTTTGTTTCCGAGAGACTAGTGCAGCGCTCTAGCGGTGAATCCGCGAACTGTTTCAACAACAAAAAGAAAAATGGCGGCCTTATTTTTTTTTCGAAAACATTTAAAAAAATTATCAAAGAACACCGCACACCAGAATAGGAAAATTGGTTTCGGTAAATTACGTTGTTTATTTTGAGTCCAAAGTTTGTTTACAAACATAAACAACGTATATAAAAACAATACTTAACCGAAACCTATTTTCCTATTCTGGTGTGCGGTGTTCTTTAGGAACCATAAAGCCTTTTTCATGCAATTTCAATAGCGAATCTTTACCTTTTAAGCATAACAAAACGTTTTGCCACGGTTTCAGTGCGATCCGATGTCATTTTCATGTGTGAAAAACCGAATTAAAAAAAAAAAAAAATTAAACTTTTTTTATTGTTAAAAAATTTTCACCGCCCGGCTGACCGGCCGGTTATGTAAAGGAACTAGAACCTTAAAAACCCTGAAAAAATATTTAAATTTTTTTTTCCGAGATAAATAAAATTTTCGAATGAGAAGTGAGTCTTAATGTCCAAAATGCCAGAAATAATTTTTCGACAAGACAGAAATATTTGGAAAAGCGCGAAGAAGCTAGTACATGAAGACATCAGTGGAAAAAGGAGGCCGTTCGGGAAACAAAAGAAAACCCCCATGTAAATAAATACAAAACAAATTTCGTTCTTTCTGAACGGCCCCCTTCTTCCACTGATGTCTTCACATCATAAGTATTTGTACAAAAAGCATTCCAAAAACCCTGAAAAACAGCCCTGAAAACGGAACGGGACTATGTCAAATAATGTTTTGGACCCATGATCTGCCGGATTGACTGTAGGCCTGTGATTACCATTTGTGTCACTGCCACTACCCTTTTTTTTTCTTTTTTTAGCCTAATAACCTTATTAATTTTTTTTTTTTTTTTTTTTTTTTTTTTTTTTTTTTTTTTTGCATTAGACATATTTCGTTTTGTTATGTCCGGGTCGTATATATTTGAAAAGAATAGTGAAAAGATTTTGAATAAGGAACAAAAAGGATGTTTGATGAAATAATAAAATAAAGAATGAACATGATTACCGAGGGAGAAAGAATTTACTGTAGCAACAATAATAACAAATGAAGTTGGTGTGCACCCAACAAAGGATGTCTCTCTTTCAGAATGGATACTTAATTATCTTAAACTAAAGTACACTTTCGTGTCGAAATGCAATATGTCCACGGACTCATCTTCACTTTTTTTTTTTTTTTTTTCCAAAGTTTTGATGAATTTGAAAACGTCCTAAATCCTTATTTTTTTACGATTATGCGGTAAATACAAGAAATTAATCAATACGTATATCAATGTCTACCTCTGGGAAATTAGAGAAGAAAAAAGATCGCCGATATCGTCTATAAACATAATTACAAATTATCGGATTTTTTTTATCTCTTTCATAATACGGGAAAAACCCATCAAGTCTTTTGTAAACTAATCGTCCTTTGAAAAAAAAAAACCTTCGGGGGAAAAAAAAAGAATGTATTTGTTTTAGAATTTTTTTTTTTAACGAAAGGATTTAGAAAGAAAAAAAATAAAAAAGAAAAAAAAAACCAGTGGTCATTTACAAATGTAAACCCCATACTCGATTTTTTTTTTTTTTTTTTTTTTTTTTTTTGCAAAATGAATCCCCGCCCTTCCGATTTTCATTTGTAACGGGTCGAATATAGCTTCATTTCTCTCCTCTTGGAAAACCTTTTATTTATAACCTTTTAATGTGATTTTGAAAAGGTTTTTGTGGAAAATACACACCGCGGCGGTACCGAATCGTCCCCCTCCCCCCCTTCCTATTTTTTTATTTTTTTTATTTTTCCTAATTTTCGGCTGCTTGTTTTTCGTTGAATAAATTTTAACACTTTTTTTGTGAAAAAAAGTGTATTTTTTTTTTTTTTTTTTTTTTTTTTTTTTTTTTTTTTTTTTACATCTTTAATTTACCGATGGTATGAGTATCATGTTCGAGGGTATGAGGGGGTCAAATATTTCGGACGCATGATTTTGGCAATTTTTGACTTTGTCCCCGCAACATTTTCTGTAAATTCAAGATTTCCATGGCTTATTTTTCCGCTTTTAGCAGCAGGGGTCCGAAACTTGACAATTTTGGCCGATGCCGATACTAGCATCGGCATCGACCCCCGAGATATTTAGCCGGACGGGGCTGACATCTGCATCGGCACCGGCACCGGCATCGGAATCGGGCCCCTGATTTTAAAAATTGTCTAGAATGGCCCTATGATTCTTTTTGACTAAAATCGGGATCAGAAGCGACGGCGGATATAACCGATTCTTGGTGGCGTCGGCATCGGCATCGGGTGTCGGTGCTGAAATCGGAATGGGGTGTTGGTCCCGAAATTGGAATGGGTTATCGGCGCCGAAATTGGAATCGGGTGTCGGTGCCGAAATTGGAATGGGGTGTCGGTGCCGAAATCGGAATCGGAATCGGAAGTTAAATGAATAGTATGGAATCGGCATCGACCCGAGATTTCACCCGGCCACGGCCGGCACTGGCTTCGGCACCGACATCCAATTCGGATTCCTGTTTAGAAGATACTTTTTTTTCATTAAATGATGCATTTCCGTTTTATGCTGAAACGTTATTACCTCTTTCAAAAATGTTTTCCGATCTTAATGTCAGATTTAACACCCACTTTTGGGTACATTTTTACCCTAGAAAGCAGCATTTACTCAAAATAAATTCCCTTAGTTGAATTGGCATAATTTTTTTTTTATAGTGTTGCCCGAAAATTGGAATTCAAAATATTTTTTCCCCAATAAAAAAAAATAGAAAAAAATAATTTTTTCCCTGGTGGTGTTTTATAAATTTTGCCAGAGTTTGGACTAATAATTCCTAAAAATATCCATATTTACGGAATTCGAAATTCCGGGATTTCCTCTTTCAATCATGGGAATTTGAGGGATTTAAATAAGTCCGGGACCTCGGGATTGCAGTCTTTACTGATTTCACAATTTTTTTCATTAGCAGTGGCCATTAACAGTGGCCATTTGCACAAAATTTAATTTCGCATAAATGATTTTTCGATTCGACGATGCCGAAAATTAAATATTCTCATCATATCCCAAACGAAAATCACGTACGATCTGTTTTACTATATCAAACGTCACTCTCCAAAACTAGGGCGATTGTCATTGTTTCTCTCTGACGAACATATGGCAACCACATGATGATTTTTTGAAACAATAAGGGAGAACAAAACAAATGTCTCAAGTGTCAATTTTTTTTTTTCCACGTCCGTTTTTACTACTACGTTTTTTCCTTCCGATTCTTAGAATTGAAAAAAAAAATTTTTTTTTTCCTTCGAAAATTTTTATTACAACACCCTGCAATCCTCAAAGCTTTTTAAAACAAGAAAAAAAAAATTGATTGGAAACACATGACAGCATTACAGAATTATGACATGGTTCACTTCCCACCAATCGAAATAAAATAAAAATTAAACAAAGAAAAAAAATGGGATGGCGCTAAAATCGTGTCACTATTTCGTGTGTAAGATTTGTCTGAAAGAAATTCATAGGAACAAGGAAGCCAAGTCGAAAAGTCAGCATTAAAACAATCAGCAGTTCATAATTCATTTCTTAGTTTTTTTTTCTCTTGATTCTTCGTTTTTTTTTGAAAATAGCTTTCATCGATTTTGACGATTGATATACCGTAATTAAACTTTTCCCTAATTTTTTTTTTTTTTAATTTAATTTTTCGTTAATTTCTCCAGCCATTCTGAAAAATGGGATTGACCGAACGGAGTCGCCCCACCTATCAACCCTGACGTGGCGTAACGTATTTCGTAAAAACGGGGACCGGAAGTCGAAATTCCGAATTTTTTTTTTCCTAACAATAAAATCTTTGTATGGACCACCAACATCTCTCCGCCTTGTCATACTATCTGCATCTCGTTCTAAACAACAGAACTTTGTTTTACATTCGAGCTTCCGGTCTCTGCTATCTCTCAAAATTTAAATCAACGTCTTTTTTCTTCGACTTTTGTTTAATTTTTCTTTTGCAGTTATATCTGTCATTTACGAGCTATAAAAAAAATTATTATTTTTCATTTTTTTCGTTTGTTTATGTATTTACATTTATTGTGTCCATTGGGCAATGAAAGAAGGAAAAAAAGGGGGGAAGGAAAAAAAAAAGGAAAGAAAAAACTTGATCCCCGGATTCCCTTAACGAAACACGATTTTAAAAACAAAAGATTGAAATATAGCTTGGAGCAAATCCGGTGAAATAATGCCAAAGAAAAATAGTGTGTTTGGATTTTTTTTTTCTTTCTTTCTGAATCAGGACCGTGATAATGAATGAAAAATCTCGATCATTGGGAATGAATTTCATGAATGAACGAGCTTCACAATATAGAATCGAGATGTAAAGGACATTTGGACCATTGCCTATACGTATGTATTTATAATAGTTAGCATTGCCGTGGGCGTCCTGGCATCGACCAAACGCATTTTACACACTTTTATTACGTTTAAAACGGATTTTTATGAAAGCCGGCGGTATTTTAGACGATACCGCAACCCCGCGATTATGTATAGATCAAACTAATCAATTATTTTCCGCAAAAAAAAAAAAAAAAAAAAAAAAAAAAAAAAAAAAAAACTGTAAGCTTAAAAAAATATTTTAATTTATGGGGGTCAAGGAAAAAGTATCAAATTTTAGAAGAAAGAAAAAATTAATTAAGCCTTAAAATTAATAATAAATTTTATCTTTTTTTTTGTTTCAGGGTATCGGTGACTACGTGTAGATGAGAGGTGATACAAAGCTGATTGCAGATTTAAATGGCTACGTTCATCAGAATGAATTTTTAGCTGCAGAAAATGGTAAATAGTCTTTTTTACCTATCGGAAAAATGAGAGGGATGAATGAGGTAAGCTTAGGAAAACTTCTGCATCGAATTAAAAAATTTGACCAAAAGGTTAGTTACCGGTGAGGACCGGGGGTTCGACTTTTCCGACGGTAACTGTCTGCGAAATTTATCTTGTAATTTCTTGCATTTTTTTTTTTTTTTTTTTTTTTTTTTTTTTTGAATTGGAATTAGCCGGCTTTCAGTTCTGTCGATCTGTACTATTTGAAAAATTCCTAACTTTTTTTCAAATTCCTAAGGGTTAGAGTTTTATGTGCCGTAAAAGTGCTTTAATTCAGTTAATTAAAATCGGCGTTATATAATTTCGTGAAACGAAATGAGGTCAGTATTTAAAAGGAAACGCCAAGTAGTCGTTAAACATTCTACACCCCCTCGAAAAAAAAGGCGACTATATAAATGGGACAGTAAAAATATGGTTGGGGCAGTTTTTTTTTCCCCATAAAATTGGCAGTAGTAAATTTAAATATGGGGCAGTTTTTAAATTGGCAGTGGATTAATTTTTTTTTGGGGCAGTAAATTCTTATGTTTTGGGGAAGTTGCAGAGTGGCAGTAATTAATAATCGTAGGGCAGTATTTTTTTATAAAGCTAATTTTTTATATGTTTTTATTTGTTTGCACGAATATTGCTTAAAGAACCCAGGGCATTGTTTACCCGCAGAACAAACATTATTTACTCGTTAGAACAGGCATAATTTTGATTATTTTAAAAACTCAAAAATATATCCAACGTATATTGTGTGTCACTTTATGTTAACATTTTTTTTAAAAAAAATGCCTTATAATGCCAAATTATTTATTTTACTACCAAAAAAATTTTTTGACTGCAAAAATAATTTTTCTACTGCCCAAAATTGCACTGCCAATAAAAAAAACTGCTATATTATTAAATTTACCGCCAGTCTATTGAAAAAACTGCCATTTTATGAAAAAGTACTGCCCTACTATTAATAAATTACCGCCCCTTTTAATACATAGAAGCCAAAAAAAAAGCTGACGTATTCTGGATAATTATAAGGAAAAAAATCGCTGTAACCAAAAAGCGAGCTGCAGGAACTTGATCTCTTTGAAATTTTACATTCGAAATTATTTTTACAATAATAAAAATTATCGAGAAAAAAAATCATCTCGAGTGGGACTCCAACTTTAAAGTAAAGTATAAATTGCCTGCATATTTTCACAATTTCCGAGGTTTTCTCACTTTGGTCTTTCCGTTTAAAAATAAAAAAATTACGGCTATTAGAGCTGGTGTAATTCTTAATCTTAATAAAAATTCCTAGGTTCAGTTCCCCATCTTTAGACTTTATAAAAATATAGTAGTTAAAAAATTTATGAAAATGTACGCTGAAAATTTCGGGAAATCCTAAAGGTGCACTTAATTTTTTTTTTTTTCGTGGGAAAAAAGCCGGCAAAAACCTATATGACGAAGGAAGACTTGTATCGTCCTTCAGTAATTTGAAAAACAGTCAGGGGATATGAGGCATATCCCCACGTAAAACTACGTCTAGAATTTCTGGTTGGGACCGAATTTTCTAGCTGAGAATGGAAATGCTTTTAATGATCGAATAATTTTAATCATCGGAATTTTCGTTTCAAAAAATGTTAATGATCCCCCTAAATCCTCCAAGCCTCTAATATTAGTCCACGTGGCCCCCTTTTTTAAGAAAATTTTATCAAAACCATCAAAATCTGAAACATTTTCTAAAAATTTTCCCTTTTCTTAAAATTAGCCAAAAATTTACAATATTTTGTAAAAAATTTTATTGTAAATTACATTGAAAATTTTAAAAAATTTTTAAGGATCATCAAGGATTTTTGATAAAATTTTATTGAAAAATTTATCTAAAATTTTTGAAATATCGTTTTTTTTTTTATTTTCGGTGTTAAAAACTCCAAGACAACCGGACACTACAAAACCTATCACGGTGCGCCTTAAGACGTAGTCCTACGTCAAAAATTCATATATCGAATTTATACTTGTGTAGAGCAATTTTTTATCCAACATTGAGAAACCGACTGCAATTATTCAAGTTCACCACCAAAACATATCTATTTCCCTATGCAGAAAAAAATTAAATCTTGAAAAAAGGTTCCCGCAAAGGTTAAACGTAAAAAGTCCTCTTTCCGATATTTCATGACTTTTTATTCGAAAACCAGCGACCACTTCTTTTTTTTTCTGAAACAAGTTTTCACTTTTCTTTCCTTTTCTTTCTTAAAGTGTTTGTATTCTTGCGGCTGCACTGCTGTAGTAAATGGCTATTTTTCTTCAATTTTCAGGGTTAGCCAAATAAACTGGCCTGATCATTGGCGAATGATGATAGTAGTGCTATAGACGCAACAAAACCGAGGAAACTTATTTAAACTTTCCATGAAAACCTTTTTTTTTTTTTTTTTTTTTTTTTTTTTTTTTTTTTTTTTTTTGTAAAAGTTAAAACGTAATTAACAAACCCATCAATCCTCTCTTCAAAGCGTTTAACACTCTCCAAATCACTCGTAATTTTTTTTTTCCTTTTGCTTATTCCTCGAAACGCGTTGGAGACTTCTTAAGAAAGGAAAAAAAAAAAAATACTCCTACTTAACGATGAGGAGGGGGCACATTTCTCCGGACCTTGACCTGTTGAGGGGGCAAGGGGGGGAAGCGCCAACGAGAAAACTATCAATTCCTGTTACTTAACGAATCATCAAATGAAACCGTATTGTATAAATTTTTCTCTTCGGCAAAAGGGAAAACAAACAATAAAAATAAAACCAATAAAAATTTAAAAAAGAAAAAAAAAAAAAAAAAAGAAACAAAAACAGTCTTTTTTTTCTCGAAAAGAAGAAAAAAAATAATGTAATCGTCATCGTCAGTCCATAAAAACTCTTCCCGATGATAACTAAAGGAGGAACAAAGCTAAGAAAATCTCATGAATACATCAGCGGTTGGTCATAAACAGCCGAGGATCTGACGACAAGTAAAGATGGGAGGAAAACCAGTGATTGTTTGCTCTAGATCTATCAGCTCAGGCACTTATGCTTATCTTACGTGGAAAACCATCCCGATTTTTTACTATTCCCGTTTCCATTATATTTGTTTTTTTGTAGTGTTTTTTTGAAAAAAGCTTTAGACCTATAAATGACATTAGGAGAAACGAAATTTCCGACTTTAAAAAAAGAAATGAAGTATCTAAATTAAATTTATTTATTTATTTATTTTTTTGTATCCTCGCGTACCCCACCTTTTATTTTATTTTTTATTTTATCTTTTTTCTTTTCTTTTCTTTTTTTTTCGCGTCTCCCGAAATATAACGAAAATTGGAAAACTGGAAATTGTATAATACGATTTTCCACGTGCTCCCGGCAATTTCGAATATAATAGCTTGTAGGAATTTTCTTCGCGGGGAAACGATAAATCTTTTCTTTTTTAAAATAAAATGTAAAAAAAAAAAAAAAAACCTCGGGAGTTCTTTTTTTTCTATAATACGAAATAAGATTACACAAGCGTACGTCGTATTATTATTTTTTATTAAGTTATTTATTTTATTTTTTTTTATTTCGTTTTTTTTTTTTTTTTTTTTTTTTTCTTCTCTTTTTTTTTCAAAATTAAAGATGATCAAGCTGAACAAAGCGTACTTAATATGATCAGCATGTCATTTGTATAATTTGCATTATTATTCGTTTCTCTTGAGAGATCCCTAATGTCTCTTTAATTATTCATTTGTACATTTTGCCATTAGGAAAACTACATTATTTTCATGTTAAAAAGAAGAAATATTAGATGTAAAGCTTTTTATAAGGTTAATAAATAAAGCTGAGAGAGAGAAAAAAAATAAAAAGATGGCGACGATAAAAAAGATGGGGAAAAAAAAACTTGCTTAAGACAAGTTGCCCATCAATTTTTTTTTTTTTTCAATATCATTATCATGCGTTTCAGGTTTTTCTATATAAGCTTAATTTGAATTCGCCATAATAATGACATAACGGTATGTTATCGCGCATATTATTATTATTTAAGGACTAATCGAAGTAAATTTTTTAATTTAGAAAAATAAAGAAATAAATATTCAATTCCGGAAATATTTAAAAAAAAAAAGAAAAAAGTGGTCGTCATTGTTTTTCGAAATTAAAAAAAAATGGAATTTCCATTTCAGTCCTTAATTGTTTTTGTTTTGTTTTTATTTTCTTTTATAAGGAAGTACAATTACTTCGTGCTTTGTTCTTTGAAGAAATGCTCCTGTTTCTTTTTGCTTTATATGAAAGGCGAAAAAAAAGTGTTTCCACATTTTATTATTAGCGGCTTCTAATTGTCTTAAAATCGATTTCTATTTTTCGCTCCAGTAAGTAAATCCCTTATTTTTAAATTCAACCCTATTATCCCTCCCTCCAGAGCTGAATTAAGATATTTGTTGTTTATCTTATTATAACTCCCTTTCCCATTTACCCCACCGTTTTTTTTAAACGTCTTTAAAGTTTTCAGTTTTAATTATTAAACTACATATTCCAAAAACCCCTTATCGTTTTTCGTTTTTTTTTTTTTTGTGGACATTTTAAGATTAGTCAACATTTGGTTTTATCTCCTCTTTATAAATCCATTGCGATGCTTTTTGGGTATAAAAATGTTATTTAAGCATGATGCGGTCCCAATATAAAGGGAAATCTTTAAAAACCATTTAAAACTCTTTTCTTCTTTATATTTTTTTTTTTTCGAAATTTTTACAATTTTCTTGTTTTTCCATGATTTTTTCGCATTAGCTGCATTCAGTGAACGCCAGGGTTGCCATTTCGACTATAGTCTGTCTCAGGTTCAGTTGACAGGTTTCGCCTATGAATAAGCGCTGGTTTAAACGACCGATCCCTGACAAGTGAACCTGAGACAGACTATAATTTTTATTCCGAATCGGAATCGAAATCGGAATCTGCTATTTCAAAAGTAATTGAAATCCTTGCTTTTTTTTTTTTGAAGAAATAAGAATCGGAATCGGAATCGGCATCGGCATCCAAAAAAATCATTTCAATTCAGATCGACTTAAAAAGCACGAAAAAACCGCTATTACGGTTATCAGTTTTGGTTGAAATCAGAGTCGGAATCGGCATCGCTAAATTATTTGTTAGTTGGAATCGGAATTGGAATCTGAATTTTTTTTCAACCTTTCGGAATCGGAATCGGGATCGGGATCGGGATCTTACTCATAAATAGGCAAGATTCTTCGGAATCGGAATTTCAGCCCTGGTGAATGCATTACCAAATCGGAATCTAAATTCTAACGCACGATAAGGAAAGGATTTTCTCGATCTTATTCAGCTTTTGATCACCAAGCTTAGTGAGGGTAATAGGTCAGCGAGATAGCTCTAAAAGTTGTAAAAATTTTTTTTTTTTTTCAAATTTGTAAAAACATTTTTTTTTTTTTCAAATTTGTTTTACTGTGAATTTTCCTTGAGTCTCATTCGTTTTTACTCATTATTATTTACTCAAATACGCGAAATATCAACATCCTTTCAAAACTAAGCCCAATTAACCAACCCTCCCACCCCCGGTGACCCTAACGAATTAAATGACTTGAAAACAATACGCTGATTAATTTTTAAGCACATCAGCGGTTTACTTTTGCGGCAACAAAGAAAAAAATAATCTGGGAAAATAAAAGAATCCATTAGATAATCGGTTAAAAACCACGAGCTTAAGACGAAAAAAAAAAAAAAAAAAACTGGAGGGATTTTTTTTTCCGAAAAAGGAAGAGAAAAAGCAACGGCACAATAATACGAAAAAATAACGAAACGTGCCGTTTCCCTCCAGTATAAAACATTGAAACATGTTAACGGTTAATCCACAATGTCCGAGAGGGCTAAAGAAGTTAAGACTTTGAGTGCTGCCATTAATGACATCTCAAAAAGCTTTTCTTAAAATATTTTCCACATGGTCAAAACTTTTTGCTAAAGGAAAAATAAAAATAAAATCAGGTTATTGTGTCACGAATTTTTACAAGAAAAAAAAAAAAAAAACATAACCATTTTTTTTTCTCCTTTCCCTTTTTTTTGCGATTAAATATTCAAAAGGAAATCAGTGGAATTTTATTTCGAAATGACCTAAAACGGAGAAGATAAACAATAAAAGAAGAAAGAAAAGAAGAAGGAAAGAAAATGCCATGATTGGTTAATGCTCATGGGAAACACCAATCAGAAGAGATCATAGAGCTTTGTTTCCAAAGGGATGAACACAAGGGTTGTTTTGGAATGACAACAGAAGATTGCTTTCCTTGAAACTTGGGACTAAGGAGTCGAGCATCTGAGCAACAAAAACAACAAAATCCCTTGACATTAAAATTCTGCACCCGCCTTAAAAGGAAAAAGGAAAACATATATCCCATCGATGTGTTTTCCCGAGCAACAGTTTTCTCTTTAGAAAATTAACATTTTCATTATCGATAAAAAGACGGGATTTCGGGTTTCCGTTTAAATTTTCTATTGGGAAAGGCTACTACCGGGTTACCGTATGATTTCTGCCCCCGAGGGGGATTTTTTTCAAACTTGGCCTATAAATAGGACCATATTAGAGGGCACTTGAGCCAAAATTTCAGGGTCGTACTATAACCCGTTTTCGGCTCCGGAGGGGGTCGAGAAAATTTCGTTTTTATTTTTTTGCCGGAGAACGGAGTGTCCGATTTTAAAAAACTAAACGCAGAAAAATAGGCCTTTTTATGGCCTATTTTATGGTGAATTCGGCCGATTTTAAAAACATTAGCCAAAGCCTAAAAATTCAATTTTAAGCCAAAAAAAAATTTTTTTTTCCATGAAGGAGGTCCGTAGCACAAACTTTGGCTTCATTTCTGAAAAGAGCTCAAAAAAATGGCCTAAAAACGTGTTTCAAAAGCCTAAAATTTTTGGGGTCAAAAACGACTTTTTCGATTTTAGCCAACTTCTTAAACTCGCACTAAAATTTGGATTTCACAGGCTTAAAGTACGCAAAAAACATACCTAAAACCATATTTTTTCAGATTTTTTACATATGGCCTAAATGGGCTGGTAAGGGACCAAAACATGAAAATAGCCTAAACTCGACCTCGCTTAGCTTAAACTAAAAATCTGACTTTATATTCTGAAAGTACGCAAAAAACTGGCCTAGAATCATATTTTTTCAGATTTTTTCCAGGTGGCCAAAATGGGCTTAGTAATGGGCCAAAACATAAAATCAACCCAAACTAAACCCAGCTTAATTTAAACTAATATTCTGATTTCATATTCTGAAAGTACGCGAAAAACGGGTCAGAAAACATGTTTTTCGGACCTTTTTTTCTACTGGCCTAAAAGGGCTTATTGAAGGACCGAAAATGAAAAATGCCTCTAATTGAAGTTTCAGTACACAATCGAAAGATGGAAAATTCGAAACTTGGTACAAAATACTATAAAACAACATAATTTTAATAAAATATTATGAAAAATACGTTTCTTGACCGCTTATTTGTTGTGTACTTTTAGAACATAAAGTATAAAGTCAATAGTCAATATTTTACTTCCAGCCTTTTTTTAAAGCCCACTATTAAGCCCATTTAGGCCATTGGAAATAAAATATGAAAAATACTTTTCTGAGCCAGATTGTCGCGCCACTTGAGAACGTGCAGTGAAATGCTGCTTCTCCATTATGGCTCAAAATTAATTTTCTAGAATTAATTTTCAAAATTTCCGGAAGTACTGTGCTTTAGTTGTTCAATGAATTTTCGACCATGGATTAAGAATATAGAAACGCAGTGTAGTAAAAATGGCCGACTCCATTTTTTAAATCTTGGGTTAGAAGTCCATAGAATAATTGAAGCACAGTACTTCCGGAAATTTTGAAAATTAATTCTAAAAAATTAATTTTGAGCCATAATGGAGAAGCGGCAAAAATTCAATTTGAGACATTTTTCATTTTTCGGTCCTTCAATAAGCCCTTTTAGGCCAATAGAAAAAAAGGTCCGAAAAACATGTTTTCTGACCCGTTTTTCGCGTACTTTCAGAATATGAAATCAGAATATTAGTTTAAATTAAGCTGGGTTTAGTTTGGGTTGATTTTATGTTTTGGCCCATTACTAAGCCCATTTTGGCCACCTGGAAAAAATCTGAAAAAATATGATTCTAGGCCAGTTTTTTGCGTACTTTCAGAATATGAAATCAGAATTTTAGTTTAAAATTAAGCTAAATTTAGTTTACGTTTAGTTTAGGTTGTTTTCATGTTTTGGCCCATTACTAAGCCCATTTAGGCCTCCTGGAAAAAATCTGAAAAAATATGATTCTAGGCCAGTTTTTTGCGTACTTTCAGAATATAAAGTCAGATTTTTAGTTTAAGCTAAGCGAGGTCGAGTTTAGGCTATTTTCATGTTTTGGTCCCTTACCAGCCCATTTAGGCCATATGTAAAAAATCTGAAAAAATATGGTTTTAGGTATGTTTTTTGCGTACTTTAAGCCTGTGAAATCCAAATTTTAGTGCGAGTTTAAGAAGTTGGCTAAAATCGAAAAAGTCGTTTTTGACCCCAAAAATTTTAGGCTTTTGAAACACGTTTTTAGGCCATTTTTTTGAGCTCTTTTCAGAAATGAAGCCAAAGTTTGTGCTACGGACCTCCTTCATGGAAAAAAAAATTTTTTTTGGCTTAAAATTGAATTTTTAGGCTTTGGCTAATGTTTTTAAAATCGGCCGAATTCACCATAAAATAGGCCATAAAAAGGCCTATTTTTCTGCGTTTAGTTTTTTAAAATCGGACACTCCGTTCTCCGGCAAAAAAATAAAAACGAAATTTTCTCGACCCCCTCCGGAGCCGAAAACGGGTTATAGTACGACCCTGAAATTTTGGCTCAAGTGCCCTCTAATATGGTCCTATTTATAGGCCAAGTTTGAAAAAAATCCCCCTCGGGGGCAGAAATCATATGGTAACCCGGTAGTAGCCTTTCCTGGAAAAAAAAAATAAAATAAAAAGCTCAGTTGAAAACCGCTGTAAAACGCTAAGAGGACTTAGTCCCGCGGGAACCAGTCGATCAGAAAATAAGGTCTGCGTTACCCACAAAGCAATAGTCAAGCAAAGAGAGCAAGAATACATAGAGAATCAATACAGCAAACAAAACCCGTCATCTTGGATAATCAGAGAGGAACGACAAGCATCACAAAATTTTCCCTTTTAAAATCAAAAATAAACTTTTGTTAAATGGACCAAAAAAAAGAAAAAAAAGATATATTGAACTAAATCTATCATTAAACGATATTAATAAAAAAAGTGAAAACCGAGCTTGCTATATATTAACAAGAGAGAAGAAAGAAAAAAAAAAAAAAGGAGAAACCATTAACTGGTGTGGTCCCGGTGACAGGATAAATCTAGTAGAACACATAATAACCATGATAAATCCAAAAAAACATTTCCAAAACATTTATAATCGTTGACAAAAATCGTTAATTTTTACAATTACGTTAAAAAATTTATTTTTTCATAAAAATTTCTTTTGGAATGATTATTATTCTTAAAAGTAGAAACGATAAAAAATGTTTTTATTTCATTTTAATTATGGTTACTGGTCTCCAAAGGACGATAAAACATTTTTTTGTTGCAAGAGCAAAGTATGCAAAGTTTGTTTAAATTTTTTTTTTTTTTTTTTTTTTTTACAGAAAAAATATATATACTGTATATTAAACCTATTTAAATAGTTGCTACATTGCGTTAGAGATTTAATTTATAAAAGCGAAGTTAAACGGCGTCAGATCATAATCGTAAAATTTTTTTTTTTTTTTCCGTATCTTGATCATCGTTACCGTAAAATGTTTGCATAGAAG
Source organism: Liposcelis bostrychophila (assembly GCA_037577465.1). Taxonomy (NCBI): domain Eukaryota; kingdom Metazoa; phylum Arthropoda; class Insecta; order Psocodea; family Liposcelididae; genus Liposcelis; species Liposcelis bostrychophila. The sequence goes on along the minus strand of CM075211.1, from coordinate 19,599,716 downwards.
CATGATTGAATAATATTCTGCTGGAGAATTCAAGAAAACGGATTCTGGAACCAACGACTCAAAAAACAAGTCATGTCGAGGCAAAAGGGAGTAAGTCAAAGATTAAAAAAATTCGAATGAGTTCAAAAACAGGCATCATAGTCCCTCCTTAACAAAAAAATAGGACATTTTTGGAAAAAATATAGGACGAATTTTTCAAAGAATTATAGGACAAATACAAAACAACAACTCTAATTTCTTTTTTTTGATAAAGAAATAAGTTTGTCAAGTAAAGAAAAATTATCAAGAAAAAAAAAAATCTAATATTGCAGCAGAAAATAACAAATTTAACATAAAATATTAATTTTAGCCAAGAAAAAATTGATTTTTTTAGGCATTTTTTAATTTTAACTACAAAAATATAGAACAAACTCAAAAAAATAGGACTTTTATAGGAAATGTTGGACATCATGGAACAGGAATAATATCAATCTTATCAACTTTTTGACCGTTTATCACATAAAATTTTCAATATTTTAGAAAAAAGTTTAAAAAATCAGAACATTTTTTTTTATAATTTGCCTAAAGCGTGCCCTTTAAACAACACTTTTTTCCACATGGCTCCGCTTATTTCCGAACTTACTTCCCGAAAATCCGGAAATCGGAGTTAATTTCTTTTCTTTTCGCCTTCTTAATAAGTTCTCTGCTGTCCCGAGATTCCCGGAATATTAAGTGCCAACGATTTCTCGATTCCCGAGAAATGAAAAGCTAATCAAAACAGGAATTCTCGTTCCCGGGATTGATATTTTTTTTTCAAAAACGGGAATTCCCGATTCCTGGGAAAGAAAAAACGTTGAGAATTAGGAATCTGTACTTCAAAGTATGGTCCATAAGGCTGGTCTAGTTTTTGGGATAGACGTGGAGCTCTTTCAATAGGGACAGTTGCAGGATTAAAATTGACTCCGCTAAAAATATTTAGGAACCTCAACTCGGATTTCCGTATTTGTTGGGATCTATGTTTGGAAATAAGCGGAAAAAAATTTTTTCCATGTTGTTCAAAAAGGCACGCTTCAGGCAAAAAAAGAAATCATATGAAAAATTTATGATTTTTATAAATTTTTTTTAAAATATTGAAAATTTTAGGAGTATATGATAAACGGCCAAAAAGTTGATAAAATTCATAGTGTTCCCGTTCCCGGGAAATAACTTGTCAATGCCGGGAATCGGGAATTCTCGAAAATGAGGGAGATCCCATTCCCGGGAAGCGGGATTCCCGGCAATTTAACAAAAATGGTTTTCGCGAAATTTTTTCGGTAAAAAATAGATTCCCGCCCCGGGAATCCTGAGACGAAAATTCCCGCGAGCAATCTCTAGCTATAACCGAGCTCCGCTATATCCGTACGTGAAAAAATTTGCTGAAATTGATGTAAGATTAAGGGAAAACGGGAAATTTTAGTATAAAAGAGGCGTAAAACGAGCATTTTTTGCAACCCCCTGCCTTAATTTTCTTTGTTTTTGCTAATTTTTTTGCAAAATCACTAAAATTTGATGACGATAAATCGTATTCATTGAACTATTTAAAATCTGTTAACGTTAAAAACTGAAAAAACTAATGATTTAATTATCAAAAAGTTTAATCGTGGTTTGTAAAATACATTTCTATGACTGAAAATGCCCTAAAAACGAGCTTTTAATGGAAAATTGTCATTTAGAAAAGATTGTTAATTTTCCTAAAAATCAGGAGATATGTAAGTTGACCTCCGAGGCCCATTTTCAAAAGAAAAATGTACCCAGTAGTTCATTTCTGAGAACTCAAATTGAGGTGCCCTCACTTTTATGAAAAATTGAGTATAAAATTTCCGGCCGTTATAGTTTAAAATTTTTTTTATTGAAACGCATTTTGTGCAGGGCCTTGGTTTGAATTAAACGAAATAATATTCTACTCCGTTTTAGCGCAGCCTCTGTTTCTGTGGATACTGCCTAGAGTTTTCCAGGAAATGAATTGTTTTCCCTCTGCTTTTGATGTTTTGCAGTTTTTCCACTCACAGAGAAAATTTTTTAAAAAGCTTTTTTCGATTTTTTTTTTTTTTTTTTTTTTTTATAAACACGGCCGAAAAAAAGAACATAATAATTCGTGTAATTTTCTCCGATACTGTACAATCTTCCGAACAAAAAAAGTGTGAAGGCCACAACTCTCAATTATTTTTCTAACATTCAATCAAAAACTTTTTCACTTTATTTAACTTTCCTAAAAAAAAAAAAAAAAAAAAGCTCAACTTTTCTATAACAAGCGCAGCAACGCCCACTCATTTTCCTTTTTTTTTTTTTCCTTTTCACCGGAGAAAAATAATAATTAACAATAAAAAAGACGAAAAAAAATTGATTTTTTTTAAAATGAAGTTTTTTCAAAAGAAAAAAGTTTCTTGGGTTTTATCCCAATAATCAAAAAAAATTTCGACCCGAAAGACAAAAAATTCAAATTATATTACCCTGTGTAAACAAAGCATCAAAAACCGATCAACATTGCGTCCCGGTAATGCCGATTCCCTCTAGTAAATTGTTTTTTATTTTTTATTTTTTTTTAAACGATTTCAAGATTGTCGAAAAGGCCTCAAGCTAGACATATTGAAGCGTGATCAGAATCCTCAATTTAAAAAAAAAAAATGAAGATACTCATACGAGTAGAGCTTCTAAAAAAAAAAATTTGAAAGGCGAATAAATGATGATAATGAAGACTCGAATTTCTCCACGAACGCGATTAAAAAACATCGGTAGAGGTCCCTATGTTGGTCATCAAATTGTATACAAAATGTATACAAAATGTATACAAATTGTATACAAAATGTATACCAATTGTATACATTTTGTATACAGATTGTATACAAAATGCATACAAAATGTATACAAAATGTATACAATTTGTATACAACTTTTATTTGTATATTTTTTGCATAAAATTGGTATACATTTTGTATACATTTTGTATACATTTTGTATTCATTTTGTATACATTTTGTATACATTTTGTATACATCCGGATAGGTAAATTTCAGACCTCTGTTTGAGACCATAAAATTGTATACAATTTGTATACAAAATGCATACAATTTGTATACAAAATGTGTACAACTTTTTCTGCATCACGCCCGTAGCCAAGGGGGGCCACTGGGTGGGCTGACTAATTGCCCCCCCTGGAGTAAATTGGCTAAACATGACAGGTATAGAGAATGAAGACCTATTGCCCCCTTAACAAGCCCAACTGCTCCCCCTGGCTCTTCGTTGTGGCTACGGGCCCGTTCTGGATCGGGAAACTTTAGACCTGTGTGTGTATTTGAGACCTGAAAATTGTACACAATTAGTGTCTAAAATGTATACAAAATGTACACATCTTTATTTGAAAATGGTGACCGTAGCCGAATTCATAGCGCTCTCGACTCTCAGTTATAGATGCGACACGTCGTGCTTCTATTCTAGTTCATAGCTAGAATTTTTTCTCAGGTCAAAACTAGTGCGCTGGTAAGAAAATCAACGGTCACCACCCCTCGGCAGGCAATGGCAACCACCGAGGGGTAATTGCCTCCTAAATCTCTCAAAAAAACCCGTCCGGAACCTTCGTTAAACTCTGGTCCCGTTTGCATGTGAGCGCACGCTCGTAATCGAGTACAAATGGAAAATATTATTAACTGAATTTACGGGCCAAACCACGCGGACTGTAACGTCCGCACTATACTTAGCTTATAGGCGTGGTGTGTAACGGAATTTACTTCATATGTATTCACTTTAATCGCTTCCGTACTACCTTTATACAACATTTTGAATTGTGCTCAAGAAAACGCGGGAATAGTTTGTAGTTTATAGGAAAAAAAGGCTACTATCATGGGAAGCTTCCGGATATCGGTTGTGTATGAGCTAAGTGAAAAATTAATGGAAAATGCTTGAGGAATGACTTACGCAGTGATACTACATTAACTTTTTCTCTTTTTCTCTTTTCAGGAACCCCGGGCAAAGAGAAGCGACGTAAGAACCAAAATGGATTAATAAAGCCAGGAATTTAGGGGGAAAAAAATTAATAAAATCAAATTTCAAATGTAATAGTATATGTTTTGTTAACGCAAAAATGTGGTTTCCTACCGATTTGTTTCTTTTTTGGGGGCCAACAGTGCCCCCAAAAAACATTCATTCATTATTTTAAATTGAAATAACTGACCAGAGTCTTTTAGTGAAATTTAAGTTATAGCAATGGAATTAAGAAGACCCATCCCAGCTTCATATGGAACTGATACAATCTTGCTAAAAACCAAATTTTAAATCTACGATACATATAACATTCATCTCCTATCATATAAAAAAAACCAAACTTAGACGTAGATCAAAAATATGGGAATTAGGGATCTAAGATACGCATATCATTTTGCTACATTTTTCCTTCATTCATATCATATTCTATTTATATAATTTAAATTCGTTCAAGCTATAATTTTTGAGATAAATGAGAGTAGCAATATACTGTAGTAGGAATTTTATTCGAATAATAGTAAAAATATTCAAATCTCTATTTTTCACTTTTTGTTAAACTTTCGTATTTCGTGACGAGAATCCGAGTTTTAATGAACAGAGAGGTCGCTGATTCCGAATCTGAAATTAGCTTTTGCATAGGGGGCACTGTTGGCCCCCCAAAAAGAAACAAATCGATAGGGAACCACATTTTTGCGTTAACAAAACAATATACTATTACATTTGAAATTTGATTTTATTAATTTTTTCCCCCTAAATTCTGGCTTTATTAATCCATTTTGGTTCTTACGTCGCTTCTCTTTGCCCAGGGGTTCCTGAAAGAGGAAAAAGAGAAAAGTAATGTAGTATCACTGCGTAAGTCATTCCTCAAGCATTTTTCCATTAATTTTTCACTTAGCTCATACACAACCGATATCCGGAAGCTTCCATGATAGTAGCCTTTTTTTCCTATAAACTACAAACTATTCCCGCGGTTTTCTTGAGCACAATTCAAAATGTTGTATAAAGGTAGTACGGAAGCGATTAAAGTGAATACATATGAAGTAAATTCCGTTACACACCACGCCTATAAGCTAAGTATAGTGCGGACGTTACAGTCCGCGTGGTTTGGCCCGTAAATTCAGTTAATAATATTTTCCATTTGTACTCGATTACGAGCGTGCGCTCACATGCAAACGGGACCCAGAGTTTAACGAAGGTTCCGGACGGGTGTTTTTGAGAGATTTAGGAGGCAATTACCCCTCGGTGGTTTGCCATTGCCTGCCGAGGGGTGGTGACCGTTGATTTTCTTACCAGCGCACTAGTTTTGACCTGAGAAAAAATTCTAGCTATGAACTAGAATAGAAGCACGACGTGTCGCATCTATAACTGAGAGTCGAGAGCGCTATGAATTCGGCTACGGGTCACCATTTTCAAATATAAGATGTGTACATTTTGTATACATTTTAGACACTAATTGTGTACAATTTTCAGGTCTCAAATACACACACAGGTCTAAAGTTTCCCGATCCAGAACGGGCCCGTAGCCACAACGAAGAGCCAGGGGGAGCAGTTGGGCTTGTTAAGGGGGCAATAGGTCTTCATTCTCTATACCTGTCATGTTTAGCCAATTTACTCCAGGGGGGGGCAATTAGTCAGCCCACCCAGTGGCCCCCCTTGGCTACGGGCGTGATGCAGAAAAAGTTGTACACATTTTGTATACAAATTGTATGCATTTTGTATACAAATTGTATACAATTTTATGGTCTCAAACAGAGGTCTGAAATTTACCTATCCGGATGTATACAAAATGTATACAAAATGTATACAAAATGTATACAAAATGAATACAAAATGTATACAAAATGCATACAAAATGTATACAAAATGTATACCAATTTTATGCAAAAAATATACAAATAAAAGTTGTATACAAATTGTATACATTTTGTATGCATTTTGTATACAATCTGTATACAAAATGTATACAATTGGTATACATTTTGTATACAATTTGTATACATTTTGTATACATTTTGTATACAATTTGATGACCAACATAGGGACCTCTACCAAAACATCTTCATAAATTAAAAAAAAAAAAAAAAAAATCAAGGTCAAATGGGATAATGATTATTAATACTGTATATTAAAAGAATGGACATTTCTTTAAATAGTTACATTTATGCAAATTTTAGCGGAGAACCTTGACCTTTGCGACCTTAAAGAATCATATATTTGACACCGATTAAACAATTTTTTTTGCAAACTGGTTTCACTCTGATTTTTTTTTTTAGTTTATGATTCGTTTGTATTAATTACTATTTAGTAAAAGATGCAGATAAAGGAGCCGAGAACCCGTTATTATAAAGTATGCCCTGAGATTTTTTTTTTTTTTTTTATAAATATACGGATCAGAGTGAGGATGTGCCTCCTTGCAAAGACTTGTCGTATACTTATACACATGATCAGTGTACTGTCATAAGAGTTAAACGCTTCATATCACATATGGTCACGTACCAGGGATGTAATTTATAGATGTCATACTGATACTTTATGGTTAAGAGTTTCACGAAAATTAATAAGTGTGCTTCTTATGAAGTGCGATTGACAAGCGCGTTTATTTTATTTTATTTTATTTTTTTTCTTTCTTGTTAAGATTTCTCTGTCAGAGATTTTTACCGGCGAAAAAAAACTACGGAATTTTGAGTGTTGAGTTCTTATGATTACTGGAAAATGTAAGCTTTCATTTTCGTAGTTATCTGAATGGAGGTAGGGTGTGGCTTTAGATAAAATAAATGTCTTTGTTTTTCTATAATGAGGAGTGCAGCAGCGAAACTTTTCCGCGAGGTTTGGTAGGTTTCCTTAAAAATAAACCAATAAAAAATGTCTATTTTTAATAATTGACGGTTTTGATTGGTTACCGTTAATGACACTTAGCGCTCTAAGCGGAAAAATTTGGCAGCTGATGTCCGTATTTCATTACGGTTCTGTTTTCTTTATATGTTTAATTGATGGGAATTGTACTCTATACGAAGTAGCATGAGGACACGATTTTCGTCCGTTTTTTCCGCTTCTCCTTCCATTGTCTACTTTTCCATGGACCCACTTCCCATGTGGGTATGTAATAGTTCATTAGAATTGAGTTAATCCATTTATTTGAAAATATTAGGCACTTCGTTCGCTACATTAAACCGGACGGTGAACCTGCAGGTTTTTAAAAAGAAAGCTTTTTTTTTTTTTTTTTCATGAACAAGTTTACAAAATTAAATCCGTGACTTAGGAACCTCAAATAAATTATTTTCCTAAAAACATTTACAAAAATTTGTAAAAATTTTTAGGTAAATAATTGAAGTTGTTTTCATTTTTCTCTAATTTCATTCGATTCCTCCCCCCCCCCCCCCCCCCCCCGGAATTTTAATTAAAATTCCCCATTCCAGACTTAGGAGGGTGTATGGCTGATTTTTTTAATTCGTAAATTTTTTCAGGAATTCGTAAGGTACATCATTCGCTACGCAAAACCGGACGGTGACCCTGCCGGTTTTTGAAAAGAAAGTTTTTTTTTTTTCATTAGTTTTTTTAAGGCAAAAATTGAGCTAAATTGGACGAAACCTGCAATAAATGGTTCCTTATTTTTAGGAAAAATCGATTATACGTGTTTAATATGACGGTAAACTTAAATTACCTTAAATATTCACAAAATTAGCCGATTGTTTCTTTTTTTTTACACATCAGCCATTTTGTATTTTATGTAAACAACATAAAATCTTGCGAATAATAACGTAATTTAAGCTTCCCGACATATTTAACATCATAATCTACTTCTTCTAAAAATAAGGAACAATTTTGTACACGTTTCGCCACATTTAATGCAATGTTACCTTTAAAAAAAAAATTTTAAACCGGAAATTTTTCCGCCCGATTTTGTGATTTAGATTTTTAGGGAACGAAGGGCCTTATTTTCAAAAGAATGCCAAAAATTCCAAATTTTGTAAGGTTTTTTTTTTTTTTTTTTTTTTTTTTTTACAAAAAATTGCAGTTTTTTCAAAAATGATGTTAAACTATTTTGCGAGCTTTTGAAATAAAAGCCGAGGTTCCGGTCTTCAACTATCGCAACGGTTGTGTTTATTGTGTTGTTTCATTTTCTGCCATTGAAACTGGTTAAGAAATATTTCGGAGGCTGTTTTTTTTTCAGAGCTGCGATTCCGATTCTGCAGAATCTTGACTATTATGAGTAAGACTCCGATTCCGAAGATTCCAGTGTTTTCAGACGAGATTCCCTCTATTACTTTTGAAATAGCAGATTTCGATTCCGATTCCGAATAAAAATTAAACGGAATTGCAACCCTGATTTTTTCTTTTCGGAAAAACTTTCCGAGACGATGCCTTATGCAGATTTCCAGACTGAAAGGGTCTAAAATTCCTTTTCTAATATTTGAGCAATTTCAAAAAATTCCTAGAAAATATTCCCTTTTTTTTCAGAAAATATTACTGCAGTTTACGAATTATTATTATATATTTTAATGTTGTTTATTTTTTTCTGTTTTCAGGTAAGCTTTCAACTCTCAAACTCTCTTTTACGAGTGAACATATATATTTAGTCCGATTTCAAATGAGGTTTCTTGGCTTGAGTGTTTTTAAGCAATATGTAAGTAATTGAAAGCCATTTTTTTAAAAAAATGGATCAAGTTAAGAGACCGAAGGTCTTTTGCAACGCTATTACCGATTCCAAAAATTTGGTCTACATTGCGGCCCACTTTAGGCACCGATAGAACCGGTAATGCGGTCTTTAGTCGTATGCATTTTCTACCGAATGAGATAGTTGTAGGTCTCTGTTAAGAAATCCTAAAATAAGGGCCTTAAAATTACAAACGAATTATGCTGTCAATTTTTTTTTTTTCACACTACCGAAAACTCAACATTTACCGAATTTAAAAACTTAAAAAAAAGTCATTTTAAATCCATAACGTTCGTGTGAAAGACAAATGTCAAAAAAGAAAAAAAAAAAATTAAAAACGGGTTTACGAAGGTTCAATTTAATAATAATTAACCAAAAACATATGTCGCAATGTTATTAAATGGACAAATTACCCTTTCGCAGAAAAAAAAAAACCGCTTACCCCTCCAACCCTTGCATATGTATCATTTAAATCAATGAGAATGATATTATTAATACGAGGGGCGAAAAGGGGGAGGATTTACCATCATCAAACACGAATTATACAAGTATCCATTTTCAGGGGGGAGGGGGGAGTTCAACATGTTATGTCTCGATTTATCAATCTTCCTCTCGTTGACCGCAGGAATTTTTCGTCGAAGGGATTTTTTTTTTTTTTTTTTTTCTGAAAAGGTTATTAGAATTTCAATTGAAGCTTTTTTTTTTTTTTTTTTTTAAATCTTATATTTTTCTCTCTTCTTTTGTTCTTCGTTTATCGCTAATGAATCTACCGTCAATTTGTCTGGAAAATCCGCTTTTCTCGAATTCCCCTCCCCGTTTTTTTTCTTTTTTTTCCTTCTGCGAATTCGACGAAAACGAATGCGTTTTATTGCAAACAAACGACGATCGAGGTCTTGTTAGGATTTTCCGTACGGGACGGGATGTTTTGTTCTCGTTTTTAATTTTTTTTTTTTCGGTGTTTTTTTTTTATTTTTCCGGCGAACGTACCCTGTGGATTTAACTGATGCTTTGTGTATATATACTGTATATGTTCCTGTGTTCATTTCGATAATATTATTCCGTACAATCATTCTGTTGTGTGTGTTTTGTATCTATCAAACAGTCTGTTTTATGTTAAAAGGAAATATATGATTATTAATAATTCGGGGAATCGTTTTCCCGCACAAAAGGACAAATTGAATTCGATTACTTAGTTTTGCAAATATTTGCAAGTCCCGTAAAATTGTTGGAGTAAACATTTACAAGATTTCTTATAGGAATCGGTTAAGAGGGTTTTTAAATTAAAAACAAATAAATTTTTTAATTTTTTCGGGGAGCAAGAGGAGCGGAACCTTGTCGGGTGCAAAAAAACGGTTAAAAAATCTGTTAAGTCGTTCCCCGATGGGCGCGGCAAAAGCAAATCGATGAAATGAAACAAATAAGTACATTATTCCCCATTCCAAAAAGGGATTTTAACTTCGAATGTACCCTTTTTGCATAGGCAGTACAAAATTACATCTTTTGATGATATTATAGGAATTTGCGTACTCAAATAAACGGAAGCCTTTGTGGGTTTATAATTCGACATAGAGCTATCTGTTTTCAAATGATTGTTTCGTTTAATCCGTTGTTACTTCAAACGAAAAACGGGTCCTGTCCGTCACATCAATAATCGAGTGATCGGATTTGCCGAGGATTTTCCCCCTCCCGCGAAAAGCCGAAACAGAAAATGCAGAACAAAAGGGAAGGTTATCGGAAAAATTTAAAAAAAAAATGAAGGCGGGGTCGTTTGCCGGAAAAACAAAAGCGTAAAAGCGAATCGGTTTCTTTTTTTCTTTTTTAAATGAATGAGACAAAAGAATCTTGATACGAAAAAGAATTTTTTTAAGGGTTGGGGAACCTTAGGAATCTGTCGCAAACTAAAACAAGAGAGGGATTAATTTCGAGAAGAAAAAAAAAAATGCTTGGAGATAACGACACCGGATGTGCATGTGTTGCAGTAACCCTATCGTATAAGCAGAGATGATCATCCCTTTACCAAGGGTGCTGCATAAATCTGATATGTCTAATTTACAAGACGTAAAAAATGAAGCAAAGCCGGCATATTTCATTCGTTTAACTGCAGTTGCTTTTTTAGCTACTGTATTTTTTTATAAAAGGGATTGTTTGTTAATCGTCTGTCAAGATGAGTTCATAATGAAAGCATTTAGTAAAAATATCGAAGTGGCCAAATTGTCTTTAAAATAAAGATGAGTTTGCCCCCTTTGCACCCCTGTAATAAAATTGAAATTAAATTTTTAAAATTTTGTTACCAGCTTATTTAGTGGATACTTTTTTAAATACGTTTTACGTTCGTATAAGCAGTTTTTTTTAGATATATATATATTTTTTTTTTCATAAGAAGAATCGGAAAGGGCCAGCAGGAGGTAAGCTCCCAAAGCTCTTAAATTTTCATCGGCTTGAGAATTTTTGGGGTTTATAGGTTTGCCTAGTCTTTCATGTTTCAAAGACCAGTTTGAATCCCAGTAAAAAATATTTGGCACCCCCTTCATACTTTGGGCTGTCAGTATAAAAACGATACTGTGTCAACGCTTCAATTTGGTCACTTGGTATGACGTAACTTTCGCCGCCTTCTGGCATTACTTTTGGCCAAGTATGTTTTGATTGCTGTTCAAAATCACGTGATCACCCGCTCATTTTGGCATAAACTTGTGGTGACATGATTTTGAAAAACCATCAAAACACACCATCTCCATTCATATTTACGATGGAGATACGTCAGTTGACCTCTTGACCTCTGACGCACGGAATAAAGACCTCCACCGAATCTGACAAATGAAATATTAAAAAAATTATGTTAAGAAACGATTGACTGAGGTTTAAAAAGACATACTTTGCCTTTAAGTCGAACTAGCAGACGCCAATCCGCGGTTTTCGAAGCCTTTCTTTCGAAAAGCCATAAATACGAACGAAACATGCATTTCGGTCTTAAAAAGAGAAAGGAAAAAAAAAAAAAATTGTACGATAAAAAGATGAGATTTTTGACACTTTGACAGGAGATCCAAAAATTCATATTTGAATCTCATACGCGCAACAAGAAAAAAAAAAAAAGGAAAAAAAAGCGAGTAATATTTCATCGCATCAAGGATGAAAGGGGAGGAAACCACGAGTTCACTAAAGGGTTCGAGGAATTAGTCGTGTCAAAAAATTTAGGGGATCCGGTAGGGGCTCCTTTAAATTCTTTTAAATGTATTTGTCACAGTCTTTTGTTTGAAATTTGTTGACTGCATCAGCCGAACATTTGGTGCAATCTGCTTATACATACTTTTTTCATAAATATTTCAATTTAATATAAAACCTACATCCTTGGGATCGTGTCGCATTTTGATATCTTTACAGATGCATATCCAATATGCGCTTTTTCTTTGAAGTTTGCACATTTACTGCCATTATAAAAAATGATTTGGGAGACTGTTTTACGACTTTGTAAAAAATTTGAAGAAAAGAGGAAAGCAGGCGGAAAAAAAAAAATAAGATCGCGTCATGCGGTTACATTTATTATTAATTATTCGGTTGATCGGTGATTTTTATGATTTTGTACTGTTTTTTTTTTTTAAATCTTTTTGCTTCGTCAGAGGACTTCACCTTCATCACAATATAAATAAAATAAAGTAAAAAAAAACTTAACATCTTGAAGCACGTGAAGTAATCGTATTTCATTTTCTTTCGCAGTCGTTTGTTATAATTATTAAAAATAAAGAACAATCTTTTCATCAACTTGGCTTGATACGATTGTTTAAATGAAAACAAAAAAAAAAAGTCATTGTATCTTTATCCCACTCGCTGAATGTATTCTTGGCCGGAGTTAAATTGTTTAGAACAATAGTTGGTTATTCGATTATTCTGATCTTTCTCTCGGACCGTCGTGTCCACATTCAACAATGCTAATTTAATAAGGATTTAATGCATCATTATGATTTATTATTATATTATGTTAAAAGAATGAATTCTCTCATACTCACTCGGACCCAGGATTTTTGCCCCCCCCCCCCCCCCTCCGTCCTTTTATTTTTATTAAATTGATCGAAAAGAAGGATGTTATTTTTTTTAACGAGAAAAAAAAAAGTGGAAAAAAAAATTAATTTACGTGCTTTACAGAGGTTGATTGCGTAAACGACTACCCAAAAATAAAAAAAATAAAAATAAAGAGAAGGCAAAAAAATTTAAATTACGTTTCAAAAGTCTGAAACCGTATAAAACTTAAAGAGTTGTATAATGCCAACGGAATTTCCTAATTCAGACCGCATTTACTCTCGTAAGTCTTTGTTACTGTTATTATAACAAGAGATAAAGCTCTCCTCTTTGAAAGCTTTGCACAAAGCTTATGATATTCATATTACCATGACGTATTATTATCCATGTCAAAGGACTTGGAAGCTTGTATACACACAATAACAAATTGTGTATTCACCACAAAGTAATATTGTCAAATAGGGGATATATTGTGCTTTTGATAACCCGCGAGTTATTCGCAAACCGCACCCTTCCATGTTTGAAAATCGGGAAATCACGTCGGGTTATCTCTCGTGTTTTTTTTTTTTTTTGTCTAAATTCTTGTGATGGATTTATTTTTAAATTTTATTTCCCACTCATCTTGTTTTTTTTTTCTCTTTATTGTTAAAAAAAAAAAAAAAAAACATTCATGAGGCATGCATTTGATAGTTTAAAATAAAAGGCAGACACAATATATGGGCCATGTGGTATTCGACAAAAATATTAACAATAATCTTTTATTTTTTTTTATTAATTTTTTTTAATTAGGTTAACTTCCATGTAAAGCTTATGAAGTAATTGGTGAAGTAAGAATTTTTTTTAGTTTTTTCCCACTCCCGTTTCTGGTATCTGTTATCGTCATTTTTTAAAATGATTTTTTTTTTGGTGTGTGTGTAAGAGAGAATGCTTAAATTATAACAATTAATAAGGCTTGTGCTTTCAATGGAAAATGAGCTTATCAGGTCGGTAGCCTTTTTCAGATTTTTGTGAAGAGAGCAGACGTCCATATTTTTCAGGAAAGAGCAAGAGTTAATGAATTTTATTAATCATTTAAGCAAAAAAGTCCTGTCTACATTGGCCAAATAATCGAAGAATGCAATTAATAATACCACCGGAAATTCTGTATATTTTTGGACTTTTTTCTGCTGCTGCCACTTTTTTTTATTATGTTTTGATTAGGGTGCAAATTCACTATGGAATGTTGGACCAACATGTTGGTGAAACAAGTTGGACAAACGTGCTATACCAACTTGTTGGAATGTTGGACGAACTTGTACCAAAATGTTTGACAAGCGAACGAATCGACTATTGCAGAATTTACTTTTACGCCAAAATTAGTGTGGAATGTTGGTCCAACAAGTTGGTCCAACATGTTGGCACAACGCCAAAATTAGTGTGAAATGTTGGTCCAACAAGTTGGTCCAACAAGTTGGTCCAACATGTTGGCCCAACAAGTTGGTACAACATGTTTGTCCAACATTCCATAGTGAATTTGTACCCTTATTAAAAAACGAAAAAAAAAGTGGTAGCAGAAGAAAAAAGTCCAGAAATATACAGCATTTCCGGTGGTACAGTTAATTGCATCCTCCAATTAATTGTCCAGTGGAGACAGAGCAAATGTTTTTGGGGGGAACAAAAATTCGTTATAATAGTGGGGAGGTACTTGACCATAAAATGTTTATGCCCATTTTTTTTTATTATTTTTTTTTTCAGTTAATTTTTTTAAAGACTAAAATTGCATTAATTGGGGCTAAACCTACACAAAATTGCTCCTTATTTTTAAAAAAAGTAGATTATGCATGTTGAATATGTCGGGAGGCTGAAATGACGTCAATATTCGCAAAATTGAATGTTGTTTACATAAAAAATAAAATGGCCGATGTTAAAAAAAACAAAAACAAACAATAGGCTAATTTTGTGAATTTTTAAGGTAATTTAAGCTTACCGTCATATTTAACACGCGTATAATCGATTTTTCCTAAAATAAGGAGCCGTTTGGTGTAGGTTTCGTCCAGTTTAACGCAATTTTTGCCTTAAAAAAATTAACGAAAAAAAAAAAAATCCTTTTTTTAAATAACCGGCAGGGTCACCGTCCGACGAACGATGTACCTTACAAAATTCTGAAAATATTTATGAATTTTAAAAATCACTCCTAAGTTTGGGATGGGAAATTTTAAATAAAATTCCGGGTTTAAAATTCGAATGAAATTAGAAAAAAATAAAAATAACTTGAATTATTTATACCTAAAAATTTTTACAAATTATTGTAATCGTTTTTAGGCAAATAAATCGTTTGAGGTTTCTAAGGCGCAGATTTAATTTTGCAAATATGTTCGGCCAACATTTTTGAAGAATGTAGGACTATAGTAAATATAGTAATTATAGTAAATTAGAGTTTTAAGTTGGACGCTCTGGCTAAGGAAAAAATAATTTTTGGAAAAGCTCAGCAAACACTAAGCAGCGGGATTTTTTTTTTTGGACCATTATAAGTTTCAAATTTCCGTCCAAGAGTTGGATTCCATTTGGTCACCAGACTTATTCGTCAAGCTTGTCACGTTCACGAGAGTGTTCGTAGTGAATTTCTCAATTTTCGCCCAAGCAGGTAGGCTTCGTGTATTAAAACCCTTTTAAATGGGCTTTCACATGATTGCCGAAGGATTTTTTGATTTTAAGTCTGAGAAAGAGGAAAATTTGTAATTCTTAAAAAAAAAAATCATGGCAAAATATACTGACTGGGTACTTTCTTAGCAAATTTTCCGTTTGAGATGACGATTAAACGAGTTTAAAAATCAACTAAAAAAAGTTGGTGCCAAGAAAAAGTTACTTTTTTTTTTCTTATAAATTCAGTTCTTATTTTCACCTGTTTTGAAAGTACTTAAGATACAATTTCAGTTTTATTTGAGGAGTAAATCTATATTTATCTATACGTTCGTTCGTTCCAATCGATTTAATATTGAGAAATTTTACATTTTGCACAAAATAAAAACTTTTTTCAAAATGAATTTTTTTTTTTTTTTTTTTTTTTTTTCTTGCAAACAATTTAGTGCGCCAGAGGTCAATTGACGTATCTCCGTCATTAATATGATTGGAAATAGTGGGTTTTGGCTGTTTTTTGAAAAATCACGTGACCAAATGTTTTTTATTGTCGACAGTTTGTACTGCCCACCCCCAATATCGGCCACACTCAGAAAAAGGAAATATTATGAACAGGTTTTGCCTTGCAACAAAACCGGAATGTTTCAGAGCAAAACAAAAGTGCTTCAGGACAACGGACAAGTTGTTTCTTGACAAGATATTTTTTTTTTGTTTTTGCTTAGTTTTTAAGAAAATGTTTTAGTCACAAGGAATTTTTGCTTTCGCATTAGCCATTTTTTTTTCTAAATGTACAAAACATTTAAAGTTGCTGACGTCTTTAAATTAGATAAAAATAATGGATTGACCTGAGTATTACATTAATTTAGCTCTAGGGTTACCAGTAATGGATATTTTTACAATACGGGAAACAATCTTTAGCAGCCTTATGCCTTGACATATAACTTTCAAAATAAATCAGCTTCAAAGGAAATTGAACAACGTTTTTAACACTTTTGCGACTCAATTAATACGGGGGTTAATTAAGAGAGATGCTAGAACGCCTCAAATTTTAAAAATTAATTTTTGCCTGTTGTCTAAGCGAGACCGAGTCAAAACCCCGACATTCAAAACCCCGACATTGGAAATCGGGGTTTTGAATGACGGGGTTTTGATTTTTGACTTTTATTATATTTTATTTTTAATTTAATTTTATTTATTTTTTATTTTTTAAAATATTTTTAAATGACGGGGTTTTGAAATCAGCAGTTAAGTCCTACATACATGGGTGGATCTAGGATTTTTTCCTAGAGGGGGCTCAGAATAGGGAAAAATATTTTCTGGGGGGGGGGGCTGATACCATTCAGGCCATATCATTTTCAAAATTCTAGGGGAGGCTAGCACCCCCAGTCCCCCCTAGATCCGCCCATGCCTATATCTTTAAACGCTAAGGAAAATGAGCGATGCCCGACACGTACGGAGCCCCTTCCCGACCGATTTTGATGAAATTTTCAGGGGACAATAGGTCCTCCTGACTTCAGAGTCTATGAGCTTTTATGAAATGAACATTTCCCTGAAAGCTCTAGAGAACTGAGAAGTTCTAGGGAGCTTTCAGCAGAAAGTCAAGATACCACACAGACCGGCAGAGACCGACGGAAATTCCACAGACCGAGTGCAGTATAGGACTAAGCTCCCCATAGGAGGTGTTTAAGTATTTCGTAAGACCGGAAGGGGGAGGGGGTTCTCGAAATTCTTACGATTTTTTATATATGGGGGAGGAGTTTGGAAAATCTCTGTAAGAATTTCTATTGCAATTTAATGCTCAGAAAATTTTCTATATTTTAATTCTTACTAGTTCTATTACCTTCTATATAAGTGCTATTAAATTTCAAAACCCCGACATTTCAGAAATTTTAAAAAATTAAAAATAAATTAAAATAAATAAAAAATAAAATATAATAAAAGGCAAAAAGCAAAACCCCGACATTCAAAACCCCGACATTGGAAATCGGGGTTTTGAATGACGGGGTTTTGATTTTTGACTTTTATTATATTTTATTTTTAATTTAATTTTATTTATTTTTTATTTTTTAAAATATTTTTAAATGACGGGGTTTTGAAATCAGCAGTTAAGTCCTACATACATGGGTGGATCTAGGATTTTTTCCTAGAGGGGGCTCAGAATAGGGAAAAATATTTTCTGGGGGGGGGGGCTGATACCATTCAGGCCATATCATTTTCAAAATTCTAGGGGAGGCTAGCACCCCCAGTCCCCCCTAGATCCGCCCATGCCTATATCTTTAAACGCTAAGGAAAATGAGCGATGCCCGACACGTACGGAGCCCCTTCCCGACCGATTTTGATGAAATTTTCAGGGGACAATAGGTCCTCCTGACTTCAGAGTCTATGAGCTTTTATGAAATGAACATTTCCCTGAAAGCTCTAGAGAACTGAGAAGTTCTAGGGAGCTTTCAGCAGAAAGTCAAGATACCACACAGACCGGCAGAGACCGACGGAAATTCCACAGACCGAGTGCAGTATAGGACTAAGCTCCCCATAGGAGGTGTTTAAGTATTTCGTAAGACCGGAAGGGGGAGGGGGTTCTCGAAATTCTTACGATTTTTTATATATGGGGGAGGAGTTTGGAAAATCTCTGTAAGAATTTCTATTGCAATTTAATGCTCAGAAAATTTTCTATATTTTAATTCTTACTAGTTCTATTACCTTCTATATAAGTGCTATTAAATTTCAAAACCCCGACATTTCAGAAATTTTAAAAAATTAAAAATAAATTAAAATAAATAAAAAATAAAATATAATAAAAGGCAAAAAGCAAAACCCCGACATTCAAAACCCCGATATCTAATGTCGGGGTTTTGAATGCCGGGGTTTTGCTAGGGTCCCGTCTAAGCTTCTCCTACGAAAAAAATAAATAAATAAATAAATAAAAAATAAAATATTAAAAAAGAAAAAAAATCTACTCCTTATATAGGAAAACAGGGATTTTAATGATAACTTTTAATTACAAAGTAAAATTAATTATTCAATTGAAACTTAGCACAATAGTCCCTGATGAATAAGAAAAAAAATATTATTTTTTTGTAAAATTTGAGAAATAATATAAAAAAATTAAGGCATAAAGAAAAAGAGTCCACGCGTATTCAAAATCTGTTGTCAATACTGTAGGAAACGTAAAAAATATGTGGAATGTCTTGTAAATCGGTTACATTTTTTTATTGGTTAACATATATATTTAAGCGATTATTATTTTTGGATTTGAAAATGAATCGCTTTTACGTAAAACTAAGAAAATAATTCAATTATGCGACGTTTGTCATTGAATTGAAAGTTAAATTTAACCTCAAGCGACGCGGATATTTCATATTTACGTTAAGTCTTTTTTTTTTTTTTATTTTATTTAATCGAAACCTCGATGACAACTGGGCTTTTCCTTGGATTATTCCAGACGGTTTTTAAAAAAATGAAGATTCTATAATTATAATATACGATTATATAAATAATTTATTCTATTGCTTTTTTTTTTCGAAATCGACGCTGCTGCGGTTTAAAGGGTAATAAATAATTAACTGGAATAATTTTTTTTTTTTTTTTTTTTTACGTTAAAAAAAATATTGAACACTTTGTTAATGCCCTGAAGACATGTAGGCGACGTATATACTGCGACAGAGATCAGAGTTCGACTAATAGAGCGATTCTTTTGTGTCAACATTTACCGTCGACAGGAAAAAAAAAAAGTAAAAGTGTTTTATAATCTGTGAAGAATGAGAATGATCGACGTTCGGGAATTTTTTTTTTTTCGTATGACTACGTCTTGGGGCTCGGTCCTGGGGAAATCTGTCTGCCCGGGTGTCGATCTGTTCCCGCCAAAAATTTTATTAAACTTTTTTTAAAATTTTCTGTTTTTTTTTTAAAGTAAAATTTATAAGAAATTTATAGTTAAAAATTTATTTTAAAATTAGGCGATATGAGCAAAAGGTGCAAATTCAATATGGAATTTTGGACCAACATGTTGGTACAACAAGTTGGAGAAACATATTATACCAACTTGTTAGAATGTTGGATGAACTTGTTGTGCCAACATGTTTGACAAGCGAACGAATCGACTGTTGCAGAATTTACTCCTACGCCAAAATTAGTGTGGAATGTTGGTCCAACAAGTTGGTATAACATGTTGGTTTAACCAAGTTGGTACAACAAGTTAAACCAACATGTTGTACCAAATTGTTGGACCAACTTTGTTGGTATGTAAGGGTGCAAATTCATTATGGAATGTTGGACCAACATGTTGATATAACATTCCCTTTAACCATTATTTGTTGTACCAACATGTTGTACTAACTTGTTGAACCAACATTCCACACTAATTTCGGCGTAGGGGTGAAAATTCATTACGGAATGTTGGATCAACATTTTGGTACAACAAGTTGAACAAACATGTTGTACTAACTTGTTGTGCCAACTTGTTGGACAAACGAAAGAATCGACTATTGCAGAATTCATTCCTAGGGTGCAAATTCACTATCGTATGTTGGACCAACATCGGTCCAACATTCCATAGTGAATTTGCACCTTTAGGGTGCAAACTTTTGACCTTTTTTAATAGTAAAATTAGACGACTTGAACGAAAGCAAGGACTTAGAAAATTTCTTGTAAATTTTCAAGAAACTTAAAGTTGCTAAAGCAAGGACTTCGAAATTTCTTAAAATTTTATTTAACTTTTTTTTAAATTTTCGCCGTTTTTTTAAATATTAAATTCGACTACATGAACAAAAACAAGAACTTAAAAATTGTAAATAAAATGTGCCAAGAATATGAGCTAAAGCAATATTTTAATATTAAAATTTTAACTTTAAAGACTTTAATTAAAATTTTGAATAAGTTTTTTCAACCTTTTTTTTTTTTTTAATCAAACGTTTTAAGTTTTTTTCGTGCCAGGAAAAAAAAATTATATTTTTTTTTTCAAAAATTTTGAATCGTTTCATTGCTTATAAGTTTTAAAATTTTGAGCTCTTTAGCGTTAGAATTTTATATTTTCTAGTTATCTTTTTTTGCTTCCATTATCGTAAAGAAAATTTTTTTAAGCATGTTCTTTTTTAAGAATTTTTATTATTGTTAATGTTGGTAAAGCTTGCTTTTAATATTAAAATTTTAAATAAAATAATAAAAAGTGGAAAAGTACCCCAAAGACGTAGTCCTACATAGGGATATGCCCCCACATCCCAGTATGATTTTTTTTTTCGGTGTTTAACCGACGTGAATTTAACTTAAAAAAAAAATTAAAATAAAAAAAAAGGAAAAGAGTTACCATAAGAAAATAGAAGCATTGAGTCCGACAAAACACTCAATGAATACCAAAACAACAGAGCATCAAATTTATAAACGATGCATAAAAATTATGTTTTGAAAAATTAATTTCGCCCATGTTTATAATACGGCTAACCGCAGCCTTCCTCCGGTTTACAACTATTAATGGGATTTTATGTTGTTTTCAAAAGTGCCGCACGTTCCTTGTTGAGCTCAAACCGGGGATCCGGTCTTCTTATGATCCTTTTAAAGTCATCTCATGTGTTATATTGTTTCGGTCTAAAGACAACAATGAAGCTTTATAAAACCCCGTTATAACTCATGTTTGACTTACGACTGGCCGTCGGAATCCAAGGAGGATTTTCAAACAAACCATATTGTTCTCTAGATGCTCATTGTGCTTTTCTTATGGGACATTAAACAATTAACTTAACCGCTTGAGAAATAGCCAATCAAGTTGCGATTTTCAACTTTGTTTTCATTTAAACTCGACCAATGATATTTCCCAACTGGGTATAATTATAACGTTGACTGGTTGTGATGATTGGTTTAAAAGGATCAAATTAACTCTTTTCTTTTTTTTTTCGTTTGGGTACCAGCGATTGTTTTGTCGGGGAAAAAGATGAAGGCAATCGATATCAGAGAGAGAGAGAGAGAGAGAGAGAGAGAAGAAAAAGTTTCACAAATGGTGAATGAAAGTTGTGGGTGCAATACTAAAAAACCTCCCGTCAACTATTATTAGATGAGAATCTCTTCTAATGCACTTATTTTTAGATACACTCATTACCGAGGATAAAATGTAAGCTAAAAGTTATTTATATTATTATAATATTAAAAAAGAAAAATAATAATAATTCCGTTGCTGGGGTATTTTAATTGCTACGGATGGTTTAGAATAATAAGGTCAAACGTTGGCAATTATCGTAATTAAAAATGATTTTTGGAATGTTTGTTCTTTTTTTTTTTTTTTTTTTTTTTTTTTTTTGTGCGAAGCCCACCGCAAGATTTGATTCCGACGATTTATCATGAGATATAATATTCAAAACCTTGACCTGTGGGATCGGGAAATAATTGCAGCGATACGCATTCCGAATGTCTAGAGATCTGTGGATGTTTTTCTTCGGAAAATTATAGATTTTGATAAAGGGGGGACCATGTAAACACAAGCGAAATGGTAGTTGCTACGTGAAGAGATAAGTTTTTTTGTTGCATTATTTTTTGAATATGAAGCTGTAAGCAATGTATGTATTTTTTTTTTTTTTAATTTGCCCAGGGTTGCAATTCCAGCTATTCCAATTAATTTTTATTCGGAATCGGAATATGCTATTTCAAAAGTATTTGGAACCGGAATCGGAATCCGTGCTTTTTTTTTAAAAATAGGAATCGAAATTGGAATCGGAACCTCGTCTGAAAACAGGTCGGAATCGGCATCGAATAAAATATTTTCGATTCAGATCGACTTAAAAAGCACGAAAATACCGTTATTACAGTTAATAAATTTTCGTTTAAATCGGAATCGGCATCGGCATCGCTAAAATATTTATTACTTAAACTCGGAATCGAAATCTGAAATTTTTTTCCACGTTTCGGAATCGGAATCAGAATTGCAGCCCTGAATTTTCCCTTTCGGTTAGAGTTAGAAATTCTGTTTTCCAGGAAATTCTGAAGTCTCGGGAATCGAAAATCCCGTTTTTTAAGCATTTTCAATAATTCCCAAAATTAGGGAATTCCCATATTTTTTTTTTTTTTTTTTTTTTTTTTAGAATTTTAATAGTCCCGGGATTCCCGGGAAGTCCCAATTTAAAAAAAAAATGCAAATCCTAATGAATTTAACTAACAATTTTTAATTAAGTTTTTGATTCAAAATTTATTAATCAGCAACCTAAGGCTGACCATATACCTGAAGTGCTGCTGAGTCTAAAAAATCAAAAAACAAAATCTCTCAAACGTATATTTCGACGTTTAGCTACTGGAATATTTTCTCTATTTTTTTATGTTGCGTTTTCCTATTGATTAATTTAAAAGGTTATGGAATAATAGTCAAATATAAATAAGAGTCAGAATTAATGCATACGGCATGCTATTTTAACAGCTCCATTTTTAGTTAATGCTGTTAGAAACAATTTAAAAAATGATAGTATATCGTTAACCTAGAGAGAAAAATTCATTTCACTTGTTACGTTAAACAAAATATTTTTCTTTACGAATCAATGCTTAATTATTCAGGAAAATAAAGAACATGATTTGATAAATTGTAAACAAATTTTTTTATAAAACAGGTTTAACATTGTTTTGCCCTATGCGGAAAAACTCACTTTCCGCAATGGTTTACGAAGCGGAAAGTGGTTCTTTCCTGCTATGAGTAATGAAAAAAAAATTTATTTTAAAATTAATTCCAGACCTTCATAAGCTAAACATGGAAATGATTGTGCAATGTATGGAATTGCCTGCGCTGATTTGCATTGCTTTGCATTGTTGTCCAGATTAAATGGATTTTTTTTTTTTAATTTTGAACTGTCTAAGCAAGCACCTAATAAAGCAAAAACAGTACAGAAAATGTCTATTTATATTAAAACATTCAGATAAGAAAAGCTATTCCAATAAAATAATGATCATCTATACAAGTTACTCATCGTAGGACTTTAAATCACTCAAGTCATAATATTGATGACCTTACGAGGCCAGCCCTCGAAGCTTAGATAGCAGTCCCTCGCTGATAAAACGTGCGGATGTATCTTATCGTCCATCTAAAATGGGAGTCCTAGCGTACGCTTATGTATTTTTTTTTTTTTTTTTTTTTTTTTTTGAATGTAATTATTACCATTCTTGCTTATTGCTCTCATTTCTTATTGTTAAAACATTTTCATTTCCAAATTTGGTAATATTGTACGGTAAATTGCCGATCCATTTCACGCTTAAAAGAAAACTTTTACGCACATCAAAATCCATTTTTTTTTCTCTGCTTTCTCAAAAAACAGAATAACACAAGATAGCAAAAGTTAGGGAGCCATTAAAAAAAAACTAACGAGTGCAACTTGAGAAGTAAATAGCGCGTGAGACTTTTATTGGGATGCGTTCAAAACGTTTTTTTTTTTTTTTTTTTTTTTTACGAATCTTCTGATTCAGTCATCCAGTTAAGTACTTTTCGTTCGAATTTTTTTCCCCTCATAGTATTTTCCACTTGTTAAAAAAAAACCCCGAATGTGCTTTGCATTTTTGTATATTTTCCAAGCTGATACTGATCTCGATTAGTCGATTCTACATCCCGACGTCCCTTCGTCTCTGTTCATTTTTGCTTTTTAACTAATTGTTAAAGAAATAACCGTGTGCATGTTAAGATCGAAGTCCGAAATAGGTCATTAAGCATAATAGGGGAGCTAATACTCATGCTTAAGTGCTTTATGATTGTTTTTTCCATATTTTAGGTCGAGGGGTTGCTCACTCACGCGTTTCGGTGTACACTTGACTTTGAATTACATTGCATTACCTTGGCATCACATGCATTGTGCTCTACCAGTGCACTTGCATTTTACCATTTTTTTTTTTGCAGATTGCATTGCATGCAGCTTTGCATTTGAGGTGGTACCACTTTAATAGTTGCAATTTCGCTGCATAATGTGCATTATCACTTCATTGTGTGCATTATCACTTTATTACGTGCATTATCGCTTGCTTATGTGCATTATCACTTCATTGTGTGCATTATCACTTTATTATGTGCATTATCAATTCATTATGTGCATATAACTTGCTTATATGCATTATCACTGCACTATGTGCATTATCACTGCATTATGTGCATATAACTTGATCATGTGGATTATCACTGTATTATGTGCATGATCACTGCATTGCTTGCATTACTTTGTATTTTTCATGGCGGTGTACACTTTTTTTTAGGATTGAGTAGCCCCTCGTTACTCTACTAGGTACTAGGATTTTTTAACTGTTTTCGGACGTGCTTGCGACGTTCTAAGACAGTCTAATCCCAACTTGTCTAATCCTGTCTTGGTTACCTATACCCTGGATGTAGCGGAGTGAGTGGAAAATCGCCAACTCCCAATATTAATTTGACGTCCTTTTTTTTTTTCTTCTAAATAAATTCCTGGGATTCTCGGGAATCCAAATATGAGTCTCTATTTCCGAGAAAAAAAGAGCTAACCAAAACGGGAACTTCCGTTCCCAATTCCCATTCCCAGGTTGATTTTTTTTTTTTAAATGGGAATTTCTGATCCCTAAAAATGAAAATTTGTCGGGAATTTGCAATCTCTAGCGGTAAACACGTAGGGTAGTCTCATGATATTTAAAAAAAAATTAAATCCGACTATCTGCAATAGCATTCACGATGGAGTTACGTTAGTTGACCCCCGGCTCACGAATTTTAAATTTTCACTCTTTCAAGAACAGAAAAGCACAATAATACTCTTTCCGGGATTGAGTCATCAAAATCCCGGAATTTAATCCCATCAAAAAAAAAAACTTCTCCAGATTGCAATCTCCGCTTTCCATATCGCCGTTGTCATTAGGCAATGCTCCTACTTATTGCCTATTCACTATTCTCTTATTTGACGGATTTCGGCTTTGGACGGTAACATGCATACAAAATAATACGTAAAACGAAGCTTTGTTGATGTAAATGAATGACTACTGATAATGGGTGGGATTTTGTCTGTTTGTATCCATTGAAAATCTCTCTTTGATGATTACTATATTTCTTATTACCCCTTCTTCTTCTCCAGTTTTCCTCTCTCTCTCTCTCTCTCTCTCTCTCTTTTTCTCTCTCGCTCTTCTCTACCCTTCCTCCTCTTACTTTGTGTTTAGATCCTGATTAATTCTACACTCCACCTCGCCCTAAGCTTCTTAACTTCAAACAAAACTTTATATTCCAATCCTTTTTTGTTTGTCCAACGACTTCTTTTCTCTTTATATAAAAATACCTTTTTTTTATTATAATGTAAAAAGCTAATTTTTATTCTGATATCATTTTTTAGGTTCGTTTTTTATTTTATTTTTTAAATCATAAGCTCTTTTTTCATGGTTTCAGGGTCTTTTGTAAGAGCAGTAGCGTTGCCGGGATGTTTCACGAAAAATAAAAAAAAATTTCTGACCTGTGACCTAAAATCAAATATTTATACAGCTTTTTCGATACGCAAGGGAAGAACTTAAGGTGAAACGGTTGATTGAAATTCGTATTATATGACCCAAAAAAGTTTTTTTTTTTTTTCTTTTCCGAAAAGAAAAAAACTTCGCATAATAAAATGTTTGCCAATGTTTTTTTTTCGTTTCCTGTTTCCATCTGTTAAAAATTTGAAATCGACAATGTTGATGTCGCCAAAGAACCGTCCATTTAAGAAATCTTTTTCATTTTTAATTTTTTAATTTTTTAATTTTTCGTGTTTTATAAAATGTTTAATTTATAAATGGTGTGTGAGAAATGTTAAATTAACTCGGACTCATTGATTTTTCTTCTCTCTCACACTCTTTTTTTTTTTTTTTTTTTTTTTTTATTTGGGGAAAAAAAGTACAAAAATATAAAATAAAAATCCCTTCACTTGTTCCAATTTTCAATCTTTCATTTTTTTTTTCTTTTTTAATTTTTCAAAATAAATAAAAAATATGGATTTTGCAATTTTTTGGCAAGATTTTATATTCAGAATTGAAGATTTTTTTTTTTTGTTGGATTTATAATATTTTTTTATATCTAAAATCCTTTGACGTTTTTTTTTTTTTTTTTTTCAAATTAATTGCTTATTTTTTTTCGCAAAAAAATAGGAGGAGGGTTTGATTATTTAACGTCCAATGGAAATACTCGGAGATAAAATTGCGAAAGAATAGATTTTAGCATATAATCCTCCTTGACCTTTTCGGCTGATATAAAAAAGGACAATTATTCGTGCAAAAAAAAAAAAAAAAAAAAAAAAAAAAAAAAAATTATGAAATTTTGTTTGGTGTTGCTCCTCGAACCTTTAGCTTCGTACTTCCGTGAAAAATCGAAACAGTCGCTTTAAAATTAGGCTTTTGTAGTGCTTAATTTTAAAAACAAAGTTTAAATCTTGGGAAAACAAGAATTATAAAGGTTAGAATTTTAAGTCTTTCGCAGGAATTCGGGAATCTTGATATAGAAATTTTCTAATCGGGGAAAAAAAATAAAGGAGTTCTCTTTTCCAAGTGTCTAGAATTTATCGCGAATCCCGAGGATTTTCGAAAAATTCTAAAACTATATAAAATGCTGTACTATATTTCACCTAGACTTAGCTTATGTAGGAAACACTCGTCTTAACCCAGCGAAGAATGTGACATACTTTAAATCTTAAAAAAACGTCATCAGGCTTAGGGCGATTTTAAGAGTCATTCTGGTTGGTTTTTACGAGACAAAATGACATGAATGACCGATAATACAATTTTTCACTGCATGACGTCAAGAAGACATCTTATTGGCGTCTATTGACGACAATTGACTATAGACGTCTTACTGACGTCTACAGCCGACTATTGGCTATAGAAGTCTTATTGACGAATACTGACTATAGACGTCTTATTGACGTCTTACTAGACGTCTTACTGAAGTCTACAGCCGACTATTGGCTATAGAAGTCTTTTTGACGAATACTGACTATAGACGTCTTATTGAGGACTATTAACTATAGACGTCTTATTGACGTCCATTAAGTATAAACGTCTTATTGACGTCTATTGACTAGACGTCTTATTGACGACCATTGACTATAGACGTCTTATTGAGTATTATTGACTATAGAGGTCTTATTGACGTCTAAAAAAGATGAAACTATAATTTTGAAATGTGACGTCAACAGGACGGCGCTTTGTCGTTGGGAAATGAGCTGGAATTTTTTAATTTTGTTTTGAAAAAGGTGTTGCAAAATAGGGAAATAAGTTATGTTGGTGACTGGTCAGTCACTGGCCCCCCATAACCGGAATTTGACTTTTGTTCGGACTCGGAATCAAAATCGGAGTTTGTTATTCTAAAAATACTGTAATTGGTATCTGGGCGTCGAAGTCCAGGCTTTTTCGAACTGCTGGGAATCAGTTTCTGAAATCTGTTTGTAGTCGGAATCGACAAGGGCGCCAAAAAAATAATTATTTTAGATTTAGATCGATTTAAAATGCGAGAAAGTAACATCATTGCATTTAATTCGATCAGAATCCAAATTCGGATTGATGCCGAAAAAATGTTTTAGTTGTTGCAATCGGAATCGGAGTTTGAAATTTTTTTTTATTGTTTCATGATCGGAATCAGAATTAGAATTTTGCTCGTAAAGAGTCAAAAATCTGCTAAGTGGGAATCAGAATCAGAATCAGAATCGGAATTTCAGGCCTATGCCAGTAACCCCAAACATACTTTTTTCAACAGTTACCAATATTTCAGTGTGTGGCTAGTTGCATAAACAACATTGAGCGGCGGGAAAAAAATTAGTAAAACAATAAGTTTCCAAAATAAAAATCGATCGGAAGAAAATATTCGTTTTAAAAAAATGTAATTTGGGCGTTGAAGCAAAAATCGGTGAAAAATAAAAATTCATAACTCGGACCACCCTGTAGATTTCCCCTAAAGTATTTTCACGGACTTCCGGCAAAATGTAAAATATTAATCGTAAATGCGAGACAACATGAAAATAAGACAGTTATTTGATTAACATAGAAATAAGGGTCTCTTTTATCTTTGAACCTTTCTTCGGGGATGTAAAGCTGACTTTGTATGGACTTACTTAGAATGCAAGAACTTTATGTATTAGCCTCTCCGATTTTATATTAAAAAAAAAAAAAAAATTGAAATGGTTTTTTTTTTTTTTTTTTTTTTGGATTCATTATCTTATCTGATTTTCTTTCGGGGTCAAGATCCGTTGGGAGGGACGAGAAAAAGAATTTTTTTTTTTTAGGTCCGCCTCCTCAGGCTTAAATAACAAGGGAAATAAATTTGCATTCGTGGCGGGTCAGTGTATAGTCATTTCACAAAGAGGGAAGAAGGAGGAAAGAAAGAAAAAAAGATACAACGTATCCAGGAAAGTTGTTTGAAAAGACTCTTGCAGTTAAGAGAAAAGGGAACAAATGGTGGTTCTTATGTTAAGATTTTCAGAGAGGAGGGGAAAAAAAAACCTACGAAATTTATATTCAAATAAGAATAGTCAGCTGCCTCTTTGAAGTCAAAGTCGAATTACCATCGTCCGATATTAAATCAAAATAAAAGAGGGACGAAAAAAAAATATATACATATAAGAAAAGATGAATAAAAGAAAGGGAAAAAATTAGAAAATTAACTGTATAAAAGAAATAGTTGTGAAGTTTTGCATTTTTTTTTTTTTTTTTTTTTTTTTACGGGAGGGATTGCGTAGGAGCGTCTGTTTTATGTTTATAAAGTTACGGAAAAACAGAATAAGCCTTTTCTGCGAATTTCATGGAAAGAGCCAGTTGGTGGCAAATTTAGAAAATTTCGTAAGAATGAAAAAAATATTGTTTTTTCTTAGAAATTATTTGAATGAATGTTGTTACCTTATTTGATTTCGAAAACTGTTTTTTTTACTTTTATTTTCTTTATTTTCTTTCCATTCGACTTAAATTTTCCAAAATGACTTTTTTTTGTGTCTGTATTTATGGTTTTACAAAATATTTTTGAGGGAAGGTAGAGCAGTGTTTTCCGCGCGATTTTATTAAAAAAAATTGAGAAAAGCCAAGAGCACTGTGATGTGCTTTATAAGCTAAGTATGCATGTGATGGAGGCCGAGAAAATGTTTTTTTTCGCCCTGGCCCTTTAAATGCAGAAGACCAACCCGTTTTTTATGAAAAAAAAAGCATAAAATCCATTTTGGATTTTTCAAAATCGACGGTTTGGCTTTTGCTAAAATTACAGAATCATTTTTAGAAATTTGGTCAAAATTTTAAAATTCTGGATTTTGTTAACAGATTTTGACCTAAAAAATTTCTTCTTCGAAAAAAAAAAAAAAAAAAATATATTAAATGGAAGTTTTTGCGTTAAAGTTAATCGGAAAATTCAGCAGTCGTGAGTATCGGTTTTTAGCGAAATCTGGACTTCATTTATATTTTTCTGGTCAGTGAATTTAATTCTTTGGTCAGTAATTTTTTTATCGTTTCTCAGTATTTTTATTTTGATGGAGAGTAAATTATTTAAATGGGCTGTAAATAATGATCAGTAATTTTATGGCCAGTTAAATATTTATTTTGCCAGTATTTTAATTTTTTTTCCAGTAAAAAAATGTTTTTATTAGTATTTATAGAAACAATTATTTTATGGGCAGTTAAAAAGTTAAAAGTTCAACAGTGAAATGGAAAATTAAAAAAGAAATTAAAAGTTGAGTACCTATGGGGACACCTACAAATAACGGATTAAAGGCCTTCAATTCCGAAGTCAAGAAGGAAGAGACGTTCCGGGAACGTTTACTTGTCGGTAGGTTTGCACTGGCAATGAAAAGTGAAAAATGTCGAAAATTGGCTTAATGAGTTATTAAACTTGGACTACCGTATCATTGCCAAAGTTAGGGATGTACAGCCGAAAATCTTAATTCTGCCCAAAATTATTTAAATACTGATCAAAATAAAAGTAATTACTGACCAACCAAATAAATTTACTGACCAAAAAAAAAAATAAAATAGAAGCCTTTTCAAAACCTGGTTGCAAATTTTTGTGTTTGACCAATTTTCAATTAATCGTTTGCATTAAATCTTACATCATTTAAAAATTAAAATAAGCGTCGATCGAAAAAGGGGTTATGTCAAAATTCCCGTAAGGAAATGCATTCGGTCGAGTTTCCTTATCGGACTGTAGCACTAAGCCACAAACGAATTTAAATATGTTTTTATTTAGGCTAAATTTCAGACTGTGATTAAAAAAAAAAGTAAACCTGCAAAAAATTTAACCAGTATTTATAAGAGCACTACTCCCCCATACAAAAAAAAAAAAAAAAAAAAAAACTAAAAACAATTGAAATCATTCAAAGAGATAAAACGTAATTAGTATCAAGTGGGTACTCATTAAATAACAAAGATGGCGCCAGGCAATCATAAAGCAGTCATTGTTACTGTTTATTTGTAATGGTTCATTCTGTAAAAAGCTTTCTATGATCCCGTTTTAATAAACAAACTTGAGATCTGTGTAAGAGGTATTTTCTCAGAGATTCAAAACTTTTTTTAGAATCGAATTCCCGATATAAAAAAAAAATAATAAAATCGATTAATTTATTATCATTTTTTTTTTTTTTTTTTTTTTTTTTAAGAAAAATAAAAGTAAATCTGCGATTAACACAAAGATTTCTTTAGTTTCGGGGGAAAAAAAATCCATAATGAAAAGAAATATTGTTCTCTTATTCTTAAAAGCAGGTTTATAATCGTACAAACCGCGATCTTATGCTTTTTTAACGTCTTTTTTTTTTTTTTAACTCTTAAAAGCCTTCACGTTTTAAACATCTTTGTTGTGGGACTGTATAAGTTGTCTCCGATGCACAAAGGGCTCCCCGTCAATGCATCTTTTATAATGGAATAAAAGACGATTTCACAAGAACGTTCATCTTATGTAACGAGATACATGTTTGGAAAAAACATGTCTAAAGAAAAAAAAATAAAATAAAGATGATAGAACAACGATTTCCATTGTGGAGAATTGGGAGAGGTTATACCGAATTGAATACTTGAAGAGAAGAAAAAAAAAAAAAAAAGACTTGACAGCCATAGTCCATCGATAAGTTCGTCATACATAAATAAAGATATAAATCCTTTACCTTATTATTTTGCTCCTGTTGAGAATAAAGCTGCTCTCGAACCATTTGCAACTGGAGGATCATCTCCGATAATTTCCTTTCCTTTTCCAAAAAGCTTTCGCCTGATAAAGCTTGTTGGAATACAGCTGCACTTTCTAACGATCCTAAATTGTCTCCATTCTCACTGAAAAAAAAAAAAAAAATCATGATAGAAACGGCCGATTTAAAAAAAAGAACTGGGGAATAAATATTTAAACAAGAAGGGAATCAAAGGAGCGTACGTGGGAAATGGAAACCAAGTCCGAAGGAAAATGCATTATTTGTATGCATAGAAGTCGCCTTTTTCAAAGAGAGTGTCCAACTGGTCACTGTTTGACCGAATGTATCAAAAAAAAAAAAAAAAAAAAAAAAGCGTAAGATGCTTGCTCGATTCGGCTATTTACTTTTTTTTTACGTTTGTACGAAAATCTCGGACTTTACGAGCCTCCTTTTTTTCAGAAAAAAAAAAACGGAAGTCATGGACTGGAATTTTGATTTTATGATTGGT
Source organism: Liposcelis bostrychophila (assembly GCA_037577465.1). Classification (NCBI taxonomy): domain Eukaryota; kingdom Metazoa; phylum Arthropoda; class Insecta; order Psocodea; family Liposcelididae; genus Liposcelis; species Liposcelis bostrychophila. Next base: position 19,567,864 of record CM075211.1, on the reverse strand, counting down.
GAAGCGTGACAAAAATTTTTTGGACGTCCGGTCGAATTTTCTCCTGCGACAAAATTTGTTTCTCGCTTTTCCCCCCGCGATCCCACGCCCGAGAGTGAGCGCAAAATAGTAAACAAACAATAGTAAAATTTATCCCACGAGGGCTTTAAATGATTCAATCAAATATAAGACAAAAAATGAAAATTTATCTTTTGGGTGTGCAGAGGATTTAGAGCTGACCCATATCACGATAAAGGGTCAGCGATAGGACAAAGTCGATTCTTTGAAACAATCTATTGTCATCGGAAATGCGTCTTATAATAATAAATCATATCCCTTTTCTTTTTTTTTTTTTTTTTCTTTCTTAACTGGATTTTGGTAGAAATGATTATTAACCTTTGACATGGCGATGAATTACATGCTGACAGTCATGCAGCTGATGAAAACGTGAATAAAAGTTTCGTTTTTTTTTTTTTTTTTCGCGACGCTTGGAGCTTTGCTATCGATAAAATTTTTTTTTTAGAACTCGTGTTTTAACGGTTTAGTCGGATGTACGAATTCCAGTGGAGCACGGATCTAAATATGATGATCTTTTTATAATAATCCGCAATCGTTTAAATGTTTAAAAATTTTAAGCGCGTAAGCAGTTTCAAAAAATTTTAATGAGAGTGATTAATTAATTATTATAAATTAGCCAAGTTTCAGTTTTTTTTAAAAATAAAGGTCTTTAGGACCGGCTAAAATTTTTTTTGAACTTTTTTTACTTGTTAGGGCAGGGCAGAGTTCATGGAAAAAATTTAGCGAATAGTTTAATTCAGTCGTTTAAGGGCCAAAGATTTGGCTTTGCTGTTTATTAAATTTAAAAGTAGTTTTTCCTAGGGATGGAAAATATACTTTTGTTTTGTTCTAGTATATCTATACTCATAAACTAAGTATAGGCAATTGCGTGTATGTTACAGTGAAACCATAGAATCCAGTGATTTCATGGAATCACTGCCGTTTTAGTGAATCTATAGAATCATCTAAATATTTTATGATTTCCCTAGAGATTCTATGAAATCACTAAGGTTTTAGTGAAATCATGAAATGAAATAATTAAATTTCAAAATTTTATGGTTTCTTCTAGTGATTTCACGGAATCACGGCTCTCGATAAAAAGTGGTTAGGGATTTCGTGGAATCAGTTGCTAAATTTTTAAATTTGTAAGTCAGTGACTTTAAATCGTTTCCAAATTATCCTGAGCTCGTTTCCTTTTTTGAGCAAGTTCCCCGTAATGTCTGTAATTTCATTAAAGACATTTAATTTTTTTCCAATATTATTATTCTGTCTAAAAATCTTTCGTGAACTTTATAAAATCACCGATTGTCAAATTTAAAAATTTAGCAAGTGATTCCATGGAATCACTAACCATTTTTTTTTCCAAGAGCCGTGATTCCATGAAACGTAGCGTATTCATGGGTAGTGTATCTATGGAATTCCTAGGAAACCATAGAATTTCTTTAATTTATTAATTTTATTACATGATTTCACCGACAGTTTAGTGATTTCATGAATATTTTAAAAGATTATACGGATTCTTTGACGTTTCAGTGATTCTATGGTTTCACTGTAACAATGTTCACCGTACATGCTTCTAATGGTCACTAGAGAGTTTTATAGGATAAAATGTTATTTTATTTTATTTTATAATTATAACATTTATAACATTAAAACATGATTATAACATTAAAGGATTAAAGGACTTAATCGAAATTTTAGGACAGTATAAATAACATATTAAGTAAACAGTATAATTAATTTAAAATTTAACAGAAAAAACAAAATTGAACAAAACACCCTTAGGCACTTCGTTCGCTACGCAAAACCGGGCGGTGAGTCTGTCGGTTTTTGAAAAGAAAGCTTTTTTTTTTTCGTTACTTTTTTTAAGGCAAAATTTGCGTTAAATGGCACGAAACTTATACTGCCTGTTTTTGCGAAGATTTTTGCACTCAGAAAAAGCAAACGTTTTGAACAAATTCTGGCATTTTTGAACAAATTGGGCATTTTTGCTTTCTCATTAGCTTTTTTTTTTCTGATTGTGAATCAGGGTGTCTACTGTCCTATAATGCCTATAAAATTCTATTATCCTCCTATATTTTAAAATTTGGTCCTATAATCCTTTTATATTTTTATTTCAAGATGTCAAAACGGGTTAATTTTTCGAATTTTTATACAATGTTTTACAAAATTTTTTTCGCTCTGCTTTTGGGGCCTTTTTTGCTATTTTTGTCAATGAAAATGATTTAAATTTCGAAATGATTTAAATAGAAAAAACGAGAATTGACTCGTAGAATGTACCCCGTATAATCTAAAAGAAGCAAATGATTGGTTCGTAAGTGATTTCGTTAGCGATTATGTAGATAAAATTGTTAACAGATTCACCTTTTAGTTTTAGTTTTTTTTTTAAATGGATATTGACTTACGACAAAAAAATCACACTTTTTATAATGTCGGTTTTTTTAAAATAAAAATAAAAAATAAAATAATTTTGGGCTACAAATGACACACTGACAGACGTTATATGTAAGAAACTCTCTTGCCCTGGAGGAAGTTTTGAAAAAAGCTGCTGGTTTTGGGTCCTATATTTTTTTTAAAATGGACCTATAAATATAAAATCCTATAAATGTCCTATATTTTTGTTTTCATTCATCAGTAGACACCCTGGAATGTTTAAAGCAAAAATCATATCTCGTCATATTCAGTCAGTTTTACAACTCAAATGTCGTATTTGAAACCGGCGACCCCTTAAGTTCTTTTTAAAACGCAATTGTGTCTGACTTTAGCATTGCTTTGGCATTTTGGACGAGACAGGATTATTTTTCAGCTATTAGTTATTGCTAATTATGAATTCGCTTATCAGTTGCCGATATGGGCATTAACGGTCAGGTATGAGTGTGAAACCTTTTCATCCTATGGCCGCATTAAAAGTACGCAAAACGGTTAAACAAACAGACAACAATTGTTTAAAAATGTATTTTTAAATCCGAATTTTTTTCGCATTTTCACTTAACATCCGGGATTTAGTATTTTTCACCGCAGTTAAATTTTTTGATTTCACAGCATTTCCGACAGTTAAATTTTTTGATTGACGTCAGCCCCAAACACGCGATATCGATAATGACCCAAATGAGGTATGTTAAGCTTACGATTAAATGACACACTTGATTTGAGATGAAGAGAAAAGTTAACCCTTTCGTATAAATCGATAACCTTAAAGACGATTCGTTCTACATATGCCTTTGTTTTCTTACAGACATAATATATTGTCTATAATTTTTTTTTTTTGTGGTATAAATTCAAGGACACGTAACATGTTTCCAAAACTTTAAAAACCTTTGAGATAAAACACAATTTTTCCCCTAAAAGAAATTCTTTAACAAGGTGGATCCTGGGTTAAGTGTCATATTACGTAAGGGCGCTGCCCTTTTGATAAACAGTTCGATTTTTAATGACTCACTTATGCGAAGGGGATCTTTTTTTCCGTTTGCAAGTTGGAAGCGGAACATTTTGACCTAAAAATATTTCAACTTTAAAAGAAACGGACTCAATATACAAGAATTGATGTGATCTTATAATAAAAAAAAAAAAAAAGGCAAAAAAGTTGATTAATAATTCAAAGGCCTCGAGAGAGCCCTTTAGTCGACTGTTGTCGAGCCTTCCCCCTTAGTTGTGGTCTGTCCCAATTCAGTATTCCATCACTCCCAAAGCTCCTTCGACTTATTCTTTTTTATTGAAGTCGTATATTTTTATATAACAGTATAAAAAAAGATAAGGGGTTATTCTTACGGTCACTTTTAATATAATTGGTTTCTACATCGTTCCATGAGCACCAGACGGTCGTGAGTCCGTATCTTTCAGTTTTTTTTTTTAAAGCGAGATTAGGAAAAAGATGGGCTTAAGGCAAAAAATTTTCCTGCTGAACATCGGGAGGAAAATTTGAAAAAATTTGAAATTATTTATAGGAATTTTAGGACAGTATAAATTACATATAAAAGGGAAAAGTTTAATTAATTTAAAAATTTAACGGAAAGAGCAAAATTGAACAGAATACTCTTAGGCACTTCGAAGGGCCATATTTTCAAAAGAATGCCCAAAATTTTAAATTTCGTAGTTTTTTTTTTTTTTTTTTATAAAATTTTTTTTAAGGGCCTCCCTGGTGGAAATTTTGGAATGTCGTATCGATATTGAAAATTAACGCTTGTCGACCTCGGATCGCCATCGGGCCAGTCTTGGCCAAGATCGATCCGATCTCCAATAACGGCCAATATTGAAAATATGTTAAATTCTCATTTGACCGATATTGAAAAGCGTTAACTTTCTGAATGGACGTCCGAGGTTGGATCGATGCTGCATCGACATTGATGATCTCAAAATTTCCACCAGGGGCTTTTTAACAAAAATAATTTTTTGGCGCCAAAAATTTTTTAAATGAAGGGCCTTATTTTCAAAAGAATTTCCGAAATTTCAAATTGTATTTTTTTTTTTTTGGTTTTTTTAACAAAAATTTTTTTAACGAAGGGCCTTATTTTCAAAAGAATGCTCAAAATTTCAAATTTTGTAGTTCTCTTTTGCAATTTTTTTTTTTTTTTTTTTTTTTTAAATTTTACAAAAAATTACAATCTCTTCGAAAATGATGTTTAACAGTTGTGCTTATTGTGTAGTTTCATGTTCGGCCATTAAAACTGGCTAAGAAATATTTCGGAGGCTGTATTTTTTTTTTTTTTTTTTTTTTCTCTCGGAAAAACCATTCCAGAGGATGCCTTACGCAGATTTCCAGACTAAAAGGGATTGAAATTCATTCCCTAATTATTGAGCATTCCCAAAAATTCCTAGAAACTGTACCTTTTTTTTTTTTAGAAAATGTTACTGCAGTTTAATGAATTATTATTGTATATTTTAATGTTGCTTCCTTTTTTCTGTTTTCAGGTAAGCTTTAAACGCTCAAACTCTTTTTTTTCGAGGTTCGTTGACTTGAGTGTCTTCATGTCTTTAAACAGTATGTAAGTAATTAAAACCAAAAAGCTGTATTTTTTAACCAGCTGGTTTACCTTCTGGTTTTGTGTAGTGAACAAAGTGCCTTACCAAAAAGAAAAAAAAAAAAAACTTAACTTTCTGTAACATTTACGAATTTTTTTTTTCACTATAAAACATGTGTCGTGCCATTACACCCTTATGACCTGTTTTCAGGACCACTTTTTTTACTTCCGATCCTCTTCACTTTACTAAACAAAATCCAATTTTTCGAAAGCAAAAAATGAATCAAAGCGGTGGGGGAAGGAAGAGTTTTTTTTTTTTTTTTTTTACATTGTAAATGAGTTTATTAGCGAGGGCGAAACATTAAAATGTCCACAACTGTTTAATATTCATCGCGCCAGTTATGAACAACAAAAGGTACAGCGATGCTTTTTACTAAAATGAAATCTGTTGCATTATTCAGAAAACAATCCGGTGACCCTTATTCAGCAAAATGGTTTTGAATAAAACATTCCTTCTTACTTGATATTCTAACCTTGCTGTTTTAGCTAACTTATTTTTCATGGTAAAGATTGAAAGCTCTTTTCTTTCTTTTTTTTTCCTTCATTCTTCACCCCCTCCCACCCCCTTATTCTCTTTCGATCCTTGAATTATAACTATTCCATTAAAACAATCACTTTGAATCACGTTTTTGATTTTGAACGGCATGTTGATTTGTCTTTTGACTTTTTCTTTGGGAAAAGAAATTTAACCGAATTCGTAAAAGGCGCGAGTATAGCGACAATAATTTTTTTTTTCAGAAACAGGACTATTTTTAAGCTTTTCGTTGCTCGTAAGGGCAGTTCGAAAATTACGTCAGTGTCTTGAAAAATATTTTGACGTTTCCTCCGTGGTCGTAATTGGCAAGATTTTCTTTGAAAATTTTTGCGGACTTTTAATTTTTTTGACGTAAAACTACGGCGCGCCATGATGGCTTTGTTGTGTCCGGCTGTCTTGGTGTTTTGGACACCGAACATTAAAAAAACTAATATTTAAATTTTAGATAAATTTTTCAACAAAATTTTTTCAAAAGTCTTCAATGATTCTTAAAAATATTTTAAAAATTTTCAATGAAATTTATAATCAAATTTTTTACAAAATATTGTAAATTTTTGACTAATTTTAAGAAGAAAAAGAAAATTTTTGGAAAATATTTTGGATTTTTTATGATTTCTAATAAAATTTTGTGGAAAAAGGGGGTCACGTGGGCTAATATTAGGGCTTGGAGGATTTAGGGGGATCATTAACATTTTTTGAAACAAAAATTTGAATAATTTTTAATTATTGAAAAAATTTATTAAAACGTTTTTTGAAAATTTATTGAAACATTTTTGAAAATTTTATTGAAACGTTTTTGAAAAAATTTATTAAAACGTTTTTTGAAAAAAGTTATTAAAACGTTTTTTGAAAAAACATCTTTTGAAACGAACGTTTGATAAAATTATAGACGAATTTTTTCAAACATCAATGTTTTAATCCAAAATGTAAATATCAGAAAAATTTTTAATGCAAATTTTAATATAAATTTTATTTAAAATTTTAAATGAGATCACCAAGGATTTTTGATAAAATTTTGTTGAAAAAATTTGTCTAATAATTTATATTTAATTTTTTCATAAAAATTTCTTGGGACATGATTTTTGTCGGTTTTGACTGCCTAATTTTTTTTTTTTTTAATTTTTAGTGTTTATAGTTCTAAAACCATAATTATCAAACGGGCTAAATTGACGATGGCTAAATCAAATTAAAAGCATTCCCATTCCCAGCTCGGAAATCCGGCCCCTACCAAAAGTTCTAGACGTAGTCCTACGTTTTTAAATTTTGAAGTTTAAAATTTCAGATAAAAAAGAATCAGGTATGGACTCCATCAAAAAATCCTTGAGTCACGTTTTGTTTTTTCTCATTGGACGTTGGGGTTATGTTTCTTCTTTTTTTTTCCTTACATTTTGACTTTGATGAATAAATTTTATTATTATTTTTTGGCGGAACGCCATTTTCTGATAAGATAATGCTAAGATTTTTATTCTACTAATTGGTCTCATCAGTTGGAGTTTTGTTTGGAAACCTTTTTCTTATTTTTAAATTTTTAATTTTTCTTCCCACAACCTTTTTCCCAACAAAAAAAACCACATGCATGCACACACACGCAACACGTGACTCACCTGTTTTTACTGTTTGGTGTGGATGCAGGGGTCGGTCTTCTTTCTTCTCTAACCGTATTATTAATATTGTTCATTTTAGAAGTTAACCGTTTTAACACATCGTCCATTGAACGTTTTAAATGTCCACTATTGTTGTTGTTATTGTTATTACTAATTGTATTGTTGTTATTGTTGTTATGTTTTTCACTGTTTGATTTTGGGGAACCGCACTCTGAGGAAGTACGTCTTCTTTTACCGTCTATATGATTCGACTGATAAAACCTCTCGTACTGTTGGTGAAGGTTCCATAAAGCCATCGCCGAAGGTTGAGGCGAGGCGAAAGGTACTTCTGGGGGGGTTTTCGAAGACGCTTTCCTTTTCCTACTCGGCGGCGGAGTCACTGAATTTTCATCGATATCACTACCCGACAAAGACCTAGACGAAAGGGAACACGACCTATTTTCTTCGGGATATTCATTGTTAAAATTGTCCGAATGTTTGGAATAGTTTTCCGGTATGTCTTTGTAATGGTTTTCCTCGATTTTCAAATCGATTTGGCAGGGTCTATTCGTTTCGGAGTCCGTATTGTCTAATTCATCGTTCACATCACTGCTGTTTTCTTCGACGTCGGTGAACATGCCGCCGTCCTGGTGAGCTGTCGGTGTTGCCGACGTCGTCGTCGACGAGGATGCAATGCAAGCTGCCGCTGCCATTTTCAGCGACGCTCCTTCAGTTTCTTCTGCGGGTGTGGATGACTGTTGTTGACCTGGCGATAACGTGTTTCCTTCTTGTAGCTTCGTCGGCGGAGATTTCCGCTTTGATGACATGTTTCTGGAAGCAAAGAGGAAACCGAAATTAATATTTGTGGAAGTATTTGTGTTTGCTTCGGTATTGGTTACGTGTAGGTTGGTTCGTCCTGTAACAGGCCTAGACGTTAGTAATTTTCTCGTAATCGATTTTCTCCAATCCTTACGAAAATAAGAAAACATAAAGATGGCGTTTTTCAGGTACCAGAAGTATAAGATTGCCAAACTGTTATGCTGACGATATGACAAAAGAGCGACTTGCCGTTAGGAAAGGAAGATGATGATCTTGAGACTTGGAACAAATTGAAATAAATTCACCGCTCCGCTGTTTTTGACTTATATTTGGAACCTTAGTTCGAAATATATATTGAACACCTTACTTTTTTTGCTTATTTCATTATATAAAAAAAATACCCATGTGAAAGGGTTAGGGTTGAACTTCATCTTGAGGGGCATTTTTTTTTTAAATCAGCTAAAGGCGTTTAAAAAAAAAATCTTTCTTATCAAAAAAAAAAAAAAAAAAAAACGCCTGAAAGGTAGATGGCGGGGCTTTTAATCATTTACGTTGGGAAAAAAAAAAAAAAAAAAAAAAAAAGCTGCCAAATAATGAATGTTACACCTCTTAAAAAATTCAGAATCTACTGTTAATTAATAATTAGATTAATTTACTTTTTAATGAATTTTTTTTTCTCTCAAAGAGCTTAATAAGGATAAACGACTTATTAAATCATTTCTCCTTTTTAGCATTTACCCGAAACTCGAGATAATAATCTCGGATAAAAGATTGACTGCCTAGGAAATAAGATTTTTGGCTTGCTGCGCGTAATTTTTTTTTTTTTCTTTTTTTGCCATACGTGATCCAGATCTTTTCGATTAAAAGAAAACAAAAATTTCATTACCAATTTTTTTTTTTTTTTTTTTTTTTGTGCGCATCGGCTTTAAAACAAAATCATCTAACTCTCCAACTCAATAATAAAACTTCTTGTCTTAAATTGTATTTTCCCCGACGGGATTTCGATCAAATATAGAAAAGGACACGGGAGGACAAATTGAGAAGGGACACTTTCGGAAAAGAGGAAATGGAATAAGAAAAGTTAAAGAGGAATCTTTTTAGATTCGAATGCGATTTTCGAACATCTCAGAATTTAATTCCTTAGAGCTAATGAATATCTAGGTTAATTTCCGTTTCAGAATTGCTTTTCTATTTCTATTTTCAACGTGACCATTTTAATATATATTGAAATTCATATAATAATATAATAAACTCAGTTATATTTTAAAATGTTATTTTAATAGAGTTTTCGAACTATGGGGGCTCCCTTTTACTTTTAATTAGTATAATTATTAAACCGGCGATTGAATTTTTTTTTTTTTTTTTTTGATTTAATGCCGAGGTGAAAAACCGAAGCGAATTCAATTTTAAGTAGGTGTATCAATTACCATTTTTGTAAAATTTTTTTTTCTCTGTTGACAGGCTTGCATTGGGGAAAAAACGAGTATGTAAACGATTTTTAATTTACGAGTTTTAATAGTTGAGGCTACCGTTTCTTTTTTAATGAATTATGAAGAAAAAAAATTTTCGTCCGATGCGTTTCCCTTGGGCTGAAATAATAAAAGGCGAAAAGGAAATTAGCGCGTGAATCGAAAAAGCCTTTTTCTCTTTACATAATAATAAAACGAAATAAAACAAGGAGTAAATAGACGGTGGACACAATATCCTCATCAGAAGCCCCTTGTCCTGTCCCCGAGCTTTCTAGAGTTTCTAGAACAGGAAGTCGTTCGTTCCGTCTCTGGTGACAAGACGGGTTTTTTGTCTCTTCCGAAAGCTCCTCCGAGAACAACTCCTCTCGATTGTGGTTTTTCTAAAAAGGAATTTTCCTCTCCTTACGCTGTCCGATTTTAACGATTCGAGGTAAAATTTTGTGAAAATTCAGCTTTTTCGTGGAAAATGAAAAGAGGGGAGGGAAAAAATGCAGCTTTGTTATCATTTCGAAAAGGCCTTCTGCAACGAGCGAGTAAAAAGTCATATCGTAAAGTCTCTGACCTCAGGAGTCAGGACGTTCATTGAGTAATTCGTTATATTATGGCCAGTAGTCCACCTCGTGGTTTTTGTTACGTCGATACCCTACTATAATTTTACAAAGTTCACATGATTAATATTAAGTACAATAGCTCTTGTCTTTTTACTATAAAGTCTGCCACGCATTTGAAGGTTAATATTTCACAACGTCCTTTTTTTATTTTTTTTTTTTTTTTTATATCAATTTAAACATTATTATTAGGAATGACTAATGATTTTATTCGCGACTTTTTTTTTATCCTTTTTCATGCATCCCGCGTCTGTGTCAGATTATAAAATACGAGGAAAATTCTAAATTAAGAGGTATATTATTTTGAGAATCGAAATGATAATGTAAAAAAGAGTTTCCATCCCATCGGGAAATTGTTAAAGGAAACAAAGCGGGGTGGTTTTAACCCCGGCGAATTTCCTGTCAAAAAGGTCAAATCGTTTCCTTCCTTTATTTCCCTTTTTTTTCTTTTTTTTTTTCTTTTGCCGAATGAAACAAGTTTTTAAATTGTAGAGGAAGCAAGTGATAAAATGGTAATAAAAACACAAAAGTTGTTTCCATTATCGGGGAAATTTATATTCTTTTCCCGTTAATGGGAAATTCTTTTTTTTTTTTTTCCGAATGGTTTTTTGAGAGTAAATATTGAAAACGGGGAAAGTGGAGGCAATAATCTCTTTTCTGTTGCGAGATCAAAATAAATGATTGGCTTATTTCTTTCTGTTATTCTTGGTTTTTCTCTCATTTTAAAAATTTTTGATTTGAGGAAATAAAATAAAAAAAAAAAAAAATTATTTGTTTTTATTTTGAAAAATGAAAATTTGAATATGATTGCGATTAGCTTAATTTTAATTTTGTTGCCGGTAGTAGGCTTTCTTTAATCCAAAAAAAAAAAAAAAAAAAAACTGAATTAATTTTTTTTTTAATCGTATTGCCCCAAAATTATATGGTTCTGTCATAAAATCATTTTTTATGTTTAGTTTTTGAGGAAAGAAGCTGCCACAGGGCATTTGGAAAATGTTGGTCGTTTTGACATTGATTAAGGGAAAAAAAAAATCAGGGGCGCACTTGAAGAAAATTTAAATGAGAGCAAAGTCATAAGACAATTTCGTGACTGTCTTCTGCTCATTTGTCCTTTACATTAGGAGAGATCTAGCTTAGTGGGGGACCAATGCTGATTTTTAAAAAAAGAATGAAAATTGTGATTTGAACTGAGGGGGGAAAAATTTATGTTTTAAATTTTTTTTTAGAGATTCAATTGGCATATGTAGTTTTTGTTGATTCATTTTGCATTTTAAAAAAAAAAAAACATGTTCAAAGCTTCTGTCCGATTTTCAAATTTTTCTGTCTATGGAAGGTATTTTATAAGATTATCTCTGTCAGTGAGTCAGTGAGGAGAAACGCATTTATATATTTCGATTTAGTTCAGTTTTCCTATTAATCCAGTCGCAACAAAATTACCTGGATGATCAACGATTTGTTTTAACGGTAGGATTATAGAAAAATCTGCCTTAACGAATTGACATTCCTCCTGGGAATTCCCGGAATCCCGAGTTTTTTTCCCGAAAAATGTCCCGGGAACATTTTTTCTTTTCTTAACTAGTCGGGAATGCCGCTTCCCGGGAATGAAATTTTCTCATTTTCGAGAATTCCCGATTCCCGGTATCGACAAGTTTTTTCCCAGAAACGAGAATAATATCAATTTTATCAACTTTTTGACCATTAATCACATAAAATTTTCAATATTTTAGAAAAAGTTATTAAAATCAGAAATTTTTTTTTCATAATTTGGCTAAAGCATGCTCTTTATTCGACACTTTTCGCGTTTTCGGAAAATTTTTTCGACATGACTCCGCTTATTTCCGAACTTACTTCCCAAAATACGGAAATCAGGGTTATTTTCTTTTCTTTTTGCCTTCTGAATAAATTCTCGGCTTTCCCAGGATTCCCAGGAATTTAAGTGTGCCGATTTCTCGATTCCCGAGAAATGAAAAGCTTCCCGTTCCCTGGATTATTTTTTCAAAACGGTAATTCCCCGATTCCCGGGAATGAAAAAACGTCGTGAATTTGGAATCTCTATTAACGAACAAAAAGTGTCGCAGTATATTACTCAACGGAAATCGAAGGTAAATTTCGTGTGCCGGACGGACGTAACTCCATCGCAAATATAATTGGAGATAGTCTGTTCCGGCTGCTTATAAAAATCATGCGACCACAAGTTTACACTCTCATTTTGGCGGAATCGTGTGGTCACGTGACACTTACAAACGATCGAAACAGACTATCTTTAATCATATTTACGATGGAGATACGACAGTTGACCTCCGGCGCAAAGGAAATATTTTAATAAGAGACCCTTGTCCTTCTACTCCTGACGAAATTGATCGAGTATTAAAAACGATGGCAAATAAACCATTCAATGGGCATTATTATCAAAATAAAATAGAAATATCACCGTATCAAGTTAACATTATATTGTTATCTGAAGTTGATATTCGATTGTACTCAATAAAAAACGTTATGTAATAAGTAAGATTTAAGAATGAAATAGTTGACGGGATTCTTTTTAGAATTCATTCAACACTTAACAGGAAAAAAGAAAAACAATCGGACGTCTTTTGCTCCGCCACTGCCACGACGTATGAGTAATGACGTGCAAATGTAAACATTTATAAGAGAAAGATACAATGGAAAAGAAAAGTAATAAATTAATAAAGAATAATTTTGGCAAGAGGTATGACCATTAACCTCAAGGCGTACAATACGTGTCCGAATAAAAAAAAAAAAAATTGAAATTAGTAGAAATGCTTTTGTTATAATTTAAAATACAAAACGGTGTTGACATTTTTCGGTGGGAGTTATTAATGGGAGCAAAAGCGTTATACAATGTACACCGGATGATTATCGTATTAGGATAAACAGATCGAGTCACACGCGGCGAATTTTCAACTCAATTCGAAAACATGATTTTTTTCCATCTTTGATTTTCAGCAACAGTGTTTTTTTTTTTTTCTAACGAAAAAGATAGGTCTTCTAAGGCAACAACAGGGTAATAGATTAAATAACTCTAGCGCGCTCTCTATTAACAGAGTGGTTTTTTTTCCCCTTCTCCTCCTCTCCCGGTGGGGTAAAAGAAAAAGCGATCCCAACAGAGGGAATTACCAAAAATAAAAATGCACTTTATGCATTCCAATTCCTTTGAACTGACCCTTTGTGTCCGTTATTGTTTATTAATGTACCTTCTTCCCTTTATTGTCTTCCTTTTTTTTTTTTTTTTTTACTCCTCTCCCTTAACTTCCACTTGATCCCTTTCAGTTGACAAACTGCTCTCGATCCCTTATGTCTCCAACCCCCTTATTATAATCATTACAAAGATATTCGGGTGCATGTTCTTTTTTTTTTTTCTCTTCCCTTTGTTTATTTATACTAAATTTTTTATTGATTTGTGGAAATGGGATATCTTTTTTTTTTTTCTTCTATGTGCAATAATAATAAGAATAACTGGTTTTATTACGATCACCGCCTTAGACTAATCATGGAAGATGAAAAAAAAAAAACGGTCAATTACGGTCTTAATTGATAGTTTTTAGATTTTTCTAAAAATATACAATAATTCCAGTGTTTTTTTCTATTTAAATTAAAAGGCTTCGGCTTCATAAAATTTCTTAATGATTATAAATTTGCACGTAATTTTTCTTTTCTAAATTTCTATGTTAAAGTGTTAAATATTAACGTCCGGATGGCAAAAATATGTTATTAACTAAATATTTTCATAGTTTCATAATCCAAAACGAGTAATTTAAAAAAAATTTTTTTATTTAAAAAAAAAAAAAACGCTAATCACAGTTTGATTAATCGTCCGATCGATTTTACGGTCGAACTTCCATTCCTTCTCCAGGAGGAGGAATTAAACCGTTGGCACTGCTTCCAATGCACCTTTGAGTTCAGTAGAAAAAGTTGCACAACTAATAATCAATCAATAAATCAATCATTTTGAATGCTCGAAAAAAAAAAAACGATTTAAATATTGGGTTTAATAAAAAAATATATATCCCTTAGAGGGATTATCTCAGAAACTTGCAATGTTCTCTCTGTTATAATTTTAGGCAATGACTTGTTCACTTTTTTTTTTTTTTTTCTCTCAATATTTTTGTTATTTATTTTTAAATGGTTTCAGTGATACATTGTTGTAGAAAAAAAATAGTAATAAAATAAAAAGATTACACGATGTGACTCATAATCCGTCCACGGTTAAATTTCGTCTGCTTTAAACTGAATTTATCGTAATGTCCTTTAAGTCCAAAGTCACACTGACCTTTCGACATTTTTTTTTATAATATAATAAAAAAAAATTGTGATCGTTAATTTAGCATTTTTGAGCGTTGTTTGAAGAAGACAAAAAAATTGAAATATAATTTCGAAAATTCTCTTGGCTCTCCTGCCTGTAAAATCATTCTGAAAAAGATTTTATTGATATCCTGCATTCGGATTTTTCTTTGCGGACGGATTATGATCAAATATTTTATCCTGAGGGATCATTTTGGGAAAAGGGGTTTCCCCGAAAATTTCCAGAATACCGATGAAATTTTTAAGGTTTTTTTTACAGATTTTTTTAACATTTTGGGGAAAGATTTCGGAAATGATCCGGAATTCCGTCGCGGCGGACTTTCATTTCCGGGAAATTCCAAAATCCTTATCCTTTCTCAAAAACGGAAAATCCCGAATTTCTGTCATTCCCGGAAATCACAAGCTTTGAAAATTTTGAATTAATAGTATATTGCATATTATTTTTTGGAGGTGGGAATTGGAGGTCGATGATGGAGTTAATATGCAACCAGTCGAAACCTTCAAGCCACCTGTTAAAATAATTTGTAAGGTACTTTCAGTCGAATTTAAAATAGGGAAGCACGCACAAGAGTCGAATCGAGTCGTATTTTCTGTGAAACTCGACTCGACTAGGACCGACTAGAAAAAAAAAGTACTCGATTCGAACTCGAAAACTCGCAAGTTTTCGAGTCCAACTCGACTAATTATCTTTTATACGTTCGAAAAAATTAATATTTCAAGTTTTTGTCTTGTCTTTTTTATTACGCAACGTGATTTTGGGCCTAGCACCTAACCTAACCTAACCTGGTCACAATTTTTTTAGCTCTGTGTGATACACAGGGCTGCAATTCCAATTAATTTTTCGAAATTGAAATCGGAATCCGCCATTTCAAAAGTAATTGGAATCGGAATCGGAATCTCGTCTGAAAACAGTTCGGAATCTTCGGAATCAGAATCGGAATCGGCATTGGCATCCAAAAAAATATTTTCCATCCAGATTGACTTAAGAAGCACGAAAATACCGTTATTACAATTAATCAATTTTGGTTTAAATCGGAATCAGAATCGGAATCGGCATCGTTAAAATATTTGTTAGTTTGAATCGGAATCGGAATCTGAATTTTTTTTTCCATCTTTCGGAAGAGGAATCGGAATCGGAATCGGAATCGGAATCGGAATCGGAATCTTACTCATAAATATTTAAGGTTCTGCTGAATCGGAATCGGAATGGCAGCCCTGATGATACATTTTTTAATTTTAATTTTTATTTTTATTTTTAGTTACTCATCACTGATGATTAGGATGTCCCTTATTTTACGAATTTTCGAATTTGATGTCGGGCCGGGGGGGAATCTCGTTCTCTACGGGACCTTAATAAACCCTGAATTTTTTCAGATTTTTTACTGAACGGGAAGGCGTGCCGACTTGAGCTTTAAGTTCCGAAATTTCCATAAGAGAAAAAAAGTCGACAATTTTTTTTTCGCGGAAAGACATCGTTTCCTATCGGAAATTTTGCTTAGATCACGAATCTGAAGTCCGTTTTTTTATATCTGGTTTGGCTTTTGAGTTAGAGACCAAAATATGAGCAAAACGTAAGACTTAGTGCGTTTTGTCACTTAACCAGGTTTTCTTGCCAATTTTTCTCCTTTAACTCAAAAGCCAAACCAGGTATAAAAAAACGGACTTCAGATTCGTGATCTACGCAAAATTCCCGATAGGTAACGACGTCTTTCCGCGAAAAAAAAAATTGTCGACTTTTTTTTCTCATGGGAATTTCGGAACTTAAAGCTCAAGTCGGCACGCCTTCGCGTTCAGTAAAAATTCTGAAAAAATTCCGGGTTTATCAATAAGGCCCCATAGAGAACGAGATTTCACCCGGCCCGACATCAAATTCGCAAAATAAGGGACACCCTACTGATGACAGTCATTTAAAATGACTGAAACTCTTGTCTGATGTTTTAATTGTTCGCACAATTATTTTAACACGGGACCAGAGAAAGGAAGACTTAAACTAATTTTTTACCTCTCTTTGAAAAAGTCTCTGCCCCATCAAGCTTTGCTAGTGGATATTTTTCATCATGTACTTTGTACCTTTCGGCGAGATTTTGAATAGCCATTTCCCGATTCAATAGTTGTATATGACGTCATAATATATCATTAGCATACTTAGTTTTATGGGGCTATGGTGTAAATGTCGGGTTTTAGCATAAGTAAAATTTATATATAAAACATGTATAATTTATGTATAAATTATATATAAAATATATGTTATTTATGGCAGGGGGATTCCCCAATTATGTCATTAATGGAATTAATTTCCAAGATGCAACCAGGCGATTTTAACCCGAACTTGAAACTTAACTCAATGCACAGTCACGAAAATATAACTCGAGTCCTGTCTAAATTACTCAAAATCCGTGTAAATCCCTAATTCCGTGCGTCGGAGGTGAACTAACGCATCTCCATTGTAAATATGTTTGGAGATAGTCTGTTTCGAGTGTTGATGAAAATCACGTGATCATGCGACTGCAAGCTTACACGCTCATGTTGCCGTAAACTTGACGTCACGTGACACTTCCACGAAACTTCAAAACAGACAAACTCCAATCATATTTACAATGGAGGTACGTGAGTTCACCTCCGACGCCCGGAATTTGAAAACCGTTTTTTTTTTAAAACGATTGAGATCATTGATTAGAGGGCCTAAGCTGAATGCCGGATCAATTTTTCACTTTGAAAATTAGCATCAACTTAGTTTTTGTGTTCCATAAAAACTAAAACGGAATCAACTCATACAGTATAAGCGAAATTACTTTAAATTGTGAAATTCATGGCAACCATAAATGTCTCAGTCCCGGTTACCAATTCATTATGCGTCCTTCCCTTTTACTCACAAGATGGATCAAGAGACCTAAATCTATTTGCGGTTTTCAAACGATTCCTTCAATCTGGTACGGAGGAGACCGCGCGTTATCACATCCCGGATAGTTTACTTCAAAGTCGTCCCATACCCATCCGAAATATTCATAATAATGAAATTAGCCCCAATATCAAAGGACCTTTACCCGCGTATTTCCTTTTAAAATATTTTATATATGTTTTATTTTTAAAACTCTTCCTTCACCTGATGTCATTTTCGAAAAAATTATTTCAAAACGGTTTTATTATACTTTTCCACTTAAAATTTTGAGATTCAAATCTTTTACGGCAATGAATGACTCTCACTCTTCGGTGGAAAAAAAAATTTTTTTTTTCTTTTTTTTGACTCTTCCATCTTTCACGGATCGTTTAACGACGGGGTAATGATTGTAATGTTAGATAATTAAAATAAACAACTAACTTAACAATTCCAACTTCATTTCTTCGTCAATTCAAGCAGTAACCCGTAACATTATTTACTTTTTTTTTTTTTTTTTCGAAAATTGATTTGGCGCCCTTTCGAACCCCTTTCTATATTCGTTAACAACCCTCTCTTATATGGGCATCATTTGGCTTTAATTAACTTTGACGGTGAAGGTAAATCGAAGGCGCCGATCTTTGTTTAATGAATGACTTTGGAAAAATTAAAAAAAAAATAAAAAAATTCCGTGCATTAATTACCGCGAGGCTTGTATTTTTTTTTTTTTTTTTTGAAAATATTTGGGAACAATAGGAAAAGACAGCCGAAAATAAACAAAAATCTATAAAAATGAATTTATGAATATGAAGAAGAAAAGAAACAAAAAAAAAATCGGTTCCAGATGTGATCCGTCTTCCTGTTGAAACAAAAGGGTCTTTGAAAGATTCTAAAAGCTATAAAACAGAAATTTCGACTCATTTTCGACAATGACATAAAGTCGTAAACAACAGGTCGCATTTAAACAACATATTGCAGCGTGAGAGGGGAGGGAAATTGACCTGAATTTTTATATTTCATCAAGTGCATTTTGGATGAGCTTTTTTGTGGTTCGTTTAAATGGCGAAAGAGAAAAAAATTGGGTGATCGACTCTTGGTAAAAAATTATTTTTAATCACGAATTCATTTAAATAGCGGTTGTTTTGTTCTGCCGGATTTTTAAATGTTTTCCAGTTTTGGCTTCAGCTTGATATGAAATAAATGTTCCACCGGCGTGAATTTAACAAAAAAATAAATAAATAAATAAATAAATAAATAAACAAATAAATGAAATAAAATAATTTTTTGCAAAAGCATCGATTTTTCGAAAAAAAAAAAAAAAATTAGATACACCAATGGGAACTTTCTAATCTATCGAGACCGAACCTGAAAAATTCGCAAATGACGATGATTTGACTCAGATTTAAAAAAAAAAAAAAAAAAAAAAAAAAAAAAAACAAGTTGGGAATGAAAATTTGTGACTGAAATGAAACCATTTTTACTGCAAATCCGGGGAATTTTTTTTAAAAATAAAAAGAAAAAACAAAATAGACCAGAAGCTTTTACAGCATTTTTGAGAAATCGTATTCCTAAAAAGGCTGCACATTTGAAATTTAAATTGAAACAACGCCAAGCGGTAAAACCAAAATCAGTGGTAAAAAAATAATCTCAGGCAAAGTAGCTGAGAGTGGAATACTGACCTTTTGGTTTGGGCTCTATGGCTCTACTTATGGCTCTACTTATGGCTCTACTAAGCTTTCCCGTTTGCAGCTTTTTTTTTTTTTTTTTTTTTTTTTTTTTCGCTTGATTTTGCTATTTAAAATATTAACGGCCTTGGTAGAAATCATTCGGAAACGTCTCATACGAAAAAGTGATGCAAAAAATGATGCAAAAAGTGCATGAAATGTTTGCAAAATAAATGCAAAAACTACATAAAAAGTGTATTTATATTTCGATCATTTGTACAAAAATTTGGTCATGCATAATGTTTTGAAAGTTTATGCATAATTTTTTAAGCATAAAAATCTGGATGTGCATAATTTGTACAAAATATGCATAAATTTTTTAAGCATAAAAATTTGGATGTGCATAATTTTTTTTTTTTTTGAAATTGTGCATATAATTTTTAAAATTATAAACCAGAAAAATTTTTAATTGTTCAACTTCTCGTCCAACTTCTTTTCCATTTTATGCATACTTATTTATGCATAATTTATGCATTTTTTATGTATATCTAATTCTTTGTATAATTTGTACATCATTATTTATGCATATTTTCTTAACCATCAAAATTTGAATATGCATACTTTTTACGAAATTTATGCACAATTGTTTTAAGCATAAAAATTTGGATATGCATAATTTTTGCCTGATTTATGCATATAATTTTTTTAAATCATAAAGCAGGAAAGTCTGTAATTGTTATGCTCGTTCAAATTTTTTTCCATTTTATGCATACTTATATATGCATAATTTATG
The DNA here is from genome assembly GCA_037577465.1 of Liposcelis bostrychophila. Taxonomy (NCBI): domain Eukaryota; kingdom Metazoa; phylum Arthropoda; class Insecta; order Psocodea; family Liposcelididae; genus Liposcelis; species Liposcelis bostrychophila. Next base: position 19,548,141 of record CM075211.1, on the reverse strand, counting down.
CATTTTTTATGTATGTCCCATTCTTTGTATAATTTGTTCATCATTATTTATGCATATTTTCTTAACCATCAAAATTTGAATATGCATATTTTTTACAAAATTTATGCATAATTTTTTTAAGCATGAAAATTTGGATACGCATAATTTTTGCTTAATTTATGCATATCATTTTTAAAGCAGGGAAATTTAAAAATATTATGCTTGTTCAAATTTTTTTTCCGATTTAATCATACTTATTTATGCATATTTATTTATATAATTGTATTGGAGGATGACAAAAAAATCTTCCGGTAAAAAAATTGACGATCTTTATACATAATTTATGCATTTTTTTATGCATGTCCAATTTTTTGTATAATCGATCTACTATTTTTATATAATTTTTTCGTTTATTTTTCGTACGGGGTAAAGCTGGTCGATATTTGATACATGGATCTGGATTGGATCGAGATCGAGATCGATCCGAACTACGTTTCAGAATCATTTCCGTCTTTGCCAAAAATCTTTTTCATAATACAACTTCTAATTCCAAAAAAAAAAAATAAGTAAATAAATAAATAAAAAATATAAAACAAAAAAAAAATCTGTTTCATGCTTTTTATAGGAAAAAAATTTTCCTCATTTTTTAGATCTTGATTTCAGCACATGAAGTATAAATCGTCGATTTCGAAATGACCAGAATCGTTCCCACAGACTAAAAATAATGTTATGCACAAATCATTCCAAATGAAACAAAATTGCAGGTTCTGCTAACAAAAAAGAAAAGAAAAAAAGCATCCCCAAGGTTAGCACATCTGGTTTCCATTCTGTATTACCCAAGAAGGAATATCTGACAGGATGTTGTGGATGCACTTGATTTTAAACATCCACCGCCCTTCTTCCCTAAAGATAATGGTTTTAGACCGGCGACGATCTCATAATGCTGTCTAGCTTTAAAACATCATAATGGATCCTTCGGATGAACGATTTTCCTAATGAGAAACGACAATGCCACTTTCTGACCGTTTACACATTGCACATTTTTTTTTTTCCTTTCCCCACACATGTCATTTCAGATGAAAAATAACCAAAAGATCATCATAGTTCAAAACGTTTTATGCATTTACCCCGACCAACACTTTTTTTTTTGGACAATAAAAGAAGACGAACAAAGCTAAACTCCAGACGACCTTATAGGTAGCCTTTTTTTAACAAAACCTTTTTTTTCTCCTTCTTCCTCCTCCTCTTTCTCTTCTCCAGTACTCAAGATTTAAACAAAAAACATTCCTGTTTTGTGGCGGACAAAGAAGGGAATATAAGATAAGCTAAATCTTTTCTTTACAAATGCCAAAGGGAAAAAAAGATCATTATTTAACTTATGAAAGGGAAAAAGTTTTCGGTGAATCAAAAAAGGTTTTTTTTTTTTCCTATACTCTTTATCAATAATATTGTCTGCGTGTGTGTATAAAAAAAATGCTACCGTAGTATACTAAAAGCAGAAGAAATGTTAAATAATGTAATCCACACAAAAATTGGTCCAGACGTAATTTATCATCATCATAACAAATGGATTATAATTGTGTTGATATGGCTAAAACGCATTGATGTCGGGATTATTTATTATTTTTTTTTCACAAGCCTGTTTACACTTCACCGAACAGGTAGCTGATGGTTAAAGGTCTGGAGCATCGGCTAAAGTGGGGTCAAATGGCCCGTACGAAAAAGTGATGCATAAAATGTTTGCAAAATAAATGCAAAAAATTTATATAAAAAATGATTAATTTTTGTATCATTCATACAAAAATTTTGTAATGCATAATTTTTGCAAAATTTATGCATATTTTCTTGACCACCAAAATTTCATTATTGATACTTTTTACAAGATTTATGCATAATTTTTTTAAGCATAAAAATCTGGATGTGCGTAATTTTTTTGTAATTTGTCCATATAATTTTTTAAAGCCATATAGCAGGAACATTTGTAATTAATTGTTATGCTCATTCAAATTTTTTCCAATTTATGCATGCTTATTTATGCATAATTAATCATGTAAAATTTATGCATAAAATTATATTGAGAGGATGAAAAAAAAATTTCAGATGAAAGTTAAATTCTTTATACATCAATTATTCATATTTTCTTAACCACCAAAATTTGAATATTCATAATTTTTACAAAATTTATGCATAGTTTTATTAAGCATGAAAATTTGGATATGCATAATTTTTGCCTAATTTATGCATATAATTTTTTTAAAATCATAAAGCAGGAAAATTTGAAAATATTATGCTTGTTCAACTTTTTTTTCCATGTTATGCATAATTATTTATGCATATTTACTTATGTATAATTTATGCATAATTATATTAGAGGATGAAAAAAAAATTCTGATGAAAGTTAAATTCTTTATACGTAATTTATGCTTTTTTATGTATGTCCAATTTTTGGTATAATTCGTACATAATTATTTATGCATATTTTCTTAACTTTCAAAATTAAAATATGGATAATTTTTACAAAATTTAAGCATAATTTTTTTAAGCATGAAAATTTGGATATGCATAATTTTTGCCAAATTTATGCATATAATTTTTTTAAAACCATAAAGCAGGAAAATTTAAAAATATTGTGCTTGTTCAACTTTTTTTTTTCATTCTATGCATAATTTTTTATGCATATCTACTTATGTATAACTTATGCATAATTAAATTTGAGGATGAAAAAAAACATTTCTAGTAAAAAAAGCTAAATTCTTTATGCATAATTTATGCATTTTTTATGTATGTCCAATTTTTTGTATAATTTATACATGATTTTTATATAATTTATGCATCTCTTTTTCGTACGGGGGGTCAAGGTCAAGTCAAGTTCCCGCTTTCCCCCTTCCCTTCTCCCGAACCAAAAATAATCCCTCCATCCGCCAGTGCAAACGATCGGCCCGCAGAAACTTTCTTTGACCAGGCTTAGTGTGTGACTAAATGTATGTTGCCAAATAGGTTTGGCCAATAGTTTTGCCCAACAAATATTTTTTTTGCAAAAATTTTTATCAGCAATTTTCGCGTCTTTTAGTTATACCATATATTTATTTATATTTTTCATTTTTCCAGGGTTTGGTCTTCGCTCGCCTCACAAATCGGAATCAGGGCAAATATACCGAATTCAATTCACGATTCAAGGGGGATGGAATGTCTAGAAGGGTGTAAGTGCATTTTTTTTCTTCTATTCTTTTTTATTTTTTTTTATTTTTATTGTTGTCAAGAGAAAGGTTGGGGGTGGCTAAAACTTTGATTAATCGATTATTATAACCGCGGGAATGACTGATGATAAAATGCCACCAGATTCTTTCAATCTTAACGCCCTTACGGGATTATTAATTATTCTTCGTAATATTTTTACACATCATTACGTGCTTTGTTTTTTTTTTTTTTGGTGTAAAAAAAATTAAAAAACGAGGGCCCTGATGATTTTCAAAAGACATCTGTTATCGGGTTTAGTAAATTAAATTAGAAAAGACGGAAGTGATGATGCGTTGCGGTTTTATCCAAAAATGCATGCCAAGGGAATTCTTTTTTTTTTTTTTTTTTCCTTAGCGCAAAGCATATGCGTATTTTTAAAAAAAACAATGAGAGAGACTTTTCTGATTGAGGCTTGTTTAAGATTTTCCTAATTAATTCCGGTAAAGCCAAATTCAATTGTCATTATTGGGAGTTGAATTAAAATTTTGCTAAATTTTTTAAAGAACCCTTTGCAAAATAATAAAATTTTGGCTATAGAATAAAGTTTAAATTTAACCCTTTCTTACCGTCAAACCTAACTTAAAATTTTTCAATTTCACGACGGCAATAATTTTCGTGAATTAAAAAAAAAAAAAAAAAAATTGCAGCCCCTTCAAAAATAGAGGTATGCAATTATTTAACACCGTGAGACGAAAGCTCTATTTTTGGGCTTTAACAACTATTATTAGTTGGATCTAAAATGTTTTTAAAAAAATTTCGACCAAATCCTGAAAATAATGCCTAACGCCGTCTGGGAAATGCAATTTTTTCTGCCGATATTAATGCCGTCAGGGAAGATTAAAAACAAACAAAAGTAAATAAATAAGTTAAATTTTATCCGATAGCCAAATTTCTATTATTTTGTGCGGGTTTCTTGTGGAAAATTTAGCATTAATTGCAGAGAAATGTTAACAATCTAAATCCAGTGTTCGATTTCTACGGAAGAATTTGGCTAAAAGTCACTTTTTGTTGGTCCGTCATAATCGCTCCCACAAATATGTCATTTTCCTATTTGGCTGAATGTCATTTTGCTCGAGTTGCCATAAAATAAGCTTTCATTTAAAAAAAGAAAGAAAGGAAAAAAAAAAAAAATCACCAATTAAAATTTTCCGGCCATTAATTTTTTTTTTTTTTTTGCACTCACATGTCCTGTTCGGAATAGGGTTTCTGTTTGCTCGAAAATTATGACTATTCGAAAATTTGGGAATCTAGAATATAAAAGCTGACGAGGCTCGCGATTTCAAAGTTTTCGAGTTTCGGAATTTTTAATTTCTTCACTATTTGCCTGCGACTGTAACTGAGATAATGGCTAATTAAAATAACTGAGAATTTAACATGCATAATATACTGCAGATTAATTAATAAATTCAGTATCTAGTGGAGACATATAGCAAGAGGTTCACATATCCCATGTATTATTATAAAACTTCGATAATGTTGAGGCACAAACTTTTTATTAGGCAAAATTTATTCGGCAGAATTTGGGTCCAAGATTTCTTACGAATGTGCCTTGATCTTGTCAGAACAAAAACAATGGATTTGCTAAGTTTAACATAGGAAATATATATACTCATGAAAATATTTTATTCGCCCGCTATGTATTTGGCCAAATATTTTCATCCATAGACAAGATTAAGATCATTAATTCCTCCAAAGCGTTCGTCTAGAATAATGTTTATTATGTCTACCAAATAGTACATTAGGCATGAAAAATTAAATAAACAAATAAATAGTTTGATAATTTAAAAAAAATTGTGCATTTAATTAATCTCGTCTGTGTTAAGCTTAAGAACCGCATGAACTGAAATTATCAATTTAAAAGCTCTAAATTACAAGATAAAATTTAAAGGGTTCGGGTTTCGTATTATTTAACTTAAAACATTATTATTTAGGATACCGGAAAATCTTTGGGAGGTGACTTTCTCTGTAGACGAAAACAAAAAAATAAGACTGTTTTTTTTTAACTGGAAGGGCCGAAAAGGACCAGAAAAATGAATGAAAATGATAACACTAAACTAAAAACAAAAGTTTTAAAGAAATGAATCATTTTTGTAAGCAAACTAGTCCACCGAACTTAAATGGAGAGAATTTTTTAAAAATAAAGTTTAGCTCCTATTTAGGTTTGTAGATGTTTCCCCTATAAAGCTTAACCCGTTCATCACCAAAACTGTGATTGGTATTTTTGGTTTCATTACAACAATTTGCGTTCATCACCAAAACGGCGATGAACGGTACTGTAATTTTCTAGAGAATGCCTTAAACACCATTTTTTTTTTTTTTTTTTTTTTTTTTTTATAGCTTTTTGTCAAAAAAATTCTGCCCCTTCAAAAATGAAGTTATACTAACTGGCGAATTGTTGTAATGAAAACCAAAATTCCAATGGACCATATGATCATTGATAGGCTGAAAATTTTTTTCTTGGTAGGAACGGGTTAAAATAGAGGATTTGGGAGTCACTTGCCATGTCTCCACTGGTTTATCACAAGGAGGGGGGTACTCGCAGGTACCAAATTTTATTTTAGCTTCTCTGTTACTTAATCGGCTTTTCTAAACAATACATAAAACATAAAATAATCAAGGTTAACATGAATAAAATATCTACAGTCGTGTCTCCACTTGCGATTAATCCGATAATAGGCTGGGTTAAAAGGGTTGTATAAATGCTAATTTTTTTTTGGCTGATTTCGGAAACGGTTTTAGACTCCTAATGGCAAACCAAGGTAAAAATTTCAAAAAAAAAAAAAAAAAAAAAAATGTACGACAGTTTTGGACAATTTACCGTATCTTGGAATTAATCCGTAAGTGGAGACAAGATGTAGCTTCAATTGTATCATACTATTATTGATGGAGACACTAACTAAACATCCCGCCATATGACGGAATTTCAATTGAGTTTAGGCAAATGAAATGTCTAACGAACTATGGCACAGCTTATTAGGCGAATATACGGCCAAATACATGTGCCCTCCAGGACTGATTGGATAAGATTGTAGATCATTATTTCGTCCAATGCGTTTGTTTAGAATTTTTTTTTATCATGTTCAGCGAACGTGTTCGTCTGTGAAATTAGATTTTTATTGAGAAGGCATTTCAATTAATTTAATAAAAATTTTAGTCAATTTTTTTTTCTCTTATGGGGATTAGAGGGGCTACCTCTTCGCTCTGCCTCATGCTTAAGATAAGCAACGTAATCAAATTGGGATTGTATAATAACGCCGGTGTTTTTATCCAAACTGATATGACAGTGGCATAATTTCAACATTAAAGTCTTAAAGCATATTTTTCCTAGGTCACAATCGAAAGTTAAAAAAAAAAAAAAATAGTAATCATTTTTAATATTTTTTCCCCTATTTCCCGTTATTAAAAAGCCAAACAAACGCCATGTCAATAGATTTTAATCCGGGACTTCTTATTAAACAGAAACGAATTAAAATTTTACACATGGCGACTATAATACATTTCAAACACATCAAAAAAAAAAATGAAGAAACTTAATAAATCTTGATTTGATTTATGGGTTTATCTTACGAGGAATTAATTACGAGTTAGTCCGTTTTGAAAATTAAACCGGCCGAATAACCAAGTCCAATTGTTTATCATACGAAAACATTTTTTTTTTGAGGAATTTAAAAAAAATTAAAAAAAAAAAAAAAAAAAAAAAAAAAAAAATCGGCGGAAAAAAACGTAACAGCGGCCGTCGGTTTTTGGAATGACGAAATAAACCGTGCAAAATGAAAATCCACCGGCATGACAATCGTTCGGCTTTTTAGATAATTACTCGGGAAATGTAAAAAATGATTTTTTTTTTGAAGTGGAAGTGGAAATTCGTACGAAAATCTTGGGGATGAGGTTGACAAGTAGGAGACACTTACCGCCGGACCACGTTGTTGAAAAATCTTTTCCGACTCCTTCACGACATTTTTTGGAAACTGTCACAAGTTTTTTTTATATTTGGTTGAATTTGAAAAAGAAAAAAAAATCCGGAAAAACACTTATTATTTTTACAACATCCACAGATTATACTAGTGTTGAGTTTTCATTATAATTTTCAAAAAAAATTCACTCACTTGAAAACTTCACTGATAGAGAAGGAAAAAAAAATTTTTTTTTAAACTAAAAAAGAAGTTAAGGTGCGAAAAATAAATTAACCCCAAAAAAAATTAAGAAAAAGCGATTATTATTAATATTTTTATTCTCTTTTTTTGTCTTCGTGACAATGTGTAGTCAAACTAACAACAGCTGAGATGCGAATGCCGCGCACTAGCCTTCTCACTAGCCATCTCACTTCATCCACCCTCCTAAATTCTGTCTTATTCTAACAACAGACAATAATGGCTACGTCTTTCTTTGTTTATTGTCATTCTTATGTTTCGCTTTTTCAACTTCATTTTCTTATGTTTTGTTCTGTCTAAACACTGTTTTAATATAAAACATGCGCTTTAAAAAACGTTTTCCTCTCTTTCTACATCATCTATATATCTTGTACTGCTTTTTTCCCTTTGATTTTCAGGTTTTTTTTTTTTTTTTTTTTTTTTGGTTAATTTAATGAAAAATTTTTTTAATTTTTTTTGCTGCATTGTAAGTCGGAATTTTTTTTGTGTCGCGGAAAATTTTTTTGACTTTTGCCGGACCGCAAAAAGGGAAGCGAACGCAAACGAGCATTTCGACCTTTGTATATGTATCCGTATGTATAAAGACGTTAATGTAATGAATCGAAGTCATTTATCTGTTATACAACAAATGCCTTTCAGGTCCGATTGAATAGTTTCCATTGAATTAATTTTCTTATGTTACGTTCTTAACGTTTATTCCCTTCTTCGGTGCTGGGAAATTAGTGACTGGCCTAATCGATTTTGTTTTTTTGAATGAAAATAAATTAGCGATTTTTTTTGTGCCCTAAAATCGATCCTAAAAATGATTAGATGTATTATATTATATAAAAAAAAAAAAGAAAAGGACCCGAAGGAGTAAAGAAGGATAATGAGAGAAAGAGATATAAAGAGCATGCGCAATACTGTAACAACCCCTTTATTTCTTGGGAGCTTTTATTGAAAAACAACAAAACTTTCGTTTAGCTTTCCCGCCGGTTGGATTTTCTTGTTTGGAGGAGGAATGATAAGATATCAGGTCTTTCTCAATTTTATTGTGCTTTTACCAAAATTGAAATTTTAATACGGAAATATTTCAACTCAAGCTGACCAAAGACAAGCAATAACTATGAAAATAGCGTATTCTCAGTGGGATATCGATTTTTTTTATCCCTTTTTTTTTTTTTTGCTTTTTTTTTTTTTTTTTTGCTTTGAAAGTTTTTCGAAGTGAAAGTGTTTTTTTTTTCTTTTTACTTCTCTTTTTCAATTGGGCCGGCAGAAACTATCAACTGTAATTATGAGATGCTCCCCCCCCGTTTTGTTGGGAGAAGGGAGTAGGGAGTAGGGGGTTGATACGAAATTCTGAGAACGTTGGTCCGTGGAATCGGTCATGAATTTTGCATGGTTTGTTATTTTGGTAAGGGGAATTTATATGCTAATTTGAGGTTAAGTTTAATGCAAGATTGCGCTGTTGAGCACCTGAAATTGGCATCAAAATTATTTCTTGAATTTATTTTTAATATTAATTTTTTTTTTTATAATTTTTTTTGAAAAACGGCCTGAATCGTTTCCATATTAAGTTTTTTGAAAAAAAAAAAAATTCCGGGAATTGAGCTTGTGTTACTTACATGGACTGTATATGTATACGATCTTGGCATGTGGGGGGTCCGAATTGGGCACCATCGGTATAAATTTCTCGGCCGAAAAAGAAATTCGGGAAAATACGTATCCGGGGTAATTTTGGACGTACTTTAACCCTATGGTAGTGAAATTTTGGTCCAGGCTAAGGGTCGCGGCCAAAAATCAATTTTTCAGGTTTCGGCCTCATTTTTGACCAATTGCACAACTTTGAAAAAACGCGGAAAAATACTCTTCTGGGGTAATTTTAGGCGTACTTTCATCCTATGAAAATAAAGTTACTGCGACGCTTCGTCTTCCGGTTGAATTTCAAATTTTAAAATTTCGGCCCTTTTTTGAGCCGTTTTCTCAGCCGAAAAAAAAATACGGAAAAATTCTTATCTGGAGTAATTTTTGAAGTACTTTCGCCTATGAAGGCGAAATTTTGATCCGGAAAATAGATGACTGCTAAAAATCGATTATAAGATTTCGGCCCTTTTTTAGCCCAATTTTTCCCTTCGAAAAAAATTTTGAAAAGACGTGTAAGACGAATTTTTTCATGTACTTTCCCCCAGTAATGACCAAATTTAGATACGGCTATCTCATTACGGAGAAAAAAAAAATTTTTTTTTCTTAAAAACGGTTCCCCCGACGCGGCAAATTACTTCCGAAAAACGTCACCTATGTCCGTATATTCTGCCGTGAAAAGGGGAATCGACCTATCGCACATCTCTGGGTTGACCATGTTTGTTTATGTTTAGCTTATAAACAAACATGGCCAACCCAGAGATGTGCGATAGGTCGATTCCCCTTTTCACGACAGTATTGCCCATAAAATTAGCTTTTTTTTTCGGTTTTAGTTTGTTCAAATCGGCCGCTCCAATCGGTAGTAAAAAAATAAAAAGTGCAAAATTTTCACCAAAATCTCCATAAGGGGCTTGCAAAAAAATTCGGTTGATGGTCCATAAGTGGTCTCTAGGGTACCCTAACATACCCTCAAAGTTTCGTCAAAATCGGTGATTTGGGCAGATACCATATGGTTATACGGTAGAAGCCTTTCCCAAAAAATTGTGTTCTATCTAGTGTACAGTTCACTGGATCCGCCAGTGTTTAAAAAGAGTTAATTTTTCACGTTTCATGCAGTTTTTTTTACAAATCTTTCCGCTTTCACCGTTTGACCTTACTCGATTTTTGCGAATTAAAATGATCTAAGCTTTAAATGTCCCAACAAAATAATGATTTCGACAAATTTTTGGCTATAAAGGACATAATGGTAAAATTAGTATAGCCACTGAGAAATCCCCTTTGAAGTAAGTTGCTTGTTATGGACCCTACAATTTTTAAAAAAGCAGGTCTAAAATGCCCTATATTTTCCATCCTCATTAATCGGTAATCTCTCTGGATCTACTGCTATTTTTCAAACGCCATAACGAATTTATACCAATTTATATCAATTTTTACCCTGTAAAGTATTAATTAAATTTTTTGATTCTTTTTTCGGATGTCATATATCCCTCTGCCCCCACCCCCTACCCTTGGAATACTCCCTGGCACTTGGCCCTGATTGTCTTTTTTTTTTTTTTTTCATCCAATTCTCGACTCTCTCCGGCTCTGACTCTAAAATTTAATTTTCTTCCCGTGTTTTAAAATAAATATTGAGTTTAAAAAAAATAATTGGTAGATAAAAGAGATAACGTAAGGGGGCTAAAAAAGACTTCACCCCAACGCTCAACGCATAGCAATTCACCTGCACACAATTGTAATCATCGGAAAAAAAAATTAAAAATAAATAGAGCGCAGGTCTTTCTATTAAATCCGCGCCAGTTTAACAAAGCCTATTGTTAGATAAGCGTCGCAATGAAACCAAAGGGGTGTGGCGGTGAACAAAGGGATGCTTTCAACAACCAATGGGAACAACTCTCGAAACAATACATTTCCCGAGTTCTTCTACCTGTTCAAGCACAAAAAATCTCTTCACTTCTTTTTTTTATGTATTATATTCCTCCACTTCTTATTGTTCTTCACCTGCATTCTTTTATATTAAGAAAAAAAACGGAAATGGCGCTGCTTTTATGTATATTTACATTCAAGAAAGAAAAGGAACGGTTTTGAATATTTCCCTTTTGTATGGGTGGCTCATTAACTATTTACATCATCAAATTTTAAGCTTAAAAAAAGTTGAAATCAACTCATCGTTTTCCACCCAGTGTCTTTTCCTTCATTTATTCATTTTTTTTTTCGATTAAGGGAAAGCGTCGATGGCGTTGCCTTAAAGATTGTGTTTTTAAAGGGAAAAGGTTTAAAGTGGAAGAAACCCCCCGGTAAACGAGTTTCAAGACTTGAAACTCGGATTCGCTCATTAAGCTACATCTTAATTAGAACAAGAATATAATTGGTACAAGCTAACAGAGTATATACAGACAAGTTTCAGCAAAGGATTAACTAATACAATTATATATAGGACGAAACGACGTCAGTCGACGGGATACAGTTATTATGCGGCAGTGGAGGATCTATGTATTTTAGGCTTCCTTTTTTGCTATGGAAGCGCTTCGTGTTTAATTTGTTCGTTTAATAAAACCAATTTCGAAAATTAGGGTATGCATGAAACTTTTAAAACACAAGTAATCGCCAGAAAAATTTTGAATATGGTTAGTGTTTAATAAAATGGATGAATTAACTACAGAGAAATGAATTGCACCAAAAAAAGTGACAGTAAATCGTAGTCTATTTACACCAGTGACTTTATTCTTAAAATCTAGAGCTGTGTCTTCTGTGATTTTATTATATCCTCCAGTGATTTATTTATTGCCTCTCAGTGTTTCTGTTCTGCCCTATATTGGAACATTTTGAACTTTCTGTACTTAACTTCATTTTCTTCCAGTGATTTTGGATTATCATCATCTGCTTCAATGTTGAGTTTTTGTGTAACTTAGTACTGGCTAATAAGATACGGTACCGCATTTACGAAGAATTTTTCATGAAATTCATAGAAAATGGGTTAACTTAAATTTTTTTATTATTTATTGACGTTAATCACAGCCAAAATGCGCATTAATAGTGCTGATTGTTCGTCCTCCAGTGATTTTATTGTTTGTCCTCCAGTCATTTTATTTTTTGTCCGCCAGGAATTTTATTGTTTGTCCTCCAGTGATTTTATTGTTTATCCTCCAGTCATTGTATTGTTTGTCCTCCAGTCATTTTATTGTTTATCCTCCAGTCATTTTATTTTTTGTCCTCCAGTCATTGTATTGTTTGTCCTCCAGTCATTTTATTTTTTGTCCGTCAGGAATTTTATTGTTTGTCCTCCAGTCATTTTATTGTTTATTCTCCATTGATTTTATTGTTTGTCCTCCAGTCATTTTATTATTGTTTGTCCTCCAGTCATTTTATTGTTGGTCCTCCAGTGATTTTATTGTTTGTCCTCCAGTCATTTTATTTTTTGTCCTCCAGTCATTGTATTGTTTGTCCTCCAGTCATTTTATTTTTTGTCCGTCAGGAATTTTATTGTTTATCCTCCAGTGATTTTATTGTTTGTCCTCCAGTCATTTTATTATTGTTTGTCCTCCAGTCATTTTATTGTTGGTCCTCCAGTCATTTTATTGCTGGTCTTCCAGTCATTTTATTGTTTGTCCTCCAGTGAGTCATACCAAACGATTTTCAATAACTTCATCCACTGCTACAAATTTTAATGCCTATACTTTGTCTGTTCGCTGAGGCTCCATGCAGTTTTAATCTAATAACGCTCTCTTCTTGTTTACGCCACTGAGCGAGAGAAACATTTATAGTATTAGCAAACCATAGCTGTATCTTACATAATACTGTAATGCTGTGATATGCATAGTGGTTTTCTTTGAAGGGTTAAATCATAATTTAGAGAATAAGTCCCAAAAGACGGAGGGTAAAAACAAGGAAGCAACGTGGGGGAGGTGAGGGGGTCAAAGGGTTAAGAATAAGGGGTGAGAACATCTTTCCTATCTTCAAATTATATTACTCCTCTACTTTAGGTTACCGTGTTTCGTTCCTAAAGCTTTTTAACGATACTTTTATACTTTTTTATTTTATTTTTTAAACGAGAAGACTTTTTTTTTTTTTTTTTTTCAATCTTGCAGGGATGCCAATATCTTTAACCACCCTTTTGCTGGATTGTTTCGTATTTTTTCTTCTTCGAAGGGTTTATCAATGACAACGGCGTGATGAATCGACGTTTTGGTATTTCGGTCTTAGGATTTGAAAGCTTTTCATTCATTTTCGCTTTTTTTTTCTTCGTCTTCGTGTTCGATCGTTCGCGCGAGATAGCGCGTTTTTATAAGATTTGGAAAGGAATCGAGGTTTTTTTTTTCTTATAGAAAACAGAGTTTTTTTTCTGACTATCTGACTAATACCGTTTTTTTTTTTCGCGGAAGGGGGGGGGGCACTATTTGACTAATTAGGCAGAAAAATCATGTTTATTTTGAAATTTATGACTGCAGAAGAATTTAATTTTAACGGGTGAAAAAAATGCGGATAAAAATTATTAGAAAATTTCGATATTGACTTTGGAGGCGAAAAGTAAATGAAAATACCAAAGGAAAATTTAAATTGAAAAGAATTCTGAAACCGAACTTACTGTCGTGTTTTTAGGTTCAAAGCTCGCAGTTGTCTAGTCATTTTTCCTTTGTATTACTTACCTAAAAAAAGAAAAAGAAAATTATTTAGATTTTTGAAAGGTTAGGAATTGCTGTTTATAAAAATTAGCTGTAGAATTCCGCCATTAAAAAAAAAAAAAAAAAAAAAAATACAATAGCAATTAAAATTATTTTTCACCAAGACATATTTTCTGTTTGTCTTTTTTTTTTTTATTTTAATTTTTATTAGTTGATTTGTATATTTCCCAAGGTAGCAATAATGTCCGTTGTCATGGCAATAAACATTTATCTTGCGCATCGTTAATTTGGATTTTACCTTCGACATGCCTATTATAAAACAACAGAGATTATTTTTGTTTCCTAAAATATTACCCTATTATTTAGTTAATGACCTTCGTTTAAGTGGCATCGGAGCTACGGCATTTTTTTCCCTATTTATTCTCGAAAATACCAGACCGTTGAACCCGCGATTTGTCAAAAAAAAAAAAAAAAAATCCCTTTCCGCTTAAAAAACTTTACATGTTAAATTTTAAATTTATGAATAAAAAATAACAAGACCGTGTTTTTAATTATTAGAAAAATATAATCCCAATTTTTTTTTCTTCTCCGCCGAGGAAAAAAAAAAAAAAGAACATAACCCATTATCATTTTTTATGCTGATTTATGAAAATTTTTATCTTAAATTTACGAGATTATTCTGAATGAATTATTTCGGGATGAATGAGGAGCTATTATGTCTCTACGACCGTGATGAAGACATCAAAAAATTAGACTTTAAGAGAGTTATTACTGTTATACTTTAAATCAAAAAAATAATAAATAAATAAATGAATAAATCAATAAGAAGCGAAAGGAATGAAAAAAAATATTTGGGGAAGGGGAAATTTTGCCGCGCTCCTACTTTTTTTTATTTTATTTTGTAATTTAACCGTTTTTTTAATGGACACAATACACACTGGACGACCGAACGGTTCCATGCCAGCGAACAATGCTAATGAAATCATATGAACTGAGAGTGGCGGTGCTGCAGTGCTGATTGCTTGTTATGCAATTTGCTTCATGTCATTTCATATCAATTTTGCGAATGTTGTTCATTTAAATTCTTTTTCATCTTTTTATCGCTCTTTTTTTTTTTTTTTTTTTTTTTTATGTAATTGTCGCTTCGCTTTTTACAATTTTTTTGACGGATTAGGATATAAATATTTAATCGTTACCGGTGTCAAAAATTGTTTTAAGTCTTGCTTTTTTTTAAAGGTCTATTTTCCAAAAAAAAAAAAAAAAAAAAAAAAAGGAAATGCACTTTTTTGGAGGAAATTGAGTTAATCAACATTAAAACAATTTTGAACTTTTTTTTTTTTTTTTTTTTTTTGTTAACAATGTTTTTAATTTTGAATTTTTTCTAATGTTCCCATGGACTTTTTTCGCCCTTAAATGAGCAACTGCACGAATGCGTCTGTTCTGTATTAACGTTTTTCGAAACAAAACGGTGTTACATTAACCTTCCAATTCTTTTTCCAAATAAAATAAAAAAAAACATTACAAGTGTTCGTTTTCCGACCCATTCAATCACCTTAGTGACAGTTAATTGGCCTAATGTTTCGAAAGAGTTTTTCTTTTTTCCCTTTCCTCTTTCTCTGTCTGATTGTGCGGTGTTTTTGCTTATTCGGATTCCGAAAACCAGAAAAAGATTAAAAGAATCAAAAAAATAAATTAATTTTTCCTGTTTCGACACTTCCCCCAAATAAATGTCGAAAAATCATTCATTTTCCCTTTTTTTCCGGTGAACGAATTTCGGGAGCACAAACACACACACAAAACCTCCACGCTCCTCCCCCCTCCCCCCTCCTCCTCCTCCTTCCCCGTACGACATATATTTTTGTGAAAAAGCAAAAGAAAAGGGAAACGTCATTAAACGGAACAAGGATGGTCTTTTGTCTCAATAAATGAACGGAAAAGATAAAAGCTGGAGTCGGGCGAACAAAAAGAGCAAAAGATAATCCGTTAAACAAACTCCAGAATCTTTCCAGTCCAGCGATTCAGTTCAAAGTTCATCATTTTTTAATGAAATCAGGGAAAAAGAAAGTTAAAAACATGTAGTAACTAATGGCAAGTGTACAACAGCTCTTTTGTGACCTTTTTTTTTTCTTTATGGGTCAGTGGCGGAATTACGTTCGGGTTTCGTTATAAGATTCGATGGATAGTTGCTGCTGTTTCGGAAACCATTTTACTTACAATTTTTCAAAATTCTGTTTTGATTTTTTCTAATAAATTTTTTGCCGATTTTTTGTTGGTTTCAACCGACCTTTTGCCTTTTTTAGCGAAATGTTTCCGCTCCTGATTCATTCTTATCGTTTTTTGTGCCGTTTACTTTATGTTTTAGAAAAATATATAAAAATGTAGCTTTTTTTTTTTTCAGAAAAAAAAGAAAAGTTTTTATCTCATTAAAAAATACAGAGGATTTCCGATGTTAAGCAAATTCTCATTTTCCTTTTTTGATTCCTCTTCTTTTTTCTTTCTTTCTTTCTCCTTGTGTGTTATTCTTTCTCGTTGCTTTCTTTTTCCCGTTTTATTTTTGACGAATTCTATTATTCCATTTTTATTTTAATGTCATTAAATTATCTTCTTTTTATGTATGCGAAGAAAAAAAAAAGAATCAGACGCTGATATAAGGAGGAAAAATGTGTATTTTTCCTCGTCTCTTTTATTTAATCATTCTGTATAGAAAAAAAAATATATAGTCTATAGAAAGCGTACAAATACCTTTAGTGCTTTTAATCATATTATACAGCGTGTTTATAGGGTCTTTTTTTATTGTAGTAGTGATTGATCGTGATCTTTTTGTAAAAAAAATTACAGACAATTTTTATTTTTATTTTTTTTATTTTTATCGAAACACGTTGAAAGGTTTTATTTTTTTTTTCAAGTTATGAAATCTTTAAAATCGATTGGTCACACTTTTAGGAATAATGTTTCAGTGAAAAGGCCAACCGAACTGTTGGAAGGAAATTTTCCCTGGCACCGTTCCGTTAAACGGTCAAATTTCCCATTGCATAGCGAAATTTTATATTATTTTTCATAGGGAAATTTTAGCGTTATAGGGAATTTTACGTTCCACCACACGGGTAGAGACAGTTCGACTCCATTAAACGGTAAAATTTTCCATTACATTTGCATAGGATAATTTTACCGTCATAGGGAATTTTACAATCCACCATACGGGTAGAAGGAAATTTTTCATGCCAGGAAAAAATCCTTCAAACAGTTCCGCTTCATCAGACGGTAAAATTTTCCATGGCATTTCCATAGGAAAATTTTACCGGTATTGGGAAAATTTTTCATGGCCAGTAAAGTTTCCTTTAAACAGTTCGGCTCCCTTAAACGGTAAAATTTTCTGTTGCATTTCCATAGGAAAATTTTACCGTTATTTCACAAATTTTTTATGCCAGGAAAATTTTTTTCCAACAGTTCGGCTCCATCAAACGGTAAAAGTTTACATTGCATTTCCATAGGAAAATTTTACTGTTGTAGGGAAATTTTACCGTTATTGGGAAAACTTTTCATGCCAGGAAAAATTTCCTTCCAACAGTTCGGCTCCATCAAACGGTAAAAGTTTACATTGCATTCCCATAGGAAGATTTTACCGTCAGGAGGGAAATTTCGCCGTTATTGGAAAAAATTTTCATGCCAGGAAAAATTTCCTACATGCAGTTTGGCTCCATTAAACTGTAAAATTCTCCATTGCATTTTCATAGGAAAATTTTACCGTCGTAGGGGAATTTTACCGGTGTTGGGAAAATTTTTCATGGCCAGTAAAGTTTCCTTTAAACAGTTCGGCTCCCTTGAACGGTAAAATTTTCTGTTGCATTTCCATAGGAAAATTTTACCGTTATTTCACAAATTTTTTATGCCAGGAAAATTTTTTTCCAACAGTTCGGCTCCATCAAACGTTAAAAGTTTACATTGCATTTCCATAGGAAAATTTTACTGTTGTAGGGAAATTTTACCGTTATTGGGAAAACTTTTCATGCCAGGAAAAATTTCCTTCCAACAGTTCGGCTCCATCAAACGGTAAAAGTTTACATTGCATTCCCATAGGAAGATTTTACCGTCAGGAGGGAAATTTCGCCGTTATTGGAAAAAATTTTCATGCCAGGAAAAATTTCCTACATGCAGTTCGGCTCCATCAAACGGTAAAATTTTTCATTGTATTTCCCTAGGAAAATATTACCGTCGTAGGGAAATTTTACCGTTATTGGAAAAATTTTTCATGCCAGGAAAATTTCCTTGAAACAGTTCGACTTTATTAAACGGTAAAATTTCCACAGCATTTCCATAGGAAAATTTTACCGTCAAAGGAAAATCATACGGTTACTGGGAAATTTTACCGCCATAGGGAATTAGACATAACATTTGGTTTGTACTCTTCTTTAATTTTAGGCTAAAACATCACCTTGTTTGTTTCATTGAAAGAAACAATTAGATTGTGCCTCTTCCTTTGCCGGACTATTCTTCCGCCGTATCCATACTTGGGCAACAAAAATTACGTAAATCTTCATCCCATGAGTTTCTTAGTTCAATCAAATGTATAATTAAATCTGTTCCGTAAATCAAAACCATTTGAAAAAAAAAAAAAAAAAAATGTCATCCAACATTTCTGCCGCCTTGGATTTGTCAATTCCCACATTACAATTTTTTTTCCTTTCTAATCGATAACAGAAACCAGTTGTTACTCCAAAGGCTGTTGACTAATCTTTGTTATACATATAACAAAAAGGAATTCATTAATGATGTTTTCAAAGAGATCGGATTTAAACAATAACAACATGTCGGCTTCTCTCTTGCAACCCATATGAACTATTTCTGTTCTTTACATTGTTTGTTTTCTGACAGGGCTGACCGATATTGATGAATTATAATTGTTCGACTAAGAGAATTGAGTTCTAAACAAACAAATCTATCCACTTTTAATGTCTTTCCGTAAAACAACATAAATCTTAAATTTATCAGTTGCTGTCCGGAAAACAAAGGATTGAAGAAGAAAAAAAAAAGAATGGCTTTTATAAAAAAAAGCTGAAGTTAAATGTAATTAGTAGTTAAAAGAAAATGAGATGGGACAAGTTTTGACCTGCAACTTACGAGTTTCTGGTTAAAGTTTTCAAAGTTCTGCGCCTCAGTGAACAAATGTCGAATTTAAAAGTTCTCGTGTAATCCTTTTTTTTTTTTGGAAAATAAATAGCAGACCTGGTGGAAATAATAAATTGGATCAAGTTTGGATCAATTTTGGATCGATTTCAGGAAAATTGTCGGGAATGTAATGACTTGTGGCCGACTTGCTGCTTTCAATATTGGTCAGTACTGGATATTTTATCAAGACTGGATAGGATAAAATTTGGATCAAAACAGACTTTTCCTTTCTCAGGCCTGATTTTTCCAATTTAAATTTTCACCGGGAATTTTTTCACTATTTTTCAAAAACGACTCCCTCTCATAGGACAACCGTATGACTATTCTGAGCAAATTTTTATTTAATTGTATCCTAGTGCAAAATTTTCATTACTGCTTGATCGTGTAGGCATTGGTTTTCCTTTTTCTGATCTTCCTATTAAATTAAAAAGGTTATAAATTAATCAAGTTCAATTTTAGTGTTAAACTTTTATGTTTCGTGGAACAGAAAACAATGTTAACGAACTACAAAGTCATTCATTAAAATTACCGCTGAATCTAACTATATTATGACCGGTGAAATAAATAATAATGAAAACAGAGCTCAGAAATTTTTAGAAGCAGAAACAATCCGTCATTACAAGAATAACTCGGCCAAACATTTTAAATTTCCATTGTTTTTTTTTTTTTTTTTTTTAAATATATTGTCAACGTGAAAAATTCTTTTTCAACCTCTTAATCATTTATCTTTCTCGAAACATTATATTTATGCTAAATGCCATGCATAATTCATTTAAAAAAACATAATGTGTATAATTTTTTTTCTTTTTTATTATTTACAAAAGCGATGGTGGATATAATTAAATTAAATCGAATAAAAGGCGCGTGGATATATCAGCGGAGGTGAGATAAACAGAGACGGAAGAAAAAAAAACATGCGAATGAATTCAAAGCTTTTGTGAATGAAAAAAAAAGAGAGGAAAAAAAAAATAACCGGGATTGAGTTGTTTAAATGCCTTGTGAAAAACAATTAACTAAACTATTGTTTAACAAAGCCCGGGGAGTCAAAAGAGTCAGTAATTTTGTGGTTTTCGTGAAGCAATCACCCCAGCTAACAAGCCGTTAAATCGAGTCATTAATCGTTTTGCGTTAACACACACGTTAATAGTCTTTGTGATAGTAATTGTCTCGCAGAGGCGTATCCCACGTTTTTTATTACCCATAACAAGAACGTTTTTTTTATAAGTTCTGAGTTAAAGAATGGTCTTGTAGTTTGAAACTTGACTTATTCGAAAATGGTGGCGGAAAATCAGACGTAATCAGAAGAAAATTGAATCTAAAGGTTGCTCTAACTCGAAATTCAATGTTTTTTTTTTTTTTAAGTTAGAATTTAGGGATATGTTAAAATATTTACCTTATAAAAGGTCTATTTTAAAAATTGAGAGCAGCAGGAATTAAAAATTGGGAAGGGAAAAAATTAACATGGGAAAACTCTACTTTAAAACTTATGGAAATTCGGATAATTCGAATCAGATCTTAAAGCTAGATTTAAATTGAAATAAAATAACCCAGTTATCTATTATTTTTTTTAGATTTTCTAACTTAGGGGAAAACTAAAATTTTTAATAATAAAAAATATTTTCTGTCGAACGAGGAACCCAAATTTTCTGCATTTCGTATCTTAAAATGCATCATTTAAAAGTTTATAATAAGAAACTGAATTTTAAATTAAAGAAAGAAAATTAGATCACTTTTTAAATGCATTTAAAAAATGAAGATTTTTTTTTTTCAGTTTCTCATACCTGGGGACCATTCTAGTATGAGGTAAGCATGATTTTGGCATGGTAAGCCGGAAAACTGAAAGGCTTTCCGATCCAACAAACCTTATTACGGTCCTTAAGCTACTCGTGGTTCGATAGACGGACTCGTATATCGCATATTCAGCCATTCCCACGAAATCTTTCTCTCCAGACTGGGAAATACTGGCCAAGCAGTCCAAACTGATATACTCTCAACGCAGACAGGCTTAGCATCAGTCGTCATTTATTATTCGGTTTCTATTATTAATCAGTCATAGAGAAATTGATTAAGGATTCGATCCTAAACCTTTTTGGTCCGTTCATTTATTATTCCGCTCGACCTCTTACCCTAGGCAAATTTTGACCCCCTCGCCCCTTGTATGCTTTAGGTAAGAATTCAGTTCCAAATCCCCTTTTGAAATCAATTATTTTGCGCTTACGTAAGAATTTACCAGACCTCCTACCTCCCTCTTGTAAACAATATTAAGATTTTTCCAGACCTTCCCTAATATTGCTTTCGTAATATTTAAATGGCCTGCACGTTTAAGTCCACTTCTATTTTTGCACCAGAACTTTGGAAAAAGATTTTCCTTGCTGTTTTTTCTGGCAAATTCTCCAGAAAAGATTTTCCAGCCTTATTAGGAAATAGCAAACTTGAAAAATTTTCTAAAGCTTTTTCTCCGACTGTCACTGGAATAACTTTCTGACCCTATTTTTTGGATATTTTAATTTTCCACGTTTAAGTCCACTTAAACGTGGAAAAGTTAAAACTTAAAAGTTAAACCTGGAAAAGTTTTAAAAACAAATGTCCCTGACTCTTTTTCTACGAATAGGATTTTTTTTCAATTTCTTTAGTAAATCCAACTTTGAATCCTTTTACATTTAAATTTTTTTCCATTTCGAAAAATTTTCCATGCTAACATCAGTATTTTTTTCCACCATTAAAATCAAATTTCGCAATTTTCCCCGTTGGAGAAAATAGTCATTGCCTGTTTTTTTGAAAATCTAAAAATGAAATCCTCTTAAAATCTAAGAGAAAAGTCTTTTAAAACAGTAAAAAATTTTGTGAATAATTTTTTTTTTTAAATTTTTAATTAACGAAATTTAAAAAAATTTTCTTAATTTTTATTTCGACACAAAAAATGGGCCGAAATCACAGAAAATTTTGTACTGTGCACTTCTGTGCCTGTATTTGGCAATGGAAATTTCGTTAATCGATTTTATTTTGACCCAGTTTGAAAAATTTTCTCGTGATTGGAAATTTGAATCAATTTGTTATGTTCTCCCATTGAGCTTACGATAAAAATTTTACGTTCCTGTCAATTAAAAGAATAAAAGAAAAGTTAGGGGGGAATCTTAAATCCTCTCCTGTCAAATCTTACATTTCATTTGCGGTTTCATATCCACAAACACAATGGACTTGGAAATTCATTGAGAATTAAAATTTTGGATTTATGCCACGTTTATAAGAATAGAAACGGGGTAATTTACTGTATCGTTGTCTTGCTTTTGTTTTTTTGTCTTTTGTCTTTCAAGACAATGCCAACTTTTTAAAACCTCTAAATCTCTGCCAACTAAATTATATCCCAGTTTAATACATCAAATACTTTCAAAAGATAAAAAACATTTTTCAAAAGATGAGATCTTTTTTTTTCCTTCCTTCTATATTAATTTTTTATTTTTAATATCATAACATAAATGTTTAAATTAATAAAAAGGAAAAAAAAAGAAGAAGAAGAAGAAAAGAAAAAAACCGTATGAGCCGAAACGGCTATTATATCGCTGAAAAGAAACTTTGGGTGGTGGTCCGTTAAACGTTTTGGCGATCGGATTAGTTTTATCGTGTCTAGTTTATGCTAAATTGAAATGAATAATTACTTTTTGTGTGAAAAGTTTTTCGGATAATAATTGCGGTTTGATTGAATTATTAGACAATTTAAACTGTTGTTATAAGTGTTTAAATTAATACTTATGTGCACAATTCGGTAGGGAAAATCTTAAAGTAGCTAAATGCCGCATTCATTATGATTATAATATTTCCGGTAATTGCAAGTGATTTATGTTGTCACGATTTAGAGAGAAAAAAAAAATTAAACCAGGTGCTTTAAATTATACAAACAAGGAAGGAAACATATGGAAAAAAATAAGACCTTACTTTTTAAAAAAAATTTTTATCATATCGCGATGAAATTTAAATCTTCGAATGACGAATATTGCTTTAACCGAAATAAAGAAAAGGGGGATGAAGGGAAAAGGAATAATATTTTTTTTTTCTTATAAGAAGTAGAGGGAGGAAATGTAAAATAAAATAAAAAAAAGTATGAACAAAGTGCCGTCGAATTGAATTTTAAAATTACCATTACCTTTTGTTATTTAGGCTTTTGAATTGAAGAGTCTGCTGTAGGGGAAAGTTTTTTTTATTTCTCATTAAGCTGAAGATAAACAATGACGCGATTGCGGGTTCTTCGATCAAGTACACTTTTTTTTTTTTTTCCTTTGAAAATTGAACGACGGTCTGTCGTCATTATTTTTCGTTCCTTTTTTTATTTTTTCTGTATCTGATTTTTTTTTCTTTTAGTTTTGTTTAAAAAAAGGATTGCTTGCAGCTGGATTATAAGGTCGACAAGTGTAGTAGTATAATTGTCATTGCACCTTACGATAAAATGAAATAAAAGAAAGGAAAAGGGTACTTGGTGTAGAAGGTTTGGTTTGAGATATGAAATGTTGAAAGATAAGAATCTAGAAAACGGTTGAAAGCAAAGCTCGCAAAGATTTTATAAACTGAAAGACGAAAATTCTTGATGAATAAGAGCATTGTATGATGGCCTAGGACCGTGGTTTCGACCTAAGACTAAGCCAAAGCCTTAAGTCTAACAATTCTCTGTGAAATGCAAAGTTCTTTTAAAAAAACCTTGATGAAGTATAACGAGGTAAAAACAACACACGTAATATTTTTTGGCCGAGGCAGAAAGAGGATTATTAAAAATGGATGAAATATTATTTTTTGCCCCCGTCTTGTTTTTGTCCGGCTACATTGTAAGCTGGTGTAAAGCCGCCAGGATCTGCTGTTCCTTTAAAAATTTCCTGAGGACTTCTGTTGTCTTTTGTGTGCATTTCTTGATATGAAAGTAGTACCTGTCGCATTTCTTATAAGGCCTCTAACATTTTTTTCCTCTCTCTCTCTCTCTCTCAAAAAAAAAAAAAAAAAAAAAAAAAAGATAAATTTTCCTAATACGACCCTGTCCCACGTACTGACCACAATAGATAAATGCAAAAGTGCACTGAATTCCTGAAATAATCCTCCTTTTAATTCCCACTCAACAGCAGATAAAAGAAAGACAGGAGAGAGAAAAAAAAATAACCAAAAGATAGACGTGGAAAAAGAAGAAAAAACAAATAAGCAACAGGATATTGAACAATTGAACGTAAACCGTTGTCAAAAGCTAGACACCACAATAAATCAAAAGAGATGATGATGTATGTTAAATAACACCTTGGAAACAAAAGACGATCGGAAACAATGTAAGCCGCAATTTGGCAACCTTTCAAAGCTCACGAAGCAACACCCAAGACTTATTATGATGGATAACCCGAACGATTTTTTTTTTCCCCGCAAGGATCCCTCAAAAGTTGAAATGCTCGTTTCCAAAGACCCAAATAACAAAAAGTCTGGTTTTCCGAGATATAGCGACTGTCATTCGATGACAGGTTGATTGTCATCTCGGGTCGTCAACAGCATGTTAATATCTAATTGGTTTTTGATTCGCTACCAGTTGGTGGAGCTGTTATGGGTTCCCCGGGGCTATGCCACTCGTCACGAATCGATTTCGTGGATCTATTAAACCGGCGCGCGACGGATCATCTCCATCGCAATATTGCTCGAAAGTGACTTTTTATTTTCTCGTTACGGCGCCAGAAACGATGTCACGACCGTTGGTGAAGTGAATTAGGAAGCAAATTGCCTACCATTGTATTCCATTAGCAAAGATGATCGACTGACTTTTTTTTTTCTCTCTTCTCGAAATTAAGGTCCTGTGCGTGGCTTTTTAAACGGTTTGTATACGGAAAGCAGGTACGGTCTCTTGTCAGATCATAAGGCCGGTAGATCCTCCTGAAGGAGGGAGAAAATATTACTCGTTGGGTGCTAGTCCAGTAATGCAAATAAATACAAATATGGCGATGAATCGGCCATCGGTTTTAGACGACGCCGCCTCCTATTTTGAGGTCGGCAGTTTATGCCAAGGATAAAATGTCTAAGGCGGATATTTCGATGTTAAAGAAACAGTTCAATCCACAAAAGTTAATAATACCTCAACCCTACTAAGAAAAAGAGGAGGAAATTAGGAATAATTTCTATCAGACCATAAGTGGAATTTTTTCTCAGCTGGCCGCAGACCAAAACGGATAGAAATCTTAGTCGGCCAAAGCTTCTCATGGAGCCAAAGAATACGTTGTTGATGATATAGCGAAGTGTTTTTAGTGCTAATGCGACGAGGATGAAGTCAGAGCATATACACGAGATTTCCATAAAATGTGAAGCAAGTTGTTTGTTGTTCAAGGTTCAGATATATAACTTAAATTTAATTGAACAAAAAAAGAAAAAAAAACGCATTAAAGATTGAAATAATAAAATGTTTTGTTTATATTGGCCTTGAATAATAAAAAAACTTTTATAACTCCATTAACCAGTTTATCATTATAAGTGAATCTCGATTTTTGGTTGATATTTCGCTGATGAGCTGTCATGTTTTCACCTACAGTCTTCTTCATCTTCAAGTTGGTTCCTTCCCATTCGGCATTTGTTCCACTAGAATAATAAAGTGACCTACTTTTTCTTCTTTTTTCCTCCTCTCTTCTCTCTCCCTCCTTTTTACTATTTTCTCCGGGAAAAAAGCTACTTTTCCCGGAGGAAAAAAAAAAGATGAAAAGCGATTTGAGGTGATGACGGGATGAAAGGAAACCGCAAAGAATACAATTGTCTCCTTTTGAAGGATTTAGATAGAAACTCGTTGACACATGGCGCAACAATAGAGATTAGAGCTTTCTAATCAGTGTCGCTTTTATCTGGAGAGATCGGTGACTCATCTGCCTGATTTAGTCTTTTCATTCACAATGTCAATTACAATGAGTTTTTCCTTTTTTCCCCGTTCGATAAAAGGTTCCGATTTTTTTCCCTATTGCAGTATTCTTCCCTTTTTATTGAATTTTTTAATCACAGATTAGGTCTTTTTTCTAGGAAAATTTCTTGTTAAGGCAGTAAGAGCTCCTTGATATTCATGAACTTGTTTCTCAGGTTTTTTCCGTACTGGTCGTTTAAAGAAAAAGAAACTTTGATCATCGATCGAGAAAAAAAAGGTAGCTCATGTGGTCGTTTTCATTTTAAATTTCAAGTATTTTGTCTGTGAAAACGAAGTTGGTTGTTTGTTTTTATAGTTTTTTAATTTTTAATTTTTTATTTTTCAGCATTTTTTTTTCTTTTAAATTGCAACCTTGAAAATCTTTTTTAAATTGTACAAGTAGTAAGATTTTGTTCAAGAAAGTAAGGAAGCAGAAGAAGGGAAAGAAGACATTGAAGATTTGAACGGAAAATGCAGAATAAGAATTAAGCAGTGCAGTGGCCAAGAAACAAAAGAAAATGAAAGAACGAATAGTAATAGTGCGAAGACGGAATATTCAGACGACCATAAAATTATAATTTTTGAACTCCCAGTGCCAAGGGAAACCGGAATGTATAATAATATTGGGGTGCCAAATTTTTCGCGATAACAATGCTCCATTCAACCTGCAGTCAATAAAGCCAAATTGATAACAGCACAAGAAAAAAGTAGAAACGCATGCACACGATTTTTGAGTTTTCGAGCAAACTCGACTCGAGTTAAACCCAAAAACTCGCGAGTTTTGGTCAAGCTCATCTATTTCTGATTCAAGTCGAATTTAGGCAAAGCTCTAGTATATCGGTTGGCGTTTCCAGTCAAGCTTTTTTTTTTTACAAAAACGTAATATGCGACCTTAGAAACAAAAGTGATAAATATAACGATCAGAAATTTTACAGGAGGCTAGTTTTTAAGTTTATTTTGCTAAATTTTTGTATCTGAACTTTTTTTTTTTTTTGCTTTTAAATCAACTTTTTAAAATATTATATTCAAAATGAAAAATTTAATGTAAACAAAAAGAGAAATAACTTCTTAAACAAAGCGAATAAGTCTAATCTTTAAAAATAAGCTGAAAAGCAAAATTTCGAAACTGACGTTTTTTTTCTGCTCTCGGTACTAGGAATTAACACTTTGTTTAATTTTATAATCTCCCTCACAGTAATGAAATAAAAAAATAAAAAACCGAAGTTAAAGTTATTATTCTTTAGTGACTTTATTTTGGAGGTTGGCAGAGCCGATTTAGTGGAAATATCATTTATGGTTCCAAACAGTTTTTGGAATTCGAAATTTGGATCATTTTTCGTTAAAAAAAAAAACATAGAAAGGGTAAGAATTTCAGGATTTTCGGAACATATGGCGAAAGTATTATTTGAGTAGATATGATTTTCATCAGAAGTGAATCTTGTTAGGGGGGAGGTATATTTAAATAGGTTCTAGAGACCGTTATAAATGTCAAGTGGTCCTAAATAGTACAACCTTTATCGTGAAGAACCTTTATGATCAGCATGTTTGTTCTTGGTGCCCGCATCAATGTTAGTAATGTATAAAAAAGCAGTCCATGCACAAAAAAAAAAAACGGACACTGGGTGTAGCTAAGATCATCGATGAGGACAGGACGATGTCGTTTGATGACCTCATCATTCAGTTAAGCCCCCACCTGCACCCAGATTTAATAATATTTCACAGTCTTCGAAAATGTGCCTAAGAAGTCGAACAAGCAAAGGAGGAAATAACAAAACCTGTAGAATTTTTTTTTTGTGCAAAAGCTCAATTTTTTTTTGAAGTTATCAGTTCTTTTAATAAAAGTTCTAAAAATTGAAACATGTGTGCACATCCTATCCGTATCCATTAAATTTATAATCTTTCCGATTTGTACAAAACAAAAAAAGAAAAGTAGAGAAATCCTTTAACATGCTAATCTAATTGCACCGAGGGGGAGGAAACCGCTGTTTGCAATTAATCAAAAACGTTTCAACAAAATCTCATGATTTCATTCTCTTTTTTTATTCCCCTCACCGTCAGCATATGTGCGAGGCTACATACAAGGAGTAAGAAGAAAATCGTTTTTTTATTTTCTCACATTTTTTTTTTTCTAAACACCGAATTAGTAAACAGGGCAAAACCGGAGGTTTTAAATCATTTATCCCGAAACAAAACATTTAACTTGCTGTATATTTTCGTTTTAAAATTTTTAAGGAGAGAGGAGGAAGGGACGGAAACAGTGAAACGAAATTTAAATAATTGTGTTTTCAACTATTACAATGGAGATGTTTAGGATATCAGATTTCTCTCTCTTTAACACTGAAAGTGTTGAGCGATTTGTCTTTTTTGTTATATTACGCGGTACGAGAGTCCTTCTTTAAAACATTCATATTCCTCCTGTTGTCATCCATTCACTTCTTCCCCATTGTTCCCATTTTAACAGGCCTCGGAAAGAAAAGGAAGGAACTTTATTTTCCCCTGCATTTGAGTCAACCCTAATCTCTATTGCCCACTTGTTGATTCTTGTTCCCTTTATCCCCCCTCTCATTGTTTTTTTTTCCTTCATGAATTTCCTGAAAAACTTAAAATAAAAAGGGCTAACATCTGACAAGATTTTAATAGGACAAGGTGGGGGGAGGAGGGGGGCCGAGAGGTAGGGGATCCCACCAAAAAAAAAAATAATAAACGTTACAATTTCTTTTTTTGTCTTCGCTGAATGAAACGAAAAGGAAGCCCAATTTTTTTTATCTTCATCATCTGTTCTTCACCTACACGATTTGTTTGCACTCGGCCATGTTAGAGGGACATCATGAATGAATGGCAAACCGCTGTGCACGTGTTTAAAAGCGTAAAGCACGTGGCTTCCTTCGCTACTAGATAACATAGTACCCCACTAATTAACATGTACTTTCAATGAACTGTTATCGCAATGCCATCAACCAATGTCGTCCCATATTTTCCCTTTCCAATTTATAATATATATATATATAAATATATATATTTTTTTTTACTTGGGGATCCTTCTTCAAGAACAATAACATAAAACAACTGGAATTACCATATTAGCGTTTAACACAACAATAAAATTGTGTGTTTTACGACATTGTCCAATAATTTATCCTCGTAAAAAATCGCGCTATACCGGTTTTTACGAGGACCCAAAACGAAAGTGATGATAACCGCGTACTTGGGCGATGAAAAGTGCGGTAAGGAGAGCAAAAGGTCATTTCATAAACGCATTCCTGTCCACCCCTGACTAAAATAAATAAAGAGAAAAGAATTGAAGTGAGACAAATCTTGGCATGACGTAACTTCCGGGCGTCCCCGCAAATCATTTAGGCTTTGATATAAATCGACTTCGAATTAGATGGTGCATTCTTACGATGCATTCTTAAAGCCCCGTTCCTTGGGTCAATTCGTCTTTGTAAAACTACATGACGTCACTTCCGTTCCTCTACAATAAATCACTTTAATCTATGACAAATCACAACGTAATATTTTTTTCCCCTCTCTTTTTCTTTTCTTTCCTCCGTTTCCACGATTTTTTTTTTCTGCTTTGCGTATTTCAACAACTCGAACAATGACATAATTGTTTTTTGCTCTCAACTGGGAGAGGAAAATAAAATAAAAAAATAAAAAATTCTCGAAAATTCAAAAAAATAAAAAAATAAAAAGACCGATTGGATTTCCAATTAAAAAATACGCTTTGAAAAAAAGTACCTAATGAAAGTGAACGTTCGTCTCTTAGTAAATTCAATAGGGAGCTCAATGTCCAAAAAAAGGAGAGAAAACAAAAGAGCGAAAATAAAGAAGAGCTCTTATATTCATATTAGTCTTGAAGTCGGGGAGGCCGCCGCTCGGGCATTTTGTCTGCCATTAAGAGCTCTTGACTTTTTCCAAGCGGTGATTTTTTTTTTTTTTTTACTTATTAACCCACCGCAGCGTTTTTCCTTTTTTCTTTATTTTTTTCTGGTTTGTTTTTTTTCCTCCCTTTTTTTTAATCGTTACCGTATTAATTACTGTATTTTTTATGATTCTCTTGAGGGGGTCTTATAATAGGAAATAATAGGACGAGAAATGCTTTGTTTGACTTTTAATAAAGATTTTTTAAGTAAGTGGAGAAGCAAGGGGGAATTGCAAAAATTGCGAAAAGGAGAAAAAATAGAAGAGACGTAATGCAAAAAGGATAATGTAAGTCATCCGAAGCACCCAAAGGGCAAATTTGGGTTTTTCCGGTAGCTCGGCGATCCAACCCGTACCTGTCTTCCTTCCCGGGCAAAATATCGCTAAAATTTTGGATTCGAAGCTGATGCCAGCCGCGGGTGGCTAAAAACTCAGGTCGGTGCCGAAGCTGGTGCCAAGCGTCGGCCCCAATTAATTTTTACCGGCTTCGGACCACTGGCTAAAATTGCACTCCTTTAACATGCCGTTTGCGGTTTTTAATTTAACTGGACATAAGGAGTTTCCTGTCGGAAATCCTTATTATTTGGCAGGACCATGAAAGTAGTTTTTATTTTACGTCCTGATGGGAAAATGTGGCAGAGAAAGACGTCGAAAAGAAAAAAACGATAAATTGAAAACAAGGCAAATATTGTACAAGAGTCGATATTTACGGTCAACATCCAGTTATTAATATTGCGGTACCAAATCGTACGAAATTATACTAATCGACTTAGAAAAAAAAAGGGTCAGATTAATCCAGATTAGCTTTACGGACGGAGGTGGAATTGTCGTCTTCAATCTGATAAATAAGCGCAACTTTGTTTTTGCAAAGAAAAAAAAATAAACATTTACAAATAAAACATAGCGACATAATAAACCTATTTGCTAGAAACCAATTTAATATTTATCGCTTTGAAAACAGTCACATAAAATACTCGCAAACAGTTTGGCATTTCATATAAATTAATTGTAAGATAAATTAATCTCCACGAGATTACAATCAAAAACAGAAGAAATAACACACAACTTCCGGTTTGTTCGAAGCGGCTGCCACGATAAAAATAATGAAAAAAAAAGTGATATTTTAATAAAAGAGGACTTCCATTTTAGCTGGGCCTGCTGATTAATTAAACTGAGTTAAAAAATTTTATCGGTATCATAAATAATTTGGCATTAGGGGGGGAAAAAAAGCCCTTTGAAATAACAGATCTTGATTCAAGGCGCTGAACCGCAAGCACCTGGAATGATTTGTTTTTATCATAATGAACGATCCATATTGCTCGACGGTAAAAGCTTCTCGAAAAGATCAATAATAAAAATGGGGTTTTAATGAAGAGATGGGTCTGTTGCTCCCCTCCCCTCATTTTCAGTACACGTGATTCAAACAAACTAGTAGGTATATAAAAATAACACAAAAATAAACACAATTAAACAATTAATAAAGAGCAGGATTAAAAAAAAAAGGAATCTAAATCGAGATCATAATGTAATCCAAGCTACCCCAAAAGCTTTTGGTCGATTCGCTTTAAAACAATATAAATACAAAATAATGCTTTGAATCAAAACATCAGAACCAGATGGCCCTCCCCCTTTTTCAATTGAAGTTTTTTTTTTTTTTTTTTTTTTTTTTCCTACTTCTTTTTCAGTCTTCTGACTATTATTAATATCTTAAGAAGAAAAAGGCTATTGTGAATTGATTTTACGACACCAATTCGGTGAATGACATTATACAGAAATGCTTTTACTCTCGTTTGAGCTTTTTTTTATGGTAATGGTTTGGCTTGGATTAGCTAGGCACTTATCAGGTATTTCGTTGTAGCAAAAAGTAGGAAGTTCTATTGTATAAAACGGAGTTTTTTTTTGTTCAAATTTTGGTGGTATTTACGAAAGGTCAAGCCCGGACTGGCTTCTAAATAGAGAGTGGATAAAATATCCCTCGAGGCAGCAGCCATAGTTTTTAAAAAAATGCTTTCTTATTCCTGGTAGAAATTGGTTTCGATTTTTCGTCGCCCTATATTGGGTCGAAATCGAAAAATCGTATTAGAAACGTGTTTGGCGAGTGACGCGACTCGATGAAGAACAATAGTCCCGACCCGCACAAAAAAGAGATGCATAAATTATACAAAAATCATGTATAAATTATACAAAAAATCGGACATACATAAATAATGCATAAATTATGTATAAACAACTGAGCTTTTTTTTATCGAAAAAATTTTTTTTCGTCCTCTAATATAATTATGCATAAATTATAAATACATTAGTATGCATAAAATAGAAAAAAGTTGAAAATGCATAATATATGCATATTTTCCTGCTTTGTACTTTAAAAAATTATATGCTAAAGTTATGAAAAAAATGTGCATATCCGGATTTTTATGTATTAAAAAGTTATGCATAAATATTGTAAAAATTATGCATTTCCAGATTTTCATGCTTAAACAAATTGTGCATAAATTTTGTTATAAATATGCATAAGCTTTGCAAAAACTGAACGTGTCCAAATTGTTGGATAAATTACACAAAAATAATACATCTTTTATTTAAATTTTTTGCAAACATTTTATACTCGTTTTGCATCACTTTTTCGAACGTGGTATCAGTCGGTATAGAAATTTCGTCTAGATCTGGTATCGACACGTCACAGACGCGCGTAGCGTCGTGATATCGAATTTCCTGCATAGGCTTGAGACAAGTTCAGATTTTTACCAGAGTGCATAAATTTGGGTCAAGTTGAAAGGTCTAGGAAACCATTAAAGTTTTTTTAAAATTTTGATTACAAAATTTTTAAACATGTTATTGTAGATTTATTGTTATATTATTTTATGTTGTTTCTATTTTTTTCAGTTTCAGATAAGATTTTTATTATCAGCTTTTCCCCCGAGTTAACATCAAATATGTGTAAGTAAACTAATAAGAAGTTGCTTAAAATGGTCGAGGGCAGAAAGAAGGGAAGTCAAGTTACTTAAGAGAAGGCTTCAGATATTTATTTAAATATACCAAAATAAATTTCCTTGGCCTAAAACTTTTTTTTGGAGATAAAAATCAAAAACCTGGCTTCGTAGCGAACTTTATATTCATACTGGCATCTTTCTTTCAAAATTTCAGGTTCTCAGGTTGTAAAGAAACTCCGGAAAACGTTTTCAAAAATAAATGTCGGGAACATATTTTCCAAAGCGTTTTCCGGAGTTTCTTTACAACCTGAGAATCTGAAATTTTGAAGGAAAGATGCCAGTACCACTATGAAGTTCGCCTCGAAGCCAGATTTCTAATTTGTATCTCCAAAAAAAAGTTCTAAGCCATGGAAATTTATTTTGGTATATTTAAATAAATATCTGAAGCCTCCTCTTAATTGTTGTATATTCTTGTACACAAATTTTCGTATAAATAATGCAAAAATAATAATAAATTTTTTGCATTTATTTCGCAATAATTTTATAAACATTTTACATCATTTTTCGTACGGATATTTAAAAGCTTTCATCCAGAAAGGATACTGTAAGGCAGTACTCTGTGCACTGATATAGGGCGCAATTTCACGCCAAGCATGTTGGGCAACCATGTGGGTTTTGGATAAAAGTGGCGAACATGTTCGGCGAACATTTTGGGCATATATTTTCGCATAACATGCTTAAAAAACCGTCACTGCTTATGTAGAGCTGCAACATGTCGGGGAAAATGTTCGATCAAAATGTTTGTCCAACACATTCGCTCAACATTTTCGCCGAACATGTTTGGCGTGAAATTGTGCCCATACAGTATTACCGAAGCACGAAAGTCCTGAGTGTGGAAATCGCAAAAAAATCTAGAATAAGCAATGAATACAGCCAGCTATAAAATCGACAGTCAGTTATAAAGTCCGACACACGTTAAGCATAAAAAGAAACCCACGGGAGCAGGCTAAATATCCTTCCCAAAAACTCGCCTTTTTAATAATTTTCATTCCACCATTCGTTCAGATCGATGGAAAATTAACAAACCGTCACTTTCCTTTAGCCTCATTGAAGTTTTTAATTACGCCACTACGCTTTGAACTTGCAAAAGCTATTATTCTTAAAATCGTCAATACAATGCCAACGCTTTCAAACCGGATTATCCTCAACGTTAACAAGGGTGATATTGAGTTCATCTAATATATTAAGCGGCACCCACTGTTTGTCAACAAAATAACTTTGTACGGCAAAGCAAGCGCATTTTTTTTTAAATAGGCTCCTTTGCAGATCAATACTCTGATTTTAAGATAAGTTTTATACTCTCTGGGTGGACAAGGCCTGAAAACTAGACAGACATCGCCTCCACATAATCTACCCAAAAAAAAAAAAAAAAAAAAAAAAAAAAAAAAAAAAAAATCCACTCTCTTATTTTTAAAGGCCACTTAAACATTCTTGTCTCGTTGAAAATACATAAAGAAAAAAAAAAAAGAAAACCGCTCAAGAAAATAATTAATTCCTCTCCTAATTGTTACAAAGTAAACAAAACAAAAACAATTTAGAATAATACTATAATAATAGCTTTGTCGAATAGAAATCAATCAATGCTTTGCCTACGCAATACGTCTTAAATCCTGTATTGCGTACGAATAAGAAATAACAATGCAAGGAATCAACAGTGGCCAAACTGGATTTACTTTGGCAAGCCATTGTCGCTACATTTCTCTTTTCTCAAGTTGTCAACGCTTGTTTCTCGTCGACAGTTCGTCATTCATCGTTTTGCCTCAATTATTCTTACTCGACCATGTTATTTACGTTCATAAATTACTTCTATTGTTCGGGAATATTTTTCAGGCGCGTGTTTTTCTTTTCCTTTTTTTTTTTTTTAACCCTGACATTTCAAAACGGAGAAAAAAAAATATAAATAAAAAGAAAAGAAGGGGATCACGAAACCTTTTTTTTTTTCGGTATTTAACTTTTCCGGGGAGAATTTCCCGATATCGAAACCGAACCTTAATACGCGGATGGTAATCCGGAATTAACACCCTTTTCAGGGTGTTGATGAAGAATGAAAATTCGAAAGTGTATAAGAGATAATGGAAAAGACATGTAATATTGTGGCATTTGAAGGGCTCAGAAAACATAATATCTCGAAAAGCTTACAAAATGTATAATATAGAGATTATATAGAATAATATCGTGGGTTTAGTGTCATGACGTGCGGTTGGATCATTTTCTTATTGAACGTGGAAGCGTTTATTCCTCGCTTTTCAGTGTTTTGCGCGCGCTAAATTTTCCATTTTGTCGACACTGTAAATAATTTATTGAGAGAGAGAGAGAGAGAGAAAAAAAAAAGAAAGGATTATAAGATAATTTGACTGAGCCGACCGATCGCTCCGTTCACTTTCGATCAAGGTGTGTCCTTTTAGTCATCTAATGTCAACATTCACCGTTACATAATGTTGTTACTTCACAACGGATCCTCTTCAGAATGATCTTTTTTTTTTTTTCTCAGTTCGAGATCACGCTCTTTTTTTTATTGTTCTTGGTTTGCCAATAATCTTTTGTTTCGATTCGCAAGATTGGCCATTATTTGCTTGTACTACTTAGGATGCTTATTGTTGACTGGAGTAAGATGGTAATGAAATTTTTTTTTTTTTCCATCATGTTTATGATGGAGATTACCACGGAGCACGGAATTATTATTTTATTATTTTTTTAAAAACAAATTCACAGGAATTTTAAATTTTGTTTATCTGTATTTTATACGTCTCGTAATTTCGAAAAATCTTTTATCCCACAAAACGTAGGCAATTATCGCAAATTTTGCCCAAAACACCGCGCGGATGATACCCAAACAAATAAAATCCGGTAATTAAATATCTCTTTATGTATCTTTTTAGAGCGAGAATAAAATAAAATTATGTCGATAATTTTCTTCTTCTGACGTTCTCTCTTACTCACTCTAAATATTTTCCTAATGCAAACGCATTAGTTCCAAATGAATGTTTACGTATCTCGAAGCGTTTTTCATTGCTTAATAATATAATAACAATTAATAAAATGAATTGCTACATAATTTAGTATTGATATTTAAATATCCAAAATTACACTTATATCTTCCGTTATACTTGTTACCAAATATGAGAAATATAAATGAGAGGATATTAATCTAATAAATGGTCGGTCATAAAACGTTTCGCACAATAATGTGGATTTAATTATTTAATGTGGAGTTAAATCGTTTTTATCATTTATACACAAGACGGAAATTTTTATTTTTTTTATATTTTTTGTAGGAAGTTCAAAACCGTAATGATAATTTGGGGAAATCAAATCAGTCAAAGGGTTGTTACGTGTGTTTTAAGGAGAAGAAATAAAAATTATGTCCATAAATGGAGACTTTAAAAAAAAAAAAAAACATTATTTTGTGGTGAAAACTAAATTCGTTGTACTAGAAAATTCGATATTCGATCGGGTTTGAAAAAGAACGAGATGATAAAAAAAAAAAAAAAAAAAAAAAAAAAAAACTAATCCGTGTTTTTTTCCTCGTGTTTATTTTTTACTTCTTTTTTTTATTTAAGAAAGCTATTGAAGTAAGCTCGGAGGCGAAGAAAAAGAAGAAAAAAAAAAAAAAGAAGGAAAGGAGAGAGGGAGGGAGGGTTTCCAGAGATCAGCTCCCTCATCATCTTAAATAGGAAACTCATCAATCTACACCAAAGTCTTCGGAAATGTTGAGATGTTGATCTAGAAATGTGTGCAGGATTAGTCCTGTAGTTTATGATATTATAATGATAACTTCATTTAATTTTGAAAAAAATGTTTCGGATGAAAATTTTTGATTAAAATCGAGGAAAAAAAAAGAAAATATTGGGAAGAGTTAGTTTAGACGGTTGAGGGCCACATTTTAAGGTTATGCGAACTGTTACCGAAAGAGATAGGATCGAAGTCGCACCAAAGGATCTTCTATGTCCTGATGGATCTGCATTCTTCATTTAACGTTTCGCGTTGTCTGGTTTTTTTGGCATCTATAAACCGGGAATCGTACTGTTTTCATATTATTCATGACTTGACTTCAGGGAGTTGGTTTTTTTTTCTCTCTCACAAAAAGTTGAAATCGCCGGAAAGAAGGATTTTTTGAAGATGTCAGCTGAACTATTTTCTCTTTTAATGATAATTTATTATTTTTTTTAAAAAAAATTTTCTTTACTCATCTGAATTTTCTGGAGAACTGACCCTAAGTAAATGGCTTGAAGAAAAGATTTTTTTAAGGTATCAAATGGATCAGAAATTCAAAAAATATTTTTTGAAAAGTATAATGATGATACGTCTTTAGCCTGAAAATTTAAAAAAAATTAATTTCTTAAAGAGTTTGAAGTTTACCAGAGTTGAAACTGGCGAACTCTAAAAAAAATTTTCCTCTTACAGTTGATATTTTTTAAAATAGTTAACAATATTAGGTCTTAAAAGCTTATTGCCACTAGCTTTGCTAACTAACTAGTGGCTAGCTAGTTAGCCACTTAGCTTAAGCCACTGGCCTAAGAAAGCAGTAGCATATTTTAGCTAGAGAAAATCTGGCTAAAACGTCTTGGACACTAGGAGCCTCCGATAGCTTAGCTAGCTAGCTAGTGGCTTGGCAAAGTTTTAGCCACTAGCTTGACTAGCTAGCTAGTTAGACACTTAGCTAAAGCCACCGGCCTAAGAAAGCAGTAGCATATTCTAGCATGGCTAGAAAAAAGTTGGCTAAAATTTCCTGGGCACCAGGAGCCGTTACTAGCTTAGCTATCTTTTAGCCACTAGTTTGACTAGCTAGCTAGTTAGACACTAAGCTAAAGCCATCGGCCTAAGAAAGGAGTAGCATATTTTAGCAAGAAAAAAGCTGGCTGAAATTTCTTGGGCACCAGGAGCCGCCACTAGCTTGGCTAGCTAGCTAGTGGCTTGTCAAGCTTTTAGCCACTAGTTTAACTAATTAGGTAGCTAGTTAGCCAGTTAGCTTAAGCCACCGGCCTAAGAAAGGAATAGCATATTTTAGCTACATAAAAGCTAACTAAAGTTTCTTGGGGACAGGAGCCTAGCTAGCTAGTTAGTCACTAGTAATCTTTTACCTAGCAAAGAGGTAGCTAAAAATTTTTAGCCACTGACCTAAGAAAGCAATAGCATATTTTAGATAGGAAGAAGCTAGCTAAAATGTCTTGGGCACAAGGAGTCGTTACTAGCTTAGCTAGCTAACTAGTGGC
Organism: Liposcelis bostrychophila; assembly: GCA_037577465.1. Taxonomy (NCBI): domain Eukaryota; kingdom Metazoa; phylum Arthropoda; class Insecta; order Psocodea; family Liposcelididae; genus Liposcelis; species Liposcelis bostrychophila. Next base: position 19,510,347 of record CM075211.1, on the reverse strand, counting down.
TTGGCAAGCTTTTAGCCACTAGTTTAACTAATTAGCTAGCTAGTTAGCCAGCTAGTTAGCCAGTTAACTTAAGCCACTGGCCTAAGAATGCAGTAGCATATTTTAGCTAAAAAGAAAGCTGGCTGAAAGCTCTTGGGCACGAGGAGCCGCCATTAGCTTAGCTAGTTAGCTAGCTAGTGACTTGGCAAGCTTTTAGCCACTAGCTTAATTGTCTACCTAGTTAGTCCCTAGTAAGCTTTTACCTAGCAACCTCTAGTAGCTAAAATCTACTGGCCGAAGAAAGCAGTAGCGTATTTTTAGCTAGATAAAAGCTAACTAAAATTTCTTAGGCACCAGGAGCCTAAGATAAGGTAAATCCACGCCCAGGCCCAAGCTTTTCCGCTATTTTTCTATATTCGCGCTCAATTAATAAGTTTAAGCAAAGACTGTTGTTAATGCCTTTAATTTTACTGCCGAATTAAGGATTTTTTTGGGGGGGGTGAGGGGATGCGAAAGCCTAAAATCATTCCAGAAAGTTGAATTCTTTCCTGAAAGTTGAAAGCCAAAAAACCAGCACCAGCTTAAGGAATAAACGGTAGGGACGAGAACATATTTTGGATATTTTGAAGTTGAATTCTGTCTGGTGTAAAATTAATTTGCCACAGATCGCATGCGATATCAGGCATAAGAAGATAGTTGAGGATTCTACATTATGCAAAAATATGAGCTGATTCAGAGGGTCGATATGACTTGTGCAAGGTGGAGAGAGAGAGAGAGAGAGAGTAGGAAACCTACAGAGACATGAAAATTTTGTACCAACAAATACATAAAAGGATTCCCGCAGCAGTAAGTTTGAACGTGTCACGAGGAAAATATTTTCTAAAACAAAGATAACAACATAGAAAACCTTGTCAATAGCTGCTAGTTACCACAAAAGTTTAAGAAAGTTTGCTTTAAACCCATAGAGAGCAGTCATGTGTGATGCTGGTTGATAATACCAGCAAAACGGCGTTATCACAACCACTACAATGACTCAGCTATTTCATTATAAAACCTAGCTTTTCCGTTTTAAAATCCCTTGTCATTTTCCTTCCTTTTCCCCTCCGAATCACTTCATTTTCATCATAAACTGTAATACATTTATAAAAAAAAAAAAACAAAAGAAAAGAAATCATTCTTCGGAAATCAAAAAGGAAAATTCTAATTTTACGATAAAATTTTTTTTCCCTCTTTTATCAAAAAAGAAAATCCCTTTAATGACGCATTTCCCGAACGTTGCATCGAACCAATAGAACAACTAAATACTTTACATCTGTACGGTTCTAATCCGATATTAAAAAAAAAAAAAAAAAGCTTCCGAAACTCAATGGAATGATTGACACAAGATAATGAGGAAATTTAAATTTATTGTCGAATAAAATGTTTTTGAAAAGATCGGTAACCCGAGGTAGGGGGTGGCAAACAAAGGGGCTGTTCTCGATATAGATTCCTCATTAATCACGAACGGTGACGTTTGCCAAGCCGATAACTTGACACGTCACTTGGAGCGGTTCGCAGTGTTTTCCTTATAGCGGTTTCTTCTATTATCCCGCAGCTGAAACTTTGAGGTTTGAATTTGATCGATGACGTAATTAGAATATTTCCTCTCTTTAAAATGTGAAAATCGGAAAATTCATTTCACGACAAAGTTATAAAGCAAAAAGAATGTTTGTGAATGCATAAGGTCGCTCTTGACTAAGGGGGAGAGATTTTTTTTTTCCTTCTTCTTTTTTCTTCCTCTCTTTTCTTTTTATTATTATTTTTTTTTATTTATTTAATCATATGTTTTCGGAAGCGATTATCATTTTTACAGGGCGGAGCAATTTTTTTTTTTTTTTTTTTTCTTTTCCACCTGAGAAATTTTTAACCATTAATCAAGACTATCGTGATTCAAATAATAATCGCAACAAAAGTGAAATAAGGAGAAGTAATCTCCGAGACAAATCGTCTTGATAATAGCAGCGACATAAAGAAATATGTGATGAAAATCCTGGAAAAATGAAACGGGAAAGTAATAAAAGTTTGTAAGCCGACCGCGTTTAAACCGAAATGCTTCGATTCTTTTTTTTTTCTGGAGATAATTTTTTTTTTTTTTTTGAGTGCCAAGCTTGGGTTTTAATGAGCGCTCATCACAAAAATTGCATGCGAAGGTTGACACACAGATGAAAATACGGTCGTAACTTAGGATTATTAAAGTGAAGTAGCTACTCACTTTGACAAACCAATAACAAGTTGTTTATTGTGTTAGTTCATGATTCGCGAGCCAATCAGAAGGATCGGATAATTATTTTCTTGGTTGGAAGGAAAACGTTTTCATTTTTTACGACATTGTTCAATTTGCGAAGGTTAATAGTTATGAATCTGGTCTTTATTTAGATATAACTATTGTTAATGGATTTTTTTTTTTTTTTTTTTTTTTTCACGGGAAAAAACAAATTTTTATTCAAATTGAAATTCCTTAGGTAAAATAAAAACGACATCGTGCAGTTTGATGGCTTTTATGGAGTTAGGGGATGTTTTTTCAGACTGGAAGATTCTGGGATTGGAATCTATGTTTCAAGTTGGTTCCTTTTCGAGATAGGAGTGAAAGAAAATTTTAGCAAAAAAATGTGAATTATTAAAACAAAAAATGGAAAACATTTTTCTTGCAAAGACACAGAGATGAGACATAGGTTCCAATAGAAAATTGGTTTATTTTGGTGAGTTCTAGGCAGAAAAACATCTTTTAATTTTTTCCGCCAAGTTTAATTTTTTTTTTTTTTCATGGAGCTTTTTTATGGGGAAAATTTCTAAAAGCCAATTGCAAAAAATTCTTGATACGGGGCCGTAATTCTACGTATTTTATAAAAATTTTAAGCACCTTCATTCAAATTCACATTCAAATCTTTGGCGCCTAGGGTGGCCAGATTTTTTAATTTTTTGGATAAATGTGTTTCAAATCATGTTCGTCAAATTGTTTTTAAGTTGGTACTTACATTAAAAACTCGGTTTTTTTTGTTTGTTCTTAAGTTGGCAAAAGTTATATCCTTTTCCGTATTCTTTTAGTTATCGTTGGAAAATCAAGATGTATTTTTCATATTATAAATATAATTAATAGTCTGTATATAGCAAAATGGATTATCGATATTTTTAGACCATAATTTCGCATATTTAGAACAAAGTGCTCCTCCACATTACACATAGGCAACACTTTAGACCGGACTTACTATTATTTATTTTTTTTTTTCAGTACCTCTATATGTAAGTAACTTCGAGCCATAATTTCAAATTTTTCTCTCTCAATTTCTATATCTTATAGCTTTTAAATTTTTGACTTCAGATCAAATTTTTTTATCTAAAAACTTTTTCATCGGCACATGAACCCGCAAAATAATTTTTTAAAAATCTGAAAAAAATTGGAAGCTATTTCAGATAGCAGAGACCAAAATTTTCCCGGAGAGCAAAAATCTGAAATGGGGCTTTTTTTTTTCGGCGTGCCCTAATGTCTTGTTTTGTCTAATACTCAATTTACAAAGAAAAATTCTTTTTACTATAGGTATTTTTGACTTATTCTTGTATTTTTACTCTTGACTAATTCTTTTTGATACAAGTTTCAGTTTTTTCCAGGAAAATACCTGGGCTGCACATCATTTTGGTTGCGCCTATTTTAAGAACACTGAACCGAACCGGGCCGGATTTCCCATAAGCTAAACATAGGAACTGGAACGAGCAATCTTCGCCGGTTCACAGCCCTGGACTAACCCAAAAAAATCAATCAAAATCAAAGTTTTTTGACCGCAAATTTTTGTGAAATTTTTTGCGGCCGCACATACATTTTAGACAACTAAAAACTTGCACTATAAATTCCGGGGTGCGGCAAAGGAGTTTATTTGAAAGGTTAAATTTGGCTTTTTTCACAATAAATTGCACACAACAATATTGCAAATGAGACGTATTTTGGATACAGATTTAGCTCAAAACCTGTTTTGTAGTTATTGTAAAATCGTGGAAAAATTTACGTTTGTTTTCCCCATAAGATTTACAGTGATAAGTTTAGAACCAAAACATAAGATGATTGTATTATCGCTGAACCTTAAAATATGGGATTTTTTGACATTTTTACATTCATTTGCACCTGTAAAATCATTTTTCCAACTTTGGCAATGAGTTTATTATAATAATTAAGCGGTAAAAATTAATGGCTGCTCTGTTTTTTTTAGTTTTTTTTTGTAATAAGTCGTTTAAATCCAAGAGAAAACTATGGCAAATTTGAAAAAAGAAAAAAAATGACTTTCATATCTCTCTTTTTTCCTATGTTTGCAAAAATCTTAGAACACTCAAAACAGGCTTTACTTATTTCCACAAAATGAGGGGGAGAGGATTTATATTACTCGTAAATGAATCCGTTCGGAAAAAAATAAAAATAAAAAGATTACATTCCTCTGGCTTGAAAATCTCCGCAAAAGTTAAAAAAAAAAAAAAAGATAAGAAATTTTTTTTTCTATATTCTCCTTTTTTATTTTTTAATAATCGAGAGTAGTTGGCCATTGATGACACAGGAAGAAAGTTGAAGTATGATGATTTATAAAAAGTCGGGAAAAAAAGCTAACATTTAAGTAAAATATCAGACGAAATAACTCATTTTTTTTCCTTTGCTTAGATGACCGTAAACTGATTCGAAAAAGTCTTTTTTTTCTTCATTTATGTCATCGTTTCAAAAAAAAAAAAAAAAAAAAAAAAAAAAAAAAAAAATAGAAATTGCTTTTAAATTAAACGCTTCCTTTAAAAAAAATTAAAAAAACTTTTGTGATTATTAAAAACTTTCCCAGCTTAAAATCCCGATTGCAAAATACCGTAACAATGGCCCTTTATTACCACTTATCGTCTTTCATCACCGGTCAGGATGAAGAAACTTCCAACCCTAAAAATGTTAAAAATAAATAATTATATGACAGTCGACAATAATAGAAAAGAAAAAATTTGAATAGTGATTGATTGAATGGGGGAATAATAGAAAGAAGATGCATGGTTAGAGACCTTGCGCAAGGTAGAATTACGAAGGATCACCAAATTGAATAGGAAGAAAAGGAGAAGAAAAGAAAAAAAAGGGTGTAAAAGAATGGGTTAAACAAAGGAAAACCGGCAAGTCATGCAACCAGGATTTAACCGGGATGGTTTGAACTAGGTACATAATCCTTTATTGCACCTAAAAAGACGTCATTCGGTTAATGATATAACTGGAAATGTAAAATACAAAAACTGGAATTTTTTTATTGCTTAAATCACAAAAGGGTTATTTTAGTATCTTTATACAAGAAAGAGAAAAATTTTTGTTTAAAAAAAAATTTGCATTCGTTCGTTTGTTTAGGACTTGTTTTTTTTTTTTATGGTTCCTATCTCCTATATTCAGGAGGCGATTTTTATGATGCTCGAATTTTTCGCGTAACGGGGTTTTTTTTTTCTTTTTTTTTTTTTAATAAAAAGATTGAAGAATGAATATTTACAAATTGGTTTTATTTCTTTAAATTTCGGACGCTTTGGAAGTTCCTGTCAGTGAAGGGGAAAAATCATTAATAACACAACGCTTGGGAACAATGAAGAAATTTTTATGTCGACATACAGTGGATACCTTCGCATATATCTATACAAATGTGTGTAAATGAATTTGAACTTCGAACCGACTCATAATTTATGCGCTGTCTTTGATTCTTTTTCCCTCCCCCCCCCTTCCCCTTTTTTTTCTTACGTAATTCATCCGGAGTATGGTTTCTCCTTTGTTCGCGATTTTTTTCCTGTCGATTAGATTTTTTAAATGTGAACCCTTTTTAAAACCATTTACTGTTGAATATGCGGTTGTACTGAACTTTACCGAGATGAAAAAGTCCGGTGTGGGTATCGAATGTCCAGTTCATGGGGTATTCGAGGGAATGTTTTGGAGATGCCCTGGGCTGTCGTCGCATTTTCAGTGACGGAATTCGTTTCTTGTTTTGCGGAATTTGGATTTTCGGAGATGCCACCCCCTAGCTTTTTTTATTTGCATGAGATAAGTTTTTCTGAATTTTTTCAAATTTTTTACTCTACGTGAAAGCGTGCCTCATCGAACTTTTAGTTCGGAAAAATCCCCTTGAAGCCAAAAAACAATGAAAACTGTATTTGTAGTGATGCCGATATTTTAAAAAAATATCGAAATCGGTATCGATAAAAATCGAAAAATAAAATATCGCCGCATCGATATTTCGGGGAGAAACATATCGATATGCGAAATATCGATATTTCGATATTTGTGTAGGAAAGATCTTATTTTATTTACGCACGAATTTTTTTCTTACAGTCAGCAAAGCCAAAAAATTGAAAAAAGGGCCAAAAAATGCTTTTTCAGGTCTAGACCCGAAAATTATACTTTCGAGATCATGTAAACAAAATAAATTTCGTTATTTCTCGTCCTGAAAACTATAGTCTGTCTCAGTTTCAGTTGTCAGGTTTCGCCTATGAATAAACGCTGGTTTAAATGACCGATCCCTGACAAGTGAACCTGAGACAAACTATACCATTTCCAAAGCTAGACCGAAAAATTTTGATTTTTTACTCGGCACTCTTGCCGAACCTTCGGCTCGGATCGGCAACGGCCTCATAAAAAATCTCACTTTCCCGTCCAGCCTGGAAATCTACTATTTCCGACTCTGATCCAATGAAATTTAATATTCGATATCGGCATTTTAATATCGTTATCGCATATCGATTGGAAACTTAAAATCGAAAAGAAAATCGATTTTTTTCGTTTCGATATATCGATAAAATATCGGCATCACTAGTATTTAGTGCGTTTTGTCACTTTTCTCGATTTTTTCGTCTTATTTTGGCCTCTTGCTCAAAAACCGGACCAGATGCAAAAAAAAAGACTATTTTCAGATTCGAAATCGACTCAAAATTTCCGATAGAAAACGTGGGCTTTTTTACAAAAAAAAAAAAAAAAAAAAAAAAAAAAAATTAATTTTTTGGTTCTTATGGAATTTATTCGAACTAAAAGCTCGATGAGGCACGCCTTCCCATCGAGTAAAAAATTTGAAAAAATTCAGGGTAACTTATTTCATACAAATAAAAAAAGTTAGGGGGTGGCACCGGCGAAAATCCAAACTTCGCAAAATAAGAACCCCCTACTGCATATGCAAGTAGTAACTGGGCCCACTGATAGAATTTTTATCTTGTCTATTTCACAAAAGAAAAGAAAATAGGCTGTAAAAATCGAAAAATGCCCATGGGTTTTAAACGGAAAAATCTAAGGGCTTATAGGCACGATGCGACGTTAAAAACAAACGGTGCTAAATCGATTCCCCTACGAAATTCATTTTTTGAAAAAAAAATCGTATCTACTCAATTAGTACTTTTGCCATATGTACTGAAAATGCTAAAGTTCTTACCGTTTCTGTTTTTTTTTTTAATAAAAAGGTTCTAAATGCTGAATTCCGAAAGATGTTTTTGGAACCAAAAGGTATTAAATAATATTTCCACTAAATCGGTTCGGCCAACCTCCAAAATAAAGTCTCTAAGGAATAATCATTTTAATTTTTTTTTTTTTTATCAAGGTAGATAAAGAAAATTTGCCAAGTAAATTCCTAGTACCGAGAGCAGAAAACAAAACCTAGTTAGTTTTGAAATTTTGCTTTTCAGCGTTTTTTTAAAGATAAGACTTATTCGCTTTGTTCAAGAAATTATACCTCTTTAGTCTTTTGTTTACAGTGAATTTTGCCTAGAACTGCAAATTTAAAATCTCCGTATAGTCGGGGCTATAGGAACGTCACGAACGTAAACGAAGGGTTTTTTTTTTCTGAGGGTGTCGACATCCAAGTCTTTCGATGCCGACACGCAGAGATGTGGTCGAAGAATTAAAAGCTTTTCCGCATTTAAAACTTTGGAATTTTAAAAATTTCCCCACTTTTACCATTTCGGAGTGTGAAGCTTCCACCTATCTTTGAATGCATACAGTTTAGGATGGTAAAAATAATCGCGACCTGCTCAATATATTTCAATCCCACAGGAGTACTAATGAAGAAAAAAAAAATTTATTTTCAACTCTTTGTTACAATTCAGATTTCCTTAACTTTTTAAATTTAAAACAAAATCCCCCACGCACACTCATAAATAATTTTTTTTGGAAATGAGAAAACTTGTACGATGACAAAGACATTAAAATGTGACTTAGGACCCGTTATTTTGCAAAAAAGTAATCAAAACCCATATTTTTTACAACAAGAAAAAAAAATTCCTAAAAGCTTTTTCATAACCCTAAATCATAATTTAATATTTTGCATTAGGGAGTATTAGAATAACTTGACGTCATCGAATTATTGCCGATAAAATTTTGGCGCGACGATAAAGTATACAACATTGTTTTGTTTCTTCTTTTTCTTTTTTTCTTTCAGAAATCCCTTCTCTTAAGTAAAACTTTAAAAAAGAAGAGCAAAAAACGCATTTTCAGTCCCTCTGATCAGAGTCTGTCGTCGCTTCAAATCATAATAAAGATATGCACAAGAGTGTAGAAATTAATAAACATGTCATTTTAATGGTAAATGCGTGTTATCAGATCTGAGAAACAATTATTCAAAAATTCTTATGTATTTCGCTGGTTGACAAAAAAAAAAAAAAAAAAAAAAAAGTTAAAAGATTCTGTTTTGGGGCCAGGGAGCTGGTGGAGGAGGACTTGACTTGTCATATTTTTAAAAAATATGAGACAACGGCGCACGTGTTATTGAATAAAGTGTCCTATAAGATCCTTAACTTTTCTTTCTCCCCTTAAAAAACACCATTAAGATTTCAGTGAAAATAGGTTCAGTCAATAAATCTATTCCCGTTAATAAGTTTTAATTTATTCCGGATATTAGAGGAAGGAATCCTCTCGAGACTTTTTAAAAAGATTCTGGATCACTCGTTTTAAATTGAAAAAACATGAGGATGAAATCTTTTTTTTTTTTTTTTTTTTTTGTAAATTGGACAATGATGAGTGTCAATACTAATAGGACAGGGACAACGCACGCGATAAAGGTGAATATGTTTTTAATATCTCAAAGAGCGGTGACTTTTTATGTTAATTTTATAGAATTTCAAATCTTTTTTTTTTTTCTCTTATTTTTCGTCCAAAGGAATTTTCCTTTCTTGTCTCGTCTTATACAATGATTTTGAACGGAACCCTAAATCTATAAAAATTGTTTTGTGCCAAATCGAGTTGAGGCCAATCAAATTCTGGTAACATTTAAAATTTTAATTGTTTCAGTTCTCTTCTGAGAGGTGACCCAAGTTCGTTCAATGATTTGAGTTTCTATCTTCGTAAGAAACGTGATTCTTTAGAATTTAAAATTAAGACTTAAAAAATCAGAAGGTCAAAAATTTTTCTTTCAGCGAAAAAAAAAAAAAAAAAAGTTGGGGCGTTTCTAAATTCTAAAATTCCTGATTTTCGGCCCACTCTTGCCAGGGGCAAAGCAAAGCCATCATATGACACATGAGTAATACTGCTTTAAACTACTAAATTACCCGCTTTTAATTGTTCACTCCCCCCCCCCCCCCTACTCTACCATTTCCGATAAATTAACATTGTCAACTATAAACATAAAAAATAATAATTACGATAAAAAATAACTACAAAAATATTATGAGAAATAAATACTTTCCAATGTTTACTTTAAAGCTCATCAAATTCATCTCTTTGGCGTTTTCTATACTTCCACATACAGTATTTTTCCCGATTTTTAAAGGAAAAAAAAAGATTAAATAAAACCTTAAAAAAAAAAAAAAAAAAAAAAAAAAAAAAAGGAAAAAGAATTAATTAAGAAATGGACTAAAAGTCATATATATAGGGTTCATATTTTTCTTTTTTGTTTGTTATTATATGATCCATCCGATATTAAAAGAAAAGCTTTTTTGATTCCGCCTTTGATCTTCCACCAAAAGTTTCTGTCTCGGAAAAAGCTTCAAAAAATGTTTAACACAATATCGAAAAATCGGGAGGAAAAAGAAAGAGAGAAAAAAAGAAAAGAAGAGAGAACGATTTTTAATACGTTAACTTGTCGGTAAAATCTCTAGAATTTTCCGGCAGTTAACAATTAGAATAAAATAAAAAAGGCGGAAAAACAAGTTCGTTAAAATAATTGAAGAAAATGACAAATGACACGAAAATAACAGTGAATAGGATTTTGAACATTATTGTTGGTTTTAAAGTTTTTAATGAAGCTCATAATTACGTAGTGTTTTTGACTTGTGACAGCCCCGAAAACTTTCCCGGGAAAACTTACTTCATTTAACACTTTTCTTTCATGCTTTTGTCATGTTTTCACAAATGGAAAAAGGGTTTATAATTTTGTAAAATTTGAAGAAGATTAAAAAAAAAAAAAAATGGAGCGTTTTAATTGATGACTTGAAATTTTTTTTTTTTTTTTTTTTTTTAAAATTGCAATTTTTTTTTCTATTAGAATTTTTATACGTCACGCGATGTTCTTTTACAAAACATTTCACTTACGGCTAAATAATATATACTGTATATCTATTTGCGCTACACAACTTACATGTCTTCTTAATATGTATTTAATTATCGTGTAATTTAGTATCACTGGATCATGGCCGGTCGAAAATGCGACAAAAACCTCTCCAAGTGTGAAATATTTAATAGACCTGCAGGCCGATACATTTCGATTTACTGCACGCAGGTTGAACATTACAATTGCTATAATCTCGTTATTTTTACGCCTAACCGTTATACCATAATTTTTTTTTCTCCCAATGGAAAAGTCGGATAAATCATTTTCGTACTAATGAAACCCGCGTCTTCGCTTTCCAAAGAAAAGGAGAAGAAAAAAAAAAATTTTTTTTTTCTTCTCGTTTTCTTTGGAAGAATTTTTTTTTTTCTTGAGTTCCTATGCATTATTCATTTCGAGTTTTCTGTTATTTGAAATAAAAGGAAGTTTTTCTTTCTTTAAACTCAAATAATACGTCGAGCAGCTTAAGAAAAAAAAAAAAGATTTTCCTTTTTTTTTTAACCAGAAAATAACGTCAGCGAAACACAAGGGCTGTAAATTGTTAAATAAACTTTCTCTATTCCAAGGGTTGTTCAATTTTACTCTTGTTGCTCCTCATGGGAGCTGTAATTTTTTGAATAATTGACCCGAGTCCGGTTGGAAAAAAAGGAAGAAGAAAAAAAAAAATGAATTACAACGAAGCTCAGCTAGTAAGCTGAAAACACAGTCGAATCCACTTTAGAATATCTCGTTTTAAACGGGGTTTCCTGTCCTTTGGGTCGGAGGGGAAATCGATGCCGGTTGCTGTATCTTCGATTTCGATAATGTACAATAATATATCGACTTACTCGAACTGAGCACTAAGGAGTCTGGAAAAATAACTCCCAAGTCTTCATCTTTTCATGTTGTTTTTCTATTTACGAGCTTTTCCCTCATTCATTTTTAAACCTTTTCATAACTGTATATCGAAAGGAAACCCCAATATTTTTTTTTCCGCACCTAGCTTTGTTTTTTTTCTCGGATTCATTTATTTTTTATCTACTTATTTGTTTTTTTCTTTTTTTTTTTTATTATTAAAATTATTTTTTTTTCCGAGAGAAAGAGAAAAGGAAATCCTGAACCCGTTTCTTTCCCGCGGACGTAAAAATAGGTTAAAGGCAAAAGCGAATTTAACGATGCTGTAATATATTGCACTAAAAAAAGGCTATTATCTCTTATAAGTTTGAGTTATATAGCAGGATGAATTATTAACAAGCTTTATAATGTGATGTTCTAATCCCCTTATTCGATACAACCTTCCCGTTTGACCATAATACTTTATGGCTGCGATCTTCTTCACCGTATTACTGGCCCTTTTTTATGCCCATCTTTTTTTTTCTCGTGTGTTTTCAAACCGTTTTTTTTTTCTTTTTTCAAAATTTCTTTTTTTTTTTCTTTATGATTTTTATTTGACAGTGCCGGACTGAGTATAATACTTTAAAAAGCGAAGAATTTGACAGAAAATCTTTAAGCAATAAGTGAATGAAATCCTACTTTTATCAGTGTCGTCTGCTTCGGAGTTATTAGTTTCATAACAAACCGAAAATGCCTCATTATATCACATCACCTGCAAGATATTTCACAAATATCATGCATCTGACGTCATTTGCAACAAAAACATTTTCTTTTTGATGCAAAGCAAGTGTGCCAACCTAAATAGCAATGTCGGTAGTATTGTCAAAAATTCCTCTGCAGGCGTACCACTTACAAAGAAAAGAATCTTTCACTGACTAAGGCATTATGGTTAAAATAGCACTTCAACGTTTGCCGCTCGAGCGGCGGCAATTTTGTCTCGGTGTTATGTCACCCATACTGCTCTAGTAATGAAATATACTATTTCATACGTACATCCTTGTCCAGTGCAAAAAATAATATTATTTATTTATTTATTTATTTATTTGTTTTTCTTGTTTCAGATTTGTACTGACTTTACATAACTTTTGCATGGAATTTCTGAGGGTGAGCCGCAGTTATAAATGTGTTTCAACATTCCTACAAGATCTTTTTAATATGGTAAGTAACAAATTTTAACAAAAATCCTACTGTTAGTGTCATTAAAATATATGACTTAGTCCGGACGAGTAAAAAGTTTCCCTTGGGGTAAAAACTAAGCTAATTTATCCTTCTTGATCGCAGGAAAAACATGCTGGCTCAGTTATAAGGTGGCCAGATTCTAAAATTGAAAAAGGAGGACATTAAAAAAAAAAATATCATTACTTCCGTCCTCTCCCCCTCCCTCCCTACATTTTTTAACGATGAAAAACACCCATGCTTTTCTGGCTGGTCACTGGTGCCCTTAAAAAATGAAATTTTTTTAAATATTTACATTAAGTGACCCCTGTTTTAATAATAAGTCCGTGCGCACGCGTGCGCCGAAAGTCAACTGGCGTATCTCTTTTGTAATTACGATTGGAGATAGTCTGTTTAGTCTGTTTAGGAAAATCATGTGACCGGACGTTTACACGTTCATGTTGGCACCATAAACTTTGTGGTTACGTGACACTTTCATAAGCAGTCGAAACAGACTATCTTCCAATCACATTTATGGTGGAGATACGTCGGTAGACCTCCGGCGCGAAATTTCACAAAACGAAATCGTTAAAAAAATTGGTATAAATAAATAAATAAATAAATAAATAAATAAATAAATAAATAAATAAATAAATAAGCAGACAAACATCTTGTTCAGCTGTAAACTATTCGCCAGTTTCCTCTCTTTGTTTTTAAAGAAAAAATAATTTAAAAAAAATGAAAAATTATTTCCGTACCTGAAAGGTAAAATGCATGACTCATCGGGGTTTAAAATATACGCCGGTGGGTCATGCGCAGGATAGCTCACCTCTAAGATTCGGATTTATGAAATAGGACAAAGGATTAAAACGGAGCGTTGTCCTCCGAAAAAGAGAGTGCCTGAACACTTTCTGCAATTCTTTTCTCAAAACGGGAAACTGGGAGTAGCGTATCTTGTCTCCACTTGCGGATTTGTCCTATGATATGATTAGTCCGAGGATAGATTAAATCCGAGGATACGTTTAATCCGAGGATAGGTTTTACCCAAGGATTGATTTAATCCGAGGATAGGTTTACCCCAAGGATTGATTTAATCCAAGGGTTGATTAAATTTGAGGATACGTTTAACCCGACGATTGATTTAATCCAAGGATAGTGTTAGCCCGAGGATACGTTTAATCCGAGGATTAATTTAATCGGAGGGTAGGTTTAACCCAAGGATTGATTTAATCCGAGGATTGGTTTAACAGAGGATAGGTTTAACCCTAGGATTGAAAAAGACGTTGTACAGCTGTAAGCAAAATATTTTTTTGAGATTTTTCAGATTTTTGTTGTCAGGCCCCAAATCAGCGAAAAAAATTCCGGTGTTTAACTGTTGCAATAGTACCCAAGTGAAGATATGATTTAAGACTTTTCTTGGAAATATGACGAAAACCTGAATAATACTGCTGACTTAAACATTCCAGTGATGATATAATACAAGAGATTAAAATTATTTACTGTAATCTGATCGCATCCCAAAATTGGAGAATAACGGTAACAGAAATAATTTTTTTTTTTTTTTTTTTTGGAGCATTTTTGATTTAGTCTTTCACCTCCAATGTGTTTGAAAGCATTCCCCATTTCATTCACCCCAGAAAACACTCTGTAAAACTACCCTTTCTATTGATAACCCATATCTCTTATCTGGAACCCTTGGGGACCTCAGTCCCGCAGTATTTCACATCAAACCTACAATTTATGACTTTTGAAAGAATACACCTCAAATACACTCTAAGGTCTTCGTTAAGAAATACGTTGTTTGTTTTTTATTCCTTTTAAGGCGCGAGGAGGAACTTCTTTTTTTTATTGCCATACTTCTTTTTTCTTTCTTAGTTTTTAAAAATTAAACTACTCGGTCGGATTATTTCATCCAAAGAAATTTAGAAAAAAATAAAAAAGAAACACAGGAGAGGTAGGGGAAGCCCGGGTTAAAAAAAACAAGAAGGGAAAAAAACTATGCAAGGGGGAAAAAAGGAATCTCTGTAAAAGTCATCATGGACTAAGTGGGATAAAGCGGAAATTTATGAAATCAACTTCGGTTCTTTTTGTCCGATGGAATTATGTACTTCTGAGTAACTTTTTTTATTTTTATTATTTTTACTTTTTTTTTTTTTTTAAGTTAAAGAGTATATTACAAAAACGTTTGGAAGCAATATAAAAAGAAAAATCTCATTATGATGTCAGTCACAGTTATTCAACACATTTTCTCATTTCCTTTTTTTTTTTTTTTTCGGAAGAAAAAAAAGAAAAATAAACATTAAAAGTAGAACAACTAATTTTCTCTTCCATGTAAACTTTATTTTATTTTCTTTTTAAGAAAAAAAAAGGTAAAAATGAAAATGCTAAAGGCATAGAGATGATCTCCAACCGTGTCCGCGGAAGTTGAAGGAAATGAAAGATTCTCATTATTCTTTATACTTTGCATGCAATTTTTTTTTCCCCTGCTTTTATTTTTTTTTTTAGGCTCGATCATTATTATTATTTTTTTTTATCCGATATCGTTTAAGAGAGATTAATAAATCAAGTGCATCTTTAGATTGGCGCCAGAAACACGATTCCTTTTTCTTTTTGCATCGATATTGTTTTTTATCAGCTACATTTTTCAATGTTTTTTCCTCCCCGATTTCAGGAAAAAAATCAGCGAAAATGTAAGAGCTGTTCGTTCCTTTTGAGGAAGATGAGTTCGACCCGACAAATACTGTTGACTTTTGAAAAATTGAAAAAAAAAAAAAAAAAATTTCCCCGTCATATATGGGAAGAAAAAAAAAAGCGACAATTTTCGTTTATACGTTATTTTCTTTTCGATTTCAAAATAACGGAAATTGAATGGGAAATGTTTGAGTTTGTACTTTTTCCATTGATTGAAATGCGAATATCTCAGAAAACGGGTTCCATTCACCTTTTCATTACTTTCGGTAATATTTATCCCGTACAACCTTACAAGCTTATACGACGCATAGAATTTTTTTTTTTTCTGATCCAGATATTTCCTTTTGCAAATTTAAAAATAAAAACAGAAAAATGTAAAAATAGACGATAAGAAAATTAATTAGGTCAATGAATGCCACTTGCGATAGGTCCCGGTTCGGAAAAAGAAAAACAATTTTCTGGCGAAAAGCTAAAAAAATGTTTACTTACCTTACCTTTGCATGACGTGAAAGCCAGGATCGAGGGGCATCAACACTTCCATCTACAAAATAATCGAACTCAAAATTGACTGGTTATCCTCTTCATCTTCGCCCGAGCAAGCACACCCTGAAAAGAGATAATGGCGAAAAATAAACAAAACACTATCTTTATCGCATATTGTTGCTGCAGAGAAGGTGAATTTCTGTCGCATCAGTCATGATTTTTTTGCTGGTCTTTAAACGTTTTTCAAAGGTCACTTAAAACTGCAACGCGTGACGTAACCGTTTACTATTACCCTCAGTTGTGGGAAACGAGTGAAGATTTAATTCGGTATTTAATCCGCTACCGTAATTGTTACGGTAACTGGATTTTGATGTCGGAAGAGATTTTGAACGATTTTTCGAATTTGATTTTGCAAAATCACATTTAAAAGGTTTAAGATCTCTGCATTACATGCGTTACCATTGCATTTGCATGGTTTGCATCACCACTGCGTTATTTGCATTGCTTTGCATTTTTGTGCTACGGGATGTAGGTACTTTTTTTTGGGGAGAGTAACCCCTCGGTTTTGTGATGAATTTTTCGTGGTGGAAACATAAAATTGGATCAGGTTTGGATCAATCTTTGTAAACAAGCTGACCGAATTTCAAGATACATCTACGGACTGGCATTTAGGAAAAGGGCGGACATAAGCAAAAAAAGCTCTTAATTTTTCTTGAAGTAACCCCTCTCCCCCCCCCCTCTTGCATCATAATAGGCAGGCCCTACAGCAATTCCTATACATTTTTTTGTCTAGGGGGAGGGCGGAATTTTATTTAAAAAATAAAAAATTCAATACAAACGATGATTTCTTGAGCTAAAACTCATTTTTTGTACATATAGATTTTTTTAAAAATAAAGCGAAGACCGAGCTAAGTAAAATGTAAGAAATATTCAACGGAAATTTGAAAATTATTTAGCTACTAGCTTTTTTTACTGAAAAAAAAAAATATATTTCTAAGAAAAAATTTTCAGAAACATTTCACACGGATTTAATATGCGTATACTAAGGGCACATTTTCCAATTTTTAGGAGGCCACTCCTCTCATTTATCCGGTTACGCGAAATTTCCCGGAAATTTTTCCGGATTTTGGAAATTTTCAGAATCTTCGGTCAGGTTTTCATTAAAAATTTTGAAATTTTTGTGTGAAAACTTTTTTAGAAAATAAGTTATAATTTTCTTGTCAAAAGTCGATGGCCGATGATTCGGGTTTTGGATCTCGCTGCTTATAGTTCTCAGCGGATATTTTTATATTTTATAAAATATATTTTATATTTTATATTTCATATTTCATATTTTATATTTTATATTTTATATTTTATGCTTTACGCTTTACGCTTTACGCTTTACGCTTTACGCTTTACGCTTTACGCTTTACGCTTTACGCTTTATGCTTTATGCTTTATATTTCACAAAATTAACTGGCCAGTAAGAATAAATTCCCATGCGCTAAAATATTTCTGTTGAAATTTCATTACTGTGCCAATTTTCCGCGATAATCCAACCCTGGCGGAAATTTATTTTGGCAAAACAAAATCAGGAAAAATATTTTTTGATCCAACATTGATCCAGTCTTGGTGAAATTCCTAATACCGCCCAAAATTAGACGGCAGCCATCAGCCATAAATCCAACCTTGATAGGCGATACATTTCAGTCAGTTTTCCCAGCACTGATCCAGACTTGATCCAATTTTAAATTTCCACCAGGGTAAAGATCCATTTTTATTTGTGGGGGGATTAATGCATCTGATCCACTGTTTTTTTCAGTTGGATCAAGATGCACCATGTAAAAGCGAATAATCACCGGATTCCAAAATTTCTGTTCATCGGCCCTCGTCTTTAAAAAAATTTTTTTTTTTTTTTTTTTTGCTCTTTAAAAATTATTTGCATGAATTTTTAATTTTTACTTTTAATCCTTTTTTTTTTTTACTGTCCCTTCGTTTCAAGTTTTGAGAAATGCCGCCTAATTCGCTAGCGCCGTCAAAACCGTTATCACCCGCCTACTTTTTTGCATCAGTTATTTAAAGAATAGCCGGATATTTCATCCGACTTTCTGATGCAATTTCTCGATACCTTATCTTAAAATGTAACCGCCTACGCGTTGTCTATGTTAGGTTTGTATGTCACTTAATTTTAAGAGATGAGTCCATTATTTTCAAGGTTGATAAACTTTCTTGCCGAATATATTTTTTTTCTCCCTCTTTTTTATCTCTCTCTCTCGCTCTGTGTTTTAAAGGTGCACATTCCACTATTGACCTCATTAACTTAAAATCGATTGATTGATTATTATTCATATGCTCATCTTTCCGGTATCGGTTCCCATCATTTATCTCGACCGTCTGGCAAAACGAAAGCAAAAAAAGAAAATCATTTTTTTTTTTGGAAGCTTTTTCGAAAATACCCGCACTGAATTGATTATTAACAAGGAATTACTATTTGCACTCGCTGAACAAACATAAGTTGTGAAGGATAAGAATGTGCTCCTGATCATCTTATCTGCAATCAAATACCGAAATTTTATCGACTCCAATTACTTTCGTATTATTTCGCTGATAATACTTAAAAAAGAGAATGAGGAAATCTTTTTTGAAAAAAATTAAAAGGAATTAATTGAAATAATCGATTAAAATTAGCGTGAAATTCGTTTTTTTTTTTTCTCTTACAGAAAAACGAAGCAGGTATTTTGAATCAATAAAAAAATTACCTGAAAAAAAATGCAATTTTCGAGGAAAAAAAAAAAAAAGAATTGAATGAATCATGTTAATAAAACTCGTGTAAATAAATGATAAATGATATTTTCTTAGTTAGTGTGCAAATATTCTCTGTAGAAAATCGATTAGATAACCTAGTCCATCTATCGCAATTATTTACAAAAACAATATAAAGCGTTATCACGATTTAAAAAACCAGACATGAAATTCCTGTATACAATAAGTATAAAAAAAAAGAGGAAAATCATTATTATTTTATTATTTTATTTTTTTTTTTTCTATTTTTGAAACAATAAAAGGCCGAGGAGATGGTTATGTGCGATTAGATGATGAATTGCAGAGTAAATCGTCATATATGCTATGCGCAATGAACAACAATTAAAGCTCCGAAGATATGGGATCTGTAAAATATTTCGAAGGAGAGCTTTTCTTGTGTTCTGACGTGAATCTATTGTTTTTCAGTTAATTTTTTTTTGTATGAAGTAATGTAAAAAAAATTAATTGAGTAAAGGTTTAAGTTCGCTTACCAAACATTTTTTTCAAAAATATTTTTTCTGGCGATTTTACTGGGATTTTTATTTACTTTTTGATTTATTTATTCTTTTTATTTTTTGACGAAGATTTTTTTTTTTTAATTATCAGCATCGGGGAAAAAAACATGCGTTATGTAACGAATTGAAGCGACTCATTTTCACATGGAGGTAGTAGCATTATGCAAAAATTTCGAAAACGACTCATCATCACATGGAATAGCAAAAAAAAAAAAAAAAAAAAAAAAAAAAAAGCAATACGTAAATATGTATCTATGGTCCTTTATACGGGAAGACAAACTCTTTTATCAAGATCATGTCTTTAAGATAACAAACTTCCATACGAGTTTTACGTTGCAGAAAAATTAACGAAGGTTAAGATTTAATTGTGAAGACATTCCTGTGAGAAATCTGATCGAAAACGCTTCTGACAGACTTGGAAGGAAATGTTATGATGAGATTTTGCGATGAACATGTTAAATGACATGTTAGAGACATAAACATGTTAGAGACAATGCTAGCCATACTGTTCTGAAAGGTAATTGGCCTGTTAAGGGTACTTAAGCCGTCAACCGCAAATTTTTATTTTTTATTTTTTGTTTATTGGAGGTCGAATTGGGCCAAAAAAATGCATAAATTTTTTTTCTTCACATACAAAAGAGCTTGATTAGGTATTACGGTGTACTTAATAACTGTAATTTCACCTTATATTTGACGAAAACATTAAATTAAATTGTTCGTTTATTTTCCGAAAAAAAAAAAACGTAGCACTGGTACTTTAAAAATGCCCAAAAACAAAAAGATAAGCAATAAAAATAAAATCGGATTTTTGCAAAATAAATGTTTAATTCTGTTTATAATCTTATTGCAGTACCCCATCATGCTTTTTTATGTGTAAAGAAAGGATCACATATATTTTTCGGCCCGGTTTAACCTCCAATGGCCTTAAACAAAAATCGCAGGGCTGCAATTCCGTCCCTATTTTTAACACGAGTCCCTAAAAGTCCTTAAAAGTCCTCATTTCCTCCTTTTCAAATTTTTGATGGCTTAATATGAAGAAAAAACGGTATCTCAAAAAAAATGAAAAAAAAAAAAAAAAAAAAAAAAAAAATTGTCATATAGACTTTCTTTCAGGAAAGCCCAGTTTTTGGTATTGGATTTTACAGTCTTCGGATAATTTAAATCGAACTTTTATGTTAACTTTCGTTTAGGTCCTTAAAATATTCCTTAATATGCGTGTTATTGGTCCCTAAATTTTTCCAGGTCGAAATGAGTTTGATGCCTGACCCAAAAAGGGACATTTTTGTTTTAGCTTTTTAATAATCTGCTAGGGATGACCTAGTTCTAAGCTCGATTTTTTTCGTAGATTTTTTACTGAGCAACATTTCGCATAATTTAAATAAAAATAAAAAAATATTTTCGTGAACAACCTTGACGCTAATTCGTTTTAAAAAAAATAAAGAATTCCCTTAGCCTAGAGGCAATTCCAGAAAAATTAGGTAACCTCGCCCGGATTTTTTTCTCATTGTGATATTTTATTTATTTTCCTTAAATGTGAATCATCTTTCTGAGTAAACAATAGATCCAAACTAATCTTTCTTTTTTTTTAATGTAATTAAATGAAATATGTTATCCTTCTTCGAATTTCTAGAGTCATTAAAGTACAGTCATTTACGGGTTTAAAAAAAATCCGCTTTAGCAAAAATCTTTTCTTCCTTCTCTCCCTCTCTCTTCTTTTTTTTTTATGTTTCCACACACCTGCACGTCTTACGGTATTACTTTTCCCACTTTAAAAATCGTCTTATTAACGTAATAAAATCCAATGCACCCTATATAACATCGGTAGCCTCCACAATCAATCTATAATAAAATAATTTTTTTTTCTCCTCTCGTCGATTAACCTGAGAGCGCGTTTAAAAAAAAAATAATAATAAAAAATTTTGTAGTTATTAACTTTCATATAATATAAGCCAGTTTCGAAACCTTCTCAATAAAAGGCGATTACGATTACTGTATACATAAACGTTTATAGACGAAATAAATGAAAAAAGAAAAAAAAAAAAAATTGCAACTGTGGGAATAGGTGGCCGATACCTCTCAATCAAAACCAATCACTATCATTACGTCATCATCTAATATTTTTATATACAAACGTTCGAGAGCATATTAGCCACATTTATTCTTTATTTTTATTTTTTTTTATAAAAAAACTGGAAACAATCTTTTTGGAGTGATTAGACTTAAAAAAAAGAAAAATAGTTTAATGATGTATAATCACGATCTAGACGTGCAACCGCATTTTCAAGGTCGTTAACTAGAAGCGATAGCAAATTACAATGTTCATTCAGGCAGCACTTCTATTTTAATTTGAACCTATCGATAATTAATCGGTAGGTATCACAGACGCAATGGGTCATGACAAAAAGATTTTTTTTTTTTTTTAAATTAAATATCACATGTGGAGATGGTTTTTAACTTCCTTGAGAAAAAAAAAATCGATCTTCGTACCATTATTATTTTTATTTTTTATTTTTGAAGTGAAACTTAGTATTGGGGAGGGGCAGCGTAACGCGTTACGCGGCAAAAAAATTTTAAAGTTTAAATTTTTTAAAATTTGTTTGTTACGAGATAATTTTTAAACATTGTTCGGCCGCGTAACGCGTGACTCGTAACGCGGCTTAAATTATTTTTTAAAATTTAAAAATTTTATGGTTCAAATTTTTAAAATATTTGTTCCGGAAATAATTTTCAAACATTGTTTGGCCGCGTAACGCGTCGCTGTTAACGCGACTTAAATTATTTTTTAAAATTGAAAAAATTTTTTAAAGATTTAAATTTTTTAAAATTTCTTTGTTACGCGGATAATTTTTAAACATTGACCGCGTAACACGTCACTCGTAACACGGCTTATTAAAGTATTTTTTAAATTGAAAAAAATTTTTAGGTTTAAATTTTTTTATTTGTTACGGAAATAATCTTTAAACATTGTTTGGCCGCGTAACGCGTCACTCGTAACGCGGCTTAAATTATTTTTTAACATTTAAAAAATTTTATGGTTGATATTTTTTAAAATTTATTTGTTCCGGAAATAATTTTTAAACATTGTTTGGCCGCGTAACTCGTCACTCGTAACGCGGCTAAATTATTTTTTAAAATTTTAAAAATTTTTTAAAAGATTTAAATTTTTTAAAATTTATTTGTTACGCAGATAATTTTTAAACATTGTTGGCCGCGTAACTCGTCACTCGTAACGCAGCTTAAATTATTTTTTAAAATTTTAAAAATTATTAAAGGCTAAAAAAGTTTTAAAGATTGCAGTTTTTTAAAACTTACTTGTTACGCAGATAATTTGTAACATTGTTTGGCCGCGTAACGCGTCACACGAAGTTTCACTTCATCACAATGCGAGACATTTTTTTATTTTTTTAAATGCGTGGAGGATGTCAGTTTAGGCAGTACGTAAAGATTAAGAAAAGTCACGGGAAAGAAAAAAAAAACCTGTATTTGTTCACGAGACTTTTCTTGCCATGCTCTACAGCTTGTCAGTTTGAATTGATATTATTTTTTTTTTTTATATTGCGGAGGCGGAAAGTCTGTTCGTTTGTCTGTTTTCCCGTTTGTTAGTTGAAATTTGTCACGGATATTACGAAATTTGCTTTTGTGGCACTTCTTTTTTTTCATATGAAAATGAACGTTTAATTATTTTTTAAAAAGCTGGTTTGTGATAATAGATATTCTTTTTTTTTTTTTAAATTATACCAGCCTTCGCGAAATTATTTCCCCCGGGGGAGCTGACAAGCATCATGTTCTGACTTTAAATCGTTCCTCGACATTCGATCCTTTGGACAATTAGATCGTCGCAAGAAAAATGCAGATTTTTTTTTTTTCAAAGTTTTGTTTGGAACAATTATAATTGCTCAATCGAAAGTACGAAAATTGCAGCATCATAAATTTTATTGTGAATTAATTTTTTTTTTTGTTCTACGACGTCCGGCATTGCAATAAAGATTCTTGACAATAAGAATAATTCCAGAAGTTTGAATAAATATCACCGAGCAAACAAATTCGACCTAAATATTACAATGGAACAAAAGCCAGTCTTACATAAAAGGTTTTTTTTTTTTTTTTTCTCTCTCTTTGTGGAAGAAAAGCAAACACCCTCAAGGAAGATGATGTGTAATACAAGGATGACGTCACATCGTCTATTGTGACAGTAATAACACAATCGACAATGGTAAAAAAACTAATGGCAGGGTCGGAGCTTTATCTGATTAATCTTAAAACTAATTAATTAGCTTTGATTAAGTAGAATATTTAGAGGTGTGGGAGACCAAAATGGCATCCGCTTGAGATTGTTAAAGCAAAATTTCAAAGCAAAACAGAACAAAAAAAAGGTCAGATTCTGGGGACGAGGGATCTTCGAAATTCATTTTGTAATTTAAAATGAAAATGTGAAAAAGAGGAAGCTTATTTCTTGCTTACTACCGGGAGAAAGGGAGGGGGGGGGGGGGTTAAAATGAGCCAAAAATAATGCTTATTTAATTTGTGGGCGACCCCTTTTCTGATTAAAAGTTTTGATGTATCAGCTTCCAGCGGCTCCAAACGGTTTCTGTTGCACTTACACACGGTCATTAAAACAGTCTTGAAGCACCTGTCTCTATTACATGGAGGATATATTTTTAGGTTGTGTTTTGCGCAAATTTTACCAAAATAAGAGCCGACAAACCCCTACCGGATTGATTAAAAATATTATTAAATTATAAATTAATAATAAAAAGTTCATGTAAAAAAAAAAAAAAAAAAAAAAAGGTGTGATTTCGAAATAAATAAATAAATAAATAAATAAATAAAGCTTAATTGGGCCTATTTGTCACTGTAATGATTCAACAGTATTTTTTTGAAACTCAACAATAAAAATTACTCATTCGGTTTTTTCAAAACCAAGTACTCTCCTCAATTTAGCAGAAAGACCGCACGATAAAAAAAAAAAAAAAAAAAAAAAAAATGACGCGTGCCGTATAAATTAAATTTAAAAAATACAAAAAAAAATTATTCCGCAACATTCAACCTCACGTTTAAAAAATCGGAACCCGATATCTTTAAAATCAGAAATGGATTTTCTTCCCAGGGAGAATGAGCCAAAAAAGTACCAATCCGTAGGTTCTGTATATACATGACACTTCCTATAGATGACAATCACGATAGCCAAATGAGACAAATAAAAAAAAAAAAAACTTGAAGTCAAAACGGTGTCATTGTATTTTTTTATTATTAATCCCGAAGTTTTCGTCATTGTACGTATAACACTCGTGTATTTTTTTTTCTTGTATTCAAATGACACTTTATACGGTTTTTTTTACGTAATTTAAAATGACGGATCCTATCTTTTAATGAACGCCTTTTGTCTTTTTATTTCACCTCCAAAAAAAAAAAAAAAAAAAGATTATAATTGTAACACGAAAAAAATAAATAAAAAATAGAATAACAAATATTCTTTAATAAGAAAAAAAAAATTTGTCAAGCTTGCGAGAACAATGTCAATAAAAAAATATTATTACGAACGGATTCATATTAAGAACACTTTCATTAAAAAAAAAAAAAAAAAAAAAAAAAATCAGTGACGGAAGAGAGTCGGCCACTCGAGTTTTATTCTTTTCAAATGTAATTTCTCATAGATATTTAGTATCGTGTAAAATGTCACAGCCTCTCACTTCTTTTTTTTTTTTTTAACGGCTTGGTCATCGGGACCTCCTGCATAATTAGCAACGGTTAAAAAATAAAAAATAAAAAGTACAGTGGTGGTATAGACTTGTTTTGAGGAGGCTGATTCTACGAATTATCTCTTGTATTTTTCGTCCTTCGTAATGGTCACTACGAAGAATCATTCTCATTCTTGAACTTGCTTGCATAAGAAGAAGATGCAAAGGCGCATAAGCGTGGTATCGTCTATTTGCCTTTAGGAGGAAACGGTGGCCTAAATCCGAGGAGTTTGCTTGATTACTTAGCCCAGCGGTCTTCTGGCTAAAAAGACTACATTCTCTCGACCTTGATAGTAGGGTGTTCCAAAAAAAAGTGAATTTTCGAATTCAAATTTGGTCATCCCCGGAATTTTTTCCTTTTCGGTGTATCTATACGCCCTGAATTTTTTCTGATTTTTAAAATTGCTGGAAAGAGTGCCGCCGTGAGATTGTGATCGCCTCCGATTTGTGATCTTTTTTTTTCGTCGAAAAACAGTCTATTCTGTTCGGAAATTTTGGACAGAAAACGAATCTGAAGTATTTCTGAATCTGCATTTGCTACGGTTTTTGGTTCAGTGTCCGAAAATAAGCGTTAAACTACGAACTTATTATGTTTTTTCACTTAACGCGTTTTTTTTTTTGCGCTATATTTTGGTTTTCAGCTCGAAAATTGGAGGAAAAATAAGTAAACGGACTTCGGATTCGTGATCTACGCGAAATTTCCGATAAAAATAGACTATTTTTCGACGAAAAAAAAAAATTCGGCTGTTTTGTTCTTATGGAAATTTCCCGACCTTTATAAGCTCCCGGCGGTACTCTTTCCCGCCATTTTCAAAATTTGAAAAAGGCGGTACTCTTTCCCGCCATTTTCAAAATTTGAAAAAATCCAGCGGGCGTAGTTGCATTAAAAGGAAAAAATTCTAGTGGTGACCAAATTTGAATTTGACAATTCGCTTTTTTTTGGAACATCCTACTTAACAGTCACTTTAAAAAGTACGAATTTGTAGGGACCCGAATTTGTAGATGAAAGACAATTACTACCGGCTGCTATTTTTTAAGTTCTTCTTGCAAGGGCAGGTCATAAAGACAAGGGCAAGAGCTACCCCCTTAAACTGCCCCACTTAAATACGCAGATTTTAGCTCCTACGATTGCGCAGCAGTGGTTCCAGACGCAATGACGGTTGCCACTGTTCCACGGTCGTATAGACAGGTTCGGAAACTTCCTATGCCGATTATGTCCCGCTTATCTAGGCCAAAATTAGTTATAAAATTGACCACTGGCGGCGCTGCGATCTAGAGAGCAGCAACATGTCTAATGTTTACGTTGGGACTCCCACTGGGACTCTCGTTTCGAACAACAAGAAAAAGTAGCCGCCATCGTTGTTTACATTACCAACGACCAATCAAAAAGCGTCTCTCTAACAAGTAGCGCTCACGGTGGTAGAAAGGAAGAACTAATTTATGCGTAGTTAAGCGAGACATGGTCTCCAATGTATAAGGGATAGGAGTTTCCGGACCTATCTATACGACCGTGCACTGTTTCAATGTATCCTGACGATTGAAATCACGTGATCAGAACAACCAATCAGAGCCGTCCGTCTGTAGCCAGCATTGACGGTGGTGAAATTGATAAACTAAAATTGGCGTGCTTATGTCAAGCCCTACCAATGCTATATATAGCAGTGTCCGACAATTAGAAAGTCTGCCATATTGGTGGAGACCAGATATTTTTTAGGTTGGCTTTTCGCAAAACTCCCTTCTGTCCTTCAGTCCATTCTAATGAAAATACTAATTAGTAGATTTTCATTAAAATTTAGCTTTTGAATGAACTATACTGAACATTTAGCGGTTTTTTTCAAAACCAAAATTATGGATTGTCAAATTAAATTCGGCCCCCCCCCCCGCTTATGGTATGGTGGGAATGTGGGAGGAGGGACTCCTCTTTTACTTCTGGATCCGGTCTACAATCGATTATGAATTTTCCGATCAAAACCGTATTTATTTCCAAACATTTTGATTTTAATTTCTTCCTTCTTGTGCCCTGACAAGTAGTTATTTAATCGGAAAAATACTATGAAGCTAATTTTCGATATTATTAATCAAACGAATTTATGTCTGCGATAGATTATGCACAAGCAAAGCAAGGATTTAGGGCAGAAATTTGATGTACGATATTATACACGAAAATTGACATTTCGAGGTCTTTGGAATCAAAATATTTCAAAACCTAGACTCAAGGTGGTATCTTTGTCCTCTTTTGATTATAGACACAATGCCTTTAGTATTTTCTTCCGTTTTCCAGATTTTTTTTTGCTTTCTTTATTTAATTATCAGAATTATTATAAATTATCTTTTTCCATTTTACTTTTTTTTCGCCTGCGTCATAAAATTGCTTTTTTTTGTTTTGTTCTCCCCAAGGCGCTACCAATGCGGGAGAGCCTTTTATTTTTCCACACGGGTTTTCTGCGGAAATGCCCTCACCCATTACAATAATTAATGCCGACACTTATAAAAATTTTATTCTATAAATAAAATATATTACCTAGTTAAAATAATTATTTCAAAAAGTGTTGCAGAAGAGGCTTCGGAATCTGGTTTTACATGCGGTTAAAAGAGCCTGAATCGAGCCTGATTCAAGCCTAATCAAGTATTGAATTTCACTGAATCAACAAAAAAAAAAAAAAAAAAAAAAAAAAAAAAACTCGATAATAAAGAAACGAGATTTGCTCCTCATTTTTATTCTTAGACATTTCTCAAGGTCAATTGGACCAGGCCTGACCCGGAAATTCAAGTGCCATCATTTCGGACTAACGACGAATTTTAATAAAACCGCCAACTTTTTTTTTTTTTTTCTTCGCCGCGTTTTTCCAACACGAAAATAAGATTCTAAATTTCAGCTTCTTTTATTAAATCTTCTTATTTTTTTTTTCTTCTTAAATTAATACAAGTCAGCTCTGCCATCTTGAATAATTCCCGCCGGTTTTCCTTGACATAAATGATAAAGTCCATTATTCGCTTCTCGCTGTTCTTGTTAATCTCTCATGGAAAAGAAAACGACTAAATAAAGAATTAAGCAGAAAAAATAAAAAAATTACAAATACGAAGTGACATTATAAAAAAAAAATAATCTTAGAATTTATAAGGTGGCCATATACTAATACTTTTTTTTAATGCGGTTTCCGGTATTGTGAATCTTTATTTTTATTTTTTTCCCGCGAGAAAGGGTTATTAACGACGATTAATCGAGATTAGAATCTTTAATTTTTGTGTTTCTTTTCAACTTAATGACTTATAGGGACCCGCGTAAATACGATCAATTAAATGATTATTAAAATCTTCTCTTTATTTTTTTTTCTTCTTCTTCCAAACTTTTGGAAGAAAAAAAAAACGGATTTTTAATGAGGTGATCTTGTATTTAATTTTTCACTTCACTGATTTTTTTCGGAACCTTTGATTTTTTTTTTAAATAAAAAAAATTATCGTATTGTGTCTAAGGTACAAAGGTCGCAGTCGCACATTCGGACTCTACGATGATAATAATTATTTATCAGAAAAAGAAACAAGCTGTTTATTTTGTTTTATTCGGGACTTCGAATTTTTTTAAATTTTATTTATGACAGTAGGAAGCTCGCGTATGCATGACACACACCTTGATTTTTCGCTTGCATCGTGCTGGTAGATTTATTTATTTCGATTTTTTGATTATTTTCGATGCGACGATTTTTTTTTTACCCGTTTATTTTTTTTTGTTAGAGAAAGATGGGTGCCACACCCTGGTTTTTAAAATTTATTAATTCGAAAACTTACGTGCTGTCGAGGCAGGGGGAAAGAAAAAAATTAATGATTTAAAAGTAGTAATTTTAATTGCGGATGATTTGAATAAAAATAATAAATGATATCATAATGTTTTCAGGCCGCATATTGTATGCTGGGATATGACCGTGTAACGTGATATAATTATGCGCTCAAGGAAGTCCTCCTGACTTTCGGTTATTTAAAATAATAGTTTTTTACTATTATTTCGTAGACTATTAAAACTCTTTAAAATTACATTGGAATAATTTGTTGAAAGTAAATCGAGTGCCTAATAAGAAATTGCTCAAAAAAACTTTTTTTTTTACTCGTTTGATTTTTTAGTGTATTTTTGGTACAAGTTTTGACTTGGAAATACGAACCAGGAAAACAAAATCAAAATTTTTGAACCACAATTTTTTTTTTTTTTTTTTTTGAAGGAATTTTTTCGCTGCTCATATATTTCAGACGAAGTTGAAACTTGCACTGAAAATTCCGGGATATATCAGAGGACTTCATTAGATGCTTGGGATTTTTTTTTTACCTTAAATCGAGTATTAATTAAAACAAAAACTGACTTCAGAAAAATTTATGCATGAGATTGGATTTTGGGATCGATTGCGAAACAACTGAGGGTTTAAATTAACGAATTTTGAAATTAACTGTGATTACGTGTGATTCGATCACTATACCTCGAAATGAGGTACGGCTGCGGGAAAATGCTGATATCTCCTGACAAAATAGCAAAAGATGGTATTTAAAGGAGCCATTCCATATATGTAACGGACGTGACATTTGTAAACTTTAAAATGGAAAAAAAAAAGAATGAAAGAAAAAAAAAAAGTTTTTTTTTTTAAATTCTCTGCATTAGTACTATTAATGTTTAAGAAAGAAGGCCTTTTAATAAGTAAACAGCCATAAGAGTCCATGTTAAAAATTCTATTTTTACAATGCTTACAACTTCCTTCTGAGGGTGTCAAAAAATCTGAAATAATGCTGCTTCTCCATTATGTATGGCTCAAGATTAATTTTCTAGAATTAATTTTCAAAATTTCCGGAAGTACAGTGCTTTAGTTATTCTATGAATTTTCGACCATGGATTAAGAATACAAAAAATGCAATGTAGTAAAAATGGCCGACTCCATTTTTAAATCTTGGGTTAGAAATCCATAGAATAACAAAAGCACAGTACTTCCGGAAATTTTGAAAATTAATTCTAGAAAATTAATTTTAAGCCATAATGGAGAAGCGGCATAATTCATAGAGGTACACTTTCCTTAATAGTCCTTTTTTTCTAAAGTTTAACTAAATTCTCTGCATGCGCCAAACCTTGAACTCCCACCTTGAAAAATTTTTAATCAAAAAAATTAAAGAAAATTAAAAGAGTGTCGAACGACATTAACTTTCGATTCTATTGCTTTTCTCTTGAATTTTTTTTTTTAAACAAAATGTTGACGTAAGCAAAGGAAAAAAAAAACCCTTCCCCTCAGTCGGCAGCTGTCTGAATTTTGATGCCTAGTTTTCCAGCTGAAGTATTACTCGAATGCCCTCCAAGTGGAAAAATTTTACTAGCCAAAATTTTACAGAGTGAAATCAGAAAAATTTACAGGGTTCGGCCGAAGACGGATTTAGTATTTTTTTAAAAGGGGGGGGGATGTAGGGCGCGAAAGCCTAAAAATTTAATGTAAAATTTAATATAAAGTCGTTTTAGGTTCTAGAAAAGGGAAGTATTTTTTTGCCGCCCTTCTCCCTCCCGGACGAGCCCTTGAGCTGAGCACCAGTTAGATTTCCGCAACCTTGCAGGCCTAAGCGTTGTACCATAAAATAATTACTTTCGAGTTTTTGAAAAACAGTTTTAAAATCACTTTGGAAAATTCTTTTAACTTTTTCTTGCAAATTTTCTTTATAAATTCACTTTTAAATTATTTTAAATTTAGCGCTAATGTTAAACGTTTTAAAAAAAAAACCATTTTTGCTTACTACAGGGAGAAGGGGGTGGGGGTTCAAAATCGGCCCAAAAATAGCGTTTAACGTTTGGACGATCCCTTTCTAGAATATTTTTCTAGAATATTTTTCAACATCAATTGATGTGAAAAAAAAAGTTGCCATTACCGAACGTATAATAATACAAATAGAGACATTTCACTAAATCATGTACAACTCGTAAAACCTACAAACTTGCCTCAGTAAAAGATATGACATAATTAACAAATAAACACTTCCCACTGTAATTAAAACACAAGTCAGCCAAAAAAATCAAACCCTTAAAAAAAGAAATAATAAAAAAATTATAAAGCGTTGTAACGTTCCGACATAATAACATGGATCCTATAATAACACGCGAAATGGTTATTGTTCAATAAAAATTAACATAATAATGAAAAAATTTCAATATAAATATAAAATCGATCAATCAAAGGGAAAAAAGTACATAAATAAAAAAAAAAAAAAAAAAAAGTTTAAAAATAAATGAAATTCCATGGATTATAATGAGTAGAAACCCGTTAGCAATCCAAGTGGCTGGACAGGTTCGAAACAGCAAATAATTCATACCTGTAATGTGTGTGGATGTTTTTTTTTTTTTTTCTTCCAAGTCTTTGACCGTACAAAATTTTTACCTTCAGGAAGATACTGATTAGTCCCATTTTTATAAGAAAAATTAAAATAATGGGTATTTCAGAAGGATCGGCAAGGGATAGGTATTTTTATAGAAAAAACGCTTCCGGTATTCGAAAAATGGTCACGCAATGTCGATAGTGTTTTGATTTCTGTACACAATTTTTTTTTTAAAATAATAATCAAAAAATATTTTTTTTTTTTTTTTTGTGAAAAAGAAAGAAATATTTGCGATTTGTTTTCACGCTTCCGGCTTTTAACAGTCGGGCATGTTTTCACGAATAAACAACTGAAAAGAAAAAGAAAAAGAAAAACGTGTAATCAAGAGACCACCTGTTAAAAAAAATTAAAAGAAGAGAATGGATGAAAAAAAAAAAAAAAATAAAGAGCATGTCCAAAAAACTGAGCTATGAATAAAGGAAAACTAATGAATAATTACAAATAATTAGGGAATAATCAATAGAATTATATACCTGGATGTTAATAATTTCCCATAATTAAATTCCAAGGTCAAATCTCTTAACCCCTCGGGGTAAAATAAAAAAAAACAATACCTTAAAAAAGAAAAAAAAAAAAAACAAAACTAGAAATATCTATGGGGAATCTTAGAGGCTGTGAACTCGAGATATGACCTCTAGGGCTTCGAAACCTGAACTGAACCTGATCAGCGTTAACAACTGGACTAACCACTTGCTCACTCCTTCAGTGACGTCAGTTTTTACACTTGTCGGAGCATCTACCCTTCTCCAGTTTTTTTTTTTTTCGGTTCGTTTTTCGGAGAAAGTGATTTGTAAGAGAAAAAAACATCCGGTTGGTTAATTATGATTGATGCATCATTGTTTTTTTTTTTTGTGGTAAATTTAAAAAGATGCCGTAATTTTTTTAAAAAAAGGGATACCGTTTTAGCCGCTGTTTGATTTGGGTGACGGATCCAACTTTTTCGAAAATGTCAGAAAAATGGAGAATTAGGAGATCCAAGAAGATCAGAGAATTGGCAAATTAGAATTGAAAGAACGGAAAATAATTTTTGGTCAATTTTGAAAGACGTTGGTGCGGCAGGACCAAATTCAAAGCTGGAAAACTAAGGAAAACGGTGAAATTGTCAAAACTTGAGGAAAAGGAGGGTAGATAACTCGGGTTTTTGCCCCCCCCCCTTCTGCTCATGTTGTGTGACGTATAACTTTCCGGATACAAAAGTACCGGTATATGGTCTTCATTCTGTAAAAGTTTCAACCCTGTGCGTGCATGCGCCACCTTCAAAATTACCGTTTTTGTCTTGGCATCGGTGTGATAGAATTACAAAAATTATGTGATCTAATTACACCTTGTGATAGAATCACTCGAATCGTGTAATAGAATTATCCCCCGGGGGCCCAGAAACTAAAAAAACAAAGTCCCCGGAAACTAAAATTAACAAAATTAATTTTGGATTTTATTGCATTTTTAACGGGATATGGATCTTTTTATAAGCAAATCACGATTAAAAGTTCGTGAACTTAATAAGCTAAACATAGGAAATCAGTTGAAAAGTTAAATCGAAGTGGCGAAAGATGGAATTGAACCATCGACCTTTCGTTTTCATGACGACTGCTCTACCACTAAGCTACTTCGACAATCGATTCAACTATCAACTGATATGGTACTTGAATGGAAAAGCACGCAGTATATGGAATTAAGATGATAACAGAGGAATTTTTTAAAATCAAAAATCAAAAATCAAAAATTCAAAAATCAAAAAATCAAAAATTTAAATAAAATTGGGTTATATTCGCAGTTTTCCTTTGCTATGGAGGGTAGGGAGGGCGGGGGAAACTATTTGATATTTCATGATAGCCTAGATTTACGGCCGACTGAAATGGATAAGTAAAAAATTCCTCTGTTACATCTTAATTCCATATACTGCGTGCTTTTCCATTCAAGTACCATATCAGTTGATAGTTGAATCGATTGTCGAAGTAGCTTAGTGGTAGAGCAGTCGTCATGAAAACGAAAGGTCGATGGTTCAATTCCATCTTTCGCCACTTCGATTTAACTTTTCAACTGATTTCCTATGTTTAGCTTATTAAGTTCACGAACTTTTAATCGTGATTTGCTTATAAAAAGATCCATATCCCGTTAAAAATGCAATAAAAATTAATTTTGTAAATTTTTTATTAAAGAAAATTTCCAGAACATGTTCGGTGAAGTGTTATTGAAAATTTTTTTCAATCGGTTCACGCAACGTATTTGGTATTGAATTCTCGAGCTAAATAAAACATAAAACCCCCTGTCTTAAAGCAGTTTTTAAGGGTGCAAATTCACTATGAAATGTTGGACCAACATGTTGGTACCACAAGTTGGACCAACATGTTGGTACCACAAGTTGGACAAACATGTTGGTACAAAATGTTTGGCAAACGAACGAATCGACTATTGCAGAATTTACTTCTACGCCGAAATTAGTGTGGAATGTTGGTCCAACAAGTTGGTACAACATGTTTGTCCAACTTGTGGTACCAACATGTTGTACCAACTTGTTGTACCACCTTGTTGGACCAACATGTTGGACAAACGAACGAATCGACTGTTGGGGTGCAAATTCACTATGGAATGTTGGACCAACATGTTGGTACAACAAGGGAATGTCAAAGGAAATGTTGGACCAACATTCCACACTAATTTCGACTTAGGAGTAAATTCTGCAATAGTCGATTTGTTCGTTTGTCAAACATGTTGGTCCAACATTCCATAGTGAATTTGCACCCTTGCAGAATTGTTGGTCCAACAAGTACGTACAACATGTTGGTCCAACATGTTGATACCACAAGTTGGACAAACATGTTGTACCAACATTCCACACTAATTTATGCGTAGAAGTAAATTCTGCAATAGCCGATTCGTTCGTTTGTCAAAAGTGTTGGTACAACAAGTTAGTACAACAAGTTGGTACAACATGTTTGTCCAACTTGTGGTACCAACATGTTGGTCCAACATTTCATAGTGAATTCGCACCCTTAGGAAAATTAAAAAAATTAATAAAACATGTTTTGTAAAACTGTTGAAAATAATTTGAAAACTACAGTCAAAAAATTAAAAAAAAAATAATAATAATAATAATTAAGTAAATGAAAAATGAAATTTACGGAAAATCGGGCCAAACTTGAAATTAGAGGAAAATCGAAAAATAGAAAAATTGTAGATTGAAAAATACCCAAAGCTTTGGAAAAGCCGCAGATTCAAGTTTGAATCAATTTTAAGACGTTTCAATTTTCCTATAATTTTTCAGTTGTTTCCCTTATTTTTTATTAATTTTTTTTTTTTTTTTAAAGTGTCGGTTTGCTATCGAAGAGACGCGCGTTTGGAAATGTTATTCAAAAAACTTTTTCGGTTGCATATGAGCCAATATTGGTTAATGGCGTTAAAACCAGCTAAAATAAAAAAAAAAAAAAAAAAAAAAAAAAAAAAAAAAAAAAAAAAATGGAAAAATGATTTGAAGTGCATCCCGTAACTAGTCTTTTGAAAAGCAATCCGACAACTTAGACCATTTTCCCAATTTATAAATTTATTAATAAATACAAAGAAAAAAAATTCCCAACAGTATTTATCCTTTAATTTTATTCAGCTTTTTATCTTCTTCTTCTTTTATTTATTTATTTTTTTTTTTTTTACCATTTTTTTTTTATTTTTCCGAAGTCTATGTTTAATTCTTCTGAATTTTCTGCCACTTTTCCTTAATCTTTCATTTTCCGATTTTCTTGAAAAAAATTGAATGCAATTTTATCAAAATTTAAACATTTTGCTGAAGAATTGAGAAAGCAGTACTTGATACTCTAAAAAGTGGTTAAAACAAACTTTTAGCAAACAACATTAAGCTTTATTAGAAAGGGAGCCTTCAAATTCTTCCCCCAAATTGTGCTTTTGGTAGGAGAGCACATACATTACATGAAAATAAATGGAAAACAGAATGGAGGCAAGAAAATTTGATTTTTGAAAAAGACAAACACATTTAAGGCATTTTTTTTTTTTTTTTTTTTTTTTTTTTTTTTTTTTGAAGATGGCTTTACTGTTATTTTTCCAGAATTTGACCTTGGCCTTTTTATTCATTTTTCAGAATTTTGAAATATGTGAAGACTCCCTAAACGCTCGTCTAGCGGAATAGATTTGTCTTCTCCATTAGTGGGCTTTTCCGTCGAAAATTTCTACTTTCCCCCCGGAATGTTCTGGTCCTTCCTTTTTTTTTTCCTTTCCGAATTACAGTTTTTTTGAAAATATATGAAATTTTAAACTGCTGCATTGACCCAAACAATTTAATTTAATTTTTTTTTTTTTTTTGCCCCACTTTACTACAAAAACAAGATTCAAGGCTTAAAACACAATCAAGGCAAATAAAAAAAAAAACTAATAATGAGAAGTCAGAGAAGTGACATTTTTTTTTTTTTTTTTTTTTTATATTTGTAAAGTGCAAAACTGCATTTTGAAATAGAGCCACTAAAGATCTAAAAATAAAAATCACCTTGATATTGCAATAGCTTTTAAAAGATAAGAAGTTGACAGAACAATATCATAAAGCAAAAAAAAAAAAATTTCTTTTATTCTTGTTATTGAATTGAACAAAATGAAAAACCATTTAATCAAAGATTTTCCGCCGCTTTTAATCGAAACGGTAGTCAATTATTTTTTTTAAAGAACAAAGATTCTTAAATCAAACTACCGAGGTCACGAACACATTGTTATGTTAAATATAAATGGAGACTCTCTTGGATATTAATTAGCATGAAATCAAACGATGGACGAGTTTTTTTTTTTTTTATTTTTCCGAAGTCTATGTTTAATTCTTCTGAATTTTCTGCCACTTTTCCTTAATCTTCATTTTCCGATTTTCTTGAAAAAAATTGAATGCAATTTTATCAAAATTTAAACATTTTGCTGGAGAATTGAGAAAGCAGTACTTGATGCTCTAAAAAGTGGTTAAAACAAACTTTTAGCAAACAACATTAAGCTTTATTAGAAAGGGAGCCTTCAAATTCTTCCCCCAAATTGTGCTTTTGGTAGGAGAGCACACACATTACATGAAAATAAATGGAAAACAGAATGGAGGCAAGAAAATTTGATTTTTGAAAAAGACAAACACATTTAAGGCTTTTTTTTTTTTTTTTTTTTTTTTTTTTTGAAGATGGCTTTACTGTTATTTTTCCAGAATTTGACCTTGGCCTTTTTATTCATTTTTCAGAATTTTAAAATATGTGAAGACTCCCTAAACGCTCGTCTAGCGGAATAGATTTGTCTTCTCCATTAGTGGGCTTTTCCGTCGAAAATTTCTACCTTCCCCCCGGAATGTTCTGGTCCTTCCTTTTTTTTTTCTTTTCCGAATTCCAGTTTTTTTGAAAATATATGAAGTTTTAAACTGCTGCATTGACCCAAACAATTTAATTTTTTTTCTTTTTTTTTTTTGCCCCACTTTACTACAAAATCAAGATTCAAGGCTTAAAACACAATCAAGGCAAATAAAAAAAAAACTAATAATGAGAAGTCAGAGAAGTGACATTTTTTTTTTTTTTTATATTTGTAAAGTGCAAAACTGCATTTTGAAATAGAGCCACTAAAGATCTAAAAATAAAAATCACCTTGATATTGCAATAGCTTTTAAAAGATAAGAAGTTGACAGAACAATATCATAAAGCAAAAAAAAAAAAATTTCTTTTATTCTTGTTATTGAATTGAACAAAATGAAAAACCATTTAATCAAAGATTTTCCGCCGCTTTTAATCGAAACGGTAGTCAATTATTTTTTTTAAAGAACAAAGATTCTTAAATCAAACTACCGAGGTCACGAACACATTGTTATGTTAAATATAAATGGAGACTCTCTTGGATATTAATTAGCATGAAATCAAACGATGGACGAGTTTTTTTTTTTTCCTTCTTCTGAACTTTTTTTTTTCTCCCCGAACACAGTTACACTTCATTCATACAAGTAAATATCTTTCATTGTAATCGAATCTTTATGCAAATGATTTTTTTGATTATTTAATTTCCATTCATTGACGTTTTCGACTGATGAGAGACAACTCGTCAAAAAAATCGAAAAAGGAAAAAAAAAAAAAAAATATATGTAAGTCAGGAGATAATAGAAATGTTGCTCTGGTAAAGGTGGTAACAAGCCCATTCCAGTATTCCTCCGCCATCCATCGATGAATAATTATAAACGATTAACGACTTAATGATTTATTGTTTGGTTTGATAGTTGCGACAGGTTTTTTTTTTTTTTTAAGAAAAAAAAATCTGAAGGTGATTTATTTATTTTATTTTATTTTATTTTATTTTTATTTATTTTTTCGGCCCCGACAGCAGTGAATGTAGTAAGAGGGAAACGTACATCGAAATCAGTGTATTCAACTGGACCAATAATTGCAAAGTTTATGAATTGATTTAGTTGTATAAGCTTAACATGGATATAATTAACAGTAGTAATACCTTTAGGATATTTTTGATCTCACCATTCTCGAAGTAAAAAAAAAAAAAAAAAAAAACTTGTTTCATAAATTTGATATGTAGGTTGCATGCATTTCGTTTTTTATCGTATAAGTAATTCATTGTTTGTTTCGTTTTACCAGAAGATAATCTGTTTAGTGGACAACAAGAAGTTTGGGAATAATAATAAAAAAAAATGGAATTTGTTATCTTTATTAAGCGAAACTAACGATTCGAAAAAAAAAAAATCTAGGCAAAAGGTGTTATACAATTTTTTTTCACATATTAAAAATAAAGCTCGTGTAATAACATCCGTTAGTATGTTTTATTTTCTCGGCCAATAATAATCATTATTCAAAAAAGAAAAAAAATTGGATTTTCGAAAAGATTAGCCCGTCTTCATCCTCCGCTCAAGTTGCGGGGGCCAAGTCTTAAGAATTTTCAAAAATAGAAAAAGTTCTCCACTACCGCCCTGATTTTTAATACACAAGTTCCACAATGAAAAAAAAATTATATAAATTTTTTTGGGTTTTAAAAATGGTATACTAATCAATTTGATTATAAAATCCAGAAAGAAAACAACGAAACAAGTTTAAGATTTACCCGAACTTTGAACCTGATTCTTAATGTTTTTTTGTCACTTTTATGTTTTCATGAACTGATCATAATTTCTTCTTTCCGTTTCCGAAAATTACCCTTTCCCACAAGGTAAACATAAGAAAGTTTACTTTTTTCTCTCCGATGAATTAGCGAGATGTTGAAACAAATGGAATCGAGCATTTTTATACTTTTAAGAGGATGCGAGGTTTTTATTAATTATTCGAAACATGTGATTCTTAAGTTAATTTAGTGATTTAAAGATATCTTTTTTTTTCGAAAACCCGACGGATTTTCGGACTTATACAAGTCAAGTTATTTTAGCCCAGGGGTGATTCTTTTTTTTTTTTTTTTTTTTTTTTTTTTTTCACCGGTCGGCACCGTGCGTAGGGGGAGAATATTGAATTAAAGGTGTTGAGGTTTGAAAATGGATCCTTAAATAGACCACCGAAGAATCACTTAAGAAGAGTGCAATTAATTAATCATCCTCAGACGTCCGCATCAGCTGTGATCTTTTGACTCACTAATTGTTATTACAACTTGTAAATGAAGTTCCTTCATCTCCCTGGTCGTGGTTTCATACAGTTATGTGCCCCAAATTATTTTTACCTTTCGATTTAAAAAATGAATTTAAATGAATTACTCGCACACGAAACGTTACGTCACACTGGAATAATGGCTTTTTTAGTAAAATATTTTTTAAAAAATTATTTCGTTATTTCTTTTAGCTCTTTCGAGCAGTTTAAAATATTGCGCCATTTGCTTTGAGAGAAATAAATAAATAAATAAATAAATAAATAAATAAATAAATAAATAAATAAATAAATGAATAATCGTACTACTGACTGACTGACGATCAAGCTTTTAAGAGTAACCTTCAGCGAATACCGGAGGGAATGACTGTTTGGTACGATAGCCCATTCGCGGGGGAAA
The DNA here is from genome assembly GCA_037577465.1 of Liposcelis bostrychophila. Lineage (NCBI taxonomy): Eukaryota > Metazoa > Arthropoda > Insecta > Psocodea > Liposcelididae > Liposcelis > Liposcelis bostrychophila. Next base: position 19,471,221 of record CM075211.1, on the reverse strand, counting down.
AAATTAAAATTTTAATAGACAACAGACACATTTTGTACTGAACATATTTTTTAAATGAACCTAGCATATAAAAATAGTAAATGTGATTTTTGCTGTTATGCGATGTTTAATTAGCGAATAAAAAAGAATAAAAATTTTGGTTGTTTGAATTGGCGCCGAAACGACCATGACGTCACTGTTCACTATTTAGGTATGCTCCTAAGTGATATATCGGCGGCATGCCGCAGCATGCCCATTGGAGCAAGAAGAGTTTTCGTACGAACAAATCCGTGTTGATCTTTGACGACGAGCAGGTGCGCTCGTGGTTTCGTTTTTCAAATAACCGCGCGCTTAAAAGTGAACAATGACGTAACACCAATGAGAAACGTTTTGGAGTGAGGTCACGTGACAAAAAGTTTTTACGACTTTATAATGTTTTTTTCTTAATTTCTAAGAAAATTCCTTCAGTAATAATTGTCATTAGATGACCAGAAAACTTTGAACTTTCATTATTCACCATAATTAGCAATCATGTCTGTTGTCTATTGTCTATTGGAACTCCTTCGTCATCAACTCTGTACGAGTTTCAACTCGTTTCAACAATAGACGAACTTGAAAAACAGAATCAAAAGCAAAGCTTTTTGACCGCAAATTATTTTTAGGATAAAGGGAGTTAAATGGTAAAGGTAAAAAAAATTACAAAATTAAAAAAAAAAGCAAATCATTTGTTTGAAATTACTTCTCGGCCCTTCATATGTTTTCTAATTGCAAGTTTCAACTTGTCTTTAGACAAGTTCAAACTTGCAATTAGCATAGTTGATACTAGTTGAAACTAAACAAGTTGAAACTAGTTGAAACTAAAGACAAGTTGAAACTTGAAATCGCAAGTTAAAACAAGTTGTAACTGAGCGAGTTGAAACTAAACAAGTTGAAACTAGTTGAAACTAAACAAGTTGAAACTAATGACAAGTTGAAACAAGTTGAAACTAGTTAAAACTAAACAAATTGAAACTAGTTAAAACTAAACAAGTTGAAACTAGTTAAAACTAAATAAGTTGAAGCTAAAGACAAGTGGAAACTTGCAATTAGCATGTTAGCAGTTAGTCAATTAGCAAATTAGCATGCTAGCAATTAGCACACTGTAAACATTTTTGTGTATTTTTAACAGACTCGGTCCGCACATTCTGTATGTAGCTCTTTTTATGTTAATTTTGACACATGTTGCTTGGAAATATTAGTTATTGTGTTATTATTTACAAATAAAAATGTGTGGACCGTTTTTCAATTATAGATTGTGTTGAAATTACACAAAATTTTTTGCAGTGCAGTTAGACAAGTCAAAACTTGCAATTAACATAGTTCCAACCTTGCAAACATAGTTTTACTTGCATTTACCAAATTAAAACGATTTGGAACTCCAACTTTCAACTTATCTTTAGACAAGTTGAAACTCGCACATTCAGGATAGGCGAAAGCAGTTTCACAGATAGCTAAAATTTTGATTTTTTTCTCGAAGTTGAAAGCTAAAATGAGGCCTACTTTTGATTATCAGATGGAAAAGAGAAGGAGGATCAGTCGGGAAAACATATTATATGGAAATAGATAAAGCTACAGCTTTTTTTGATAAGCTCAAAAAAACACGAAGAAAGAAAGACAAATAGTTAACAATACAGGATGTCAACGCAGATAAGAAAGATAGAGTAAATTTCATCGGCTGAAAGTTAGGTCACCGTAGCAAAAGATTTTGTCACTAGGCCAAGGAAATTACATAACTATTTTTTTGATAAGCTCAAAAAAAAAAAAATTTCTTTTGGAAAACAGGAGTACAGCAGTCCTGTATTAGTATCAGAATCTCGCATTGGTACACTTAGCGACATGCTTGGACATGCTCTCGCTCAGTTCGAGAAAGTGAAAAACTGCAGAAGCCCGTCGTGGCACTAGAGTGCAGCGGCAAAAAAGTTTGTCTGTAATGATACCTCACAAGATTTCGACAGGCGCAGACTCGTCAAAAAAATTAGACGCTGTTTTTGGAAGTCTCTGCTCGGCAAACGATCGATTTCCGCGTTCTCTCCGGAAATAGCGTTGGTCATCAGTGATGATGACATCGTGAAGAAAATTTGTAGAGGCACCAAAGTTTTTTTAATGTCTTATTTTTAATAAGTATAAGCCGAGGAAAACTTTTTTAAAATCCATTTTCTATTTAACTCTTTAACTCTAACTCTCTTCTATTTAACTCTTTAACTCTTTCTATTTAACTCTTTAACTATTTAACTCTTTAACCGCCGCTAAAAATATATAAAATTTACTTATTTTCTATTTAACTCTTTAACTCTAACTCTCTTCTATTTAACTATTTAACTTTTTAACTCTTTAACCGCCGTTAAAAATATATAAAATTTACTTATTTTCTATTTAACTCTTTAACTCTAACTCTCTTCTATTTAACTATTTAACTTTTTAACTCTTTAACCGCCGTTAAAAATATATAAAATTTACTTATTTTGGGTACCAAAAGTTGATATCGATTTCTTATTATAGTATTTTTAGGTTCAATAATCAAAAGCCCGTTTCAACTAAACCAAATGATACGTACGGGAAAAAACAGGCATGATAGAGGTCTAATTAAATAATAAAAAAGAAGTAATAAAATTGATCAGGGTTTCCGAAGAAGTAGTGCCCGGTTAAAAACGAATCTGCCTCTCGTCTTACGTCATGCTTAAAATACAAACAACACGCTAGTGTCGCTTCAAGCGGCTTTAAAATTTTTTTAGCGGAACATGTCAGCTACGGTCCTGAATGTAAAACAAACATTTGCGCCAACTAACGATAAGAACAAACACGCGTATTTTTTAGCCAAACTACTGAAACAAAATAAACAAGAATGGACAATTTGGTGCGAATATTGACTACGAATTAAAAGGAATGAGCCGGTCTGGATTTGACTCAATCAAAATTTGAACTGAATTAGGGAAATAAAATCAACGGCCGTGAGCGCTCAATCTTGTGAGCAAAAAATTTGGAGTGTAGGTCTTCTTTCATTCATTAAAGAAAATTGAAAGTTATGCAATTGCAGTTACCGATGTAAAAAATCCCTTCTTTTTCATTCATTTCATTTTTCCAATTACCAAAAACGGAGATAAAAGGTTTTATGATTTCCAACCGAATTTTCTAATAAAGATGCTAAGTGATGAAAAACAGAGAGAAAAAACCGCAAACAATCGCTTATTGTTGTGGAATGAGCCCTAAGCTATGTCAAACACAGTGTGATTTGTTCCTGGATTTTCCAAGTCATGTCTAAACTCCACCTTTATAATTGATCCAGCGGCGCTCCGCGACCCACGAAGAAGCGCGTGTCGAAAGTATTGTTGCCTCAAACACCAACCGCATTCAATAATAAACCAACAAAAAAAATTGTATAGCTGTCTTATTTAACGTACTTTTTTTTTTAAATATTCTTTTTCTAATTTTTTTTTCCCTCCCGTCATGAAACAGACGCATCAGACAACGGAACTTTTTCCATATTTTTCGAGTCTTATCCAGAAATTGTAATTAGTTGCAAGAGAATTATATGACCCCTGAAATAAAATGGAAATAGAAGATTAACACAATTACCCTTTGAAATTGAGTGACTAATGCAATTTGCCACTCCAGTCACGGGGGCTGGAGTCTGGAAGACAACAATGCGAAATAAAGGGGAGAGGGGTGGGCGTCTGGGAAACAAAGGGTTAATAACAATCGGAATGTTTGACACGGAATTTCCCTCCCCCTCTTCTTCAATATTGGGAAGAAGTTACACTCCGGGAGTGCTGGTTCATTTAGGGGATGATTTATGATTCCAGCTGAGAACAAATTGAATCTCGAGTGGAAATCGTATATTTCACAAGCCGATGATTCCTTATTTAAAAAAGAAAAGAGAGAAAGAGATTTAAAAAAAAAACATCCGATAAGATGAAACTGACCGATGCGCGGTTAGGCTTTGGTGCCGAGGAGACCGGTTTGAGTTCGCACTCGTGAGACTTCGGACCAACTTCTTCTTGGTGGCAGAAGACGATCGTCAAGAGGTGAAGGTCGATTAACCTATAAGTTCAAAATTATTACCTCTTTCTACAATCCACTTCTTTTAGTTTATCTCTTATTGCTTTTTTTTATGCATATTTATTCGTTTCCTTTATTTTATTTTTTTTATTATTACGCTCGAACATTCGTATTTTTATACATTTTTTTAAAATATATTTTTTTTTATTTTTCAATTAATAATTCGATTAGCCTGTCGTAAATCTTTTTTTTTTACTTTTTTTACTTTTTGCGCCGCCTAAGGTTCGCGATCGGTTTTTCGCCTCATTATATCGGCATGTATAGAGAAGCAATAATTACAAGGATTTAAGTATATACCTTTAGTTCTAAACAACTGTTCACTAGATAGTACTATTAATTTCATTTTTTTTTAACTTCGGCACGCTTGTGTTCGGAGAATGCAATTATTTTAAAGTTACGGAATATACGGATTTTTATTATTTATAATTTTAATTATAATAATTACGAGTAGAATCCAAACAAAACAATTCTTTTCGGTAATTTTCATTTTATACTTTTCCATAAAATTTTTTAATCCGCTATGTAATTTTTTCATTGAATTTTTTACTTCCTAATTTAGCGTTTATCATATTTTTTTTGATTCGTTACTTAAGCGTAAAGAGAAATTACAGCACAGAGAAGTATGCAGGCCAAATATTTTAGGGAACGAACTAAATGATAGTTTACGATGCAAAGAATCCTAGGTCTAAGCATGTCCTTGCATTCCGGAACATGTCTAGACCCTAAGAGAAGTTCTGAAATAAGTGCTGAAGCAAGTAACCAAGTTTTAGCCGGTAACTAACAGCAAATAATTAAGTTACAATCTGTAACTAACGGCCAATAAGCAAGTTACAACCTGTATTTAACACTAATAAGCAAGTTACAACCTGTTGTAGCAGGAAATAATCAAGTTAAACTTGTAGTTAACAGCAAATAAGCAAGTTAAAACCTGTAGTTAACAGCAAATAATCAAGTTAAAACCTGTAGTTAACGGACAATAAGCAAGTTACTACCTGTAACTAACGGCTAATAAGAAGTTACAACCTGTAGTTAACAGCAAATAATCAAGTTAAAACCTGTAGTTAACAGCAAATAATCAAGCTACAACCTGTAGTTAACATCTAAACCAAGTTACAACCTTTAGTTAACAGCAAATAACCAAGTTACAACCTGCATTACCAACATTCGCTTGCAGAAGAAATATTTCCCGTTGAAGAAAGTGAAAGCACAAAGTCACAAGCTACGACAGGTTTATTACTTGTTCCGACTTGTCTTAAGTTAGCTTACTGTTGGTTCGATAATTTTTCGAATCACGTAAATCGTAAATTTACATCGGCCTTTTTTTTCCCCTAATTAATGAAATTTAATATGTTGCTGTCTCTCCATTACTCTCATGTGAAATGTATGCACAAGTTTTTCAAAAGACAAAAAAATTATTAGTCTTGGAATGTTAATATATTCGAAATATTAAACATTTCAGTAAATCACGAAATTCAGAAACACAAATTTGATAATTACTTCATCCCACTTTTTTTTTTTTTCGTGAAATTTTGGCAAATGAACTAAAACTTTAAATCATTATTGCAAAGGCATAATATCTTGTAATTGGTCTAAAATGCAGCTGCAGCGACCTTGTTTTCAAAAAAAATTCATCCACACAAACGCTTTTCCCCTCTTTTCTTCTCATAATTAAATTTATAAATTCGATGATTTATGTTTGCCAAACAGTTGTAAAAAATTAACCGACGTTTAAAAAAAAATCCTTGTTTTAACAAGTGACCCGAAGTAATATTTTAAGTAGATTCGCAAATTTGATATAATTTTTTTTTTTTTTTTTTTTGTTCTCTCCCCCTAAAATTATATAACGTTGCATTGTTAATCACGAAGAGGAAGAATGAAAAAAAAAATGGTTCAAAACGATAAATCGCAATCTTGCCGAAAAAAAAAAAGGATTTAAAAGTAATAAAAATATCAAACATCTTTATTAACTCTGTATAAATTACACATTTTTTTTTCGTTAAAAAAAGAAGTTTAGTTTTTTTAAATGCATCATAATAGCTGAAAACTTTGTGGTACGCATGGATGAATTTACAAGAGTGGAATCAGCGATAAAATCGCTACTCAACGGATTTCATAATGGGTACAAGATTACAAGTAACAAGTGGATTTCTGAACCCGACCAAAGAAGAAGAAAAAAAAAACAAGAGATCATGTTATCGTTTAGAGTAAATCAAACGCAATTTTTCTGTTTTTTGTCCATCTGTGCGCTCATTATTAACACCGATAAAAAAAATTACTTCTCACAAAAAATGTTTCACGAAAATCAAGAGTCCGGGAATGAAAATGTGACATTGTATGTGTAATGTTTTAGGTATATCCGTCGAAGACGTTTATTTTGCCAACGGAAAATGGGGCACGTATGGAAAATGTGTTTAAGTAGCAAAATTTTCCAGTATGATAATTAGGATGATCCGAACTCATACGACATCTCTAAGACATCTTTAAGAGGATGACGTCTTCAAGGTGGGGCATTATCGTCATTATCGTCTTAAGATGTCTTGAAGAGAATTGTCTTACTTGGGATGGATGTTAGGATGGGCCTTGTTTTACGAATTTTTAAATTTCGGCGAACGCACCCCCTAATTCTTTTATAGCAGTCGAAAGAAGATTCCCTGAATTTTTTCAGATTTTTTGAACGACGTTTAGCCACGTATCCCCTGAAACCTAAAAATTTGAAAATTCCATTGACGACCGAGAAATCAAAAATTTTATTTTTATGTAAAAATGATTGTTTCCTATTTGAATTTTTATGCAGATTATAAAAATGAAATTAGAATTTATTTATAACAATCAATTACTGGGCTAGAGGACGAAAATATAAAGAACTTTCCTAAAAATGTTTGCTATAGGATATTTTGCTAATTTTTTTTACTTATTTTGATCTCTACCATCAAAATCGTATGAGATGTATAACTTTTAACGGTATATTCGTGATCTGCATAAAAATCCGAATGGGAAACAATTATTTTCACATAAAAATAGAATTTTTGATTTTTCGATCTTTCCAGGAATTTTGAAATTTTTAGGTCCCCGGGGAGTCGGCTAAACGACGTCCAAAAAATCTAAAAAAATTCAGGGAATCTTCTTTTGGGTTACTATAAAAAAATTAGGGGGTGCTTTCATCCCCTAGAAAAAGTGAGTTATAAGTTTGGCCAATACGTTATAAAAACATATAACAAGATTATAAGTTTTATCATCTTGTTATAGGTTTTTATAACGTATTGGCCGGACTTATAACTCACTTTTTCTAGGGCGAAATTCAAAAATTCGTAAAATAAGTGCCACCCTAATGGATATATTCACGTAACTGTATTCCATAAGCAGCATCCCCCAAGCCCTTAAGGTATTAGTTCGTTTACAGCACCAACAGGTTAGCCGGGCGGTAAAAAATGATATCGATTTAAAAAAAAAAAAAAAAAAAATTGTTTTCAAAAATTTGGTTTTTTACAAATGAAAATGTGATCGGATCGCACCGAAACGGTCCCGTTACATTGTAAAAAATTTTGCACACAAAAAAAAAGTCTTTCATTTTTTTTTTCTTTTTCTTTTTCTTTTTCTTTCTTTCCTTTTTTTTTACATGTAAGACTAAGATGTCATTATTTTATAATATTAACAAAATTTTTTATTTTATTTTCAGGTAAGTTTCCATTAGTTTCACGTCAAGTGTCGACTGTTAGCTCGAAACCTTACGTTAATGGAGTGAGAGAGCGAGTAGTCTGAGCACGTTAGAACAAGATTGATCTTTTCTGAGTTGATGGCCCGAAGGTTATTCATCGGCACCTTAAAATCTAATTTTTTTAATAAAATACACTAGTTGCACTGTAAAAAATTTTGTGTAATTTTAACACAATTTATAATTGAAAAACGGTCCACGCATTTTTATTTGTAAATAATAACACAATAACAAATATTGCCCAATAACATGTGTCAAAATTAACATAAAAGGAGCTACATACAGAATATGTGGACCGAGTTTGTTAAAAAGTTTTTTACAGTGTATTTTTCAGAAGCAAAGATTCAATATTTAAAATGTATGAAAAGGCTTTATGGTTCCTAAATTTGATAATTTTTAACGTAGGGCTACGTTATTGGGCTCGGTTCTGGGGAAATCTGTCTGTCGAGGATCTGTGACCGCGATGTTCGCATCAAAAATTAATATATTAATATTTTAATAAATTGATAAGCACAATATACTGCTCCATTATTAAGCTTTAATGTACATTAGCCTCAAATTTGAAAAACGGCGCGATTTAGAGTTTAACCATATTTTTCTGACTGCCGACGTATAATATTTCAAACCTACATTTTTTGAAAAGTGCGACCGTTCTTATTTTTTTTAAAAAAATGAATTCTCCAAAGCAAAAGTTATTTGTTTATAAAAGATCGATGAATTTTCTTTCAAAAATTCCTGAACACCGTTAAAAACAAATAATCCTTGTTTATTAAAACTACAATTAAATAATTATTATTAGTGGCACTCCGAATTGCATATGTAAATAAAAACAAGATGGTTTCCTTTGTCAAAGGAATTAAAGAAGTCGTCTGCTAGTCGCACTTTCCGAAAATATTATTTTTGCCAAAAAAGTGCGACCTATTAAGGTTTATCAAATAGGAAGTCGAGTAAAAAATTCTTGATAGCATAAAAAAATAATGCAAGGTATTGACAATTGAATGGAGCATATTTCATAAAATAAGCCAATGTTTACATAAAATTAAATCAAATTGAAAATGAGGCAGTCTAACTTTCCGACGAATATGAATTTTTGCTTTTGTAAAATTATTTTTTTTTATTCAAAAATGGAAGACAAAAATACATTTCTTTGATCATAATAGGTTCTGAAAACATTAAAAAATCGTCCCTTGAAATCTTTTTTTTAAGTATGGGATTTTTATCAGTTTTTATTAAACCGGTCGCACTTTTCAGACGGTCGCACTTCCCTACCCTTACCTTACTTCTTGTAAATTTAATGAACTTTAATATTAATTTTACATTAATATTATTAATTAAATGTTATTAATTTAATTAATATTAATTTTTGCGCGTTTTTACTGAAAAAAATCGAATTTTTTGAATCAAAAAACTTGGTATTTTTGGTAAAAATGTTATTTTTTTTCTGGCACGAAAAAACCTTAAAATTTTTGATGAAAGAGGTCAAAAGTTGAAAAAATTTTAATTAATAATGATAATTTATTAAAAATATTAATTTTTGGTGCAAAAAGTGATTAAAATTTTAATATTAAAATAGTAGTTTAGGCTACATGTAGAAAAAGAGGGATTTAGAAAGTTTTTAAAGAGTAAAAATTTCCCTCTCAAATTTTACTTTTTTGAAATTTAACGAAAATAACGAAAAATTAACGAATATTAACTAAAATTTAGCGAAAATTTTTCTTGAATTAACCAAAATTAACGGAAAATTAACAGAAATTATCGAAAATTAACGGAAATTAACCAAAAATTAACGAATGTTGAAGAAACATTTATGGAAAATTAACGGTAATTAACGAAAATTGAAGAGTTACAATGTAGTTAGACCCCATAAACATACTCCTACGTAGGGATATGCCCCCATATCCCAGTATGATTTTTTTTTTTAAATGTTTTCGCAATAAAAAAATAAAGCGCCATCGCTTATTCTTTTTGTTTAAATAGTTCCCAATTTCACCGCTAGAGCGCTGTACTGGTCTCTCGGAAAGAAAACATTTTTTTTTAATTGCGAAAACAATTGAAAATTATGAAATATAAGAACAATTAAGTCTTGTTCATGCATTTAAATCATCGTTAAAATGTCTCCATACATTTCTGGACATCCTGTGGAAGTTCCGTTTCGTAGTAAGAAAAAAAAAACCGTCAATTCAATTTGCTATCTCAGTAGTGATGCGAATAATCTATAGCACGAAAAACAGATTTAGGAAAAACTCCTACTAATCAGAAAACAAAGCTTATTATTATGCATTTCCATCAGCCTTCTCGATCTCTCCTACTTGATAGCCGCCTTCTGATTTTTTCCCCCTTGGGGTAATGAATGAATTGATTCAAACCCTAAAAAATTTACCGGTATTCAAATCAGTGCAACATCCCATTATTCTTAATCAGTTAGTAATGAGTATTTTTTTTTTTTTTTTTTTTTTTCCAAAAAAAAAAAGAAAGAAAGAAAATAATTTTAAAAAAAACATCCGCCTTTTTCTATCACTTTATAAATAACATAATCCGCCGTGTAATCTTGATTTACTTTAAGTAATACGAAATTTAGGAGAGAGGGGAAAAAAATCATCGACGGAATCTGGCTTTCCATCTTTTTTGCTTCTTTTCTTATGGATTGACCGTTTTCTTTTAGCTATTTTTTCGGGTAATAAAATGACCGATCAAAAGTCATATTCCCGTGCACACACACACGTACCGGACGTACAGCACACCTTTTTACCAGGCAGTAAGAATAAAAAAAAAATATTAATGACTTTCCATAAAATACATAGAGTACGTGCGAGATAAAATGAACAATTTATAACAGAGAGATGGTTTCCTGGGAATAACATCACTCACATAGATAATGAAAGAATTGTTTGCACGTTCTATCACTAACTCGACAGACGGTCGTTTTTCAACAAGGTGTCGTGGATGGGTTTCAATAATATTTTTTTTTTTTTTTTGAAAATCATTTTAAACGAGAGGAGAAAATTAAAAATGGAAATTAGACGATTAACGCAGAAAAATGAGGAAGGAAAAAAAAAAGCGTTTTTCAAAAATGAGATGTTAAAAATTAAGGAAATCGAGGTAAAGCACTCGCCGTACAAACTTGAAATCAGTGTTTGCTAAGGGTGTGTAAGCTTACGAAATTGGCATTGGGGGAAATGTGTTGCCACATTTTTTTTTCGTATCTGGGGCATGTTCTCTATTGATTGCAGAGGTATTTTTTAATCGGTGGTGTTCACAAGAACTTTAGGTCGAAAAGTTCGAAAATTGGCTGGATTTTTGAATTTAAAGAGTATTAAATTTTGTTTAACTGACTTCGAGCTTAATGTCGGCTAAAGAAAATCTGTATGTTGTTGTATAAGCTTTCTGAAAATTTTTTATAATTTTTCAAGAAACCTCCAAAAATAAGCAATTTTTTTTTTTATTTAAGCAAAATTTGGAAAGTAACCACTCCCCACTTAAATTTTCTTAATGGTAAAATTTTAGTTGTCTACCACTCATAATTTTGCATAATAGGAAGTCACTGAGAATAGTAGATGGAGATAATTTTGCAATTTTGGTAGCTATGGCTCGATAGGGGGCTTCGCCCCAACCAGTCCCCCAACCCCCACAAGGAAGACTCTTTGATGCTGTTCGGAATTATAGGATTTTTCCAATACGAAAGCTCATCTGGGGTCCAGAGGTGGAGCTCTGAGGGGGTTACTTTTGTTCATTGTCATTCTTTGGTGATCCGTCATCATTTGCGTCTTGGTTGTTATGGTTGTCTTGGTCTTTGCGTTTATTTAAAAAATTTTAAATTTTATTTTAAAAAATTTTTACGTTTATTGTAAAAAATTTTGTGTATTTTTAACAAACTCGGTCTACACATTCCGTATGTAGCTCTTTTTATGTTAATTTTGACACATGTTGCTAAGGCAATATTTGTTATTGTGTTATTATATACAAATAAAAATGTGTGGACCGTTTTTCAATTATAAATTGTGTTAAAAGTACAAAAAATGTTTTACAGTGTACTGTGCATGTTTAAAGAAATCAGAAGTAATCGAATATGATTTACTGATAGTCAGCGATCATGGAGTGTAAACTATCTCCCTTATGAATTTCCCTTAAATTTTTTTCTGGCGGTAATTTGTTTTTAAAGTTAATTAAGTAAAAAAAATTATAAAAATTATTTTTCAAATATTTTTAAGTCGATTTATTGAAAAGTCTTCAAAATGTCTATGGTCTCATTAATGAAGCCTAAAGGTTCTAAATGAAAATCCTGCTTACAATTTTTGCGCCTCTTTGAGCCTAAATTTTGATTAAAAAATTTTTTTCTGGCCCACTGGGCTATGGGCTTTTCCATTAATGACATAAGCTAGACTTTGGCCAATTTAGACCTGCTCTCCTCCTTCGTAGGAGGAAAACCGCCAAAAGTTCTTGAAAAATTAAAATTTAGCTGTACAATTACGAAAAGATGTTCATTTCAGTTAACGATCGCTCGTCCTTGATGGCCGTTTTTTAAGGAAAAAAAATCATTGTTTTTTTCTTTGTAAACTTAACTTTGTGGATTGTTCGTAGCTGTTAGTCGTTTCTGTTTTGTGCGTATTGTTTGTTGATCTCATTATGTTTTTTTAATATGATTATCGTCGTCATTTATTGTTTTTTTTTTTTTTTCGTTCCAGGAGTTTGTTTACATGCTTTTTTTTTGTTTTTTGTTGGTTTCGTCAATTCTGGCCGTCATCGTAATTTTGTCATTGTCCTACAGGAAAACATGTGGATTTTTAAATGAAAATATTTTATTTAAAAAAAAATATCCCATTGTTTTCATTTAATTTAATTTAATTTTTTTTTTTTTTTTCAAAACCGTTTCATTATTTTTCAAAGGTTTTCAACTTTTCTCTCATTTCATGATTAAGTACAACGTTAAAATGATTTAATTTTTCATGCATTTGCCTTCCATTATCCATTCCCTTGTTATACCCCCTGCCGTTGAAGAACACATCATTTTTAAAAAAACTAGTTTAGAAAAGTAGAAGAATTAATCCCTCCGACGGGCATGCAATTTTTTTTTTTTTTTTTTCGCCATCATTATCATTAAATGTTTAAAAAACGATTCGCCAATGGTTTTTTTTTTCTTAATCGTTTTACATTTAAAATCACCGGTGTCTTTTTTTTTTTTTTTTTTTTTTTTTTCCTAAAATAAAAATAAAAATCAAACACAATTCACCGTTTCCACGGGATGCGGGCATGAGGCGTGTTTTTCATACAACCTTCCCGTACGTCCTTGCCCGGATTGATAATATTTTTTAACACCCAGTCACCGGTTCTATTCGTAGCAATAGCATTCCTTCGGGTGCCATTTCCTGCGACCGGAATCTTTATAATCAATAACCATAACACCTGGACTCTATAATTAAATTACGATCTATTAAATTCATTCTTACCGTTACGAATCAGGCGGGGAAAAAATTCAGAAAATATTACGACGCAATCGCGGCCGGGAAAAAAAATTGCCTTACTCAGCTGAATAATTTCTACACTAAAAAAAAAAAAAAAATTTTTTTGAAAAAAAAAAAAAATGTTTTTTTTTTTTTTTTTTTTTTTTTTATTGAGCGAAAAATTAGAAAATCCATCCATCCAATCGTAATAAACGGTCATTAGTCGGTATTTATGTGTAATCAATGCAGAAACAATGATTAAATCAAGTCCGAATTCAGGCTACCTACACATTGTTCCTACACGAAATCTAAATAAAAAGTAAAAGAAAAAAAAAGTCTTAACTATAATTTGTCGGAAGAGAATCGAATACGTAGGTGCGTGTCATTTTCCCTTGTTGTGAATTTTTTTTTATTAATTTTTTTAAGACCCCCCGCAATTTTTTTTATAGCTAGAGAGAATGGAGAAAAAAAATATAAATTAGAGCAGTTTTTGCCATTTTCGTAAGATGATTTCTTTTATGTCTGGAAGGAGATCAGATCGAAAAAAAAAGGTTATTTTTTTTGAAAGATTAATTTTAATCTGATGATTAATCATGGGTCGTTTTCGGGATATTTTAATCTTTGCACGGTCATTCATTCGAGTATTGTAAAATGATAATTGATTTTGATTCGTAAGGAAAACGAAAATGTCATCTTATGATACGGTTTTCATAAGCTGAACGTGGGACTTCTATTAGGCACTGAATCCTAAGATGAAATATGATTTCTAGTTCTGTCAATCAAGTCCATACAATCAACGTAACTTTTTATTTAAAACCCGACTTTACAAAATGGAGTCGCATTTTGCAAGTTGTACATTGTTTCAACGCTATGTTATGTCGTCTGCTTGTTTTTTATCCGGTTTCCTTAAAAAATTATTTAAGCAGAAGACGCAACTGAATGTTGCCAACCCTTGAAACAATGTAAAAAATATTTACAAAATGCAACTCCATTTTGTAAAATCGGTTTTTAAATAAGAATCTCAGCGAAAAATGTGACGTACTTTAAACGTCAAAAAGACATGGTCACATTCTGGAACGATTTTACAATTCCGCTTGTAAAAGTAAATGTCATCTTACGAAGCAGCTTGTCATAAGCTAAGCGTTATATTTCAGTTAGATAAAGAATCCTAGGATGAAATATGATTTTATGGGTCGAAATGACGTCAAAATCACGTCTTTAAATGATGTCTTGACCAATAATAAAATTTGTCTGTGGATGGCGTCAAGAAGACATCTTGTTGACGTATAAAAGAGATGACATTAGCATTTCGAAATCGAGGTGACGGCAATAAGACGTCACTCACGTTTTGACATTGAAAATCTCGTAAAAAAAGTTCCGAAAAATGGCCATGTTTGATGGACCAAAATTTGACGCGTCACTATGACGTCACCTGTTTTGTTGGGAAGATACGTTGCGTGGATCGACTTGGCTCAATTCTACTCGGAGGTACTTGACTCGTTAAGAAACGGTAAATGTCATCTTACGATGCAGCTTGCCTTAAGCTAACCATTATATTTCAGTTAGATGAAGAATCCTAAGATGAAATATGATTTTTAATATTTTCAATTTCATCTTACGACGCAGCTTGCCGTAAGCTAAACATTATATTTCAGTTAAATGAAGAATCCTAACATGAAATATGATTTTTAATAAATTCAATTTCATCTTACGATGCAGCTTGTCATAAGCTAAACATTAGATTTAAATGAGATAAAGAATCCTTAGATGAAATACGATTTTTAATAAATTCAATTTCATTTATTTACTTATTTATTTATTTATTTTTATGAATTAGCAGGCAACAATAACACCAGACCGCTAAGAAAACATTCCATTCGTTCATTTCGAAGAGTTCGTTATGAATTCCACTCTATTTTTTTTCCCCTCACTAAAGATGCACCTTCTCGCGCCTACAAAGAAGTAACAACGAAACCATGTAACAAAAGTTAAAGATAATAAAATGATATGTCGATGTCAGTGCTACGAGCATTATATTATTATAGTCCCACGATAGCTACCGACTATCCACGACTATTAAAAAGTTTGAACGTAAGATTCGTCTGGATTCGAATGTCCCTACATCCAAACTTGCTTCATTCCTCATAACCCCTCGGGGTACCTTCAATATAAGAAGGTGGGTTACATTTTTGATCGGATACATGGTTACGGTTTATTTCGAGGGTCAATAATGGGCAATAAATTGAACGATCACGTCTATCTCGTCAGCAAATTTGATCGTAACTTGTAGCATCATTATCCATCTACTGCGTTACTTCGTTTAACCTTTTATTTTATTTTTTTTTTTTTTATATTTTAATCACGCAGGGTTGAGGTCTTTTAACGGGAACCCGCAACCGGGCATTGTGATAAGAAAGAGGAATGAAGATGATCATCGTCGGCGGGAGGTTTTTTCGGAGCCAATTAAAATCGATGCGGGAAAAGAAACAAGGTAGGTGATAGATAATTTTTTTTTTTTATTCCTGAGAAGATAAACGTATCGGACGTCACAATTATAAATAGATATTCTGCATTATTTCACAAAAACAAGAAACATTTTTGAAAAATATGTGAAAAAGACTACTGTGATGCTGCCACGGATGAGCTGTTTTGGTCACTCCCACGCGTCAACGTTCGGATTCGGCTTATTAAAAAACCGAACCGTTTTGCGAATTTGTTGTAAGGGCGTGGAGTCATTTTACATCGCGGATTTATATCTTATTAAATTTAATGTCGGAATTAATTATAATAACGAAATTATGAAGAGAAGGAAAAAAAAAATCCGATTTTTAAGAAAAAAATAATTCTTATCACAGCTGTTTTTTTTTTTTTTCTTTTTTCTCATTTTTTGTGAAAAATCGCGAGATGTTTTCAAGAAATAAAACTTAAAGGTGTTGGATTTTGCACCGGTCGGTGAAATATTTATTAGTTTGGCGGTTACGATCGGTTTTTTAATTTCTCGAAGGTGATTAGCCAATTGAAATAGGCAGAGGTGTTTTGGACGAAAAAGCCGTGAGAAAAGGGGGGGGGGAGACGCGTGCTGTAGGGCTACCCTCCAGCAGAAATAATTATAGATAGAATATGATTTAAAAAGAAAATTGGATTTACGCTACTAGGGAGTTTTTGTTTGCGGGACACATTTATGGCCCCCCTCCCTTCCCCTTCAACACGAAAAGTCTGGGTTAGTAGTTAGCGTTTAAGTATTACGTAAGACCGAAAGGGGAGAGGGGGTACTCGAAATTCTTAAGATTTCTTACTTGGGGGAGGAGGAGAGTTTGGCAAATCTTACGTAAGAATTTCCATTATTACCTATTGTTCAGAATTTTTTTTTTAATTTCAAAAAATTAATTTGTTTTTAATCTTTTTTCTGAAGTAGAAAAATTGAACATTTTTTTCCAAAAAATTTAATCAAAAATTTTATTCAATTTAATAATTCAAAAAATTAATCAATTTTTTTTTTAAAAATAATTGTAATCATTTTTTTTCAAAAAATTTTAATCCATTCTTTTAAAAATTTTAATCAATTTTTTTCAAAAAATTTTAAAAAATGAAAATTTATTTTTTGATGAGATTTTGTGCCGATTGTATCCATCTTCAGGGATATGAGTATGAACTATAAATTTAGTTTTAAGAAAAATGTTACTCCAATTTAAAATAGGCGTTAAAAAAAGGGGGGGGGGTTCACAAAAATCTAACGTAATATAGTAGAAGGGATCAAAGAAATCTTACTAATTCTTAAGAAGGGAGGGAGGGGGTCCAAAAACCCGAATAAATGTCTTACATAATACTTGAACGTTCCCATACATCTATAATTACTGTACATTTTGTGAAAACAAGAAGCTGAATTTTCGGAGAAGAAAAAAAGGACCAAACTTTACACAGTAAAAAATTTTATGTCAAAATCAACATAAGTAGGTCCACATAGTTCTTATGTTGTTTTTGTTTATGTTTACCTTATGGGAAAAACAACAGAAAAAATTTATGTGGACCGCTTAGAACATATTTACATAATATTTTTTACTGCTAACTTTGTTATAATTCGAAATATTTGTGAAAGATGAGCTCTGAGCAGACCGAGCCTAAATATATACAAAAATGGATGCGGCCTCGAAACTGAAGCTTGAAAATGATTACTTAATTTTAAATAATTAACTAAAGCGAACAAGAGCTCATTTTTCATTGATAATAGAGCGGTACCATGAATTTTTCTCTTGTTAAAAACAAGGAAGAGAATGATAAAATACCTTTAAAAGAATTTATAAAATTTTTAGATTTTTTTTTTTTTTATTATTACTATTTTTTTAACCGAAACTTTTTTTAAAAATGCGGAAATGTTTCCCTCACTGCTTAAATCGATTTATTCCACTTTTTGACAAACCCTCGTTTGTCATTTTGAACTATCTTAGATTATAATGTCTTGGAAGAAGAAAAAAAAAAAAAAAAAAATCACCTGTTCTTCCTTTTCAAAAAATTCCCAACTTCCGTTCTTCTTTAATGCTATTAATTTTGTGCAAAAATACGTGATTTCTATTCATTTTTCATGTGTTTCCAACTTCTTTATTAAAATGTTTTACCTCGATTACAAAAAAAAAAAAAAAAAAAAAAAAAAAAAAAAACACATTCACCTATTTACATGTGAAGGATAATTGATTCTCTTAGATGAGTTCAAAGGATGCATGTTGTCTTATCAACTGCCAATTAAAAGAGAAAAAAATTAAAAGATGTCTTCGTTTCTTTAATTTTTTTCTTAAATGTCTATTAAAATTAGCGAATCAAGCTTCCGGATTTGTACAAATGCATTTTATTAACCGGTATCAATGAATTACGGGAAAAAAAATCGATTAGTAATACTTTAATTAAACGAATAATAGTCAGTTAATTAAACTTTCGTAAAAAATAATATAGGATGACAATAATGAAAATTTAATATAAAAATATTAAACACCTCTGTATGTTATTTAATTAATATCCGATTTGTAATTAGTAAAAAGCGAAATTGTATATTTTTCTCAATCGGTTTCGTGGGTTTTAATTAGACGCGAGTGTGTTATTCCTTTTCTTTTCGAATTAAAAAAACTGTTTTTTCTTCTTCGAAATGATAAATCGGAGGAAAAAAATGATTAAAATGTTTAAACCGACAAAAGACAGAATGATATAAATGCTTAATTTCTAATTTTTGTATCGTCACACTGATATTTTTTTTTTCATCCTTGTGTTAAAAAATTTATGAATGAAATGTAAAATTTATTAATAAAAAAAATCACTTTTTTTAAAGAAAAAAAAAAGGATCTAATGACGTGAAATTCAACAATCTGACCTACGCATTTATTTTAGATTAGTGAATCTCAAAAACGGTATGGAACAGGTGTCTCTTAATTCGGTTCATTCATAAAGCAACCATTCAGCAGTTCGTTTTTATTACATTTCAACTCTATTACAACTAATTTCCTTTAACTTGGGTTAAATTTTCCGAAATCGTGTGCCAAAGCGGAATTTCTCACTTTAAAGCAGATTCGAAAATTTCGTTTGTGATTCTCTGCCTTTTTTTTTTTTTGCAAAAAAATAATGTTTTAGAAACTGCAAGGGCAATAACAATAAAAACAATTATACGTTTGGCGATATATTGTCGTTTTTTAAAGAAAGTGGTTTCGGCCAAAGCTTAAAATCGATTATTTTTTTTCTTAAAAGAACTGGAATAATAAAATAATTAATTAATCAGACGAGAAGGATGCTGAAAAAAGAGAAAGTTAGTTAATCATTGTTTCACCGTTACATCTTTTTTTCTTCTTCGCCTTCTTACAACCTATCGGTTTATTATTTAATATCTGGTTATAATTTGTTATTTATCGGCGCCTAAATATTTATTTTCTTTTAATATTTTTGCGGACGTAGTAAGGAGAAATTATTAATCGACTTTGCTTTGGTTAGTTATTTCATATAAAATTTTTCATATGTGCCTGAACTGATTTTTCACTAAAGGTTCCCGTTCGTTGGCAATGCGTGCGTTTGAACCCGTGCAGAAAACCGCGTTAAACTTGAGCATTTGGCTGTGCGTATTATTAGGGTCCCTGTCACTGGGTAGCGGACATTTCGATTCCTTTTTGTGGAAACTCATCCAGTGACAGGGATTCTGAAGCTTAAGCAATTAAATACGAGAAAAATATTCGCAAGTTTAGCGCAGTTTTCTACTCGCGTGTATTGTCGACGAATGAAAACCTTTAAAAAAATCGAATTATATTCGATCGACAGAAATATTGTAATATGAATTTGGTTGGCACCAGTTCACTTGAATTGTTGCAATCAACGAGGTTTGAATCTGCATTATATTTACCAAATCTACATTATTATTAACCATTCTCTTGGTCCATGCCTTTTTTGGTTCAGAGAAACCGATTTTTTTTTTTAGCGTGATTTAGACGCAATTTACAGGAGAGAAAATTTTAGCAAACGGTTACTAATTTTTCGAAATAACGAGAGCAAGGACTTTAATTTTTGGGCGAAAATTTGGTTTTTTGATTTATGGCGGGAAATAAAAGTTTTTCAAATCCCCTTCGATAACCAAAATCTTGACTTATCGTCGAAGTTTCGTCGATATTTCTCTTCGTGTATTCCTAGGCTAATCAGTGATTAGTAATCACTATAATGGGTTCGGTTTTGTATGAAAATATTTTCAGCTGTAATCAATTAAAGGCCCTTAGTTACTAAGGCCCTAAGAAGTTACTAGTTGCCAATACAATTTAAACTAGAATTTGCGCCCAGTTAAAATTTTACTTGTCGGCAGTCTTATTTTTCTCACAGGCAAGAAAAACCTACTGGCTTTGAGTAAACTTAACTGTTGACCAGTAAAATTTAAACTATAAATTGCGCCTAGTCAAATTTTACTGGCTACTAAAACACATTTTTTTGAGTGTGGCGCCCAACGTTAGATCGTTTTAAAAATTTTATCAATGCTGGATCAAGGCTGAATCAAGGCTGGATCATCATTTTTCCAAATTCTATTTTTTCAATTTCAACTTTAAATGGGGAATCCATTTAATCTGACATTAGGTATAAAATTGCGGATTCTGAAAAATACTTTGTTAATATTTAAGTCGTTACAAGAATAAATTGAAATTCATATTAAAATATTCTCATGTCGATTTGACTGTTTTTAGTGGATCAGAATTTTAAATAGTACTTGATTTATTATGACTTTTTACTGTAAGATGTTATGAAAAGGACGTTCTAAAAAGGTGAAATTCCTGCGATTAATATTATTATTATTATTTATTTTGTAAATTAGCCAGATTTTTTTTAGCAATTTTTTTTTTAATTTTTAAAATTTTTTTAGATTATTTTTAAGTTAGGATAATTTTATTACATCAAACATTTTACGGTCTGAAAAAAATCCTAAGTGGTGCACTGGTTAAAATGTTCATCTTGTAAGCATCTTCCAGATCGACTCTTTATTCTTTTCAAAGCATGATTTTTATCTACAAGATATTCCTTAAGAGGGACATGAATATAGGTAATTCTTGAAAAAACGCACCGTTACGGGAAAGGACAAATATTGCACTTTTTGGTAATAAAATAAAAAGTAATTAATTTTTATCGCAAAAAAAAAGGGATATTGCTCTTTACCTTGCAAAACTCAAATTCGCACAAAAAAAAAAAAAAAATTGTTTTCGCTGCATCCTTAATGAGAAGCTGCTAACAAAACAAAACGCTACGGGAGAACAAAAAATTCACTTTTTGGCTAATTAAAATAGTTTAAAACCCCTTCTGAAACCCAAATATACTGTATGCATAAAAAAATTTTTTTTCAGTGTGTGTTTGATAAGATATTTAGCAATATTGCCTAAAAATAAAAATTTACGTTTTATCAAGAACTACCCAAATCAGTCTGTAGTCAATGCTTCCGAATTTTGGCTTTTTGTGCTTGGGGTTAGCTCAAATATAAAATGCAACCTTTTTTTTTTTTTTTTTTTGTTCTTTTTCTTTTTTTCCAAAATGGGTAAATTTCGTTAAAACCAACCAAAATCATAAGAAAATTTCATTTGAAAAAAACATTTTAAGCTCGCTTGCGCTTCTCGACGCGCGAAAAGTGAACTGACACCTTTGAGTCGTGTTTAAAAGCCGCCTAAAATTCACCCAGTAATTTTGGAAAGCACATTTTTTTTTTTCACCCTTAAAATTTTAAATAGGATTGAGTTCCGAAGTAGAAATGTGTATACACGTCGATATAAGTAGGGTACACTTTGGAACTGGCGCTTAGAAGGCGGTGTAAGTTCAGCTTATAAAGAAACATTTTGTTTATAAACAAAAAGTTCTAACCTCTCTTTCCCGAATCGGTTCTTTTTCAAGTGGAGGCGCACAAAAAATAATAGTACACCATAATACCTTTTGCACCCTTAACGCCCCTATGCACGAAAAAAAATTCCTGGACATTTTTTCTTTTATTTTCACCCTTTACCGAACAAATATCTGCCCTAAAATTTTTCCTAAGCGAATTCTTTTGAAAGTAAAAGGCGAATTCATTTCGTCCAAACTCGCAGCCACCGCATGAAAATAAAAAACTAGAGGAATTGAAAAATTATGCGAAAAACGGCCGGTAAAATGGCTATGGGAGCGTCAAATGAAACGGTCAAAGATAATCACTAATGGACCAGACCTATTCTGCGGTGGTGGTGGAGACCTTAATAAAGATTTGAATTAAGATTTTGTGCAATGACAAGTGGGTTTCAATTGCACACGTTTAAGGCACAAATCAAAAGGAAATGAACCAGTTAAATAAAAAATATAAAAAAAAGAGAAAGAAAATGAATAAATGCGATTTACTTTTAAAACGGCGTTTTAAAATTCTGTCTTTTTTTTTTTGTATTTCATCTATACCCGAAAACAAGGTTTTTCGTGTCGGAAGAAGTGCCGACCGAAGAGATAAAATTCTTCAACAAGGGGAATAAATCTTGAATAAAAGAATGTAAAGTTTTTAAAACAAACACTCCTTAAATTATCTACGATCAAGTGGTCCGCGCTACCGAAATAAGAGAAAAAATAAAATGATTTGGTCTTCAATTTTTGTTTTTGCGAAAGGATTTTCTTTTTTCCTTGAGGGGAAAGCTTGCGGAGAAGACGAAAATGAAGTGGAAGTTATTTAGCCAAAAAATCTGGATCGTGTCGCGGTATTTGTCTTTGAGGGTTTGGCGCCATGATTGGTTACAAAAACATGTATTGTGGAGTAGTATTCTAAAAACTGGGGCTAGTCAATCCCAAAAAAGGCCTTCCCGACCGTTTTTCCTAAAAAAATAAATTCCTAATCCATTTTTTCTAAAAATTTTGGTTCTTAAAATTTTTTTCCTAACAATTTTTTTTTTCCTAATTTTCAATTTTCCTAAAATTTTTTGATTCCTGAAATTAAATTTCCTAAAATGAACATTTTTTTAAATTTTTTAAATCCTAAAATTTTTCATAAAAAAATGGGGGAAAAATTTATTTTAAGAATCAAAAAATTTTAGGAAAATTGAAAATTGAAAAAAAATGGTTAGGAGAAAAATTTTAAGAACCAAAATTTTTAGGAAAAATGGATTAGGAATTTTTTTTCAGGAAAAATGGTTTAGGAATTTATTTTTTTAGGAAAAATGGATTAGGAATTTATTTTTTTAGGAAAAATGGATTAGGAATTTAACTTTTTTAGGAAAAATGGATTAGGAATTTATTTTTTTAGGAAAAATGGATTAGGAATTTATTTTTTTAGGAAAAACGGATTAGGAATTTATTTGTTCAGGAAAAATGGATTAGGAATTTTAAAAAAAAATTGATTAGGAATTTTAAAAAAAATGGATTAGGAAAAATGGATTAGGAATTAATTTTTTTTAGAAAAAATGTATTAAAAATTTATTTTTTAGGAAAAATGTTAGAGAATACAAAAAAGGTGTACATCATATAGCAAATTGTGGAATGGACATAATGCAAACAATGCAGTAGTAATAAAAGTGATGCAAAATATTTTAATGCAGTAGTAATGCTAAGTAAAGCACGTAATGCAGAGAAATTGCATTTAATGAATAGATACTACATCTAATGCAAAGGTAATGCAGTGGGAATGCAAGGACATTCGGTAATGCAAAATGCATGTAATGCAATGGTAATGCAATAAAATTCTAATTTATATTAATTAATAATTTCCTTAGTCTTTTTAAATTAAGCTCCTTAACAAATCTACTAATAACTCTCAAAAGCAGAAAAACCGATTACTTTAAAATTCTAGAGTGACCCCTGTTTTTGGAAATAATATTTTCAAGAGAAAAACACAATACCCAACGCGAGACTCTGCTTTCGGGATTTTAGTACGTTCCTTGAGGAGCTTAATTTAAAAAATTGAATTAAATAAAAATCGATCGTAACCCTCGAAAATATTTGTTTAATAGATATGTAAGTCAAGTGTCATGGAGTGAGGAACCCCTCAGGAACCGCAAAAAATCGGGATGATGGCTCCGGAAATGTTGCTACGGTACTGCCTTTAAGGTAAAACACCGTGCACTAATAAAAAAGAAATGACAAAACATCCTATTTATCTCATAACAAGCCAGAAGTATAATACCGATAATTGCAATCGGAAATAAACACAAGTCTTGAAAGGAGTCATATGAGTAAATAATTGAGAAACGAATCGATTCAGACATAGTTTCGGTTGAGACAATGCCGCTTAAAATAAAATTTACGGTCTAGAATAGGAAGGTGAGGTAGGAAAAAAAAAAAAAAAACTTATTATCCGAGGCGTAGGAAATTTTGTCGCATGATAAGGATCTTTTTCTTTTTTTCCTGTATGTAATTATTCTAAGGAAGTAGCGATATATATTTTTTTTTATTGATTGCCATTTTTCTTTTTCGGATAGCAAAGAAAAAAAAAAAAATAGCCGGCGTCTGGGGAACAATAAACGCATGTAAGAACCCCAAATGTTGAAATGCCCGAGATCCTCATCACTCTTTCTTTTCTTTTATTTGATAAGCACAATGCCTTTTTGTCATTATGCAGCTCCAATTGATTTCTATCATCAGTCATTGTCAGAGTTCCCTTCCTTGTTTCTTATGGTTCAACGTGTGAACATTGTGTCACATCTCGTCAAAACAATTTATTTCTATCTTTTTTTTCCTGTTTTCTTACAGAGGAGAGAAAAAGAGAGAGGCGAAAAAAAAAAAAAATGATCCGGAGAGATCGAATTTCTCCGTGCGTAACGCTGCCAATATTTTTCTTTTTTAATTTAAAACGGTAATTGTTTTTTTTTTTTTTTTTTTTTTTTTCCCTTTGGTTCCTCTTTGTCAAATTCCGTTTCGTTGTATTAACGAGCTGCTGCATTAATCTTGATTAATTAGAGATCGCCCTTAATGCAGGTAGCAAATGATGGGATTTACTACTCGTGATTGATGAGCGGCATCACACGAAAATTTTAGGACGTTAATTTTTTTTTTCTTGTTTTAAATTTTATGTGTAAACAAATTATTTATTTTATTTTACAATTTTTTTTTTTTTTTAATAATCAGGATGACGATTTTTCGATGGGGAAATGATTCATTTCTAGGCAAAACCGAATGGACTAACGCAAGTTAAATGCGTTTCATCTGGGGGTTTTCCACTTAAAAAAAACCTGTCGCTTACCTTGACATTCGGATATTTCCAAGAATTTCCCTTAAACCGGTGAAAATGATTTTTTCAAAAATCATTAAATCGATGCCGTAAAATGATTTTTCACCATTATCGATGTGTCACAAAAAAATCACTGATTTTTAAGCAAAACTGAATTTTTTTTTCGGTTTTTGGCGATTTAACTTTTTAAAAAAAAATTTTTTAATTAACACAAATCACCGGGGAAATTTAACGATATTTTGGTTTCGTTTAATTTCTCAGCTGAGCATGTGACAGATTTTTTTTTTTACGAAATAACCATCAACTTTCCATTCGCATTCACACACACTAATCCATGTAAATTTTTTTTTGTACGAATTTTAAAAACTTTTTAAAACCGCGAAAAAATTAACGACCACTTAATTTTTTTTAAATTCACCCCCTTAACAATTAAAAAAAATAGTAAATAATAAAAACAAGAAACCCACTAAAAACAAATTAGGAAAACAAAAAAATCTATTCGAAGTTTACGCGACAACATGTGAACGAGTACTAAGCCTGATTTACAAAAAAATGCGCTTCGAAAAAAATGTACCGATCATGTTTAGCTTAACCGGTTCAAGATTTATCAAACGTGTCTCCGGACGTATATTGTTTAAGTATGGTATAATCGTTGAAATCTTTACCTTACGGAGACGAGTATTTAAGATCATAATAAAAAATTGAATTTTACAATGTGGAAAAAGAATCATACTTAGCTTGCGCGATTCTCGGGATCGAAGACTCCCGAGCACCTGGTACTGAAGGAATAAAAAAAAAAAAAAAAACCCTGATTAAAGATACATAAAAAGATTCACCTGGATATTCGATCCAAGGTAAAATAAGATTTCTTTTAAAGAACGAGCGGCTTTGATTTTTTTTTTTTTCCTTTTTCTTACTTGATTTTCGTACGCTAAACATGAACGTATTCGTAATTTTTTTTTTTTTGTGATGGTATTTCTCTTAAACAAATGAATGCAGATTTTTTTTTTCTTTAAATATAAATTCATCAATTTTTAATTTTTTTGAATTAATTTTCGTTCACGAGTTGTTTGTTTGGCACGGCTATTTTCTTTATATGTGACCTATCAGGTTCTTATGGATGGGTTTTCGTCTTTGGAAACGGTTTTTTGATGGAATCACGGGTGGTAATCGATCACTAAACTGTATGATCTCAGCCTGGGGCGACTTTAATACAACAACAACCACTGATACATCCATCAATGTTGAAAATGTTCCTGAAGGAAATGATTCAAAAGAGAGAAAAAGCCGGAATGCGTAATAATTTTTTTTTTTTTTCCATTTTGCTTTTTTTCTCGATTTTTTTTTCTGTTGCAAAGAAGTACATATCACTTACTTCTTTTTTTTTCGACGGACAAAAAAAATTTTTTTTTTTATGTATTTGTCCTTGCTTCTTGTTAATACTCTCAATATTTACACATTAGGTCGTAAATATTGTTAATTCGTTTCTATTGTCTCTTGATGATTTTTTTGTAACGTGATCGATAGACCGAAATGTATTCATAATTGATCTTTCTGTTAGAGTTTGTTACGTAATTTTGCAGTAGCTTAAGAGGATCCTTATCTTAAATGAAAAGTGATGTAAAAGATTCTTTACAGCGAGCCATGAATTTTGACATTTTGTGCAAGTCAATGGCGAAACAATGGAATGGTTTTCTGGAAAAATAAAAGCAGCATATGGAACAGTTTAGAACCATTTTTTGACACACACCATTTTCAAGAGAGTAATTAGGAGAGAATGTTACTCCAAAGAATAATTTGTTCTATTCTAAGAAAAAACCGATGGGAAAAGCGAAAATGCTTTGCGACGATACATATTCTTGCGAAACAAATGCGAAAGCAATAAAAATGGTTGTCATCACTCAGGGAAGAATAGTATATTACGGTACTGCGTCAGAAAGAGACGAATTTCAGGCCGAGACCGGTTCACAACGAATTCCAGCGCCGAGGGCAAATTCACAAAAAAAAAAGTTAAAAATAAACTAAAAACATCGTTTCTGTTATTAATATGGCGGCCATTTTGAAATGAAGTAATGGCGGCCATGGGATTGAAAAGTATCGAACAGTGTTAACCTTTGCTGTAACTTGCTTTTTTTTTCGTTAATTTTAGAATAAAATTCTTATTTTCAATGATTAGTTTGTATTTTAGTTGATTTCGAAGAAAAATATATTAAGAATGTTGACGAAATTAACTGGAAAAAAAAAAAATTGTCAAGATGGCGACCAGGATTGAAATAGTACATTACTGCCCTAGATGAAAGAGACTTTTTTCACGTCGAAGCACGAGTTTGAGAGAATTTGAGAGTTCACGAGTTTGAGAAACGAGAGTTGAGAGAACACCTCGGCTTCGCCTAGGTGTTCAACGTGCTGAGACGTGAAAAGTCTCTTTCATTCTAGTGCAGTAAGGTGCTTTACGTACCGAGAATCACTTTTCGAGCGGGAGAAAAACAGGCGATTTCTTCCCGAGGTAAAGTAACATTACAGGCTTGAGCGTAATGACGCGCATGCGCAGAAGCATTGTTTTTGAGTCGTTCTGTAACTGCGAACTTTCGTTCGTATCCACTGCCTTCGAAAGCAGTACATTACATATATGAGGAATGAAAAATACCTTACAATTCAAAGAAAGCAAACGACTTGCCCGTCTCGACCCGACCCGACCTCTTTAAGGTCGCTTTTCAAACTCAGTCTCGACGGGCAATTTTGTCGTTTGCATCCCTTATATAGTGATACACTATTCTCGTAAGACCACTGTACGTTGTCACATAACATTCTTGCTTTGTAAAGAAACATCGCGTTTTCCTGCAAGATAGAACCTGCTTAAAGCATTTTTTTTTTTTTTTTTTTGTTTTTTTTGAGTGTATCTGTGGTTGTAAAATTGACGGCACCTTATTATATCCAGTCATTACATTCACAGGGTGATAATCACATGCAACTATCCAGAGGCAGAAATCCTGCTGATCGCTTTAAAATTGTTTATTGCGAAAACTCCTACCCCAAATTCACTCTCCAACTAGGGATCCACACGAGTTTTCGAGATAAAACTTGACTCGACTAGATCGAGTTTCAAATAATAAGGCTATCGTGGTTCCCGATCACAGAGATAGGAGCAGCTATTATGGAGCGAAATATCCTAGATAGCCTTTGTTCTGATTTTTCTGATCGGAAAACTGAACTGTAAGTCGAGCCACAACTTTACCAGCACAGTTGCGATTTTGTGATCGAATTCAATTTCCAGTTCAAGTTAAGTAATATCCTATTTTAAAGTATTTTAGAGTCAAGTTAAAGTCCAAGATGCGACGAGTTTTTTCACTGACCCTTAATTTAGAATCTAGACGGTAAAAAATTTTATGTTAAAAGTGCGTAATTCACTCGTAAAAAAAGAGGCTACATATATTTTCTATGTAAATTTAACATTAAACAATTATGTTGCATCAATCTGATTGTTTATCAACCAATAACCAATCGTCATTTGTCAACATAAAAAATATTTACATTCAAATTTTAACATGAAAAGTGTTACTTATGGAATGCGTGGACCTGTTTAAGGTCCTAAAAATTTTTTACCGTGTAATAACTTATTCAAAATTGTCCATATCTTGTCCTAAAATTCCGACGGATCCATCCGAAATAGTTACAATTTTTGCAAATTATTTTTGTAAAGATTTTATAAAATATTTTAATTAATAACAAAAGGGAATTTTCATGTAACAAAAATTGTGGAGAACGTTAAGAGGAATATTCCTACACTTTTAAAAAAAATTTTCGGAACCAATTAAATTTTTGTAGGCGGAAAAACTTCTCTTCAAAAGTAGACAATGTTGCGCCCATGCTTAAGTTGCAGCAGAACAATCAACTAAGAAGTTCAAATTCATCGGTAGAACATACTTAAGTCAGGCTGATGTGAAAAGTTAAGTCACATTTCGAGTCCAGTCCACATTTTTGCCCTAACCGCCATGGTGGAGCTTCGATTTCTGTTACATTTTTTCCAAAAAAATATCAGATCAAGATCGAGATTGATTTTTTAGCATGAATCGATTGGGTCTTGTGATCCCTGCCTCCAACTGTCATTAACGAAATTCATAGAATCGAAGCTCTATTTTGACTGTATGCGATTTCCAGCTCTTGGTTTATGCATTCAATGTTCTAAAATTTTGTTCTTCTTCATAAAATCTAGCAAGTTGCTTTTCTCCAGTCGTCTGATCAACCCGACGCGTCGGGTTAACGTAAAACAATATTTATTTATTGGAAACTTGATCATGGATCCAAGACATTTTGGACATAATTTAGACTTTGGACCATTTCTTTAGTAAAAAAATCATATGAAATTACTCATTTAATCCAGAGTCAGATGCAGGCGAAATTCAGTAATAATTTTCATCCCTTGCCCAAGTAGGATTATAGTTTTTTTTTTCCAATAAATAAATAAATAAAAGTATTGGACTGAGCATATTGCAGCAGTTTAAGACTGCTATTTTCAATCTTTTAATTTTTTGAGTCGAACACCAACCTTCACCCGCCTCAGCCACTTAGTTAACAGAAAATATTATGCAACTGATGGAGCAACAAAGGGTACAGTTTACCCTTAGAGACTTCGTTCTGTGGTAAAAAGTTAACTTTTGTTAACTCAATAATGGGATGATGACAATAGATGGACTTGATTTGAATATTATTCGTATTAAATTCATCTTCGTGTGACTGCATTCAACCTTTTTTTTTTATATATATACGTATGCAGTATAATATATTTCTTTCCTCTATATATATTTCTCTGATTACAATTCTCAACCGGTGTTTCTTTGTCCGCGATTCAAAATAACGTGATTGCACGCGAAGGATTTTAATAAAAGATTATTCTGGATATATATATATCTTAAAACAGTGCCAAAGGAGATAACCAACGACTATGAAAAGAGAAGGTGGAAGTCGTGGGAGGAAAGGATGATGGAAGAAGAAGAAGTGGAAATCAGTGAATGTATATAAAGACAGAAGGTAGAAAACCCAAGTTATACAAACGGAGGAAACCAAATCGAAAGGAGAGGAAACTTGTAAGAAAGTTTGTTGTATAAATGAAGTCCACAAGGTTTACTGTGAGCTTAGTTTTGACTCAAAATACAAACCGCCACCCCGCATTTCATGTTTGTTTCCACCTCTCCCCTTGCCTTTCGCATCCACTCCCCCCTCCCCCTCCGTCCTGATAAAACCTCTTTCTATAACTGCATATCTTACCAGGTAAAACTTTTCTCATTGATATCATCTTATTATTAGTCCAATGTTTAATTAATTTAATTTTGAAGATTACACTTTTAAAAGACTCGGAGACTTTTGGGACGAAGGTTAAGGGCTATTTGTTTTTGAATATTAGATCGTATCCGTTTAAGAACAATGAGTTCAATTGTTTTCCAAAGCGTCAATGTAGTGGGTACTAAGTCACCGGAAAAAAAAAAAAATCAAATGCCTACATCTTGGGAAATCATGCAACTTATACTTTTTTCTAGAATTAGTAGGACACAGAAATGGAGTCATATGATTAACCTTCTTCTACCCGGTCGGCCGCACTACCTGCAGAATGAAGATCTGAATACGTACTCATTGCACACAAAAGATTATTGAAAGAGTAATTTAGCTCATGTCATTGCATTATGTAAATTATTTGCAATATATACTATCTATCTACTTTTTTCTATGGTTGCTATGGAACCATTTTATGGTCGTAGCTGCGAATGCTTGCTACTGATGTTTCCACGGAACAAGCAGAATAAAAACGGTGTTCGGCAGGGCTGTGTATTGTCTCCGTTACTATTTAACTTATATTCGGAGATGATCCTCTCGGAAGCTTTAGACGGCCTTAATCTGGGAATCAACGGCGAGGAAATCAACAATTTGCGTTATGCAGACGATACGGTCTTACCAACAGGCAGTGCAGAAGACCTGCAAACTTTGCTTGACCATGTCAACGCAGTGAGCAATTGGTATGGCTTAACCATAAACTCGCGAAAAACAAAGTTTATGGTTGTCAACAGGGAAAATGTTGATGCGAGAATCTTTATCGCCAGAAAGGAAATTGAACGGGTGCACTCGTATAAATACCTTGGGTAAATGATTCTTAGGATTGTAACCAGGAATCCCGAGCACGTATAGAGCAAGCCAGAGGAACTTTCCTCAAAATGAGAAGCCTGTTGTGCAATCACAACCTGAGTCTCCAAACGAGGGTCCGTCGGAAGCTCGACTATTTCGGCCACGTAATTCGAAATGAAAAGTACCGTCTCCTTCAGCTTGTGATGGAGGGAAAAATCGCGAGGGTAAGCGCAAGCAAAGCCGAAGGAAAACCTCATGGCTTAAGAATCTCAGGGACTAGTTTGGTGTTGATTCCTTTAGTCTTTTTAGACCTGCGATCTCAAAAGTAAAAATCGGCCAGATGATAGTCAATCTCCGTCGCGGAGCCGGCACTTGAAAGAAGAAGAAGAAGCATAAGACGTTATTAATTAATTTTCCACGAGACTTAATCATTAGCGCCATCATTTGACTATCCCTCCTCTTTTTCTGAAATGATTATGTAATTAATAAGCATTCAGTGTCTAATATGTTGCCGGATTTACCTAGGCAAACCCAGGCAGTGCTTATGGGTCACACATCTTTTGGTGCCCGCATATGTGAGGTTTCCTAATTTTTAACTGTAGTTCTAAAAAATATTTTTTTAAAAATGGGAAATATATATTTTTTGATGCAATAAATCATATGGGGTTGCAAACAGGTAATTTTCCTTAGGGCCTATTTTTCGTAAATCCGTCACTGATGAAGTGCGAATTTTTTTATCTTTGTAAGTTTTAAATAATAGCAAAAATAAGTAAAGATAGTGATGGGCCCAAAAATCGGAATCGGGACGGGTTGGGATGTATATTTTATATGTGGACTATGCGAGTCCATATGGACTAATATTTTTATTATATTTATGGGGCTTGGGCTTTCGTCCCATCCCGGAGTCCAGTAATTTTTGTTTCCAGGATTATTAAATATATTTGAGATATCTATCGAACTTTAGATCCGGTGGCTTTAGTGATTGAGCAGTGGTCAGTAATAAGCTGCTTTTTTGATTTCCCGACCATTTTCCCTAATCCGTTTTTCCTAAAAAAATAAATTGCTAATTCATTTTCCCTAACAATTTTGGATCCTAAAATTTTTTTCCTAATTTTCAATTTCCCTAAAATTTTTTGTCTCATAAAATAAAATTTCCTAAAATGAATATTTTTCCTAATTTTTTAAATCTCTAAAGGGATTTTAGGAAATTTTATTTTAGGGATTTTAAGAAAGTTTATTTTTGGAATCAAACATTTTTAGGAAAATTAAAAATTAGAAGAAAAAAAATAGTTAAGACAACAATTTTAGGAGCCAAAATTTGTAGGAAAAATTAATTAGGAATTTTTTTTTTTAGGAAAAATGGATTAGGAATTTTTTTTTCAGGAAAAACGGTAGGGAATCGTTTTTTTTTTTGTATTTTTATCTTGGATCTTAAGTGTTGCTCGGAAAACATATTTTCTTTCTAATCGCCTCTACCTTCACCGTGGTTTATCCTTTAAAAAGCTGCAGGAAAAATTTAGGTTACAATTAAAAATTTGAGTACCTTAAAGGTAAATAAGAACAATCAAAATTAAACTTTTTCAAAAAAAGCCATGAAGTTTCTTTTCAGTTTCAGTGCGACTATAGAATACTTAATGGAGCTACAATAATTCCGAAGCGGAGTTTCTCAAACACGTAATACAGAATCGACTACATTAGTTTATTGCACAATTGATAGCAAGCACCCCATCCTCCAAGAACACGAGGGTAGAAAACCTGTGCGCTCACCTTCTAGACCAGGTGGTCAAAACGAGTCTTACAAATAACAAAAAAGGGAGGGTTTCTCAAATTTCTAACACTTTATTCTCAAGAATGAACTGCGTCCTTTCTTAATTTAAATCCTCCGGATGGTCACTCGCTCCGTTTATATGGGGTCGATGGTCTGGAAAAAAGAAATTAAAAAGAAAAAAAATTTTTTTCCCTGCTATTTCGATTTTTTTTCGTTCTCTCAGGAAATTAGAATAATTAAAAAAAAAATGTAGAAAAAGAGTTGTCTCGGAAGCACCGGAAACTATTTTCTCTTAAACGGTGAATCGATAATTGAATTGCTTCGATATCGAAAAGGGACATGGAAAAAGGCGTCAGGAACAAAGTTTTAATAAAAGCTCATCAGAAAGGGTATTGTGAAAGGTAAAAGGAAGGAACAAAGCCTACACTTAACCCAGTTTGACCAATAGGTAATTAGGAAAAGTTGATCAATGACTATTGTTCGCAAGAAGGATGTGGTTTTTAGACAAGGGAAGGGAGGGAAAAGCCGGACCCGAAGTGAAACTCTTTAACTCAATTTATTATCCTTCGGTCCATTTCCTTTAAAACAAAGTCGGGAAGATGCGATTTGCAGCGAGGGTATTGTTCCCATAAAAAGGATAAGAACCCGGCGTTCTTGATTTTCGGAGAAAATTTTAATTACATTAAGGCAAAGATGATTATTAGTTTTTTTTTATGTACGCTCGTTTTTTTTTTTTTTTTTTTTTTTTTTTTTTTTTTTTTTTTTTTTTTTTTTCATGCACTCGGTCTTTTTTAAATTAGATTCACACAGCAATTTCCCAAAGTAATTGAATAAAAATACATTAAAAATCGTTTAGCCCTCCTCCATTTACATAAAGGAAAATGGCGCATCTACCTTCTATACCCGATAATGACTTAGAATGCGGATCCGCTGAAATCACGAATGCGACAAAAAAAATCTTCAAAAGATCAAAAAAGCACGCAACTCATTATGGCAAGACAACCTTACAAAAATTTCTGTTTGTTTTTTTTTTTTTTTATTTTTTTATTTATTTCACTCTTTCTATTAATCTCAAACAAAACACAAATACAACAAGACGAAATAGAAAAAAAAAACGAATTCATTGAAAAATTCTTGTTATAAAATTTTTTTTTCTTTTTATAATAAAAAAAAAAGAGGAAGATAATAAGAAATTTATCATGAATGAGAAATCTTTTTGTTAGAAAGCATGTATTGTCAACAAAAGGAACAATAAAAACAAATGTTGGTTCGCACCTCGGAAGGTAAACATGGGAACTTTTAAGTTTAACAAGTATACGTTATTATTTTGGCATTGTCATATCGCTAGTTTCACGCTAAATCATACCATAAGCCATAATTATGGCCAGTTATCTTTTTTGTCCCGGTTCAAAATGGTGGTCTACCGTTTTTTTTCGAGCTCCGGCTCGTTTACGACCTCCCATCGAAATCCATTCCGTGAAATTCAAACAAGTTGAAATTCCGAAAATTTTTATTCCCGCATTTTTCACTTAATGCATTGTAATTTTTAATTGAGAGATAACATCTTTTGTCATTTGAAAAACTTGACTGAACGTGTCTTGCCATCTGTTCAACCATAGTGTTTTCATGGCAAAATGTAAATAGACATCCTAAAAAACATACTCTCATTCTTCTTTTTTTTTTTCATGTAATTTCTTTCATTGTTCTTGGTTTTTCATCTCAGAAAACACGAAATTGTTGTACAAAAAAAGAAAAAAAAATGATGCAATGGTATTGTACAGAGAAAAAAAATGGTTTACATGCCATTTCCTGGGAGAAATGTCATTCAATAAAAGGTACCGTAGTAAAATGTAACGTTTTTGTTTTCTTTCGGCTAACATTACATTAATTTTTTTGTCTTATTTATTTAATTTATTTAATCAGAAGCGAAATGTGCCTGGACATGTGTTAAGGCTATTAGATATGGGTTGAAAACAAAAAAAAAAATCTATTAAAGAGTGGCATACCAGTGGTCTTTTTTCGTTGGCATATGCTTATTGAGATTGTTTGCACAACAATAAGAATTTAATTTTTTTTTATTAGGTACCTCGTTAATTGCTTTTTCACAATGATGTCAATAATTTTATGGGTGAGAATTGGCAATAAAATCGGTCGATAGTTCGTTAATTGCGCTTTTTAAGTTTAATGCGAAAATAGGTCTATGCATGCAGCACCGTTTTCAGGTGATTTGCTGCTTACTCCGATTTTTATGGACGAATTCTGCAGAACTTGCAGTTGTGCTCCATGCATTATCCTTTTACCTTCAAGGCTAATTAGTCAGAAAATTCATTGCTTTTCAGGAAATTCAGATGAGACAGTCTTCAAATTTTGAAATCTTTCAAAAATACTTTCACACACAAAGAAAAACGTATTTCAATTCTTTTTTTTTACATTTTATTGTTAAAAGACTAAGATGTCATTATTTTATAATACTAATAGAATTTTTTATTTTATTTTCAGGTAAGTTTGCGTTAGTTTCACGTCAAGAGTCGACTGCTAGCTCAAAACCTTACATTGCTGTCGTGAGAGAGCGAGTCTGAGTACGTTAGAACAAGATCGATCTTTCCTGAGTTGATGGCCCGAAGGTTGTCCATCGGTATCTTAAAATCTAATTTTTTAATAAAATACACTAGTTGCACTGTAGAAAATTTTGTGTAATTTTAACACAATTTATAATTGAAAAACGGTCCACACATTTTTATTTGTAAACAATAACACAATAACAAATATTGTCTAGCAACATGTGTCAAAATGAACACAAATGCGTATCAAATCTAACATAAAAAGAGCTACATACATACAGCTACAGAATGTGTGGACCGAGTTTGTTAAAAATACATAAAATATTTTACAGTGGGGGCTACGAAGGATAATGTCCCCTCCACCCCCCTACCACTTTCCTTTTCACATGCAGCTGAGAAACCTGTTTACACCACAGGAAAAATGTTCATTTGAGAAGGACCTGGTTAAAAAGAGACTTTTTGGAGTGTGATCCCTCGGTGTTCGCACAGGTCCTTTACGTCGTACTCACCCAAAAATATTCCTGGTGGGTTTTCGTAATGCAGATCCAAATAACTCAACAGAGGGGGGAAGAGCATGAATTAAAAAAAAAAAATTCAGGAAGGGTCTAGCCTCCTACCAGAAGCTTATACCTTTTCAAACATTTAGAAGACAGAACATTGTAAGAAAATTTTTGGGAAAAACATTTTCCTTCTAATTTTAATCCTCAAAAATTTGATTTGATTCTTGCCGAAAAAAAAAAAAACTTCAGCGTGACTTAAATAATACCTCTTTTTCCATTAGATTCGGAGTTTTTTTTTTGGGGGGGGGGGGGGAGGGGGGAGGATGGTTGCAAAAGCCCAAAATGAGATCTGACACATGGGTCATGAGTACCAATTTACGAAAAGAAATCTGGGTTGCTATTTCTGTTCAAAACTGGTTTGAAATCCCACTTGATCGGTTCGCGGTGCATTCCGGGGTGCAATAGGAATTTTCGGACCTGAAAAGGAAAGTTAAAAAAATTGAAATTCTTAAATACGGAAATTTTGTGTGTCGTTGGGATATGACGAAAAAAGAATTAGAAAAACAATTAATAAGTAAAATACAGTTCAAA
This sequence comes from Liposcelis bostrychophila, assembly GCA_037577465.1. Classification (NCBI taxonomy): domain Eukaryota; kingdom Metazoa; phylum Arthropoda; class Insecta; order Psocodea; family Liposcelididae; genus Liposcelis; species Liposcelis bostrychophila. The sequence goes on along the minus strand of CM075211.1, from coordinate 19,434,801 downwards.
AGTATTTTTTGCAAAAATCGGAACATTTGATTTGGGGTCGTCCATAAATTACGTTAGAATTATTTGGGCCATTTTTGACTCCCCTTCACCTTGTTAGCAAAGGTTAGCATTTCGGGACCCCCTCCCTTTAATTTTTTTTTAAAATTAATAATTAAACATTTTAAAAACATGTAAAATTCTTCGAAACTTCAATCTTGCAAGTAAAAGGTTTTTTTTTTTTTTTTTTTTTTAACTTGGAGCAAATGCGCGGGTAAAATTGAAATCGATTTATTTTTTATTTTTAGATTGAGTTAGGTTACATAATTTAAAAAAATTATATTATTCTCATTTTTGCACTTTTATTACATAAGACAAATGCTATCGTTAGATATGTAAAACCCCTCCCCTCCCTCTTGATAGCAAAAGTTAGCATTTTGAATACCCGCTCTCTTCCCCCTCCCCCCCTTTATTGTGCTAACGTTACCCAAGATATTTATCAAAGATTTCTTACTGGATACGCCACCAACCATTTTTACCCTTTAAAAAAAGGTTAATTTCTAAAATAAAATAATGGCGTACGTTTTAAAGAACGGATTCAGCGATTGATCGCTTGATTTTGACCTTCGGAATAGTAATACTTTGTGACTGTCGAATAAGAAACATAAATACTTTGTTCGAGCACCCATTAATTTACCCCGCCGATATCCCTAATTTAAGAAGCAGTTCGATAAACGAAAAGAATGCACTTACCGTTTTTTACCATTTCGTAACAGCACTCGATCGTGATAATGAATAAATTAATAAAACTCCCAGCTCCGACTATCATCATGATACAGCATTAGATCGCTAATTTTAATCTGTCTTTTCATTCCGCATCAGAATCAAGCATCTAAGAATCTTCTTCAAGGTCTATTAGGGAACCTGAAAAGAAGAAGCATACACAGAAATTTCTTCAGAGGAAACGAAAATCCTTTAAAATAAGCTCGACGTAACTCCGGGAAAAGCTGAGGGGGTATTTTGATATAAGTTATTATAGATTGGGAACATTCTATTCAAACTTGTGTAGCTTTATTTCTCGGAAACGACGACGAAAAGCTCCTTTTATTAATGCATTCCTCTTTGTCATTCCTTCTTCCTGTTGTTTATTCCTTTATTACGTGTTTCCATATTTTTCTCGATTTCGTCATTCATTTGCCGCGAGAAAGGTGATTAGTTTGACGTGAATTTTTTTTGGGGGGAAAAAAAGTATGGATATTATTAACTTATGAGAACAATTTTGAGATGTTTTGTTGAGAGGCTTAGGGTTGTGAAAGGATGGATTTTTGATTTTTTTTTCAAGGAAAGGAGGAAGTATAGGAAATGTCAAGCAAAACTTTGAAATTATAGCGCCATTGGAAGAAATATACAAGATTCTATATTAGCTAATTTATTCTACAGTAATTTATCTATATATTAAAACGCTAAGACCCCCACAAACGTATTTCCAGTCGCTCTGCAGTCCCTATCCGACCGATTTTGACGACCTTTTTTTTGAATGAAAGCTCTTGCCGCGTAGATTTGCCCAATTGGTCGGGATTTTTAAAATTTTCCCGGGTTTTCCGGAAAAGTCGGAAAAACACCCCCCAAACGTATTTCCAGTCGCCCTGCAGTCCCTATCCGACCGATTTTGACGACCTTTTTTTTGAATGAAAGCTCTTGCCGCGTAGATTTGCCCAATTGGTCGGGATTTTTAAAATTTTGCCGGGTTTTCCGGAAAAGTCGGAAAAACAACCCCCAAAACCGAACTGAACACACCTAACAACTCATAAACAACCGAACTGAACACCAAAGTGCCCGATTTTTAAGATTTTTAGATTAACTAGAAATATGAGGGCTAATAACGGAGAAATCGAGTTCGCAGTCCTCATAAAAAATCGGAGATATCCTCATAAAAATCGGAGACGGGACGTATCCTACACTTTGAAAGCCGAAATTTATGGGACCAAATTTGATTTGAAAACAATTATTGAAACTTTCCCTAAAATAACGATTTTGTTAATTAAAAACGATCATTGCAGAATCATTAGTAACAAAATTATTGCCCTTTTATCAGGTACCTCTTGCACTTACGTAAGCATAAAAATCCTCATCAAGTAAGAAAAACAAGAAATGCTCCAATATCCCACAGAATTTTAGATAGTATTGATATTGGGTCATTGCCTCCTCATACCTTAACCCTTAAACCAGGCGCTATTGTTATTCTGTTGAGAAATTTTTGATTCCGAGGAAGGGCGTTGAAATGGGACTCGCTTGATTGTAAAAAATATGTCTGATAATACACGGCGGAACAATTTTTATGGCGGTGTTTCCTATGTTTACCTTAATAAAATCACACATCAAAAACTGTTCCACCGTGTATTTTAGAATTGGAAATAATTAAAAAGTTGGAAGAAGAATTCTACTTTCTCAAATTGACCTAAGACCTTCTGATTCATCAACACCTTTTCTATTCAAAAAACGCCTATTTCCTATCCGCCTTGCCTTTTACATGACAACCAATAACTCAACAAGCCCAAACTTTCCAAAAGGTCGGCGTATAACTGCCAGATACTGTTTTTAGTCATGGCCAACTCTACGTGGCCAAATCTAGAACCTCTTCCTTCGATAATCTGAGGCTGGAAGTCATTCCGAAAGTAGTAAAATTTTAAATGTCGTTTATAAAGAGGTACTAACTGGGCAGTTAGCAACGAATGACGGGCCGTCAAATTTTGACGGGGTGGCAGCTAGTTTGTTAAATAAAAAGTGTCTGGCTTTAGAAATTTTTCAAATTTTGTTTCACCATTTACCCAATGGTAGAGGCTCCTTTGGCACGGTTAATAAAAATAAAATGCAGTCTGCCGTGTCAAAATTTAAAAGGGCCGAATCAGTGGAAATGTATACCATCCCAGTAAAATAAATAATCCTCTCATTTTAAAACATTTACAATGGGCTTTCATACGATTTATAGCAAGCCTTGATAAAAATTTGAGGGACCGGGAGCAGACACGGACTGGGAATTTTTTAGGGCAAGAGCTACGGACTGGAATGAGCGCCAAATTTTTCAAAAATTTAATGCTGAACAAGCTGATCAAACAGAAGATTCCATACTATTTTTCCTAAAAAAATAAATTCCTAATCCTTTTTCCTAAAAAAAAAAAAAAAAAAAATGAATTCCTTATAATTCCTAATAATTCCAAATGAATTCCTTATAATTTATTTTTCCTAAAAAAATGAATTCTAATTCATTTTACTAAAAATTTTGGCTCCTAAAATTGTTTTCCTAACTATTTTTTTTTCTAATTTTTAATTTTCCTAAAATTTTTTGATTCCTAAAATAAATTTTCCTAAAATCCCTAAAATTAAATTTCCTAAAATTCCCTTAGGGATTTAAACATTATTTTCATTCTAGGAAATTTTATGAGAAATATTCATTTTAGGAAATATCATTTCAGGAATTCAAAAATTTTGGGAAAATTGAAAATCAGGGAAAAAGATGGTTAGGAAAAAAATTTTAGGAACCAAAGTTTTTGGAAAAACTACAAAAACGGATTAGGAATGAATTTTTTTTAGGAAAAATGGTCGGGAACGAAACAGAATTAAAGGCGCCAGGGTGCTACATCCAGGAAGGCGCACCGGGATTTTCCGGTAGCTCGGCGCCCCAGTCCGTGCCTGGCCGGGAGGGTTGTGGGGGTAGGCTTGGACAATTAGGTAAGATTTTGATTTTAGTGGATTTTGGTACTAACAAAGCCTCATTAGCAGTTTTTTTGACATATTAGTCTAATAGTATTTTTATTCAAGACCACTGTGTTCCCCTGAGAGTTCAATGTTACCGGTACTCATTGATTTAAGTCACAGTGCCTCGCTCTTCAGCTTAACCCTTTGTCGCCCAATTTTCGAAAATTGGAAATACCCCATTCCTCCCAAATATTATTTTTCTGTATTATATCTATAAAAATAAAGCACTAGGCCAAAGGGACATTAAAAAAAGGTTATGCAACAGGTGATGCAAACTCAATAAAATTTTAATACTTAGGTGCTTTCAAAATATTAAGCCAGCATTTTAGAGGAAAGGTATCCAAAATCTGACGTAATTCTGAAAAAAAAAAGGGTACCGGTACATGTGATGCTGACTTTTGCTGACAAGGAGGAAGGAATAAAAAATTTTCAATTTCATGCTGACATAATATTTGAACGGCACCTTATCATTCCTAATACGCGTCAATACAACCCTGGAATTTAAATTTAGTTAATTTATAATATTACTAACATAATAATTAGAATACAAATAAAGCATAAAAAAATCAAAGCGCTGAGTATTTTTCCCATTTTCGTACTAAAATGAGATTTAATAACAGAAAGTCTCAGCAAAAAAAAAAAAAAAAAAGTTTTTGAATTCTCTCATTCTAAAAAAAAAGAACAAGATATCATAAAAGGAAGCAACATTTCTTTTTCCGAAAAACCAGTTCGAATGTTGAGAAATCAAAAGAAATATCTTACTGTTCTTTTTGTCGTTCATTATATATTTTTTTTATTTCTTTCCATTTTTTTTTTTTTTTTTTTTTTTACTTTTATTTTTGACCTTTTGAGAAAACTTCCGAAGCAAACTTTTCTTTTACTGAATGAGAAAGTAAAATTCATGGAAAATTACTCTTTAACAAAAGTACAATTTCGGGAAACACAGGGAACGAGGGAAAAAAAGGAAAATAATCAACGAACGCAACTTTTTATTCCGTGTTTTTCTTCTGCAGGAAAAGAAAGAAATTGTAAAGAAAAGTTTCACAGAGAAGATAAAAAGCAGGGCAAAAGAAAAAAAAATGGGATAAAATTTATCTGTTTCCTTTATTGTAAAACGTCTTTATTCTGGGTCACATTAATGAAAAATCGAACGATTATTTTAAAAAAAATAAGGAAAAGAAAATCGGAAGCCACAACTACAAAAAAGAAAGAAAGATAAATGTTCGATTTGTCTGAAAGTCCCTGGTGAGAAGTGATTTGAGTTGACATGACCCCACTGTGAGTTTATTGTGACAGACCCCCCCCGTCGCTGGTTGCTCTCCCCTCGTCATTCCTCCCAGCCTTCAAGACCTTGTTGATAGGTATTTTCGATTTTCCTTCTTTCGGAACCGCAACACCAGCTGTGAGGATTTTACACAAAATAAACTTTGTTGATCCGAAGGCGGCAGAATGCCATGCGTTTATTGATGAGGCCAATAATTTGTTTGTGCTGTGGGAGACTAATTTTTTTTAATGGCGTGGGGTTTCCCCAGTCTAATTCTCAAACAGGTACGAATTATACACAAAAAGTGACAAATTAGAATTTAAAAAAGAAGAAAAAAATATATATCATTTTTAGCTCGCCGAGAGAATTCATTTGACGATAATTACCCGAAAAAGATAAATAGGTCCAACATAAACAGTTATTCATCACACTTGGAAATGGAAATAAGAAGTACCGCCGGTTTCCGATGGTTCAAGAAGAAGAAAGGTTCAACTCATCAGGTACGTGCTTAAACCTGACCATGTATCTGGAGTACATAAAGTCGTGAACCTGATAATTATTTTACATGCATAGAAATATTCATAAGATCAGTCGATTTATTATGTTTTTTTTTTTTTTTTTTTTTCGTTGTTGTAAGCCAAGTCACGACATTCAAGACTAATGGGTTTAATTATCTTTGTTAAATCGTTTAAAAATTGCAACTATTATAGCAGCGTCCGATCCTCTCAGGCATGCTACTGTCTGTCGACCACCGTGTGCGAGCAACTGTTTTACGAGTTCCCCAAGGAAAAAAAAAAAAAAAAAAAAAAAAAGATTTGGGAAGATGTACTCTTATAAAATGGAAAACCGATAGAAAGTGTTTTTAGTAAATCTGTCTAATTTTTTTTTTTTTTTTTTTTTTTTAACGTGAAAATTCTAGTTTATACACAGTAAAAAATTTTGTGTAATTTTAATACAATTTATAATTGAAAAACGGTCCACACATTTTTATTCGTAAATAATAACACAATAACTAATATTGCCAGCATCATGTGTCAAAATTAACATAAAAAGAGCTATATACAGAATGTGTGGACCGACTTTGTTAAAAATACACAAAATTGTTTACAGTGTAGGATTTCCTCCGCTGGGAATCTAATTCGGGACTGCTAACCCTTTGCCGCCCATGCATCCATATATGGACCCATGCCTTTATATATGGACCCAAGGCTTTTAATGCCCAGACGCCCATGGGTCCATGCCCATGGGTCCATATATAGACCATCAGTTTTGCACTCCTGCAGAGCTTCAATTTTCTTAAAAAATTGTAAAAACTATGTAACCAAGGGTATTTTGAACTGCTGCAACCGAATATGAAGTCGAAATTAAAAAAAAAAAAAAAAAAAAAAAAAAAAAAAAAAAAAAAAATTCAAGATGGCGGATGGTTGGTAAAATATTATTTAAAATATTACATAATTTTTTACTGGATTCGAATTTTGTAAACTGTTTATTTATTGCTCTTTTCATTCTTATGAACTTAAAAGTGCAAGTAAATAACGGATGGACAGTCATTTATGCAATTTTCAACAAGAATTATTCATTTATGTTTAGCTTATGGACAAAACAGCTTTTTCTGCGTTGAGGCGTTTATAAGGTTAAAAATAATAAAAACTTAATAATTTGGGAGGTTTTTTGAACTGCTCATTCTGAATTTGAAGTCCAAATTTTGAAAAAATAGAAATTAAAGACGGAGGACTATTAACTTTTAAAATTTTCAGTTTTCTTAATTATTATTACTCGAAAAATAATCGGTTTTTGAAAAATTAAGACAAGCTAATTTTCCGGGAGGCAGTTAGTTTTAGACAAATTGGATATTCTGGGGGTCCGCAGGAGGTTGCCGGAAATCATGAATTTATATCCATATTTTATTTTTTCCTATAATTTAGAAAAGGTTTGTTTTATGGGGGACCACCAGTCCTCCCCACGTAAAGACTAATTTCAGATTTGGCATCAGCGACCCCTGAAACCCTGTTCTAATGTTAAAAATACACAAAATTTTTTACAATGCAGTAATTGTCACTTATTGTAGGGCCCTTTAATACAATCGAATGCTTAATATGATCAAAACTCGTGGCTTTTATCAATTATATTCAGCATTGTCATCGGGTCATAATTACAAGACCGGTGCCAGCATCGGCGCCGTCACCGGCACCGGCTTCGGGCTCCTGTCAACAACAGTGAATTTTATTTTTATTACTATACCAATCGACCAATAATATGCGATTTTTTCCACCACAAATGCAGTTTTTTTTTTTTTTTTTTTTTTTTGCTTCCTCACATTTAAGTTTAAGAGCACAATTTAAATTTTATTTCCTCGCATATATTTTTTTTAGATTCTTTTGAATATGAAAGAATGATGGGTTGAGAAACCACTTAGTAAAATCATTCTTTTCCGCAATTCAAATCAAAAGTGACACACGGTATAAAAGATATCTGTCGAATAAAAATAAAGACATATTTTAACGACATATTGACGCGATAATATGAATATATTAGCCTCGTTGCCGCGAGGGAGACGGGACAGATTTAAGGTTTCGCCATGTAAGGTATTAGATAGCTATAACAGCTTCGGATTCGATTATTTAAAAAAAAAAAAAGGAAAAAAAAAATTCAATCGTTTAAATGATCGATGTTAAAAAGTCTTATCCTGCCTCGAATATCCTTAATCAATGTGACACCTTTGTAAATATATGAATTCACCTTTGGGGCACCGATTCTCGTTTTGCATAAAAAGTCATCATCTTTCTACGACCCTGGAAAAACTATATATAATAATTGTAAAAATGAATTAATTATAATTATTTAAAAAAAAAATAAATATTATTTGATCGACCAGGAAATGAATCTTCTTTATCAGAGGGGGGTGACTTTTCTGGGAAAGGACCCTTCATACATGTAATTGTATTGAAATTCAATTGATCTCCCTCTCCCCTAACACATATTGACAGTCTTTTTTTTTTTTTCTTTGTAGCACCCAACAAATTGGTTTCGATTTGTTTTATTTGACTCTTCGGCTTGTTTTCCGAAAAAAAAAAAAAAATATCATTTTTTAATTTCCTCTTCGTGATTTTGTTTGTCTTTTTTTTCGATTATTTTCAGTTAACGTTGTTATCTTTTTTAACTATAAAATCACAGTAGGGGAGGGCTAACGGTTTTCCCCATTATCGAGACAAGTGAGTTGAACTTTTTTTTTTTTTTTTTTTTTTTTTGCAAAATATGTATTTATTTCAGTCGTTTAGCTGACTAAAATGCTGGAAAATTCACGGTAATAAAATTAAATTACTCGTATGCACGAACGCAAGAAAATTCGATGCGTTTTTTTTCTCTTAAAAAGGAGGGGCTACGATTCATCTAGTCGAAATATTTTAGAAAAAATATTTTGCTTGTTGGCGGATTTCTTGAATCCTTTTCTTTTCTTTTTTTAAAATTTCGATTTCCCTGAAGATGGAGGGAAAAAAACGGGTCGATCGACCAAAAACATTGACAAGGAAGTATGAAATATCAGGTCAAAGCTCAAAGACCCAAGGAAACAATGAACCGAATTATCTATACAATAAAACATCATTTTCCTTAGTTGAAAAGTCGAGATTGCGGAGTATTCCTTCATTATAGACCTTTGTCTTCACCCCCCGCCCACCCGCTTGTATACCCCCTCCCTACCTTGCCTCCTATTCATTGCTTAATTCGCTTTTGTTCGATTATTACTCTTATTGAAAAGATATTTCATTTTTAGGAAATAATATTTTTATCTCGGAAAATTAATTCGCATGCCTTGTTTTTGCTCCGTTTGTAGTTTGGGTCAACAGAGAAAGGTTTCACTTTTTTTTCCATTCCTTCTTCGAATTCGAAATCGAAAGGGTTAACGTTGAAAATCTTTTTCCCCTTTTTCAGAAATGTATCCAGAATAATTGATTTGAAAAATAAGGAGCGTACAGATCTTTGATTGTTGTTAGGGGTGTTGTTACACGGTAAAACATTTTATGTTGCGAACCTTAAACAGTAAAAAATTTCGTATACTTAAGACAATTTATATTTGAAAAACGGTTCACACATTTTTATTTGTAAATAATAACACAATTAATAAATATTTTCCTAGCGAAGTGTGTCAAAATTAACGTAAAAAGAGTTACATGCAGAGTGTGTGGACCGGGTTTGTTAAAAATGCACAAAATTTTTTACTGTGTAAAAAAGGGCTACATATTCCACATTGTAACACTTTTTATGTTAAAATTTGAATGTAAACATTTTATTTGACAAACGACGATGGGTTATTGGTTGATCAATCGTCAGATTGGTGCAACATAATCGTTTTATGTCACACGGTAAAAAATTTTATGTTAACTTGCTAAAAAAGGGCTACACATTTTTTATGTTAAAAAAATAGAATGATATTGTCCATAAAACATTCTTTTGCTTTTAGTGTTTTTTTCGAGGCTAATTATTTTACTTTTAACATAAAATTTTTTACCGTGTAGTATAACTTAATATAAAATACGGCATAATCGTCTTATGTTTAATTTACATGGTAAATATTTCTAGACTTTTTTTATTACACAGTAAAAAATATTATGTAAATATGTTCTAAGAGGTCCACATAAATTTTTTATGTTGTTTCTCCCATAAGGCAAACATAAAAACAAAAACAACATAAAAATTATGTGGACCTGCTTATGTTGATTTATGTTGATTTTGACATAAAATTTTTTACTGTGTACTTAGACATTTATTTAAGACTTTTTTTAATTATGTTACTTTTGACATAATATTTTTTTACCGTGTACGTACCGTTGTAGCGCGAATTGACATCTGAAAACTGGAGATGACGTGTACTGCACTGTAATAAATTTTAGGTAAAAAGTAAAAAAAAAAAATTCACTGGTACACGGTAAAAAATTTTATGTTAAAAAGAAAAGTCCACACACAGTTTATGTTAAAATTAACATAATTATGTTATCATTTTAACATAAATATGTTAATTTTTAACATAAAAAAAAGTCCGCACACGATTTATGTTACTGTTAACATAAAATTTTTTACCGTGTATAAACAAAGTCTAGGAGCATAGAGTCTGTGTTAGTTTTTATGCTAAACATGAAAACTTGTCTATTTAACACAATCTTATGTTAAAAATTATCGTAAAATAATGTCTGCTTTACACACTTTAAAACGTTTTGTGTATTTTTAACAAACTCGGTCCACACACTCTACATGTAGCTTATTTTATGTTAATTTTGACTCACATTTATGTTAATTTTGACACATGTTGCTAGGCAATATTTGTTATTGTGTTATTATTTACAAATAAAAATGAAAATGTGTGGACCCTGGACCGTTTTTCAATTATAAATGGTGTTAAGAGGAAACTTCAGATATTTATTTAAATATACCAAAATAAATTTCCATGGCTTAGAACTTTTTTTTGGAGATACAAATTAGAAATCTGGCTTCGTAGCGAACTTCATAGTGACACTGGCATCTTTCCTTCAAAATTTCAGATTCTCAAGTCGTAAAGAAACTCCGGAAAACGCTTTGGAAAATATATTCCCGACATTTATTTTTGAAAACGTTTTCCGGAGTTTCTTTACAATCTGAGAATCTGAAATTTTGAAAGAAAGATGCCAGTATGAATATAAAGTTCGCTACGAAGCCAGATTTTTAATTTGTATCTCCAAAAAAAAGTTTTAGGCCAGGGAAATTTATTTTGGTATATTTAAATAAATATCTGAAGCCTTCTCTTAAAATTACACAAAATTTTTTACAATGCATAAGAGTTAGCATAAATTTTATGTAGACCTTTTTTGACGTAGGACTACGTCTTGGGGCTCGATCTTTGGGAAATCTCTCTGTCCGGGGGACGGGCTGTTTGCACCAAACATTAATATTTAATCATTTTAATATTAAAATTTTAACTTCGAAAATTTTAAATAATATTTTGACTATTTGGTTTTCACTTTTGGACTTTTTTATGTACGAAAGCAAGGACTTAAAAAATTCCTTGTAAGTTTTATTTAACTTTTTTTTTAAGTTTTCGCTGTTTTTTTTAATGTAAAATTTACAAAAAATTGTCTAAAGAATTTACAAGAAACGCAAAGTGAAAATCTTATTTTAAAATTAGACGACACGAACGAAAGCAAGGATTTAGAAAATTACTTGTAAGTTTCCAAAAAACTTGAAGTTGCTAAACCAAGAACTTAAAAATTTTTGGAATTTTATTAAACTTTTTTTTAAACTTTCGCCGTTTTTTTTTACATATATTTTTTTTAAATATTAAAATTAGACTACGTGATCAAAAACAAGAGCTTAGTAGTTTTGAATAAAATGTTGACTACATTTTTTAATTTTGTCCTTTTTCCTTTAGCCAAGAATATGAGCCAAAGCAATATTTTAATATTGAAATTTTAACTTTAGCTTTGAAGACTTTAATTAAAATTTTGATTTTTTTTATCAAAAAATTTAAGTTTTTTAATTTGGACGCAGAGAAACATTTCTGCGATATCTTTTGCGAAATCAGTTGTGTCTTTTCTGAACCGAAATTCAATAAACCTGGTTTTCTTTCTGAATTCCTGGTCATTTTGCATTTGTGTCAAATACGAATCTGTACCTCATAGCCAAAATTTAAATTCGAAAATTGACACGTGATCGTTTCTTACGAAAAATACTAAATAAATGAGGGCTTTTTTGATTTTTTCGAATTTCGACGTTTTGTCAAGTTCTGCTCTTTTCCGCGTATTCGTCAATTTCTTAGCAATAATGTCTTGCTAAAACTGAATCGCGGTCCATATCCCTTTCTACGATATTAATGCGATATTAATTCGATTTTCCATGCTAAATAATATTGCAGTTAACGATTTGAATCTATCAGGTCCCGTTAATAAACTAATTAGAACAAATATATTTAATGCCTAAGCAACCGGCTTCGGACCCCTGAAAAATTGAAATGAACGACATTTGAGAATATCCAGATTTTAAAAGCAGAGAAAGAAGTCCGATAATTAAATTAACTTTTTTTTTTTTTTTTTGCTAAACGACCGAAAAGAGTAAAATCGGTGAAATAAACTCGAGGCCATTATTTATTGATGATATCTTACACATTCTACTATTTTTTTTTTTTCCGCCTCTGGGTCGTTATTATTTTTTCTTAACAACTGTATATCGTATAATTGTATTCCTGTATTATTGACCTCTCGCTTGGATGATATTAAAATTATTAGAAATTATATGTTAATTTATGTTTAATAAATGCTGAAATGCCTTACACGAGGTGTGCTCCTTGGCGACATGTCTGTCAACTGTTCAAAAAACTTTTTTTTTTTTTCTTCTTCTTTTCTTTCTTTCTTGAAACTTTTAGAAAAACGGCGAAAACCTCTAAATTGTTCGATTGTGAAAAAAAAAAAATTTATTCGATTTAAAAAAAAAAAAAAAATAATAAATAATTTAATCGGGTTAAGTCGTTCATTATGCAATTTTTTTTTATGAACTTCTTTAAAATGTAAAGAAATACATTTTATCGCCATTTAAACAGTAAAAAAAAGAAGATCCGATTCTCATGTAATTGCGCGAAAGATGTCAAGCAACTGAATTAATAAGCTGATAGGCAGATTTTTTTTTCGTTTTCTGGTTTATCAAGGAATTTTATATATATGGTTTATATAAAATATTAAAATTTATTAGAGCCAAATATAAAGTACCGTATAAAATTTGCATATATCTCCTTTCTTTTTTATTTATTTATTTATTTATTTTCGAATTGTGATTTTAAGGTATTTTAAACTTTAAAAATTATTCTTTGAAGAGAAAAAATCGAGTCCTTTGCGAGTGTAAATCCACGTGTGGTTTTTGTCTTTCGAACAAAAAAGATTTTTTTTTTTTTAAAAAAAATTCACAAGTTTACGGAAGACTTTTATCTGCGTCAAACATGTTCGCTGCTGCACAATTTAATTGGGAGCTCGTAGAGGGGATAGTCATTTATTGAAAATTGAAGGGCAATTGTCATTTATTTTTTTCGGTCAGAAAAAGAAAATGTGTTAAACAGGTTTCGTCTTGCAACAAAACCGTTCGTAGAAAAACAAAAATGCTTCACGAAAATGGACAGGTTGTTTCTTGACAAGATATTTTTATTGTTTTTGAATGATTTTTTAAGAAAATGTCTTGTCACAAGAAATGCATTAGCCATTTTCTTTTCCGAGTGATTATCATTTTTTTCGTCAGCAGAAATTTATTTACCTTTCGTTACTTTTTTGGTAAACCACAGTCGGGAACCGTTGTTGGTGATGCTGGGTCAGTTGTTGATCCATCCGGAAAAAATTGGGTCCCCATTGGACATTGCAAATTCTCTACTTATTTCCATTCTCGGGATTCGGGAATTACCGTTTTCGAAAAAAATATAAATCCCGGAAACAGGAATTCCGCTTTGGTTAGCTTTTGGATTTCTCGGGAATCGAGAAATTGATATATTTGGATTCCCGCGAATCCCGGGAATTTATTTGAAAGACGATTTATTTTCAGTCTTTTTTGGGATTTAAGTTTTGGTAATAAGCGCAACTATGCCGAAAGAAGTTTTTCGGTGTTTTTTAAATGGCACGCTTTAGACAAAAAAGGAAATTATGTTTAAAAAATTTCTTGTTTTTATAACTTTTTTCCTATAATATTGAAAATTTTATATGATAGTTGGTCAAAAAGTTGATTATAATCATATTATTCCCGTTCCCGGGAAAAAAACTTGTTGATTCCGGAAATTCCCAAAAATCAGGAAAATTTCATTCACTGGAAGCGGGATTCCCGACAATTTACGTCCGTGAAGTTGGCAACGGATTTGATCGAAAATAGTCTTATATAGTAGCTTTTCATTGTTCTTTAATAGTTCCGTGATTGTTCCAATTTGTTCTCTAACCTGAAAAAACTGGAGTCAAAAGTTGGTGGGTCCTGCTAACTTCACGCTAACAGGACCCAATTTGAATTTATCAAAACTTTTTGCCTTTGTCGGTTGCTTTTGATTTGTTCTTCATTGTTCCGGCCAATTCAACGTTTGTTCTGCAACAGGTATGACAGTATTAGGAGGAGTAAGGGCACTGCCAACTTCACGGAAATAAAATAAAGTCAAATTCAGACGTTTAAATAGCTTGAATCGATTTCATTTCGTTTGTTTTCCGAGAAAAAGGTTTGTTCTTGTACGAAAAATACTATCAGGTTGAATTTTTCATTTTTGGAAAGACATTCTGGGTAATATTTAGGACTTGTCTATCAATGTCTTTTTGATTGTTCTGAAATGTTCTACAAATATTTCGGTACTCCATCTTCTCAAATCCTGGAAATAGAGACTTTTGAGGTCTGCATGCAGCAGGACCCATTTTTTACCCCCAATAGAGCGCGCCATCTTTCCGGTTTGTTATTCAATCTGCCGAGAAAGAAAATTATATTTTTATCAAAAAATTCGAATTTTTTGACCAGAAACGAGCAAAAAAATTGCCTTAAAATGTTTAAATCGTTTCATTGTTTAAATTTAGTAACACTAGGACAGTACCCCAAAGACGTGGTCTAAGTAGGGATATGCCCCATATCCCAGTCTGATTTATTTTTCTTTTTTATCTCATGAAAACCAGGTTTTTTCATGAAACATCTCGCCTACCTTCCACAAAATCACCCCATTTTACGGTAAATAATTTATTTTTAACATTTTCCAATATGCTGCAATACATTATACCTATGCTTCATCACGAAATTTCCTACATTTTGCATAAAAGCGCGTGTCAAATCGTTCAACAATCCATCATTTTTTCGCCGCACCCTTCTTATTATATTCTTTGATTCGCATTATCATCCATTTTTTTTCTCATTTTTCGTGTATTAAAGGAAAAAAAAAAAAAGTCATGCCAAATCTTACAAAAGAACGGCAACCACATTCCAAATCAATAAACTCCCCGATAAATATACAATCGATATAAATGTCCATGGCTATGGAATCAATTCGAACTGCATGTTATGCATTTTACGTTCATCCTCAAATTATGCCCGCTTTTGTCCGCATCTTTTTTTATTTTTTTCTTAAAATTGAATCACTTTTCACATACTTAGCTTGCAATTTATTACCGTATTAACATGGAAAATGATACCAAAAAAAACTAAAAAAAAAAAAAAAAAAAACTACTTTTTTAATGTAATTATTAAGTATGAACTAGAATGAACTTAAAAAAAGAACGAGTTATTTTAGTAAAAATATATTTATTACATCTCTGATGGCACGCGATGAGGAAAATTATATTTAATTAACTGCACAATTGTCAAAAGTGTCGGTATTATATATGGTGAGCAAATTCCTCGACGGTTTAAGTTAAAAGCATGATTCGTCCAATTTTTTTTTTTAAAACTTTAAATTGCGGTTAATGTATTCGAAATGAAGAAATAGCGGTAGCCGCTAGGCTGGTCTTTGACCGTTGTTGCATCTTTTTTTTTTGAGAAAAAAAAAAATAGTTCCTCGCGCTAATTATTGTCATTTCAAAGAAACAATGATATTAAAAAAACTGGTCAATTGAAAAAAAAAAAGAAAAAAAAAGATGGACACATCCTCTTGCGGTAATTGAGTCAAGTGGAAAAGCATTAATTCAGCCGGAAGCTCAAACAAGCTTTGCTTGTGTGGTCGAGGGCCCACTTGTCAAGCTTTTCTTTTTTTTTTTAACGTCCTCCGTTTTTTTTTCTTTCCCTCTCTCTTGGGAAAGCCATCGACAATCTTTTATTAAAGAATCGTAAATAATTGGCGGGATGTCGAAAATGAGACGAAACTTTAATTGTCAGGGCTGCATTTCAAAGTCAAATATTTAATTCATTCATGTGCAAAAAAAAAAAAAAAAAAAAAAAAAATTGACGTTGGAGATCAAATCCCGTTTAATACGAAATTTTTAATCGAATAAAAAAAATGAATTCACGTTCGAAAAACAAAGTAGTCGCTTTTTGAAAAAAAAAAAAAAAAAAAAACCTTAATGAATAATGAATAAAATTATTCAATCAGCGATGTCATATAACAACGCTGTTGCATTTCCTGATTAGCTTTACCTAAAGGGATGAGGAAGAGATTCCTTTGTCGGTAACCAAATTACAAGGCAAAAACAGGGGGAGGTTTTGATTTCCTTTAATGTTTTCATTTAAATATCGTATTCCCCAATAGACTTTTCTTTTAATCAGTTGATAGCATTACCATTCAATCCTCCTTTACATTCCGACGGATTACTTTTCATTTTCTAATTTCTCCCGATTTCCCGTTATTCCGGAAGAAGTATATAAATAAAGAAAGAAAAAAGAAGAGAACGTTTTGAAATAATTATTCTCATCTTGGAAAATGATTTTTTTTTTCCCTTTCCTTTCTTTCTTTTTTGAGTTGAACGAACTTGTGATGTCGATTAATTGACTCTGTTTTTTTTTTTTTTTTTTTTTTGTGCGGGAAAAATGATGTCGCTTCAAAGGTTAAAAAGTAAAAACAATCATTTTAAGTTATGAAAGGGTTGCGTAATTTAGTTAGTAATTACCATTTGCACTGTATGTTATCAGTTTCTGAAAGAGTATCAAGTTTCAAACTGGGATTGTTTAAGTGGATGAGACGCCCTTGAGAATAATCAGTTCAAATAATTTATCAGCATGGTAAACGAGACGGGAGGGTTAAATCATAAAACAAAGGATGTTTTACGAGGCTCATTTCAAATTCCGTTTTTTTTTTCTTTTTTTGTCCTGTAAAACAAGCATGATTTAGAAAATGAAAATGGACGGTTCAATAACGATTATGTGATTCAATTAAAGAGCACTCAAAAAAGTGTTTCCTGGTAGTCAGTCTAAAACGAACTAAATTTGCTTCTAGTGAAAAATTGACTAGTGGTTAAGAAACTTACACTAATGACAAGTCTTTTATGAGCTAGTGAATCAAAATCTCATTTTTGGCTTGACTGGCATCGTTCAAAATCAGGGGTCTGAAGCTTGAATATTTTCGCCGATGCCGATGCTAGCATCGGCAAAAATCGTCTATAATGGCTCTATGGTTTCTTTTTTTTCCGCTAAAGTCGGAATCAGAGGCGGCATCGGATTTAGTCAAAGCTTGGTGGCGTGGGCATCGGCGTCTGGTGTCGGTGCCGGAATCGGGATCGGGAGTTAAATAAATTATGTGGACTCGGCACCGGCATTGGATTTAAGGGTGTCTACCGACCTTGAAAACCTTTAAAACCTTGAACTAGCCTTGAATTCGAAATTGAACCTTTAAAACCTTGAGTTTCAAACATAATTTTCAGTAAATATCCCTGAATTTTCAGAGACGGACTGGCTCCCTGAGCTACCGGAATTTTCCCGGTGCGTCTTTTTGGAAAGAAAAAAAGGCGCCTTCAATGTTACAAAACAGAAAATGTTAAAAATTTTTTAAAAAATAAGCAAAGTAGTAAAAATATTCCTGTAAATCGGTTTTTTTTTTTAAATTCAAGAATTTTCGTCATTTGAACCTCTGACAATAAATGTTAAATTTTTCAAAAATTTTTCCTCGGTCGGCCTTTGGCCTCGCTCGATATTAATTAAGTAAAAAACTTAATTCTTAAAAATCCCCCAAAAATGATGTAAAAATAATTTTATCTCAAAAGACCATAGAGTTGTGAGAAAAATAAGATTCCCCCTTTCGCTTCGCTTCTAGATTTTCGGGATTTCAACCAAAATAAATTTTTATTTTTCTGGGTGCCTTTTTTTATTTTGCCTACATCGAATGATTTTCGTACCTGAATTTCCTAACAAATTGAACCTAAAAGACTTAAAAAACACCTAAATTTCAAATTTATTTTTTGGTGGACCTCCAAGTTTTTCTGGAAGCCAATTTTCTCAACTACTGATATCTTTTTTTCGTCTCCTTTTTTTTTTCTTATTAAAACCAAACCCATTCTGAAATTTCTTTTTTGAAAAACGTTATTTTTTACATTAGCTTAAGAGACTGTTACTTTTTACCTTAATTTTACCTTTCTAAAGCAGAGCATGTACTTCAAAAAACCTTTATTTTTTCTAAAATTTTTTTAACGTATTAGACGTGAGTAATTACATTCCTTGTTATTTTTATCAATTTTTCCTAAAAATTTTGGTTCCTAAAATTTTTAGCTTAACCATTTTTTTTTTTCCTAATTTTCAATTTTCATAAAATTTTTTAATCCTCAAATAAAGTTTTCTAAAGTGAATATTTGTCCTAATTTTTTAAATCCCTAAAGGGGTTTTAGGAAATTTTATTTCAGGAATCAAAAAATTTTAGGAAAATTAAAAATTAGAAAAAAAATAGTTAGGAAAACAATTTTAGGAACTAAAATTTTAGAAAAAATGGATTAGGAATTAATTTTTTTTTTTTTAGGAAAAATGGTGGGGAATCTTCACAACTTTAGATAAAATTATTTTTAAAGATGGCGTTTTAGTGAAAAGACCTTTCCTTGAGCGACTTCGAATGTTGAATAGAAATTTTTTAATGCAGGAAATTTTTTTTAAATCCACCAATTTATCAAAAAAAGTGACTTTTCTTTAAAAAAGTGACTTTTAGTGACCTTTTACATAAATAGTGACTTTTAGGGGAAAAAAGTGATTAGTTCGATGCCTGTCGTGCCCTAAGTAGAACGCGAATTCTAAATCTCGCCTTAAACTTTGTAGAAGCTTCTTCAGAAAAATTGTAATTGGTTATTCATAGCTGCTTGTTTCAGGTGCGGCCCGTCCTATTTTATTTCCCAATGTTCGAATGTATAGAAAAAATATGACTGGAAGAGTTAAAAAAAAAAAAAAAAAAAAAAAAACGCAAAGAATGTCAAAAGAAAATTTTATCGGTAAAAAAAAAAAAAAAAAAAAAAAAAAATTTATCGTTAAAATTTCTTCCCCGACCGGCTAATGGGCTGGTGATATAAACTAACTAATACCTTAAGAGCAACATCCATCAAGCCCTTATGTAGGAAGTACTCAAAAACTACCGTTATATTCGATTTTTCATATTGAATTTTACCATTCGGTACTCGGATTTAAAAACAGCGACCCCAAAAACCCCTTTAGACAGGTTCCTGTTTTATTTTAGCACCGGTAGCCGGTTTTAGCCCCATAGATTCTTTCTCGTTATAATGGAGCTGGCTACATAGCCAAACTTGATTTAAGCACTACTGCACTATTTGTTTAGCCTAATTGATTTATTTTATACTTCACAAGTTCAGAAAAAAATTTGGTCGGGAGGTAAAACTTTTTATTTACAGACTTCGGTTAAAGGGCGAACTCCAACGATGAGATCCAACGACGGGTTCAGATTACTTTATGTCATCATTCATAACGAAATGAACGATGTTTTTCTTTTTTGAAGCTTTAACCATTCAATAATTAATGTCTGGATGCTGACTAAAGAAAACTTAATAAAAAAAAAAATACAGATTTGTTTAAAACCATTTCTCTTTTCTCTTTCCCCAAACAGCCCTTTAGTTATTTCGTAATTTACCGACAGAGGAACCCCTTTTGTTAAAAAATAAACTTCGAACCGATCCAAACAATACAGAAAATGTAAACAAAAGAGACAAGTTTATTATAAATGAGTAAACAGGAGCTCTTCCTTTTCCATCAAAGAGATACGCTCATTCCTCTCCACTCTCACCGAAACCATTCACCCCCTTCCCTTGATTTAATGCTTATTTTATTTCGCTTTCCTATAGCTGCGTCATACTTCTGTTATTTTATTCTTCCAGAAAAAATTTTTTTTTTTTTTTTTTTTTTTTTTTTTTTTTTTTTTCTATTTTCCTTGACAAGTTACCGCGAGTATTGCTTAATGATGATAATCATCTCAGTCAGTTTTAAAACCTTTCGTCATGTTAATGTTGTATCCGATATTCATTCATCACGTGTTATTCGCTCGAAGCCTTTTATGTGTAAGCTGATACTTTATGGAAATCGGATTTTCAGAAATCGTCTACGAAGAGGAAAACAAAGTTGCTTAAATAATACATGTTTATTTGATGAACATTTTCAGGTATTTACATATCAAAATAAAATACGATTCGCGTAGCGCTTTAACCGGAGAGCACAAAGGATTTCGCTTTTTAATCGAGTAATTTTGCTGCATTTGCTCCAAAAGTGTACAAGTCATATTTTCATGTTAAAAGATATGATTTATATTATATTTTATATAAAATATTTTGTAGTGATAAAAAATAAGTTAAAAAACAGTCAGGGGATATGAGGTTAGAACTACGTCTAGAATTTTTGGTTGGGGCCGAATTTCTGAGCTGGGAATGGAAATGCTTTTAAATTAATTTGAATCGTCGAATAATTTTAATCATCGAAATTTTGTTTTAAAAAATGTTAATGTGTGAGGATTTAGGGGGATCCCTAAATCCTCCATGCCCTGATATTAGTCCACATGGCCCCCTTTTTCAATAAAATTTGATCAAAAATTATTAAAATTTTGGTTTCAAAAAAATGTTGGTGACAGTCAAAATTTTTAAAAAATTAAAATTTTAAGAACTTTTTACCAAAAATTTTTAATAAAATTCAAAAAATGTTTTTTAGGGTGCAAATTCACTGTGGTACGTTGAACCAACATGTTGACCAACATCTTAAACCAACTTGTTGACCTAGGGTTCAAATTCACTTTGGAATGTTGGACAAACTTGTTATACCAACTTGTTGGAATGTGGGACGAACTTGTTGTACCAACATGTTTAATTTTTATAATTATTATCGCCTCGAAATCGAGCCGAATTTTACTAAGCCGCAAAGTTTATTTTAAAGGGGTAAATCTACCGAAGCGAGCTTAACAGCATTTATAAGAATAAATGACTTGACCAGGAATTACATTTTTAATAACGATTTTCGAATAGCACAGACTAAATCTAACCCGAAAGCGAGATTTCTATTTGAAAACGTGGGAAAATTACAAAAATTTCACAGACCGTAACCCGTCGGAGGAGTCGAACCCCCGGTCCTTTCGGTATAGCCCCGACTGCTCTTATCCACCTGAGCTAACGGATCTGCCTATGAAACTCTTGTAATTTACGACTCTTAGGTGTAAGGTCGCGAATTTTTTAGAGAAAAACCTAGTACGATACATTTCCGATAGATGTCATCCGACTTCACATTTCGGAAATGATTTTACAGACAAACCACGATGGGTATTTTTAATTTAAAACCAAAATTTTTAACCAAAATTAGTGTGAAATGTTGGTCCAACAAGTTGGTATAACATCTTTGTCCAACTGGTTGTACCAACTTGTTGACCAACATGTTGTACCAACTTGTTGGGCCAACATTCCACTTTAGGTTTCAAATTCACTATGGAATGTTGGACCAACATGTTGTACCAGCTTTTTGTACCAAGTTGTTGGACCAACATTCCACACTAATTTCGGCGTTGGACTAAATTCTGCAATAGTCGATTCGTTCGTTTGTCAAACATGTTGGTAAAACATGTTGGTCCAACATTCCGTAGTGAATTTGCACCCTTAAAAAATTGTTTTTTCTATAAAATTTGAAATAAATTTTTTCACTCCAATTTCAAATTAATTTTTTCATTCCAATTTAAATTTAATTTTTTCACTCCAATTTCAAATTAATTTTTTCACTCCAATTTCAAATACATTTTTTCAATAAAATTTTAAATAAATTTTTTCAGTAATCAAAAATCATCAAAATGTTCTTTTCAAAAATTGTTAATGATCCCCCAAAATACTTTAAGCACTGATATTAGTCCACGTGGCCCCCTCTTTCAATAAAATTTTATCCAAAATCTAAAAAAGCTAAAAATTTTCTAAAAATTTCCCCTTTTTCTTAAAATTGGTCAAAAATTTACAATATTTTGTAAAAAATTTTATTATTAATTTCATTGAAAATTTTTAAAAATTTGCAAGGATCGTCAAGGATTTTGATAAAATTTTTTTGAAAAATTTATCAAAAATTTTTGAAAAAAAAATATATTTTTTTAATGTCCGATGTCCAAAACACCAAGACAACAACAACGACAAAACCAAGACAAGACCAAGACAACAACACGACAAAACCATCATGGTGTGCCCTAAGGCACTTCGTTGGCTAGGCAAAACCGGCCGGTTCACCGTCCGGTTTTTTTTTAAAAAAAAGTTTTTTTAATTAATATTTTTAAACGTTAATATTGCATTAAATGGGGCGAAACTTATACCAAATTGTTCCTTATTGTCAGAAGAAGTCAAATGTACATGTTAAATATGTCGGTAAGCTTAAATTACGCAAAATGAACCGATTGCTTATGTTTTTTTACATCGGCCATTTTGTTTTTTATGTAAACAACATTAAATTTTGCGAATATTGACTTAATTTAAGCTTACCGACATTTTTAAAATGTATATTCGACTTCTTCTAATAATAAGGAACAATTTGGTATAAGTTTCGCCCCATTTAATGCAATATTAACGTTTAAAAATATTAATTAAAAAAACTTTTTTTTTAAAAACCGGACGGTGAACCTGCCGGTTTTGTATAGCCAACGAAGTGCCTTGGACGTAGTCCTACGTCAAAAAAAAAAAAAAAAAAAACTTGCGGTGTGTCAGCTTTTTTTTTCCGAAATGGAAACGGGAACGATAACGAAAATTCGCGTTTTTTTAAAAAATTGTATTCTTGAAAACGATAATAAAAAAAATATTAAATATCCCCTTGATATATTAATAAAGGATAATAAATCCGAGTCGATAAAATTAACAAGCATCATGAAATATTGATTTAGCCAGAATGTTTCCATATTAATAAATACTTAATTTATTTTTTATTTTTTTTTTATTTAATGTGATAAAGAGGGAATAAAAAGTAATTGATGGATATAAATGGTTTTAATTTTAAAGGGGAAGGATTGATGTTTTCGGAGAGAAAGAGAAGAAACAAAACCCCCTCGGAGGATTAGGTTTCTTTGATGGAAACACTCTTGTTTATTTTCCTCATTGCCGTCGAGAGATCGTTAAAACCTTTACCTACAGTTATTTATACCTTATATAATCTTTAAACAAATAATGATGTGGAAAAGTCATTTGTACGAAAAGAAGCTTTTAAAATCTTTTATACAAAGCTCGCGAGTTTAATATGTATATTCTATAAATTTTCATTTTTCAATTATAATGATTATTCAATTACTTTGAACTTAAAAGGTTTTTCAAGTTATTTTCGGTATTGAGATATTTTAATTAGTGAAGGAGATAGAGAAAGCCGGGAAAAAATTTGAGCGCGTTACGAAATGAGGAACATGAACGGATGGGGGAAAAAATGAAAATCGGAAAATGGCTGATAGGTTTTACTCTTTTATGATTGTTTTAAAATGCATTGTGTGATGGCAAAGTTGGCTCTTTATTTTGCTCTTTGCTCACAATTATTTCTAATTCGGTGTGTTGGGGTGCCTGAAATAGTAATATACCTTTTTTAAAAGGTTTACAGTTTTTACCGTTTCTTGCAGCTCTTGTGGATCGGAGCTAAGTAAAGAGTTCGGAGAAAATCCATGCTTACGAGTAGAGACCCTAAATTAAATGAGACCGGAAAAAAAATAGGCGCGAAACGCACTGATATGTTGGAATTTTCGGAATGTTGGCAAAACCGCTGCAAATTGCGGCAAAGTAAAAATTGGCGAAAGTTTTTGTTTGACTCTCTATTACAAAACTAATTCGACTTAATTGGTGGCTTTCAGTAATAGCTGAACAGCATTAAGTGTCTTGTTGTCTTGATAAGCATTTTCGATGTTAGCGTTCAAAATCCGACTTTTTTTTAAAGGAACCGCTGAACAAATACACGTTGAATAAACAAAAACAATCACCATTTCGACTTTGATGCAGTTTATAGCGGTAAATTAACCAAAAATTTTCAGAAATCAGTGCGCATGATCAATGGGCACCGCTTTTTCGCGCCAAAATTTTTTTTGCCAGTCTCTTCTAATTTAGGGTCTCTACTTACGAGGAATCGTGAAAAAGATAGTTTTCTTTCGAATTTTCTTGAGCAAAAAAAACTTATATTAAAATCTCGACTTTGGAAAGATTTTTAAAACATTCAGTACCGGTAATTATTAGACCTCGATATTAAAGACGAGAAATGTATTTTTTTTGGCACTGGTCTTATAAAGAATTTTGAAGCTTTTTTGATATTTTAGTAGCAAGCGATTATGAATGATGTAATTTTGAGATAATTTTTGAGCCTCTCCAGTACTAAAAGTATTAATGGAAGAGTAATACTTCCAACCTCAATAATATGTTTATGCTTTTTATTTTCAGAGTGGATACTTGCATCGATTTTGTACAAATTTGCATCGATTAGAAAGTACAAAATTAGAAGGAGCTTTTGATAATGTCCCGTCCGTCACAAAAGACTGCCCCATCCTCAGAAAATTGTGGAAGGCATAGCACAAAAATTTTTCGAAATGATAAAATTACAGACTTATGACACACCTTTTAAATCTCATGAAAAAAGTTCTTTGTCTTGCTAGCTCGAAATTCAGAACAGAAATTTTCACAGGTGACAATAAATCTCAATAAGAGTTCCTTTTAAATATCCCATTGTCCCGCCCGTCACACGCTGCTATGTCTTCTGCTGCGTAGTTAAAATTTTTAAAAAAAATACCGGTGGTAGATCTTGACCTGTATTATGTTACTATAAAAACAGAAACAATATTTTTCACTTTTAAGGGGGTTTTGTAACGCTTTAAAGCGTACAAATGTCCCGTCCGTTACATATGGATTTGTTTTAAAATCTTAGATTTTGATTACCTTTCGTTGCCCAATCTGAAATGCAGCATTTTTTAGTTCATAAGTTTCCCTTAAGAGTTCCTTCTCGTAATATTAAACAGCTTAGCTCATTCCCAAAAAGAAAAAAATAAATATTAATATTAATATTAATATTTATAAAACATTTTTTGAAACAAGAAACAGTGAAATAATTTTAAAAATTTTGACGAAGATTTTAAAAATATTATTTTATAAATATTATTTACAAAATAAAAACATTTTTTGTTTCAAAAAATGTTTTTATTGATTTTTGTTTCAAAAAATATTTTTATTGATTTTCGTTTCAAAAATTTTTTTATTGATTTTTGTTTTAAAAATTTTTTTATTGATTTTTGTTTTAAAAATTTTTTTATTGATTTTTGTTTCAAAAAATATTTGCAAAATATTGAAAAATATTTGACAAGTATTTTATAAATATTAATATTTTTTTCTCATCGGGATTCATCTTTTTTATGATTTCCGTCTTGCGTGAATTTGCCCGTGTCGCTTGATTTCTTTTTCGAGGTAATTAAAACCATTTGGACAAGGTAGCGTTACATATTAAAATTACTTGTTACATTTTAAAAGCTCCCCTTCTCCCCCCCGTAAAACAAAAAAAAAAAAAAAAACCTGCTCGAAATAAACAACACGACCGTTTAATATATGTGACATCTCGGCTTTTTTTCCTATAATTTCGACCCGGTATATCCTCGTGGTTTGACTTAAAAAACAACAATATCAAACCAGATGAAGGACCTCTCAAGCCAAGACAAGAATAACGTATGATAACATATAATTAAACTAATGAACTATGTATTGATGGATGTACCTGTACAATAAACCCAACTTGTCTCACCATTTACTTTCAGTCGATGGATTCGCAATTTTTATTAGCAACAAAAAAAAAGTCCGAAAAAAAAAATTCATGATTTATCGTTGATTAACTCGATAATATTAAAAGAGCGTTTAGTTCCTTGCACCGTAGGTCATGGTTTTTTTTTCCCACCTAAGCGACACTTCCAGTCCCCCCCTTTAATTCGATTAGTATTATTTATATACCAATTAACGGTATCGATTTTTTTTTTGTGGGAGTTTCTCGGGGAGGGAAATACAACGAAGTATACAAATTGTAGATCTGTTGTTTTTTTGTTGTTGTTGTTGTTGTTGTTTTGCTGCTTTTTTTTAAATAATTACTCAACCGGTTTTCTTAAAGCTGCATTTACCTGGCAACGTTCATAACTTCTTAAAGAGTCATTAATGCCTCAAAAAAACGTGAAATAAATCCGCTCAAACCTCTCTTAAAATAAGATTCAGTGGGGGCAACCGAATTTAAATAAAGTTATAGAGATCATAAATAAGGTTTCGTCCAGTGAAAACGTAGACACCATATGTAATGTTCCGACTTGTTGTTTCCGAATTAATGAACCTTGTCCGAGGTGTTTTTTTTTGTAAGATTCCAACTGCGTTTTTTTTTCTTCAAAACAGGAAGGTAAAAAAAAAAATCTCTTTATACTGATTTTAGCTTTTAAAGAAAGTACAGTAACGAATCTAAGGCGGAATTAAAATTATACACAATTACTCGATATCCGTCTTAATATTTTAATTTCTTTATCGAGATAATTTTCCCTTTTTATGTTTGAACCCTCTTCGATTTGATCAATGCTTTCTATTACAAAAGGAATCGATAACATTGAATACTTATTAATAAATGAAAGCTTTTAATTACACAAAAGAGCTTTCTTTCGGAGAAAATTTCACCCAAAGTTCTTTGTTTCTTTTATTCCTCTTTTTTTTTCTCTTCCCTTTTTCTCCCTCTTTATTCATTAAAAAAGAAAGATGGAGAACAAAAGTTTTCGACATAAGGTTGCCAAGAAAAATTCTCACGTGAAAAGAAAAATAGTAGGCCTAAAAATGAAGCGCGGGTTTTTTTTTGGCTTATTCGACAGCGCGATTTTTTTTTTATCGAGTAAAAATAATCGTATTGGGAGGTATGGACATATCAAACGATGCAAAGCCACAATGGTCAGTAATTAAGGAAAAAAAGTTGTAATTGACAAGATAGACAATGCATAACACACCCATTGTGCATTGCTATTTGTAATCATCTCATGCACATTGCAACGCCCCTACATATATTGTACGTGCCCTTCTCATCTTT
This sequence comes from Liposcelis bostrychophila, assembly GCA_037577465.1. Taxonomy (NCBI): domain Eukaryota; kingdom Metazoa; phylum Arthropoda; class Insecta; order Psocodea; family Liposcelididae; genus Liposcelis; species Liposcelis bostrychophila. The sequence goes on along the minus strand of CM075211.1, from coordinate 19,407,887 downwards.
TGTTAATTTCGAAATATGAGAAAAATAAACGAAACAATAGCTAAACGAGAAAAAGTATTAAATGCTTAAGAAGGAAAAAAAATGATATTAAAAGCGGACGCCCTTTATATTAATTATCAAATTTGATTACAGTTGGCTTTGGTTAAATTTAAGAAAAATAACAAAAGAAACTAGGCAGACACCAAAACCGTGAAAGACAGAGAAACCAAATCAAACTAAATTGGTTTTACGCCTTCGTTTATTCGATTTAAAAAGTCAAAAACGGACTTTGGTTTATATTGATTCATTTAAACTGAATTAAGAAAATTAGATACAGACTGTATATCTCCCGACCATTTTTTTCCCGACCAAAAAATCGTTCCTACATTTAATTTTCCTAAAAATAATTTTTCCTACTTTTAATTATCCTAAAAATATTGTTTTAAACTTTTAGTTTTCCTAAAAATAATATTTCCTGCTTTTAGTTTTCCTAAAAATAATTTTTCCTGCTTTTAGTTTTCCTAAAAATAATATTTCCTGCTTTTAGTTTTCCTAAAAATAATATTTCCTGCTTTTAGTTTTCCTAAAAATAATTTTTCCTGCTTTTAGTTTTCCTAAAAATAATTTTTCTTCCTATTAATTTTCCTAAAAATAATTTTTCCTACTTTCAGTTTTCCTAAAAATAATTTTTCCTACTTTTAGTTTTCCTGAAAATAATTTTTCCTACTTTTAGTTTTCCTAAAAATAATTTTTCCTACTTTTAATTTTCTAAAAAATAATTTTCCTAAAAATAATTTTTCCTACTGTTACATTTCTAAAAAATAATTTTTCTGAAAATAACTTTTCCTGCTTTTAATTTTCCTAAAAATAATATTTTTTGCTTTTAATTTTCCTAAAAATAATATTTCCTACTTTTAGTTTTCCTAAAAATAATTTTTCCTACTTTTAATGTTCCTGAGGGTGCAAATTCGCTATGGGATGTTGGGTCAACATGTTGCTACAACAAGTTGGACCAACATGTTGTACCAACTTGTTGGACCAACATTCTACACTTGTTTTGGTGTAGGAGTAAATTCTGCAATAGTCGATTCGTTCGTTTGTCATACATGTTAATCCAACATTCCGTTGTGAATTTGCACCCTGAAAACAATTTTTCCTACTTTTAATTTTCCTAAAAATAATTTTTCCTACATCTTTTTTTTCCTAAAATTAAAATTACTAAAAATTTTTTCCTCAATTTTTTTTTTTTTTTTTAAATTTTTAAATTCTTAATCAGCCAAAGTTGCCGCTTGCCGGACACATCTTTAGAGGAGCAGTTTCGTTTAGGAAAATAAGAAAATAGGTTTAGGAAATTTTTTTTAGGAAAACGGTAGGTTTGTTGTAAATTGCATAATCCTGTTCAAGTATTACGTAAGCACGATTTTTATAATTTTTGACCCCTTCCCCTCTTTTATACGTTAAAATACGTTTTTGAAACTTCCTCTCCTTTTATTAAGTTACATTTCAATTCCAACCCCTCCCCTCCCCCCCCGCCCCCCCCGTTGAAGGCGATTAGTAACCAGGGTCGTAACCATACTCCTGACCGAGAGGGGCAACAAGATTTCCAAGAGGGACTCCAGATGGCCCCTTTTATCAAGGGGGATAGGGAAATTGAATTTATTTTTAAAAAGATCTGTGGGGGGGCTCAAACCTCCTCACAGGGGGGCAGAGTCAAATTTCGACCCAGGCTGGCCACGGGCCTGAAAGTAATTTCTTCCCATCGGAAAAAAAAAAAAAAAAACGAAACAGTGCAACCGCGGCCTTATACGTTGTATACATTTATCGTTTTCGTGACGTCAGAGCAACGATACAAATGCACATTTTTTTGTCGCCGATTTTCTTTAAAATTCAACAATTCTTGTGATGTAATTTTTTTTCCCTATTCGAACTCGGAACACGTGCAACAGGTGAATCTCAAAATTATGTAAATACGCGGACGAATAGCATTGCGAGACACGAATTCAACAGAAAAAAAAAAAAATAACACAACAATAAAAGAAGTCAGGAGAAGAAAAAGGTCCAGAAAAAAAAATGGATTCTTATGTTTTTTAATTTACATCCATTTGAATAAAACAATGGCAACGTAGAGCTTGGCTGAGGGGTTAACGACTGAATTGTAAATGAACCCCATCAATATCTATCAGCTTTCGATTACCGCATAAAAAGAATTATGTAAATATCGTTCGGTTTGTTTTGGTGGAGGAATTTGAAAAACGATTGTCATACTTAAAGGACACAATCACAATTTTTTTTTTTTAAATTTATTTATTTTTATTTTTTTTAATAAGACGAATCCATTTGCATTAGCATAAGGGCCTTTTGCGATTCACACGCTCCGAGTAAATTATCCGGGGCGATGTTGCAGAACGACGGCTCGGCTTCGTTTAATTGTGGTCCAAGTGCCTTGGCGAGATAACTCGTCCCATTTATGACTAATCTAGTCGTAAAATGGTTTACAGTCTCAACCTGGAATTCGAACCGCTTTTGTAATCAAAATTCTTTGTTTTAAAGATATGAAGCAGCTTTGACAATAATAAAAATAAAAAAAAAATGTCCGATAGACCAGAAGAAAAAAAAAAGGAAAAATTCTGTTCTTTTCAAAAAAAAAAAAAGAAAAACTCAATACAGATAGTTGCGGAACCTCTCCGTCCTTTTTAAAAAGAAAAATATGAAAGAAAAATCCTTTTATTGAAAATGAAAAAAGGAAAATTCAATAAAAATTGCACTCATGCTTAACTTGTTGTTATAGATTTTCCTGCTTGGGGAAAAAAAGGAAAAAGGCGAAAACAACACATAGATTTTCATCAGCACCAAAAGCTCAACGGTAATAAAAAGCTGATTATCTTCTTCTTTTTTTTTTTTTTTTTTTTTTTTTACAATGATTCGAGAAAATATGGAGGGATACGGAAAGCTCACTATACGAATCGGTCGTCTTTTAAATTAATTTTTGAGATTAATTATCACCTGGAGTATTAAAGGATACTTTCCTATCTTTCTTGACAAAGAAGGTGAAAATTAAAAGGAAATCTTTTTTTCTTTTTCTTTCAAGGAGAAAATCCTTTTTTCTTTTCTTTTCGCGCGTGTATTTATTTCTCCCCGCGACAAATCATGTAAGGATTCTTTTCTCGAAGAAGGAAAATTATTGAGGTGATATTAGCAGATTATCGGGGAAAATTGTTGTGGAAGTGATGAGAGCTGGCCGACTGATAAGGATGAGGATAGTGGAAAAAGTAGAAAAATTGAGACTAGGAAGAAAAAGGAAACTTGGCGATCGTGTTTTCCGGTATGCATCTTGCATCTTGGAAAAATTCGGAAAAAGTGAGCCATTTTTGGGAAATCCAGGAAAACTATTCGGAAATTGGTGATGATATTTTTAGAAAACTCTGGATAAATGGTTCCTAAATTGGAAAATTTTTCTGAAGTTAAAATCATTCACAATTCTGGAAAACTCTAGAGAAACTGTTTTTAAATTGGAAAAAGGCGAAGAAAAAAAAGCCGCAAAAAGTGATGACTTTTTTAGGAAAAGTTAAAAAAAATGAAAAACATTTATGCAAGTCTTCCTGTTTTTTTTAAATTTATTATTTAGCAACTTGCTAATAACAGCAATAAAAAATTCAGTACAATGGTAATTTAACATTTTACTGAACTTTGAAAATTTTTGTTTGATTTAAAAAATTATATGCATAAATTATGCAAAAATTGTGCATGTCCAGATTTTCATGCATAAAAAACTATGGATAAATTTGGTAAAAATTATGCATATTCAATTTTCGGTGCTTAAACAAATATGCGTAAACTTTGCCAAAATTATGCATGACCAAATTTTTGTATAAATTATACAAAAACGGTTTCAGGCCAATCGGTCCAAAAAAAATTTGTCCAGACAACAATAAGTCCAAAATATTTTTGTCCTTACAAGTTGGTCCACAAATATTAGTCCAAAAATATATGTCCAACAATACATTTTTTGAAGTGAAACTTCTTATGCGGCGGGTCCGCGTAATAAAGTTTTTCCTAAGTTTTTAAAGTTAAAATTTTAAATATTTCTCCTTAATATTTCTTAATTTTTCGTTAATTTTTTTAATTTATCGGAAATTGAGAACCCTCGGAAATTTTCTTTAATTTTTCGTTAATTTCTCGTTAATTTTTCGTTAATTTTTCTTAATATGCAGTTAATTTTTTCATCATTTTACGTCAATTTTGCTTTATTTTTTTTTCATTTTACATTAATTTTTTGTTAATTATCTTAATTTTTGTTAATTTTTTGTTAATTTTTCCTTAATTGAAGTGAAACTTTTTATGGTGTGGGTCCGCGAAATGAAGTGAAGTTTTCCGAAGTTTTCAAAGTTAAAATTTTAAGGGTGCAATTTCACTATGGAATGTTGGTACAACATGTTGTACCAACATGTTTGACAAACAAAAATTTTACATTTTTGGATTTTAGCCGGAATTTTAGCCGGAAAGCATGATTCCGGCTAAAATCCAAAAATGTAAAATTTTTGTTTGTCAAACATGTTGGACCAACATGTTGTACCAACATGTTTGACAACAAAAATTTTACATTTTTGGATTTTAGCCGGAATTTTAGCCGGAAAGCATGATTCCGGCTAAAATCCAAAAATGTGAAATTTTTGTTTGTCAAACATGTTGGTACAACATGTTGGTCCAACAAGTTGGTACAACATGTTGGTCCAACATGTTGTACCAACATTCCATAGTGAAATTGCACCCTAAATATTATTTAAATTTTAATAATATTGTATTAATTTAAAATTTAATTATAAAATTTGCCGGGAAAATGATCGACTATACCAAATAATTTGAAAAAAAAATTTGAAATTTTCGTCAGTTTCCGTGAAAGTAAATTCGAAGAAGAAAATTTCAAGAAAATTTTTTAATTTTGTCGGGTTTTTAGAATTTGAAGTGGCTAAACACCATAAAACAACGACCAATATAATATTTAACCCCATAAGAAGTTTCACGTCTTCTTTGCGCTATTTGCACAAGGAGCGTATTTATTTTTATATAAATTTTTTGCATTTGTTTTATGCACTTTTTACATTACTTTTTTGCATGGGAACAATCGCCATCCAACATAAGAATCTTCGACCAAACTCCCGTACCCAAAATAGTCAGGATAGTCAACTGAATTTGCACCTTTGAAATTTTTTTATTCTTTGAGATTCTTGAGACATTACTTGGATGAATTCTCTAATCATTTTTAAAGACATGGTCATTTTATAATTTTTTTATTTTTTTATTTTCAGGTAAGTTTCCTTGGATTGTCATCAGTAATCGAATGTGGTCTATTGTCAATTTGAATCAGGATCGGTTAAAACCTGTTCAATTTTTTTTTGTAAGTATGGGAATGGACCCCGAATAAAATCGAAAACAAAATTTTTTTGAATAGAAATCAATTAGTTATAGTTTCAGGTGTACAGTTAATTGTACTAAAAAATGATTTAAATTTAGGCATAGCGCTTAACGTCAGTCTCATGTTCCCTCGGTACCCTCGCGAAAAAATGAAAAATATATGTGGAAATGACATATTCATTATTAGCCAGGGCAAACATTTCAAAATCTTTTTTAATATTTATTCTGATATGTCCGAGGATAGCTAATATGATGGGCATAAAATTGCACTAAACAGACAACAACTTCCGAAAAAAAGTAAACAAATAGAAGCATTAATCAACATATTTTAACCAGTCGTTATAATACGCGATGCTTTAAAAAGAAAAAATACACCACCTCGAGGTTTTCCTTCATTGAAAAAAAAAAAAAAAAAAAAAATTTAAACAACTTGTATTTCGAAATCGACAATTCACAGAAGCTACTATTTCTTCACAATCAGCCTGTAGGCACTCGTCTTCGCGGTCGAAAATATTTTATCGCGTTTATTCTTCTATTTTATTTTTTTACTTAAAGCCATAATCACATTAGAAAATATAAAAAATAAAAAAATATAGGATAAAAAAAACAATCGTGATTGCATATCTGCAAAACGATTGTGAGCGAAAAACCGCAGCGGAACATCTGATCTAATCGGTCAAACCGCAATTGAGTCTCATCTCACAATTGTAGAAAAAAAAATCACGTTGTTGTTTATTTCTAATAGACTCCAAAACCCAAATCACCATGTAAGTAGTTTTCTTCTTTCAAAACATTCAATTCGATAATAAGACGTAATTTAGAAGAAGAAAAAAAAAAATTTTTTTTTGTATCCCCCCCCAATTTGTTAAAAATTTTCTTGATTCTTTCATTGTCAATCTTTGGATGTTGCGGTTTTCGTGGACCCCGTTATTTACTCCCCGTGTGTGAAAAATAATCTATGGACTGAAAGATTTTTACGCGGTGTCAATTAAGCGGTTTTATGGTTTTCCTACTTGTAAAAGTACAACCCGGATTATTTATGGATTTCTCAACATCGATAAGCACCTGCTGGGATATTTATTAACTGAAAATAGATCTCGTATTATGTTGGGATCAAATGTTTACAATTAGGCTACCGAGAAATTTTTTTGATAAGAATGATAGTTTTCAAATAAATTATTTCCTTCTTTTATTTTTATCTGGTTTTACAAGACTTGAGCTGGTATAATAAAGCCGAAGTCCAGGCGATTCCATAAACATGATTTTCCCCCGCTGATTGAATGTCTCTCGTATGGTGCTTACTGGAATTCGTAAAGGAAAGAAAGACATTTGGAAAAAAATTTAAAAAAAATTAAGAAGTTTTATTTTCGGGAAATGAAACTTTTGGCTTTAAGTTGCACCCCCCACAGTGGTCCAAAAAAATAAATAAATAAATAAATAAATGGCCAAAACTCATCCCCAAGTCTGTGTGATACTTAGATACCCATTCCAAATTCCACCTATTGCAAAATGAAATATATTTAAAAAATAAATTATGTTCTACATAAAAGTCCTAAACAAATGAGAATGATGGAAATTCTACAAATATAGAACACTATAGTTCTCATGATCATAGAATTTAATCCTATGGGAATATATAGGAATTATGGGTGAAAGAAATATTGGTTTCCACGAGATAAAAAAGTTATGGGCTATTGAGATAATAAACTTTTTCATTACATATACGCAAGAAAGTCCCTTTTTAAGTCCCTTTTTAAGCTGTTCGGAGGAGCATAACTTTTTGAAAAAACGAAAGTGACGTCACTTTTTTTTCCACGGACTACCATGGAATAAGAAAACCGAAAAAAAATTTGTTATTTTCATTCCTAGTAGAAAATATGTTTTATACCAAGGACAACAAGGGGCCCTTATCTAAGTTCTGGACAGCGTTGCCGAACCTAGCCTTCCAGTTCAGAAACCCCGCCCCGCTGCTTCCAGTTCAGAAAAGTGCCACTTGCTGCCCTTGGTATAAAAAATACTATTTATGACCTTCGATATAGATTTTCCAGCACCGACGTTTCGGATCAAAACTCTTGAAAATGCTATCTGGAAAGGAATATTTTTATGGGCTTCTTCCCCGAAAACATAGTAATACGTGTAATGGTCCCATATATTCTACGGTGGGACCATCATTAAATTTTGCTAAGGATTTATTTTTTTCATGTAATTCTGATACATAAAATTTGTATAATACACATACTAACAGACATCGTGTTTTTTTTTTTTTTTTTTTTTTTTTTTTAACTTTGGTATGGATTTCCGTCAGAGTTAAGATTAATTCACGACCTCGTCATAAATAATAATTCGAAATTGCAAACTTCCATTTTATTCGAAAAAAAAAAAAAAGAAATACAAAAGATAATTAAAATACGAAAAATGAATTACCCCTGACCCCTCCCAATGTTTCTTGTTGATGTGATGAATTTCTTTCCTTGAAAAAAAAAAAAAAAAAAAAAAAAAAAAAAAAAAAAAAAAAAAAATCAGATTAAAATTTTTTCCATAAGTAGGCGTAACCGCAACGTTAACTGCCGGTAAAAGGTGCTGACAGATTATACTTTTTTTTTTATATTCTTCGAAAGCTTGTTTAATCGAATATAAAAAGAAATTTTTCTTCTTTTCCTTAGATATTCAAAGTAATACGATTAAATTACCGATTAACAAGCGATAACGGTTACGGCTTATTTTTAATAGGTTCCCTTATTTGTAATTAATTATTAATAACTTAATAAATACAAGGTAAATAAAAATTATATCAGATCAAGGAAGTTGTAATAATAATAATAATAAAAAAAAAAAATGCAGATCTACTCCTTCGGAACGGAGAAGATACTGTTTTCATTTTTTTTTTTCGTGTAGGTTGCAAATGTTAAAAAGGATGTTACATTTCGATTCCGATTTTTAAAATTAATTATCGGTTCGGTATGTTACCCCCATTTTTTTTTCGGGCTCATTTGTTTTCCTTTTTAATTTTCTTTTTCCCCGATTTGGGTGTTAAGTCGAGAGCAATGAGCTGCATACGAAGGACAGGCCTTGAGGTAAATGTAGTTAATGCTCATAAATCATTATTTACGCCGCTATGGATAATTAATCATTATTATTATATTGTATAATTACAGCAAAGAAGCACAACTTACAGACAATTAAGTATACCGTGTTACAGAATAAATTGATACTTTGTCAAGTGGTTATCTCTAAAATGCGTTAATTGAAGAAGGTTTTCATTGGTATTTTGACCACCAACTTAGTTTCCCAATATTCATTATTAGCCCAGAAATTAACTTGCTTCCAGATCGCTCAATCAAAATGTTTGGGAACGTCGCGTTGGAGTTTAATTGTAGTTTTTTAAATAATGAAAAAATGCATTTTTAGTTTTTTTGTCCGGTTTTTTTTTTAAGCAGATTAGTGTGATGCACTGAAAGTCTGTTTTATTCTGCAGTTACTCACTAAGTTCAAACGAATGGAAGTTCCAATTCGGTTTTGGGCGCAGTTGGTGAAGTGAGAAGTTTGCTACATGACGGATTAAGAAAAGTGAAGATTTTGTTCAATATTTGACCAGTTGTTATTTTGAAGTGAATTGCATTTTGAGACAAGTTCATGAATTTAGTGAGTCATAGTGAAACGATCTTCAACTGCTTTTCCAGCTCGACATAAAATCGTATGAATAGATTTCAAACGTAGGTAATGTATGTGGTACGCCCCATTTGAAACATTGCCCAGTTCATGAACCGGGCAGGCTTACTTTTGCTAAAAATTTGTAAAAATGAAATTATTTTTTATATTTTAAGTTCCAGCATATTTCATTATTTAATCATACATTTTTTCATTAATTTTTTCCATTATGACCCATATTTCGGTCAAAATATTATTTTAGTTCATTCAAAGAAATGATCCGGGCCCGATCGTGTAATTTAGTATTATATGCCTGCTCCGTTCATGAAAAGTGCAAAAACAATTCTGTCCTGATCATTAACTGGGCAATTTTGCTGCCCGGTTCATGAATGGGACAAGCAGCTTACCCGGTTCATGAACTGGGCAATTTTTCAAACGGGGAGTAACATATGTGTACGTCATTTAGAAAAGGTACCATCGGGGAGATGGCGCTTAGAATGTTGTGAAATTGGAATGCATAACAAAACAATGTTTGTTTACAAACAAAACATTCTAAGCGCCATCTCCCCGATGGTACCTTTTCTAAATGACGTACACATATGCATTGTTTCGGTCTCACTTTTTTTTAAGTATTACAAAAAGCTTCCAGTATTTTTTCTAGGCAGTGAGTTGATGTTTGTTCATAGGGACTTGATATAGTTTTGCCCAAATAGCAGCTGACGATGGCTTTTTTCTTCGGAGGTGACGATAAATCAGCCTCTGGACAATCTGCAGATGGAGGTTCACATAACTTTGGAACGGCAAGTTTATGTACATCACCCCAAAGAGACCTTTGCCATCTAGGGGATGTCTATTAGATATCTAATTTTTAAACTAGATATCTACTAGATATCTCGATATCGCTAATAGATAGCTAATAGCGGGCTAATTTTAGGCTAAATCTCAAAATGTCCGCTTTTTTCGATAGCTATGGGATGTCTAATGTTTTAGATGTCTAAAATAGGGATTCCCTTTAGAAATAAATATCGCGATTTTTTAGGGCTGCAAGCTTTACATTTTTTTTAAATAGAATAAGCAATGATTTTAAAAAACGTTTGATATTAACTTAAAAGTAGCGACATTTTTTATGACAAGAAAGTATCATTTTTTTATGACCGAAAAGTTCATTCCATTCCAATGGATTTTTTTTTTTTTTTTTTAATAGAAAAGTCCATTTCGTTTCATTTTTAATTTTCTTTAAAATCTTTCATAGTGAAAGTTTCAACATTTAGAAACATTTTTGGGAAGCCTCAAAATTGAATGAAATTTTTTTTTTAACTGTAAAAATTATTAACGAACTTCAGAGTTGCTGAAAACAGTTTTTATACTTACTCAAACATTACAAAAACTATTTGGAGCTCTAAGTACTGTCTAAAAGTTTATTTAGGGAGCCTGAAAATGACTGAATGTTCAAAAATCATTCCAAAAATTTTTTTCAACCATAAAATGTTTAAATAAAAAGAAGCAGCCAAATCGGCCCACAAAGACAGCTGCTTATCGGGCATTTTCTTAGCTGCCTGTCAGCGCCTAATTTCCGTTGCACCTAGAATTTGGCAGATGAATTTATAAAGAATTTTTTAAGTATATCATTGACATCCGTAAGAAGTCTCATATATGTCCAATGATATGTCAAAGATTGAGCTATTAGATATTCAATTTTTACCGTTCGATTAATAGCCATAGAGTGGAGAAAAAATTTCGGTTTTTCTATCAGCGATCTACAAGGCATTTAGTAGATATCTATTATATGGCTAATTTTTTAGTTATGTCTAGATATCTTAAGGCTAAAAAGGTCTCTCTGGGCACATCTAGGATAAATCTTAATGTCTCTTTCTTCGAAATGAAGGCTACATACTTTAAAATTTGTTCTGTTTTCAATCTTTTCATTAGCATATGACGCAGGTAATTGGCTAAGTGTGACACTATCACGTCCGGTATAGACAGGCCCGGAAACTTCCCTTGTCGTTCATGTCCCGCTTAACTACTCACATTTTGGTTCTAAAACGGGCCATTGATGGCGCTGCGATCTTCAGAGACGCAACAAGTCTAATCGTTTATGTTGGGACTATGGCCATATAGATGACTATACGGCCGTGTGGCACCATCGTTGTTTACAAATCTCAATGATCAATCAAAAAGCGTCTTGCGTACAAGTAGCGCTTACGGTGGTTGAAAGAAAGAACTAATTTTTGCGTAGTTAAGCGGGGCAAGATCTCCTACGTATGAGAGATTGGAGCTTCCGGAACTGTCTATACGACCATGGACACTGAAAAGCTGTGTTTGCACATCCATTTCTATTCAACCTCTGTAGCTGTCTCACAATCAGCCTTCTTTTGTGAGTGTTTCTAAATCTGCAATTTCCAGTTTTGTAATCGTCTTTGTTACGGGCGAGCCTTGTTATTCCATAATGAAAAGTTTGACCAGTCGCTTCCATGGTGCCAAAGGAGGATAGCTGACAACCCCTATTTTGGGCCCAGGTGTACACTTCTGTTAGTAGCCTCTGCTTTACAATACAGCTCTTTGGTCTGATTCAGGAATTTGGAACCTTGGGATGGGCTCTTCTTTACAACCTGAATCGGTGTCGTGCGTGGTACGTCCATAACGTTGTGGCGGAAGTCTTCTATTTCGGAGGACAACCTCTCTCACGTCCTGGCACTGTCTGTGCATCTACCCGATCTTGAAACGGTGTTAGGTCAGACGTGTGATATCGACCAATCACTCGAATGGGATCTTCATTGGTCGAAATTTCTTACGTCGTTGGACTTGAAATTTTCGATACGACATATGGTCCATCTCGTTTTGGTGAAAATTTCTACTTGCTAGAAATTTTAGCTTAGGCAAGATGCATTTTTTTTGTCAAGCAAGACAACACAGTTTTCCTTGTTAAATCGTGTTATGTCCATCCCTAGCACGGTACGGTGCAGAGGGGGTCCGAACATACGACTTTCCATAGAAGCTAAGCATTCCTGAAGAGGAGAGAGGAGGAAAAAACTTGTCAAAATTATGCTGACATATTATTAATCATTTTCGATCCCTTTCCCATTTTCCAACAATATACGCAAATAGCCAGGCTTTTTTTTACGTGCATTTAACATTAGCGTCATCATTTGGAGGACCTTCCCCCCTCCTCTAAAATGATGACGTAATATTTTAATTGACTTAAAGCATGTTTGGTGACATATTCAGCTTGGTGTTGAATCACCTAAATGATAATTACCGATGTCTCTAATTGGGCCATCTCCGTCATTAAACCTGACTTTTTCATCCCACTAAATTCGCCTTTTTAATTTAAATAATTTTTGTTCGTTTACCTTCACCAGCTTATCATCTCCTTTCAATTAACTTATTAGCGATGCCAATTCAATCAATCAGTCGTAACTCTGCTAACTCGTCCTGTTTGTTTATTTAAAACCTAATCTCATTTAAATCGTATTATTAATTTTTTTAAATTTTTTTTTATTTTTACAAGTTATTAACGAAATTCCACGCGAGGTAAAACAAAATAATAGTCACAAACACGGTAGAATGATATTATAACGGGCAAAAATGACCGCAAACACATAGGAAAGAACAAGGAAATTACACAGGACTTGCGTTAAAAAGTGATTATAGCAAATTACATCTGACAAAATATCCGTAGCATGATAGAGATGGGACGATTATTAGTTCAATATTGTTGGTATGCACGGTTTTATCGATCACAGCTGGAGGCATCGTTTTTTTTTTTGAAAATTTTTTTTAGCTTTAATTGGTGTTTTTTCATTTCATTACAAGTGCAATGAAACTACTATCAGTAAATGAAAAAAAAAAAAATTAAACAAAAATTGCTTCCCATTTCCAGGAATTTTTTATATTTTCAATATTTCAAAAGGGGTTCGTTTATTTCAAAAGCTTTAGGCTACGGATACCATAATAGAAAATGTAATAAAATAAAAGAGTGAGAGAAAGAGAGGAAAAATAAAAATGCAAAAAAAAAAACCCAACCTTAAAAAATTACTTTAATTTTACAGTCGCTTTGTTCAAAAATTAAAAGGCATGAATTTTCTCGCTTCATAAAAATCCTCTTCGGCGGTATACAAACCGTTGAAAATCGGTAAAAGAGAGGAAAACGATTCCTTTCTTCATCGATATAAAATTAGAGTTTAAGGAGTTAATGAGGACGGCGCGTGGCTTACTATGATTGACATTCAATAAGAACCCACCGCCTTGTTGTAATAATATTATATTGTTGTTCATTATAGCATCGTTTTATGGTTCATTATTCTTCACTCCATCTTTATTGCTTCTAACTTAACTCGCCGAATATGTCTTCATTCCTGCCTCGAGAGAGTTTCTTCATTTTTTTTTTATGGGTTTAAAACAAAAGGAAAGATCTCTGAAAGGGAAAAAATGATTTTTTTTTTTACTGTTAATGCTATTGTGAGAGGGTGGGAAATTGTGAACCCCCCCGAAGCTATAACAATGTTTCGTATTCAATTCAACGCGCAGTTAAGAAGAAATGGAATTTTCCACCCCGACAGTTGATGATGTCAGTAATTGAATTCTGAAGGGGTGAGAATTTTTCGAACGTGAGGTAGAAAATTAATAAGCTGTTTGTTTTCCCGATATAGGTCAGTAATTTAACCTATAAAAGGAAAAAAAAAACACGAGGAAGGAATAATTACAGCTGTGGAAAAATGATGGTTCACCTGCGGGTTTTCAGGTCGTTGATAGGTGAGGGTGCGTTATGACGACGCAAAAAATAAAATTATAAAACGCCTATAGTTACGTCATAATTTTTTTATCCCTAGTTTTTATTTGGAAATGATTACGAAACGGTTGATAAAATAATTGAAGGCAGATCCACTTTTTTTTTTTTTTTTTTTTTTTAACCACCTTCCGTTTGTATTTTTTCTTCTCTTTTCTAATTAAAAATCCACACATGTGATACAATTTGATACTGATTTATTTAGTTATTCATTATTTTCTTTTCTCAACAAAAAATAAAAACGAAAATTCCGAATTCATTCCTCTGTTCAAAACGTATAGAAAGAGAATACAAAATAGCTCTCGCTATTCTTATTTTATTATTTTTTCTCCTTCCTTTGGAGCTTTACTTTAAAAATCGTTAACTCCGTTAAAAAAAAATATGTGATGGATAAGCTTTCGGCACTGTCGACGTAAAGCTTTAACAAAGAAAAGAATATTTGAATTAGTACATTTTCAAGGTTTTATTAATCCGATTTGGAAATATTTTCTTTCTCTTGATTCAATCATTTCATTTCCTTAGAAAGCGCGAACAATTTGAATCGCTTTTATTTTCTATTTCCATTCACGCTTTTTTTTTTCTTTCTCTCCGCCTTTGCTTTTTTCTAATCTTTATTTTTCGTCAGATACAATCGCTTAAAAAAAAAAAAAAAAAAAAAAATTCTGGAACGGTTTTGCGAGATAATCCGTTTTGAATTTACGATTTTATTTTATTGCCAATATCGAAAAAAAAAAAAAAACTTGTAGTTTGTTCAGAGTACAGTAAAATGTTATTGCCAATGTAGGAAGGGAGGAATTAGAATTAGGTGACAATAGTCTTTTCCACTTGTAACATTTTTGAAAAGGGAAAGGGAGAAAGTTCCACCGAACACGATTTTAATCATTTATTTACATTTTTTTTGAACACATCAACCCAAAGAGAAATAAGAAAAAAAATTTTATTTGATGTATTTTCTTTTATTTTCTTATTTTCTTATTTTCCCTTTATTCATTTATTTTTTGTATGTAACGACAAATTTATTTTTCGAATTCCACACGGCACGCATACATTTTTTTTTTTCCAAAATGGAAAAATTGTTGAGAATTGATTAAATCTACAGTGCTTACAGAATTCAATTCAACTGATGAAATATTCGAACTGATGGATATTTAATTTACAACAAAACTATAAAACATTAGTTGAGCAAAAGAAGCTCTGAAGTAACCCTTGGAGCGTCTTGTATGTCGATTTTACGGTATGAAGTTTGCTGTATGCAGTCTTCGGTCAGGCCGTTTGATGCCAAAAAAAAAGTTGAAAACTCACTTTGACATTTTGCTATAGTTTGACCCGAAATTATTTTTTGCAGTTGCATCTGAGACACCTCTGGAAAGGATGAGACAAACCGGCTGGATGAGACACCTCTGGACGTTGGAGATCTGAGTTTTGGGAATGTAACCGAATTCGAGTATCTCGGTTCTCTCGTTACCAGCGACAACGATACCGATTATGAAGTCGCTGCACGTATCCAGAAGGGTAATCGATGTCTTTTTGCTAATGCAAAAAGACGTCTCCTTCGCAGTAGAGCTTTATCTAGAAAAGCCAAAATCCGTATATATAATGCTCTGATACGTCCTGTGGTCACGTACGGCTGTGAAACGTGGAATCTTACCGCCCGAGCGTATAAAAGGTTTGAGGTGTTCGGGTAAAAGGTTGAGGGTAACGGGTGGCTTGAGGATTCGATCAAACGACGAGATCCGTCAACTCACTGGTCAGCCTCACATCACCGGCGTGATCAAATCAAAAAGGCTGAAGTGGGCTGAACATGTCGCTACCCGGTATATAAGACAGGTCCTGGATAGCAGACCTACGAGTCCTCGGCCTTTGGGCAGACCACGGCTTCGTTGGGAAGATAATGTGTCTGCTAATGCGGGTCGGCTGGAAGTCCCTGATTGGAGGGCGTTTTATTTTTTTATTTTTATCCTTTCGGATTTTTCCCTTCTCTTTTTGAGGTTTTGGAAAGTTTTGATTTTCTTCTATTGTTTTATCACTCTTCTTTTTTTTCAGGTTTTTCCTTCTTTTCGGTTTTCCCATTTGGTTTTATTATTGGACCAACGCCTGCGCTTGCCAGTAAAGAACCCCCTGGCGTGCTATCTGTGATGCGGCAAAAGGGCTACATGCCCTGTAAACGCCTTATGTGTGTGTATCTGAGACAACATGTTGCTGAACTTGATGCTGCGTTAGAAACATGTTGCCAAAATGATACTTACCGTAACATATTACTGCAACATGTTTATTGCGGGAATTGATGAGAATTAGCTGTTGATTCATTGATAAATATCAAGAGAGAAAAAATATGCTTAAGATAGGAAAACAATTCATGTCAAAAGTGGATTCGAACCCTGTACTCTCAGGTGTACGGAAGCCCTGAAGGGTCACACAACTTGTTTATTGTTCACTGCCAGTTCCGGAACTGGCAGTAAATTCATTGTCTGTTCAGGAACTGGCAGTAAATTCATTGCATTAACATACTACCTCCACCTTCATGAAAAACTTCAAAAGCAGTCCTGATTTTTGAAAATTCCTGCGCAATATAAAACTGTAGTACAACAACCAAAATATAAAATAAACTTATTACTAAAAAAATTACATTTTCCATTTTCTCGTTTTTTTTTTCTTTTATGAAAATGAAAATTGAGTGTATAGAGAAGGAGCTTTTGACATTCCTTTTTCCTAAATATGTTTCATTTTCCGTTGACGCGTTTTTCCTTTTCTTTTTCTTTTTTTTTCTCCCCTGCTATATACATATATATTTTTTTTATATAATGTTAATGTATTCATATGACGTTAATTCCAAGTATTTTCTTTTTCTCCTGGTGTGGTGACGAATAAAGGGAAAACATGTTTTTGATTAATTTACCACGAATCCGGTTTCCAGTAAATAGAATTTCTAAATCCCGACAAAAGGATGTTGAAAACAAAAGGAATTGTGAGAATGTGTGAAATGTGATTGCTGAAACTTCCCGAATAATAAAAGGGAATCGGGAGGTGGGAAGGGAGTGGGGGTATGACGGGAAGAATAAGGGCCCTGAGGGCGTCGAGAAATCGACTTGTCACTAAAATAATCGTTTACCCTTCATTTATTATCTTTTACTTTCCCGTACCGGATCTAGATTTTGTTGAGCTTAGTGGAGGTTTCGAGTTTGAGTGATGGATTTTATTTTTTTATTTTTTTTTTTTTTTCTTCCTGCACGAAATGCTTTACTTTAAGAAGAATTCGATGATATTTCCTTAAATTATTTGAGCATGTTACGAGATGCGCTTGTACAAGATGTTCGTTTTAACATTTTAACTTCATGTTGACCAAACATGTTCAACCAACATGTTCACCAAACATGACCGCCATTTTTATCCAACGCTAACTTTTTTTTCGCCAAGCCGAACAAGTTTGGCGAACATGTTCACCCAAGGGCGCAATTTCACCCGACATGTTGAAAAGATTTTCATCGAACATGTTTAAAAAAGCCTTATTGTATGTGTAGAGCGTACCCTACATATCAAGGACAATCTTGAGTAAAAATGTTTGTGCAACATGTTCACCAAACATGACAGCTATTTTTATCCAAAAACAACTTGTTCGCCGAACATGTTAGGTGGACATATGTTAGCGTGAGATTGCGACCAAACATATTGGGCGAAAATGTTGCTTTCAGCTGAAAAAATGTTACACTCAACAAGTTCGGCGTGAAATTGCGCCAAACATCTTGACAACTTGTTGCGCAACTTTTGCAAATTTTTATTTTTCATATGCTTTTACGCTTCAACATGTTACTCAACATGTTGAAGCGTAAAAGCATGTTAAGCGTGAAGCGTAAAGCATGTTACTTTGTTTACTTGTTTGCTTTTACGCTTTAACATGTTACTCAACATGTTAAAGCGTAAAAGCATGTTAAGCGTGAAGCGTAAAGCATGTTGAAGCGCAAAGCAACATGTTGAAGCTTCAACATGTTACTCAACATGTTACTCAACATGTTGAAGCGTAAAAGCATGCTCTCAACATGTTCTTCAACATGTTGCTCAACATGTTTTTCACGCTGCAGCAAGTTGAGAAAACATGTTCAAACAATATGTTGCTCAACATGTTGTTTCATCATGTATGATGAACATGCATCGATGATCAACCTTTGGATTTTCATTTGGAGTTTCAAAGCCTCCAATTTCGGTAGCTCTTAGAGACTTGTTGCCGCATATTTTCCATAAATGTCGTACGAATTTTCTTTCGCTACATCAGAGAATTTAGTCGATATTTGGTCCAAAGCCGTTAAGGCTCTTTCAACCTCCAGATCTTCTGTAGCTTTTCTTTTTTTTTCGACTTTGTGTCGTTATTCCCTGATTTATATTTTCTTTCGGATTCTTTTCGGAGGATGAGATGTGGGTTGCATTTCCTGGGACAGGTTTGAACTTTCTGTCGTTTCTTACATGTCGTAAATATTTCTCATCTGCTTTAAAATTAGTATTTTTTAGTACTTCCGATGCCGATGCTAGCATCAGCAAGCATCGGCATCGGATTTTTTTTCAATATCCGAAATCGGCATCGGCATCGACCCGAGATATTTAGCCGGCCCCGGCTGGCATTGGCATCTGCCCCGGCATCAGCATCGGAATCGGACCTCTGATTTTGGAAATTGTCTAGAATGGCTCCATCGTTTTTTTTCACCAAAATCGGAATCAGAGGCGGCATCGGATATAATCGATGCTTTGGTGGCGTCGGCATCGGCATCGGGTGTCGGTGCCGGAATCGGAATCGGGAGTTAAATGAATTATATGGAATCGGCATCGACTCGAGATTTCAGCCGGCCGCTGCCGGCACCGGCATCGGATTCGGACCCCTGGTTTTCAAATTAAGGATTACTGTGAAAAGTGTGTCAAAATTCTCTTTTCTGCATGTAATGAAAGGAAGAAAAATTCAAAAAATTTAAGTTTAAATTGAGGAATTCTGATGGCTAGTATTTAAAATCGTTCTAAGGTGATCAAAAGAGTCTTGAAGTAAAATCTTCAATTTTTACTTTAATCCGGCAAAAGAAACCTTAAAATTTTTAACTATAAAGAAATCGTAAAATTGTAGCTTAGATTCTAGGCTACGGCCACTCGGGAGGTCTGAGTAAATAAACCAAAGATTTTCTCGAAAAAAAAAAAAAAGTATATTTTTAATTTAAAATACTAAATTTAAAAAAATATTCTTTTTGCTGGATATTTTCCTCTTATATTCCACATTCAAAGGATTCTAATTAAGGCACTGCTGACATAAGTTTATCCAATTCTCACTGGCATTGTTAATGCTTCACTATACACAATCCACATGTATTCATATTAGAACCCTATTGTTCCTTCCTTAGATACGTGCATTGTCGGAAACCTTACTAATAACTTTAGTTTCCTGGAATTGTTTTCAAGGAGCAGCTATTTCGGGCTTCTAAATATTACATTCGATAAAACAAGTACTAGTCAACCATCTTGAATTTGGGTCACCTACTCATCTTAATTTTTTTTAAAATAAAACTGCTAAATCATTCTATTCGCCTCAAACTATATTTCCGCTGATCGAAAATAGAAAAAAAAAAAAAATCATCTGATACAGGCCTATTCTCTTAAAAGAAAGGATGACATGTTTACACGAAAACCTCTTATTAAAATAATGAATATGAATTTTCCGGAAGAAAAAGAACGATAAAAATCCCCTTAAAAATTATTATTATTATTATTATCAACATCATTAACATTATCAACGTTATTATGATTGAGAAAATTTTCCTATAGAAAGAAAAACTCTTACACAATGTAATTTATTTTCAACGCCATGCCCCTTCACTTTTCTTGTTATATTATCAGAGCCTTACATCAAAATTACAGATTATAGAAAAAGGAAAAAAAAAAAAAAAATTTTTTTTCGTGAGTTCGGAAATTTAACAAAAACCTCGAAGCCTTAGTAAAATACCGTTCGGGAAAGCTTTTTTTAAAAATCCCCCGGGTCGATGCTCCGACGGAATAAATAAACGGCGAAAAGAATCCGGGGATGTTATCGTTTTGTCGTCTTTTTAGATTCCTGGGCGAAGCAAAGAAAAGCGGGATAAGCTGTCTAGCCGGTAATTAGGCTGTCCAAAACACTCTTGAGAAGCGTGTATCTTGAAGCTTTCTAATATGGTCGATTATTGAAGCTTTAGATTATCGATGGATTTTATTTTTCTCCTTTTTCTTAAAACAAAAGAGATTTTTTTTTTTTTTTTTTTCGGAAATGAATGGCTTCTACATCCCGAAAAAGAAGCACGTAGAACTTAACAAATCGTCTTTTGTTGCTGTAACCCAACAATACAATGTTTGCGCAGCCATAAAATCGTTCTTTTTTTTTTTTTTTGTTGATTTTTTTTTTCGTCTTTTATTATTTGACTTCGTGTCGGTTAATTTTCGGAACCCATCATCAATCGTTACTTTTTTGAATAATAATTAAACCGAAGAGAAGTCACTGATTGGTTTGTTTGTTGCGTATTTCCGACGAAACCGCGAGGAACACCTGTAAATTTTCTCGAGAGTTTAAGGGGGTCGAATATAAACAGCAAATCGTAGAGAGTTAATTGAGCGTGTCGGGGCTTGGGGGCCCACGAGTCATCCACGAGCTCTATATGCTTTGGTCAGAGTAAATGTTTGTTCATTAGCGCCCTTCACGACCACGCTGCCCTTTTGTCTGCCTATTCTTTCACTACGCCCAAAATTTTTTTTATTTGTATTATGTCTTGTTTCTCTTTGTGTTTTGATAACTAAATTATAACTTCTGACTTTTTATTTGTTTTCCATTTACAATCCCGGCGTTTTTGTTTTCGATTGCTACTTAGGCGCGTGGTCGTTATTTTGTCAGATCGATTAGGTTATTACGTTTGGAGTGGGGAAAATTGGATGTCGGAAGGAAATAAAATATCTGGGCTTTTGTGAATGTCGGAAAAATATGACTTTTGAGCTTTTTTGATTAGAAGGAAGTATTGTTTTGACCCTAAAATCTGAATTCCGGCGAAAGCTGTACTTTCCGTTAATCAAAGCGAAAATAGGCTTAGGCACTTCGTTGGCTAGACGAAACCGGCCGGTTCACCGTCCGGTTTTTTGAAAAAAAAATTTTTTTTAATTAATATTTTTAAGGCACTTCGTTCGCTACACAAACCGGCCGGTTCACCGTCCGGTTTTTGTCAAAAAAAAAAATGTTTTTTCTGATATTTATTTTTTTCGTTTTGAAGCTAAAAAAAAAGCAAATCGGGGTCAAATTATACTCAAAATGTTCGAAATTTGATGGAGAACATGATTCTGTAGGTTAAATACATTAGTAAGCTTGAATTTCGTTGATATTTTCGAAAATCGGGTTATTGTTTTTTTTTTCGTTTGTTTACATCGCCATTTTAAAATTTAAATTACGTAAACAAACGAATTTTTGCAAATATTATGTAAATTCAAGCTTACTATTGTATTTAACCTACAGAATCTTGATCTCCATCAATTTACGAACATTTTGAGTATAATTTGACCCCGATTTGCTTTGTTTTAGCTTCAAAACGAAAAAAAAAAAATATCGGAAAAAAAATGTTTTTTTGACAAAAACCGGACGTTGAACCGGCCGGTTTTGTGTAGCGAACGAAGTGCCTAAACGTTAATATTGCATTAAGTGGGGCGAAACTTATACCAAATTGTTCCTTATTGTTAGAAGAAGTCGAATATACATGTTAAATATATCCGTAAGCTTATACAGTATTACGTCAATATTCGCAAAATTTAATATTGTTTACATAAAAAACAAAATGGCCGATGCAAAAAAACATAAACAATCGGTTTATTTTGCGAATATTGACGTAATTTAAGCTTACCGACATATTTAACACGTATATTCGACTTCTAATAATAAGGAACAATTTTGTATAAGTTTCGCCCCATTCAATGGAATATTAAGGTTTAAAAATATTAATTAAAAAAGCTTTTTTTTAAAAAAAAACCGGACGGTGAACCGGCCGGTTTTGTGTAGCCAATGAAGTGCCTTAGCACGGTGGTTCAAATTTTCCAACGTTTTTTCCGATCGCTGCGTTTCTCGAGATTTGTGTTTTTTAGGCTTAAATATTAAAAAAAAATGTATCACCTGTGGTAGTTGAAAAATTAGCCATTTTAAATTTAAAGCTATTTCTTTTTAAGTTCTCCATTAAATATAAGCATCAAAAAAATTTATCCGAATAGTCAGACTTAATGTTTTCAGGAGTGCAGAATCCGAAAATATTTTGGACAAAGGTAGAGGGCCGAAACCCGGGGTTTTGGGACCCGGTATGTAATTCGATTATATCGAAATATCGTGGCTGCGTAATTTAAGAGCTTGGACCGGCTTAAGTGTCGAGGAGCTCTTCAGGATTGCCCCCGATAGAGACGAATATAAAAGTTGTATTGATGGTCGCCTACGCCTGGACACAGGTACGGCACCGTAAGAAGAAGATGTAATGCGATTACACGATTCATGTGATTCTATCACAAGGAGTAATGGAATTACACGATTCTTGTGATTTGATTGCACTGATGCCAAACCTAAAAGGATAATTTTGAAGGTGGCGGCATGCACGTGAAGAGTAGTTGAAACTTTTACAGAATGAAGACCATATTATACCGGTACTTTGTCCAGGAAGTTATCCGTCAGATACCATAAGCGGAGATAGCAAGGGGGGGGGGGGGGCAAAAATCTGGGTTATTGGTCCTTTTTTGAGATTCCTCTTGGGAATTCCCTGGTCCAGAAACGATTTTTTCCCTAAAAAATATCTCGGGAACCTTTTTTTTTATTCAAATTGTTGGGAATCTCGCTTCCCGGGAATGGAAATTTTCTCGTTTTCGAGAATTCCCAATTCTCGGGATTGATAAGTTTTTCGGGATTGACAGGTCGATTTTTGCCATCTTTAGATATTGCTCCTGAGAATTCCAGGATCGAGAAAAAATTTTTTCCCGAAAAAATTTCCCGGGAGCCTTTTTTTTTTTTAATTTTTGGAAATCCCTGGAATGGAACTTTTCTCACTTTCGCGAATTCCGAATTTCCGGGATCGACAAGATTTTTCCCTGGAACGGGAATAATTTGAATTTTATCAACTTTTGGACGATCTTTCACATAAAATTTTCAATACATTGAAAAAAATTATAAAAATCAGAAATTTTTTTTACGTAATTTTCTTTTTTTGCCTAAAGCTTGACCTGGAAACAACATGAAAAAATTTCTTTCGACATGGTTCCGCTTAAATCCGAACTTAAACACCAATAAATACGGATATTAGGGTTATTCTTTTTTTTTTTTCGTTTTCTAAATAAAAATTCCCGGCATTCCGGAGATTTCCGGAAATAAACCAAATATAAATTTCTCGATTCCTCAGAATTGAAAAAGCTAACCAAAGCGGGAATTCCCGGATTGATATTTTTTTTCGAAAAAAGGGAATTCCCGATTCCCGGGAATGAAAATGTGTTGGGCAATCTTTAGCCCTCCTCCTTATCAAGTTTAATTCTGAGTTTTTCCCGTTTTTCAATGGATCCCCGTTTAAAAAACGGGAAAAGCTCAGAATTCTTTAGAAAATCAAAAAGACTGTAACACAGGTTTTTCCAAATTGGCTGAAACTATCTATAGATAGTTTACTTTACCTCTTAAAACATAAGACTATAGACTTATGTTTTTAGAGGTGATGAGTCCTTTCAACTAAATCCGGAATCTCTGAGCTTTATACAGATATGGTATTAAATTGATTCGAACGGCACAATTAAGAAGCTTCTTTATTCGACTAGTTTCCATTAGTACTAGCTCCCACTCAGCAGTTGAATACTCCTTTCTTGCCGCTTGGATTCTGCAATCTGTTACTTCATAAAGCTGGTGAAGCTCCAGTTTTTCGTAATATTTATCCGCTTCCTGGCTAAAAGCGACGCACCTGATTGCACCGCTGCAATCCTGGAGAATGAAAGAAAAATGTCTTCTTTTCCATAGGATTTTTTCCTACGTTCTTATTTCTGGTTTTTCTATGACTTGACCTCGAATGGTCCATCGCGATGGCTTAACGGCGTAACTCCCATCCAGTTGTGCTATTGGCACCATTACTGCAGCAGCTGAAAATATAATATAAGGCTTTTTTTTTGCCAACATGTTAGATTTAAAAAATCCATGCATTTTTTAAATCCAACATGTCTACCATCCACAATCCTCCATTAAGGAGCTTCTTTATTTGACTAGCTTCTTTCACTAATAGCTCCCAGTTAGCGGTTGAGTACTGGTTCCTTGCCGCCTAGATGGGGCGATCTCCTACTTCATAAAACTGGTGAAGCTCCAGTTTTTCGTGAAATTTATCTGCTTCTTTGTTGAAACCCACGCATCTTATTGCACCGCTGTCATCCTGGAGAATGAAAAAAAAAAAAAAAATCTTCTTTTCCTTAAGGGTTTTTCGTACGTTCTTATTTTTTCGAATGGATCAGTGTAATGACGTAACAGCGTAACTGCCATCCTTTTTTCCCTTTTTTTGTGCCAACATGTTGGATTTAAAAAATGCATGTATTTTTATGCATTTTTTAAATTCTACATTAAGAAGCTTCTTTATTTGACTGGTTTCTTTGACTACAATCTCCCACTTAGCAGTTGAGTACGCCTTCCTCCTACTTCATGAAACTATCTGCTCTGCAACTAGTAAATCTCCTACTGCATAAAACTGATGAAGCTTCAGTTTTTCGTGATATTTTTCCGCTTCTTCGTCAAAAGCCACGCACCTAATTGCACCGCTGTCATCCTGGAGAATGAATCCTGGAACATGTTGGATTTAAAAAATGCGCACAGTGGTCATAAATGGAATTCTAGCGGGACAAAATTCAAGATTTCTATTAAATGATAAAAAAAAGTGCTGTTCAGGGGGTTTTCGAGGTCGCTGATTTCGAATCCGATATTAGTTTTTCAAAATTCAAGATGGAGGATCCAATATGGCGGCCGACCAATGATATTTTTCACACCAGGAGAACAAAATTGGTCATCTAAGGGGTAATCGAGGTCGCTGATTTGGAATCCGATGTTAGTTTTTCAAAATTCAAGATGGCGGATCCAATATGTCTGCCGACCAATAACATTTTTCACACCAGGAGGACAAAATTGGTAATCTGGGGGGTAATCGAGGTCGCTGATTTTGAATCCGATGTTAGTTTTTCAAAATTCAAGATGGCGGATCCAATATGTCTGCCGACCAATAACATTTTTCACACCAGGAGGACAAAATTGGTAATCTGGGGGGTAATCGAGGTCGCTGATTTTGAATCCGATGTTAGTTTTTCAAAATTCAAGATGGCGGATCCAATATGTCTGCCGACCAATAACATTTTTCACACCAGGAGGACAAAATTGGTAATCTGGGGGTTTTCGAGGTCTCTGATTTCGAATCTGATGTTAATATTTTAAAATTTTAAATGACAGCTGCAGCACGGATGCTGACTATTCGAATTGTACAACTTGTTACAAATTTTGCAATCGTACAATCGTAAAATTTTACAATTGTACATTAATTTTACAACTCTGGTTGTTCGGTCGGTATTTGATATCGCAAAAGCGATATCAAATCAAAATGCTGCTTTCTGTGCTGTGGGGGCTGTTGCTTTCTGAGTTGTCGATGCTGCTGCTTTCTGAGTTGTTGTTGATGCCGTTGCTTTCTGTGCTATGGATGCTGTTGCTTTCTGTGTTGTTGCTATGGATGCTGTTGCTTTCTGTGTTGTTGATGCTGGTGTTGTTGATTTGATATCGCTATCAAATCAAAATGTCTGTACTGCAAGTTCCCGCCTGCAAAAGTCTTGTAACTCCAAACCAAACATGAACGCCGTTAACTTTCCTTTACCAAAAAAAAAAATTCATTGTCGAAAATCTCAATAAAATAAGCCTACCAAAAAATTTTTAATATTAAACCGGTAAAATAACTTGTTCAGGATCAGATAATTCATTTCTAAAATTCTTATAAATTCCATAATCCTTTTAAGAAA
The DNA here is from genome assembly GCA_037577465.1 of Liposcelis bostrychophila. Taxonomy (NCBI): domain Eukaryota; kingdom Metazoa; phylum Arthropoda; class Insecta; order Psocodea; family Liposcelididae; genus Liposcelis; species Liposcelis bostrychophila. Next base: position 19,382,041 of record CM075211.1, on the reverse strand, counting down.
TGATGATGATACAACCAGATGATATCGCGAAAGGCAGATGTGTGTGTGACATATAAAACTGGTTCGAAGACCGAAAACTTTTCTTAATAAATAAAATAATGAATCCATCAATCACGACAATTTTTTTTTTTCTTTCCCATTTTATCGGAGTGGCCTAATCTTTGTAAATTTACATATGTGACTTGTCATTTTTTCGGCAATCCCTCCCGAACATAGGCCGATGGGGAACCTTGTTCGCCTTCAACGACCAGATGGCTCGGACCATACGTATCTCTAAAAATTCACCTGCGCTTGCATGGAAAAAAAAAAAAATCGGAGAGAGATTTCCTTACGAAAAGGAAGGATAATTAATTTCCAACATATGAAAAAGTAACAAGTAAACCGGGGGTCATGTAATAATGTGTGTGTGCGCGAGCGTTTGGTGTATTTAATTTTTTTAACCTGGTAGCATGAGCAACTGGATGATTGATTTTACGTAATGATTTATCGATCTTAATTTGGAAGCTATTATTAAGACGAATGAAAAAAAAATGGAATCTGGTATTTCTCAGTACGAACCGTTTGCATCTAATAAAATTTATGTTCCTACATCCCGTTTAATTAGATTGAATTAATTTTATTATCATTATTATTATTTTTTTTCTATTTCTTTTTTTTTGCAATAAAACGATGCAGTTAATAAAATTTATTGAGGACTGAGTTGTATATATTGCACATTATGATGTTGTCCTTCGGATTTGTCATGCAAATGAGACCTACATTTATAAGAATACCATTGTTTACATAATAAAAAAAAAAGAAGAAAAAAACAATGCGCCAAATCGCAAAATTTAATTAAAACTTAAAAAAAAAAACTAATTGTCCCCGTGCAATAAATTTCACGAAAAGATTCTATCAACGGCCATTTATTATTTTTTTTCTCCCTTTATGTTATTTATAACAAAATAGAATAAAGAATTTTATATTAAAAATTAGTGTTTTTCAGATACGATCACAATCAAAAAGAAAAACAAGCACGTTGAAAAATTGATCAAGTCTCTATAATTCATTCACGTATTACAGATTGCTGGCAAACCCGAACTTTTCTTTTTTCTTTTTTTTTTTATAAAATAAGAAGAATCAGCTTCCTCATGTCCTTGGTGCGATATAAGTTACATTAATAATAAAATAATGGTCAGTTAGTATGGTCATGTTAAACTTGTGAATGAGTTTCCATTCTTTGTTTGGGTTGTGTTTATACAGTGTACAATGTTTTCCATTGTCTAATTGTTTTTTTTATCGTCCATTTTTGGTCATTAAATTGTCGTTTTCCTCACACCTGAGTGCTTCTAAGAAGAATAAAAAAAAAAATCAAAAAATGATTTTGTAATGATGCATTTATAAAGTTCAGATCTGGTCGTGTTTATAAGGAGATCCGTGCATGTTTGGATTTTTATGATGACAGTGACGAGTTGAAGAAATCTTAATCTCCAAAAAAACAATTCCTTGTAAAAAGGTTCAGCCAAGTTAATCTTGCAAAAAACCGAAATGCTTCTGCCCTTAAAAGTTCTGATATCAAAAAGGGCAGCCAAGTTCCTGCCAAAAATAACCAAATGCTTCTGCCCTTGAAAGTTCTGATATCAAAAAGGGCAGCCAAGTTTTTTAACGACAGCTTTCATTTAAAATGCCGTTTTTCTACAAAATACATTAAAACTTGGCCGCTTTTTTTTTTTTTTTTTTTTTTAATAATCTTAATAACCGAATCGTTTGAAATTCGCGTGAATTCCTTATAAAAATTAACAGGGCTGTTGAGGGTCCTTAGGCGGTTGTTAATTTCATGCTTGTTATTTTTCTTGCTTAAACTTTGATTTTTTTTTAGCATTTTGGAAGTTGGAATTGAGACCCTAATAAATTTAAATTTATTATTGTTAAATTTACCACATTATTGTGACTCACACAGGTACGAACAGCATTATTGTTGACATTTATTTTTCAGTAATTTTTAATTTTATTACCGGTACTTAGAGTAAATTGGAAATAGTAAATGGAAAATTAGCAAGTATTTTAACTTTGTTAAACAATACGCGTCGTAATGATATTTTTGGCAAAGGGGGGTGGGCAAAAAAGCGGCCAAGTTTTAATGTATTTTGTAGAAAAACGGCATTTTAAATGAAAGCTGTCGTTAAAAAACTTGGCTGCCCTTTTTGATATCAGAACTTTCAAGGGCAGAAGCATTTGGTTATTTTTGGCAGGAACTTGGCTGCCCTTTTTGATATCAGAACTTTTAAGGGCAGAAGCATTTCGGTTTTTTGCAAGATTAACTTGGCTGAACCTTTTTACAAGGAATTGTTTTTTTGGAGATATCACGAGTTTTTGTAAAATTTTAACCTTTTTTACACACCTTTTTCACAAGTTGTTCCAAAATTTTTACCTTTTAAGTTAAAATTATTTGTTAGCAATAATCTCTTACGCTGAATTTTTTTTTCTGCCGGCAAAAAAAGGATTTTGCAAAAAATAAGAACTAGCAAAAAACATGAAACTTGCAATACCGGGTCTGTTTAAAATTGAAATGACTCAATTCAATTTGTCTTTTCTATCGTAATTTGGGTATACATTGAAACTATGTGGGTTATATTGAATGAAACTGTACGTTTTTTATTAACAAATATTTGTTTGTAGTGTCAGTTGTTTGGCCATAGAAGAAGCGCTGTAAAGCCTTTACATGGTTATCGCCATTTTTAATTTATAAAAACTGTCAAAAAATTTTTTTTTTTAAATTGTACTTCAGGTTTATCAATTTTAACATCAACGGTTCGGTTTAAGATGACTTTTATTTGAAAAAAAAAAAAAAAAAAAAATTCCACTATATGCTACGTTTTTGGCCTTTCTATTGTTCTTCAGTCAGGTTACGGCATTCCTGCCGGTAATTTACAGTAAATTCAATGGGGTTTGCACTCTCAACCAATCATAAATGAAAAATAATAAAAGCGAAAAGAGGAATAAAAAATCAATATTTTTCTCTAAAATCCACGAAATAAATGCCGTTCAATATAATCCAAGCATGGGTTTCCTACCGGACGAGATAAAAAAAGCTCAATAAAATACGCAAACGTACCTGTTTATTTCGCTCATAGTGAAATATATTCTCGGTCAAATACCCCTATCATATTTTTAAATATCATTGAAACAAATCAGTTTGTTCGATATCAGAGAAAACGTTCGTTCAATATATACCCAAATTACGGTATTAAATTCAGTACAATGCCTCAAAATGAAATAGTCTTAACTTTTTTTTTTTTAAGTTATATCCCTAAGAATTTTAGACTTAATTGGTGACAGCCGCATAATGTTTTATTTCTACATATTAAAAAGTAAAGATTATTAAGTCGGTGAATAAAAAAAAAAAATAATAATATGAAGCCCAACTGAGAGAATTACACCCCCGCCTTAAAGCAGTTTTAGGTTTGTTGGAAAAATAAAAGAAAAAAAAAAATAATAATAATAATAATTAATGAAGAAAAAAAAAATGCCCTTTCAAAAAAAAAAAAGGTCCCCTTTCAAAAAAAAAGTCCCCTTTCAAAAAAAAGTGCTCCAGATATGAAAACACCTGCGACCATATAAAGGAATGAAGCAGAGGGTTCTTTATAGAGTTCGTCGTCCTCACAAAGAACATTTATTTTCGTTCAATGTTGAGGGTTATCTAATCTCGATACTGCAGGCGAATAAGAAAATCGGCTTTTCTCGGCCCCCCTTTAATATTTTTCGGGTTTTCGGACTTTTTCTGTTCATTACTAATTAAGATCTATTACCATGCCAAGTTTCAACTTTCTAAGTGCCCCCCAAGTACCCTAAACATTATGCTCTCTATCTATCTATCTATCTATATATATGAATATATATATATATATCTGACGCTCAAAAACCGTAACTTTAGGCTCTAATATTATGAAAACGGCAAAAGCTAGAAAGTTGCAAATTGGAACATAGAGTCACAAGGCAAGCGGTAACAAGATGGTGAAATCAGAAAAAAATTAGCTTTTTTATTTTCGGAGTTAGGGGGGTCTGAAATCGGCCGTATTATGCGTACGGTAAAGTAGGCACAGGTCGAGTGCCCCGGTGAGGCGTGAGGTTTTGTCGGTACCGTGTTAGGTTCGGGTGTTTGTATTTTGTTTTTTTTTTTAACTTGGCTGGGGGGCACTCTGTGCCCCTCAATTTCGTAGGTTTGAAACAGGTGCATAAAGGAAATCATATTAACATGTATAAACAGAAGCCCGAACGATTTTGATAACATTATTAATGCATTATTTTGTTAATCTTATTATTCCGAGAATGGAAAAAAAAATATATATATATAAAATTTAAAAAAATGGAGCGATTAATTATGAAGGTTTGGTATCTTATATGAAATCAAATCCTTTTTGACCTGGGTTGCGTTCATATTTCTTCACCAGTGTAGGACAGAAATGATAATTATGGCAGCAGTGTAATGATAATGTCCATGATAGTATCCCTTGGCAAGAATTTAAAAAAAAAAAAATGAGATCCATTCAAGGGCTCTTGTTAAGATCATTTTGCTTTAAAGCCGGAATAAGTTTTTTGACTTGTTGAAAAAAACAAAGACTGGAGAATAGGGTTTTTGCTTTTCGTAGATTTTTGACTTTTTGAGAATTCGAGACTCAAATTTTCAAGCTGTCGAGATTCGAAATTTCAAAATTTCTATGTCCGGCATTTTTACTCCCGTTACCCTTGTTCTCAAGAAACCTGAGAATTAGCTCAAAATAAATCTCGGGAAATTTGTTGGAAATTCTCGGGACATCTTGGGTCACAAATTCTCGAGCAGAGAAGTTCCAGAATTTGTCGAACCCAGATCTATCTAGCCATAATTAGCACAACAGAGATGTACGAAGGGACTAAGCATATGTCAAAACTCCTGTGAGAAAACTCAGTTTTAAAAAAATGAGTTTCAGGAAAATTGCGATTTTCTGAAACGATTAAGTTACCAAGTAAGTAATGCACTGAGAAAACGCAGGAGTAAATCTAACTAAATATATTAGTGGAAAATTGACGGACTAATAATATTAGTCAGCGAAACTATTTTTTAGTTAGACTAACTAATTAGAAAGTTTTTTTTTACTTAAATCAACTAAAAAAATAGTTTGGCTAACTAATATTATTAGTTAACCCATTTTCCACTATAATATGTTTAGTTAGATTTACTCCTTCCGTTTTCTCAGTGTGCAGCATGTGTCGATCATTATATTTATCAATACCCATGCAAATATAATTGTCCTTTTCTAAGGCCAAAAAAGCTGCAGTGCCTAGCAGACAATATGTAGCTCTCTACCCGAGAAAAAGTGTGTTATAAAATTGGAATCCACTAGCATTCTTAAAATTTCAACATTCTAATGACTTACCCATTGACAGTATAAAAACAAGATCCAAAATTATCACTGCACTGAGAAAACGCAGGAGTAAATCTAACTAAATATATTAGTGGGAAATTGACGGACTAATAATAATTAGTCAGCCAAACTATTTTTTTAGTTGATTTAAGTAAAAAAAAATTTTCTTATGAGTTAGTCTAACTAAAAAAATAGTTTGGCTGACTAATATGATTAGTCCGTCGATTTTCCAGTCATATATCTAGTTAGATTTACTCCTGCGTTTTCTCAGTGTAAATGATCGTCCTCCATGGGTCATGATAACCATTCGGTATAAAATTTTATAACCCTCCAAAAAAGTCATCTATTTATAACTCGTTATAAAATTTTATAGCAAAAATTATTTCCAGTGTTTTTGTAAGTTTTTTAATTTTCTTCTAACGCTTCCCGAATTTTTCTATTTCTGTTTTTTCTATTTCTGTTTATTTTTGAGCCTTTGTCAAATTAAAAATACAAGAAATAAACCGAAAATTCGGAAAAATCTGGAAAATATTATAAGTCAAAATAATTGGCAACTTAAGAACCATTTTGCCGCTTTTAAAAATCAGTTAAAAAGTGGAGTAGTGGAAAAAGGCGGCTGGTACGTTGACCACAAGGCTCGGGTTCTATTCCAAAAAATTGTAATTTTTTTTCTTTTTTTTTTTCACACGAAAAATGTTTAAAAAGAGCCTATAAAGTCCCCATATGCTTAATATAGTACAATTCAAGCATAAGATTAGTATATTAATCAGTTAAAAATTTTAATTATAAAAATTTATAAATAGTTATAAAATTTTAATCGACCAAAACGTTATAGTTATAAAATTTTATAACGCACTTTTTTTTGAAAAATAATTTTTGTTATAAAATTTTATAACGAGGATTAACGAGGATTTTATAATAGATGACTTTTTTTGTAAGCAAAAAGGATTTGTATCGTTTGCTTTCGATCTTCTGAATCTTCTCTACTCTTAACCACTGTTTTGGTGCTTCCGTTGATATTTCCATGTTTTTCAAAATCCCTAAACACCTGATCGTCGTGGCGCGTTGAAAAGGAGCAATATGCATGTTCCGTTCGAATGGATAAATCTGTTTTTGGAATTAAACATACAGTAATATTTTCTTTTTTTTTCCGGTAATTGCAGAAATTGATTACTAAAAATTTGTAAACATCGGTTTCGTTTTGAAATAATTTATTTACAAAAAGGTGGAAAAGCAAATTGAATAGTTTTATTAATAACAAAAATAATAAAATATAATGAGCAGTTACTAAACAATTTTTTTACTGATTCATTTAGCTCTTCGCAGAGGCTTTTTTGAGGAAACTTTTACGTAAACGTTTTTCTCAGATCAATTTTCAAGTTTCCAAAAATAATTAAAAATGTTCATTCGACTTTGCTCTGATACCTTCGTGCAATGTTCATCAGAACACGGATCAGCTTTGAATTTTTTAGCCGGTAGCTCCACCGCCACTGCCTTTTCATTTTTTTTCCTCTTCACGCCCTTATATGCTTCTCCCATCGCTCTCAGCGATTTTTGCTGTCGCAGTTGGCTAAAAACCTCGTTTTTCTCTCCTCCCACCTTTTTTTCAAATTAATAAATTCGTTTACAAACATTCTACTCCATAAAAAAAAGAAAATATTACTGTATGTATAATTTGTTTAATTTCAAAAACAGATTTATCCAATCGAACGAAACATGCATATTGCTCCTTTTCAACGCGCCACCACGTGATCCTAATCATCCAGATTTGGTACTGTATTTAATTTTCCTTAGTTTTCTCGTCAGAGAAAAAAAAGCTCGCTAATTTTCTGTTAATTCTCGAGAATATTTTGAAATTTTTGGGAAAGGAGAAGGGCTTAGGTTTTTGGGCCTGCTCTGCTATCTTCGCTTGTAGTTTGTGACGGATATCTTCCTGCACATCAATATCGTCATCATCAATATCGTTCTTATCCTGTTAAAGTTTCAGTCCTGTGCGAACATGCCGCCGCTTTCGAATCCCCGTTTTGATTTGATCAAACGTGTGATCAAATCGCGATCAGATCACATGAATCGTGTGATCCGGTCAGACATTGGAATCCCGTACAAGGTGGCGGCATGTTCATACAGAATTCAAACTTCCAACGCAGTGAAAAACAAATCATACTCTGATAGCATTTTCAATTCATAAGACATCCTGTGGACTGTTTGTTAGATTTTTTAGGTAAATTACGAAGCCTTGAGCGCTCTCTTCTTTTGATGAGTGCCAATTTTTAGTCTTTGGCTTAGACGTTTAAACTTTAGATGCTTCTGTTCTTCAAGTCTCAATTCCTCGTCTTGATTCTTCAAGTCTCAACAGTTTGGAAATTCTGGGTTCCTGTGGATACAGGATATCCTATGTCCTATGAGACTATATATACCTATATCCATGTCCTATATAGGATATCCCATGATATTCTATATACATGATATCCTATATTATGTCCTATGTCCATAGGACGCCCAAAGGACGCTTTTTGGATCAGTGCGGACATAATTAAATCCAAAGGACGTCCATTAAATATCCTCATGACCTATGGGACTATCCTATGTTCAATATCCATGTCCTATGTAGGATAATTATAGGACATGGATCCTGTGTAGGATATCCTATCCATATGATATTCTATCCACATGATATCCTATATCATGTCCTATATCCATAGGACGTCCAAAGGACGCTTTTTGATCAGTGCGGACGTAGGTAAATCCAGTGGACGTCCAATAAATATCCTCATGATCTATGGGACTATCCTATGTCCTATATCCATGTCCTATATAGGATGTCACATGATTTCCTTTATAGGAAATGGATACTATATAGGATATCCTATCCACATGGATCCTCTATCATGTCCTATATCCATAGGACGCCCAAAGGACGCTTTTTATATCAGTGCGGACATACATAAATCCAATGGATGTCCAATAAATACCCTCATGACATCCTGAAGACGTCCTCGGAACTGGAAAGATTTTGCTACTAAAAGTTATCCGTCACAAACTATAAGCGGAGGTAATAGGGAAGGGGAGCCTAAAGTTCGGATTATCGGTCCTCCTCGTTTTCTCGAGAAAATGTAAAAAAGTGCTCAGAATACCGGTATAGAATTTTTAAATCTCGAGTCTCAACAGTTTCAAAGTTCGCGATTCTTGAATTTTCAAAAAACAGAAACTCTTATTTCCCATTTCGCAGTAGCTCATAAGAATCCCCCTACAAATTGTTTCGCCTCCCTTAACTTTTTGGCTTGGTCAAAGAGCAAAGTATAAATATTCGAGCTTACTGAAAAACCTGGTGGCTCTAAAAAAAAATTCCTTATCTCCGTTTTAATGAATAGTTAAAATTCTTTATCTTTCTTGAGCAATCAAGGCCAAAAAAGTAAATATGAATCTTATATTATATATATACTTACACGCACAAAAGATTGTAAATCATTGGAAGTACAATTTGTACACCCCCAATTTTGTCGTCGTTTACCAGAATACTATTGTTGCAGCTTCATGTAGCACAAATTGTTCAAAGGAAGAGAAGAATCATCTATCAAACTCGGACGGCGATTCCCGCTGAGCTCCTCTTGTTTTTTTTATTCCTCGTTTTATGTTTGATTTACAGCTTCTAACTGCTGGCGCTCACTTGTTTCACTCTTGCTCCTGACCTTAAGCGCTGATATTTTCGCATTGTTTTTTCCATCGTTTTTTCCCCTCCAGATATCTTAACACGTTTCTTAGTTTTTTTTTGGTCGGATTTAACGCTCATCAAGAAATATTTGAATTTAATTTAAAACAAATTAAAGAGGCAGATGTTCGAATGTTTTTTTTTTCTTTTTTTTTTTTTTTTTTGTCAAAGACTATTGCACGTGGAAAAGTTAAATAAATTATGACGTTAAAAAAAAAAAAAAAATGGGAATCGCAAATCAGGAATACCAGAACTGCTTCGCTATCACCTGAAGTCATTAAAAGGAATCGTTTGTTTTGTATTAAGAATAGTTCATTCATCAAATAGTGGGTTCGACATAGCACTCCGGGAACGTCACGAAATTAGTGAAACTGTGGTGATGTAATTTATCAACGATTTAACACCAGCATAATCACGTTCTTTTTTTTTTTTTGTAAATGGGAAAATCATATTTTTCGATAAAGAAAAATAAATCGGGAAAATGATAATAGGAGATGACCCTGCCCGGTCAAGGACAATATACGGTATATACAGAGTAATCTGAATTAAAAATTAGGAAGAATATTCAATGATCGAGAGCATCCAATTTTTTTTTGTTTTTGTTATTTGAATTTTACGATTTTTTTTTTCGCAGGAATCGTGCGCTGCTATCAGCATCCGAAATCGAAGACTCGAAAACGAATATTAAAAAAAAAAAAAAAGTGAAAAGTAATGAAGTAATCTAGCAAGTCTTATGAATATGATTAAAGGAGGAATGCTATTATTATTCCACTCGCGTTTACAATAAGCTATTTCGGACATACATCTCATATAATTCTCATGTTTTTGACGTTTAAAATATGATTTCGATAACTATTCTTCCTTCGCCGCCGAACAAGTCCTGAAACGAATTTGTGGGAAGCAAAAAAAAAAAAAAAAAAAAAAAAAAGATACAAAGTACATCATCCCTTTTTTTTTGGTTGCTTTTTGCCACCTAAATTGCCTGAATAAAAACGATTTATCGTAGGCGTAAGTGGTCCTACTGCATTTTCCTAGTTCGCTTCTAGCTGTGAATAAAAGATCTATTTTTTTTTTGTAGTAAAAATATGTGCTATCATGTTCAATTTTAAATTCTATTTTCCAAAAAAAAAAAAAAAAAAAAAAAAAAAAAAAAAATCTAAAATTATTTTCGAAAAAAGAGAAGAAGATATGTATAAAATATTAAAATAATTTTCTTCAATCATTCGTATAAAATACAGGCAAGATGAAAAAAAAAAAAAAATAGAAAGAAAACGAGTATAAAAAGAAGAATTTAGAAATGCAAACCAGCAAACCGGTATCTAAACATGTAGGCTATTATAAAATTGTTATGCATAAAAAGAAAACAATTCAGAGTGTAATCAAAAGATACATGTATAAAAAGTTAATTGCGGAGAGGTGTGGGGACCTGAGGGGGGCTAAGCCCCGATCGCACGCAGAGGCGAAGCCAAAGGCTAAATACACGCTTGACCACTAGTTACCGACCACAAGTTTACATACCAGGCCGGTTGATTTGTCGTCATCAAAAAAAATTTTGTTTTAATTTGGTAGCTTTTCAATTTTTTTTTTTTTTTTTCTGTGAATTTTTTTAAAATTTAAAAAAAAATTGTTTGTTTAATTGTCAATTTTCCTTTTTTTTTTTTTTTGTTGCGATGAGACCTAGAGTTTTCCAACGTTATGATTAATTTCTTTGATTTTATGTATTACATTTTAAAAAATAATAATTTATTACCAATTTGAAAAAAAAAAAAATAGAAAGAAAACGAGTATAAAAAGAAGAATTTAGAAATGCAAACCAGCAAACCGGTATCTAAACATGTAGGCTATTATAAAATTGTTATGCATAAAAAGAAAACAATTCAGAGTGTAATCAAAAGATACATGTATAAAAAGTTAATTGCGGAGAGGTGTGGGGACCTGAGGGGGGCTAAGCCCCGATCGCACGCAGAGGCGAAGCCAAAGGCTAAATACACGCTTGACCACTAGTTACCGACCACAAGTTTACATACCAGGCCGGTTGATTTGTCGTCATCAAAAAAAATTTTGTTTTAATTTGGTAGCTTTTCAATTTTTTTTTTTCTGTGAATTTTTTTAAAATTAAAAAAAAAATTGTTTGTTTAATTGTCAATTTTCTTTTTTTTTTGTTGCGATGAGACCTAGAGTTTTCCAACGTTATGATTAATTTCTTTGATTTTATGTATTACATTTTAAAAAATAATAATTTATTACCAATTTGAAAAAAAAAAATTAATTTAAACACTTTATTAGCAGTTTATTGATTCGGTTTTTACGACTAGAGCGACAATCAAAAAGGAAACTACTGTAAGACCACTTTACACCACTTCACTTGTTCCAGCACTACAACAGTTTCGGTCATTCAACTGGATCTTTTTTTTTTTTTTTTTTTTTTTTTCACTTTTTTCACATCCCGTAATCGAAATGTACCTTGAAATTTATGTGAGACACCTTTAACAATAATGCCTTCATATTTTTTTTTCCTCCGATATCCTTAAAATATTGTTTTTAATTTTTTTAATTTTGTTTATGACAATTAGGTTTTGACAGGTATGAAAGATATTTTAAATATTTCACAGTGCATTGTTATGTTCTGAGTTACTGCGCTCACACTTTTTCTTTTTCTTTTTTTTTTTTTTTCCTTTCTTGCTCCTTTGAGAGTCCGTCCGTGCATAAATATATTTATGTTTCTAGAAGAAGAAAAAAATTAAATAAAAAATAATATGGCCTCGAAGATAGTGGACAAATTCAATTATATCAGTGAAACAATAAAAATTGGGAGAGGCGTCTTGTTTTTTTTTTTTTTTTTTTTTTTTTCCCAAGTCGGTATGCGACTGCATTCTGAAAGTATTTTTATCGCCGAAAAAATATTTATAGTATGTGTTGTATAATTATAATAAAACGCCGGCTTGTCAACTGGTCAGTGTAATTAAAGGAATACGGTGAACGAAAATAATTTACCAGATTTTCGTAATATCTTATCGAGATTCTTATTGTCGTATTTTAATTTTTTTTTTTTTTTTTTTTTTTTTGCAGTGTCTACATCTTTTTTTAGAAGAGCAGTTATAAATAGTAAACCGTTAAATTTCTCAATAAGGCGCCTGCACTGGGTTTTGCTTAATTTTGCCTCCGGCATGTAGCTCTTTATAGGCATAATCAAATTGATTTGTACGGAACATAAGCTAATTACTGTGTTGACAATAAGTCATAAGGATGCTGGGTTTTTGATTTTATCCTGCACCCGAAAGTCCGGCTAGATGCCGTAATTAAAATGAGAATACCTTGATGACTGTTGTCCAAAGATGTTGGCAGGTCCTGGCGCTCTACTTTTAATATTCCTTTTTAACTTTGTGCTATCATTAAGTTGTCATTATTATATCAGTTTATGTTTGTACCTGCTCGATTACCTTAACAAAAATTTATACTTATCCAATCGCTCATGACTAGGAAATTTTAGACGAATGGGGGATAATGAAGAAATTTTAAAAATAAAAATTTTAATTTTTGAATGGCTCCGACGAAGATTGTGCAGCCGTTTTGGTGGTTGATCTTAAAAATGGCTTTCAAGGGAAAAAATCACATCGTCTATTTTATTTAGGAAGTTGGAAATTATAATATAAGATAGTTCGAGTGGCTCCAGACTACTGGATTGCTGACCAGGTTTAACCTGGTATTCCTTATTTTTGCGTGCTGAAATCGAAACCGTGTTCTTGGCTCATTCCATACGATAATTCAGAAACTCACTTTTTACATTTGGCAGTGCCATTTCGAGGATTGATAATATAATGATACAAAATGCAACAGTAATCATTTATGTTACTGCCTTCAGTGCTTTCCTATTTAAAAAAAACATGCTACTAGGCAACAAAAAAATTATGCCTAGTGAGTCTCTTCCGTGCATCATTAGCCTTCTGGTTATTCGTTTTGTTAACAATAGTCTTAATTTTACCAAAAAAAACAAGGCAACTTTCCTATGCCACCAGCTCATTTAGACAAACAAGAATCTGACCTTCAAAAAAAAAAAAAAAAAAAAAAAAAAGTTCGAAGCCTTAGTCCTTGATTCCTGAAGCTAATGATGTCACATCTAAAGACATCCCATACCATTTGTTTTATCTCCTTTATTGTGTTTTTATGATCTTTTAATTTATTCCAATAAGAACATATAAATTATTCTTAAAATGTATAATAATAAACCTCATAATCAAGTTTGTTCTTAATTTCTAGATCTATAAAAAAAGGAAGAAAAAAAACGGCATTGTAAACAGGGCCATTTTAGACGAGTTTCTCAGTTGATTTGCAAAACGTATCGACCGCTCCTTCCTTCTTATCAAACTGTTTATTAAGATTACATCATTGGTGGCCAAAGCAGTTACTGGACTTCATGCTTGTACGTTTCAAGTTCGATGCTCCTAATGAGGATTCCAGTTTATTTTAATTAATTTCTTCTTTTTATTTTATTTTATTCTCTTAATTTTTTTACGAAAAAAAAAAGCTAGCAAAAGTATTGGATTTCATTCTAACTCGCGCGGCGGCGGTGTTGAATTTAAAATTAAAAAGAAGGGGGGAAGTAAAGTAAGAAACGGCAATGCTAATGATCAATAACAAACACCGACGATTTCATTAATACTTAACAATAAATAAAAAAAAAATCTTGGTTCATATGTGTGTTCGTGAGTGAATCAAAATCTTGCCTCGGGGGACCGAAAATGATCCTACGGCATGGTCATGCACCTTTCACCTTACGTAGACGATTTCACAATGCTATGTATGGGCTCTTTGGCAGAAAAACCGTTTCGTAGACAATGTTTTTTTTTGATTTTGAAAAATAATTTTAGTTTACGCAATAAAGGATGAGCTTGAAATCTTGGATAGATAAAAAAAAAAATTTATACGCATATGTTATTCTAGACTAATCGGTAATTGTATTACGTGTCATCATTTCATTGCAAATCGCACGATCGAAATTTCTATTTTGCAAAGGCAAGAATTTTTATTATTATTATTTTTTTTTGTCATAGATTGATTCATCTCGTCCCTAAAAAAAAAGAAGGAAGTAAAGTTGCTGTTTTCCCGAGAAATTTAAAAATATGGGAAATCGAGACCCTGAAATCATATTCCCCCCTAAAGTTTAAAAATTTTTAAATATTTTAATATCTAGCTTTTAAAATTTTAAAATATTTTAAAATCTAGCTTTTAAAATTTTAAAATATTTTAAAATTTAGCTTTTAAAATTTCAAAATATTTTAGAATTTAGCTTTTAAAATTTTAAAATATTTTAAAATTTAGCTTTTAAAATTTTTAAACATTTTATAATTTAGCTTTTAAAATTTTAAAAGATTTTAAAATTTAGCTTTTAAAATTTTAAAAAAATTTTAAAAGAATTTTAAAAAAATCTGAAAGATTGAGAATTGGAAAATCCTGGATTTTCAAAATATGGACTTCTCAACAATTGGGAGTATCGTCAGCAAGAAAAAAAAAAAATAAAATAAAATAAAATAAAATAAAATAAATAACGGCGAGATATTTTTTTCGGGGAAAATCTTGAGATTTCTCTGGGATTGTGACACTGGCGGATCCAGGAATTTTTTCTTGGGACGAAAGCCGGAAATCTGCTCCACAATTTGAATTCTATCTAGTGTAAAATTAATTTTTTAAAGATTGCATACTGTTTAAAATTGTTTCAGTTGGGAGGAGGGGGGTGTCCCAGTGCACCGTCATATAAAAATATTTATTCTGAACCTAAAGTACAGAAAGTATAACCTTGACAGTCTGGAAAGTGACATTTCTAACCTATTAAGGCCTCCTGAAACCTACAAATCTTCAAAATTTCGTAATTAAGTTAATGGAATTGAGATAAAAAAATTCTCAAGCTCCCGACCAAATATTTCTCGAGAATCGTGATTCCCGGTATTTTTAAAAATTTGTTTCTCAATAAGTCGAAATTTGCCAAAAAAAATCTCCAAGATTTTTTTCCGGAAAAAAATAATCTCGAGATTTATCTAGAATTTTGAGCTTGAGAATTCTCCAGCCGAAACTCTGAATGAAAAGAACCCCTTTTCTTATAACGATAAACGATAATTAGGAATTAATTAATTTCCAAATGTAATAAATAACGTATCCTTAATATCAAAAATCATTAAGTTTTCCCTAAAAAAAAAAATGATGACTTTTAATTAATTCATTTAAAACTAAGTGGTTAATACCTTTCCATTCGAGCTGGTAATTGTAATAAATTAATAACAACCTCCATTCACACTTAATATTTTCACTCCATTTACATAATTTTAATAAATAAAATCAATCAAGAAGCCTAACAAAAGGATTAAAAAAAAAAATTTGAACTTTTTGCACCGAAGATTATTAACCCTTTTCTCATTCAATAATTTGAAAGAAAAAAAAAGCACGCCGATTTTTTCTCCAAAAAAAAATAGCCTAACCATTATTATTTTTTTTCTTCTTCGATTAATTAACAATCCAGAAATAAGTAAAAAAAAAAAAGTAGAAAAATAAAAATTCAATGGATTTTTTTAGATAATGATCAGAGCGATCTGCTTTGATTTTCTATTTTGTAAAAATTATACTTGTCGTAATTATATATCGAAAGAGTATAACGTAACAGTTATTCTAAATTATTATTCTGAACGCATTTACCAATTAGTTCTACAAATCCAAAGAGATGCTCAATGGGATGGACCACTATATTGTTTTTATTACATAGTATTACCCGAGTTGTTCTCGCGAGTTCGTAAGTTGATTATTGATGTTCCCTACTTTTTAAAATAATTCATTTTAATTTTTTTCGGTTGCGTATGTGCAGCGTTTTTTTTTTTTCGTCGTAGGCCTATGTACTTTTCGTACAGACATGTAATCCGAAGAAAAATTTATAACGATAATAAAAAAAAATAATAATAAAAATTCAGGAAACAGATAAGGAGAGGAACAGAAAAAGAATCGAGACAGATTCCGTTATTAATAATTGCCATCTTTAAATGTGGAGGATGATAAAGATCATCGCCAACCTCTCTTTCTGAAGACTTGGTACGATGTCGCTCAACCACTTTTTAATTCAAATTAAGTCAACCTTCGCACCGTTTGCTTTTGACAAATCCATCAATTGATTTTTCCTGATTGATGAAAATGTTGCCAATAAAAAGAATAATTTTTTTTATTATTTTATCAGTTGGAGATATCGATTAAATAATGATTAATAATGAGGGGCTAATTAGTTTGTTTTTTTTTGTCTGCTGCCACGTCAGTCAGACTAAATTGAACGGAATAAGTTGTCCCTACATCCGTATTTTTCCCTTCCTGGCTCGTTTACATTGTTTTGAGTTGCCAAGAGAGTATTAACTGAAGTCAAAATTTTTTTTTTTTTTTTTTTTGTCCAAAATTTTGGATTTGCTCATTTTGAATTTTAATTTTATTTTCAGTTTTTTTGTTTTGCGTTTCTGTGCAGAAATCCAGCGAAAGTGGAGTTAATTCAACTTCATGGCAATGTCTCTGCGATGCGACTCGTAATCGATGCGTTCGTGATAAAGGCTTTATGAAACAATAAAACTGCCTTAAAATCCCCGTATTCTTTGTGTGTTTGTCTACAGAAACCCTAAAACATGACGGAACATGTTGTTGAATGAACTATGCTTACTGTCAGATGTACAACTCTGTACCTCAATGCAGAACTGAACCAAGTACATTCAAGGATTAAAACTTCCGACTTTACAAAAGGTATACAGACTCAACGGTTGGCAGTGCTGATTTTATGCCTTCTGCTAACTGGTTTATTTTGTTAACAAAGGAGAGAAGCTCACTCGCAGAAGACATTAATTTGAGTTGGCAACTCAAATGTGCACCTCAATGTAGAACTAGTATTGTCAGTATAACGCTAATCATTAGTCCATTAGCGTAAATGGTGTCTATTTGTTGACTGAAATTGGCAGTAACTGCCAACTGACACCGCAGTCAGTTCTACACTATGCAATTGTGCTATATAACTTGATAAGATCCAAAAGAAGCTGCTGATGAATCATGCAGATCAAACTGCTGTTAATGCTATCGCGCTGATTGTATATTGGAAGAAAATGGAATATGCCAGTGATATTTTGGAAGAAAGTGGACAGTGCTGCGACAGTGTGACAACACGTCTCTTAACATGGTCAGAAAGACAGATTTGGAAGTTTTTTCGTAAACATGAAATAGCCCGGTTTTTAAAGTGCTGCCATTTGTAAGCGGGACGTTTTTGATTGGTTTCCTCAATATTGACTTTGCGTCAGATATATACAAAACCTAGTACTTACTTAAATACTTTGGGCCAGAGGCATTCGCCATTATTTTCAATGGTTCGTCTTGAAAGATGTCCGCGTCATCAGTTGCCTGCTTTTGGAACTAAAATCGCTATGCTTAATTGGGACTGCTTTAAAGAGGGTAGCTCCTGGCTCCTAGAGCTACCTATATGACCATGGCCACATACTCAATACTGACTCAAAGTCACAATGCAGTTGTACAAACAACCGACAGTGTGTCAGTCGTGCTAATATTGCCGCAGTTAAAGTAAATTGACACAATTAACTAGTGACAAACTAATGAGTGGCATCAACGAACCCGGGCTGACTCTAAATACTGCTGTCGATTTTTTTTACAAATCTGTACTAGGCAGCTATGTCAATGGCAGGCCGGCTTGCATGGCAGGCTATGTCTCTACAGGCAGGCTTTGTTTACACAGGCAAGCTGAGCTATGCCCATCACAATCGTGCATGGAAATATACTTTTTTGAACCGCTCGCTGCCTGAACCGGTTTTGAGCTGCAACGGTTCAAAAGAGTATATCTCCATGCACATTTGTGATGACATAGCTCAGTTGACCTGCATAGTACAGAAATGTGTTTTTGGGGGTTCACCACAATTAAAAGCTTACTGATCTGGTGCTTTTTATGTTTAATCTTTAATCTTACTGGCGCATCAGAGAAAATCCGACCAGTCCGGCAGTCAATATCACTCAAGATACTGCAGGTTGTGCAGTTGACACTGTTGTTGTACATGTACATATCCATAGTCCTCAACATGCACATAGCATCTTTGTTGCTGCTGCTCAAACAATATTTCCTATACCCACTTAGCTCAGCCTTTCATTTTTTTTCCTGAATTCTAGTACCGCAAGAACCTTACTTTCTCAAAATTTGCATATCAGCAAGTACAATAACCCTACAGGCTTCTGTATCGATGGAAATTCTACCAGTGGTAACGATGACTCGATGACATCATATTCCCTCCGAAAATCTTATTTCAAAACTAAAACTGCCGTGGCCGTGGTACCAAAAAAAAAAGTCATAAATTTAACTGTAAGAAAAGGAAATAAACTGTCAAAAAATATTTTATATAAAATTATTTGTAAGGTAAGCTGGACAAAAAAAATGATCAAAATAAATCCTGGCGAAAAGATGACTAATTTTTAAATAAATTCGAATGAAGCAACTAATTTTTCATAGAAACAATGAGACCACCATCTTAGCAAGGTCATACCTGTATTAAAAACTTATTTATTTTTTTTCTTCATCCCGCAACTTTTTAATTATTAATTACCCGTCGCTAAGATTAAATGAAAGAAAAAAAAACGAACTCTCAGATTTGTATTTGTCACCACTCGCACCTGTCAGGGATTGCACTGCGTAGGGATCCTTTTTTTAATAAGAAAATCGTTATTCATTTTTCAGTTTTGTTCTTTAAGGAAAACTTTCTCGATTTTTTTGTCACTCTCAGACAAAACAAAAAAAAAAAAAAAAAAAAAAAAAAAAAAACTAGCATGCATTTATACAATTATAAAGTTATAAACTTTATAATCATTCGTGACCAAAAGTGAGAGTTAAAAAAAATCCAGCAAGAAGACATTAAGAAGAAGGGTCATATAACACCACAAGATGCACTGCACGCAGGTTACACATTTCTTCATCTCTCTCTCTCTCTCTCTCTCTCGTCTCTCTCTGCTATCCTACCATTAAATTAATACCAAAACAAAAAATCGTAATGGTCATTTTCGGCCCCGCTAAACTAAAAATACCGTATTAAATTCATTGTTGGTAGGAGTTAAATTACAAATGACCGTATGAACATCACGAACCGAATGGGACATACTACGTTCAGTCCGTGCGGTTTCATTCATGCTATTGTGCAATTAGGATCCTAATTTTTTTTTTCATTTTTTTTTTTTTTGGTTAAGATCTTCAGGCTCCTCGATCCTCATACGAGCACTCATAAAAAAAAAAACGTTTAAATCGTCCAGTTTTCGTACCGTAAATGACAATGACGACCTAGAATATTCGGTCGAAAAATATTAGCTTTTTTTTTTTTTTTGGTACTAGAGGATGTGGGAGGCCGGAAAAAAAAGCAAAGATCATTTTACAACAATAAGGTTAATAACTCGCAAAGACCGGCAGGAGGAAAAAAAACAAGCAAATATCGTGATTGTCAATATTTGCCCGCTCTTATGGGTTACGTTTTGCAGATTTGTATTGGACTTGAGTTTCCGCGTAAAAAGTCGCCAGGACTTTGGTCGATTTAATTAAAGTGTCACGTATTTTGAGAAAAAATACGGGAAATTCAGTTCCTGCAACATTACAAATGTTCCCTTAATATCGGATCAACATTCGGAATGCGGTTTTGCTATATTACTATAATTATACACATCACCTATTGTAGTTTAAGTTTTGTTTAAATAATTATTATCTATTTTGTTTTCGTGTCGTCATTTTGATTTCTTCAACGTTTGGAAGCTGTATTTAAATATAAATCAGACGTAGAGACCATTATATCTCTAGTTTTTAGATAATTATCATGCTGTTAGTGGAATGTACGTATGAGTGGACATAAGGCCACCACAGGATAAGAAACAATAATCTGAGGAAATTATGGGACTTTTTTTTTTTTTGTTTTATTATATTTTCTTTTGTTTCCGTTTGAATCACAATTTTCGTTGTTTTTTTATTTTATTTTATTTGTTAAATTAAGTAATCCCCGATCTGACAGGATTAAAAGAGAAAAAAAAACGTCGAAAAATAATTCTCTGGAATTGATTAATGCATTCTTTTTCTTTTGAATCTTAGCACCTGACTTTAAAAAATGACAAGCGACATTCTTGCGGTTGTTTTTTAAGTCCATTCTTTTTTTTTTCTTGTTTGTTATAATGGCAGTTTACAAGTTTATTAGTTTTGCAGAAACGACGAGTTCATTCCTTCTTAGTAGACAAGAAAGCCGATTTATTTGTTGTTTACCGAAATGACATGGCAGCAGAAATATGTGGAATTAAAGAGGAGAAAACTCTGGCGAGGGGAATAAAATATTTTGAAGTAAGAATTTGCAGACTTTTTGTCGTCTCTGTTGAATATATTAAAGGGTAGTTGTAGGGACTATTTGTAGCTCTTGTCGTAAGTGAGTTCTACGGAAATGGGTGATCACATCAAGAGGGGTTGTAATGAGCCAGCAGAAAGGTTGGATAAGTGGTCTGGCTGGTTCTTTCTTCGGTCTTCAGTTTTCAAAGGCTGATGGCTTACGATTTCTTGAGTGACCAACGTGTTTACCTACTTACCAACCACATCGGAATCAGGCAAGTAATGCTTCCTGGCAAGTAGTACTTCCGGATTAAGGGATCTTGCATTTTTCTTTTTTGAAGCTTTGCCAGTAAACGGTGGACGTGAATGACTTCAGAAGTACTTTCCAACAGCAGCTCTGCCTGAAGGCTGAAGATAGTAAGAATCGGGTAGGCTTTAGACTTGAAAGAAAAAGGCAAATAGTTACAGCAACGGTGTGACTCACGGAGGTAAAGACTTGCCCGGGAGCTACTGCCTCAAAACTGCTCCTCTTAAGCGCCCCTATTTTAGTTCCTCGAACGATTTATTGAAGGAATGGTAATTGATTCTGTTTCAATGCATCGAAGATTCCCAGACTGTAAAAAGTTCTGCTGGATTTTCAGATTTTTTCCACCAGATTTTTGCCGTCATTTGATGAAGGCGAGTTAGGTTCGGAAAGTAAAGAATCTATTGGTGAAATATTGATGAATGTTCTGATATATAATGAATCCGCGTAATAGAGGTAGGTGCTTCCAAACCTGACTGTGGTATCACTTTGTACTGTGACGTAGAAAGTTTTGCGCAACCCCTCGAAAAAATCTCAACGCTCATTTTTGCGAAAGGTCTAAATTGCAAATGTTCCATAACAAATTTGGATCATTTGCAATATGTATATATCCAAATTATTTATACCAGATATAAAGGTATGGCTCTTCGCTAATTGTCCAAATTGCAAATGGTCCAAAAACTGGTTTGGAACATTCCTAGACAGCATTTTCAATCCATTGGACATCCAGTGGATTCTCCATTAGATAACCACAGGATATTCATTCCATGGGATATTCGTAGGACCTTCAAAGGTCGCTTTTTGGATCAGGGCGGACATGACAAATCCCACGGACGTCCAATAAATATCCTCATGAAGTCCTGAAGTCGTCCTCGGGACTGGATAGACTTTTCTATCTGATTTTACAAAACGTCATTTTTCAAAATATCCAAATTGCAAATGTTTCAAAACAATTTTGGATCATTTTCAATGCAGTAGATTTGCATTAAATTTAAACTTGAAAAATATGCCTTTTTAAATATTTTGGATATACATATTGCAAATGTTCTAAAATTGGATCATTTGCAAGAACTGTATTGCAAATGATTCAAATTTGTTATGGAAAATTTGCAATTTGTACTGTTAGCAAAGGGCCCAATCTTAACTAAAATTGAAAATACATCTTTTTGGAAGTCTCACACTCCAACATCGTAGCCGTTGTGTGTTGTTGTCTTGCGCTTTTTCAGCAGACAATTGGAAAAGTGGATGCGAGTTGCGAAGATTTGGAAAAGTGAGCAGCGGTGGATGGTCGCAAAAATTGTGTGGCGAGATTAGATATGATAAACAAAAATCAAAAACGAATATTAATTTTAAACGGTTACTGATACTGATGTATCTGCATTTGCCGATATTCTGCAGAAAACAATGAAGGTAAAGGTGCCAATTATGGGCACCCCTAATTTAATTGGCTCTTGAATGCCGATATGCGTGTTTAGCTTATAAGCTGCCGATATTAGATTGTGTGCCGATAAGAGATGCCAGATTACCTGACATCGTAACAAGTTTTATTGGTCATCATTGAAAACAGAGCTAGGACAATGCCAGAAGATACAGTGCTAAATTCTGACGCCTCCTTATTAGATGTCTATTAAACACTGCCACTCTGGAAGCATCCATCTTCCCTGTTGTTGCCTACTTCTGTTTATTTCACTGGTAACCTCTCTTATGACTCCATGCAGCCCCAGTTAACAATGTAAACAAACCAGAATTGGCCGGCTGATGAACCTATAAATTAAATTCAACGCGTTTTTTTAATAAGATAAATTCGGCCAATCAATTTAAAATCTAAGTCAATAAAATTCATTTAAAACGTCGTAGATCTCGGATTAAAAAAAAATTCATTTAAGAAAAAAAAAAAAAAAAAATTAAAGCAGGTGAACTCGATGGAATGCATTTTCTTGTCATATGACAATTAAACCAGACCGAGGTCGCATAGCGAATTTGCATAGGCGCCAACAATCGCACGCGATGTTCATCTTCCACATTAAAAAAAACATTTAACGAAAATAGAGAAATTCTTTTCAGTGCTTTATCTAGGCGAATTATACTACAGCAAGATAATTGGTAATTTTTTTTTTCACTCGCAACAATCCTAGCACGCGATATTTTAAGATTTTGACGCGATAATTATGAAACGGATCATTGACATGATCGGGCAAAAAAATGTCTCCACGTATTACAAATATTTTTTTTTTTTTTTCATTTACATTTAACACATATGCCGCCTTGCGTATCGGATCGGAAATTTATATTTATTGTTATTCTTTTTTTTTTTTTCTAATGGAAAAATATCCGCTGACATCAATAATTATCGTTAATAATATTCCCAGGTGAAATAGGGAAAACTACATTATTGTTTCCAAACGTTTTGTACGTACAAGATCGTAAAAAGAAAAAAAAATAGGGATTTAAATTTTAGTATCATTTACTAGTTTTCTCCGAGGGTAATCAACAAAGATTTACAAATGTAACTTTTTGTGTGTGTATATATTGTACATGGTGAAAAAAAATATATATATATACAAGAACTCCCATAGTAAAAAATTCACAAGCAGATAATTATTTTGAATTAATGTCATTATACTTGCTTTTTTCTTTTAATTTATATTTTTTCCATCCGAAAATGGCGCTCGGCATAATTTCCATAAAAACTCCCCTGAGAGAATGAGATATGCGCAAGGCAGTACAGAAGCAGTTTTCTGGATCGGAGAGCCTTGTACACATCCAACGTACAAGACTATAAGGTTTATGTCGTGTGCATTTATCACTTTTATGTCAGATATGAGTTATTAATACCTGACCCGCCGCTCTGGTAGACTGTCTTCTGGAGGGATAGCACAAGTCAGGAAAATTAATTTACTATCAATAACTATGATCTTAACTGATAATAAAATGAAAAATATGTGATTAGTACTATTTTTGTACATGATGACAAAGTCGGGTCCGGTCCGTTTTCCTGGTGGCAAGAAGAAACGACGACCAAGTTAAACTTCAAAAAACGAAAAATTATTACCGAGGACTAATCTCGTACACAACAAACAAAAAAAAAACATAATTATTAGATAAGGCAAGAAATACCGAAATGCAACAGTTTGAGCTTTTTTTTTAAAATGTAATTTACTTTTAATTATATTCAGGAGCGAATTATGTCTTTAGGCAAGGATTAGCCGTGTGGATCTGTTCCCGATCTTGTTTATTGATCTTCAGCCAGCATGTTTAACTCCTTTTGGCGCAAATTAAAAATTAAAAAAAAATAGCAGTAATGCCTTTTTCCGGAAGTGGATTTTAGTAATTTATTAAAAATGATAATAAGAAATTATGCTCGACTAAATCGCATTAAAAGGCCACCACCGTTACAGATTAATAAAAAATTAAAAAGGAAAAAAAAATTGTGAAAGATGATTATTATTATTATTATTATTATTACCGGTATCTGTGATGAAATCGAACGTATTCATGACAATAATGACCGAAGTAAGCTTAAATAAGTGTGACCAGAACAGCAGGTAGCCACATTGAGGATGTTAAAGATCAATCTATATTAATTTCGCACCGGCTTATTTTTTTTTTCTAATAATTTCTTTTTTCATGTATCATCGTGTGTTAATGAGCAATGAAAGGACTATGATATACCAAAAATTATTATGCTTGAAATGATCCAGAATTTTTTTTTTTTTTCTTGAAACAAGTGTAAGAGTCGTAGAAAAAAATTGTATTTTGCATTAATAATGATGAATTCTTTTGCTTTTTTTTATTAAGAAGAAAAAAAAAAAGAAAACTAATGACTAGGTACGTCTATTTTTTTTGACAGGTTACTTCATTCATACAATTTGCTTTTTCCAACGGTAAAAATGGACCTTGTCATTTTTTATTGTGGCTTTTTTTTTTCTTAGGCGGAAAACACTGATTTTATATTATGAATTCAGTTCACTGATATTTCAACACTGAAAAGTTAAGGTTTAGTTTAATTTAATTTAATTTGGTGGGATTAGAACTTTATTAGTTGCATATGTTACAGTTGTGTTCAGGAAATTTTAGGATTGCCTAGGCTGTTCCCTCAATCGCAGAGTGACAAAAAATTAAAAATTTAGTCTCTTTTAGAATTTTAATATCTTCGTTCTGGTTTTAAGCTTATTTTTGTGTGCGCACTTCCTAAATCATTATCAAAACCAATATTTCGATTTTTTTTTTCTCTGGAGTCTCTTTTGAAATTTATTTTTTACTTGTTGAAGTGACCTTCGATTTGGATATTTTTTCCCTCATTTTTGCTGACCGTAACGCCGCAATTTTACAATGAACCATGTTGCAATAACATGTTACGGCAACAACGACAACATGCTGAATATGTCACAACGTCAGAAACAAGTTTGCAACATTTGAAATTTGATTTGATAACGAATTGCCTTTTTTCCCTACACTGTAAAAAATTTTGTGTATTTTTAACAAACTCGGTCTACACACTTTGTTTGTTATTCTTTTTATGTTAATTTTGACAAACACTTATTGTTATTTTGACACATGTTGCTAGGCAATATTTGTTATTGTATGTTATAATGACAAATAAAAATGTGTGGATCGTTTTTGACTTATAAATTGTGTTAAAATTACACAAAATTTTTTACAGTGTAGCAGGAGAATGCTAAGTTTGGCGGGAAAAATTAAGAACTAGTACCCATGGATGACTCGAACCCCCGTCTTCCCGTTTGGTCCGGGCTGTTCTAACCTCTAAACAAACGGGCTTTAAACTAAGTTGTCAACATGTTGGCAACATTTTTTTTCTCATTTTCCAATGTTGCCCAACATGTAGGCAGTGTGCTTCGAAGCTGTAACATGTTGAAGGCTGTGCCAGCCGACTTCTGCAATATGGTTATGCTATCAACTTGGAAGACATAAGACTCTGTACTTAGCGGCCATATTAACTTGGAATACCCTTATGGGCAAAATACATGGATGACGTCACGTCGGCACAGCCTATAGACAGGTCTTCTTAAAATTCTTATGCCGTTCATGTCCCGCTCAACTACGCACATTTTAGTTCTAAAACGGTCCATTGACGACGCTGCGATCTTGAGAGACGCAACATGTCTGATCGTTTAAGTTGGAACTCCCACACAAATTGCAACAAGAGAATGTCCCCGCCATCGTTGTTTACAAATCTCAACGACCAAGAAATAGGAATTTAGAAAAAGGAGAGGAGAAATAGGAGTTTCCGGACGTGTCTATACGGCCCTGAACATGTTGAACGACATTTTTGGCAACATGTATCATCATAAAATTGTGGTCTAATTAACAAAAGGAGAAATCTGTATCTCAGAGCTGAAATTTCGAATTTAAAAAGCGATAGATGAACCGTCAAGATATATCCGGCAGGTCCTGAAGGGCAGACCGACGAGTCCCAGACCTCAAGGAAGACCAAGGATCAGGTTTGAAGATAACGTCGCGGCTGATGCGAGAAGGTTGGGAGTGCCCGACTGGCGAGATGGCTGCCAGGAGAGCCCCGAAGGGTTGGTTTATAGCGCGGCGATAGGGCTCCAGTTCCTGTAAAAGCCAGGTGTGTGTGTGTGATAGATAAACCGGCGAGGTTGTTCTAGAAGTACTAACTAATTTCCAGTCAATTATGAGACTTTGCTCAATATTAACTGACAAGTTTGTTTTCACTGGGAATTTGTAGGAAAGTCCTCGGCAGAATTGCCTGATAACGAACATAGACTGTAACGTATGTATGAAGTTAATCCGTTATATGTTATTCCCCTAAATCGTTCATATCATTTTGAAGCCCTTCCAGGTTGTTGTGTATTTTGTTTAGCTCATTCTGTACGTTTGTAACATTCCTGCAAATGGTCGGTATGACATCTAGCCGGCTCAGTTTCTTAAATATCGCGTCGATTTTCTCACCTGTTGAGAGCTTGTTTTTTGTTAACCTAACCTGGTTACGTGTGTTAATGTGTCGCATGGTCGTATAGACAGGTCCGGAAACTCTTATCCCTTATACATGGGAGATCATGTCCCGCTTAATTACGCAAAAATTAGTTCTTTTCTACCACAGTAAGCGCTACTTGTTAGGGAGACGCTTTTTGATTGGTGGTTGAGATTTGATGCCGACGATGGCGGCACACAGCCGTGTGGACGTTTATATGGCCATCGTCCCGACTTATACGA
Organism: Liposcelis bostrychophila; assembly: GCA_037577465.1. Taxonomy (NCBI): domain Eukaryota; kingdom Metazoa; phylum Arthropoda; class Insecta; order Psocodea; family Liposcelididae; genus Liposcelis; species Liposcelis bostrychophila. The sequence continues at coordinate 19,355,099 of CM075211.1, read as the reverse complement.
TTAGACATGTTGCGGCTCTCAAGATCGCAGCGCCGCCAGTGGCCCATTTTAGAACTAAAATGTGCGTAGTTAAGCGGATCATGAACGGCATAGGTAGTTTCCGGACCTGTCTATACGACCAAAATGATTAAATAACCAAAAAAAACCTTAGCTTGGGTTTTTATTGCGACAGCCATTTGTCGTGGCAGCAGATCCCCTAATCAGTTATAATTCATGGCTATTTGTTCATAAAAAATTTAATTGAAATTGAACAGAAATGTAACTGAAGTAAAACCCGAATTAAACTTACTCTGAATCTATATCAATCTTACATTTTACATTTCAATTGAAATGAAAAAATTAAACTTAGTGTAAAATTTAATTTTATAGTTGAACTTTTATTTCCATCACCTTCCATCCCATGCGATTCCACATGGTTGTACAAAGTAAAAATCCTATTTCTCCGCTGTTTTTCTATTCATTTCAAGTAGATCAACCTGAGGCGGAGATTCATCCCGACATGATCGATTTTAAATACGTACAACTTGTAGAAATGTCAAACGCTTAAGTGGAATAATAGCGGAATTTATAAACGGTCAAGAATTAAAATAATTTAATACTTAATGCGTAAGAACTTAAACGCCAAGAAGGATGAGTGTAAGGGATCACGTTTCGCGACTTAGGCCCATTTTTATTTTATTAATCTTTATGTTTTTCTTCGATTTTTTTTGTTCTTAAAAAAAAAAAAAAAAAAAAAAAAAACGCCAGGTTGAACAATTTTGCTGGGACTTTTTATCATTTTCATGTGACCGAGGATAATTAACCCTAAAGGGTGAAGAAAAATTAAAATTGATCGCTGTCAAAAATCGAATTTTCTTTACATGATAAATGTGCTGAACAAGCGTTTATTAAAAGTTGTTTTTGCGGAATCCATGACGCATTAGGGGGTTTGAGGGAATACAACCTTGTGAAGCTGTGCGGGTACAAAATGAAGTATGTTTGAGTAAAAACCAGACGTAATATGTCAAATGAACTCTTGTCTTTCTGGAAAAAAAATAAATGTTGGTTGTAAATTTTTCATCTCTTTTGTTGAATTTTTTTGCTGATTGCTATAAATCAGCTGTGGGACTTTTTTTTTTTTTTTTTTTTTTTGTAAATTAGAGAGAGAATTATACAGAATGACATTTTCCTAGTAGCAGTCCGTGAAACGACTCCCTGTGGATTCCCGAGGATGTACTTGGAATGTTTCTAGGCTTCCGTGAGTCGACATCCAGTGGACGTACATCACGGAAGCAAAAGACAAGGATGGCTCAAGGATGTTTCACGGTGTCAAAAAAACTTGCTTAAAAATGCACTGATTTTTTTATTTTTTGGACTTTCCTTTTAAGCTTATTCCGCGACTGCAGAATCTGTATAGTGACTAAACTTGACTAACGGTTTGGAAATAATGAAAGAGTTGAAAAGGGAACGAAATTGGTTAACCGAAAACCGAATTAAAAGAGATGGTAGTAGTAGACCCGTGTGTGTGCCATTGATTACAGTACACAGAACGACCTCATCTTTGTTATTTATGACCCTTAGGTACTAGAGTTGCATCTTCGTATTATGCATAAATCAATGTGAACAAATAGGGTTATCGAATAAGTTCAAAAACTTATTCGCATAGCTTAGCGCGCTTATTTTCTCACGAATGTTTTCGGCCAAGCAAACAAAAAAATATTCGATTTTTTATTTTCGAACATGGGTGGCACAACATGAAATTTTTTAAACATCCTCATTAGTTATCATTTTTAACGGAACGGGTTAACAAAGGCGGAGGCAATCGTCGAAACATAGTTACAAATTTTTCATTATTCCAATTATTGCAAAAGCTTTAAAAAAAAGAAAATGTACTTAGCTGATGAAAATGCAAAGGTCATCGGCCTAAAAAAAAAAACTGCTACCGTTTTTATGACCATCTGGATTTGATGTAGATTGTCAGTTTGCCAACAGAACTGCATTCTGGCCATATTAGACATTAATTCAGGTAAATTAATTATACACTGTATAAATTTAAAAAGAAAAAAAAATAATAAAATGTGGCTATTTCTGATATAGAAGAAGCAGGAGGGTACGTACACGGATCATAGTAAAGATTTCAGCCTCAGTATTTTTTTTTTTTTTAAATCCTTATTAATATCCCGAATTACAAAGTTGAAGATATGCGGTCGGGTATATCATAATCATAATCTAGAACATAATTACACCAGTCATCAAAATGATTTGCGTCCGCTCATGTATATTTCAGCATTATTTGACAACTGGGCCCCTGTAAAATTATGATTATACCTTACAGGTTGTTATAATTGTATTCATGTTAATACGTAATTATCATCCCCGCCATCTAAGAAACAATGAAAAGTTATGTTTTTTTTTAAATATTTTTTTTTATTATTATGTACTCGTTTTGCTTTACGTTTCCGGACGGTATTTCGGTTTTCGATTAAAAAGGTAGATATATATACAACTTGTCAACGAGCGTGTTACGTCTTTATGTTTTAAAAAGTGTTCGGGACATCTGGAACCGTTTCATGATGGTTTAATTGCTTTTTATAAAATTTTGGGAGGTTCCATTGTGTTTTCATTTTTTTTTTTTTTATTCTTTTTTAGAATTTAGATTTATTACTTATGAGTTAAACGTGCTGGATTTGGGCTAAGGTCAATCAGGGTAGTTTGAGACGCGGTGTAAACCTGCTTCAGGCGTAATTTTTACTGTAATGGAATTAACAGATCTGAACAAACAGGATGACAAACTGTATTTTTTGATCCCCCTTCTATTCGATCAAGTGTTATCAGATAGACGGATGATGGTGAGGTTGATCAGATGCGATCAGATTGATGGGATCTGATCATGTTGATGCCTCATAATCAGATTTATCAGATCCGATCAGATCGGATTTGATGATATTTATTACAGCTGATTGGACTAATAAAATTGATTAAAAATGATAAATTAAAAAAAAAACTGTGATCAGACTGATCAGGTCTGTCTAGGTTAATGATCCAATTTTGATCATAATCAAATTGTCATCAATTACATAATTTTATCGATTGACCAAATGGATTGACCAAGCGTACCGATGATCAAATTAATCAAGTTTGATCAGATTGACGAGTGATTACCAGATTAACCAAATGTGTGGTTGATCAAATGCAATCTTTCCACTCCTTTTATTCACCAATCTGATCAAACTTGATCAGATTGATAAGTGTGATCAGATAGACGGATGATGATGAATGCGATCAGATTGATGAGATCTGATCGTGTTGATACCTCATAATCAGATTTATCAGATCCGATCACATTAGATTTGATGATATTTATTAAAGCTGGTTGGATTAATCGAATGCGAAGATAGCAGTGAATGATATTCAAATTGATTAAAAATGATCAGATTGATCAGGTCTGCCCAGATTAATGATCAGATTTTGGTCATAATCAAATTTTCATCAATTACATCATTTTATCAATTGACCAAATGTATTGATCAAACGTACAGATAGTCAAATTAATCAAGTTTAATCAGATTGACGAGCTATTACCAGACTTTTTCATTGTGTGGTTGATCAATTACAAGCAGATTGATCAAATGTGATCAGAAACACGGTGGTGTTGAGATTGGTTTGTGAGTGACCCCTATCAAAAGTGAATACGTTTACAAAGCTGTGGCCTGGAGAATATGCATTTCGGCAGTATATGGGCGTTGAGCAGTTTCACTAAAGAAGAGGTGTATTTTTTTTTAGGCCTTCTTATTTTTGGTTGGCAATGCAGACCGCAATTATGACTCTATCAAAGGTTCCAGCCTAACTTATTCATACGTATACCAACCGTTGCTAACCGAGTAGTAAAAACCCACTTTCCTTATCCTCATCTTTAGCTAATTACCTGAAGAAAAATAGCAAAGGAGGAATTGAAATGGCTGACACGTTGATTTATGTTAATTTTTAACATAAAATTGTGTTAAATCGACATAATTATATGTTTATTTAACAAAAAAATTGACATAAATTCTAAAGGCCGAAATTTCACGCTAAATGTTGCAGTGGCATGTTAAGACAACATGTTGCAGTGACATGTTAAGACAACATGTTGCAGTGACATGTTAAGACAACATGTTGCAGTGACATGTTAAGACAACATGTTGCAGTGACATGTTAAGACAACATGTTGCAGTAACACGTTGAGGCAACATGTTGCAGTAACACGTTGAGGCAACATGTTGCTCAATTTGTTGCAGCGTTAGAAACATGTTGTCAACATATTACAAAACATGTTGAAGCGTAAAAAAGTGTTGCTCAACACTGAAAAATAAAAAATAAAAAAATTTGTAAATGTTGCGCAGCATATTTCAAACGCTGCAAGCAACGGGACCTTTGATCCAAAATGATCCAAAATATTTTTGGAGCATCTGCTCGTTGGAGAGATGCTACAGATCCCTGCAAAATGTTGAGGAAAATGTTACCGTAACATGTTACTGCGACATTTTACTTTAACATGTTTTAGTAGCCTTTTGCTTTTACTAGTAAATTATGCTACTTTTTGCATAACAATTTTTTACCGTCTACATTTGGTTCATAATACCCATTGCCGTGTAATCCATATTTCCTCGTTGAACACTCGTTCAAGTTTCTTATAAATTCACACCCCCAATACCGATCTTAACTTTTTTCGAAGTTTCATCTACTTTATATGCTGTCGCTGTAGTACTTCTGCTCCTCCTCTCTTTATTTATACCTACTATTATTAATTTATTTCTTTAATTTTTTTTTGAATTTTAAATTTAATTTTGATTTTTTTTTTGTATTCTGTTTGAAAAGAAAAAAAATCGTCAGAGAAAAGATAAGATAAAAAAATAATAAAAAGAAGACTATAGTTCGGCTCATAATTGAGTTGATTATATGGATTAAGGTAGGTGCTGGTCATGTTATTGTTAAATAATATTTTAATGGAAGAAACCGGATCGACTTGTATTTTACGATTAATAATTTCTAATCGGAATAACACTTAAACGATAATAAAAATGAAGTGATCTCAGCGAAAACCGAGAATGTGGGTTGTTATATTAAGCCGTGTCAACCTTTGCACATCACCCGACGTGACGAAAAAAATAAAAAAAAATAAAAAAATTTGTAAATGTTGCGCAGCATATTTCAAACGCTGCAAGCAACGGGACCTTTGATCCAAAATGATCCAAAATATTTTTGGAGCATCTGCTCGTTGGAGAGATGCTACAGATCCCTGCAAAATGTTGAGGAAAATGTTACCGTAACATGTTACTGCGACATTTTACTTTAACATGTTTTAGTAGCCTTTTGCTTTTACTAGTAAATTATGCTACTTTTTGCATAACAATTTTTTACCGTCTACATTTGGTTCATAATACCCATTGCCGTGTAATCCATATTTCCTCGTTGAACACTCGTTCAAGTTTCTTATAAATTCACACCCCCAATACCGATCTTAACTTTTTTCGAAGTTATACTTTATATGCTGTCGCTGTAGTACTTCTGCTCCTCCTCTCTTTATTTATACCTACTATTATTAATTTATTTCTTTAATTTTTTTTTTTTTTTTTTTTTGAATTTTAAATTTAATTTTGATTTTTTTTTGTATTCTGTTTGAAAAGAAAAAAAAACCGTCAGAGAAAAGATAAGATAAAAAAATAATAAAAAGAAGACTATAGTTCGGCTCATAATTGAGTTGATTATATGGATTAAGGTAGGTGCTGGTCATGTTATTGTTAAATAATATTTTAATGGAAGAAACCGGATCGACTTGTATTTTACGATTAATAATTTCTAATCGGAATAACACTTAAACGATAATAAAAATGAAGTGATCTCAGCGAAAACCGAGAATGTGGGTTGTTATATTAAGCCGTGTCAACCTTTGCACATCACCCGACGTGACGAAAAAAATAAAAAAAAATAAAAAAATAACAAAAATCCATAGACATTTTTATAATTTAAGTGACGTTTATGAAATCGAGCTTCAAAAAGAATTATTTTTAAAAAAAGAAGAAAAAAAAGGGAGCAATGTAACTTAGTCTTTCTCAGCCACCAGTAAAAATCGAACTTGTTTCGCTTCATGTCGATTATGTCAGTTTGGCTGTCGACTTACCGAGTACTCTTAACAAATATAAGTGTTAATATATCAGATTATATCTATCTCCAGTTATGATAATGTACTTTATCCATTTTAAAAATTAAAAAAGAAGAAAAAAAAATGAGGTGGAATGTAGTAATGCGTATCCTCGATATAAGTGACATGTTACATTGCAACTTGACCGATTAACTTCTATTTCTTTTTTTTTTTTTTTTTTTTTATTCCTTTAGGTGCACGATGATACTTAGTAATTTATTGCCTCCGATTAATTGCTCAATAAAACTCCTTTAATAACATACGGTTATTATGACTCCTTTTTTTTTAATATGATAACCAGGAAATAAATATGTAATTGATTAGAACAAATAAGTTTACTGTTTTAAAAAAAGATAAAGATACCTGGGAATTCCCACGAAAAAGGCCAGCAAAAATTTTCTTTTTGAACTTTGTCAAATTAATTGAATATATTTAATTAGTAGTCATTCTTTATTTAAAAACAAGCCAAATTCCATTAGCCCGAACGAAAAAAAAAAAAAGTTGTATGAATTAAACTCTTTCGCGCACGTGAAGTGAAGTGAAACAAAAAAAGCCATTTAACGAACACATAACAAAAGATAAAAATGCCGATAAGAAGGTCTTGTTTTAGTTTTAACAAAATAATTTTTTTTAAAATATATTATACCAAGCGAAAAAAAAAAAAAAATCTTTTCTCTGTATATAATCTTTTATAATCTTATCCGACAATGTCATTGTGCAAAGCCCGTCCTCGAGGTTCCTAAATAGGAATTTTTTTTTTCAAGCGAATAAGTCCGCATTAGTCCGATCTCGATAACATAAATTTACAGGAAAAGCCGTAATGAAATAACATGACAATAATTTTGTGATGAAAAAAAAAATCGAGCACGATTTTTATTATTTTATATTTTTAACAAAAATAGATTTTGACTGGGCCGTTTTTTTTCGTAATTATTTTACAATTACCAAACAAACACGATTTTCGATCACTCCGTAAATCACCGACGATAATCAAGATTAAAAAAACAAAAAAGAAAAAAGATAGAGAGAGAAAGAAATTAATTATTTTTGAGGTATTTTAAGTTGCAAGAAATCACACTATAAATTATTAAGTTTAAACAAGCATCCACTCCCTGCGGTGTGTGAATTTTCATTTTCAAAAACTAATTTATATGTATTCTCTTCTTCTCCTACTGTTGCGCAAGATGCAGTAAAAATTTGAAGGAAAATAGGAAAATCCGATTTTTTTATTTTTAAGGAAAATGATTTTTAAAAAAATTCCAACGATGGTCATTTTTTGTTTGTTTTTCTTTTTTCATTCATTTTTTTTTCGGTGTAAATTAAATAACGAAAAATGAATTCTTCGTATTGTGTGCGTATGTAGAATGAAAAAAAAAATCTGAACCAGTTAATTATCGATGACATGTTAATCAAAGTATGTTTAAACACGAACTGGTCAAACAATGCGCACACGTAGCGTGATACAATGGAATTAGTAACACTGAGAATTGATCAATGAGAGACGAGGTTTTTATTATCGTTTATAACTTCGGTGTAAAAGAGGAGAAAAAATAGGACAAGAAGATTTTTGAGTGTTTGAAATTTTTTATGAAATTCACGAGACTCCGCTTTATTGTCTATCATCTAATTCATTCTTGAAATTTGCATTCTTTCGTACGAAGGAATCCATTGAGATTTGTAGAGTCCGAAATAAAAGCAAAAAGCTGGTGTGTAAAAAAGCTGTTTGGAGCTAGAATAGCTCTTGTGATGGTATTGAAGGAAGCCACGGGACCGATGGTCATTGTACAATGTTGAGTTTTTGGCAGTTTTTGGACCGATATCAATCAATTTTCTTAATTTGATGATATCTTGAATTTGATTGATGGCTCTGACTAATCTAGAATTCAAAAAGTTGCTGTCAGTAAGAAGTCTGTCGAATGGTCAGAATCCAGTTCATAAAGCATGACGAATTGGATTCTGCAGTCAGTCAATTTTTTTATCTGCCTGATTTATGGCTCTGACTACAGTCAGTGCTAGAATCTAATTCGTGATGCTTTGTGAATTGGATTCTGATGACTCCACAGACTCCTGACTGGCAGCATTTTTTGAATAAATTCGGAAAGATTGGGATCGATCTGTAATCGATTTTGACACTAGTAATGGATTTCCAGTCCGACTGTTAAAAAAAAAAAAAAACAATATGATTTTGCTCTCTAAATTGCATTTGAAGAAAAATGGGTTTGAGCTTTTTTATTTCGAGTTTTCTAACTTTTTTAGTCATACTTGTATTTTTTTGAAATGGACGTTTGCATGATAGAAAACTTATAGTTAATTTTTTTTCAGAATTTTTTTTCAATTTTCCAATTTTTTTTTTTTTTTTTTGGGGGGATTTGATTGAAAATATTCTGCCGTAATATATTCGGTGTTTTTCCAATTTTAATGCAACATTTGCTCTAAAAAAATTTCTTTTTATTTACAGGTTCGGAAGAGGATCTGGCTGCTGGCTCTCCATAATTCCTTCTGGCTTGAATGAGCAAAGTGAAGATACAAAGGGTAAGTCACTTCAGTCAGTTATTAAAACCCTAGATCTTCTTCAGTTTCCAATCCAAAGCAGTGTGAAACTATTTTGATGACCTTTACTGGAGAAAAATGTCACTACTTTCGTTATCTCTATTTGTGGCCATCCAGATATTACGTCAGCATAAAACTGACCACTTTTGACTCCCTCCTTTGGGATCATATACAAGTATTACGTAAGCATTTTTTTGCCAATTCTGTAACCCCCCCCCCCTCTCTGGGTGTGAGTAAGCGTAAGGAATGGACGACCCCCCTCGCTGACATTCCGTACGATTTTTTTGTTTTTGTTTTTTTGTTAGTAATTTGAAAAAAAGAGATTTTAACTTTGTTTTCTTTTTATTTTCATCTTCAAAAAAAAAAAAAAAAAAAAATTGTTACAATTTTTTCTTTTTTTGAAATAAAGTTTGGACTAAGCGTCAAGAAGAGAACTGTGAAATTTATTTTTTTAAAAGTTAATGAATCAATAAATTAATATCAAAAATCAATGAACAAAATCAAAAATTTTGATCATTGATCACATTTTTAACATTTTTGATGTAAATTATCGATATTTATTTATACAAATTATAAATAAAATAAAAATCAAAAATTAATTTAAAAGAATCATAAAATGAAATTATGAACTATAAGACCATTTTTACACTGAATAATGCAGAAACTTTTTTTATAACGGCAAATTTTTAAAATTTCCAATCATACATAAGACATGGAATCCCCCTTCCCCCTCCCCTGTTAAGTGCTTAAATATTACTTGTATGATCCCTTTGTCAGCATCACATTGCATGCCCTTAAAAAATGCGTCAAATTTTTCGATACCCCCCGCCCCCCCTTCTTCGCGTGAAATAGAACCGAGGTTCATGAGTCTTTTGTTACAATAAATAAAAGTACACAGAATCGATTTTCTAGTGCTCCATCAATTTAGTCTGCGAATTGTTTTATTGATATATTCTTTTCGTGATGAGACTTGTTCACCTTAAAAGAATTACCAAACCGAAAAACCCCATCATGCCTTTTTGGCCCTGGAAATTAAAAAAAACCCAACAAACAACTGGACTTAGTCTAGTTCAGAATTCTTATTACAAATGATGAATAAAGTATTTAATGATTTATGAAGTTAAGTCTTCGGAAACTCCATCCTCCCTAAAACGATCGTCCATAAAATTACGTAAGCTTAACCTTGGCCATTTTAGTCCCCCCCACCCCTTCCTAAGCAAAAATAGGCCTCCTCAGCATTAGCGTAAGATTTTGACCTATCCTTCCCCCCTCTCCAAAATGCTTACGTAATTTATGGACGGCCCCTAAATGCTGACGTAATTAATATTGGAATGGCCCCATAGTAAGGCACCTCAACTCTTTGTCACCGTCATTCACTATTTTCCTTAAAGGATTTCTGGCGTCACTCAGTTCTCGCTAAATAAGTACAAATTAAATTATCTAACCAAAAAAATTAGTGACCATTTACTTGTTCGCGTCATTTGCAACTTTTATTGGACTTTTAAGAACAATACCTCTGCATAATTAGTGTGTAAAAATATGTGGATGTAAACAAACGCCTTTTTTATGCCCCTCTAAAAAATTCAAAACACGAGGATTCCTCATTTCGCAAGGTTGATGTATCGACATTCGACACTTAAAAGCGGATAACAAACATATTTTTTTTATGCTATTGTTTTACCGAACACTTACAAGACACCGAAATTTTATACGTAAAATAAGGGATTCCCGTCATCTAAGAATTAACGTACACGATTCGATTGAAATTTGATCAAAGCACCCTACTGTGATCGCTTTTATGAATCTTTTTTTTTTTTTCGTGAAAAAAAAGGAGCTTCATTGTTTGCTTTTTCTTTCTTCTAACAGTTGCGTAAGTATTTATCTAATCCTTTAATTTTCCCAATGTATTCAAAAGCATGCGTTAGTGGAGTTATCGGTTGGTAATTTGTGATAATTTCTTTTATTCTTCTTTTCTTTTGGTATTCATCGTTTTATTCTTTATGAACGATTCTATTGACTGATGGCATAGGTGTTTTTTTATTTTTTGTTGTTGCTCCGGTTTGTTTTTTATCCTTTATTTTGATAATCCTATTTTCTTAAGAGTAACGGCATGGGTTTTGAATGAGGAGCTTTAGAATTTGTTGTAAGAGTGGACCGAAAAGAAATCATCCGTAATGTCGGGTTATTCGGGTATCGATTGATTCATCAAATATATGTAACGTATGAAATTCTTATATGGGAAAGTGCAATTTTTGCATCTTGCTCTCGCCATTTACGGTGGCGTCAAATTCACAGCGCAATCAGAACAATTTGGTAATAATGAATCCTGGTTAACACTTTTATGGAGAGGGATTTATTTCCTTTAAATGCAACCTTTCCTCAGTGTAGGTGTTTATTGTTCTAAAAAAAAAAACTGGTTTGGCAAATGCAATGAAATACGTGGTTTGCATTGATTGTTGTTGAACTTTTGCAAAATAAGGAATGAGAATATTATTGAAAGTTGATATCAACTGAATTGAATTGAAATCGTTTTTTAATAAAATTTATTATTGTTAGTTCTTGTTCAATGGATAATATATCATTGAATAGACTGGATATTCAAGCAGATTTTGAACGTAGTCCTGATTTTTGCCACAAGGGGCATGTCTTGAATTTACCTTACTACCTTCACTTGAACCTGCTTAGGCAAGTACAGCATCCAGGGCCCACTAAAACGATCTTGCTAGTTGGAAAATTCTGTACAGAAACTGGGTTCGCTGCCCAATATGATTGAAAGACTTATTATTGATGGTCCGATTTTAAACTTTTTGCATTGAATGATATTTAAGCAGTTTTTCATCATGAGAAGCGTTAACAGATTTTCACCCTTCGTGCGTCTCTACTGGATAAGCTAAGGATGAAAGAAAAGCTTGTGCAATTCCGTGCGTCGGAGGTAAACTAACGTATCTCCACCGTAAATATGATTGGACTTAGTCTGTTTCGACGTTTCGTGGACGTTTCACGTGACCTCAAGTTTAAGGCAACATGACCATGTAAATTTGCAGTTGCATGATCACGTGATTTTCATAAACACTCGAAACAGACTATCTTTAATCATATTTTCGATGGAAATACGTTAGTCCCCCGACGCACAGAATTTGTTACTAAAGCTTTATTTTCTTCCCACTAGGAGAAGCGGGTTCATGGTAAAGTTGATGGTGGAAGGAAAAGTGGAAGAAAGTTGCTCCAGCGACGGTCGCCAAGCCGATGGGTGAATCAGCTACCAAGCCTCTTAAGGGAGTTTCGCTACCTGAAGCTCTCCTTTTGGCAGAGGATAGAGATTGCTCTTTTGGGAAGAACAATCGAAACAGGCCACTTCCTGAAGCGCCACTACACTAAGAGAAGGTTTGTTGCGCCGATCTTATTTGATTTTACCTTTGCGTTTACTGAGAAGGTCTTATTGAGCATAAGAACGACAAAGCAGATTGTTTTTCGTCAATCAAATTTCAAGATCTCTGTACAAAGATCATTACAAACGGAAATAGTGTTGCTACATACAGATGGACGTCAGGCTAGGGTTCCATTAAGTCCGAACCGTTGAAAACTTCTTTGACGGTAAGCTTATTATGCTAGAAAATTTCTTCTTACAAAACGACTTTTGAGGACTTCATCTAGTTCTCTGATGTACAAAAATGACCACAAATCAAGTACCAAGGACTGTAGTCCTTGGTACTTGATTTGTGGTCATTGGTACTTGATTTGTGGTCCTTGGTACTTGATTTGTGTACAAGTACCAAGGACTGTAGTCCTTGGTACTTGATTGGTACTTATCTACGTGCCCTATGTGGCCAATGGGTACGCGCACGGGACAGTGGCACGATTAAGCAACCGGTAGTCGACACAAAGTCGCGGTAACCTCATTGCTTCTTTTGAACCAGAATGATCGGCTAGTTCCAGGCACTTGTAGATTCCCTAATTCGACCTTCTTCTAAAAGTTTTTCGACGTGTTCGTGAACAACGTCCATATCCGCTGGAGTCCTTGGAGTCCTTGGTACAGTACCTTGCAGAAGTTTATGCAGAAATTCTTTTGTTTTTGTTTCTTCTTCTTCTTTCAAGTGCCGTCTCCGCGACGATGATTGGCTATCACCTGGCAGATTTTTACTTTTGAGACCGCCGCTCTAAAAAGACTCAAGGAATCAACACCAAACCAGTCTCTGAGATTCTTATGCCATGAGGTTTTCCTACGGCCTTGCTTCCGCTTACCCTCGACTTTGTTTTTGTTTACATTTTTCATATTTATCTTACGAAAAAACAAAAGAATTTCAACATAAACTTTTGAAAGGTACTGTAGGACTGTAGTCCTTGGTACGTGATTTGTGGTCATTTTCGTACTGTAATCGCTACCTAGGACTGTTGGACTGTAGTCCTTTGTAGTTGATTACTAACTGCACTGTACGACCTGTTGATCAATTATCTACTATCTATCTACTATTCAACGATCTACTTATACCATTATTACCATTCTACTATCAACGATCAACTATCTACTATCTACTATCTACTTATAAATAAAAAACTTCATCGTATTTTGTCGAGGTCATTTTCTGCCTATTTCGTTCCCCTAGGCTCCTAATATTCGTGGATCTTTTACTTTCGAAAAGTCAAATTCGTCTTGTAAGAAGTAGCCCGGATAAAAAAAAAAAAAAAAAAAAAAAAAAAAAAAAAAAAATCTACTGTCTATCTATTCCGTATTCCGGAATACCGCGTTCGAAAGAAAAGAAAAATAAAAATAGAACGAAATGAAAGTTGTTTATAAAAAAAGAAGAATATATAATTTTTTGTTTGAATCGGAAAGATAGATTTTTTTTAAAGTTTTATAACTCTATATTTTTTATTGAATGTTATGGCGACTCTGCCAGGATATCTCCTCCTAAAAGTATATCTATTTCAGTCTTTTTGAACTGATTGTCTGATAACTGTAAACCTCTAGCTTCTACATCTATCAACTATACTATTGATCAACTACTAAGGACCTTGGTAGTCGATCAATAGTCATTTTTGTACTGTAGCCGCTACCTAGGACTGTAGGACTGTAGTCCTTGGTAGTTGTCGACTACAGTCCTAAGTAGCAACTACAGTCCTTGGTAGTTGATTAGTTGAACAGGTACAGACTTGTTAACCCGATTGTTCAAACTTAGGTTTCAGCAGAGTTCAGCTATTTAAGCCCAGAACTACAAAAGAAGATTTGTCACATAAATGACCACAAACCAACTCTAATCTAGGCTTACTAGAAACTTTTTGATGCCTAACAAAGCAGTATTTGTGTTAACGTATTCTTATTGGTTTTTGAACTGTATAACTGTAAATTATTTTTATTTTACTACAAATCAAGCATAGACAACTACATCCGACGTGCAGCCCTTTTTTGACTAAATCATATGACACCAGAGAGGAAATTATTTATTTAATTTCATTCTTTATCCCAGTGATTAAAATGTGCAAATCAACTACAAATGATCCACCGTTTTGATTTTTTATTTACTTGACTTGGAGGCCCCCTTCTTAATAGACTTCAGATCTGGATATCACACTGGACCAGATCTCATTTTCCCAACCTTCAGTTGCGTCCTAAACAAATTATCTTAGCTCCATCACTTTATTCTGCATTTTTAATTCGATTCCATCCTATCCGATGTCTTTAAAAAGTCTTGCTCATCGTTATCACGCACAATCGTTTACGAACCAATCCCAGACGATATGTCTTGGGAAAGAAATTGCCTGACAGTATTGGTTGATATTAATTGTAATTAAAATACACGCTAGGCACTTACAAAAACAAAGTCCTATATATGGCAGTGAAACTTGCATCAGCTACCTAAAGTCATGCCTATCCTTTTTTGGCCAAACCTAAAGTGAATAATTGAAAAAACGCATCCTTATATTGTCATTCCATATAATAATGTGAGTATCTCATGACCTGGGACAACATCATGTCTATGTCGATATCGATATTCATTACATTTTACGACAAACTGACTTTGGCATTTATGTTTCTACTTTTTTTTGTCGATTCCTTTTTTTTTTTTCATCCAGAACTTCGTCGTAAAGTCCGAGCAAAAAAGGCGGTTATGCAAGATAACTATAATGAAACAAGTGGCAATTTATTGAAAAATGCCTAATTTATTTAAATCATTCACTTTATGCTTTGACGAAGATATCTTTAAAAAGACAACTCGTTTGGTTTGCATATAATATTAAAAAAACATAAAAGAATCAAAACCGTTTTTACATGACTTGCTGATGCGATACGACTACGAGGACTGCATTATTTAATTGGGATTTTATCGGGCAAAAACATAGTTTCGTATCGCCTTGTTTGACGGGGTTCGTTATCACCGTTAACTAGAGTAAAAAAAAAAAAAAAAAAAAAAATCGTGTGAGAATCTCAAAATATGGAAGCCAGTTTAAAAAGAAAATGTAATTCCAGAACGTCATTGTTATATCTCAGAGTTCAAAAGTTCAAACAAAAAAGAAACTAAAAACCGAAGCGGTAAAATCCCCAGGTGTTCTCGAAATCCGAATCTTTCACCGATAATTAACCATTGTGGGGGCGGGCTATATCTCCCCTCAACTTTTAAATGAACCGGTTTGGCGTTCCTTTCGTTTCGAACATTTTATCAACTTTGGCAAAAAGGGATTCCCACATCAAAGTCGGCGTAAGCGCAGACAATAGAAAACTTGTGGGAATAATCGTAAAAAAACCGAGTTGGAACATAATTAAAAGCATATCGAACTCTATTTTCTAAAGGTCGTCATTGAATGAGGAAAGCATTGTCATGGGAATCGAATCCTTAGAAAACGTATCCTCCCGACCGAACGGAAACGGGATCTTGAGTTATTTGAAAATTCTCGTAAGACAACAGAATTCTACCTATTGTATTGTAAACGGTTTTGAGCAAACTCATTACCGCTCCTTCCGCTAAAAGAACTCGGATTTGATATACGCTCCGTTGGAAAGCTCGTCCAAATAACAGGGAGCGAAGGAATTCCGAACCGGTTCTCTTAAGATCCCGGATTCGCATAATGTTACTTGAACGCGGGTTTCGGTCATTGGAGGGAAACTAGGTTCGGTTTTTCGATTCAAAGAGTTTATCAAAGCGTGTAATGAAAATGATTCCGCTATAACAATAGGATCTGCAGACCGACGATGGGTGGAGTGACGGAAGAGTTAAAGATAGTTGTTCCCGAAATGGGCGGATACTATTTATAGAATGAGACAGATAGATTCCTTTTTGCCGACAGGACCGGAAACATTTTTTTTGAGCCGCAGGTTCCTATTTTCGATCGTTTTGTCCTGCGAAATATATAAGGGAGGCTCCACAGAAAGAGAGCTCGTCAACGCGCAACAAAAAAGAAAGGACTCGTTGATTTCCGCTAAGTCACAGTTTTGTCTGGGTCGGATGATGTCTCGGAGTGACTTGGCACTTTTTTTTTGTCTTTCATTAGAAGACCACTTATCGCCGTTTGTAAATTTGATTAACGACGGTTGTTGATCGTATTCTTTGATACATTCACTCATCCCTTCTCGGCTTTTTTTTTTCTTGCTCTAAAGGTCTTTAATCAAGTCGGAATTAACGTCAAAAAGGTTTTTTAAAATGCTCGGGGACATCTGTTCTGATTTAACAACAGATGCATTTGTACAAAACGGTGTGCTGATTTTTTTTAATTTGGAAAAAAAGGGAGTCGATAAAAAGGGAAGCAGCATCCATCTATCGGAAAGATGAATGATTTTCGAATTGAGGACTGCTTTTATCGTTCACCGCTGTGCTAGTGAAGCAGCACATCGAAGTTGTGGAGTAAAATGTTAAAACAGTTTGGAGTTGACATTTTGCACGTTAGGTGCTGCTAGTAGCGCTTTCTGTTTTATTTTTATTTTTTATTTTTATTTTTTTTTTGTTTTATTTTTGACTTTGGACTTTTAAAACTAAAATTCCAATCAGCTGAAAATTTTTGTGAATGTGAAAATTTAATTTTTAAGCAATTCCACGGAAATTGCACAGATATTTTCATACCTCACAAGTTCGTTAAGCCGGAGTTTTAGAGTAGATATTCAAGTTAGCTTGTGTTTTTACGAGAAAACGGAGTCTGTGGTATGAGGATTATTAATATTGTTTCCAAAAAAAAATTAGCTTGTGTTTTTCCATTGTTTCCCAAAAAAAAGTGAGTTATAAGTTCGGCCAGTACGTTATAAAATCTTATAACAAGATGATAAAACTTATAATCTTTTTATAAGTTTTTATAACGTATATTGGCCGGACTTATAACTCACTTTTTCTGGGGTTTCTGGGTGTCAGGAAACAAATCAATGTTTTAAGGACTTGTCCTTAAGGCGTCGTCGAATGACGTCCTTTTTGAATCCACTTTTAAAATAATTTGAGGTCTATTTAACGCCAGATATAGAAATAGATTTAAAAAGGACGTCATTCTCGCGATTAAGTCTATAGTGGTCATGGAGACGACACTTTGTTAATGTGTGTCAGATTTGTTAATCTAACCATACTTTGTTGCCCCAATCTCTGACCTTACGAATTAGCCTAGGGTAACTCGTAATAGTTAAATCAACAGGGATATTCGGGCTGTAGTTAACTAAAGACCGAATATCCCTGTTGATTTAACTAAAGACCTAATATCCCTGTTGATTTAACTTTTGATTAGTTTTAAAACTGTTTTAACAAATACAAATACAAAACAAAACAAAAAATACAAATTCCGCTGCCCTGCACAGCTTTCTGGTAACCCATTTGTTGAAATTTTGTTCTGCGATGTATGCGTATCTTGTTCTGTGACTTTCTTATCATCTCAAAGCCACCTCATTGTTTCGGCTAAATAAATAAAAGTAGTAGAACTACCATTTTTATTTACTTAGCCGAACTTTAATTTTTTTTAACAACTTTGTTTAAAAAAAAATTAAAGTGAACATTACAAAAAAATTTAAACACTGGAATAAATACCTTTTATTGCTGCTAGCACGTTCCTCGGGAGCTCATCCTTTTCAACTCCATTCCTTTTTTTTCCTGTACGGGAACAGTTCGCCAAACGGCCATGCCCCATAATTCTCTCTAACAAAGCTCCGGCATATTGGGAGCCTGTATTTTAAATTCATTTTTCGTTTTGTATCCATGAATTAGTAACAGACATCTCCTTGCTCAAGTAATATTGCAACAGAAATAAGAAAAATAAAAAAATAAAAATAAAAATCAAAACAACATTGCAGAAATAATTTCTGCCATGTGGTTTTGATTTTTCTGCCACTTATAGTGGCATATATATAGTTATTTATAAATATATAGTTATTTCTGCCACGCCCTGCAAACTCATTTTGTATATGAATTTTCGGTTTGACATATATTGACGTTCAGTTTTGTACTGTTTCATATACAAAAAGATTAAAAAATATTCATCGCTATATACCAGCCTATACGTCACGTATATGAACAGACGGCATATACAAAAATATTCCCATAAGCTAAACATAGAATTTTTGTCATATATGAAATAGGTTTGCAGGGCGGGTATAATATTTAGCTTACGAAGCCCGTTACCCATGCAACACAAAACCCGGTGGACAAGCCCTTTATTGTGGTCCTGGAATCAGCGGGGCTGGCATCAGCACCATTAATTTTATTCAAAAGTTTATCATACAATTGTTGACTTTCAGCCAATTTAACTTTTAATTGGAATATTGTAAGATTTAATTTTTGAATCAATGCATTTTTATCCTTATCGTCACTTTCCTCCATGAAATGAGGGTTCATGAAATAATCAAATCTATTGCTTTCGTCGTCATAAGAAACATAAGGACCTAAAAATTAAAGTAAGATTAATTATCAATGAAACAAATAAAAACAAAATTTTATATAAATATTTTTTCATTGTATCCTTTACCATTACCGTCGTCAAATTGGTTGCCCTAGAAAAAGCGAGTTATAAGTCCGGCCAATGCGTTATAAAAACTTATAACATGATTATACGTTTTATCATCTTGTCATAAGTATTTATAACGTATTGGTCGGACTTATAACTCACCATTTCTTGGCTGATTGGTTCATTATAATCTGCATCTGCTAAATTCTGCAGAGATGTTGATAATGAAATTAAATTCTCCGTAGGACGATTCCACCTTTTGCGAACATCTAAAATCATAAAATGGTTAAACAATAATTGTTCAAACTCTGTTATAAGCACATTTTTACCTTTCAAAGATGATTTTTTATTTATGAACTTCTTCACTTTTTTACTATTCGCTTCGAACGAAAAATAATACCATGGATGTTTTTTTCAGAATAATTCTTAAATATTTCCAATGGTATTTTTTTTATCAGATCGACCTGCTCCAAAAATACAAATAAAAAATAATTATATTCATAATCTTTTGGAAGGCTAGGATTTGTTAAAAAAAAAAAAAAAAAAAAACTGATCTATTTTGGATTAAAAATCTGTACTGAGCAGGTCAACTGAGCTATGTCCATCACAATCAGGCATGGAGATATACTCTTTTGGACCTTTGCAGCTCAAAACCGGTTCAGGCAACGGTTCAAAAGATTATATCTCCATGCACGATTGTGATGGACATAGCTCAGTTGTTGGCCTGCCTAGTACAGAAATGTTAACATACCTTTAGCTTTCTTACCTTAACATACCTTTAGCTTTCTTTAGCTTATGTACTTGATTATTGTTTCTTTTAATAGTTAATATTTCCTGAAAGTACACGCTTCACCCATATTGGCTTTTTGAATTCTTCCTGAGTTCACCATACTCTTTATTATAATTCGGCGAGAGAAATGTTTCCTCAAAAAGATACAGGCAAAGAAAAAATGTTACATTAATTTTTTCTGCATGTTGAATAATTGGATCTTATTGGATTGGGTGAAATATAGTCGAACGGTTTAAAAAAAAATCTTGTAAATCTAAATCACAGCACCATCTGTCGATTTCCTGAGCAAACAAAGGAGAATGTAGTCTCGACGTAAAACTTGAGATGGGGGTAGTGCTTCCTTTTTTGACATTATTTTAGATATGTGGCGCTCAGTTTTGAAGGGCTACTTGAATAGCCATCCATTTAGTTAAAACTTTTCGCTTTTGCGGTTTTCTTTCTAACGCTTTTTCTGTTTGATTTTGTTCCCCTAACTATTGAATACCCTGCCCTTTAATTTTTTCCTTTTCTTTTTTCCTCAAAACAAATGAAGGAAGCTGAGGAAGATGAATATTTTATTGGCCTAAAATTTTTAACCAAAATCAATTACATCATGGGAGATTGGTATTTTTTGAAGACAGCTCCGGAATGAGCCCGAAAAAAAAAGGAAAAAAGTGACCTCATAATTCAGCCGCCGATGGACGCGGTACGAAACGTAGGGCTCTTGAAGCGTAAGTCCTTTCATGTATTTAATATATAATTGCTAGATAAGGTATAAGTTAAACTTGGGCGAAAGTAGAAAACATTTTTGTATGGAAACATATAATGCGTCACTTACGCCTGGGCTGGTCTTACGGTAGATTTACCGCTAACGTTTTATTGCTACAGGACATAACCAGGAGCTGTGTTGCTCACTTGTCCACTTTTTATTGGAATCTCGGTTATTTTCAAAATTGTAATATTTCCCAGTCACGGAATCAATGTTTTATTGCCTCTTTCCAATATTAGCCTAATCTATGAATCGTATGGGGTGTCAGAATCCAAAATAACGCTTGGCTGATTTTCGAAACGATTTTTCAGATGACAATTTTTAAAAAAAATAAAATTGCCCTTTTTTTCACTTTCGGCATTATAATTTTTTTTTTTGTTTTTTGCTTTAGAGGAAAAAAGGGGGAAATCGGGAAATCGAAGTTGGCGAACGAGTTGCAACAGCCAATTCCTGAAGTTTCGAAGAGAAATACCTTCAATATGGAAGAATAAATTATAAATAAATAATAAATAACATTTACTTCTATTTTTGGGATTTAACCTTATAGAAGGGTCATCCGACCATTCGCACACGGCACAATTAACATTTATCTACATTTATACTACATAGTTAACTTTCAATTTCATGTCAATTGTTAAAATTTCGCTTGTGTAAGCACGTCATGTCTAGCTTATGTGGAACTACTGTTATATTAGCACCGAAATTTACCCAGCGCCTGCCATGCTAATAAACTAGTAAGTTCCAACTTACTCCGCTAGATAGAGCGAGGTTTCGATGGTCACACCAATCCGTATTTTGCGCCGCGAACTCAGAAGCTTAACTTCGTTGTTCGCCACACGTTACGAGACCAGCCATGCCAAGTCGACCTCAATATGGAAGAATAAATTTAAAATAAGGTTTTAAAAAAAGTGAGAACGGCTGTCTTGTTAATGTCATCGTACCATCAGGACACTAAAAGATGGAGTAACCATATAGAAAGATGCATTGAAACTGAATTTTTTTTAAGTTTCTAAGTGCTTTTGCTTCTGAACGAGGCCTCCCTCAAATCTTACTATTTTTCTCGACCTTAAGCTTCTTTTTATCCAATGCACCCCACTACCTTCATGATATAATTACAAAACGGGTGCATGGTCTCCCTCTTTTTCGGTTCCCCATCTATGGTTGGCCATGCAGGATTTCCTCTTTCCAGTTGTTCTCTTTCGCCCCCGGCACATGACCTTCATGGTCCCAATTTATTCTGGTGGCTCTTTCTATGATATCGACGACTTGTGTCATCTGTCCAATGTTACAGGGTGATTCCTAGCATTGCTCTTTCCATAGCCCTTTTGCGTGACTCGAAGTTTATTCGCAATGGCTGTTCTAGGATTCAGGATTCAGTGCTATGATAGATCCAGATTAAATATATGGTTTAAAATCGAATTGCGGTAGACGGAAATCGTTTATTAGTAACTCCTAATAACGTTAACAATATGTTTTGTAAATAATTTTTGATTTTTCGGTATGGGGTTTTTGCGAAAGGTGCTTCGTGATAATTGCATTGCGTTGTGCACTTGCGTTTACTTCACAGCTGCACTAGTGTACACCTTTATGGCAAGTGAAGCACCCCTTTGAATTTTCGTTTCTAAAAGTGAGAAAATCGGGAAAAATTAACACTTACTTCCTCGTGGAGAAATCGAACCTCCATTCCCGTTGGCGCCAAGTCGTTCTGCTGACTAAACTAACAAGCTGATTGGATCATATCAAATTACTTTGTTAGTTTAATCAGCATAGCGTCTTGAACGCAAATGAAGCAATGAAATAAATCAATTTACGAGAAAATATGTAAATTTGTGAAGTTATATATCGAGATATCGATAGAAAGGTATTTTCGATATATCGAGGTATTGAAGGAACCTTGTAATATTATTGCAAAGAAAATTTGTTATTTTTGTTTTTTCGATATTTTCCCGCATCCCTGCAGGATTTTACTGCTCATTATCGAACTACGGGTTTAGTTACATGCAGGTCCTGCTCATCTTTGAAATTGGTCAGTGGTGAGATGCGGTCAAAAAATCAGACTTTCTGCAGAAACTTCCTTAATGGGATTGATTTTGGAGCCAAGTGACCGGATCAATTGATCAAAGATTAGATTTTTCGAATCGCTTATAAAACGGTATATACATTAGAAGTTAAGGGTACTTTTAAATTCTAATATGTATACCGTTTTATAAGTGACTCGAAAAAGAAGGAAATCTAATCTGTGGGCCCTTTCTTGAGGTTTCAATTAAATTATGGAAAACGAAGTAAAGTAAGGAAAGAATTAGAAGTTCAAAATATAGACTTTTATTCATTAGAATTATAATATATTGAAATTCTTCAGGAGCGAAAGATAGAGAATTCTGGGTTTTTGAGTGTAGCTATTATTGGCATCTTCGTCGAAAAACGTTCTTCTTCAGAAAAATACGTAGATGAGTAACGCTGGTTTAATAGTATATTACACATCAGGTATGGACGTGGCGTATTGCAGGCCGAGACTGGGGATTTACGAGGGTTTACTGGGGTTTCACTCGGGGTTTCACTGGGGAGTCCTCACTTCGTTCGGGCCGTAACTTGTAGGCCACTCGAGGCGTATAAGCCACGTCCGTGCCTGATTTGTAAGATATTTTTCATCACAACGGCGGAAAATGAACTTTTTCGATTTTCAAGGCGGCGGAAAATACTATTTTAAAAACAGTCTGGATATACCTGACATCTAAAACGATCGAAACATCTGGACACGACTGGACCTGCCGATCTAAGTTGAAATTTCGATTACTTCAATGGCAAGCTCCGAAGATCTTTCAAGTTTCCCGACTAGTAAATGCAGAAGAAACTCAGCAATCACAACATTACCATACTGACTTTAACGAGCCAAAATGCAGGGGTTTGAAGCCAATACCGGTGCCGGTTCCGCTTAAACAATGCAGATACCTACCGGGTAAACAATGCTAAAGATGTAAATGCCGCGACGCCGATTCCAGCAAAAATGTCGTTTATTAGTTCATAATCCTAAATATATCCTCAATTCAAAATGATTTTAACGTGAAATCTTTTTTTTCTTTACGTCTGGACTGAGCTGTTGAAATTCATGATATAAAATAACACGTAGATAACGATTACTACTATTTAACACCAACCGTCATGTTATTTACGACGGAGAAACCATTATCAAATTTTTTATGTATAAAAATAAGAAACTTAAATACAAAAATCAAGTGACTTTAATAATTTTAAAAGTTAATCAGTCTTTTTCTTTTGATTATTTGTACAATATCATCTTATAATCCTAAAAGAATTATTTATTAATCAAAAATTGTGGCACCTAAATTATGATAAATTTCAAATCTGAAGGGTGCACATCAAATACATATGTTAATAAAAAAAAAAAAAAAAGTAAAGTAAATTATCAATGCACATCAAATACATATGTTAAACAGAAAAAAAAAAAAAAGTAAAGTAAATTATCACTGCACATTAAATACATAAGTTAAAAAAAAAAAAGTAAAGTACATTAATACCAAATACTGGAAGAGATCAATTAACCCTATTCTGGTGTTTTTGGAAATCAAAAATCAAACTTAGAGATTACTTGCAATGTTCTTTGTTGTGAGTAGTCCCTGCTAATAACGCTAATGTCACTATGCTATTGGCTGCAACCCAATGCTCCATAAATAGAACCTCAAGGCCTGTATCTCTTGCACCTGAGATTGAAGCTGACAACTCCATGCAACTATTCTCCTCATGATATTGTTAAAAGCATGAATGCTGACATCTTGAACATTTGGTGGCTGGTAAACTGGTTGCTGTAGATAATTAATCCGATTCATTGGTGGAGCCCTAGCCTGTCTTAGTTGCTGCCTAAGATAATCTAAAGCCGATGTCTAATCTTGAAGCCGATGACATCGGCTTCAAGCCTCTAAAATTCGCAGAAAAAAAGAATTCAGATACCTCGTTGACTGATAAAATATGTATTTCATTTATACGTTAAAAATATTTGTAGAATCCTGATTCCGATTCCGATTTCGATTCCGATGACGATGACGATGCTGATTCCAATTTCGAGTCTGACAAAAGTTTTATCGCCGATTCCGATGCCGCTGCCTTTTTCCACTTCTAAATATTTTCGTTTCCGATGCTCGGCGCCGATTCCAACAAAAATGCCCTCAGCTTCAAGCCCCTGCTAAAACGGCGTTAGAAAAAAAAAATTTCCGATTATTTTAAACTCAAAGTCAGAATTTGAAAATTAAAGTAAAACCCCATTGTGCACACCAGACTTCGCCCTCGATTTGAGCAGAGTTACAAATTGGTTCTAGACGGATGAGTGGAGCAGTGCTGTGATTGGCAGAACATCTATATATATCAGCAACACCTCACTGAGCAGAAAAGCAGGGCCGCAACCAAAATATCTCGACAAGAGCTAATCACGATCCGTTTTAGGACAAATGAATTATTTCAAAATGGGAATTCCGATTAAACCAACTGAGAAATCCGACTTGGGACGTCATACGCGATAAAATAATCAAGGTTGTCAGGAGGATTGTTTTAAGTCGGTTTTATCTTGAAATCGCCACTGCCCCCTTCCCCGAGACTTTAGGTTGAAACTTATGTTCAATTACAGTAAACATCTATTATAAATTTGTTTTCCCGTCGACAAGTTGCATTAGATTTGTGTAATCAGATGTCGAGAAGGGTAATTGCAATTGATGCCGTGAACGTGCGTCCACTTAATTTGATCTTATTCTCTTCATTAGTTATATTTTACAATTTAAGAAATAAATTTTATTTAAAATAGAAAAGAAGAAAAAAGAACCCCTTTTATATTCTAAAGGATTATTTTTGCAAGTTCAAAATGTTTTTTTGAGGAAAAAAAAAATGAAATAGGTCAGATTTAGTCCCATTTTTTTTAAAGCGTCAGCTGCACGTCACTACAAGGATTGCGTTAGAAATTTGAAAGCGGAGGGGGCAAGCTGGGTGCATCGCATCAGCACATGGTAAATGAATCCATTGATGACCATCCCAGCGTGAAATCCACACTTCTCTTTAGGGGAGAATCAACATTGATGTTAGCCTTCTTTTCCTTTCTTTCTTTCTTTCCTTTTTTTTTCTTTTTTGTTTTTCCAAATTAAAAACCCACACGTTTTTCTTTTTCGATTTTTTTTTTCGGTTAACGAACGTTGCGGGAAGGACGTCCGATTTGCATGTGAATCAGTTTGCTTAGCTGTCATTATCAGAGAAAAACATAATCATGTTTAAGTAACTTTTTCTGGGTGAAGTTGTGGCATAGAAGTTGACAGACTTTGCCGCTCATGTTGGAGTCCTTGCAGTTAGTCAGCCGAAAAATAGCAAAGAAAAGTTAAGTGATAAAGTTAGTTCTGCTGGTTCGAATCGCTTTTACCATGAGGATCAGAAAATGCCGCCGAGATGTGTTCCGGTGACCTATGGCTGATCTCAATCGGCGATAACTGATCTCGATCGGCGATAACTGATCTCAATAGACGATGGCTGATCTCGATCGGCGATAACTGATCTGAATAGGCTATGACTGATCTCAATAGACGATGACTGATCTCGATCGGCGATGACTGATCTCGATCGGCGATAACTGATCTCAATAGGCGATGACTGATCTCGATCGGCGATAACTGATCTTAATAGGCGATGGCTAATCTCAACAGGCGATAACTGATCTCAATAGGCGAGGGCTGATCTCGATCGGCGATAACTGATCTCAATAGGCGATGACTGATCTCAATCGTAGATGGCTGATCTCGATCGGGAATGTCTGATCTCCATCAACGATAACTGATCTCAATAGGCGATGGCTGATCTCGATCGGTGATGACTGATCTCGATCGGAGATGATTGATCTCGATCGGCGATGACTGATCTCAATAGGTGATGGCTGATCTCATTCGCCGATGACTGATCTCAATAGGCGATAACTGATCTTAATATATGATGGCTAATCTCAACAGGCGATGGCTGATCTCGATCGACGATGACTGATCTCCATCAACGATAACTGATCTCAATAGGCGATGGCTGATCTCGATCGGTGATGATTGATCTCGATCGGGAATGGCTGATCTCGATCGGCTATGACTGATCTCAATAGGCGATGGCTGATCTATTCATGTCCTTGGCTTTGCCGTTCGGCTGATCGATGGCTGATCCCAATTGCCGATGCCCCCTCTATTCATGTCCCTGACTTTGTCTTTTTCGTTTGCTGGGGCTGCTACCAACTCTGCCTTACTGGTGCGTTAATGGTGCGCCTATTCCATTATTTACTGACTCCTCAAAATCGGTTAACTCGTCGCCACAGCTACTTTTCATTGATTCTCAAGTGTTCGTTGCAAAAACAAAAACGAAATATTTTCTTCCCAAATACACACACACACACACACACACCTGGCTTTTACAGGGCCTGGAGCCCTATCGCCGCGCTATAAACCTTCTTCCAATCGGGCCTCCTCTGGCAGGCAACTCGCCAGTCGGGTGCTCCCAACCTTCTCGCATCTGCCGCCACGTTATCTTCCCACCTGATCCGTGGTCTTCCTTGAGGTCTTCCCAAATAGAATGAGTAAAAAAGTTTTCCCGATCACATTTTACTGGTAAATTCGTATATTTTTAGTAACCTAAATCAAACCTTGAGAAGAAAAAAAAACGTAATTCTTACAAGCTTAACCAATTCCCCTTCCGAGAAAAAAAATGAAAAAAAAAAAAAAAAAAAAAAAAATCGGGTTTTTACAAAAAAAAAATGTCTTTTTACGATTTTCACGGTTTGTCCCTTCATAGCGACTAATTCAATTTCTCTGTTTAGTTTTGTTTATTGCAAAATATAATATGACGAGTTCCTTCTGGCTCAGCGAAGCGAAATACTATAAATTTTTATTTTCACCCATTTCTGAAAAAAAAAAGGCTAACCAAGATGAGTTTTCTCTTCGCTTTTTTTTCCCGTTATCAAATTTTTTTCCCCAGTCTCATCCTTTAATTTTTATTTAATGAAAAAAAGGAAAAGAAAAAAAATGAAGGTTGAATTTGCCGGAGTTTTCGAAGAAAAAAGTAAAAGATAAGAAAAATATCAACGTCTTTCAAAACAATGGTTTAATATATTAAAACCTGAATTGCGTTAAAACATATAAGAAAAAGGAGAAACTTAGGAAAATTTAACCGGGCATATTTTATATGGGGATCCAAGGAAAATCCTATTAAACTCAGATTCCATAAAAAAGGAAATAACAGAGGAAAAAAAAGGGCAGGAAGGTGGTGGGGTATTGGAAAAGAAACACAAAACAATTTTATTTTGATTTGTAATAATATAAAAATATTTCTCCTTGACTGAATCAGACAATTTGTCTTTCAATCTCTTTCAATGGTGGATTCAATCCATTCATCATAATTATTTCAGATTGTTTTTCATCTTCCGATTTTTTTATATTTTTTTATTGGAGATTTTTTTCTCAAGAAATGAAAAGTAAAATGACATTTTATTTTTAATTTGAGGAAAACCTTGATCGGCCCTATGTTATAATTTTAGGCATTATCAGCCCAGTGACGTCTCAGTAGTTGGAAAATATTCAAATGTGGAGAAGACACTAAAGAGCAACTGAAAAGTCAGTGGGAAGAAAGATTAAATTCCATTTTTTTTTTTTCAAATGCTGTGACGGAAGGTAAACATAAGTGGGAAGATTCTATTTATGGTATGAGGAATCAAATAGAATCACTATACAGGAATCTTATAGAAAAATTAAGAGGGAAGAGGAGACAACCACCACATTAAATCTTGCTTTTTTACCCCCGCCTTCTTTTATACTTTTTCCATATTGAAATTCCATCAACATTTTAGCTGACGGTAACGAACTTGTTGGACCAAGTTGAAGTTTGTACAACATTCCACACTAATTTTGGCGTAGGGGTGCAAATTCACTATGGAATGTTGGATCGACATGTTGGTACAGAAAGTTAGACCAACATGTTTGTGGATTTATTTTTGTGTTATCTTGGAAATATTGTCCTATCGCATATGGATGATGTACTTCCTCTTGATATGTAAAGAAATCTTTTAGTATTTTGTAAAATACTGAAAGATTTCTTCTTTTCTTCTAAAGAAAAACTTTTTTCATCTTTTATTCCTTTTCCGTAAGAAATCTTTCAGTATTTTGTATTAGGCTTTAAGCTTATAGCATTCGGCCTCACCCTGTTTTCCAAAAATTGAAAACCGAATTTTTGCATTTCGGTAGGTGTGGAAGATGCCGGTTTTTGTAATTTTTTAGAGAAGCCTATATTTCCGAAAATTGTTAAATTTCTGAATATGATTTTCTTTTTTTCCCCAAATTAAAATTAAATTATTTAAAATTTTTATCTCCCCTCGTATTTTTCTTTAAATTCGTTCCAAAAATCTATAATCTTGCTTCCCTCCGTTACCCCCCCCCCCTTGTTTTTATTAAAAATTTCGTCAGTTGTCCAACCCGACCCTATCTACCCTTTCCTCTCCCCGCGCGTTTTTATCTCTTGTTTCAATTTCTATTCTCCTCGGGAAAATTAAAAATAAAAAAAAGAAAATGAAAGCAAAGCCTAGTTTTTATGAAAAAATCCTTTGAAAACTATTCGACCAAATTCAAAAATATTTTTTTCCTCTCCCCCCCACCCCCCACTCCTTTTCGAAAATTAGAAAAGGATTTCTTTTTCCTTTTCTCCGTAATAATTTTTGAACCGAAGAGAAAAAAAAACTTTATATTCCAGATATGAAAAGAAAGTAATATTATCTGAAACGTATTGTTTGTCTTTCCACTTTTTTTTTTTTTATTTTTTTATTTATTCAGGTATAGGAAGATGGAAATTCAAAGAAGCTTTTTTACTTGGATATGTTTCTTTTTTCACTTTTTTGGTCTGATGTCCCCTTAAGGTAAAAGTTTTATGCAAAAAAGGATACATTCAAATGAAATAAAATTTACCTCTTTTTTCCCCCTCTCTTGTTTTTTTTGCGAAAATTCAACTAAAAAATAATAATCTAAATATTTTCTTCTTCTAAAGAAAAACCTTTTTTCATCTTTCATTCCTTTTTGCGAAATTGTATAAAGGTAAAAAAGGAGAGGAGGTTTAAAGGCGGTGTAAGGATTATAAACAACCGCAGCCTCTTGTTGCCTCAGCGTACTTGATGACGATTATCATTAAAAATTAAAAGCAAAAGGAGGAGCGGAATCCATTTCTTATGTCATCAGCATTGACATGAATTTTCAAATTTGAATTTCTCTGATTTTCATTTCGAAAGCTTTGATGTTTTTCATCCGTAATGTATTTCCATCGTTTTCACGACTCTTCTTCCTTCTTCTGACGCTGTTGTATCATCGCATTTTCGTTGGTTGCTTCCTTCCTTTTTCTTGGAAGAGATGAGCTGCGGGAGGAAGGGAAAGCGGGGGAGGAGAGAAGGAGGTTCAAAAAATGCCATTCGACGTCGGATTTTTTTTTTTTTTTTTTTTTTTAAGTTTGATATCAATCGAAATTTTATTTTATTTTTTTTTTTTTTTTTTACTGGAGGGAAAAATGTTGGAATTCGGAAAACATGACCAAATGTTTGTCATTAGTTCCGGCACGTCAAGTGCAACCCCTTGAATTATGACATATCCAATAACAACCCTTGCATAACTAGCGAGATAACAGGAAAAATACAACAAAACAGAATGAGAAACATTTATGAAGAAGTGTTATGATGTTGTATAGTGTAATGTAGTGACGTGATATTACCATAGGGTGATTGATGATAGAGGCATCAGGGTCGGAACCCTTAATAGCCATAAAAAAAATAATAAATAAAAAAAAAACCAAAGCTCCTTCAAAGCACGTTTCGAAAACTAATTTATTAATTTTTTTATTGCGATTAAAAATATCCGGCAATTTATTACGTAAAAGACTTTTCCTGAAAAAAAAAATAAAAAATGAAAAAACTTCAAAAATTTAAATTAATAATCGGTAAAAAACGGTCCTGTCATTTTTTTTTCTTCCATTTTCTTTAGAGTGTTGTTATGCAAACTAAAAGGATGGATGTGAAAGTGGAGGGGAAAGAAAGGAAAGGGTCCTTCAAAATAATGATAGTCATTCCTCATGATGACTAATATTTTTATGTCTTGGAAAATTGATTCAGATATTTATGTGTGAAAATAATAAACTGTTAAAAAAGGGTTTCCTTTTTTTCTCCTTTTAATATATTCATTTTGTCCTCTTTTTTTTTTCTTTCTTTCTACTTTTTAATTTGTCACGGTTAGCTTTTATTCTTCAAGATGTCAAACGCATGATTACGGTGGTTCATGCGGATTGAAATCGTTATATAATTCCTGACATCACTTTTACAGATTTGCAATTTTGTTAATCTTTTACACTAGTGTTGTTAATTATTTACAGTAGCGAAATTTCGACCTGGGCTCAAAAACGCGGGTAAAATTGAATTTAATGTTTTTGGCACTTTTTATGGTCCTTTTTGCCCTTCGCAAAAAATTTTAAAAAATACTTTCCTAGAGCAACTTTTTGAGTACTTTCATGCTATGGTAGCGAAATTTGGATCCGGGCTCAAAAACGCGGGTAAAATTAAATTTCAAATTTTTGGCATTTTTTTTAGCCTTTTTTGGCCTTTGCAAAAAATTTAAAAAATCCGTTTCTAGAGCAACTTTTTGAGCTCTTTCAAGTTACGGTAGCGAAATTTCGACCTGGGCTCAAAAACGCGGGTAAAATTGAATTTAAAGTTTTTGGCACTTTTTTTGGCCCTTTTTGCTCTTCGCAAAAAATTTTAGAAAATACGTTTCTAAACCTACTTTTTGGGTACTTTAATCCTATGGTAGCGAAATTTGGATCCGGCGTTCAGATTATAGAAAAAAAAAATTTTTTTAACTTTAAAAAATTCTGGCACTTATTCTGGGCCCTTAAAAAAATTGGCACTTACACTGAAATAAAGCTCTTATTTTTCTCTTTCATCTTGATTTTCATTTCTTCAAATCGGAGAATCCGTTCCGGAGTTATAAACGAAAAACGAATTTTCTTTAACCCCCAAAATCGGTCCTTAGGAGGTTGCAAAAAAAATTTTTGACTTCACCAAAAATCGTCTCTGAGGTACCCGAACAAAGTACCAATGATAACTCGAAAATTTTTATCGTGGGCAGCTACCTTATGGTTATCCTGTAGTAGCCTTTGAACATGCATAATTTTTGCATAATTTATGCGTATTTTTTGAAGCACGAAAATTTGAATATGCAGAATTTTTTTTTAAGTATAAAAATCTGGATAGGCATAATTTATGCATATAATTTTTTAAAATTATAAAGCGCAAATATTATGCTAATTTAACTTTTTTCCCCAATTTATGCATACTTATTTATACATAATTTATGCGTTATTTATGTATGTTCAATTTTTTGTATAATTTATACATGATTTTCATATTCCGTGTCCGTTTTTAGAATGTTGAAAAAGTAAACAAGCCTTCATTAGTTTTGATATCAATGCTCAACATTGCTCAACATTGCGCTTTGTTTACTTTTTCTACATCCTAAAAACGGACACTACAGGTATAATTTAAGCGTCTCTTTTTCGTACGGGAACTCTGAATAACCCGAACCTTAATTTTTTGTGGCATTTAATCTGAGTTTTGAGTATTTTATAGCACTGATAACTTTACAGATGCCCTTTAGTCTGGCAAATGCCCGTGGCCAGTCGGGGGGGGAGTTACTCTGTGACAAAGCTTTAGTTCCCCTGCAATTTGTTTTGTTTTTGAGTAAAGTAATTTCCTTATCTCCCATGTTAAAAGGGACCATTTGGAGCCCCCCTAAAAAAATTTTTGGTCGTTCATGACCTTCCTGGCTGATTCCCTGCCTGGCCAATCTACAAACTTACGGCTGTTATACTGCCGTGTTTAGAATCGAACTAAATTTCAGTCGGTCATTGACTGTTTGTGTGCAAAAATCAAAAATAAGAGACAAGTTTTAATTCCGGAATGGAGTTAAGTTAGATTCTCTCAGCGCGGCAGCATAAAGGTCGGTCAACCGACCCTCCGGTCGTCCAACCTTTCCAATTGTTCTGGTAATATTATGTTGGATGTTTAATGAAATTTTTTTTTCCTCCCCTAAATTTCTCCACGTTAAAAGTTTACGAAAATAAAAAAAAAACGGAAAAAGGAATCAGCAAAAAAAAAAAAAAACCGCAAAAGCATCTGTGTTTTACGATGGAAAGGAAATTACCTAAAGGCAGAGGAAAAAAAAAAAAAACAAGTGGGAAATACAAGGGGAAAGGGATGAAGACTTGCTGGAAAACCGTAAACGAAGCAGAAAACATGGAGATTTTTATCGGTCTAACAATGAAATGTTTCGAGTCAAAAACCAGCCCTCAAACTGATGGATAAACTCATTACTAGGTAATAAAGTAAACCGAAATGTAATTTTCGAAAAACTGGCAGAAACAAGGGAAAAAAGGGAAGGGGGGGAAGGGAGAAAAGAGTAAGGTTCCCCGGAGAGTCAAAGAAACCGACCGCGAAAGAGAGGGTGAGAGGACAAATTTCATTACAGGAAACAATGGACGGAAAAGAATTAGGAGGAAAATGATCATGTCAATAGTTCGATAAAAAAAAAAAAAGTGGAGATAGGGAGATTTGAAAATTTAGCCGGGAAAGCTTTTTTATGCGGTTAGCAAATAATTTGGTTTTTTTTTTTTTTTTTTTGTATGAGTTTCACTGCTGGAAAAGGTTGGAAATTTCTTTTTAAGTTAAAAAAAAAACGAGATCCGATTTGAGTTGACGGCGAAAAGCTCTTGTTGTTTTATTTAAATGAAATGTGAAAGACAGATGGTGATTAAAATCTTAACAAAAGAGAAAATAGAGATAAAAGAGAGTAATTATTTAAATCTTCCTAGTGGAGTTAATTAAATGTTGTGCCGACACGACAGGGTTGGTAAATCAAATGTGGATTAACATAATGCTTCACCTTTTTTCCCCCCTCGTACCTTGAAATTTATTTCGCAATTGACTCTTTCGATTTCGCATCGAAAAATTCGATAACGTTTCTCTAACGGTTAAAAATATTCGTAAAAAAATATTTTTTTTAAAAGTTCGTTTTTATTCTTCTGTAAACTTAATTGATTTTTAAGCAAAATTCATATGAAATTTATTTAATGGTAAAAATATTTAAATGCTAAATATTTCGGAATTCGTTTATAATTTGACTTATCATTAATATTTATGATTTACGATTTTATTTACCAGCCCTGGACAAAAAGAAAAAAAAAAGTAACTGTACCGAAACTAAAACAAAGCAACAGCTCGAGGGTTCTAAACAATATAAACTCTCTTCTTTTAAAAAAACAAACTCATTTTTTACAACTTTTTCATTACAATAAGTCTACCGTTAAAAGTTAATTATTTTAATTTCAAAAATGAAAATTTTACTTTTTTCTTGTTTTCTTTTTAGTTTGATATCATTGTGGGCGAAAAGCATTTTCTTCATTCTTTGTATGTAGACAGTATCGTATTTATTTTTAATTTGGATGTAAGCTAAATCAGAATAGGGAAATTCCAGAAAATTACAAACTGGTTATTCTGAGATTTTTCTTCTCTTTTTTCTTTCAAGATTTTTTAACGTAGGACTACGTCTTGGGGCTCGGTCCTGGGAAAATCCGCCGGTTTGTGGGTGTATCCGGGTGTCGATCTGTTCCCACCAAAAAATTTATTTAACTAAGTAATTTAAAAAAATTTACAAGAAATTTTGGTTGGAATGGAGAATCTGGTTTTTTTTTTTTTTTTTTTTTTTTTTTTTTATAAAATTTTATAAGAATTTTATAAAAGTTTTATAAAAAAAAAAATTGAGCTAAACTAAAACGGTTCAGCTAAACTAAAAATGAATAGGCAGGGTTGAAGTATCTGAAGAAAAAAGGCTTTATATTTCTAAGATTTAACAACAACAAATGCTCAATTCCGTTAGTTTTCTTTTTAGCCGGTCCCTTTATTTGTACTCGTCGGTCCAAGTTTGAATCTCCTCTAATCTTCGCTGCAAACGCGGATTAGAGTACGTTCGGCAGTACTCGTACTTCGATCCGTTAAGATCTTTTCCTTTCCACGCTTACTAGTTTTACTAGTACTCCTCTTACGGCTCGGTGGTAACCGGGATCACCGTAAGGTCCTCTTCTTCGGCAGTTTCCTTCCGCCAAAACTTACGTTATCGGTAAGTTTTTCTTCTCTGACAATATTGCCGGCGTGGCGTTTAATATTGCTTTCTCCGTTGATTTTAACTTTTTCCGTGAGGAGTTAAGTTAATCGATTGAAGTTTATTCTTCCAAAGTTTGGTATCGTGCTTCTTTGCCTCGGTCATTTGAAAGGTAGCAGGTAACTCCATTGTGGGTGATGATAGTTGCAGGGTTTCCGACGTTGATGAGGACGTTTGAGATTGCTGCGTAAAATCCCGCACATTTCCATAAATTTTCTGGAGCTTTTCCGTTAAATTTTCAATGGCAGTTGATGATCTCTCCATGGCCCGTACTTCTGGTGAAATTTCCATGTTTATGGTGCGAATTTCCATTTGTAACTAAAATTTTGATTTAGAGATTTCTTACTGTTGACTGTTGATCGTCTTTTTTTTTTTTTTTTTTTTTTTTTTTTTGTAAAAAGTTTTGCTTTAAAAGTATTAAAGCGTGAAAAAGTATTTTTATAAAAAATTTTTATAAAAATTTTATAAAAATATTATATAAAATGGACAAAATTTTAGACAAAAATGTGCAAAATTTGAAAGGAAATCTTTTATAAAATTTTTATAAAAATATACTTTTTCAAATTTTTTTTATAAAAATTTTAAAATTTTATAAAAGTTTTATAACCGAAATGTTCTTAGAGTTGGACCAACATGTTGGTACCAACGTTCCATAGTGAATTTGCACTCTTACGAGAAATTTAAAGTTAACATTTTATTTTAAAATTAGACGATATGAAGGAAAGCATCGACTCAGAAAATTTCTTGTAAATTTTACTTTTAAAGAAGTGAAATTTTATGCTGCTTTTCCACTATGTCTCAAAATTAATTTTCAAAATTTCTGAAAGTACTGTGCTTTAATTATTAAAACATGGATTACAATGTAGTAAAAATGGCCGAATTCATTTTTAAAGCTTGGTTCAGAAACCCATAAATTGACTAAAGTACAGTACTTCCGGAAATTTTGAAAATTAATTTTGAGCTGATGCGGAGAAGCGGCATTAAATAAATTTATTTATTTATTTATTATTTTTTTTTTTTTCAACTTTTGAACATTTTTCTAAAATAAAATTTCCTAATTTATTTTTCCTAATCTAAAATTCCTAATGCAATTCTGCTTCTCAAAAAGAAAGAAAGAAAAAAAGAAAAAGAAACTTCCATGATAAAATGACAGGTTACCACCTGAATTTTTCTGTTTTTTATTCAGTCTCTGGGGGACATTCAAATATTACTCCATAATTTTAGGGGGAAGAAAGTCAGAAAGCAATGACGCCAATATTAAATACCCATAAGAAAAGCATTTTTTTTTCCTTTTTTTTTTTTTTTTTTTTTTTTGATAACGAATGGATTAATGTATGCAAAGTAAATAATTATCGAGAGAGGGTAGTATTTGCCACAGCGGTAAGTTGAAGCTTATGGACTATCTTCACGTTATAATAAGCGTTGAATCTTTTTTTTCGGCAAAGTCGGAAAATGGAGGGGAAAGCTGCATGTTTTATACGTATGCAAATTAAAGGTTTTATACTCTCGATGAAAATGACCTGGAGAAAGTCCAAATCCAAATGAACAGGAAACACTTTGTAATACCCCGTGATAAATGAGCGCTTTCTAAAATATCGTGCGGTTCACGTTTAGCCATGGTCGATTACACCATTCCGGAAGTTTTTTGGAACCACAATACGGAGACAAAGCACGCATCGCATCCGGTTTGCTTTTGTCACGTGATTTCTCAACGTCGTCGTCGCTTCCTTTCTAACTTCTGGTGATTTTAAAAGTTAAATGATTGGGAACAATGTTTATTGCTCTGAAATAGACTTTTTTCGGTTATCGATTAGGGATTGATTGAAGAGAGGGAAAAGTCCAAACTAAAAGGAAAAAAAAGTAGGAAAAATTTCTTCCCGCCCTAATTAAATCGTATCGAATTCGGTTTGCAAAGACAGAAAAAAAAAATCATTTAATTGAGATATAAATTTCTAAACGGAGCTGTCAAAAGGCTTAAAAAAGAGAGGAAATCATTCCGTCCATAAAAAAATCCTTACCGCATAAAACAAATATAAAAAATCGACACAATGTGAGAAAGTAACGGTAGATTGAAAGCCACGTGCCCAGGCGTCGAAGTAAAGCGTGGTTACAATATCGGGTCACGTGACCGGACCATTGTCGCAACTTGCCAAACTGTCGCTACAATGTTGATTTGTTTATTGAGACGTGATATGCACACTTTGTATTATCATTTTTTTTTATTTTGCTCCTTTTTCCTTCTTAAACTAGACCGTAGCGCAATTTCCCGTTTCAGTTTTTTTTTCCCCGTTATTGTTTAGCCACACGACTCGTTTGGAAATCGGTTCGTTACCAATTACGTGCCATTTTCAGATAATACTCGTGAAAATTATTCTTTTGTCGCTTTAAAAAAGCAGAAAATCAGTTTTTTTTTTCCCTGAACGTTTGGTAATTTTGAAGGGAGGAGGATCATTTATCCCTAATTAAGACATTTTTTTGACACCGTTTTCAGTCCCGTAGCTAGGATGTGTAACATAGGCGGCAGGGGGGTTTTAATGGAGATTTTTTTTTTCAGTTTTAGAGCTAATTCTAAAATTGGGAAGAGGGGGGACTCCAACCTTTTTTCGCCAGATTTTGGTCGAGGGCTATACTATAACTTTTTTTTTTTTTTTGAAAGAAATGATAATTATGGGTTTTTGTTATTTTGAGTGAAAAAATATTTTATTGCGTAGCCGACCCATTTTCAACTATTTCAAAATTTATTACCACTATCCACAGGATTATAGTATAACGATGTCTTTCATTTTTATTTTATGTGTCGAAATAAAATTTCAAATAACGACCACATCAACATACAAAGTTTTCTTATTGTACGAGGGCTTGCCTTTAGTAAAGTTTGATTTAGCAAAATAAATATGATTTTAAAAAAAATGTTTAAAGGGAGGGGGTCGCTCAAAATCTCTCATAAATCTCCGTAAGAGAAGGCGTAGTTTTGCTTTCGAAGGGGGATGACAACTCCCGAATCTAATTTATAAAATGCTTTTTATCGAGAATCTAAAATCGCTTTTGTTTATTTTTTAATCGGACCAGAAAGTTCATTTTTTGATTATGAGGGATTATGAGTGATGGAAAATAAATAAATAGATAGCGGCCATCTTGATTTTTTGAATTTGACGTTTTGGCTCTTATAGGTCTGCCCCTGTAAGCGATTTCAGCGTATCTCCATTTTGTAAACAATAGCTTCTTTCTAATGTTTAGTTTTTGTCAACAACGGTTCTATTCGAGTTGTTTTCAAAATGGAGTTACGCTGAAGTCGCTTACAGCGGCAGAGGTACAGAATGAAGTTTTATTAAACATTTTATAAAAATCAAAGTTTTACAGTGAGAACAGGTTTGAGAAAAATGTAACCAAAACAAATTGAAACAGTTAACTTTTTTTTGAACCTTAGAGGATAAGGGCCCTTTTTCGGCCTTATTTGATTTCCATGAAACTAACGCAAAATGTTCCTTACATAACCCCTATTTACGCCCCACATTGCCGACCGATGAAAATTACCCATTTGCTAAATATGGTACTTTAAAGTCAGACATAAAGTAGATTTTTTTTTTAACTTTTTGAGAAATGGAAAAAAAAAATCCCGCATATCGGAAGATAGCCGTTTGACCGGGCTATACAATAGTATTTTTTTCCGGCTCAAATGCACATGGGCACTGGAAAATTTATGCCTTGGAAAAATTATAGCCAAAGTTTTCATGGAACCCTTTGCCGCACGCAAAATTTGCTTTCACACGTTATTTCTCTTCCCGTCACACGGAAAAAAATATGCTTTCGATTTTAAGTCATTGACTTTGCTAGAGTCCAAACGCCAAATATGTAAAAATTTAACTCAAATTGCTTAAAATCTTACCTTAATAATTTAAATCTTATAAGAAAGTTACAAAAATTTTTTTCACTCACTTCCCGTGGACATATGGTAAAAATCTTTTGACACATCGCAACGCGTTACAATGCGGTCATGGTACGATTTTTTTTCGCTTCATTAGACGCTGCATAATCGTTAAAAAAAATTAAAACGAAATTGGCCATTACTTTACCGCGAAATTGAAAACGATGGCCCCGGAGCAAGCACAGAGATAAAAAATAAACACTGATTTTCTCATAAGAAATGGATGTTTTTTCTAGTGTAAGATTTACAGGTACATATTTCTGCTGTTTGCATTGGCGCAGAAAGGATAAAGGAATACTGACAACATGCGTAATCAGAGCTTTAACCGAAAATTATTTCTGTTTTTTAAAAAAATAAACAAACACTTTAAAAATCTTCGAAATGGAAGCAAAATGACGGTCGCAAAAATGCATTTTGCAAAATTTTCCTGCTTGCCTCCATTTGCTTCGCAACAAAGCAAATGGCGGCAAGCAGGGAAATTTTTCAGAAGGTAAACATAATAAAAAAAACATAAAAATGATGTAGACCGATTTCAACGTAATTATGTTAATTTTTACATAAAATTTTTGCTATGTGAACCTTTTGTTTCCAAATCGACTTTAGGAATTTGACAGTTAAAACCTTTTGATTTTTCAAAAAAAAAAAAGGAAGAGTAAGAATTGTAGACCTTTTAGTTTAGGGGTCGAAAGTACTCATGAAGAAGAAATTATCTTCGTAAAAAAATGAATTTCGTCCAGGGGGTCGATTTAGAACCTTTTGTTTTTAAGGTCGCGCAATATTAAACGACAGTCTATCCGCCATAAGTTCAATCTTGATAGTCGTTTCATTCAAAACAGCTTTCCCAACACCGATCCAATTTAAAATTTCAACCAATACTCAACAAACCTAAAAGAATTTTCCCAATTTTCCCCAAAAATGAAACGTGCATAGATATATAAGTTATATATAAATTATATATAACTTATATATAAATTATATATAACTTATATATAGATTATATATAACTTATATATAAATTATATATAAATAATACATAAATTATACATAATTTATATATAATTTATACATATAAAATAGCACAATATGTACAGCTTAACCGAAAAATCTTTATTTTTATTTTTTTATCAGATACTTTAAATGTTAAAATCATTTTGTGATGACTTATGGGCTTATATTTAGTAATATATAAAAAAAGGGTTTTGATTGTTTAACAAGGGGGAAATCCGAATTAAAAGCTCTTTTATAAACGGGAAATCTCAAAGTAAGATATAAACAGAATGGAACTTACAATATATACAAACTAATTTCCACTTGTCAGTGTTAACATTGAACGCGTTATCAATAAGAAACACCCCCTTGAAAACAAAGCTATCACTCAAGGCACGTGACCTAAAGTAATAACCTTTTGTACTTCTCCTTCATAATATCTTAATTTCCCTACCCCGGTTCGTTTTTGCGAAATCGGGCAACTTCAAAGCTGACATATATTTTTTTCCCCCCATAATAAAAATAATAAAAAAATTATGTGCCGCATCCCCCCCCCCCAAAAAAAAATTACCGCGCCTATTGGTTCGAAGGTATAGATAAGATGCATGACATGAAGAGAACGGCAAACGGAAATGATTTCCATGATAACTTGTTCTGTATCCGACATCATTCAATATCGATTTCACTCTACGATTATTTTGACATGCAAATAAGACTCCCTTAAAAAAGAAGGAAGAAAAAAAAATCTATTCATGATATTGAGAAAACACAATTTACATAGCCTTACCCTTACCGTTCTGTTTTTACTTTTTTTTTTTTTCTTTCTCCTTAAAAAAAATAAAAATAAAAAAAATGGAAAACCCATACATGGATGTTGATATGACCTTTCAAGTATATATATTTTTTTTCCTCCTTTATAATTTTTATGTGCAGGATAAAAAAAAAAAAATTGGAAAAATATAAAAAAAAATTTTCCAGTTTGCCTACTTAAAAAACGGGGAAATGTGCGGAGACTAATGTCTCTTTTTTCTATATCAAAGGATTTAATGTCGCATTCGTTTTATGACATCCATTATACGAAAACAGTAATACAAAATTGCAAGGACTATAAAGAGTTATGGATTTCCATTGTTACTTTGGTTTTAATTCTATACGAGGATAGTTAAAAAATGGAAAGAGCTTTATATACTTTTTATTTGTTGTTATGCCTTTGGGGATCGTTTTACAGGGTTTTTTTTTTTTTTTACCGGTAATTTAGAAGCTTCAGAATCGGTGAAAACCAGTAAAAATGTGAATTTTCTTTTTTTGCGCCTGAATTAAGGCGCTGATTTTTTTTCTCAGAAATTTTCATTTTATTTTGTTTTACACATGTAATTTGTTTTACTTACAAGATTTCATTTAAATCTGGTGTCGATGCACAGTTCATGGAAACTTACCTGAAAATTAAACAAAAGAATTTAACATTAGGACTAATATTTCAAATATATATAACTTATATATAGCTTATATATAACTTATATATACTATATATGACTTATATATAACTTATATATAAATTACATATAAGTTATATATAATTTATATATAAATTACACATAAGTTATATATAATTTACATATAAATTATATATAACTTATGTGTATTTTTGCGCCTGAATTAAGGCGCTGATTTTTTTTTTCTCAGAAATTTTCATTTTATTTTGTTTTACACATGCAATTTGTTTTACTTACAAGATTTCATTTAAATCTGGTGTCGATGCACAGTTCATGGAAACTTACCTGAAAATAAAACAAAAGAATTTAACATTAGGACTAATATTTCAAATATATATAACTTATATATAACTTATATATAACTTAAATATACTATATATAACTTATATATAGCTTATATATAACTTATATATAACTTACATATAACTTATATATAACTTATATATACAATATATAACTTATATATAGCTTATATATAACTTATATATACTATGTATAAATTATATATAACTTATATATAAATTACATATAAGTTATATATAATATATATAAATTACACATTTACAAATTTTATAAAATTCTTATTAAATTTTTAGACAAAAAGTGGAAAATTTGAAAAAAAAAATTTTATAAAAATTTTATAAAAAATTGAAAAAGGGCCATTTTAACCAACCATCTTAACCAACCATTAGGTTGGTTAGTGCTTTTGTTTTTACAAATAAAAGCGAAAAACTTTTTTTAACATGAAATAAGATATATTCTAATATTGCGGATCATCAACTCCCACATTTCCGTGCAGAAAACGCTGCCCACTACTGTCTTTAATCGTGTACGGTGTTCTACTCCTATTTGCCTTCCTTTTAATATTTTTCAATTTCCTTATTAAAACAGCCATTTGTTTTTTTTCTTCGATTTTTAACCTTAAATCAGCATTAATTACTTTCCCTGATAATAAAAAATATCATAAATATCATATGATATGAAGATTCGAAGATCTGCCTCACCCCATCTGCAGTCCGTTTCCGGCAGCTCTTCATTTTTCGATCTCTTTTTATCGCCCTCCTACCTTCCGCGGACCGGATGAACTCCTCCGCCGTTTTCAACTTTCTCCATTTCCTTGCCCGTTCAAAAGAAGAAGTGTAATACTCCAAAACACTTGTTCGGAACTTCTCATTGCTGTAACAAAGAATTATTGTCATGGAAATTATAAATTATATATAACTTATACATATAAAATAGCACAAGATGTACAGATTAACCGATTTTTCTTCTTTTTTCTTTTTCGAAAATTAAAAAGTACGAGGAAAAGAAGGGAAACGTTCTTAAGCAAAAGAAAAAACGGGGGGGAAAAAAAGAAACAGAGCAACAAATAGATGAAAACAAACCGAAATGAAAGCACCTGCTTCTCCTCCCCCCCCCCCCCCTCCCCCTCCAGGACAGCGAACATCATCCCTAGTGAGCACTCGGTTACCCGATAAAGCGGCTCACTCAGCTGTATCTAATTTACAAATTAGATTTTAATTGCATTTTCAACTCTCAGTATGCTGCCCTCTGCTCTCCAATCTCGAAAAAAAAAAATGGATTTTTCACTTTTTTATCTGATTGATGACTATCATTTTCGGTTTTCCACCCACACCAGAAAAAAAAAAAAAAATTCAGTCGTTCATTTTCATTTGGAAGGATTTTCTCCCGGAACCTCAGGCGCCGGGCTCTTGCTGATTTTTTTTTAACTTTTTAGATCGGAGAAGAGAAATGATTACTTTTGAATATTTTTCGAGAGTAATGAGGATTATTTATAACGTGCATAAAAAGGATGTTGTTTTTTTCTTTGAACTGAGAACGGTTTTTCAGAAATGTATACCGCATGAGAATTAGCTCCTCATTTAGGTTCGTATGACGTGCATAGACGTAACATGATTTTTGTCGAAAACATGTTTTTTTTAATTTTTTGAAGATCTCGAATTTTCAGCTTTCGACTTTGATAGTTTGTGAGTTTTTTTTAAAAAAAATACAGCACCTGTGTTTTGGAAGAAACCTGAAACGGGAAACAAAAAACGTTAAAGAATGGATATTATAGTAGAGGATACTTTGAAAATTTCTTGTAAATTTTATTTATTTATTTATTTTTTTTAATTTTCGATGTTTTTTTAAGTAAAATTTACAAGAAATTTTCTACAAGAAATTTAAAGTTAAAATTTTATTGTAAAATTAGACGGTAAAAAATTTTATGTCAACAACCTAAAAAAGGGCTGCACATTCAATATGTAACACTTTTTATGTTAAAAGTTGAATGTAAACATTTTTATGTTGACAAATGACGATTGTTTATTGGTTGATCAACAATCAGATTGATGCAACACAATCGTTTTATGTAAAATTTACATGGAAAATATATGTAGCCTCTTTTCTTACTAGCGAAATATGTTACTTTTAACATAAAATTTTTTACCGTGAATATTTCATTCTTGTAACTATGGCTACTCTCCTTTTAGATTTTTTGGAGTCTGTATTTGTAGCTGATATTTTTCAATTTCTTAATTTTTGCCAACGCCCCGTTGTTATTTTTTAACATTTTCAAATCGTAGGTCTTGAGAAAAATTTTCCGATGGCTGTTTTAAAAACCCATTCCGAAATGACGTCACAGCAGTTTTCATCTGGTTTTTGTTTGTACTGATATGACGCTGCTTCTTCATCTGAACATAGCTTTGAATGGTTTTCAAGTAAAAGTTTTGACGGTTGAAGAAGTGGCTAACTTCCCGCAACTTGTTTAAACATCAGATTTTCTCAAGAGGTTTTCATAACTTTTCTAAAACTTTCGTACCATTGGTTAATTTCATCAAGCAAGTTTTTATCTAAACATTTTGTACGGTCTTTCTCCTCGTTCAATCCCTCCCCCCCCCCCCCCCGATCGTTCCCCCTCTCCCCCACCCCAGCCCCCTTCCTTTTCGAATTTTCATACGGATTTTTTTTTTTTACTTTTCCGCCTGTTTTTAATAAATTATGCAACCGTACAGATGCATCCTTTTATTCCTTTTTTTTTTTTTTTACGCAATATTTTGAATCGATTGTCATCTTCTTTTGTCGAAAATCCTTCCCCCATCAATGTAACTGATACCCCTCGTTAAAAATGAATTTAACTTCCAAGTGAGGGTGAGTTTTCTATTGTCCCAGTTGATTATCGATATTGTGTACAATCGTTCCGGATGTTTCTAGTCTTAAACA
This sequence comes from Liposcelis bostrychophila, assembly GCA_037577465.1. Lineage (NCBI taxonomy): Eukaryota > Metazoa > Arthropoda > Insecta > Psocodea > Liposcelididae > Liposcelis > Liposcelis bostrychophila. Next base: position 19,311,066 of record CM075211.1, on the reverse strand, counting down.
CACTTCATCAAGTAAACTTGATTCCCCAATTCTTTTTTTTTTTTTTTTTTCCCTCCCTCTTATTCTAAAAATCTTGGAATACGTTTCCTGGAATATTCGAACTGACAGGTTATCACCTATTACGTAGTTCCTTTCGCGCTTTTCTGACGAATCATATACGATGGAAACAAACCGAGGAAATGCTTGTTATTATCTTGTACGGTTAATGAGGTTCGGAGGATGAGCATGTAAAAAAAAAAAAAAAAAAAAGGCTCAGATTTTACATCGTCAATTAAAGAGGCAACCATGTTCCGCATATGAGAAAACGGAATTTTTTTTCTAACAATGAACCGGAACATCTATTATGAGAATATAATTGATCCGTTAACTCATGCGAACAGTGAACTGTTTCCTTTCCGAACAGTTTCTCCCCATTTTGGAACCCCTGCTACGAATAATCCATGCAAATCTTTCCACTTTTAATTGACAATGTGAGTTAGACCTTAAATAATGGTTGAATCATCTTTCCTTCGCTCCTTGACGAATTTTAAACACGATTGTTCTCCGTTATACGGATACGGATTTTTACGTTTAAAAAAAAAAAAAAAACGTGGGGTTAAAGATCATTTTTAATTAACTCCTTTAAAAAAAAAAAAAAAAAATTAAAAATTAACAAGGCGAATAAAAAGGTTCATTAAAACAGTAGTGTCAATACATGATTCCATTTTTACGTCGGATTAAATATGCTTATAATGAGTTTGTAATTTTATGTAAAAAAAAATACTTGGGTAACTTTTTGGTTAAACTCTTAAGATCTTATGCTGCTGCAACTTGACGTTAAATATTGCTTACCATAGTAAATTCGCTGCAGTAGGCCAGGCCGTTATCATCTCTACCAAAATTATGACTAAAAATGATAAAGATTTGACAACAGCCTTAGTCATTTTTAGTCGCGAGGGGTTTCGCTTAGTTATTTTTGATCAATTTTGGTTTCTCTTTACTATTCTTCATCATTCTGGATCAAAAAAGGGTTATATTTGACTACTTTTTTTTAAAGTCATTTTTAGTCGCAATTTTGGTAGGGATTATCCTAATACAGCACAATATCAATGCTGTCGTAGAACGTTGCCTTTCTCCACTCGGGGTTTTACCGAAATGGCGTCCCTACTTACATGCATATTTATTTAATGTAATAGGAATGATGATCTCCAGACATGTAGAGTCACTACTTGCAGTTGTCAACAATGAGGAATTCGAGCAGCTGAACCATTTTAAATATCTTAGAAGTATCTATCAGAGACACGACGTCGGCTGAGGTGCGAGCGTGCTCGACTCCAAAACGAATTATCGTGTGGAGTCTTGGTTCGAAACTGATTTCAGTCAGGATTTTTTTCCGCCAGCATTCACCTCTGATACTCATGTGTGTGTCATGTGAAGAAGACCGATGTGTCACAGGGTTCGGATTCCCTGTCTAAATAAAGTAGGTCGCGCTCATTCGTAAAATACCTTCGCGATATGAGTGCCCCGTCTTTGAGCTTGTCACTCGATACATTAAGGGGTATGACCCCCTTAATGTAGTAACGCCTAAACATTACACCAGAAACCGAACTTGGTAAAGGTAGGCGCCGGGTCATAGGGCTTCATGTGCTGATTATGCCGAAAAAGAAGAAGAAGAAGACGAAGAAGTATCTTAAGTGAAAATGCCGAATACACTAAGGAGATAAGAACAAGAATTGCGCTAGCCAAAACGGCCTTCAATAATAAGAAGACTTTACTTACTGGAAGCCTAAATTTAGGTCTAAAGATGAAGTCGACGAAGTGTTATGTTTGGAGTGTAGCACTACATGGAGCCGAGACATGGACACTTTGCAAGAAAGAGAAAAAGTATCTAGAAGTCTCTGAAATGTGGCGCTGGTAGGCAGGGTATCTAACGAGGAATTTTCACGACGAGTCGAAGAGGAAAGAACGATTATCAAGACAATACTCAAGAGGAAAGCATATTGGATAGGACATATTCTTCGACGGAACATGCCGTGACGGAAGGAAAATTAAGGTGGGTCTTTACACTCGACAAAAATATAGGAAAAGGTTTTTATATCAAGAAATGATGAGATATAAATGATTCAAACCTTAGGTTAAGATAAAAACTCAATTGACCATCTATCTTGCTTAATATATGAGATTAAAAATAACATTGGATTTAATGGAAGCTTTGACAAAACTCACCCAATTTTTTTTGAAATGTTGATGGAAGTCTGAATGACAATATAAGAGCTGGAAAACTGTTATGTATGACGAAGCACGGATATTTACTGAAATTATTTTTAACGCTTATTCAAAAGTTAACCATCATTTAATGAATGTTTTTTTCAAATCAAATTGTAAGAAATTATTTTTTTATGTTTTGAAAGCACCATTTTGAGTACTCTTGGCAACACGGAATTATTTAAATATTGAAATTCTAGAACGAATGATAAAACAAGTTGTTGGCGGCATATATTTTTTTAAATTCTCTTAAGTTTTCTCCGCTTAAGTTTTCAGTCATAACCTACCTCACTCACCAAGACCTGACAAAGAGTTGGCGTCGTACACCCAGAACCCTTTTCTGTTTTTGTGTCTTCCTCCCGTATGTATTTTTACTAAATCTAGGCAATGTTGGCATCTGACTGTCCAAACAGATGATAAGCCGTACAATTTTTCAGATTCAATATTTCTAATAGAAAGATCTTGGCCGCAACATTTATAAATCATTTGCTCAGCTTCAGCTATCAGCTTTATGTCTAAAATTCGGTGCCCTATGATTGGGAAATCCTGTAATTTCTCGCATATTACTTTCCTTTCTCGATTCTTTTCTCCCGTTCTTTTAATTTTCATGAACTTTTTAAATTGCTTTTCTGTCACAAATCGACCTTTATAGCGGTATTTTCTCATTTTGAAAATATTTTCATTCAGTAAACAAACAAAGTTTTAAAACAAAACCGCCATGTTAGTGCCAATTCCTATTTTTTTTCTTCGGTGTTGCCAAGTTTTTCGTGCTTTTTTCAATATATAAATTTATCAGAAAAATTCAGTTATTCATGGATATTGATATATATTTTCATTTAGGTCATTAATTTTGAAACTTTTGAATCATAATTTCGGTAAAGTACCATAATTTTAATCTAACTTTTTATTTGAGTCGTTAAATTTTAGAAGTTGGTATTAGGTAAAATAAAGCATTTTTATTGGCTGAAATTTGAAAAATTTCCCGCGCTTTTACGTGTAAAGACCCACCTTAAAGGGAATCGATGCGGGCAGACCGGGGCGAAGAAAAATCCAAATCTTAGACGACCTAAGGAACAAGAGGAAATATTGGGAGCTTAAAGAGGAAGCGGAAGATCGGGAAATGTGGAGGGCTCACTTCTACATTCGGGCAGAGGCCTAGGACCTGCTCTTGAGCAGATTACTTATTGCCGTTGTACTCCAAAATTAGTCTAGTTTCAGATAAAAACAAAAATTTTTTCATATCAATGAAAACCAAGGTGTCCATGACAAAAAGTAAAAACTTACGATTTTTATAGGCACCTTTGGCAATTTTTGAATTTTTTTAAAATTGTTCCCCCGCCAATTGGCTTAAGTTGGGTCTTGACACTTAATTCGTACATAACATTTTTCAAAATTCAACCAATCGTAAGATTCTTTTTTTTTTTTTTTTTTTTGCAAAGTTCAAAAACAAGCCAAAATGGCGTTTTGTTTTCAAAGTTGTTTAAAAGGTTTTATTTAGTTTTTGTCTCTTAAAATGGTTTCTGCCACGATTTTTTACTTTATTGCACCCGTTAGTCGAATGGCAGCGTGATATTCTGTCAAATTAAAAGACTTTACGAATAGTAAACTAAGGTTTGTTTACAAAACGAAGTGATTCCAAGCGGACGATTTTCACGAATTTTCAACTGAGCTCCGGCCAAAAGACAAGATTTTGGATTTTAGGCGAATTAATTAATAATATTTCTGTTTCGGGATGGTGAATGGCTAAGATCATCGATAAATTAACAATCGTAGCTATAATACTTTTACCGCAACCGTCGTTTTTTAACGCCTTATATCCCAACGATAAAAAATGGTAGTGTTTTAGAAAAACGGGGCCGATTTTTAAGTGAAATCCCATAATGATAATGTAATTTATATCTTCAAATCTAAGTGGCCAAAAATTTTAAAAAAAAATTAGAGGTGCTCCGATACTATTATGAACCTTGTTTTCAAGTTTTATCGAAATCCAATAATATATTAGCCAAGTGTAAAGACCTACCTTAACGGAAAATTTTTTTACCATATACCATCTGAAGCAAAATTTTATAAAAAATGAAATGGCTAATGCAAATTTTTACTCGGCTCCGCCATTTTTTTTTTTTTTTTTTTGTTAGGCGAAAAAATTGACCTTATAAGGGCCTTGACCGCAAAACGAACCCTGGACTTCGGTTGAATTTTTTTATTTAAGAACTCTAGATCATATATTAGCTTTTTAGCAAAAAAAAATGTCTTTTCCCAATTTTTCCTTTTTTGGCGAAAGTTCAACCCATAATAGCTGGAAAACCAGATTACTACGGACAAACAAAAGAGGGATGGGTCTCAAGATAAGAATTACAAGACGAGAAAAGGCAAGACATTTCCAAGAAATCGTTCAAATCTTGTTTTTCGTTCTTTCAAAAGACTAGGATTCGAAATGTCGAAAACAAGAAATTCAAGAATTAAAGAAATGGTAGAAGAATTCTTGGACAAGAAATTTTGAATTTGAAATCCTTATTGGCTTATCGTTCAGAAACCAAAATTTGAGCGGATTTCTTGAAAAATTTCTTGTTTTCTTGTTATTCATCCCTAGGACGAAAACAGCATACAGTAACCCCAGTGTTCCAGTGCTCCCTACAGAAAGGAAATACCCAAATTACGTTTCACTAGTTAGGACCGTTAAGCGCCTGAACAAATGATCTTTCAGGATATATTAATTCAGTCCTTGTTTAATGTAGGGTCCTTCGGACTCTTGTCCTGAAAAAATAGGAATACGATAGGTAAATAAGAAAATTTTATAAAAAGGAATAGGAGAGAATGCGTATGTATAAAGCCGCCTTGAGTCCGATCTGATAATACAACGTAATTTATTTTTTTCTTCAAAAAACCTTTTTTTCACGGATACGTAAACGGAATTTATTTTCCGCTTTAGTCATGCCTTATTTTCTTGTCCTAAGGTGAGACTAATGTAATGAACCGTGGAAACAATGGCGGCAGCTGACACAACTTTATTAAGGAGAGCGTATATATATATAAGGAAAAAAGAGAAGAAAAGAAGAAAATCGGCAGGTGGTCCGGTTAATAAAGATGCTGCAAAATAAAGCGCCTATATTTTCTTGAAGGATGTTATTACGGTTCGATAAAGTAATTGAAAAAATGGAAACCAAAGTATTAACACACGAGACAATATAACAAAAAACACGAGCCTTAAACACCGTCTATCTCCGCCTTTCGCTCCAATAACTTTTTGAAAAAAAAAAAAAAAAAAAATCCTTTTTATCGATGATGGAACTATTAAACTTAAAAGGTTATTTACCTTTACATTAAAATTCCGATTTTTTTTTAAAAAGGGAACGAAGAAACCGACAAAGAAGTTTTTTAGATAATGAAAAAAAATAAGGCTGAGGTTATGAAAAATAACTAAGGTCATGCGGTTTTTTTTTTTCAAAACTAAAACATTTTTATTTAAAAAAAAAAAAAAAACGAATCATCTGCAACCTGCGCTTACGGTTCTCCCGTGCGATGTTATTTATAATAGGAGGAAAAGGCCATTTTTTTCTGGCTGCTGTATCCTGATAAATATTTTCCATTTTAAAAGATTTAGAAAAACCCCCCTCTGTGAAAAGTATCAAGTGATCGATGTACGTTGATAGCCCCCCGGGGCCAGGGGGTTAGTTTTGGGGGCGGACGTGAGGGATCTTCACGCTTCGATTCACAATGGCGGCCGCGCTCCGCCTATCAGGCATATGTGAAGGGTTGCGTTTACCAATTTCGGAAGGGGTTTTTTTTTTTCTTCTTTCCAACTCCGATTTCTTTACATCTTTTAACATTCCACGTATCATTATCGAGAAAATGTTAACGGTGGTAGGAAATCTTTCTTTCTTTTTTTTTTTTTTTTTTTTTTTCATGTCAGTGGCAAAGAAAGGAAACTTTTTACATCTTTTTTTATCACAGATTAAAAATTTTAGAGTACGAAATAATTTTGATTTTTTTTTTTTTTTTTTTTAATAATTACTCAGGGTTTTTCATTTGCTTTTTTTTATATAGAAGTTTTAAAAAAATTAATTCCTGGAACGTTGGGTATACTCCCCGTTTCGTCAGCGATGAAAATGTTTAATGTTTGCTCTTTAGCGCACCGAATACGTTACGTTTTCCTAATGAAAACGTACTCGGAATCACTTTATTAATATTTTTTATTTAAGCTAAGCGGCAGGGAAGAGCGGATCTTTTTTGGAAAATAAATAGAGAGATTTTTTTTTTTTCTAAAAGGAAGTTATCAATCACGGTAAAATGTGATGAGTAATTATTTTAAAAATTCGTCATTTTATTAAAAAAAGTGTTTTGGAAATATAAACATCGTATTTTAGATTATGTAAAATGAAGCTAAGTAAAATGTAACTTAAATGAATGATTCGAGCCGTAGAAAAGCAAAGAAAAATTTGCTAGCTATGTAAAAAAAGAAAGACTGATTTAAAACAAATCAAGCATGAAAGTGGCCCTAGAACTCTTCTTATCTAATTTTTAACATCTGATCTGTCTTAGGCCTATCAGTCCTGATTAGAGATTCCTCCCGGAAATTCCCGGGATTCCGTGTGTTTTCCCCGAAAAATTTCCCGGGAACATTTTTTTAAACTGATCGGGAATCCCGATTCCCGGGAATAGAATTTTTCTCATTTTCGAGAATTCCCGATTCTCGGGATTGACAAGTTTTTTTCCCGGGAACGGGAATAATATCAATCTTATCAACTTTTTGACCATTTATCACATAAAATTTTCAATATTTTAGAAAAAAGTTGTAAAAATCTAATTTTTTTTTTCCATGATTTGCCTAAAGTGTGCCTTTTAAACAACATAGAAAAAATCTTTTCGGCATGGCTTCGCTTATTTCCGAACTTACATCCCAAAAATACGGAAATGAGGGTTATTATCGTTTCTTTTCGCTTTCTAAATAAATTCTCGGCTCTCCCGGGATTCCCGGGAATTTAAGTGCCAATTTCTCGATTCCCGGGATTGATATTTTTTTCAAAAGTGGAAATTCCCGATTCCCGGGAATGAAAAAGCGTCGGGAATTTGGAATCTCAAGTCCTGATGGAATTTTTTCAGGATAAACCTTTTGTTGTAGCGGGGCTTTTTTGGCCTTTGTATGGCTAACGAGAGTCAGATTTAAAGTTTTAAGATTTCAAAATATCTGGCCAGATTCTGTTAAAAAAAAAAAAAATAAAATAAAATAAAATAAAAAATGCGACAAAAATATAAATTGGATCTTAGCAGCTTTTTTAACAATCAGCTTGGAGGAGGTTAGTTTTGAGAATTCTTGCATCGGGATTTCTCGGGACTCAAGGATTACTTCCTAAATTTTTTTTTTCGTTTTTTTCTTGTTTTTTTAAAAATTCTTGAGACTTTAGCTAGTTTTTAAAATTTTTCTAAATTCGAGATTTGAAGGTTATATGGCAATATAGGATTCCCGAAATCCCAAATTTGAAACTTCCCGAAAAATACCAACTGCTTTATATGACAAAAAGTCATTATTGGAAAAGGAGCTGTAACGATGGAGGGCCATTGAATAAACTGGAAAACAAAATCATGAAAATTTATCTTGAACCAATCTGGTTTTTTTTTTCAAATTTCCAAATGAAGACTTCTCGGGAATAAAGATTAGAGTCCATGTTTTTGTTTTGATTCTTTTGTCAAAAGGTAAACATAAGTGCTAGGGTGGCTCATTTTGAAGGTCTATTTTTTAATTTTCGCTCCCTGGGCAAAAAATCATTCATTTATACGTAAAAAGAAGCCTGAATTTTTTTAGGTCGAAAAAAAATTTTTTGACCCAGGCCCAGGGGTTTGAAGTTTTTAAGGCCGAACCCAGACAGACCTTTTTAGCTTTCAGATGGCTAAAAAATTAGCCATATAATAGATATCTACTAAATGGCTTGTAGATCGCTAATAGATATCTAAAAGTTTATTTAGCTAATAGAAATCTAATAGACATCTAAAATATTAGATATCCCATAGCCGTCGAAAAAAGCGGACATTTTGCAATTAAGCCTAAAATTAGCTCGCTGTTAGCTATCTATTAGCGATAATTAGACATCTAATAGCTGTCTATTAGATGGCAAAGGTCTGTCTGGGAAATGGTACTTAATTTGGACGAATTTCCAAAATTCGCCCAATTAACACCTTTTAATATAAAAAATTGTCCTTTATAGGGTATATTAGGTGCATATTGAGCTTCCTAAAAAAAAATATTCGGTTCGAAAATATAGACCCGTTGGCCTCCCCGGCAGGGTAATAGTAGAAAAACGGGGATGGCTGAAAGAGGGTGAGGGCAGAAAATTTTAAAAATTCGAAAATAACCAAAAGGTGCCCAAAATAAATAGAAATAATGCCCCAAATGTAATTTTGATGCCAAACATCTTTTACCCTATGTTAACTCCATTTTTCCTCATTTTCGGCTATTTTTTTTCTAAAAAATTGCCATTTTATAGCCAAAGAGTGAATTTCTAACGCATGTAAGTACCTAAATTAACAAAACTTGATAAGTTCTCCAAAGCAAATAATTTAAATTTCAAATATTTATGCTTTCACTCCATTTTCAATCTTCAAGTTTGAATCGGGCTCAATGAAGTCTTTCGGTTATAGGGAATTTCTTTTCGCCTCTCCCCTGGAGTCCACTGTAACCGAAAGGGAACCGTGTTACAATTGTAGCCCTAAAACAATCATCCAAAATGCTTTAAATAACGACCGTACAGCTTTTCCAATTGTCGTCTGAAAGAAAAATCCATTACACCAAGAGACCTACAACAAAAAAAACCCACCACAGAAAAGTTGGTTAAAAAAACTCACCGCAAAAATGTTTAACCGCAAAAAAAAAAAAAAAAAATAAATAAATAAATAAATAAATAAAATAAAAAAATAAATAAATAAATAAATAAAATTTAAAAAAAACTAAATAAATGACTAAATAAATAAATAGAAGCTTGGCTGCTACAGAAAATGTTCCGCCACAAAGAGCGACCTAATGCCCCACAAGATTTTTTTTTTTTTTTTTTTTTTTGTAATGACCATTTCATGTTCATTTTTCTCAATTTAAAATTTTAAAGTCATTCAAGTGAATGACGATTCTCCCGGTGGAAATTTTATAATGAAAACATTTGAAAAAGCCAGAAATCGAATTTAAAAAGGTATAATCATAAATAAATATGTAGCAAATTTAATCCCAAAGAAAGCTCTTATTCCCATCCTGTAAAAAGGCTAATACATTAGAAAGTTATTAATGGTGGGGATCCCATGTGGGAAACGAAAATGATAGAAAAGATGTATTTTGTAAGCGAGGATTGAGATTTTCATCAAGCTGAATCCAGTTTACATAGCTGAGGGAAAACGCAAGAATGTATAACATTTCCCTTGCAATATTATTCCCCGTATCATACATTTTACGAAATGGAAAAACAGTTTCGGGGAACATTTATAAACAGAAGATCGGAGAGATTTCGATCGTAGCGTTGAAATCCGTCTTTTTACGTTTTTCCACGAAAGTTGTGAAAAGATTGCTTAGAGAAGCGTAATGTTTTATCCACTGTTTGTGAATGACTTTGGTTTTCGCCATATACATATACCGTGTTTTTTTTTTAGTATGTGTCATACTTTTTTTTTTTAAATCGCATTTGTCAGTCTGAGTAAATTCTTCCACCGAATATAAAAAAAAAAAAAAAAAAAAAAAAAAAAAAATTAAAGAGAGAAAAAGATTTTCGTGAAAATTTCCCTTCTGGTTTTTCCCTCCCCGCGCCCGCGATGAAAAGGAGACAATGCGTTTAGGGTACGTAATATATTAAAGAACCGGAGGGCCGTCAAGTGGTATGTACAGCATTGAGGGATGCGATGCAGATTTGTCGCTGAAGCTGTCTGCAACACCTGGCTTGTTCCATCAATGCGGCAAACCACGCGTGAAATAGAATGGTAATGCCAAAACAAATCTCTTCTCCCAGCGGTTTTATTTTTATCTGCTAACATAAATCTGATTACGCTTCAGATCGATTAAGAGAAATGAAAAAAAAAAAATGCTTTTAATCGATCCAGGTGACGGAGCGGCCAAATTTTTGTTACGGTTAATTGAGAATTTTCATGCATCCACGCAAGAACTATCTGATTCAATAATTAAAATTGTCGCTTTTCTAACCAATTTGGATTAGGGCGAAATATGATTCTCTTTTTATTGGTGTGTTTTGTTTGTAAAATACGAAAATACCGGACTTGAAAATGTTTATGAGCCGTTGGAAGTGGATTTTGAAAGACAAGTTTCGCGATGACATTAGAACCAAAAAGGTTTCAAATTTCAACAAGGGAGGGGGGGGGGGGAGCTTTATTGAACTTTACTTTTCTACTAAAACATCTAAACTTTCCATGTACTTTAACCCTTGTTTTCAAAATTTTGAAATTCCTACTCTTTCCGGTGTTTTTGAAAAAGTAAAAAGTTGCTAAATACCGTACGAAGAAGGGATGCATAATTTTACATGTGTCCTGTATAAGTTATACAAAAAATTGGACATATACAGTATAGAAAATGCATAAATTATGTAGAAAAAACTCAAATGTTTTTCCCCGAAAAAATTTTTTCGTCCTCCAATATAATTATGCATAAAATATGAATTTTATGTATATTTTATATTATAAGTATTTTATGCATATTTTATATTATATGCATTTATGCATAAATTATGCATTAAATGCATTTAATGCATAAATTATTCATTATATGCATAAAATGCATTTAATGCATATAATATAATTATGCATAAAATATGAATTTTATGTATATTTTATATTATATGCAATTATGCATAAATTATACATTTATGCATAAATTATGCATTAAATGCATTTATGCATAAATTATGCATTAAAATTTATGCATTAAATGCATTTAATGCATATAATGTATAATTATGCATTAAATGCATATAATGTATAATTTATGCATTAAATGCATATAATGTATAATTTATGCATTAAATGCATATAATGTATAATTTATGCATTAAATGCATTTATGCATGTTTTTTATGCATTTATGCATAAAATTATATTATAAAATATGCATAATGCATATTTTATATTATATGCATTTATGCATAAATTATGCATTAAAATTTATGCATTAAATACATTTATGCATATGTTTTTTATGCATATTTTATATTATATGCAATTATGCATAAATTATACATTTATGCATAAATTATACACATCATATGCATTAAATGCATTTTATGCATAAATTTTGCATTATATGCATTGAATGCAATTTGAACTAAAAATGGAAAACAAATCCAATTAAAAATGCATTAAAATGCAAAATGCATTAAATGGAAAAGTAAGCATAATATTTGCAAGTTTTCCTGCTTTGTTATTTAAAATAATTTATATGCACATATTGTGGAAAAATTATGCGTATCCAGATCTTAATGCTTAACAAAATTATGCTTAAATTTTGTAAAAATTATGCATATTTAAATTTCGGTGTTTTAAATAATATGCGTAAACTTTGCCAAAAATTATTACGGCCTAATTTCTGGAGTTTTTATTAAGAAAAAAACCCGTTGTAAAGAGATTTTAACTTTATTTTCTTTTTATTTTCATCTTCAAAAAAATGTATTGTTATAATTCCTTCTGTTTCTAAAATAAAATTAAGCGTCAAAAAAAGAACAGTGAAAACGCCCAAAAACAGAGCCGATTTAAGTGGCTTAAGCGGTAAATGTGTTTTAAATGTATGCGTAAACTTTGCTTAAATTTTTGTTTAAATGATACAAAGATTAATTTTTTTATATAAATTTTTTGCATTTATTTTGCAAAAATTTTATGCACTTTTTGCATCACTTTTTCGTACGGGCAAGAAAACTTAAATTCAAAATCGAATTCTGTGCAAATAAGGAACTCAAAACCGTCATGAAATATCCCGGAAAGCTCCAGAAGTGTTGCACACTGTCGCAGGAACGGCCTTAGAGATTCTGATTACCCGGGAAATTTGCGAATCCTGGATTTGGGATTTCCCCTTTTTAAAAAAAATAGTTTCCCAGGATTCGGGAAATTAAAATTCGTCGGGATCCCGGGTAATTCCCGGCATTTAATATGAATTCTTGGGAAGTTTCCCAGGAATTAGAAAGCGACGGGAAAAATCTTGAAAAATTTGAATCCCGGGAATCGGAATCGAAAACTTCCTCGGGATCCCGGAAATTCCCCAGACAGAAAATCGCGAACAGAATCTCTGAACGGCCTTTATTTGATTTTGGAACGAATGCACCTCATTCAAAAAGTCTCTAACTTAGTGACTTTTAAACTTTTAGCCTATGGAGCATTTTGGGATGTTTTGTTTATGAGTTGAAAAAAGCCACTTAAATCGGCTCTGTTTTTGGGCGTTTTCACTGTTCTTTTTTTGACGCTTAATTTTATTTTAGAAACAGAAGGAATTGTAACAATACTTTTTTTTGAAGATGAAAATAAAAAGAAAATAAAGTTAAAATCTCTTCTTTTGCAAATTAATAAGGAAAAAAATCATACTGGGACCCTACGAAGGACTACGTCTTTTTTTTTTTTTTTTTTTTGGATTTAGTACTTGTATATTTAGATTCATTTTGAGAGACGCAGGCTTTGTTAACCTTTTTCTTATTCAAATGTTTCTTTTATTCCTAGAAAAACTTTAGTTTTGCGATTTTTATTGCCATAATCCGAAAACAATAATATACTGTACAGTCAGATGCGTGCCTGCCTCCACATTTGGCATAACGGTACTTTAGGCTGGTTTTTATTCTTACCCGACTGCCGTCTTTAGCGAAACTGGCGTAACTGACATTTTGTAAACAATTCTTCTTTGCCGATTTTTAGCTTATGTAAACAAAGGTTCTATTCCGCTTGTTTACAAAAAGCAGATACGCCAGTTTCGCTAAAGACGGCAGCCGATTTCTTCAAAAATTGGAAAAAAAAGTAGATTCGTTCTAAATTAACGGATACCGTTTTTTACAAATCGTTTATGCTTTTTAAAAAAATTTATGATGTGAATGTTAAGCGCAGTAAATATAGGCCTAGATGTTTTTAAAACTTTTTTCACAATAACAGAATAAATGATATCTATTTAATTTAACTGTTAGTCACAATCGATCAGGTCAGCGCCAAAAAATTGGAATTTTTTTTTCTCCAATTGATTGTTTTCTACCTTAAAAAAAATCTTAATTTTTATGATTTAATTTTCAATTGTATTATCCTTTCCTACTTTTTCGGCGTTGTTTTTCGGCGCTTATTCCTGCGGGTTGTGCCGCTTGAAGTCTGTACTGTTAAAGCACCAATGAATAATTTACCTGAACTTAGGGCTTCATGGTATTCGTTTACTGCTTTCCTAATTCTTACAAATAGTTTAATGTTCCTAAGATATTTTTCAATTTTTGCAAGCGTTGTATTCAGTTGGACAACGATTTCCAATATGGAAAAGTGACACTGTTCATCACAATCAATATTTTCTGTTGCAGATTCAATTTCTGCTTGCTCTAAGTTAATTGAAAGTGCCCCACTGTCTTCGGCCAGTTGTACGAATTGTTCCATTATTAGCCTGTATTTATCCGACAGTATATACTGTGAAAATTTCCTGAAGATTAAATGAAGTAAAGCAAGGTAGAGCAAAACCTCATCAACTTTTGAGGTTTCTCCCTTGCTAGTGCTGGGTCTAGGTTGGTGCATCTTAATTTACAATTTTTTCTTAATTTCAATGATGAATTTTTGACCAAAAACAAGCAAAAAAAAAATGCCTTAAAATTTTTAAATCGTTTCACTGTTTAAATTTTGCAATATTAGGACAAACGTATCGCGAAAATACTGATATATGAGTTCGCTATCATATGTTCGCTATGCGTCTTTGGGGTAATGTCCTAATATTGCAAAATTTAAACAGTGAAACGATTTAAAAATTTTAAGGCATTTTTTTTTGCTTGTTTTTGGTCAAAAATTCGAATGTTTTAATAATTTTTTTTTCCTGGCACAAAAAAAAAAAAACTCACAATTTTTGATTAAAAGGTCAAATGTTGAAAAGAATTAGTCAAAATTTTAATTAAAGTTCTTGAGAGTTAAAATTTTAATATTAAAACATTGCTTTCGCTCATATTCTTGGCTGAAGGAAAAAGGACAAAATTAAAAAATGTAGTGAACATTTTATTTAAAATTTTTAAGTTCTTGTTTTTCTTCATGTAGTCTAATTTTAATATTTAAAAAAGAAAAGGACGAAATTTAAAAAAGAAGCTTAATACAATTTCAAGAAATTTTAAAGCCCTTGCTTTCGTTCATGTCGTCAAATTTTAAAATAAAATTTTAACTTCAAATTTCTGGTAAATTTTACTTTAAAAAAGCAGGGAAAATTAAAAAAATATTCTGTTCCAAAATTAATTACTATGGTAGATTGGCGTAATTCAATCTCTCGAATGATAATTTAATTCATTTAGATCATGTGATTTTATCATCAACGCAGCATCAAATAATTTGTTGTATCATTAAATACTAAAGGATGAAAGTTGTACACACATTACCTTTGCAACTTTTCGGCGGCTTCTTTTGCCCCTCTCCGTAAGACAGAAATAACCTGTTTTTTTTATTAAAGGGTTAGTATCGAGTTGAGATTTTCTGGGAGATTCCCTTCCCCAGCTTGGCAAAATTAATGCCTTATTAAAGCGATGGTCTGGAGATTCCAGTACCGGTAATAATTGTTCGCGAACTATACATCAAAAAACCAAGACCAAGACCAAAAACTAGTTTATTGATCCTTCTTTCAATTTTCCTGCCAAAAATTTTCAGATACCAAGCGGAATTCAACGAAGGAACGATCCAAATGTAGAAGAGAAAAGAAAAAAAATCTGAAGATTTCGGAGACTCATAACAAAAGAGTCAGAAAGCCAAATCCTCTAAGTAGAAAAATCCGAAGTAGATTTTTTTTTTTTTTCATTTTCTTTTAAAGCACAAAATATCAATATTCCTTTCACGTGTGTTTATTTCAGAAAGATGAGTTTCCGTTTATCAAGATTCGAGATATTGGTTTTCCTTTGTCCGTTTCCCTTTATTCTTTTCTATTCTGCTTTATTTCATTTCTAATAATTTCGACTACTTGGCTTTTTACGACTTCATTTTAAGGAAAAGTTTTTTTCCTTTTTTTTTTTTTTTTTTTTTTTTTTTTTTTTTTGAAGAGCTTATATAATTTTCGGGGAAAAGGAAGTAGTTTTTTTTTTTCCGAAGATGATTGTCGCTTTTTCCCCGCTTTAAATAAAATATAAAAAAAACCTTTTCCATTTTTTTTTTTTTGATGATTCGTGGGAAAAGAAAATTTTAATATATTTTTTTTGTTTCATTTCGGTTTTAATATATTAGGAATCGATTCAATCGATAACTCAAGACATTTTATTTTACTGGTTGAAGAATAAAAAAAAAAAAAAAAAAAAAAAATATGGGGAAGAAGGTGGGTTAAAGAGGGGATTTCCGGGATGGTAGTTCGGGGACAATTTAAGCAGTGAACCGTAACGGGAAAGCGTCTGATTCTGAAAGACGGACGGGAGGAAGGAGATGGAAATCTTAGATTTTCTAGCTGTCTTCACCCGAGGGAGTGATTTGGATTATCAATTCAGTCTTTCATCGGATTTCAATCTAATTTGTTTATATATCCATCATTTTGTGGGTGGCTATATACATTTCAATGTAGCATTCTTTTACAATAAAATTTTTTTCCGAAATAACTCGACGGAAAGATGGGGAACTTTTTTTTTTTTTTTAATTATAAAAATATATCTGAATGCATAACGCGCATTCAGAATTCTTCGCAGGGACGCCACTTAAAAAAAAAGGAAAAAGTACGGGTTCGGACATGTGGAAATTATTTGAAAGGAAGAGAAGAAAAAAAAAAAAAAAAGGTTTCTATCAATTCTGACAGATGAGCGATGAATATAAAAAAAAAAAAAAAGGATGGCTACAAAGGAAGTCGGGTCCCCTCGCGCCCCCTGCCGGTTGGATGTTCCGAAGGAAGTCCGGTCCTTGGATCGAAAGAGCAGTCAATTGCTTGAGGGTAGCTCTCTACCTCACACGACCCTACCAATTTTCATTGGGAAGAGAAAAAGGGAGATAGGGGAACAACTTTTTTCCTGTTCAATCTCAAATGTTATGATGTTCATTTAAATCTCAAGATGACGAAGAAAAAAAAAAAAAAAAAAAAAAAAAAAAAGGAAAGGGAAAAAGAGTAGAGGAAAAAAAGTTGTTCGCAAAAGTTAGCGATAATCCGAAAGCTGTCTAGAAACTTCATACCTATTTATTTTTTTCGTGGTCACATTTTTTTTTTCTATTTTTCTAGTTGGCTGTATAAACCTCGCGCATATATGCTAACTTAATGTAAATAGGAGGGAGTATTAATAACAATACAGTTTAGGAACAAAAGAGTTCATCGGGGTGGAATCGTTTCATACGATGTCTGGATGACAGTCGGAGATAGGAAAAGTCTCCCTCACACTTCCCCCTCCCCCCCTTTCCCCCCTCTTTATCCTCTCATCTCGCTTGATTTTTAAGCAGTCCGTTCGTCAAACCTTTTCCGTAAAATGTCCCCAAAATTTGTAAGTCAATAGGTCATGTAAAAAGCTTAAAATCACGCGAACAAATCTTCGGAAAAACAACAAACTGTATGACGTCATCAACATGAACCTCATTTCCCTTTTTCCGCATCATTTCCTTAAGAAATTTCCTATTAGTGACTTTAACTACTTAAAACTTATACCCAAAACTATGACGCTATAATTTCGCTGTTTAACTTACGGCGTTACTCTCGCTCGGATTTTTCATTTTAGTTGCTTTTTCGCTTTCCCCTTCCCCCCCCCCCCCCCCCAACTCATCCATTAACTTTACGTTTTAAACTGATATTTTATAAAGTGTCGCGCCAGTTTGTTAAGAGTTGGGAACCTCGTGAAAAATCTAACGGGGCTTTTGAACACCTCTTTCTTAATGGATCTTTCTCGCTTCGTATTAATTTACACTTATGAATTTGTTCTGATCATATTTTATCAACCGGGGGGGAAAATTGTGTTAATATGAATCTATGTTCTAGATCATGATTTCATTATCGAATTTGAGAATCAACTTGCAACTTGTTATAGAGATTTTGTAATTTTCGATTTCCTTGATTAGGTTTACGAAAGATTGGAAAGGTTTATAAATTTTGCGGAGGGAAATAAATTGAGATAAAAGGTTTTAGAAGGTTCCTTAGTCTGCGCGGTGTTTATTTCGTTTTATTCTTCCATTCTCGTTAAATTTCGCTATTATGTTTTTTTACTGTTTAGCCTCTTGCAATTGAGAACAGTTCACCGAGAACTGCATGATTCAGGTCAATAAAGTGAAAGGTAGCGAATTGTTCGGTTCTTAAATTAAGCCTGTTTCAGGTATGAGTGATTGTCCATGAAAAAAGAAGAAGTGATTTTTTGTATATTTTGCTTTTTATGAAAAATATTTTAGATTTACCGAGCTAAAGAGGGAAAATATTGCAGACTCTTAATATTCTTTCGTCATTTCTGAATCGACAATCGAAATCAAAAAACGGATTTGACCATCGTATTTTTTCTGTCAGAATACCCTGGTATGATGTAAACTTATCCATTCAGATTTTCAATTAGAGAAATTCGAAAAAAAATATTTTAGTCGAGATCTGGGGCTGCGTTAATATTACTGTCTTTGTTAGAGATTCCTTCCGGATTTTCCGTCCGGGGAAGTCCAGGGCACCTATAAAAATTCACGCATCCGATTCCCGGGATAAAAAGTATTTAATTTTTTTGGCAATTTTCTCGTTTCTTGGGACATTTTCCGGGAAGATTCTCCAGTGTACTTTCAATTCTCCAACCCCGAGAAACAATTTTTTTTCTAAAAAACGGGATTTCCCGATTCCTTGGAATTAAAAAAAAAAAAATCAAAAATTCCCAGTCTCTAATCTTTTGTGCATGCTATGATTAATTACATGAAGAAAAACAGAATCAATTATCGCATTGCTAGTGTCAAAATAGCTCCTTACGATGTATTTCTAGTCCATTCAGATCTCCAGTTACAGAAATTTAAAAGAAATTGTATTTAAAGGCCATTCAAATATTCCGTCAGCATGAAGCCTAGCAATTTTTACCACCCTCCCCTTGTCAGAAAAAGTCAGCATCGCATGTTTCCCCCCTTCAAAAACAATTTAGAATATCACACCCCTTCCCCTCTCATTAAATTAAATAATTAAAAGTCCATGAAAAAAAATTGTAACAAATCTAAATGAATAGAATTTCCACTTTTCGATCACTTTACTTTGCCGATTTTTTTACTG
Source organism: Liposcelis bostrychophila (assembly GCA_037577465.1). Lineage (NCBI taxonomy): Eukaryota > Metazoa > Arthropoda > Insecta > Psocodea > Liposcelididae > Liposcelis > Liposcelis bostrychophila. The sequence goes on along the minus strand of CM075211.1, from coordinate 19,292,474 downwards.
ATTCCTTTTGTGCTAAAACTTCTTCATCTTCATAATAACTATTGGTACACCAAAAAATCCCAAAAGGTTTTTGCCCCTGGAAACGCCTAAAAAAACGGAATAGAATTTTTTTTTTTAAATATGAGAACTTTAAACAAACACTTAGTGACGTCGATAATTAATCGATATTTCGATATATCGAGGTCTGAATTATCAATAAATATCGAAAAGATTGTATGTTGATTGTATCGAAGTATCGATATTTTTCAGGTCAATATCGAAAATTCGATATTTACTTGTGTTTTGTCCATAAAAAATTTTCTTAAGAGAAGGCTTCAGTTTTTATTTAAATGTACCAAAATAAATTTTCCTGGCCTAAAACTTTTTTTTGGAGATACCAATTAAAAATCTGGCTTCGTAGCGAACTTTATATTCATACTCGCATATTTCTTTCAAAATTTCAGATTCTCAGGTTGTAAAGAAACTCCGGAAAACGTTTTCAAAAATAAATGTCGGGAATATATTTTCCAAAGCGTTTTCCGGAGTTTCTTTACAACCTGAGAATCTGAAATTTTGAAGGAAAGATGCCAATATCACTATGAAGTTCGCTACGGAGCCAGATTTCTAATTTGTATCTCCAAAAAAAAGTTCTAAGCCATGGAAATTTATTTTGGTATATTTAAATAAATATCTGAAGCCTCCTCTTAAAAAACTAAAAAAAAAAAAAAAAAAAAAAAAAAAACGACGAAAATTTCATTTTTAAAATTTTTTGAATTAATTGGCCCATTTCAATTAATTTGTATCTTTAATTAAGAAAAGTACGCAGTAAAAAAGCTTTTTTTTTTTTTTTTTTTTTGCTCTTTAGTTAAAGTTAGATATCGATTTCGATATTTTCGATACCGATATTTTTGTCTTCGATATTTTGATATATCGATATCGTTTGGTTTCGATATCCGATTTCGATAATTATCGGCATCACTACAAACACGATAAATTGCAGATGTCAGACGTGCCTAAACCACCTCCCCCTTTCTTGTAGACAAAGGCTAGCATTTCAAGTACCTCCTCGTACCCAACCCAACATGCAGGCGTAGTATTTGATGGCCCTTCGGAAATTCTAACGACTCGAGATCTGGACCCCAGGGTCGTCGTTTCACATTTTTCTTGGGGAGGGCAAAGATGTTTCTAAACGGTCAGGCATGCCGCAGCTTAAGAGGGCAAACAATATGGTTCCTATATTGTTATTTTATGAAAGGATAAGATCCTTAAAGGACCAGAGAACCTTTGAAATCACTTCTTCATCTTTTGGGGGATACTTTACCCTTAAGACCCCGAAATGACGTCACTGCTGGGCCCTCGTTATAATTGTGGCTTTCTGCATACCAAAGTCATGAAATCGAAAAAAAAAAAAAAAAACGAACTTCTCCTTCGTTTTCTTCCTGTCAAAATAACCCAATATGGTGCACCAACAGACTTGTGGCCAGTCCAAAGGGCTATAAATGCTTAGCGTTTTTAAAAGGGTGTCCTAAATAATTTTTATAATGTGGAAAATTTTGTAAATTTAAAAAATTAATGAATTTTCCTACTCATTATATGCCAAAAACATTTTTCAGGCATGGGCGGATCTAGGGGGGCCAGAGGGGGCTTAGTCCCCTTTGAATAGCCCTCCTTGGAGTTTTGAAAATTACATGGCCTGGATAGGATCAGCCCCCCCCCCCCCCCCAGAATATTTTTTCCCCTATTTTTAGCCCCCTCTAGAAAAAAATTCTAGATTCTCCCATGCCAAGAGGATTGAGCTTTCTTCGCCTCCTTCCGTCCCTGACTGCATGCCTGAATCTTCCTTTCCTACAGGGAATATGATCATATCTAAGTCCTTTTAGAAATGTCTAGACAGATTCCTATCTGTGTACGTTATTTCCAACACTAATCTTTTTGGATATGTTCCAAACGTCAACGAAGTTACATTCAGCGATCCTGATTTTAGTCCAAAACTTCAATATCCTTTTACCTATTTAAACTTCATTTTTTTTTTTGTAAATCCGTTCATTCAGTGACACTTGAGCCAAATGAGAATAATGTTTTTCAATAAAGCTGTTTGAAGAACAAGTGATTATTTTCTCATCTCGTCAAAAGCTCTTATACACACTTATGACAAGCAATTTCGTAAACTTATTATTGTTTAATATGGAGGCAGTCAAGTGTGTCGACTACCGAGGGTTCCATTTCCTTCATCTTCCCTGACTCATTCTTCATCGAAAACGATCTCAACTTCGATAATTATACACTTGTTCCGTTTTTCATGGTTCCGAATAGCCTTTTCTTCCCTCCCTCTCTCTCTCTCTCTCTCTTCGCTTTACTTCCAATTTTTGCGCATGTTTTTTTCTCCCTTTTTTCGGGGGTGTAGGAAAAAAAAGAATATGTAAGATAAATCGTCCTGAGATTTGTCTAAGAAAATGTTCAAGATGACCAATCTTCCCCCGTTCTCTGAAAGCGATATGGTCCTCCCTCCTGTGTTATTAATTGTTCCCAGATGACTTTTAGTATGTACTCCACCCGAGTTTCCTTTATATTTTTTTTCTAAATTTGTCCTTGCAAACACAAACGGTCACGTGAACTGGGTTAGATTTGTTATAAGTGATTTTGACGTAAATAAGCATCGGAACCAAAGAAAAATCTTGATTAAAAAATTTTTAATCAACCCCTTGTTCTAATAATGTCTGAAGTGTTGGGGGAACGAATCGGAACAAAAGTGAGCAGAAAACTCCCGGGTTTCTCTCTCTCTCTCAAAAACTGCAACCAATTGATTCGGATGGATGTGTACGGAAATTCTAAATTGTGTTTCACTTGCCAAGTCCTTTTTGTTCATTGTTGTAAAAACCCCGATGTTTAATCATTAAGTACCCCAAACAGTTTCGATCTCGTTATTATTTTCATCGAATTAATCTCTCGAAAAGTTAAATTCCCCTCTTAACTTCTCCTTTTTGTTTTTAACTTTTTCGCCGCATATATTTTTTTTTTTTTTCTTCCACATAAGTTATATTATACCCATTGTTCGGTAATGACCGATAATATTAAATCGCATAAAAGGGTAAAAATTGTTGCAGCATTTCAGAGGAGGGTAGGAAAAGTAATTGGGAACGGTCAAGAGTCACACAATTCACCGATCACCCTTGATATAAGTAGGCGTTGAAATCATTATCAAAAAAATGATTCGGAAATTATGGCACGTGCGTTGTTGATATTAATATCTTTATTTTGCATTGTTCCGGGATCTTTTTTTTTTTTTTTTTATATGTTTTTTAATAAAAGGCTCTGCGGGAGTGTGGGCAAATCCGTTATAGGAGAACGTTTGCAACATTTATAAAAAAAATAAATAACAAGTTGAAACATAAAACAACATATAATGTACGACTGAAAATTCTTTGTACGACTGTATAATTTTTATTTATTCTACTAGTTTCTAATATAGCTACATTCATAATATTCATGGTATTTTTTTTTTAATTTCCCGATTGCGAAAAACATGATTCAGATTTTTTTTGCATTAAAAAAATACGGAATTATAATCTTGTATATATACTAAACTTTTAAATATATATATTTTTTTATTGAGAGGAAAAAGCGCGATTACGATATTATTTTAATACAAGATTTTTTTAATGCAACGTTCAAATCATATTTTCCGTAACGATTTACAAATTTTGACATAATAATTTATTTTTAAATAATATATCATCGTTTTTTTTTTTTCTTTAAAAATTTTTTGGTATTTGGTTTCATTTTCATTACTTATATATTTACATTAACATATAAAGCGATTCTTTTTTTTTTCGATATATAAACACTAAGTAGATTTTTTTATTTTTATTTGTTAAGCTATTATATTTTTTTTCTTTTGTCGAGTATAATTTTATGAGTAAATTAATACGCGTAATACGTATTAAAAAAAATTTCGATAAAACGAAAAAAACGACGATCGATTTTGATTATTTGTTTAGAGCTTCCGATATCATCATTTCTAAATTCAACAATAATAAAAAATAAATTAATTAATAAATAAAAATCAGTCTTTAAAAAAAAGGTAAATAATAAAAAAATATGGAAGCCCTGAAATGTCATGAAACTCGCCCTATGTGATGAATTCTGCTGAGCCATTTGAGGTATCTGTTTTGCTTCTAGTGGCGTAACTGCCATAACTTGCCCTGACAGGTTTAAACCCGACAACGGCATATTCGAACTTGCCCTGACAGGTTCGAACCGGGCAACGGCATGTTTGAACTTGCCCTGACAGGTTTGAAACGGACGACAGCATGTTCGAACTTGCCCTGACAGGTTCGAATCGGGCAACGGCATGTTTGAACTTGCCCTGACAGGTTCGAACCCGACAATGTCAAGTTCAAACTTGCCCTGACAGGTTGGAACCCGACAATGTCAAGTTCAAACTTGCCCTGACAGTTTGGAACCCGACAACGTCAAGTTCAAACTTGCCCTGACAGGTTTAAGCCCGACAACGCCAAGTTCAAACTTGCTCTGACAAATTTGAACCCGACAACGACAAGTTTAAACTTGCCCTGACAGGTCTGAACCAGACAACGTCAAGTTTAAACTTGCCCTGACAGGTTTGAACCCGACAACGTCAAGTTCAAACTTGCCGTGACAGGTTTGAACTTGACTCGGCAATTGGCAATAAACAACGAACTTTCAGGGCTTCCTTACATGAAGCATATCGACATAGTCCATGATCTTTCAAGGCTTCCAAATAAAAAAATCCAATCTTCTTGAAACGCGTCGCTCTCCCCACATTGCGTAACACGCAATCATGAAAAGGCACTGAGAAAATAAGTAAAAAATAGAGAAAAAAAAAAGCTCTAAACAAACATCGATGACAGTATATTTTACAAATATTAACGAACATTATACAATTTTTTTTAATGAAAAAAGCAAAATTTTCCTTCATTTTTTTTAACATGAAAAGAGAGCGTATATATTCATCTAAAAACAATTTTAATCCTTAAAAATTGGAGGAAAATATTTTGCTTTTTTTTTTATTTATAAACATTAAAAGTGGCTGAAATGTGGGATTAAAATTACAGAAAGACTTTTTATTGTAAACAATAAATATTCAAAATATTTATGGCAGATTATTTTATAAAAATGCAAAAAAATGTGTTTTTTCTAAGATTATCTTAAATATTAATTAATTTTTTTTTCTTTTGTACCTATTTATTCGTCATTGACGGATTCATCTCGTAATTATTTCTTTTTCTACGGAACTTTGTTTTAAAACGATTTCTTTTTTTCGTTTTTCCCGAAAACGTATACATTTAAAAACGGGCAAACTGCTTGCGGAAGTGAATTTTTTTTTTAAAAACTGATTTTTCTAAAAAGAAAAAACAAAATTTCGATGTTACGATGAAAAGGAGCTATATTTTTTTTCATATCGAGATAATTTTAAACATGAAAACTTGACTTCATTCCTAAAAATATTAAATTTTTTTCCCTACTAATCGAAGAATTTTTTTTTTAAAAGACTAGGTCAGACGTCAAATCCATCCATTTTTTTTTTTAAACAGATAATTTTTTTTGAATTGACGACCGCATTGTTTGTATTTAAGAGAAATTTTGAATACATCGCCCGACCTAAATAAAAACAACATTTTTTTTTTTTAAACAAAAAAAAAGTGAACGATACAAGCTTACACATTTGCCTAGATGCAATCAATCCCAAACAAACAATCACTTAATTAAAAAATAAAAGGAACATGGTTTTGCAAAAAAAAAAATTCTTTTTTGCCAAAACGGGATTGAATTATCACAAGATTATATATTAAAAAAAAATCAATTGCAGTAAAGCACATAAATGAATTTCATTAAATAACAGATTTTTAAATTAAAATTTCACTATCACTACATCATTATATATATATTTTTAAATATACATTGCGAACCTATAGCCTTTTGGGCACAAAAAAATTTCTCTATTTATTTTTTCCCTTTCTTAATTAAAAAAAAAATGAGGTAAAAGCTTTAAATAAAAATTTTGCAATTCAAACTACATAACTTATCACATTCTCGTCCTTAAAATAAAATTAAAATAATAATTTAAAAAATCGAAGATCTTGAATAAATAGGTCTTTACACCAAAAGAAATCTGTATTTAATTGACTGTTGATAAAATGGTCGGATAGGTTCATTTTTTTCCGAAAAAAATTAATTTCGATGTCAAATTTAAAAAAAAAAACAGCCGGAAGAATACGTAGGAAAAGTAAGGAAGCACTCAGGCCACCTTGAAAAAGAAGGTGTAAAAAAGAATAACTCGTGAAAATTTTCGAACGACCAACGACAAAACGACTAAATTTTTATATATAAAAAAAAATCAATTGCAGTAAAGCACATAAATGAATTTCATTAAATAACAGATTTTTAAATTAAAATTTCACTATCACTACATCATTATATATATATTTTTAAATATACATTGCGAACCTATAGCCTTTTGGGCACAAAAAAATTTCTCTATTTATTTTTTCCCTTTCTTAATTAAAAAAAAATGAGGTAAAAGCTTTAAATAAAAATTTTGCAATTCAAACTACATAACTTATCACATTCTCGTCCTTAAAATAAAATTAAAATAATAATTTAAAAAATCGAAGATCTTGAATAAATAGGTCTTTACACCAAAAGAAATCTGTATTTAATTGACTGTTGATAAAATGGTCGGATAGGTTCATTTTTTTCCGAAAAAAATTAATTTCGATGTCAAATTTAAAAAAAAAAACAGCCGGAAGAATACGTAGGAAAAGTAAGGAAGCACTCAGGCCACCTTGAAAAAGAAGGTGTAAAAAAGAATAACTCGTGAAAATTTTCGAACGACCAACGACAAAACGACTAAATTTTTATATATAAAAAAAAATTGAAAATAAAAATCAAGATGGCAGTATAATTTGCTGTACATATATTCATGCAATTACATGCTTGTTTTTTTTTTTTCTCATTTTCTTATCATATACATTGCGATATATTAACAATGTCGCGTTATTAAACACCGTGCGACATAGTTAAATGTGATATTATTATCATAAATTATATTTCCACTGCTTGGGCTTTAATCAACCTAACCTTATAAATTATTTGAGCAATGGACTTGGGTTTTCGTTTTGGAATGTTCGGGTCTAATTATGTCCGATGAGGTATGAGACGGCTTCAAGTAATTTTAATTTCGGTGTCAAAGAGTCATTCGTGTTTGATTTCGTGTCTGGAATCTAAATCCCGAAAATTTTGGTCTGGTAAACAAAGTATTTGTAAGGTGAAGTCCATGTTTCGGAGGTCAACTGACGTATCTTCATCGGAAATATAATTGGAGATAGTCGGTTTTGACTATTTTTCAATATCAAGAGGCCAAAAGCCTCAGCCAAAGGCCGGTTTTAAAAGCTCTAAAAACCTGGTTACGGTTTTTTGCCTGGGGCTCAACAACCGTGCTCCAAAATTAATTTTCGACTTCAAAGTCGTAATCTACACAAAATTTCCGATCGGAATCAATGGTGTTTTATGCCAAAAAAAAAAAAAAAAAAAAATCATTTTTGGCCCTTATGGGCTTTTTGAAAATTTAAAGGCCAATTTGGCACCTCAAGATGCGATTCAAAAAATTTGAAAAAATTCAAAAATGGTAGTCTACCGATATAGAAGTTTTGAAATTCCAAAAAAGTCGATTTTCAAACCACCCTAACGTGTATCCACATGACGTTTAGGAACAATCAAAATGGGTCATCTCCAATCACATTAAAGGTTGAGATACGTCTTTTGATTTCCGGCGCATGGCATTGTGCGCAGACTTTAGACTTTCGTGGCAAATTTTTCGGTTGATTCATTATTTCTTTTTTGAAATTTTCTAAATTATCCTGCAAACAAACCAGTTTGAACATGCAAGATCATGCAATCAGTCTAAGCTAATTAGTAACATCATTTTCGGTTGCTTTCTTAACTTTTCTGTTTTTCCTAAATTAAATTATTTATGAAAAAGCAAAAAAAAAAGTTACAAAATATTAAATTTTCAAACATTGCACGTTTTCCGCATTGGCGATTTATTTAAAAAATTTTTATCAAGACGAAGATAAAAAATATTCCCCCTTAATAAAATCCTCGGCAATTTTCTTTAAAAAAGAAAAAAAAAAAAAAAAAAAAAAAAAGGCAAATTTGAGTCGATTGTCAATATTCCGGATTTACCGAATATTCAAATATTGAAATGTCCTAGGGGAGAAAAAAAGGGATGATGATAAAAATAAAAAAAAACCAAATTAAAGGATCTGTGATTTTAAATGACGGAACTTTCGAGCAACGCAACAAATCTTTACAAATCATCATTCGCTACGATTGGAGCCTTACCAGCGCCGGTCCCTTCCACGATTTTGTCACCTTCTCCGATTGCGGTTGAATTCGCATGGTCTAATGCAACCATTTTCGCATTATCGTTAACTTTCATCTCGTTCACGGAAAGGGACCTCGAGTGATTGGATTGCTGGTGATGATTGTTATTTGTGGTTATGATGTTTGGTATAATTTGATTAGCTGATTGAGATCTGGTGTGACCGTTCCCGTGAATTCGATTGCTTGTAAATCGTTCTCTCAGCCTCAGTTGATATGCTACTTCAAATGCTTGTCCTAAGGTTAAAATGACTTCAGTCGCTTGATCCTGAGACAAGAAAAGAAAAAAAATTGTATTAGTGATCAGAGCACATAGTTGTAGTTCACTGTCTGATTCAAAAGCGCAGACTGGTTCGGAGGAAAAGTATAATTGCCACTATAATTTATTTTCCTTTCAATCGTGGGTGGTGGAGGACATTTCCTGTACGAGAAAGGGCAGCAAGAGCGAACCTAGGATCTTTTTTTCAAAACGGAAGGGGACGAAAGTTTAGAATATGCCCAAAAAGTTGACTCAGCACCCGAATTTTTCAAAAAGTAGTAGTCTATCTAGTGCATAGTGAAAAATTTTGTGTATTTATAACATTTTTTTTGATGTTGAAACCGGTCCACTTACATTTATTTGTAAATAATAACACAATCAACAAATATTGCCATAGCAACGTGTTTTTATGTTAATTTTTTAACATATAAGGAGTGGCATATATAGTTTGTAGACCGGGTTTGTGTAAAAATTTTTTACACAATATTTTTTACAAAAAAAGTTCGACACAAAATTTTTACAAAAAAAAAGTTGACACAAAATTTTTACAAACAAAATTTGACACAAAATTTTTACAAAAAAAATTTGACACAAAATTGTTACAAAAAAAATTTGACACAAAATTTTTACAAAAAAAATTTGACAAAATTTTTACAAAAATAATTTGACAAAATTTTTACAAAAAAAATTTGACAAAATTTTTACAAAAATAATTTGACACAAAATTTTTACAAAAAAAAATTTGACACAAAATTTAAATTTTACATTAATTATTTCAAAAAAAAATTTTACACAAAATTTAAATTTTACACTAATTATTTCAAAAAAAAAAAATTTACACAAAATTTTTCCAAAAAATAATTTTACACAAAAATTTTAACACAAACGTTTTTACACAAATTCTTTTATTGTGTGTAAAAACTTCAGTTCAGTTTGGAGGCTGGGGGGTGCTTTCAAACTAGGGGATTCTTCGATGGATGTACGCCTATAAATCTATAAACGTGAAACGAACAAGTCTTTCAAAAGGTAGAAGAAACCGTACAAATCCAGAATTAGCTGTCTGGTGTATTTAAGGTCAGACAACAGACATAAATGTCATTCATTTTAAACACTGCAATTTAATTCTAAATAAAGACGATTTCTGTCATCTTAAAACTCGAATAGCCTTTTAAAAACCACCCACTATTTTACGTATAAATTGATAACATAAAAGAGAAAAAAAAGAAGAAAAAAAAAAAAAAAAAAAAACTAGAACTTACCATAGTCTCCACGCAAAAAACATGGCAATAATGACTTCCACTTATATGGTCCTTGGTGATGTATGCGAAATGCGTGAGATCGTCGGCATCTTGACTTGCACAGTGAATATTTATAATTTCGTGTTCGCAAATTAGACTTTGCGTTCCGATATTTAAAAATTTAACCCCTCTGTATGATATCACTAACGTTATATCAGGCGCTGATGTCAGTTCTTTACTTGTGGTCTTTTTTAATTTCTGAATGGATTCTATAGTTGATTCCGTTCCTTTTACCTTTTTGACTACTGTGGATCCCAAATACTAAAAAAAGGAAAAAATGTTTAATGTGTTAAGTTTCTTTTGCGATCGAAATCCGGGGTCAGTGGCGTAACGACACCGAAGAATCACTTGAAGAAGACCAAGGGAAAGAGGGACAATTCGGAGATGGTTCATGCCATATCCCCATTTGAGGAGCAGATATGTGCTAATTATAATAGAAAGGCATTCGGAGTTTTGAGAAATCCGTGATATCTGAAAACAATTTTTCTCTGAGCCAAAAGGGCAAAAAGACTGTTAGAATATTTTTTTTTTTTTTTTTTACGTTTTCAAAAAATGTTAAATCCGAGAATAAACAAAATAATCTCTGATTCGTAAAATCGAGATCATACCTTCTAGCATCCCATGTCATTACGCCACTACAAAAAGCAAAAAAGGTTGAAAAATTAATTTAGAAAAAAAAAAAAAAAAAAAAAACTTACATTTGCTACGTATGTAATGTTTCCAGTGACTAATTCTTCAGGTCGATGCCTCCACTGAGTGGTGAGCGAGGATGGGACACCGCGGAGCAATTCTGACGGGTTACGAATTTCGAGATCTGGGGTTGCTACAGTTTTTCCAGGCGTGCCGTTCACCGAAGCGGCAGGAGGGGGAGGGGCTGGCCTATTTTTCTTGTGACTATGCCTCAGCGTTCCCGTTCCGGTGTTGGGAGCGTTTGGCGTAAGCGTAAGATTCGATGGTGGAGGAGCGGTAGGGGAGTTTATAGCAGCTGGTAATTTTTCTCTAATTTCTTCTTTTAATTGCTGGATGTTAGTTTTCTGAAAAGGAAAAAAAAAAAATCCCAAACATTAATTGGCTGAAAATCAAGCTTTTTTTTCGGAAACGGATGCTTTTCCTAGCGTATATATTTACGCCGTATGTATAATCTCAGCGAGAAAGTCGAATAATTTAAATTTTAAACACACATATTCTGATATTTCGTTTTTGAAAACTGGAAGAACATATGCAAGCAAAACGTATCCCTGGAAAAACAAACAGGGAGAAAGGAAAAAGAAAACACTCAAAACGGAGAAAATCAAAATGTAATATTAATTAAATGAAATGGGAGACGGGAAAAGAACATGCAAATGAAGATCACACGTGAACGGTTAGGTTCACACGTCTTCAGCATATCAACATTTTCCATCCTGGATCACTGACTTTGCACACACACGTTCCGCTTTCCCACTTTAATTTTCGACATTACAATACCAGAAAAGCGTCTCACTCATTCATTTATTTTATTCATATGAGAGGAACTTGAAAAGCCCAGGATTTTAAAGTAAACAAATAAACGAAACAATTCCCGGAAAGTCAAATCGGGTAAGACAAGGAGGTTGGAAAATTTTCCAACCTTGTAGAGTACGGATCACCGGAACCGATGAAAACCGACAAAAGGTGTGGAAATGTTAACATGACATATATACCACGTTTAATAAATAAACCTGAGGTTGGAATCTTCGAAAGTCTTCGTTTCATTGCTCTCGTTACTCCCCCGGCCGAGTCTTTAAAAACTTCCTGTCGTTAAACAGGAAAAACCTAACACGCAAGGTTTTTATTACTTTATTTCGTAAAATATTTTCTTATACGAAAAAAATTACGATCGTTTTTCAACTGTTAAGGATGTTTAACCATTTACGGCTTACGGTTATGTGAGAGTGCGTGGGGGCAGCTGCGGTATTATATTATAAAAACAGGCGATTTTACATTTTTTTTTTTTTTAATGCGAGGAAAAATAAAATTCTGAAAAAAAGGTAAAGAAAAAAAAAAAAAGAGCGAGGGCGAGATTGAGGGGAGGAAGAATGGGGGAGGGAGACACTTGACATGATGGAATACGCAAACACTGATAATGGGAACAACTCGTAAAAAAAAAAAGGAGTGTTTCATATTTTCATAATTAGATTTTTTATTCAAATCAGTTTTGGGATGAAAGAATTCAAAGAAAAGAATGCAAAACAGCTTCTCCAAGATTATATTTTTATTAAATTTCGAAATTGAAAAGGGAAACAAAGTAACACTTTGACGTATGCATACTAATTATCAAAACGGAACGGAAAAAACAAAAAGATTTCTTTAAAAAAAATGACAAAGGCAGAAATAAACAAAAACAATAAATATTTTAACAAGACCTGAGATTTTATTCGGGAAAAATTATAAGATTTTTTTTTTTCTATTTTTTGTAATTGTTGCATACTATTGGTTTACCAAAAAGAGGAAAAAGAAGGAAAATTGTTAATGTTTCAAGCCTACATGAATCTCTTGACAAGTACCCTCAGTCGACCTTATCGCAAACTAGAGTCGGGGCTAAAAAACTCGGAAGACTGCCTTACGAAAAAAAGTTAAACCAATTTATATGAACAGGAGGCTTGAATCCGGAAAGAATGGCTGTTTTGTCTAACACTCGAACGACGGGAAAAAAAAATTAAATTTTAAGTATCTAAAAAAAACTCCTTTGAGTTTTTCTTGTATTTTTGGTACAAGTTTCAACTTGTTCCAAGCAAGCAAAAACGAGAAAAACAAAATCCAAAATCCAAAGTTTGTCGACCACAATTTTTTTTTGAAATTATTTTCCTGCCACCCATACATTTCAGACAAGTTGAAATTTGCACTAAAAATTCCAGGATATATCAAAGGAGTTCGTTAGATGCCTAAAATTTGGATTTTTTCATCGTAAATCGAATATTAGAGAAAACAGCCATTCCTTCCGGTATCCGTGAAGCCTCCTCTGAAAAAAAAAATCAAAAATGAATATCTGAAAGAAAAACATTGAACCGGGTATACACAGGGTTGGTCTGGGACCACAGAAAAAGCGGTATAAAATCTAGATACTGTATAATACAAAATCGATTAATTTATGGGCATTAGGGTTTTCAGGGTCGCTGTTTTCAATTCTGATATCAGATTTGAAATCCGCGACCCTGAAAACTCTAATTAAATATGTGCCCATAACGCCCGTAAAATGGATCATTTTAAGGGCATCATGGTTTCCATGGTCGCTGATTTAAAATCTGATATTAGATTTTGAAAATTAAAAATGGTGGATCCAATATGGCGGACTTTTAGAATTTTTCGAAAATTCGCTATGGAATTCCACTATAAGGGTTTTCGGTGTCACTGATTTCATATCTGATATCATATTTTCTCCGAATTATTGAAAATATTTGGAAAAAATATTTTCCGAATTTTCCAGGAATTTTCAGAGATCGGGCCCTAAAAGGTTAAATCTAGCATTCAACCGATTTTTTTTTTTTTTTTTTTCGAAATTTACTTCCGAAATCATTTCGTAAGTTCTTTTAGGAGCGACACATCAAAAATCTATTTACGAAGCCTTACAGTGGGCCAGTGGGCCAGTGGGCCAGTGGGCCAGTGGGCCAATTACCACCAAAAAATTTGAGACGAAAATCGAATTTGTACGCACTTATACATTTTCAAGGGTGCTGATTTAAAATTCGATATTAGTTTTACAATTCAAGATGGCGGATCCAATAAGGGAGTCTCCAAGCCAAAGTTTCATTTTTTTCCCGCGAAATTAAGTATTTTTATACGTTTACAAAGTCGCTGATTTTGAACTCGACATTTTAAAACTCAAGATGGTGGATCCAAAATGGCAGATATAAAAGATATATTTTTTATATTTTCCAAACTTAGTGCACTTGAAAAATATATAAAATATTTGGAACGGGCAAAAGTGGTTATCAATCCCAAAAAAATAAGGACCTACTGCATCATTTTCATGTAAAAATATTACCAAAACGTTTAAATAAACATTTTAAAACTTTCACCGAAAAAAAAAAAAATCAAATGCAGCACATTTTTGGATCCATTTACAAAAGTAATAAAAATTCAAGTTAGATTTAGTCTGTACTATTTGAAAAATCGTTATTAAAAAATGTAATTCCTGGTCAAATCATTTATTCTTATAAATGCTGTTAAGCGCGCTTTTGGTAGTTTTACCCCTTTAGAATAGATATCAACAAAACCAAACATAGGGATTTCGTGGAAGAAAACATCGCCATTAATTTTTTTTTATTATAAATGCCAACTTTAAAAATGTTTTACGTCTTAAAAAATTTTTTTTGGAAGAAAGTGAGCTTGATTCAATAAAATCTAATTACCTAACAATATGTTTTTATACATTTTTGAACCTTTGATCAAACAACTCGAATTTTAATTTTTGTCCCAAATTTGGTTCCTATAGTCTGTCTCAGTTTCAGTTGACAGGTTTCGCCTATGAATAAGCGCTGGTTTAAACGACCGATCCCTGACAAGTGAACCTGAGACAGACTATAGCCCACTGTGAGCCCCTTTCTATAATAAAATGCGCATCTTCAGCGAAAATTTTAGATTTCTAAATCAGCGACTTTTTCTTAAGAATTGGGTCTACGATAAATTCCCGGGAATTTTGGAAGTTTATCGCAAACCCAATTTTTCAAGCAAAAAAAAAAAAAAATAAATAAATAAATAAATAAAAGTAAAAATAAAAATAAAAATAAAAAAATAAAAAAATAAATAAATGAATAAATTTTCATATTTTCAAACTTTCTGTTTTTGCTCCATTAATAAGATATAAACAATTTTCAAAGTATAGGGTCTTGCGCAAAAAAAAAGGGTGGACTTGAGCCTAGCCTTAATAAAAGTCAACATTATAATACTAAGCCTGACGACCTTTAAAATCTGCATTTGAATTTTAAAAAAAAAAAAAAAAAAAACTCCGATTAAAAGTGTCTTGGAAAAGTGGAAAGCAAAAACTTGCACCGACTTGTTAAATTTAATAAAAATCATTCACAATAAAAAAAACGAGTAGCAGGAGAATGAGGAATGGAGAATCCCAGGCCTGATTTTAATAAAAAATACATTTAACGGTAATGCAGCTGTCATACACAATCCGAATGCACGTGAGAAAAATTCAATTCTGGGAAATTATTACCGTATGATGTTTTCTTAGAAAAAGGAAAAAAAAAAAAAAAAAGAAACCATAAAAATTCAACCAGAATTTGCTGGTATATGATATCAGACCTCACATACAAAAATTAAAAAAACAAAAAGATAATTGCATTTCCTAAAGTCATTTTAAAAAAAAAATTAATAACACGGTAATTACCATGACTAGAATGGCCTATAATCCCGCATTCGCGGAACATATCACACCCTGCAGGTGTTAAACGAACGAAATTCCGCATGGCAAAGTTAAAATGTCATATTTATTGCATTTAAATAAAAACTTACCAATTCGCTAAGATCCGCATTAATTTCGTCTACATTCGGCTCAGTCCCTGCTCCTCCCTTCTGAGGCGAATTCACCGAAGCTAAAATCCTTCTCCGATGTCCACTTTTTGATATTTCAAGCACAGCCGTAAGTTCCACTTCCCATATCCTTTTCACTCTTTCCATATCGAGGTACAGATGCCTTTTAAAGGTTTCCTTGTAAATACCTAAACGTATGGAATCGAGCCAGGATTCGACTAGGCACGGGCCACTCTCCGTTTTTTTCTCTTGGAATCCCGTTTCGTCCTCCTCGGTTTGATCGTTATTGTTATTGTTGTTGGCGTTATTATTTACATTATTGTTATTGTTTTTCCCGTCGTTCCTCGGGTACCGTTTTTGTATTTCCGATATTTTGTTCGGTAAGTTCGCGACCTCTTTCATCAAAACCTCGACGTCTTTTTCGGTGATCCCAATGTTTTTCAGTTCGTCGGCGTCTAAAAGCCCGTTTAGAAAATCCACGTCGTCGTATCCGTTTTCTATAAAAACGGGTTCGTAATTTTCTAATTCCATCGTCTGCAACCATTGCCCTATTTTAGTGGTAACCTTTGGTGATTCTTCTACTTTTTTCTGAGGAGTTAAACCTGGAAAAGAAAAAAAAAAAAAAGAGGGGAAAAATAAAAATTTATCTTAATGATCACTTGACGAAAAGAGCATTCTTTGGATAAATCACCTCATTAAAAAGAGAAAAAAAAAAAAATTCAAACGTCTTTTTTAAGAGGGGGGCAAATTATTTTTTATTTTCCCGAGGGATAATGAATGCGTGTGTGGTGATTCGTCAGAGCTTTTCTTTAAAAGAACCAGAATAAAAGGTTAAAAAGCGAGGATTTTTTTTTTTCAAAGAATTTAAAAAAGCACTCCAGGAAACGCATGGCATGATTTGAATAAGGAGCAAACAACCGTCTTGAAAAATATTTTTAAGGTAAAAAAAAAAAAAAAAAAAAAAAAAAGAAAAAGAAAAAAAAGAGCAATTCATTGCGATGATGAAGCAGATGACAATCAGTTTGTGCCTTTGGGTAGTTTAAAAATCACTTATCATATTGTGGGGGCTGCTTATCCAAATAAATATTTGATTGGAATTTTTGAAAAAAAAATGTATCAGGAAGATTGCATGTAAACGTCGTAAATTTTGTGAGGATTGTTTATTTGCTTCCAAATATTTTCAAAAAAAAAAAAAAAAAAAAAAAAAAAAAAAAAAATGGAACGATGTTCTTTCACTTTAGATGGATTTTGTTCTCCTTTTCGATGAATAAGAAATTTGCGAAAAATCCTGACGCCAAAGCTATTAGCATCTTCCTGTTTAGGAAGATTGAACCAGAATAAAATTGATTTTTCGTAAAATCTCATAGTCGGCGGAAATAAATTTTTTATTTCGTAAGGGAAAAGAAAAGTGAGGGATTTATTATTTTTTTTTTGGTTTTTAGTGGTAGTGAGATTAATTAATGTATATATTTTGTTTTTGTTTCAGGTAGATCGATGCCATCCCTATCAACACTAGAGCAGAGGAAAAATTAATGGGGGCCATAAGATGCCGTTGGATGTTAATACAAGAATAATGGGAGAAAAAGGTAAGAAAATTATGCTTTTTACACTTTTTTCTGGGATTTTAACAAAAACACTTTCTAAACACAGTAAAAAATATTATGTAAATATGTTCTAAGCGATCCACATAAATTTTTTCTGTTGTTTTTCCCATAAGGTAAACATAAACAAAAACAACATAAGAATTATGTGGACCTACTTATGTTGATTTTGACATAAAATTTTTTACTGTGAATATTTTCAAATCGGCTTATAAAAAACTTAATACAGATTTCTGATTTTATTAAAAATGCCACTTGTTCTTTAAGAACACATTTAGAAATTGCAAATTCCCGTCATATTTCCATTCCCGGGAACGAGAAATCCCGTTTTAGAAAAAAAAAAAAAAAAAAAACAAGAATCCCAGGAATGAAAATTCCTGTTAAAAAAAAAAAAAATAAGAATCCCGGGAACTGTTTTTGAAAAAAAAAATATGAATCCCGGGAACGAAAATTCCCGTTTGGAAAAAAATAAGAATCCCGGGAACGGGAACTCCCGTTTTTGAAAAAAATAAGAATCCTGGGAGCGGGAATTCCCGTTTTGTTTAGCTTTTTAATTTCTCGAGAGTCGAAAAATTTGTATTTGAATTTCCAGGAATGCCGGGAATTTATTTAGAAGTCGAAAAAAAAGAAAATAATCCGGATTTCCGTATTTTTTTCAGGGCTGCAAACCGAACCGAACCCTGAACCGAAATTCGGGTTTTTCGGACCTTTTTCCCGGAACCTGAACCGGAACTTGAACCGGAAAAAAATTTTAACCGAATCGGAACCTTAAACCACGAACCGAGAAAAAGTTTTACCCGAACCAAACCTTGAACCCTAAACCGGAAAAAAATTTTAACCGAACCGGAACCTTGAACCACGAACCGGGAAAAAAGTTTACCCGAACCAAACCTTGAACCCTGAACCGGAAAAAAATTTGATCCAAATTGGACTTTCTGTTAAAATATAAATTTAAATGTAATATCAGGAGATTTGCAATAGGCAACACTGTCTTTACTATTGTGTGAATAGATAGTGCAAATAGTTGAGTAAAATATCAATTGAGTACATAAAAAAGGCTTAGAATGGAGACCTTATTCGGGATTCTGAACTAGACCCCTTCCGCCTATCAGGGTTCTCGAGGAGCTCCACATCAGGGCAGGAAGCCCTGAAAAGAAAATTATAAATTTGCAAGCCGAACCGAACCTTGAACCAAAGTCCGGGTTTTTCCGACCTTTTTCCCGGAACCTGAACCGGAACTTGAACCGTATTTTTCACTAGGAATGGAGCTGAACCCAGTCGAACCGAAAATTATAAGGTTGCTACTGAAACCCGAACCGGAATTTGAACCAAAATTTTCATAACGAATGGAGCTGAACCCAGCCGAACCGAAAATTATAAATTTGCAACTGAAACCCGAACCGGAACTTGAACCGCATTTTGTATTAATATCGGAACCGAACCCGAACCAAACCCAAAAATTCCTCGCGGTTTGCATTTTTTGGAATTAAACTCGGAAATAAGCGGAACCATGTCTAAAGAAACTTTTCTATTTTGCTTAAACGGCACGCGTTAGGCAAAAAAGTATATTATGAAATAAAAGTTCCTGATTTTTATATTTTTTTCTAAAATATTAAAAATTTTATGTGATAAATGGTCAAAAAGTTGATAAAATTTATTATGCCTGTTCCCGGAAAAAAAAAACTTTTCGATCCCGAGAATCGGGAATTATCAAAAATGGAAAAAATTCCATTTCCGGGGAGCGGGATTCCCGAAAATAAAGAGGTTCCCGGGAAATTTTTTCGGAAAAACATCGATTCTTGTCGTGGGATTCGTGGGGGCAATCTCTAAACATTGAAAATAATTAACAAATTTTATATTAATTCCTCTCATAAAAAATTCTTCGTTCCCGTGAAATGACAATCCTAAAAAATTTAGAAAAGAAAAATTCTAGTGAGTTTTTTTTTGGGAAATAAGGCGGGATGCTGGGATATTTCCGGGAAGAGCCTCTATTCAAGTTAAACGTGACTTGTAATTTATTCACGCTATAAAAATAACTGAGAACGTTGTAAAACTACGGATGCACGATTTTGTATCAATTAATTGAGAATCAATTATTTTCGGGCAGGTGGATCTATCCCCGATTTCCCATTCCCATAAGAATTCCACAACCCTAGTGAGAATATTCCGAATTTATTACTTTTATGGACATCGAAAAAAATAATGAAAATCCACGACTTAATTCTAGCTTTTGTTTTTAAAAGCTTTTAAAAGGGAAGAAAAATCACTTTGGTAAATGTCGGGATCCTAAAAGCAACAAGGCAACAATTAATCCGATTACAAGTTCGCCAGCATCAATCACTTATAATGTTTCATCTGACATTTTTTTTTTCTTCTTATCATCATCATTTAGCAATTTCAATATTAGATGCAATCATTCGAAACTTCCACTCTATTTTAGGTCAATCACGAACAAACCCGTTCACTTCGAACAAGGCAAACCAAAAAAAAAAAAAAAAAAAAAAAAAAAAAGCCAGTCTACACCGGTTAAACCCATAAACGACTAAAAAAGTCCAACAATCCCGGTTTCCTGTTGTTAAAGGAACCTTCACACTTTTTTTTTTTTTTTTCTTCTTTTTAACGACCAAGGGGGCGATCTTCAACATTGTTGTTCCGGAAAGATTTACGACTGAGAATTATTTTTTTTAAAACCCGAGGACCATAAAAATTTATTTTACTGACCTAATCTCGCTTGGATCTCCCTTTCCATTTCGGCGACGAATATACTGTCCCGAACCAGTCCGGTACTGAAGCTGGCCATAATTTCCGAGATTTTCGCCCATTCTTCTTGCTCGTCGAAAGGACTTAATATCGAAAGGCTTTTATCTGCTGCGGATGCGGCGGGTTTGCTGTTGCCGTCCTCGTACCTGCTCGCGTCGTTCGTTACGTTTTCGTAAACATTTTTCAGTTTCCGAAGCGTTTTCGGCCGTTCCGCAGGGAAGACCCTATGCGTGGCCTCCATTAGTTGACTAGTTGATCCTTTAAATAAACCTGCGCAAAAAATAAAATTTTACGATTAGTGCTTGACACCTACAACATGTTCGGACATGCCAAAAAAATTGTACGGCCTTGTCAGGATCATTAACAATAACACTTTTGATAGCAAAATATATACCAGTTTCTTTTTTTGGATAATTGTAATTTTGAAATATCATCGATGGCGTTTTTCGAGAGCTCGGAGGCGCATTTTTTTTTTTTGTATTATTATTTCTTTCATTGAATATGCATCCTATCAATCATTAAGAATGAGTGCATTGTTATACAGCGATGACTATGCACCGTGAACATGGCGGGGGTAAAAACTGATGCAAAATGTGCAGAAATGTTTTTTCGCTTGAGATGAATGGCCCGGATTGATCAGTGACCACGCGACTATGTAAAATGTATTCATGAATTTTTCCGCAAATGTTATTTTATGTTCCAATCATGTGCGAAACAAAAGTGCATGAATAATGAAACGCTCAACGAGAGCATCAAACAAAAATTATTCGACAAAAATAAACGATGCCTCAAAACTAATTAAAACTATATTAATATATTCTGTCAGAGAGGTCGGGGGGAGGGGAAGAGAAGAGAAAAACGCAACGATGACGAGGAGTGATGCTGCGTTACCACCGTTTTACCCCAAATTCATTTTATAAAATATTTTTTTTTTTTTATAACGTTTTGTCTCCTCAGCCACCCTGAAACAATGTGTTGAAGGAAAGTATTTGGCAGGAAGTGACCAGTTTCGATTTTGCTTTCCAAACCTCTCTGTCCTCTGCCAGATAAACAGATTCAGAGACCAAAATTCCCATAAGAGGCTTTAGCTGGTTTAATTTTTTGGTTAAATGTTGGGCTCGTTTTTATATATAAATTATATTAAAAAAATATATAAAATATATAAAAATTATGTATAAAATATCGCTGCCGGGGGTTCTTCCCAATCGCATAATTACCACTACGAAACTTCCCATAACGTAAGTTCCCACTACGAAACTTCCCATAACTTAAGTTCCCACTACGAAACTTCCCAAAACGACGAAAATACCCATTCCCAATGTACGAAAGTTCCCAAAAAACAAATACTTTCGTAATCAACGTGAATTTCGGATAATTTTAACAGTCAGGAAAGAGTGAGGATCATCTTGCGGCCCGGGAGGGGAAGGCGGGTCATCGAAGTTAAAAAGATTTCCATTCTGTCGGGGAGGAGAAAATCCTTCTACGGCAACAGGATTGTAATGAGGTGGTGGAGGAGGAATATCCTGATCCTGAAAATCGAAAGGGTTAATGTTGGGTAGTTGCGAAGGAGTATATTCCACCTCACCAGCCCGACTTTCCGGAACAGAATATCCCTCCTCCACAACCTCATTATAATCCCTTCCATTTTCAGGAGCAGGATGTTCCTCGTTTACAACCACAACCACATTATAACCCCTTCCATTTTCAGGAACAGGGAATCACTCCTCTAGAACCACAACCACATTATAATTCTTTTCATTTTCAGGTAGGGTTGCCAACTGTCCTATATTTATAGTATTGTCCTATATTTTAACCCTTTGTCCTATGTCCTAGACTACTGTAATACAGGACGCCAAAAATACTATAATTTCTACAAAGAGGCCAATTTCAATTTTTTTAACCAATTTTTTTATTATTGATATTAAACCAAAAAAAAAACTTTAAATACTTTTGCATTTGCATCTGGATTATTTTTAACTATTTTAGAATAACTTCAGCGTTTTGATCAACTAAAATGTTAAGCTTTTAAATTTTTTTCTTTGGAGATTTTTCGCTGAATTCAATTGATTTCATTGTTTTGTGAGCGTATTATATTTAGATGTTCAGTTTTCGAAATTTTAGTCTATACTTGCAAAAGATTTTCTATCTTTTCCTTATCTTATTTAAAATAATTTTTAAAAAAAATTTGCAATACAAGTAAATGTGAAATCTCAGGCTGTTTTAAAGTAACTACACTCAATTTGACCGTCCTATAATTGTTCTATAATTAAAAAGTCAGTGTCCTATAAAATACTATAAATTTCTTTAAAATTATTCAAAATACTATATTTTAAAGCTTTAGAGTTGGCAACCCTATTTTCAGGAGCAGGGAATCACTCCTCTACAACCGCAACCACATTATAATTCCTTCCATTTTCAGGAGCAGCGTATTACTCCTCCGCAACCACCCAACATTAACCCTTTCGATTTTCAGGATCAGGATATTCCTCCTCCACCACCTCATTACAATCCTGTTGCCGTAGAAGGATTTTCTCCTCCCCGACAGAATGGAAATCTTTTTAACTTCGATGACCCGCCTTCCCCTCCCGGGCCGCAAGATGATCCTCACTCTTTCCTGACTGTTAAAATTATCCGAAATTCACGTTGATTACGAAAGTATTTGTTTTTTGGGAACTTTCGTACATTGGGAATGGGTATTTTCGTCGTTTTGGGAAGTTTCGTAGTGGGAACTTACGTTTTGGGAAGTTTCGTAGTGGGAACTTACGTTATGGGAAATTTCGTAGTGGTAATTATGCGATTGGGAAGTTCCATATTATGTTTCCATATTGGGAAGTTCATATATTTTATATATAATTTATACATAAAATATGTATAATTTTTATATTTTTACGCGATATAAAAATAAAAATTAGACAAAAAATTTATATATTTATTGCGTAAAATATATTAATTATACAATCAGAAAAGTGCCAAATATGTCGTATAAAAATTAGACGCAAATTCTATATAAATTTTCGTTGTAAAAATAATGTATTTTTATGAGTTTTTTATATATTTTTTTTCACGAAATAGAATTGCAAAAATTATATATAAAAACGAGCCCAACATGTGTAATGTAACCAATTTTTTATTTATTTAATTAGAAAAAAAATGATAAGTTAGTATTTGACGTATATAATTTTCTCGTGAGTACACCTGTCATCTGTTAATCCAGGATTATCGCTTGATTATTTGCAATTAAATAAATTATTGGCTTAGAATTAAGCTCGGTAATTAGTTGATTTAAGAACGACATGTCGTTCTGCTTCAATCAGGCGCATAAAGGCCAATAAGAGGGCTAAAATTAGTAAGACGGGGCTGGTGTTGGGCTTAATAATATTTGCAGCAGAGCGAAGAAACTAGTGAGTAGAAATAGGTCTGGTGATTTATTACTTTTTCGACCTCTTAAAACTTCAATAATTTCGCCGAAGCATTTCCATCTTTGCCTTTAAATGTGCGAAACATGATTGTACCAAGATTTTTCTGTCATAATTTTCGGACCAAAACTGTACCATTACCGCCTGCATGATCTGACAAGTACGACTTATTTTGGTCATTGCTGAGATATCATAGAATAAACCCTTTTTTTATTTTTAAAATATTAATTTTTTCAGTTTTTCCATGTTTTCTCTACAGTTTTTCATTAAATTTTCTAATGTGCTAGATATTTATTTTCCATCCTTCACGAAAAAGAGATGTATAAATTATATAAAAATCATGTATAAATTATAAAAAAAATGGACATACGTTAAAAATGCATAAATTACGAAAAGTAACTTAACCTTTTTTACCGGAAAATATTTTTT
Source organism: Liposcelis bostrychophila (assembly GCA_037577465.1). NCBI lineage: Eukaryota > Metazoa > Arthropoda > Insecta > Psocodea > Liposcelididae > Liposcelis > Liposcelis bostrychophila. Next base: position 19,268,812 of record CM075211.1, on the reverse strand, counting down.
TCATCCTCCAATATAATTATGCATAAATGAAGCATAAATAAGAATGCATAAGACGGGGGAAAAAAAGTTGAATATGCATAATACTTACGAATTTTCCTGCTTTTTGATTTAAAAAAATTACATACAAAAATTATGCTTATCGAAATTTTAAAGCGTAAAAAAATATGCAAAAACTGTGCAAAAATGCCTAAATTTTTGTATAAATTTCAGGGGTACTAAGCCGGTAAAAATTGGTTGGAGCTGACGCCGGCATCGGCGCCGAAATATCCAAAGTGCTGAAGCTGGTGCTGGCACCAGCGCTGGCACCGGAGTAGCAACATTTTTGCCGCTAGTGCTGGTGCAGATTCCAGCATCATCAATTTTGTCAGTTTTTTTTTTTTTTTTTTTTTTTTTTTTTTTTAACTTGAAAAAAAAGAACAATTGTTGCAGCAACCGCCGCTTATTATAGTGCCGGTTAATACAATCGGCTGCTTAGATTCCCCACCATTTTTTGTAAAAAAAAAAGAAAAGAAAAAAAAAAAATTCTTAAATTTATTTTGTCTAAAATTCTGACTCCTAAAATTGTTTTTCTAACTTTTTTTAAATTTTTTTTATTTTTTTTATTTATTTATTTTTAATTTTTAATTTTTCTAAAATTGTTTGATTCCTGAAATTAAATTTTCTAAAATCTCTTTAGGGATTTAAAAAAGTATTCATTTTAGGAAATTTTATTTTATGAAACAAAATTTTTTAGCAACATTGAAAATTAGGGAAAAAAATGATTAGGAAAAAAATTTTAGGAACCAAAATTTTTAGGAAAAGAGGATCAGGAATTTATTTTTTTTAGGAAAAGCAAATTAGAAAAAATGGTCGGGAACGGGCCGCTTATTATGATCAAAACTCGTGGTCTTTCTCAATTATATTCAGCACTAAATCGGGCCATATTTACAAGACCGGTGCCAGCCCCGGCCGCTGGCACTTAGTTTAAAATAAATTATCTAGCATGGCACCAGCTTCAGCACCGACTTCAATTTTTAGCCGGCCCGGTGCCGTCACCGGCATCGGCTTCGGACCCCTGAAGTTATACGACAATTATGCATTTTTTACATAGAATTTCTGAAAAATTTTATACGCTTTTTGCATCACTTTTTTTGGTAATTGTAATTTTTCCACTATTTTTCAACAATTTAGCTATACTAGCCAAGACAGTGAAAAAAAAAATGTTTTCTAAACTATTTTCTTTTCATTTTTTACAAGAGTATTTTTTGCGAAAATGCAGTGTTGAAGAAGCTAACTTCTACGAAAATGTTGTCCAAACACTATTCGTGAACCAAATTTTTGAGTGCCAACAAAGAATTTGGGAGCAACACTTCACCCTTACACTCGGCAAAGTTCTAGGCAAGCAATGCGACTCTTTAGATTTTTAGCTAAAATATTCGCCCCAATAAAATATTTACGAAACACGTTAAAAAACTATCACTTACGCTGCGGCCTGATAAACATTTAGATATCGAATTTAAATCACGCCTTTTGCCAAAAAACATTCGCATATAAAAATTCACATCTAAGCCGACTTTTTCCAGCTTCTATCCGAACAGACACATCTTAATTTTAATTTAATGATTTAATCACTGGAGGCTGATTAATTATTATATCATTTAACATCCAAAAAAAAAAAAAATTACATCTCACCCGAAAACTTGTTTCTAATATTGCAATGACATTTTTATTACAACCACCTTATCAGCTGCCACGTGATCCGTTTCTTCATAAATGATAGCCCAGGGAAAAAAATGCGGATTAAAAAAAAAAAAAAAAAAAAATATCCCATCCGCGATAAGAAAAACTGCATCATCCAATTTCAGGAACACGAACCGAGTATCACTTACGCGGCAAATTCTCAAGAGGAACGATATTTTTTTTTTTTTTTTTTCAAATGACCCTGGTTTTATATGATTAAAAATAAAAACGGATCAAAACGTCAACCATCGAGCGGGGTGTATATATAACGAAAACAAAACTAAATTGCAAATAAAAACAGGTGAATCCGTTTGAAAACTAGACAATTCAAAAGCGCGATAACGTCAAACACACAAATCTGCAACGTAAATAAAGGATGAGTTAACTAAATAAATCTTGAATGTGACGTTTCGAAAATGTCTCAATCGGTAACTGATGCTTTTAATTGACAGGCAAAACATGACTTACATCGGACGGAATAAATGCGTCTGGTTATATTAAATCTTTATGATTATCTCTTTTAAAAAGAAATTACGCTTTAGCCATCGTAATATTCGACGGTCGTTGCCTTGATTACCATCATATAGCACGCGGATTCCCTATTACCATGGACATGATAATTAAGTGAACGAAAAAAAAAAAAAAAAAGAAAAGAAAGAAATAATAATAAACGTTATGAGAAAATAAACCAAACGTTTTAAATTCTAACCGTACTAAATGCTTCTACTTGAAGAACTGATTAAACGACGTCATCCTTCCCAACGAGCTTCAAGGCCAAAACGGGAATGATTAAAATGAATTTACAAGAAATTATTGCATTTAAACAATACGACCATTACTGGAAGTATTTTTTTTTTTTTTTTTTTAACGTCTGCGGTGGCTTGTTTGGCGTGGTTTTTTAGGTATTTCCGGATGCGTGGAATTTTTTGGGTTCGGTTTGATGAATCGGAATCAATAGCTTTTTAAAATGATGTCATAATCACTCTCGGTGTGATAATATTTCACAGGGCGGTAGTCTTTTTTTTATTTTTTTATTCCTCCTATGATGATCATCTTCACGAACCTTGAAAAACCCGACACATATATGACACTATGGGAGTTGTCATACACCCGAGTTTGACTGATTGGATGAGAACCGGAAACAATGAAAAATAAAAACGCGATGCGTGTCGAAATTAGAATAGATAAACCGCGAAACTATCGGAGGGGGAGGGGGGGAAGCCCCCCCCCCCCGGTTTATTAGCATATCGGGGATGCGGCTTGAAAACCGAAAATGCATATGATGACCGTATTGAGGGTCTTAATTACGTTTCTATTATTGATTGTAACAATATTAAATCATTAGCGATATCCATCCATCTATCTCCACGTTTATGATTCCGCGACTAATTATCGCTGGTCTCGTTATTATTGACTTTTCTCTTCTGCATAGACTTTCACCGTACGAAAAAAAAATCATACTGGGGTATGGGGGTATATCCCTAGGCGTCGTGCATAAATTACATAAGCATGGGTTAGGCCCTTTTTGCACGCTTTATCCCATTTCGCCTATGCTTAGCTTATGAGTAAGATGTCAAATTTGGACCCCCTCCCCCCCCTAAATGTGCTTACGTAGTTTATGTACGACCCCCTACGTAGGACTACGTCTTTGGGGTACTGTCCTGATATTGCTAAATTTAAACAATGAAACGATTTAAAAATTTTAAGGCATTCTTTTTGCTGGTTTTTAGTCAGAAAATTCGAATTTTTTGATAAAAATGTCATTTTTTTTCCTGGCCCGAAAAAAAATTAAAAGTTTTGATGGAAAAGGTCAAAAGTAGAAAAATATTAGTCAGAATTTTAATTAAAGTCTTCAAAGTTAAAATTGTAATAATATTAAAATGTTGCTTTAGCTCATATTCTTAATCAAAGGAAAAAAGTACAAAATTTAAAAAAATGTAGTGAATATTTTATTTAAAATTTCTAAATTCTTGTTTTAGTTCAAGAATTCTGTACGTCAGAGCCAAAAAGTTCAATATGCAAATTCAAGATGGCCGTTTGTTATGGGTAAACAACGTTTAGCGGACATCTTTAATTTGCACATTGAACCTTTTGGCTCTGACGTACAGAATTTCTAAAATTCCTGTATAAAATATTTAATGAAAATATTTCAATTAAATATAAAATTTCGGGAACCGTAGATTGGGGTGAAGTTGAAGGGCCTGAAAAAGTCATTATCAGCACAATTTTTAGTATTATGACTATGCAGCGGAAAAGTAGAGAACATTTTTAGTTCACTTCATTGCATTTAGAGATAAGCAGGCGATGCTTAATAGCATTTTTTTGGCCCTTCAACTTCACCCCATTCTACGGAACCTGGTAAAACCCTGATGTTTCAAAACCTCGATCGGGGTTTTGAAACGTCAGGGTTGTGATTTCGGTTTTTTTTATTTTTCAATTAAATAATTTTAAATTAGTTTCAACTTCATGGTTTTAAAAATGAAGCGAAATGACGAATTATTGCAATTTTCAAAACCTCGAAAAAATCGGGAATTTGCAAAATTTTAATTTTAATTTTTTTTAAATTATTAAAAAAATAACTTTATTCTTGAAAATCCACGAAAAGTTTGGAAATCCAGAAAATAAAGGAAAACAATTTTTGAGATTAAAGTTACTTTTCGATTTTCGTGGATTTTCAAGATTAAAGTTATTTTTTTAATAATTTTAAAAAAATTAAAATTAAAATTTTGCAAAAACCCCGATTTTTTCGAGGTTTTGAAAATTGCAATAATTCGTCATTTCGCTTTATTTTTAAAACCACGAAATTTAAATTAATTTAAAATCATTTAATTTTTAAAAAAATAAACCGAAATCATAACCCTGACGTTTCAAAACACCGATCGGGGTTTTGAAACGTCAGGGTTTTGAAATAGAGCCTAAATTTCTTTTCAATTTTTAAAAAATAACTTGTAAATTTTACCTGAAAAAATCGAAAAAAAAGTTAAATAAAATTTACAAGAAATTTTTTAAGTCCTTGCCGTTCAGTCGTCTAATTTTTTCATTAAGAAAGGCCAAAGGTTAAAAAAAAAATAGTCAAAATATTATTTAAAATTTTAATATTAAAACCATTAAATATTAATTTTTGGCGCGAACAGATCTACACCACCCAAACAGACATATTTCCCCAGGATTGAGCCGTATAACGTAGTCCTACGTCAAAAATTAAGTTCTGTGTACATAATTTATGAATTTTTTTATGTAGCTCTAATTTTTTTCATAACTTATACATGATTTTTATATAATTTATGCATCTCTTTTTCGTACGGGAATGACTAGAATTTTCTTGTAAGATCTGCCTTAAAAAAGGGATATACCGTCATTTTGGAGCCATTTAAATGTTATGTGAGCAAAATTTTGATAGTTTTTGACACCGTCTCCCACCTTCGGCAGTACTTTGCTTATGAGGAAAATACCTAATTCCGACCCTCCCCCCCTCGACTGAATAGCCCTCAACTTTTTTTAGGTAGAATTCTTTTAAAGCATTTTAAAAAGCCGACTTTAAAACAGTTCATTTCGGCCTTTTTTTCTTGCTAGATCTAAAATTCAATTCATTCTGTGCCTCGAAAGTTGCCAACGGGAAAATGATTTTGAAACCTGGATTAACTTTCCTGTTTTAAAACTAGTAATTATTTAATTATCAGTAGTTGGCACACATAAATGATTTTTTTTTTTTTTTTAAACACAAATTGTCGCATTAGTAAAATTAAAATTTTTTCACACTTGCTTTAAAAGTGGACATTCGAGTAACAAAAACGTGTCAGCGACGTCAAAATCAAGAAAAACTTCCCGGAGCATTTATTTATTTATTTATTTGATTGACTCTTCTCTTCTCTCGTTTGTTTGGTACGAATCCAAAAAAGATTAAAACGATTAAAAAAAGTGCACAAGTTTATCTGATCAAAGAAATTAATGATCGGTTACGACGAAACCCTATTTCAGTCAAATAAATTGGTTCTACCGCATAAAACAATCAACAACAACAAAAAAAATCGGTTTTTCGTTTATAGTTGCATTGTTCATGATGCATAGGATTCTCCTTGTGGTTCATTTAAGTCGTTTAACCCTGATTATGAATGTGGAAGGATCGGATGTGTGACTGTCTTTGTTTTAAGTAGGATAATGTCATGGGGTGTTTACTTAAGCGATTTAGACCTTAGCCGGGGCGTTTTTCGGTTGACTGCTCTTGTCGAACTAATGTCACTCGGTATTTTATCAATTGCAAACACACGGGGGGAAATGATGTGTCTTATTTGTGAACGATTATCAGTTTTTCGAAGAGTGGAGGTATCGGATTAGGTACTTTTTTTTTTTTGTATTACTACGTCTTGGGGCTTGGTCTTGGGGAAGCTGCCTGTCCGGTGCCGCACTGTTCGCGCCAAAAATTTTATTCAAATGAAAAAAAATTCTTAAACTTTTTTTTAAATTTTACTTTAAAAACAGAGAAAATTAAAAAAAAAGTTAAATAAAATTTACAAGATATTTTATGTTAAAATTTTATTTTAAGATTAGACGACATGGACTTACAAATTTCTTTTTGGATTTTTTTCCCCTAACATTTTACACGCTTTTGCATCAATTTTTCGTACTAGTTTTATCCCAGAACCTGAACAGAGTCCAAAAGAAGCCAAAGAGGCGGAAGAAAACCCATAGAGATCCAATACAGTTACCCGCTAACACTAAGTAATTATTTCAGGAGTTTTTTAAAACTAAGCATATCATGTACGCAAAAACGTGCAGTGGCATTTAGCACAGTAGAGATCAGGACTCATAAAATCGTCCATGAATAATCGCGGCAATAATTTGGCGCAGTGGCGTCGTTATTTGTCATAGAATACCTTGGCTGCATTTGATTGACAGGAGTTTTCAACTTTTAACCTAGAAGACATCAAGTGTTTCTTTTTCTGAACGAAATCGATTTTATAGATTTATTCAGACAATCGATTTCCAGATCGATTTCGTTTAAAGAAAGAATTCTAATAGGGACATTGAACGATCTACATGTTGTTTGCAATTAATTTAAAAATTTGACATGTGCTGACTGGGCAAGGCATGCTAGTACTGTACAAGAATAATCGTCAGAAGGTACCAATACTGTTGTGTGTTGCGCTGTGAAAAGTAAGGCTGTGTTGTGCTAGGTGCCCGATCCTTGCTATTCTAGAAGGGGCTGCAGTGGATTCCTATCAATATTTCATTTTTGTCTTAATAAGACTTATGAGAAGTTTTCGGTTTTTAATGTTTACACTCAAGAAAATGAAATGTTTTGAACAAGTTTTGCCTTGCAACGAAACAACAATGCCTCGCAAACAAAGCCAAAATGCTTTAGGTTGTTTCTTCACTAAATATTTTCATTGGTTTTGCATGATTTTTAAGAAAATATTTTGTCACGCGGCATTTTTTTTTTTTTTTTTGGAGTGAGCACAAGCCGTTGCCATTCTATATTTCAATTATTAAAGTACTCCTCAAGTTTTTGTCTAAAAAAAAAAATGATCTTGGCACTGTTTTAAAAATAGGAAACCGTGGTAAAAAAATCAAATTGAATCAATCTTGGACTAATTTTGGGAAATCGACTGCAATGTAACGCCTAACAAGGGTTTTTGGCTAATTTGCTTGCGTCCAAAATCGGCGAATATGGGCATTTTATCGAGAGTGCTCCAATGTTGGTTTAAGACAGATTTTCCAGAGGCCCCTTTTTCCAATGGGGTCATCCATGTATTACGTAACGCAAAATATGCCAATTTTTGACCCCCCTCCCCCCTTCGTTATTACGTAACACGGGTTCTAACCCCCCCCCCCTCCTCCTCTGAAAAATATTTAAATTCGTTTTTAGAAGTTAAAAAAAATTTCTGTTTCACGGTAAATTTTAAACAGTTAGAATTTTTTTTTATTTTTTCATTTTAAAGAATTGGGAAAATTTTTTTTAAAAAGAGTGAAATAAAATTCCAATAATATTAAAATAATAAAATTTTAATAAATTAAATTTTAATAATTAAAAATTTTAATAAATTAAATTATAATATTAAAATTGCGTAACACATAGCCAACTACCCCCCCCCCCGTAACAATGCGTAACACCTCCTTCGACCCCCCACCCCTCCAGGCGTTACGTAATACATGGACGACCCCAATTGAAATTTCTACCAGGGGAGATGTAAATGTTTGACCGGAAGCCTGAAAACAAATAGGGGGTCGTCCATGTATTACGTAACGCAAAATAGGCCACTTTTGGACCCTCCCTTGTTATTACGTAACACGAGTTCTGACTAAAAAATATTTCAATTTCACCTAAATTCTCCCTAAAATATTTTAATATCTCCTAGATCGGGCAGAAATAAATCACTAAAGCTTTGCGATAAACAATATCCATAACAAGACAATTCTTGGAAAATAAAAATTTTCAAAACAATTGAATAGCCGACCAAATGACTCATCTGAAGCCGCAAGCGGTAAACAATCAAAGCAATAATGAATTCTTGGTAAATGCGATTAACGTATTTTAGTTCAAAAAATTTTCAGTTTCACGATAAATTTTAATCAGTTTTTACGAGTTAAAAATTTTTTTTTTTTTTATTTAATTTTTTTATTTTGAAGAATAATCGGAAAATTTTTTTTAAAAAGAGTGAAAATAAAATTCAAATAATTTTAATATTAAAATTAGGTAACGCATGGCCCAAGCCCCCCCGTCCCCTCCAGACGTTACGTAATACATGGACGACCCCTGAGTCTTCAATTTAATTCGCTCATACTCAAATACGATTTCAACTAAAAATTTCAAAAGGCTTTTATGTTTATCTCTTGCAAAAAGCGAAAATTTTTCACTTATCAAACCGCGAAAATTATTCATTCAGCAAATTTCATTCTGGTTGAAAACAAAGTCTTATCCATTTTTTTTTTTTTTTAATCCTTGGCACAAACAATCGCAATCCATCATTTGTTGACTAAGCTGCAAAATTTCTCGGACCAATTAATTTAAATCTCCGTAAAACGATCTTAAAATAACAAAAGTCTTGCAACATTTTTACTTCCTCAATGCTTCTCTCAACAATATCTAACCAGCCAAAAAAAAAAAAAAGTCCGCGATTAACTACGGTCCAAAGGAAACGACGATGTCGAAATCCACATTACCTATTTCGACATCCGTTAATTTTTTTTCGTTCTAAATAAATAAAGAGAGAAAAAAAAATGAAGATGACGGCGATGATGATGATGATGATACCAATGAAAAAGGACTTACCCGTGTCTTTTTCCGGTAACGAAGTTTGGGTAGCGGCGTCGCATTTTCCCTTACGAAAGTACGGGTTATGTTCGAAAGAATAGTAACCCTCATCTTTAGCCATCTTATCGCGATCGATTTTTAAAATCTCCTCCTTTTTACTTTCGGACCGAAAGAAAGGTAACGACTTAATCAGTCTTTGGTTAAAATATAACGAGCATATCCTCGACGTAATCCATGCAGCACTACTTACTGCTCATCGATAAAAATAAAGAAAGAAGAAAAAAAATTTAAATTGTTTCCCGTTTTTAATATTCATGTCTTTTAACATTATCCCGAAGCTATTCACAAAGTAAAAAACAAACACTGGAATGAATAATTGCAACGATAAACAACAACAAAAACGATCGAAATTTTTGATAAGAAAAAAATGTTTCATTCACGGAACGTGACAGTATAGATCGAAGAAAAACGATTAGCCCTTTTTCTTTTTTTTTTTTTTCAAGATGCCAAAGCTGCTGACTGTGCATTATAAATATTTTAAAGATTTGAATTATAAATCAGCAAAGGGTAACTTCGGACAATTCAAATCAATTCCACGGGATCTACGTTTACTCGGTCGAGTGAATTTTCATCCCATCTGGCTCTTCTTGTTCAATAAACTCACATGTTACAGACAGGGAGGATACATTTTCGATGCGTAGGATTTTTTTTTTTTTTTGCGTAAACAATAAGAAAACAAAGGGGAAAACAAAACCGATAAGGATCTATCAATCAAACGAAAACTCTAAAAAAAAAAAAAAAAAAAAAAATGAATCGACTTTGAATTCGATATTTACAAGGTTCGCCTTGAGGCTAAAACATTCTATGAACATTTATTATCGAATACGAGGTCAAGAGTTCATTAAATGTTAAAAATCTGAGCCGGCTCACTCCCGATCATGAAGATGAAGATAGGAAAAAAAAAAAAAAAAGGTAACTCTCGTGCAGTCCAATTAAATACCAAACCGGGATATTCCTTCCCCCCTTAACAGAAATTTTTCATGAGGAGCAAAAAAAAAAAAAAAAAACGTGAACAAGGTCGAGTTTTATCGGTGCAATTATTTTTCCGGTATAAATTCAATAAACAAAATTAAACTCAGATGCTCTTTTGATATACATAACGATTCATTTCATCGCACGAAATTAAAAACAAATTTTGACCATTACCCAAAAACTAAAACAACGCGCAACACGGAATCACCGGCGTATACTTAATCTCATTTCGGTTAAATAAATCACTTTTTTTTTTTAAGACTTTTTATTTCACTCAACAAACGTTTAATCGAATTATCGAAATTACGATCGGATGACGAGTATTATTAAAACGAAACGAGGAGAAAAAAAAAATGTGAGTATATTCAAATAAACGAAACAAAACTGCGGTCGGAGCTAATCGACATGCATAGAGTGTTCAAGAACCGAGACGATCGACTTCTAAGTGCAACATTAGCATTGAAGCTGAAGGCGGTGAAAAAAATAAATATTTTTAAACACTTTTTAAAAGGAGCTAATTAAAAAATGCGATTCTTATCGTGTTTGGTGTTTAGGAGATACGAAACACGCGGTGCCGTTAGATTTCCTTGAACGGATTCATTCAAACGTTTTGTTTAAAAATATGGAAATAAATGACGATTTTTGTGTTTTGGACTTTTTTGCGATTTGTCCACTTTACCGAGGAACAGTACAGCTAATTGCTTTTTTACTCAGATATTGAGTTTTAGTCCAAAACCAAGAGGAGTAGCCAATGACGTTAAAAAATATTCGAAAGATTTAGAGATGGCTACCGAAAATGGGTCTCTTTCTAGAAAAATATCGATGTCGTCGACAGCAATGACGGTTCCAGCAACAACAGAACCAGTAACCAACGATAATGCCAGTCAAAAAAGCAGAAAAACAACAAGAGCGAGAAAGACGATGGCTTTCAAAGAATATATGAAGCCGAGGTAAACGGAGAGTAATAAACCATTACACAAAACAAATATCTGATTTTTGCCTTGAAATACTAGCATTATTGGAAATTTTTAGAGTTATATTCCCCTGGGTATTGCAGTCTGGCTAGAGGGCTGTTTTATCCTATTCAAGTTTTATTTTTGTACGAACATGTTTCCAGGTTGAAAATTTCCAGTTTTGGTATAATCAGAACACACAAATCGTCTGATTGGATCAAGAGGTATATGACTAAATCACATGAACCGTGTGATTTGATGACATAAACCGTGTGAACCAATTTCATGAACTGTGTGATCCGATCACATGAATTGCGTAATTTAATCACATGAACCGTGTGATCCGATCACATAAACTGTGTGATTCGATCACATAAACCTTATGATCAGATTATATGAACCGTGTTATCCAATTTCAAGAACCCCGTAATCCGATTACCTGAATTGTGTAATCCGATCATATAAATTTCGTGATCCGATCACACAAATTGCGTAATTTAATCACATGAATCGTATGACCCGATCACATAAACCGTGTAATCCAATCACATCAGTTGTGTGATCCAATCGCACGGATTGCGTAATTTAATCACATGAATCGTGTGATCCGATCACATCAATTGTGTGACCCAATCACATCAATTTGTATGACCCGATTACATAAACCTTATGATCAGGATATATGAACCGTGTGATCCAATTTCATGAACTGTGTAATCCGATCACAAATTTCGTGATTCGATCACACGAATTGCGTATTTGATCACATGAACCGTGTGATCCGACCACATCAATCGTGCGATGCGATCACATCAATTTGTGTTGCGATCACATCAATTGTGTGATGCTATCACATCAATCGTGTGATGCGATCACATCAATTGTGTGATCCGATCACATAAACCGTGTAGTCCGATCACACACTTCACCGGGGTCCCGAAAATATTTAAAAACGTACGTAAATTGACAAGTCTCTCAATTCAATTTTTTACCTCTTAGCCCAAGTGCCGAATTGGACAATTGTCACGTGATCGATTTTTAAGTAGCTTCTCTCTTAATTAGCGGCCATTTTAACTTTTTCAAAGTCCTTGTTCTGGCTCCGACATACTGAATAATTTTATACCTGTCCCTGAAATTAGAATTTGCACGGTGGCATTCTAAAAGCTGAAAAAATTTCGTCCCCAAACTGTTGAAATCCGCGGCTTCTTTTTCAAATTTTCCGAAATTTTTTCAGGCGAATTCGTATCTGATTGATTTATAAAAAGTTTAGTAAATCATTTTAAAAGGGCATTGTATATGCAAAAAGCGTGACTTTTTGACCGCAAAATAAATGTCGGCCCTTTTCAAATCTGAGAAACTACTTTATGTTTTTTGACTCGTAGAATCCGAAAATGGCCATAAAAATTACGCACTGTTGCGGGAAAACCCCGATATCTCCACACCGACTTATAATTAATGATGATAATAGTTAAAATTGATAATTGGTGTGGACATATCGGTTTTTTCCCGCAACAGTACGTAATTTTTATGGCCATTTTCGGATTCTACGGGTCAAAAAACGAAGTCGTTTCTTAGATTTGAAAAGGGCCGAAGTTTATTTTGCGGTAAAAAAATCAAGCTATCTCTTTCCGTAAATTTTTAGAAAACCAGGTTATACGAGAAAAATTTCTTTAGGGTCAAGTGGGGGAAAAAAAAGCCAATTTTTGAAAATTATGAATAACGTAGCAATTAATGTTTTAAAAATTTTTTTTTTCCGGTACAAAGTTCTAATTTTATATCTAGCTTATGTTTCAAAAGCAAATATGCGTCTGTTTAACCAAATATGGTCAAAATCTCCGAAAAATGCTGCCTTTTTTTTACCCGCAAAGTGGGGCAAAAACGAGCCAAACATGAGGTAATAACGGGACACCCGCGAAATTAACACCACATCGAGTTTTAGAAAATTTTTTTCGCGGTACAAGGCAAAATAATATTATTATGAAATGATATTTTGCCGTAATAAAGCGTTTACCTTTCCCAAAAGCACTTTTTTCGTCATCTTTCACAATTTTCACAAAACCAAAACATTGCACTCAATATGGCGTCGATTTTTTCCGAACATGCAAAGTGCCATATATCGAATGGCTTTTTTTTACCCGTGATGGTGTCTCGTTTTTACCCCACAACTTTAAAGCTATATAACTCGTGCTAAAATCAGTTATTTGTAAATTTCGAACCACATAATGATTCCTCAGTCATTATTGTTTATTTACGTTCCGTAATATTTTCACCTGTTTTGTTTTTTTTTTCGAATAAAATGTAATTTTAAAACAAGTGTCAACAATTGCTTTTTCAAAACAAGCCGAATGTTTAAGAAATAATTTTTTTTACCTAAAAATATAGGAGGAAATGAAAATTTCTTAACGACATAGCGAAATATAAGCTTCAAACTATTATCATGAATTTTTCGGAACTTTAAAGATCTGTCATTAATCCAATATTCAAGTGTCTTTTTTTTACCTCAAATTTTCAATGGCCGTTTTTTCCCCCACTTGACCCTATTTTTTTTTATTCTTCGATTAGCTGGATATGATACAATATTTTTTCAATTTTTTTAAGAAACTGTCAAAACGTTCTCCAACTTATCGGGAGTTAATGCAAAAATTTTTAAAAATTCTGACCTTTGACTAAGCTTATTTTTGAAAAAGCTTTTGGAAAAAAAAAATTTTCCCCGCATTCAAAAATGATCCAAATTTCTCAATACCAATGTCTTAGTATTAATTTTCGTCATTTCTTTAAAGTTATTCCAGTAGCCAAACCTTTGCTAAAAAAAAAATTTAATCCCGGGGGACATAATCATGTTCCAGGCCGCGCCGGAATTTGGATAGCCACATTTTCCCAAGACCGATAATTTGGATTTCCCAACGTCCAGTTTTTGCTCAGTTCCACAAGGTTACAAAAACCAGTTCCCATATTGCTCCTCTTTTTGGTCATAATGACAAACAGCAAAGCCAAGCAAACGCAAAAGGCCGGTCACTACTCTATAATTATTCCCCGTTCCCCGTGTACATTATTTAAAATGACGTCTACGCTTTCGTCGCGAGCTCTCAGGTACTGCACAGATAGTCACTGTATGAGTGTTCAAGAGGAAACGGCCCAGGCTTGGAATATCATTAGCTTTGCATGCTAACGAAATCAAGGATAAAACAGATATCATTGCGGGAATTGACGCGTTTTACTCCGAGCCGAAAAAGAAACCGAAATTTTTGCCAAGCGTAATATAAAAATATCTTCTTAATGTATGACATTTTTTGGCAGATTCCCTGGTTTCAACGTTGGGAAAAAAGGCGAAAAAAAAAATTTCTACCGATGTTAAATTAGGCGGAAGTCGTCTTTTTTTTTCGAAAAGCATATTAAAGGCGTGATCGAAGCACGTGAAAGTTTCTAAATATTTATACAAGGAAATGATAAGTCAATTTAAAATATATAAAATTTTATCTCCTCCAATATAAGAAAGTAAAAATATTATTGTCAACTTTAAAACAGGCCAGATAATTATGACCGAATGAATTATAGACCAGTTAATAAAGTGTGTGTCAAGAGGAGGAATATTTAAAAATGAAATCACGCACGCAATCTTCGACACCTCCGAAACGAAATGTCACTCATCTCCATTTTCGGTTCAAATTTCCTTCCTCGCGAGCTTTTTTATTTTTATTTATTTATTTTTTTAAAATATTTCTAATTTTGAAAGGGAAAGTTCAGTGTCATACAAAATGTCTCAAGCGACCACCCTTATAACGGGTATGAACCCAACAACTCATGGGTTCAATATATTAGAAAGATGCCTGAAGAATTATAATGATTTCATTTATTATGAATCTTTTTTTTTCAACGGTCACGTCATTTTGAATGAGGCGCTTTTTTAAAGTCACGGTTTGCATGTTCGATTCTTCACGGTAGGTGATTTTTAAATGACAATAAAAAAAAAGGAAAAAAAAGAGTAAAAGATGCATAGTCGGTAGTTAGTAATGCTAATTCGAAAAGAATTAGCGAAGCTTAAGTTGCGTAATCAAACTAAAGTAAAGTTGTAAAATACTGGTAATAAAAGGAGCCCATTGTCAGGTGAGAGACCTGTGGCAGGTTCTCTTACGCAAAATTGATTTCCTGGAAGGAGGCGGTTTTTTGTTATACTTTTCTTCTCGAGCGGGTTTGACTATCAACTTTTCCAGGAAGAATTTACGCAAGATTAAATCATCTGCCAATCAGATTATAAACGTTAATAAAAGTTATTATTAATTTGTTAAGCGTACTCGTTATGAAATTTTTATTGATTCTCTACAGCAATGACCTGAATTTTAATTTTAATTTTTTTTTTTTTTTAAACAAAAATATGCATAGTTCCTTTGCAGTGGCGCAGTAACGTAGGCAGATCAGAAAATGGTGCAGTTAATTGTTAAAATATAAAGCTGCTTGCTTCGGTTTGGATTTCGAAAATTGGCACGGGGTAAAAGTTCATTTTTGAAGGGGCGGAAATCCCGTTCCCCCTTTCCAAAAATAAAAATAATCGGCGTTTTTGGATGCTTTTTTGAGGAATGAGTTAAAACTTAAATTACATGGGGAAAATGGAAATCTTACAGAAAGTACCGGTGCTTAAATTACCATATCAAAATTAACCTTTTAGAGTCCGAACTCTGAAAAGTTTCTGAAGAATTTCTGGGAAATTCAAAGACTATTTGTCGAAATTTTTTGAATAATTTAAAAAAAAAAAACTTGTATGCGTTTAAATTAATAATGAGTCCCTACCGATTTCGAGTATAAATAACCCGCATTACATGCATGTAATACAAAATATCGCATAATTTTTGTTTTTTTCGTAAAGCAATAGGGCCAAAGAGTTTATACAGATTTCAAATTTCATGTCAGAATGATGCAATTCCAAACAGAAAAAGCAATATGGCTCCAAAAGTAAAATTTCTAAAAATGAAATTGCTCCATACTATCTTAGATTTACTATCTCTTGGATCGAGGAAAAGATTATTAATTAATTTTCCTTGAAAATTTATTTCCTATGTTAAGCTTATGGGAGTTTGAATATTTAATGAATATGATTTCTGTTTAGGAAGGGGGGGGGGGGAGAAGTAGGGGGCTTTCATTAAAAAAAAATTCAAATTCGGAACAAGCGACCCCAAAAGCCTGAAGGAACTCATTTTAATCCCTAGAAATTCAATTCTTAGCTGGATTTCACTTGAAATACATTGTTGTGCTGAAATTGCCTAACCTCAAGTTGTAAGGCGTTTTTAATGACGTGTCAGACTTGAGGGTGCCTTGAACATTACAAATATACATGACCAAAAAAAAGGTCCTGGGGTTGTTCCCGACCGTTTTTCCTAAAAAAAATAAATTCCTAATCCATTTTTCCTAAAAATGTTGGGAAAAAATTCCTAAATGCTTTTTAGCTTAAGCGAGACATCCCTTTCAAGGATTTTCATTTATTTCGCTCTCTTTAAACATTTTTTAATTATTTTTATTTTCGGCGAACTAATTTATTATTTACAATTATTCAAATTTTAGATTAATCTTCACGGATAAAGTGCTATTAGTAATTATTACTAATAGTAATTTTCTTATTAGTAATTATATATCAACCTAAAGCTGAGGGTGAATTTTACTATAAATATGGTAAAATGACCTTAAGTAAGGTAAACATTACTAATAATATATATAAAATTTACCCTCAGCTTCAGGTGGATGTATAATTACTAATAAGATAATTACTAATTAGTAATAATTCGTTTAATAAAAAATCTCATAAAATAATCATAATAAAATCGTAAAAAAATCTCATAAAAATTGCTATGGTTATTTTGCATACTTCGGCGTTTTTATTTATCAGGTCTTAATGCACCCCTGTGTCCATTACGCCACTGTGTCGATGTAACAATATTCAAAATACACACACAACACGATCGACATTTATTCAACGAAGCAACAAAACGTGTATAACATCTCAAAGCTCAGGGCATCGAATAAAAAGCAAATTACGATCAAAATATCACGAAATTACACGACATAAAGAAGATTTTTCGGACTTGTAAAATTACACCCATCGAAGGCAACATTGACCTTCACCTTCTACAAAAAAAAAACTTCTCCATAACGATGCTACAGAATGCGCGTTTCAGGTGGAGAAAAATGAAACTCACCCGCAAAAGGCATATCCCCGATATATTCTTCAACATTATTGTCGGTCGACACGCTTTTATCGCTAAGTGATACGCTACTTGAAAGACTTCCGCTGGAATCCAGCGATACCGAATAGACTAGAAGTTCCTCCTCCGTTTCGGTCTCGATATCGCGAGACCTCCGCTTATATTCCTGCAACAGAACAAAAAAAAATGAGGGCTCATTAACAACGATTCATCTAATTGGTATAAATTCAAGTTATTAATTATAACCTCTTCCACGTAATAAATTTTGGAGAATTTAAAATCGGCATCAGGGGATAGAGATATCAATTTCGAAGGCGAAACACAACGAGGGTGATAATTCCAAGAAAGGCAACGATTTTCCTGGGACGGTGAAAGGCACAAAACGGCCAATAAATCCGAACAAACATGCATCGCGAACCGAAGAAAAAAGACAACTAAACCCTGGGGGGTCAAAAAACGCTGAAAGTTCATTTTTTCGGCAACGACAAGACAAAAAAAAAAAAAATTCTACCCTAGACGAAAAGACATTCAAAAAGTTTGTTAAAAGAATGTCGTTTGGATTCTTTTAAAAATTCACGAAGTCATCCCGCAATGAACTTTAAATATCAAGGTCTGGGATTTATTATTATTTTTTTTTTTCGAGTATGGGTTTACTACTGTAAATCGATTCAAAATCGCATCACTGTGTGATTGATGAGTTTTCACCAAAAAAAATAATAATGTAAGTGACACGGGAGGGAGCGTCAAAACCATTTTTTTTTTTTTCAATTTTAACGGAGGACTTTGTGAAAATGAAAAACAATGGAATTCGGTTCATTGCATAATTTCGTGCTATCAAAACCTACTTTTCAGGGAATGAGAGTGACAGATTTCTAATCGAATTATTTATAAGACTATAATCATTTAAGCAACCCACTCAACGCAAGCTATTAGCAAAACATCCTGATTAAATTTGAAAAAATTAATAATAAAGTATAACAACAATAAAAATCGAGACGCCTAAACGGTAACGATAACAGATGCCCTTTAAAACGACCTTTTTGAATTTACTCTGTTCATTGACAACTTTGTATCAAAACATTTACTTTTGATTTCGTAAAATAAAGCTCACAGTGCAGGGCACATCACCCATTAGGGGTCGTACATAAATTACGTAAGCATGGGTTAGGCCCTTTTTGCACGCTTTATCCCATTTCGCCTATGCTTAGCTTAGAGGGTAAGATGTTAAATTTGGACCCCCTCCTTCCCTAAATGTGCTTACGTAATTTATGTACGACCCCTTATGGTAAAAAAGATGGCTGATTTTGGACTTTGAGCAACATCTCTTTTCTTGCAGCCTTATTAGTACCGGGGCACCCAACTTTTTGTAATTAATTTAGGCATATTCTTCTAATTTCGGTACCATGATTATTTTCAGATTTAAATCTTAAATATTTTATCTTTGCTCTTTGTTCCAAGTTTTACTTATTGTGGGGCATGTAAATTTTCAGTCAGTACGTTTAAGGGTCTTTTGCTGACAAAAGAGAAGAGGAGTTCGTTAAATTTTTACGTAATCAACGATTCCGAGGGGAGGGATATGAATCGGACTAAAATTTTGCATAATAAAGAAAGAGGGGACTGCGAATAAGAACAAACGCAGAACACCAAGGGGGTAGGAGGGAGTAAAAAACAATGGATTCCATGCTTATGCAATATTTGAATAGACCGACATCTACTACGATTTCAAATTTTTATTTCCAAGAAACTGTTTCTGTTAAGAAAATCCAATCTTGAGCAGCGCGCACAAGTTCTTCCCGTGTATAATTGCTTCAGCAATATCTTGCTTAATAGCAAACGAATCACTCAAACGAAAACAACAGATTCATTTAATGATAGAGGATTTTAACAATAAGAAAGCACGACTTGAGGCGTGTTAATTGTTAAGTCTCGTCTTAGCATTATTTTAAAGAGAAATTAGTTAACAAAACACAATGAGACACTATACGAGACTTCGAAAAAAAAAAAGGCTTTGATATTTTGCAGAAAAAAGAAAAATAACTAATTTTACAACCGCCTACCGGAAATCTAAAATCATACAACGTAATATAAAAAAAAATTATAATAATAAACTTATAAGAATTTTAATACAATATACAGTACGTGGTATTATGTCTCTCCTTTTTAATCTCATATTCCCGGTGACTTACATTCTCTTGTTTTACCGTTTCATACATACAGAATAATCCCTCTTTATTCGTCTGTATATCTTTTCGCAGCGATTCTTATAAAATGAATTCATTTTCTCCTCTAACGGGGGGTGGTAGGTGGGTTTCCTACATTCGAAAGATTCAAAATCATTCGAGGAATAAATTTTAACCAAGGATTTCCAGAACAAACAATGCAATCCCGCAAAAGAGCTTCAGTTCAAAGTACATTGTTTGAGAAAGTTAGAAAACTAAAAGATAATGAAATGATATTGTTTTATTTCGGGAAATTCGACATATACGTTCGCTCAAGATATATGTGTTTTGTAAGCTTCGCTGATTCGGAACATGAGATATTAAACAAGTCGTAATATACGTGTTTAATTACCTGCTTTGTGGAAATGATTATAAACGGTATTTCGTGCTTTTTTTTTTCTTTTTTGAAAACAGCGATTCATCTTAAAATGCGGAAACGAGCTGGTTGAAAATAAACTTAACATACGGTTAAAAACCGTAAGATGAAATAGGAATAGTATATTACTGTACCAGGGATGCAAACGACAACATTGTCCTTCGAGACCGAGTTCGAGACGGTCGTTTCCTTTTCTTGCATTGTAAGATATTCTTGATCAGGAAGAGCTGCGTAAAATAGGTCTACGGAAGCCCGAAGGGTCAAGTATCTACGGTTTTTTTTTAATTGTTTGTTCCGAAGCTGACATTGCTTGTTCCCGAACAAACAACGTTTTAGAAGTAAATAGCCTGTTCCGGAATAAACATTGCTTATTCCGGAAGAGACAACTTTTTATTGATTGTCTGTTCCGGAACTGACAATTCAAATTAATTGTATGCTCCGGAACAGACATTGCTTGTTCCGGAACAAACAACATTTATTAAGTAAATTGCCTGTTCCGGAACAGACAATGAATTTAAAATTGTCAGTTCCGAAACAGAAAACGAATTTAAAATGGTTAGTTCCGGAACAGACTATCTATAAAAAATTGTCTGTTCCGGAACAGGCATTTTACTTATTAAACGTTCTTGTTGTGGAACAAACATTGCTTTTTCCGGAACAGGCAATGAATTTAAAATTGGCAGTTCCGGAACAGTAAATTTACTTATTAAACGTTGTTTGTTCCAAAACAGACAATGAATATAAAATGGTCAGTTCCGGATCAGACAACAATAAAAAATTGTCTATTCCGGAACAGGCAATTTACTTACTAAACGTTATTGTTGTGGAACTGACATTGCTTTTTATGGAACAGACAATGAACTTGAAATTGTCAGTTATGGAACAGACAATCAATAAAACATTGCCTGTTCCGGAATAAGCCATGTTTCCGGAACAGGCAACAAACATTGTTTGTCCGGAACTGACAATTTTAAATTCATTGTCTGTTTTGGAACAACCAACGTTTAATAAGTAAATTGCCTGTTCCGGAACAAACATTGCTTGTTCTGGAACAGACAATTTTTATCGATTGTATGTTCCGGAACTGACAATTTTAAATTCATTGTCTGTTTTGGAACAAACAACGTTTAATAAGTAAATTGTCTGTTCCGGGATAAGCAATGTTCGAATTGGAATTTAAAATTGTCAGTTCCGGAACATACAATCAATAAAAAATGGTTTGTTCCAGAATAAGCAATGTTCCGAAACAGGAAATTTACTTATTAAACGTTGTTTGTTCCGAAACTGACATTGCTTATTTCCAGAACAAGCAATAAACCAAAACGTGTCAGTTCTGGAACAGGCAATGTTTGTTCCGGAACAAACAAAAAAAAACCATAGATACTTGACCCTTCAGGGCTTCCGTGATCTCTTAAAAACCCCCTGAGTGATGAAAAAAACTTACCTGACTTAAAGGACGTATCCGTTCGTGTATACTAATTTCCGCTTGCAAAGCTGATGGTGGAGGATGATCCGGAGTCGGAGGTTGCTGGTAATGTGTGGGGCTTAACGGGTACATAATTTTCTTTACTCCGTTTTTCCCCTCGATCGGAGTTTTCATTTTCTTCCCGCTATCGTCCAAGAGGCTTTCCTGAGAGGATTTCAATGTGATATAAGCGTTCGAAACAAACGTTCTGCTGTATCCGTTACTGTTATTCACGTCCTTTACAATTTCAACGTTCGACACAACGGGCGGCTCGTAATTTTCGTACACTCTATCCCGATCGTTTGGGTTCCGGCGTAATTTTCTCCGCGGGTTCGTCGTCCTGACCTGAATGTTATCGTAATACATGGTCAAAGCCACGGGTTCCCGTTTGTCGTATAGGAGTTTACCGGAATCTTCGCTTTTCCTCCTTTGCAAAACCGGCGAATTTTTTTCGTCTATGTCGATGGGCGTTATGTAGCTTTGTCGAAGTTTCATGACTTCGTATTGGTCTGCGCTTTTGTTCCTCCGCATTTCCGGCTTGCGGGTGGAAGAGGGTTCGTCACCGCTACGCGCGAGAAAAAGGTATTCGTAAGCACCCGGAGACGTTAAAGAAGTGTGAGGTGTTAGGTGAGTTGGCGAGACTGATAGATTTCGGCGTGGTGGTTTCTTTGGCGGAGTTGGCTTAAAGAAAAAAGAAAAAAAAATGAGAAGAAATCTGAAACATCCACAGAGGATGTTTTAAATATGTTCGGTCTCAGTTTTATCTTTAATCGACAATAAATCGACTTGGACTTGTGCGTAAGTGGCCGGAAAAATCAAATTATAAATTTTTGGCGAAAATGTAAATCCTATATTTAGCTTATGGGAGTACTATTACTTAATTAGAATATTAATTAATGGCATTAAAATTATATTTTTGATTTTAATGTAAATAAATAAATTACAAACTGTTGTGGTATGGCCAAAATTGCTGACATGTTTATCACATGACGAATTTCTTCCTCCCATACTTAGCTTATGGAGCTAAGATAAAATCAAACTTTCAGAAGAGTAGTATGACAAAAAAACTTGTGTGACAGTTTTTGATTTTATGTGAAGGAATCATCAATTCTGCGGGTATGGGAAGAAAAATAATAAGCTACTTACAGAAACTTTGCTATTGCTGGAACCCGGACTTGGCATGGAACCAGGGCCCATAGGAACATAAGCACCACCATAATCAGATCCTGTGAATCGCCTTTCTCTTGGAGAAGGCCCACTGGTACTAGATGCCGCGGAAGAAATGCTTATTTGATCTACATCACGTTGGTACATATTCTCAGACAGAAAGCTCGAATCCACGAGCGATTTTGACATTCCCCTAAAAAAAAGAAAAAAAAATTGAAAATAATAATCGCGAAATAAAAAAAAATCGTAAGCAACCAAGAACCGGAACGGAGGAAAAAAAACCGTGAAAAAGGGTTTGAAAACAAAAGATTTCAACGCTTACGCGAAAAGGGGTTGCTTATCGAGAAAAAAAATGAAAAGCGATATGTTCGTGTATTTTAGATTGTTGGAAGCTCAAGAGTTCAATTAGTTTTTCCTAAATTTCACAATTTAGGGTTAGGAAGTTTAGCGAATTTAAATTAATCCTCTTTTTTTATTACTAGAAACCGAAGCCATATGATAAAAGTGAAAATATTTATCTTTACTTTTATAAAGCTACTAATTCATCGTTTACGTATCAGCGATCAAAATAATCAAACGTAAGAGATAAAGAAAAAAAAAAGGTTTTATAATAAAAAAAGAAAAAAAAATTCGGAACCAGCAAAAATATATAACTATCCGCTGATATTAGTTAATTTATAGAGCGACGTTTAATTCTGAGTCTCATTAAAAATGCCCGCTCCAAATCCTTAATTCAATATTTGTTTCATTAACTTGAGAATTTTTTTTAATTTACTACGAAAAGTATTTAAGAAAAAAATTAAAAATCGTGAGTTATCTAAGCGGAAACCGAAAAATTTCTTCTTTTTTTTTTTTTTTTTTTTTAAAGAAATAAATTATTTTATTTCGACGCGGGGAAAAAAAATAACGGTTTCCAATGAACAAATCTGATTTGGTCATCAATTTTTATCCCTTTTTTTCCCTTTTTCTCCATCTTTTCGCTTATCTTAAAAACCTTCTTATTTTTATTTCCAATAATCAAAATTTTTTGGGCACAAGAAAGGTTTTACGATAGAGCGAATTTACAGGAGGAAAAAAGTGAAGATTAAAGTTATTTACAATCCAACAATTTTTTTTTTTAAAGAGAAGGGATGAGGTTTCAAAAATAAACGAAATGACATTTAGTCGATAGTAAAAATATAACTACACTTCTTTCTCCCAGGGAAAAATAATAATTTTTGATTGGCAACCCGAACTCGTGAACTTTTTCGATATTTAATAATTCATAATTTGTTTAAAAACTTCGGTGTTTGTCTTTGATGTTTCGTTGGGAAATTTTAAAAACAAATCGTGAATATTAAATGGCTGAAAATTTTTTTAATAGGAAACAAAAAAAAAAAAAAAAAAAAAGGTTTTTTCAAAAAGAGGGACGAAATTGTTGGAGAAGAAAAAGTTTGTATATTTTATTAATAATAATAAATAAATAAATTTTTTTTAAAATGAAAGGTACGGAAAAGCACTTACGAAGAAGACATGACATCATCTCTGTGCTGTTGATAATAATCCCAGTAATGAGTTGGTGATGTCCCAGGGGAAGACTCAACCCCTGAACCTGCAGGGTGTGATCGCGAAGTGTGCCTTCCATGGCGGCCTCTCTCTGGGGCCATTCTAACATTTTCATAAGGACTACCTAAATTTGGATCTGGTACTGGTATTGGTGGTAAAGGCGGTCCTTCCGAGTCGCTGTCGTCATTTCTGTTCGGCGGATGATGCCCTATAAAATGGATTTAAAAAAAAAAAGATATTTTTAGTTCGATGGAAATAATAGTTCACAAAGAACTGAATTTTAGGGAAAAAAAAGTGACTAGTTCAATTCCTGCTTTTGTAAGCTCAGAAAAGCTCAGAAACGGAAACGGTTTTTTTTGCTGCCAAAAGCTAAACATTAGAAACGGAAACGGTTACTTCAGCTAATTCCACCCTCTGTTATAGTGGTTAAAATATGATTTTTGTAAAATTGGTGCTCATGGCTTAAGAAAATGGACACCAATTTTAGACTTTTGTCCCTCCCCCCATTCCCCAAAAAATATCAAAAATTCTGGCTTCGCCGCGGTTTTTGCAGAGTGCCCTGCCTGTACTACAAAAAAAAAAAAAAAAAAAAAAAAACTTACTTCTGATTGTTGTGAAAATATCTTGAGTTACACGATTAGGAAACTGACTTAGTAAATCAAGAACGGTGTTATGCTTTGAATCCCTCGCCCGCAAATCGACGCCAGCATCCAATAAAGTACAAACCACATCCAGTTTACCGCAAAGTGCGGCTTCATGGAGGGCCGTACCTCCTGAGGTTTTAATATTAACGTCCATCCCCGCGGCCAAAAGAACTTCGACGACAGCTCTGAAAAGAAAAAAAAGAAAATAAAAATCAACCAAAATTTTTACAACAAACGACTGCGATTTTTTTTCCGGTGAAGCTTCCATTGTTGGTTTGAAATAGCTCTTACGAGAGTATGTAAGGTAATTGGAAATGATAATATCAAATCGTGAAGGTCCGTATGGATGTGGGAGGGTTCCGATTCGAGATTGCTTATCGATGGGATTGAAATTGGATTCGAAACCCATTTTCAAATCATGTTTTACATTCATTCCAGCAAGTTCGAATTGCATTTTCGAATTCTATCCTTGTCTCTCATCTTTTCCTTCTCGGGTATATATCATTTCTTCACCTATTTTGTTGTGTAAACGAATTTTTTAACCGGGAGCTCCTTTTTTTTTTTTTTTTTTTTTTTTTTTTTTTTTTTTTTTCGTTTTTGCTTAATCAAATTTTAAAAGAAAAAGGAAATAAAGGTTCTTAAAAAGCGTTTTTTCCCGAAAAGGGAGAGGCAGAAGAAAAAGAAAAAGAAAAAAAAAAAAAAAGATTTTGTACGAAAAATGTGAAAATTTCATAACTAAAATATTTAATTAAAGTAATGGATGAAGGAAAGTTAGATGAAAGGTGAAAGTGGTCTTGACAGGAATTGACAAGGATGAAGTTTTATAACGGGTAATGAGGGAGTAAAGAAGGAGGATCGAAGTATTCAAGTTTCCCTTAACCAAAGTACTTGAAAGTAAGCAAACTAATTTTTTTTTTATTCCACTGTTCATTTTTCTTTTAAATTTTCTAAGATCGATTTGCACGAACGGGGAAAAGGTTAAATTTCCCCATTAACTAATCAGATCTCTTGAAAAAAAAAAAAATCAGAAGAAAACATTTCAACCCCTGTTTTTGATTGACGCGAGCTCCACAATATCTGCGACTAAATCCATACAAGGAATAAATACATTTGAGTAATCTCAGCTTATTCACGGTTGATCTAGCCTTTAAACTGACTGCACTAATAAGTCTTTCCATTTTCCTGTCTCTTTCTCCGTGCATATAGGACGACGATGATGACGAACTATCTGTCGGCTCCCTATTGCTTATCTCAATCCAATCAGCTAAATGCTCTTCCTGCCTTTTTGTTGCTTTATCCACTTTTTCATGACGGTTACACCTCGAGTATGGGGGGTGGTTGACCAATCTGATAAACCGAAAAGCCAAACCGAATGTAATTTTGCTGAGTATCCTTCTTTTTTTTTAACTGGGCACTTTATAATGGCAGAAGGCGAACAATAATATTATAAAGCTATCCCAGGAAACATTACGAAAAATATCCAGCAATAAAATGTATTAGATTTTATACATTATTATTTTTTCCCCTTCACGATCCATAGAATCCTTATTTTTATTTTTATTTTTCCTCGATTGCAGGTTTCAATAAACGTTCAAAGATAAAAATACACCACCCGAGATTTTGCTGACTGGGTCTCCCCGATTTTTTTTCCCAAACGAGGATCGTTCCGTAAGTATTGTTTTCATTTTTTTTTTTCTTTTAAATTTCAAATACTTATTACGCTGACTTTGATTCCTCTAAAGAGAACAAGAAGTTTGTAGAGATCCCAAGGGTGAAATAACCGGAAAACTTAAAATGACCTCAAAGTCATTGTATTAAAATCTTATCACCTTTCCGTCCGGGGAAACTTCATTCAGTTTAAAAATAGAAAATAAAAAGGGAAAAGAAAAATTACCGGTAAATTTCCGATAAATTTCGAATCCCAGACGTTCATCTTTTACGTTTAATTTGATAACTCGACCATCAAAGATTCATTGCGTTTACGTCCGATCCGTTCCATTAACTCTATCTCGAGCTTAAAAGCTCAATCACGGGTATTGGGAAAACGGGGGCAAGACATATTGCAAGACCCCGTTTACTGGAGAAACATAAATGTCAGCCGATATGCGTATGCAGCGAACCATGAGGATATGTGCATATAATAATACGTACATATTTCATTGTAAATGTTTCCTTTTGCGGGCCCGCAACCCTGTTTTTATCTCATCTATGTTATCTAGCACCACGTGTCCTCCGCCGTGATTTAAATACGGTAAATATAGTTTCCTCAATTTAGAAAAAAAAAAAAAAAATGGAATATTCGGAGGTGAGAAAAATTCATTTAAAAAAAAGCTCGAACTTTCCAATCGTTTGTTTTAAAAATAGGGACAGATTGTGAAATGCTGACTTGCAACGCGGGTCAAAATTATAAAAGCGGTAAAGAAACATTTTTTCGATTAAAACGAATCAAAAATTTGAAATAGAAAATGCGGTATCAAAAGATATCTTTAATTGTAGGAATCGGATTGACAGGCATCGAACCCATTTCGACCCGAAAACTTGGGGATTTTAGGGATCAAAAACACGGAAATTAAGGACCACTTTAAACACCTAAACGCGAAAATTAGTATAAAAGTTCGATTTCGATCATCCAAAGATTTTTTTTTTGTTTTTTGTTTTTTGCTTTTTACTCCTTGAGACTATAAAATTTAACATCAGAAACTGGCTCTCTTGGGAGGGAGTCTATGACAATTTTTTCTTTTTTGAGGTACAGTTTTTCTTGATATTAAGCCACAAAAAAAATAAGGAGGAGAAAATAGGGACTTTTAGGGACTTTTTTCAAATTCCTAGACTTTTAAGGACTCGTGTTAAAAATAAGGACTTTTCCAAGAAAGAGACCTCGGTTCGATGCCAGGATAGTCTCATACTCATAATAACTCAATAAATGTCTCATAATACTACAAAAACTCATAATACTAAAATAAATGTCCTATGGTTCCTATAAAATCCTATAATCCTCCAATATTTTTACTGTTAGAAGCTCAAAAGGGGTTACATTTTTGCTGTCGGAAGCTTATTTTTATTTTATTTTATTTTATTTGATTTTTTTTTTTGAAGCGTTAGGGGCGTAGATGATGTTTGGCTTTTTCGGCAATATTTTGATACAGTATAATCCATAGAGGTAGTTAGTAAAGCTAAGAAAATATTTGACCGCCTATGTTTAGCTTATGGAAAAATAAATATTTTTCCCCATTCGGCTTAAGTACCCGACGAAATTTTTTCTCTCAATGTTGTTTGTTTGTCCATAAAAGTTAAGGAATTTAGAGATTTCGGCTTTTATAATATTATAAAAGGCGATAGTTTTCCTCTTAAAATTTCGGGTTACTCCCTTTATCGTAATTTGACTTGCCGCTTCCATTCTCAATTCGCGCCAACATTTAGTGGCTGAGCCTAGTTGGATTTTCCCGCGCTTTGTGATTCGTGTTGCAATTTAAGTCCCTCATTGAGAGAGAGTTCGTCGAGTGCGGGTCGGTAGCTTAACGGTAGAGCACCCGTCCGGCAAACGGTAGATGTGGGTTCGATTCCCATTCGGCTTAAGTACCCGACGAAATTTTTTCTCTCAATGTTGTTTGTTTGTCCATAAAAGTTAAGGACTTTAGAGATTTCGGCTTTTATAATATTATAAAAGGCGATAGTTTTCCTCTTAAAATAAATATTTTTAATGAAATCTTACAAAAATCGTTAAACATTAATAGTTGAAGTATAAAATGCAGTAAAATCAAGATAACAAGTCTTAGAATCTATATTGATATCAAAATTTATAGGTTATGAAATTTTTTTGTCATATTTCCCTTCCGAAAGTTTGATTTTATCTTAGCTCCATAAGCTAAGTATGGGAGGAAGAAATTCGTCATGTGATAAACATGTCAGTTCACAATTTTTAATTTTGGCCATATCACAATAGTTTGTAATTTATTTATTTACATTAATATCGAAATAGTATATTACAACACAAGAGCCGCAAAAGAAAAAATTGTCCGTCGAGGCCGATTTTGAGGCCCGAGCCGAAGGCGAGGGCTTTAAAAAGGTCTCGACGGGTAATTCTTTGGCAGTTCTTGTGTTGTAAGCTACTTTTCATCACAAAGCACAGCGCAATAAAGGTTTTTCTAAAACGCACTAGTGCCGAAAAATAAGTTTTCTGCACTGAGTGATGAAAATATAATTTTAATGTCATTAATTAATACTCTAATTAAATAATAATAATACTCCCATAAGCTAAACATAGGATTTACATTTTCGCCAAAAATTTATAATTTGATTTTTCAGGCCACTTACGTACAAGTCCAAGTCGATTTATTGTCGATCAATCATTAATCATTAATTTTACAGAAATCCCCGCTCCCAAGGGGTTAATTTTTCAAACTTTCATACAATTTTTTGCAAGATTTTTCTCGCTCGACTTCGGTCGCGCTTGATTTTTGGTAATGGAAATTATCTAGGCTTTAAATACCTCGACAAAACGAGAATTTTAACTAATTTCTGGCTCCGAATGACACTTAATGCCATAGAAGTTAGTGCAAACACTGAGAAATCTTCTTGCTCTGACAGATGTTTTGAAGGAAGCTGCTTGTTTTCGGTCCTAAAGTTTTAAAAAAATGGACCTATTAAGTCCTGTATTTTTGTTTTCATAACTAGTAGACACCCTTAACACACTCATATCATACTATGAACCGGTTGCGGCATATAAGATCAACTTCGCTAACCTCATTCCAGGGAAGAGCCTGTCTTCCGTAACTTGTTACTAAGATGTCCTTTTACGGGCGGGGACCGAGCGCAACACCCATTTCTGGGCATTGCTTTACCCACTTCACCTGTAAAGCACAAGTATTTTACAGGTGCAGTTTTAGGGTCGAAACCATGTTATCGGTCCCCTTGGC
Source organism: Liposcelis bostrychophila (assembly GCA_037577465.1). Classification (NCBI taxonomy): domain Eukaryota; kingdom Metazoa; phylum Arthropoda; class Insecta; order Psocodea; family Liposcelididae; genus Liposcelis; species Liposcelis bostrychophila. Next base: position 19,239,333 of record CM075211.1, on the reverse strand, counting down.
TAAATGTCACCGGCACGAAGACCCGTAATGACGTTTAATCCTAAACGAGAGAAACCCCTGCCCATCCTTTACTCGGCGAAACTACCAAGTGAGCGGCTGCAGTCCCATAGGAGAAATTATCCCTGCACAATATGCCTGTCCCATAGAATGCAAGTTCACTCGACCAACTTGGTCTCTTACACAGTAAAAAATTTTGTGTATTTTTAACATACACGATCCACATAGTCTTTTTTAATGTTAATTTTGACATATTATTTATGTTGATATTAGATGTCACCATGGCAATCTATGTTAACTTTACAAATAATAATGTGTATAATACACAAAAAACGTATCAAAAACACACAAATTTTTTTACTGTATAAAATATTAACCTTCGATTCCTGTGATGTAATATACTATTTCAAACCTACAAAAACATACCCGCATATCGACACACGGTCTGATACTTACTTATGGCCATTTCGACTAGCTAAATGTAAAGGTGTGTGCGGAAATATGCATCCTGGACCGTAATTCCTAGAGAAAGGTTGTATGAGCTCCGGATGTGTCCGTACAAGAAGTTCGACTGTTTCCAGCCGTCCATATTGAGCAGCTAAATCGAGAGCGGTTTCCTCCCGAGAATTTCGTATGGTTGGATCGCAAGAATGCTCCAATAACAAAGTGACAACTTCTGTATGGCCGTACTGTGCTGCACAATGCAGAGCAGTTTCGTTGTCTTTTGTCTGAAAAAAAAAAAAAAGAAAAATAAAAAATTGTGAACGTTTTATAGCGGCAAGAAATTTGAGATTTTTATTGAATCACTTGAGACACTTTCAATATAAATATCGAAAGCTTTTCATATAGAAGAGAATGAAGGGAAAGGGAAGTAAAAAGTCGGCGCTGGCTCTCTCTTCCAATATAAGTTTTTTGTTATTGGGATCTGTGATGTGATGGAAAGCATCGTTGCGTTATGACATACACAACGGTTGTTGGCATAGCCATCGCCATGGTGATGTCATCTGTCCGATCATCATGTTCGATCATGCATGGATCGGTATCATTCGACCGTCTCAACTATCAGACTGCTTTCGTCCGACCTTCCCTTTTCCGAAAAAAGGGAGAAAATCGTTTTTTTCCCGAAAAAAAATTTTGATTAAAAAAAAAAAATACGTTGTACAATTTTTTGCTACTTCAAAAAGCCATACAAATGAACATTAGGCTTGAAACACCGAGTTTCGTAAAATAAGCTTTCCCCGAGATTACTAATAATATTAAATCGTATCAATCAGTTCGCAGCAGTATATTCACACACACACAAACTGATATTAAATACAAAAAAAAAAAAAAAAAAAAAATGTTGTCGTTCAAATGTAAAAAATCTAAATGCACGACAGACTATAATCTCGTTTGCTCTGCCGCCTTTCTCTAATCCTTTCACACATAAATGAATTTGAAAATTCGCTCTCTCGAATCCTGTTAATTCATCAGACCTGGCAGCCGATACGAAAAACAGTTACTCTTTTCCTCCCTTTTTTTCAATTAAAGATAATTGCACTTTTTTTTTTTTCTTTTTCTTTTTTGTATTTACTAACATTTTCTGGTCGGAAAGAGTGGTAGCAGCGAGAAAGAATCTAGAAGAGATAAGGAAATGGAAGCATTCCCAAGAAAAAGTGAGTTATAAGTCCGGCCGATACGATATAAAAACTTATAACAAGACAGTAAGTTTTATCATCTTGTTATAAGTTTTTATAACATATTAGACAGACTTATAACTCACTTTTTCTGGGGTTTCACTGAAATGAGAATCTGTATATGTAGTTAGGTTAGCATGGATCACAATGATGTGACCGTCCTGTTTGCATCTGCCCTGTTGAAATTCGTGACCTTAGAAACAAAAGGTTCTAAATCAACCTCCCGGACGAAATTCACTATTTATAAAAAACATTTCTACTTCATGAGTACTTTCGACCCTTAAACTAAAAAGTATAAAATTCTTGTTCCTTCTGGTTTTTTTTTTTTTTTTTTTGAAAAATCAAAAGGTTTTTTTTAACCTTTTGATGTCGGAAGCCTATTTTTTCCTTAGAAGCGTTAGGGGCGTAGATTCTGTTTGGTCTTTTTCGGCAATATTTTGATATAGTATGATCCATAGAGGCAGTTAGTAAAGCTAAAAAAATATTTGGCCGCCTATGTTTAGCTTATGGAAAAAGAAATATTTTTAATTAAATCTTACAAAAATCGCTCAAAACTAATTGCTGAAGTATAAAATGCAGTAAAATCGAGATAACAAGTCTCAGAATCTATATTGATATCAAAATTTATAGCTTATGAAATTTTTTTGTCATATTTCGCTTCTGAATGTTTAATTTTATCTTAGCTCCATAAGCTAAGTATGGGAGGAATAAATTCGTCATATGATAAACATGACGGCTCACAATTTTTAATTTTGGCCATATTGCAGTAGTTCGTACCATATTTATTTGCATTATTATCAAAAACATAATTTTAATGCCATTAATTAATATTCTAATTAAGTAATAATACTCCCATAAGCTAAACATAGGAACTTAATTTTTACTAAAATTTCAAGATTTGATCATTTTGACCTCATACAAACAGAAATAAGTCAATACAGCATCGTTGAATGAATTATTTTACATTAAATCGCTACTGTATCAAATATGATACACCCGCCCGCAAGAGGTTAACTGTCCCTAAGGGGACATTCAGACATTAGGTTATCATTCGTTTAAAATTAAATTAAATTAAATTAAATTAAATTTTATTTATTTATTTATTTATTTATTTTTTGGTAATTTTTAACCCCCCTCCCCTCCTCGATCATCAATTGTTAATATAATTAGTCTAACCCCACCTTTTCGATTATCTCATCATTTGATGTAGCCTTCTCCCCCTTTTCGGAAATTTTAAAATTTTAATAATAAAAATTTAATTTTCTTGATTTCACCCACGCGCTCATACACCCAATAACGGATCTTGGTCTTAACTCTAACGCAGAACACCATACTTACTGTAAGATTGACGTTTGGCACAGAAGGACCATGGCACAAAAGCAGTCGGACGATGTCCACATTCCCGGCCCATGCGGCAAGATGTAAAGGCGACGAACCCTTTACGTCCAAAATGTTCGTGGAGGCCTCGTGAGTCAATAAAAGCTCTACTATGTCCTGATGCCCGTTTAAAGCTGCATGATGTAGAGCTGAGTAACCGCTTGAGTCTTGTACGTTTGCCCCGGGGCCTCGTCGAAGGCTGGAAACAACAGAACATTTTTTTTTTTTTTAAAATATTTATTTAAAATGTTGAAACCAAAAACCGGTTCACAATAAAAATTAAAATTGGGTCTGCTCCCGGTTGCGATGTCATTTCTTTATTAAACAATTGCTGCTGCAACCAATTTTACTGCTGAATTATGAAAGAGTAATCTTTATTGTGAGAATTATACCCTGGTGCTATTACCGTGTGCATCGAATTTACTTTACACGTTACATCATGCATTTAAATTATTCAAACGCTAACGATGAATATTTTTTCCCCGCTTTATTCAGATGCGCGGTTGAATTATGATACAAAAAAAAAAAAAAAAAAAAAAAAACCGAAATGGAACTGTAGCATTTTTGCGGCGGATTTTGTTCCACCTGATTAATGATTTTCATGTTCAACAGTGCTAAGTCATGCTTAAGCTGTAAAATCGAAAAAAATAAAAAATAGGATGTATAACCGTTTCTTTGCCGGTCATTTTATTTTAGATTAATTAGCGGTATGCCTTGTTTTGAGACTTCATCATGATATTTACGAATATCTGATTGCCAACGAAAACGACACAAAAAAATTAAGTGTTGTTTTGGGTCGTTTCCGTTGCTTTTGAAGAAAAATTCAGTATGGTTTTCAGGTATCGCTCAAATATTACGTCAATCCCTTAGAGAAGGGAGGAGGTCGGCAAAATGCTGGCACAATATTTTAGTCTCCACCGAACAATGTCAATTTTTTTAACGACCAGTAGAAGAACTTAGTCGGAAGACAGTTATTAGGAAGATTGGGGGGGGGGGGGGGAGGTAAAAAAGGGGGTGTGAAAAACTTTCAAAAACTATACTTGTTTATTTTTGGAATGGTTAATTAAAACGTAAAGATATAAATTACAAAAATTAAATTAAAGTTAAGGTAAAGAGAGAAAAAAATATTGCAAAATAGAGGGGGCGGGCAGAGAGACATAGGGACAAAGAAAAAAAATGTAAAACCGATGGGGGTCGTCCATGTACAGTATTATCTAACGCAAAATAGGTCACATTTTGGCTCCCTCCGACCCCCTTGTAACAAACCCGTAACGCAACCTGTAGCTCCCTTTTGTTATTACGTAACGCGGGTTCTAACCCCTTCCCCCCACGCTCTGAAAAATATTTAACTTTCATCTCTTTGTAAAATTATTATGAATAACCTATATTTATTCAAAAAAAAAAAAAAAATTGCTTATCTTTTTACACAGGGGTCAGCGTGATTAACGTTTTAGAACTCAAAAACATTTTTAGTTTCATGATAAATTTTAATCTTTTTTTACGAGTTAAGGTTCTAGTTCGTTTACATAACCGGCCGGTCAGCCGGCCGGTGAAAATTTTTTAACATTAAAAAAAGTTTAATTTTTCTTTTTTACGATTCGGTATTTTACACATTAAAATGAGATCGGATCGCACCGAAACCGTGACAAAACGTTTTGTTATGTTTAAAAGGTAAAGATTCGTTATTGAAAGTGTATGAAAAAGGCTTTATTGTGCGTAAATTTGATAATTTTTTTCAATGTTTTCGAAATAAAAAAATACGACGCCATTCTTCTTTTTGTTTTTGAAATAGTTCGCGCTTTCACCGCTAGAGCGCTGCACTAGTCTCTCGGAAATAAACATTTTTTTTTTTTTCTTTTTTTTTTGCGAAAACAATTAAATATTTTCAAATATAAGAGCTATTAACTGTTGTTCATGCATTTAATATCATGGAAATTTATCTCTGAACATAACGAAACGTTTTGGGTACGGTTTCGGTGCAGTTAGACCCCGTTTTCATGTATAAAATATTGGATTCAAAAAAAAATTTTTTAAATATTTTTTTATCGTTAAAATGTGTACACCGCCCGGCTAGCCGGCCGGTTATGTAAACGAACTAGAACCTTTAAAACAATTTTTTAATTTAATTTTTTATTTTTTTATTTTGAAGAATAGGGGTCGTCCATGTATTACGTAACGCAAAATAGGCCACTTTTTGACCCCCCCCCCTTTGAAAAATATTTAAATTTCGTTTTTGAAGTCAAAAAAAATTTTTCAGCTTCTTGATAAATTAATCCGATTTTACGAGTTTAAAAAATTTTTTATTTTTTTATTTTGAAGAATAACTGGGAAAATATTTTTTAAAGAGTGAAATACAATTTAAATAATTTTAATATTAAAATTACGAAACGCATGGCCCAGCTCCCCCCACCCCTCCCCCCGTAACAATGCGTAACACCTCCTTCGACCCCCACCCCTCCTCCAGGCGTTACGTAATACATGGACGATCCCATGAAGACTGAGAGAAAGGGGATGAAGGGAGGGGGATACTGACGGGTAAGGATTACAATAAACGGAAAAAATGGCCAAAAATTAAATTTTCTATTTTTTATGTTGACCCATCTGGAAAATGTTGATATCATATTACTAGGCCTTAAGAAGTGTCAAATAAATGGATGTTAAAAGTGGTACCTCTTATGGGTGAATGCGAAATTTAAAAAAAAAAAATTTCGAAATGCCCTTTCTCAGAGGTCACTGACCTTTTGGGACCCCCTTCCTCATCATTGTGTTGCCGTTCCCCAAAGGCTTTTTCATAATTTTCTTCTCCCCCTCCCACCCTCAAAGTGTACCTAGGCTGAAAAAAAATTTTAAACCGGAAAATTCGATTTTTGGCCCCCGCCCCTTATTTCTGCACAGAAGGGCTCAAACACCCATATGTCATGATATGCCTCTGGGGTGCCTACAGACTGGTGGCATTGCCCCCGGATCCCCACTAAAGGCGGATTTCATATGTTTACTCGGGTATACCCTTCTTTTCAAAAATAAAAATACCTGAAAATACCCTATTGTCACTAAACTCCCTTACTCCTCAGAACCAAACCAAAATAACAAGAGGAGGCAACTGTAAAAACAAACAAACGCAGAATTAGAAAAGCAGACGTAAGAAACATCGAGAAAACAAAAACCCCTTAGATTATTCTTAAAATGGGTAAATTTCAAGGCTATACGTAAAATTGCTTTAATATTTTTCTTCCGCCATCTGTAATAAAATATACTATTATTTGCGAAAAAAGTTTCTTGTTGTCTACTATTCGCAAATGCGGATCATTGACCTTAAGGAAACACCTGTTTCTGAAACAATAAGAGTGCTTACTGCACCATATTCTGTCTACTAGATTGCTTTCTTAGTCTACTTTTGAAAGTTCCGCAGGAACAAGTGTTCGAAAATAAGAGGCAGAATAAGTGAGTCATAGAAACCAGGAAACAATAAAATGAAAATACACAGAATGACACAAGAAAAATAAAATTGATTTTTTTTCTTCAAATCAATAAAAAATGATTCCTTGCACAAATATTAGCATTTTTTGTGTGATTCACATTTTAAGAAGAAAAAAAAAAAAAAAATTTGACCTTCGATATACTCGTGACAAATTAGATCAATTTACACTTGTTTATAGGACTTATCACGAATTTTAAAAAGGTTTCACGTCGCTTCCCCGCCAAAAAAATACATGATAAAAATTTCTTATCTCATATTGTTTGCTACTGCGTTTAATTCTTATAAAATTTATGGCTATTTGAACATCCTTTTTTTTAAATTTCCTCAACAAGTTTTTTGTATGCGACAGAATCTCCTTTAACGGAAACTTTATAAAGGTAAAATGCAATCTAACTCTTTTAAAAGTCTCATAATCTCTTACAAAACTTTTTGAATTTAATCTAATCCCTTTGCTTAGAGGAGTTTCTTATTCGCTAATCAATAAATTAGATTTTGTTTTATATATTTTTTTTTTCTTTTCTTCTTGAAACGCAATAGGAGACAACCGCCCCTGACTGCATTGTTAAGCATTTAGTACGTAAACGACAATGAATTAATTACATGACGTATTAATTATTAATATTATCATTTATGAGCTTCGAGTCCGGAGCAAGGGGGAAACTGTCAACACTATTAACGACCATCCCACTCCCCATTAACTTGGATAAAACATATAAATAAATTTAAAACGAATATCTCTTAATTTTGTATCCATCAACAGAAGAACCTTAATTAAACCTTTTAAAAGCCTAAAACCCCAAAAGGTTTATCAGGATTAATAACCTGTTGCCAAGGGTTGGTTATTGCTTTTGGGGAAACGTTTTCAATGGAAGTGGAAACCAACCCATCCTTTATTCAGTAGATCGTGTAAAGATGAAACGGGATGACATTTGCCCCCACGGCGGAAGTTAACGGTCTTAAAGCCTACACAAGGAAATCATTTTATACAATCGAAGTAATAACAATAAATCTAATTAAGAAATTAAGTTTAAACAGGCTAGGGAGTTAGTTGACTAAACAGAAAAATGTTATGGTGGAAAATTTTCAACCCTCTGTTAAATTGTTTGACATTTGACCCTTATTACAATGCTTGGTGGATTACGGTGGAAATATTGTCCATTAAAGATTTTTTACGATAAATTTCAGTTATCAAGAAGATAAGCCAAATAATGAATTTTTTTTTTTTTTTTTCATGAAATTATGCAATCCTTGATATAATTGATTTGTTAAAGCTGGTGGATTTTATAACAACCAAATAAAAAATAACTAGGTCAGAGAAGAATTTTTTTCAAAATCATCAAATTTCAGCATTTTAATATTATTTCTTTTTTTTTTTTTAAATAACTTTCACTAGTTACTTTCTATAAAAAATAATAATGGTGTCTTTTAAAAAAAAAAAAAAAAGAATTTAAGGAAATTCGAATTGTAAACGGCTGATTAATAAGAATGTCGTTTAACCTATAAACCCTGTAAACAATTCAGACAAACCAATAATAGAGCAATAAAAGCAATGAAAAACAAAAATGATCTACATTAAGATGCACTTAATCAATAATGAATGAAAAAAAAAATGTTATATTGAAACCTAACCTCAAGCGGTTATGAGTTAAAAGAACAAATTAAGACATATTTAACACTCCCACACCCTAGAATTTCATACTTTAAATACTTGGCAAAAATGATCTGCAAACATTTATGTCATAATTTCATCCTATTGAGCTCAGAAGTTCAATTGCAAATCAAAACACAGCTGCTCATCTGGGGTCCTGGACTTTAAATGAGGCAATAACTAACGGGACACGGCGTATTTTCATAGTTCAAAGCAATCTTCATGCTAAATAACGTCAAGCAGATCCCATCATTTTGATTTTATCGGTTCCGGATTTTTGCAAATCCGAAAAAAGTTTCAAATGTTTTTATTACACACCTTGCCAATGGGCCACTCCTCTTCGCCCTCTGACTTAAAATTTTCTCCACAACAGGGACATTCCCGTTCCTGGCTGCCTCGAGCAGCTCCTGATCTTTCCCCATGTCCCATTTATTACCTCATATCACAAATAATCACTGAATAAGCACTGTATTTACAAATAATAAATAAACATGTATTTTATTTACAGATTTTTCATTGATTTACCTCCGCCATACCGAAAGCACTGTTGCCACCATGAAAAATAGAAAGTCACTAAATATCGCCAACTTAATTTTTGAAATTATTCGTGACTGCTCTTGTTTGTTTATTCGAGAACCATTCGTTATTTATTAAATTTTTTTATTTAATTAATATGTAATAATATCTTATTAGTAAAAATCGCGATCGCAATCATAACCGGTACAGTTAAAATGTAGAAAAAAAAAATGGCTTCTTTATCTGTGTCAATTTTTAAAACGCGAGCTACAATGCTTTTTAATGTTTTATTTTTTTTATATGTCTTTTTATGTGTTCAAAATGTAAAAACTCAGGAAGATTTGATCCCCGGGTTGGTCCCCACGATCACAGGTAAGAAATTTCTACATCACGTTAATGAAACAATTAGTAACTGTTGCATTTGTCACACGATTAATAACTCATGTCGTGTCGATTCAGGCCTTAAAATGATTAACATGGTTAGACCTTTTTTTTATCTTTATGGCAATCTTAGGCTTGGAAATTTTTGCGTATTGTGCTGATTTTTAATTCACTATATATATAGGATTTAAGAAACGATAATTCTTTTAATTTTGATTTTTTTTTTTTTTTTCTAGATGGAACTGTTACCAATATATCTCTTCAGAACTATAATGCATCTAGTCATAGCAAACCTCCTTATGAAGCTATGTTTAAAATAAAACCAAATGTAACCCATGAAATAAAAATTGATGCTATTCCTGCTGATGTGCATTTCATCCTGCTGCAAGTTCACTCTCACCTCCGAAACCTGACTTTATCCCACAATAAAATCATATCTCCAAGTTCCAGTGTGAATGGTACAAATATAGGTTTAGTAAAAGTTGTGTATTCAACTACGATGAGCTTTTTTTTGACGTCTGGTAATTTCAGCTCAGACACAACTGTTTTGATTATACTCCATGCTTATGAAATCGATGGTTAGTGTTATTGTGAAACAAAGTTTGAATTAAAAAATAATTATAATCGTTTGTTTGCAGCTCCAGTTCCTGGTGGTTGCAATATGGAATTCCCTGTGGAAATATCACCATTTTTAACTACAACGTATGACCAAGCAATAACTGATGTTACTTTTGCTCCAGCTTCTGCACCTCCCAATATGATTAAAAAATGGTGGCTTAACCCTACTTATTCATGTGATCTGAAACCTTCTCCAATAAAATATGACACATATCGCTTGTATGTTCCTGAAAGAGACTTCTCAGAGGAATCATATTTTAAAGCAGTATTGGCCATGACGACTCTTGATCGCATAAAAAAAAATGGTGTATTAGTTTATGAAAAGCTGGGAGCATCTCCAATGAAAAAGCTTTTTGCAGCTTATCCTGGGACTGGCAGCGTATACGTTGTTGTGGCAAAGACTCCATTAAGTTCATCGGTTTATGTTCCATCTTTCACATATGATTGTGATGCATCTGATGAAAATAATACTTGCCAAGTTTTGAGTAAGTCTTAAATCATTAAATTATTGCTTTGCATGTGGAATGAAGCGAAAAGAGCTTGATAACCTTCATGATAAAAAATTAAAGTCGAAAAGCTTTAATTGCTCTGAAAAAAATTCCTGTTGTCACTTGCAACAAATATTCCTTTTTTTTTTTTTTTTTTTTTTTTTTTTCTTGACTTTTTTTTTTTTTTGACTTTTTTTTTTAATTGTATTATTCTTGCATTTTACATTTATATATCTAAGAACAATCCTTAGCTTACAAGTCGTTAATGAAAGGTCGGAAATAAGTTGTGAAATGAATTTGAAGAAAGTAGCATGCCATAATAATCTAACGATTACTTTGTTTAATTTGTAGAATTTTTTGCAATGCTTAGCGTTCGGAATTTTGCCAATTTGTACAGCTCCTTTAATTTATTTAATTGCTTACCTTAAATAGTGATGTCGCCATAAATGAATCATATAAATGCAAAATTTTTGAAGCATAAATCGGAAGCATATTTTTTTTTTTTTATTATTTTTTTTATTTAATTCGCGTTGCGTGTCAAAGAGCTTGAAAACCCCTAGAAGAAAATCGGTGATTGACGTATAATTCTGCACGGTACGTATCCGCTTTTAACCTTGTCTCGTGGCTTTTCTTTTTCATAAATTTTATATAAAAAAAGTTGGCTGTTGAACAACTAATTTTTTTTTTTTTTGTTTTTTTTGTTTTAGCGACGGTGTTTTCAAAAGTTCTCTGCGCAGTCATATTTTTCCTGGGGTTGATAATCTGCTTCGCCGGGCATTTCTTTTTTAAATTGGAATTATTTCTCTTGGGGTTTTTCCCAGGAGCCCTAATATCCAATGTTATATTAAATGAAGTGGGCCAATCATCATCATGTAAGTGAAAAAAAAAAAATTGTATATTTGAATTTTATTTAATTAAGTTTTTTTTTTAATTAATTTTTTTTTTTTTTAAGCCGCCCTAGGCTTATCCGTATTTTTAGGCCTAATAACCGGAGCGATCTCACTTCTTTTATGGTGCTGTTGCTGCGGGTATCCGGTAATTTCAATTGTTTTAGCTACAGTTGCATTTGGATACATTTTTGCCAGTGTGCTACTTGTAGGTAAGTACAAAAAAGGGAGGGAAAAATCTGATGAATAAGATCATTACTTTTACGGTTTGTGCAAACAAAAAATAACAACAAAAAAAAAAAAAAAAGGAAAAGTTGTTTACATTCTGATTAAGAAGGCGAAATGAATCATTTTGTTTTTTATCCGGAGGGGAAACTTACCTTATTACATCCATAATATACTTTTAAGAACTTAAACTAATAATTATTTACCCTCTTTTTTTTTCCAGATGCTGTGGACGTTTTCGTCAGCGATATCAACTACTGGTCAGTCTTTTTCGGAATCATTGTGTTCTTTGTATTCGTAATGATGCTTTTATCAGAGAAAGCAAATATAATTTCCTGTAGCGTTCTCGGATCGTATGCGGCTATCGTGCCTATCGATCATTATATCGGTGCAAATTTACGTTATATTATCATTAATACTATTAGGAGGGCTACCATTGGTAGATTTAAGTTTGCTGTTGTAAATCCGCCCTTTCAAATAAATGGTATGAATTAATTTTTTTTTCACTGATTTCCGTTAAATTAACTAGTCTATTTTTTTTTTACAGATATGATGCTCAGCGGCTCTTGGATAATTTTAATTATGTTAGGAATTTGGATTCAATTGGTTTTAGTCAAACGAAAACCTCCGTTTCCAGCACCTGATAATTTTTTCAGAAAATACACAAGGATGTTGACTGGGAGATCGTCTACTCCTTTAATCGACGAAAGGACTCCTTTATTTCCGCCACAAGTCGATGAAATAAAAGCTTAAAAAAAAAAAAAAAAAAAAAGAGCCCACCGGTGAAAAATGACCTCTTTAATTTGTGATAAAAATTTTTTTAAGTCACTAGAATTAAGGAAATTTGAAATAAAATAGTTTTGCTAGAAAATTTTTTTTCTTTTTTTCAAATTTATTTTTTTTTGTACTACATTGAAAAACTGCTTAGTTACATACTAAAAACACATAATTTTTTTTCGTAATTATTCTTTGCTCAATTTTTTTTTTATTTTTTCATTTTTAAAATTATTTACGTAATCACAGTTACAACACTTAAATTTTAATCAAAAATATTAAAAAAATTAATATTTTTTTTTCTCGTCTGTTTTAATTTTAAATGGGATTTTTTTTATTGTAATTGAATAGAAGTTAAACATGATCGTATCGTAAACTCAGTTCCCCTTCGTTTTAACTTCGTGAAAAAGGGGAATCGTTTCATCGCTAATCGACAACCCCACTTTTCCCGTAATTTTTTTTTTTTTAAGCTTATATTGCTATTCAAAAAAATAATTCAGGAGGAGGAACCATAAAAATAATCGTAATATTTTTTTTTTTTTTGAATTATTTTTTTAAAAAATCATATAAACAAATCATGTTTATTTCCTATGGCAATTATATTTTAATAAATTTTTTTATTTTATTTTTCGAAATATATATTCCACGCGATTTTTTTTTTGCCGAGTATAACTAACCGAAATAATCCTATTTACACATTGCAGTTGCCATGTTCACTTTAAAAAAAAGGATAATGAAAATAATTTGATTATTGTTTGTAACGTAACAACTTACGGTTCCATCGAATGAAAATTGGCTATCTTTTTTTTTTTTACGACTAATAATTGAATCACATTTTTTTTTCGTTAGTAAAGAAAAGAAAAAGAAAAATATTATTAGCCTTGTATGCCCACTCAATCAGTTTTCTTCGAGTTATTACCTTTTTTTATATGAATTAAAATGAAGAGTATTGCATTCTGTTTTGTTTTATTTTTTTTTTTATTATTTTATTTTTTGCTGGAAAACGTAATTATTCAAGCTAATGAAAACCCACAGCCATAAATTTTTTTTACATTATATTTTATTTATTTCGTGAAAGCAGATTGAGTGTTAATTTTCTTTGTTTTTATTTTTTTTTAAAAATTGAAATCGCGAAATGAATCCAGATTTGTTTCTCTTAAATTCTAAAACAAGTGATTAATACGGAATTTTTAACACTCAAAAACTAACCTGAGAAATTGATTTTCTCCTTTTTATATGTTGTAATGTTCTTTTTTAAATAATTTTTATTAGGCCTTTTTAATGGATTATTGGAAGAGTAGTATTGACAGTTTTGAAGTCTTCATAGCAAAAGAAGCAATGAAATTTATGTTTAATTTTTAAACCTCTTTATCTGAAGGATTCAGAATCCTCAAAAAAAAATTAACTTAGCGGCGCTTTTTATTTGAAGATCTAAAAGACTAAGCTCGAAGCCAATGAGGGTTTCTACCTCAAAAATATTCCTTCAGGGCCGCTGTTTAATTTCGATTTTATTTATTTATTTATTTTTTTTTTTTTTTTAACGTTCAATAGAATTGAACACTACTAAGGATATGCAGCGCCCCTGGCAGATATACTTCGTCTTTTAAATCTTCATTAACGAAAGAGGCTGACGCAAAACATGCCCTCTAGAATCGCCTGTGTGTACAGTAAGCTGTAACAATCGCATTGTTGTCGTCCAATAAGTTTTGTTAAGATTCAACAATGCACTTTAATGGTGGAACACTAGCGATCCTAGCGGATAAAATTTGCGTTCGCTTCCCTTACTTATTTTAAATGATTTATTTATTCATTAGAAAAAAATTTAGGTAATCGGAATTTTTTCAAAAATTAGGCCTGTTTATTTATATCAAAAAATTTGAGCAGACTGAAAAATCAAATTTTTTTCACCTTTTTTTTTTCGTTGCTTGAAAACAAAATTTACTCAAAAACACCGAACTTAATCGCATCGCTAAAAGTTCATTAATTTTATGTAAATGAATACGGACGAATGGCTTGGTCCGGAATATATTCTCTTGAAGTGTCCCTAAAAAAGCGGTATTGCTGAAATTTATTTATTTGTTTTTTAACATTCGATTAGTTTTTGAGTTTAGTTTTTTTTTTTTTTTTACGTCTTCATATTGATTATTAATGCTCGTTAACATTCTCTACATACTATTATTGTTATTTTTGGCACGATTTTTTTTTAAATTAATTTTTTTTTATTTTATTTTAAATTAATTCTTTTTTTTTTTTTATTGTTTTTTAATATGTTCACTCGTTTATATTTCCGGAAATTTTTTTCGGTACCCTGTAATCCGATTCAGGAATTATTGCCGATTTAAATATGTTGATGAGCAGCCATCGGGGACGGCGTGGAGCAATCCGTTGGGTTTGTGCTGGTGTTTGTGGTGGGCGCCGGGTTTTCCACAAGAAGTCTCGGGGGTGGAAACCCGAAAAGTTGAGATCACTGAATTCTAGGCCAGTAATTTGACATAGAGTCAGGCGTTTGACTTGGTATTTGTACAGGTACACTGACACCGGCTGAGATCACACCTGTAAATGCAATAGAAAAAAAAAAAAATTCGAAACTATTAATTTTCAGAAAAAAATATTTAATGAAAAATAATTAAAAGGGGAAAAGGTCTCACCTAAGGGATCGTTTTTGCTTTCATAACATTTCCTTAGTTTAATTTTTCTAATAAATTTTTTTAAGAGGTTAAAAACTCTGGGTACCTGTTCCTGAAGGGCCTCCTGAACTGGAGCCAACACCTCCATAACTAGAATGCGTGTTAACCGAATTTTGGTGAGCTACTGCTGAATTGCAAGCCGCCGAAACCGCGGCCGCCCTGGAATGGTTGTATGTGGAACTGAGGCTGTGCAATGGGTCATGGAACATATAAGGATAACTGCTGGCAGCTTCTCTTTGTTGCAAACAACTGCCGTTCATAGAGCTCAGACTGGACGTCATCGAACTGAAAAGAAAAAAAAAAAAGAAAATTACAAAAATTATTAAAAGCAAAAGGTCGAGTAAAAACAAATAAAAGGACTTTTTTTTTTCTTTTTTTTTAGAAGCGAGGGGGAAAAATAAAGATCCGGTAGCCATGAGTTAAAGTGCAAAATGCAGCATGTTTGCTTAAGTCCCTTGCCTCTAAATTGCAAAAAAAAAAAAAAGGAAAACTCGAAAAATGTTCATATTTATTTAAAGGAAAATGTTCTATTTACATTATATCTTTGTGAGGGTAGCGAGGTGCGGGTTGCATACGAAAATATTATGTAAACTATTGTCACAAACGTGAAGCTAATTATTTGCTTGACTCTTGCCTTTAGTTTTTTGACGTTTTTTTTTTTTTTTTTTTTTTTTTTTTTTTGCCGCTCGTCTGTTAAGCGAAAAAAAAAATCCTCGCTGAAGGATTTTTGTGCATTCTATACACGTACGGTTTTTGGCTTTATTTTTTTTAAAATTAGGATCGCTCATGTTTAAAAATGAAACCGGTCATTAAAAATTCTATTGTTTGCCGTCGTATTTGCCACGCGTCCACGAGTCATTGATAACTGAACTACATGAAAAAAAAATCTGTGATGCAAATTTGATTTTTTTTGTTTTAATTTGGAACGGATCACAGGGATTATTAAAAGCAAAATTCGAATTATTTCCAAAAAAAATAGTATTAAATTATTAAAAAGTTAGTATCGGGGCTCAGTATCTTAAGAATTTTGGTAGCTGCCCAGTTGGGTAATCCCATTACCCTTTTAAATATGAAATGCATTTAAACGGCCAGTCAGCCTTTTCTTTGTCTTATTAAATAAAAATATTTTTCTTTTCTTTATTATTTTCAGATTTTACTGGAATCACCTTCAAGAGTCATGCAACTCAGTCATGGACAACCTTCCAGTTTTTAGGAAGATGGTGATGACTGCGCTGGACAAAAGAAAATATGCCTATGTAAGCACAACATATTCAAGTTTTTAAGAGTCATCACCGCATGCAGCACATGTCGAGTACAATTTTTTAAAAGCCTAATTTAGACTTCAAATTTGAAACATAAGGCCTAAGGTTAAACTGAACCGCACCGAAGTTCAGTCAGTTCTGTAAAAACTCGACATGATTTGCCAATGTCTTGGTTAGAGGTGGTCAATTTTCCTATTTGACAAAGTCCAATTGACAAGAACAAAAAATAGGATATGTCGTCGAATAACGAATATTATTTAAATAACACACAAGATTACATGAAGAAAGCAATATTTTATTTAATTTAATTGGTTGATTAATTTAAAAAATATCAATTATTTCACGAAATATCCTAATTTTCCTCTTTGTCGGTCGATAGAGAATTCAGTTAAGGTATACCGTAGTAATTTTCGCTGTATAAAAACCATTTTTTTAAAATTTTGTAGATTTGAAAAAAAAAAAATTAAATACGGATACGGAAAAATTAAAGGAGAAGTGAAACTTCTTATGGGGTTAAATATTATATTGGTCGTTATTTTATGGTGTTTAACCACTTCAAATTCTAAAAAACCAACAAAATTATAAAATTTTCGTGAAAAATTCTTCTTCGAATTTACTTTCACGGAAAATAACGAGAATTTCAAATTTTTTTTCAAATTACAGTCAAACTTCTTCGCACGACATTTACGACTGATGCGAAAAATATAATTATTGAAAACGGTTGAAAAGGACATGTTTCGACAAAAATTTATGCTAAGTACTCGTAAAACTGAAGACAATGTAGCTACAAAGTCGATTTTATCTAGTATAAACTCGTTGTTTTTCAAAAAAATCTTGTCGTATAAAAAGGGTACATCGGTCGTATTAACAGGGTTAATTTAACATAGGCGTTTATGGGGTTTTGACGGGACCGACGAATTTCTCGATCGACCGGATCGTCGTAAAAACCGAGTTGTCGTTTTAACCGAGGTCGTTATAACGAAATTCGACTGCATTTGGCATAGCCGAAAATTTTACCGGAAATTTGAACCTTTTTCAAATTTTTGTTCAAACAATTTGCCAAATTTTTAAACCTTTTTCAAATTTTAATTTGGCACAGCCAAAATTTGGTATAGCCAAATTAACAAAAAATTAAAGAAAATTTCCGATAAATTTAAAAAAAAAATGAACGAAAAATTAACGTATAATTGAGAAAAATTATCGAAATATTTAAAAGAATTAACGATAAATTTAAAAAAATAATGAAAAATTAAGAAAAATTAACGTAAAATGAAGGAAAAATTAAGATAAATTAACGAAAAATTTAAAAAAAAAATTACGAAAAAATTAAAAAAATTAAAAAAAATTAACTTCAAATTAGGAAAAATTATCGAAAAATTAAGAAATGTTAAGGAAAAATATTTAAAATTTTAACTTTAAAAACTTAAAAAAACCTATACTGGGATATGGCAGCATATCCCTACGTAGGACTACGTCTATGGGGTACTGTTTTAATATTACTCTCGTAAATTTTATCTCGTTAATTTTAGAAAATTAACGAAAAATAATGAAAAGTTAAAAAGATTTAAAAATTTTAAAAAAATTTAAAAATTTTCGCGAAGTTTTCTTTAATTTATCATTAATTTTTTAAATGATCCGTCAATTTTCCGTTAACTTTTAAACTAACGAAAAATAATAAAAAATTTAAATGATTACATTGAATTTTTTTTATATCAGAAAGATAATCCATAATTTCCTTTAATTAAAAAAATTAACGGATAATTTAGAAAAATTAATGATGTATGAATGATGAATCCATAGTTTCCTTTAATTAGAAAAATTAACGGATAATTTAGAAAAATTAATGATGAGTTAAAGAAAAATTCACGAAAATTAACAAAAATTTTCTAAAAATTTTGTCTCGGTGTTATTTCGCCCATAACTTTTGATCTTTTTTTTTGTCATTTGTCATTTTAAATAATATCATTTAATTTCATAAGATAAATAATAACAATTTTCGAATTAATTTGACGAAAATTAACGAAAACTTTCTAAAAATGTACGAAAATTTTAAAAAATTAACGAAAAATAATGAAAAATGAAAATTCTTTCTTGTAAATTACTATTTTAATATTAAAATTTTAATCGAATTACTGCACTTTTCGCACCAAAAATTTAATATTTTTTAATAAATTAATTTAATATTACAATTTTTAAGGTTTTTGAAATTTTGCTGCTTCTAAAAGTATTAATTAATTTAAATTAATATTAAAATTAATAAAATTTACAAGTAATATTAATTTTTTAAATTAATTTTTTTTCAACTTTTGACCTTTTTATCAAAAATTTTAAGTTTTTTCCGTGCCAGAAAAAAAAATGACATTTTTACCAAAAATGATCTTTTTTCTCAAACAAAAATATAATTTTTGTTTGAGAAAAGTTAAAATGTTAACTAGGTCTGTATTTTGACCATAATTTTTTTAAAATTCTCCAAGTTAAAATTTTAATATTAAAATATTAATTATTTAATATTAAAATATTAAATAATTTTTTAGGTGCGAACCAACAAACAAATAAACAAACAAATAAACAAACAAATAAACAAACAAACAGAAATCTCCAGGTTACGGGGTATGACGTAGTCCTACGTCAAAAACTTCATTACGCGGACCCGCCCCATAAGAAGTTTCAAAAAAAAAAAAAAAATGTTGCGCCTATAAATAACATTCGAAGTAAACAATGAAAATAAAAAACTCAAAAAGTTGTATCGGCCCCCCTTAAAGTTAATCTTAAAAAAAAGTCTTGAAAAATTGATAAAATAATTGGGATGATTTCAGAGGAGCAGTCAGAATTTTGATTCGATTAAAATCCAGTACGGCGGAGCCATTTTAAATATTTCTTATTTAATATTCGGCGCCATATTGGATTTCCTACCTGGAATTTTGTCACTCGACATCAAATTTAAAACCTGCGTGGTCAAAAACCCAATTTTTCCTATTATTTTACGGAAGCAAACAAATTTTATGCTATATTTTGGGTTACATGCATGTATTGCTGGTTGCCTATACTTAAATTCAGAAGGCGCTTTTTTATAGGTTTAAATGCTTGACACGGGTCTTATAAGGGGTTGTAGGTTATAATCGGAAATAAAATTTGGAGGAGGAGGAATTTTCTCGAATTTCCCAGAAAATTTTCTTCGTCAAAATATTAAAAATGCTTACCTGTACGACTCGGCCATAGTTGCGATAGGTTGAGGGATGCTGCCATACATAGAATTAAAACCAGTATTCAATGGTAACCTACTCGAAGGTGCTGGAGGACTTACGACAGGTTCTACCGTCCTCCTTTGGTTTCGTAATTTTTCTTCTCTCCTCCATTTCGCTCTTCTATTACTAAACCATACCTACGAAAAAATAAAAAGAAATGATAATTGGGATTTAAAATTAATTTAATTTTAATCATAATTCAACTATCCCTTTAAACATAATATCGGAACTAGTGAAAAGGATCTTCTATGGCGGATTGAACGCCTCCGCTAAATGACTAATTAAGAGAAAAGCGGGAAAAACGTTTTTCTCGGACATATTTTATCAGTGTGAAGCGTGTGGCAGAGCGTATCAAACAATTTTAGCGCATGTTTTAAGCTTTCCCACTGTTTTCTGGGTATTGATCTTGTCGTGTGGAGAATCGTGAGACAAGGACGGAAAACGGGGATGTAACCGTAAGTTGGAAAGCGATACAATCCTGTCAATGAAAATCGTTTTCGTATTTTAGACAAAATATCTCCCTTTTACTACATTTTCCGATGGGGTAAACGGGAAAAAGCTTATACCTCGGTGATGGTTATTTTCCGCTTTTAACCGTTTTCGATTTAAACTCTATACTTGGGAATCTATTGGGAATTCCGTCATCGGGTAGGAAAATCTTATTTTGCCTTTTTTGTATTTAAATCAATTAAAAATGGGGTGATTCATTTAAAATTTATAAGCCATGTAATGATATAACTTGTTTGAAGGGGAATGATAAAAGCAAATTGCGTATGACCAAATGTAAACTGTTCTCACCGCTATATACGATTTCGCCTGCTGGGAGCGTCAAGGGTAGCTTTTAACGACCGGCAATAAACGTTAGTAGAACGTTCGGGGGAAAAAAAAGAGAAAGCAGATTTTCGTCATTTACAATTATTTCATTAGGAAATTAAAAGAAAAAAAGTCGTTTTCTCGTTATAAAGCGGAAGAAGGTCCTCGATATGTTTAATAAAAATAAATGAAAAAAAAAGGAAAAAATAAATTTTTTTTTGTGAGAAACGTTTCGAAAAGTGAAACTGACATAAAAAAGAAGTCAGAAAAGTTGAGGGGGAGGAAAAAAAAAGGATCGTCCTTAGCTAAAAGCATCGAGTTGTATCTCGGATATCCATTCGCTACAATTTTTTTTTTTTTTTTGAAAATATATGAAAGCGTCCTTTTATATAAAACATTTTTTTTTCGTTAGGATGGTCTTTTTCAATGAGCTTTGAATCAAAAAACGTTTTATCAAATTATGTAAAAAAAGAAACTCAGTACTTGTCTTTTTTCTTTTTGAGTTTTTTAAGAGGCCTAGGGTTTTGTGGGTTTCCCGGAAAGAGAAAAAATTTCTGTTCGTTAATAGAAATGAAAAGTAACCATGAAAAGTGTATGTTAGGCTTATCGTACAGGCCTTGTTGGAAAATATTTTTAAAATAGCAAAGAGCTTTTATTTTGGCCATCGTTAATTAATTCAAATAAGAACAAAAACTGGAGATTTTTTTGTTTTTGACCTAGGATTACGTCTTAGGGCGCACTATGATGGTTTTGTCGTGTCCGGTTTTCTTGGTGTTTTAGACGCCAAAAAAAAAAAAAAAAAAAAAAAAAAAAAAAAAAAAAAAAAAAAAAATGGGTATTTCAAATTTTTTGATTTTTTCAATAAAAATCGAAAACCCTTGCTGGATGATCTTTAAAAATTTTAATAAATTTCCAATGAAATTTACAATAAAATTTTTTACAAAATATTGTAAATTTTTGACTAATTTGAAGAAAAAATAATTTTTTTTTATATTTTATTGATTTTTGATAAAAATTTTATTGAAAAAGGGGGCCACGTGGACTAATATCAGGGCTTTGAAGATTTAGGGGGATCATTAATATTTTTTGAAACGAAAATTTTGATGATTTAAATTCATTTAAAGGCATTTCCATCCCCAGCTCGGAAATTCGACCCTGTTGACTGTTTTTTTTTTTTTTTTTTTTTTTTTTTTAAGAACAAACTCAAAACCGTGCCTTATCGATGAAAGAAAATGGCGCCTTTGGCCCAATTACTTATTTTGGCTCTGTACCCTTAAAGAACCGAAAAAAAATCATAATTTTGCTATTTGATGACTGAAATAAGCTGAAATCCAACCAACTAATGTATTTCGAACGGCTGATTTCGAATCTGAAGTCAGAAATTTGAAAAAATTAATATCCAAAATTTTATTTTTAAAAATTTTAATTTTAGCGCCTTTTTTTTTTTTTTTTTTTTTTTTTTTGAATTTCATCATTCTGATATCAAATTTGAAATCTAAGACGACATCGAAAACACCTGGAAACCTCATTTCTTTGATTGTTTTATGAGAAAAAAAAAACTGTGATATTTTGTATTTTAATGTGTGGCGGGTTGCCTATCGAAATCGGCGTGCTTTCAATATAGGCTTTTAACGCTTAGGCCGAGTATCTATGAAAATGGGGGTAGTTTCTTTTCTTGAAGTTATTCAAAAATAAAAATTTGGTACAATATTTTCCAGAAATTTTAAACCTTTAAGGTTAAATAGGCCCAGTTATTTAAAATAATAAAAAAAAAAACTTGGTTTAAACATGTGAAGACAAGATAGCTCTACTGACAAGGATAATGACCTTTCACTTTCTTAAGCCAGACATTGCCCCAGAACCGTACTGCTCTGGTTTTTTTATATTCCATAGGCTAAACATACGAATTCTTTTTTTAGCAAGTTCAAAAAAGATAATAATTGTCTTGTTTTATATGAACAATACGATTTCGAAGGCGACGAATTGATTTGTTGTTAAATTTAGATTGAAAAGAAAAAAATGCCATTGTTTTTTGAAAAAAATAATTCTGAGAATTTCGAAATATATTTCTTTGAAATTTTTGCTTAGATTTTTATTAAAAGCGCGTGGCTAAATTATGTTTTTCTTTTTTTCATTTCAGGGTACCAACGAAATTAATTTTGATGAAGCCAAAAAAGACACGAAGCCCAAAGAAGCGAAGGCCCAATATTCATCTGAAATTTATGGTAAGTTAATAAAATTTTCAAAACTTTTTCCTTAAAAAAAAATTGATCTATTGCACATGCTCTCTGACTAGAGCTACAAGTTGATTTTTTTTTTTTTTTTTTTTTTTTTTTTTGAAAAATTGAGCGAAAGTCGTGCATGACAAAGAAAACGCAATTATATCGATTTTCCGATTTTTTTTTTTTTTGAAAAAGAGATACGTCTCACATAATTTCTTTTTGAATCTCCACATTTACATCCCGAACAGAAATGTAATATTTCGAAATTAAATGAAAGAAAAAAAAAATTGAGTATATATCGTGTAGAGATGCAGCTCTAAAGCAATATACCCGCTATATACTATGTGTCTGTATGTGTATGTGATGATGCTCTTTTTCCAACAGACTTTTTTCATCATCCAAAAAATCTCTCATGCATGCTTTTTTTTTTTTTGCTGCTCTCGACGACGCATTTACATTTGGGCTTCGGTTCTTCGCTCCGCCGCCGTTTCTCCCGTCCAAATTTAATATTTATCCCCCTCCGCTAAAAAGCTTCTCTTTTTCGGATTCGAATACACACAGAGACCGCTGGTGCGTGAAATATTTGACGTTTTTGTATGGTTTTATGTACAGAGATTTTTTGGTTACTTTTCCTTCGGAAAAATAATATCGATTCCGCTTTGGTTGTTTACATTTCAATGTAAATGATTTTTTTTTCTTTCTTTCTTTTTTTTCGTAAAAATGTATGTACTAGTTTTTATCTTTTACCTGTATTCTAGCTTCAGGAAGGCCGATTTTTTCCGCCAGCCTTTCTCTGGCAAAAACGTCAGGGTAATGTGTTCGTTCGAATTCTGAAAAATAAAAATAAAACAAAAATGGGTTAGTAAACATTTAAAAATGTAAAGACAATTTTTTTTTTTTTTTTTTTAATACTTTTTTTCATGACTTTGAACATTCTTTTCTTTCAATTTAATATTAGCCTTTTTAAGGGCCGTTGCCTCATATACGAGACATCGGTATAAAAAAATTAATAATTTTGTCCATTGATGTTAACATCAAATTTTAAATCTGCGACATCAAAAACACCCCGTTGGCCGAAAAAAGATTAAGCGATATTTTGTGTTACATGCATGTGGTGCAGGTTATCTATACTCGAAATTGGTAGGCGCTTTTATCGCCCATGGCGAGGAATGGTTTTTTGCTCGAAATTATTCAAAATAAAAATTTGGAAAAATATTTTCCGAATTTTCCAAGAATTTTTAAAAGATTTTCCAGAATTTGGGTCTAAAAGGTTAATTTTTATTATTATTTTTTTATTTTATTTTATTTTTTTTTTTTAAATAATCGAACAATAATTGTTCCAATATCCATTTTTTCCCCTATTTTTCCCGAAGTTAATGGTGTCTGCGTGGAAAATGTAAAGTCGAAAGTTCCTGTCGGGAGAAAAGGATGTTCTTAAAAACTTTTCAATCCTCTTCCTTCTTTTCTTATGTAGTCTTGAACTCAAGGGCAGACTAAATATATATACAGACTTGGAAAAGCAAAGACAATCCCGGTTCTCTGGAGACAATAAGATCCTGATGGATTCTAAGAAGCTTTAAACGAGACTTTAAAAATCTTTCCCTCGGTTAAATCAATTTAGAATTCCGTCCCGATCCTCGTTTTTCGATTTTAAAATTTAAATTATAAAGATTTTTAATGATATTAATTGTCGGGTTAATTCAAGAAGCCATTCATTTCAAGTGTTTTTCGTGCGTCGGATTTTCTATTTTACATACCTTAATATAAAACGAGACTTTTATTTAAGGCAATCTGAAGGTTGAGTTTTACAAAAGAAAAAAGAATTAACTTTTTTTTTTTTTTTTTGAATAAAATCGTCAAGTGAATGAAAACTTGATTGTAATGCTATTTGATTAGGTACTAATAAGCGGTTTTTCAATCAAATGGAGCGAATAATACAACATTAATTGCATTAAAAAAGTTACGAGCACGAGTTGTTTTCATATACAGATAGAGTCTGCTGATACTTTCATCGGGATCTATGATGCTTTGGGTACTTAAATTCTGACGATATTATTGGCCGACTGATTTAGGAAATACTACAATTTTATCTCAAAATGTTTAATCCTCTAACCCTCAAGCTTATGGGCATGAGTTTTTTTTTTTCGATTCTTTTATTATATCGGTTTTTTTCTTCCCGGCATACTTGCCCAAACCAATTTTTTTCGTTTTTTGACGTTGGACTACGTCTTGGGGCTCGGTTCTAAGGAAATCTGTTTGTCCGGGTGTCGGTCTGTTAGCACCAAAAAATAATATTTAATTAATTATTTATTTTAATATTAAAATTTTAACTTTGAAAATTTTAAATATTTTGAATATTTTTTTTTAAACTTTTGGCCTTTTTTAATATTAAAATTAGACAACATTAACGTCAGAATAGACTTAGAAAATTTCTTATAAATTTCACTTTTAACGAAGTAAAAGTTAAACTTTAAATAGTATTTTGAATTTTTTTTAAAAAACTTTTGACCTTTTTTAATAGTAAAATTAGACACATAAACGAAAGCAAGGAATTAGAAAATTCCTTGTCAATTTTCAAGAAACTTAACTTTTACAAGAAACTTAAAATTGCTAAATCTTTTTCATGCAATATAATAATAATAAAGCAAGGACTTAAAAATTTATTGAAATTTTATTTAACTTTTTTTTTAAATTTTCGCTGTTTTTTTTAAATACGGGCCTCGAACCGGTTTCTGGTCTGAAATTTAGGGACTTTAGGGACCAAAAACATGGAAATTAAGGACCTTTTTAAGAACCTAAAAGTAGCCTAAACCTAGTCAGTTTTTTTTATTTTAGGCACCTTCCTCTGGTTGATTGATATTAAAGGTTTGTGACGTGACTTAAAAATTTTTGAATTCTAGCAGCAAAAAAAAAAAAAAAAAAAAAAAAAAAAAAAAAAAAATTATATCATTTTTTTTTCTTCTATTAAATTTTTTTAAATCTTCTAAAAAAATTTTTTCAAATTTTTGCTTCCTAATAATATCATGTTCTTTATTATAAACGATAGGAAACGAGCTGCAGATTCAAAAATTATGGACTTTTAGGGACCATTTTTCGAATTTAAGGACTTTTAAGGGACCTTTTAAGGGACTTTTTTTCTTTTAAAAATATGGACTTTAGGGACTTTCAGGGACCAAGTTCGAGGCCTGTAAATATGAACCCTTTCCAGTCGGTGCAGCCAATGAGAAAATGGTATCACCCGACGGCCGGTGATTTTTTAATTTTTTAATGGCAACATCAAGTATTTAGGGTCCCAAAGCCAAAAATATAGACTAAATTCACATGCCCCTACATTTTTGCGATATAGGCAATTTGCAATGCTTTTAATAAAAAATTACTGATAAATAATAGTAGTTCCTTTATTATACCACGTAAGAGATTGAAACTTTGTGATTATATTTTTTTGAGGTTTCTAATCTTAAATTTGAACTCAAAATTTTGATGGGCCCTTTTTTAATATATATGATTGGGCCCTGATTGGCATGAAGGCATATGATTGGGCCCTTTTTTAATATATATGCCGAAAAGGGCGACATTAAAGTCAATTCTTATTTTTTTTAAGGCTGCTGATTTTATGTAATCACCATTTTTATGAGACCTTTCCCGGGGCCATTTCAGCCTTTTAAGGCCCTTTTTAAATGTACATTTTCCAAAAATTTGTTAATAAACTTGGGGAAAAAAAAAAAAAAAAAAAAAAAAAGTTTATTTAATGTGAATATAAGCAACTGATTCAAAGTGGCTTGGACAGTGATGAGAGAATGACGTGGTAATAGGTTTCTGTCCTTTGCTTGAGAAAAAAAAAAAAAATGGTTTATATACGGTATGATTTTTTTTTTTTTTTTAAATCAAAAATCTATATGCTTTTAAGATTTAGTTACACGACCAAAAATATGATGCGTAAACTTCAGTTTACCGTTCTGAATGATGAAAACATATTTAAAAAAAATAGCAAGATGTTCCATTTAATGACTTTTATGTACAAGTCTATAATTTTTTTTAAAAATATTCAGATTTGCTAATATTTTTTTTCTCCATAAGCTAAACATAGGAATCGAATTTTTGGGGAAAATATTTTTTTTTTTGGATTTTTGGGCCCTAAACCACTTCAAATATGTCAATACTAAGTTTCTTAAGTTTCCAATTAATAGATTTTTAGTCAGAATAAAATTGGCATTATATATAATGCCGCCGTCGGGTAGATGCACTTTTAGTGGCATTATATACAATGCCGCCGTCAGGAAAAGGTTAAAATTAGACTACATGAACAAAAGCAAGAACTTAGGTATTTAAAATAAAATGTGACTCACTAAATTTTTAAATTTTGTCCTTTTTCCTTCAGCCAAAAATTTTTAATTAAAATTTTAACCGATTTTTTTAACAAAAATATTGTTTTTTTCGTGTCAAGAAAAAAAAAATTATATTCGAATTTTTTGACCAAAAACGAGCAAAAAAAAAAAAAAAAAAAAATGCCTTAAATTTTTTAATTGTTGTATTGTTTAAATTTAGCAATATTAGGACAATACCCCAAAGACGATGCCCCCTTATCCCAGTCTGATTTTTGTGTATCCGTTTGCTATTATCATTTTAAAAAACTGCTGCTGATCAAAAACCGATTTTCGATCCAAAATTATTTGAAAAACATGAATAAAATGCAATTTAAAAATTAATCGAGTTGACGGTAAATTTCATATTTTTCGGCCGGTTAACCGGTTACTGAAATTCATTGAAGTATTGGAAATCCTATTTGGAATCACCGGGACTAAAAAATCGGTCCGGGATTGCAGTAAAGATGGGCGATTTTTTCCGCAAAATATTTTCCACGCGAATTGATTAATCGTTTCCCCGATTTCGATTCGGGAGTAAAATCAGGCACAAAAAAAAATCGATTCGACCTAAATCGTGAATTGATTGATATTACTTATGACTCATTTTTATCGTTAAAATTTTCAAAATTACTGCGCTCTTTTCTGACTTTTTTTAAGAAATTTTCTCTGAAGACGCTTTTGATTCAAAAGCAAAACGGCAAAACGACACAACTCACAAATACACTGAATTTCAAAAAAAGGGAACAACCAACCAAATTCATTTGTAATAATCAATTGGAATCAATAAAAACAGGACGAAAATTCTTATTTTTCAGGTCTTAACATGCCAAAAAAGTGTTGATTAATTAGGAAAAAAATGGACTTTTTAGAATTTGAAAAAGTAAATGGTTTTGAAAAATCAATCCAGTTTGCTGCGATTCTTGAATCAAATAAACAGTTTCGATTCGAATACAAAAAATCGAAAAATCGGAGGTAGGGAATCGATTTACGGCAAATCGAATCGAAATCGCCCATCTTTAGATTTCAGTCCCTCATAATTTTTTTTTTTTTTTTTTTTAAACCATTTTGTTAAAAATATTTTGGCGCCATTGATATTTTTTTTCTTTTATACTTTTCTTAGGTAAAAAATTTTTGCAACTACTGTGAGGTTTTTGAACCTTTTTCATTGGAGCTCATTGGGTTATAAATATATATTTATTTTTTTCCTCGTAATTTACTCATTCATTAAAAGGAAAAGTTGCGGTAGGAGCATAAATCCGTTTTCTTTCAAATGGCATACATTTCTTAAAAACCTAAAGGTTGTCGAACTTGTTTCATTGTTATCTGCAAAAACCTTCCTTATGAAACTTCTGAGAATTTCTTTTTTTATATTTCCTACATAATACGTGTGTGCCAAGTATTGACAATTTGATTTAAAAAAAATAAATAATTTTTTCAGGTATCCAGACCAAAAATATTGTCTAATCCCAGTTATTGAACTTATTAAAATCGGTTATTGAACCTTATCGGTTATTTTTTTTTCTTCTATGGAATGATCTCTAAAAAAAATTGGAAAAATACAGCGACTCGCATAGTGGACTTAGTTTAATTTCTTACTATGGAGAAGTGAAATAAAAAATAAATGGACCCCCACCCTCTCCCCACATGCATAATAACAGGCCAGTCGGTCTACTGGGAATTATTCCGGTGGTCCCTTGGCCCAAAGGTTGCTTACCTTTGATAATTTTTGTTTTTTAATACAATTTTTGAAATTAAAAAAATACGGCACCCTTTCCCAAGAAATTGATGAGGAAAAAAATTTAAGAAAAAAAAAAAAATACCTTTTTCTAAACTGTCGATTTGTTCGTTCGTAAACGAAGTTCGATTGCGTTGTAATTTTCTTTTGAGCCTTAGTCTTAATTGAGAGTCCTCGTCCCCGGATGATCCATGTTCCGAATTCCCATCTGATGTGTTCTCCCCGTGATGCGATCCAAGGTCACCTGCTGGTTGAACAAATTTTTAAAAAAATTAAGAGCGGCAGAAATAGTATATTGTATACCTAGGGACGAAAATGAATTTGACTTCCCAGGTTAAACAGGGTATTTTTCATTACAAATCAATGCTTTAATTATTCAGAAAAACTAAGAGAAAATGATTTGATAAATTGTAAACAAAGTCTTCTGTCAACAGGTTTTGCCCTATGCGGAAAAAAGTCATTTTCTGCTCTGATCGCATGCGCGGAATGTGGCTCTTTCTATTTACGAGTAATGAAAATACTTTTATTTTAGAAATCATTCCATGATTTTTTTTTTCAAGACATGTTGAACTGCCTCGGGAGGAAAATATGTATAAATAGATAATGTCAACCCCTGGGAGGAAAAAAAATTTTTGTTACAGGATCCCTTGATATCCCGATAATAAATGAAGCGATACACCCGGAGTAATTTTATTTTATCAGCGGGAAAGCTCGTTAAAAATATGGATAAAATCGTAATTAGATTATCTGTTATGCAATTTGTCATAGCTTTATTGAATTGTCGTACCCCAGTGCATTAACTTTGGACCTCACGACTTCATCAACAAGCAGGGTGAAACCGAGACGGGTAATTCCCGTGAAATGCATCTTGTTGTATTGAAAAATATTTTTGTGTGTCGAAAACGAGAATTCGTTCCTTATGGCCGAATTGGTTTTCAGGGAAAAAATGGTGACTTCTGCTAACGCGTTCACTCACTGGTGAAAGATCATCAACTACGGGCTGTGTTTGGGGGCAGACATAGACGGCTCTTTGCTAAAGGCAAAGAGGCAGCTGCTGAGGTTTTAGACGAGTTTGTATTTCAACTGAGAGAATATATTTATTTTCCCGGGAATTGGAAATTCTCGAAAAGAAGAAAAATTAAATTCCTAGAAACGGGATTTCCAAAAAATAAAAAAAATTCTGGGAATTTTTTTTTTTTTTTTTTTTTTTTTAACAGAATTAACAAAAAAAATTCCGGGAATTTTTTTTTTTTAATTTGAGATCTTGGGAATCTCAGGGAAGAATCTGCACTTGTACGGCCGTTGAAAAGTTAAAACTGTTCTTTAAGAGTAAGCAATCCCGAACCAGTTTTTTACAAATCGAAATACTGTATAAGGATTAACGAATTTTTAATCCCGGAATTTTATTAATTCCCTCTAATAAACGAATTAGAGATTCTGATTTCCCGGGAAATTTGGGAGTCCGAAATTCGGGATTTTCCGTTTTTTTGAGAAAAAATAGCTCCCAAGGATTCGAGAAATTAAAATTCGCCGGGATCTCGGGTAATTCCCATCAGATCCAGTGGATTCTCGGGAATTTTCCCGGGAATTACAAAAACGACGGGAAAAATCTTGAAAAATTTAAATCTTCAGAATCAGGACTGAAAATTTTCTCGGGATCCCGGTGATTTTCGGCACGGGAAATCTCGGGCAGAATCTCTAGATCAAAGTCGTCAATTTCGTTTTTTTTTTTTTTTTTTTGTCATCAAATTACGCTTCTATGTTGAAACGTTATTATCGTTGCGAAAAATTTTTCGTGACCCTAATCGCAGTTACTATCGACTTTTTGATAAATTTGTACGGTTTTAAGCAGCAAATATACTTAAGATAAATTAACTAAGTCCAAACTGTTATCAATTTTTAATATTTTCTTCACGGTTAAAAATTTTATGTAAAAAAAGCTCTACATAGAATTTATGTTAATTTTTATGCCAATTTTTAACATAAAATCGTGTCAGATTGACACATTTTCATGTTAATTTAACATAAAAATTTAATTAGCACTTTTTTAGCACCAGCGAATTATGTTAATTTTTACATCAAATTTTTTACCGTGTTGGTTTTGCACCGAAAACTGGAATTCAATTTTTTTTTCTCGTGCTATTCTTGTAAACCCTGTCAAATTTTGGACTAATAACTTCCAAAAAAATACTTGCATTTCCAAAACCAAAATCCCGGGATTTTTTTTTTTTTTTATCCCGGTATTCTCAAGTATCCGAATTCCAGGGATTGCAATCTCTCAAATACAAATCAATTCTTATGCTGGCTTTTCGAACCAAATCATATTCGTAGCTGAAAAAATATATTGAGCAGAGCACGAACCCTTGCCAAATCGGATATATTCCCTCCTCTAGCAATCACACATGTATGTAAACAGATTATATTAATACAACATATAGGATAGAGGATAAAACACGCGGGGGTGCCTCATCATCGAGACAAGTTATATCAAATTATCCAATCAGCTATCCTTTTTTTTATTAATATCTATTCCCTTCAGCCGAAAACCCTATCGGTTCTAAACGATGACAGGATGATGAAAAATAATGAAAATGAAAATCATTTAAGCATATTTTTTAAATAGTTAAATAAATAAATAAAGAAATAGAAGACGCAAGCCAAACGTTTTGTTTTATAATTTCATTTAATAATAATCTTTTTTTTTTTTTTTTTTTTTTTTTTTTTAACTCTTACCTCTGAAAAAAAAAGTAAAGGGCTGGGGGAAAAAAATATAATTTGATATATTTCATGGAATAAAATTTCAAAAGTTGGTAGTAGAAAGGTTAGAGATGAAGAAACCATAAAACTCAGTGAAGTAGAAAGTAATAAAAGAAGACTCCAACGAAACGTAATGAAACAAAACGTAAAGAAAGAACAAATTAAAAACGAAGGAAGAAGAAATAAAATAAGAGATAAGTTTCAGCTAAAAATACATTGGTTAAAAGAAACGAATCAAGGTGGAGGAATTCAGCGTTTTTTCCGAAAAAAAAAAAAAAAAAAAAAAAAAAAAAAAAAAGATTATAAGGCTTAAGAGGACGTTTCATGCATGTAGGCTTTCCCAGACATTTTTTTTTTTTTTTTTTTTTAAGAAAAAGTTTTTATATTAAAGGCAGAAAAAAATCCTACTCCAAGGATTTGGGTCGGTGGAGATGGAATTTTCTGAATGCAAGCTTTCCCCTCTTAAAAAACGCAAAAAATAAAAATCATTAGGAAAAAGCCCGTTTTTTAATAATTTTTTTATACAAATTTAAAAAATTTTTATGACAAAATGTGTAACGAGTTCACAAATTTCTTGTGATTTGCAGTTCCCGGGAAGACTTTGTTTCAGAGGAAAACGGAGAAAAATTAAATTTCCGGGAAGCGGAGTTCTCAAAAATTTGGCAAAAAAAAAATTGTTGTTGGAATCCCGGGAAGTATGTCTATTTTGTGTGGTTCGAGAGCAATTATTGGTTCAAACGACTCCCTCCCTCAATATATATTTAGGAAACTTTTTAAAAAATATCGGAAAATTGTGGATTAATCAAATTTAGCAATAATAGGGCAACAGAAGGGAAAAACGGGGCCTAAAATAAAAAACAAAAAGAAGTGGGCCTTTTTGCCTCCTTGTCCCCTAGTAAAAAATAAAACTACAGAATTTTTTTTTTTTTTTTTTTTTTTTTTGAAAAATTGGTACGATATGGTTTAAGTTATTTTAGACATTCCTTAAGGGATGTCTTATATGAGCAGCAAATTCGGCTCTTTCCAGGATTTTTATTCGTAGGGAACAGGAAAATGAGAGCCAAACTACCCAAACTGCATCAAATTTTCTGCCCATGTAGTGAAGTGAAAACGAATAAAAATGAGAGCGAAAATGAATAAAAATCCATGAGAGCGAAAATGAATAAAAAACCATGAGTGAAAACAAATAAAAATCCATGAGACCGAGAATGAATAAAAATCCATGAGCGAAAATGAATAAAAATCCATGAGAGCGAAAATGAATAAAAATCCATGAGCGAAAACAAATAAAAAATCATGAGAGCGAAAATGAATAAAAATCCATGAGAGCGAAAATGAATACATGATCCATGAGAATGAAAGTGAATAAAAATCCTGGATCAGCTCTAAAAGAGCCGAAATAAAAATCCTGGATCGGCTTTTTATTTCGGCGCTTTTAGAGCCGATCCAGGATTTTTATTCATTTTCGCTCTCCAGGAAATTATGCGAATTCCTTTTGATGAATATTGACCAACTGCAAGGGAAAAAGAATCTCGAGATCCAAAACCCTTCTGCATCAGTTATAAAAAACCAAAAAAAAAAATTAAGAGGAAAAAAACCACCCCTTGGCGTTGCAAGGAATTAGGCTCGCACAAAAACGGGATAAAAATGGTGATTTCGAAACAATACGCAAACTGAATCATAGGATAACTAGATTAGAACGAGAGAGAAAGAGGAAAACGTAAACTAAATCATATACGATAACTAGATTAGTGGGAAAGAGACGGATGAGAGGTAAAGAGAAAGAGGAAAGAGAACCAAGTGAAAATACGTGAAAAATGTATTTAAATTTTGTTTGAATGTTTTCGAAAGATAACTCGATTTAAAACAAAACAGAATTATGAAATTAAAAATTTAAAAAAAAAAAAAAGGAAAAAAAAAAAATTGTAGAGCGTGGAAGAACGATGTTTGTTTGCAATTACCAACGCTGCTCGCGTAAAAAAAAAATGTTAACATTGTTGTTTTTCTTAATTTTAAAATATTTTTGGGCGTAAAATGGGCACACGCAGTTCCTGCCTTTTTATTAAGTGAAAACAACCGGCCTGATTGGGTCTGTTAATTTTTTTTTTCCGGGCTCACTTGTATCTGACGGCTCGGTCGGAGCAAGTTTTTACTATTTAAATCTTGAGATTTTCCAAGAAGTCACAAATCCTTCCTCCCCCTGTGAAACCCGCAAAAGCAGAAACTTTGAAATGAACATGACTTTCTTAAAGGCCTTCCAAACGAATTTGACTGTTTAAACATGCGAAAAACCTCAAAAGATGTTAACTTTGTTTGTAAATCTTACGGGGAAGCCTTCCCGTTTTGCCATTTTCCAAAAAGGTTGCGAAATGCATTATTTTTTAGAAGACCCCTTTCCGCATGATAAAAATTATCGTGAGGGCCCATCTTTTTTCCCTGTTTTTTCCGATTAAAGCTTCATTTTCAATTTTCCATTGTTTTCGTCGGGAGAGGGGGGGGGGGTATTTTTTTTTCTCCCCCGAGTTTTCTTACTTCATAAGCTGATAATTACGGTCGTGGCATGAAATTTTATACTAAATTTTTCTCCCCCTTTAAAAAAAAAAATGTAACGTCATCGTCTAAAAATTTTCCTTTATTTTTATGACGTCAACGCCCAGAGAAAGATTTCAAAGATTATCTTTATATTTTTCCACGCGTTAAGGATTTTATCGATCAAAAAAAAAAAAAAAAAAGAAGGGATGAAAATCATATTTCATCTTTTATATATTTCCACCTTCGGAATTGCAAGGGATGAAAATAGATGTTCACCAAGTGTTATTATTCCTCCTTGATCGCTTCAGATATCGCGGAATAAGTTAAGACTCCCGTCTATTGTACTAACTTTGGAATTCCACCCCTACAGTTGGTATCTCGCACCCTCTGTCTCTGTTTGGTCCATCTCTGAATTCTTCCGCTTCCGTACACACCCTCAGTTCCACCCCTTCTATTCCACCTCCCCTTTATGTAGGGAACAACCCTTGCTGTAGGGCTATGCTGGGTTGCGTCAGACATATAAACAGAACTTTTTTAATACTTGAAACAAACGAGGTAAATAGAAAACTGCTGAACCCCATTTCGGTTAATTTTTTTTTTTTTTCCTTCCTATTCTTTTATCTTTTTTTTTTTTTTCTCTAGAAAAACCAAATATGAATAGTCCACGGGGACAGTTTGGTAATTAGCGGGGATGTAGTTTCGGAGGAATGAGGAAAACCGGTCGGTTGTTTTGCTTTGTGAAGGTTTTTAATTGACCTAGGCCGGGTGCTACGCTTAGAAAAGAATAGCGTCCACATCAAAAGTTTTCTGATTATTTTTTATTTATTTATTTTTACCACACATTGGGAACAACGTTATTTTGTTAAGTAAATTAGGTCGTGAATTTTGGATGATTTGAATCATGCTTGATCAGTTATTAATTAAGACTAATCGTTAGCAAGCGACTTTTAAGAATTTGTTCATTAGGGATTGCCCTGATCCAAAAATATATCACTGGAAATGGAGGGAAATATTATACCTTTATGGTGGAGCTCGGGTTGCCAGAAATAAAAAAGTTGTCTTGATAAGTTTAGTTCCTATATAGACCTTTCTCCCACATAAGGCAGCCATTTCTTTGGGGCTAATATTTAAATGGGCTGTATTTATTTGCATGTTTTGACAGTATTTTATTTGATTTGGCAGTATTTATTTTGAAAGGGCAGTATTCTCAAAGGCAGTATCCTCCAGGCAGTAGAATATCGGCAGTATAGAATTTAGAGTGGCAGTATTTTAATGGTTTTGTCAGTATAATAACGGAAATGAGCATCAGTGTAGTGAGAAGTTTGGATTTTCGGAAATGCCATTCCCTAACTTTTTTTATTTGTATGAGATAAGTTTCTTTGAATTTTTTCAAATTTTTTACTCGACGGAAAAGCGTGCCTCATCGAACTTTTAGTTCGGAAAATTCCCGTAAAAGCCAAAAAATTAATGATTTTTTTTTTTAAATAAAAAAACCCTCGTTTTCTATCGGAAATTTCGCCTAGATTTCGAATCTGAAAATAGTTTTCTTTTTCTATCTGGTCCGGTTTTTGAGCAAGAGGCCAAAATAACACGAAAAGATTGAGAAAAGTGACGAAACGCAATAACACAGTTTTCATTGCTTTTTGTTTTTATCTCATAAACCGGACCAGATACAAAAAAAAACTGTTTTCAGATTTGAAATTTTGAAAAATTTCCAATAGGAAACAAGATTTTTTTTTTTTTTTTTACAAAAAAAATGATCAATTTTTTTGTTCTTATGGGATTTTTTCGAACTGAAAGCTTGATAAGGAACGCTTTCCCACGGAGTAATAAATTTGAAAAAATTCAGGGAAACTTATCTTAAACAAATAAAAAAAGTTAGAGGTGACACCTCCGAAAATCCAAACTTCGCAAAATAAGAACCATCCTAATGAGCAGTTTAAAAAAAACTTGGAGATATAAGAATAAAATTGGACCCTGTAAAGGTTTTCAAAAAATTATTTCAGTAATGGGAAAACTTGGTGTGCAGTTAATTTTCTGACAGGCTGTAATTTTTGTTAAAATTTTTAAAAAAATCAAAATTATGCAAAATTTTGTACATTTCGCTTCTTTAAAGCAATGTTGCCATTTTTTGATCTCTCAAAGAGTTATTTATAGGCTAAATATAGGTGCTAAGTAAAATCCTGTAGCCAATGCATATTAACACCAAAAAAACTTTGTGGAAACGAAAAACTGAATACACTTATCCATTTTAATATCAAGAAGTTAGTCTTTCTGTAATTTTTTAAAATTTTAATTTACACGGGCCAGGGAGATGTAAAGTTGTTCACGTTTGGGTCTAGAATCATTCAAAATGGCCGAATAAATTTTTTAGCCTAAAATTATCACTATGTTTTAAGTGAAATTAGAAAAGAAGGTCGTGAACAAATTTTTACTCATTTTTGTTTGAAAATAAGGCAGGAAAAATTGAATGTTTCGTGCCCAAAAAAACCTTTATCGCTTAACAATTTTGCGGGACGTCTTAAAAATATTTTTTAAATATAAGAAAAAGAAGAGAAAAGAAAAAAAAATCGGAGCATATTATAAGGATAATGTATATTAGTTGATGGACCGCAATCATCAAAAGTTCATCAATTTTTTTTTTTTTTTAATTTTTTTAAAATTTTATTTATTTAAGAGGAGGCTTCACGGAATACCGGAAGAAATTACTGTTTCGCCTAACACTCGATTTACGAGGGAAAAAAAATCAAATTTTAGGTATCTGACGATCTCGTTTGACTTTTTCTTGTATTTTTGGTACAATTTTCAACTTGTTTCAAGCAAACAAAAACCAGGATAACAAAATCACTGATTTTCGACCGAAATTTTTTTGAAATTATTTTCCCGCCGCCCATACATTTCAGACAAGTTGAAACTTGTACAAAAAATTCCTGGATATACCAGAGGAGTTTGTTAGATACCTAAAATTTGAATTTTTTTTATCGTAAATCGAGTATTAGAAAATACAGCTATTCATTCCGGTATCCGCGAAACCTCCTCTTAATTGTTATATACTGCCAGGTAATATAATACTGCCCTGATATGTATTTATATGCTGCCCAAAACGATTAAATTTCCTTGAAAAACTTGAATTTAAATACTGCCAAAAATAATAAAAAAGACTGCCCCGTTAAACACAAGCCTTTCTTTGGTTAAACCTCTGCCTTGCAAGTTGCAACTAGTAAGTTCCTTGAAGTCTTTCCAAATCATTATATTCCCAATTGTCAAGGTCCAGATCTATTTTATCATGTTTTTTTTATTAGATCTACTGCTATATGAAATAGTCTAACAAGTTCAAACCAGCAATGATATCGAAGAGCCTTGCATATTTTAGGCTTAGGACCGAATGGAGCAAATGAGAGTTCAGCTTCTATCGACAGTATCGTATTTTTTCGCCCCTATAACCCCTAGATTTAATAATCCGACATTTGTCAATTTCTATTTCTCCTTACCAAAAGATATTGACTAGGGTGGCCCAAAAAAAATCGGCCATCTCTGATTTTCGTTCCCTAGCGAAAAATGGGTTCTTTAGGCTCTTGGAACACTTGTGATTTTTTTTCAGATTTTTAAAAAAATTTTTACAGGTGGCGCCCGAATTTTTTATGTTTTTTTGCTTTATCGACCGCAGGGAGAAAAAGCATTGTTTTTAGCACAAATTTCAGATTTTCAGTTTTTGATATTTTTACACGTTTTGAAGTCCCCTGATGCCGAAAAAAGCAAAATTTGGATGGTGGCCGTGTGTGTGTATGTGTGTATGTGTGTATGTGTGTATGTGTGTATGAATGTATGAATATATGTGGAAAAAAAAGTGTCTGTCGGAGGAAAAGCAGAAAAACGAAAGAACGGATTTCGATGATTTTTGGTGGTAAGCAACTTCTAATGAAATGTAGGTGCTGATTAGTTTTTGAGCCAAATCGGTCCAGCGATTCGGAAGCAGTGAGTGAAAATGTTAAATTTTCAACAATTTCAAGATCTTTTTTAACTATAAATCGCGAACGCAGCTACCAATTGAGTCCTATTTTCGTACTGCAGTAGATATTCATCTAGATACGCTACCATTGAAATTTTATTAAATTCTGTTGAGTGGTTCAGAAACGGTGAGCAGGGCTAAAAGTATGGGTATAGGCCTAAAAACCGATATCTCGACTTTTGAAACGTCACGATATGACGTCATCGATTACGTCAACAAAGCGATTTGGATGCTGATTGGCGGGTTCCTCGTGGGAGCTAACGAAAAAATAACCGTATTTTTGAAATATTTTCGGGGTAGAGGATTCCGAATCTGAAATAATTTTTCCTAAATTCGAATCCCTTATGCCAGTATTGCGGCTTTGGTGGACCTCTGATCAAAAATCTAACCGAATTTTTGAGAATATTTTCGGGGTAGAGGATTCCGAATCTGAAATAATTTTTCCGAAATTCGAATCCCTTATGCCCGTACTGCGGCTTTGGTGGACCTCTGATCAAAAATCTAACCGTATTTTTGAGAATATTTTCGGGGTAGAGGATTCCGAATCTGAAATAATTTTTCCGAAATTCGAATCCCTTATGCCAGTTTTGCGGATTTGGTGGACCTCTGATCAAAAATCTAACCTAATTTTTGAGAATATTTTCGGGGTAGAGGATTCCGAATATGAAATAATATTTCCAAAATTCGAATCCCTTATGCCCGTACTGCGGCTTTGGTGGACCTCTGATCAAAAATTTAACCGAATTTTTGAGAATATTTTCGGGGTAGAGGATTCCGAATCTGAAATAATTTTTCCGAAATTCGAATCCCTTATGCCCGTACTGCGTTGGTGGAACTCTGATCGAAAAACTAACCATATTTTTGAGAATTATTTAAATAGTCGATAAAGCACTTTGATCGGTTCACCGATCTCATTTTTTACTTTTCGCACTTTTATTTGATCAAATTTCAAAAATTCGCAGGAAAAAAATTTGATGAAATAAAAAATTGATCTTTTTAGGGTATAATACTTATGTATGTATGTATCCAGAAAAAATTTGATTTTGCCGAAAAATGAGACCTTATGGGTGTTATGTGACTTACTTCGGCGAAAACGGGTTTTTTTATATCTGGGTAGCCCCAAAAGTTAAAAAAATTTCAAGATAGCCAAAATGACCCAAAATAATGTAGATTCATCGCCTTTAATCCAATTTTTGGAGAAAATTTATTTTGCGTGGATATGGACGGTTTTAGGTTAAAAAATAATATTTTTCAAAATTTAAAAAATTTGTTTATTATTTTATGGTGTCCCAATTTTGATTCTACACCTCAAAATCGATTCTACTAGCTCCAGATACCTTCTCCAATTTTTTTCAGATTTTTAAAAAATGTATAGAGGTCGCTACCAGCCTTTGTGGGTTTTTCTCGAAAAATGGCTTATGATAAAAGTGTGATTTTTTTGACCGCAAAATAAAAGTCGGTCTTTTTCAAATCTGAGAAACTACTTTATGTTTTTTGACCCGTAGAATTCAAAAATGACCATAAAAATTACGTACGGTTGCGGGAAAAACCCGATATCTTCCCGCAACCGTACGTAATTTTTATGGTCATTTTTGAATTCTACGGGTCAAAAAACATAAAGTAGTTTCTCAGATTTGAAAAAGACCGACTTTTATTTTGCGGTCAAAAAAATCACACTTTTATCATAAGCCATTTTTCGAGAAAAACCCATAAAGGCTGGTAGCGACCTCTATACATTTTTTAAAAATCTGAAAAAAATTGGAGAAGGTATCTGGAGCTAGTAGAATCGATTTTGAGGTGTAGAATCAAAATTGGGACACCATAAAATAATAAACAAATTTTTTAAATTTTGAAAAATATTATTTTTTAACCTAAAACCGTCCATATCCACGCAAAATAAATTTTCTCCAAAAATTGGATTAAAGGCGATGAATCTACATTATTTTGGGTCATTTTGGCTATCTTGAAATTTTTTTAACTTTTGGGGCTACCCAGATATAAAAAAACCCGTTTTCGCCGAAATAAGTCACATAACACCCATAAGGTCTCATTTTTCGGCAAAATCAAATTTTTTCTGGATACATACATACATAAGTATTATACCCTAAAAAGATCAATTTTTTATTTCATCAAATTTTTTTCCTGCGAATTTTTGAAATTTGATCAAATAAAAGTGCGAAAAGTAAAAAAAACATAAAAAATTCGGGCGCCACCTCTAAAAAATTTTTTAAAAATCTGAAAAAAAATCACAAGTGTTCCAAGACACTAAAGAACCCATTTTTCGCTAGGGAACGAAAATCAGAGATGGCCTATTTATTTTGGGCCACCCTAATATTGACCTTTTTCTCCCCAAACAAAAAAAACAAAAATCATTCGTCCTTTTTTAATATTATGCTATAAGAAACCTTTTTCCCGTAGCCCAAATGTAAAACGATCTATCTTTTTCTTTTTCTTTCTTTTTTTTTTTTTTCTTTCTCTCTCTCCTTCTTCGATGTATCGAAAGCGAATTGGAAAAAATCATCTCGGTTTAACGCTTCAGCAGTTGTTTTCTTTAGCGTAAAAACCGTTTTTGATTCTCTTTGTTCTAACTTAAAACAGTTACAAATTGCATCGTTGCTTTCATAACGTGTTATATACGTTATTTAAATTCCGACCGTATACAATATATATAATATTTTATATACCTTAAAGGCTCAAGATATGTTTTTAAAAGGGTTTCCGGAAAATTTCTCTCATCGCTCTTCTCTCTTTCTCTTTCTCTCTCTCTCCCAGGAGGAAGTTAGAGAAAGTGCTGACGTGTCGAAAATTCGGGAAAAGATCTTACAAGCAACAAAGAGGAAAATATAACATTAGCGAACTTGACTAATGAAACAATAAAACGTGCTGTAGCATCCGTCTTGAATAACTTAAGAGAAAAAGCTCTTTGTCTTTCAATTTTTTTGAAAAAAAAAAAGGGGGGGAAGAAAAAAAATTTACCTCTTTTTTGGATATCATCTCTAGAGACTTGTCCAGGCAATGTCGTTGTTGGATTAGGCGGTAATGTTAAATGCGTTGTTGGTGGCGTTCCCGGATACCAAGCCCAACCGGGGGCTTGACCGTTGAACATTCGTAACTTATCATAAACTGATTCATTTTGTGCTGATGCTTGTTCTTTTTGTGCTGCTAAATTTCTTAACACGCGGTTAATGGAAGACACCTGGAAAAAATTAAAAAAATAAAAATAAATAAATAAATAAATCGGTCGGTTTTAATCAGAAAAAAAAAGGCGGTATGTAATTTTCTTTTGAAATTTAAAGCCTTGCGCAGTTTACTTAATCGATTGTGGCACCTAAATCAGAACATTGGGGAAGTTTGTAATTTGCATAAAATGAATACATGACTCCCTTTGTCTAAATAAATATGATTGCTAATGAATTGTAGATTAAAAAGGGGCTGGTTCCAAAATAAAAAAAGCTATTTACAAGATGGCGGTTTCGAGATTAAATATTTTTTTTTTTTTTTACTCTCTTTTACCTTAGGATTCATACTCGTCTCGTTTATGCTTTCGTTCGCCATCGAAGCGATATGAATTTTGCAATATTAATATTTCCTTGCCCGGCTTTTCTAATGAAACGTATCTCCGGCATTATTCGGTTCTTCCCCCCGCCGCCGCCGAAAAACCGGTAAAAGTATCGGCGTATAGAAATCGCTTTGGGGGATTTGTAATGAGCGATAATATTAAAATTACATACGGAAACTGATAGGATGAAAGTTTGCTTAGCATCAGGATGAGATGTTTACTTAGATTGAAATATTTGACCAAAGCTCATAAAAGCAAATATACGATGATCAATAGACTGAAGCCGGAATTTGCAATATCTCCGGTTCTCTTTCAATCGGCGATTTCTCCGTGACCACGTTACAAGAGACTTAAAAAATAATTGATTTTTTTTTTTTTTTTTTTTTTTTTTTTACAAATGAATCCTTCAATTACCGATCACTCAAATAAATAAAAAAAATTAAAGATGAGGAAGGGATGCTGTATAAGTATAATTTTCTCGGAGAAACATTTTTCAATTCCTCGCCTCACTTGCAATGTCGGGGGGAAATGAAAATGTTAAATAATTCCTTTTCCTCGTTAAAAAAAAAAAAAAAGAAGAAAATGTTTACTTTTAAGAAAAAAAGGATTCTGATGTGAATGATTTGATCGACGGTTGAGAAATGTAAACGAAATGGATTATTAGAGGATCAGGGAGGGAAAAAAAAACCGCGAATTCTCGACAGATTAGTAAACAATATTCAACATTCAAGAGCTTCTTACTGATGTTTCATTACTTTTCCTTACGCTTTTTTTTTTTTTTTTTTTACTCCTTTCACGACTTGTGAAAGGGAAAGAATTTTTTTTTTTTCCTTTAGAAAAAAAAAAAAATATATATAAGTAAAGTATGAGAGAGTGAGTAAATGCATCAGAAATAAGTTAATTAGCGGAGTTATAATTTTTGTTTGGGTAATTGTAAATTTTAGAATATTCACGGTTACTTTTTAAAAAAATTCATCCGAATTTTTTTTTTTTTTTTTTTTTAAATGAAAGCTTCATAATAATAGGGCTAAGGGCGCAATTTCACGCCAAACATGTTCGGCGAACATTTCGGACAAACATTTTCCCAAACATGCTTAAAAAAGCGTCACTGCTTATGTGGAGCTTCCCGCATAAAATCACACAAAAACCTTAACGTTGGAAGATCCCAAGTAGAAATCTGATTATGTCGGAAAATCATCAGGGAGTCATTCTGAGGCATAAGTCGCATCGATATCGATTTAATTTGAGACATCGATTCGATTTTGAAAAGAGGCCAATCCACGCTACTATTTCAAAATCGGTACTTTAAATATATCTTAATGGATGGTGGATCGACACCGTTTGAGGTTTAAAATCAGAGA
The DNA here is from genome assembly GCA_037577465.1 of Liposcelis bostrychophila. Taxonomy (NCBI): domain Eukaryota; kingdom Metazoa; phylum Arthropoda; class Insecta; order Psocodea; family Liposcelididae; genus Liposcelis; species Liposcelis bostrychophila. Next base: position 19,196,722 of record CM075211.1, on the reverse strand, counting down.
TGTAATTTTAGTAAAGTTTTGCTCAAAACGTTGCCACTTGAAATTTCTCAAAAAATTTATCGAGAATTTTTAAAAATTTATTTATTTATTTATTTATTTTTTGAAATTTTTTTTCTGAGAAATCTCTTGTATATTTTCGACATTTCTCCGGGACTCCCGGGAAATCTATCGACTAAATACTGAAAGATGCCCTAAATCGAAAATTTTGAAATCTTGAGCTTCGACTGCTTAAAAATTCCGTTTTCAAAATTTCTCGAAAAGCCGAATTCTCGGGAAAATTAAAACTATAAATTTTAGTAACTAAGGAAGTTTTAGATTTACGCTAAAAATTTGAAGATTTTTTTTTAAAAATTCAGATTATTTGTGCGACTGTGCCTAGTCACCCGAGATGATAAAACTAACCTTTTCCCACCTTAAAGTCTATCTTAAATTTTTAGGTTTAGAAGTGCCAATCATTTTCATTCATTTATTTTATAAATTTCCAACCCCATCAAAGGTAAGAGGTATACAACTATTTAACATCGTGGAATCAAAAGCCCATATTTGCGCTTTCAATTTTTGTTTCTGGTTTTAAGATCTTTCAAAAAGATTTTTTGGCCAAATCCTGAAAGTTGAAACTTGCCCGATCAAAATCGGGAAAATTAGGGACCTTTTAGGGACCAAAACATTAATTTTCTAATTTTTTATTTAGGGTTAATTTGACCCTCTTACTCCCCTTTGATCAGCCGGCTGCATAGCACTAACTTAAAAGAACATGTAACATTTTTTAAAATAAAACAAGACGAAAGACAATGTTGAACAAAAAAATTAGGTTGAAGTAAAAAAATTTTTAAGCTAATATTCGGTTCAAATTTTTCATTTTGGTTCAAAGTTTGTTAAAAGTTTTCTCAAACATAATTTTTATCTCAGTTTTTCGGGACCATTTTTATTTTCAGCTACTTTCTTTCTGAATTGAATTGAAATCGACTTTAAACCAAGCTAAGCGAGGCCGAAGGCCGAGCGAAAAGTTTTACAAATTTTGGGAAAAGATGGGATTTATTTTATTTTATTTTTAAGTTTTAGCGTCATTTTCTGATGTAATAAAATAATCCGGGCATAAAAAATAAAGGGAAGAAAAATAGGGACTTTTAGAGACTTTTTTCAAGTTAAAGACTTTTAGGGACTAATTTTGAAAATAGGGACTTTTCCAAAAATGGGACCTTGGTTTGATGCCTGCGAATTAAACTGTACAAAATCAGGCATTAAAAATGGAGACAGTGGATTAAACGTAAAGTCCAAAGTAATTGCTGCTTCTCCATTATGGCTCAAAATTAATTTTACAAAATTAATTTTATAAAATTAATTTTATAAAATTATTGGGAATAATGCTTTTATTTTACTAATCGAACATGAGGAATGAGGATGACTTAAAAAAGAATAAGAAATCTGTAAAAAATTAATATGTTATGAAAAAAGAAAGAAAAAGCGCATAATTTCCGGTAATTTTATAAAATTAATTTTGTAAAATTAATTTAGGACCATAATGGAGAAGCAGCATAAAAATCCGGAGGGGTCGTTCACTCATGAAAAAAGGAATCATTATAATTCAAAACTCACAGTAATACATGGAATCCATGTAATTCAAATGAAATGTGCTGTACACGGTTAATTCAAGAGCGCACGACTCCTCGAAAAAAAAAATAAACTCAAAAAAATTGAATAAGATTATTTTTTTCTGAAATAATTTTTTTTCATTTTTTAGCCTAAAAATCTTAAGACGAGTTTTAAATTTGACAACCTCCTGCTTTCTTGCATGCGAACCTCTCGTTCGATTTTTGAAAAATTACTTTTTAATCTTTTCCGAAATTAAGGCGTATCGAAAAAAAAAAAAAAAAAAAAAAGGAAAACTCTCGCTGGAAATACTTAAAACGCGTTGCAATCCAGTCAAGAACAAACTTTTCCGTTTTCAATGAAAATCAAACACAGATGTTCTTATTGGTTTTATTTTATTTTTTTTCCTCTGCCTTCCGAAACATGAACACGAAAGGAGAAGAGAGAGGGAAAATTGAAAGTTAGGAGGAAAAAGCACATGCTTTCCGTTCCGTCTCGTCTCGCTGGTAACTAGCTCTACCACGTTAATCCCATGTTGGTATTATCGCGACATTCTTTTCGACTAACCAACTGGAAACGTCCCCTTTCACTCCATCTTTTCCAATCCTTTTTTTTTTTTTATTTTTTTATTTTCATTCAATTGTTCCGTTCCGTCCCGTTCCTCCACCCCCCCCCCCTCCCCCCTAGTTCCCTTATCGATTTTTCGAAGCCTCAAAGTTTTCTCGCCTTTTTTTTTTTGTTACTGTTGAAAAAAAAAGAACGCTTAAATATTTATAAAAAAATTTTCGGAATCATGGGGGAAGGCTAAATCCGAAAGAAAATAGCAGGAAGTATAATCGTCGAGGATTTCGACGATACGGTGTTCTTTGTGGTGAGATTGGGAGGAGTTTTTATCATATTGTATTCGAGTATAACAAAGAGGATCCATGTGGGAAGTCCGACGATTTAAGTTTATTCGTAGGAAAAAGATACTTTTTTGTGGTCGTCCGCCATTTTACTTTTTCATCCTTTTTTTTTTTGTAGCTGAATCTGACCCAAAAAAGGGAAAAAATTATAATTAGGTTAATTATAAAATAAAAAAAAAGACGATCCATTTTTTTAAAACGAGAAATCCGGAACGTTAATTATAAGTCGAAAAACATTTTTAATTTTCCAATCATTCGCATTCAAGAGATAATTCATTCATTTCCATAATCACATTTTCCGGATTAAAAAAAATTCCATAATGCTCTAATACCTTTTCGGAAATATTTCTGCGGACGGACACCCTTTTTTTTTACCGGAGATATTTATATAATAGTATATATATAAATTTTAGATATATATATATTATATATATATTTTATGCACCCTTGCCTATTTCACATGTGACCGCTTTTCAATACCCCCGAACATGCTTAAATGATCCTATTCAAAATTGGACTGCACTCAAGCGTATGTCGCGTGATATTTCGGAAATTGGAGAAAATCTGATATTGATTTATAGCCCAATCGATTATTCCGTCTTCTTACGGTGTTTCCTATGTTTGACATTTAAATTATATCTGGAATCTAATTGTCTATGCTTAACATATTCGATTCCGGTATTATCGGGAAAAAATGATGCAATTTGAATTTTAAGTTAAGTTGAATGATTTATTTAGTTTGAAAGTTTTAAACGAATCGTGGCATCTTAAAATTTAATTATCTCCCGCCTTTTTTTTTTATTATTCTCTTTCTCTCTCTGTTATTAAAACAAGCTTTCAATCTATTGTAGTTTACATTTGTGCAAATAAACATCGGTTTTCTTGTTTTGCTTATTAATGCGATCGAAAAAAATCGACCGAAATTAAAATGTTTTCATACACAGTAGGCAGACTCGTTTTTTTTTTCTGATTTTTCTGTTCCTTTTAATTTTTTTGTGTGTTTTATGTCAATGTCAAGGTACTGTCAACCGCTTATAGGAAGACCAGTTAGGGTTATTTGATCGGACTGGATAATTTGAGGATGAAGAATAAAAAAAAAAAAGAATTTGTATCGATGATCGTGCAGGATACTTAACGGATGTAATCTTTTTTTTTCCGGATTTGAAATTTATTCTTCAACGAATTTTCGAAATGAAAATTTTTTAAACAAAGCCGAATCTGTCAGACGGGTCGGGATTATAGCCTTGTTGCCTATGATGATATGGGAATAATAAAAAAAAAAAGCAGTTTTTAGCTTCTTTTGGGCCGACTAGTTGTTTGTTGACTGGAAAGTTTGTGGACTGTTGACTATGGAATTTGCCTTGCTTGTTTCAACCTGTAAAGATTGTCATAGGACGGGTGAGAACGAAGACGACTTCAGGTCTAAGATTATATGAGAACATCAGGGTTAATGTAGCGCACTTGTGAAATTATATATCATTTATATATATTTTATATATAATTTATATATAATTTATACATAATTTATATATATATATATTTTATATATATAATTTATATTTAATTTGTATATAAAATATATATAAATTACATTAATATAATTGTAATTAACATCAACAGGCAACTTTTCTGATCATTAAACCATTTGCCTCTTGTGGGAGGCATATGGGCACATTTAACAGAGGGCCTTTAGCTAGTTCGAAAGGCTGATGGGTGCACAAAGTTCTTTAAAAAGAATCCCAAATGGCCCCTTTTAACGTGGGAGATAGAAAAATTCATTGGTAAAAAATTTACTAGGGTAGTCTTGGGGGAGTCAAACCTCCTTCCCTCTCTGGCCACAGACCTGTTTATCGATTATCAAGAGGAAAAATACCCATGAGGCTAAAATATTTTTTTTCGAATAATGTCCATGCCCCAGAGATCTTGGCATCCCAGAGGGTCCAGTGGTATATTTCTAGGCTAATAGGGTTAACAGCAGAACTCAGAAATAGCTAACGAAATTACTGGCTTCAGCGCCACAAAATGGTTTGCCTAAAGGATCAGCAATTTTGCCGTTTTGTTTCTTTTAGTCGCTATGGTTACTCATTTTGGTTTTAAAATTCTTCTCTTTTATGGTTAATAAATAATAAATAATTTGTCCTGGACAGCCAGTTTTTTTTCTTCTCCAAAAGTTAATCTTATACCGTATCGCTAACCATTTGGTTTATGTTACAAAACGTCACGATCCGTCTTTTATTTTTTTCATTTTTCAAATTAATGCAAAATCTCAAAATTAATTTTTTTTTTCTTATTTGGAACCTTCTGCGGAGAAGGTCGAAGGCAATATCGAACAAATATCGTCCTTGCTTTCGTTCATGTCGTCCAATTTTACTATTAAAAAAGGCCAAAAGTTTAAAAAAAGTCAAAATATTATTTAAAATTTAACTGTTTTAAAAGTAAAATTTACAAGAAATTTTATAAGTCCATGCTTTCGTTTTTGTCGTTTAATTTTAAAATAAAATTTTAACTTTATATTTCTTGTAAATTTTTTTGAAAATTCCTTGTAATTTTTGAATGACGGATGCCGACATCCCACAAACAATTTGTTCCATATTGACCCCCAAGACATAGTCCTACGTCAAAAAGGATACGCTCTATGCCTATATAGCGTAAAGAAGACGTGAAACTTCTTATGGGGTTTTATGGTGTTTTTCAAGTGATTCTTTTCTTAATCAATTTTAAAAAAGTGATCGTTTTAGGGCAGTCTCCACTTGATAACGTTCACGGCACTCTCGTTGTCCGTCTTCGCGATTAACGTATTCGCACCGGAAGTACTTTGCAGGTTTTACTCCCGTAAACGTTTGTGGCATAAAAAGAGTACCGTATATTTCATTAAGTATACAAAATTGGCTTACCCAAAATTTGTTTTGGAACAGATTTGTTACCTGCCCTATGCCCGAATTAAGATTTTTCTTTTTAAATCCGTAAAAACATCTTTCAAACCGCCATTTTTAATGTTTGTAAATAAAAAAAAGCAGAAGATGATCAAAAATATCCACAAAAACTTTGTGGTAAAAGATCCACAAAACTTCCGGTGCGAATACGTTCATCGAGAAGGCGGATAACGCGAATGCGGTGAACGTTATCAAGTGGAGACTGCCCTTTTTTTAGTCAGTTTTTGAATTTTGACTTAAATAATTAAAATATTCCTTAGGCACTTCCTGAATTTTTACAAAATTCTAAGAACTCTACAAAATTAAAAAATCTTGCATTTTCTCGTCAAGCCCAATTTTTTAAAAAAATTCAAAAAAAAAAAGTGAAATAGTTGTTATTTTATAGTGCTTTTCAAGTGATATTTTTCTTAACGACTTTTAAAAAAGTCATACTTTTCTTAGTCACTTTTTTAATTTTAACTTAAATAATTAAAATATTCGGTTGATGACGTCACGAACTTCACTTCATTACGCGGACCCCCCCCCCCTCCCTTCCATAAGAAGTTTCACTGAATAAGTCATGTTTAATCCAAATTAAGAAATTCGAAGAGTGTTGGTTCTGCTAGCGGTCCGATCCTTTTATGCCTATATGCTCTTTTTTTATCCCAAAAAAAAACTATCCCTTGCGTACAAACACCACACAAACACACTCCCCCCCCCCTCTTCTCCAAAAAAAAAAAAAAAAAAAAAAAAAAAAAAAACAATGCCGAACCACCAAAATTTTAATTTTAGACAATTTTTCTTTTTCAAAAGTTCGTTTAAAATTAAAATTTCGGTGGTTCGCTCTGTCCGTCCGTCTGTCTATCTTACGCAGTTTTTTTTTTTTTTTGTTTTTCTCGGACATAACGATCTAACTGCGCTTTTATATATGTATAGATAGATATAGATATAGATAGATAGATAGATATAGATAGATAGATAGATAGATATAGATAGATAATTGTCCAATGTCATTTTTTTTTTTTTTAACCTTAAGATTATTTTTTCTTTTGAGTTCGTTTAGGCTTCTATCCTTACTATACAGATGTTTAATTTTTTTTGTAGGCAATTTTATTCTCGTGTGAGAATTAATCCTTTGATAATTAAATGAAATTTGATTTTTTTCTTTTCACCCAACCATAAGAAACATAATTAATAAAAGAAACTTTAAAAAAAAAAAAAAAAAAAATCTTCCCTTAAACTTTATATACAATATCTTTTCATCAAAGTTACTGTAACATATGGGCACAGGCAAAAAAAAAAAAAATAATAATAATACATAATAACGCAAACAAAAATAATAATAATAAATTTTTAATAATTTTTCGAAATTGAAATACAATGAAGGGAAGAGGGGATCCAAAAAACCACTTAACAATACAATTTTCGTCTTTGGTAAACCGACATCAAGTCCCCAATCCTAATTCAAGTTGACAGGTATCGCTGGCATAAGACAGGGACCAACAATGGCTAATTTTTGTTTGATATCGGCTTCGTCCTTCTCAGCAGCTGGTTTCAAGGAAGAAGAATTAAAAAAATGATAATAATAATGATTTAATTTGTTATTTATTTTTGAGCTTTAAACGAGGAAGTTTGCTGTTCCTTCCCCCCGCCCCCCCCCCCAAAAAAAAAAAAAATTGGAAGAAAATTACCGGTTAAATATTTGATATTTAACCGGTTCAAAAAGCTATTCAATGATTTTGAAACAAAGAAAAATCCTATAAATTGATCCATTAGTCGCCATTTTCCAGAATACCTCTGCCGCATCCTGCTGGGGGGAGGAAAATGCCTGCGCAGTGAAGCGAAAGGGCTCCCCCTTCCCGCCGTTAAGGGGGAGCTTGTACGGTAATCGACCCCAACACATCTGCTTCAACATTCTTTTCAAAAAACCATTTTTAAAGAATAATTCATAATGATCATTTCGTTTTATAAGAATTTGATTTTGAAAAATATTTTTTCTTTTTTTTTTTATAAATTTTTCTTTTTTTTTTTGAATAATCATTTGGAGTACTTTTTCTTTATATTTTTAAATTGAAAAGCTCTCCTTAGTTAATAGATTTGATTTTCATCTTTAAATCCGAAAATGGTTTTTTTTCCGCCATTTTTTTTTTCCTCGTGGGTATACGTATCATTATCGTCACTATTATAAAATGAAAAAAAAAAAAAAAAAAAAAAAGGCAAAGGAGAGGAGGGAAAAAAGGGCTCTCTGTATACGAAAAGGAAATTTTATAGATAGACTTTATTCAAACAGCACACATTAGAACATATCCCGCTAGGACATCCTCTTTAGGAGAAAGAGAGGTTCCCCCCTTTCCACTTCTGGAATTCAAAATCTCCAACCCCAACCGTATACGGGATTTTTTTTTTTTTCCTAAGGTTTTCTGCGGCGTAATAACGTAGGGGAGATTTTTATTTATTTATTTTTTGAAATCGTGTGTGTATAGCCCGTTTGATTTTCTCTTTCTTTCGGGTAAAATATTTTGGTTTGACATGGTCTTTTCTTTATTTCAGATTGCACGAAATTTGGTTTTGGTGTCTGTGCATATACTGCGACCAGTAATCAGCAATAGGTCGCTTATCCCGTCAAGATTTTTGACGAACTTCTGAAATGCTGTCTTTCTGGGGATGTACAAAACTCAAATCTGATTGGCTCTTGGGGCAAGGTAAGTTTATTCACTTTTTTTTTTTTTTATTTTTTGAATTCTAAGAATGGTCGAAGCAAAGGGTTGAGAACACTGAATAGCACCTTCTAAAATTTAATCTTAAGCTTGCTCTTTGAATCCGTTACGCTAAGTTTTACGATTTCATTTCAAAATAATTTTGAAAACCGTGGTTGATTTGTTTGTAAAAAAAAATTTTTTTTTTTTTGAAAAATCAACTCCCAATAGAAAACTTCGGAGTAAATAGTCAGTGGCAACGAAATATTTCTGGCGGTGACCGCGTTGGGCAATTCGCCAAAATAGGGCCCAGGACTTTTTATATTGAGACCTCGTCTTGTGTCCCACTTAATTTTTTCCTCCCCTTATTTAAACCAGTTATGGCAACCCTTTTGAAGAGTAAATGCGTTTGGTCGCGGTGTAAGTTTTAAAGGTGTAAAGTTTGCGTTCTGGATTTTAAGGGCCATTTAAATATTATATCAGCAACGTTTTGATCACTTTCAGTCCCTCCCTGCCTTTGTCAGCTTTAGCATGAACCCCCCCCCCCCCAATGTCATATTTTAAATTTTCGAAGCGCTTTACTTTAAATATTATGAGAATTTTTACCGATTTTTTTAGAATCAGATTACCACCTAATAAGAATAAGAAAAAAAATACTTCATTGCATTATTTTAGAATTGGGGATTAATCGGTTATTTTAGAATTTGGGATTAATCGGTAATTTTATAATTCGGGATTAATCGGTCGTTTTAGAATTTGTGATTAATCGGTTATTTTAGGATTCGGGATTTATCGGTTATTTCAGACTTTGGGATTAATCAGTTATTTTAGACTTAGAATTGGTTATTTTATAATTTGCGATTAATCAGTAATTTTATAATTCGGGGTTAATCGGTTGTTTTAGAATTTGCGATTAATCGGTTATTTTAGGATTCGGGATTTATCGGTTATTTCAGACTTTGGGATTAATCAGTTATTTTAGGCTTAGAATTGGTTATTTTATAATTTGCGATTAATCGGTAATTTTATAATTCGGGGTTAATCGGTTGTTTTAGAATTTGCGATTAATCGGTTATTTTAGAATTAAAGATTTATTGGTTATTTCAAACTTTGAATTGGTTATTTTATGATTTGGGATTAATGGGTAATTTTATAATTCGGGATTAATCGGTCGTTTTAGAATTTGGGATTAATCGGTTATTTTAGGATTCGGGATTTATCGGTTATTTCAGACTTTGGGATTAATCAGTTATTTTAGACTTAGAATTGGTTATTTTATAATTTAGGATTAATCGGTAATTTTAGAATTTGTGATTAATAGGTTATTTTAGAAGTCGGGATTTATCGGTTATTTCAAACTTTGAATTGGTTATTTTATAATTTTGGATTAATCGGTAATTTTATAATTCAGGATTAATCGGTCGTTTTAGAATTTAGGATTAATCGGTTTTTTTTATAATTCGGGATTATCGGTTATTTCAGACTTTGGGATTAATCGGTTTGGACTTTGGGATTAATTTTATAATTCGGGATTAATCGGTTATTTTAGGATTCGGGATTTATCGGTTATTTCAGACTTTGGAATTGATATTAAAAGTCGGGATTTATCGGTTATTTCAGACTTTGAAATTAATCGGCTATTTTAGACTTTGAATTGGTTATTTTAGAATTTGTGATTAATCGGTTATTTTAGAACTGGAAATTCATTGGTTATTTTATAATTTCGGATTTATCGGTAATTTTATAATTTGGAAAAAATTAAACTTAATTTCGAAATCCAGTGTTTTATTCATATAAAAATTAATTTGCAGATTTTTTCGCTTTTTTTCTGAAACATATAAGTAAAAATGGCCTAACCGATATTATTAGTTTGTTGATTGGCCAAAAGTGGTACATTATTCGGTCCACCCCGTTCCGTGAACAACATCATCACGGGGCCAACATCAATTATATTCGAAAATCAGCTTGTTTTTCAGTCTATTTTTTCTTTCAATTTTTCATTTAAAAAAAAATATACATATATTGCAGGTTAAAAACAAAAAATTTTTTTTAGAATCGGCCTTGGTTCCACGAACCCCTCCGGATAATTCATGCTTATTGTTACCATTTCCCGTTCCCATTGCCGGAGAAAACCGGGAACAAAAATGCTCCGCAATTAGAAGTCTGGTGAACAAATACAAAACAAGAAAATGTAAACGGATTCAGTGAATTTGGCGGTTTCATTATCGATTACATCATCCCTGCTGATTTTTAAACCTCCCTATTTAACCCCCTTTGCCACCCCGTTGGCGTTATTATTTGAAACCAATTTATTTTATTCTCAGACCCGTTTGGTTAATCGATTACAAAGCTCGGTAGCTTGGTTACCTCTCCAATTCGATAAAATTTTGAATATCATTTCCATTATTTAGAGAAACGGAACAAACGTACTTTTTTTTTTTTTTCTTTTTTCCAAATTTTAACTATAATTTCGTAATCGCCACTCTCAATTATCAAATTTGATAAGGTTTTTTAAACACGAAACCTTTTATTACGTTCAGATAAATAAAAAAAAAAAAAAAAAGCTTCAGGTCGATGCTTATGAAATGGCTTCTGTAATAAACCGTTTCGAACGGTAAATAAAGCGCCTTCCCGTTATTTGCCCGGGGACGGTTTTTGAGGGGGGGGGGATCGCAAGGAAAGGGGGAAGGCGGGGAAAGGAACAAAAGACGTTAAGGGATATTTGATTGAATTCCTTCCTTTCGATTATGTAAAGGCAGTCCGGTCACGTAAAAGCAAGCCTGTACTCCTAAGGTTTTAACAGTGTGGAAGCATGTCCGAGTCATGTCAACAGAGAGATGAGTTGACCTCTTATTTCATCACTCCCCTAACCTTTCAACCCTCCTAATGTCCACTCATTTATCACTCGCCTCCGACATGTTTTACTTTTCTTAGATTACTTTTTTAAATTGGAGTTTTTTTTTCTTTTCCGGGAAATGGCTGCTTTTGAGTTTTCGGGTTTTCGTGTTTTCTTTTTCTGGTTGTAAGATTTTCTTGAAGGAAAAACTGAAGGGAAATCCGATTCATTACTTTAAAAACAGAGTTCAGGCAGAAAAAAAAATAAGGAGAATAATTACATGTTACTATTTGTTCTCCCTAAAGTAATCGTTGCTTGTATTAACAGGAGAGCTTTATTAAATACGAAAAAAATTCACCGACGATTCAATGCTCTGATTTGTTTTATACTCGATTTGCAGGGAAAAATTCAAATTCCAGATATTCAAAGAACATCTTTGAGTTATTCTTGTAATTTTAGTACAAGTTTCAAGTTGTTCCGGTTCAAGTTTCAACTTGCTTCAAATGAATAGCGTACGCAACCCTGAAAATTAAGTCAAAGTATTTTCTCCGCAAATTTTTTAAAATCATTTTTAGTCTTTGACTTATTCTCGTATTTTCGGTGCAAGTTACAAGTTGTTCCGGTACAAGTTTCAACTTGCTCCAAATAAATACCATACCATATGCAACCCCGGAAACGAAATCAAAGTATTTCAACCGCAATTTTTTTTAAATTCATTTTCTGGTCTTGTACTTATTCTTGTATTTTTGGTGCAAGTTCCAAGTTGTTCCGGTACAAGTTTCAACATGCTCCAAATAAATACCATACCATACGCAACCCTGGAAACGAAATCAAAGTATTTCAACCGCAAATTTTTTTTAAATCATTTTCTGGTCTTGTACTTATTCTTGTATTTTTGGTGCAAGTTGCAAGTTGTTCCGGTTCAAGTTTCAACATGCTCCAAATAAATACCATACCATACGCAACCCTGGAAACGAAATCAAAGTATTTCGACCGCAAATTTTTTTTAAATTATTTTCTGGTCTTTGACTTATTCTTGTATTTTTGGTGCAAGTTACAAGTTGTTCCGGTACAAGTTTCAACTTGCTTCAAATAAGCACCATACGCAACCCTGAAAACGGAATCAAAGTAATTTAACCGCAAATTTAAAAAAAAATCATTTTCTGGTCTTTGACTTATTCTCGTATTTTTGGTGAAAGTTTCAAGTTGTTCCGGTTCAAGTTTCAACTTGCTCCAAATAAATACCATTCGCAACCCTGAAAATCAAGACGCGAAGTTTTTCAACCGGGAGTATTTTTGAAGTTATTTTCTGGTCTCACATACATTTCAGACAAGTTGAAACTTGCATTAAAAATTCGAGGATACACCAAAGGAGTTCGTCGGATACCTAAATTTTAAATTTTTTTTTCTCTGAAAATCGAGTGTTAGCTTCTACTTCCGGTATTCAATGAAGTTTCCTCTTCACTTCATGATTTCGAAAGGTGATAAACATGCATGTGAGAAGGATGCCATATGGGGAGTCACTATATTTCATATGGAGACACTCAAATATGACACAATTTTTTCGCCATTTTACCTTAGCCCAGATCGTCAATCGTCATAGTCCTACTTCTCCTAAAAATTATTTAATTATTTTCAGTAGCCCCCCAAACTTCTATCTTTCGCAAATTCGTGAAATTTTAAGAACGAAAATTCGATTTTTTTAAAATTTTATTTATTTATTTATTTATTTTTTTCTTAGTCATAAAGATAACAAAACTTGCCGGATTTTTTTAGATTTATGTAATGCAATGTAATGTAATGTAATGTGATGTACTGTAATGGAATTTATTGACATCATGGCCCTCTGTATTCCCCCTTTCCCCTCGTCATCATTCGTCATCAAATTAAGGACAACCTCCCCCCCTCCCGTAAAATGATGACGTAATATTTAAGCGTCCCCTACCCTTTCGCCCTAAGACCTTCCGTTCTCATTTCCACTAAAGACTTCATGACCTAAGACCCCCTTAATGTCTTTCGACTAAAAATGGAAGACGATTTCAAAATATGCCTTTCATATCTGGATCACACCTACTCGAAAATGGATCCCTTCTTTCCACTTTAATAAGCAATTTCTTTTCTTGGGAACTTTTTAACAAGACTACAAAAATCGAATGAATGACCTATTTGTCGAAGGATATCGAGAAAAGTCTATCCGATATATTATGTACAGAGAAAAACCACAATGAAATTATAAAAATAGCCTTTCATACATACGCACAGACACACACACACTCGACAAGACAGATGTTTCATAATAAATAATCCGATTTCTGATGAAACGCTTATTTCGAAAATTCATTGAGATGGAAATTGTACACTTAACCTTTTTAATACATAATAGCATTAAGATTGCATTTTTTTTTTCTTTCTCTCTCCCTGGTACGAAATTCAGGAAGAAAAAGAAGATGAAAAAAAAAGAAAAAAAAAAACTTTTTTAAAAAGTTATCAGCAATTCAAGACAGAGAAAAACGCCAAACAATTGAGGTTATCATCGTAGGATATCAGCCTCTTTCGAGAATTGTGTACATTCTATAATAGGTGCTTGAAAATGAACAATGGTACCTGAGTTTCATCTTCTTCTGGCAAATAACTTTTGACGAAACTTATCTTTTTTTGCGATCGCAAAATGTAGAGGAGGGATCCGGTTTTTTTAAAAAAAAATTATACCTTCTATTGCGAAATTTTAAGTACAGACTTTTTTCGTTTCATTAGGGGTCATTTGGATATTACGAAACCATGAATTTGACAAATTTTCACCTTTTTTTTCCCCCCGAACGTGCTGACGTATTATTTGGATGACTCCGTACTGAAAATTGAGGCTATGATGCAAAATTGATGCAAAATTCATGTCTTGTCTCCACTGGTCATTTAAATGGAGCATCTATACTAGAGCATGTTAAGTCTCGTCTTTTGATTAGTCTCGCACAATGTTTAGCCTTATTGTTGCTAGCTGAACAAATAATAAAATTTATGCCTGCATGAAAGTAGTATACTATTAGCCCCGTAAATCATAAATTTTATAAAAATCATATACTGTATAAATTATGCAGAAAATCGGATATACATAGAATCTTTGAATCAATTCTGTATAAAAATATTAATTTTTTTTAAATTTTTTGTACATAAATTTCTCGAAAATTGTTGAAAACGAAAATGGTTTGTCTCCATTGGCCAATTAATCGAAGGGTACAATTAATTGTACCACCGGAAATGCTGTATATTTTTCGATTTTTTTCTTCTGCTACCTTTTTTTTTTTTTTTATTGTTTTGATTATTTTTTCGAACACTAAAAAGCACGGTCGTATAGACAGGTTCGGAAACTCCTATACCTTATACATTGGAGACCATGCCCCGCTTAACTACGCATAAATTAGTTCCTCCTTTCTACCACCGTGAGCGCTACTTGTTAGAGAGACGCTTTTTGATTGGTCGTTGGTAATGTAAACAACGATGGCGGCTACTTTCTCTTGTTGTTCGAAACGAGAGTCCCAATGGGAGTCCCAACGTAAACATTAGACATGTTGCTGCTCTCTAGATCGCAGCGCCGCCAGTGGCCAATTTTAGAACTAATTTTGGCGTAGTTAGGCGGGACATAATCGGCATAGGAAGTTTCCGGACCTGTCTATACGACCGTGCTAAAAAGAACTAAAATGAAGAAAAAAAGTAGCAGAAGAAAAAAGTCCAAAAATATACAGCATTTCCGGTGGTACAATTAATTGCACCGTCCAATTAATTGCCCAATGGAGACAGAGCACATGCTTTTAAAATTATGCATTCATTTTGCAAAAATTATTTTCTTTCATATTTTTATGTTAAAAAAAATTATGCATAAATTATATAAAAATCATCTTGCAAATCCAAATGTTGATGCATACATTTTGCAAAAATTATGAATGACATGTCTAATTGTATGAATAGAATAATATGGGCGTTCATATGAAATCATCTCATATAAAACCTGAAAAAAAAAATTTAGAACTTTTTCAGGGGTCCGAAGCTTGGACATTTTAACCGATGCCGATGATAGCATCGGCATCGAATTTTTTTCAAAGTCGAAATCGGCGTCGGCGTCGGCATCGGCATCGCGAAATTTGTTAGTGCCAGCATCGGCATCGGCATCGCGAAATTCATTAGTGCCGGCATCGGCAGCGGCATCGGCATCGGTGCCGGTACCAGCACTGACGTCGGAATTAAAAATTCGAGATATGTGATTTCACAATTAATTTATGGCTGCATATGCATGATTCATAAAAATGATATTGTAGAAAACGTATAGAATGGCTCTAAAATTTTTATCTGATTAAAAAATCGGTACATTGGGTATAACAGATGCCGGCATCGGATGAGATCGATGCTTGGTGGCATCGGCATCAGCATCGGGTGGTCGATGCTGGAATCGGCATCGGCATCGGAAATAAAACAGATAAAATGGCATCGGCGCCGGCATCGGCGTCGACCCGAAATTTTAGCTGGCCGCGGCCGGCTTCGGCATCGGCATCGGCATCGGCTTCGGACCCCTGCTTTTTTTTTTTTTTTTTTTTTTGTGAAAAAATAAAGTGTTTTTTTTTAAAGTTTAATTTGCACGTCCTTGTAAGTGCCATCTCTCAGGTGATAGGTTTTCATATGAACGCACACAAGTTACACTCAGAAAACGGAAATGTACAAGTTTTGTCTTGCAATAAAACCAGAGCAAAACAAAAATGCTTCATGACAACGGACAGGTTGTTTCTTGGGAAGAAATTTTTATTGTTTTCGCATGATTTTATTTATGTTTTTTTTTTCTTGCATTAGACATTTCGTTGTCTGATCGTATAAAAAAGCAATACATTTTTTTAATCATTTTTTTGCATCTTCTTCGCATCTTTTGAGCATGTGTTTAACAAAATGGTTACTTCAGTTGAGACCGATTCGAAAATTCAGCTAAATTTTAAAACTTTCTAAGTCTTGGCGAAATGTCTTGAAATCGAATTTTGTGTTCATAAATCTAAATCGATCAGCAGAAAATAAGAATATCAGACTGGGATATGGGGGCGTATCCCTATGTAGGACTACGTCTTTTTATATTTTGATAAAAAAAAAAAAATTTTTTTTTTCTGACACGAAAAAAGCTTAAAATTTTTGATAAAAAAGGTCAAAAGTTAAAAAAGATTAGTCAAAATTTTAATTAAAGTCTTCCAAGTTAAAATTTTAATATTAAAACATTGCTTTAGGTCACATTCTTTGCTAAAGGAAGAAGGACAAATTGAAAAAATGGTAGCGAACATTTCTTTTAAAATTTCTAAGTTCTTTTAGTTCATGTGATCTAATTTTAATTTTTAAAAAAACATATTTTAAAAAAAACGGCGAAAATTAAAAAAAAAAAGTTAAATAAAATTTCAAGAAATTTTTTAAGTCCAGACTTCCGTTCATGTCGTCTAATTTTACTATTAAAGAAAGCCAAAAGTTAAAAAAATATAGTATAAAATATTATTTAAAATTTTCAAAGCTAAAATTTTAATATTAAAATAATTAAATAATTTTTGGGGCGAGCAGACAGACACACCCACAAACAGACGGATTTCTAGTTTTTAAAAATCACCGATAAAAGTTCGAGATTTTTTTCTTTTTTCGTTTAAACATTCACTTACTCAACCTAAAATACACATCAAAGCTTTTCAACCCAATCTCGGAATCCGTAATTCATCTTCATTTCCCTATTTAAATAATCGATTACCCTTATAATAGTTTGGCAACGTTATCTAGATCAGCCATAGCAAACACACTTAAAGAAATCAAAGAGAAACTATTAGAAAACATGGAAAATAAAGCAAAAAAGAGGGGACAAGGGAACCCGAGATAATGGTCTCCAAGGGGAACTCTTTGGTCAAATGGGTTGCTTTTTCGAGTTTGACCTATTAATGTTGTTTGCAGACGGACAGGGAAAAACTTCCTTCTTCAATTTCAATGATTTTGTTTGATTCGGAATAATGACAAAAACAAGGCCAATTTCAAATACTCCCCCCCCCCTCCCCTCCTTTTTCCGTATTGATAAGGCGAAAAGGGGATGAAAAAACATTGCTTATTGACATATCAACCATCTTGAATTTTAAATAAACATACGATTTATTAATGATCCGTGTTCTTTACGTCGCATAATGCCAATTATGTTTTATTTGTTTTTGCTTTTGATTTCGAGAGGTTTTTTTTTTTTTTTTTTTTTTTTTGTAACCGTTCGGGGGAAAAAAATGTAATAACGCGAGTATAAATTTCTCACCCCTTGTTTGATTTAGAAACATGAAAGACACTTAATTTGAAAGCGATCATATGATTTATGGTTTCTAAACACAACAAAAGAGTTACATGATATTATAAATAATTTGCTACACGCCCAAAAAGATTTAATCAACTGTGAAGGAGTGTAAATTTCAGTGCACTCGAAGAATTGTTATGTGTTAATTTGGGGGATTAATATCACAGCTGATATTCAATCCCATGATTCCTAATGGATGCACTTTCTCAATGAGAATTTTTTAAAATGATCTCTTTGTACCGGAGGAGAGAATGAAAAAAAAAAAAATAAATAAAGGCTGGCTACGTTTAAAATAATTTTCACAAAGGGGAAAAAAAAGAAATATCGAAGAAATAATAAAAAATAAAAAATCGAGACAGCAACCGAAAAAAAAAAGATCCTCGTTAAAAAAAAAAAAACTTACGTAAAAAGCTCGAGGATTGCGGAGTAATGATTTTTCTTGTAAAAATGACGAGGGTTTTTCCCAGAAATCAGATAAAAATTTTCCTCCCAGAGAATCATGAAGTGGCTCTTAAAGTTAGAAGTTTTTTCTGGGTTATAATCTTTGAATTTTATCTGATCGGTTTTTTTTTTTTGTATGGGGGAGGGGAAAACCCCAATCACGTGCAGGAATAATCGTTCATTTTTTTTTTTTTAAATTCAATTAATCGCTTCTTTTTTGATTCACGGGACTGCAATTGATCTTCGCACTTTTAATTATGAAGTATAACCGTATCCCTTTCCTCGTGTAATTCGATGATCGATGAGTGATCAAAAAAAAAAAAAAAAAAGGAAGGAGAATTTCTGAATTATTTTCGAAAAGGATAAAAATCGAACGTGTGGACTATTTTTTTTTGTTGGCTCGGGAAAGTATATATTTTTGGCTCTGAAATAATTTCTTTTTAATATTTATGTGCTTTCAAAAGCTTTCAATTTATCTCGTCTGTTGTAGATTGACTCGAGTTAATTAATGGAAAATGATTCGATTAATTCACCGAATCTACTCTCGTCTCTTCTCCATCCAGTTAGTTTTAATCCCGTTCTCTCTAGTAATCAATAAACTCAGCAGGAGTATTTTGTTCATGGAAATTTCAGTGCTTTTTATTTTTAAATAAAAAAAAAAAGAATTTTCTCTAATATTGAGGCTTTTGATTTGATTGTTTGATCGAAAAAGTGTGCCGTATTATTTAATATGCAAAAATCAGTCAAATTCATTCATCCAAATTTCCTCAAGCTCCTAATTTACTGACAACTTTAAGATAAAAACTATCAATTTAAATTAATGGCCATACTAGTGGAACCCATGCAGAAGATTAAGAAAAGCTTCTGGAGCCCTCTAGTCTCTCTATCAAACAGCGCAAAAGAAAATTTCATCGACCACAGCCGAAAAATCCCAGAACTTTACCCACATTTTTTTCTTAAAAAATTCCTATCGATTTTTTTGTTTAACTAAATTGCAACTGAAGTAGAAATTTACCTTACACACTGCCTTTTTTTTTATTATCCGATAAAACTAAACAAGAAAAAAAGAATAAATTACTTACGCTGGGTATATTATCGTTGGTGCAAACGCCTTCCGATAGTAGGCGATCTCGAATCTCCCAAGCGAAAATCGAAGGGCATTCTCGTTTATAATCCGCAATTTTCGCAACGACTGGTGTCGTTGCTACTCGTGGCTTTGAACCTCCGATTGCTCTAGGCTTGATCGAACCAGTTTCATAATATCTGTCACATCAGCGGAGGAAAAAAAGAAAAAAAAATTAAATTAATTATCTTTCCCTTTCATTCAACGAATATATATACTTAAAATCGTTTCTTCGTGAATTATTATGTCAAGAAAATATTTCTTATTACCTGCCCAAAATTTTTGAGACACAACCATTTGAAACTTGCAAAATTCTTGATATATCACAGGGTCTAGCTCCGGAATGGGCCAATTCTACAATTTTCTGTCTTGTGCTATCCGGGAGAGGTCTACCGTTTACGTAGACGCCTCCCAATTGATTAATCCCACTGTGACCGGCAGCGCTGCAGCCGAAAATGGTGGACGTATGAGCTAATGTGGCTGCAGATGTGCTCGTGCAGTGGAGGGAATCGTCTGCAAATAAAAAAAAAAATGAATTAATAAATGAAAAATCAAACTGGGATATGGGGGCATATCCCTTCATAGGACTGAGTTGTTGGGGTAGCGACCTAATATTGCTAAATTTAAACTATAAAATTTTTAAGCAATTTTTTTTTGCTCGTTTTTGGTCAAATAATTTGAATTTTTTTAAAAATAATTTTGACTAATTTTTTTAAACTTTTGGCTTTTTTTTTTTTTTTTTTTTATCCAAACTTCATTTCATTTCCACTTTTCATTATTGAAGTGAAACTTCTTATGGGACGGGTCCGCGTAATGAAGTGAAGTTTTCCGAAGTTTTCAAAGTTATTATTTAAATTTTTTTATAAAAATATCGAAATTTATTTTTAAAATATCGGAAGGTGTTTTAAAAATATCTAAAGGTGTTTTAAAAATATCTAAAGGTGTTTTAAAAATATCGAAAGGTATTTTTATTTTAAAAATATCAAAGGGTATTTTAAAAATATCTAAAGTTATTTTAAAAATATCGAAAGGTATTTTTATTTTAAAAATATCGAAGGGTATTTTAAAAATATCTAAAGCTGTTTTAAAAATATCTAAAGGTGTTTTAAAAATATCTAAAGGTGTTTTAAAAGTATCTAAAGATGTTTTAAAAATATGTAAAGGTGTTTTAAAAATATCGAAAGGTATTTTTATTTTAAAAATATCGAAAGGTATTTTTATTTTAAAAATATCGAAAGGTATTTTTATTTTGAAAATATCGAAAGGTATTTTAAAAATATCTAAAGATGTTTTTAAAAAATCTAAATGTGTTTTAAAAATATCCAAATGCAAAAGGTATTTTAAAAATATCTAAAGGAATTGTAAAAATTTCGAAAGATTATTTTAAATAAAATTTTTTGTGCGAACAGTGCGACACTGGACACCTGGACAGACAAATTTACCCAGGACCGAGCCCTAAGACGTAGCCCTACGTCAATAAATACAAAAGTTGCTATTTTGGGATGTATGAAATGTTGCAAAAAATCCGAAAAAAAAACAGGTTCACACCGCTTTGGAAATGAAATTTACCGCATTTCGCTGAAATTTATCGCTCAAGCGTATTATTAAATCAAAATCGTACAAATTAAGAAAGCTGACAAATGATTTAAAAAAATAAAGGAAAAAAAAAAGTATTTAAGGATTAAAGGAAAAGTAAAAAATTTCATTAGTCAACTTCAAAAAGAGGTATAAAAAAAAATTAAAGTTGAAAAAAAAAAAAAAGAGAGTTAAAGGAGTTATATATATGTGTACAAAGCGTTTACGAGTCGACACACCGCCAATCCTGCATGTAATGTCGACTGCTAATGCAATTTGAGGTGTAAGCGAGCGGAATCAACCCTTTTCTAGCAGCCGACAACTCACGTGTTTACCTTATAAGACTAGCAACAAAGCAACCTTTGTAAAATCCTTTTTCACGGGCACGCCCGCGCTTTTCGGATTGTTTCAACCAAAAGATGGGAGAAAATAAGGTAGGGTTAACATGGGACATAACCGGCTTTTTCGGGTTCCTCAGACTCACGCACGTCCCGGCGCCGCACGGGGGTTTCCATGTCAACAAACACGGAGACGCCATTGAGGTGTTTCAAATCATCTAGATGGGAGATCTTTTTTTTTTTTTTCCTTCTTTTCTTTTTTTTTTTATTTTTGTTGATTATCATCATCAGTATCATCATCATCATCATCATCATCATCATCATCATCATCATCATCATCATCATCATGAATTTCAGGTGTTTTTCTTTTCTTTTCCCCCATTTATTTTGATGAAGAAAATACGATCGGATTGGATGGAATCGTATTTGTTTCCGGGAAGATTTACTACATGATTTGAAATCGGATTTCATCTTTTCGGATTGATTTTGTTTTGTCACGGCTATTTGTCGTTAGCTGAATTAATATTCTTAAAAAATTAAAAAATTTACAATCTTTTTTTTCTTTTTTTCATGCATTTGAAATTAACGCTTATTGTTTTAGCCTTTAGTCCTCCTATCAAAAATCAAAAGTACCGGAAATTTTCGACGGAAAAATTTTGTTAAAAAAATTTAATTTTATTGTAAAATTTAGGAAAAAAAAGAAAATGATGACGGTCTTTTCTGAAGAAATTCAGAAGCTTGAAATTGAAATTTTTCCCTTCTATGATTCTTTTTTGAAATGTATTTGCTTCGACTCGCGCAGGGCTTAAAAGTTGAGATCCTCTTGAAGATTCTCATCTCGTTTTATATCGTCAAAACACAAATGAAAAGAAAATGGAGGAAAATCTTTACTACTCGAGTCTGATTAGTCTTTAGACCAATATTTTGATTAGGGAAAGGGTGAAACCGAAGATAAACCGCGATTAATTTTAAATTGCACCCCTTTGATGCATAAAGTGAAATCGAATTTTTCATTTTCCTTTTTATAAAATATTTAAAAAAATATTTTAAAACTTGAACTCAATTTGAATAATTACAGAATTTTGATCGTTCTGGATTTTTGCAAATAGTCTTGCGTCAAACTTAAGAACACCCAGAAAAAGGAATATGCCTCGTTCGCAATACAAGCGATGTTGCTTAGCGACAAAGCAAATATGCTTTGCCGCAAAGCAACATGGCTCGACTTGTCGACATTATGCATTGCGGCAAAGCACGCACGAGTTTTGACACAAAACATTTATACTGCTTAGACCTAAGTTATGCAAAAATGCTTTGTAGCAAAGCATTTTTGCTTAGACCCAAAGCAGCATTTTTTTGGGTGAATCAGCTAATGTTTCCAATTTTTTACAAATTGATTTTTTTTCCTTTTAATTTTGTTGATTCTTCTTAGGGTGCAAATTCACTAAGGAATGTTGGGCCAACATGTTGGTACATCAAGTTGAACCTACATGTTGTATCAATTGTTGTACCAACTTGTTGGACGAACATGATTGACAAACGAAAGAATCGAGTATTGCAGAATTTACTCCTGCGCCGAAATTCAATTCTTCACCAACATGTTGTACAACACGTTGGTCAAAAGTGGTACAAAATTTTCATAAAGAATCGAATTTCGGTTTAGGTGAACAAGTTCGTACAAAATGTCGGTCAACAAGTTGGTGCAACATTTTGGTCAACAAGTTAGTACATTTTTGTCAACAAGTTGGTACAACATTTTGATCAACAAGTTGGTAAAACATTTTGGTCAACAAGTTGGTACAGCATGATGATGAAGAATTGAATTTGCACACCACAATGAATTTGCAAGAATTGAATTTGCACATTCCAACAATGTAATGTTGCACCAACATGTTATACCAACTTGTTGGAATGTTGGACGAACTTGTTGTACCAAAATGTTTGACAAGTGAACGAATCGACTATTGCAGAATTTACTCCTACGCCAAAATTAGTGTGGAATGTTGGTCCAACTAGTTGGTACAACATGTTGGTCCAACTTGTTGTTCCAGCATTTCATAGTGAATTTGCACCGATATAAACTCGTAAAGGTTTTTCTGAATTACTCAAAAGCCTCAGTTAGCTTAATTCTAATTTTTTTTTCTTGTAAAATTCTTGGATTTTTTTTTTCTCCCAAGACTGTACTGTTTTTAAAGTCCGATTCCGGAATATTTCAAAAATTTTAGATAAATTTCAATAATATTATATAATATATCCTTGATGATCCTTAAAAATTTTTTTAAATTTTCAATGAAATATAATGAAAATTTTTTACAAAATTTTTGAATTTTATTAAAAGTTTTTGCTAAAAATTCTCGGAGGGACCAAAAATTCTAGACGTAGGGATATGCCTCATATCCCCTGATTTTTTTTTTTTTTTTTTTTTTTTTTGGGACACCTTGAAGTTGTATTTGCATTCAAAGAAAAACTAAAACCGACTCTAAAAGAAAATATTCTTCATTATATCAAGCTTATGCTATAAACAGCTATATAAACAACCATCGCATAAAGTAAAATGGATTAAAAAGGGTTTTGTCGAAAGCCCATTTAATGCCTACACAAACTGTACACCGTATCTACGTATAAAATATTCTTGAAAATAATGAAAGCGTTAGTGCTCTTTAGTTTAAGTTATAAAGAAAGAAATTTTCAAAAGCGATCTCTTATATTAAAAGCACTAATTGAGAAATTAACAAAATAATCGTTTTTTTTTTTTTTTTTTTTTCACCACAGCGGAAATACCGATAATATTCATATCGTTTATACATTGTGTACATATCTACCCTCCTTATACATGATCTATTTCTCGTTATAAACGTGATTTCACTTCAAAATTTTTTTACTAAAATCAAACTCACATGTTTTTAATATAAAACGAAAATCCCATTCCGTTATAATTATTATACGGAAGTTTAATGTAAAATAGGATTTCGTTAATTGAGAAATAAAAGGGTTTTCAGAAATTCAATTTTTAGGCCTGACACTCATTTAACGGATTCCCTTCAATTCAATGTTTTCCCCAACAAGACTTTATTTTCTTCTTCTTCTCCGGGAGCGAATACAACTTGAACTGAATAATAATAATGGTACTTCATTAACTTAAGATCTTAAACCGCATGGAAACCGCATTTTCCATTTAGAATCCCTGCTTTTCAAGCATATATATCATCTTTTCTCTTTCGTTTTTGAATTTCTCGTTTTCTCGTTTTTGATTTATACATAGAGGCGCGGCCTCCCCGGTTTTTGGTTTTTGAATGAATTATTAAAAGTAAAAGTAAAAAATAAAAAATAAAATAAAACGAAATAAAATTTTTTTCGAGGAAAAATAAACTAGAGCGGAGGGAAATTTAACTAGTGATTACAATTCAACGGAGTCGGTGTTGGGTGTTTTCGATGACACCAGGAAAATCAATCGTGCATTAAGTCAATTGTGTAAATATGCTACAAGAGGCAATTAAAATCGGTTTTTGAAAGTACCGATTACAGATGTTCCATTGGTTGATGCAGAGATTATTATAATTTTTTTTTTATAAAGTGAAGTTTTTTTGGGTGAAGTAATAGATTCTTAATGGCTGTATATGATGATCGGAACTTGATTAAATAGCTTTGGGCGATGCGGGTTTTGAAGAAACACGTTGGAAGTTTAAAAGCAAGTATGTGACAAGTAAAATGCAGCGACAATAAAAAGTATTAAGAAAAAAAAAAAAAAAAAAGATGATGCAGGGGCTCTTTGAACGAACTTTTGGCAGAGCCTATAGTGTGATCGTTGCTATTTCAAAATTGAACTCTGAAATTTTTTTTTTTTTTTTTTTAGCTTTTAAAAGTTTTTGAATTTTTAACTGTTGTTTTTAAATAATTTTAAGTCCAAACTTTCAAAATTCTTCGTTGCCTAGTCTTTGCGGAAAACTTTTGAAAACGAATTAAAAATTTGATTAATTTTTAAATTTAGGGCTGCGATTCCGTCTCGTCCGGAATCGAAATCAAAATTTAAAATCGGAATCTACTAAAAAATAATTGGAATCTGAGAATCGAAATCTAATTTAAAAAGAGTTCGAAATATGCGAAATCGGAAACGGCATCCAAAAAAAAGCGTAAATAAATAAATAAAGGAGGAGGACCGATAACTCGTGTCTTTGGACCCCGACATGTAATTGTATTACACGATTCTTGTCAGGGATGGTATGCCGAATAGATTTTAATCGGAATCGGAATCAGATTCAATCGATGGAAACTAATCGGAATTAAAATCGGCATAGGAATCGGGCAAATTTTTCGTGTAATTTAGAATCGGAATCGGAATAAGATTCGATCGATGGAAATTAATCGGAATCGGAATCGCATTGGTAAAATCGTCGAGCATCACTGGAATCGGAATCGGAATCGGAATCGGAATCAGCATCAGGGGTCAAAGTTCTCCCAGATACAATGAGTTATTTTACAAACAAAGTCGAATTTTTTATTAAAAACTTTTAAAAAAATGGGATATTTTTAAAACAAAATAAGCTGGGATGGTATGCCGAAAGATTTTAATCGGAATCGGAATCGGAATCAGCATGCATCCCTGGCAATCACATGATTCGTGTGATTTGATTACATGATACCAGCGCTGCAATTCCGATTAATTTTTATTCGGAATCGGAATCGGAATCGAAATCAAAATCGGAATCTCCTATTTCAAAAGTTATTGGAATCAAAATAGGAATCAATGCTTTTTTTTTTTTTTTTTTTTGAAGAAATAGGTTTTGGAATCGGAATCGGAATCGGACTTAAAAAATGTAGTGAACATTTTATTTAAAATTTCTAAAGTTCTTGTTTTTGTTCATGAAGTCTAATTTTAAAATTTGAAAAAAAAGAAAAAAGATATAAAAAACGGGAAAAATAAAAAAAAAAGTTTAATAAAATTTTAGTCCTTGTTTTAGCAACTTCAAGTTTGTTTCTTGAAATTTTACAAGCAAATTGTCGTCGAGTTTAAAATAAAATTGTAACTTTAAATTTCTTGTAAATTTTACTTTAAAAAAACAGCGAAAATTAAAAAAAGTTACATAAAATATACAAGAAATTTTTTTTCGTTCATGTCGTCTAATTTTACTATTAAAAAAGGCCAAAAGTTAAAAAAAATAGTCAAAATATTATTTGAAATTTTCATAGATAAAATTTTAATATTAAAATAATTAAACATTAATTTTTAGTGCGAACAGACCGACACACCCACAGACAGACAGATTTTCCCAGGACCGAGCCCTATGCGGTAGTCGTACGTCAAAAAACAAAACAGAAAAAAAAAAAAGAATCTTATTCAGATGTCTTTTTGACTCCGGAAGGTATGAATTTACATCCGTAAATAACCTCGAATAGTTTCGAGAAAATTCCTCTGAATATAATATTCCACATGTTTGAACTCCTCCGCACCGTATGATAAAATCAACCCTGAGAGTTTTCCTCCCGTTTTCCTAGGCAACGAACCCAACAATAGAAAGTGAGAAACACAAGTGCAGGGAAATATTATTGCCACTTGTTCCGCTTTTGAGTAATGATCAACTGATTAAGCTCCATACTGTTAAGGGGCGGATTTGCTCACCTGACGAGGGAAAGATAGTTACGGGGCAAATATTCCTAAACTAAAATATATATCAATTAATACCTTTTCCACCCCTTTATAAGCAAGCTCCGGAGAAGCCCCCTGCCTTATATTGCGGATATACGATTTGCGTTTATATGCAATAAAAGCTTCATAACAATGGGGGTCTTTTGAGTATCAATTTCACAGGTGAGGTGGCGTTGCTAAGGCACCACCGCTGTTTGCCTCCTCATTCCCTGGGTTCGAAAATTAAAATGCAGCTTGTAAGTTGTGCACTTGGTTAACTTTTTTTTTTTTTTTTTTTTTTTTTTTTTAAGTCAAACATTTGTTTACAATTTCTTAAACGACGAGGTGCGGTCGGATATTGAAAAAAAAAAAAAAGAAATCTGGAGCGGATTAAAAATTCTAATTTTAATTCCTTTGGCGCGAAAGCTTAAATCGTTTCCAAGGAATTATTAAAAAGGTAAATCCTAAGAAAATAAACACCCCGGCGAAAAGTTTCAAACCTAAATCGAATTTAACAAAGGAACTTTGCGAAACTCAAAAGGTAAATCCTGTTTAAGGAAGTTAAATGGAGTATATGTTGGAAATATAATCTCATAAACCGAATGTGTATAATAAAGATGGGAGAGAAAACACCCCCTTCCTTCCAGACTGCCTCACGGGCACTTCCGTCATTTTAATTTTACGGACGTCAGAAGGATCAAAATCCCTCGTAATCAAAAGCTTTAAAAAAAGCATTTTCTGTAAAAAAGTCAACCCGAAATTGTATTTTATTTTTCGAAATCTTTAAAAACGATAAAGAAACTAATTACGTCGGTTAAAAAGAAATCTCCGTCGTCAATTGAGGATTCGCCTTGAGGTCGTATAAAAAAAAAAGTCCTCCTTTCCTTAATTATCTGAATTCTCCCCCCCCCTTTCTTTGGTTTTTCCATAACGACAAAAAATCAAATCAAAATTTCATTTCATTATAACCCCTTGAATAAAAATTTTCCGTTTGTCGGTATAATTTTTTTTATATACATACATACGTACATATATATATATACGGAAAAGGAAAAAAAAAAAAAGTTTTGTAATTACAGATGTCGTTGAAGAGTATATCTTTGATCATTGAACCGTGCTCTTATATGAAGCACATGTTACGATTACGTAGCATCTTAAACAAGTTGGAATTCTTCATATTACAAAATGTGATCAAAGTGTAGAACACGTGACTACCTCCCACCTCCCCCCCTCCCTCTTTATTTCTTCTCTCCTCCACCTACATTCCGAGTCACACCCTTTAGTGACGACAAATACCACAAATTGTTCCTTTGACGATCGCTTTTTTGCACATCTTTCTCTTTCCTCTCTCTCTCTTCTATCCCTTGGTACAGATATTAATTGCCCTTCAGCATTTGTACTCTCTTGTTGCCCCCGTTGTTATGGTTATACAGTCTGGTAATTGCTTTGTCCATGTTCACTTGTTATACATTTGCTCCTTTCGGGGATTTTTTTTTTTCCCTTTTTTACTTGAATGAAAAAATCGGCTTGCGTTCTTGGATGACCGTAAGGTATGTTTTGAATAAATAATTGGTCTAACTTTTTTTTTGGTGACTTAAATTTGTGCGATGAAAAAGGACTAAATAAAGGAGAGTAGCAGGACAACATCTTGCATTGAAAATACTAGTATTCCAGACATGTTTGTACACGATAGTGCTTTGTGCAAACACCACCAATTTTTTCTGTTAATAAGTAGAGCATGTTACAGAATTTGGACTCAATTCATTCGACAAAACAAATAGATTCCCAACCATTTTTCCTAAAAAAAAAAAAAATTCCTAATCCGTTTTTCCTAAAAAATATAAATTCCTAATCCATTTTTCCTAAAAAAAATAAATTCCTAATCCATTTTTCCTAAAACTTTTTTCCAACTATTTTTTTCTCTAATTTTTAATTTTCCTAAAATTTTTTGATTCTTAAAATTAAATATCCTCAAATGAATATTTTTCCTTATTTTTTGAATCCCTAAACCCTTTTATACTGTATATTTTCATAGTTGTTCATTTTATAGTTGTATTCTTATAGTGGCCAATTAAAAAACAAGAATAAAAAGAAACACCGAAATTCGCAGCTTTGCCTAGTAAATTATTACAAAGATTTTAGGGGTTCAAAAAATTAGGAAAAATATTCCATTTAGGAAATTTTATTTTAAGAACCAAAAAATTTTATGAAAATTAAAAATTAGAAAAAAAAATTGTTCAGAAAAAAATTTTAGGAATCAAAATTTTTAGGAAAAATGGATTAGGAAAAATAATCGGGAACGAAGCAAATGAATTAGTAGGCAGATTAATGAAAACGAAAATACTGTATAGTACTTTTATAGGACTTTATAAAGCCGTTTTTTTAAAAAAAAATATAGGACTCAAAAACAAGCAGCTTTTTTCAAGACTTCCTCCAGAGCAAGAGGACAGCCTAAATCATAATCGGCTAAAATCGAGCGAGGCCGAAGAACGAGCCAGGAAAATTTTGCAAAAAATTGTTTAAAAATATAGTCGAGTTCAGTTATAACGGATCCGGTAATAACGTAATTCAGGTTCTAACGTACAAATTAGTCCCGTCCCAAAGGACCGAAAGACCTAGGACCAAATCCTATTATAACGTAAATTCGGTTATAACGTAGAAAAAGTGCCAGTCCCTTGGATTACGTTATAAAACGAACTCGACTGTATGAAAAATTAACCCGTACTGACTTCTTGGGGTAAAAATATAGGAGGATTATAAAACTTTATAGGATTATAGGACCAAATGTTAAAATATAAAAGGATTATAGTATTTTATAGGAATTATAGGACAGTAGACACCCTGTAAAAGCACTAAATTTTCTTTGAATAAGCAATTTGAAATTTAATTGTCTTCTTGCCAGCAGGGCTGGCAGAAATCCATCTCAAAAAAATACGGTTCGGTTCCGTTCGGTTTTGCATTTGATCTATAAACATCGGTTCGGTCCGGCTTCAAGTTTTCCAGAATAGTGGCATAGGAAGCAGTTTGTGATTCGTTATTTTTATCATCTTAAAGAGCCTGTTTCAAATTCAGTTCTTTTTTTTTTTTTTTTCAGTAAATTGGGTTCGGGTTCAGGTCCGATTCTCATCGATTTTTTTTTCCTAAATCTGGTTTGATTCCGGAGTCTTTAGTTTTTTTAAAAGAAGACAAACCGATTTAGGTTCAGTTCGGTTTTTAAGCTAGAAGTTTATAAACGGTTATATTATAAATAAGTTATAAAAGTTTATAAACCGGTTCGGTCGGTTTTTTTCGGTTCGTTTCAGTTCGGTTTGCCAGCACTGCTCGCCAGCATTCCAAATTTTCTTTTTATTATGCGAGGCGATAAATCTGGCCAAGAAATGTCTTCCAGTAAAGCTTGTTATATAAATTCTTTCTTTGCAATTCCTTGCGTCGGAGGTGAACTAACGTATCTTCATCGTAAATATGATAGGAGCGAGATAGCGGGTTTCGACTATTTGTGAAAATCATGTGACTACAAGTTTACACGCTCATGTTGGTGTAAACTTGTGGTCACATGACACTTTCACTAAATTTCGAAACAGACTATCTCCAATCATATTTACGATGGAGATACGTTAGTTCACCTCCGACGCACAGAATTTTGAATTGATTTGAACGTCTTTACAAATTTTTTTTTGGCCGAACTGTTTCCTATACTTTTCTTACAAGTAGCTATTTCTAACTCCCCTGTAACCCATCTTGCTCCCCATGAACTTGGATTGTCACGGCCTAAAATAATTTTTAATCATTAAAATCGATCCTTCTACTAAAAATAAAATTCTGAGCACTGATCGAAAATGTTATTTCTTTGTCTACTTTTCAAATCTTAAATCATCCCATTAGTAGGCCTATACTAGCAATTCACTTCCCCAACACTGAATTCTTTTAAAATCATTCTCTTGGCCTCAATCTCACCTTTATGTGGCATCTTCCAAAATGCCTCAGCACAGGGCTCTCTGGCTGACCCCGCCAAAGCGAGGCTTGCTCCTAACAACGTTTTGTCTGCTGTCTTATGCGAACCTCGAGGTGAAGAATCGGCCTCCAGATGGCCGCCCAGCAGCACGCTCGCGCCCAGTGTGCTGTCGGTAACTTACTCTGGGGTACTTCTGAAACGAAAAATGAATGACAACGTTAAATTTTAGACCAATCCGGCATTAAAAAAATAAATAAATAAAAGAGAAAGGGATATAACGTTTTTGTTTCTTAAAAGACCACCCCGGGAGTTATCGAAGCGAAAGACACCGCGGTAGTAAAATCGCGTGAGTTGACGAATTCTCATCATACTGCTACGGTCAAATCGTGATGTTAAAGTTAATGAAGTAGAAACAGATGACACTTTTCGTGGTCTTATTTCTCTGGACAATATGTTTACGTTTGATCTTTTGTCGTATCAATTGCCATTATGAATACAGGGATTTATAATATTAATCCGCTCATGCTTTTACCGAGAATTAAAAACGTTAAATATTATTAATGACGCGGGTTTATTGCTATTTATCCAAAGAGAGTTTTTTTTAGGAGCTTTTGGAAAAAGAAAATTTCCGTTTAGCATAAAAAAAAAAAAAAAATAAGACTTATATGGTGTTATAGGCTCGGGTAAAAATTTTTTGCAATTTGTACGTTGAAAAATTTCCAAATCTTCAACGACCATTTTTTTTTTCCAAAGGTTTTTTGGTCGGAGAGTCCAGCTTGCTCCTAATATTTTCAAAAAAGGTCATTAAAATCAAAAGACGTTTTTTTTTTTTTTTTTTTTTTTGCGGTAAATAAATTTTTTCTACTTGGATTTTAGGTCAAATTGCGAATATAAAACTAGAATAAATTTAGATCTTATGGTGTTTAACTTAGAGAGTCGGAAAGTGGCAAATTATACGACTAACATCAAAAAGTTCATAATTTCGTATATATAAGATCAACTGACGTATCTCCTTCGTTTCTAAATGGGAGATAAGTCAGTTGACCTCCAAAGCAAGGAATTTGCTTTAAGTTTGAACTTGCAAACCGTGCATGGTAATTTTTTTCTGATATAAATTTGCAGACTATGCCAACATCAGAACAATGTGAAGGGGAAAAATATTAAATTTCGGTTTTTAACAAGATTTCAAGGCTTTTAGACGCTCAAATACCAATCAAAAAAAATTATATAAAATAAAATAAAATCAAAAAAATTAGGCTTAATTTTTGAGTAAATACAGAATTTTTTATCTCTCAACTTCAAAAAAAGTTCCAAAAATTCATTTTCGACGAACCTCCTCAATAGGCACATTCTAATTATTTTTTTCGAATGTGTTTACGAAATTCTGGGAATGTTCTGGAGATATGATCTGATTTTTTTACTTCTAATTCTAATGCTGCCTCTAGTGTATATCTGTGTTTTTGTGTCTGCGGATTTATAAACTTTTTTCAAAGTTGTGTCTTCTCAAAGCTCAAAGTCAGCACAATAATATAGAATCCGTTTCCAGTTACAAGTTTAAAAAACATTAGGCGTGAGCCTGGCAGTGCTCAATTTTCGTAACTTTGGTGTTATAACGCACAACGTTTTTTGTTTTTTAGCCACTAATTTGGGGACCTGATTTTTTAGAAGCTCAAATTCAGGGGCATCGAACAGTTTATATTTTAAAATATGTGCAAATAACTTCTTTGTTTTAGGATCTCAAATTCTGAAATTTGATTTTCCTGAAAGCTCAAAAAAAGCTCAAAATCCTGGTATAATTTTTTTTAATTGGAGCATTTTATTCTACTTCTGACTTCACGGACCCATCATCTTGCGCCTACTTTTTACCCATTTTTTTTAGTCATTTATCGTTTGTCCATTCATGTTTAAAGTAGGATTTTTTTTTTAAAATATGTGCTTTTGCTTCAGAAACGTTTAAAAATGAGATATGGCACATGTCATTCTGGGAGACAAATTTTGAAAATCTTTTAAGCGGCTAAAAATTTAAATTACAAAATCAGTAATTACTCTAAACAGTAAAATGACCACCTCCAGCCCTGTTTTTCCTGGCAGTATAAAATCCTCACATGGCTCACTATTTAAATTCTTGTAACGCAAAACGAACTTTTTTTTTTTGAAAAACTCGTAAAAAAAATTATTCTTTCGGTTTCACGACTCAAAACGAAGTCTCCGTTACGCGACTGATTTAATTAAGAATTTCACTTTTGAAGAACATTTTTTTTTTTTTTTTCACCGAAGTGAAATTAGCTCTAAAATAATCATTTTCCGGGATTTTCCTCGTTCTCTCCTTTTTTTTATTCATTTAGTAAAACGACCAGGAACGAGAGAAAACCGAAAGGGGGAAAAAATTGTTTGTGATTTTGTAACAGGAAATCTCGTCTCAGGTTTTCCTTTTTTCCTTTTTCGGAAAACGCATCTTCTTTGAAAGAGAAGATTTTATGGGTGGAAAATGAGTTGCAAGTCTTAAAATGCATTGTCGGAATCAATCCCACCGTTAAAAAGTTGAAGAGCTCTTGGACATGCAACCGACATCAAAGACTTAAAGCTTTTTTTTTTTCTTTTTTCACGAACCTTTTTTTTTTTTTTCATCGGAAGTTTTTTTTTTCTTTTTCTTTTTCCTTTTTATTTTTTTCCCCTGTTCACCCTCTGTGACCGTAACACGACGATCTGATTTTGAACGATTCCCAGTTTTATCTTAATTATTTTTTTTTTTTTTTTTTTTTTTTTTTGAACTCGATCCTTATCATTCTCGTTAAATTTTCTCTGAAGTTTTGAATCGTTAAATGTTCATCTCATAGGTTTTTTTCCTCTAGGAAAAAAAATGCGGGAAATAGAGTATAATGTTATGATTAATGACGAGAACTGTGAAACGATGTCAACATTAGGGAAGCAGTCATTTGTTTTCACATCAACAAAACCCTCCCCCGACAATGCTCCCCGCACAATAATCTTTTTTATTATATGTTTTTACGGTTTTTTTTTCTTCTTTTTGTTCTTTTTTTTTTTTTTCTTTCTTGGGTGTTTTTAACCCTTATCGATTCCTAGGTGCGATATCCGCAAACAACCTGTGAAACGATTCCCTTTTAAAATCGGGAGCTATTCACACATTCAGAAATGTTTTTATACATAATAATAGTGCGGTTTTTGACAGATCAAATCCGCCTACTACAAGGGTTCGTGGTTAGGCACGCGCGCGTACCTTATTTTCTTCTCGCAAGCCATGAACCAACTTGTTTATCTTGATTTATATTACAGCATTACACTTCACATTATCACGGGAACAATTGAATCTACGATATATCTAAATAGAAGAATAATTTGAAGTTATTATATTTTTTCTTTGTTCTAACTTGTGAATGAAATGGGGAAATAAGTGCCTGAAACTTTGGCCCAGCTCTATGGTTGAGTTCGTTTTTATTTAAAAAAATTAATTCTAAAAAATAAAAGAGTGGTCTTCTGCTTACGAAGAAAAATTTGGACTGTTTGATTGAAATTGTAAACGAGATAAACTTAGTGTAGCAAATATTTTGTTTACTTGTTGTTCGAATCGTAGTAATAGTTGGAAAGTAGTAATTGAAACTTAGATAGTTACGCTTAGTTCAGCAAAATTTTCAAAGAAAAAGTGCCAGTTCAAAATGATAGTAATAATGACGGAGGTCTGAAAGTCACCTAATTATTTTCTAGCCAGACGCAAACTTGTCAGGACAGGATACTAAGACTAGTCAGAATTAGACGCGCTAACGACTAGTTTCCTGTCTCGATTGGCCAGTTAATCGAAGAGTACAATTAATTGCACCACCGGAAATACTGTACATTTTTAGACTTTTTTCTTCTGCTACCACTCTTTTTTTATTGTTTTGATTATTTTTTCGAACACTAAAAATTATGAAAATGAAAAAAAAGTAGTAGCAGAAGAAAAAAGTCTAAAAATATACAGTATTTCCGGTGGTACAATTAATTGTACCCTCCAATTAATTGTCCAATGGAAACAGAGCATGGATTAGTCAGCGTTCCGTAAATTTACGTTTATTAAAAGACTAGAGCAAAATTATTTAAAAAGCATAAGAGAAAAAAATTATTCCAGAAATATGGCCTACCAAACCCTCAGCCAAGTTTAATTAAATTTGGAAATGATCAACGTTTTTAGTAATTTTTGATCATTTAAAAAAAAAACGCTAAAATCTCTCCATTCGCCATAGTCATTTCCAATCATTCCTAATTATTTTTAGATCTTTTAAAATCATTTTTAGTCATAAAGGGATCAGGAATGGCAGCATTCGACTAAAAAATAGTTCAGTCATTTTAAGTCACAGGTTTGGTATAGACAGCGTTCAAAAATACTTTTTATTTTATTTTATATTTATTTTACGTACCTCGGGTAGTAATAGCCTGTTTTTCTCCCGCTCGAGAAGTGAACAATTCGTTTTTCTCGGTACGTAACTCGAGACTTTTCACGTCTCAGCACGTTGAACCACCTCGGCTTCGCCTCGGTGTCTCAAACTCGTGCTTCGACGTGAAACAAGTCTCGTACATCCTAGGGCAGTAATGTACTATTACTTCATTTTTTTTTTTTTTTTTTGAAGGATGATGCCTTTTTCATACTTTTAAAATATCCTGAAAAAATCTTGAGACCCAAAACCCCGATTCTTTTCCGACAGGATTTAGTTCATTTATTTATTTACTTATTTATTTTTTTGAAAATCAACGTATCTCTCTCAGTTCTGCCCAAAAATTAAATTCTTTGATTTGAAAATTTTTCTCAAGCAAGTTTTAGAATTTTGTTTCTGGTAAATATGACAAGCTATTCATTAGGAAATGGCCAATTAGTAAAATGGCGTCTATTTAAAGGGGCTGTAATTTATTAACAGTAGGGCAGTACTTTTTCATAAAATGGCAGTTTTTTTAATAGATTGGCAGTAAATTTAATAATATGGCAGTTTTTTTATTGGCAGTACAATTTTGGGCAGTAAAAAAAATATTCTGGCAGTATAAGGAATAATTTGGCATTTAAAGGCATTTTTTGACATTAAAAAAAAAATGTTAACATAAAGTGACACACAATATATGTTTGATATATTTTTCAGTTTTTAAAGTTATCAAAATTATGCCTGTTCCAGCGAGTAAATAATGTTTTGTTCTGCAGGGAATAATGCCCTGCGTTCTTAAGCAATATTTGTGCAAACATATAAAAAAAATTAGCTTTATAAAAAAATACTACTTTTCGATTATTAATTACTGTCACTCTGCAACTTTCCTAAAATATAAAAATTTACTGCCCCAAAAAGAATTAATCCACTGCCACTTTATTCAAAAAAATTGCCCGATTAAAAATTTACTACTGTCAATTTTATGGAAAAAAAAACTTCCCTACCCATGTTTTTTTACTGTCCCATTTATATAGTCGCCGAGCAAAAGCATTTAAACACATAGAAAAAAAGAATTATTCCAGAAATATAGCCTAACAAACCCTTAGCCGCGTTTTTAGTAATTTTTGATCATCTTTAAAATTAAAAAATTTTAAATATGACAAGTTTTTCATTAGGAATAAGCCAATTAGTAAAACTTTTTCATATTTTTAAAAAGAACTGCGCCAGAGAGTAGGTTCTTGTTTAATAAAAGAAACTTATGAAAAGTGTCTACTTTGCTACCTTAAGAGCGAAGGGTACTGAATGAAGCCATCATTTTTATAAATTAATGTTTCACTTTTTTTTTAACTTTCCAGGTTCTTTGGTGTCATATAATACGCATAGGCATAGGCATGGATCATTACCGCCAAGGGACGAGCTTCACGTTCCGACTATGCCTTACGAGACTTGTCACTCCTTTTAAGAAAAACAAAGGTAAGAATTTTTTCGTACTTTCAACATAACGGTTATCTAATTAATTTGATAAACAGAAATTTTGGGTATAAAATTTAATTTAGTTTATGCAAGTATAAGATTTAATATTACGTTCGCCCTTAAAAGCGCTTTGAAGTTTTCCAAATAATTATATAATGAATTGTGTTTTCCATCGCTCAAGCTAAAAACTATTTGACTTCAAATAGTAAAACTAAAAAGCTAATTACCGGAATGCGTATAGCTTAAAACATTTAATATTAGTTAAATTTTTTTTTGATAAAAGCTTTCTTTTCTGGACGAATATGGAATCACTATTTTTTAAATTTTTTTTTTTCGATTTTATGCGAGCTTTTTTAGTTAGAAATTTTCACTATTGAAAATAGTTTTTTGCTATTTTAAAAAATGTGGTTAAAATGGGATAAGAGTAAGCAGGATTTAATTTTAATTTTAAAACAATTGGCTGGAGATTCCATTTAAAATATTTTATTTTGGTTGAATATGATTGAGTAAAAATGATTTATGCGGAACATTTCAAAATGATTTCCCCAAAAAAAGCTTCAAATTGAAACCATTTTGACTTCAAATGAAACACATTTGTGTCAAACAAAACTGTATTGGCTTCAAGTGAACCTTTTTCAATTCGAATTAAAACTTTTAATTTTCAAAATTATATGGTGAAACAAAAATTTTGAACTGTGAGATGCTTAGTTTTGCGGAAGAAAAATTGAAATGCCATCGAAAAAGAAAATACGATTTTACTATTTTTTTTTTTTCCGAGGCTGGAAAATCTCAAACCAATTTCACGGTAATATTTTCTAAGATTTCCCAGAATTTCAATCGCCCTGTGTATCCATTTCTCGGTATGTTATAAAAATTTCATTTTCGAGCATCCTCGTTTCAAGAGCTTAATTCGTTGATTTAATCATTTTCTTTTTCCGAAATTTTACAGGAATTGGCGATATTGATTTTTTAAATTAGGGCGCAATTTCACGCCAAACATGTTTGGCGAACATGTTCGGCAAACATGTTTGTGTTTGATAAAAAGTGTCGAACATGTTCGGCAAACATGTTGGACAAACATTTTCACCAAACATTTTCCTTAACATGCAGGGGGAGCTCCACATAAGCAGTGATGCTTTTTTAAGCATGTTTGGTGAAAATGTTTGTGTTTGACAAAAGTGCCGAACATGTTCGGCGAACATTGCGGACAACATTTTCACCAAACATGCTTAAAAAAGCGTCACTCCTTATGTGGAGCTTCTCCTGCATGTTAAGGAGAATGTTTGGTGAAAATGTTTGTCCAACATGTTTGCCGAACATGTTCGCCAGTTTTTATCAAACGCAAACATGTTTGCCAAACATGTTCGGCAAACATGTTTGGCGTGAAATTGCGCCCTTTAGGGAGAGAAATAATATTAAATCGTAGGACCGATTGTTGCAGAATGGAGTTATTGCTAAATCAAAAGCTGTGCCTGGGTTATAAATCAAGATAAACTTGAAATGCAGCATGTGCTAACTTGAAAATATTTAATCATAGCGAATCGATTCAGTCCGCAGACTTTTCAAGGTTCAAAGTTCTGTTATACTAAAGTTCCAATTTCCTAACGTCCTGAGGGACTCCCGAGGTGAAATCAGGGCTTGTTCTGCTTTATGTCTTTCAGTTGTCTTTCACGTCAAAATTTAATAAAAGGACTGAAAAATTAGCCTCTTAAAAATTTTACTGTGAACGATCTTTAAATAAAACAAAATTTCCTAGAAACTTTAAAATTCTGGGTAATTGGTAAATAGGTAGCCTATAGAAAAAATAATTGACAGATCAATACAATTTCAAGTATAGGTACGAAATTTTTATTTAAAAAAAAAGAAAAGAATTGCGCCTTCTATTGTCATTTGCTGATTTTAATTGTCGTGTTATTAGTGTGGCATACCATTTCAACGTTTTAACAAAAACTATGGAAGGTCCCTCAACTTTTTAAACTAATTATAAACGGATTTTATCTGGATTAATTGCTATATTTGTTTCCGAGGGTTTAAAAAAAGAAATATTATGCTATTTATAGATCAAGGTGTAAGTGCATTTACTCTTTCTTTTCAAATTTCCTCTATTTTAAGATCAAAATCAAATAGTTAGGAATTTTTTTGTTGTAAAAAAAAAAAAAAAAGACATCTAGCGAAATTTTTTTTTCCTGTTTTAACTTGCCGTCGGGCAGCCCGATCAAGCTGAAAACCTAAAATTTTCACGCGTGAACTTACTTGAAAACGAATCCGACGTTGTTGATTAACATCGCTGACACTTTTAAAATTCCTCCAATTTTTTTTTTCTAATACATTAAATATATATTTTTATCATAAAATTAAAACTTGATTCAAGAAAAATTTTTTATCACTTTTTCTTTATAACACTAAACTTTTTTTTTTTTTTCAACGTGTTAAATTCGAACAGAATCCAAATCGCGGGACCGAACACGGAAAATAAAACGCGCACTTTTTTTCCGACACGACGAAAAAAAAAAAATCGTTCGATTAGAAGAAAATTGTAAACAAAATTTAAAAAAAAGAAAAAAACAAAAGTCACAAATCCGAAAAGCACTCCAAAACAACTTTGCTTAATTGACGGAAAATAAACTAGCAGTCAGCTGTAAAGTTCAAGTGTGGTGTGAGAATGCAATAATCCCGAAAAAAAAAAAAAGCTTCACCCAAAAATTTTCTTCTAAAAATTTTTCCGGCTGGTTAAAATGAACAAGTTTTTTTTTTTTTTTTTTTTCCAGATGATTTACCGGTTGAATGCTTAAAGTATAACCGTCGAAAAACCACAAAGTATGTTTTTCGGTCCGAAGGGTTTTGGATATAAATTTGTCGGTTGGCAAGTTTTCGTACACGGATGGGTGAGCTATTGCCCGTTCACGTTCACGCTTGTCTGTTCTCCCCCGTTAGAAATCTGAATGACCGGTTTGGTGGGCCGTGCCTTTTACACTAGAGATCCTTCTACATAGCTTTTACACTCTCGGGGTTCGCATTCTGTGCCTTATCTTTCACGTTCAGTTCTTGAATCTCGAGCGGAAAAAGGGATCATCCGACAAAAGCGATAGATTGAAAAATCCCGTAAGCTCAACGCGGGCGAAACAATTCATTTGAACGCGGATCATAAACCCCTAACGTTTAATCCCGAAGGGTAAACGGTTACGAATTAAAAACCCCTAAGTTCCAATTATCATTTTTTTTTTCATATTTATCTTTTTAAAAATAATTAGTTAAGCCGAGAAAATAAATAAGTGGCTGATGAAAAAAAAAAAAAAAATTCGATTTTTTTTTTTTTATTTCCGAAATTTTTGCGAGGGATGATTTTCCGAACGTCAGCGGCCATGGATCGAACTTTTTATTTTTATTTTGAGCGTACCGCGAAATTTTAATTTGGAACACTCCACGAAAATTTAAATTCGAACTCACAATACTGATTTTATGAAATAATAATAATAAAAAAAAATCTTCCTGTTCGAAGCGAGTTAAAAACATGAGTGAGCAACATCCGACTCCGGTTGGAGATAACTTGTTTCGGTATTAAACCGAAACAAAAAGATGATGTTTTATAAACGTTTTCTTTGAATCCATGCTTAACCTACGATGAAAAATTCAATACGAATTTTAACAAAACGGGTGGCATGCTGTTAATCCGTCAAGGAGTATGAGAAATAGGTGGAGCCATCCTTAGAAGGCGGTCAGAATGTTTACCCATTTGGAAAACTATTTTCTATGTGGAATCGCTTATGCTGAACGTTTTCCGTTTAGAAAAAAAAATGAAAACTCTTCCGAAAAATTTTCCCTCAGAAAAAAAAAAAAAATAAATAAATAAAAAATATTCGCACAAAAATTTTGCTTTTTCGATTTTCTTGAATCAATTTTTTTTTCCCCGTCTCGAAATTTTTTTTCGATTCGGGCCTAAATATTATTCAAATTCGAAGTTTTGATCCATGGGAAACAAAGTCAAAATATTTTCTCCAGTTTCTGCAAAAATAAATTTCCCCGTATAAAATGCATTTTCATTGCTAGATTCGATCAATTTTAATTAAAAAGGGGCGTGCTGATGGCTATTATGGACATGTGAATGGTTACAAAAGCGCTCGCTCCGATAACTCGTTACGTTATTGGTGAAACAGGGACGCCATATTCCACTCCATGCTCCAGGCTTTCACTCTCATCCAACTTTTCCAGGGATAACATCGATTTTAGCCTAAGCAAAAGAAGAAGAAAAAAAAAACACAGTGAATTCTTTTTTTTTTTTTTTTTTTTTTTTTTTTTCCTTTTTTAATGCTTTTTTTTTCTTTTATTCTTTTTTTTTCTTGTGTGCGGGATTTTTTAACATAAAGTGAATAATTTATTCTTGAGCATAAAAAAATTGTAATTTTTTTTTTTTGAGGATGAGTGAAAAGTTTTATTTGAAAATTCAAAAAATGGCGCTTAAATTGGAATACATTTTTTTCGGCCTGCGCTGATTTTCTGATTTTTGTAAACAGAATTTAATTGAGGGGATTTTTTTCTTCAAATTGTAGAAATTATCAATGGGAAGTTTCCATGGGTAATGGTTTTGTGTTTAATTTTGTGGCAAAAATAGGCTGGTCGAAAATGAGCAGGATTTAGGAAACAGAGGAAGTGAACAGTTAAATGTTTAAAAATTTTCCGCCATGTTTAATTCTGGAAATGGAAATCGTGTCGCGTTTTCCAGTTTAGCAAACTTGTTAGGAAAATTATACTTCTTTATTTTGGCTTTTCTCACGATAGTTACTCTTATTTATACGGTATAATCCAAATATTTACTCTTTTATCTTTTTGCGTCAAATTGTAGCTATTTTTACGAACCGTGTGTGAAGGCCTCTTTTAAAAGCAAAACGATCTTATAAAATTTTGAGTAAGGTAAAGGTAGGGTAGTGGGGCCGTCTGAAAAGTGTGACTTTTACATTTTAAACCATATAAATGTGCATGTTGAATGTTCGTTTTTGTCGGAATATATACTGGATAATGATGTATTTATTCGCATGAAAACGGATTTCCTACACACATGTTTATATGGTAAATTCACACTTTTCAGACGGTCACACTTCCTTACTTTTACCTTACTCATTAAATGAAGAGAATTCCGGAAACTGGACCATGCGACTGGACCATATACGGTCCATTTAATATAAAGGTAGTAGGGAAGTGATACCGCCAGAAAAGTGTGACTTACTTTTTAAACCATATAAATACGCATGTTGAAAATTCGTTTTTGTCGAAATATATATACACTAGATAATGATGTATTTATTCGCCCAAAAACTGATTCCCGACACACTTGTTTATATGAAAAAGTCATACTTTCCTACCTTTACCTTAACCTAATTAAGGTAAAGCTAGGGAAGTGTGACCGTCTGAAGTGTGACTTTACCATATAAACAAGTGTGTAGGAATTCGTTTTTGGGCGAATAAATACATCATTATCTAGTGCATATACTCCAACAAAAATGAGTTTTCAACATGCGTATTTATATACTTTAAAATGTAAAAGTCACACTTTCCAGACGATCACACTTCCCTATCTTTTTTAGTCTTGTTTTTTACATTTTCTGTGAGCTGCTGTATTTCGATTTCTTCGTTTGAGCAAATGTCTAATTGCTGTTAATCGTAGGCAAAGTAACCGCCAAATGTCCACTAATTCATAGTAGGAAAAGGAGAAACATGTGACTGGTGTATTTAAAAATTTCTTTTCCTTGTTCTTTCGGACCGAGATGTACTCAAGGTCAAATAATTTCAAAAAATTTACCTTACCTTAATTTTTTAAAAGAAACAAAGAAATCCGCCAATAAGGTGATCACAATCCAGCCTGGTGGACTTCCTTTATCCTTTTTAAGCTTTAATGCTCTGTTCTTAGGCTTTGTTTAGTGTTTAAAGTAAAATTTTTATTTTTACCTGCGGACGTGAATTTGGATTAAGATCTGACTAATGCCAATTGTTTCGCAGTTCGCTGAACTCTTTCGCACTCCGAATGCGATGTTGCCACACTTAAAATTTCGCTTTGAAAGCCTTCGTTTTTTGAACTAAGGTAAAGGTAGGGAAGTGTGACCGTCTGAAAAGTGTGACTTTACCATATAAACATGCGTGTAAGAAATCCGTTTTTATGCGAATAAAATACATCATTATCCAGTATATATATTCCGACAAAAACGAACATTCAAAATGCGTATTTATATGGTTTAAAATGTAAAAGTCACACTTTTCAGACGGTCACACTTCCCTATCTTTACCTTAAAGATTATATTGACGAACGGAATAATAACAAAATCCAGGAGAAAAGAAAACTAGAAATTGAATAAGAAGGCTGAAATGTCAAACTTCCTTAAGTAGTGAAAGGGGTCAGCTTACAAGCTGTTCAGTTGATGCCTGTTCGACCGTTGACACTTTTACTGTATGTAACTTAACTCCTGGTTTTAATTTTAACTGATTTAGATCTAATGTTGGCCTTTTAAAATTATTAAGGTTAGAAAAATAATAGGTCTCAAATTTAAGGGCGAGCTTTTTTAAATGCTGAAAATACTGTAAAAGAAATGTAAATAAACATAATTAATTACACAGGGACAGCTAATTTTAAACAAAAAATAGCTTCGATAATTTAATTCTTCGGTTTTGGAAGCTCTGAATTAGGTGAACCATTTTTGAATTTTTGAAGCGTAGATTTTCGAATTCTCCGGTTTTTAATTTTCCTTGGTATCATTTTTGAATGTTCCTGAAAGTAGGAATGGTTAAGAAAGTTCGGAATGGTTAATGTCACAGAGTTCGTTAGTCCCAGAAGATTTATGAGTTTCTGGTGTCTTTAATGTTTCGATTTTATTGTCGCTTTGGAGCTGTTCATGTGCTTTCTTCTCTTTTTTTTAATTTATGCTGTTTCTCCATGACCATTCAAACGATCAAGTGGGACTATTTTTTATAATATTACTGGTAGAACTTTGCTTCTTCTGCCACTCTCGTGGAACTTTCGAAAGCTATTCCCTACTTCGATAAGGTAGCAGAAGGAAATGTGACTGCAGAAATGTGACAGCAGAAGCCCATGATTACTTCCAGTAATTATAGGAAGCACTTTTTAATTTTATACTTTTGAAGTAAAAAGCATGACAAGAGATTTTAATTTTTTTATTTATTCATTCATTTATTTATTTATTTATTTTTTTATTTTATTTTATTTATTTATTTTTTTATTTTATTTTTTTTTTTTTTTTGAATATCTGAATTTTTTGATTTTTAAGCTTTAGTTTACTTTTCAAATTTTTGAAATGAAAGTTTCAATTTTATAATTTAAGTGGAATATTTTAGTAATTGTATTACGTTTTAGACCGATGAAATGCATTTGAGGCTACCAGTTCCAGATCAATAAGCAGGCATACGCTTTTTTTGGTAACTGGACAAACGAAAACTGATGTGAAAAAGTTTTGGTCAATTTTTCGTTAACTTTATAACTTCGGAATTCTTTATTTGCCGCATGGTACAGTTTCCGGAATTCTCTTCATTTAATGAATAAGGTAAAACTAGGAAAGTGTGACCGTTTGAAAAGCGTGACTTTACCATATAAACAAATGCGTAGTGAATCCGTTTTTGTGCGACTAAATGCATCATTATCTAGTGTGTATATTTCGACATAAACGAATTTTCAACATGCGTATTTATATGGTTTAAAATGTAAGTCACACTTTTCAGACGGTCACATTTCCCTACCTTTACCTTACATAGGACCGTATATGGTTTAGTAGCATGGTCCAGTTTCCGGAGTTCTCTTCATTTAATGAATAAGGTAAAGGTAGGAAAGTGTGACCGTCTGAAAAATGTGACTTAACCATATAAACATGTCTGTAGTAAATCCGTTTTTATGCGAATAAATACATCATTATCCAGTCCAGTGTATATATTCAGACAAAAACGGACATTCAAAATGCGTATTTATATGGTTGATAATGTGAAAGTCACACTTTTCAGACGGTCACATTTCCCTACCTTTACCTTACATAGGACCGTATATGGTCCATCCGGAGTCTGGGAATTTTCTTTTGGGTGCGACAAATAGAGTTCATTAATCGGGCGAAGAGTTGAAAAAAATTGGTGTTGTTTCCACATTTATGAACCAGGAAATTTAAACTTAAAAAGAATATCTCAATTTTTCCGACCTTTAAAAATTTGAGTAAAGGTCAGCTTTGATCGTTTAACCGTTCAAGCAAAGCACTGAACTCTTGTGAGATTAGTTGAAGTTGATTTTTGAAAATTGAACGCTTCAAACTAATTTTCGGCTAAAAATATCAACATTACGACCTGCGGTTTCAGAGTTAAAAACGAATGAATTATTAAATTGCGTTACTTAAAAATCGGTGCCATAATCCCAACTCTCAGCGGATGTCGTCCGATTTTTGATAAAACTATCATTAGCTGAAAGCAATTAAACGATAAGGGTTTATTTAAATAAAAAAGTTAACATAAACTCACAAATCCAATCTAACATCAAGAAAATAAAGCTTCGACTTGTGTTCCTCCGTCTCTCAATTTCATCAGATAAATCATCCCCTTTTCAAAGTAAACCCTGATTGCCTTCTGTTTATTTTTCAACCTCTTTTAACCTTTCCTGTTTTCTCCCCCTTCCTAGTTTTCATTGTAAAGCTCGGGAAAACTTCTCTCCGTAGCTTATGCATTAAAGACTTAAAAAACAACCCTCCTCCTCCTCCTCCCCCGAAAACTTCAAATTCAATTCCAAGGATTCAAAATT
This sequence comes from Liposcelis bostrychophila, assembly GCA_037577465.1. NCBI lineage: Eukaryota > Metazoa > Arthropoda > Insecta > Psocodea > Liposcelididae > Liposcelis > Liposcelis bostrychophila. The sequence continues at coordinate 19,151,751 of CM075211.1, read as the reverse complement.
ACTTAAAAAAAAAAAAAAAAAGAAAAAAGTCAAACGATTTCTTTGGCTCCTCTACCACCGTCATCACGATCTTGAATTGCGATCCCTTACATTTTTCTATTGTGTCATGAAAATCGAAAAATTATGTCAATGCTGGATTAAATATCTCGGCTATTGTGATTTTCAAGTTGCTTCCATATTTTTATTTTTATTTTTATATTTTTGGTAAGATTTAAGAACCACAAAATAAACGCGATACTTGACGGGCGGTATCTTAGACACAATGACCCACTATTCCCAAAGAATAAAGGCTGTCACACATCTTACCAAACATACTGATGGGACCACCTTCGTTGACAAACAACCATTATTATATTTTTATTTTCCATAAATTGTAAACAGATCGCTTGCGCTACAAAGGGGGCGCTTGAGCTTTTTGTCTCAGCGAAAAGGGAATTTAATGAAAATTACAAACTCTCGGGCTGCGATGTGTCTCTTCTTTGGGGCTACGTCATTTAATCGATAATAACCCTCCTGCGCATCTGAATAATACCGACGATTAGTTTATTTCGTTAGCTCTCCTCTCTCGTGTATGTTTGTATGTTGCCTTGTTTGACATCATTTAAATAAATAAAAAAACAAGTAGCATGGAGTTTTTTTTTTTTTTTTACTTAATAAAAAGAAAGACATATCACAGCGTGTAATTTGAAGCGTGATGTTCCTAACGTACACAAAGCCGAAAACGCCGACTTCTTTGTTGGTAGAAACAAACATTCTACCAGACAGAATCATGTCAATTTTAAACGCAATGAATTCACAATCAGCCGACGTCTCAGGGTTACCTTATATAAAAAAATGATTGCTCGTTTTCTTTTTTTTACTTGACACAGTAGATAAGTCGGAAGCTGTAAAGAAGTCTAATAGCTTTCTGGTTTTTTTTTATTTCTTTCATTCAGACCTAATCGTAATGGTAAAGGGGAAAAAAAAAATTTAAAGCTTTAATTTTTATTCGAGGCGCTGAAACGGATTAATGAGAATAAAAAATAAAGTATAATTAAAGCTATGTCAATATTCTCGTAATTTTTAAAACGGCGTAAGATTTAATTTTAAATCATTAAGATCTTTAATTTAAATTTTTTTTTTTATTTAATTGGATTTAATTACACTTTTTACACTTCGATTGGTTTTCACTGTGTAAAAGAGTACCAGAGAGTTAAAATTTAGAAAATTCTGTGTCCGATTCAGTCGTGCTGTCGTCTTAACTAACAAATCAATTGCCTCAAAAAGCAAGTCTTTTTTTTTTTTTTTTTTTTTTTTTTTGTATCTTTGTAAATTGGAATGAATCCCTATCTTTATTGTGTCGTGGAAAAACTCCCTATTTTGAAGTAATCACTGAAGAACTCCGATGAAGAAATCCCTACCTCTTTACTAGAATCCTGCAGGAAGATTGCTACAGTACGCTGAGCGCTCTTGGCGCACTACACTGTCCTTCTTACGGAACTCTAAGAAGATAAGTGATTTTTCTTTTTTCGGAGTTTTGAGATGATTCTTTACCATTTTTCCTAATTTTTATTTCCTAAAAAAAAAAAATCCTAACCTTTTTTTTCCTAAGAATTTTGGCGCCTAAAACTGTTTTTCTAACTATTTTTTTTTTTTCTAATTTTTAATTTTTCTAAAATTTTTTGATTTATGAAATAAAATTTCTTAAAATCCCTAAAATAAAATTTCTTAAAAACACTAAGGGTGCAAATTCACTATGGAATGTTGGACCAACATGTTGTACCAACTTGTTGGACCAACATTCCACACTGATTTTGGCGTAGGAGTAAATTCTGCAATAGTCGATTCGTTCGTTTGTCAAAAATGTTGGTACAACATGTTGGACAAACATGTTGTACCAACTTGTTATACCACCTTGTTGGACCAACTTGGTGTACCAACATTCCACAGTGAATTTGCACCCTAAAAATCGCTAAAATAAAATCCCTAAAAATCCCTAAAATAAAAGTTCTTAAAATCCCTAAAAATCCCTGAAATAAAATTTCTTAAAATCCCTAAAAATTCCTGAAATAAAATTTCCTAAAATCTCTTTAGGGATTTAAATAATTAGGAAAAATATTCATTTTAGGAAATTTTATATTATATATAAATCAAAAATAAATTTAATTTTATAAATCAAAAAAATTTAGGAAAATCGATTGAAAATTCGGGGAAAAAATGGTTTGGAAAAAATTTTAGGAACCAAAATTTTTAGGAAAAATGGATTAGGAATTTATTTCTTAGGAAAAACGGATTAGGAAAAATGGTCGGGAACGTTTCAGATAGAAATTTATTTCTATCTTTTTATTTATTTATTTATTTATTTTTTTGCATGCTACTACATGCAACTTTGATTTCAAAACAAGAAGTTTTTTCACGGCAAAAAACGATTCGATTGGTTTCTTCAAAATTACGAAAAAAAAAGTTTTTCTATTTAAAACGAAATAGGACATTTTTACAGGTCTTGTCTTAGTGGCCATCAATGTACCTTTCCAACTAGGTGAGATTAACCTCATAAATTAAAGCTTTTTTTTTTCCTTTTTTTTCTCAAATAATTTTCGTTTAAAGCGATTTCACGCACTCGTCTCACACAAGTACTTACATAATTTTCATAGTCATCGGGCCCAGTAACCCCCTAATGCATCAAAACAATAAAATGGAAATGTTTTCGACGTAGAAAAAGGGGGTCCGTATAGTCGGCAGTAGAATAAAAAGCTCAAATTATAAAAACTGTACCAGGATTTTGAGCTTTTTTTGATCTTTCTGGATAACCAAATTTCAAAATTCGAGCTTTTAAAACAAAATAATTATTTACATTATGAACTTTGCTCTGCTAACTTCCCGGGAAGTGCAATGAAAATCTCAAATGTTAAAATAGACGCAGTTCTACGCTCTTAAATTTGAATTTTCAAAAAGTCATGTTTCCAAATTTGTAACTGCAAAACATAAAAGCTGTGCGTCATATGCAACACGAAAATTGAACGGACCTAATATTTTTCAAACTTGTAACTGGAAACGGGTTTTATGTTCTTCTATTGAATTTGAGCTTTCAGAAAACACAATTCTGAGAGTTTTAGCTTTCTTTTAAAAAAAATATTAAAATATCGCAAATATATGCATCAGTTAGAGATTCACGTCGTTTTTTTTTTTTCTCAAAATATGGCAATACAATGCCGTAAAAAGCGACATAACCTACCAAATCCACAGTTTTCCACATATTTTGGCCCCAGCTCAAAAACCGGGTCAGGTTAGAGAAAAAAAGGCGACTTCAGATTCGTGATTTTCTCAAAATTTCCGGTAAGCAATGACCGTTTTTTCACTCAAAAAAAATTTTTGATTTCTTCATCCTTTTAGAAATTTTCCTAACTTTTGGGCACGCTTTCCCGTGGAGTAAAAAATCTAAAAAAATTAAGTTTCATATGTACAATAGAAAGACCCAATTCCTGGTGTACGTAAATTAAAATTAAAAGCTTCGCAAAATAAGGGACACCCTACTCTCCGATCTTAATATTGAATATGCACATCTAGTGTTTCAGAATGCATGTCTGCATTGGGAAAGTGAGGTTAGAAAATTATTACACTGCATATGCAGTCATCTTCTTTCCTTCAACTTAACCTTAATTTCTCCATCATTTGTTAAAGGGCTAACGAATCTTTTGCATATCTTCTCACCTCTTGTGCATTTCCTAAAGCGAAGTAATTATTTAATTAATTACATGCCATTAATGTTTGGAGAGAAACCGCCCTCTAAATTAACACAACCATCAAAAAACGACCTTTGCAACTCCTTGATGACAGAGGTTATTATCAATATTTTTTAGTTGGGTAAACAAAACAAGGAAAGACCCTGGCGCTTCAGGCTGTGAAGTAAAAAAAAAAAAAAAAAAAAAAAATTCGGTACGTAGATGTTTTAATCATGGTTGGAGGAGAGAACAAAAAGCCTCCTCAGCTGAACTTTGTATTTATATCTCACAAACAATCAAGGAATAAAAAAACAAAAATCAATTCCAACTGGTAAAAACCTGCCGCGGTGCGAGTCGGCATCTTTAAGTTCATTCCCATTATTTCATTGCGGTCATTCAGGTGGAAAATTTCAACCTGCCCGATTCATATGTCAGCGCCTTTTTCATATGATATCTGTATATATTGAGTGGTACAATTGGGAAAATTCTTTTGTGGTAGGAAGGTGGAAATTCTTATGAAAAGGGGGATGAACATATTTGATGTTACCCCTTGTATGGGTTGTCGGCACATTCTATGCTGCATTTCATCGCCCTGGTATGCCTCAAGTCTCATTAATCGCTTTTTTTTTTTTTTTTTTTTTTTTTTTTTTTAGAAAGGGGAGAGTTGATTCGGAGTCTATGTAGCCACTTGCTAAAAACCGAGGCTTTTTTCCGACGAAGGAGTATTTTTTTGGAATATTTTTTCTTTGAGGATTTTCGTTTTTAAGAAACGAGGGCCGTAGTTAATTTATCCGTAAAAAAAAGAAGGAATTTTTAAAAGGTGGCGTACAATAAAGATCGGTTGCATACCTTTAAGATATTATTTTCTCACTACGTATAGCCTAATTTAAAGATTATTGCTGTAAGTACGTCGGTCGGTATTATATTCACACAGCATCTTTGTGTAAAAGGAAATACCGACAATATGTTAACCTTTTCACAGAGAGCACTCTATTTCAAAAGACACCGGCATCTTTCATTTTTTTATGTGCTTGTATTGAAATCTTCGGATTATCTCGTGAGTCAGAAAACATTTTTAGGGATTTGCAAGTTTCCAATATATACCGGTGTCTTTTATATAAAACAACTTAAGGCGAAAACCCTAAAAATGCAATTTTCTTTTATCCTGCGTTAAGTCTGTTTTCAAATCCTTTTTTTTTTTCCTTTAATGGCGCACACTAGTTTTTTTTATGTTTTTTTTCTAAAAGACAAAAATTTTGTTTGGTTTGAAATTTTTTACAAAAAAGTGTAGTATGTATATTGTAGAATATCGTCAAGTTTTTGAGATATTAAAAATAAATTAATAATGCAGATCATTCTGCTTTGAACCCTTTAAAGGCGGATAGCATCTATAGATGTCCAACTAAGGTGTAGTCCTAATCAAAAGAGAAATTTTTTTTTAAAAAACAATTTTTTAGAGCCCTAATCACTAATCAGCGTTTTTTTTTATAATTTTGGGCCTTGTGCCGTAATAAGCTGAATTCCACTTTCAAAAAGTTAAAAAAGAAATATTTAAGTTTAATGGAAAATATCCGGTCGGTTTTTGTTTCCTTTCTCTCTTTTATTTTCCTGAAGGGTGGCGCACTTTGCGAGACAAAAATAAAAAGAAGAAATAAGTACTCGTCGATTTCCCTAAAAAGTATAGGTTCAATTGTAAGCATTTACTCCCGGCACAATGCAGGATATCATGGCCCATTGTCCGACCATGCATCGATACAGGTCAAACCATTATTTACCTACAAATTAGTTTCCATTCTTCAAGGGAAGCCGACAACCGGATTAAAATGGCGACACTTCAACATGTAAATAAAAATACAAGAATGAGAAGGGTCTTTGAGATACTCACGGGGAGATATTTTGTGTTATCAAAAGGAAACATCAAACATGAAGGAGAGATGAGAGAAAGAAGGAAGAAAAAAAAAAAAAAAAAAAAAAAAGGTTCAGGTTTTTAGAAACATATCTTCACTATTTTCGATAATCACTTGACAGGTTTTTTTTTTACTGCACACTATACATTTCAAGTTATCAAATTTAAAAAAAAATAATAGAAATAAAATAATAGAAATAAAATGAACATCAGTATCCATTTTTTGTTAAAAATTGCGCACTCTGCAATTATGCTAATAATGTTTAATCTTTACAATAAATATCCCTTTTCAATTACTATGGGGGGAAAGGGGTCAAAAATTGTTTAAATTGTTCTATCGAACTATGTGTACAAAAATGATCCATTACAGGCAAATCGCTTGCACTTTCTACTGGTTATTTGCTTTAAGCTTAAAATGATTGCAATGCTGAAGGTAAAATTTCGCTCCCAATAATTAACGGGAGCCTGAAAATGTTTTTCCTTTCGGGAAATTGTTTTACTTACTGCGTCAAAAATGGCGAAAATCGTGTATACCTAATATGTATTTGGGATGACCTGCATGCCATAATCAACTTACCAGGAACTATATGAACCTTTTTATTTTAAGTTAGACTTGTTTTCATACTCTGTTTTTCAAATCGCAAACTTTTAAATAGAAAACTGCTTACAGATGTTAGGCTGTTCGATCGCACACCTTCTCTACCTCACTTTATTTCTCCTTATTTGAGATCTTAATTACTAACATATAAGAGCATCTGACACTGAAAAGTACATTCAAGTCCATTAGTAATGTACTCCCTACCAAAAATTCAACTAAAAATGACTTAAAGGAAACTAGTCGAATATGACTCTTTTTCGATCAAGAATGATCAAAAATAAAAACCCAAATTGATCAAAAATGACTAATCGAAACCCTTCGCGACTAAAAATGACTAAGACTGTTGTCAAATTTAATCATTTTAAGTCATATTTTTGGTAGGGTTTAGGTTATCATTTAGGTTATCATTTAAGTAGATTAGGTTATATTTAACCCCAAGAGATAATAGTTAGCTGGATGTTGTTAAATTGAGCACAATAAGGTTATGTTTAACCTTCTTAGGTTTAACTTTGGTTATGGATATCCCATTGTTATAACTATATAACTTCGATTATGGTTATAATCAAAATCATAGTTACAGTTATAACATATGATTATGGTTATAATCTTAATCATAGTTATTGATGATTTCGGTTATAGTTATATTACCATGATTATGGTTATAGCGTAATCATAGTTAGAGTTCTAACCTTTAGTTATAGTTATAACATAATTATAACATAAATTATAACATAAGTTATAGGTATAACATAAGTTTTAACATAAGCTATAACATAACAACATAACTTATGATTATAGCATTAAATAGTTATAACATAACTTATAGTCATAACACAGTTATAACACGAGTTACAGTTATAACCTTTTAATGTTATAATCACTACCATGGTTATGATTATAACCATGCTATAATCAAACTTTTAATGCTATAATCGTAACCATGGTTATGATTATAGCATTAAAAGGTTATGCGAAACCATGGAAGATCTTGCTTAACCCTAGAAGATTATGGATAACCGTAGAAGGTTATGATTATAACCATAATTTTGGTTATAATCAAAATCAAAGTTGTAGTTAAAACCAGAAGCGAAGTTATGATTATATCCCTAAAAGTTTAAAGTTAACTCCGGAAGGTTATGATTATATCCATAACTATGGCTGTCATTATAACCGTAACTGAGATTTTATATTTTGAAAAATAATATCTCTTCTAATTCGACCATCACACTAAAAAAAAGTCGCGTTCTAACATGAGTCAGTGTTTTTGCCATTATTTGTATAGCCTAATAATTTAACTATAAAATTTAACTATGGTTATCATTATAACCTTCTAGGGTTACGCACAGCCCGATAAGTTATATCTAACCCGAGCTTTGCTGATGTTTTTCATGTAGTAAAATAAGGGGTAATGTTGACCAGTTTTAAAATTGAAATTCTTATTAAGTTATTTTAAATAGAACTGCAACTGTTTTAAATATTTATGGTCAATCAGAAATCTAATTTTACGGTTCTAAATTAGACTATACAAATAATGGCAAAAACACCGTCTTATCTCAGATCACGACTTTTTTTTTTTGCACTTTTTAGTGTGATGAAGAAACATTATTTTTCAAAATATAAAATCTCAGATTTCCTTTTTCTTGAATAACTACTTATGTTACCATAGGATATATTACCAATTATCTCGATCTTTTTTTTACCAAAATGGGGTTACTTCGGAGACGCATTATTATTATTATTATTTACAAAAGTATCTTCAATACGAATCAGACAAAAAAAAGTGGATAGTGTGTGCATCATCCATTTCGTAATGACTTAGAAGCGCGCGTATTCAGCAATACTGCCACCATACATATATTTGAACCAGATTTATCGCCTGGCGCTTGTAAAATAATTTTAGAAAAATACATGGATGCTCGTTGTTATGATATATTACTTATCGCCATTAAATGAAAAAAATATGAGCTCAATAATCACACGGAGAGAATCATTTGAATGGTCATACAATCAAATGATGATGCAATAGATAACCCTAACAGTAGCAGCGATGGGATTCTTTGAAATCGGCTTCCTTTGAACAACCATCTTTGAATGGAATAATTAAATTCAGATGTGTCCGTACATATAAATATTTGGTATATTACAAGCAAGCGATAATCACTTATTATTCCTTTTCATCTATTCATAATTAGTATGTGCTTCTTAATCGTGCCAAACCCCCTCCTTTTTTTTTCTTCTTCTTTCACAATCATTAAAAAAAAGGTTTTAAAAAAAATAGCCATCAAAGTTTGAATCAAAATTCAATTTAAATTTTTCGGAATTTATTTTTATTTATTTATTTATTATTTATTTATTTGGGAGCACAGCGTGAAGTCATCCAGTTTGTACCACTGTGTTACTCACACAATTATCCTCTTATCCAACAAACTTGATAGCTTATGAATATTTTATTAAGATCCTCTTCACGAATATTATGATCATTGGTTGTTAAGAATTTTTTTTCTCAACTCCCTGTTTTTTTTTTTTTTTTTTTTTTTTTTTTTGTATGATTTATGATAAATTTAGTTGTCAGGTTTCAGAGCTACTGAAGGAACGCGAAGATACCAACTCGAAACGCATTTAGACCTTCTTGCGCCTATCAGCTCATATTAACAATATAAAAATATGCGACAAATAAAATCCCGGCGAGGATGGAACAAAAAATATAAAAATTAAAGATAAAAAGAAAAGAAACTCATCACACTAGTGACACTATGACAGTAACAAGTGGTAGATGACAAGAATATCTCATGTAATCTAAAACCACTTGAATACGGTGTTGTCAATTTTTTTTTTTTAAATAAAAGTTTGTCTGGGTCATTTCGAAAGATATTTCTGAAGAGTTTATAATTTCAGATCATTTGCTGATTTTCAGATTAGACAATATCACGAAAAATTGATGCAAAATATTTTTTATCGTAACCGAAACGACTGTTTTTGTTGTTGTTGAATTGATTATTCGCCAAGTAATTTAGTAATTTAGCTGATTGATGATACACACAGGGGTGTAACAACAGGGGGATGGAAGAGGCTATATCACTCCTAAGAATATATTTCTGTACCCCCCCCCCCCAACTTAGGGGGCCGGGGGAAATATACAGCTTTTTTTTAGACTAAATGAAAATTAGAAATGAACGATTCTGAACTAACAATAGTTCGCAGTTTAGATTTAAACGAATCGGTAAACAAATTCATCAGGTTTCAAGGTTTCATCAGGAATTCAAATTCATCAGGTAACTTGCATTTGGGAAAACAAAATAAAAAGTAGATTTTTTCTTAATTAAAATTAATTACTGGTACAGCGTCCTATCCTATTAATGTATCATTTTAAAAAAAAATTGTAATTATACTTATAATTATGGGTTAAAAAATTTGAAGTCGCCACTGTAGGAAGAGGGATAGGGGGGCGAGGGGTGCAAAATTTACCAGGTTTTTATAGTCAGTTTTTGTCCCCCCTGGCCCAAAAAAATTGTTACACCCCTGGCATACACATACCGTATACAAGGGTATTTCCCAAAAACAAAGGCGCTTAAAAGCGCTAAATTATTTAATTATCGCGATGTTAAACCTTAAGCTGTGGAATTTCCTTCAAATTTTCTTATTTTCGATTTGATGCTATACAGCTACCGGGATGAAGTTATGAAGATATAATTTCGGATGCGGTGAAATTTACTCCTACGGAAAGAACATGCACTACAAAAGTTCTGTTGGACACTGGGAATCATCGCAAAACGTTTATTTAAAAGTACCTCTTAATTATACAAAGATACTGATAATTCCGAGAAAGGGACTCCATCGTAGGGTGTCCCTTATTTTGCGAATTTTCGAATTTTAAATCGTATACCCTCCAAATCGGTGCTCTATGGTGCTCTGATAAACCCTATTTTTTTTTTTTTCAGATTTTTTTGGGCACCGGAAAGCGTGCCGACTTGAGCTTTAAGTTCCGAAAATTCCCATAAGAGAAAAAAAGTCGACTATTTTTTTTTTTTCGTGGAAAGACGTCGTTTCCTATCGGGAATTTTTGCGTAGATCACGAATCTGAAGTCCGTTTTTTAAAATCTGTTACGGCATTTGAGCTAGAGGAGAAAATGTGGCAAGAAAACCTGGTTAAGTGACAAAAGGCACTAAGTCCTAAGTTTTGCTCATATTTTGGCTGAGCTACACTGAAGAAAGAAATAAAGGTGGTCGGTGGTTCTAGTCCACTCTTCGAGTACCTCTAATGTATTCTTTTACTGAACATCTTCCCGATTCCCTCTTTGACCCCAATACCGCAAAGCCCAACTGAGAGAATTACACCCCCCCCCTGCCTTAAAGCGGTTTTTAGGTTTGTTGGAAAAATTAATTATGAAGAAATAAACTTATAAATAGGCCCGAAAAATTTAAAGATTTGTTTTTGTTTGTTAAATAGGTATTTTGTTAGCATACACATTAGGATGTCCCTTATTTTGGCGACTTTCGAATTTCAAATCGCTTACCCCCCAAAATGGTTCGCCTTGGTGTACTGATAAACCCGAATTTTTTTTTAAAATTTTTTACTTGACGGGAAAGCGTGACGACTTAAGCTTAAAATTCCAAAAAAATGCCATAAGAAAAAAAAAATCGGTAATTTTTTTTTGTGCAAAAAAATGTTGTTTTTTATCGGAAATTTTCCGTAGATCACGAATCTGAAGTCTGTTTTTTTTATATCTGGTCCGATTTTTGAGCTAAGAACCAAACTACAAGTGAAACTCAGGACTTGCTATGATTTGTCACTTTATCACGTTTTTTTTGCCATGTTTTAGCTTTAAGCTCTAAAACCGTACCAGATATAAATAAACGGGCTTCAGATTCGTAATCTACGGAAAATTGCCGATCAAAAACCACGATTTTTCGCAAAAAAAAAAAGAAAAATTGTCCCCTTTTTTTTTAAATTTATGTCAATTTTCGGGACTCAAGACGCCACGCTTTCCTGTCATAACAATTTTTTTCTTCTTTTTTTTTGGGGGGGGGGGGGGTTTATTACATTTTTTTGGGGGGGGGTTTAGTACACGAAGGAGAACCATTTTTGTAGGATAAGCGATTAGAAATTCGAAAATTGCCAAAAATAAGGGACACCCTAAACACACAACAGTAAATGATGAAAAATGTATAAAACTTTGCCCTGAACTTTGTCGTCATTTTTTTTCAAATTGAAAAAAAAAATAAATTTAAAAGGTTTGATTTTTTTTACACGAAATCGGAATTCTTACTCAAGGAATTCGAATCCTCGGAAATAAATTCAGGTTGCTCAACGATTAGGACGGAACCGGGGCGGTTTCTGCTTTCACGTTACCTAAGCAAAGATTTTTTTCGTGATATCAAAAAATCAAGCATTATTCTTTATCAAATTAAAAAAACATTTCCGTTGTACATTTTCGAACAAAGAATAAAATCCACCACACGGAATTCCATACATGAAAAAAAAAATAAGAGGAGGGAAAAAAAAAAAAATGTAGTAGCATTCTACCGTCTCTAAAAACCGAAACGTATGGAAAATGAACTATTATGTAGGTATAGTCGATGATCTCGGGTCATCTGCCGGTATTGTTGAATTGAATTAAATCTCGTTAATTAGCCGTAGCATTTTGAAATGGCGGCAAAGAGATTTGGAAAAAGAAAGTAGCAAGTCATAGAGTAATGACGAGATCACTACCGGTTCGGATTTAAATTCACATCAACGAGACTAATAGCAATGGATTACCTCTTCAATTTTGCATTTAGTCTCTCATCTTTTCTTCTGAAAACATGAAAAATCATTCAAAGCATTAAATAAACCGAATATGATCTACTAACATCACCGGTAAAACGTCAAACGCGGTTTTTTTTTCATTTTTTTTTTTTTTTTTTTTTTTATCATTCAAACAAATTGAGTGTGGCAGCGGTAATGATGGGTGTTTCAAACGTTTCGCCGAATGGTAAAAAATTGCATCGAAAATATTTTATGAAAAGAATAAAAAAAAATTGTATAAAAAAATGTTACCTTAGTTTTTTTTTTTTAATAATTTTTTTTTTCTTTTTTTCTTTTTTTCTCTTTTCAGGAATGATCGATTTGGACAAGAAATTTTTATCAGATCCTGGTTATATGCATTATATAAAACAATAACAAGCTTCAATTATCAGGTATTTATTTAAATGAAACATTCATTAGCGTATTGGTTTTTATGAAAACTGGGTGGTCTGACGAAATGTCGGTTTGAAATTTTTAAAAAAGAAAAGCGATCATTGATTAATTAATCGATCGAAAAATATTAACATACATTTCAGATTTTCCGAAAATATTTTTTAAGCTTTCGTTTAGCATGTCAAAGGACAAGCTTCGAGGCAAACACTTTAGAATTTTTGTTTAAGAAAATCTTTTTGCTTTAACCCTTTGGCGACTCTTTATATATTTTTCTTCGGATCAAATTTTTTAGATAAATACTAGGTCGTTGTATATAAAATTAGTATATTACTTAACGAGTACGGCGTGGCTTATTGCACGTCGAGGCTGGAGTTCGTTCGGGCCGTAACCAGTCGAGACGTGCAAGCCACCCCCGTGACTCATTTTTAAGACATTTTTCATCCCGACGTCGGAAAATGAACTTTTTTGTTTTTCAAGCGAGTCAAAAAGTTCATTTTCGGCCCGGAGAGATGAAAACTTTTTTTGAATGGCTGAACGCATCGGAATATAGGGGTTTTTGAGGAATCTGAATTCAAATTTGACGTCAGAATGAACAAAGTTCTTTTCAATAAGTCATGATAGTGAGAATTCAAAAAGACAACAATTTTCGAAATCCCCATAAGCTAAACACTGCAAAAATAAAAGTCTCGTAAGCTAAATATGGCAAAGTCTAGATTAAAACCAATCATGTAAAACTTATTGTATTTTAACATTGATTTGCGGTTTGTAATGTCATTTTAACCCTTTCCTGCCTGAACGCAATTCTTATGACGTCGTAGGGCAGCATAGCCATTTAATTTTTTTTGATAATATTTTGAAATTCCGAAGTTTCTAGAGACCATTAGCGGTGTAAAAACGTTTTCGAATCACCCATTTTTAGCTTACGGAAAAAATTTTTCTCCTGTAAAATTTTTAAAAATACCCTTTAAAAAAATGATAAAATGACTCAGAAGAAAAAGAAGTTCCAGCGCTGTTACATAACATACGTATTTAGCTTACGGGCTGATTTTGTGATGATTAACTCATAAAATCTCGTAAAAAAATAGAATTCCCATATCCCCATAAGCTAAACATGGGTGAAAATATCTTTGCGAGCTAAATATGGCGGTTCATTATCATTCATTTAAACCATAAATTACGTTAGCATTATTTTGGCCATTTTCGACCTCCTCCCCCTTTGTTAACAAAGGTTAGCATTTCGGGATCCCTTCCCCCCCGAAAGACGTTAGATTTCGGTTACCATTCCCCCCTTTAAAATTTTTTTTTTAAAAACTAATATTGAGCATTAAAAAAATCTGAAATTCTTCAGAACCTAAATTTTACAAAGAAAAGTTTTTTTTAAAAAAATGAGTTAAGTTACATAATTTGAAAAATTTCAACTATTTTCATTTTGAAAACGTTCAAGTTTTCTTTCGGATTTTTGGACCCCCTCCCCCCTCTTCTTTGTAAGAATTAGTAAGATTTCTCTGACCCCCCCTATTATATTACGTAAGATTTTTGCGGACCCCCCCCCCCTTTTTCTTATAGCCGTGTTTAAATTGGAGTTGATATTGAATTTAAAAAAAAAAATTTCCATATTCTAATAATTTTTTCCATATTCTATGGAGTTATACTTTTCTTAAATCTAGATTTATAGTTCATACTCATATACTTGAAGATGCCTACAATTGCCAAAAAATCACATTAAAAAAAAAAAAAAAATTAAAATTTTAAAATTAAAAGAAAAAAAAATTTTTTAAATAATTTTCAATTTTTCTACTTTAGACATTTGAAAAAAAATTAAAAGAACTTGATTTTTTGAAATAAAAAAAAATTCTGAACAATAAGCTATAATGGAAATTCTTACGTAAGATTTGCCAAACTCCCGCCTCCTCCAAGTAAGAAATCGTAAGAATTTCGAATGCCCCCCCCCCTCCCCTTTCGGCCTTATGTAGTACTTGAACGCTCCCTTTTGCACTTTTATTACTTGTGACAAATGCTAATGTTAAATGTGTAAAAACCCCTCCCTACCTCCTTGTTAGCAAAAGTTAGCATTTTGTATACCCCCTCCCCCCCCCCCTAACGTGCTAACGCAATTTATGGACGACCCCTTACATGATATTTTTTAAACATTTATAAATATTCACATTGTAATTGCAGTTTTAATGCCATTAATTAATAATTAAATTAAATTAAAGAAATTGCTCCCATAAGCTAAACATAGGAACCATTTTTTCCAGAAAAGTTATTAATTTCGTTTTTTGGGCCAACTGTCATGTATTATTTGTCTATTTCAGCAAAAACCAAATTTTGCCCAGTCGGAAGGGGTACAATTTTTATTTAGAAATCGAGTCCCCAGAAGCTAAACATGGGAGCAATCCGATTTGCCATATTGCCAAAAGCTTAGTTATTTTATAATAATAACTTACTTATAACAGTAACTTTTACTTAATGTCTTAATGGAATCTAATGCAATCAAATCAAATCTAATAAGAGACTTTACATATGAGGCGTTGGTCTAAGGATTCATTTAAAGAAAAAAAATGGGGGTTATTTTCTAAAGGGTTAATTAGTCTATAATGGGTTAGTCATGCTACATTTAATTAGTTAAAAAAAATTTTAAAGCTCGAGTCTCTTGGCACGTTTTTTCAGCTACCAAACTACATCTTTATACTGGACTCTCGTTACGAATGAGACTTGGTGGCTCTATGAAGGGCTGAAAAGTTCAACAACCTCACGGTTGAAATGAAACTCTATAAATCAAAGGGTGGTCTACCTGGTCCTGCTAAATAATTAAAGGTACAAGAAAGGTTAACGAACCATTTAACGAAATGAACGATTATACCTGTTTATGGTCTTACATCAGAAATATGTTTTCGGGGAAAAAAATAATAATCTTATTGTGTGATACATGTTATTAGTCGGACAATAACCAGAAGTGACAATTTTTTTTTTTTTTTGGCCTCACAACTTGAAGCGCCAGCATCAATATCAGCGAGTAACGATTTTAGCAGTCCCGAGATGTCATTTGAGTTATTTAGTCCTGCGCCTAAAATAAATAAAATATTGTATCTCTCTATCGAACCTCCTCTTCGTTTATAATATTGGATTCAAAGTCATAACAAAAATGATAATCAGAATCAGAATAAAAAAAAGTCAGTACAAAAAAATTAAAACCGTCCCAGACTGATAAAGGGAAAAGGAATTGTTGGCAGTGTCCCGATCAATACAAAGCTGTCAATTATCGAAAAACAAGCCATCATCTTGTTATCATAAGCGAGTATACCTAATTAAATATCAACCATCGGGTCCGATAAGTTCGTCATAGGGTGGTCGGATCTGCCCATTTCCCTCGACTGTTGTATTTGATCCTATCTTTTTTGACGACAGATCCATCAATTTCTTATCGGCCGCAGTTTGAAAATTGAAACTCAATCATTTCACTTAAAGGCGCGTTAATTTTCGTGCCAAGATTTTTTTTTTTTTTTTTCATTCTTATAATATTCGGAGAATAATTTCTTTAAAAAAAAATGGTAGCGTATAAAAAGCACTGCAGTAAATTGTACTGTACAGTATGAAGAACGATGACAATCGTCACGTCCATCAATCTTCGTTTTTAAAGAGAGTCAACGATACCAAATCAAATGGAAAAAAAGGATAACGTTTAATGAAGTTAGGTTGGTAAAAATTTAAATGGTCGATTTTTTTTTTTTTTTTTTTTTTTTTTTTTTTGGAAGGTAAGGCCATTAACCTTTTTTTTAGTGACAATGTTTATGCTATACATTTCACCCATTAGGAAACACAATGGAAATTTTGAGAAGTTTGTTTTTCTTTCTTTTGATGCCAATAACCGTTTTGGTATTTCAATCCAAAAAAAAAAAAAACATTCATTGAAAAAAAAATTATTCTTAAAAAAATGTTAACAATTTTGTCATTAGAAAATTCTAATTATATAAAGTGCTAGCTCTTTCTCTCGTCCAGCTGTATAAAGGATTAAGGGATTCTAACCCTCTTTTTTCAAAAACCTCAAATATTGCAAAAGGCAAACCAACACCACATAGGATGCATTATGATAATTCTTTTCCCTATTGGGTTTTATAAATTTCAAATTACATAGGTTGGTTTAATATATTTCAGATTATGGGTTGGTTTAGGCTCCCATGTTTCCTAAACAATCCCACGTTTTGTTTTCAAATATTTGATTATGAGAATAAAAATCTCAAAAGTAGAATTTACAGTGCCGGACTGGCCTATCGGATTAGCGGATTTCTTCTGCTCCGATTGGATTAAACGCGGTCCATTAAGCCCATATTTTAAATACAGTGGCATGGTGCACCACCTTTACCGCTAACTACACCAGGCGCAGGACCTTTATAAAAGGTTAGTGGTAAATGGGACGCTAGCTTTTGCCATTTAAAAAAAAAAAGAAAATTCTGACTTATGAACTGACAATATTATGATTAGAAAAATAGATCATATTCACCAAAGAAAGAAGAGAGGAGGGTTTAAAAAATAGCAGATTTCTGCTTGGAGGGGAGGTGGAGGTGCGGTAAGACCCTATGACCCCAAAAGTTAAAAAAAATTCAAATTCAAAATGGCAAAGCAATTTTATTTTTAAAAATTATAATTTTGGCGCCATATTGCTTTTTCTATTTGGATTTGGAGTTGCATTATTCTGACATCAAAAATTTAAAATCTACAAAATCAAAACTTTTGATCATTTTTCCCTGTTTTTTTACAAAAAAAAAAAAAAAAAAAAATTATGTGATAATTATGTACAAGTGATATTTTATGTTATGTACAAGTGATGGGGATCACCTAATATTCGAAATCGGTTAATCGGTATGCGCTCAATATAGGACGAGTATTTGTGGGGACAGGGAATAATTTTTCTGCCCAAAATTATTCCAAAATAAAAACTTGGAAAAATATTTTCCACATTTTCCAGGAATTTTAGGAAATAGGGACCCGAAAAGGTTAATATCTGCCACAGGGACCCGGAAAAAGAATTAATGGCCAAAACTCATTCCCAAGTCTGTGTGAAACTTAGAAAGAAGATGAAGGTGTCAAAAGCTTCGATATTTGGTGCAATTAAAAACCTGCTGTCCAAGCCCCAAAATTCAAAATGGCGGGCATAATATGAAGGCCAAAATTTTTAATTATGAATGAAATTTCATGAATATATTTGAAGACATCAGTGGAAGAAGGAGGCCGTTGGACCTCTCAAAAAAAAATTCAGACAACAGGCTATTTTCTATTGTTTATTGGGAAGCCATTTTGATTCCGACAGAATTTTCTATGTACTATTTGTAAACAAGCAGTAGGAAAATGTTAGATCCTCTTTCGATTTTCATTTATTGACTAGAGTTTTTCGTTGGAACCAGAACGGCCTCCTTCTTCCACTGATGTCTTCATTTATTTTTAGGTATTTTTGTGGCTGCTGATTTCATATCTGGAACAATTATTTTAAAATTCAAGATGGCGGACTTAGTATCGCGACAAATGTAAAAAAAATAAAGTTCTTCAACTTTCATGGAAATTTGTACTAAGGGGTTTTTGAGGTCGCTGATCTCGAATCCGCTAATAGTTTTCTAAAATGTTTTTAAGGAATTCAATAAATCGAAAAAAATTAATATACTCGGTGTATGTTCGAAATTCAGAAAAACTGTTTACGGATTCGAGATCAGCGACCTCAAAAACCCATTAGTACAGATTTTCATGAAAATCGAAGAATTTTAAATTTTTTTTTTTCATTTGTCGCGATACTACGTCCGCCATCTTGAATTTTAAAGCAGTTGTTCCACATATGAAATCAGCAGCCACAAATAAATATTCATGAACGTTCATAATTAAAAATTTTGGCCTCCATATTATGTTCGCCATTTTGAATTTTGGAACACGGGCAGCAGGCTTTTAATTGCACAAAATGTCGAAGCATTTGACACCTTTATCTTCTTTCTACGTTTCACACGGACTTGGGAATGAGTTTTGGCCATTTATTTTTTTTCCGGACCACTATGATCTGCAAGCAATGCAAAGGAAAAAGAATCAGAGTCCATTGTTTTGTTTACACTTAGATCTTATGCTTAGCCTTTGTCGAAGCATTCAGAACAAAACATGGACTCTGATGCTTTTTCCCGCTTGTTCTTCAGTTGGTATTTCTATAAATATTTGCCAAAGGCATTGTAATGTCCTTTAGTCTTCCCTCTTCCTTGGACATTTTTCAAGTTTTTTATAAAAAACACGAAAATAAAGAGGAAAAAAAGAGGGATAAGCCCTCTCTAATCAAAATATTTCTAAATCCTTTCTAAAAAAAAAAAAAGAGTTTGGAAAATGGAAAATATTGTAGTACTAGTACTAATTCAAACCTTAGTCAAGAAATCCTCAGTTCTGGGGGCATTTACAAATCTGAAAAGAACTCCCATTTCTTTTGATTTTAGTCTCATCGTTAAACTATATTCATTGAGTTCGTATTTCCCAGTTTTGAGCTCTTGAAACTTCGAAAAGCAGTGACTTTGAAATTCGGAAGAATTGCAATACGTCCTTAATGTTGAAAGTTATAATAAAATAAATCCCAAAAACTGAAAACAATCCTCTGCTATTATTTTTTTGTATGACCGTAATAGATAATAAAATGGATTAAAGGCAATCATGTATCAATACCACCCTTTCATATAAAAAACTACGGTGTCCTATGCGCTCAAAAACGCTCCATTCCGTAATTCAAATCAAGTAACGCGCGACCTCTCTCGGACGATTTCGGAAACGAATTTCACAAACGCATGCGGCGAAGGTAGAAAGTGCTGCTCATGCGGCTTAGCGGTTGAAAACTGTAACACAAATAAAAAACATGGATTCGCTGGTTTGTTATATAATGGAATTAAATTCGGATTTTGTGTGAAAAATAAAGGATGGACAACGGTGGAAATACGGATTCGGTAAGTTATATTTCAGCTTTATAAACTAATGCTTATTTTTTTTTGTAAATCAAATTCATTCACTCAAAATGTTATCGTTAATTTACGTGCAGAATTTTCAAGGACGCATTATGAATTCATGTGTTTTAAAATTGGGTTTATAATTTTATTAATTTTATTTTATTTTATTTTATTTTTTTAAAATGATTTTCATCTCTTTTATGAGTTTATCTGGGATTTTACGAAAATAAACGGAAAGCTGGTCGATAAGATTGTTTACAAAGGGTTTTTATGATGATTGGAAAATTTTATTTTTAAAAAAAATGTCAGGTTGTGACCTTTTTGTTTTTGTTTAGATGATGGAGCGGCAGCCTTTTATACTTGCTGAATTGGAAGATCTGTCACCTATATTTGCTCCATTAAAAGCCACAAGTCGGATCAAGGTATGTTTGGAAATGGATAAACGTGGAAAAAAAAATATGATTGATTTTTTTTTTTTCTATTTGTAGTATACTTGTTTTAACGTCTCCAATAATTTTCTAATATTTGGTGCTACTAGTGGAGGATTGTACATATTCAGGAGAGAACCCTGCATTTTTCTACAGCTTTTACCTAATAAAGAAGGGAGTGTTACACAAGTTTCGATTTCATCGGATGAGAAATTAATTGCATTTGCAACAGTGAAAGGAGTTGTTTGCATCTTGGAACGTTCATCATCCCATGGAGCTAAACAATTAATCACCACTTTGGATCATCAGAATACACAAATAACATGTCTTCAATGGAACGATCAAAATAATGAGTTATATGTTGGTGATGATACTGGTAAAATATCTGTCGTTACTGTTTCTCTCTTCCCTCCAAAAAATATGTTTCAAAGTCCATCATTTGTTTTAATGCAGTTAGACTCGAAAGTAGTACAAATGGATTATAGTTCTGAAATGCTTTTAGTCTCTACTTTAACCAAATGTTATATCTGCGATACATCTAGGGAATTATTTAGACAGGTTGGACATAAATTACGTGATGGGGAATATGGAGCCTGTATTTACAATACTCAGGATGGACATAACGTGATCAAGGACACGGGTTTGCTTCGGGACAGGGTTGGATTTTCGATGGAAACCGATAAAAACATTTTACATTATTCAAATTTAAAACATTTAAAACTTTTATGCGCCAGACCGGGTTCCAGAGTTTGGGAAGTAGCCATCGACGGAACGGTCATCAGCACACACCATTTCAAAGAAGCCCTGGCTGTACCTCCTAGGAATATTATTTTTCAAGATAACTCATCTAGTCATAACGGTGATTTTACAAACAATCAAAATTTTTCCAACGGTTCCTGCCTAAACAACGAACAAATCAATTCGAATTACGTGGAACAGTCATTTAATTTTCAAAAATTGTATGTGATTTTATCGAAATTTTTATTCACATACAAAAGCGACGGCATTTATATATTCGATCCGGAGAGAGCGGACGTTGTTTTATGGAACAATGAAATAACTGACATTGTCGACGTTAAATGCATCAACGATGTGATCTACGTTTGGTCCGGCTACGGGAAAATGTATGCTTTAAATTTAGTACCTTTAGAAAAATTTTTAATTCGTTTGTATTTTCGTAAAAAATATTTAACTTTAGCGAAATTATGTTTGGAAAATTCGGATTATTTAAAGTCTCAAGCAAACGGGTCTAGTAAATTATATTTGTTGCACGATTTAAATGAAAAATTATCGGAGTTAGAAAATGAAAATATCAAATCCCTTTGCGATCGTTTAAAGCCCCTGTTCGAAATTTTCAGGAGAAACGCTCAAGGCAGGCAAGTCGTTAACGCTCAAAAATTAAAATCCGGGATTTTTTTGATAGGGAATCACCTCGAAGAGAAACCCCAATCGAACAATGATAAAATTTTAAGACCGAATTATTTGAACGTTAAAACTAGATCTCATAGCGTTTCGCCTGATAGAATCGGGAAAAATGCGCAGCTTAAGAGTCAAGGTAGCAGCTCTTCGCTACCGGATTTAATAGATGAAACTCCGAAAACGGAAGAGAAAATCGAGGAGTCCGATCGAGAGAGGATTTTAAAAATATGCGAGGAAATAAAAAATAGCAGAGAGCCCTCCAACGAATTAATATTCCGTTTGTTCGAGAGCCTGTTGACGTTGTCAAGTAACGAAGCAATAAATAACCGCAATAAAAAATTGGAAAACGTTCGTTCCGTACCGTTTAATACGTATTTCAAAGACGAATACGTTAAGTTAATCTCAGGAGCTTTTCATTCATCACTTAAAACCAAAATAGTATTCGATTGGCTTAATTCATTTACGGTTAACACGAATAATTTTAATTATCCTAGTTTTATATCCGATAATCACGATACCAAATCATTAGAATTAGATTATAAATTAAGTAAAGTATTAAACTTATTCGGTAGCGTTTTAGACGAGAACCAAATTGTTGATTTAATTAAATCTGTAAATTTAAAATGTTATTATTTATCGTTGTCAGAGGTCGTAGATAGGTTTCAAGAAGCGTCTCTTTCATCCGTATCCGAATCGAATTTGAATTTAAGCAACGTTTCAACTTGCGCGAAAACCCTCAACATAATTTATTTTTGGATAAAAATGGGCCAGATCGAAAAATGCTCGAGATATTCAAACAAAATTAATTTATTAGATGTCATGTACTTGATACTGAAATTTGAACAATCTTTAAAGCAAACAGGGAAATCCGCGGAGATCATCGAATTACAATGTCAAACGTTATTGCTGTCTTACATAGATAAATCATTGAATCGGAACGAATTAATAACGGAATCCAGCCCGTTTATTACGGATTATATCATCAAATGTCTGGAAAACGTGAATTCGTCTGCTAGTTGCGTTAAAGATGCGACTTGTTCGTGCGGGTTTCCCACCCCGAAGCTTCGACCGTCCATTTCGATGTTCCCCGAGATCGGACAATCGTTGATCGAAAAAACCTGGCCCGCGGATCCCGTTAAATGCATCAAAATCTGCGGGGACATACCATATTTATGGCGTTGCCTAATCCTTTTCCGAAAACAGGAACCCCTGCTTTCGTTGTTGCCTTTGATAATTCAATTAGGTGAAATTTCCGAATTGGAAAATCGACTCCACGAAATGGATGACATGATGTGCGAGATTTCCGTCCGGCATTTGATAGGTTTGAAAAACGGGAATTGCTTGAATTGCGGGATGAAAATGAAAATCGAGGACGATACGATGACTTGGACGGAATTGGGGATGATTTGCGTGAAGACCATCGGCCCCCACGAAACCCTGAGTTTATTTTCGAATTACGCGTCGGATGTTTCCTCCAAAGAATTGGACAAATCCTTTTATCAGGCTTTGATTTTTTCTACGATCATGGAAAAACACAGCAAAGGGTTGAGGAAAAACGTGGTTGATTTATTGGTCGGGAAAAGCGAAGAAAAATCAAGTCTGTTGCCCGTTTTTTCGGAGAGAGTAAAACGAGAAATTTTTACGGATGATGATTTCGATAAGGGAAATTTTTCCTCTCCTCATCACTGGGGAGCCAAATTAGAAATAAAAAGTTGTTGCGCTTCTTGTTCCCTACCTCTAGATTCGGAAGCTTTGGTCAGCGAGGGTGGTCTTATTGTTTTTAAATGTGCACACGCTTTCCATTCTGTCTGTTTAAAAAAAGCCGATTCAGAGTGCCCAGTTTGTAAAAAGTAAAAATACTCATTGTTCATAGGTAGATTTTTTTTTTTTAAAGAAAAAATAAAAAATCGTGATTAATTGATGTGTTCGAAGCGACCATGATTTTTTTTTTTTTAAAGTAATTGTAAAGTTCTGTAGAGGAGGCATTTAATTGCCGTTTTAGTTAGACTGATAAATGCCTTTTGGCTTTCGATTTTTAATATGATATGTGAAAATTAGCGCACCTGTATAAATTATAAAAAAAAAATATTTAGAGATTATAAAAAAATTTATTGAAGAGCACGGTTTAGTACGTAATTTTTTGTTTGTATGACAATAAGGATAACAGTTTTCCGTATGAGGCGGTTTATTTATTTATTTATTTATTAATTTTTTTTTTTATATTTTCTGTTTCAAATTTTTCCAACCGCCTGTAAAAAATGAGAATTGAAAATATTGAAAAATTATTTAAAAGATCAAATATATAAAAATTTTAATTTAAGTAGCCGTAAAATTGTCGAAAAATTAATTAGAGTTCTGAAAGGCATGTGATTACATGAAAGGGCTTCTGTCAAAGATTATTGATTATTGTTTTATTTTATCTAAAAAAAAGAAAAAAAAAATTCTTTAATTTTTATTAATTTTTATTTATGCGTTTTCGGTAAATTTAAACGCTTTTCATAACCTTTTTAAAAATATTTTTAATTAAGAAAAGGTGATTTTTGCTTCAGAGCCCAAAATTGAGTAGTGAAAAATTTTTATGTAATTTTTTTTTCTCCCTTCAGAAACGAACCTAACTTGTGAAATTCTGTGAGATCAAAGCACCAAAAGGTACACGGGGACCTGACTTTAAACATCCCATTATTCTAAAATGGTGAACGTTTTACTCCGGTAATACTTTGAATATAACAAGCACTGTTTTAATCGTCTGTTACCTTCTAGTGCTTTCGCCTCAAGTTGAGAAACGAAAAATTTTCCCCTTTTAGAATTTGTACTAAAAATTACATACCTACCTGTGAGAGTTGTAAAAATTTGAATTTTGCTTCCGTTACATGACATTTAATTTCGTACAGTAGATTTTTTTTTCTTTATTGCTCAAATGGGGTAATATCGATCTCAAGGTACGCTGATTTGGAGAGATTTTTTTAAATTGGTCAAATATACCGGGTGTCCGTCCGGGCGTGCGTTTTATGGCACTTACGAAAACTGTTAAGGTGCATTTTGATTGGACTGGGGGGATTGCATATGCCCTAAAAATTTCATCACGATCCTATGCACTTAACCATCTAGGATTCAAAAACAGTTTACAAACGGACACCCGGTATGTTGACCTTGTAAGTTGGAAAGTTTGTTCTTAAGTTTTTGGCGCGAAATTAGAGAGAAGGAAAGTCGTGTTTTTTATTTTATTTGTTTATTTTTATTTTTTTGGAACGGGGTATTGTTTATTTGAAAATTTTCTACGCAAACGTCTCGGTTCTTACAATGGGGATTCCCTAGCAGCTGAATAAAAGGAGAAAATTTTTTCTAATTTAAATTCCTTGGGAAATCGTAAAAAAAAAAAACAGCTTTGCCAGGTTTATGAATAAAGCAATATTTTTCTGAAATACCAATGGTCAGTGATATAAAAGTGACATATATATTATGCTTTCAACAACCTCTTACAATTTTTTTCTTAACTATTTACTCTTTCTATAGGCCTATCTTTCAGGGTTTTATTTGTAATAATAATGTACGGAAAATGCATAACTTTCATTTTTAAATTTAAAAGCCATAATACATAAATTTATACTTCAAAGTAGTCTATACTACATAGTCAAGACGTCGAATTAGAAAATTACCAAGCGATCGATTTTTTAAATGTTTTGAATTCGAAAATTTCACGTTTTGGCTTTGAAACATGGAAGTAAATCATAAGTAACTTCAGTAAAAGGCCTCTGGGCCTAATAAACCATCAAAATGTTTTTCCATAATACGCCTAAAATTTATCTTCTCATTATTTATTACTTATTACTAGTCAGAGACCAAATTGTCGATTAATTCGTGTGTCTTAATGAAAAAAAAAATATATACTTATTTTTTTGTTTTTTTTTTTCTTGCGCGATTTTATATTTAAAAAATTTTATACGGAGAGTTCACACGAGTTTTTTTGAATTATTTAAAAAAAAATAGAAAATAAAACAATTTTTTAAACGAATTATTATCTTTTTTTTCATAATTATGTGTATTGCGTATCCAGGTTGTCAGTAGTTAATACTGGCTAAAACTTTTTAATTGTTTCTAGCGCTATGTAGTTTTCTTCACCAGGTGGAAATAATTTTTTTGATAAAGTGGTCAAACCACAATTAAGACCATTCGAAACCAAAATTTGTCTATTTCGCAGAACATAATGTAGGCGATGTGTCTTCAGCTTTTTTTAGTAAACTTCAGGTAATTCAATGAACGAGGGCTTTTAAAAAATATCGATTTTTCTTAGATAAGGAAAACAGTTGTTTGTTTGCTTTCTTCAACAATAAAATTAATTTCACCTGGAATTTTTAGAAAAATTTGGTGCACTTACACGCGAAAAGTACGCATCTAATGGCACTTGGTAGGCTGGAAACAATTAAAACCAAATGTTTTCTTTCTTAGAAAAAAGACCTTTCAAACACCACTCCATAACTCCATTCTTTTCATGTGGACATAAAGTGATTTCACACCCTAAAATTTATTCGTTCCTTTTCTTTTTTTCAGATCCTCCCAAGAAAATTGTTGAACCCATTTACACTGTATTAAATTAGAAGCACTGAAGACTGTTCGCGACTTCCAATTTTCAATCGATCGGATTATTCTTCGTTTTAAGGTAAGTTTTCAAAAAATAAAAATGAAATCTCTAAAAATATTTTTAAAAAAACTTTTAATACAAAAATTACAAAATATACAAATGGTTTTGCACATGTATTAATAATGCTTTTCTGGCAGCTTTCTCTAAAATTCAGTGAAAATTTTCCTTCTTTTTTTTTTATTCAAAAGCTTGTCTTAAGAAAAATTTTCTCTGGTTTTATCACTTAAAAAAAGGTACAAAATAAAACTATTCTACGAAATAAAAACGTCAATTAAATTTAGTCTCGACTTATTACATAAGGCTAGATCGACTCGTGCACAAATTATGGCAGAACTAGTTCATCTTACTTAAAAACAGCCGAAGATCATCACATGTATTTATTTTTCTTTAAACTTTCACACGTTTAGATTTAAATCATCGCGTTTGATAACTTGTTTTCGGCTGGTTTTTTTCCTTTAAACATCGATGCCAGTTAAGCATTACTAATATCTCACAACAAATCGCTTTTTTTTTAAATTTTTCAGACTTCAATTACACTAACTTATTAATAACGTGACTGGTTTGTTACTTTTATTAATTGATTTCCTAATTATAAGACCGACAACAACAGCAAAAGCTGCCGCTAAAGTAAAAGCGGAAACGATGAAAAACATTTGTAGATGAATAGATAAGTCGGTTTTTAAATAATCAGTCCTCTGTTGCAATGTTTCATTCTCTTCTTTGAGATCAGTCGAACGTTTTCTCCTACCGTAATCAAATCTTTGACCCGTATACGGACGCCGATTGGAAGGTTTCGGCTGGTCGTAAAGGACTGAAAAGGAATAAAAATTTAATTACTATTTGTTAGAATCACCATAGTGCTATGAGGAGAATAGAATATTAAAACTTACATGAATGGAAACTATGATATCTTGGGTCTTCATTTTCTCCGTTCCATTCCCCGTTTCCTTGATTAGGTCGATTAGGTCTTGGCGTTGTGTTCAAAATATTTTGCTGACCACTACCAGGTTGTGCGCCTATATCGTTGCCACCTTGCTCGTAGCATCTTGGGTCAGGACTACCTGGGTAACAATCTGGTTTAACGCCGATTGCATCTACTCCGGATTCATCTCCGGTGCAAGTCGTAGATCCAGGATAACAGCCAGGTGGTAGAGTAGTTTGCTGCCTGCATCTAGGATCCGTGCTTCCAGGATAGCACGTGATTTGCGATGGTGCAGGAGGCAAATAAGTTGCAGGGGGACCAGGAGGGCGAGTTGATAAAGGTGGAGGTTGTGGGCACCGAGGATCTGGCGAACCAGGGTAACATTGTGGACTAGGCGGTTGAGTTGGTCTAGGCGTTTGTGGACACCTAGGATCTGTAGATCCAGGATAACATGGCGGACTTGTTGGTCTCGTTGTTTGAGGACATCTAGGATCGGTTGATCCAGGGTAACATTGGAATTGTGTGGCCGGTGGTTGCGTTGGCCTGGGAGTTTGAGGACATCTAGGATCTGGAGATCCTGGATAACATTGGGGACTAGGCGGTTGAGTTGGTCTCGTTGTCTGAGGACATCTAGGATCTGTAGATCCAGGATAACATTGGAATTGGGTGGCCGGTGGTTGCGTTGGTCTGGGAGTTTGGGGACATCTAGGATCTGGAGATCCTGGATAACATTGTGGAGCCGATGGAGATGTTGGCCTCGTGGGTTGAGGACATCTTGGATCGGTTGAACCAGGATAACATTGGAACTGTGTGCTTGGTGGTTGCGTTGGTCTGGGAGTTTGAGGACATCTAGGATCTGAGGAACCTGGATAGCACTGAGGAGGTCGTATGGTTGGAGGCTGCGTTGGTCGTTGACTTGTAGGGCACCTGGGATCTGGCGAACCAGGATAACAGTCTGGAGGACGTTGTGTGCTGCTGACCGGTGGCAAATACGTTGGTCCTTGTGTAGTTGGTCTTGAAGGTGGAAGCGTAGGACGAGGGGTTTGCGGACATCGAGGATCGTTTGACCCGGGGTAACATTGTGGTTGACTAGAGGTGGGTCTTTGAGTAGTTTGAGGACATCTTGGATCAGTTGATCCAGGGTAACATTGGGGCCTTTGCGTTGTAGGAGGCAGAGTTGGCCTTGGCGTTTGCGGACATCTTGGATCAGTAGATCCAGGGTAACATTGGGGCCTTTGCGTTGTAGGAGGCAGAGTTGGTCTTGGCGTTTGCGGACATCTTGGATCAGTGGATCCAGGGTAACATTGGGGCCTTTGCGTTGTAGGAGGCAGAGTTGGCCTTGGCGTTTGCGGACATCTTGGATCAGTAGATCCAGGGTAACATTGGGGCCTTTGCGTTGTAGGAGGCAGAGTTGGTCTTGGCGTTTGCGGACATCTTGGATCAGTTGATCCAGGGTAACATTGGGGCCTTTGCGTTGTAGGAGGCAGAGTTGGTCTTGGCGTTTGCGGACATCTTGGATCAGTAGATCCAGGGTAACATTGGGGCCTTTGCGTTGTAGGAGGCAGAGTTGGTCTTGGCGTTTGCGGACATCTTGGATCAGTAGATCCAGGGTAACATTGGGGCCTTTGCGTTGTAGGAGGCAGAGTTGGCCTTGGCGTTTGCGGACATCTTGGATCATTTGATCCAGGGTAACATTGAGGTCTGGTAGTGGACTGCACTGGTGGCAAATAAGTTGGAGCTTGAGTGGTAACTTGGGGGGGTCGTGGAGATGGCCTAGGGCACCTAGGATCGTTTGATCCTGGGTAGCACTGGGGAGGTTGACTAGGAGGTGAAGAAGGCCTTGGTGTCGTTTTAGGACAACGAGGATCGGTCGATCCTGGGTTACATTGTGGTCGCTGTGTAGTTGGAGGAAACGTAGGCCTAGGAGTCGTTTGTGGACATCTTGGATCATTGGAACCCGGATAACATTGAGGTCGTTGAGTAGTTGGTGGATAAGTAGGTCTGGGTGTGGTTTGAGGACATCTTGGATCAGTAGAGCCTGGGTAGCATTGAGGTCGCTGAGTAGTAGGAGGATATGTTGGACGAGGGGTCGTTTGAGGACATCTAGGATCTGTCGATCCGGGGTAACATTGTGGAGGTCTTGTGGCAGGTGGTTGTGTTGGCCTAGGTGTTTGAGGACATCTAGGATCTGTTGAACCCGGATAACATTGAGGCCTTTGTGTTGTGGTAGGATAAGTAGGTCTTTGCGTAGTTTGAGGACATCTCGGATCTGTCGATCCCGGGTAACATTGTGGAGGTCTTGTGACAGGAGGTTGAGTTGGTCTTGGAGTCTGTGGACATTGAGGATCCGTGGATCCAGGATAGCATTGGATACTTTGAGTGGTAGGTTGTTCTGGTGGTAAATAAGTTGGTCCTTGCGTTTGTGGACGAGAAGGACATCTAGGATCAGGTGATCCAGGGTAGCACTGTGGTGTTGAAGTTGTTGAAGGATATGTTGGTCTTTGCGTGGTTTGTGGACATCTTGGATCTGTGGATCCAGGATAACACTGCGGTCTTTGTGTTGTCGGAGGATAAGTAGGCCTGGGAGTAGTTTGAGGACATCGGGGATCAGTCGACCCTGGGTAACACTGAGGTCTCTGTGTTGTCGATGGGTAAGTAGGCCTGGGAGTAGTTTGAGGACATCTGGGATCTGTCGAACCAGGATAGCATTGAGGTCTCTGAGTGCTAGGACGAAGTGTAGTTTGCGGGCACCTTGGGTCGGTAGAACCGGGATAACATTGGGGTGGTCTTGCAGTTGGAGGCTGTGTAGGTCTCTGTGTTTGTGGACATCTCGGATCAGTAGAGCCTGGGTAACATTGTGGTGGAAAGCTTGGTTGCAATGTAGTGGTAGGCTGCTGAGGAGGCAAGTATGTTGACGGTTTTGTGGTGAAAGGTGGTCTAGTAGTTTGAGGACATCTTGGGTCCGTAGACCCTGGATAACATTGCGGAGGTCTTGTAGTTGGTGGTTGTGTTGGCCTAGGTGTTTGTGGGCACCTGGGATCAGTCGAACCAGGGTAGCATTGTGGCCTCTGAGTAGTAGGGCGAGGAGTAGTTTGTGGGCATCTTGGGTCAGTAGATCCTGGGTAGCATTGAGGTCGCTGTGTAGTAGGGGGATATGTTGGACGAGGAGTAGTTTGGGGACATCTTGGATCGTTTGAACCAGGATAACATTGAGGTCGTTGAGTTGTGGAAGGATAACTGGGCCTTGGAGTAGTTGGAGGACATCTTGGGTCTTGAGATCCTGGAAAGCATTGTGGAGGTCTTGTAGAAGGAGGTTCGGGTCTTGATGAAGTTTGAGGGGGTAAATACGTTGGACCTTGAGTTGAAGGTGGCCTTGTTTGAGGGCATCTGGGGTCTGTAGAACCAGGATAACATTGAGGCCTTTGTGTTGAGGTAGGCTGAGTCGGTCTTGGTGTTTGCGGACATCTTGGATCTTGCGAACCTGGATAGCACTGTGGAGGTCGAGTTGTGGGAGGCTGGGTCGGTCTTGGTGTTTGGGGACACCTTGGGTCTTGCGAACCTGGATAACACTGAGGAGGTCGAGTTGTGGGAGGCTGGGTAGGTCTTGGTGTTTGGGGACACCTTGGGTCTTGCGAACCTGGATAACACTGAGGAGGTCGAGTTATAGGAGGCTGGGTAGGTCTAGGTGTTTGGGGACATCTTGGATCTTGCGAACCTGGATAGCACTGTGGAGGTCGAGTTGTGGGAGGCTGGGTCGGTCTTGGTGTTTGCGGACATCTTGGGTCTTGCGAACCTGGATAACACTGAGGAGGTCGAGTTGTGGGAGGCTGGGTAGGTCTTGGTGTTTGGGGACACCTTGGGTCTTGCGAACCTGGATAACACTGAGGAGGTCGAGTTGTGGGAGGCTGGGTAGGTCTTGGAGTTTGCGGACATCTTGGATCAGTAGATCCAGGGTAACATTGAGGTCTTGTAGTGGATTGTACTGGTGGCAAATAAGTTGGAGCTTGCGTGGTGATTTTCGGGGGTCGTTGAGTTGGACATCTCGGATCGTTTGATCCCGGGTAGCATTGGGGAGGCTGACTGGGAGGTAAAGAAGGCCTTGGTGTGGTCTGAGGACAACGAGGATCGGTCGATCCTGGGTAACATTGTGGTCGCTGTGTAGTAGGAGGAAAAGTAGGTCTAGGTGTTGTTTGTGGGCATCTAGGATCAGTAGAGCCTGGATAACATTGAGGTCTCTGAGTAGTAGGGGGATATGTTGGACGAGGGGTCGTTTGAGGACATCTAGGATCAGTAGAACCTGGATAGCATTGCGGTCTCTGAGTAGTAGGAGGATATGTTGGACGAGGGGTCGTTTGAGGACATCTTGGATCTGTCGATCCGGGGTAACATTGCGGAGGTCTTGTGGCCGGTGGTTGTGTTGGCCTAGGTGTTTGGGGACATCTAGGATCAGTAGAACCTGGATAGCATTGCGGTCTCTGAGTTGTAGGGGGATAGGTTGGGCGAGGAGTAGTTTGGGGGCATCTCGGATCTGTGGAACCGGGATAGCATTGTGGAGGCCTTGTAGTTGGTGGTTGTGTTGGCCTAGGTGTTTGTGGGCACCTGGGATCAGTCGAACCAGGATAGCACTGAGGTCTCTGAGTAGTAGGACGAGGAGTAGTCTGTGGGCACCTTGGGTCAGTTGAAAATGGACCGCATTGCAACTGGGATTCTGAATCCGGGCTAGCAGGCGGTAAATATTCAGGGCCTTGGGTGCTTGGTGGACTGGGACAGTTGGGATCAATTGATCCAGGGTAGCATTTTTGTGGACACCTAGGATCTGTTGATCCAGGATAACATTGAGGTCTAGACGTCGTTGGAATTGTCGGTCTAGGACTAGTTTGCGGACATCTGGGATCTGTTGACCCTGGATAACATTGAGGTCTCTGAGTAGTTGGTGGATAAGTAGGACGAGGAGTAGTTTGTGGGCATCTTGGATCTGTAGAACCGGATAGCATTGTGGAGGCCTTGTAGTTGGTGGTTGCGTTGGCCTGGGTGTTTGTGGGCATCTCGGATCAGTAGAGCCTAAGTAGCATTGAGGTTTCTGAGTAGTTGGTGGATAAGTAGGACGAGGAGTAGTTTGTGGGCATCTTGGATCTGTAGAACCGGGATAGCATTGTGGAGGCCTTGTAGTTGGTGGTTGCGTTGGCCTGGGTGTTTGTGGGCATCTCGGATCAGTAGAGCCTAAGTAGCATTGAGGTTTCTGAGTAGTTGGTGGATAAGTAGGACGAGGAGTAGTTTGTGGGCATCTTGGATCTGTAGAACCGGGATAGCATTGGGGAGGCCTTGTAGTTGGTGGTTGCGTTGGCCTGGTGTTTGCGGACATCTGGGATCTGTTGACCCTGGATAACATTGAGGTCTCTGAGTAGTTGGTGGATAAGTAGGACGAGGAGTAGTTTGTGGCATCTTGGATCTGTAGAACCGGATAGCATTGTGGAGGCCTTGTAGTTGGTGGTTGCGTTGGCCTGGGTGTTTGTGGGCATCTCGGATCAGTAGAGCCTAAGTAGCATTGAGGTTTCTGAGTAGTTGGTGATAAGTAGGACGAGGAGTAGTTGTGGGCATCTTGGATCTGTAGAACGGGATAGCATTGTGGAGCCTTGTAGTTGGTGGTTGCGTTGGCCTGGGTGTTTGTGGGCATCTCGGATCAGTAGAGCCTAAGTAGCATTGAGGTTTCTGAGTAGTTGGTGGATAAGTAGGACGAGGAGTAGTTTGTGGGCATCTTGGATCTGTAGAACCGGATAGCATTGGGGAGGCCTTGTAGTTGGTGGTTGCGTTGGCCTGGGTGTTTGTGGGCATCTCGGATCAGTAGAGCCTGGGTAGCATTGAGGTCTCTGGGTAGTAGGAGGGTAAGTAGGACGAGGAGTAGTTTGTGGGCATCTCGGGTCTGTAGATCCGGGATAGCATTGTGGAGGCCTTGTAGTTGGTGGTTGCGTTGGCCTGGGTGTTTGTGGGCATCTCGGATCAGTAGAGCCGGGGTAGCATTGAGGTCTCTGAGTAGTTGGTGGATATGTAGGACGAGGGGTAGTTTGTGGGCATCTAGGGTCTGTGGAACCAGGATAACATTGTGGAGGCCTTGTAGTTGGTGGTTGCGTTGGTCTGGGTGTTTGTGGACATCTTGGATCAGTAGAGCCTGGATAGCACTGAGGTCTCTGGGTAGTTGGAGGATAAGTAGGACGAGTGGTAGTTTGTGGGCATCTGGGGTCTGTAGAACCGGGATAGCATTGGGGAGGCCTTGTAGTTGGTGGTTGCGTTGGCCTGGGTGTTTGTGGGCATCTCGGATCAGTAGAGCCGGGGTAGCATTGAGGTCTCTGAGTAGTTGGTGGATATGTAGGACGAGGGGTAGTTTGTGGGCATCTAGGGTCTGTGGAACCAGGATAACATTGTGGAGGCCTTGTAGTTGGTGGTTGCGTTGGTCTGGGTGTTTGTGGACATCTTGGATCAGTAGAGCCTGGATAGCACTGAGGTCTCTGGTAGTTGGAGGATAAGTAGGACGAGTGGTAGTTTGTGGCATCTGGGGTCTGTAGAACCGGATAGCATTGGGGAGGCCTTGTAGTTGGTGGTTGCGTTGGCCTGGGTGTTTGTGGGCATCTCGGATCAGTAGAGCCGGGGTAGCATTGAGGTCTCTGAGTAGTTGGTGGATATGTAGGACGAGGGGTAGTTTGTGGGCATCTAGGGTCTGTGGAACCAGGATAACATTGTGGAGGCCTTGTAGTTGGTGGTTGCGTTGGTCTGGGTGTTTGTGGACATCTTGGATCAGTAGAGCCTGGATAGCACTGAGGTCTCTGGGTAGTTGGAGGATAAGTAGGACGAGTGGTAGTTTGTGGGCATCTGGGGTCTGTAGAACCAGGATAACATTGTGGAGGCCTTGTTGTTGGTGGTTGCGTTGGTCTAGGAGTTTGTGGACATCTTGGATCATTAGAGCCAGGATAACACTGGAAAGCCGCAGTTGTATCGGGAGGCAAATACGTTGGTCCTTGTGTACTTGTAGTCTGGCCATAATTTGGACATCTTGGATCTTGATTTCCGGGATAACAATTCGGTCTATCCGGCGGTTGTCTGGTGGGCGGTGGAAGTGATGGCCTTGGAGTTGTTTGCGGGCAACGTAAGTCGTTAGATCCTGGGAAGCATTGTGGCCGTTGAGTGGTAGGCGGATATGTTGGTCTTGGAGTAGTTTGAGGACATCTGGGATCGTTAGAACCTGGGTAACATTGAGGTCTCGATGTAGTAGGTTGTGTGGGTCTTGGTGTTTGCGGGCACCTAGGATCTGTCGAACCAGGATAGCACTGAGGTCTTTCTGTTGTTGAAGGAAATGTTGGTCGCGGAGACGTTTGCGGGCATCTAGGATCGGTAGAACCAGGGTAGCATTGTGGTGCTCTGGTGGTTGTTTCTGGAGGTAGGTACGTAGGTGTCTCAGTAGTGCTAGGTAACTGAGGACATCTAGGATCTGTAGAGCCTGGATAACATTGTGGCGGTCTGGTGGTGGGCGGCTGTGTTGGCCTAGGTGTTTGTGGACATCTAGGATCAGTGGAGCCAGGATAACACTGAGGTCTTTGAGTGGTCGGGGGATAAGTAGGCCTAGGCGTTGTTTGTGGACATCTTGGATCAGTTGAGCCAGGGTAGCATTGAGGTCGCTGAGTAGTAGGGGGATATGTTGGACGACGAGTCGTTTGAGGGCATCTTGGATCTGTCGATTCAGGATAACATTGCAGTTGTGTGGTTGGTGGTGGAGTAGGCCTTTGCGTAGGCCTTTGCTGAGGACAGCGAGGATCTGGCGAACCTGGATAGCATTGTGGTCTTTGAGTGGTAGGTTGTGTTGGTCTCTGAGTCTCAGGTGGTAGATACGTAGGTCCTTGAGTTCCCGGAGTCCTACCATAGTTTGGACATCTTGGATCTTGATTTCCTGGGAAGCAATTAGGTTTTTCAGTTAACTGAGTAGTTGTTTGTGGACATCTTAAATCTGGGTTGCCAGGGTAGCAAAGCGGCTGTTGGGTAACTGGCCCTGGAGTATATCTCGGCGGTTCTGTTCTGGGTTTGCATCTCGGATCATCTGAGTTATCACTACATAGTTCCACTTCAGGCGGAGGAGGTTTTCCATAATTTGGACACCTTGGATCTTGATTACCGTAAAAACAGTTAGGTTTGTATGTACTAGGAATAGACGGTTGAATCGGACGTTCAGGTGTAGTCTGTGTGATTTGTGGACATCTAGGATCTCTTGATCCAGGATAGCACTGTAAAGGAGTTTGAGTATATCTCGTAGTGATAATTTCCGGCCTAGTTGTAGTTGAAGGCCGATACGTTTGGGCAGTAACTGGAGGTCGATAAGTTTGGGCAGTAACTGGTGGTCGATAAGTTTGGGCAGTAACTGGTGGTCGATAAGTTTGAGCTGTTACTGGTGGTCGATAAGGCGGACGTGTTGTTGGTTCAATCACTGTCCGGGAACCGTCGCATCTGTCCTGACATTCTCCAGTGCAAATCTGAAAATTGATTTCAAATATAAATTGATTTTTAAAATTAGAATAAATGAATAAGTAAGTAATTAATTATCGACCATCATTAGTAATTATGATGGTCGAAATTATTATTGACAATTACGGTTTATTTGTTACAATACCTCAATGTTGCAAGTTAAATAGACTTGCATTTTCTCGGGAAATTTGAAGGCAGTGATGTTATTAAAAGCAATAACAGTTGCTCCTGAACTTCCTGTTTCAAACGTACGCTGCCAATATCCGATTAATTTTTTCTTCCTAAGATTAAAAAAAAAAAAAAAAAAAAAAGGAATTTAACACTGTGAGTAATTATTAAATATTAAATTGCACTTACTTTGGACAACCTTCTGAGTCGGTAAGCTGCAATTTTGTAGTTCGTGGGGAATCGTAGTCTTCATCGTCGTAGGCCCAGCAGTCTCTCACTCGGATGTCATATTTATTTTCAGAATCTCTTAGATAAACTAATATCGTAAGGGTTTCGCCAATTTTAATTATTTCCTCAATGGGTGCTGTCTGGAATAAATGCGTGCAAATCAGTTATTTTCTTGAAATAATTTTTTTTTAGGTAAGGTTTATATTACATTTGGATATTGCCCCCTTTGTATGTCCATCCAACAGTCTACTGTGCCTTTCCCAGTGCTGACAGGAACCGAGACCACTTCCAGCATGTCGACTGTAAAGGGTTTAAAAGCTATCGTTTTTTGATTGGAATCGCCAGTTGGACAAGACAATTTTCTTGCTACGTCCCATACTTCCTGAAAATAAAAAAATAAATAAATAACAACTTTTTTTTTTTTTTTTAAATAGGGAGGACTGAAGAAATTACCTGAACAAGATCGTCTGTCTGGATAATTATGATGTTATCTACGGTTCCACCCAACGCGCAATTACCAGGACTACATTTAGAAGGTCCAGTACCGCAGCCTTTCAAAGGAATTACAAAATCATATTGTGTACGTCCGCTACCAGGTGTGACATACCTGCAATTTTAATGAAACGTTAAAAACATATGACGAAGCCAGGTAAGATTTTTGCTGAATCACGCAGGGTCGAAAAGCAAACAAGAGGCCCTCGATTTTTATTACTAATTGGATGCATTTTATTTAATACCATTCAATATGAGTCGGTTTCTATCATTGATATGATATTGTCCCTAGGCTATTGTAATCATGGTCAATAATAATGAATGTATACGGATTATCGAAGTCTTTGAACTTTGATTTTTGCATGAAGAAGCAAGAAAGTTTTGTGTGCAAATTTATTTTTGTTTACGCAAAATATTGTAAAGCAAATTAATATTTCGTAATATGTCATATTCCCACATATAGTTTTAAAAATAAGTGCCAAATGTTTGGACACTTGAAAACCGTCATCGTGTTATGAATGTATGCGGAAGATCAAACTAGACCCTATCTTACTCGTTAGACTGAGAAATGGATAGAAGATGCTCATCATCATCTAATTACATAATTATTAATTAGTTACCCGCCTTTAATTTTTTTCTTTTCTTTTTTCTTTTGATGAAAGAATTCGCAAATGAACTATAGTTGAATTTTCCAAGAATCGGTATTGCAATTATAAAATTATTTGCATTCCTCGTTTGTAAAGCATACAATTATCTACTTAAGTAATAAAAATCCAGTTTTTGATACAATGTCTCACTCCCGAACTTTTTAATGAGTAAAAAGAAAAAAATGTCTAGCTTCTTCATCGACCACCCCGTATAATGTTAAATTATTAACCTCGTCAATCCGTAATAAAAATAGACTCTCATTTTTCACACTGATGAATTAACTCAAAACTAAAGATAAATGGTTTCCTTTACAAGTAAATAATAATTAAAAGCCTTGATTGTAACGGCCTTAAGGTTAAAAGTTGGACATCAAATTTTTATTCTGTATAAAAGGTGGCAGAATTATTCACACTTTTTTTTTAGCCTTTTGACACTGAAAAAATCGGAGTCCGGAAAGAGAGAAAGTTCAACACCGTGGTTCCTGTGAATCATGATTATTGCGGAGACATGTCCAACGCAAACCTCTTATTTCTGCCCACAAATGCCAAGGATAATTCAACTATTTAATAATAAGCTTGAGATTGCAATGAGTACTTTATTAACGGTAATGCGGAGATAATTTTCTTTTTTTTTTTTTTTTTTTTTTTTTTTTTTTCTTTGTGGCTTCCTTAAGTCTTTTTTTTATTGATCTTGACATTTTTCCTGTCATTGTTACATTTTTCTGTTTCCATAAATTTTCCTTTTAGCTTTTCCCCCCGTAGGGTTCAGACTCATTAACCTGACTGAACACAATGCGCTACGTTTATGGGCTTGATTTTTTGGGACAAGGTTAATTCGTTATTTTCATATATTGTCAAGCTCGTATTATTCGTCCCATTAGTCAGAATATAGATATTATAGATATTATTGATTAATGGACAAGGCCTGTAGAAAGCCAATTCGGCAGGATTTAGTCGGTGGAAAATTTCGCGTCATAAGAAAAAAATGTGTTGCGAAAATTATCGACGGACAAAAAGACCGGCAACACGATTGCGACGGACAATGACAGTAAAAAGAGATAAAAGAAATTCTCAAAGGATTCTCACCAAGATTTTAAAGTCAATGTTGAATCAGATCGGGGCAAGGGTCAAAGTTGATTCCGTTTACCTTCGAAAAAAAGTTAATCATACGAATTCACGTTTATGGCAAATATCATCTCGAGGCGATCTTCTTGCACGTATTAGTTGCTCCTTCTCGGCATTATTATGTATTTTTTTTCTCTTTGGCTTAATCCCATTATTCTTTTTGGCCGGAGGGCTGAATATTTTCTGCAAATGTTGCAGATTCTTACAGCAATGACTACTTTTAATATGCTAATTGTAAATGGGTTTGGTGTTGTCCCCCTTGTTCGAGTAACGTTAAAAATTCAAATGATTGTACGCGCACACTTAAAGCAGAATTGATGATCGTAATATTTTATTGAAAGCAACAGGTTTAATCGAATTTTTTGGTGTAAGGCTTGTTCTCTGAAAACGATACTGTCCGTTAAGGTGCAAATTCACTACGGAATGTGTTGGACCAACATTCCACACTAATTTCGGCGTAGGAGTAAATTCTGCAATAGTCTATTCGTTCGTTTGTCAAACATGTTGGTACAACAAGTTGGTACAACATGTTGGCCCAACATTTCATAGTGAATTTGCAGCCCTACGCTAAAATTAGTGTGGAATGTTGGTCCATCAAGTTGGTACAACATGTTGGTCCAACTTGTTGTACCAACTTGTTGGCCAAGAATTGAATTTCGGCGTAGGAGTAAATTCTGCAATAGTCGATTCGTTCGCTTGCCAAACATGTTGGTACAACATGTTCGCCCAACTTGTTGTACCTACATGTTGATCCAAAATTTTATAGTGAATTTGCACCCTTATAGAAACAAGGGTAAAAAGTTTGCTTTTTTTCGGTTGAAAAAAAAAGAGTTGTTGCGTTTACGTTCTTTTTGATTTGGATCAACCTTTTAATTAATTTTTGGAACAAAATATCGAAATTCTACTTACGTAGCACCTTCTATTTGCGAATGAACACACCTTTGGTGAAAATTTCAGATTTCTGCACCAATTATTTTTTCTTAAAAAATGGGTCTACGATAAATTTCCAAAATTTCCAGGAAATCTCCAGACCCAGACCCCTTTCCGTCTTTAACGGCAGTATGTTTTAATTTTCTCTTTCACTTCGTCTTTTATTCTGTTGTATATTTTTCATTATATTTATTCGATTTATACATCAAGGATTCCCGAAACTCTAATAAAAATTTAATTTATAGATTAACAGATAACCTCTAAAAGTGAGAAAACAATGAATATGTTAATTTTTTTTTTTCTTTCTTTTTTGTGCATCGTTTATGAAATAAAAACAATGAGTCTATGAAACCACTTTACGAGAGAAATGGGTATTACTTTCCTAGACGCAATAGTCAAGGTCGTCTAGAATCTAAAAACATTAATGATTTAACATTTGTATAAACAGGCATATCTTATTTTCGCATGTCCTACTTTGGGCTTTGGATGAGTCATTTTATTGAAATTTGATACGATGGGAAAGTTTTCATAATGGGAGAGCAATATATCTATTTAATAAATGCAAAGAAAATAGGCCTATCCAATAAAACAGGCAATTAAACATCGGTACAGAATATTTCCTGCTTCCTGTCAAACTCTCGTTATTTAAAAAACAGTAACATGAGCTTAGCCCAATTAGAATGAATTAAAAATCGTGCTCTTTTTTTTTCAACCGATAAGCTTTCGGACGACAAGCCGTCCAACATAACAAGTCCCTGTACCCAAATAAAAATATGTAAAAAAAAAAAAAATGAATCCATACACCTAAGTTACGTAACATTGACCTTTGTCAGATCAAATAGTTGGGGGCACTAGGCTTGGCGTCGTAATTAATTGATGAAACCTGATTTCAAAAATTTGAATAAGACGCAACACTCTCTCCTTTTGTCAAGGTCCTTATTCCAAAAATGGGGAAAAATTTATTAGAAATGTTTTTTTTTTTTTTTTCGATGAATCGATGAATAAGGTCAAAACAATAAAAAGATCCTAAAAAATTTATCAATGGGGTAGGCGTGTGCGGCATGAGTTATGCCCCGTGATGATTAATCTGCAAACTGATGGTTACGTCTCGATTTATCTGTTTAAAATGCACAAACGGTAACCGAATGCAAAAACCGGCATTCGTTTTGTGCAGTTTCACATTTTGATGTTCATTGTGCAAGATGAAAAATTTTGCAGTACAGATTATCATCATAAAAACCGTTTGAACATTTTAAATATATACTCCTTTTAAAAAAAAACGGTTCTCATTAATTGGCTTGCTTAACTTTAATTATCCCAATCATTTATTTTAATATTTTTTAATTTTTTTTCTTTGCCGTGCCTAATGATATTGCCTTTTAATCAGATGGCTTTACACGATGATGCATGAGAAATCACGCGTAATTAAAAAATTTGTCTATTTTAAAACTTTGATTAGGTTTTTTTTTTTTTTTTTTTTTTTTTTTTTTTTTTACTTACGTGCATTTAGGATCGTTGAAATGTCCTTTACTGTAGACGATCCCGTCGAAAGGTTCGTTGAATTCCAAACTGACTTTTATTCCCGAATTGCTACAGTCGACATCAATTTTATGTATGTGTGCGTGTGCCATTTCCTCCATCGCGCTCTGCCTGGATCCTCTTCTTTTCACGTCCATGTAACCAGGTAAATTCAGTCTTCTTTGTGCAACTTCGTAATTTGGTCGCTTCGGACGGAAAACGACATTTCGGGATATTTCGACTTTTTTTGAGAATTTTTTTTCGGAAGGTTTATCCACCTCTTGCTCTTGAATCGTGTCGGAGAATTTAGAGAATCCGCGGTTGCTCTCCTCTCTTTGCATGATTTCCTTGGGTCCCTCTTCGTCTTCGAAATCGGATTCTTTTGCTTTCGGTCTTCGTTTCCTTTGGACGACGATTTTCCGTTTGTTTTCCGAGTCCGGAAAAATTTTATCTTTGCGCTTCGTGGAGAATAACTTTTTTGAAGGTTTGTATTCGTCCGGTGGTTCCGTTTCTGTTTCGTTGTCGTTTTCATTGTTGTTATCGTCTTCTTCCAAAACGGCTTTCAATCTGTTGAGGACGGATTCGATGTTATCTAATTGGTTGTCTTGACTGTTTTTCCTCGGCTCCGTTCGCCTGCCGAAGTCTTGCAAGGCGTTGATTTCGTCCACTTCATCTGTGCTTCGTAGCAGCTGAGAATTTGCCAGCTGAAAAAGAGAAGTGAACAAAAAGATTAGTTTTTAAATTACGACGAGCATATTAATAATTCTCATTGGTTGTTTTACATGTCTGTTCTTCGAATAATAAAAAAGATGTACTTCTTCTGCGGTATTGAAGAATTACAAAAAAATCGTGATTCATCCCTAATTTGGCAAAAGATTAAAGATATAAATCTACCGCCTCAGTCCACCTAGCCGATTTCGATGTGTTTAACTCGGCGTATAAAAAAACGTCATGATTTTAGTGGACTTATGTAAACTAATCATATTTTACCGAAGTGATTGCACTGCGTTTCCTTATTAAATTTTCCATGCGATAAGCTTACCTACTGACAGGTATTGGGGGTATTAAAAATTTAAAGATCAGAAAACGCGAGTTTAGATTTGTTTAGATATTGGTTGAATTTTCGAGGAATCAAGAGCAGTGAAGTTCGGTAGGTTGATGAATTTTCTTTACGAAACGAATAGATTTACATATGTGGATGAGTAACTTTATTGATTTAAAATTACAAAAGAAAGTAACGATTTAGGTTTTAAAATTTTTTTGAGCTTTATATTCTTCATTGGCCAATTGATTGAATGTTCAATTAGCTTCTACGTTTACGCTGATCGAATTAATTGTACCACCGAGAATGCTGTATATTTTTTGACTTTTTTCTTCTACTACTTTTTTTTACTGCTTTTATTATTTTTCAAATACTAAAGAGAACCAAAAGGAAAAAATGTGGCAAAAAGTGGTAAAAAACGGTACAATTAATTGTACCTCCAATGAATTGGCCAATGGAGGCAGAGTGTATGTTCCACGCCGTTTTGTTTGCTGGGAACAGAGAAATCACTGTTTTGTATTTGGGTGCAGTTCACTTTGGAATGTTGGACCAACATGTTGGTACGAGAAGTTAGACGAACATGTTGTATCAACTTGTTTTACCTATTTGTTGAACCAACATTCCACACTAATTTCGGCGTAGGAGTCTGCAATAGTCGATTCGTTCGTTTGTCAAACATGTTGGTTCAACATTTCATAATGAATTTACACTCTAAATCCTGCAATCGTCGATTCGTTCGTTTGTCAAACATGTTGGTACAACAAGTTGGTACAACATGTTTGTCCAGCGTGTGGTACCAACATGTTGATCCAACATTCCATAGTGAATTTGCATCCTATTGCAGAATTTACTCCTACGCCAAAATTAGTGTGGAATGTTGGTACAACAAGTTGGACGAACAACTTGTTGTACCAACATTCTAAACTGATTTCGGCGTAATTCCATAGTGAATTTGCACTTTAGGAGTAAATTCTGCAATAGTCGATTTATTCGTTTGTCAAACAAGTTGGTACGTACAACATGTTTGTCCAACTTGTTGTACCAACATGTTGGTCCAACATTTCATAGTGAATTTGCACCCTTACGGCTGATTTTATAAGGAAAAGGTTATCTTCATTAGTTTGGGTTACTTTTTTTCGGGAATATTACAATTTTAACTTCACCGGTGTGATTTTTTTTTTTTAGGTGATTGTAAAACCATTTTTTTTCGGCTAAAATAGAGGGGTTTTTTGACTAACTCGAACTAAAATTGGGATTTTTTTTTTAAGAACTTAAAAAATTTGGAATGTAACGGGGCAACCCGTTTGAGAAAATCCCATTGTTTTTTCCCTAATCCAAATAGTCGTTTGAGAAAACGGTCAGGGGAGAATACAATTTTTTAGATAGCCTTTTGAGAAAATTGACCCTTCACGGAAATGACCATTTGAGAAAAGCAACAGAGGCATAAATAAAAAGGCTATGAATTAATTTTATTAAGTACTACCTATCGACAAGAGTCGATAAAGAGTCAAAAAAGAGTGGAAAAAAGTTAAAAGCTTTCTCCCCCAAAAAAGATGAAAAATTGAAAACGATCAAAAATTTTGAAAAAATAATTGTTTAGCGCCACGAGGGTCATTAATAACTTCAGAATTTATTGTAACAGCTTAAAATCTTCTTTAAAACTAAAGAGATATGTAGTTAGTAATATAAATTTCAAGTTAAAACATCGAACTTGGATACTCTGCAAAATTTAATCATTTTTCATGAGGAAAAAAAATATGAAATAAACTACCTGTTATTTATATCGGGTGATTTTCTCAAATGGTCCTCAGCGCGAGGGGTCCATTTTCTCAAAAGGCTATCTCTAAAATTTTAATCTCCCCTCACCGTTTTCTCAAATGGTACAACGGATTAGTGACCTTTTTCTCAAACGGTATGCAGCCGAATGTAACGACTAGGTAAAAGAAAAGCTGATCGCGTGGTAAC
Source organism: Liposcelis bostrychophila (assembly GCA_037577465.1). NCBI lineage: Eukaryota > Metazoa > Arthropoda > Insecta > Psocodea > Liposcelididae > Liposcelis > Liposcelis bostrychophila. The sequence goes on along the minus strand of CM075211.1, from coordinate 19,108,384 downwards.
GAAGCCTTTAAAAATTATTTTTCAGAAATTTTAAAAATATTACAGGGGTCGTCCATAAACCGCGTTCGGATTGTTTTGGCAATTTTTGACCCCCTGCCCCCCGCCTAAAATTACGTTAGATTTTCGGTTACTCCCTCCTTAATTTTTTTTTTTTAAAATTAATATTAAACTTTAAAAAAATCTTAAATTCATCGGAACTTTAATTTTGCAAAGAAGAGTTTTTTTTTTTTTTTTTTTTTTTTTAGGGCTCCGTTTCACAGCAAGCCGCAAACCGCAGCTTTTTTTTTATTTATTTTTATTTTTTTCCGAACCTTAATTTTTATACTAAAAACTTGGCAATGGGGTAAAGTGATATAAAAATGAAGTAAAATAATCGTTTTTTCGTTCATATAAACATGATTCGGCCTGTAAATAACATTATTTAATGATATTTTTTAAAAAAATATCGAATGTTATTTTTGTTTTTGTTTACGGAGCCATTTTAAATTTTTTCCCCTGTAAACAAAAATAAAATTCCATATTTTTTTAAAAATATATCATTAAATAATCTCATTTGCATGCCGAATCATGTCTATATGAACGAAAAAACTATGATTTTACTTCATTTTTTATCACTTTACCCCGTTGCCATGTTTTGAGTATAAAAATTAAGGTTCGGAAAAAAATAAAAAAAAAAATAAATAAAAAAAAAGCTGCGGTCTGCGGCTTGCTGTGAAACGGAGCCCTTAACTTAAAGAAAATGCGCGGGTAAAATTAAAATCGTTTTTTTTTTAAAAGTGAGTTAGGTTACGTAGTTTAAAAAATTTAAATTATTTTCATTTTTTCACGTTTATTGCATGAGACAAATGCTAACGTTAGGTATGTAACCCCCCCCCCCCTTGTTATTAAAAATTTGCATTTTGAATACCCCCTCCCCCCCCCCCCCCCCAACGTGCTAACGTGGTTTATGGACGATCTCATATGTTAAAAGTTTTTGTTATTATTCATTTTCTTGGTTCGGGCTTCCTATGCATACGGAGAGGCAAGGGATAATCATTACTTCTTGAGATGATAGTGCCCCTTTCAAAAAAAAAGCTGAGTCTTTATTTCGAAAAAATGATGAAATTTTTTTGAAAAAAAAAGTTTCAAAGTTGCCTTAATTTGAGGAAAAAATTTCTTTGATTGTCATAAATTTCCTGTCTGGCCAATCCAGATAGTTCCACGACGTAGAAATGAAGCACGAGATTTCGTGTTTTTAACTAATAAGAATGTTGCTCTTGAATTATAAATTGTCATCTCATATTTTGATAAAACGGTTTTCAATACCAAGATCATTAACAGCGTTATGTAATGAAGGTCAGTGATCTACTTTCATTGTTATTATACTCATCGTAATTTCTTTGGCTTTGGTGTTCTTGTTATAGCAGTCTTGATACTCATAATTTTTCCTTTACTCGTTACGTAGATATGGGTAATAAAGATTTCCGGCGTAATTTTAAAAAAATCAACTTCGAGTTCCCCCGGCAAACTTTATTCATTTCTAAAATCGTTGTAAAGGATCTTCTTGGAATGTTTCTCATTTCTTTCCTTTTGAAATAAATCATAAAAAGCTTTCAAAATATTTTTATAGGCCCCCGTGACACGTTAAAAAAAAAAAAAAAACGGTGGAACTGTGAATGGAATTCCAGTAATTATAACCATTAATAGATTATTGCAGCGACCTCTTTAGGTCGAGTGTCCGACTGTGTTCGACAATGATCATAATGTAAGAGCAAGTTGCTTACTAATGAAAAAACTTGCGTAATACAAAAGAAGAAAAAAAAAAAAAGGAGAAAAAATTAACGATTAATTACTAAAAGGTGATAACCCTTATGCATTATGCATGTGGACCATATTAAGACAGATTCCTCCTCACGATTTAGCATTATATTACATTTTTAATCGGTGATGAAAATTAAACATGAAAAAGTAAATCGGTACACATTATTTTTAACGCACACACACAGGATGCCTTTATGTTATAATGCAAAGTGAAATCGTTGAGCAATCCTAGACGATCATTGAAACTCGACTATCCATTAATTTGTCTAATCGACTTAATATTATTAATGATTAGTTATCCTGGCAAGCTACCAACAACCTTGGGTAATCAATGACTTCACACGGTGTCATCTCCCAACAAAGAACCGTTCCTTTTAGTCGTTTAATACCAAGGTCCGCTCGACCAATAACACGAGAAATGGGGCTCTTTATCTCTTGTTAATCGCGAAAAATTGGCCTGGGAAATTTTTAACCTTAGTAAAAGGAAATGTGGTCTTTATTATTTGTCGCTCTTGTGTGATGTTTTTTAAACGTGGAAGTCGACAAGGAATTATTAAAATTGTAATCCCCGATTAGAGTTTTAGTAATAATAATAACAATTATTACGAAGAGATGAAGCCTACGAAAAAAAAAAAATCTTATAAGTAAGTGTGTTTGTAATCTCTCGTTTAATCTCTTGTCGACTTGTGAGGTATTTTTATGCTGATAAAAGTTTACTTTTTAAAATGTTGAAAAAGATTTTATTTATTTGGCCTTGCTACCATATTCATTATTATGATATGACCAAACAGTTTTTTTAAATTTGTGTAAAGTACGTAAAGAATTCGTTTTTTTTTTTTAGGTCTTCTGTACAGTTCGTTATTTAGTCATTGTATTTGATTGCCATTATGTGACATAACTTGAGCTACCTATGATGATGATGATACCACTTCTGCTCGTGATGCCATAATCTTGAGGTAAAGAGGTTATGTTCTTGGGCAGACTATGTAAACAGCTTGCAACTACTTCATAGATCGCAATTGGAGATACCATAAGTTAGGGGGTGCCAAATAAAAATTCCAGATTCGTTAGATTCGTTAGATTCTGCGTATGGGCTAAGATTGTCTAAAAATGAAATCACATGACTATGACGTAGGCTTTTGGGAAAAAAATCCGTGGATCTCATTCGTCAGTTTACTTCAAAGGCGTTTAAAAAACATAAACGTGACGTAAACAACGTTACGTCTTGTGATAAAACCGAAGGATTGGCACAGGCATCGTTTTTACAGCCCATAAACAGTCTTTGGTTTTCTGAGGCCTGGCTTAAAAGCAAAAATTTTTGAAATATTAATCAGGAAAAAATTCATCGTTATTTTCCGTTGCAATAGATTGATGAAGCTTCAGGGAATTTTGAGGGCTGGAGCCCCTATCCTCGGGGCCATTTGAACGTCTATAAAAACAGTCCTAAATGAAGCGTGAGGATACTATTTTTCATCCAGGAAGGTTTTGATCAATTATTGATGTCAACCATACATGGACAAGTCATGATTTTTATTGTCTTAATAGGAGGGTTTAGGACAAGGTAAAGAAGCTTTATGAATGCTTCACTACCTACGCGGGATTTGCATTTCTGCTTTGTTGTCATGGAAGTTTTGGTAAAACGGTCAATATTGCCTTGATATTGGATGTATAATCGGTATACTGGCTACCGTCAATGATGTTGATAAAAAAAAAAAAAAAAAAAAAAAAAAAAAAAAAAAAAAAGAGTGATTTAGTCTTTAATAGACTTCAGCTGTGCTCCTACACCACACTTTGGTTTCAGTACGGTGCGCAATGTCTATTTGGACTAAGGCACTTCGTTCGCTACACAAACCGGCCGGTTCACCGTCCGGTTTTTGTCAAAAAAAAAATTTTTTTTCTGATATTTTTTTTTCGTTTTGAAGCTAAAAAAAAGCAAATCGGGGTCAAATTATACTCAAAATGTTCGAAATTTGATGGAGAACATGATTCTGTAGGTTAAATACATTAGTAAGCTTGAATTTCGTTGATATTTTCGAAAATCGGATTATTGTTTTTTTTTTTTCGTTTGTTTACATCGCCATTTTAAAATTTAAATTACGTAAACAAACGAATTTTTGCAAATATTATGTAAATTCAAGCTTACTATTGTATTTAACCTACAGAATCTTGTTCTCCATCAATTTACGAACATTTTGAGTATAATTTGACCCCGATTTGCTTTGTTTTAGCTTCAAAACGAAAAAAAAAATATCGGAAAAAAAATGTTTTTTTTACAAAAACCGGACGTTGAACCGGCCGGTTTTGTGTAGCGAACGAAGTGCCTAAGGATCATTCAAGATTTTTTGAGAATATTGTTTATACACTTTGCGGGCTCAGATGAGTAAGGTTCGTAAACATTGTGAGCTTTTTTTACATAATGGACTCTCCTGTATTGTATTTTTTGACTTTCTGGGAGATTATTATGAGGTTTAAAATTACATTGTTTAAAATTTCGTCTTTTAAGATTTGATCCATGCTTAGGTACAACTTGATATTATTTGGGAGACATAAAATTCAAATAAATGGATTTTTTTTGTTTTTGGGAGGGAAAATCATTACGACCGGTTCAAAAGAGCCTTTATCGTACCGAAAGCTTGAGAAGATGGGAGGGGTGAATCGAAACACCAAAATATGTCTAAAAATTGGGCCATGGCTAGCGATTCCAAATTCCCTGACTTTTTTTTCATTCCAATTTTCAAAGAATAGGGAATTCTCGTTTGTTACAAAGAAATTGTTTTTCGGAATTTGAGAAATAAAAATACCTTAAGAATCCCGGGAAATCTCCCAAAAAACTGGAAATTTTTTTATTCTGGAATTTCTCAGGACTGGAAATCGCGGAAAAACATTTTTAGTCATGATCACCAGTTTTCGAAAAAAATCGTATCTTTACTGCAGGCTGCCTCGGTTATAGTGGGTAAATGGTAGATTTTGGAAAGAATTTAAGACAAAATTTTTTTTTTTTTTTTTTTTTTTTAAGAAGAAAAGCAGGGCTGAAATTCCGATTAATTTTTATTCGGAATCGGAATCCGTGCTTTGTTTGAAGAAATAGGAATCGGCATCGGCATCTAAAAAAATATTTTCGATTCAGATTGACTTATTAAGAAGCACGAAAATACCGTTATTACAGTTAATCAACTTTGGTTTAAATCGGAATCAGAATCTAATTCGGCATCGCTAAAATATTTGTTAGTCGGAACCGGAATCGGAATCTGAAATTTTTTTCCATCTTTCGGAATCGGAATCGGAATTGCAGCGCTGGAAAAGTAAGCTTGATTATAGAAAAACATTTTAAAAAAATGTTGGTTAAAAAAATAGAACAGCCGCAATATTCTTATTTTTTCCCGGAAAATAGTGTTGCCGATAATTTATCGATAACTTTGATATATCGATAAATCGCCACAAAAACTATCGGTATTTTTTCGATATTTACAATTTTATTGATACACCATATCAATAAATTTTTGGACGATAATTTGAACGATATTTTCAGGAAAAAACTGTATTTTTTCGGGGATTTGCAAAACAAAATTTTTAGAATATGTAAGAAAAAAATGTAGTATTACAAAATTTTTCATTTTTTTGGCCAACCGTTTTTTTTTTTTTTTTTTTTTTTTTTTTTTTTTTTTGAAAAAAATTGCTTTAGTTTACCGATAATTCTCTTATCGATAGCTTTTCAGTCGATATATCGATAGGTCGATATTTTTTTATACAAATATTGATATACTATATCGATAACTTTTTTTTCGATTTATCGACGACACTACCGAAAAATGGAGGAAGTGGTCTTACGGCATTGAAAATTATGATGGGCACGACAAATTATTTGGCTTTTACCCCCGTTAGCCGTCTTTTCATTCAAATCTAAATCAGTTAGGTCTTTTGGTTTATAGTAGACTTTTTTCGATTGGTCCCATGGAGTAGGGTGTCTCTTCCACAGCCAATGACGGAATTCTGAAGGTGCCACCCCCTAAAATATTTCCAAATAATTCAAAAATAACGTGAGCAAAGTTTAAAACCTCCACCTAAACTCGAAGTGGTGCCTGTAGCAAAGTCATTTTTCCCATTTAAAATACATGGGAAATTTTCTTACTTTACTTTTTTTTTTTCTCAGTAAATAGCTAGTCGAAAAACCTGCCGCTGGTCCAAATGATTACTTATATATGTGCCTTTGAATCTAGGTGCAAAAAACCCTTTCAACTTTTTTTACGTTCATAGGGGGGGACCTTCAAAATTTATGTAAAGTTCAAAATAGTGCTATACCCCCCTTATGGAGGAAAAAGAGTTGAACGGGTTTTTTGCATCTAGATTCAAAGGCACATATATAAGTAATAATTTGGACCAGTGGCCGGTTTTTCGACTAGCTATTTACTGAGAAAAAAATAAATAAAAAGTAAAATAATAAAATTTCCCATGTATTTTAAATGGGAAAAATGACGTTGCTACAGGCACCACTTCGCGTTTAGGTGGCGGCCTTAAACTTTCCACACTTTATTTTTGAATTATTTGGAAATATTTTAGGGGGCGCACCATCAGAATTCCGTCATTGGCTGCGGAAGAGACACCTTACCCTGGAGTCCAGTTCAGCTAATGTGGACTGCATATAAATTTTGCCCAGTTTAGTCCCCTTTTTTATTTGTTCCACTTAAGAGGGGAAAAAGAACCAACTAAATCCGTTTTTGCCTGTATCAACCTGAGTACCAGCACTAGCATCAATAAATCCCTGACCATTTTTTTTTCCTAGAATTTTTCACCCTTGAATAAAAACTGAATAATGAGACGTAATATGGTTCAAAATCTATGTTATTTTGATTAAATAATTTAACAAAACTTACTCAATATACACAACAAATGTCCAAATGTTCATTGTTGTAGTTGCCATAGTAGCATATAAAAAAAAACATGCCATTTTGTAAGCCCACTCGAAAAAATGGACACCCAGTATACAATATACTTTCAACAGTTTTCAAAAACACGATGATATCGGGAAAGATTCATTTTTGGGGTTATGATTACCCGTCCAAGTGCATCATCTGAAATGCTCTTGGGGCATTTATTTTATAATACTAATCGAGTAGACATTAGAGTAATCGCCAAACATTTTTAACCGACCTCACCTCCTTCAAACATTACTTAAAGCTCACTTGAATTATGAAAACACAAACAAAACAAAATCTTCGGATGACGAACAATGAAAGTAAATTATTTTATTAACATTAGAGGGGTTGTTGTTGTTGAAAAAGATGTTTTAAAAAATTACGATTGATTGACGTTATTTTTATTTTTTTTTTTTCGAAACGCCCATTGTCAGGCTTCAACGCAACAAATCATGATAGTATACATTGTAAATGGACGTGTATACTTGACCCAAACACGTTAGCTTCCAAATTCTCGAAATAAAAAAAAAAATTCAGATAGGCTGAAAAAATCGAATGCTGTTTTTCTTTTGATGAAATTATTATTCAAGGTTGAAGTTGTAGGGTCACAGAATATTAGAAAAAGGGCTTCGATCATTAGATTTTAAAATCCGAAAGTTATTGTGTTTGACAATCGTTCGATAAAATTGACATTGGAAAAACGTCGTTAAATCGCGAAGGCTTAATTAATTCAGTTTCGACATAAGAAACTTTTCTTTTTTTTTTTTTGAAGATTTCATTTTTGTGCTGAGTAATCTCGTTCTAAGCTTGTTCGAGTCAAATGTCATGTGAATTTTTAGAATTTTTTTCCCCTTCGGTTACGGGCAACGCGTTTACGGTCCATTAGAGAATAATATCTGAAAACATCCTTTTTTTTAGCGAAGTCATTTGATTCAAAGTAACTATATATGATCGCAATCATATTTTTTTTTTCGTAAGATTGAATGCCCTCGCGCATATTTTTTGGGTTGATTAATTGTTTACGAAAGAAGGAAGAAAAATTAATGCTTAAAATGTTTTTTTTTTCTTTTTTACGAGCGGACTTTATTGTTGAAGATGAGTTATTATTCACAACTCGTTTCAGACCTAATTCAAAAAAACAGCTTTTTAATTAACTATGTAATTCGTCGCTGGTTGTTTGACTTGCACGACCCTTAATCTTCTTGGCAGTAGATTATTTTTAATGATAAGTTTGTGTTACGTTATTTCCGGAAGAATTTGGCCGAAAAAAATTGTATGTCTATATATATATTTTTTTTTACTTAAGAAAAAATTATTCGATTTCATTAAAAATAAAAATCACGATTTTTTCGACGAAAAAAAAAATGGTCGATGTCATCGAAAAAGAATAAAGAATCCCACTCGCACTCGTCTGAATTGTTATGTAATATGCTACCTGGAATTTTTACTGGATTAGGCCAAATAAAAATCTGAATATTATTAATTATAAGGCGGCGATACTTAGACGGATGAGTTATAGTGAAGTGTAATGAAGATGTTAGTTTTTTTTTCTTTTCTATCGATCACTTCACTTGATTGGGAGTAATCAAAATCATCTATTATGATGCAACTTTTTTTGAGAAAACAAAATTGTACCTCTCGGCCTTTTTTGGGAATAACAGACGTTTGACCTTGTATCGTGACACATTTTTTTTTATGTTTATAATCGATTTAATCTTATTTGCATGATATCAGGGAGAACAAAAAAAAAAAAAAAAAAAAAAAGGTTACAGCTTTTTTTTCTTTTATTTTCAGGGTATTCTCTAACGTTTGAAGGAAAAGCCCTTTCTTTTTTTTTTCTCCTTCCCTCAATTAACTTCACACGATTTAAAACTTGAAATGGAGCGGAAAAAATCAGAGCAAAGGATGTCGGATCTCGGATGGACTTGAACTAGTAACCTTTTGAGGTAAAAAGAGTCCCTGCATCGCACCGTGTCAACTTCTGCCCACGATGCACAAGGCATAAAATCTGGGAAAACTTCACGCCATAAACGGAAAGATAAATGACTCAAAAGCGTTTAAGAAAAAAATAAAAAAATAAAACCCACACAAGCCGCAGGTGGTACAGAAAATTTAATCAAAACTCATCAATGAACTACTACATTTACAACCGCCTTGGAGCAATTATACTCACATTTACGTTCTTTTTAAAACATTCATCCAGCCTCTTTTTTATCTTTAAGGATATCTGATCTCTTGTTTTTTCACGCATGTTGGAAAATTTTTTTTTTTTTTTTTCCCTAAAATATTACAGCATCTTTCGTAGGTTTTTTTTTTTTTTAACAATCAAAGGCGTATCCTCAACCGCGACAAATATTATTAAAAATAATTATTTAGCTGAAATTTGTATGTAAAAAGCGGAGCATTATTCCTTTTTTTTTTTTTTTTTTTTTTTGCAACAATATATCGCATTCTGATGCAACATTTTTTGAATTAAGCAGAACCGTTTATATTGTCAAATATCTCAAGCGTTATTTTGGTTTCGCCAGATTCGATATGATGACAGCTGATAAATGAAATTAGAACGAATAATAAAATGGGTATTCTATTGTAAAAGGTTGCAAGTTCATTTATGTGTAATTTTTCGTTATCATGACGATAACGATTTCGTTAAGAAAAAAAAAAATCGAATTGAAATCACCTAACCAATTTTAATTTTTTTAGGCACCGTTATTTGCGGGTGGATTTTGAAGCTATTAAAGTTTAGGAAATGCAAATAACAAATAACAAATGTTATATTGATGACCGGCCCGTCAAACAATTCAAATATTGCATAACGTTTAATATGCTATCCTTTAGTCTTTAAAACCTCCCATCGATAACGGTAATTACCGTTTGCCTTACGTCACTGCATCATCGTCTTGGAGTTTGATTGATTTACCCGGGAAGAGCACTTCCAGTCATTGCGAATATTAACTCGTTTATTTTATTTTATTTTTTTTTAACTTTAATTACCTCAAGTAAACTTTGGGTCTGACCGCAAATTAAGTTTATGAGAAAAAGGAGTAAAAAGGTCAGTAAAGTATAGTGCATTAATAAAAATGTTTATATTTTCTTTGCAGGCGTCTAATGGAATTCATATAGAGTCATCGTCTATTTTTGGAATTCGAAAAATGAGTGCCAAGACTTGTTGGAAAGATCTTGGCCACGTACAGAAAGTTGTCGTTTGCTAGGTAAGATTTTCGGAAAATTATTCCAGGGTCTTCCGGGCCTAATCTACCCGTTCCCGACCATTTTTCCTTATCCATTTTCCTAAAAAAAATGAATTCGTAATCTATTTTTTCTAAAAAAATGAAAACCTGCTCCATTTTTCCTTAAATAAAATAAATTCCTAATCCATTTTCCCTAAAAAAATAAATTCCTAATCCATTTTTCCTAAAAAAAAAAAAAAAAAATAAATTCATAATCTATTTTTTTTATAAATTTTGGTTTCTAAAATTTTTTTCCTAATTATTTTTTTTTTTTTTAATTTTTAATTTTCCTAAAATTTTTTGATTCCTACAATAAAATTTCCTAAAATGAATATTTTTCCTATTTTTTTGATGAAAAATTTTAGGGATTTAAAAAGTTCTGAAAAATATTCATTTTAGGAAATTTTATTTTAGGAATCAAAAAATTTTAGGAAAATTAAAAATTAGGGGAAAAAATAGAAAAAAATCTTAAAAGCTAAACTTTTTAGGACAAATGGTAGGGAATCAACGTAACCTGATCCCCCTCTCTTTTAGGACTTTGGTTTAAATTCGAAGTTGGTTCAGTTTTAAAGTTCTGAAAAACAGTGTTCCAACAAAAATATTCCACTATTTTCAGTTACTTAAAACCAAAACCGGAGTAACTAGAAAAAGTGTATAGTACCTGTTTGAATGAAAATTAAATTCAGGAGATTAATTGTGTACGTCATTTAGAAAAGGTACCATCGGGGAGATGGCGCTTAGAATGCTGTGAAATTGGAATGCATAACAAAACAATGTTTGTTTACAAATAAAACATTCTAAGCGCCATCTCCCCGATGGTACCTTTTCTAAATGACGTACACAATTTTCATTCACTTTATAATTTCAGTTAGGCTCCAATCCAATCTATTTTTTTTTTTTTTGACACCCTATACTTTAAAAATCGTTTTATAATTTTTTTTTCGGAGCAAAATATCAAAATTCTACTTACGAAACCCTCTTCTAATGTGCATTTTCAGCGAAAATTTCAGATTTTTACATCAGGTGTTTTTTCTTAAGAATTGGGTTTAGGATTAACTTATGGGAATTTCGAAAATTTGTTGTAGGCCAAATTTCGAGAAAAAGTAATTGACACAAAAAATGCAAATTTTCACTAAAGGTGCTTATTCGTCAATAGAAAGCTGCTTCGGAAGTAAAATTTCGATGTTGTGCTCCAAAAAAAAGAAAAAAAAATATATATATAGTGTAGGGTGTTGCAAAAAAAGGTAAACTGGAGCCTTAAAACTCTCTTGACTTTGATGATTTCAAAATCAAGTAAAACGGCAAGAAAAAGAAATTTTTGGAACAAAATTGGAATAGCTTGTTTTTGGCAAACGAAATGCCATCTTTTAAGTTTTTTTTTTTTTTTTTTTTGGAGGTAAAAGCACTCATGGTTATTTAAAACCAAATTTTGGACTAATGGCTTCAAGTAACCAAAATGCGTAAATTTGGGCCAATTTCTATCTTTTTTCGTCCAACGGAAAAATTCGTTTCTAGACTATTTTTTTGCGTACTTTCACGTGGTGATTGCGAAATTTGGGTCCAACGTGGTGTTCGTGGCGAAACAAATTTTTTGAAATTTTGGCCTTTTTATGGCCACTTTGACCGTTGGGGAAAAAAACCAAAAAAATACGTATCTAGACCAGTTTTTTGCGTACTTAATGCGTAAGTAATGATAGCGAAATTTGTGTGCAGCATCATCTTCGCAGCGAGAAACATTTTTTAAACTTTTGGCCATTTGTTTGGCCACTTTATTGTTGAAAGAAAAATTAGAAGCATATGCAATCAGGCCAATTTTTGACGTACTTTTTGACTGTCATAGCGAAATTTTGGTCCGGCGACGCTAACATAAAGAAAATAATTTTTGTTCCCTTTAATTGGCCATTTTGGCCAAGTGGCCGTTTTTTAAAAAATTAACAATTATGCCCTTAAATTTCTCTTTAAAAGAGCTTTTTTTTCGTTTTTTGGATTCTTCAATCATACAACCCATTCTCTGCCAAAAAAATAAAAACTGAATTAGCACTCCCATCCCCGCCTCAGAAACGGTTTTCATTTCGATCCTAATATTTGGCCTAATTTACCCCCTCACTAGGTCCTATCGATGGGTGAAAGTCCAAAAAAAATTTAATTTTAAGGGCACAACCTTTCTGGTAACCCGGTGGCCTTTTGTATAAGAAATGAACACCCCTCCATTTGTTACCTCTAAAAAAAAATAATGATTGCGCTCTAATTTTAAGAATTTTTTTTTTTTTTTTTTTTTGAAATTCTGTAAGACATTTTTAAAATTGGTGGTAAAGAAGAGAAGGGCAGGGGTTACCGAAAATCTTACGTAAGTTAAAGGGGAGGTCAAAGAAATCGTACTAAGTCTTACTACAGGAGGGGAGGGGGTCGGAAACCCCGAAAAAAAGCCTTACGTAATATTTGAACACTCCAATATCATCCAAAGTTTAAATATATGTATTTTTTTTTTCTAACCAGAAAATCATACATAAGTTTCCCTGATAACGATATGCCCTTTGCATCCATGTGTGAAAATCTGTTCAGCTTGAAAGGTATTGCCCACCAGTCACGCCGGAACTTAAAAGTCGTTCCTGAGAATCTCGGTAATTTAAAAGTAAGAACCTATCTGATTATCATACGTTCATTTTTCTCTATTTTGAAATACGAGAAAAAAAAATCCCTTTCTTCGGCAAAGGAAAAAAAATGTATACATTTTAATTTACATTATTATTCACTCATAAATTGTTACTTTAGTGCTTGAACATTGCAAAATGATCTTGATGAATGTACTTGATTAATTTTTTTTTCGTTTTGCATCTTCATATACACACCATCCAGTATTTTATCCTTCCTTTCTATTTGACCTTTTCGTATTTATAAAATATTTATTTATAAAATAATTCTAATAAGTAAATAAGCACGAGAATAAGAATAATATTCTGTTTGAAAAGTCCTTAAAGAGTTCCTGATTCGACCTTAAAAGTGTTTAGATACAAGATCAAAACGCGACAGGGGTCGGGATCATCTTTTATGTATATAGATTTAATTTAATGGTCAATTTTATTCATGACTATTATTTTGTCATTGTTTTTATACGATAGCGCATAAAGAACGCTATTCAATTCATTTAATCACTTCATTTTTTTTTCTTTTGCGACATGATGATGATGAGTTAGAAAGATTGGGTTATAATCATTTTTTCAGCCCATGGGGACGTACCGTGAAAGATCTTTAAAAAATAACCGGATTTTTTTATTATTAAAAAAATATTTTTTGTTTAAATGAATAGGAGTCATTTCAAAATAAACCTTGTTAGACAGTTTATAAACTTCTGCGGTGTGTTTTTTTTTTCGGTTACGCCCAAACGAAAGCTTTGCATTCGGCACCTATAATTACTTTCCTTTAGGTTATTTAAATTAAGTTTTTTTTTTTTTTTTTTTTTTTTTTTCTTGAAATTTGGAATCGAAATGAACAAGGGGGCGCGAGGGATCACGTTAACCTTACCCGACCCCGGATGACCTAATGCTCGTTAAAAATGTTGCAGTTCATCATCCATCATGTTTAAACCTGGCAAAACCAGACGCACGCTATTACCAAAGAACATATGCAGATTCCGTATCAAATGGCAATGTCTCGTACGTGAATGTTTCTATGCGAAGATGCATATCGGGGACACCAGGCTACTGCCTAAAATTATCGGAACATCCTTTTGAAACCGACCGTGGGGATAACATTTCATGACTAAAGAACATAAAAAAAATCGAAATGATGCAAGATTGACCACATTAGAGGTATACAATTCTCACGATGGGTATATAAGAGTTATGTCCATACTGTTTAGAAAATAAAGTGGTGATAATAATCGATTACGTCAGGTTTTTACATGCAATTAAATGTATTAATTCGGACAAATTTACAACAGTATAATTTGTCAAGGACGACGGTAACCTTTTGAACTGATATACACACAGTTATAGAGATGAGAACCGAGCTGGAGTACCTTGAACTTTAAAAGGAATGATCGCAAAAATCAAATGTCCGGTTGAGCGTGATTATAAAGTTTTTTTTTTATGTTAAGGAAATGCAATTAAGGTGAGGCTTCAGTGGAATTTTTGAATGGGAAAAATAGAATCATCGATATGACATTTTGAAAAGGACGCTAGGCGCCGCGGGAAAACTGCCTTTGTCATCTTCGTATTGTGAAGTGGCAAAAAGATGTTATTTTTAGAGCCGTGAGTGGTCCCGGATGGTAAAGAAATCGAATTTAATCGCTTGATTTTTTATCGAAAAATTGCAATGAGATCGTCATAAATGTTGTGGGTCCGCCTTGTTAGCCCATTCTTATTGTTACAAAAGTTGTTCGTGATTCGCGGTGGAGGTAAAACAAAGAGGTGTGTCACTTTTTAAACACGACTTTTCGACATTTTTCGCACCGGCCTTTTTTGACATCAGAATCTGTTCGTCTGAATGGGTGGTAGATTAAAAAGGCTTTCGTGACTTTACCGCATGTATACGGGAGTCGGATATGTTTGTTTGTCTGGCCTCCTTTTTTATGGAAAATTTTGGGTTTGTTTCGTTAATTTCTTTGAGTATTTCGAATTATTCATTGTTCACGAATGATTCTTTACCTAAAAGTGTCGTCTTTTTGGAAAATTGTATGAGTCAGATTGATAAAAATCGAGGCAAGAAAATATGATGCAAACCGAAATTAATTGAAGATTTGAAATGATTTATGTTAAAAAATGATTTATGTTGTTTGTTAATAATATTCCATTTTAAAATTTTACAAGCAATTGTAACATACCCCATACCCTCTTTTCTTCCTGGTTACGTAGGATTTCAAACGGAAATCCCTACCCTATCCTTAGTATCGCTAACTATCGGAAACTATCCTTAGTATCGAAAACTACCTTGAAAATAATGAATTTTTTTTTTTTCTAGATAACCCGCTGTCGGTGAAAATAAGAATTTCGAATATGTCGATTGGCGTTGAAGTCTTTAAAAGGAGCCTTTCTGTCTCGCTCCGGTTTGAGAAAATTGAAGTTATCCGAGGAACTACGACTTTTTAGCCATAAAAAATTTCCTCAACTGCATGTTCAGGTAACTAAAAAACCCCGCAAAAAATAATAGGAATTCGGCTGTCGGATGAAATTTACATTTAAAAACAAACAGAAGAATAACAAAACAATCGAATTTTATCCGATAGCCAATTTCCTATGATTTTGTGCGGGGTTCTTTCTAGATAATTGAAAAAACTGAGATTACTTTTTACCGTTATGTTTTGCAATACGACAGGGCGAAATCCCTGATGATTGTCGATGCCGAAAAAAAAACAGATTTTTTAGAAAAGTAAAAAATGGTCCTTGTACAAGCGCATGTTATAACATATAAGCTTGAACTAACCAGTGACCAAAATATTATTTTGATCACTGGGTGGCAGATGTGAATCAGTTAAATTGATAAAAACATAAAGAAGACTGATGCATAAATAAATATAAAAAAAATTGTATGTAAACTATGCAAAAAATCGGACATGAATTTAAAAAATGCATAAATTATGTATAAAGAAATGTGCTTAAATTAGGGAAAAAAGTTAAATAGGCATAAAATTTTGAAATCCTCGTGGCTTATGACCAGGGATGATATGCCGAATAGATTTTAATCGGAATCAGAATGGAAATTAGAATCAGAGTTGATTTTAATCAGATTCGATCGATGGAAACTAATCGGAATTGGCGTCGGAATCGCGAAAAGTTTTCGCGTAATTTAGAATCGGAATCGGAATGAGATTTGAATGATAAAAAACTTATCGATACCGGAATCGCAAAATATTTTTACCATTTAGAATCGGAATCGGAATCAGACTCATATGATGAAAAACTTATCGGAATCGGAATCGCGAAATATTTTTACCATTTAGAATCAAAATCGAAATTAGCATCAGGGGTCAAATTTCAAATTGGAATCGGGATTGGAATCGGAATCAGAATTAGAATCAGAATCAGCATCAGCATCAGCAGCAACCAACTTTAATTTGGAGTTGGAATCGGAATCGGAATCAGAATCCGAATCGAAATCGATCCCGATCATGTCATTTTGAATCTGAATCGGGATCGTAAATTTATTCTTTTTCACAGAGATTGGAATTGGAATCGGTATCGGAATAGGAATTGGGAACGATTAATATACAGTAAATATATAAGAGCATCGATTCCGATTCTGAAGTTTTCCACGGTAATCGGAATCAGAATCGCGTTTGAAAAACCATCAAACATCACTGGAATCGGAATCGAAATCGGAATCAGAATCAACATGTATATGACTTCAAAAAATAATTCGCGTAAACTGCAAAAATTATTTGCATTATAAATGTTGGTGCTTACACAGTAAAAGATTTTATGTAAAAATTAACATCTTCTTCTTACGGTGCCGTACCTGTGTCCAAGCGTAGGCGACCATCAATGAGATTTTTATATTCATCTCTATCGGGGGCAATTCTGAAGAGCTCCTCGACGCTTAAACCGATCCAAGCTCTTGGACCGGTAAAATTAACATAATTATGTTAAAATCGGTCTACATAATTTTTATGTTGTTTTTTGTTTATGTTTACCTTTTGGAAAAAACAACAGAAAAAGTTTGTGTAGACGATTTTAACATGATTACATAATATTTTTTACTGTGTAAAAACAATGCATACATTTTGCAAAAATTATGCATGTTCAACTTTTTGTAAAAATTACACTTACATTTTTACTTTAATTTTTGCATC
The DNA here is from genome assembly GCA_037577465.1 of Liposcelis bostrychophila. Taxonomy (NCBI): domain Eukaryota; kingdom Metazoa; phylum Arthropoda; class Insecta; order Psocodea; family Liposcelididae; genus Liposcelis; species Liposcelis bostrychophila. The sequence goes on along the minus strand of CM075211.1, from coordinate 19,091,654 downwards.
TAACTTTCTTTCTTCAAAAATGAATGCAAATGCATGGATTCGATGTATGGATGGATGGATGTCTGGTTGTATTCTTCTTTTTACAGAATCAACTTTAAAGATTGATCTCCGATTTTTGCAATCAGAGATTACGATGTAAAGGGGTTGCTGCACAGCACCCGTTTAAACACTTTCGAAAATATGGAGTGTATGCTTCAATACAATAAAATCATTGTTCGCTCTAAGTTTAATAACACTTACACCTTGAATAATTGTATATATTGTATAACCTATTCAAGCTTCCCAAATCATAAAAGATAAGATGAAAAGTTTACTTGCTCAAACCATACGCCAGACGATTCCTACTCAACCCCAAAGGTCATTTCCCTAAAACACCGTCTATCAAATCAAAGGATTACCCCGTAACAAAACGGTATGAGTAGGAAGTGCTGCAAAGTCGAAATATGTTTAATAATACAAGCCTCGGGGGCGAAAACCGCAAGCCGCACATAAAAAAACAAACGAGTGATGAACCTGTGCATTTTTAAACTTTAACACACTGGCATAATTCGTTTTAGTCCTTCTTCCGCTTGAATAACTCGATTAAAGAATTTTATCGAAAAAAATACGAGTCTCGCTCCACCCTAATTTTAAATCCGTCTCATTTCCCTCTTATTTCCACGATCCCATTACCTTGAAAGAAAAAGGAGATTTTTACATTTTATTTCCCAGTCTCTTATGCATGATTTCCCGAGATTTTTTTTTTTTTTAATATTTATTTTTCCATATTTGATCACGACATTTTTTTGCATTATGTCATTATTTAAATATCAAGATTGTTTTTGTCTTTAAAAGAAAAGGCATTTTTTTTTTCGCACAGCGGGTCACGGTCGAAAAATTAAACAAACATTTCTTTTAAAAGTAGTTTTAAAAACATATGTCGGAAGTAATGAGCCAGCCACGCATTGCGTGAATTAAATCAACACGTTTTAAATTTTTTGGTTCAGTCGTGTTTTACGTGTTGGACCTTGCGATCCGACAAAAACAAATTCTGGTGGTTAAGAGCATAAGGAGAAAAAAAAAAAAAAAAGAAGAATACACAGGATCATACTGAGTCACGATGCAGATCTAATTCATGAATGAAAATTCATTCTGTCTGCCAATCGATTAGCATAGGAGAAGGCGTGTTAGTCTCGAAAATATTCTTCGCGTTATTTTGTCTGCCATTAAAAAAAAGATTCACGCACTCGCGACGTTATGTAAAAATGTCATTTCATTTTGGGTATTTTGTATATTTATGTTTAAGATTTGCTTCGATTGAATAATGACGGAGCCTCCTATAGAGACGTTTTCGCTACGTGAGAATGGTCGTTTCCACCGTTTTTTAGGATTCACAGGGTTTTCTCTGTGAATTAATTTTTGTGACATGGTGACCTGTATACTGAAAACTTAAAGAGATGACCAAGCTTTTTATATTGAAAAGTAAATGTGTTGCAAAGCTTTGACAAATTTTTTTAAAATCTCAAATCATGATGTTGAGCAAAAGTCGTTTTTGTCGATAAAATGCAAAGGCTTAAACACCTAACGTTTCATTATGGTGTTATGAGAGTTCAATTTATTTCGATAAGGTTCGATGGGTATATTTGTTCGGTTAAATTCTTCCGTCATGCACTTTTTTTTTCTCTCTATTTTTGTATGAAAATGCGTTACGTACGCTTCATCAACAAGATAAGCAGACTGGTGATTATTATGATTAGCGTGTTAGAAATTTTGAGAAATTCTAACGTAATTGAGAGTGTTCGTTTTTTGAAAGAAAAATTATTTCTATATCCTTTGCATCTACTTCTTTGATACTTTTTTTTTTAAATGAAAAATAATTTTGGAATTGAAGGAGGAATGGTTTTTTTAGCGTAAACCTTACGAGAGGTGTAAAATATTTTTTTGGTACCCGATACCCGACCCGAAGGGTCGAAGTTTTTAACAGGCGAAAGTTGCAGTAGAGATGCCGAGTTCAGGTTTTGCACACAATATTTTTAAATTTTTTTGAAGACTTTTGAGGGAAAGGAGTGGACGACAAAAATATTTTACATCTCCCCCAAAGTGCACCCTAATAGTCATTTTAAATTTTTGGCTCTGAATTTAAGCATATGCTTATCGTTTTGATTAAAAACAAATTTTACCCAAACTTTTTAATTTTACTTCTCGTAACTGCCGTTATCCCGGCTAGGGGAATTTTTTAAATTTTTGGCGGGAAAATTCGACTCAAATTTCGGTAAATTCGAAAAAGACTCTGGGTTAATTCCGTGATTCTTAAAGGGACTTTATTTCGAGAAGTTTGACATCTCAGTTCGTTAGTTTAGAGGTTAAGAACAGCCCGGGCCAAACGGGAAGACGAAGGTTCGAGTCCTCCATGGCTACGAGTTGTTAATTTTTCTCGAAAATTTCTTCCCTTCTTTCCACCCTATTCCGAATTTTCCCGCCAAAAATTTAAAAAACAAATTTCACGTCAAATTTCCACTTTTCAGATTTTTTTTGATTTTTATAGTTTTAACTACAGGAAAATTTTTGACCTTTTGTAATTTCTTTTTTAGGTCAGCGTATGGCTAGACAGAGAGCTGGCCGATGTTGCTAAAAGCAGATGTGTGGATCTGCTTAATCCTCCCGGCTCCCTGAAGAGGTCCTTGTGGAGGAGGGTTGAGCAGCCTGGAGACAGGAGGTGAGATGGGCCACCTTCTAAGCATCACTACTGTCTGCTTCAGGGTAAAATGTTAAGGAGGAGTATATAAGTAAGTAATTTCACTTTATAAAAGCAAGAAAATTTTACGCTTTAGGCTAAAAATGGACAGGCGTTAAAAATGATTTTTTTTTCTGAGTGGTTTTCATGTTTATCATATGGTCTTTCTTAATAGCCAACAATCATAAATTTTATTCAACGAACCGACGTAAACTCTGATTTACAATGCTGAAATGTAATCACTTTTTGCTCGAAAAATATGTTTGGGCTGATCTCTTTCAAAATGGCTGAGCGTCAAAAATATGGCTGAGCGTCAAAAATATGGCTGAGCGTCAAAAATATGGCTGAGCGTCACAATTTTTGACTCGAGATTTCTCGAGAATTTCCGAAAAGATTATTTTAAGCTAAGCTTAATTTTCAAGAGATTTCTCGAGAAAATGAGCGAAAATATCCAAAATTCAAAAATTTGGAAATCTGGAATCTCGACAGTAAATAGAAAAGTCACATGTTTTGAGACGACTCCATCGTTTAATTGTGCTAGTGAACATATGACAAAAAGCGTAGTTTTGACTCAGTAAAAAAAATTGTTAACCCCCGAAAAGAGAAAAAACAAAAATTTGAATTTGAATGCCCGCCAAAACGGAATGTGAAGGAACGTGACGTCATCTGCCTAAAAATGGTTGTGTTCATTTCTGAAACTCTGAATGGCATCGATGGATGCGAAATGAAATACTCGTAGGAACAAGGCTTTTTGTTCGTAATGTTTACAATCAACGAGGTTAGGTTAGATGCACAATGGCTCAATATAAAAGCTTTTTAGTGCCGTCGTGCACTAATTCCAATCGGGGGAATAATAATGGAAGTAAAATATTTATTTCTGTGCCGAAAAATCAGGATATCAGAAGAAAGTAGTTAATCGCTATTGGACGGACGAAAAAGTCGTCCGATAAAACAACATGTTATATTGTTTGTGAGGAGCATTTTGATGTAGGTATTGCAGTATTTATACTTCAAAATTGTTATACCGTAACATAACCTCAATAGAAAAAGTAAACAAACAAGACGTGTTTCGCTTCGAGTTCGATATCTCGCCTCGATACAGGCAGATGACGTCACACCAATAGAATATCGTTTAAGGGGTGATCACGTGACAAAAACATTTCCCAACTTTTTTTATTTTTTTTTAACTCGATGGAAAGTTTTTACGTTTAAATACTAGTTTTTAGTTAAGGGCATACACATTCGTTTCCAGCGAAAATCTCAAAACATGTGACTTATCTGTTCGGTATGTCGAATTCTCGAAAGGCCAAAATTCTCATTGAAATAGAAACACTATATGATCTCAGCTCACAGTTGCAAAAAGAGACACAATTTCCTTCAACTAACCTGTTTCGTCTAAGGTCTCTAGTCTCATTCAGCTTTTAAAATCTTCAAATCAATCAGTCAGACACTGCGTTTTAATAAAAGTGTGTAAGGATTGCGCAAAAAATCGTTTTACTCGGCAGAATATACCCTCTTTTTTTTGTTATTTATTCTCAAACAAGAAACATTTAAAAAAACATTAGGCAACAAAAAGTATTATTTTTATATTTTTTATTTTTTATAATCGGAATCTTTTTCATTCTAGGATCTCCTTAACATTGATTATTTAATATTAATCGTTATTCTTTACAACCATTAAGCAAGATAACTCATTTTTGATTACCCGCAAGATAAATTTCTTTGGTTATGCTCAAACCAAATATTCAAACATAAATATATAAAAAAAACAGTCGTGACTTTAAGATAATTAAACATTATTTAAAAACACAATGAGAATAATCCAGTGCTCGCCCGGAAAGAGAATCCCTTATATGTTAATTTCAACCGAATTGTGCTACTTCTTTGCATGTATCTTTCAAATGAAGTAATAAGGAAAATGATGTCGTCATTATTGTGGTAAAGAGATCCTTTTTTTTTAAGGGGGAAAATAATAGTAATAATAGTGATTCTTTTTTTTTTTTTTTTTTTTTTTTTTTTTTTAAATTAAGTTAATAAAAACCTATGTAATTTATTACGATTTGTTATACACAACCGAATTTACTAAGTGACAAAGCATTAATGCATAACACTATTACAAACATATTCGTCTGGTCGATGAGGAAAGGTTATTTCCGTCACATATCCGTGTGAAATGGCATTTTGATGCAATTGGTTTTATTACGTTCATCGGCTACTGCCTATATTGCGGAAAATTAAATTATACTTGAAAAATTAATTTCATCGCCTTTATGACGTAAAATAGGCATCATCGCCGGGGCTCGTTACAAAAGAAAAAAAAAAAAAACAAAGCAAAGGATTTGACATTTAAATTTAAAAAATGACAAGAATTTTTTTTTAAGAAAAAAATGACCGTGAGTGTTTTTTTTTTTTTTTGTTGATCGATTAGTCAAACACACTCAAAGGATCCGTTTATTGTATTAATAAAAATTAAATTAGACAGATGATGCGACTTCAAGGTTCCCCGAAACGGAATCCGGAATCGACATCACTCTTCGATTTTTATAGGTTACATGTTCACATGCAAATCAAGATAATATTGTTTATTGTTGAGGTTCCAAAGCAAATCCTACACGCTTAAATGCGATTTTTATGATTTGGAGGTGTGTGTACTGAAAGTCAGGGGTCATTGAAAATCTTTTTTCCGCGATTTAATGTGAATCAGATAGCTCCTGGACAAAGGGAGTTTTGGATGATAAATATCGAGAGGCTTGTCCATTTTTTTAAAAAATTGCCAAAAACTGTATAATTAACGATATCTGATACTATTTATAAATAGCGTTTTTGTAAGTAAATCCATTACATTCTATTAGGATTTCATTGTTTCCAGACTTGATGGATTAGCTGGATTTTTATGGCTGAAAGATTCAATTAAGATAGCGAGAAACGGCTGCTGTAAAAAGAGGCTGTCAGGAGCGTCTATTTTATTGGTTCAATCGTGTTCTTTCTTGAGTTTTTTTTTTTGTATGGTTTTTCAGTAAGGGAGACCGCAGTGTGGGACCGGTGGATCCGGGAACTTTTTCGGGAGAGAAGGGGCAAGGAGGGTGAAAGCCTAAAATCACCCCAAAAATTCGAATTCTATAAAGTCGTGTAAAGTTACGGAAAATCGTATTCTGTCAAATATAAAATTTTTTTATTTCAGGGGTTGGTGCGCACTCCTCGCCCTCCCTGGATTCGCCAGCCCTCTGTGACGGATTTTTGCATTGACGTACAATTTTATTCTCCCTATCATCAATACCGTTTTTAAAATAGCCCCCAAAATTAATCCCGACATAACTAATACTTATTGAAGAAAGGCTTACAAAAAAGAAGAACATCGTCCTTAACATGCTGAGGCTGGGCCACACCCGTCTAACTCATAGCCATCTCCTATTAGGGGAGGAAGAGCCGATTTGCCCATGCTGTGAATTTTTTAGCGTTGAGCCCATTCTGTTGGAATGCGAGAGCCACGAGGAAGCCCGAAACCGACACTTGATTGGGAGCTCCCTAGAAAGAGCCCCCCATTCAAAATCGCCGCTACCCGGAAGAGGTAGTTACATTCCTCAAAGACGTAGGAATATTTTAGTCACTAATGAAAGGTTAAAGGAAAAAACTGTCTAGTCAGTGGGAAAGCCCTCTACACCTTCCCACGATAAGTGTCGAAGTTTTTAACGAGGGACCAAACGACCAAAGAGGCCGACGTCAATACGGGGCCAAATAGCCTTAGAAGTTAAGTGTTCCTCAAAAAAAAACTAATACTTTGTAACCCATTGTTTAAAGCGTAGTTGTGGTCCAGAATTCGATCTTGCTTCTGCATCTGAGAAAGAATGCCAATAAATATATCAACTCAATTCGGAAGGTCATTTGTCACATACTTAAATGATTTTAATCACATATCAACTATAAGTATGTCGACTTTTTTTTTTTTTTTTTTTTTTTCAGTTTCATCTGATTATACAAATTTTGAAATATTTTATCATTTTTTTTCCCTCCCTATCACGCATATCTCCCTTATGCAGAAATAAAGTAAATAGAAATAATTAGAGCGGCTAAATTGGATCCTTGTAAAGGTATCTTTTAATAATTATAGCTTATAGAAGGTCTTGATGAAACTATTGACGTCCTACCTCTGGCATCATTCGAGTAACCAATTGTCAATTGGCATACTTGCGACCAAGGGCCTCAAAGACCATAACAACCCATTCCCTCCAACAAGAATTTCGAATTATGCTATACAGCAAATTTGACTTAACTGTATGACATAACTCAAAGGTTTTAGAATCTAAAGTTTCAGCAATGGATCTTATAGTCATTTCTCTATATTTGATTAAAAAATGACCATACTGAAGTGATTATATATTAAGCTGAGCCTAATTCACTCTATTCTACTACTATTTACAGCAAAGCAGGGTTCGGGTCGATTTTTAAAATATTCACCCGAAAATGTCTTTTCCTGGGCATACGGTCACATTTTAACATTAAATTGTTTTAAATTTTTAATATGCTTGCTTTTTTTCAGAGTCTGAGCAAGAAAGGCGAAACATCATGTTTTGCTGCCTACGACCTTGACCAAGAAGACATGAACCAAAAAATACATCATCTGGGTCATCATGATCAGCAGGAAAGAGACTCGTATGGTTTTTTTCGGTAAGCTCAAATTTTTGTTAATTTCTTTTCCTATAATTTTCCACGTTTAATATGCAATGTGAGTGAAGACGGTGATCATTTCACTCCCCACAGTAGCGCATTAAAACCCGGGTGCACCTTATTCTTATAATCAATTCTTGTTTTGTAATAAGTTAAGTAGGGGCCGTTCAAGTATTATTTAAGCATTTTTTGATCATTTTTGACCCCTCTTTTTCCCTTTGTCAATACATAGCTTATGGAGAACATCGGTATTTCGGACCCCCTACCCCCATGATGCTTACGTAATATTTGAATACCCTCTTATCATACACAGTATATAGAATTAAATCGGAAAAAATGGAAGTTTCTTTGATAACTTGTAAATGTATTAAATATGGAAACCTGTAGCCTACTCAAAAATGGGGGGGGGGGCTCCAAATAATTTTTTATAACTTAAGAAGTAGTGAAAATGCGCATTGCAGGCATTATCCGAATTATGGGACGCCCAAAACAAATTCTTGAGAGGGATGAGGAGGAGGGAGGAAAGCTCAACCTTTTTTTCTAGGTGCAGATCAGATTCGATGCCTAATAATAGGTTTTGTTAAGAAAAATGTAAGCGAAAATGAGCATAAAGATCTCTATAAGATATCGTGCGTTTTCTTGGACAAAATTATTTGTCCTGTCTCCATTGGCCAATTAATCAAAGGGTACAATGAATTGCACCACCGAAAATGCTGTATATTTTTAGACTTTTTTCTTCTGCTACCACTTTTCATTATTTTTAGTGTGCGAAAAAGTAATCAAAGCAATAAAAAAAGTGATAGCAAAAGAAAAAATCCGAAAATGTACAGCATTTTCGATGGTGCAATTAATTGTACCCTTCGATTAATTGGCCAATGGAGATAGGACTTTTCAGTTTAATTTTGAGGAAGACATGTTGTCTCCACCGTAACTTCTTGAAATTTCTATTTCATTCACACAAGCCATAAGTGTAGGATTCATAATTATTGAGATGAATCTAATGTAAAATATAATGGGCACCGCAGTTACATAAAATGCAAGCGTAGGAACATCACCGCAAAATCTTTTGGGTAAAATGACGCAAAGGCGAAAGTTGATGAAAATTAAAAAATCCATAAAAAAATGCTGCGTTATTGAATAAATATCCGATATTATCCCGAAAATTGTATATCTGTCTGTCAAAGACCAGGAGTCATAGCTTAAAGGTATAGAGCTTCCGCCCGGCAAATGGAGAGATCGAGGTTCGATTCCTCGCTCAGACTAAGAATTTTTTTCTTCTGAATTAACTTTCAGGATTAATCGCGTCTAACATAAAAATAAGAAAAATGATTTTCGTACCCGATTACTATTTTCATAATAAAAAATAATTAACTCAAAAACCCATTATTCATATGACAAGTAGCAAAATAATGCAGACAAGGAAAGTATAGACGGTGTTGAGGTATTACCTGACATCCTATTATTTTTACATCAAAGGGTCAAATCATTTCCAGACGATTTCTATTATATTATTATTATTCCCAATCGCGTTCAATTAATTTATCATAAATATCGAGAAGCGATTAATCACCCTTCTTCTTCTTCATCTTCAACGTTCTCAGAAAAAAATATTATTTATCGTGCAGATTTTGACGTAAAAATTATAAATTACCGAATAAATTTTTTCGCATTAAGTGTTTAAACATGCAGCTAGTGGAAGAGTAGCCGAAAGCTTTTCATTTTCTTTGTAAAAACCATATTGTTTGAAAACATTTTTAAAATCGATCATTTTACATGCAATCCGGTAATAAAAAAGAAAATAAACGTTTATAGTTGGCTAATAATCGTTAATCTTTTAGTGAAGATGATCTGAACGATACTGGAAGAACTTTTTTTTTAAGAATATAAAATAAAACACCTACACCTATTAATGTGATGTAACTTGAAGAATAGTTCATGTTTAATGGTAAACTAGGTAACCTATCTTTTTTTTTTATATACATATTTTATTATCACCTTAAATCTTCCGACAGGATAATTATTCTAAAGTGTATAAGTTGCACTAAATAATATCCTTAAGGCTTTTGGGGTAATAAAAGTAATGCCTTCTTTAATCGGTTGTATTAGGAGTATTTAATGAAGCTGTTTTACATTTTGATGTGGATGTTATATTGTATCGATCGGTTTACAGCTTCTTCACTTGTGTTATGGTGTTTTCGGACATTATTTTAATTATTTTATTCTTCATTAATTGATCTTTTTTGTTGTTCGTTTTAAATTTTTTTTTTTTTATATACATTTTTTTTTTTTTTTATGTAAGAGTATATAAATTTGGAACTGGATGGATTTATGTAAACAACAAAAATTTATTATAGGCTTTTTTTTTTTTTTTTTTTTGAGTTTTATGAGTAGGTTTTGTTTTTCGGTTTTTACTGCATTTCGTGAGTTTAAGCTTTAGGGTTCTTAATATTTCAGGTGCATTCTTACGTGCCAGACCATCACTTTCTCGCATGACCTATTGCTACAACACAATAAATGAATTACATTCAATCTTTCAATGCTACGGATATTATACAGTCCGACAAGGCTGGGATGCTTTGTTGTATTTACATAATAGTAAAAAAAAAAAAAAAAAAAAAAAAAAAATGTACATTGATTAAGAAGCAAGTCGGTAGCAGAACCGGTTTCAATTGCAGATGACCCGCTCCTATCTATCGAATGTGATTATTATAATCAGACGCACACGCGCGAAAAACGTTAGAAAAACGTCTCGCTCGCATTTTGCTACGCCCTTTTTTGTATGACATTGGACACATGATTTACATTCCTATCAATTTTTTTTTTTTTTTTTTTTTTTTTTTTTTTTGCGCTTACCTGTACGAATAAGATGATAAGAGGTATCCTCATTTTTTTCTCGGTTTTTGCAAGGCCGGTGGCCTTATCTCCAAAGTCTGTGAAACCCTCTTCACTTTAATTTTTTTAAATATTTTGAAAGTTTCACTCATCACACTTGAAAATTCTTTAAGCAGTTCTGAATGAAAAAAAAAAAAGAAGAATGATTTTTAATTTTTAAACGAAAAGTATATGTGCATTTTAAATATAGGATATCAAGTTTTTTTTTATCGTGGAAGGATTCAAGGAATTTTATTTTTCAAATTAATCTGAATTTCTTACAAGAGCGACTTAATGGAAGGAAAAAAATTATAATTTTTTTTATTGCGTTTTTAAAAGGTCGAAATGATTAAAAGAAGAGCTGATTTTACTTATTTGCATTTTTCTAGTTTATTGACGATTTGAAAATTATATAATACTGGTTTGATGTCTATAATTGTCAAGGCCTTTCAGGTGGATTCTTTTAAATGAAAAGGGATGCCGGTATGCCGTTTTAATTATTTTATGGTTCAAAGAGCATATATGAGTCTTTATTAAGGATCAATCCGATACGAAATTTTTTTTCTTTTATTACAAAATGAAGAAGGTAACCCATGCGAGAATAGAAAAGTCCTAGGCTTTCTGTAGTAGTTTTTTGATAAAAAAATAAAAAAATTGAAAGTGAGCTTGCAATATTCCTCATTCAGGGGACTCTTGAGTTTACGTGACTTGTTTAACTGCTTTTCCTTTCATTGCTTCCAAGAGTACCGACTTAACAAAAGAAGGGGAGCGAGCAGGCCCGTGTTAAATTTTTCATAAGCTAATGATATTTTCTATACACGGTAAAATATTTTATGTTAACAACCATTAAAAGGGCTACATTAGGGTGTCCCTTGTTTTTCGACTTTTCAAATTTGTATGAGTGCACTCCCGGAATAGGTTCTCTCTGTGGCACATGTGAACCCTAATTTTTTTCAGATTTTTTACTTGCCCTTCAAGGTTGAAAAACTCCAATAAGGATGAAAAAATCGATAATTTTTTTTTCTTGAAAAAACAATCATTTCCTATCAGAAATTTTGTGTAGATGACGAATCTGAACTCCATTTTTAATCTGGTCCGGTTTTCGAGCTGGAGCCAAAATATGAGCAAAAAATCAGGACTTATCATGTTTTGTCACTTTTCTCGGATTTTTTGCCCATTTTTTGGCTTTAGCTCAAAAACCGGACCAGATTTAAAAAAAAAAGAAGTTTAGGTTTGTCAATGCAAAATTTCTGATAGAAAATTACTGTTTCTTCAAGAAAAAAAAAAAATTATCGATTTTTTCATCCTTATTGGAGTTTTTCAACCTTAAAGGGCAAGTAAAAAATCTGAAAAAAATTAGGGTTCATATGTACTACAGAGAGAACCGATCCCGGGGGTTCATTCATTCAAACTTGAAAATTTACAAAATATAAGGGTCACCCTAGGTTACATATTCCATTTGTAAAACTTTTTATGTTGACAAATGACGATTGGTTATTGGTTGATCAACAGCCAGATTGATGCAACATAATCGTTTTATGTAAAATTTACGTTGGTATTATATATAGTTTTTTTTTTCACTAGTAAATTATATTACATTTTACATAAAATTTTTTACCGTGTACTGGAATTATGGTACTGTAAAAAAGGGGGAAGTTGAAGGTTTTAGACTTTAATTGCTCATAAAATCTTTATTAATAATTTTTTTTCGCTTCAATTTTTTTTTTAAATTCGGATCTTCACAAAAAGTTTTAATCTCTAGAATTCCAATTTTTTTGACCGTTTCGAAAGCTTGAAAAAAATTAAAAAACCCTTCCTTTCAACTTTGCCCCATTCTACGGTACTTTTTCAGGTTCTTGAGGTTTAGATCATTTTCGGCGAGTCTTGAAGTTCTAGACGCTAACTTCTAGACTAGTGCCTCTTATAATTTTCCTGTCTACGTTTTTAAATAATTTTATAATCATTTACCAAGAAACAGATCAAATAAATTTTATAACTCAGAATTCTATAAATAATTCAGAAATCCATCACGCAGGAAATTTTTTTGGAACTTTTTCCCATTCTTTTTCTTTCCGCCAGTACATTTAGAAACGATTACAGCTTTGATTTAATAAATAAAAGTTCATTTTATTTTTAGATTTTTTTAAGTCCCCTACAAAGAAAGTGACCAGGTCAAAAGTTGTCAAATATGGACCTCTTAATGATCAAATACGACCAAATGAAACTAGGAAAAATTAAAAATGACAAAAAATGATCACGCAAAAAGAATTTTTTTTCCCGTTTGATTAAAAATAACCAGAAATGATCACAAATGGTTATTCTTAATCATTTTTGGTCAAACAATTTTTTTTTTTTTTTTTTTTTTTTTTTTTTGCATAATTATTTAATTATTTTTGCTCGGTAAAAAATTTTATGTTAACAACCTGAAAAAGGGCTACAGTACACATTCCATATGTAACCCTTTTTATGTTAAAATTTGAATGTAAACATTTTTATTTTGACAAATGACGATTGGTCATTGGTTGATCAACAATCATATTGATGCAACATAATCGTTTTATGTAAAATTTACATAGAAAGTATATATAGCCTCTTTTTTAACTAGTAAATTATGTTACTTTTAACATAAAATTTTTTACCGTGTGGTCATTTTTAATTATTCCTAATTTTATTTAGTCATATTTGATCAATAAGGGGTCCATATTTGACAACTTTTGACGTGGTCACTTTTTTATAGGTTCAGGCCTAAAATCTGGGCTGGAATGCTGAAACTGCGAATATTTTTTAAAACCATTTTTTTAAGGAAAATTACAACCATGTTTTTCCATTTTTTTTTTTTTTTTCATTAAAGCGTCCTATCTCGCAAAATAATAGTTCTAAACACGAAATTATGCTCATTAAAGACTTAATAAGAGGAGTCTAGTGCGAAATACATACAAAGGTTTTTACAGTTAAAGGTCAATGCAGCGTTTTACGAAAAATAGAAACATACTATGTTGTAAAACGCTGTAATCGACTTTTTGATTCAACCTGTTAAAATATATAATTATTAAAATTTATTTATTAATAATTTTTAAATAAAATTCTGAGTTAAGTGTAGAATTTCAAGAAAAGCCATTTTATTGCGGGAAAAAAAGGTTTCAAAGTAGTGTTTCTGAAATAAAGGTTGATACGGGCAGGAGCGCAAGCATTAAGGTTTATTTATTTATATAATTTTTGCTAAAAGCTGACACCGATTTCAGCAAAGACGCCTGCGTTAAATTAAAAAAAAAAGATTTGTATGAATATTATAAATATTTTTAAATTTTATGACTTACATTTGACGATTTTAGGGTGACTGAAAGGGGCTGAATAAAGGTAAAGTAGAGAGAGTAAAATGAGATTGCGTTTGATGATGCTTTTTCTACGAATTAAATTTAGGCCCTGATATGACTTTTTATACCCGAAAAAAAATTTTAAAAAATTTCTCGTTCTTAAAAAATCTTGTTTAATCTTTTGATGTTCAGTTTTTTTGTCCCGAGTCCAAAAAAGGACTGGCCCATCATTCCGACCTTGCAGAGATCGTACTTTTTGTTAAAAACGCATCCAAATCGGAAGTAGCCAAGGACTTAATTGGTCAGTAAAGTCGTGAAGACAAAACTAAAATCCTTGCAAAATAAAAAATAAAAAAAAAATGCGGAGAAAAAGAAGAGAAAAGAGAGAAAAAAAAAAAAAAAAAAAAATAAGGCAATAAAAATTGATCGGAAATTGCGTCAATGACTTAATTAAGCCTGCAGGTGAGGATTGATTTTGTAATCTTCGAAAAGGAATAAGAGGTGCATCGGCATGGGTCTTCTCATTTCAATAATAAAAAAAAAAATTTCACGCCTCTACGTTCATCATACATTTTTTTTTTGTTTAGAGGGCGGTAATTTTTCTTTTTAACCGGTACAACTTGATTTTTTTTTTCAGTAGGTCGATAGGTCGATACTACTGACAAATCTATTAGCGGAAGAAAAAATTTATTTGCTTGGAAAAAAAAAAAAAATGATAAAAACTCACGATTTGCCATGCATTAACGTGCTAAAAACGAATGTAAACAATCCGTTGTAACCGGCATCCTTTTAAATATGCAAAAAGAAGTAAATAAAAAGCCTGTACGTTTAAATAAATTATAACAAAATATTTTTTTAAAAAAATAATAAATACGAGTAGTTTCCGGCAGCCCGGCGTGATAAGAGGGGAATCCACTCAAAAAAGAAAAGACGAAAGCCACTTTAAAAAAAATTATATAGAGAGAATAAAATTACGAATCGGAAGGAGTAAAAAATAAAAAAATAAAAAAACAAAAGAAACCTTAAAATAAAAAAAAAAAAAAGTCCGAATTCACTTTCGATTTTTTTTTTTTTTTTGAATAACTTGCACTTTCGTTAAACACACACAACACACACACACGTGAAGAAGACGATTGAATAATAGGAGAGGAGATGAGGAATAAAACGGTTGACCCCCAGCATGCAGATGAGTCGTACCTATGGAAGAGGGTCATACCAAATGAAGGTGAAAGTCTGTGATATAGAGGGAGTTGTCAATATACCGGGATTGAGACTAATAATCTCATCGTTTTAGGGTTGTCTTTTTTTTTTTTTCTTTTTTGTTTTTCCGATTGTCATCTCTTTTTTGTGCATCATCATTGGATATGATTGAGATCGTGGCTTTTTGCTAATTTTTTAGCAGCCAGATCGAGGAGAGTGTTGGAACTGGGATCGGACTCTGACTCTTTCTGCTAGTTTTGTTCGTTAGCGAAAATCGCCTTTTTATCATAATTTAACTTTTTCCTATTGCGAAAAAAAAAAGGGACGATCGATCGACTGGGAAATGTTATTAAGCTTTGATGGCTTCATTCGTTGCTTGAGTAAGAAAAAAGCGGTTAATAAGGCAAATAATGGAAGAATGCATAAAATAATTAGTATGTAGTAAAATGATTGTTAAAAGTGTATGTGCATTTAAATACGATGTCACGATTGTTGTTATGCATTTTATTAATATTTTTTCGTCTGTAATTCTTTTTATCGTGTAGAGTACGATATATACAGAACGATTTATCTTTTTAATGAAGTTTTTTTTTCCTTGTAGAAGAAATCGGTTCTGATACTTCTATTATAAAATAATTGCATATACTAATTCAGTAAGCGTTGTTAGAAGAACGATAACCACAATATAATGCGTTTTTCCAAATACAGTAAAAGGTTTCATAAGAACAGCCCTCCATAAGGGAATCTGCCACATAAAGGGCATTTTGGATTTTGACTGACGGACGAGCCAATGTTTCACGTTCATAACAATAACAAACACCTTCAGAATAGGCAGCAGGGTGGTTCAGGTTCTAACCTTTGTGAAGTTATGGTGCTTAAACTAACAATGGTTCATCTGAAATGTCATTTGTCCTCCGTCCATTTTCGAAAAACCGACTTCCAGTTGATCTAGAGAGTAGAGTAAAAACACATTTTCAAGCCAATTTCGAGCTAGATTTTTTAAAAATATTTTCGTTTTTTGGAAAAATTTTCCTTCTTTGGAAAATCAGAATATGTCATTCTTTTTTAATAAATTTTCTCTGTCCGCGTCCGGAAACCATCTTCTTAATGAGCTAATACGTAAAGTAAATACAAATTTTGAAGCTAATTATATGCTGCATTTACTAAAAATTCTTTCAATTTTTGGATTTTTTTTTTTTTTTTTTTTTTTTGTCTTGTCCGAAAAGTCGGAAGAACGTTCGAGAATATTTTGACCTCGTAAATTCAGTGGTGAAGTGTGTTTTCCCTTATATTGAGTTAATATCTCTACTCGTTAAAGGAAATCTATTCGGGAGTGTTGTTACAGGAAAATTGTTGGAAGGTTACATTGGTCGAGTGCTGGAGCTTAAACTGTTAAACAAATTTTCGGACTTTCTTTTCTTCAAATTAAAAAACGGACTTCACCATCGCTTTCGTCATGCAAAAATAAGCTTAGTGTGATTTAATTAATATTTGAAAAATATAAATTGGTGCGCTGTTTAAAGAAAAAGTGTTTGAAGATTCTATTGGCCGAGTTCTGGGCCAAGAACTATTGTTCACCAAGTTCAATTGATAATCAATGATAGTAGTTTAAATTAGTGATTGGTGTGGAGATATATCTGGTTTTTTCCGCAACAGTACGTAATTTTTATGGTCATTTTCGGATTCTACGGGTCAAAAATGGGGATTGCAGTACCGGGAGTATCGGAACCGGGAGAACCGGTACCGAGCCGAAATTCGGGAAATCTCGGAACCGGTTCCGAACCTTCTGGTACCGGTACCGGTACCGGTTCCGGTTCCCGTAATTTTAATATTCCTATTGATCAGACAAAAAAACAAAATATGTTAAATTAAACGCTAAAACCACAGCATAGAGAAAAAGACAAGTTATTTCTTGCATAGTTCTCTCTTGGTGAGTAACAGTGCTGCCGCAGGTGCGGTATCGCTTGATTTGTTTTTGTACAATGCCGACCTAACTAATTCTCAGAAATATAGATTTTGATTCTTGATTTCATAAAGCTATTTGTTTTATATTTTATTCAACATAAGAAGAACATTTTCAAATTAAAATTCAATTTAAGAAAATGTCTTCACCTGCCATCTAAGAAAAAGTTAGCTTGATAATTTAAAAATATTTTTTCTTTTTTGCCGGTACCGAAAAAGCTCTTTCCCTTGGAACCGGTTCCGAGATTTCACGGTACTTTACAATCCGTAGTCAAAAAACATAACTTAGTTTCTCAGATTTGAAAAGGACTGACTTTTATTTTGCAGTAAAAAAAATTACGCTTTTTGCATAAACCCCTTTTTCGAGGAAAACTTACAAAGGCTGGCAGCTACCCCTATACATTTTTTTTTTAATCTCAAAAAAAATTGGAGAAGGTATCAGGAGGTAAGCAGAATCGATTTTGAGTGGAGAATTAAAATTGGACACCATAAAATAATTTCTTTAAATTTTGAAAAATGTTATTCTGTAACCTGAAACCCTTCCTACTCACGCAAAATAAATTTTCTCCAAAAATTGGATCAGAGGCGATAAATCTACATTATTTCGGGTCATTTGGGTTATCTTGAAATTTATTTAACTTTTGGGGCTCGGCTGGCCAGATATAAAAAAAACGTTTTTGCCGAAATAATCCATTTAACACCCATAAGGTCTCATTTTTCGGCAAAACAAATTTTTTTCTGGATACATCAATACATGAAGATGATACCCTAATAAGATCAATTTTTTATGTGATCAAATTTTTTTCCTGCGAATTTTTGAAATTCGATCAAATCGAAGTGCGAAAAGTAAAAAAAATAGAAAAATTCGGGCGTCACCTCTAAACATTTTTTTTTAAATCTGAAAAAAATTCAAAAGTGTTCCAAGACCCTAAAGATCACATTTTTTGCTAGAAACCGAAAATCAGAGACGGTCGATTTTTTTTGGGCCACCTTATTATGTATGCCTGCTTGCAAAACCAGGCCTAGTACATTGTCTTTGACATGACTTTTTTCCCATAGCATAACGAAGCGGTCAGCTCAAACAAAATTGTATCTTTCCAGTGACATTTTCTTTACGATAAATTTGCCGCCAAATAGCTAGAAAAAAAAAAAAAAAAAGAAAACGGTGATGCAACAAGGAGCGATGACTAGACTTTAGAACTGTGTGATACCACACCGATAACAGCATACATAGGTTCAAGAAAAATTCGTCCTAAACGCTAAACATAGAACGGTGTTTGTCAATAATTACTCGAAAACATTTTACGATATATATTTTTCTTGCATAACGTCGAATTGACAGATGCGCGCATCATTTATGTTCGGATGAATAACCTGTTTTTGGAGTCAGTACTCTTAAAAAAAAAATTCAGGCACGATGTTTTTTAAGTAACTGTTAATGTGTAAAGTCAATTGTTTAAATAACTTCTCATCACTCCGGTGTTTAGCAAAATCTGGACAAACTTTTTTTTTTTTTTTACATAAGTGGAGGAGGTTCGATTTGTCAAATAAAGACAAAACTTTCGTAATCTATTAATTGTAATCTGGGCGCACATATCAATTTGGAGGGAAAAAAATGACATATGTCTCTATATAGGAAATATACGAATGTGCAGACAAGTAGTTAATTTATAATTGAATCTTTGTTCGTATTTGATGATGAAGCCGATTTCATATTGTCAGATATTATGCAACCTATTATTCTTTTTTAATGTTAACTAAATATATTATTATTATTTCCTTTTCATTCAATTTAATATTAAAGAATCTCAATATTTTTCAGCATGAATGAAGTTTTGTTTGACCAGTTGCAATTTATTTACGTTCAGTATTTTGCATGAGTTTACAAAAACATTCTCGAATAAAAGGGGTTCCTTAATAAGAATGTTAGCTTAAATTGTGCAACTTAATTATTTTCGGTTTTAAATAAGCAGACTTTAAAAAGGGAAAATTTTAATAGGGGATTTCGAATCATGGAATTATATGAAATTAGTACGATTTTTTTTTAAATTTAATAAGCTGGGTCAAGATTTATTGAGCACATAGCTACTGAATTTTACTTATTAGGACTAGAGCAGAAAAGATATAGTGTTTTAAGCCTGAATCGTTAGAACGAGTTTGGTTCATATATGAAGTACTGTATTCGAAATATCTTGAAATGTCGCTAAATTACCAAACATTGGCTACGTTTTTCCGATAAATTTCCATACGAAAAGTCCACTGCACCCTTTACAGCACCAAAAAAAATCCCTGTTGTAGTGTAGTCGAAAAAAGATGAGTGTTTTTCATTTTTTTTTTTTTTTTTTTTTTTTTTTTTTGGTTTTTGATTTAGGGAGCGTTCAAGTATTACGTAAGACTTTTTTACGGGTTTTCCGACCCCCTTCCCCCTGTCGTAAGAGTTAGTAAGATTTCTTTGATCCCCCCCTTTAATTTGCTTAAGATTTTCGCTGACCCCCCCCCCCTTTTTTTTACCGCCAATTTTAAAAATGTCTTACATGCCTCTTATATATTATAATTCAAAATTAATTTTCAAAATTTCCGGAAGTACTGTGCTTTATTCTATGGATTTCTAAACCAAGCTTTAAAGTTGACCAGTTTTGCTACTTGCGTAGTTTTATTCGTAATCCATTTTTGAATAATTAAAGCACTGTACTTCCAGGAATTTTTGAAAATTAATTTTAGAAAATTAATTTTGAGACATAGTGGAGAAGCAGCAACAGAATTTTAAAAAAATTCTTAAAATTAGAGCACAATTTTTTTTAAATTTAAAAATTGATATTAAACATTAAAAAATCTGAAATTCTTCGGAACTTAAATTTTGTAAAGAAAAGGTTTTTTTTTTTTTAAAGTGAGTTAGGTTACATAATTTAAAAATTTAAATTATTTTCATTTTTTCACATTTATGACACGAGGCAAATGCTAACGTTGGATAACCCCCCCCCCCCAATGTGCTAACGTGGTTTATGGACGACCCCTAAAGTATGTATTAAACTTTTCTGTTATGTTGTTAGTTGAGTTCACCTAAAGAGGGGGTTGTCAATTTCTTAGTTTGTCTTACAAAGAGGGAGAGGGGGTGGAAAAATGGCAGAATCTTGTCTTACGTTAATACTTGAACGGCCCTTTTTTTTTTACAACAAAACACTTTGCCAGCATCTTTTTATGTAAATATTTAATAAATAATCTTTCAACTCAGCTCAGCTTCAACATTTTCCTTCCCAAAAAATTCGATATCTTTATTTTTATAGGGGTTGTCATATATCATATCCTATCTATTCGCCCTAAAACTAAAGTGATGAAGAGACGAAACTTTTTGTTCGACCTAGATCGTGACGAGACGAGTACTTGTTTAATCTAATTTGCTTTGTTTGATTAGCTGTTAAACATTTCGCACAAATACCATATAAAAAAAAAAAAAAAACCTCAAGTAGTTGGATAAATACTAAAGTCACATGTTTCCTAATAACGAACTTAATTTTCTCTCGAAATCTTTGAAAAGCTGAAAGAACCGCCCACTGAAAAATTAATATTTACAACTGGAAGGCCGTCGTACTGAATATATGCAAAAAAAAAAAAAAAAAAAAAAAAAAAAAAATACTTCCAACCTTTCAATATTAACCGCATATACACAGGATTTGTAATAACTCACCACGTTTCTTTTTAATATTTTCAGCTCAAAACATGTAATAATAAGTAATTGATTTTTATTATTCGCTTTTGATTGCATTTGAAATTAGTTACTAAAAAATAATAATTTTTGTAACTATGTAATCAATCTGCTAATCCACTTTTCCAAGGTGATTATATGCATCTCGCTTAAAATTTTAAAATGTTAAAAAAAAAAAAATAAAAAAAAAATGCAAGCATTTAAATATGTTTAAAAATTTGGCCATTAACATGACCTTGGAGTTTTTTTTTTTTTTTTGTGAATCCGTGATTAAGAAAAGAAATTACTATTTTCTTCCGAGCTATAGGAACCATTTCACGACTTCGCTAATGGTTTAACGCAAAACAATGTCAACTTTTATCAGGCATCGTTAAAAGTAACACCTTCAAAAATTTAATTTTTTTTTTTTTCTTTCTGATGATTTTTCGAATTCTAATTCCGTAACTGATTTTACCCATCATGGTTATTTAAAAGTGCATCATCTTCGACTGCTTACGGGTACAATTAAACGAAAATGAATTGCAGTTCTCACCTCCACACGATCGAATTATGTAATGTTAATTTTAAATTGTAAAATGTTGATTTTAATTCGGGGGGAGGTCATCGAAACAGTAACCTTTTTCACGATGCAATGATTCAGTTTTCCACGGCTCGTCGAATAATTTCGATCGATCGACCGAATGGCAACGGAAATTCATTACTTTTTTAGATCACGAATTAATCGCCTCGAGTGCATAATATAATTAAAAAGCTTAATCCCATATTTAAAAAAAAAATCTAAATAAAGCTTTCAGAGGAAAAATAAAGTGACAGAAAAAAATGACCATGATGACCTTTGTTGATAAAACTCAAAAACTTATATTTTAATGGAACTTTTTTTTTATTACAATTAAATGCCAAGGTACAGTCTCATTACCTGATTATTCCTGCGTAGCAATTGAAGTGTAAGGTTGGTAAGTGATAAATGTACTCGAAAATTTTCATGCATAAGATTGCCATTTTGATAAAATCGAGTAAGCGAAGCTAAAGTAAATAAGCTAAGGGAACAGGGATTTTTCGGCGTAGGAAATTGATGAGGTGGAAAAATAATAGTCGATGTATGATATTTGAGACTTATATGAAAATAATAGTAACCGATTCGGTTGTGTAAAGGAAGATTTACGCGATGGTTGAACGTGGTTATAAATTTAATCAACACTATTTGATTCAACGAAATTTGAGCTTTCAGAAATTTTCTTTTTCAAAAGATAAACTTGAGCGAGAAGGCTCGTCCATAAATTACGTAAACATGTTATCGGGGGAGGGGGGGTCCCGCAGATGCTTAGGGATGCTTACAAAGGGGAGGGGGGGTCTTGGAAATTTTACGTAAGCTTGAACTTCAATTTCGCACAAAATAAATTTACTGCAACATGCAGCCAAATTCCAATTTTTAAATTAAATTCACTTGAGTAAAAAATGTTTTCTATGATAAATTTTAACGTGTAAACAATTTAAAAAAAAAAAATACGACTGAAAAAATCCGATTTCGACAAATAAATATTAATTAATAATAAATGATTTAAGATATTTTTTTTTAACAAGAAATTATTCTTCGTTTGAAACCTTAAGGTTCTAGTTCCTTTACATTGCCGGCCGGTCAGCCGGGCGGTGAAAATTTTTTAACAATAAAAAAAGTTTAATATTTTTTTTTTAAATTTGGTTTTTCACACATGAAAATGACATCGGATCGCACTGAAACCGTGGCAAAACGTTTTGTTATGCTTAAAAGGTAAAGATTTGCTATTGAAACTGCATGAAAAAGACTTTATGGTTCCTAAATTTGATAATTTTTTTAAATGTTTTCGAAAAAAAAATAAGACCGCCATTTTTGTTTTTGTTGTTGAAACAGTTCGTGGATTCACCGCTAGAGCGCTGCACTAGTCTCTCGGAAACAAACATTTTTTTTTGCTGCGAAAACATTTAAAAATTATGAAATATAAGAACAATTAACTCTTGTTCATGCATTTAATATCGTGGATCTTCATCTCTGAAGATAACTAAACGTTTTGGTACGGTTTCGGTGAAGTTAGACCCCGTTTTCATGTATAAAATATTGGATTAAAAAAAAATTTTTTAATATTTTTTTATCGTTAAAATGTATACACCGCCCGGCTAACCGGCCGGTTATGTAAACGAACTAGAACCTTTAGGCACTTCGTTGGCTAGGCAAAACCGGCCGGTTCACCGTCCGGGTTTTTTAAAAAAAAAGTTTTTTTAATTAATATTTTTAAACGTTAATATTGCATTAAATGGGGCGAAACTTATACCAAATTGTTTCTTATTGTTAGAAGAAGTCAAATATACATGTTAAATATGTCGGTAAGCTTAAATTACGTCAATATTCGCAAAATGAACCGATTGTTTATGTTTTTTTACATCGGCCATTTTGTTTTTTATGTAAACAACATTAAATTAATTAAATTAAGCCAATAATATTGACTTAATTTAAGCTTACCGACATTTTTAAAATGTATATTCGACTTCTTCTAATAATAAGGAACAATGTGGTATAAGTTTCGCCCCATTTAATGCAATATTAACGTTTAAAAATATTAATTAAAAAAAACTTTTTTTTTTAAAAACCGGACGGTGAACCGGCCGGTTTTGTCTAGCCAACGAAGTGCCTTAATTGTTTTTTTTTTATGTGTGCAAGAAATATTTGATGTTCCTCATTTTTCTTTCGTTGTCTGGTAAAACAAATAAAATACTAAATTTTTGAAGCCAAAATGGCTTTATTTCTTGTTTAAAACTTTAAAAATTAAATGTTTTTTAATGCTAGCAATTTAAAATATTTAATGTTAAATGTTACTAATTTTTATTCTTTATTATCTAATTAAAATAAATAATATTTAATTTTTTTTTTTTTTTTTTTTTTTTTTTTTTTTTTTTTACAATTATTGATGAATTGAAATATGCTTTTGAAAATAATGCTAACGTGATTTATGGATGGATCCATGAAAATTTTAAGAAAAACTCCAGTTGTAGGTCATTAGCATAATTTTGGCCCTTCAATCAGGCTCAAGTGATCGTCTGTTGTTAGCTACTAAAAACGTTCTTTAAATTCAGATATTCATTAAAATATTACGTCAACAATTTACGAGGGAGGAGGTTTGAAGCAGAAATTTTCCCCGTAAGATAAGTATTGCTGAAGAGGGGGAGGGCGTAAAAAAGGATCCAAATTGGTTTTTCGTGAATTCGTCACCCCCAGACCGTCCCTGGGAAATAGAAAATCAGGAAATAGAAAATTTGAAATCCGGGGCCTCCCCAGTGAAGAAAACAAAAATGGTAGATTTAGACCACAGGATTTCTAAGATTTTTGCGCGGTACGGGAAATACAAAGAAGAATACAATGTTTTAAAATATTTAGAAGCCCTACACAGTAAAAAATATTACTAAATATGTTAAAAACGGTCTACACTTAAATGTGTTAAAAAAGTAACAAAATTTTCTTGTAAACAACAAAAAAATGACAATCGTTAATGGAAGCAAAACATTAAACAAAGCAATTTTGTTATTTTTCTTAACAAAAAAATTTATGTAGACCGATTTGGACATATCAATTGTGCCAATTTTAACATAAAAATGATGCATTATTTTAACACAAAATTATGCTGACATAATATTTGATTGGTCCGTTATGGTCCATCCTCTTATGCACATTGGGTTCGCCTTACGACCATTTCACCGGGACCTCTTACAGAATCATTTCAGAGTCATTTACATATAACTTGATTTTACTGGTCTTTCTTCCCGAAAATGAACCTTTTATTTTGGCTCTGGTTAATGGCAACCAATTAAGGATTCCTCAGTGCCGCATTTTTCCAGTCTCTCCGAAATGCCTTCGCTGTCATTTTGCTTTCCTGTCTGGCCAGGTTGCCTTTTTTCTTCTCTTTTTCCTTTCCATCTTTCTCTCTTCAGTTTTTCATTTGACAACAAAACATTTTTCAAAGAAGATTAATTTTTTTTTTAAATTCCTGGTTGTCAAATAGATCCTCCATATCACTTACATAACTTTTATCATTACTTTTTTTTTCCTCCTTTAACAACATATGGCTACTTTTTATTATTCCTATTAGTCGACTGCGTCTAACATTAACAACCGCTCATAAGCATCAATATTACCATAACTTACATACTTTAATGTTTATATTTTCTAATTGCTTTTTCATTTTTATTTTTTTTTCGAACTCAAAAAGAAGGGAGAAAAAGAAAAAAAAATGATGCAACAAAAGAAATAGGAAAAAAAAATGTCATGGTTTTCGTCGACATTCTTTTCAAACAAACAAACGAAATTTTAGAGTTACGGTAATTTTTTTTTTCATGTCATTTTTACATTGAAATGCACTAAATGATGATTTTGCGACAAAGGACAATCTCATATCTAAGGTAAAAAAAAAAGTGTACATTGCAAGGATATTGCACGACGAAAAAAAAAAAAAAAAATAGATTAGCACGTTTATTTTTAAATTCTAAAATTAGAAATTATCGTCATGACATTACGGATTTTTTTTTCTCTTGTTTATTGTCTGCCATTGACATAACTTGCAAGGATAGCTTGCCTCTCACCGATGGTAATTCGCGGTTAAAAAAAAAAAAAATTTTCTGGGAAAAAAATTCCAGAAAAGATGATACTCGTTTCCTAGATGTAAAAATCATTTCAGCATTAGATTCGCATGTTGCGTTTATAAGTTAACGAAGCCCCGGTTGAAATATTGACATTTCAAGGATTGCGAATCACAGTCAATATTGGAAAATGATATAACTTTAATTTGATTTTTTTTTTTTTATTTGGCAAAATGTCAATATAAAGTGCGGATATTAAAAACTACGGTGTATTATTTACACGGTGTCATGCTTACAAATCGAGAAGTGTAAATAAAAAATTTTAGACGCTTTGAAGGTACCGATATTTCGCTTGATTAAAACAAGCGACCCTTATGGTCAAGGTGGGATTTTTATTTTCTCAGTACCTTGATGAGGTGTCGGATACAAATAAAAAAAAAAAAAAAAGTTTCGGAGAACGAAAGAAATGAAATATGAGGGTCAAACGAAAAAAAAAAAAAATTCGATTCAGGTTTTTTGATTAATTAATAGTAATCATCGTTGCTGTGTCAATGCTTCTTTAAAATGCAGAAAAAAGAAAGAAAGAAAAGAAAATTGGTGTTTTATGTTTTCATTGAAGAGAAAAAAAAATGGTGTATGTTATTTGTCTAATCTGTCATAATAATATTCAATTACACACGTTAAATAGGTAATTATAATTTGTTCGGGTTAATCTCAGACCTTTCTTGTCTAATAACTTGAGGGCTATTTGCCCGAAGTGTTAAAATTTAAGCCTAATGCTTTTTTTTTTTTTTTTGCATATTTTTTTTTTAAAACAATTCCTGACGTAATTATTAATAATCGACAAATAAATACATTATAATAATCACTGATTAGATTGTCAAATTGTTTACTTAATTTATTATTCATATATTTACACGGGGTCCAGTCCATGATTAATTCCAACCAACGTCCTTTATCTTTTATGTTTGCTTTTTTTATAAAGTAGCTTTTAATGTTTAATTATTTTAAAAAATGCACATTTTTACTTTTTTAGAAATAAAGATATTTTGATTCCGCAATGTGGGGGTGAATACATTATCAGATGATATTTTTAATTTTTTTTTTCAAATACGGCCCCTACGAAACGCGCTAATAAATCAAAGAAAAAAAAGTTTTAAATTAAAAAAGAAAATCCTGAAAAGGTCAAGAAACAAATATTTTTTTCGACAAGGTTATTTAAAACAATAAATACTATCACTTGCGAAAATCAATGAAGCGTTAATTTATTTATTATTTTAAAAAAAGAGGCACTAATGAATTATTCGGTTGTGGCGTGAAAACGGTTGTCATTTCCGTAAAAAGACGGCATGGCAGGGCCATTTAACGAAAATTCCAGTGAGGAGATACTGACTGCTTGATTGCCCAAATTAATTTGCATAAATTTTTGAGCCAAGAAATTTAAGTACACGCAAGTGGCTAGGAATATTTAGGCACAAGGGTTATGACTAGCGATTCAATTATTACGTCAGGAACTTAGGCAGTTCCTGAATTTTTGGTGTTTACGCTCCAACTTGATCGACAAATGTAGATTTTCTTATATGAATATTTATCATTGGTTCGGCGTTTTGTAGACCCTCTTGCCTCCGAGGTGCTAATGTAAGGTAACGCTAAAGATTTTTAGAGGGGAGGGGGGGTCCGCATTAACCATATTTGCCATAAGCTAAATATCTTACAACCGGGGGGGTTCAAGATCACCAAAAATCATCTTACGTAATACTTGAATGGCCCCTAACATCTGAATGACTCTAAATCTAATAATATAAGGGAATGATTTTCCGCCAAGAATTTTCAGGTTCGCTGCTTTGTCAGAACGTAGCAGTAGAAGAAAAACATGTAAAATTCATGCACTAATTTTTCCCTATCAAAGATCAGTTTCTTAGGCAACTTCCCGTACGAAAAACAGATGCATAAATTATATTAAATTAAAATTCAAATATATAAAAGGCATTTGGGGTTTGTCCGTACGCAGCGTGAGTGGAGAAAGTTTTTGAAAGGCTCCATTTTCCTTTTGGTGAAATTTTTCGCGCGAAGAAAACGAGTCGCTATGTCCGAAAAAACATATTTTCTCAATTCTTTTTTAATTTTAGCTCAATATTTTTATTGGTTTTAGCTCAAGCCTTAAAATTTTCCATAAAAAATTTCCCAAATTTAGAAGCTTTTATTGAAAAATTTTCAGGACAGAAAATTTTCTTTACATAATGTCTCGGGCTAAATGCCAGATAAAATGGAAAAATATTTCGGATGTGGAAAATGTGGATTTATTTAAGGGAGCGTTCAAGTATTACGTAAGACCGAAAGGGGTGGGGGTACTCAAAATTCTTACGATTTCTTACTTGGGGGAGGGGGGGGGGAGCTTGGAAAATCTTACGTAAGAATATCCATAACTTGTTGTTCAGAATTTTTTTTTATTTCAAAAAATTAAATTGTTTTAATTTTTTTTCGAATGTTTAAAGTAGAAAGATTGAAAATTTTTTGTTAAGAAATAAAAATTTACTTTTTGATGATATTTTGTGCCAAAAGTAGCCATCTTCAGGGATATGAGTACGAACTATACATCTAGATTTAAGAAAAATATTACTCCAATTTAAAATTGACATTAAAAAAAAGGGGGGGTCAGCGAAAATCTTACGTAATTTAATAAGGGGATCAAAGAAATCTTACTAATTCTTACGAAGCGGGGGGGGGGGGTTCAAAATTTTTCCCTTTCCGAAATTTTTTTAAAATGGCGTCTTGAGGGCGCGCAAGAGGATCAAAGTTTTGGAAAACTTCTTAAGGGATGAAAATTCGACTTTTAGACTTTTGTGAAAAAGTACCGTTACCTTTTCAACGTAGATTTCGAGAATGAAATCTGTTTGCGTCTATCTTTTTCTGTTCTTTAGATGTAGGCCACGTTCGCCATAAAAATGTCAAAACTCTAAAATTTCAATATTTTTATCATATTTTTTACAATAACTCAGGAGCAGAAATAGCTAGACGCAAACCGACTTAATTTTCGAAATCTACGTTAAAAATCCGATAGCAAACGGTACTTTTTCACAAAAGTCTAAAAGTCGAATTTTCATCCCTTAAGAAGTTTGTTAAAACTTTGATCCTCTTGCGCACCCTCAAGACGCCATTTTAAAAAAATTTCGGAAAGGGAAAAATTTTGGCAATAGGTAAACCACAGCGATTGTGCTATCAGGCATTATATCCAAAATTTTTGATTTTTGACCCACCCGAATGAGTAATTATAAAATTGAATCATAGATTGTAATTTTTTAGACAATTTGCATTTTATTACTGCTCTGTCTTTCCTGTATAAAATTATGGGGGAAGGAAAACCGCACGTCGCGCCTTTTTCTTGGATTTAGCTCTGGTTGACACTTGTTGGCAAGTGCCAACCTTCGCGACTTTTAAATTCTTCTCTCGAGCTAACCTTTCGTCAGATACTAAACATCACTTGATCGCATGCAAAAATAAGGCCCTGACGGTAAGGGCACCCTGGATAAAAGAGACCTTATCATCTTTTTTTACAATGGAATCTTCAGGCAATATTTTGTTGACCATCTCTTTGTCATTAAAAATTGCAACCAATTAACCGTTGCAACATACGGCTGTGGCTGATTAACTCTCTTACATTTCGTAATTGTGTATTGGCCCCCATTTACCTTCCATTTTATTAATTATAGGGGGAAAAAATGCGAAAGATGATGCACTCCATTAAAAAAAAATGTATACACGGTATGACAAACGAAAAAAAAAAATCCCTTTGGGTGAATAAAATTCCTCAGTTTCGAGGCAAACAACCCAAGGAGCATCATCGCTTACAAAATAGAATTTAATTTAGGAAGAAAAAACAACATTGCGACATAAAGTTCCGACACGATGATTATCCTTTAGCATTTGACAAGGGGTTTCCAGATGAATTCTTCGAATTAAATTATTTATAAAAAAAAAAAGAAAAAAAAATGAAAGTGAAAATGATAGCGGCCATGTTAAAAGATAACCCGAATCGATAATAATTACATGAGTTATTGTAACATGTAAATTTATTCGATGTTCCTTGGGAAGGCCGACGAGATGTCTGCCCCAAACAGACATCTATTTCATCTCGTACGGCCAGTTCGTTAAGAATTATAACCTCGAGGCTTTAAAAAACAAAAAAAAAAAAAAAATAGAATCCCAATTTTTTTGCATGGTAATAAAAATAGTGAAGGCTGCAGGGGTCATCATGTTGACTTTAAAGCACTTCTCTATTAATTAATTAATTTGGGTTTCGCACGTGATAAATAAAAGAACACAAAAAAAAGATGCTACAAGCGGGGGGGGTTAAAGCTAATTGCCGATTTGCTGCTATGAATAAATGATTACGAAAAGACATAAAAAATCGCCGACTAACTATTGTTTTTCTTTTCTTTGAAGCTAAAAGGCTTTACTTTAATAATAAGCCGATATTACTTTCACTTGCGAGCATTAATTTCAAGTATTACGATTCCGAGAATAACTTAAGCCCATCCCGCTATTATACATTTTGTCGTTTAAGTTCTATGGAAAAATGGGATCCGTAAATATATTTTTATTTTTTTAAATTATGAGGACGCATTTTTAATATTTATGAATGAGAACATGCGGAGCACTTTAAAATGGTAAAAAAAAAAATTATTATTATTATTATTGTTGTTGTTCCATTTAATATTTTCTTAAAAGAAAAATATTGGTTTGAAAGATTTTTAAACGACGATACGCCTGCGTTTTGGTGATTATGCATTTGTGTGCTCCTAAGATTAAAAGAAGACTAATCAGTTTCTTTGCAGGCGGCTTTCGAAGTATTTTAGAGTGTACATGTACCTGGTCTTTACAATTTTCTTGGCTACAATTTTACGTACATTCAAGTGCGATGAGATCGCATAAATCTAAACCTTGAGGCGCAAAAGAAATAATTAATAAATTAGTATTTTCTGTGTTGGTTCCTGCTAGTTATTCATACATGAACGAGTGTATTATAACTTCAAATTTTAAGGCGTTTTACCTGCGGTGGTACCTCCGCAAAAAAAAGTAGAAAAAAAATTAGTGGAAATCTGAAAAACGTTTTGATAAATTTATTAAAAATAAGATTTTTTTTTTTTTTTTTTTTTAAAGTCAAAAGACATTTAGCTTCAATGAAATAAAATAAAATAAAATAAAATAAAGTTAAATTAAAAGAAAGAAAAAAAAGAATTCTTAAATGCAGTGGTTAGGACTTTGCCTGTGATTATCAACTACTCCGTAGAAATCGCAATCCCGGCATTTCGGAATTATAAAATTCTTAATCCCGGGATTTGATCAAGGGGTCATTCCAATATGATGTCAGCATTTTGAAGGTGGAAGTTTATAAAATAATGTTGTGGTCATTTACACCAGGTGGAATATTATTTTCAACTCCAAAATTTGCAAATTTTGAGTTAAAAAAAAAAAAAATAGGGTCAAGTGGGGGAAAAAACGGCCATTGAATTTAAGGTAAAAAAAAGACACTTGAATATTGGATTAATGACAGACCTTTAAAGTTCCGAAAAATTCATGATAAAAGTTTGAAGCTTATATTTCGCTATGTCGTTAAGAAATTTTCATTTCCTCCTATTTTTAGGTAAAAAAAAATATTTCTTAAACATTCGGCTTTGTTTTGAAAAAGCAATTGTTGACACTTGTTTTAAAATTACATTTTATTCGAAAAAAAAACAAAACAGGTGAAAATATTACGGAACGTAAATAAACAATAATGACTGAGGAATCATTATGTGGTTCGAAATTTACAAATAACTGATTTTAGCACGAGTTATATAGCTTTAAAGTTGTGGGGTAAAAACGAGGCACCATCACGGGTAAAAAAAAGCCATTCGATATATGGCACTTTGCATGTTCGGAAAAAATCGACGCCATATTGAGTGCAATGTTTTGGTTTTGTGAAAATTGTGAAAGATGACGAAAAAAGTGCTTTTGGGAAAGGTAAACGCTTTATTACGGCAAAATATCATTCATAATAATATTATCTTGCCTTGTACCGCGAAAAAAATTTTCTAAAACTCGATGTGGTGTTAATTTCGCGGGTGTCACGTTATTACCTCATGTTTGGCTCGTTTTTGCCCCACTTTGCGGGTAAAAAAAAGGCAGCATTTTTCGGAGATTTTGACCATATTTGGTTAAACAGACGCATATTTGCTTTTGAAACATAAGCTAGATATAAAATTAAAACTTTGTACCGAAAAAAAATTTTTTTTTAAACATTAATTGCTACGTTATTCATAATTTTCAAAAATTGGCTTTTTTTTCCCCCACTTGACCCTACTTTTTTTTTTTTTTTTTTTTTTTTTTTTTTAGAAAATATTTATAAAAATGCTAACGAAAACGTTTATTTATAAGCGGATAATTAAGCAAAATGATTTTTTATTTGATGGGAGGGGGGCCCCCCTCCTATCAAATAAAAAATCACCCCCGGGAGTGTCAAAAGATAATATAATTATTAGGATGGTTCAAAAATCAACTTTTTTGAAATTTCAGAACTCATATCGGGAAAGGTTTTTTTTTTTTTTATAGAGTATCAACCCTGAATTTCTTCAGATTTTTTTAACGGCATCTTGAGGTGTCAAATTGGCCTTGAAATTTCGAAAAAGACTAAAAATGAAAATTTTATTTTGGCATAAAAGACTATCGATTCCCATCGGAGATTTTGCGTAGATTACGAATTTGAAGTCGAAAATTAGTTTTGGTGCACGGTTTTTGACCACATAGACAAAAAGCTATAACCAGGTTTTCAGAACCTTTAAATCCGGCCTTTAGCTCAAAAACAAAAACTAATTGGCAACTAATTTTGCACCAAAGCTAATTTTCGACTTCAAATTCGTAGTCTACGCAAAATTTACGATAGGAATCAATGATCTTTTATGCAAAAAAAAAAAAAAAAATCATTTTTGCTCTTATATGGGCTTTTTGGAAATTTCAAGATTAATGCGACACCTCAAGATACCGTTCAAAAAATCTGAAAAGATTCATGGTTGATGCTTTACCTATTAAAAAATTTTTCCCGATATAGGAGTTTTGAAATTCCAAAACAACTTGATTTTCGAACCACCCTAATATACAATAAGAAGAGCCTAGTACACTGCTATACTGCTATAATACTACTATTTACAGCAAAGCAGGGTTCGGGTAGATTTTTAAAATTTTCACCCGAAGCCGCCTTTTCCTGGGCATACAGTCACATTTTAACATTGAATGTTTGCTTTGCTTTTTTTCAGAGTCTGAACAAGTAAGATAAAAAGCATGTTCTGCTGCCTGCGACCTTGACCAAGAAGAGATGAACCAAAAAATACGTCATCTGAGTCATCGTGATGAGCAGGAAAGAGACTGTATGATTTTTCCCGGTAAGCTCAAATTTTTCTTAATTTCTTTTCCTATAACCAATTTTTTTTTTTTTTTTGCAAATCAAATTATGTTACCGCTGTAAAAAAATTTCTATTGATCTTAATATCAGAGTTATCATCGACTTTTTAGTAGTGTACGGTACTACAAAACAGCATCTACTGAAAACTTACTTATTGATAACTGAAATCAAATTTTACAGTAAGTAATTTTGAATTTGCCCCAAAAATAAAATTCAAAAATTTTTTTAAAAATATTTTTTTATATATTTTTACCTTGAAAAATCTTGGTCAAAATGTGAACTAACACTTCTTAAAAAAACCCTGTATTTGCGGATTGCAGCCCCTAAAGCCGAATTCTTAAAAGAATCATTTCGATCACTAGTCTTTTTTTTTTTTTTTTTTTTTTTCATTTCTCCGAATTTATTAAATTTTTTGGGCTAACAGTAAATACTTTTTCGAGTTTTTTGCAATGAAAAAATTTAGGTACTGTTCTATACTCTTCAGTTTTAAATTCAATAATTAATTGGAAATTAATTTCAAAAAATATTGCGGGTGGCCGTCAGCCTTGTAATTCTGCACATGGGTCAGGAAACATCATAGCTGATTTAAAAACCAGATGAACCAGTCGAATAAGTGAATCTAAAGGAACTATAAAAAATGATAGTGGTTTTAATTGTTTCTGATTCGACTGATGCCTAAGCCAATCGTAAGAGTAGGAACAAACGAGGAAAATCAAATATTGTGTAATCTAACTTCCCTTTGCCGATTAAAGGAAGTATGTTAAATGAATTCATAGGTTTAAATTTTGGGTTATATTTCCAATAGGTGTAATTAATGTCGTTATTTGGGTTTTGGCAACCAGTCCGCTATTTTATTTAATTCACTTAATATTATCTGAATCCAGGACCGGATTGGGCAAAAAATACGCCTCCAGACAGAAAATTTCTTCGTGCACGAATTTAATTGCCTAACTTAGCCCCAGTCCTATAGCATTGCCATAAATTTTTAAAGTTCTTTTATGTCATGCAATATTTTTTTTATTTTGGTTTTCGTAAATAAAATTGAATCGCGACTGGAGGTTAAGTTACCGTATCTAACCACCTCCAAAAAATTAAAACCCAAATAATTTTTCTTTTTTTTTTTTTTTTTTCTTTTTTGCCAAAGTATTTTCCGAGTAAACTGTCACTGAGGCAAATTTTTTTCCGGTACAAATGAAATTGCATAAGAAAATGAATCTTTTAACATTTTTGTTAATCGTTTGAAACCCACAAAATGATCATTAATATTCGCGTCAATACAACTTCGGACATTCATTATTACGTAAAAAACAAAAATTGTTTCAGACGAAAAAAAAAAAAAAAAAGATTCAGATAATTATCTTCCTAGACACAAAAAAGAAACCGGTTTGATTAAACAGTTTAAAAAATTGTAGTAATTACAAATAATTATGACGGGCAGTCTTTTTCACAGATTGTAAACGTAAAAATGTGCCACAAATTGGTAATGACATTCAGACATTGATCTTTTCGTCAATGAACAAGGGAAGTAGAGTTGATGGTTAAGGATTTCTGCAATGATTTCTTTTGCACCGCCTTACATAAATAAGCAATAAAAAATATTTAGGTAACGGGTACCGTGTCCCCGGCCCGACCCAATGAGATAAAAAAATAAACATGGTATAGAAATATTGTACCTATTTTGTACCGAAATGTACCACAAAACATTTTGTACCGGCACGGTTTTCCGGGGAAATCGAATCACCGTGAATTGCACCAGGACCATGCTTTTCCACCCACATCACTGAAACTCAACTTAAATAATTGTACCAGATGGAACTCGCTTTGTACCGAAATGTACCACCGAAAAACAATTTTGTACCGCTATGGTTCCCCGGAAAATGAAGATTACTGTTGGTGGATCCAGGGATCAAAATTTACTACTACCAGGTATCAAAATTGAAATGGTCTCGTTTGAGAGTATTCGTTTTGTACCGAATTTTACCCCAAAACAAAAATTTTGAAAGGGACACAAAAAAAAGTAAAGGCGGTACGATTCGGTACAAAATATGTACATTAATATTTGATGAAAAGAAAAAATTTTAAAAATTTAAAGTGGGTTTTTCATGTCAGCCAGAATTGAAATTATTCTATTTCGAACGGGGAAAATGAATTTGCCGGGTTTCCCGAAGCGGTACAAAAAAAAGTGAGGACGGTACGACTCGGTACAAAATTAGTAGAGTACATCCCAATCGGAAAATTTACAAAGTTTAGAAAATTTGAAGAAACCATGTCCCCAGAACAACCCAAAAAGGAGAATTTCTTTAATTTTCTAAAAGCTCATTTTTCCCGGGATGGGAGGGGCTAGGATACAAAATTTTTGTTTCGTGGTAAAATTCGATACAAAACGAATACTCTCAAATAAGATCATTTAAATTTTGATACCTGGTATGGTAGTGGACTGTAATGCGTCCCTGGGTCCACCCACAGGAATCTTCATTGTCCGGGAAACCGTAATGGTACTAAATTTTTTTTCGGTGGTACATTTCGGTACAAAATGAGTTTCATCTGGTGCAACTGTTCAAGTTGAGTTTCGGTGATGTGGGTGGAAAAGCATGCCCCTGGTACCACCCACGGTGATTCAATTTACCCGGAAAATAGTGCCGGTACAATTTTTCTTTGTGTGGTACATTTCGGTGCAAAATGGGTACAAATTTTTTTTCGGTACATTTCGGTGCAAAATCGGTACAAAATTTTGTTGTGGTACATTTCGGTGCAAAATGGGTACAACATTTTTTTGCATTTTTTTTACCACTTTTATTTTATTTTTTTTATCTCATTGGGTCGTGCTGGGGACACAGTGCCTCAGGTAACGGGTTCCATGTGCAACCCTCTAGATCCAGCAACTCCTGAAAAAAAAAAATTATTGATTGATAAAAATCGATTTTAAATTAAATGATTACCCCAATCAAAGGTAAAATCTCTACAAGGTCCATCATTTTAAGAACGGGTCGAACCACAAACATCTTCACCTTCATTGTAAGATGCTTGCCTGCAATATTAAAACAAAGTTATAAAAGCCTGCATTGTTTTTTTTTATTTTTTTATCTTATTTTTTTTATTTTATTTTTTTTTTTACTCCTTTTACCTTACCATCTTCAGTGTCACGAGGGCAAAGGTATTTTAACTCTTTCCAATGAAAAAAAGGCCGTGAAAAAAAGGATGGGTTTCATAATTTCATTCTGAAGTTCAATTTATAACCCTCCTCGAATATGTTATGTACATAAAAAATTGAGCCGTCGTAAAAAATAATGTGTGACCTTTGTTTTAACAATAAAAAGCAATTTGGAAAAAAGAAATTAAAATACGCAAAGAATGACTCTGCGATTTTTTTGTCATTTCTTTTAATGAGTAAACAAAAAAGAAAAAAAAAAAAGTAATGACTCTTTTTGCCCGTAAGGAATATTTTGATATAAAACCTAGTAATAATATTTTTTTTTTTACTATTATTTATTACGTTTTACGTTGATGACGTTACCAGGAGAATATTCTCCGGTTTTGGGAGGGATTGCTTGAGCGTATCGGGTACGATTAAGAACTCCGTCGTGATTTTCTCTTTTTTTTAGTCAGGTAGACAACAAGTAATATTATGAAACACTTAATCTCGGGCTAAGTAAACTTCTTTAATACATCTCTTGTTTAGATATCGGTTGCAATGGTTGTTTTGTTTTTTTAGTTTGTTGGATTTGGCTAATTTATTGTCCGGTTGGTGCGTATTTTTTTTTTTTTTTTAACCGGTTTGTAAAATGCGTGAAATCGCGTCTTCTGAGTTTTGAGTTTTGTGATTAGCAGTGTTGTGTTCAAATGCATTAAAAGTAATTATATGTGTTTTCTGTAATTATAAGGTATTAGCGACAAAAATTACATGGAGTTAGCGAAAACAAAACTGCTCAATTTGTCCCTTTATAAAAAAAATTAAATTTTAAGCGCTTTTTTTTCACGCTTGCGTTTTGTGGGATTACCTTTGTTGAGATTCATTTTTAAGAAATTAAATCGTTTGTAGTGAACAAAATAATTTTACAGGGTTAAAAATTCAGGATTTTGTAACAGTCCAATTCTGTTTAATTCTGAAACATAATATGAATAAAGGTGTCTGTGCATTGATATCAGGAATTTATTTAGAGTTTAACTTTTGCAATCTAAGTCTTAAAATAATGATTTACTAATAGTAAGACCGAGCAGCTAGGAAAGCGATTTAAAATTTAAAGAAAGAACTTTTTCAAACTATATTTATTAATCCCTTTTTCACTAAATTCTGTTTTCAAAAAAATATTTTCAAAAAAAAAAAAAAAAAAAAAAAACCGAAATTCTAATTTTTTAAAATGAGTTTTTTT
The DNA here is from genome assembly GCA_037577465.1 of Liposcelis bostrychophila. Lineage (NCBI taxonomy): Eukaryota > Metazoa > Arthropoda > Insecta > Psocodea > Liposcelididae > Liposcelis > Liposcelis bostrychophila. The sequence continues at coordinate 19,054,816 of CM075211.1, read as the reverse complement.
GTTTGAAAAATTGCTGCGCCTTCGAAAAAGAAGTTATACTATTTAAGGAACTTTAAAATGAAAGCCAAGGATCCGTGCTTTATTTATCACTATCACTTACGTTTGTATGAATTCGTATTATGTTTTTGCTGATTCAGCCATTGAAACCTGTATGTACCTTTGGGAGGGAAGCGGTTCAGGCAAATTCGGAAAAAGGTGCACACTAGAAGCAAAGGCAGTCAGTCACTATGAAGCAGTGAGCTTTTTTCAATGGCTCAATATTGTTCTAACTCATGACATTTCTAAGCGAATTTTTGTAAAATTTGAAACCAAAGTGAAATTTAAACAAATTTTTCATTTGCATTCAATGAATAAAAGCATCTGCTTTTTTTTTTTTTTTCAACAACATATGTTACTTTACGAAAAACGATTACTGGAAAAAGCCATTGTAAAAGTAAGAGAAAATAAAAACAGAAGATTTTTCAAAAAGTCCATTGACACTGGCATGTTTGTGCAAGACATTCATTTCAATAAAAATGGACGGTGCACCCATTTTTCTATCAACGGCAGAAGGTAAAGAAATTCAGGGGTTTTCCTCTTTTTTTGAGACCTGAAGTTTTTCCATTAAGAGCTCATTCAAATCATACCTCATCACGTTGGAGGGAAGGGGGGAGGGGCACAGGATCAAAAATTGTCAAAATTATACTTGATTGACTCCTCCCAATCAACAAAACAATGTTTACAAAATATTTGCCAGAGAAATAAATGAAAAGTGTGTAAAAAGATATTTTTAACGCATTTTGAATATATTTATAAATATTGCGGAAATATTTGAAAAGATTTATTTTAAAAATGTTTGGGTAGAGTTGAGAATTCCCAGGAAAAAACGTTTCGTAACTAGATATATTTTTGAACTATAAATATATCCGTAACATATTTTTAACACATTTTTATGCACTTGGGATAATGGAATATATTTAAAAATTGTTGCACCCATGTTTAGCTTATGGGAAGAAAATATATTCGGATATTTAAAAAAAGTTTGTACCTACGAAAAATATCTGTGTACGAAAGGAAAGGAAACTTCCTGTGTAGGAAAGGAAATTTTTCCTGGGCAGGAAAGGAAATATTTTTCCTGGGCATAAAAGGAAATTTCTCCTAGGCAGGACAGGAAATTTTTCGTTCCCAGATGTATTTTCATCACAAATTAATCAAAACTTGTAAAAATATTATAAACCTCGAAATAAATTACGTTTATTGGAAATATCGACCTTAAAATTAATAAAAAAATGGGACGATTAAGGATTTTTTTTTTTTCAATGAGTCATTCACGAAATTTCTTTAACAGGCTTCTTAAATTTTTAATTGCTAATATCCCTCCACAACGAAATGAATCGTTGAAATAGTTAATTTCATTAATGGCTTTTACTCTTGAACATGAGGTATCCATTTTCACCTACCACAAAAATCATTTCTAACTGTATAATTAGGGAATTACGAACGATGACTACCGGAAAAAAAAAGCGATTTTGTCGTAATCTTATGATTTAATATTCGATTATGTAACCTGAAGAAGAATTTTACATTCCAGATTTTGAAGCTGTTTAAAGTTGAATTGAATCAAACGAGTTCTGGGTTCTAGAGCCATAAAAATTAATTCAGTAGAGGCCGTACTGTCTGCTACTTTTTTGTTTCTTTTTTTAAATCAATCAGATTTTGTTGAAATCGTTTTATGAGGAAAGGTCATAAGGTCCTGACACAACCTACCCTTAGGGTACACGATTTTGGCTGGCGAAAATTCTTTTCAAGGCCGGTTTCAGGTCCTCCTCGTCCTCATTTTTTGCGGAATACATTACCGATTGTTTCAATTTTTTTTTTTTTATTTATTTACTTTTTTTTTCCTTAAACGTTTGGGCACAGAGAAAGTTTCGTAAAAAAAACGCGAGACTTCGTAAAAAAGAACCTGTAATTTTATAGGTTAAACGATCCGTATTCTTTGTAAATCCATTAGCATATACAAATACAATATTGATCGGTTTTAATCGATGTAGGCTAAAATCATGTTTATTTTTATTTTTTATATCAAATAAATCAAATTAAACGTAATTTTTATTTTTTCGAAAAATTTGTTTAATGCTAAAGTATTCCCAAGCCATATCATTTTAATGTTATTTCGTACGGCCTTCTTGATTACTTGACCTTCGCTCCCGCGATTTTTTTTTTTTTTTATATCAGGCGCCCAAATTTAACAGTCTTGCTTTACGGAGAATGGTGTGAGCGTCTTTGAGTGAGATTTGATTTCGTATTTTTATAGTGCGAAAATGTGAGAACAATACAATTAGGATTTTTTTTTCCTAATTTATTTTGAAATTCAATTCTGCGCCGTCTTTGAAGCGGAAAATAATTTACATACGTCTGTGCGAGATTAATATGCGATAGTTCAAGAAGACAAATTTTTCTTAATCTTGCTTTAAATTTTTTCGGTTTATTTGAAAAAAAAAAAAAAAAAAAAAAAATGTCGCGATAAATTCAGAGTGAGGTGATTTGAAAATTATATAGTGGTCAAAATTATATATCCGAAAATTTTTTGTTTTAATGCTTAATTGAGTCTTTTCCAAACGCGGGGTAACTGTTTTCTACAAATGGCGTGGGCGAAAATAAATGAAAATGGGGATCAAATTTTCTTTAAGCCCCTCCTCCATTCAGGATGTCAAATGTCAAGTAAATAGCGGCATGTTACCTTCCGTCAAGTTCATAAAGCTATTTTTATTTTTTTTTTGTTTTCTACCGTTTTCTCGTTTTCCTTGTTTTTTGTTATTTGTTCTTAAATCTTATTTTTGTTTTTTCTCCGTTTTTTAGTGTTTTTCCCTGTAGTTTGTTTTTATTTTTATTCATTTATTCATTTGTTTGTTTAATTATTTATTTATTTTTTGCGCTTTTTCTTTGTTTTGATTGATTTTATTGATTTTATTTAACATGCCCATGCCAAGGTTAAATTAGGTTAGGTTAGGTTAGGTTAGTTTAAGTTAGGTTAGGTTAGGTGATATTAAATAAGAATTTGAATTAAAAATTATTTTTTAAAATTACTCAAAGCACTGGACTTCTGCCGCCTCTTTTTTTTTTTTTTTTGGCTAAAATTTTTCAATTTTGTTCCGCTTACTTCCGGTCATTTTGCAAATTATTTTTAATTCCTCTTGAAGCGTAGTATAGAAACACCATATAAAATATTCAGTCATTGGATTGCAGAAAAATGAAAATACTCCCAACCAAACACGGATCCAATCTCTACACTGAGTATAATTACGATCAAATCTCTTTTTCTTTTGCATGCGCACATAAAAATTTTTTTTCTAACAGAAATCCGTTGAAATCATCATTCCAAAACCTTTAAAAATTATTTTTTGATTTAAATACCTCCTATGATATTTCATCTTCTATATGTGTCAGCGTAGGCGGTAAAATTACAAAAGGAGAAAAAAATCGGAAAGATTATCTTCAAGGTCCTGCATTTAATGCCCTTCTGTCCATGAATATAATCTTCGCGTGCTTCACGAATTTATACCGCTCTCCTCTTAACACACGTTGATCCTACGTCCTTTTATGTTCTACTTTCGAAAAAAAAAAAAAAAAAAAATCAGATATTTTATTTGCCTTTTTTTATAAACCGAGAGCGAGTCAATCCGGAAAATATGACTTTGCAAGTCCCAAATTTTAATTTCACATTATTTTCTCGCACTTGGATTGTTTGAGCGTGCGTGAGCGTGCATGTCAGCGCCTCACTATCTTGATTTCTTGATTTCCTAGCTGCTAATTACCGTGGAATTAGCAGTTTTCCTTGTATAATTAAAATGTAATCCGAAACTAAACGTTCCAAAATTTTTTTATTCTTGTTTTTTTTTTTTTTTTTTCCTCCCGAATTTTTTTAGGTGGACTCAATAGCATAGATTATTAGCGGACGATAAGTAGTGAACAAGGTAGTTACCTTCAAACCGTTTTTAATATCAAGATCAATAATACACTTTCTAATAAGGTCGATCATTGAAAACGCGAAGAACAAAAGAGGCGGTCAAAAAAAAAAAAATCAAAATGAAACGGTGACTGTAAATGTGCGATTAATTAAATGAATTAATTAAAATAAATAATAATAGTAATAAAAAAAGGAGTGAAATGAGTTCAGTGACAGTGACGAGATTTTTAAAGTCGCGTAAATTAAGCGATTTGAGAAGGATATCGACGTCGCTGAGGCGTGAACATGAAATTCTGGAGCCTTCTCTCGCCGATTCGGAGGAATGGTCACTGGCGAAACCGTACAGCGAAGTTCCTGGACCGAGACCATTACCCTTGATTGGTAACACATGGAGGCTGTTACCGGTCGTAGGACAATATCAAGTTTCTGATTTGGGGAAGGTTTCACAATTATTGTTCGATCGTTATGGAAAGGTTAGCTTTTTTTTTTTCTTCAAATTTTTCTACTGTAATTTTTTTTTTTTTTGTAAGAGGATGGCTTTTGAAACGAGTAATAGTTCTTTTTGTTCACATGTAAAAATAATAATAATAATAATAATAATAAGTTCTGTACGGTTTCACATGGTGTAGCATAAATATCAAATATTTATGTTAATGTATTATTTAGGATTTTACGTGGAGATCATACCTATTCTTAACAAGGATCTTATGGGCTTTTTTGAAGAGTCATAGGGGAATTTAAAGAGTGTTACGATCCCTTTACCTCAATGTTGCCAGTTTAAAAATCTAATTTTTATTTCTCCTTTTTTTTTTTTTTTTTTTTTTTTTTTTTTTTCTTTCAAATTTCCTGGGATTTTCTTAAATTTCCTGTTTATGTCGCAAAATCTCTTTATAATTAAAATCTATATATTAAATCTGAAATTAAAATTATTGTTTCAATTTCGAGTAAAGTCTAAAAAAAAATTAAGAGAAAATCAGGCTGGGGAATGGGGGCATATTCCTACGTAGGACTACGTCTTTGGTGTACTGTCCTACAGGGTAAAAAATTGTATGTAAAAGTAACATAAAAAAGATGTAGCCCTTTTTATTTAACATAAAAACGTGGCGTCAGAAATTCGAAACGTTCGAAAAAATTGAAGATTTTACACAACTCATGTTAAATAAAAAAAAGCTACCTACATATTTTTTATATTACTTTTACATAAAATTTTTTACCGTGTAATATTGCTAAATTTAAACAATGAAACGATTTAAAAATTTTAAAGCCTTTTTTTTCTCGTTTTTGGTCAAACAATTTCAATTTTTTGATAAAAATATAAATTTTTTTCCTGGCACGAAAAAAACTTAAAATTTTTGATAAAAAAGGTCAAAATTTGAAAAAAAAAAAAAAAAAAAAAAATTAGTCAAAATTTTAATTAGAAAAGTCTTTAAAGTTAAAATTTTAATATTAAAACATTGCTTTAGCTCATAGTCTTGGCTAAAGGAAAAAGGGAAAAAATTAAAAAATGTAGTGAACATTTTATTTAAAATTTCTAAGCTCTTGTTTTTGTTAGTTTTAATATTTTTAAAACAACCGCGAAAATAAAAAAAAAGTTAAATAAAATTTAAAGAAATGTTAAAGTCCCTTGCTTTCGTTCTTTTCGTCGAATTTTACTATTAAAAAAGGCCAAAAGTTAAAAAAATTTAATCAAAATATTATTTAAAACTTTCAAAATTAAAATTTTAATACCAAAATAATTAAATAATTTTTGGTGGAAACAGACCGACACCCGGACAGACAGATTTCCCCAGGACCGAGCCCTAAGACGTAGTCCTACGTCAAAAATATAAAAGGAAGTAGTGGAAAGCATAGAGTGAATATCTATCTACTAATTTTTTTGAAGAAAAAATAAAGTTAACAAAAGTCTTGATGCATTACTTAATATACGGTATATTTTTCCGGCTCGTATATATGTATATCGTATACATATACGATAAATATTATAGTAAATATATACAGTGCGTGCAGCATCTCCAGTGGTCGTGGTTTTTTCTCTAATTTTTCATGATTTTAATTTTAAATGATCGAAGAAAACAAAAAAATAAAAAAAAAAAAAATAAATAAATAAATAAATAAATAAATAAAATAAGATTTCCTTAATAGGGTCCAAATTTCCTGGAAATACCTATGCAAAAAATTGCAGGAATTCATTTTCCTTGAAAGGTAAAAATTTCCTGGAAATCACGAAATTTCCTTGAACCTGGCAACACTGATGTTACCTTAAGGTTACAAGTCACCGTATGGTTAACTGTAATTTTTTTTTTTTTCCTTCGAAAATTTACGGACTAACGTTACACGTTACTTTACGTTATTTACGTACTTTACACGTTTGACATTCATGACCAACAACAATAATAAAAGATGTTCGGAAAAAAGGTTTTCTCTTGGAAAATTGGTTAGATGGTTCGGTCAGAGTAACACCAGACCATATTCGATTTTAGCACCACCTGGACCTCGCTGATAAAGGTCCGTAGTAGCCTCTGGTTCTCATTTTCAAAAATTTTTTCCGATCACTGTATTCTCACAATGATTTTTTTATTTAATTATATTTATTTATTTATTTATTATTTATTTATTTATTTATTTATTATTTATTTATTTATTTTTTTTTTTTTTTTTGATCTAGGAAGTAAGTGAGCAGGGAGGAATAACATTTTTAAAACCGTAAAATGATGCCGCTAAAGAAAAACATTCGGGTCTCTTCTGCTACCAGCTGCAGGTTAACACTTGCCAGTACTGACCCTATGGCCTGACCTAAGTCGAAAAACCTGTCTTTTTTTTTTTGCATAATTTTTCGGCCTTTTAAAATCCTTCATTTTTAGTTCACAAAGATAAAAGGGTTTGAAGCTCTATTTTAAATATCACCTCCGTGACACTCCTTGCGATTTAATTAATAGAAAAGACTTGTAAAAAGTTCTCATGTGGTAATAAACATTTTTTTCAGGAAACAATAGGTATCTCTTTAATTCATCGACACGATTCCATACAAAATAAATACTTGTCACACCTTGAAAACCACCCGTTTAGGTGAAATTCGAAAAAGCAGTAAAACTAGTATATGTACGATGAAATGAGAGATAGAAAGAAAAAAAAGATAGGCGTTTTAGTATATTTCCCAATATCTCGATCATTAGCTATTGAAGAAATCTAAAAAAAAAAAAAATTGTTTTATTGTTTGTCGGAGATGTTAAAGTTTGCGGTATGTCCAAGGTTGTTGCCGACATTTTACATGATTGCACAATATATCTGGATACTAGTACCATCTTCTTGTAGGAATTATATTGACATTATGGGCTAAGGACAAACGTTTAAAAAAGATATTTCTGTTTGAGGATTAATTAAATTCATTATAACCGATGGAGATTGTCCGGTCACGTTTCGTTCTTTCAGTAGTAATTTTTTTTTTTTTTTTTTTTTTTTTTTTTTTTTTGTCTTTATTTAAAATCTGAAATATCCATTTCCACATATGGGGCTATTCAAATATTACGTTTTTCCCTATAACATAATCTAACCTAAGAGTAGTTTTGACAATGTTTGACCCCCTCCCCTTCCTTTGGCAATGCTTAGGTTATATTGAAAATCGCTGTTCCCTAAGCTGAACTTTTCCTGACACCTAAAAACAACAATATAAGACAAAAGGAAATATAAATAGAATTATTTTTTTAGCACGGGCAATTTAAATGTTAGGGAGGGAAGGGGTCCAAATGAGCAAATTCCTTATCCCTATAAGCTAAGTATTGCCGAAGGGAAGGGGGGGTCAAACATAGTCAAAGTTACTCTTATGTTAAGTTGGGTTAGGTTAGGTTAGGTTAGGTTAGGTTAGGTTAGGTTAGGTTAGGTTAGGTTAGGTTAGGTTAGGTTAGGTTATGTTAGGTTAGGTTGTTAGGTTAGGTTAGGTTAGGTTAGGTTAGGTTGGGTTAGGTTGGGTTATGTTAGATTAGGTTGGGTTAGGTTGGATTAGGTTAAGTTAGTTTAAGTTAGGTTAGGTTTTTTTGGGTTTGGTTGTTAGGTTGAGTTAGGTTAGGTTAGGTTAGTAATTCAGATATTACTTAATAATTTTAGGGGAGGAGGATGTCGTTTGATTTTTGATAAATTATGACGAGTTGGAGGGGGGAATTGGTGTAATACTGATGTCATTGTTTACACAAGATTTAATTCCGTGGCTTGCTTTAAAAGTATTTTTTTTTTTTTTCAAATGATTTTTTTACTAATGAATAATAAGTAATTAATTTCATATAATTTTATTTTTTAAATTAACCATCTTCAAATTTCAGGTCTATTTTATGTTAATATTTCGTATTAACAATAAATGCATTTCGTCAGTTTATTTAAGAAAAAAAATCCGTTGATTTGGGGGTGGGGGTAAAGTCTAGCGAATCCTGACGTATTTTTTTTAGGTGGAGGGGTGTTGCTAATGACTGACTGCCATTTATTTGGTCAGTACTTTTACGGTCAGTAACAAATGATCAGTATAATAATACTTTTGGCCAGTATATTACGGTCAGTAAAAATGGTCAGTATAATTATATTTTTGGTCAGAGTTTTGGAGTCAGTAACATACGACCAGTTAAATAATTTCTTTGGTAATTATTTTTACCGGGGGGGAGGGGGGGAAGAAAAAAAAATTAATCGATTTTTGCCCAATTTTTTTAAAAACACTTATGTGTAAGATCGTCACGGGCCTTGCAATTCGTTGAAAGAAGGTCAAACCCCCCGCTGCAGCAAAACAAGTATTAATTGGAGAGAAACGGCGTCGAGGGAGACGAAAATTAGCGACCCGCGCTCTTCTTAGGGATTAATTAAAGGCAAACCTATTTTTTTATTACAAAAATTAAATTCATTTTTTAAAAAAATACTGACCAAACACATATATTTCTACTGACCATACTCTACTGACCATTTCAGGGAAAAAAATACTGATCAGTACCAAAAAAAAATACTGACCAACTAATAATAAGCCCTAGTGATGACGAATGATGATCAGAGAGGGGGGGGGAGGGTCTAAAATGTTTAAAAAAACGATGACCTAGTATTTGAATGGCCCTTTAGGTTAGGTCAAGTTTAACGATGTTATGTTAATGTTATGTTAGGTTTGTTTAGGATAACCTAAGCTAAACGTAATATCTGAATAGCCCCATATGTGGAAATAGATATATCAAATTTTTTTCCTAACCTTACCTTCTCTAACCTAATCCCTAGCTTAACCTAACCTAACCTAACTCAACCTAAGAGTGATAATGACTATCTTAGACCCACTCCTTCCCCACCCCCCTTTTCGGCAATACTTTGCTTAAAGGGAAAATCGCTTTTTTGGACCCCTTTTCTCCCTAAAATTTGAATGTCCCCTATGTGCAGAATATCAATCATTTTAAAAAAAATCATTCTAAATTAACATTTCCTTTTGTGCCTGATATTCTTGTTTTTAATTTCGTAACATTGGCATTAAGACATCATAGGCTTAAAAAAGTTGATTGAATTGTTAATAAAATCGTTCTCTCGTAAAATTGTTTAAAACTTGAATGAAATGGTTAACCCAAAAATTTAATAATGAGAAAATAATTTTTAAAGGTAAATATGTGATTTGCCATTTTGCCGTTTAAAATTTCTCGATTCTTTTTTTTTTTTTTTTTATTTGATTATGCGACTTCAAGTATTTCCTTTTACAATAAAACGCATTTGACGAAAAATGCAATTCATGTTATTCTGAAACAAAAAAAAAAAAAAAAAAAAAAAAAATAGTAAAAGCATCACTAATTTAAAAGCGAATAAATTTGGTTGCAAGAGTGCACGAGATGAGGTAATCATCTTCTTAAAATAAAATAATAAAACACGCAGCATTTCTTTTTTCCTTTTTCTTTAATTTTTTTTGTTTTATATTAAATGATTTCGCATTTTGTTCCTTATTAAAAACTGACAATAAAGGAAATGCATTTTGAAGGAGTGGACACTGCCGGAAAAAGCAAAAAAAAGAAACGATGAAACGATGAAATGAAATATCACGTAAGAAACCGTTCTTAAGAATTTTAAAAGTTCATGTCGCCCTAGAAAAGTGTCGAAGAAGATACTGTAATATATACAGGATATATATTTTTTTTCTTTTTTCGTCAAATGTGCCACTGCCACTCCTTTTGACCGTGAAGTAAAATTTTTTAACAATGTAAATAAAATTTACGAGCGGGTATTTTATACAGTCCACGTGTGCGAGCGGTTTTGCGGTTCGTTCTCATCATTTTTTTGACAGATTGATGTGAATGACGATGATGAATCGAGCTTTTTTTTCGGAATTTTAATGAAGGCAGAATGGGAAACTTATCCGAATCATAGACAAATGATGGCTTGTAGTCGCTTGAAGTCAAAATTTATTTAATAAAAAAAGCAGGCCCGTAACCAAAACGAGAAATCAAAGTTTTCCAAGAGGAGGAGGCCTACTGATTAGGGTGTGTTTTTTTGATTTGGGCTCCACAGCAAAATTATTATTGCTTTAGATCTAAAATAAAACCTGAGAAAATTTCGGGTAAAAAAAAAAAATTTTTAGAGGTCTTTTAAGAAGTTAAGGTATTTGTTCGTTTACACCACCGGCCGGTTAGTTTCGCAATAAAAAAAATGAAACGCCATTGTTTATTTTTTGTTGTTAAAATAGTTCCCAATTTCACCGCTAGAGCGTTGTACTAGTCTCTCGGGCAGAAATATTCTTTTTATTGCAAAAACAATTAAATATTGAGGGGCACAGAGTGCCCCCCAGCCAAGTTAAAAAAAAAACGAAATACAAACACCCGAACCTAACACGGCACCGACAAAACCTCTCGCCTCACCGGGGCACTCGACCTGTGCCTACTTTACCGTACGCATAATACGGCCGATTTCAGACCCCCGTACCTCCGAAAATAAAAAAGCTAATTTTTTTCTGACTTCACCATCTTGTTACCGCTTGCCTTGTGACTCTATGTTCCAATTTGCAACTTTCTAGCTTTTGCCGTTTTCGAAATATTCGGGCCTAAAGTTACGGTTTTTGAGCGTCAGATATATATATATTATATATATATATATATATATAGAGAGCATAACTTGTTAGGGCACTTCCAGTCGACGGAGAAACTTGAAACTCAGCATGGTGATAGATCTTAATTAGTAATGAACAGGAAAAAACCAAAAACCCGAAAAATATTAATGGGGGGCCGAGAAAAACCGATTTTCTTATTCGCCTGCAGAATCGAGATTAGATAACCCTCAACATTCAACGAAAATAAATGTTCGTAGTGAGGACGACGAACTTTGCAAGAACCCTCTGCTTCATTCCTTTATATTGTCGCAGGTATTTTTTTCATACCTGCCGTACTTTTTTTTTTCTTTTTTTTTTGAAAGGGCGCTTTTTTTTTTAAATTGATATATTCAAGGACTTTATTTTTGAAAGGTCACTTTTGAAGGGGACTTTATTTTTGAAAGGACATTTTTTTTTTTTTTTTTTTTCAAATAAAAGTCATCTCAAACCGAAACATTGATTTTAAAATTGATAAACATGAAGTACAATTAAAAAGTTTTTTTTTTTGAAAGTTTTTATAAATTAAAAATGGCAATTATCATTTAAAGGCTTTACAGCGCTTCTTCTATGGTCAAACTAGTGATTGCAATACCGGTTTCGGTAGTACCGGTAGTACCGGTATTTAGGGAAATTTTGGCAAAACGGTAGTACCGGTACTACCGTTGAAAGAGGCCGGTATTAAAGTCTTTAAGCAATGGAAAAATATTTTAATCCTGCTGAATGAAGAAAGCAAAAAATTATCAAAATTAAATAATGCATGTTTAAGATAAAGCATTTTCGGCTTTGCCTTTGTGCTCACTCCGTTATCGGACTTACTTAACCAGCCGAATTTTCTAAGAGTTCTTTATTTGCTGCAAAACCCTTTTTTTCCTCTCTAAAACTCATTTTTCTTACAATTTTTTGCCCCCTCTTATGTTATTTATTTTACATCAAATCATTTTTTTTCTCTGCTAAAATATTTTCAAAGAGCACATAAATTCTAAAAAATGAAAATACTTACTGCATATCAAATTGACTAGAATTTAGAAGGGTTAGGTAGAAAAATAAGCCCGGATTCAAAATTAGCTCATGTGAAAACTATGAAATCGAGTTCCATATTGTTTTCATTTTTTACATACCGGTATTGGATTAAAAACCGGTATTAAAACAAAATTTCTACCGTACTACCGGTATTGAAAAACCCCCACTACCGTGCAATCACTACGTCAAACGACTGACACTACTAAAAAATATTTGTTAAATAAAAACGTGCAGTTTCATTCAATATAACCCACATAGTTTAAATGTATACCCAAATGACGATAGAAAAGACAAATTGAATTCAGTCATTTCAATTTTAAACAAACCCGGTATTGCAAATTTAATGTTTTTTGCAAAATCCATTTTTTGCAGGCAGACAAAAATTTCAGTGTGAGAGATTATTGCTAACAAATAATTTTAACTTAAAAGGTAAAAAATTTTGGAACAATTTATAAAAAAGGTTTGTAAAAAAGGTTAAATTTTTGCAAAAACTTGTGATATCTCAAAAAAAAACAATTCCTTGTAAAAAGGTTCAGCCAAGTTAATCTTGCAAAAAACCGAAATGCTTCTGCCCTTAAAAGTTCTGATATCAAAAAGGGCAGCCAAGTTTCTGCCAAAAATAACCAAATGCTTCTGCCCTTTAAAGTTCTGATATCAAAAAGGGCAGCCAAGATTTTTAACGACAGCTTTCATTTAAAATGCCGTTTTTCTACAAAATACATTAAAACTTGGCCGCTTTTTTGCCCACCCCCCCTTTACCCTTGCAAAAATATCATAACGACGCGTATTATTTAAGAAAGTTAAAATACTTGTTATTTTTCCATTTACTATTTCCAATTTACTCTAAGTACCGGTAATATAATTAAAAATTACTGAGAAATAAATGTCAACCATAATACTGTTCGTACCTGTATGAGTCACAATAATGTGGTAAATTTAACAATAATAAATTTAAATTTGCAATAGTAAAGTTAGGCTAGTGATACTAAGCTGTAAAGTAAAAGTAAATTTAACTTTTTAATATCGTATAAATTCGACTTAGATTTACAACGGATTTATATGGCACGGATTTATATTTAACGTGCATACATCACATTTTTCATTATTAGGCTCTCAATTCCAACTTCAAAATGTTAAATAAAATCAAAGTTTAAGCAAGTAAAATAACAAGCATGTAATTAACAACCGTCTGGAGACCCTCAACAGCCCTGTTAATTTTTTCAAAGAATTCGCACGAATTTCAAACAATTCAGTTGTTACGATTATTTAAAAAAAAAAAAAGCGGCCAAGTTTTAATGTATTTTGTAGAAAAACGGCATTTTAAATGAAAGCTGTCGTTAAAAATCTTGGCTGCCCTTTTTGATATCAGAACTTTAAAGGGCAGAAGCATTTGGTTATTTTTGGCAGAAACTTGGCTGCCCTTTTTGATATCAGAACTTTTAAGGGCAGAAGCATTTCGGTTTTTTGCAAGATTAACTTGGCTGAACCTTTTTACAAGGAATTGTTTTTTTTTTGAGATTAAGAAATACAAGAACAATTCAGTCTTGATCATGCATTTAAAATCATGGATCTGTATCTCTGAACGTAACCTCGTTTTCATGTATAAAATATCAAATTTAATTTTTTTTTTTTTATCGCTAAAATGTTTTCACCGCCCGGCTAATCGGCCGGTGATGTAAACGAACTAATTCCTTTAAAGTGCTAAAAATTATTGGATATTTCTTTTTTTTTATTTCCCGATTTTAAACAATTTATATTTCTAAAAGTGTTCGGTTTGAAGGACTCATAATTACCTGAGATGCTAAGCATATATAAGTCTTTAAAAAAAATTAGTCGGGAACGATATTTTGCACGGAGCGGGAGTAAAGAGCTTAATGGGGGATGGACTTTTATAATATCTAGAGGCCTCAAATATTTATATAGGAAAATTTGGTAAAATGTTTCGTTTTAGTTTAGAAAAATGCCCCATTTTTAATTTTTTCTGGCTTGAGAGAATCCCAATTTAACACCGAATTTCTTAAACTTTAAAGTTTATTTCGAAAGTTACAACTGCCGGAGAAAAAAAAATTGAAAAATTTTGAAATGACCCCCACCCTTATTCAAGCTGTTTACGTAGTTTTTTTGAATAATTCCTCAAAAAGGTGATCTGGAAATTTTTTTTTTGGTATCTTTTTTGGGTAGGGATGTTTGATTCCGATTCGATTCCAAAACCCGGGGAAACTGGAGAATCAATTCTTCTAAAAATTAACAAAAAAAAAAAAAAAAAAAAAAAAAAAAAAAAAACGCGGATTCTATTAAGATTTAAAAAGAAAAATTACTAAGGCACTTCGTTGGCTAGACAAAACCGGACGGTGAACCGGCCGGTTTTTAAAAAAAAAAAGTTTTTTTAATTAATATTTTTAAACGTTAATATTGCATTAAATAGGACGAAACTTATACCAGATTGTTCCTTATTATTAGAAGAAGTCGAATATACATTTTAAAAATGTCGGTAAGCTTAAATTAAGTCAATATTCGCAAAATTTAATGTTGTTTACATAAAAAACAAAATGGCCGATGTAAAAAACCATAAACAATCGGTTCATTTTGCGAATATTGACGTAATTTAAGCTTACAGACATATTTAACATGTATATTCGACTTCTTCTAACAATAAGGAACAATTTGGTATAAGTGTCGCCCCATTTAATGCAATATTAACGTTTAAAAATATTAATTAAAAAAACCTTTTTTTTTTTTAAAACCGGACGGTGAACCGGCCGGTTTTGTCTAGCCAACGAAGTGCCTTAAATTAATGAAAATTTTTTTAATTATATCACTTATGTTTCGTTCTATTTTTTTTTTTAAATTTTCTTTATTTTATTTGTATTTTCCGCTTTAAAAAAAAAAAAAGCTAACTTTGGAATCGATTCCATTTCATGCCGATTAATCGATTCCGAAGAATCGATAAAGTTAAAAGAATCGATTCTTGGAATCGATCAAGTTAAAAGAATCGTTTCTTGGAATCGATAAAGTTAAAAGAATCGATTCTTGGAATCGATAAAGTGAAAAGAATCGTTTCTTGGAATCGATAAAGTGAAAAGAATCGATTCTTGGAATCGACTTCGATTTTCGGAATCGAACATCCCTATTTTTGAGGTCCTAGAGCTCAAAAATGGATGTCGTTTATTTTCAAAAAATATCGACAAAAATGACAAATCGCTTTTTTTATGTTAAATTTTTTTTTTTTTTTTTGTTTTGGAAAAGCGGCTCTGCGAAATGTTTAAGGGTCGGTAGCAGAAACCGAATTAGCATTTTGCCCGTATGCAAGGCAAGTAGTCCAAAACCTATATTTTTTGATTTTTTTAATTAAAAAAAAAATTAGAAGCATTTCCACCAACCAGTTCGAAATTCTAGGCGATTTGTGAGCCGGAGTTACCCAACCTTCCAAAAATAAAACTGGATTTCCTCCTTATTATATTCAAAAGCCTATTAAATAAATCTATTAGCAAGCTATTCTACATAAAAATGCGGACGACCTAGAAATGCTAGCGTCGGTCATAAAAATTTTTTCTTTGTATAAACCCACCAACTCTTTCGGACTAATCCGCATCTACCTCCATTTGAAATTCTGAATAAACATTTTCATCAGTCCTAAATTAATTTTTATTTTATTTTATTTTATTTTTTTTTTTTTTTTCAGGTTGTTAAAATGGCAGGGCTTGTCGGCAGGCCTGATTTACTGTTTTTATACGATGCCGATGAGATTGAAAAAGTGTACAGACAGGAAGGACCGACACCGTTCCGGCCATCGATGCCATGTTTAGTAAAGTACAAAGGTCAAGTAAGGAAGGATTTTTTCGGAGATATAGGTGGCGTAGTGGGAGTGTAAGTATTTTAATTATCGTAAATTATAATAATCGTTTCAAGATAAAAAAAAAGAAATGACAAAAACGTTTTGCTTCTTCTTTATTTCAGACACGGAGAACCTTGGAGAAATTTCCGAACTCGCGTGCAAAAGCCCGTCTTGCAAGTTCAAACCGTTAAAAAATACGTCTCTCCAATAGAAGAAGTTACCAACGACTTTATTAAAAAGTAAGCGAGAAGAAATAAAATTATGCAGTTCACTGGTCCGAATCCGTCATTAAATTGCATGCACAACAAATGCATTTCATGCCGTGACAAATCGTCAACCCGCAACTAACCTAATTTTCTTTATCATTACCGACTTCTAATTTTAGGATGGAGTCAATGAGGGATGCAAACTCAGAAATGCCGAACGATTTCGACAACGAAATTCATAAATGGGCCCTGGAATGCATAGGAAGAGTCGCGCTGGACGTGAGATTGGGATGTTTAGATCCGAATTTATCCCCTGATTCCGAAGCTCAAAAAATCATAGAATGCGCTCGTTACGCCCTGAGGAACATCGCCATTTTAGAATTGAAAGCTCCGTTTTGGAGATACATCCCGAGTTCCCTTTGGACTCGTTACGTAAAAAACATGGATTATTTCATAGAGTAAGATCATCATAACGGAATCGTTTGTAGGAAATAATCGATGAATGAAAAAAAAAAAAAGATGACAGGTCGAGTGCTCTAAAATGACGCTGCATATTAATTTTGCTAACCTTGAACGCGGTGTCTTGTTATGCTCGACCTTCAAAAACCAATTTTTTTTTTTCGCGATTCTACGAAAAATCAAGACGAATCCTTCGGAGAAGATAAATTATTTAACGAATCTTTTTTTTTTTTTTTTTAGGATTTGTATGAAGCACATAGATTCTGCTATGGAAAGACTAAAAACAAAAAAATCCTTAGACGAGCAAGATTTGTCCCTAATGGAAAGAGTATTAGCTAGTGAATCCGATCCAAAGACAGCATATATTTTAGCTTTGGATCTTATTTTGGTGGGAATAGACACTGTAAGTAAAAACAAAAGTTATGTGAAAACCAGTCCTGGAATCCAGGAAGTATTCGGTATTCGACTGATTTAAGTGGAGATCGTTGTCCAGTTTTTTGTTACTATGTTTTTTGAATGTTTTCTTCCGTTTTACGATGTTCAGACCTGAAGACCTTGAACTATCGCTTACGATTATTTTAGTAGTAGAAGCCGGTTTGCCTTTAGCATGTAAAAAAACTATCGATTTCGCCTGGTGTAACTCGTCTTTTGTGATTTTCAAGTCGATGACTAAGGAAAGAGTTAATTATCAGTTCCTAAACAGTTTTAATTTTTTTTTTTTTTTTTTTTTTGCTTAAAAATTTAATTTTTGCTGTAAGTTACTAAAGAGGCGAGGTAGAGCTAAAGATGTTGCGACAAAATTATATAAAAATTATATATAAAATACATATAAAGTACATATAAATTATATATAAAAAATGTATTAAATACATATAAATTATATATAAAATGTTTATAAAATGAAATATATATTAATACGTATAAAACATATGTAGAATACATATAAAAAATACATAAAATATATATGTTACATATACAAAATGTAAGACTACATATAAATTATATGTATTTTATATATATTTTATATATGATTTACACATAATTGATACATAATTTTGCCCCAACATCTTTACCTCTACCAGTAGAGAAAAGTTTGGCTAGGTTAGGTTAGGTTAGGTTAGGTTAAGTTTAGGCCGGTAACTTTTTCAAATGAATATATATTAATAATTATATTTTATTAATTTTATTATAAATTATATTTATTCCTAGTTGTTAGGTTAGGTTAGGTTAGGTTAGGTTAGGTTAGGTTAGGTTAGGTTAGGTTAGATTAGGTTAGGTTAGATTAGGTTATGTTAGGTTAGGTTAGGTTAGGTTAGGTTAGGTTAGGTTAACCCGAGCCGATCTCACAACGGACAAAGGGGAGGCCAAGAGATGGACGGAGGACCGATGGCAGGAAGAATGGCGGGATCCAACCGCAACTACAGCCAAATGGACTAGAAGGCTCATACCGGACGTACGGCTATGGAAAAACAGGAAACATGGAGAGGTTAACTTCCACCTCACGCAGTTCCTCACGGGTCACGGAGTGTTTGGAAACTATTTTCTCCGTTTTAACCTGGACGTTTCCGATGCGTGCTGGTTCTGCGGAATACCGGACTCCCCAGCGCACACGATATTCGACTGCGAGAGGTGGGAGGAAGACAGGATCCGAACGAACGCGGCAGTAGGGATAACCCTGACACCAGACAACATTTGCGAGACGATGCTGGATTGCAAAGGAAACTGGGGGACAGTTGCCAACTACATCGTCGGAGTCATGAGAAAGAAGGAAGATCATGAACGAGCCTTAGGCAGATAAGGAGCAACTGTCCCTGAAGTAATGCTACCAGCGGTTCCGGGGACGGTTCAGCAAACAGAGGTGGTTTTTTAGTCAGTGCGAGTCTGACACTACCGCAGAGAAATCCTGCGGTGTCCATAACGGATTTTTCCACCTTGACACAAAAAAAAAAAAAAAAAAAAGGTTAGGTTAGGTTAGGTTATGTTAGGTTAGGTTAGGTTAGGTTATGTTAGGTTAGGTTAGGTTAGGTTAGGTTAGGTTAGGTCAGATTAGATTAGGTTAGGTTTGGAAAACCAAAATGTCCCGTACAATTTTTTAGAAAAAATGAAGTCTAACTGGTAGTGCACATTTCCATTTTAAAAATGTTTATATTTTTTTCGGGGAAAGTCGTCAATATTAATTATGTAAAAAATTCAAATCTGAAATCGAAAACCTCTTTTTTATCTGTTAAAAATGCAGTTTTGGCTATTGCCGAACCTTTCGAGGGATTGTAAAATTTTTTTTGCTCTTTCCCCGATGTCATTGATTTATTATTTTTGACATTATGCTATCTGCAGGCAGAAAAGTGAAATATTTTGAATCTGTCAATTTTATTTTTATAAAGTTCAAATTCGTGCCTGATATACCCTATGAAAGTCAAATTTTTATACGAAGTATATCCACGGAGTGAATTTTAAAAAATTTTGCGCATTTAAATAACTTTTAAGAGCCGAAAAAATGTTAAGGCCTACCCCGTCGATACAAAAAAATTTTTTGAGCTGAAAATAATTGAGGGGTCTTTTTACATCCAAAATAATTTTTTGTCCGGAGAACAAAAATCCAAAACCATCGATTTGTTTTTTTTTTTTTTGTTTTTTTGCCACACCCTAATGTCGATTCTAGCTTCTAAAAGTCTGCTAAAATAACGATTTTATCAACGTTTTTAAACTTTGGAATCTTATTTACGCTATTTACTTTTTCAGATTTCGATGGCGGTGTGTTCCATATTATACCAACTGGCTACCAGACCTGAGGAACAAGAAAAATTATACCAGGAGCTAAGGACCATCCTTCCAGATCCGACAGTGCCATTAACCTCAAAACACTTGGACCAAATGTATTATTTAAAAGCATTCGTTCGAGAAGTGTTTCGGATGTATTCGACTGTAATCGGGAACGGCAGAACTCTTCAGCATGATATGATCATTGGTGGATATCAAATACCAAAAGGAGTACGTTTGAATAATTACAATAATTTATTTATAATTTTTAAGTTAACGTAATTATTTTGCAATCAATGGCTTTTTTTTTTATAGGTTCAAATCGTCTTCCCGACTCTAGTTACCGGAAACATGGAAGAATATGTTACCAAAGCTCACGAATTCTTACCCGAGAGGTGGCTAAAGCATGGAGTGTCTGAAATAAAATACAACTTTCATCCTTTTGCTTCGCTTCCCTATGGTCATGGAGCTCGGATGTGTTTAGGCAGAAGATTTGCTGATTTGGAAATCCAAGTACTTTTAGCCAAATTAATTCGTTCTTACAAACTGGAATTTTTACACGAGCCTCTGAGCTACAAAGTTACTTTTATGTATGCTCCGGATGGAGATCTTAAATTCAAAGTTACCGAAAGAAATTCTTAGCGAAATTTATAACAAAATATGAAGTGAAAATACAAAATAAATTTTAATTAATATTTTCTTTAAAAAAAAAAAAAATTAATTTTTATATTTCAGGATTTTTTTAAAAACAATTAAGTTTTTGAAAAGTCATTTTTCAGACATCTCCTTACAGAACCTAAAATATTCCCCACTTTATTTATTAATTAGGTAATTTTTAATGAGATAAATAGGCTTAGTTCAAAAAAAACTTAAATCATTAGGTACCCTCGAAAACCCCTTATAAACATAAAAAATCGACACCTTAAATTTTGACCAAAATCGGAAAAAATGAAAAGTTATAGTCTTTGTACTTTCTTGATTTTTGGCGAAAAAATCGACTTCCATAAAATAAGGATTTGAAGGTGGTTCTAGGGGTTTTGGAAGCTTCTGAATCCGATGGTGAAGTCAGTTTTTCGATCAGACAACGTCCGGAGCTGGTATTCCAGAAAAACCAGAGCAATTTTTCTATTTTTATGAACTAAAAATAGCTCTCCCGGCTCGGAAACTGCTCGGATCGAAAAATGGACTCGATATTCGAATTCTACACCCTCGAAAACCCCTTATCAACATAAAAAATCGACACCTTAAATTTTGACCAAAATCGGAAAAAATGAAAAGACTATATAGTCTTTTCATTTTTTCTATTTTTGACGAAAAAATCGACTTTTACGAAATCAGAAGGCGCTTCTGAATCCACTGGTGAAGTCAGTTTTTCGATCCTACGACGTCCGGACCGGATATTCCAGGAAAATCGGAGCTAGTTTCGATTTTTATGAACAAAAGATGAATCTCTCGGCTCGGAATCTGGTCGGATCGAAAAATGGATAAAACTACACAAAATTTCATAGTACCCGAAAAAAAATTGGTAATGAACCATTCTATGCTCATAAATTGTAAATCTACACAAAAGAATTTTAATTGGAGGCTAATTTTTTAAAGCTTTATATTTAAAATTTTTTTCTTTATACGTGAATGTTAGTCTTGTTGTAACAGTGTCGTCTGTCTCGGGGATATTTTGTTTATAACAGACCTAAATAACACCAAAATATCCTGCCCTAGGGAGTTATTTCACAAATAACATGCCTCTGACGTCACCACCAACTGTTTTTGATGCAAAGCAAGTATGCCAACTTAAGAATTAATGTTGGTACACTTTGCATTAAATTCTCATTTGCATTAAATTCTCATTTGCATTAAATTCTCATTTGCGAGACGAATTTGCCGCTCGAGCGAAGCGAGAGCGGCAAATTCGTCTCGGTGTTATTTTACCCATAACTCTCTAGTAACGTTATATACTATAAATAACAATAAAATAAAAAAAAATTAATCAATTTTTGTCGAAGAATTTTCGAATTTGAGATGTTGGGCAGACAGTCTTTTAAAAAAAAATCATACGATCATACGCTTGAAAATATTTTGTCCTATTTAAAAAATTTTCGTTCGTTTACATAAATTAGTACTCAAAAACACAGAAACAATAAGCTTCACATTTTAACTATTTACAACTCTCAGCTTTGCTCTAATCGGCACAGAATTGCATAGGAACTTTTTGTGAAACACAAACAATCCTGTACCTTAAGAACAAAACTGGAATCGAACTATAATATTCAAGAAAAAAATGTCTGCTTAAAATTGTTTTTCCTTGTATAAACCACCATTTCAAGATTCCGATTAGACATTCTGACTTAAAGGTAGAAAGCTGCTTGTGATCATTGTAAGAGTCCTGATGGGAAATTTATACAAACACGTTTCATTTTAGTCAAATAAAATTTTTTAATAATATGGCAGCAAATTTAAAAATCTTACGATTATAGTTTAATTTTAGATTACCGACAGACATTCATAATTAACATAGACAATTAAATATTACACTAGATACACATCACAAGAATGTTTCTTCAAAGAAAAAACCAATTTAATCTAGAGTTCAAATGCATTTTTGTACTGTATTTTGTTTTGTTTTTTTATATACGGCAACAGCTCCATTCATTGATTAATTTTTTTATGATTTTCATCAAGTCTGGAGTTGTTCCGGAACGAACCTCACCATCCCGGCGTCGTATTAGCCAACCGCCTCATTCGCCTGGTATTTCTATCCTGATCGCGGATTTTCTTCTCCATTTCAGCATCAGTTAAGGTTTCCAAGAAAGGAGCCCATTGATCGGAATCGCTCGGAGGTCGGTATGGTACTTCAACAACGGGCAACGGAGCTTCACTAAATGCATATGTTCTTTGATGCCATGCGATTTGCCCTCTTATACTATAAGCAATTGCGGTTACGAATTCTCCACCGAGACCTAATTCCGCGCATAATTTTTGCGCGAAAACTTCAGGAGAATTTTCTTTTTCTGACATGTCCCATTCGACTTGATCTACAAGAGATGTGTTGCCCACATGGATATTCAACTAAAAAAATTTAAAAAGTTATTATGGTAAAGTTTCAACGATTCTTATTAACCTACTCACCTTTACTATTACTCTTTGGTCTGTTCCTTCTGATAAAATATTGTCTGTTGGAAATGCATCCAGTTGCTGTCTGATGGCTTGTGCTATGGCAGGAACAAATGTAACTGGATTTAAATCCAAATCGTCACATAACACCTCTGCAAATTGCTCTGGAGTAATTAGAGATTCATTTTTATTCCATGTAAATGTATCACGAAGTTTCTGCCCTTCTATTTCCATATCTAATCTTATAGGTACCAAAAGCTCTTGTTGTGAAGCGTTTTCATGAATAATAGTTGGATCTGAATCATCATAACACAATGGAAATGTCCTAACTTTTTTAGTTTGAACTCTGTTCCTGTTTATTGGAGTTGCTTGAGGGACTGCGTCCAAATGGGTACTATTTGGTAGATTAGGCGCCCATGCCATTGACTTTTTCCCTTTGCTTGCAGTAGGTACCACAATATCGGTTGTATGAACTGAAGGTGCTTTATATTTCTCATCATTTCCTTCGATGATGTCCTCCACCTTAACATACAAGAAAACTTCAATGATGAAGAATTACACCTGGGAAACTACATTTAATGTTACCTCTGATGCTCGAAGTAGGGACACACTTGATGCCAAGCAATGATTACTAACACCCAAATCTATAACCTTTTTCCGCTCTTCGACAGTTAAATTTCTTCTGGTTAAACCTGGATACCTTTTATACAAAGATCCGCGGAATAATCGAAGATAATTCCCAACCTGAAACAAATAGCATGTATGTTATTGTCATGTCAACTACTTTGAACTGATGTTACAAATCTGTCATTATTACCTCGCTACCGATGCAATAATATTCCCCGTTTTCCTCGATTTGAAAGCTGACTGGTTTGTCCCCGTAAGTCCGTAGTGCCATTTTTTATTGAAAAAAGTTTCAATTTCAAAACAATTGGTTTGCAAACAAAACCAAACCAGGTTGGAAATGCGACGGTGCCAATTACAACAAGATTAAAAAATTTTAAAAAGACCTTTTGTAACGTTAAAATAACCTGATGCACGAAGTTTTCTAATATTTCAATTCTTTGGTTAAAGTTTACGTTCAGAAAGCAAACAGTTGAAAATGACGTCATGATCACGTGGGTAGAATTTTTCCCGCTGGATTTAAATATAAGCCCGGAACGTTTTACTTTACGTATTTATTATTTATTTTATTATTAAAAACTGCAAAATAAACAATTTATTTACAATAATATTTTTATATATTACAATTACCATTAAACCTGGTTCCTGGTTCCGTGTTTACGTAAATATTCTTATCCTTATAATTGACCTAGCCTAATTATTTACAAACTAACCTGGGTTAAGTTGTATTAATGAAAATTGCCAACTGTGGCAATTTTTCATTCACGTTATTTACTATTATCATACCATTCAGCTATTGTTATTTTCTTATGTAACAGATTGTAAATTAATAAAAGAGAAAAAAAAAAATTAAAATTAAAATTTTCTTTTTTTATGTGGAGATTTATTGCTACGAGTTTCGACATTTTTTTTCCTATTACCAAATGCTATACATTAATTTTACTCTCCTCATGTTCGATTCAAATTTAAGTTTAAGCTTAACTTGCTACTATTTTCAAAATTGAATCAAACTGGAATGAGGAAAATATTTAGCGATCAAATTTAACCCTCTTCTCAAACGTCACACTACTGCTTCACAAATTCAGAATTTAGTTACATGTGTGTTCGACAGATGTCGGTCTACTTTATTTAAAACAACTTTAGGGTCTTGTTTTAAATTTCGAATATTTCATCTTTTAGTTAACAAAAAACGTCCCAAGCTGACTAAATACCCTGTTTTACTGACTTATCAGTACGAAATTTCCATCTTTACTACATTTTCTACTTAAGAGTCACTTCCTAGATCATTTCGATGTGTTAAAAACGTCTTCAAAGGGTGTGAATATGACCATCGTTACGTAACACCTAGAGGAGGAAAAAGGTAAAGGAGTCGAAGGTACCCAGAAAAAAGGTGATCATCAGATTTTCGTCATCAGGTGTGGTCACTTTTCCGGGACAATTTTACGAGTTTTTCGACGTCAAAAGAGTACGAATCTAATTATTTTACTAAAAGAGTACGAATCTAATTATTATATGAATTTATCTAATTGACGTCAATTAGATTTTGAAATAAAAATGCCCATGACCATTATGGCGTCAATAAAATATCTTATTGACGTCATTCAGTGAAAGATGTTACGTGTCATACTTGATGGTGTCATTTTGATGTCAAAAATCTAGTACAAAAGTACCGGAAAGTGACCATATCTGATGACATCTGCGGTTAGGGTAGGGTAGGTAGGTAGGTTAGATTAGGTTAGGTTATGTTAGGTTATGTTAGGTTAGGTTAGGTTAGGTTAGGTACATTAGGTACATATGAAGTCGTTATGACGACTTCATAACGTTTAAAGTGCGTCACCATTTTCGCTGTGTAGTGTTACTTTTTATACAAAGATGTACTGAAATTCACGTTGCGAAAGGAGAACTTCCTTTGTAAGCGATTTCATGGTAACTCCATTTTGTTAACAAGAGGTGATTTCGGATTTTTTAGATTTGTCAGCAATGGTTCTATTCAGGCTGTTTTTCAAATATGGAGTTACGGTTAAATTCCTAACACCGGAGAAGAGAGGCGTTTAAAAATAGCTGAAAGCGCCGTTATGTAATACATGATGGCGATGAATAGGAATTCGGAACAGGAGTTCGATGCATGAAAATTTTGGCCGGATATATTTTAAATATCAGAAATTGGCATCGGCATTTGCATCGGAATCAGACTTCTGATTTTAAAAATCGCCTAGAATGGCTCTATGATTTTTTTTTTTCCACTCAAATCGGAATCAGAGGCCGCATCGGATTTGATCGATGCTTGGTGGCATCGTCATCGGCATCGGGTGTCGGTGCCGGAATCAGAATCGGGAGTTAAATAAATAATATGAAATCAGGATCGGTCTCGGCATCGACCGAGATTTTAGCCGTCCGCGGCCGGCACTGGCATCGGAGTCAGACTCCCGATTTTGAAGGAGTCCATAGTACCGTCTGTCTGGTAATCTGTTCCAAAACAGGTCCCCCACCGACCTCGTAGTGGGCCCAAGAGACAACAATGATAGCTCTAAGAAGAGTTTTTTCAAGAAGGTGGATCCCATACCTTCCTTCTATGACATATACAATTTAAATATTTATACTCCACATGGAGTAAAGGGCATAATTTTAATTTAGCACTTGTAACAAGATTTTCCTTATTATAATGTTATCACCCGTACAAAGTTTTGAGTCCGTTGTATGATCCAGGAAAAAATTAGAACTAAACTCAAAGATTAACAAGAAAAAAAAAATGATAAATCAAATTTTAAATCTTCACTTTTTGTCCGTAAATCGCGCCTACCATTCAATTCAAGGAAAAGAGAAAAGAAAAAAAAACGTAAAGAAAATCAAACATATTCTCTCTAAAAGAATCTTCCCCTGATTAAAATTACATCGAATTTTATTTCAATTTTTTTTTTCTTTAAAATCAGTGAAAAGTACTTTGAAAGTGCAGGAGCGTATTCTTTTTATCGCTTTTTTTATTATTCACGGGATTTTATATCAAAGATATATTTATAGAAAAACTATCACAGTTTGTTGGAATTTGGTTGGTATTTTGATAGAAATGATCAAGAATTTTAAAAAAAAATTGGAAAAGCAGATTTAGACTAGGAAAGAATTTGCCAAATATTTTGCATGTTTAGCTTATGGGGAGTAAGAACAGGATGTCGCGACTTGCTGTTGACAGACATTGTAGGTTTTTGCACAAGCGGATCCAATATTTTTTTTTTCTACTCTCCAAGGTGGAGTGAATAAAGCCTAAAATAAGCCTTCAAACTTGGGGCAAAGATATCAATTTCGAAAAAATTGAAAATGGGTAGAATTTTTTCGTTCTAGAACGAAAAATTGTGTGTTTCTGTTTTTTATTTTTGAGCAAATCTGAATAGGAAAATTTATCTTATGCGTTTTCCATATCTAAATTATGCTTCAGTAACAACTTGAATTTGGTGTCCTTGTTTAAAAAACTTTATGCTCCTTCAGCCATCACCACTTTTTGCCAGCCACCTGGGCTGACTGGGGCAGGACTCAGGCTGGCTGGATTCTTGGGACTTGAATATAAGTTTTTTGCTAATTCTGTACTAGGCAGGTCAGCTGAGCGATGTCCATCGCAATCTTCCATGGAGATATATATACTCTTTTGAACCGTTGCCTGAACCGGTTCAAAAGAGTATATCTCCCTTTTAGATTGCGATGGACAAAGCTCAGTTGACCTGCCTAGTACAGAATTGTGCTTTAACGGAGGAGGGCCGACAACCCGGGTTTTGGACCCCCATGCTACCTCCGCTTATGGTATGTGACGAACAACTTCCAGGACACCAAAAAATTGGGAAAGCCCGACATTAATTCCACTACTTGCTGTAGTGACGCGATGCGCTGTCATTTGACATTTCAGTCAACTCAGCAAGTAGTGGAATTAATGGCGGGCTTTCCCAATTTTATGGTGCCCTGGAAGTTGTTCGTCACATACCATAAGCGGAGGTAGAAGGGGGGCCCAAAACCCGGGTTGTCGGCCCTCCTCCGTTAAGCACAATTCTGTACTCCGAAGACCACCACGGTCTTTATTCTGTAAAAAGTTTTAACCCTGTAAGTGCATGCCACCACCTTCAAAATCACCCTTTTTAGGTTTAGCATCAACGTAATAAAATCACACGAATCGCGTAATAGAATTACATACCAGTGTCCAAAAACACGGGTTATGGGCCCTCCTCCTTCGGCAACAGCAATCAGAAAATTTAAAAAATTTATCGAGGGTTTCCTTCTAATTTTTTTTTAATTTAACGGACGAAAAAAGGTAAGTAAGTCACGGCCCTGCTCGGTGTTTTAAAAATATCGGGAGTTGGTAACATCGTTTGAAAAAGTGTTAATTTTTATCGTAGAGGAACAGAGAGCATTTCTTCCAGTCGATGAAGTCGCAATAGCGCCCCGAACATACAACGATGGAGGGAGACGTTTTCAAAACTGATTGTAACTTAATTTTCCGATATTTTAAATAAGAACACTTGCTCGAGGATTCAGTCGTATGGAAAAATAATTTACAGATTGTTTCCAATCTAAGGTAGCTCTTCGGTTTTTCTACTATTTACTTTCACCGTAAAATAATAGAAATTTTCCATTTTTTGATTTTTCCTGGCTTTTTTTTTTTTTTTTTTTTTTTTTTTGAGAGATAATTTTTTTTTTCTTTGGAGTTATTTTTTTAAATGAATTGAAGCGGGTTGATTTTCGTTATTTTTTTTTTCCTGATATACAGTAGGCGAAAAAAAAAAAGGTAAAAGAGCAATACGACAGCAATGTGTTATTCTTCGGTTCCTATATCTCTTGGGAAATTCGGTTCCTCTTATCATTGTGAAATCAAAGACGGCTGTCAAGCATTGGGGTCGACATATGTCGCGATGTTATCAAACCGAAAAGGGTGTCCTCGCGACATATTTGCATATCAATTTCTTTTCGTGATTTCATGCAGTAATAATCTCATCCGATTAACCGTTCCATTACTTTAAAGAAAAAAGAAAAATAAAAAAAAATAAAGTAAGGTAAATGAAAATAAAATAAAATAAAACGAAAGGGAAAATAAAAAAGGAAAAACAGAGAGAGAGAAGGAAAAAAAAAAGAATAAATGAAATTTATGTATAGGAAAATAGGAAGGGAAAGTGAGCCACGGTCGTAAATTACATTTAGTAAGCAATATTTGGTGTTATCAAAATAATGCATGGTTTATAGATGTTGCACAGGGTTTACATAATTCATTCAATTAAAGGACACGGTTAAAATCGAATATTTCATTTTCTAGAGTTTTAAACTCATTTCAAAATGAGCGACGACCTATAGGGTTTGCGGATTGTTCGGTGAATTTTAAGGAAAAGCGATGGAAAATGCTGTAAGCGAGCAGATTTTTACGTTTATACGGAAAATACTGGAACTCTGCAGTCGAGGCATTGCATTGGTGGATGCATCAGTTTTTGATAAATGGACATACTCTGTCAGATTAGGAGCTTGGAGGGAGACCAGAACAATTTTTTTTGGGATACCAGCACGCAAACAATTTCTTTTTGGGAAAAAGGTTGTATCTGATCTAGAGACATAAATTATTGTTTTATAATCATAGATCCTACATATAATATACCTGCAATTCATCAATCAAACGAATCTGGTGACAGATTAATGAAAAAAACATTAAATCCGGAAAATCCAAAAGATTTTTCAAAGGTTTCTAGCCACCCAGCAAAAAGTGTGACGTACTTCGAACGTCAAAAAGACGTCATCAGGCATGCACACACTTTGGGACAATTTTACGAGTCAAAATGACTTCTTTACAAATGACCAATAATAAAATTTGTCAATGCGATGAAGTCAAGAAGACGTCTTATTGACGTATAAAAGAGATGACATTAGCATTTCGAAATCGAGGTGACGTCAATAGGACGTCAATAAGACGTCACCCACCAGGCTCGTAGCCAAGGGAAGGCCAGGGGGGGCATGCTCCCTCGAAGTAAATTGGCTAAACATGAAAGGTATAGGAATGAAGGCCTATTGCCCGCCTTAACAAGCCCAACTGTCCCCCCCCTTCACCCCTGGCTTTTAGTTCTGGCTATGGTCCCGTCACCCACGTCATTTTAACGTAGAAAATCTCGTAAAAAAGTCCATGTTTGATGACCAAAATGTGATATTGTGCGACTATGACGTCGCATTTTTCACCGGGCAGTACGAGGCCAAGGGAAGCGCAAAGCTCTCAAAGTGGGGCCTCCAAATCGACTCCTTACAATGCAGGCAAAGAAAATACCTTTTCTGAAAACAACTGAAAGCGGAGACTTAAACTTTTCACAGGTGGGTTGAATCCCCTTTGTTCTTCATCCTCCCACCAGCTTCAATTCTGTTTTTTTGGCAGACTATGAAACACTAAATATAAACTTCTAAAGATTTCGTTCGGAAAACCTACGCAATACTTCATGGCTTAATATTTCGTTTCATACAGTTTTATCTCAACCCTTCACTGACTCATAGAAATCTCGTTTTACAGATAAGACACTTACAGTCCGGCTTCCAATCAGAACTGATTGCTTGACAGACCAGATGTTTTCATCTTCAGCTCACAATCCGATTGTCTAATCACACATCAAATATATTTTAAAGCTTCCCTTCTTTTTATTTTTCATTTTTTGATAACCTATTTCTAATCTTCTCCTAACATATAAACTACATACTTCGAAAGGTCCTCTAGATATCCACAAAAGCTTAAAAATGAAGCTCTAGAGTACATTCTTTAGTGTAAGGGATCTACTTCAGTGATCATTGTTTTGCAAAATCTAATTAAGTGCTTTTGTGTCTTCGCCTTTTTTTTTTACTTTTTGAACGTAACTTAGCCAAACCTAACGGAATCAAACCGAACCAAACCTAACCTAACCTAACCTAACCTAACCTAACCTAACCTAACCTAACCTAACCTAACCTAACCTAACCTAACCTAACCTAACCTAACCTAACCTAACCTAACCTAACCTAACCTAACCTAACCTAACCTAACCTAACCTAACTTAACTTAACCTAACCTAACCTAACCTAACCTAACCTAACCCAATTTAGTATAACCTAACTTTCGGATTAAAGATATTTTAAAATATATATATAAAATTAATAAAATAAATAAAATATAGCAATTAATATGTATTCATTTGAATAAGTAAAAAGCATTTGCACCCTGTAAATATCAAATGATCTTTCCCTAGATTTTATTGTTTCTAAAATCAAGGAAAAAAAAATTGATATTTTATTTATTCTAGGAAAAAAAAAAGTTTGCTATTTTCAGGGTGTAAATGCTTTTTACTTATTCAAATTAAAAGGTTTCTATATGAAAACGAAAGAAAGTATATTTTGTAAAAATATTTTACCAAGTGAAAAAATCCGAGGTGGTGGACAGAAGAGCATTTCGAACAGAGAAAAGCAGTATATGTAAAATACAACCTTTAAAATGCTATATTGTATTTTTGTATTTTTTTTTTTTTTTTTTAACTCTAAAACTGTAATTTAGTTCAAAATTTTTTCGGGTAGAGAAAGGGGAAAACAGGCGAATGAAGAAGCTGTTGTACCGGAAACGGTAACCTCCTTCCTCCTCCCGCCCCCTCCCCTCCCAAAAAAAAATTGAAAAATTTTGTCCAGTTTTTCAGTTACTATAAAAAGCCAGTGTAAGGTTCGTTCTCGCCTCACCTACTCGGCCGCTAATTTTTACTACAGTCGGGATAAAAATTTACATAAAATTTATAAACCTGACAGACTCATTTTAAAGTTCCGAAGAAATATTTTCGCGAGTCAAAAATTAACTAATTCCATTTGCCGAAAAACATTTTTTAATAAAAAACTCCAAAACTACTCCACAAAATATGTTTCTGGTCACTTGTACCAGACATCAAAATGAATCATAAAACTCTACAAAACCTGAAATATTTCAAAATCTTTTAGCTCCTTAAACTACGTTTGTTTATGCCTAGAGTTGAAGTTTTCATTTGTTCAGCACAAAAATTAAAAATTAAATAAAGGTTTGAAGAGCAGAATATTTGTTCTGGCAAGTTTTTGGGGTGAAAAAAAAATTCAGGCAAGGAACAGGCATGAGGGCCAGGCTGTAGCTGAATTTCCTCCGAGAAAAAATTTGGGACATTTTATTAGTCCACGCATTTTTCTTACTTTCCATGTAATGGAAGATCATTTGGAGGTCCCTTTTAGCCTATCAAACTATGAATATATCGGGTTGATTCAAGATACCAGGTGAATTTATTTGGTCTAGGGTACTTGTTAATTTTGTAATTCGTTAATTTTATTTATTTATTTATTTATTCATTTAAAAAATTTTATCCATAATTTTTGAACAACAGGGAACCCAGCCAGCACAGAAATATTAATATTTATAAAATACATTTTTTAAAGATTTTTCCATATTTTAAAAATATTAGACTGTAGGTATGTAAATATTTATTGAAACAAAAAACATTAAAAATATTTTAAAAATATATTTTATCGTTTCTTGTTTCAATAAATACATACATACCTATTTTTAAAATATTGAAAAATGTTTAATAATTCTCTGTCTCCATTGGACAATTAATTGGAGGGTACAATTAATTGTACCACCGGAAACGCTGTATATTTTTGGACGTTTTCCTTCTGCTACCACTTTTTTTCGTCTTCATTATCGTTCATTATTTTTAGTGCTTCAAAAAAATAATCAAAGCAATAGAAGAAGTGGTAGCAGAAGAAAAAATTTCAAAAATATACAGCATTTCCGGTGGTACAATTAATTGTACCCTTCGATTAATTGGCCAATGGAGACAGAGCATAATATTTTTAAAACATTTGAAAATATTTAATAACATTTTTAAAATACTGAAAAATATTTAAAAATGTTTTACAAATATTAATATTTTTTTTCTGACTGGGATACTTTTAAACACTTCTTTAAAACTGAATTTTTCCCTACTTAAATTTTTCCCTTGTTTACCTTTCATTTTCTTTCATCGTTTTTCCCACAGGAGCCCTCTATTCATTTTCCTTGCCATTCACGAGCCTTAAAAAACACACAAAAAAATTCCTGTTTAGAAAACCCTGCATGTCCAAATTTTTTTTTCTATTTTTTTATTCAAAGTTAAGCGGATTATTTGCATCCGGCACATAAAAATAAAGTTAATACCTTGTGGTTGCTATACGGCAAAGGGAAAGGGGGAAAAGGTTGGGGAGTCGTTCACCTAACTCTTCGACTATGGGAATGAGCAAGTGTTATATATAGACAAAACCTAATCAAATTCATCCACATGAATTCTCATGTACAAGCATATTAGTTCTGAAGAGCAGTCAAAGCGTCTGTGACAAGCTTTCTACCTCTGTTTTGAAACCGTTTGAGACTTAGTTTTATGTCTATATAGTTTCAAAAAAAAGGAAAAAAAAGAAAAAAAAATTGTGTGTGTTTCTGTTCATCATGTGGGAATTTATACACGAATCTCGTTTGAGATGTCATTTTCGTTACAGGATGTTTACACGAAAGGGAAAAATTATTTTTTTTTTCTTCTTTCTTTCTTTCCCTTCCAAAAACGTATAAATTCTATTTCCGAAAAGGAAAATATTTTAGATATTTTTCCTCCTCCCAACCCCTTTAAAAAAAAAAAAAAAAAAACGGGAACCATTATTTTGTAAAGTGAATAGAAAAAAGCTTTTAAAATTTTCCATTTATCTTCTATAAAAATGCATTTTCTAAGACGATAAAAACGTTTTCTACGTCTATGATGATTCCATAGGACCTTGTTTCTCACAGTTGGTTGGGCATAATGCTCCTCTCATGTTGTGGAATTTATCTTGCGATTCGGTTTTCAGCTTTTACTACTTTTATCATCATTATACTTTTTTTTTCTTCTCCTCTACAGTATGACAAAAAGAATTTCGGTCTCCGAGCGAGGCCTATATATTTTTTTTTTTACCCCCCTGCTTCCATTATTCAAAAAACAAAAACCGTGCAAAAACTTTTCCGCGAATTTTTTTTCCTTTTCCTTTTTTAAGCATCGCAAAAAGCAAAAAGGTGAATAAAAGTGGTTCATCCAGTCGTTTGGAGAGTTGAGGGACTGGAACCTCCCTGGGGACCCTCTGTTTGTTTCCGCTAACCCCATGCAATGTGACAGTCTCGTTTTCATTTCATTTCTGATTGAGATCTACTTATATTCCCTTTTATTACTGTCAATCTTGCCCTTTTTTTTTTCTTCTATGGCTGCAATTTTTCCGGTAGTAACATTTTTTTTCACGCGTAGAAAATATAATCGATCGAATCAATAATTCCCACGAAAAAAATTTTCCAAACGGATTTTCTCTTATTAAAGGAAATCGAATAAAGCTACGGAAAACAAGGAGCTGGTTAAAAGATTTTGAGAAATTATTAAATTTCTTGATAACGAATTATTTTGTCTCCTGTTGTTCATTTAATTTTACGCTAAGTTTGTTTTGTTTCACTCCCCTTTTATGAATTAATTTCTAGCGCTTCCTCCGAGAATCTTACAATTTATCATTTCGCATTCTGCCTAATTCATCTCCAAAAATCCCTTTTTACTGTATAAAAAGGATTCCTTCGAATTCCTTTTAAAAACTTCTCGGAATCTCACGAGTGTTCTTTTAACTTCGATAATACGTCTATTAATGATAATTAGGATTAAGGTGGCCCGATTTGAGAAAGAAAAAAAGATTTCGAGCTTTGAAAGAAGCTTAGTCAGATAGGACGTGTTGTTGTGATTTTAAAATAAAAAATCAATTAATTTGTTTAGAAGCGGAATCGATAAAATATTACGTATTTAATTGAAGAGGCGAAAGGATTTTTGAAAAAGGTTACGGTGATCTTAAAGCATTGTTCAAGCTATTTCGGATTACTCCCGGTAGAGGGCGTCGAAAAAGGTTTAAAATTCCGCATATGAAATATCTCAAAGGAGTTTGAGTCCGTTTAGATACATATTTGCGTTGTTAGGTAGTATAGGACCTTAAAAATCCGATAACAACTGCTAACATGTTTGCTAGGGTGGCCCTTATTTTACGAATTTTCAGGGGGCCGAAGCCGAAGCCGGTGGCGGTGGCGGTGCCGGTACCGATGGCAGCTGCGGCCGGCTAAAAACTCAGGTCGGTGCCGAAGCTGGTGCAGTGCTAGATAATTGATTGTAAACTTGGTACTAGCACCAGCGCCACCAACCCAGTGCCAGCACCGGCGCTGGCACCGAGTTGGTGGCAAGTTTTGATCATATTAAGCGGCCGAATTGCGTTACCGGCACTACAATAAGCGGCGGTTACTGTAACAATATTTTTTTAAGTAAAAAAAAAAAAAAAAGAAAAAAAAAAAAAAAAAAAATTGACAAAATTGATGGTGATGCTGGCACCGATGCTGAAATCGGCTCAGGCACCAGCAGCAGCAGAAAAAATTTTGCTATTCCAGTGCCGGCGCTGGTGCCAGCTCCAGTACTTTGGATATTTCGCAGGGGTCCGAATCCGATGACAGTGCCGGCCGTGGCATCGGCATCGGCCATAACTAAAATCTCCGGTTGATGCCGATGCCGATTCCATATTATTAATTTAGCTCCCGATTCCGATTCCGGCACCGATCCCCGATGCCGATGCCGACGCCTTCAAGGATCGGCGCCGCCTCTGATTCCGATTTGACTGAAAAAGATAATCATAGAGCCATTCTAGACGATTTTTAAAATCAGGGATCCGATTCCGATTCCGATGCCGATGCCGATGACAACTGCTGCCGGGTAAATATCTCGGGTCGATGCTGATGCCAACGCCGATTCCATATCGACTGCTCCGAAGAACAAGTACCTATTTTTTTTTTAGCAGTACAAAAAGTACCTATCTTTTTTTGGACAGTTGAAAAACTACCTATCTTTTTTTTGACGACTTATAAACGATCTATTTAAATGGTCATTGCTATATACGATAGATCATTTTTGCAGTAACACAAAAAAGATAGGTAGTTTTTCAACTGTCCAAAAAAAGATAGGTACTTTTTGTACGGCTAAAAAAAAAATAGGTACTTGTTCTTCGGAGCAGTCGATATTATTTATTTAACTCCCGATTCAGATTCCGATTCCGGCACCGACCCCAGATGCCGATGCCGATGCCAAACGCCACCAAGCATCGATTATATCCCATGCCGCCTCTGATTCCGACTTTACTGAAAAAAAAAAAAAAAAAAAAAAATCATAGAGTCATTCTAGACGATTTTTAAAATCAGGGTTCCGATTCAGATGCTGGTGCCGATACCGATGACAGCCGCAGCCGGCTAAATAATTCGGGTCGATGCCGATGCCGATGCCAGCGGTAACAATTGCGCAGTGCCGATACCAATTTCGGATGTTAAAAAATTCTGATGCCAGCATCGGCCAAAATTTTCAAGCTTCGAACCCCTGATATTTCGGCACCGATGCCGGCGTCGGCTCCAACCAATTTTTACCAATTTCGGACCTCTGCGAACTTTTGAACTTTTGAATTTTCTTTTATAATAACCGAAAGAAGACTCCCTGAATTTTTTCAGATTTTTTGGACGTCGTTTGGCTGATATCCCCGGGGGTCTAAAGAATTTCGAAATTTTCGTAAAGACCGAAAAATCAAAAATTTTATTTTTATGTGCAGATGGTCGTCTCCTATTCGAATTTTTATGTAGATCACGGAAATGGAGTTAGAATTTATTTATAACAAACGATTACTGTTGTAAAAAATTTGAAGAATTTTCCAAAAAAAATGTGGCTGTAGAATATTTTGCTAATTTTTTTACTTATTTTGGCCTCTACCATCAAAACCGTATGAAATATGCAACTTTAAACTATATTTTTCTGATCTGCATAAAAATCAGAATAGGAAACAATCATTTTTACATAAAAATAAAATTTTTGATTTTTCGGTCTTTTAAAGAAATTTTGTAATTTTTAGTTTCCCTGGGACACGGCTAAATTACGTCCAAAAAATCTAAAAAAATTCAGGGAATCTTCACTTGGTTACTATAAAAGAATTAGGGGGCGCGTTCAGCAAAAATCAAAAATTCGTAAAATAAGGGTCACCCCAATGTTTGCTGTTTTACTGTACCCTTATACAAAATTGGCACCTAATCCCAAGTGACACTTAAATAAAACTGACACCTAAACACAACTGATACCCAAATGCAACTAGTACTTAAATGGAAGTGGCACCTAAATCGAAGTGGTTCCAAAATGTAACCATAAATGGAAAACGTTTTGCAAAAATGTGAAAATTCAAAAAGAATAAAAATTTTATGACTTTACCCGTTTCTGCAATTCTCTTTGTCGAACGCAAAATGTCCAGAAACGTTTTCAACATTTCACGAAAAAATGTCTTCTCTCCAGAATATTTTTAAAGAAGTCGGAAAATTTAACCATCCGAACATCCCTAGACTTTATTTAATTTGAACTATTTTCTTCGACCCTTAATTTTAATCATTTCATTTAAAAAAATATAATCTTTAAAAATTTTATTTCCGTTTTTTTAAAAATAGGATATTTTTGTCAACCGAATGACTCATTAAAGGGAGTTGGTGATGACAGAAAAAGGGAGATATGGAAAATATTTTTCTCTCCCGACACTGTTGATTTTTACGAATTATTTTTACATGAATGAATTTGTTCCATGTTAGGGGTAACACTGTTCATGGGGTCATTTTCATCTTTCGTTATGACATGATCGAAATGATACAACGTTTAGTTAAATATGGTTGTTATTATTTTCATTTTTTTTCAAATAAAATGTTATACGATTTCTAATCTATTTGATTTTTTTTTTATTTTGTCAAAAATCAAAATATTTGAGAAAGGCTAACTTTTCTTTTTTCTTTTTTTTTTTTTTAAGGAAAACTAAAAGGAAAAATTTTGGATTCTATACCGTATATATCCTATAAAAAACTGATTGTTGTAAGTTCGTATTTGAGGTTTGTTTCCAACCGAGGAAGCAGAAAACTAGGTGCAGCTCACTGTAAAGACCTTTTCTCATTCCTAAATTCAATAATATTTTACTTTTGTATGAATTTGGGATATTTCTTTGAAATATTGTTAGCCGGTTTGCCGTTGTTTTCTTTTCCGTTTTCACATTTAAATCCGTTTACGATTATGAATATTTGTTGACTTTAACTTGATTCTTATATTTCCCCGGAGGGAAAAACAATGCGGTATTATTGCAGATTTTCTTGTCGGCTTTTTTTTTTTATTTCTCAAAAATTTATTTCCATGAAAAAAAAAAAAAAAAATGAGAAGGGGGGCTTCGGAAAATTCGTTTTCGGGATTAACTCCACGTTAATGAGGAAAAAGGTTTCAGAAAACCCTTTGTTCCCTAGTATAATGTGTCAAACGGGTAAAAGGGCGGGAGGGGGTGAGTTTGCAAAAGGAAGCGGTTTAACAGGATACGACTAAAGGGAGCCGGAAAGGGCTGGACCGAACGGAAACCTCCGGAGCGACACTACCGTTGGGATTTGCCTCGTATAGGGAGAACAACGAGGGGAGTCACGCGTAAAATACAAATAACCGTTAAACTTACTGACCATTCGTTTTCATGTAATTTAATTTTTTTTCATTTTTTAAAAAAAGAAATATCTGCATTTTCGTTAGCGAAAACAAAAAATTAATAAAATTCAAAAATCTAAATTTTCTGAAAAATCATCTTAAACCCTTCAAATCCCTCAAAAATTTCTTAAAATTAATTTAAAATACCCCCCCCCCAACGTCTTTTTCTCGATTAGTTACATGGTTAAAGAATCTTATTAAAGTCAATGATTTTCGAAAAACCAATCTTCTACAACGCGGATTTTGATGAAAAGCCAACGTAACGATTTGCAATTTAAAATGAATACATATAAACTCTTTTAATTAAACATTGTATTAATTAGGGAAAATAGTACGGTGGGTTTTGCGAATTATAAGATGAAAGGGATCCCCGTTTTAAAAATGATCATATCAACCGTAAGCTACGCAAAGGAAGTTGAAAATCATCAAAATGTTTGCACCGATTCTTCTTGTTTGGAATATTACCGTTCCCCGTCGTAATTATAAGATATGTCAAACACATACCTAATTAACAAAATAAGAAATCCTTCATTTGGAATAATTTATTCATCTTCTTACACCAGCCATGCATGTTTACGTTATTCTCTTGTTTGGTTTCGATATTACCTTCTAGCAAAATGATGAACCGTATGGTATGAACTGTAGAGAATT
The DNA here is from genome assembly GCA_037577465.1 of Liposcelis bostrychophila. Lineage (NCBI taxonomy): Eukaryota > Metazoa > Arthropoda > Insecta > Psocodea > Liposcelididae > Liposcelis > Liposcelis bostrychophila. The sequence goes on along the minus strand of CM075211.1, from coordinate 19,016,556 downwards.
GCAAAGAGAGACTTAAAAAAACAAATAAAAATTACCATAGAAAGAATAAAATGTTGGATAATAATGTTTTTGATGACGTGACTGAATACGTAATTGCGTAAAGGTAGTTGAAAACGCACAGTAAAAATGCAAGTCTCTTCGAAATTTATGGAGCTTTTTCAGCGAGAAGAAAGAAGTCGTAGTCAAATAAACAATTTTTGTCTATTGGAGGAGGATCGCATCAAAAAGAGGCTTTTTTCAGGAAAATGAAATTTTTAAAATTCGCGAAAAACTGATACTTTTAATGTCATGAATATAGAAATAGTGAAATGTATGAAGTAGGGAGTGCTCAGTTGGTAACAATATCATCTAGTCAAGAAAAAAAAAAATAATAATAAATAAATAATAAATAAATAAATAAATAAATAAAAATTGGCTTCTATTTTTTTGGTCATTAAATTTATTTGGTTGGCCAGTAATTTTTAATTTCTTTTCCAATATTTTTTAATTAAAGTCAGTATTTTCGGACAGTAAATTAAAGTATTCGAATGGTCAGTAATTAATTTATTTTCATCAATATTTAAATAATATTGGGCAGTATTTAAATTATTTTCAGCAGTATATTCCTAACTTTGGCAATGGCACTTGATTTTATGATCTTGAACCTACAGATAAAAATTTACCTTTTATTGATGAAGAAGAGAAGAGCCTGCAACGCCTTCTTCGGGCGTCCACGTTTGCTCCACGTAAGTTCCACGAAAGAAAATTTACCTTTCTGACTGCACCAGGTGCAATCTTACTATATACTAAGATAACTAAGATATACTAAGATAAGTATCCAATACTCTATAATAAGATAAGTATCCAATACTCTATAATAAGATAAGTATCCAATACTCTATAATAAGATATACTAAGACGGAGGGCTCTTCAAAAATCAAAAACTAGCGACCTATCCCTACTTAGCGCTTTTAGCAAACTGTTTGATATAATCCTGCATACAAAAATCCAGCACCATTTCCAACCGCTGATTACTCCAGAGCAACATGGCTTCACCCCTAAACGCTCTACCGTCGCCAATTTTTCTCAGGACATATTTACCGCTCTTCATCAGGGGAACGAAGTCCATTACATTTACATGGACTTTGAAAAAGCGTTTGACCGTGTAAATCTCGATACTTTACTTCGCAAATTATGGTTCTACGGAATTTCCTCTCATACTCCGGCTTTCTTTTCATCTTTTCTACAAGGCCGCACATTTCATGTCTACTATCGCGGCACACTTTCTGTCCCAGTGTCGGCTATTCCCGGAGTTCCTCAAGGGGGCAAAACTGGCCCGGATTTTTTTCTATTCTTAATCAATGATTTTCCAGAGTGCTTGAGCTCTGCACTTAGCAAACTTTTCGCCGACGACGGGAAACTTTACAAAGTAATAACGTCGCTTGCTGATTGTCATGCCTTACAGGCCGACATAAATAACTCGGCACAATGAACGTCAAAAAACAAATTGTCCTTCAACTATCGCAAATTCAAGTTAGTCAATTTCAGCCGTAAAAGAAAACCTGTTGAATTTACTTATTTTGTGGGGAATCACGCCGTCATGCAGGTTCCTGAGTTTCATGATTTGGGTGTTTAATTTGATCAGAAATTTACCTTAAAAGACCATATTATTAAGCAACTAAATAAGGCTTACAAATCTCTACACAGTAAAAAATATTATGTAAATATGTGCTAAGAGGTCCACATAAATTTTTTATGTTGTTTCTCCCATAAGGTAAACATAAAACAAAAACAACATAAAAATTATGTGGACCTACTTATGTTGATTTATGTTGATTTTGACATAAAATTTTTTACTGTGTAGGCTTTGTGAAACGTAACTCTTGGTCTTTTTCCTATGACACCTTCATCAAGCTGTATAACCTCTTAGTTCGTCTTAATCTAGAGTACGCTTCCCTAATCTGGTCTCCTACAGTATCATCCTACTCACAGCTCTTACAGACTCTGCAACCTAAATTTATGTGATATCTGTACTAAAAAACATAGATGCTCTCCGCCCGTCAATATCTCAAGTACCTCCCTCCTTGAGGAATTTCGGATGCAAAGATTGGAACTCAGGTGAAAGCCTTGACTTTTACTTGACCTTGTTACCTTGTTAAAGCCTGATTCATACCGCATACGAGCAAAATGATGATCAACTCAGTTTTTCGACTAAAAAAAAAAAAAGATCCGTTAAACTTGGTAAACAGTCACGGACCGAGAACTCGACCAACTCGACATTTTTTAAAAACTCCAAAAATTATTTTTAAAAAAATTGAATTTTTTTTTTTTTTTTGGTAAAAACGGTAAATTTTTTTGGTATTTTTGGACGGTAAAAACTTTAAATTAATCCGCCGTTAAGGTGACTTAACATGGGCTCTAATCAACCAGCCAAAAAGACGTCTAAAAAATTCTCAGCTACAGCTTATTTCAAATTTTAAACAAAATTGAATTTTTGTATCCAAATTAACGAATTTGAAACCAATGAGGCTATCAATGAAAATTCAAATGACCGACTCAATATCTTGTCCAATCGAATTTTTCTACTACATCACTTCAATTAATTCGATTTTTAGCTGCAAAAATCCAATATTAGGTTAACCAGGAGAACGCCGGTTAACTTGATGCATAGCCAAGGGGGGTAACGCATTTTCAAAAAAAAAAAAAAAAAAAAAAAAAGCCATATTTTGACTTGGTAAAAGAAGGCATGAAAAAATAATTTATAACCGTTTTACGGGTATCATGCGGAGTGTTTGGAGCTACTGTTGGCTGTTAATTGATACATATTTTCCCCCTTTAATCTAAACATAAGCGGGACGTGGCTTCATAAGAATTTATGCATTACATACCTAGATGAATCCTTTGTGCGGAATCGTTTTACTGCTCGCTGAGCATGTGCTTGCGCCTCAACGACGATAAATATTGCATTTTCCCTTGTCATTTTTCTCTTTATTTAATGTTATTGTGTAATATTCATAGCTAACGATTAATGTTAATAATGGGCGTCAGTCCATATGTTTAGAAAAGTCAAGTTCCCAACTTGAGAGTTCCACAATTCGAAGGTGCTTTTCGTCCTCGGTGGAAAAGCTCGAGGAACGGACGGTGGTGTATCTGAAAAAAAAAATCAATAAAAATTATTTAATTAAACAGTAAGTGATAAATGCAACTAATTAATAAACACTTAAAAGGAAAAGGAAATGATAATTAATAAGCTTACAGTGTATGAACAGAGTTAAAAGCACTTGTAATTTTTAGGATCAGAGTGTCGGATGTCATGGAGTGGAGGTGATGAGTATGAGTGGAGGTCAATGCAGATGAGATCTGAAAAAGAAAGATGCAATGTACAATTTAACTAAAAAATTATGTTGTTTAGGAACTAATCAAAATTTTGGTCTACACTGTTATAGAAAGAAAAGAGTTAATGACGGAGTTCAACATCATTTTTATTCTAAAAAGAGATTCGAATTCACACAAAGAGTCAGTTTGAATTAAAAAGTACTCTTTAAAGAATACAATGGTTTTTCAACTCTGCGATGAAAATGTTGTTCATTTGCGAGTTAAAAATGCTCCTTTTATTGCAGCTTCAATTTCAAAGATGAGTTCATGAACTCGATATTGAAAAAAATTCAACTATTTAAAGAGCTTATTTCAAAAAATATAGTTGAGCTCTACATTCGAGTTCACGAACTCATAGAATTTAACTCGGCTTTAAATAATATCTGTATCGAGTAAATTAAACTCTTTGATTTCTAACAGTGTAGGGGCGAGACTATATGAGACTCACCTGTCACATGTCAAACGTTGGTCATAGCACCATCATATGGACTTTTCAATTGTTTTCAGCAACAGGACAATAATAAAATTTATTGAAAGAAGCTACTATACACTTATGTAAGTTCGGAATCCCGGGGGGGGGGGGGCTCTCAAGCTTTCTGAAGACTATTTGATTTATAGAATTTAGCAAAAGTTTGATTTTGATTTGTTGCTTGTTACACCAGAGCAAGCTGTGTGAACTTTGAAAAGGGGACATAAAAAACCAGAAAGAAACCCTTCAATTTTCTTGAGTTTTGGAATTTTTAGTAAAATTTTTTGGCTCTCAATTTAAAAAAAAAAATTTTTTTTCAGAATTTTCGCCGAAATTTGGTTGGATGATGGTTTAACAAGTTGGTACAACAAGTTGGTAAAAACATGTTGGTCCAACATTTCATAGTGAATTTGCACCCTTACCAGACGTCAAATCTGGCCAACCGACCGCCAAATTGTTGCCCGGTTTGCATGTTGCTACACATGCTGTGCTATGCATTTACAAAATTCAAACTACACACTTCCTAGAGATCCTTTATCAGAAGAGACCCAACAGAAAAAGTGAGCGCGAAATTTGGAGGCATATGACCATGCGCATTGATTTTTTCTTCTGTCTGTTCATGTTTTTACTTGTTTTCTGAAAGCACTTTTTATTCAACTGTCTTTTGCAAAACTAGTGCGCAGCCTCCAAAATTTCGCGCCAATTTGTTCTGTCTGGTCTCTTCTAGTTAAGGTTCTCTAACACTTCCCAGGTTCTCACCTGCACAAAATGAATGCTGCTAATCACAATTTTTAGCCCTCCACCATAATATGCCAGTTTGCCAGTTCAGAATATCTTTTTTTTGAATTTGCAGTGGAGGTCCTTTCAGAAAAATAATTCCATCTTCTAAAATAAGTCTCTAGGTCATTTAAGATCCTGTAATTTCAATATTTTTTAGCTGATCCATCTATCGTATGTCCGATTAACAGGAGATCTAAAAAATTACAAATCTATGAACAGTTTCCTGCAAAATTTCAAAGGCAAACTCCTAGGGCCTCCAAGCTTTACAAAGATGAAGAATCATAAAAATGGCTCTTCCTTTCGACAAAAAATTTGTTCGCCACTCATACAAAACACTTCACGTAATTAACTTACAAAATCGAGGGCAAGCTAGCAATTAATTCAGTTTTAGTTCCCTATTATAATAAGAGCTTGTTAGGGACATGAAAATAATAAATATTTAAAATGATTTCTACTACGTTGAGCAATATTCGATCCCATTGAGCGATTTGTAATCGATTTATTCGCTTGAAGGAATCATGTCTCTTTTTGACGTCATATATCTCCCACCTGTGGTGCATTTATTAATAATAACGTCTGCCCGACTTCAAACGGTGACGAATATACTAAACAAACGGAATTTCGCCCTTTTTTTTCTGACCGCTAATTGTCGGTTACATTTTTTTTTCCTTCTTTTTTTTTCTTATATTAAGATCGAATCAAGATAGAAATCAAGTTTTTCGCTTGAATTAACTTTCAAATCGGCATGAAAATGATTTCGGTATAAGTCAAATTACAACTTAATCTTTCTATTAAAATGATATTTTGAGAAAGGAGAAAAGGGGGAAAATTCCTTTTTCGAAAACGAGGAAATTTTCCTCGAGAAAGAAAATAGTTCACTTTGGCTCATCTTAATTCAGTGACGCGTTAAAAAAAGGCAGAGAACAGGGAGGAAACGTGTTCTGTTTATTTCCAAATAGTTGATTACTTAATGACGAATAACCACTTTAGAATCATTCGTTTGACATAATATTTACATATTTTCATCGAGGGAGGTGCTGAATTTAATAAGGGACCCGAAATTTTCTATTGGAGGGGCATCGAAAAAAAGAAGTTCCGAAACATAAAACGTAGGACGAGCACGTATTAAATCGTTTAAATGGTGAAATTGCATTAGATAGATGGGTTAGCAGCTAATGGGAGCCAACCAACCATTGTGGCCTTGCAAGCATTCAGCACTATACTCAAGTCAATTGCATTATTTCTTCGCTATTGAATGTCTGACTCAAACCGAACAAAATACCGCTTCATTTAGCTGTTGTTTATACACAGTTGTATAAACAACTTGACTTCTGTCCCGCGTACCTGCACAAACAAAACTTATTTTCGTCCTTTTTTTTTCTTTTTTCTTTTATCTTCTAATAAAATAGAGCCAGAAGCATCCACGTATTTTGTTTTTTGATGCGAGGCATTAACGCATGATCTTGTAGTTTTATCACGATTGTTGCTCTGCTTTCGGTTCATTTACTTCGAAAATGCTCAGAAGTTAGGTTATTGGATCATGTTTTTTTTCCCCCGTTTCTGCTTTAAACATGTTTCTGGGAAAAATATTTTCTTGGTTTTGAGTTTCAAAATTTAAAAATTTTTTGGAATTAAGAGGTCTGTAGCGAGAAAGAGGTGAAAAAGCCTTAGTGTCTCGGAAAGGAAGTATGAGCCCCGGTGAGGATTTTTTGGAGGAGAGGGGGATACAACGATCGGGAAAATTTTATCATTTTTCCTATTTTCCGTATTGTGCAAATCCTCTAGCCCCTCGGACTCGCTACCGGTCTGTTGATAGCTATCACTTGCACTTAGACATTAATAACAACTTAGGCGCAAATCCCGGCACGTTTGGTCTTCTAACAACAATTTTTTTTTAAATTTCTCTGATTCAAGGTCTCTTGAAGCTTTTGAGGTGTGGTGCTACCGTACTAAGTAATGCTGTTGACGAGGCGTGTGCCAGGTATGGGTTAACCATAAACATAGAGAAAACGAAGTTTATGGTCGTTAGCAAAAATGATGTAGGTGTGGGGTGAATTTGAGAATCCGAGGAAAGGATATAGACTGCGTAACCCATCACAAGTATTTAGACCCTTGGCTGAATGAGACAGCGGACCCCGACGAGGAAATCCGAACTCGAATTGAAAATTGCCAGATCGGCATTTATGCGTACATGAGGAATGTGTTATGTTGTCGATCTTTAAAACTATCCGTACGTCTTAAGGTTCTCCGGTGCTACGTTTGGTCAACTCTTTTTTATGGATTCGAGACCTGGACTCTCAAAGTTTCGATGATGAATCGACTTGAAGCTTTTGAGATGTGGTGCTCCCGTAGAATTCATGGTCGACCGGGTAACTAACGACGACGTTTTGCGAAGACTGCATAAGGAGAAAGAAATTTTGCAAATCGAAAAAACAACGGAAGTTGGAATACTTTGGTCATTTTCTTAGAGGACCTAAATATGAATTTCTGAAGACAATCATTGAGGGAAATACCGAAAAAAAGGAGAATAGGCCGGAAGAACCTATCGTGGCTGCGTAATTTAAGAGCTTGGTCAAGCTTGGTAGTCAAGCTTTAAGAGCTTGGTTGAGCTGTTTAAGTATCGAGGAGCTCTTCAGAATTACCCCCGATAGAGATGAATATAAAAATCTCATTGAAGGTCGCCTACGCCTGGACACAGTTACGGCACAGTAAGAAGAAGAATTCAAGGTCTAGATTGACGAGAATTTAGAGACCGCTGAGCATCCGAAATGGTTCTTCCGTCTTCGTTGAAGATATCTTACTTCCAGGAACGAGTGACTTGATCGACTGAGCTATTTGTTTTTCACCAACCATTTGGTCTGAGATATTCTGTCAGAAAAGTGTGAAATCCTCCAACATCGACATTGCCACCAAAACGTCTTACTTCACCAGTGGATAAAGCCGAAAATTATCGAGCAAATGATCTACCCAAACGCCCAAACTAGCGTAGAACTAGCCCAAAACTCATTGTACAATCAGTTCGATATGAAAACCGTAAAAAGACCAAATGGGCCAACTACCAAAAACCAAAAAGGCCAATTATCAAACAGAAATAAACTTATTAAAACTTCTGCCGAGATTTTTCCAAACTAAGCATCGAAGCTTGAGTTACCTCGCAAATTGTTACATTCATGTTTAATATTTGCTAATCCTACTAATCCCAAATGCGTATTAATTAGTGATACCATACCCACATGAACGCAAATATGTTAACACCGTTACATACATACCACGTTTTCTAATCCCCTCTTCATGCTGCTCACCGAGGCATCTCCTTCTCAGTTCCTTCATCTACGAAAAAAATAAGATAAAATAAAACTTATCCGTTGAAATATAGAAGAAAAATATAAAAGCAAAGAACGGAAATATATCTTTTCTTCTTTTAAGGTATATCAAAAATTGGAACTTGGGCACAACATTTTCCAACTTTCTCCGCGGGTTTGGGAATAATAACGTAATCTAAAGGAAACAGAAATAAAGAGTGCAGACGTTCGTCTTAACTCCTTCAGCTTTCTTAGAGGAGTGTTATCGCTCGTTTGCAAGACTGAACCCATTTCATGGCTCTATGATTGATTCCCTTACACCCTCATTAATAACAACTGGAAAATTTTCAATAACTAGAACCTTTCTCATCCACCGGAGGATTATGCCCCATCTCGGATCCTTTTAATAATGTGATACTGATACGTTATGTACGTAACACTGCACCTGCTTTCACGTTTATCTCTCCCTTACTTCCAGCGAAACTGTTTAACTTCATCAGTGACACTTAAAAAAAAAGATTTGTCTTTTTTAAAAATACTTTAATCAAACGCGTGCTTATAAGTACATACTTAGGGTTTGTATTTAACGTCATCGTGAATTAAAACTTTTTTTTTCTTAAAATATACGAAAACAAGGCGGTAACTCATTATGCGATTTGACATGTGTTGCCACGGGAAACACCCGGATTTTTTTTTTTTTTTTTTTTTTTTTTCAATTTCTTGGGAAAATAAAAATTATTTAACATAAATTGCGAAATTATTTAACTTTTTACAATAAAAGAAAACAAAGGTTGTCGATCATTTTCCCATGGTTAAACATGGGTTTGATTACGTTAATGAACGGTATTGACGAAAGGAACAATATACACATGACCCTACGCTCCACGCCCATTTCTTTATTGCGCATTCTTTCAATTCAGGTTGTAGCAGTGTTCTTATCGCAGTTGCATTCAATGAAATTTTCAACCCCTACCAACATGATAAAGAGGGTCAATTTTTTTCCTCATTGCATTTCGATTTCTAAGAAATTAATAAGATTTTCAAAGGCTGAGAATTTCAAATTTTCAATACCAGAGCGGGACATACATCGGTCGGTTACTTTGAAAAACAGCGACTGCATTTTCACTTATTAGCGTTTAAAAAAAGGCAAGTTGGTACTGGTGCTTAAGTTGTCATAGTTTTGTAACAAGAACCCGACGTTTCCGCCTTTTGTGCTCTTACCGCCACCACTTGCTACCATTGGCGCTATCAGTGTTTTATTTAAGCACTGAGATGTGGCGGCGGCCGCATTTAGCATTCAGCATTAATTGTAATTTCTTTACGAATTAGTGAAGCATTAGGCTTAGCATGACGCTTCCGACAAGGTTATTGTCTTCCATGGAACAGAAATAAAATAAAATAAAATAAAATAAAATAAAATAAAATTAACGAGCCATTCCCCGTGGAGGAATGTTATGAATTATGGAGTTTAACAGTTTTTTTTAATCTACAAACCTTGTGATTTTGCGAATTTATACGGGTTGGACTCTTTTGGGTAATCCTAATCTGATATTGAAGAGCAAAATCCAAACACGTTCTCCACCGACGGACGGATCAAAAAGATCTAAGTTTTGTAGCAAGAAGAACTCCAACCTGCCATCACTTCGATAGGTCTGGTCTGTATTATTTCTTGGTGCCATAACATAGATGATTCTCTCTTGCAGAAGAATTTGGAAAGTAGCTATTGCAGATTCGAGGGAAACAGTGCCGGTACATGTACAAGGTACTTCTAACGCTTTTAGGTGCTATGCTAGAGTTGCTAGGCTGCTATGGTGCTGGCCGATCTCAAATTATGAAACAAATAAATTTAAAGAGTCTAATAATAGCAGAAATCATGGGAATCAACGTTATTAACGCCATTTCTGTATCGCGCATCCACCGACGGCAGTAAAAGGGGAGTGCTGTTTTAATTCAAAATTCCGCATCTTCGACTAGATGTGATCTTATTCTTACTACCGTTCTCAACTTAAACCTTTAGGCACATTCCGGTATGCAAATCCGGAAAGAGAAAAAAAAAAAAAAAAAATGAAAAAATAAAATAATAATGTCAAATAAAAATCAAATACAAAAGAATTCAGATGAATAAGGAAAGAAACATTGTATCCTTAATGAATAGTCTGCATCAGCATGACGGCTTGACTTGTGACTGGAGGAGGTCCTAATTGCAGATTCTGTTACATAATTGTATATTAAATTCACACGAAAAGCGGTGGGAAGAACGAGCACTGCCTTCTCGTCGGAAAATAACAATCTCGGCGGTTTTCAACGTAACGCCTCGGCCTCGCCTTTGTTTCCCTAACCTTTCTTTCTTTTTCCTACACGATTAACTGTAGAAAAAAAAAAAAAAAAAAAAAAGACGCGGCTACAAAATTCACCGAGACAAGGCGCGGAACGAACTAAGGGTTGAGAAAAACCGTTTCATGCGGTTTTTCTTTTCTTTCTTTTTTACTTTTATTATTTTTTTCTTCAAAATTCATACTTGTGTGAAGTTTATCCCGAGAAAGAAAGTTTCACGACACGTCATTTTCACCTCGTTTCGTTTTCCTTTGATAATAATTTCTACAAAATGAGATTCTCAAGAAAATTACTTTAGAAAGAAAGAGGGCTGTGTCGGAAAGCAGAAGAGACACTATATCTTATGACTTTTATTTTTGTTTAAAGTTCGGGCGAGTTGTAAGCGAGCTTATCGAGCTTTTCTTTTATTATTTTTCGATACTAAATTCTGAAACAGCAATAGTGCATCTTCCGAAAATTCCGCGAATCAGAAAATTCGAATTTTCATTTCTTGATATTGATTGGATTGGATTAAATTAAAAATTTAAATGGGATAAGCTTAGACGCACGCTTTTAAATGGCTCGATTATAACTCGCCTTAGAACTCATTGTCTCGTTCGTAACTTCCAGTGCAGTAAACGCGGGAGACTAATCGAATTATACCGTTTTAAATTTCTTATATCCTAGCTAACTAGTTATACGGAAGACAGTTTAGTGGAAATGGAAAATGAAATGGAGATGATGATAACATCATGATGAAGTTTGCCCTGTGCTAGACACTTCTTTTTCAGAAAATTATCTGGTAAAGTAGAAAAAACCTTTTTATTTGGTAGATTTTTGTCTTTAGAATAAAGAAAAGCAGAAATAGAGCCAAAAAGAAATTTATTCAGATTATCTGATTAAATCGTTTACCCACGAAAAAATAAATTGCAATTGAGGCTTAGGCAAAAGAACCATAAGCATTCATATGTGCAGCTAAAATTGCCATAAAATTTCAGGAATAACGAGCTGGGAATTTAAGAAAGATGTAGATAGATGTATGCTCAACACATTTGTCGGGCATTTGCACCCTTTAAAGCATGTTTTAGGCTGTCCTTCATTCAGTCCGCCACTTCCTTCGCCTTTCATTCTCCTCTTTCATAAAAATTTTCATTTTTTAAATATCTTTGCGCCTAACTAACGTTTGCTTTCCCAGATAGCAAAGTCTATCCAGTCCCGAGGACGTCTTCAGGACGTCATGAGGATATTTACTGGACGTCCATTGGATTTACCTATATCCGCACTGATCCAAAAAGCGTCCTTTGGACGTCCTATGGGTATCCCATGGATTTGGATATCCTGTTGATATCTGATGGACAATTCACAGGATGTCCAATATTGGACTGAAAATGTTATCTGGGTTGCTAAATATTCAGGCAAGATCCATAATCAACGTGAAACATGGTACTTCGTGGTACCTAGTGACCTAGTAACTGGTACTTCGTGGTGCTAGCTAATGCCATGTAATCGATGGCAATATTTCTTTTTTCTTCCTAAGCAGTGGGAACACACAACAGCTTATAACCGAAGCACACCAGATCGTTTCAATCTTGGCCAATTTCATAAGACTGAAACGACCAAGTCCACTGCAGGAGAGAACCCGTAGAATTACAAACCTAGTAATCTGTACTTAGATTAAAGTTAGATTCCAATTCAAGTTACTCTAATAATGACCGTGGTACCCGTGCTACATGTTCCTCCAAGAAGGTGAGTACTCTTTGGTGGAGATGCAATGGGAAAAAGTTAGATACAAACTATTCCACACGAGCGCTGCATGCCTCTAAAATATCGGTTGCCTATGGACTCTTATGGAGAAAATAAATAATTCGACGATCGTCGTCATTTACACTTTAAATTTTTAAGGGCGGACTTTGGGGGAATGTTGACACAAAAATTTACTTTAATATTGGCATTTTAAAACAATTATTAAAGCCTAGAAAAAATTCTCATAAGCTTCCTAACCCTAAACGGCTTTAAAAAGTTAGAAGCTTTACTACCGCACCGCAGGTGCGCCTCCAGCCAGTCCGGCACTCCCAATCGGCCACAGTTAATGGACACATTGTCCTACCACCGAATTTACGAGGTCTCCCCTGTGGTCCAGGGCTGATGGGTCTATTGTCGAGGATTTTCCTGATAGCCCTCGTCGGTGGCACGCGTTTTACGTGTCTCATAAGCTTAGCATTACGAAGCAGCTGATAAGGTATCTAATACGCAGAATCAGAACATGCACCGCGCTCATTCACCTCAAGGATACCTCTAGGATACCACTCTAGGATACGCTAGTTCACCTCTTGCTCATATCGTTGGTAAGAGCAGGACCGGGAAAAATCTGTCCTGACCCAACATTGATCCAGTCATTGATCCAATTCAAATCCACAGAAATCAAGGAAAGAATTTCCGAACCTGACTCTCACCCCTTGTGTAGGTGCAGAAAGCGACCTACACCATATTGCCGCTGTTCAAGATGCGCCTATCGATTAACATTCACATTTTTTCATTCACTCCTAAAGAAAAGTCTACTTTTCCTTAAATAGAATTCGCCAAACTTTTTCTCCCTTTAATTTTCAACGAAACTGTACATGAAGAAATAAGTCAGCGTTTATGCTAAATCCGATTCGGAGAGGGCTACGTTAAAAATAGTTGTTGAAAACGATAGAATTGCACATCACCCTCCGCATTTTGAATTAATTTTCAAAACTCCGGAAGAAGTAACGAAGCGAAAAGAAGCTCGACTTTTACCATTCCACCCTCATTCCTTCGAAATTATAACTTTTACTTTTCATATTAAACTTTTATTTGCTTAAACAATCATCTTGTTTGTTGACTGTGCCGTATTCAAAAATTTTCGAAGATTTTATTATTAATTAAGGGATGGACTCTCCTTTTCGCCAAAAATTATTTTGAAAAAACAAACACGGGGACAAGGAGAGGGGGGGGGGGGGGGATTGGTAGAAGGTCGTTAAAGCTTTGGGCGTGTTTCGTTTATTTAAACTGCATTTAAAATTATGGGAAACATCAATATCATAAGAATTTCTTACGAGATTTAATGAAGTGACTTCTGCTGCGGAACAAAGTCCTGCTGAGGAATCAACAAAAGGATTGTTTGGGGCCGAAGCGGCGCGTTTGAATCTGTCAACAGGCGGTCCCGATGCAACAGGATTGCATTCCCATGGATGAGGGAACCCCGCCGTAATTAGTTTGCTCATTATTTCAGAAAAGGGGTTTTTCTTTTTTTTTTTTTTCTCTTTTTCTTTTTTTTAATTTTTGACCGAAATGATCAATTCGAAATGCATATTCTTATATAGATCGATGGAAAGAAACTGAGCGGTATAAGAGTGAGGCTGGCGTGTTTGAAGTGATCCAGTGAACCGTATGCCTTCCGATCCCATCATCGTGAAAAGGGTTTCCATCCATTCAATTGTGTATTTTTAACATTCGCCCCCACCACCCTCCTTGTTAATACCTCACTCGGTTGACATGCGGTTTACAATGTAAACTTTGGGACCTTAGGAACCTTAAAAAAAAAAAAAAAAAGCAAAGAAACTTAACTTGGAAAAATAAAAAGAATAAAAATAAATAATTTCCCGGAATCGGAAAAATAAGCCTAATCGATACGTATTAAAGTAAAAAACGTGTTGCTTCCTTCAACACTGTCAAAAAGGGACCGATTTTATACTTAATATTTTCCAACGTAACACCTTTTTTCCTTTTATAAAAAGATAGCCTTTGTCCATTCGGTTGATTGAACTTTAATAATATTTGAAATGTCACCCACCCCTCTCCTGAGGGGCTCCCCCATACAAAACTTATGATAAATATATTTCAACTAAAAAAAATATAAAAAAAAAGATTCAATTTGATCAATACAGTTATTGAAAATATCAGTCGGACACCTTGGTATAAAAGTTTAAGGTTGATTTGTCAATAAAAGGGCTTAAGAGATGCGGAAGCCTGTCTCTTTTTCTTCTTGTTATACCGTGCAAAATAACTTGCGCTAGTTTATTAAAGTAATATGCTCCGTATTACGTTGTTTTCATGTCTAGTCTTTCGTAAAATCCTTTCGAATTGTAGTAAATCTTTTTGCTCCATTTTATATATTGTTCTAGTGATAATTTAATTGTTTCCGGAAAATTTATGTATTGTAAAGGTAACAATTTCGTTTAGACTTACAGCTGCTCGATTATGGTCTCAAGATCGGCAATGCTTAGTGGCAGATTAAGACATCGATTTTTTACCATTTACAGAGGAGTGTGGCAAACTACCGTAGACAGGTACAACTTTGTGCCATTTTTGGATGTTTTTCGCCAATTACTAAGCTGTTATGATTGTCTTAAATTTTTTATATTTTACAGTGTCGTAGTGTAAGCCTTGTAGCTGGAGTGGTGGCCCGTAGCCTAGCTCATAGCCCACTCGACTCTCAATCATGAGATGCGACGCGTCGTGCTTCTATCCTAGTTCACAGCTAGGAATTTTTATCGGGTCAAAACTAGTGCGTTAGTCAGAAAATCAACGGTCACCACCCCTCGGAAGGCAATGGCAAACCACCGAGCGGTAATTGCCTCGTAAATCTCTCAAAAATAGCCGTTCCGAACCGGCGTTAAACTGTAGGTCCCATATGCCTGTGAGCGCACGTACAGGTATATGTGAGAGATCACCACGCTCGTAATCGTGTAAAGGACTAAGAAGAAGAAGTGTAAGCCTTTGCGGATCTTACCGCAACTGCATTTTCATTTTAGTTGCTTTTTGATTCCATTTTGCAATAATTTCACATGGCCTAATTTGTCCTCTTTTTTCTTGTAACTTTGCGCCATACTAATTTTTAAAATCCCGAAAACACGACCGATTTTAAATTTAGGATAAACAATAATCTAATTTACTCCTATTAATATGATATTTACAAGAAATTAGTCGTAACTGCTTTTGGTAGTAAATATTCGTACTTATTTGTTCACAATTTTTTTAAATGGAAAATCAAAGTTAAAAAAGGCATTTTATTCGTGGATAATTGTAAAACAACGGCTTGAAATTTTTTGCAATATAATGCATCTTAAAAGTGGAAATAATAAGAAATTAACAAATTATAAGGAAGTTCTTAAGCAATTGCTAAGAAGGCAACTCTTTTTGTGGCACAAAGTTACCCATTTTTACGCGTCTTCATTTTATCTTTTTGTTCACTAAGTCATGTAATACTTTTCTTAACAAAGCAATATAAGCGAGATCGTTTCAGGGAATTACTTAATATTATATGCTATATATTAGTTGACTTATCAGATTTAGAGTGCGACGTTTAGTTAGATTATTACAAATCTTAGAATTCCGACATTTTAAGATTTTGATGAAACGGAAATGCTTTTATCTCAATAAATCTAATTGGAAAAAAAAATAACCATAAAATTTCGCTTGACAGGCTGACTATACATTTTGAACTGATACAAGTTCACGAATTTTTTTTTTCTTTTTAAAGAATGCAGAAAATAATTGCAAAAATGTATGCGCCCAAAGTTACCCCTGTGTGCCCAAAGTTGTACCTGTCTACGGTAATCAAAATTAATCAAAGAAATAATTTCCACGATTGGTTTGTTTCACAACCCATTTAATGTTAAAGAATCTGGTAGAGGTCCCTATGTTGGGTCATGAAATTGTATAAAAAATCAGTATCAATTGTATACAATTTGAATACAATTTCATGACCAACATAAAGACCTCTACCAAAAATGGGGTATATATTAAAAAGCTAAGGAAAAGCGATGTCCAACACGTACGGAGCCCCTATCCGACCGATTTTGATGAAATTTTAAGGAACGATAGGTATATGGGTATAGATTTGCAGGCTCTTTTCAATTTTTCGATATCTCTTCTCGTTTTCCGTTGAAAAACAAATTTTCCCATGTTAAATTCCCTATACCTGATTTTTCAGGAACGATGGTGGGCCGAAGCTCCCCATTTTACTGACCAAACTTTACTTCGCGACAATTGTAACATTATACCTGTCTGTCTGACGGGGGAGCTCTAGTTAACATAAAAACACACATTTCTATGGCAATATTTGTCGATTGTGTTATCATTTACAAATAAAAGTAAGTGGACCCGTTTCAACAAAAAAAAAATGTTTATAAATACACCAAATATTTTGTGTATTACTAATGAATGGCAATCATAATTCTTCATGCTATTTAAGACATAAGGAGTCAATGCCCAAAAGAAAAACTATTCACCCCAACATTTTTGCTAAAAGGCAAAGCTCATGGACTATAAGGTTGACGTATCCATAACGTCATCCTTTTAGCCAAGGAAAGGGACTTAGACGCTCTCTTTAGTCAGATACTCGCGCACTAAAAATCGTCCAGGTCATGCCTGTGGAGGGCATTATCATTCATACAACAACTTCCAACATAATAATCGTACCACTTTTTCCACAAATTTGTCATAATTGATCCCCAGGACTCCATAATTCCCGGACGCATTCAATTTTTTTCATATTATTAAAAATAAATACAATACGGCTCTAGAAAATAGGATTGATGAAGTCCTAGACCATCAAGTGGCCCCAGTAACAATACTACAATATTCAATGAGCCGGTAAATACATCCTGTACATTTTGTGTTCGCGGATTTACATCGATTACGGATCCATTTTCGATTGAAACCGATCATTCTGATTCTTGAATCGAACAGTCGTTCTTCTTTCGATTCGGCCAGGTGAATTTTTTCAAAAATTAAAAAGACCTCACTCCCCGATATTCGGACGATTCAACGGATGCATTTTATGCTCTATTTAAATTTCACCCCATGCGGTCAGCAGAGTAAATAGATTAAATCTAATGACATTCAATGAATATTAAGAATGGTATATAACTGAATTATGCAGTTTACTGAGTCTTGTCAATAATGATGGGAATGTAAACGCTGTTTTCTTTTTTTTTTTTTATCCCAAAATTTTAGGAGTTCCCTATAGATATATGTGATTTGATTGACAAGAAAAGAAATGTGCCAAGAAAATTTTTAGATCAGCCCACTATTTTAACTTTTAAAAACTCCACAAGTAATAATCCCCTATAAATGCAACTGGGATGAACGGAACGATTTTTTTTTTTTAAAAAGTTTTTCTGATTTTTTCATCGGGAATTGAATTTTTCACGGTCATTAGCTTTATCTTGTCTTATTACTTGGCAACCTTCTATTACAGAGCAATCTTATGGAGAATTAAACATTCCTTTTTCTCCATCTTTTTTTTTTTTTTCTAACCTAAATCCGATTGTTTTGCCATTCTTCTACTTCTTTTTCTCCTTTTTTTTTATTCGCGTTTGTTTCCGGTAAATGATTTCATTCAACCCCTTCTGGAATTAAAATAAATCCTTGTTACTTTTTTAAACGCAAAAAAAAAGGGCTTTTCGATTAATTTACCGCATTCCCATGCTTGATAAATTTTATTAAAAAATCAGAGGAAAAAAAAGAAAACGGAAAAAAAAAAAAAAAAACGAAGGAAAAGTTTTTCAATAAATAGAAAGAGATCCGGGCAAGTGTTTGTTTGCCCGTGAAATGAGATATGGGGAAGAGGGTGCAGACCATTCATCATTTATAAAGTAAGCGAGAAGTGCCGACACGCCCTGTGTTACGGTATATTATCGCTACAATAACACTCCGGATCGCTTCTCGCTTCCTTTATCGTCTACAGCCACGGATGGTTAATGCCACGTCATTACTACTTATGAATTGCTTTTCAGCAAAATGTTCAAAGACACTATAAAACGACATATAAAGGAATTCGCTGGTTTATAAAAGTGCGTTTTCCCGAAAAACGGTTTAGAACGGTGATCTGAAAAGCATCAGACGGTATACGCAAGCATCTTTCTAGGGGAAAATAAAGTATTACTTTAGTAGTACTACTTAAATAGTAGTATTACTTAAGTAGGAGATATTTAGGCAAATTACGACCAATTTAGAAAATTTTTGACTTCCTCCTTTTAACGGTACGAAAAAATTTTTTGAAGGTGAAGAAATGCCTTTGATCAGAAACGAAAGCCTGGTGGTTTGGAAATGTGACCCTTTTTGTCTGATACTTTAGTTCCAGGTAATACAAATATAGTCTATCTTCCACTCAGAGAAGAAAACAAAAAAACAATCTTCAACCAAGTGTTTTCCATTGTACGGTCAAGCAAGTTGCTTCCTGCTTGTGGCCTTTCATCGTTGCGCTGCGATATGATGGAAGGTTCTACTGCGATAATCAACCGTTCCAAGGCGTTGATCATATGTCGCAGATTTGCACTCGCGGCATTTCGTCTTCAATAGTCACCGCACTATGATGGAAGCATTGTGACTTATTTATCATCTGTCACGACGATCTTATGAGCCGAGGTCTCAGAGCGACGGAAGGTCCAGGTGCAAGACTTCGACGTTGATTATTGCAATTCAACTTTTAATCTTTCCAGAGAATTCATTACAGCAGTAGAATGATGGAAGGTCGCACTACGATAAGAACACAACGGTATGTCCTCCGAGGCAAACGATTTTTTTAGGTACCCAAATCCTCTGAGATTGCTGCCGGTTTTTCTCCTGCCGCAGAGAAGACTACAGTATCCGCATTATTAGTTCAACAACAGCAACATTAGGGGCCCCCGTAGCGCAGTGGTAGAGTCTTCGACTTGGAACTGAAAGATCGAGGAGTCGGTCTGGGTTCAAGTCTAGGATATGGCTCGGATTTTTTCACTGCCGTTCACCACTGAATACAACAAGTATACAAGTGAATAACAGATGTAAGTCCCCACACGGTTCGAATTCTGTGTCTAAATAAGAGGTCCCACTCAGTGCAAGCAAAAGCCAAGATGAGTGAACCTGTCGTCAATTGGCCATTTGAAACATTTATAGGTTTAAGGCCTAGGAAATATCGTCACATTGTACATCCTCATTTTTATACCGTAGGTACATTGTTAGGAAATTCGGTATACGGCTTCAGCTGTGGTAGTCACGTGCTACGTCCCATGATGATGATAATAGCAACATTAAAGCCACTTGAATCTCGCCAGTTATCCACAAGGACTGTCCTACTCCCTAATCATACCCAAGGAAAAGGTGATGTCATGGTGACCCATCGTCAGCTTTGATCATTTTTTCACGACGATTTTACAAGATTTTCGAAGTCCAAAGGGCACGACCTATAATAATAGTAGCTGTGTGACGTCATATCTTAATATCGAAATACAAACTTCATGACCTTCCTGACGTCATACAGTAACGATTATTATCGGTCTTTCTTAATGAAAATCTCGTAAGAGTTCCGGAAAATGGCCATTAATGGTTGACGTCTTTACGACGTTTAAAATGCGTTACCTTTTTATCAGAGTGGTGGTACCCCAGACAGCATTTTCAATCCGTTGGACAACCTGTGGATTGTCCATCAGATATCCACAAGATATCTAAACCCATGGGATATCCAAACGACGTTCGAAGGACGCTTTTTGGATCAGTGCGGACATAGGTAAGTCCAATAGACGTCCAATAAATATTCTTATGACGTCCTCGGAACTGAATAGACTTTGCTATCTGAAAAAAAAATAAAAGAAATTCAATTCTAGTTTAAAACGCACCACTGTGACAAAAATTAGGTGGTCCAATCCCAAATTTGACCCTTTATAGTGGTACATCTGCAAACCCTGGTTGCAACCCAACGACTGCTAGAAGAAAAGCATTACCATCCAGCAGAGCAATGTCTGAGTATGATCCGATCGCTTTTTACGCCAATGAAAATATCCAAAGAGTGGCATTTGCTTCAGTGCGGTTTATCCGGAGCGCGCGCCTAAAATCAAATCCGCCCTTGACATGATAATAACATAATTATTAATATAACAACCCTAGAGAAGTAAAAAAAAATTAGAAAGACCGATTCGTTCAGGTTTAGAAACCCCTCCGTAACATGAATGAACGTTCAAAATATCACTCGCTTGTGTCGAATTTCTTTCAATAGGGATAATGCGATCCTATCGAAATGGCCCAATTTGAATTTTTACATCTTTATTTTTATTATTCCGTGAGGTTTCACGGGATAGAAATGAAATTACAAAGTTGTTTCAAGTGCTTACCTTGAATTGGACCCGGGAGATACACGAATTCGTCGCCCAAAAAGTGAAGAAAAGATTTTTTTGTCAAAAAAACTGAAAAGAAAAGAGAAACAAAAAATTAGGTGCTGCATTTTGATATCGGACAATAATTTTCACATTTCCCTTTTTTTTTTGTGAAGAACAGGAGGAGATGGAGGGGATCAATGACGGCTGTATTTTTGTTGCAAACATAAAATGTGTCATATTTGTTAATCAATAAAAGTACAAGTTGCAACTCGGTAGGGTGTAAAAACTAATTTTTCATATTTTTTTTTTCTTAAAAATAGGTAATAAAATGTTATAGTACAAAAAAAATGTTGTTGAGAGACGACGTGAAAAGGCATTCATAAGTTGAAGAGTGTCTTAAAATTCTTTAACAAGATCAAAGGTTGCGAATCCACCTTTCGGTATTATTATCGTCATCAATGGAGTACCATTTTTTTTTCTCGAGGAAGATGCATTATTATAAAATATGGGAAAACCATATTTCTTCATTTTTTTTGCATTCGCAGGTTTTTAGATAGAAACGGGTTCGGGTCGAGGGAAGGTACTGGATTGATGAATGGTATTTGGGCGGCTGGATGTCTACAGGGTACCATCACAGCAGGAGATGTATTAAAAAAAATTTTCACTAAAGCGACAAAACTTTCGGTATTTTAAAACGTGACCGGCTGTGAGACAAATGGAGACAAGTATAATGTTGACCTACAGTGGCGTTATTTGAGATTTTTTTTGAGGAGGGAAAAGATGTCTTGGTACAGAGAGGCATTCTCCAACTTGGGGGGGAGGGCAAAGATATGGTCCCTATGGTTAACTTATGAAAGCAAAAAATTCTTAGGGACCTAGGGTATGGAGCCGAGAACACCCTGAAGATTCCCAAATAAATTTGAAATTCTCAAAGCTATTTTTCGAGAACAGTTTGTCCTTGCAGACACCATTCAGCAATGCTGTTGGAAGTGATTCATGTTTGGCCAAAAATGTTACTGGAGAAAGCCTTGTTTGGCCTAACAAACTCCTTTCTAACTAACTTACTTCCAACAGTACTTCTGGCAGAAATCGGCAAAAACAGACTATACTTCTGAAATCCGGGATTTAGATCGTAGTTTTTAACAGGTGTCCGAAACCGATGCCGGTGTCGGTCGCGGCCGGCTGAAATATCGGGTCGATGCCGATGCCGATTCTCTATTATCTATTTAACTTCCGATTCCGATGCTGATTTCGGATATTAAAAAAATTTTCAAGTTTTGAACCCCTGGTTTTTAAAAAACTTTTGAAATTTTTGCCACGAATTTCCGGAAAATATTCAGAATAATTCCTGATTTCCGAAATATCGAAACAAAAAAATTCTTGATACTATAGGAACTTACTTTTGAGCCCGAGACATTTTTAGAAGATCCATTCTTTATTCGTAAACAAAGCATTTTGAAACCTAAAGCTCATTAAAATAAAATTTTTAAATAATTATACGTCCGGGAACTGGGAAAACCGGCAAATCTTTCGAAATGATTTAGTGAGGTCGTAATCCTCCATACATTCTATAATCATATATAATTCTTTTCAGAAAAAATAAAAAAAATGAAAAAAATCGTAATGAAAAAAAAAAGTGGTCAGCGAATCATGTCAGCATATTTATTTTGGAATTATAAGTCAGCAGAATGTAACGGACCGTGATGGGCAAACCATTCCTATTATTCACAATCTTAATGGTGTATACATGAATTGCTTGCTTTGTAATTAATTCTCTGTGCCATTATATACGTGCATTTCCGGCAGTGCATTAATGCAGAAATTGCATCGAAATATTCCAATCGTGCATCATTGTACGCAAATTGATAACGCAAAAGGAGAAAAGGTCTTTGAAAATGAACCATTAAATTACGATCCAAAAGGGGATCGATCTCTTTTAAAGTTATAAAAAAAAAAAAAACAACTACCGAGAGCTTTCTCGACTTGACTTTTTTTACGCCTGTATGCAAATAATATAATTTTTTTCTTCTTTTTTATTTAACCGGGAAGAAAAAAAAAAAAGGTAAAATGTTAAGAGGTTGTTATACAGAAGCAAGACACCCCTAAACGGTGTTAAAGGTCAATTTTAGTTATAAATTACTGCGTGTCATTGCTTTGTATTCCCTTCTATTATGGAAATAGTCACTTAACAAATAACTCAACAATGGAATACATATTTCTCTATTTCTATTGAACAACCTTTTGAAAAGATGTTGCCACTGCACTTCGTTATTATAAAAGTAAATTATGTATGTTATCTGCAGTATGTTAAAATTATTATCGATAATTACGACAAAAAAAAAAAAAAAAATTGATTGAGCGCAAAAATTAAGAAATCCAGTTTCGCCTCAAAAATCACCTTCTGAGCAATTCAGACATGAATTTCAGCAATGAAAAATAAGTAATTAAAAATTAATTCCAGTGATCAGCAAACGGACTTGTAAATAATTATATTTATAATTAATTTTGGAGCAGATTGCGGTCAAAAATAAATATTAACAGAATCTTTTTTTTTATTCTTCGCACCCCTTTATTCGCAGCTGAATATTTTAAACTTAAAAGCCTTCAGCCGAATCAAACCTTTATTCTTATATTTTAGTCAAACACCCTATATATCACCAATTTTCGTCGAAAACGTCTCATTCTCTAAAAAAAAATTCGAGTCTTTTTTTTTTTTTAGTGCATAAAATAGATAAACGGGAAATCGGAAACGTTCAAAACGAAGATATTCCATGTGTGAAGTGAAAATACGCGCTTGCCTCATTCAACTCTAGGCGGGACTCAAATCCAGAAATAGGCGTGGCGTATACAGTATGTCACCTGGATTCTTCCTTTAAAACCACTCCTTTTTTTAACGAACTTTTCCAAAAACAAAAAGAAGTAAAAAAAAAAAAAAAAAAATTTAATATGCTTTCTCCGACAGAGATAAAATTAATTCCAAAAATTTGTAATTAACTCACGGAAAATATTTTCGCGTCATTTATTTTCCTCATATTTCAAAACCATAACGAGAAAAGGGAAGAAAAAAAAAGCTAGAGGCTTTTTATGTCTGGACATCTGTTTGGGTTGCATATTCGTAAGTTTCTGTTGTTCGGCTCAAACAATGCTAAGTCAATCTGTTAACATCTTTCAACAACATAACAAAAAAAATATGTTTTTGTTCGCACAATCTAACAAGGGTGTTATAAGGTCGGCAGTCTTTTTACTTTTTCTCATGTTTTTATCAAAAAACTACGACATCATTGTTGCTTCTCTCATACGATGCCAGCGGAATTCTTTGTTGTATTCATACGTATATTACATGATGTATGTGAACTGCTTTTGTAAAAATAAATGCCGAAATGAGGAGATTGTGTTTTGACGGCTTGTAATGTTAAAATTAATTAGTTAAGAAAACATTTTTGAAGATACTTTGAAATTTAGTCTTTGTCAATGGGTCCAATTACTTTTCAACACTCATAGTCGGAAATAAAATTTACCGCCCGAGCATTAAAAATAAAAAAAGCGATTTTTAGATTCGCGATGAAAAGTATCTAACAAATTAGATATAGGTTATAGGGTTGTTAAAATGGGTCGAAAAACGTGGATTTTTGAATTTGAAAACACCTGACATGGTAATCGATGGCTTTTTATAATAATATTAACCCTAATTTTTTTTTCAGATTTTTTAAACAACATCTTGAGGTGCCGCGATTGTTTTGAAATTTCCAAAAAGCCTATAGGAGGGCCCAAAATAAAAATTTTTTTTGGCATAAAAGACCCTCCATTCCAATCGGAGATTTTGCGTAGATTCCGAATTTGAAGTCCGAAATTAGTTTCGGTGCATGGTTTTTAAATAGCCAAAACGAGGTGTTCAGAGCTTTTAAATCCGGCCTGTAGCTCAGAAACCTCGCAAAGAAAATTATTTCGGGCTTCAAATTCGTAATCCACCCGAAATTACCGATAAGAATCGATGGCCTTTTATGCCAAAAAATTTTTCTTTTCATTTTTGGCCCTTATATGGGCTTTCTGGAAAGTTCAAGATCATTGCGGCCAGGGGTCCGAATCCGATGCCGGTGCCGGTCACGGCCGGCTGAAATCTCGGGTTGATGCCAATGCCGATGCCAGATTCCATATTATCTATTTAACTCCCAATTCCGATTCCGGCCCCGACACCCGATGCCGATGCCGACGCCACCAAGCATCGATTATATCCGATGCAGGCATCGATTATATCCGATGCCGCCTCTGATTCCGATTTTAGTGAAAAAAAAATCAAAGAGCCATTCTAGACGATTTTTAAAGTCAGGGGTCCGATTCCATTGCCAAAGCCGATGCCGATGCCAGCCGCGGCCGGCTAAATATCTTGGGTCGATGCCGATGCCGATGCCAGCAGTAACAATTTCGCAGTGCTGATGCCGGATATAAAAAAAAAATCCGATGCCGATGCCAATTTTCAAGCTTCGGATTCCTGATTGTGGCACCTCAAGATGTCGTTTAAAAGAAAAAGATCTGAAAAAAATTAGGGTTAATTGTATTATAAAAAGATACCGATTCCCATATCAGGCGTTTTCAAATTCAAAAATTTCCGTTTTTCGGCTTACCCTACTGGTTATGGCCCGATTTAACTCGAGTCGATCTGCAATTCTCCAACTCCAAAACCGAATATCTAACATAATATTTAACTCTGCACACATTTAGTAAAATATTGAGCATGTTACAATGGAGAGTCAGACAAGATGTCCTAAAAAATCGATTTCAAGTCCCAACTGAAGCCTTAAAGCCGTGACATCAAAACTTCGATACATTAAAATCTTATTGAGGCATTGAGGCTGCAATGTAGGGAAGTCAAAAACCTTGGGTTAAGAAGATTTCTAGGCTTAAAATGACAGCCATTTAGGAGTAAGATCTCAGACGGAAGTAAGCCGATGATCACATTATTCCCACATTATCTTTCCGTATCAATACCAGTATACTCAAAGCAGTTTAAAAAAATGGAAAGTAAAAATTAGTTCCAGTCTTTAAAAACTCAGGAAGTCTTGAGATGGAAAGATATAAAACTCGACGGTGAGTTTAACACCTGATATACTAAATATATTAAATAGAGATGAAAGCGCATAATATTAATTTTTGGAGTCAGCCCAAAATAATGACGGACGTGAGATGTTTCGAATCCCGCTTTGGGATTCGCGCCATTTTTAAAACGAAACGGAACTTGAGGCAGAACCGACATTTTCCGAATAGGAAAAGTTTCGCGTGATTCACGTCCCGAATCATCCCGTTTTCTTATTCACAAACGCGAAACTAATGCCGATCAAGAATGTGATTTGTTTTTCGTTTTTTTTACAGTTCCTTTGTATTTTTCATTCTGTTTACGTCGGCTACAAGGAACTATTTGTACCCGAGTACAGTACGCTAACTTCTCAACCACCGATTGTTCTACACGGAGAAAACGAGACAGGATTTTTTTTAACCGGGACGGGATAAGGGATGGTACGCTCCAAAAAATTAGGACCGAAATTGAGACGGAATCCATTGTTTTTCCGTCTATTCCGTACCGTGTCCATCATTAGCCCAAAAAAATGTAGAAAATGTTTCAAAAATTAATTAGCCCTTAAAATGAATTATCTCAAAAATAGCGCAAGACATGGTCGCATTATATTTCCTATTGTGTAAACATTTCTGCAATTTTTTTTTCCAATCATGTAATTTTCTTCTTATATTATAAATCTTATAATATAAGATTTTATTACATGATGATAAGATTAAGATTAATCTTATATTATAAGATATATAAGAAAATTACATGATTATTCACTCCCCCCCCCCAATATAAGAAGAAAAGTACACGATTATTCTTTATAATTCACCCCCCCCCTCCCCCGAAAAATCAACTTGCCTTAAATTAACTGTCTACCGGAAAATTCACTTGTCATAATTTTTCAAAAACCGATAATTTTTCATGTAATAATAATTAAGAAAACTGAAAATCTTAAAAGTTAAAAGTCTTCCATCTTTAATTTTAATTTTTTCAAAATTTGCACTTCAGATTCAAAATTAACAGTTCCAAAACCCCCCAAAATATTTCGTTTTTATTATTTTTAAACTTTTAAACACCTCTACACAGAAACAGCTGTTTTACCCATAAGCTAAGGGGCCATTCAAATATTACGTCATCATTTTAGGGGGGGGAGGGGGTGTTTGAAATGATGACGCCAATGTTAAATGTCCATAAGAAAGGCCTATTTTTTGATGACGAAGGGGGGGGAGGGGGTCTAAAATGTCGAAAAAAATGATGACGTAATATTTGAATGGCCCCTAAACATAGGTGAAGCGTCTTGTTGAATTTTGTATAATTGGCTGTCCATCCGTTATTTTCTTGCATTTTTAAGTTAATAAGAATAAAAAGAGCAATAAATAAAGCGTTTACAAAATTCGAATCTAGTAAAAAATTATGTAATATTTTAAAACAGATTTTATCAATCATCCGGCATCTTAATTTTTTTTTTTTTTCTTTTTTTAAATTTTGACTTTATATTTGGTTTCAAGAGTTCAAAATACCGCTAGTTACATGGTTTTTACAATTTTTCAAGAAAATTGAAGCTCTGCAGGGTTGCAAAACTGATGGGCCCATATATGGACCAAGGGGGATCTGGACGGCAAAGTGTTAATGGCACATTCTAGGCTTTTGCTTCCCCTTCCTTATAAAAAAAATTACCGGATAGCCCTCGGAGGCTATAAGTTCGGAAATAAATTGAAGAAATATCAAAACGGCGAAAAGAGTATTTGTACAGAAAAGCCAATACCTTTTCAAAGTTAAAAAAATTACCCCGAAATTATACAGTTTGAAAACAAAAGTTTCGAAACAATTAACCCCCCGCGTTCTAAATAAATTTAACATATTACTACTATTACAACTTAAACTAAAGAGGCGATAATTTCCTCATAACAATGTTTTACATGAACCTAAGTTATCGGTAATGTAAACGACTATCAAGGAAGATGTAAGATGAGCAGAAAACGCCACTTCCCAACCCCAAAACACCCTCATCGAAAAGGATAATGAATGGGAATCCTATTTCCCGATTGAGTAAACTTTCAATCGACTCCTCCGGGTTTTCCTTTTTTAGTTACCTTTGTGTCTCAGGAGAGGCGCTGTAATCGTGAAAATCTCACCTTTTGTTTTTTTTCTTTTCTCTACATTCTCTTTAATTTATTTTAACTCTCGATTTTTATTAAAATCGAATCAAAAGGAAAAAATTTAAAAAGGGAAGGTTCGATAAAAAATAAAAAAAATTTAGAGAAAAGAAAAAAATTTTCCCTTTTTTTTTAACAGTTCAGGCTAACAAGTCACCCCATTGTACACCAGTCTTGTTATTTCCACTCCAAAGAACTTTTTACTCGATAGTATTACCAACACTACCACATGAGTCATGAGTTTAATTAGTGCTGTATTTAGAACAAGCGTGTATGGAAAGCCAGTTTTTCGGCATTCTTACTACTGTGGTTCATATTCATATGGGTTAATTTTATGATGCAATTAATTTATTAATTTATTAATTCATTAATTCATTAATTCATTAATTACGGACGTTGTAAAATCTGCAGCATCCTTTAATAAAATCACCCCCCCTTTCTCCGTTACTAAAAACAAATTAATGTAATAAAAACAAAATAAACTAAATAATAAAAACTAAATAATTTAAAAACAAATTTTGGCCGATATAATTTTTTTTTTTTTTTTTTTTTTTTTTTTTTTCAATAAAAACGGAATTAGAGCACCCAAAAAAATGCTGCTTTGGGTCTAAGCAAAAATGCTTTGCGACAAAGCATTTTTGCATAACTTAGGTCTAAACAGTAGAAATTTTTTGTGTCAAGACTCGTGAGTGCTTTGCCGCAATGCATAATGTCGACGAGTCGAGCGATGTTGCTTTGCGGCAAAGCATATTTGCTTTGTCGCTAAGCAACATCGCTTGTTTTGGGATCGAGGCATATTCATTTTTTTGGGTGAGTGTGGTATAGGATATGATAGATGCCTGGTGGCGTCGGTATCGGCATCGGGTGTCGGTGCCGGAATCGGAATCCGGAGTTAAGTGAATAATACGGAATCGGCATCCGCATCAGCATCGACCCGGGATTTCAGCCGGCCGCGGCAGGCCCCGGCATCGGATTCGAACCCCTGGCAAAAAACATGATCCTATGACCGGTGATGTAATACTATCACACAATATTTGTGATATCATTACACCCCGTCATGGAATCACACGAAACTCGTAATAATATTGCAAAGGAAATTTGTTATTTTCTTTTTCCCCCGTCTTTTTCCCGCATTCGTTCATGATTTTAATGGTCATTATCGAACTCCATGGGTCCAACTACATACAGATCCTGCTCAACATCGAAAGGGGTCATCGCTGAGATGCAGCCAAAAAATCAGCCTTTTTGCCTAAACCTCTTTAGAATGTATTCAGAATCAAATTTTATAATCATTCCATAAAACTCGTACCGAAACAGAAAAAAATAGAATTATTTTTTTAATGAAGTTTATTAGTTATAATGAAATCGCATCATCGGAACTTCAAAAAGTTTTTCATCTTTGTGAAACTAATTTGTTTGAAGCATACAACTTTATCACGCTGAACTTTCAACAAAACCGAAGGATAAAAATGACATAAGCTGTTATGAACGGTTGAATGAATAGTTTCCCTTGTGTCAAGTCAGATTGCAACAAGACTAAGGAGGTGGGGGCATATTTAGAATGAGCTTTCCTCCTATAAACTCTTTTTTTTTCTTCATGTTATTTTTACTTTAAAAAAATAAAATACAGAGGATAACACTATAACCAAAAAAATTCTAAAATATAATCAGAAGATTTTTTTTTTTTTTTTTTTTTTTCATTAGTTAAAAAAAAAAAAAATAAAAAATGGTTAACGGGTGCAGAAGCATTAAAAAATGGATGAATGCCCCCAATCCGTTGCATAATAGTCAACTGTTACAATGATTCATCAAGGGTGGCTTTTTACTGGGGGAGGATTATAACATATTTCATTATATTAATTTGGGATATACTCTCTTTTTCGGTCAATGAGTAAAGTGGGACTAGGTCAAAAAAAAAATCGACTTTTTCAGATAAAAACCGCGACTAACGTAGAAACTCGTCGGAAAAAGAATCTTCTTAACTCATTAAAGTGGAGGATACGATTGAAGATCTGATAACAACTGGATCCCATCTGAATTAAACACCCCAAGCGGCGAAAACCGAAACTAAATCCGCCATTGACAACAACGCCCTCTTTCACCCTTCCACGCGAATGAGCATTCGAAACGGGCGAAATTCACCGTAAAAAGACGGAAAAGATTCTTTAATTTGTTTGCTCGTCGGTGGATTTTTTAAAGTCCAAAGTAAGAAAAAACGGTTTGCAATTTAAAAAACGTGAAGCTTCCCGGGTTTTTAGTTAGGACGGGAAGATTTTCGAGGGTTAGAGATGAGGGACGAAGAATCAATGTATTTTATATCATTTTATCCCCACTATTTCTATCTTGATATTTTAAAAATCTCGGCTCTCATTGGTCCGAAACGACTTCGCTCTCGTTCCCCATTGGTTTAGTATAATAACAATATAAAACGGTTTTGACATCCGTTGAAAGTTGTTAACTTGGCTGTTTTCTTTTTTAAAGAAAAAAAAAATAAAATAAAATAAGACCGAAAACCGTAAAAAAAAACTTTTTTTCGAAATGATTAAAAAAACTTTTAAAAAATAAAATACCGGACTTAATTATTTTTTTGGAAATTTTCGTAGCCGGAAATGTTTTTCAGCGGACGACAAAAATTTCAGCGACTGCGCAACTTTACTATGATTTCGGAAAAGCTTCATTTTTTTTTTTTTTTTTTTTTTCCTCTGAATTTTCAAATTTTATTAATACAAATGACTTGGCATTACGTTTTCAAAAACCCCAATTTTTTTTAGTCTCCCTATATTTTTTTTAATTAAATTTGTTAAGTGCATCAGAATAATATATTTTTCGAAAAAAAAAATTCGTCCTTTAAAAAAAAAAAAAAAAAAATCATGCTCATACACCGAATCTCGTAACGCTTACGCTTAGCCAACGAAAAGGGCGAAGGGGTGGAAGAACAATTCGCCGTAATAATGAAGAGGGGAAATCGGGGCAGGGAGGGCAGAATGTTTCCATCCCATTGCTGTTTGTAACTCTCTTAGTTCGAATCGTGGCATGTTATCGGTTACCCAAACCTTGGGATGCGTTATAATTAAAATAGTTGCATTTGTTTTCATTTCGCTTTTCACGTAATCTTCGGGTGTTTCGGGTTTTCCGTCGGGTGATCGACTCTTATAGAGTTTTCCTATATGACTTGCGGGGTGAGAAAAAAGTGCATTTCATTTGTTTATCAAGGATAAAAATTCTTTTTCGGCAGTTTCCGGGAATAGGAATTAACGCCCAATTGTAAGTTTTTTTTTTTTTTTTTTTTTTTTTTAAATTAATAACTCAAAACTTATTCGCGAAAAGTTTTATTCCCGAGGAAGTGTTAATTGGGGAAAAATTTTTTCCCCGGCCAGATTCTCTAAAAAGCATTAATTGATGTTCTTTTGTGATGAAAGAAAATTTTATTTTCCCCGTCGCTACCTGCGGGGACGTCGTTATTTCATAATGAGTTATTCCTTTTTTCATTATTTACATAGAATTTATACTGGGAGACTGGAGATTCGTTTCAACTGATTTTTTAAATTGTTTTTCCACCTTTTTTCGTTTTTGCACTTCTTTCGGCTTTCTTTTTATTTTCCGATAAATTATTTTTAAAAAAGATTCCCCAGTTTAATATTGTCTTGCTTCAATTATCTTTAAAAGATAACTTATCGTTTTATTTCAAATTTTTTTTTGATAATTCACAGGGTTTTTTCGGCAGCTTAAAAATTAAATCATGCTGATAAATGCTGAATTGTACGCTCAACGTGCAATTTAATCAGAACTCAACAAAAATGATAAAAAAAAACAAGTTGTCTCTTTTATATTCCCGTAGTCATATACAATTTTACGGTCTCTGATTTTTTCTTTCCTGAATTATATTTCTTTATTGATACTCTTTTATGCCAGTTTTATTTAAGTTATTTCATAAAAGAAAATTGCTTTTGATAATTTTTTTAAGTGTTTCGTAATGAAGCATATAATGCTATTTCCCCTGTTTTCGAAATTCTTGGTTCCAAAATGCTTGCTTCCTTTTAATCAATTCGAAGCGCATAATAAAACCTTTTCTTCAAAAATAGAAGTCGGTTTAGATGCTTAATTTAGATATACATTAAAAAAAATTAAAACCTCAACATCACACGATTAATAATAAAGATTAAAATCATTCGAAACCGATGATTTATATTCATCTAAAAATTAAGTAAATTTATTTTTGTCTTTGTTCATATTTTTTATCTCCAAAAAGTGGGAGCTCTTTCCAAATGCTGGGCTACTTTTCCAAAGGGTCACGGTTTCCCAAAACTTCAAAATTAAAAATGAGCCATGAGCCAATACGAAAAGCACATTATAGGACGATGATACGGATAAAATTGTATTATAAAAAAAAAGTGTAACTGGACGGCAAAATTCAACTTGATACGAAAACTACATTAAAAGAGCAGGAGTTTTTTAATTAAAAAAAGTTTTATATCCACTTGTTAGTTTTAAAACTAAATTTTGGAATGTCCTTTTAATTGTTGCTCTCAGCCTGGACCTAGTTTAATTCTTTGAACTTCACAACAGTTTCTACGCTTCATGTAAGACAAAACCAATCCAAAATACAATGCCTTTTTTTTTAAAGAAAAATGATAAGGCTCAATGTCATGATAAATACGTAGGCAAACATATTTGGACATATGGATATTTTGCCAGTGTCAGACTAGTTCGCCGAATTATTTCGGGAAATTCTCGTATTACCGGCTCGACTACAACTTCATAGCGGCAGACTTATTTCGCCGGCCGGTTTAAGCCAAGGGTCCGAAACCGATGCCGGCGCCAGCAGCGGCCGGCTAAAAACTCAGGTCGGTGCCGAAGCTGGTGCGAAGTGCTAGATAATTTATTTTAAACCTGGTGTCAGCGCCGGTGCTGACACCGGTCTTGTAATTATGACCCGAAGGCAATTCTGAATATAATTGAGAAAGGCCAAAAGTTTTGATCTTATTAAGCGGCCGATTGTTTTAACCGGCCCTACAATAAGCGGCGGTTACTATAACGATTTTTTTTTAAGTAAAAAAAAAAAGAAATTGACCAGATTGATGGTGGTGCTGGCACCGATGCTGGGATTGGCTCCGGCATCAGCACCAGCGGCAAAATTTTTGCTATTCCAGTGCCGGAGCTGGCGCCAGCTCAAGCACTTTGGATATTTCGGCGCCGATGCCGGCTCTAATCAATTTTTACCGGCTTCGGACTCCAGGTTTAAGCAAACCCCTAGAAAAAGTGTGTTATAAGTACGGCCAATAAGTTATAAAAACTTATAACGAAATAATAAAATTTATAATGTTCTTATAGGTTTTTATAACGTATTGGCCGGACTTGTAACTCACTTTTTCTTGGGGCCTGCTGCCCCACGAGGAAACCCCCAGCTTTCCGCATAACGAAAAACTCGATATTTGATTCGGTGCACATGCACGGCTTTACAGCATAAACATGTGCCTCAGAATATTTTTACTGAAAATCCAAAAACAAAAATGTTGACCGTGAGTTCGCCCCCTAAAATCACATTTTCTTAACGAAAATAGTCGTTAACAATTTCCTAAGAAAATAAAATTATATAAATAAGAGAAAGGCCTATATATTTTTTATTTTATTTTTTCTAAAAGCTATATCATGTGTATTTTTTATTTGAACCATTAAAAAAATTCAGTTTACCATTGATGACACCGGGAAAAGTCTCTTAGTCGTAATCACCATTTTTTATGTCATTTTCAAAATATGGCCTATAATTATCATATTTTTTTAAAAAATAAATGTATATTTCAAAAATTCAAGGAGAGCGGGGCACTCCACATCCCACAGCCCCCCCCCCCTCTAATTCCACCCAACAGAATCACCGTTTCAGACATGACATCTATTCAATAAATATTTATTTTAAAAAATTTTCAAATGTAATCCTATATAAACCGCCGGGAACAAGTTAAATTAACTTTGTAAAGAAATTTAGTCAGTGGCGCATTTTTGGAAAATTATTTTTTTATCACTCCGGTCTGAAAATGAAGTTTCCCACCCGTCTGAAAAACGAAAAAGTTCATTTTTCGCCGTCGTGATGAAAAATATCTTAGAAATCAGGCACGACGGTGGCTTGCAGACCTCGACTGCTTACGGCCTGCAATATACCACCTCCATACCTGTTATGTAATATATTATTTCCTGATTATGAAGAAAATAATGTTTTTGTAATAAATAGGGTTTAGGGTAAAGATCCGTTACCTACCGCGAAAAACGCTACACAAAAATTTAGCTTACTTTTCTTTTGTTGTGTGAAAAGCTATATGATAAAAAAAATAAGGAAATTCACAAAAAATATGCCACACTTTTTTTATCAGGTCGAAAAGAAGAATGCAAGCATTTCGAATTCTTTACAATTTAAGGTTCTAGTTCGTTTACATAACCGGCCGGTTAGCCGGGCGGTGTATACATTTTAACGATAAAAAAATATTTTAAAAAAATTTTTTTAATCCAATATTTTATACATGAAAACGGGGTCTAACTTCACCGAAATCGTACCAAAACGTTTAGTTATCTTCAGAGATGAAGATCCACGATATTAAATGCATGAACAAGAGTTAATTGTTCTTATATTTCATAATTTTTAAATGTTTTCGCAGCAAAAAAAAAATGTTTGTTTCCGAGAGACTAGTGCAGCGCTCTAGCGGCGAATCCGCGAACTGTTTCAACAACAAAAAGCAAATGGCGGTCTTATTTTTTTTTCGAAAACATTTAAAAAAATTATCAAATTTAGGAACTATAAAGCCTTTTTCATGCAATTTCAATAGCGAATCTTTACCTTTTAAGCATAACAAAACGTTTTGCCACGGTTTCAGTGCGATCCGATGTCATTTTCATGTGTGAAAAACCGAATTTAAAAAAAAAAAATATTAAACTTTTTTTATTGTTAAAAAATTTTCACCGCCCGGCTGACCGGCCGGTTACGTAAAGGAACTAGAACCTTTATAGGTTAATAATGAAAAAACAATGGGCGTCTTTTCGAATACAATTTTTAAAAAAAGGGCAGAACTTAAAAAATGCCAACAATTTTCAATGATTTTATTCAATTCGGAATTCCGTTTACTAAGTTTTTTCCTGTCAATATTTATTTCGTGCAGTTTGTTAATTTAACTTGTTTCTACGTCTTGATCTCTCAGTTCATTAACTGTTCAATCTCTATTGAGCAGGACTAATCAGGTACCAATTAAATTAAGAGAACCATAATACTTTTAAAAGGATAACCAATTATTAGCAACTAAAAATAAAGAGAAATGTTTTTAAAACTGTATATTTATTTATTTTTTTAAAATCGAAGTATAAATTCTAATTTTTTTATTTTTTATTTATTTTTTTTCGAATGTTATTTGCATTCCTACTTTTATTAAAAAAATTAAAACATAACTTTTTGCAGGAGTTCATAAAGGCAATTTTATTTATTACGTAAGGAAAAAAAAATGTCCGTACTTTCCATTTTCTCAACTTTTTTTTTTTCTTTTTTTTAAATTCCATTCATGTCCATTTATTACTTTTAATCTTTTCTAAGGTGAAAAGTTAATTTCGAAAGCACGCTGAAAAACCCCATAAATTATTTTAACTGTTACCACTAAAAAGGCTTGCACAATAAAGTCGTATTCATCCTTGATAAATGTATAGACTCACATAATGAAATAAAAGACTGAGAGACATTTGTTCAAACAATTAAAACACTTTATTAAAAGTTAAACGGAGTCTGTAACAATCAGGTTAATTAGTGTGCTGACGTACAAAGTCAAAACAACTGGTTTTGCGTTCCACTCAATGAATTCAGCGGCGTACGGGTATATCGACCATCACCGATATTGAATTTTGATCGTTTAACCTTTTTTTTTTTTTTTTAAATTATTATTTAAACATCCATTTTTTTTTCTTTCTCTCTCTTGTTCCAGGCTGAATGTTACAAGGAATATTGGGGCCAGCGCCCCCAGTATCGTTATTGCCTGGACAACAACTTGGATCGACTACGTCACCATGGCCCACCGCAATCACAACTCCAGATGACATGCCCCATAAAGGTAATTTCAATCCTAAACTTTTTTAATTTTAAATTAAGTCAGTCTCAATTAAATAAAAAAAAAACAACAACTAATAATTCAAAAAAAAAAAAAAAAAAAAAAAACTGTCGGTTTTTGCCTGACATCGAAGATGAAGAGGAAAATGTTGTCGCACTGTTGTGCGTTCGAGAACGGGGAAAAAGTAGGGAAGGAGGGGGTTGATAAAAGGGGTAAATAGTTCCGATATGACGCCACGAATTGAATACATTCTCACCCTTTGTGTCGTCTT
The DNA here is from genome assembly GCA_037577465.1 of Liposcelis bostrychophila. Classification (NCBI taxonomy): domain Eukaryota; kingdom Metazoa; phylum Arthropoda; class Insecta; order Psocodea; family Liposcelididae; genus Liposcelis; species Liposcelis bostrychophila. Next base: position 18,980,677 of record CM075211.1, on the reverse strand, counting down.
CATTATCTTCCTGTCACCACATACGTTTAGCTTACGATCGACATCTAATTATACTGTCATCCAGCTTTGCTTTTTCTTTGTCGACATCTCGAAAATCCCCTTCGCCCACGTTTAGCTTTTGACTCAATGGTTTTTATCTCCGCCGTCGTGTTTCGTTTATAAATGTTTGTCGTAAACTCCGTTTTTATTTTCTTGTTTACTGTTTTTTTTTTTTTTTTTCCTCCCTTGCTCTTAGACTTTACTTTCTCTGCTTTACTGTTGCTAATGGTATATCGGTAGCATTAATTTTATTTAATGGCTAAAATTAATATTTCCTTTTTTTTTTTTTATTCCCTCTCTCCTCATAAGCTTTTTACTTTCTCCGAAAAAAAAAAGGGAAAGCGTCGAAAAGGAAAAAAAATGAAAAGGAAACGTGTTATCTTATAGCTGATCGTTAATCGAAGGGAAGCAACAACCATCGGTACATTTTGTATAAATCGGAGAAAAAGAAAAGGAGCACGTGACCATGCTGTTTGTCACGTGACTTGCTGACAGTTTTCAGTATCAGTCATCTGGTTGTGGTTAATGGACCATGCTACGATTGTCCTCTATATACTACATAGTTTTCCTCTGTTCCCGTGCGCCTTTTTATACTCTTCCGACTTTTCCTTTTGTACGATTTTCTTTTTTTTTTTTTGTGTCGAAAGGAAAAGAATTCCACCTGCGACGGTTTCCCGCTCCGTTTCCGATACGGGATTTCAAAAATTAAATCGAGAAGATGATTCCCTCCCCGACCTTCTTTTTTGCAATTATTACAAATGTCAACTCTGATTATCAGTGTTACGGAAAAATAATTCGATGCCATTTAATAGGAAGGAAGAAGTGCATTAGTAAAAAAAAAAAAAAAGAAGAGGGGGAACGTGTTTAGCGCCATAATGGGATTCTTGATGGTAAAGGAGGAGGATTCAAAAGAAGTTTAATTAAGAATTTTAATTGATGAATTATTTTCAGCTCATATAGTTAGAATGAGAAACTTTTAAACCGGTGGCAAATAGTTATTAAAAAATTAATTAATTAATTAATTAATCAATTAATTTGGATAAATGCGAAATGATGTTTTCGAACTTATTTCAGTCAAAATAAAAGTGGACTAATTAAAATGCGAAATTTAAATTCATAAGTTCCATTTTACCGATTTACACTGTAAAAAATTTTGTGTAATTTTAAAACGATTTATAATTGAAAAAAGGTCCACACATTTTTATTTGTAAATAATAACACAATAACAAATATTGCCTAGCAACGTGTGTCAAAATTAACATAAAGAGCTACATACAGATTGTATGGACCGAGTTTGTTAAAAATACACGAAATTTTTTACGCAGTAGACAGAAATTTTTCCAGATGTTTATAAAGGTAATACAATGATTCAAACTATTATAAGTATAAGCCTTAAAAATAGATGGTGCTTTGAACAATTTGCTGATAATATTTGTCTATCTCCCGGAGATCTTTCAGTACTCATGACACTTTACACAGTACTTTCTTATTTTTAACAAACTCGGTCCACACACTTTGTATGTAACTCTTTTATGTTAATTTTGACACAAGTTGCTAGGCAATATTTGTTGATTGTGTTATTATTTACAAATAAAAATGTGTGGACCGTTTTTCAAATATAAATCGTGTTAAAAGTACACAAAATTTTTTACTGTGCATTTAGCACATTTTTTTCCTCAATATTTTCAACCAGAAATTATTTCACTTTTCAAATCGAAAAACAAGTTATATAGGGTTCCAGCAAAGAAATGCCTGATTGTGAATGCTTCATTTCGACACTGCAATGACGGACCATTTTTTTAAATCCCGGAACTTGATCAAAATTTTTCGATTTCGATTTTTTTTCTTTTTCATCAAATCGTTTCCCTTTTTTGGTAAATATACGCTGTAAAGCAGGAGCTGTTTATAAGTCCAACTTTTATCAACTTTCACTACTTATTTTTTTGGTTTGTTAAAACAAATGCCAATCAATTTTATTTTTCGTAATTTTCTTGTATAAATTTTGGACTGATAACTCCTAAAAATACCGGATAGTGGATATTTTGGGATACGGAATCCCGGGATTTCAGTCTCTGCAATTATTCCAAAATACATTCCTTATCCGTTTTCAATGTAATCATTATGAAGCTAAAAATGTGTTAACGATAATAAAAATGTGTTAATTTTTTTTTTTGAATCGCTATAAACTAATTGTCTATTCAAGCATCACAAAATGTGGATAGGCTCTAGATTTTTAATTTCATAATATTAACAAGATTCCCATGGGACTCAGTGGGGAAAGCGGCAAAATTTTCAATTAGGGTTCCACTGCACATTATTTGACCTGCAGCTCGGCATTAATAAAAATTAATAATATAAACAAAGTGACGTGTCAACATTTACTTAGTTTTTTTTCATAGTGGCCTAAAACGTTCCATACACAGTAAAAAATCTTATGTGTTTTTGACACATATTATGTGTCAAAAAAGGTCCACATATTTTTTATTTGTAAACTTAACACATTCTGTAATGGCAATGTCTAATATCAACTTAAATAATGTACGTCAAAATTAACATAAAAAAAGTGACATACGAAGTATGTGGACCGTGTTTGTTAAAAAAATACAATATTTTTTTTACTGTCAGTTGCTCGAGACCAAAAAAGCATTGCAATAAAATGAATATGCAATGTCACGGTCGGTTACCTATATCATATTTAACACTTATGCTCAACGAATTGCAACAGAATTTTAACCTTGCTCTGATGCATTAGTACTTTTAACTGGAAAACTCCAGCTTTTACATGAAAAAGTAAAATTAGGCCTAAGATACTTTGCCAGCATTATTTACCTCTCAAATCTGATTTGAAAAATAGGCGTTGTTGGTTACATTGCACGAAAATTTTTGTTCGAAACGTTTGGAAAATTTTTTTGCGAAAAAAATGGCTACATTTGTTTTCGGACATGTTCGAAAATTTTTTAATGATGTTTGATGCTATTTTTGGGGCTCTATTATATTTTTTACGTAATGGGGGTATACCAATACGAAAATTTTTGGGCAATGTGACTAATGCCATAGTGTTCAACAGCTCACCGCGCGAATTTAATAATTTTCAAACTTTTTACTACTCTACTGCCTTGCTTACCCAGTGCTCTCCGTTTAGTCTCCACCTCTGATAAATGCAGAAGCTCCCTTTTTATTCATGAATCTTTGCCACATACGTATTTTTCTCCGTTTTCATAGCAGAGGCAAATTTCCCATCAATCGACAAACGATCCAACTCTTTGACTGGCCCAGCGGGAACCACGCCGTCGGGCGTGTTTTATTACACAGCGCCACCCTAAAAAACAAGATAAAAAAAAAAGAAGAATATAATAATCCACCAATATAATAATCTAATATTTCTAATAATCCATATAGTAATCTAACTGATATAATCTAACGCCTGATAGTAATCGCCTGATAGTATATCATTTTTATTTATTTTTTATTTTTAATTTTTATTTTTTATTTTTTATTTTTTATTTTTTATTTTCTTATTTTTTTTTTTTTTTTTTTTTTGCCATTTCACGCTGGGTTAAATCGAAGACTATAGTCGTCTGCTGCAAGTCTGATTTTCAGTAGGCCGAAAAGCAGTCCCTTGTTTAAGTCCTCCCTCTTTGAAAAAAAAAAATAAACATAATGCTCAAAGATGGTTACAGAAGATATATTCATTTAAAAACACCAATGGCCTGATATCAATCTAAATCTGTTGGCAGTAAATAAAAAAGAGTTTCTTCTGATGTGTATTTATCGTCCCCTAAGCAATTTCGTTTGAGTCAATTGAGTCGAGCCTCAGGGGGATGATTTCACGCACCCTGTACACAGTCGTACACCCTTTAAGATATCATTAGAGTCTTATTTGTGAAACACCTTTGTTATCGAATACTTTCAACTGTCAAAATACAACATTCTCAAGCTTTTTATATGATCGGTAAAACGGCTACTTAGGGCTTTTTTTTTTTTTTTCAACAAAGTTTTATTGTAAAAAAAAAAAAAAGAAAAAAAACTTTCAAGTACTTTCAAGTGGTTTTGTTATAAAGGAGGTGTTGGAAACAGTTATAAATTCTCGAGGAATTATTATATTTTGCTAAGGATTATAAAAAGAATATGAAACATGCATGAGCTCTTCAGATCGAGTAACATATGCGTTCATTAAAAGCACCTTATCTTTAAAATCTTGCGTTTTTAATTTTTAAAATTCAAAGAAAGGGGGATTTTTTTTTATTTTGGGAAGTAATCTAGCGATACGATTTTTTTTTTTTTGCCATTTCACGCTGGGTTAAATCAAAGACTACCTGTCGTGGCATCAGCCATGTAAGCAGCGTTGCGCAGTGGCAAAAGAACACAATCACACAGCAGGGGGGTACGTTTTCTTTCTTAGGAAATTGAAAAGATCAAGCACCCCTCTTTAGTCTAAACCAGTCAATAAATTCCAGATATTGACTCCCGGTACTCCAGAAACCGAAATGAATCATTCTTCTTCCTTACTTATATTTTAAAATTAAATTTTTCGTTTTAAGTTGTGACGTCTCCATGTAAATATTATATAAAAAATAAAATAAAAAATAATAAAAGGAAGATATATAAAAAAAAAAAAAAAAATGAAAAACACTTAACGTCAGGCAACCTAAGCATCACTAAATATTCCTCATGTTTTCTACTTCGTTAGACATCTTCACTAAACGTCAATATTGATTTCGATTTCATGTCCTAATTTTGAATTCTGCCCCCCCTTTTTTTTCCTCTTTTTTTTTTTTCCTCCCTCCCTCCCCATCTCTTCTCATCTTTTTTCTTTGTCCTTTCGTTTTAATCTTTTTTTTTTTTTTTACTTTTTATCAAAGAAAGTAATATAGTATAGATGATCGACTTTTTAAACCGAGGAAATTGATTGGGAGCCAAAGTTTGAAGTACGCGGCTTCATCGTGTTCAATATTATAATCTCACTTTTTTGGGGTAAAAATTTTTTAATCGTTTTACCATCAAAATTTCATCAGTGTTCAGAGGTGATTGTGCGGCTATAATCCCCGGTGATCGAAACACAATAAAACGACCTTGTTCTTCATTGTATAACCGGCAAAGGACATTACATATGTCCGGCATTATTGAGCTGTCAAAATGGGATATTTAGGTTTTCTTGGTTACAAATATATGTAATAAACAATTTTATCATACGCTTTTGTTATCTTGAGCTATGGGTAAAAATGATTGGGATGTCGGGTTCTCTGGCCACCAATACTTTATACCCAAGAAAAACGTGTGTAGCTGGCAGAATTTCATAAGCAAAACATAATGGTTTTGCTGCTGGCTGCTGCAGACTCCTATTGGGCTCCTAAAGTTGAAAAAATTCACACTATACAGTCACAATAAAAAATATTATGTAATTATGTTAAAATCGGTCTACACAAATTTTTTTTTGTTTTTTCCAAAAGGTAAACATAAATCAAAAACAACATAAGAATTATGAAGACCTATTTTAACATACACGGCGGAACAATTTTTATGGCGGTGTTTCCTATGTTTACCCTAATAAAAATCACACATCAAAAACTGTTCCACCGTGTATAATTATGTTAATTTTTACATAAAATTTTTTACTCTGTAAAATTCTTGCCTACACTGTAAAAAATTTTGTGTAATTTTAACACAATTTATCATTAAAAAACGGTCCACACACTTTTATTTGTAAATAATAACACAACAAATATTGCCTAGCAACATGTGTCAAAATTAACATAAAAAGAGCTACATACAGAATGTGTGGACCGAGTTTGTTAAAAATTCACAAAATTTTTTACAGTGTAGTTGCCGCAAAGATATTAAATAATTACATTTGTTGCCACAAGAACCAAAATATGAGCACTGCGGTTCCTCAGTATACTTCCAATTTTACTTTAAAAATTTCAGTGGCGTAACAGCTTTTGCGAGGCCGGAGGCGAAACCTTTTTGCGAGGCCTATTTTTTGCGGCATTAATTTGCGGATACATTTTTTTGGTCGTAAGAAGGATCGAAGAATCTTTCATTAGAAATTTATTCAAGGAAAAAAAGAAAAAAGGAAGAAAAAAAAAGAAAGAAAGATGAAAATAACTCAAATTTTTGACCTGCTCCTATTGTCATTTTTTCCCCCTAAAAATTTTATGGCACTGTTTTTAAGAAATGTACTGGCTCGGCTCAATTATATCCAGATCGTTCACTTTGTAATGCAAGCTGAAAAAAAAAAATTTCAAAAACCAAAATCGAGCGCGAGGCCGCTTTTAATTTTGACTTGAGCGAGGCCGGAGGCGGCCGCCTCATTCGCCTAATTACTGTTACGCCGCTGAAAAATTTTAAAAACCATTATAGACGATTCTTCCACAAGATCCTGCCATGCCCACCGATTTCCCTTGAGTGGTAAGGACGTTCCATCAATTTCGAATTCCCATTCACCCCATAAGTATTCCCTTTTTTCCTACCATAAAAAATTCGTAAAAACCCCAGATGCTGAAATTTATATACAATGAAACATATAGGGCACACGGCAAATCGCTCCAAAAAAATTAGTAGGGTGTCGCTATTCCTCTTCAAGTTCAAGTGACAGGAAAAAATTGGGCGTTTCCAAAATTCAGAAGAAAAAAAAAGAAACGATCGTGACATTTTAAAACTTTTCTTTAAAAAGTTACGATTTTTATTTTTTTCTTGAATTTATGAATGGAATAAAATCGAGGATGGGAGTTAACCGAAAATAATTTCATCAAATTGAAAGTTGAATGATAACAATAGAAACAAAATATTCTAGACGGTACTCTTTGAATAAGTGATACTTTTTGATATTTTGGCGATATTCTTCAACAACTAATAACCGTATCAATGATGGTACCTTTCGAAGCAAGGTTTGTAGGCGGGTTTTTACTCCTCACTAAATCAAACTTATTCAAAAGAAATATTTTTCCTTTTTTTTTTTTTTTTTTTGAAACATGAACACCTGTTAGTACAATGCATATCTTTGCATGTCCGAATTTTTTTTCTTGAATCTTTTTTTTTTTTTCAATTTCTCTTTGTAGGAAATATTGTGTCGGTATGCGGCAAAGATGATTAGGTAGTAAACATCTGAGTGTAAAAGATAAGCCGGGTTTGATGATTCGAGTAAATAAAAATATGAAGCGCGCGCCATGGGTTTATTGATTCATACATATTATTACTTTTAATATAATAATGTAATGAAGAATGAAGTCCAGCAGTAAAAAAATTTGAAAAAAAGGTATTTAACAATGAGAACCTTCTGAAATACGTTTCCGTAAATTTTCCATTCATATTCACAAAAAACTGCATTGAAGACTTTTTCATTTTGGGTTGCTATGGAGTAAACGTCAGTAACGAAAATGCCGCTATGTAGCCAAAATGTTCTACTGATTTTAAATAAAATGATTGAAAAATCAAATGATTTTAAATAAAATGATTGAAAATTCATAGAATACACTTTTCACAGTATTACCGTCTTTCATTATTTCTTCCGCAGTGAAGAAAACAGCGTGCCAACGCCCAGGTGTACCACGTGACCGTGACATAAGCTGTGCACACAGTAAAAAATTTTGTGTATTTTTAACAAACCCGGTCCACATACTGTGTAACTCTTTTTATGTTAATTTTGACACACGGTGCTAGGCAATATTTGTTGATTGTGTTACTATTTACAAATAAAAATGTGTGGACCGTTTTTCAAATATAAATTGTGTTAAAAGTACACAAAATGTTTTACTGTGCAAATTGAAAAAGAATTTTTAATTTTTATTTTCAATTTGATACAATGGACCAATGGACCAATGAACCAATGCTAAGTGTCTATAAGAAATAAACCGATTTTGCATTCAACGAGAAGTCAGCTTGTGCCAATAAAAAGATAGTTGTTCTGTGCATCATAGAAGTTGGGACACTATGCTTTTTCAGACTTCTAAAATGATTTTTTTCTGTTATCCTATCAACCGTTTTTTTAATAAAATTTAAGAACAAAGTGCGTAAAAATTGAAAAAAAAAAAAAACATTGAATTAACAACTGTTATTCAGGCTTAACTGATTACAGCATCCATCTAAAATTCTTTAAAAACCTATGTTTAGCTTGTGGGAAATATACACTGTAAAAAATTTTGTGTACTTTTAACACAATTTATAATTGAAAAACGGTCCATACATTTTGTAAATAATAACACAATAACAAATATTGTCTAGCAACGTGTGTCAAAATTAACATAAAAAGAGTTACATACAGGGTGTGTGGACCGAGTTTGTTAAAAATACACAAAATATTTTACTGTGTAGTACCGTGTATTGGATCTTTTAGAGAGTACAATAATGTACATTCTGATGCTTTTGCCTTATTTTTACCGTCCTTACCTGATAGATTCCACTATTTTTAATCTGCTTTAGCTGATTAAAAATTAGTTTTTTTTACGAGGAGGCTTACCAGAAGGAACGGCTGCTTCGTCTCTTGATTTACGGTGATAAAAATTTTAGATAACTAACCACTCCTCTGGTACATCCTGCAATTTCTAGTGCAAGTTGCAGCTTGTCTGAAATGTATAAGCGGCGGGTAAATCATTTTAAAAAAAATTGCAGTCGAAAAAGTTTGATTTTGTTTTCATGGTTGGTATTTACTTGAAATAAGATGAAACTTGTACCAAAAGATACAAGAAAAAGTCAAAGGCGTTCGTTTTTGAAGTTTTTCCCCGTAAATGGGGTGCTAGACAAAACAGCCACTCCTTCCGATATTCCGTGAAGTCTCCTCTTAAATGAACAAAGTTTAATTTCAACAAAATAAAATCCTAAGCACTACTACTCCTTCGCCTTATACACAAACCCCGCAATATAATATTTATTGATTAATAATTTCTTAAGGTCACTTCCACCAGGAAGAAAAGAAAACAAATTCCTTTACATCCCCTGTTTTTCTTCGATATCAGAGCACCATCCCCCCGGTTATTTGTTATCATTATTATATTGTCATTTTCGCGTTCGGAAAAAATAAAAAAAGATCTTATTTTTGTAATCGAATTGGGTTGGCTATATAGGATGTTAAAGGCATTGTTCACTTTGTCGATATTCCGGTCACAATACCTTTCGAGTGTGTTGGGTTGTTCACATGTCAAATAATAATTCATTCATTTGTAGTGACTGGACCCTGGCTACTTTTGTGTGCCCCTACACCTTCTTTTGCGGTATCGTCGATGCCGCTTTTTAAAATTCCTGTTCCCACGCGACTGATCCTTAGCAGTTACCGCGAATGACTTTAAAAAAAAAAAATTCCTTTTTTAAAACAGCAAAATATTTTCCTTTTTTTAGTTTCAAAAAAAATGTGTGAGGTAAAAAAACTGAAATCTGTCATCGAACAAAATCTGATACCAAGTTTTATCATCTCGAATTACAACCAGTCGATGTCAATGCCGATAAATCAATTTGGTTATTTAAACTCCCCCGAATTTTTTTTTTAAAAAAAGTATTATTAATATATCGTATCATTTTATATCGAAAAACAGTTTGGTAGACAAATTCATTGTTCTTAGTTTCGTATTTCGATGCAGGACACAGTGGTGTGAACCAGCTGGGGGGCGTCTTCGTAGGAGGCAGACCGCTACCTGATTCCACCAGGCAGAAGATTGTCGAATTAGCCCATTCAGGGGCTAGACCATGTGATATTTCCAGGATTCTCCAAGTCTCAAATGGCTGTGTATCTAAAATTTTAGGACGGTAAGTTTCGCAAAACCGATTAATCATTGACTTATTTGTTTTACATGAAACCAAAAGAACAAAAAAAAAAAAAAAAAAAAAAAAAAAGCAATAAAATTGTGCAATAAAAATGTCTCAGATTTCAATCTTGAATAAAAAATATTACGAAACCAATATATCTATAGTTCGCTTTTTTTTCTTTTTTTGGATAAAATTTGTATTTTATGATACTGTTTTTCAATTTCCCTCAGACCCCAAAAAATTATGACGCTCATATTTTTTTTTTTTTTTTTTTTTTTTTTTTTTGGACATAGGGCTACGTCTTAGGGCGCACCATGATGGTTTTGTCGTGATCGGTTGTCTTTGTGTTTTCGACACCGAACATAAAAAAAACGAATACTTCAAAAATTTTGCATAAAATTTTCAATAAAATTTTATCAAAAATTCTTGATGATTTTTAAAAATTTTTTTTATTTTCAACGAAATTTATAATAAAATTTTTTACGAAATATTGTAAATTTTTGGACTAGGAAATTTAAGAAAAAAGGGAAAATTTTTAGAAAATTTTTTAGATTTTGATGATTTTTGTTAAAATTTTATTGAAAAAGGGGGCCACGTGGACTAATATTAGGGCTTGTAGGATTTAGGGGGATCATTAACATTTTTTGAAACGAACAGTTCGATAACTTTTGATTATTGCACAGTAAAACATTTCGTGTATTTTTAACAAACTCGGTCCACACACTTTGTATGTAACTCTTTTTATGTTAATTTTGGACACACGTTGCTAGGCAATGCAGTATTTGTTATTGTGTTATTATTTACCAATAAAAATGTGTGGACCGTTTTTCAATTATAAATTCTGTTAAAATTACACAAAATTTTTTACAGTGTAAAAAAACTTATTTAAAATTTTATTGAAAAAACATTTTTGAATCTTATTAAAAATGTTTGATATTCTTAAAATTAATTTAATTAATTGATATTCTTAAAATAAATTAATTCTTAAAATCTTATTAAAATGATATTCTTAAAATTTCAATTTTTTATTAAAAATGATAATGTTTTGTGAAAAAGGTCATCAACTTTTTTGAAACTGAGATTTTGATGATTTTTGATAAAATTTTATTGAAAAAGGGGGCCACGTGGACTAATATCAGGGCTTATAGGATTTAGGGAGATCATCAACATTTTTTGAAACAAAAAGTTCGATGATTTTTATAATTATTGAAAAAAAATTTTTTGAAACGAGCATTTGATATAATTTTGTATAAATTTTTTCAAACATCATAAATGTTTCTAGACGTAGTCCTACATACGGATATGCCTCATATTTCCTGACTGTTTTTTTAAATTTTAGGTACTACGAAACAGGTTCGATTCGACCTCGAGCGATAGGAGGTTCGAAACCTAGAGTAGCGACTACCGAAGTCGTATCGAAAATATCTCAATTCAAACGAGAGTGTCCGTCAATATTTGCATGGGAAATCCGGGATAGATTATTACAAGAAGGAATTTGCACTAACGATAATATTCCAAGCGTGAGTACATACTACTAATTTCATAAAAACCTCGGGGCTGTTTAAACTTACTCAAAACGCGTAAAAGTTAGTTAAAATTGATCCCGGAGTTTATTATATTTCCGCATCGCCCTTCTGGTTTAATAAACTAGAAGAAGGGGGCATTAGGGAGCGCGATCGGATTTATATAAAAACAAACCGAAACGCATAAACCATGGCTAACCCAAAAAATAAAACCTTTTCTTTTTTTTTGTTTTAAATATTTTTTTTTTTCTTCCTCGGCTGTTATAAAAAGAATTCGAATTGTAAATCAGGAAATTTGAAATCAGTAACAAATTGAAAAAGAAAACTATAAAAGAGAATAAGAGAATAAAATGTGGCGAGAAACGCATTACGTTGGCCCTCGAGTTGGTGGACTCATACATAATGGATGAGACGCTCCGTCAGTCTTAGGGATGCTGGTCTTTCGCCTTTGGACAGGGGCGACATTTAAATCCATTTCAGGATCGAAATCTTACACTTTCCCATTTTAGGGAAGAAAAATCTTTTCCGATTTCTTTCACCCTTTTAAATTATATCATGTTTCGGACTTTTTTTTTCTTTTATAAACAAAAAAAATGACGTCTATTTTCCTTTTTCTTCGAACTCAACGATGGTCGCCAACTTTTTTACGAGGAGTGAGGCGCCACGTGCCAAGCCCCGTGCTTTGGGCGCCAAAACATTTTCTCCGATCCTCAGAACCCAACTTTCAAGTTAAAAAAAAAATTTTCAACTGAATAAATACGGCACTGATTGTTTCTAGTTGAATTAAAAGGCAAACAGAAGAAAATAGGAAGTTAGAAGTGATAGAAACTCAAACTTTCCGTGACATTTGGAAAATAAAACGGCAAAAGGGGGAAAGAAAAGAGATGGTGAAAATAAAGTCCCAAAGATTCCGTAACACACATCTATGTCGCGGCGAGGACATTAATAGAGATTCCGGCTTTTCCCCCTAGTACATTGTTTCCTGTTTCCAGATCTGTTTTTATCTCGCCTTCCGTGAATCTCGTTCCTCCTCCAGCGGACACGTTCCCTTATAATTACACAAGACAGATTAATCAGACATTTCCCGAGAAATGGCTGCTTTCCAGAGATCGTTTCCTCGCGAGATTTAAAAAAAAAAAAAAAAAAAAAAAAAAAAAACATTTTTTCGGGGAAGCACTTAAAATAAATCCGTATATTTTTTTTCTCTTCCCTCTGTAACGGAATTAGCAAAAATAAACGAACCGGTTTGCTTTTCGATTTGATTGTTTCTTAAGAAAAGCAGTGACATTTTTTTTTACTAGCCCTCCTTGAGTTCCGGAAAGGAACACTTAATGTTTTCATTCTATGATTTGAAACAAGGGATAAAACTATTTTCTTCATAATACACGACAGGATTTTCGAAGTATCCGGTTGACAAAATTGTTCAAGTACCGCCGTGCTTGTTTTGATGAATGTCATTCATATGTCTTCGATAAAAACGAAGAATATTCTTGAAAAATCAATTTAAAATTGATCCCGGATTTTTAAAAAAACCCCTAATCTTTTTTTTTTTTTTTTTATTATTTTTTAGTTTAGTTTAGTTTCGAAATTTCGGTTGTAAAAACGATCTCAATATTAGGTTTTTATGACTTATTACCGCGTTCAATTTACGCCATAGAATAATTTTTGTTAGAAAGATTAACACAGTTACCCATTAGAAAAATATAGGATTTCAACATATTATAGACCTACATATTAAAAAGGTTCTAAGGTGTAATATCTAAACATGAGGGCCCAATGTCACGCCGAACATGTTTGAGTTGGATGAAAGCTACGAACAGGTTCGGTAACATGTTTGTTCACCCAACAAGTTGGAAACATTTTCACCGACCATGTTCCTTGCTTACGTACAGCGTCCCCTACATATTAAGGAAAATGATGGGTGAAAATGTCTGTCCAACATGTTTACAGAACATGACTGCTATTTTTATCCAACACCAAATTTTTCGCCGAGCCGAACATGATTGGCTAAAATGTTCACCCGAGGGGGCTATTCCACGCCGAACATGTTGGATGAACATGTCTGGCGTCGAGTTGGATGAAATTGACGAACATGTTTGGGGAACATATTCACCCAGCATGTTGAAAACATTTTCACCGAACATGTTCACTGGTTACGTAGAGCGTCCCGTACATATTAAGGAAAATGTTAAGTGGAAATGTTTGTCTAACTTGTTCACCGAACATGACCACCATTTTTAACCAACACCAACTTTTTCGCCAAGCGGAATACGTTTGACGAACATGTTCACCCAAGGGCGCAACTTCACGCCGAAAATGTTGGATGAACATGTTTGGCGAACATGTTCGAGTTGGATGAAAATGACAAACATGTTGAAAACATGTTCAGAAAAGCCTGGGGATTGTTATCATCCATATATTATGTAGAGCGTCCACTACATATTAAGGAAAATGTTAAGTGAAAATGTATGTCCAACATGTTCACCGAACGTGACCGCCATTTTCATTCAACACCAACTTTTTCGCCAAGCCGAACATGTTTGGCGAACATGTTCCCCCAAGGGAGCTATTCCACGCCAAACATGTTAGATGAACATGTTTGGCGACGAGTTGGATGAAAGTGACGAACATGTTTGGACAACATGTTCACCCAACATGTTGAGAACATGTTCACCCAGCAAGTTGAATATATTTTTACGGAACATTTTCAGAAAAGCCTCATTTTATATGTAGAGCGTCTCTTATATATTAAAGACAATGTTGGGTAAAAATGTTTTTCCAACATGTTCACGAAACATGACAGCCATTTTTATCCAACAACGTGTTCGCCGAACATGATTAGTGGAACATGTTGGGTGGATATGTCAGCGGGGGATTGCGCCCAAACATGTTGGGCGAAAATGTTGCTTTCAGCTGAAAACATGTTTGGCGTGCAATTGCGCCTTTAGGTGAACATGTTCACCAAACATTTCATCTAACACCAAATTTTTCGGCGAACAAGTTGTTGTTGGATAAAAATAGCTGTCATGTTCGGTGAGCATATTGGACAAACGTTTTTAAGCAACATTGTCCTTAATAAGTAGGGGGCGCTCTACATATACAATAAGGCTTTTCTGAACATGTACAACATTCTGAATACCTAAAATATCTCCCTAAATGTTTCGTGAACACTTTTTGGAACATGGAATATTTTACTTAAAATAGACTTTAAAAAAATAACCATGGCTATGTAAAAAAGTACACAGGGTAAAAAATGTTATGTTAAAAGTAACATAATTTACCTGTAGCCCCGAACAAAACACTAAAAACAAATGAATGTCTTATGGACAATAACATTCAATTTTTTTTTAACATAAAAAATGTGTAGCCCTTTTTTAGCAAGTTACCATACAATTTTTTACTTCTTATCATCCAAAATTTCAGGCCCGAAACGCAAAATCCAAGGAATAGGTCATGGCTCACAACTGCAACCCCTACTCGAAGACTTATATGAAAATACAGTATATTTTGCAATTCTACTAAACATTCAATAGTCCGCCTTAGGACAGCAATTTCCAGCTTTCTTTCTTCAGTTGAAAAGCGACGTCTGGGACGTCAATAAAAAGCAGATCGAGCGAAAGGAAAAAAAAAAAGGACTTCCTCATTCAGCTTTATTTGACTAATTCAATCATATTTAAGAAAATAATGCTATATCACCCATCCCCCGAACTTTCCAGACGAAAGCTTCGAAACAAATCCGGGTCAACAAAATAAAGCTTATCCATTACCCCGGAAAAATGGGATAAGATTACGAATTCATAAGCTCACGTGCCTTTCAAATTATTAAAAATAATAAATTTAGTTTTTTCTCTTTAACAAAAAAAATAAAAAAAACCTCAAGTTAATTATTTTATATAATAATAAATCGGTGGAACGTGGGAAAACAATCAAAATAATGGTGCAAAAAACAATGTAATGTCAAACCCCTTGCGACTATCGATGAGAGTTCGATATCCATTCAATTGTTTACTGTCCCCAGGGTTATCTTTTGTTTATTTGTTCCGGTTTCTTTGTCTTTCGCTCCATTTCCGCTAAGAAATTCGCACACAGTTCACCTTCTCAAACACACCGGCTTTCCTCCAAAAAATAAAGAACATTATTTTTTTTTTTTTAAATATTCCCTCTTTTTTCAAAATTTAACTTAACCCGAAATCATATTTTTTCGAGAAAAAAAAAAAAAAAAAAAAAAAGAGGGAAGGGAAAGAGGAAGAAAAAAAAATTCCAGTTCTAATTTCCATACACCGTCTCCGGAGTCAGAATATATGCGTGAGTAAACGCTTATGACTTGAGCGGGTGTTACAGGAAAAGCTAAGTGTTGGGGAACGGAAGGGATCGTCCCTCCCTTCCCTTTCTTAAAATTTTCCCTTTTTTCCTTTTTCACAACGGAAACTTTAAGCAAGTCCCGTGTTTTTATCTGAATAAATTTATTACTTACTCTATTTCTCTTTGCCTTTTTTTCTGAACCATTCAGGACGAAATAAAGAGATCTAAAATGCTGCCCTCTTCCTTTCTTTTTTTATTGCTTTCTTAACTGTGCCCGAAAAAAAAAATAAAGGGATTCTTTTATTAAAATTTTGAATTTACCGAAATCGACGTAACAATCATTTTTAAATGCTGAGGGTGGGGGAAAAAAAAGAATGAAATTTTATGCGCTTTTACTTGGAATCGGAAAGCAAAAATTGTAGGTCCTTCAAAGTCATTTTACGTGTGTCCTTGGGATTTACGAATCATTTGAATTCCTTGATGAGCTCGTCTTATTTTTTTTTTAGGTATCATCAATCAATCGTGTACTTAGAAATTTAGCGGCACAAAAGGAACAACAATCTCAATCAGCCCAAGTTCCAGCACCATCGGAATCCGTCTACGATAAATTACGAATATTGAATGGGCAAGCTTCTTGGCCCAGACCTAATCCGTGGTATCCCACGACTGGTGGGAGCCCTTTTTCTAATTTACCGCCCAGCATTTCGCCCGGTCACTCAGCCTGTACTATTTTACCAGATCCGGATCTGCATTCTAAGAAAGGTAAGATTTACGAATTGTCATTTTTTGTTTGGGAAATTTCAATGAAGGCAAGTTATTCGTTTTGGGGCCCCCAGTGAATGATCAAAAGAGCTTTTGGCCGCAATTTGGCCGTTTCGGCGTCTTGGCTTTGCTGGTGAAATCACTACCTCTAGTTATTGCTCAGGAAGATTTTCTACTCAGGGTTATGAGCTGGTGATAGGGAAGCGCCTGTTAGGTTAAAGTTGATGAGTGTAGTGAAGTATTGTTTCAAGCGGACTGCTATTGTAATTAAACACAAAAAATAGTATATTTCACTGCCAGAATCTAAAATGAGACACTTATGTTCTATACTGATTTTGCAGCTCCTAGCAAAGGGAGGTGCAAAAAGCGGCCGAGGACTCAAAATGTCGAGATTTAGATTGGTAGCTCTGAAATATAGTTTTTATTTCAAGTCTAATGATCCCTTAAAACTGTTTGAATTATGGATTCCGTACCGTTTTTCCTAATTTGTTTTCCCTAAAAAAAAATGAATTCCTAATCCGTTTTTCCTAAAAAAAATAAATCCGTGATCCTTTTTTCCTAAAAACTTGGGCTTCTAAATTTTTTTTTTTCCTAATTTTTAATTTTCTTAAAATTTTTGGATTTGTAAAAAAAAAAAAAATAAAAAAAGAGGGAAGGGAAAGAGGAAGAAAAAAAAATTCCAGTTCTAATTTCCATACACCGTCTCCGGAGTCAGAATATATGCGTGAGTAAACGCTTATGACTTGAGCGGGTGTTACAGGAAAAGCTAAGTGTTGGGGAACGGAAGGGATCGTCCCTCCCTTCCCTTTCTTAAAATTTTCCCTTTTTTCCTTTTTCACAAGGGAAACTTTAAGCAAGTCCCGTGTTTTTATCTGAATAAATTTATTACTTACTCTATTTCTCTTTGCCTTTTTTTCTGAACCATTCAGGACGAAATAAAGAGATCTAAAATGCTGCCCTCTTCCTTTCTTTTTTTATTGCTTTCTTAACTGTGCCCGAAAAAAAAAATAAAGGGATTCTTTTATTAAAATTTTGAATTTACCGAAATCGACGTAACAATCATTTTTAAATGCTGAGGGTGGGGGAAAAAAAGAATGAAATTTTATGCGCTTTTACTTGGAATCGAAAGCAAAAATTGTAGGTCCTTCAAAGTCATTTTACGTGTGTCCTTGTGATTTACGAATCATTTGAATTCCTTGATGAGCTCGTCTTATTTTTTTTTTTTAGGTATCATCAATCAATCGTGTACTTAGAAATTTAGCGGCACAAAAGGAACAACAATCTCAATCAGCCCAAGTTCCAGCACCATCGGAATCCGTCTACGATAAATTACGAATATTGAATGGGCAAGCTTCTTGGCCCAGACCTAATCCGTGGTATCCCACGACTGGTG
This sequence comes from Liposcelis bostrychophila, assembly GCA_037577465.1. Lineage (NCBI taxonomy): Eukaryota > Metazoa > Arthropoda > Insecta > Psocodea > Liposcelididae > Liposcelis > Liposcelis bostrychophila. Next base: position 18,962,923 of record CM075211.1, on the reverse strand, counting down.
GGAGCCCTTTTTCTAATTTACCGCCCAGCATTTCGCCCGGTCACTCAGCCTGTACTATTTTACCAGATCCGGATCTGCATTCTAAGAAAGGTAAGATTTACGAATTGTCATTTTTTGTTTGGGAAATTTCAATGAAGGCAAGTTATTCGTTTTGGGGCCCCCAGTGAATGATCAAAAGAGCTTTTGGCCGCAATTTGGCCGTTTCGGCGTCTTGGCTTTGCTGGTGAAATCACTACCTCTAGTTATTGCTCAGGAAGATTTTCTACTCAGGGTTATGAGCTGGTGATAGGGAAGCGCCTGTTAGGTTAAAGTTGATGAGTGTAGTGAAGTATTGTTTCAAGCGCACTGCTGTTGTAATTAAACACAAAAAATAGTATATTTCACTGCCAGAATCTAAAATGAGACACTTATGTTCTATACTGATTTTGCAGCTCCTAGCGAAGGGAGGTGCAAAAAGCGGCCGAGGACTCAAAATGTCGAGATTTAGATTGGTAGCTCTGAAATATAGTTTTTATTTCAAGTCTAATGATCCCTTAAAACTGTTTGAATTATGGATTCCGTACCGTTTTTCCTAATTTGTTTTCCCTAAAAAAAATTAATTCCTAATCCGTTTTTCCTAAAAAAAATAAATCCGTGATCCATTTTTCCTAAAAACTTGGGCTTCTAAATTTTTTTTTTTTCCTAATTTTTAATTTTCTTAAAATTTTTGGATTTGTAAAAAAAAAAAATTTCCTAAATTAAATCTTTTTCCTAATTTTTTAAAATCCTAAAATCTTTCATCAAAAAATTAGGAAATATATTTATTTTAGGAAAATTAATATTAGGAAAAAAATGGTTAGAAAAAAAATTTTAGGAGCCAAAATTTTTAGGAAAAATGGTCGGGAACAAAATAGAATAAATTCCAAATCCGTTTTTAAATAAAACAGTGTTCAGGTTTGTTGGAAAAATTAATCCATTTTTGCAAAAAAAAATTAATTTCTAATCCATTTTTTCGAAAAATGTTGGTTCCTAAAATTTTTTTCCTTCCCATTTTTTTTCTAATTTTTAATTTTCCTAAAAAATTTTAATTTTTAAAAATAATTTCCTAAAGTCCCTTTAGGGATTCCCTTAATTCCCTATCATTTTCCCTAAAAAAAATAAATTCCTAATCCATTTTTTCTAAAAATGTTGGTTCCTAAAATTGTTTTCCTAACCATTTTGCTCCTAATTTTAAATTTTCCTAAAAATTTTTAATTCCTAAAAAAAATTTCTTGAAATCCCTAAAATACTTCCTAAAATCCCTTTAAGGCTTTAAAAAATTAGGAAAAATATTCATTTAGGAACTTTTATTTTATGAATCAAAAAATTTTTGGAAAATTGAAAATTAGGAAAAAAATGGTTAGGAAAAAATTTTCCAAAATTTTTATGAAAAATGGATTAGGAATTTATTTTTTTAGGATTTATTGTCGAAAACATATTGTTGTCCTGTTGACATCACCTCCATTTCGAAATGCTAATTTCATCTTTTTTAGACGTCAATAAGACGTCTTGCTGACGTCATCCCCATACAAATCGTATTGTCCGTCATTCTTAAAGACGTCATTTTGACTCGTAAAATTGTCCCAGAATATGACCATGACGTCCTTTTGACGTTTCAAGTACGTCACATTTTTTGTTGGGAATGAGAAAAAAGAGGGGCTCAGGCTGAATATGACGTCATGAAAAATATACCAAAAACATAATCAATCGAATACTAAGCATTTAAAAGAAAGAAGAAAAAAAAAAAATTAAATGAGAAATGTCGACTTGGAAGATCGAATGAAAAATCACGAAGCCCGTAGGACGATGGAATCAAGAAGTGCACGATTACAAATGATCTGCTCTTAGCTACGTAGCATCAAATCAATATAAAACGATTCAAAAAGAAAAATCGCGATTTTTATTCTTTGTAAAGAAAGCTTATTTTCAGTTATTAAGATCGGCGCGTATTTGCGTATATTTTTTTATTTTTTCATTTTTTATTTTCCAAACAACTAAACCATGTTGGATTTATTATTTAATGAAATTTAAAAACGGACATAGGGCGTTCTATCGCAATGCTTAATGTAGCCCTGGAGGGATGGATTGCTGTTGAAAGACCGCAAACAGTATTTACTCACCTCTCTCTCTGCTTTTTTCTTTCTTTCTCTCTCTCTTCCAACAGAGATGAGTTGTTTATTAATTGGTAAATATTTGGAAAATTCAATTCTGCACCGAAGGGGAGGGAGGAGCGTTTTTGTTTTGTTTTGTTTTATTTTTTTTTTCTTACAAAAAAAAAAAAAAAAAAAAAAAAAAAAAAAAAAAAAAAAAAAAGGTAATAAAAAAAAATCTCATTACTTTTGATATTTTAAAGGTTTCAAGTTTTCAAGTATTTTAATACCATTACGGGTTTATTTATTTTCAATGAAGAGAAAACAAAAAGATTTAATTATGACGTAAATTGAAGATCACAAAGGTTTCTATGATTAACGATAATTTTCATCATTTATCTTTAATAGCATTTAGGCCAGTAGGGAAGCAAGTCAGAGAGATCACTTATTTGCAAGATTATATAATATAGTAGGTGTTGCTAGATATGCTAAGTGCTAAGGTGGACCGAAAATCACGAATTTTGGAATTTGGAAATGCCTGATAGCGAAATGGGCGCCTTTGTGCTACAATATTAACGCTAATTTTTTTCAGAATTTTTCGAAAAATCTTTGAGTCTGTTTGAGTCTTTTTGAAAAGTCTTTGAGTCTCTTTGAGTATATTTGAAAAATCTTTGAGTCTCTGAGTCTTTTTAGTCTCTTTGAGGCTTTTTGAGTCTTTTTGAAAAATCTATGAGTCCCTTTGAGTCTTTTTGAAAAAACTTTGAGTCTCTTTGAAAAACTTTACAGTCTCTTTGAGTCTTGAAAAGTCTTTGAGTCTCTTCGAGTCTTTTTGAAAGATCTTTGAGCCTCTTTGAGTCTTTTTGAAAAATCTTTGAGTCTCTTTGAGGCTTTTTGAGTCTTTAAAAAATCTTTGAGTCTCTTTGAAAAATCTATGAGTCCCTTTCAGTCTTTTTGAAAAATCTTTGAGTTTCTTTCAAAAAACTTTGAGTCTCTTTGAGTCTTTTGAAAAATCTTTGAGTCTTTTTGAAAAACCTTTGTCATTTTTGAGTCACGCAGTGGCCTTAAAGTTTGGCCAAATTCCGCTTTTTTTATAAATGGTATTTTCGGAAAGATCTTCTCAACTCTTTAACACATCAAAAAGTTTATTTGAACCTTCTTGTAGACTGTAAAATTCTTCAGCTTTTTGTCATTTGCGAAAATATTTTTTTGCATAAAATTTGGTCATAACCTGTTTTTATGACTTTAGAAACAAATATTTGGTTCCCTACCATTTTTCCTAATCTATTTTTCCTAAAAATAAGAAACAAATTTCCTAAAACCAATTTTCCTAAACATAAATTTCATAAAGCTATTTTTACTGAAGTTTTTTTCTTTCCTAATCTAATTTTTCGGAAAATTATTATTCCTAAAAAAAATTTTTTTTTTTTTTAAATTTAATTTTACTTTTTTTAGGAAAAATAGAATTAGGAATGTTATTTTAGGAAAATTAGAATACGAAAAATGGTCGGGAACTCCAAAATCGTCTTTTTTCTCGGAAAAGCGAAATTCAGCACTCCCCGTGATAACATTCCTGATTTATGGAAGAAACGTAATAGTCTAAATATACTGTACACCGTGAAATATTAAAAAGTTCAACCCCCGATAGGAAACTTTCCAGAACACTCTCGATCTTATTAGGATATAAGCAGCGAAACCCGAATAACCTTAAAGCATTTTCTAACTCGAAAAATAAACGAAGCGACTTAACTTTCTTTTTTTTTTTTTTTTTTTTGTCAGACGTAATTCGCGGTTTCTTTGTAATCGCGTGGGACTATCTTTTTAAGAAAGTTTTGGAATTTTTTCGATACGGAGTCAAGTTTTGAACCGGAATGTTTTAAAATCTATACGGGGAGAGAATTCCAGGAATGGGAGTGTATATCTTTTAACGGAATTATAATTTCAAAGGATTCTCTTCAACAAAACATTTTAAATATAAAATCCGTTGCATATTTTCATTAAAATATGGTTTCCCTTTAGAACAAAAAATTATTGACGTTAACTTTTGAAAAAAAAAAACGATTTAGAAAAAAGCTTTACTTTTTTATTTTACTTTTATGAAAAAAAAAAAAAATGAGATAGCTTGTTCCGACATGAAATAACTCGAGAATAGAAAGGGGAAAAGCGAAAGGGATGAGTAAACCCTCTTGTGTTATGATACTTTGTGCTTTGTGGCACCGCTACCAAACAGCCCTGAGGGCCTTGGGGCCCATCACCAAGTTACAATGTTACCACTTTGATTGCATTTCAATAGCTAATCTACTAAAACCGAATAAGAGTCGAAATAATCTTTTTAATCCGGAAAAGTTTTGATTTGATAAATAGCTTTTGTATTGGGGTTAGCTGTTTTAAAGTTCGGTTTGCGTAATTTTAATAGCGCAACGGCAGACCCGGAAACGCTTTTGGCAAGGGTGCCAATGTTCGAAAGTAGACCGAAATCTAAACCAATCACAATCTTATCCTAGTATAGTACGATCCTAGAAAATTTTTGAACTCGGAACGCCCTTTTATTTTTGCAGTTGAATAATAGAAGGGGCCAGACTCAAAGGCTTTTAATGAAAAATTGGGGAAAAAATCGGCTCGGGTGCCACTTAGACACGATCGGTTTTTTTAAAAAAATTATATTTTCATCGACTTCTTCAGGCCTATTTTTTCCTATAAAAATTAGTTAAAGATAATAGGTCCTGTCCGTTTATTTCTTTTTTCCCGGATCCAAAAGTCAGACAACAACATTTTTGAAACAGAGGTCGAGGAACGTGAAAAGAGGGTTCTGTTTCGTATCAAACGAGTAGCCCGAAGGGATTCATCACAACCGGGACTGGGATCCACTCAGCCGTGTAGCTGCAAGTGACACAACCGTTAAAAAATTTAAAAGCAAAATAATAGCAATTAGAATTTCCATTTTTTTTTCTTTTTCTTTTTCTCCATTCCTGACAAAGTGAAATATGCGTTTTGAAAAGTGTAACCTTTTTTACGACTAAAATTACGTGCAGAACCTGCATATTATTTTTTTTTTTTTTTGCACTTCTTATAATTAAACCTGAAAATATTTTTTTAAAACACTGTCCAACGTTCAAAAAAAAGTATTTTTTTATTTTTTTTAATTTTATTTTTTTTAATGAGACTCTTAATTAAAATACTGTTTCATTGCTTTTGCACACGTTTTACACTGTTCCTTTTTTTCACGAGAAAAAGCTCTTAAATTTTCAGAATATTCCAAGTCCCGATAAGAAGTTTTATCATCGATCTCAAGTAAATTTCTGTCCAAAGTAAAAAATTTGTTACCCCGTCAACATTTCGGACCCAAAGTCCAGATTTTTTTATTCCCTACTTTTCTACACTTTTTAGTAAGTTGATTTTTTATGCACTTACACTGTAAAAACCTTTGTGTATTTTTAACAAAATCGGTCCACACGCTCTGTATGTAGCTCTTTTTATGTTAATTTTGACACATGTGACATGTTCCTAGGCAATGTTTGTTATTGTGTTATTATTTACAAATAAAAATGTGTGGACCGTTTTTCAATTATAAAATCTGTTAAAATTACAGAAAATTTTTTACAGTGTAGAAAACCTATTTTTTTCTTTTTTTTACAAATCGCTAAAATAAATGATACATCGACAATAAATCGACTTGGACATGTACATAAGTGGCCGGAAAAATCAAATTATAAATTTTTGGCGAAAGTGTAAATTCTATGTTTAGCTTATGGGAGCATTATTATTTAATTAGAATATTAATTAATGGCACTAAAATTAAATTTTTGATATTAATGTAAATAAATAAATTCCAAACTATTGTGATAAGACCCAAATTAAAAATTGTGAGCTGACATGTTTATCATATGACGAGTTTCTTCCTCCCATACTTAGCTTATGGAGTTAAGATAAAATCAAACTTTCGGAAGGGAAATATGACAAAAAGATTTCATATGCTATAAATTTTGATATCAATATAGACTCTGAAACTTGTTATCTTGATTTTACTGCATTTTATACTTCAGTTATTCGCTTTTAGTGATTTTTGTAAGATTTCATTTTTTTCCCATAAGCTAAACATAGGCGGCCAAATATTATTTTAGCTTTACTAACTGCCTTTATGGATCATACTGTAGATTAACAGATTTGGTAATGATGAGAATATGATGAATTTTGTTTATGATAACAATGAGAATTTTAAAAGACTAAGCACATCCGTTGAAAACAAACTGCTTTTTTGGAGCTCATTTACAATTTACAAATGAAGTTTCAAGTGATGTTCAGCTAAATAAAAATTAAATGAGTGTAGATCTAGTTTAGCGAAATTCGACAAAAAATGCTCCCCTCTCTCCGGAAGTAGATGCATTAAAAAACCGACTTCACTGCTGAATTCAGCAGCAAAAAATACCGCTAAAATCATTCAACTCGAAGACTTTTCGGACAGAAAACTTGTGTACCGAAGTTCGGTCTCTTAGACCCAAGCTTCTTTGAGCCATGTCCCTCCCAAAAAAAATCGATCCTAGGAATTTTCCAATGATTTAAGGGGTATTTTGGCCACTGAAAATAAAACCAATTTAGAAACTCAAAGTTTTGGAATTCATTAAAAATATTTTCACAGATGGAAAATGTTCCAAAATGCAATGCACCTTGTACCTAAAAAAAAAACCATCAACTTACATCCAAATTTAATGGAAATTCTTCGCCAAAAAAAAAAAAAAAAAAAAAAAAAAATTAACTACGAAAAAAAAATTTAAACACAAGAAAAAAATCAGCATGCTTTATTTCCCGATCGGGGAAAAAAAAAGCAAAGTAAGCTAACAATCGAAAATAAGATAAAAGGATGCCTGATATATAGCGTACATAATCAGATTAAATGTAATGTGCCAATCGAACGAGATCAAGTGTATGTCAGGAAGTAAGTTATGAAAGATAAAGGAAACAAAGGCGCCGAGGGAGTGAAGATCAATACCCTAACTCCGTGACGTCACGTGAGCACCCCCGGAATTCTTAAAGAACCATATCTTACTTTACTACAATAGTACATTATACGGTAATTATCATCCCCGGAGTTATATAAAACATTAAAATAAATCGCAAGTCGGCACACCTCTTCTCGCAGCGACGAAAAAAAAAAAAAATTGTTTTCCTCCTGTATAATCAGGGAAACTTTTACCGTACGATTTACGAATTACTTTTCCTTGAAAAATCCAATACAGAAATTCTTTACGTTTTTTTATAAATATCTCATCCCTTTCATTTTCTCCTCGCGACCTTCGCCATTTTTTTTTCTAATCGCTCTTTCTTTACTTTCTCCCCTTCCCCCCCTTTCCTTTTTCCCTTTCCTCTCTTTTTCCAATCCCAGGGAAGGAATGAATTATAGGCAAAAGATCATTCCCCAAAGCCCCCGCTAATATCGGGAAAAAAGGAGAGAGAGAAAAAAAAAGTTCAAAAGTCAGCTGATGAATCTTTCATCACTGTATAGAGCAATCCTTTCATTGAGCAATAATCAGTATAGATATATTACAATGGAAATGCTTATAACAATGACATGTCTCAGCGTGTTTTCCATGAGAACTTTTAAATAAGAAAAAAAAAAAACTCCCTTTTGTTTCAATCTTTTTTTAAAAACTTATTTTTTCAGCTCAGCTTGAACTGATGGTTTTTTTTCTAATCTTTTAGCAGAACTCCTGCGACTTAAAAAAAAAAGCAAAAAAACTAGATATACATGCTTATGTATTTTTTTACTCCGTTTCATCAACGTTTGAATTTTGTTTTGTACGATCGGATCAAAATATAATTGCGTAAAGAAAAAAAAATGTGACAGCCCTACTTGAGCTTCTTGAAGAGGAAGGAGACACTCTTACAATTCCTATTCTCGTTTCCGATTCAGTGAATAGAATTAATCCCGAATAATAACAGAGGCGTATAAAACGACACCAATCGCAACTCATCCGTTCGTTTGTGAAATATTTTCTCAAATAGCTCCTTTAGGGTTAGCCCTTTTCTTATTGGTGCCTAATCAACGGGGATTAAAATCAACAACTTACATCTTTCCTAACCGCAAAAGGAACATACAAAAAGAAAAAATTGCGAAACTCTTTAAACTTCCGACAAAAAATGGCTACTCGCATTTAAAAAAATAAAAAAATAAATAAATAAATAAAAACTTACGTAATATTATGGTCTCCATGTCCTTCAGCAAAATATATATTTTATCGTGAACTTTCTTGTACGTGATCTGAAAATAAAATAAAAAAGTGAAAATGTATTAAAGAAAAGATTACATTTATCTCCTCGGAGAAATGATTATATTTCTTATTTTTGAGATCCAACACTACAAATTATATCTAAATAGCGGAAACCGGAAGCAATATTATCCAGTTGTCTTCACAATTCATGATTTATCCTGTGATGTTGTAATTAAACAAAGTTTGGAAAGGAAAAAGATTTAAGGCACGAAAAAGGAAATTTATTTCTATACTATTACGTGTGGAGTTTATATTTTTGCAAAAGCTTTTTATTATATTTTCGTTATAATTTTTGTTTTATTGGTTAGATCTAAAGTAAACTAGATCTGAATGAGCCATAGTTAAAAGTTATTAAGTTAAAAGGGCTACTCAAATATTAATTACGTCAGCCCGTTAAGGAGAAAAGGGTCCGAATCAAAGATCTTCGCCTCCTCTAAATATAAAATGCCGACAGATGCGGGGTAGAGGGGGGGTTAAAAGTGGTCAAAATGATCTATAGTAATACTTGAATGGGCCCTAATGGAAGAATTTCAGCTCATCGAATTTCACATGCTCAGTAGTTAATTAGAAAATTTGATATTATTTTTATCAAATTTATTTCATTTCATTTTGTTTTAATTAAAATTACATTTTTTAATACAAAATAACAACATAAAATGCTACGTATGAATATGGAAAAAATCAATTAATCATTAATTGATAATTAATCATTAATTGATAAAATAAAATAATTAACAATCAAATTTTAAATATACGTTATTTTTATAATGGTCTAGTGATTTTTTCCATATTCATATTAAGAATAAGACCATTGACCCCTATCGACAGAATAAAATGCTACGTTATTTTTCTGACACACTGTAGTAGAATTTTAATACAGTCGACTAAAATCAGTATGCGTAAGCTCATACACTTTTTTTTAAGTAAAAAAAAGTGCATATCCAACTATTTTTGTTCTTATGTCCCCATATCGCTTGTCAAATCTATCGTCAAATACCCATCATCGGAAAACCGAACACAAAACTAAAATAACCAATTTCCCACCGGAACATTTTTAACCGCATCATTACGTTATTTTCCACAAATGACTCTTTTAAATAAGAGCCAAGCAAGTGTTAAAAAACTGGTTACAATAAAAAATAAAAAAAACAGCCTTTACAATGGAATCAAAAGAGGTGCCATTTTCTTCGAATCAATCATACAAAGCAGCAAGTTGATAAAAGCGATGCTTCTGTTAATCTGTTGACTTTGAAAATTAAACCGCACTACCTCTTAAAATCCTTTTGATGAAAACGATACTGAAAAAGCAAAATTTTCACATGTTCTTGGAATTTCGCTTTGAGATTTTCCCTCCCCGATTACAACGTTTAACGTTTAAAACCTAAACCGTAACTAACCATGTTTATTAATTATTATTCACCGAAAAATGGTAATATTAGAAAATAGAGCTAAATTACACAAAAAATTAAATTTCTCTAAAAAACTTAATTTTTTTTATTTATTTATGAATTTTTTTTTTTTTTTTTTTTTAAGTAGTTTACGAGTCCCCGTGCGTAGTAATTTAAATACTTTTTTTATCAAAAAATTGAGCCAAATTGTTTGGACGAATAAATAGATTCTTATTTATCATGTCCAGAACAGTTCTCATAGATGATTTAGAAAATTAATTAAAAATTCTGAAAATAAAATTTTTAATAATAAAGACACTCAAATGACTTTGATTTCGCTTTACAAGGCGGTGAAAAGTCGAAATTTTAGTAAATGTTTACAAACATGGCTCCATCTTCGCCAAAAAAAAGTTTCAATTTCCAAATATAAATCGAAATATTTAACAATCCTTTCAAGGCGAGGTCGTTTTTTTTAAATAGAATCGTTGTAAGTACGAAAATCAATTCATTTCTAGTTTTTTTCGCAAATCGATCGAGTAGATTTTTTAAAATTTGTGAAAATATCCTACTTCCGGCGCCTGATTCCCATAAGAGCAATGCTTTGGTCGGACTTTGAGAGGTAACTTTGATTTTTAATTACATTAAAACTACATAAGCAAAAAATCTGAAAAAATTCCAGTTGATAGATTATGTCCTAAAGAATCAATAAGCGGAAAATAAAAAAATTCTATCGATATTCGATTGACTGTAAACTACTTTAATGTAAATTAATTAGTGAAATTAATTTTTTTACCTAAACTGGCAAAATATATTAAAGGCCCTTAATTTTTTTTTTTCATTTAAAAAAATCGCCCACCATGACATTCATGACGAACCCGTAAATTCTCCCTTTCTCTCTTCCCCCCTTCCCCCCCCCCCCCCCCCCCGTCGAAAATTCAGATGGAATTCCCAGACGAAGAATCTTAATTTTAAATATAGACAAAGTTAGGTTATGTGTCGGTATAAACAGGAACTTGCAAAATACTTGACTTTTCGAGTTTGTAGTTTAGTTAAAGCATGAAGAGGGAGGTCCTGGTTTCCCGGGTGGGGAGACGGGAAGGGGCGAAAGAGAAAAGAGGAGGAAAATCATGAAGGACTCATCTGATAGAATCTCGACGTTGCTTCTCTATGGAGAGGAATTACGATATTAAATTTCTGGAATTTTGTGGGCTTTTCCCCTCCCTCCTCTCCCCCCCCCCCCGTTCCATCGCTACAGTTCTCACAACTTAATATTTTAACCGTTTTTTAATGTCGGCAAAAGAAAAAAAAACCTGGAAATAAAAAACAACGAAGGAAAAAAAAAATCCTTTTCCCCTCTTTTTTTTTTTTTTTTTTTTTTTTTTTTTGAAAAATGTTTTATGAGTTTTAAACATAAATTTTATTCAAGTTTTGAACGTACATGTTTCGACATGTTCTCTTAATTTTTGTAATGACGACAAAAAAAAAAAAAAGAAAGAAAAAAAAAAAGAAAAAGAAAGAAAAGAAAAGAAAAAAAAGAAAAAGAAAAAAAAAACACGAATTTGAATTTTGGCGCACATCGTGGCACTAACCAAAAAAAAATAAAATGGCGGTCGAGTTTGTTTACAAATAAAAATCCGTTTATCAAAAATATAATTTTTTTAAGGAAATATTTTAACAAAATTCTAAAATGCCAGTGCAAAGAGGCTCGACTTGTCCGGAATGTTTTCAAGAAGCGGTTCAAAAAGAAGATCGAAAAAGATTGGCCTGGTTCGTAAAAAATTACGAAAAATTAGCGGCGGAGAATCGAAAACCCAGAAAGAAATATACAGATGGGGTAAAAAAAAAATTTTGTTTTCCGTTTCACATTGGCCAACTGAGTAATGCTAAGTATCGTCTGCAAAAATATTTACATCGTGAAAAAATTTTAATCTTCTAAATTTTTTGGGAAAAAAAAAAAAAAAAATGGCAAATTCGGGAAATCAAAAATTTATCGGCGGCTTCGATAATCGTTTTAACATAGGGTACGACAGGGAACGTTCATCGGAAAAAAAAGCTAAATTAAAGTGGTTTTTAAATACTTACGATTTGTGTTTCGGTCATTTGCCAAGTGATCAAATACCGAAAAATGCTAAAGTAAGCTCGATCGGGAGGTTTGGCATCTAGTTCTGAATTTTTTTAATGCAAAGGTATTCGTTTTCAATTCCAAACAGATATTATGGGAAGAGTTGAGTAAAAAAAGGGCTGAAACAGCTCAAACAACTCCGAGATATGCCAAAGTACCGAAAGCTCCTCCACTTCCGAAAGCGGACACAGCCTTGATATTGGAAACTATGAAACCTGTGCCCCCTGAAGTACACGATCTTATTTATCAAGGTAAACTTTTTTTTTATAAGAAGAAGGGGTGCGCATCAATAAAACCAAAATTTTTAAAAGAAATCCTCATATATTTTCCGCAAAAATTATTTTCAGGCATAAGCGCTGAAAATGAAGGCAGACAAAAATACCTCAGCTTGAGGTACAAAGAAGATCCGGACGATAAATTTTACATGAAAGAATGCTCAAATTGGGAATACGGTTGGGGCATAAACTCGTATGAGCTCCACAAATTACTGAAAATACCGAGAGTCCAAGTCATTAAACAATCGTTTTACCGTAGAGGAGGTGTTGAAAGAGACCCAGATCATTACAGAGAAGCTGTCAATATGGAAAGCCCGATTTATTTCCCCACCCTTTAGGGAAAAAAAAAAAAAAAAAATTCGGAGTAAAAAAATTTGTAAAACAAGCTGCCACTATTTATAAACTAGATACCTTTTATAATAAATTAATGATGCCTAAAACCGAAATCCGATCAGTAAAGAAAAATCGTTTTTTTTTTTCTATTTTCGAAAAAGATCTAAAGGAACAAAAAAAAAGAAAACAGGTTGCAAGTCATGAAATTCGATACGTTACGACACGAGCGAGCCTGCACGTCAGTCTTCAGGGTCCATTTGATATTATTCCATTCGATATTGTGTTATAATTTTGACTTTGTCTAATTTTGGGGCTTCTCCTTTTCACAAAAAAAATAAAATCAGACTGGAATATGGGGGCATATTGCTACGTAGGACTACGTCTTTGGGGTACTGTCCTAATATTGGCAAATTTAAACAATTAAAAGATTTAAAAATTTTAATGCATTTTTTTGCTCGCTTTTGGTCAAAAAATGCGAATTTTTTGATAAAAATATAATTTTTTTTCCTAACACGAAAAATACTTGAAATTTTTGATAAAAAAAGGTCAAAAGTTAAAAAAAATAAGTCAAAATTTTCATTAAAGTCTTCAAAGTTAAAATTTTAATATTAAAACGTTGCTTTAGCTCATATTCTCGGCTAAAGGAAAAAGGACCAAATAAAAAAATATAGTGAAAATTTTATTTAAAATTTTTAAGTTCTTGTTTTTGTTCAATTAGCCTAATTTTAATATTTAAAATTAAAAAAAAAGAAGATATTTAAAAAAACGGCGGAAATTTAAAAAAAAGTTAAATAAAATTTCAAGAAATTTTCATGTCCTTGCTTTAGCAACTTCCAAGTTTTTTGTAAAAGTTAAGTTTCTTGAAAATTTACAAGAGATTTTCCAAATCCATGCTTTCGTTCATGTCGTCTAATTTTAAAATAAAACTTTAACTTTAAATTTCTTGTAAATTTTACAGATAATTTCTTGTAAATTTTATAGAAAATTTCTAGTAAATTTTATAAAAATTTCTTGTAATTTTACAGAACATTTCTTGTAAATTTTACTTTAAAAAAACAGCGAAAATTTAAAAAAAAGTTAAATAGAATTTACAAGAAATTTTTCAAGTTCTTGCTTTCGTTCATGTCGTCTAATTTTAAAATAAAATTTTAAGTTTAAATTTCTTGTAAATTTTAAGGGCAGTCTCCACTTGATAAGGTTCACTGCATTCGCGTTTTCTGCCTTTGCGATTAACGTATTCGCACCGGAAGTACTTGGCAGGTTTCACTCCCGTAAACGTTTGGGGCATACAAAGAGTACCGTTATATTTCATTAAGTATACAAAACTGGCTTACCCAAAATTTGTTTTGGAAGAGATTTATTATCTTCCCCATGCCGAAATTAAGATTTTTCATTTTTAAATCCGTAAAAACATCTTTCAAACCGCCATTTTTAACGTTTGTAAATAAAAAAAAGCAGAAGATGATCAAAAAAATCGCGGTAAAAGATCCACAAAACTTCCGGTGCGAATACGTTCATCGAGAAGGCGGATAACGCGAATGCGGTGAACGCTATCAAGTGGAGACTGCCCTTTATGGAAACTTTCTACCATTTCCCATTTCCCATTCTACCTTTATGGAGACCCAGCCCTAAGAAGTAGTCCTACGGAAAAAAAAATTAAAAGTTATTAAAAGGTAAATAATTCGTATCATGGAACATAAATTTTGTTCACTGCCTTATTAGACAAAAAAAAAAAAAAAAAACTGCCTCACATATTTTCCATAATCCAAATATACGATGAAACGTGCAGAATCCAAACTTTCAAATACAACCAGCTTTCCATCTTTCCCCTCAGAAAGAACAAAAAAAAAGTTAAAAACTATAACATAAAGTAAAAACTGTGCTCGAAGTATTATGACAGAAAGTTGGAACACGGATTCATGATAAAAAGAATACAGGAAAGAACATAGACGAGATGAATTTGAAAACCAAAGAACATTTTCGCATTTCATAATTTAAAATGATGCGTTTTTTTCATTTAATATTTACGATCGGTTATGTCTTTCATAATTATATATATGCTATATACCGTATATATATATACTTTTTTTTTTTTTACGAGGGCTGAAAGAAGGGCTGAAAAGAAGAATATCTGAAAGCAAAGCAAATTATTAACACTCAAATGATTCTATTTCAATATTGAACAAAAGGGACTACCGTACAGACGTTCATTTTGATCTGTAGTGTTGTAAAAAAAAAAAAAAAAATGTATATCTGATGCTGACTTTTCCGAAAGAATTTTTCTTCTTCTTAAGTTTAAAATTTGAGAGAACAGGATGTAGGGCTCGGTTAAAATTTTTTTAAAGTATTAAATGATGATAGGCGTCAACCAAATGTCATTTTTTAGGGAAAGAAAAAAAGTATCATCGTTTCGGATGATGAAAAAAAAAAAAATATCGAAACGGATATTTGATATCAGAATTTGAGGTGCACAGAATTTTTCCTTTGTTGGTCGCCATATTTTTACCCTGTTATATTAGATACCACCCAGTTATTTGGTATCCGATCAGATCACGAGTTGTCGAAATTTTTGATCGTTGTAATCTCAAAGTTCTCCAAAAAAAATGTTTACGTATTTTTTAAGGAACGCTACCCTCGGTTTACTGTTTACACTACCCTCAGGGACATTTGCTGGAAATAATCGAACAAATAAATGAACAAAATAGCGACAGCCAAACTTATGCTCAAGTTACCGCTTGCAGCCACGAAAACATGAAGAAATCGAATATCGAGCTAAATTGAAGCAATTCTACTCTCAGCCTTTCCCTAAGGCACGTTATAACATGTAAGCTGAGCGACATTTTTGTCCTCCAGTGGTTACAATATCTCATCACTTTGCGACATCCAAATTTTAGGAAATCATGAAGCGAAAACATAATTTGATGAAAAATATCAAAATCGAACATTTCGATCAAATTTTCCCCGGTTAAAAATTATAGGTGAAAAAAGGTCTGCATGAAATTTATGTTAATTTTTAACATAAAATTGTGTTAAATTGACATATTTTCATATTAATTTAACACAAAAATTAACATAAAAGTTTAAGTACACATTTTTACTACTAGTGAATTAAGTTACTTTTTACATAATATTTTTTACCGTGCAGGCTTCCCCGACCATTTTTCCCAATCCGTTTTTCCTAAAAAAATAAATTCCTAATCCACACGGAAAAAAACGTACTGTATTTTTTACACATAATATATGTAAAAATTACACATAGCTTATATGTAACTATGGAACTACTACCGGTATATGTAACTTTTACAATAGTCATTTAGTAAAATGTTTACTGTCAATTTCACAGTTGAATATGGTAAAATTTACAGTTGTAAAAAGTATATACAAAACCGGATATATGTAATTTCTACCGTAGCTAAAGTTAAAAGGACAGTAATATTTAATTTTAAAAATATCCTTACCGTCAAATTAACAGTTACTAATAGTAACATCGACTGTAAAATAGTAAAAATGCAGTAGTAAAATATAAAAACACAGAACCAGTTTCATGTATATGATTTTAGAAAGAAAGCACTCTGAACTCAAACAATCTCTGAAACTCTATCTGAATCTCCATTTTCTATGGAAGTATCTTAAACATCAGGCTTGAAACATCAGATTTTTCTGATGGCTGAAATATATATTTAAAAAAAATACTTAAAAATAATGAATTAATAAAAAATGTCACAGTTTAAAAATAAAAATGTAACGCCTTCAACTCAAAAAATGGTCCTCGGCCCTATTTTTGGAAAAAACCAAGTAAGATTAGCTTCTGTTTTTTTTTTGTTATTGCATCATCTTTATTCAAGTTTCTATTTCTCAGTAGCTCCAAACAATCAAAATTTCATCGTTTTAATTTTCCGTTTTTTTTTATTTTTTTTTTTTTTTTTAAGAAACAAAAATTTATAATTCTATATAAAAATAACCATTTAAAAAAAATATTTTTAAAACGCAAATTAGTCGAAAAAAGGTGCTGCATGTTTTCAAGTTGACTGGTGTTCTTTATATACAAAGTAAGGTTAATAACAAAATAAGGTTAGGATTGGTTTTGAATTAATATAACATACAGTTATTAAATAATTTGGTTGATATTATTTATTAATAAATGTTTGTATGAATTCTTTCAAATCAAATAACTCTAGGATGTGTGTAATATCCATTTTAATTCACAACTCAATTAATTAATAACTTTAAAATAAAGCACTACCGATTGACCGACATGACTCGTTAATAGACTAAAAAATGACCGCCCGCGCATGCGCAGATGCCTCTAACAATCGTTTTACAATAAATACTGTTGGTTTTACAGTAACTGATGTTTATTTTACAATACGTCAATTATAAAATCAGCATAGAAAAATCTATTAGTTAAATTAACAGTAGGTAACATGTAAAATGGAAAGTAGTTCATGTTACATTTACAGGTACGATTTTACTATGTATTGGGAGGTAATTTTTACTACTGCTGGTAAAATATTAGTTGTCAATTTGACAGTAACTAGAGTCGATTTGACATTTCTTATCAGTAAATATGACAGTATTCATTTTACGTATAAAATAATCGTCATATGTACAGTATCATTTTTTTCCGTGCATTTTCCCTAAAAAGTTCTGTTCCTATTATTTTTTTTCCAACCATTTGTTTTTTAATTTTCAATTTTCCTAAAATGAATATTTCTTATAATTTTTTTTAAAAATATTGGGATTTTAGGAAATTTAATTTTTGGGATTTTAGGAAATTTTATTTTAGGGATTTTAAGATTTTATTTTAGAGATTTTAAAAAGTTTTATTTTAAGAAAAATGTTAGGAAAATTAAAAATTAGAAAGAAAAAAAATTGTCAGGAAAACAATTTTAGGAGCCAAAGAATTTTTTAGAAAAAATGGGTTAGGAATTCCTTCTTTTTTTGGGGGGGGGGGGGGGAAGTGGATTAGGAATTTTTTTTAAGGAAAAATGGATTAGGAATTTTTTTTTAGGAAAAATGGGTTCGGGATTTTTTTTAGGAAAAATGGATAACGAATTTTTTTTTTTTTTTTTTTTTTTTTTTAGAAAAAATGGATTAGGAAATTATTTTTTTTTTTTTTTTTTAAGGATAAATGGATTAGGAATTTTTATTTTAGGAAAAATGGATTAGAATTTTTTTTAAGAAAAATGAATTAGGAACTTGATTAGGAACTTTTTTTCAGGAAAAATGGATTAGGAAAAATGATAGGGAATCCTTGCAGGATCCCGGGTTCGAAAATTTTATAATCCGAAATCAGGATTATCATTTCAGATTTTTTTTAAGGAGACAAAGATGCCTTGCAGTTGCAACGGACAGGCATGTTCCAGCCCCAGTTAAGGGGGGGGGGAGGGGGGCAAAAAATCCATAAGATTGGGAAAGCAAAAAATTCATAGAAGGAGCAAAAGAACCAGGGAGGGAGGCAAGTGGCCAACTTGCCAACTTTCGCCACTGTCCGGGACTGAAAAAATAGCCCGGGATTGAAGTCTCTATAACATTGGACTTTAAAACTTAACATAATTGAACGAAAACAAAAGAGAAGACGAACATTTAAAAATTTCTTATTTCTTGCAAGCAGTCAGTTAATTTCGCCAGAAATCCATCAATTAGTCCACTTTCATAAGTGTTCCCACCGTCCTATGGTTTACACAAGTGGTAATTTCACAGAGCACGTTTTAGCTTTGACGTTTTCAAAACAAAGTTGTCCAATAAAAAAAATCAAATACGCACCAAATTCCTACTGCGAAACGTTTCACGGAGGCCAAAGTTATTCAAAAATAAATTTTGCAATACAAATTTTACAAGGGCAGGGTCAAGCGGTATGTAAGCAATGTAGATGATTACAAACGAACGCGTGTCGAAGGTATTCTAGTGGGTCATTATCATCGTGTAGAAAGTTTAATAAATCTCTTTACAACGGAGCTCGAAGCACGCCCCATTATGCGTTCGGCATTCTTTATTTCAAAATCTATGACTTTGAGTGTTTTAATATCCTATTCAGCTTTTTTTTTTTTTTTATCGAATTCAATTTCCCTGGAAATTTAATATTTTTTTTTTATTCTATGTAACAAAACAACAAGTCAACGTTTAACATCATCGCGAGTAAAAAAAAAAAAAAAAAAAAAAAAAAAAAAAAAGCTTTCAAGAGGCAAAGATCAAAGTTTCAAATATTTTTAATTTAAAAAGTACAAGTAGGGAAAAAAAAATTAAAAAAAAAAAAAAAAAAAAAAACTGGCAGATGATGCTGAAAAGTTAAAAAAAAAAAAAAAAAAAAAAAAAAACAATCTGTCCAGAAAGGCCTAGAATGTTAAATAAAAAGCATTTAACAGAAGTTACTCGCGTGGAAACGGTTAGATTGTGTGCAATAATTGAAAAAGTTGGTTTTTTCAATTTTCAATATATGAATCATGAGCCAAATGACGACTTCTCCCACACTTAACTAATGGGACCATAATATTTTATCCCTCTCGACAAGATACGTATGATTTGTTCCCTGTATGGTTACATATAGATGTTCACCGTTGCAAGTTAAACAATTGTTTATTGCTGATTTTTTTTTTCCCTTTTTTTAATGGAGATTTTTAAAGGAGAACGAGGAGAACCAGTGGCTGCCTCATTCTGGCGTTCCTGACCATTTTTCCTAAAAAAATAAATTCCTAATCCATTTTTCCTAAAAATTTTGGTTCATAAAATTTTTTTCCTAACCATTTTTTTTTTCCCTAATTTTCGATTTTCCTAAAATTTTTTGATTCATAAAATAAAATTTCCTAAAATGAGCGTTTTTTTTCGAATTTTTTAAATCCTTAAAAGAATTTTAGGAAATTTAATTTTAGGGATTTTAAAAAATTTTATTTTAGAGATTTTGACGAAACAGCCATTCTTTCTGGTATTCCGTGAAGCATCTTCTTAACAAACAAAGAGATCCGTTTTGACGATGAGAGGAAAGAGGGAAACAACATTATTAACAAACCAAGAAATATTTAATTTTTTTTTTACTTTTTTACGAAAATAAATTCAATTTAACCGTACGATAAATCCGTAAAGACCCCCGTAGGAAGAGCGGTTACATACCTTGTTCAACAAGGGGGAAATTATATTTTCCACGATATTGTAAATCCACAAAATGGGAAAAGGAAGAGGGATACACAGACCAGGGTGTTACGGTCATTCGTAATGCATGTTCAACCATCTTAATCCCCATTGTATCCCGACGCCTTCCCATCCTTCTTGTCACTACACCTCAGTTACAAATTTATAATAATGGAGATCTCGTATATACGGAGATTAAGATAAATAAAATACATCTCTCCCGTTTTTTTTTTTTTTTTTTTTTTTTACGAACAAAAAATTTTATTCGGCACGAATACTTAATAATCGAAGAAATTACGGTAGCATTTAAATTTGATTGAATAATAAAGCGTATGGCAAATCGGAGTTCTCGGAAAGTCAAGAACCGTATCACAAACAAAACCACTTGACGACCCATAATCATAAAAACCTCAAGTAGTTCATTGTTTGTATTCAACGACATTTTTTTTTCTCCTAAGGGAAATGGGAAAAGTTGAGGTGGTATTGGTTACAACCCATTTGAATTGTGATACGCGCACTTGAATTCCGACGGTTGGTACGGGAGAAATTTTATTACGGATTATTTATCGTATTTAAATGCAGCTGAAGCCATTATTATTATTTCTTTTTTTAATTCACGTAATGACGACCCTAAACGTTATTAATTATAAGCCATGTCAAAAATTTAAGGTCATAGACTCGGGTTTTCCTTTAGAAATATTAACCAATAATAAAATAGGGTGCAATTTTCCAACCCCTGTCTTTTAATGAAAGACTTCCCCTGAGTCGATCATCACATTGCAACATCCGATTATCATCCCTTAAAATCATTCCCCCCGGGTCCGTTTAAAAAGGGATGATTTAAGCTTTTTAAATCGGTCTTAATATCACAAATACAACAGATTTCAATATTGCTCTCTCACAGTTATTTGCATGTATGCCATTTAACTTCCAACTCTTTTAAACTGTCAGGAGCGTGGTTAGCGGGGTCATTTTTCCGATTTTATTTGTGTTGGTCTTATTGTAAAATTTTGTTCAGTGAATTAAAACGATTACTTCCAACTCTTCAAAAATTGAACAATTTAGTGATTTATGAAATGATCGTTACTGAATTTGCACAAGAAATGAAATTTTCAATTTCATATGGAGGAATAAGTTTATGTTAAAATTCACATAATGTAAAAGAGTAAAATCGTTATGGTAATGACTGATATGCTTACCATTACTGATGTCGATATTTTACTGGTTTTTCAGCTCTAACTTTCGCTCTCTTGATGAGGTTCCAAGATCTGATATTTGACTTGATGCATCCTCTGAAACAGAAAAAATTAACGAATTCGTCATTTTTAATATGTCAATTCGAAATTTTTTATTTTTGATTGACACTTGAATGACATTTTGTCACTGACCAAAAAAACAGGGCGATTAGAAAGAAACATTAGTAAAAATAATTGACATAAAATAATCTAATAGAAATAAATAATCATAAGAAAAAATCCAGGCGGATTAATTAAAAATTTTATGAGATATAAGTAAGGAAGAGGAGAAAGAAGAGAAGATGAAAAAGAGGAAAAGTAAGCAAGTAAGGAAAGAGGGAAGCAAATAAGTAAGAAAATAGAAATGTAATCGAGAATAAAAAAAAATAAATACGTAAAAATAAAATAAAATGAAAAAAAAAAAAAAAAAAAAAAACAAGCTACAGTGGAGGTTACCACTGTCCGATACTCTTCAATTTCATTTAAATCTTACTCCCATGAGTAAAAATATCAATAAATATTATGTTGGGTTTTGAGTGTAGTGGTTCTTAAACACAATACACAGACAAATTACAGTGTTCTAGAAGGGTCCAGAATGTAGTAAAATGTTCTAGAATGTTCTAGAAAATTGCAGATGTGCGAAATTGGAAAAAAAAAAAAAAAAGGCCAAATCCTAACAAATGAGATAAAATACAAAAACCGTTCGATGTATCGACAACGTTCACAATATCGAAACGTTCAATCGGATATGAAATGCATAATTTGACATAATGATAACGAAAGTGAGAAAAAAAAAGAGCCACGAAATGTAAATACTTTTTTCTTTTGTCTGCCCCAAAAAGACTTATCAAACATTCCGGAATGTGAGATAACCATTTTCGCTGACATAGCTCAGAAAGCAAGAGCGATATCTACTTGTATACGAAAAACAAAGATAAGAAAAAAAAAGTTTAAAAAAAAAAAAAAAAAAAAAAAAAAAAAAAAAAAAAGGTTCCCGCTTTGTTTTTATTATTATACCTTTCGAACGGCTGCCGTTCTGCTATATGCGAACGTATTTAGACCATAATTTATACAGTCCTTGTCCTTAGTGCCCCCTATTCATATACCAAATTTGGGATCGATCGGTCTCAAATTGTGTCTCCAATCAAAGAATGAAAAATGAGGACAGACGGACGGACGCACGGTCGGACGGACAGACATGTGTAAATAGCTTTGGATTGAAAAGTTACCCGGCAAGTGCCGTTCGTTTTGCTCTCCGTTCGATATTAACGGAGGTACCCTTCACCCAAAACCAAATTTAATATACTCTTCTCATGAAATTGAAGAGTATAATAAGTAAAAGTAGACCCATTGCTTAAAAAAAAATAGTGCGAATAGGGCTTCAAATTTAGAGATTGCTCCCGGGAATTCCTGTCCCGGGAATCCCGGGACGAGAATGAACTTTTTCCCGAAAAAAATTCCCGGGAACCTTTTTTTAATTTTCGGGAATCTCGTTTCCCGGGAATGGAATTTTTCTCGTCTTCGAGAATTCCCGATTCCCGAGATCGACAAGTTTTTTCCCGGAAACGGGAATAATATGAATTTTATCAACTTTTGTACCATTTATCATATTTTTGACCATTTATGACCGTATTTAAAAAATGCGGAAATCAGGGTTATTTTCATTTTTTTTCGTCTTCTAAATAAATTACCGGCTTTCCCGGGATTCCCGGGAATACAAATATCAATTTCTCGATTCCCGAAAAATGAAAAAGCTAATCAAAACGGGAATTGCCGTTTAAAGGTTGATTTTTTTCTAAAAAACGGGAATTCCCGATTCCCGGAAATGGAAATATATCGGGAATTAGCAATCTCTATTCAAGTTCCTCTTAAGAGGAAATTCGAGTCTCAAATATTTTAATTTTTTGGTCTATACAGTATATTACCGGACTACCTTAAAGCAAGGTTTGGGCGCTAGCGGATGCAGGAATTTTTTTTCGGGCGTGGGGGCGCGGGAGGGGGCTAAAATGAGCTCAAAGATTCGAATTCGAGTACGAGAATACGAAAAAGAGATGCATAAATTATATGAAAACCATTTATAAATTGTAAAAAAAATTGGACATATTTTAAAAAATTGCATAAATTATGTATAAACCACTTAATTTTTTTCATATAATTATGCACAAATTATGTATAAATAAATAACCATAAAATGAAAAAAAAAATGCTCTATGTCTATATAGCGTAAAGAAGACGTGATACTTCTTATGTTACCCACATTTTACCCATTTTTAAAAAAATGAAACTTTTGTTAGTCACTTTTCGAATATTTACATTTTAGATAACTAACAAAATTAACAAAACCTAAATTTTCTCAATCTCAGTTTAAATTTTTGGGCGATACTTATTTTACCTATTTTTAAAAAAATGATACTCTTGTTAGCGACTTTTTGAATTTTCACAAAAATTCTAGGAACCCAAAAAATATAAAAAATCTTGCATTCTCTCGTGATGCTTAATTTTTAAAAAAAAGTGAAATAGTTGTTATTTTGTAGTGCTTTTCAAGTGATAGTTTTCTTAACCATTTTCAAAAAGTTTTTTACCTGCTATTTAAAAAATGAAATCTTGCATTTTCTCACTAAGCTCTATTTTTAAAAAAGTGAAACAGTTTTTTACAGTGCGTTTTAAGTGATATTTTTTTAACCACTTTTGAAAAAGTCGTACTTTTCTTAGTCACTTTTTGAATTTTAACTTAAATAATTAAAATATTCGTTTTATAACGGTACACTTCACTTCATTATGCGGACCCCCCCAGCCCCTATAAAAAGTTTCACTTCAAAAAATTTGAATAAGTATAATATTTGAAAATTTTCCTGCTTTAAGATTTTAAAAAGTTACACGTATAAATTATGCAAAAATTATGTATGTCCAAACTTTTGTGTAAATAATATGAGAGATAATAAATACATTTTTGTACAAATTTTTTGCACTTCTTTTGCAAAAATGTTACACTTTTTGCATCACTTTTTCGTACGGGCCGACTTAAGCGTTTAAATTGGTTCGTAAATAATTTGACAACTAATTTTGCAGATTGGATGCGATTTAAAAAATAAAGTGTTAAGCAAATAAATATAATACTATCATTTTTCATTTCCAATTCTTTTCATTACGACAACAAATGATTTCTTTACTTGCTTACTTTTCCACTTGTAGCTTACTTCGATCTGATCCACTTTCCTTTTTTTGCCGGCTCAAGCACAGGAATTATCTTAAGTACGATAAACAAGCTTAAGTTTTAAAACTTCCGTCCAGTCGTAAAAAAAAAAGAAAAAAAAAAAAAAGGAAAATAGAGAAAAGAAAATATTAAAAAAAATAGTAAACAAAATAATGGATTTTATTAGAAAAGGGGATGCAGACGGAGAGGGAGACCGTGAAAAAGCGGTGGCGGGTTGTAGGCTTCGTTATCAGGAGTTTCTAGCTGAGTGAACTGAGGGGCTATAACACGGAGAAGATGTAAGGGGTACAAACTGCTTCTCCCGTTTGGTTCCCTCTAAAACCTCCCTCCGAATCACCTCCCATCCGCCCCCCACCCCTTCTCCCTATCCCCCTTTGCACCTTATCACGCAGCAGAACCTTGAGTATGAATACTTGTGTTATAAATTTCGCACATCATTTCAGTCTATATGTGCTGGATAAGAGAGGACTTAAAATGTCAGCGATTTTCGCTAAAGAATTATTACCTGAAGGATATGCAAAGAGGGAAAAAAAAAAGAAAGAAAAGATTTTTTTTCCCCCAAGATGGCGGAAAAAAAAGATGCAAAAAGACAAAGAAAAAAAGGGAAAAAAAAATCCGAAACTTTTTTTTTTTATATCTTGGGTGATATTTTCGTCTTTTCATTTTTCTGTAATATTTCCCTGATTTCTTGACAAATGGACCTGAAAAGTAAAAGACACTTCGACAGCTTTTGTAGACATTTTCAAACAAACGGTTTTTTGATTTTCAGGAGGAAAAAAGTAAATAATATTTTTTATTTTTTTTAAAAAGGAAATTAAAATTGCTTTCGATGAGTTTAGAATTATGAAAAATACGATTGTTATTTTTTCCATTCGCTATAGGCACGAGCTTCTTATGTTCGACTATAAAAAAAAAAAAACAGAAAGGAAACAAAGAAACTTGTCCACAATTAATTAACAAATTGAAATTAATACGTCATTGATGCGGAAACGGTCCCTCGTCTTAAATAAAATAAAGGCTTAAAAACTGAACGTGCTTTTTTATACGAAACGGATTAAACGCATACTTAGGCAGTCAAGTGTTTGTGAAATAAATGGTTAGTGTTTTATTGAACAGATTTTCTTTCTTTTTCAAAAAGGAGAAAAAAAAAAAAAAAAAGAAAACTAGATTGGTTGTAATTGATTTATGCTGAAGGAATTGGTATTAAAAGTTTTGTTTTTTTCATTTGTTGTTTTCTTTCTTTTCAGTGGATTTGGAAGGTGCTACTTCAGACGACATAAGCTCGGGAGGGGATAATTCAAATGCAGGAAGTAGCGCAGGGAATCCAGAGGATGACCAAGCTAGACTGCGATTGAAAAGGAAACTGCAGAGAAATCGGACTTCTTTTACAAATGAACAGATAGACAGTTTAGAAAAAGGTAAAAAAAAATGTTTTAATTTTTATTAGATTGTTGACTTTTTGTCTTCATAATGATATGCAATTGTGCTCTCGATAAGATGAACAAGTTTTTTAAAAAAAATCAGACTGGGATTTGGGGGAATATCCTACGTAAGACTACGTCTTTGGGGTACTGTCCTAATATTGCTAAATTAAAGCAATAAAACGATTAAAAATTTAAAGGCATTTTTTTTGTTCGTTTTTGGTAAAAAAAAACTCGAATTTTTTGATAAAAATATAATTTTTTTCCTGGCACGAAACAAACTTAAAATTTTTAATAAAAAAGGTCAAAAGTTGAAAAAAAATTAGTCAAAATTTTAATTAAAGTCGACTTTAATTAAAATTTTGACTAATTTTTTTAATTGAAGATCTTCAAAGTTAAAATTTTAATATTAAAAAATTGCTTTAGCTCATGTTCTTGGCTAAAGGAAGAAGGACAAAATTTAAAAAAATGTAGTGAACATTTTATTTAAAGTTTCTAAGTTCGTGTTTTTGTTCATGTATTCTAGTTTTAATATTTATGCTGCTTCTCCACTATGTCTCAAAATTGATTTTCAAAATTTCCGGAAGTACTGTGCTTTAATTATTCAAGCATACGAATTACGAATTAAAAAACAATGTAGTAAAGCTGGCCGACTTCATTTTTAAAGCTTGGTTCAGAAATCCAAAGAAATCCAAGAAATCCTGGTTCAGAAATCAAAGAAAAGTACTTCCGGAAATTCTGAAAATTAATTTTAAAAAATTAATTTTAAAAAATTAATTTTGAGCCATAATGGAGAAGCGGCATTGAAAGAAAATAGTCAAAATATTATTTAAAATTTAACGTTTTGAAAAATACATTTTACAAGAAATTTTCCAAATCCATGCTTTCGTTCCTGTCGTCTTATTTTAAAATAATGATCCAGGGTAATTAATTTTTTTTTTTCGCTACCTCAAAGTTAGGAACAGCAGAAATGTTTTCCGGTGAAAATGCTTGCAATAACAAGGTAAATGACCCCCTAAAATTGCAACTCTCGGCTTTTACCGGAATTCGAGTTATGCCGGGAAAACTTTAAAAAATAGCTCCCGAAACTTTTTTTTATTTTTTTGATCCGCGAAATGAACGAATTTTTGGCAATGTCCGGTTCTCCCATGTTCACAGGTCTCTAATGTTCGAAAAAATTACCTGACCGAATGGAAAAAATCACTCGGTCACCCTGTGCGCACCTAAGTTAGCTTAAAACCTAAAATATTTTTTTCGTCAAAAAATACACGCAAATTAAAAAAGAACAAAACGGCCTTGGAAACGTCTTGGTTAAACCTCCCTAACCTATGAATGGCAATTTTCCATCATGAATAGAAAAAAAACGGCGACTGAAAATTCGTGTTCGACTTGGCCGAAAATGGGGAAAAAAATTAATATCAAGAAAAATGTCTTAAATAAATGGTTTTTTCGAATATGCAGTCGTTTATTGATGTTTTTTGATGCCTTCGGTGAAGGATTTGTTCGGTTGCCTTTTTCCGACAAAGAACCATAAGCGATTTAATCTGGAATTTGGGATGAAAAAAAAGTTGGCAACATCGGGAAAGAAGACAGGTAGTTTTTTTGGCGGGCGTTCCAATTTTTTTTTAAATTCGGACATCTTTCTCAGTGATTTCAATGTGGCGAAGTGTTTGTTATTGTTTTCGTTTTTCTAACCTGAAAAAGTTTTAAAATGTAATATATATTTTTTTTTTTGCAGGAAAACCGAGGAAAGTTATAAAACAATAATTGTTAATAATTGGAATTTTTAAAATGATATGACATTTTTTTTTCTTCTTCACATTTTCGGTTACGAACAAAATTCCCCGTAAAAATCTTGCATTTTTTTTTTTTAGGTTATGTACTAGTTCATTATAAATATCTGGCAGCTTGAAAGAAGACTTTAATTAAGAGTTAAAATAATCTTATTCTTACATAGTTCAACGAATGACTTGGAATGAATGGTTAGTTTGTAAAATCTTCTTTCAAGCTGCCAGATATTTATAATGTACTAGTACATAACCTAAAAAAAAAAAAATGCAAGATTTTTACGGGGAATTTTGTTCGTAACCGAAAATGTGAAGAAGAAAGAAAAAATGTCATATCATTTTAAAAATTCCAATTATTAACAATTATTGTTTTATAACTTTCCTCGGTTTTCCTGCAAAAAAAAAAATATATATTACATTTTAAAACTTTTTCAGGTTAGAAAAACGAAAACAATAACAAACACTTCGCCACATTGAAATCACTGAGAAAGATGTCCGAATTTAAAAAAAAATTGGAACGCCCGCCAAAAAAACTACCTGTCTTCTTTCCCGATGTTGCCAACTTTTTTTTCATCCCAAATTCCAGATTAAATCGCTTATGGTTCTTTGTCGGAAAAAGGCAACCGAACAAATCCTTCACCGAAGGCATCAAAAAACATCAATAAACGACTGCATATTCGAAAAAACCATTTATTTAAGACATTTTTCTTGATATTAATTTTTTTCCCCATTTTCGGCCAAGTCGAACACGAATTTTCAGTCGCCGTTTTTTTTCTATTCATGATGGAAAATTGCCATTCATAGGTTAGGGAGGTTTAACCAAGACGTTTCCAAGGCCGTTTTGTTCTTTTTTAATTTGCGTGTATTTTTTGACGAAAAAAATATTTTAGGTTTTAAGCTAACTTAGGTGCGCACAGGGTGACCGAGTGATTTTTTCCATTCGGTCAGGTAATTTTTTCGAACATTAGAGACCTGTGAACATGGGAGAACCGGACATTGCCAAAAATTCGTTCATTTCGCGGATCAAAAAAATAAAAAAAAGTTTCGGGAGCTATTTTTTAAAGTTTTCCCGGCATAACTCGAATTCCGGTAAAAGCCGAGAGTTGCAATTTTAGGGGGTCATTTACCTTGTTATTGCAAGCATTTTCACCGGAAAACATTTCTGCTGTTCCTAACTTTGAGGTAGCGAAAAAAAAAAATTAATTACCCTGGATCATAAAATTTCAACTATAAATTTCTTGTAAATTTTACTTTAAAAAAACAGCGAAAATTAAAAAAAAAATTCAAGAAAAATAGTCAAAAATTTCTTGTAAATTTTAAAATTTACAAGAAATTTTTTAAGTCCTTGCTTTCGTTTATGTCGTCTGATTTTACTATTAAAAAAGGCCAAAAAATAAAAAAAAAGGTCAAAATTTAAAATTGGATTTAAAATTTTCAAATTTAAAATTTGAATATTAAAATTAATTTTCGGTGCGAACAGACCGACACGCCCACTGAGAGACATATTTCCCCAGGACCGAGCCCTATGACGTAATCCTACATAAAAAAAAAAAAAAAACAGGAAAAAATTATACAGAACAATACAATTTGGGGGCCCAAAAACGAGGAAAAAAATGCTGTTAAAAATTTTTCATCCCTCCGGGCTAAAAAATGAACTTTTTGTACCTCCTGGAAGAAGTCCATTATCTGCCGTAAAGACGAAAAATATCTTCACAAATCACGCATGGTGGTGGCTTGCACGTCTCGACTGGTTAAACTGCAGTCTCGACGTGCAATAAGCCACCCCCATACCTGTTATGTAAAATCCTATTTAGCAGCAGTAGTTTCAGTTTCAACTAAAATATAATTTCATGAAAAAAAAAAAAAAAAAAAAAAAAAGTTGAAATCGTACATTTTTAATTAAGTCCCGGGTGTCGGTGCTACAACACAAGAGACTTTTCACTTCTCAATATGTAACAAACAACTCGTGTTTCGACATAAAATTAGACTTTTCCACCACAAGATAGTAATACACTATTTCTGTATCAACAGCGTTGCGGCTTTTTTAGCTCGATTGCATGCAATATATTTAGCGAGTTTTCCCGTTATAATTTTTAATTTATTTTTATATAAAGTCCTTGAATTAAAGCGCCCTCGGTCGTTTGTTTTAGGCACTTGTTGACTGGCCCATTAGGCCAGAGCCGGATTTAAGGCAAATGACGGCCCTAGGCCGTCTTAAAATGCGGCTCCGGTGTATTTAGCGAGTGGAGGGGGTGGGCTTTCCTTCTAACCTTTATTTCCGAAAAAAATGAGTTGGGCTACTAATTAATACTTGCTTCTTTATAAGAAGTTTTTCTTTCCACACTTACCTAGGCTTTCTTCCCGCCGCCCTTTAAAGGCGTGCGGCCCTAGGCAGCTGCCTATTTTGCCGAGCGTAAAATCCGGCTCTGCATTAGGCGCTGGGTCGCAAGCTCACTCTAACCTTGTTACATAATATCTGTATCTTCTTTGAGATAAATAGATTTTTTTCCTAGATCTGAAAAAATTCTAGCATCAGTAAAAACTGATGCTAGAATTTTTTCAGATCTAGGAAAAAAATCTATTTATCTAAAAATCTATTTTGCGTCAGTTTCATGGAAATCAAAAGGGGCCGAAAAAGTGCCCTTGTTCTCCAAGGTTCTTTTTCTCGGAAAATTTTAACACCCACAATAATAATGTAAAGAAAAGGAAAAGAATCCGAGCGCAAAGTGTACATCTACATTTTCACGCCTGAGATCGGTAATATTGACTTTTCTCCGAAGTCTGGTATTCTTCCATTATATTTACAAAAAAATGACTGGAAAAAGATAAATAAAATACATTTTTCGAATGCAGATAGGCTTTGATATAAACCGTCATATTTATTATACATTTTTCATGGAGTTGGAGGACTTCGAACCTTAGCACCCCTTGTCTTCAACACGCATCTCTTTTGTCATTTTCTAAAGAAAGCTCTTTTTTTTTAACTTTCATTCTTTTCCCCTTTCTTTAGAAGAAAAAAAAAAAAAAAGGTCTTCGATTTTTATTGACTTTTCTTTTGGGGAGAGATCACTTATAACAGTATTTAGAAATTTATGATCTTTTTTTTTTTTTTTTTTTTTTTGTATAGTAATGTAGATTTTTTTGTCGTAACACGTGGAATTTTCCTGTAGAAAAAAAAAGTTAAATTCCAAGAAAAAAAAAAGCGTCCTTTTGAGCGTGTTGTTTGGAATTATTTTTAGAATTCGAGAGGACGCACTACCCTGATGTGTTTGCTAGAGAAAGATTAGCTGCTAAAATTGGACTTCCAGAGGCTAGGATACAAGTTTGGTTCTCAAATAGAAGAGCGAAATGGAGGAGAGAGGAGAAATTAAGGAATCAACGTAGACCGGTCGATCCCCCGCCTTCTTCCCCGCCACGAGGGATCAACGGCAGCAGCGGTTTTTCCAATTCGAATTTATATTCTTCGATTCCGCCGCCCATGTCGATGCCGACTGATTCATACAGGTAATTTATTTTCTCATTAGGAAAAAAAAAATTCGCAATTTTTTTTTCTATTAATTAATTTTTTTTATTTTTATTTTTCAGTCCAATGACGTCAGTGTCCAACTTCAGCATGTCAACCACTCACCATCACAACAGCAACAGCGTTACGCCAGTGGGAGGAATGTCGGGCAGTCCGGGAGCTTGTTTACAGCAAAGGGACACGACAGGATATTCCTGCATGAGTCGCCCTACTTACGAACCTTTAACGCTAACGGGAAGTTACAGCACTAGACCTTCATGTAGTCCGACTCAGCCTTATCAACATATGAACGGTGTCGGGCACCAGTATTCCACGAATGGAACATCATCGACAGGTATGTAAAACAATTTATTATTTTTATTTAAAAATTCGAATCAGGGATGGCAATGACAGTAAATCGCTAGGGATGTTCGATTCCGATTTTCGGAATCGATTCCAAGAATCGATTCTTTTCACTTTATCGGTTCTCCGGAATCGATTAATCGGCACGACAAGGAATCGATTCCAAAGTTAACTTCTTTTTTTTAAAGCGGAAAATACAAATAAAATGAAATAAAATAAAACGAAACATATAAGTGCGGTTTAATTAAAAAAATTTTCATTAATTTAAGTCATTTTTTTATTATTTTTATTTTTATTTTTAGAGGAATTGATTCTTCAGTTTTCCCGGGTTTTGGAATGGAATCGAATCGAAATCGAAAGAACGGGTCAATAGTCAGTGGTATAATTAAAACATTTTTCATTTTAAGTGATTTTTCTTTTTGGATCTTCATAGGATCCGCGTTTTTTTTTCTTTTTCTTGTTAATTTTTTAAGGAATCGATTCTCCAGTTTTCCCCGGTTTTGGAATCGAATCGAATCGAATCGGAATCGAAGTAGAAAAGAATCGAATCGGAATCGAAAGAATCGGTCAAAAAAGAATCGATTCCTGAAGAATCGGATCGGAATTGAACATCCCTAGCAAATCCGTGCGTCGGAGGTGAACTAACGTATCTCCATCGTAAACATGATTGGAGTTAGTCTGTTTCGACGTTTCGTGGAAGTGTCACGTGACCACAAGTTTACGCCAACAACAAGTCTGGGTCGAAAATCAAAAATTTTCGATTTTCAAAATGCCTGATAGAGCAATTGCTGTGGTTTACCTACTGCAAAAATTTTTTCCTTTTCGAAATTTTTTTAAACGGCGTCTTGAGGGTGCGCAAGAGGGCCAAAGTTTCGGAAAATCCAAATAAGGGATGAAAATTCGACTTTTAGATTTTTGTGAAAAAAGTGCCGCTTCCTGTCGGATTTTTAACGCAGATTTCGAAAATTATGTCGGTTTGCGTCTAGCTATATCTGTTCCTGAGTTATGGTAAAAAATATAATTTTAAAAAAAACTGTCAGGCTATGGGGCGTAGCCGTATGATATTACGTAGGACTACGTCTTATGATTAGGTTTTAGGTTTTTTTCGTTTTTTTTGTTATATTCATTGATTTTTTATGAATTTTTGTTCTGTTTTTATCAAAATAATATTTTTAAAAAAATTTATCAAAATTTATTCCATACGGACAAACAACGGACAAACGAAAATTACGAAGTTACGGTTTACGACGTAATTTTTTGTCATATTCATCGATTTTTTTTATGAATTTTTGTTATATTTTTATCAAATTTAAAAAATAATACACAAACAAATTTTAAAAAATTTTAATTTTATTTAGGCTTTATTTTAAAAAAGCTTTATTTGATTTTTTTGTGTCAATTTATTTAAGCTTTTAAGTAATTTGAAATATTTTGCATATTTTTATTTGGGCCTTTTTAAAAGGCAAAAAATTATTCTCAGTGTTTTTGAGCTTTTTTAAAATTGAAAAATTTATTTAATTCACTCCTCTGTATTTTACTGTCATTTTTTTCAAGGGTCTACGTCACAAAAATTTTCCCCCAACGTGACTAAAGAAGTTTCACTTTAAAAATTACTAGGTTATAGGATATGATGTATTTTTTGTCATATTCAGTGATTTTTTTAAGAATTCCCTCCTTTTTTTATCAAAATTAAAAAATGATAAATAGATATTCGAAAAGAATTCATATAACACCATAATTTTATTTTATTTTTTACTTTTTTTTTTTTTTTTTTTAATTTACCAAAATTTATTCTATGCGGACAAACAACGGACAAACGAAAATTACGAGGGTACGGGGTATGACGTAGTCCTACGTCAAAATATTGAAATTTTAGAATTTAGACATTTTTATGGCGCACTTGGCCAGTATCTCAAAAACAGAAAAAGTTAGGCGCAAACCGATTTTATTTTCGAAATCTACGTTAAAAATCCGATAGAAAACGGCACTTTTTTTCACAAAAAACCAAAAGTCGAATTTTCATCATTTACAAAGCTTTCCAAAACTTTGGCCCTCTTGCGCACCCTCAAGATGCCGTTTAAAAAAAATTTGGAAAAGGAAAATATTTTTACAAATGATAAACCACAGCCATTGCACTATCAGGCATTTTGAAAATCTGAAATTTTTGATTTTCGACCCCCACTTACTATTCATTATTTAATTCAATTTTTTTCCTCTTATTCTCAGGTTTAATATCACCAGGAGTATCTGTTCCAATAGCAGTCCCCGGGCAAACGGCAGATATGACGTCTCAATACTGGCCGAGACTCCAGTGACAGTGGTGGAACTAAATCGACTAAACAAGAGCCTGAAATTATATATCCGTTTCCGCTTTGTTGAGTTGATTTTCTTCCTGCCAAACAAAACAAAAATCATCCGGTTCTTTCTTTTTTTAATTTGAAATGTATTAAAATTAAAACGAAACTGTAGCTCTAAAAACTTGAAGGATTTATTAAAATTAAATCCTAAATTTTGTGCGCTGCAGCCCAACAGACTACGGGGAAAGTATTTAATTTATTAATTGTTTTCCACTTCGGTAAAAAGTTATTTTTCCAGAAAAAAAAATAAAAGAAAAGTATATATAAATAAAAAAGTGCAATGGTTAGAGAATAAAAATATATCAACGAGATCAGTAAAAAAAAAAAAAAATAAAAATAAAAATAAAAATATTTTTTTTCGTTTCGAGTTCCTCGTGGTCAAAAAATTTTTAAATTAGCGTCCAAAATGAAAATCAGCATCCGATTTCCACATATATTTTATTATCTTTATAGTAGATTATTTTATTCCTGATTTTTGTTTTTCCGACGCTAAAACTTCATTTTTTCTAAGTTTCCTCGATGATTAAGAGTAAGAAAAAAAAAATTAATTAACTGAAAAAAAAAATTTCGTAAATAATGGATTTATACCCAATTCAAGAAAAAAAAATTGTAACTGAAAAGAATATAAAAAAATTGTAATTAAATAATAATATAAATGTTCATTTTTTTCAAAAAAAAAAGCCAAAAAAAGAAAAAAAATCTGAAAATATAAACTATTATTTATGTGTTCGATTATCATTAATATTCTTATTTGCTTTAGGCCTATTTATTTTTCTTTCCTCTTTTTTTTTTTTTTATTAAAAAATTTGATCAAAGTGAAATAAACCCCTGAAGAGAAGAAAACGAGATAACGCGTTGGCCACCTCTGAAAAGAGTATGAAAGAGAAAATAACAGTAATGGATGACGGCAGGTGTCGCAACCCAGCGAGATGGAAGAGAAATGTGTCGCATTACCTTGTAAGTCGGCTTTCTTTCCTCTTTTCCAATTTAATTTCTTTCACAACAGCAGAACTAAACGCTTTTTGTGACTTCTTGTCATTTTTTTTTTTTATCATCTTTGTTTTTCCGATAAACAAAAAGTACCATGAATATGAGGACTGAAAGTAAAAAAAAAACCTACTTTCGGAGGAGAGTAAGTATAAATATGGTAGAAAGCTTTTTTTTTTCGATGCATTTAAATATAAAAATAATTTTAGAAAGCCTAAACCCAGTAATATGATAATTTTAATTTTTAATAGTAATAGGTAATTTGTTCAAGAGCAGGTCCTATAAATTAAACTAAATCTAGAAAGTTCAAAAGTTCAAAATTTTTTAAATATTTGCTCAAATAAAATAAACTCAGCCAAAGACTGACATTCCGTCAAAGAATTTTTTAAATCAAAAAACTGCACATTTCTCATAAAATTTTTGCCTCCTTTTTTTTAATTTTTTTAGAACTAATAAACCCATAAAAAAATAAAAATGTCATCATGCTTCAGATCCTCTACCTTCCCTTTGTTTCTGCAAATAAACTAAACATTATCAAAGTCCCCACAAACTAATCAGAGAAATAGGAAATAGAAATAAAAAATCTGTAAAAATAAATAACCTGCTCAAATAAATTTTTTTCTAAAAATTAGCAATGGACTAAATTTTTCTGATTTAAATGATCAGCTATAACTAACTTGTTTGTTCACTGTCAAAGCTTGTGGTAAAATTAATCTTAAATTCCTAAAATTTCTGCGCAAAAGCTCATATGTGCTTATTATTTATTCAATTACTCCAATTATTTATTTTTTATTTTTGCAACAGCTTAAAAATTTGTAAAAATCAAAATCATAACTTCTGCTTCTTTTCCAAATCTTCTTCAATCAGTACTTAAATAATATGTTGTTAAATTATCAAAGATTAAGTAACTAGTTGCAAGTATTTCTTTACTTCTCTTCCGACTCATCAGAAAAGTTGCTATATTTATAAGAAAACACAATTATTGTATAGATCATATTTGATACAAAGAGCCAACGTTAACAATTATAAAGCAAAAATAAATTTTTCTTATCAAAATTTAAAACATGATCTTCAAGAGAGTCACCTCCTCTTAGGCCATGCTTCATAATTTTGTAGGATGTGTCAAGTTCGAAGCTAAAGAGAAACATGAAAAATAATATTGAACATGAGAATACCAGATGGAACAAATTGCAGCAGCAGTATAAGATCATAAATCAGCATGTTGTTGCATTGTCCCTCCAGATATAAATGATAGCAATGTGACATCATATTAAACCTGATAATACAAATAAATGATACCTGGTACAAATGTTCTTTACTCAAACCACAAAGGCAAATAATTTTGGCGTTGCAAACAATATTAATTTCTGCAAAACAAAGGCATAAAACCATTGTTTTTAACGTTTGCATCAAATAACTTCTGATGGTGCCAATAATTAATTGTCATTTTCAAATTGCTAATTAGTAGCAGTAAAATCAAAATTAGAAAGTCAAGTTTCCGTTCTAAAATAGGATTTTCCCCTTCAAGGTTATGCACACATGTGTTTACGATTTTTAGGGAAAAAATAAATTGGGCATAGAACAATATTAATTTAGGAGTTACCTTAAAAAAATATTGAAGCTGCGATTGAAATCTCAACATTTTTTCAAACACGATCAAATATCTACTTTCACACTGCACCACACTTTAGCAAAACTGAAATAAAATAACGCAGGTAAAACAACTCCGGCCGTTTGTTTGCCTTTTCGATTAGTACAAGTCAGGCCCGCCAGAGGGATGGAAAAAATGGCGGGTAGTTCAATGTACTTTTTCTGAATTTACATTCACACTGGATTAATCATTTTATCAAAGGCACGTAAAAATGTTTTAATCCGTTTCGGTGCGATTCAAAAATATTATTTTCTGTGGCGTCTATGATGAAATATGAAGGGGCCTTAATGATATTAATTCCAAAATGCTTTTTTCTTTGTCTTTGAGCCTCTTAAGCTGTGCTTTCGTTTGTATTTTAAAATCTGCAAAACCGCAATACTGATGCAAAATCTTTATCCGATTTCAAAATGTTTCAAAATATGGTCAATTTTATTCAATGAATACAATACACACAGTAAAACTGAATAAGTTTTGAAATATTTTGACATATAATAACGTTTATGCATCAGTATTGCGACACAAGCAAAAGCCCAGCTATTAAGTTTTGTTAATATTACATGTTTAGCAAGAAAAAGAAAAAGGTTCTACTTCAAAAAAAACATAATGTTGTTTCAATAAATAAAATATTTTACTTTGCTTCTATTATATATAATGGATTCCAATAATATTAAATTGAAAAAAAAAATTTTTTTCTTTTATAAATATATCTAAACACTCATTTCAATTTTTAAAAAATAACAAATTATTTTGTTAAAGTCACAGAATAAAAATTTTGTAAAAGCAAAACTGCAAATGTGTCATTTAAAATTTTTTTTTCATGCCTTATTTAAGCCTAAAAGCCCACGAATTCAGTTTTAAAAGAAAGATCCCAGTCAAAAAAACCGAGATTTGAGCCATCAGTCTCATCAACTTAGAGCTGCTTATTTACATTTATGTATCACTTTTATTAATTTCAATCCTTCAATATTTTTCCATTAGGAATTTTCCCACACTTTGCCAATTAGTGTGACATCAATAAATAACTTTCACCAAAGTATAAAATTTCAAGATGACTTCAATTGTACTTCACTGGGATTGTAATAAAGGTGAAATCCCAACTGCGCAAGGATCAGATCCCGCACCTGGTTGCCCTGGCTCTGATTCCAAATTTTTTAATAACTGAGTCAGCCAGTGTTTTGTATTTTTATCATCTTGTAAACAATTTGCAAATGTAGCATCTCTTAACTGGTCTGGTAGGCATTGTCTTAAAGCAACTCTTGCTCGAGCATTATCAGATAACCTTAAATAACATCTGACAACATGTTTTAACAATCTGGCTGATGGTTCTTTGGCTAATGATAAGACCATTTTTCCTAGTATCATAGCTACATGAGAAAACCTGCAATTAAAGTAAATAAAAATATTTTGCGTTAAAGAAAATGAAAAGGCAAAAAAGAACGCAATTCATTAATCTTTTAAAATTCAAGCAAAGCTTTTTTTTTTTTTTTTTTTACCAAGAATACAAATCAAATATTACCTTTCATATGTTTGGCAAATGTAAGAAAGACCACTGTCATCCAGTAAAATTTTCTGAAGAATAAAAGTTGCTACTGTCTTGGATAATTCTGAGCCACTTTCCATGATTCTCAGGCAAAATGGGATTATTTCAGTTGTTAATAAAAATGTAATCACTTCTTGGTCATCAGTCTGCAAAAAAAAAAAAAAAGTAAAGTAAAATATAAATGCTTTTCATTTATAAACAATAAAAAACTTTACCTTAACTAAAGCTCCTATTACACCCAAACTAGTCAATCGTAAATATTCAAAAGGTCTTGTTTTGCTAACTGTGTGCAAAAAGGGATACAAATACAGGGGTATATGAGCCTGCAAAAATGCAGATCTTGTTTCAGGATGAGAAGCCACACACTGTAATAATGCAAGAGCATTACAAACTCTATTACTTTGATGAGCATTCAATGTAGGAGGATTGATAGCAGGATAAATATTCACTATTTCCTGCAGGAGTGCAGCTGTTGTACCAAAAGAATGCCATAGCATGGGAGCTAAGTCAGGAACAACTTCTCGTTTTTTACTGAGCTCAAGAAGAGCATTCTCCCTGGTATCAGGATGTGTTAATTCTATAATCCATTGATAAATTTTCTCTCTTTCTACAGATTGTTGTAGATTTGCTGGACTTTGTTGTGTACTCATGATCTAAAAAATGAAAAAAAAGAATATTTACTCCAGAAAATAAAGCGGTAAAACTTTTGCCGTAATTTTGAATTATTGTTGAAATGAAATGTGAATGGAATTGCGTAAACACTACAATAATATGAAATAATAAATAAAATAAAATTTTCCTAATATGCATACCTCCTGCAGAATATAAACATTCATTTAAAGTACCACCAATAATACCAACTTAAAGATGGCGGCAGTGTTGCCGTTCCCCTCTATAATTTTCAAATATTTAGCGCGAAATATGTTGGTCATTTTCCAATTTTTTTTAAAGACATTTTTTTCAAAATTCATGTTCCTGATGAGAAATTTAAAAAACTTTGTCCCTCAGACAAATAAAAAAAAAGCATTCTTTTTAAAATTCGTAAAACTTAATATTTAGAACGAAATTTTACTCTCAATTATGAAAAATATTTTTTGTTAAAACAATTCCATCGATCTTTTGTTTCAGTTTCTGGTATAAAAACCGTAATTACGTTGATTTCCCTATCTGATTCGTCGAAACTGTAACAATTTTCTCTCCGCGGCAGTTTTTTGATTACAAAAGACTTAGGATTAACACTGAATAAATAAAAGCGACATCTTTTAAATAAAAAAAAGAAATTCCACTCTTATATTTACAATTTTAAAATACAAATTGATCACTACGTATTTTTTACATTGTAGAAAACATTATTTCTGTAAAAAGAAAACTTCACATAGAATTTTTACTCATCTTATTTGGGTTCAAACTTCAAAGAAAACCCATCATTCACAATCATCCGCCACTTCAGGAAAAAAATTCAAGTTTAGTTTCAGAACTGACTATTGCTACATTATTTTTCATTGATTTTGGCTGAGTTGTAATAGCACTCTTGTCTACAACAGAGTTTGCTACAATGAGAACAATGAAATGATACTGTGAAGCCAATTTTCAACGGCAGAACACAATCTACTTTTCTCAAGACAAACTTTTTGCAAATCTTGTTACTAAGCCATTATTACAAGTCTTCAAAACTAATAAAAAAAATCTTTAAATCATCACTGATAAAAATAATAATAATAGTTATTATTTTATTTTTTAAACGATGAAATCACAGACGGATTTCTGTAACTACAATTATAGGTTCCTCATGATTTTAAAAATAATCTTTAAAATTTATTTCTAATTATTTTACAATGAAAAATAAATAAATATAAAAGATACCAGTCGTATTCATTTTTAGGTACTAAAAATGTCATCGGAATAATAATAATATTAATTTTTTAATTTTAAACTTGATTTTTTTGAAACAATATTACATTATTGCTATATCTTAAAAATCAATTGTCATTTTACCCGTTTTCTTGCAACAAATTGATCCAAGAAGTTCAATTTTGTATTAGGGTATTAAAAAAAAAAAAAAAAAAAAAAAAACAACAACAACAAAAAAATTCAATGTAATTCTCCGTAAAGACGGATATTCTTTATTCAGGAAATGCCAATAGGCCGATTTTTCAACTCCATTTTTCAGCTAGCAAATTTTGAACTGAAATTTTTTTTCCTATATTGGCATTTCCTGATTTAAAATTAGTTAATCACCGGGAAAAAAAATCCCTTGCATCTCACCTATTAGAAATTCAAAAATTATTTTTTCCTCTTTGTCTTTTTCTTTTTATCATCCAAGGCTGGTTGACACTATGCCATGTAAACAGGCCACACGTACAGAGTATTCGGTTCCTTTGGAACCGTATCGAGAGAATCTCTCTGTGCGTAAGTCACCGTCAATTCTTCGTGTAATCTCGACGAAGCTGCGACGGTCTCGTCGGGAAGTATGCTTTCAACCGTGCTGACTTCTAGTTCTTCAACTTTTGAAATTTCCGGGATTTGTTCCCCAACCTACAAAAATGATAATAGGTAAATAAACAGTGAGCAGTTAGCAATACAAAAAAAATGTATTAATTTTACCTGAACTATTAATTTAGAGTCTCCGCTATTTGACGAAGGAGTCCCTGGTTCCTTTTTAGCTTTAACCATGTAAGATGAATAAGGCTCCTTACTATGAGTAATCATATGCCTCTTCATATCAGATCTGACTCTAAAAGGCTTGCCGCACACTTCACAAGGATGCGGTTTTTCGCCTGAATGAACAAATTTTTTTAAATTATGAAATACAATTAAATTTGAATATTTTGGATGCTTTATACAAATCATTAGCAATCATTATTACGTATTTCTATTTAATTATTTATTATTTTATTTTATTTTATTTTACCTGTATGAATCCTCCTATGGTTTTGTAAGTAAGAGGACGCTCTAAAGCTTTTCTCACAAAATTCGCATTTGTAATTCCTTTCTCCAGTATGAATCCTACTATGTACGGTTAAAGAATACTTTCTCGCAAAATCTTTGCCACAATATTCGCACTGAAAATTCTTTTGGTCAGAATGAATTGATATACAGTGATACTTTAAGTCTCCCCATTGTCTAAAGTTCCTACCGCAGAACTCGCATTTAAATGGTTTAACACCGGAGTGTTGCCTCATGTGAACCTGGAATTTAAAAAAAATTTTAATAATAAATTACTTTATGTAGTTTTCCCCCCAAATTGAATAAATTATGGTCTTATCATGGTGAAGATAACATATTGCTCACTGCTTGGGTCCCATATTACGCTAAAAATCTTTGAACTCTTACGAATCTTTTTAATCTTCTTGCATACCATGAAATAAGGTTTCAGCAAGGTAACAGGAATGAGACTTAGCACACCATGTTAATTTCACTCTCCAATTTTTCCTTAAATTTCCCTAATTTTTTCCTATGCCCTTACCTTTAAAGCACTTGTAGCGAAAAAACCTTTGCCGCAAACCTCACACTGGTGGGGTCTTTCCCCTAAATGACTTTTCAGATGGTACATCAATGAATTCCTATGGTGAAACATGCGTCCGCATTGCTTACAACTTAGGTTACCTTTTTTAGCAGTACCATCAGGTTGCCTTAAAAACAAAGAAATAAAAAATTAGTTTAAGTGCAAAAAGCAGGAAATATAAAAAATGTCAATCAAAATAAAATGAATTACCTTCTCACAGTCTTGGTAATAGCAGTCATTAAATCAGCATGCTGCTGTTGTATATGCTGATTTAATGCTCCTTTCGTTTCATAAGCTTCGTTACACATCTCACACATATGCCCTTCTATGTACACCGTTTTTGTTCGCGCTTCCATTTCCCGCAGATCGGCTTCCGCTGCATGCAGATCTTCTTCCCGGTACCATTCTTTTTGGGTGGTCCCATCCCTAAAAAAAAAAAAAAATAAATAAGTAAATAAATAAA
Organism: Liposcelis bostrychophila; assembly: GCA_037577465.1. Lineage (NCBI taxonomy): Eukaryota > Metazoa > Arthropoda > Insecta > Psocodea > Liposcelididae > Liposcelis > Liposcelis bostrychophila. Next base: position 18,921,284 of record CM075211.1, on the reverse strand, counting down.
TAAATAAAAAATAAAAAAAAATACAATTCAATGCAATACATATAAATATTTAAAAGAATTGCAATAATCTTATGAATAAAAATTTATTTCACTCACTTTTCAGCCCCTTCTTTTTCATCATCACTGTGAACTTCAACCCTAATGCCTTCCATCATATCCTCAGGTTCGCTGAACTCTTCGATTTCTTCTTGCTTGGAATGAGCACAACTCATATGGGTTTCATACGTTTTTTGCCTCCTGAAAATTCGTTTGCACGGCTCGCATTCCCATAAGATTTGATCATGTTGACCCTGTGTGAGTTGCTGATGTAAAATGGATGAAGATGGAGTGATAGTTACATCTTGTAAATGAGGAGAAGAGGACCACTTGTTAACAATATTTTGAGCTGACACAACTTGAGTTGTTGCATTTGGCTTCGATTTTACCTGAAAATTATTTTATAAGAAAATAAAATCTGATTTTTTATAAACTGAAAATTGTAAATAACGTACCAAAGTTGTTTTAGTAGTGTTTGGTGTTTGTGCTGTACTTGTCTGCAAAGTCCTTAATTTAATACCGCTAACTTTTACTTCCTTTTTAGAACTATCATTCTGAATTAAATTAGATTTATTTTGAGCCATTGCTGCTTTTTTTGGAGTTCCTGAATCAAGTTCAATGGGTTCATAATGAGATTTTAAATGTTCAAAAAATTTCCACTGATTTGTAAAAACCTTAAAACACAATTCACAGGAAAACGATGAACTCACAGTTTGCTGTATATTTGACTGATATTGCTTTTTAACAAGGTGAGTAGCTTTATGTGCTGCAAATGCATTTGCACTATCAAATAATTCATTACATTTACTACATTTATAAGCATTTATTACAATGTTCCTTGATTGTGCTGTTTTTTTAGGATTCTTTAATTTTCTTGGGATACGTTTTTTATGGGGTAGGCTGTTCCTTGATTTATCACCACCATTTTCATAATCGGAATCATGTGCCCCATCACTCTCTTGTTCTTCTTCTGACAACACTAGAGTCTCAGTATCAACTATTTCAGTCTTGATGTTTGAATCATCCTGAATAATAAAATCACTTAACTCAGTTTTAATAACTTCATTTGTTCCTATTTCAATTTCTTCCGTTGATATTTCAATTTGCTCTGCTTCAGTTTCAGTATGAATTCCAAGGCTTTCAAGATGGGCCTGATGTTCCTCATCTGTTTGGTTTATATGAGCTAAATGAGATCTCATGTATTTGTTTCGGCTTAAAACTTTCTTCAATGGTGGTAAAGGTTGCAAAGAGCTTTCCTCTTGGACATATGTATGAGTGACTGCTCCAGGCTTATCTGATGCTACAGAAGTTGCCAATATTGTAATTGTATCACCGGCACCTGATTTATTAGGGCCTGATAATGGAGGCATTGTAATCTGATCATTTATGTTGATGAGTTTTGAACCAACAGTCAAAGGTGTTGTAGGAGCCAACATTGGAAGCATATGCGTCCTGTATATATATAAAAAAAATGCATGTAAATTTTATTTTAATGTAAATTTCATTTTATCTACTAACCCAGATTGCTGCTTCTGTTGATTAACCAGCTGAACTTCAACCAATGCAGCTGCCAACTTTTTATCATCTTCCGTTAAATGATCATGAAGTAAATCATCCTCATATTGCTGAGGAATATACCTTTCAAGTGCTATTGATCCAGTTATTAAATCACCATTTATGTCCACTAACAGTTCATTGCCGGATAACAAAGATGCATTTGTTAAAAAATTTTTTGACGTAGCAACATCAGAAACCCTTTGAATATTTATATACTGGGACTGAATCAACTCTTCAGTTTCTACATTTGGTTTAACAACCTCTCTTCCCACATTATGATCTCTCAAAGCATTAGCTTCTGCTTCTTTCATTGATGAATATGTAGGAGGTGGTTGATCTTTAGGTCTTTCTGGGGTTGTTTCTTCCATTTTAATCAGCCTCATTGTGTTGATTTATGACAAATGTAAACCTGAAAAAATTGTTGATAATACTATTATACCATATCATCCATGACTGCATTGTTTTTTTCTTCGTTTACTAATATCTATTAGCATGATTTTCCGTTACGAGAAATCATAAAAAAGCGATACAAAATAATTTAATAGAAATCGTTCAACACTGGCTTTATTCAAAGGTCGAAAAGATAACTCCAAATAAAAACGGCCTAAGCGCAACCCTATTATAGACTTAAAAACATTTGAAGTCCCTTTGCCCCTTCGTCCTTTTTTCCTCTAAAACGGCATGTCAAGGAAAATCATGGCGGAAAACGGCAAACAGTTTGCCGCCTGTTTTTCTTTCTGTCCGAGGAAAATTGGCAATGATTATTATTAGAAGATTCGCAACATTAATTTGTGTTGCATTTTACACACATTACTAACCGTATTAAAGTATGATTTAAAATAAAAGAAAGGGTTAATTGAAAACACATCCGTATCAGACTAACAGTTCATTGAAGAGCTGAAAAAGAACGTCGCTTCCCTTTTCAAAACCAGTATGAAAGTAGAATATTCAATAGGCTCTAAGCCTAACAAAAAAATGGGAAAGAAGATCTTAAAAGACGTCTCCTGCCTCAGAACTGACCATATATATTATTAGTCACACTTACCTGATCTTAATTTTCATCTCCAGGTGAAACAAACCTGGATATTTTGATTGTAATATTACAATAAACAAAATGCCATACGTGACAACAATGTCGTCCTTCGAAATCTGTTGGCAACGGATTCGTTCATTTCGTCTGCTTTTAATTGCTCACGACGAACTTACTACGAATTTTTAATAGATTTTTTTTAAATTCCGACTTTAATTTCGTTGTTCTAAAATACTAAAATCAGCTATGAAATTATTATATTTTATGCAGATCCTCTACAAAAAAAGGATTCTGAAGTAAGAGAATTTATAAAAAATTATAGAATGATCGTGAGCCATCAATGGTAAACTACCGAACGCGCCTTATTTGATTTCCATCTCTTCGATATATCGAATTAAAACAGTGTTTTTTGGCGTTCTCTTTAAGTTGGTTGCGTTGAGGAGGGTTCCGAATTTGGAAATTAAACATGATAACAGTAGGTTTATTATTATTCATTCATTCATTCATTCATTCCAGTATATGGTTTATATCAACGAGTAATTTTTTCTTTAAATCCATTTTCGAGTTTTAGTTTTTTATATTCCTGTTCAAATGTTAATTGCAAATATGTATAATTTATTTAACTCGGTGGCGGAGTATCGTTATCTGAAATAATATTTTTTTTTTATGAATATTTAAATTTTTATTTTATTTTAATTTATGAAAAAATTTATATAAACTGGAAAAATAATTAAAAAAAAAAAATAAATAAAATAAAACATACCCATTGGTTTTTTTTATCTGCCTAACATTTTTCTGGATCCAGACTTTATCTAAAATAAAAAACATATAGGAATTCCTGCAGCAGGATATGGGTTAAAAAAATCAAATTCTACAGTTTTTAGAATTGCTTATATACTCGGAGAAGCTGGAGCGTATAAAGGGGTCGTACATAAATTACGTAAGCACATTCAGGGGGGGGAGGGGGTTTAGATTTGACATCTTACCCATAAGCTAAACATAGGCGAAATGGGATAAAGCGTGAAAAAAGGGCCTAACCCATGCTTACGTAATTTATGTACGACCCCAAAGAGTATTACAACTATTTGTTAAAATAACTAATTTATATTTATAAACTATGAATAGATTAGTAAATTAATTACCTGCACTAGAATTAAAATTACTTTATGCGTTAAGTTAAACAAAAAAAATCAACGAAAAATACAGATAATACGTAAAGTTAAATTTTAAACGATAAAATCTTATCTCTGGCCTAAATCAATCTGTAAATCACTGCGTATCAGTGACCGTAAATATTTTGTAACAGAATTCGGCCAAGAAAACTTACCTTACCTTAATCTGGATGTAATTGAAAACAATAAAAAAAAACAGCTGGTTTAATGGGATAAATTATTTAAAATGGTAAGTTATGAATTCAGAAAAAAAAATTTAGACCCAGTCCCAGACTGTAAAATGGAAAATATAAAGCACAAATGGTCATGAAATAAAATAAACTCATATTAAATTCCATGAAATTAAAGCTGGAAAAAGTTAGGAATACTTGGAGTTGTTTGTTCTGTTCAGGATGGAGATAGCTTGTTTTTACTTGCATCTAGAAGAAAAATGCAGGGAAAGCGTTTTAAACTATGAGGTTGAGAAATGATTCTCTTGTAAGCTTAACATTTAAAATATGAATTAATTCTGACCGTAGATTTTTTAGTTAACTACAAAATTATACCAATAACCGATTCGATTATCCCGTAAATTGTAAATTATAAATTATGTTAATAGTTTTTATTTTTTAAGCAACCGATAATCGATTTTGCGATGATAAAAAAAACAAAAAAAAAAAACGTCAGGGGAATATTAAGTTTTGGCTATCAGTCCATAATAGATTAGATTCGACAGTGATTTCCCATTATCATTCTTAAACTTCCACAAAAAAAAAAAAAAAAAAAAAAAACCGTTTTATTTGCATTTGAAACTTCAAACAAGTAACACAGAATCTCCAAGACTATTACAAAAAAGGTAAAGGATTACTTTTAAACAAAATTAGATTGGAGCAAGGCCTTGAAATTTTATTTATTTGACCTAAAATTACTGTAGTGGGGAACAGAAATTATCACAACTTAAAAATTTCCAGAAATTTAATTGAATCCATTTTGATTTTTATGGCAGTTAGTTGAAAATGTTACGAATATCCAATCTAATTTTGCTACTTGTTGTAATCAATGTCTCGAACAGTGATCATTTAAAAACAGCTGAAAGAATCCGTGTAGGGGAAGTCGATTGGGAAGAAATCATTTTATCCCTGCGAGAAAATAATGAAACGGAAAATGAATGCTTAGAATCATTCAAGAACTACGGGAAAGGACTTGCGACAGGCCAAGAATGGGCACTTTACAGTAAGTTTTGAAAATGAAGTATATAAGTACGGTACGTGTGCAAAATGAAATTGAAATTGAAAATTAAAATAAATAAATACTTCTGAGCAGTGCTCGATTCAAGTTCCAAAATACCGGACGGTATCCTCAAAGGTAGTACTTATTCATTGGGAAATTTCGACGAATGTATTGGGGCTGTGAACGAAAATTTTACGGGTCAATTTTGCATGGCCGATATTACCATTGAGATGCCCACGGGATCAAAGACGAAATACACGACATCTATGTTTTCTCATCCGGTGAGTTCGAAAGTCATTTTTTGAATAAATCTTATGTTGCAATTAAAATACGACGATAACAATAAAAATCACTTGAACAATAACACTATGATAGCCAAGCTCTCTTCTAAGAAAATCTTTAAGACAATCAGATTTAAGATAATTCAAACAACTAGATCAAAATCCTATCCAGATGAATCATTCAACAAGAGGCCATTTGAGTGCTACGTGTAAATTATAAATAATATTTCTTTGCCAATAGGCTGGTCTCCGGACATGAAAAATTTCTGCAATAATGAACAAATTCGGATTGTTCATCCGGTTGTTCGAAAAAAGGATTTTTTTCTCATAGGACACTAGTATGGAGTGTAAGGAACCTTGAGTAAAAAATGTGACCAAATCCGAGTCCGGGTCTGTGAGTTATGGCACAAAAAAGGGCCCAGTTTTGCATTTTTTGCGATTTTTCCGCTGACAGTGGATTCGGAGAAAATTCGCGTTAAAACCATATTTTTCAGCGTAAAATTCTGCGTTGATTAGTTTTTTATTCGACTTTCTTCGATTAGTAGAAGCGAAGTTAAAAATTTTTTCGTGAACTTAAAAAAATAACGGAAAAAGCACCAAAACAGGTACTTTTTCTTTCTTGGCTTGCACATCGAAAACGATGGGTTGCACAAAAAAACTGTAAATGGGGGATAAAAAGCGCATTAAATTGCGAGTAAAATGGGACCAAGTACGATTTTCTACGATGAACTAAAGCTGACTTAAGACAGGTTATAAGTGGAGTATTTTAATATTTTTTTAATTTTAACGCAGAATCTTCTTTTTATCGTCCAAAAAGGAATGGATACGGACTTTTTTTGTCTCGTAATGTATGGCGGCAAGTGAAATGGTCGAGTTTAAGTTGGAAGAAGGATGATTTGATTTGGTGGGCTTGAAGCTAGGGAACATTTTAGCCGGAAAAAAAAATTAATTAAAATTAAATCAAGTCATCCATCTTCCATCTTAAACTCGACCATTTCACTTGCCGCCATACATTACGAGACAAAAAAAGTCCGTATCCATTCCTTTTTGGACGATAAAAAGAAGATTCTGCGTTAAAATTAAAAAAATATTAAAATACTCCACTTATAACCTGTCTTAAGTCAGCTTTAGTTCATCGTAGAAAATCGTACTTGGTCCCATTTTACTCGCAATTTAATGCGCTTTTTATCCCCCATTTACAGTTTTTTTGTGCAACCCATCGTTTTCGATGTGCAAGCCAAGAAAGAAAAAGTATCTGTTTTGGTGCTTTTTCCGTTATTTTTTTAAGTTCACGAAAAAATTTTTAACTTCGCTTCTACTAATCGAAGAAAGTCGAATAAAAAACTAATCAACGCAGAATTTTACGCTGAAAAATATGGTTTTAACGCGAATTTTCTCCGAATCCACTGTCAGCGGAAAAATCGCAAAAAATGCAAAACTGGGCTCTTTTTTGTGCCATAACTCACAGACCCGGACTTGGATTTGGTCACATTTTTTACTCAAGGTTCCTTACACCCCATACTAGTGTCCTATGAGAAAAAAATCCTTTCGCGAATTTGTTCATTATTAAAACCTCCGGAGACCAGCCTACAAGTATTACGCAAACAAGATTTTGGTAAATTTGGACCCCCTTCCCCCCCGGTGTAAGACATATCGCCAAGCATTATATTATGGCAAAGATCAAAAGCGATCATGTAGAAAACAAAATTTTTTGGCTCGACTAGGATCCGAGCGATCAATGCGCTTGATCGCTGTTCAGTGCAAGTTTTAACTTATTTGAAAGGCATGTGAGGCAAAAAAAACAATTTTGAAACATTTGCGGTCGGAAAACTTTATTTATAGACCGTATGCACGAAGAAGAAATAATGGTGGTGGGGGGTTCATCACGTGATAGACCACGTGATTAATTGAAGGGTCGCCATATTGTGGAGTAATTTAAATACAATGGATTACTCCACAATATGGCGGATGGTATTATTAAACTAGACTGACGAGATCTCGTTAAAAAGGGACTCTTCTTCCTCCGTGCATACGGTCTATATCGTTTTCAAGGTTCGTATTTAATTGGGACAAGTTGAAACTTGCACCGAAAATACAATAAGTCAAAGGAGTTCGTTCAATGTCTCATTTGAATTTTTTCCACTGTAAATCGAACATTAAGACAAAACCGCCATTCCTACCGGTGCCCTCTTAAACCTTTTAAGGCACTTTCTCAGACGTGGGTTTACTAAATCATTTTTCAATAAATCTTTCTTAAATTTTTTGCTTTACAGAACGCCGTCCCTCTGGCAGAAAGTCTTACCTTAAATCTCCACTATGGAGTTTGCGTTCCGTCAACCTGCACGGCGGAACATTTAACAACCATAATTAACAACACTTTATCGAGTTCAGGAAAGTTAAATTTGATAAAAAATTTCAGTTTCAACGAAACGAATTGCGAAACCGCAAAATCCAAAGAACTTTCCACAGGGTTTTGGATCGTAATGTAAGGACGGCGGTTCATATCAGAAGAAAACTAGAATAATCTGTTTGAAAACTTTTTTCAGAGCTTTCATTATCGTCGTTATCATTATCGCTTTGGCTAGCACATCATATGAGGTTCACTGCATAAAAAACAAATGTAAGGATCATTTTTAATTTTGAAAAATTCTTTTTAGAGTTTTCATTCTCAAAAAAGAAACACAGTTTAATTAACAGATCGAGAACATAAGAAAACCCTTGACGATTTTAATGTTTTAGATAAACCTCACCCTCTGTTGACGTCTTTTTCGCTACTTCAAAATGGGAAATTTTTATTCAAAATTTCAAATGGAGATGGACAAATGCTGTCATTACACGGTATGCGTTCTTTATCGATAGCATGGGTCGTTTTAGGCCATGCTTACTTCAATAACCTTTTTGCTCCGATAATAAATTCAAGGGACATTCTTGATGTAAGTATTAGTTTATGTATGATGGTACTGTGGCTATAATTTGCTAAAAATTTTAATTTTTTGTCAGATCGTTCAAGACATTAATCACATATTCATCATTAACGCGGTTGTATCTGTCGATAGCTTTTTTCTTTTAAGTGGACTTCTTGTTTGCTTCGTTTTCTTCCGCGATGTGGGGAAGAAAGGAGGATACGACGTGCTATTAGGATATATTCATAGATATTTGAGGTAGGTTTCTTTTGCTGCCATGCCAGCACTTAATTCTCTCATTTTTTAAATACTTTACATCTGAATTTTTATTTATTTATTTATTTTTTTCAGACTTACTCCATTATATGCTTTAATGATATTAATTGTGGTAACCATCTTTGAATATATGGGGACTGGTCCGTTGTGGAATTACTACTCTATCCCATACATTAAGCTTTGCAAGGATAATTGGCACTGGGGTCTACTTTATGTTCAAAATTATGTCAGCCCTGAATCTTCGGTAAGTTAGGTTTAAAATAATTTTGCACTACTTACAAAAATTTTGACGTCATGTTTAATATCCCATAAGGGGATACCTATTTTCGCTGGTGAAGTGGAAGAGGGTACCGAAAATTGCCAAATTTTAGCTGACTTAGTGTGATAACCATAAATCTTACCTGAAACGAGAAAAAGACGGGAAAAAATTAATTAGTTTTCAAAGAAAAAATTGGTCGGCTTAGTTTACAAAACAACTTTTAAAAACATAATCAAACAAGCGAGCAGACCGATAAAGCTGATTACAAGCAGTGAAACCTTAACGGACAATTATCTGTGGACTCCGACGAACATGTTATTTGGAGAAACTCTAGACTAGTAGAGCAGCTCTTAGTGATGGCGATAAAATATCGATATATCGATATATCGATATATCGGACTCTAAAATATCGATAATTATCGATATTTTCGCCTCTTCGATAATATCGAATATCGATATTTTTTCTTCAATATCGAAGTTCGATATCGCATATGATATTACATACGAATTTATAAGACTAAAGAGAAAAAAAAATTATGAATTGAAATATTTATACATTTCAGAAAGTTTGGTGTCATTAAAGCATTATGCAAAAGCACAATTTTAAAAATTTTGGATGCCCTCCCGCCTCATGGCAATCAAAATTAGGCTTTCTCTTATGGAGATTTAAGATTGGCGTAAGCATTTAAAAAACTCCTTCCTCTCCCTTAAAGATGCTTACGTAATATTTGAATGATGCCTTTCAAAATGTGATACTGACAATTGTTACCAGTTAACATGCATACTATAGCGGCCATATTTCTTACCATGCTAAGCAAGATGGCCGCTATACATACCCCGGTCGAAATATAGGGTATGAAAAAAGTCTTAAAGTTTCATGAAATAATATGGTTAGTAATACGTACTTTTTTCCTGAGTTGTACATAATTTTTTAAAAGAAGTTTACATACTTTTTACAGTGATTTTACATGTGAAAAGGGACAAAATACCGCTATCTGGGGCAGAAAAAGTAATGAAAAAGAGGTATCCAAAATAAGTCCAAAGTGTAAATTACAGGATTTTTTCATTCCTTTTTCCTAACAAGGATGGGATGACTTGTTTTTGATAATGTTCAGGTCATGTATTTTTGACTTAATTCTTATTAATTACCACAGTAATTTTTCTGAAATAGTTCGTAAAAAGTAGGAATACGAAACATTGTATTCGTGAATTACTCCTGAAAAAAGATGGAATTTCGGACCAATAATTTTTTTTTTTTTTTTTTTTTTTTTTTTTTGCTGGTATAAAGAAGGAAATTAACATGATACCCTGTGGAAAATGTTTTTTCACCTATTATGCATAAATGTCCGCCGTAAACGATGTTAAAAAATATTTTAATCAATATCAGCATAATTTAATTAAAAAAATTTAAGTGCGGAACTATTCGATTGAACTTTGAAAAGTATAAGCTTAAATTCAAAAAAAAAAAAAAAAAAAAAAAAGTTTAATTGATAAAAAGGAATGAAGAAATAGGAATTATGAGATTGATAAATAGGAAGATAAATAGGAATGAAGGAATAGGAATGAAGCATATGCAATAATTCATCCAATGCCCCAAGACCTTACACTGATGACCTGACCTTTCACACCTTGGAAAAAACACATGCCTATGCCAAGACTCGAACCTATGCCCTACGAGTTCCTAGACCAAACCTATACCAATACACCACAGCTCAAAACTTCTGGAAAGAAGATTAAAATGCTATTTAACCTTTTGATTTATTGTTTGAAAAGGGACTTTGAAAAAGAAAAATATTTTTGCAGGTAAACAAGTTGTTGATTGATAATCATAGTAAAAATGTACAAGTTTCATTATTTATTCGCGATAAATTATTTAGGCAAAAATACGTCAAAAATTCTGGTAAAAATAACGAACGCTGCACCAGCAATATTCGTTTTTATTTCCTAGTTATGACGTTTTTTTTCGGGCTGGTATACAATGACGAAAAAATTAGGAAAAGATTGTGAATAATTAAGCATCGTTTTCATTATTTATTCGCGATAAATCATACCGGCAAAAAATTCGTCAAAATTCTGGTAAAAATAACGAACGCTGCACCCGAAATTTTCGTTTTTATTTCCTAATTATGACGTTTTTTTTTCATGCTGGTACAATAACGAAAAAATTAGGAAAAGATTGTGAATAATTAAGCAACGTTTTCATTATTTATTCGCGATAAATCATACCGGCAAAAATTCGTCAAAATTCCGGTAAAAATAACGAACGCAGCACTTGAAATTTTCGTTTTTATTTCCTAATTATGACATTTTTTTTTCGTGCTGGTACAATAACGAAAAAATTAGGAAAAGATTGTGAATAATGAAGCATCGTTTTCATTATTTATTCGCGATAAATCATACCGGCAAAAATTCGTCAAAATTATGGTAAAAATAACGAACGCTGCACCCGAAATTTTCGTTTTTATTTCCTAATTATGACGTTTTTCTTTCGTGCTGGTACAATGACGAAAAAATTATGAAAAGATTATGAATAATTAAGCAATGTCTTCATGCTAAAGTACTTTCTTTTTCGAGAATTGTTCATGCCCAGGTAAAACACGAATAATGCACGTGAAACCAAGGAATGCGTTCATAAATTTTACACTACTTTTACAGTTTCTAATTTTCAGAAATATTAACCTCGTACCATCAGGAAAACATCATGTAATAATAACGAATATATCAAAAAAGCAGCAAATTAGTATGTCCTTAACATGAAAAAACCCTGTTATATTTCGACTGGGGTATCGGGTTTATGGCAACCCCCACCCTAATCGTAACACCATGTAGACTTTTTTGAAAAATTTTGCAACTTTTAATTTATGCTGTTTAATCGTTAGAATTGTAATGATTTCGGTTAAAAATACTAAGTTAAAAATTTTTAACTATACAGAAATAGAAGCTATATTCTGTCCGTATTATTTGTTTAACTTCCTGAAATATCGTTAACGAATTAATGGATTTTAAACAAATGAATTGTTATAATTTTTCATTGAACACTGGAATTATGGAGTCCTGGGGAGGTGTAGGCAAAATTTTTGAATAAAAAAAAATTGTATCACGATTTTTGGTCCGATATATCGGATATCGATATTTTTCAACTCGATATATCGATTTATCGATATTGCTTGTTTCAAAATATCGATATATCGAATATCGATATTTTTCAAAAATATCGCCATCACTAGCAGCTCTATCATCTGCTTTAGAGCTTCATCGACAAGGGTTTACAGTAATCCTGCATTAAATATTGCATTACTTTGGCATTATGCATTTTGCATTACTTATATTGCCACTGCATTACAAATTGTACTACCTTTGTAACGTTTCCCCGTTCAGGTATATAAGTACGAACGGACTTTAGAACTTTGACGTCACACTTCGTTTTAGCGCACATTTAAAATCGTAGACGTTTAATTTAGTTTAATTTGGGCACGACAAAAATTTAAAATCTTAAACATTTTCTTTTTTAATCACTTCCGTGCGTCCGAGGTGAACTAACTTATTTCTATCGTAAATATGATTGGAGTTAGTCTGTTTCGATGTTTCTTGGAAGTGTCACGTGACCTCAAGTTTACGGCAACATGAGCGTGTAAACTTGCAATCGCATGATCACGTGCTTTTCATAAACACTCGAAACAGACTATCTCCAATCATATTTACAACCGAGACACGTTAGTTCACCTCCGACGCACCGACTTAACAGAATTTAAAAAAATAGAAAATCACAAATGCGTAAGATATATATTTGGAGCAAAAGAAATAGGCCTATAACACGAAACCACCTTTTTTTTAAAAACGAGCATCAAATTTTTTCCAGTGTTTGGGGCAGTCTTGGTATTTATCAGCAGATATGCAACTTTTCTGGGTAGCTCCATTCTTTTTATACCCGATGTTGCTTTTGTCGCCAAGCATCGGAGGCGGTTTCATTTTAGTTGTAATCTTAATTTGGGCTGGGATGACAGCTGGTCTTGACTATGTAAATGAAGCCTCGCCGAATTTATTTTTGGAACCTGGGTAAGCTCAACCCTTAAATTTTTTTACGAAGATATGTTCATTCACTTTGTAATTAATATTGCCTGTTCTCCTGTTATTAGACCGAATCAATTCACTGACGAATACGTAGTCGCGTACACAAGAGCTGGACCTTGGCTTGTTGGAGTGGCTTTGGGGTTTTTATTAGTAGGAGTAAAAGCGAACAAAATTAGAATCAAACTATCAAAGGTAAGGAAGATAATATTTAAAAATTTATGCACGCTTTTTTCCTAAATCCCAAATATTTACTTTAGGTGAAAGTGGCATTGGGATGGGTGTGTTCTACAGCACTTTGTTTGGGTGTTCTTTATGGAATCAAACCGTTTTTAGACTTGCCGTCAACCCAAAGTCTAGCAGCGAAGACAACTTATATGGTGCTACATCGATTGGGCTGGTCGTTGGGATTATCATGGGTTATTTTTGCTTGTGTAGCTGGATATGGAGGTACTTTACATCATCAAATTCAACATCAATTTTCAGCAGTGCTGTAACTCCGTCGAAACATTATTTTTGTAATTAAAAAATTTAATTCACCAAATTCTAGGTCCAGTCAATAGCTTCTTAAGCTGGGGAATTTTCCAAATCTTGGGAAAATTGTCTTACTGCGTATTTTTAATCCACATGACCATTCAACAATTTCGAATGGGAAGACTTCGGACGAACGTTTATCTCGGAGATGTAGATACTGTAAGTGAAAATAAAAATTTTCTTCTGTTATAAAATTGAAAAGAGGTTCATCAAGTGTTAAAATTTTCAGGTATATAGCTTTTTGGGAGATTACATGCTTGCCAATTTACTGTCTATACCGCTCGTATTACTCTTCGAAATCCCCATCGCTAATTTGGATAGATACTTCTTTGGAAAAATCGAAATTTTTCAATATCCAAGAAAGAAAGAGTTGATTCTAACGACTAAGAAAAAGAAAGGACGCGAAGAAGAAAATCCAGGGAAATCGTTTAGCAATGAAGGTTTCGAAGCCGAAAGACCCAATTTGAACGTCGTATCTGTGCTCGATATAGACAAGGATTTAAGCCGTTTAGAAACAAGTGAAGAGACGTGACAGAACAAAAATTAAAAATTTGTTTAGGAACAACAACGAGCAAGGAAAACATGGATTCCACTGTCCGTGTAACACCCGTGACCGCACCCTCGACATTTCTAGATTTTCCAATTGCAAAACGTTTTTGGTAGGCAAATTCGTGAAACTTGGCTACTCATGGCTTATGGCTTTAAAATTTTGCCAGAAAAAATATTTATCAGTACCCCGGACATCAGGTTTTACATCACGAACCTTTTACGGACACATAATGGAATCCATAAAAAATAATTAGGCTAATAATTTGAAAAAAAAAAAAAAAAATCAAAATGGGACGGTTTAAGTATTACGTAAGACCGGAAGGAGTGGGGGGGTGCGCAAGAAATTCTTATGATTTTTTACATAGAAGAGAGGGGGGATCCGGAAAATCTCAGGTAAGAATATTTATTATTATTTATTGTTCAAAAAAATTCTAATTTAATATAAAAAATGGATACCCCTTGCCCCCCATTTGCCACCTTCTCCTCTTAAAAAAAAAAAATGCACTCTACTAAGACATTTTTAATATTGGTGGTAAAAAAAAATAAAGGGGGGGGAGGGGTCAAAGAAATCTTACTAAATCTTACGACAGGGGGAGAGAGTCGGAAAGCCCGAAGCCCGAAAAAAGTCTTACGTAATACTTAAAAGCTTCCAATTCCGAAAATTCATTTTTAAAAAAAATTAAAAATAAAAAACTTTTTCAATAAACATTTATTGACAGGAACTTAGTAGTACTACGAAATCACTTCGGCAAAAACTGAATGACGCCGTAGATTATAAAATTAAAATATTTAAGTGTTAATGTTAAAGAATTGACTAAAACAAGCTGATTACATCAAATAAAGAAGCCGATTATTGTATATCAAGCATAATAAAGATTTATTTAGCTTTTCCGACGCAATCTTGAATTCCCGTTCTTTACACATTTGCTTCGTCTATTATTCATAAAATTTGTAAGACACATTTCTGTAAACCATTAAACTTCAAATAATTAATTAAATCATTTGTAATTCAAATATGCCGCCCTTGAAAACCGAAATATTTGTATACGAGTGTATTATGTATGGTTCCCATGGAATTCATTCATTTTCTCCACTTGATTTCGTACGCTTCTGTATGTCTTAATATCTTTACATTCCCATCTTTTTTTTTTTCATTCAAACATGAAAAAAAAACGATTAACTTATTTTTGGGATAATCTAGCTGTGTTACAAATCCCAGTAAGTTAGACACATAGGAACTTTTCTTCAACGTCAGCACCGTATAATTTGGTACCGACTTTGTTACGAGTAGTTACAACAGTAACTGATCTACATTGAGTTTAACTATTTCTATAAAAAAAAGATTATAGGGATGTAAAAGCTTATTTCAAATTTCTAATAAAAAGGTTCGAAATTTTGATATTTTTAAGATAAGTTTAAGTTGATGAACCAATGTTTCAACATGAACCATTTCATTTAATGGCGCACAATAATACAAGCTGACCTCTTAATTCCATTTAAAATCCTTTATTGGTAAAATATGTATGGCTCCTTTTGGTTTATTCTTAATTGGTTTCAACAATGTTTACATGTTTTTAATTCTTCGAGGAACAAATTTTATTCTAAGCCCATGTTTCGGGCGTAAAATTAATTCAGCTGTCAGTTTAATATCTTCCACTTTATCCAAAGACAGAACTAAAAACGTCCTTAAAATCTGGCACAGTATAATTTTAGTTTCCATCATTGCAAAACGTTGGCCTGCAAATAAAAAAAAACAACATAAAATCAACCATTTTTTTCTTACGCATGAACGGAGAAAACATTTTCTACCAATGCAATTTCTTGGTCCTGCACTAAATGGAATATACGAGTATGGATGCCTTCTTTGCATCGCTTCCGGTAAAAACCGATCAGGATCAAATTTTGTAGGTTCCGGAAAATTATCCGCATCCCTGTGTATATTATATATGCTTATTAAAAAATTAGAGCTAGCCGGTACAGAATACTTCTCTGTGGAAAGAAAATGTGAAATTATTAGCGAAGTTTATTTTAAATAATATGATTTAAAAAAAAATTTACATACTTAACTGAACGTCCTCGTTTAACCTTCTTGATATGAAAGGTACGCTGGGATACAACCTCAGAGTTTCTTTTATGATTCTCTCCAGATATTTCATTTCATGTAAATCAGAAAGGGTGGGATTCCTATCAGAATCCTGAAAAATTCCTTTTAATTCTTCGTATGCTCTTTCTTGGACTTCAGGATGGGATCCTAGTAAATACACAGCCCAAGATAAAGCTGACGATACAGTATCGTGACCCTAGAAAAAATATATCTCAGGTGCCTAAGGCCGTAATTTTACGATGAAACATGTTGCAACAAGAAGTTGCTGAACATGTTCCAACATGTTTGCAATTATTTCTATTTTTCATTTTCCAATGTTGCGCAACATGTTACTGCAACTAATTTCATCGTGCGATTTTGCCTTAAGTTGTAAAAATTAATTGCTGCAACTTTTTGGGCATTTACCTCAAACATGAAAGTATCAACTTCTTCTCTTATCTCTTCTTCGGTCATCCTGTTTTGGGTCCCTGACATATCAATCAATAGATCAAGGAAATATTTTTTTTCTTTTTCTGAAAAAATGAAAATACAAATTAAATAAAAAATAAATTTTTTTTTAGTCCTTTACTCGATTACGAGCGTGGTGATCTCTCACGTACACCTGTGCGTGCGCTCACAGGCATATGGGACCTACAGTTTAACGCCGCGCCGGTTCCGAACGGCTATTTTTGAGAGATTTTACTAGGCAGTTACCGCTCGGTGGTTTGCCATTGCCTTCCGAGGGGTGGTGACCGTTGATTTTCTGACTAGCGCACTAGTTTTGACCTGAGAAAAATTCCTAGCTGTGAACTAGGATAGAAGCATGACGCGTCGCATCTCATGATTGAGAGTCGAGCGCGCTCTATGAACTAGGCTACGGGCCACCACAAAATAAATAAAAAAAAAAACATTTAATGCAATAATAGAGCAAGCAGGCATGCAGGTGGGATTGGAGGATAGAAATCAGTCTCTCTGAGAGATTGCTTGAGGTCCACTGTAATTTTTTTCGGAAACGTACTTCCTATATCCAATTCTGAAGTTTCTAGTTTTTTCGATTTCATCGTCTGATAGTAAGCTTCTTTCCTTTTACCAATTACCTGTAAAGAACAAGGAATTATTTAATTGTGACGTTACTTTAACCTGAATTAATAATAAGACTAGACCCTATTTTGGGAAGGGAAGGAGTAACGAATTATTTCAAAGACCAGATTCGTTCACAGTTACGACTCTGAGTTCAGAAAAAAATGTGAAAACAAATAAGGGGCCATTCAAGTATTACATATGCATCTTAGGGGGGCAGGGGGTTCAAATTTACCATCTTCGCTATAAGCTAAATATGGCGAAATGTCTTACACTTAGGGGCGGGGGGCGGGGGTGTAAATTTACGAAAATCATGTTTAAGTAATACTTGGGACGGCTCCTAAAGCTGTCAGTGGCATTTTAAAAGTTCTCCCTAACGTACACTACAGGTACCTACTTACTTTTCTAGTAAATCCGTGCAAGATTTCCAAAACTTTTCTCTGTTCCTTCCCTGTTTCACTGAAATAAAATATTAATTCGTTGAACAGCAAAGGCGAATGCATTCTCCTAAAATTTAACTGACTCATTCGTATAGTCGCATTTACGAAACTTTTTTCACCTCCTTTTTGAGCGTTTATTGTTACTCCCATGGCGGTCTCTAAAATGAAAGTTATAAACAATTGATTTACCTGAAGAGGGGTCATCCATAAATTACGTAAGCATGTTTAGGGGGAGGGGGGAGAAGGGAAAGGGTCAAAAATACCAACTTACATGCTTATGTAATTAATGGACGACCCCAGAGGTATAGCCAGTGCTGAATATATTTAATATTAGTAAACCAGTAAGTAGTTGCACAAGTCTTGACTTGCTTTGCATTTTTTTTGTCCTGACAATTTTCGCTGCGGGCAATAACGCTCAAATTGTTCAATGGGAATCCCAACACTAGTCTTACAACTGACACTGTCAGTACCTAAGTTTGACACTGGCTTGACCGTCGTAAAATATTGACCAAAAATTGAGCAACTGCGAGCATAAGGGCTGTCATATTTTATTGCTTTGGAAATGGAAAGGCAAAAAAAAAAATTTCCTACCACAAATTATGTCCAAGGCGCATAACGAAATAACGGGATTAATGTTAACGAATTCTTCATCAATGTGACCCACAAGTTGCTCTATTAAAATATCTGCATGTTTGTTGATTATATCGATATACTGATCAAGTATCCCAAAGTGAAAAGCCGGGGTTAACCACTTCCTGTGTTTGTACCATTTTTCTCCCTTGCTCGTCAGTAATCCGTTTCCAAGCCAAGGAATCAAAGCCAAATAAAAGCGTGATTTTGTAATATGGCTTGGGCTTTTCAAAATAGTCTGAAGTTAAAAAAAAAAAAAAAATTTCACCATTAAATACAGTATATCTTTTCTTTTTTGAAGTTCTGCGATAATCATGTCTATTGTATACTTGCCTTTATGTCATCCAAATCAATGCAGTAGATACCAAACATTCCCAATAAATCAATTCTACAAATCGGTTTATATTTTTCACCTAATCGCGTGAGTGTCTCTATAAAATCTGTAAAATTATGGATAAGAATATTCACATACAGTTATCTAAAATACACTGAAGCCCATTTCGACCAACTAATCCATGATTTTTTTTTTTTTCTTATGAGAAAGTCAACACGAAAATTTCAACAATGAATGCTGGTCGAAGCCGGACTTTTACCGGAATTAAAAAATTTTAAATTATAAATATTTACAGTCAGGATGAAGATTTAAACCGAACGCACTCCCAAAATAAGGTACACGAAAAGGTCCAGGGATTTTGAAAATTTTCAACTCTGCACTTAGCGAATTATACCTTTTTGGAAGTACGCAATGAAGTATTATTATTAGCAACGATAAAGTTCCTAACACAACACTCAACATTGTTGCTATGACTAAGATTTTTATGTTTATTTTTTATTTTTTTAACAATATGGGAAAATCATTAATAAAAACAGGTTATAATAACGTATTTTTGTAATTTAAAAAAATGTTTAACTGTAGATGTTCCGCATTAAAGCGACTTAATAAAAACCGCTGTTTTTATTAAAATTTAATTTAGAGAATTGTAAGTACAAAACGCAATTCACCGACGCGTCTTGGAAATCTGACAAGTAAAGTAAGCAAATAGAGCATGTCAGATTTCTTAGGCACAACAAGGAAATACATATTAATATATGTACACACACTTAATTCCTCACAATTTCTGGGAAGATGTGCAAAGGGAACTCAGCCGCTCTGCAAGGAGATTTGAGCCCCCCTGTGAATGTTTTTGTGGCATATTAGAAATGAAAAATGCATGCACTTAAGCATTTTTTTCATCTTCCAAATTATAAAAAGTCCAACTCCCCTTTCAGGCCCCACCAGGCTGCCTACAGGCTTAGCTTTGGAAAAATGTACATCGTCAAAGTTCGTCAATTTCCGGGCTAATACCCTTAAATTATTTTGCAAATACTCATAGTACTTTGGCTATTTTTAAATCCACTGCAGGAAGTAGATCAGAAGTAGGAATTTTACACCACCTTTTTGGGACTCCTTGACACGTGTATGCTGAGAATGGCGGCTGATTTACAGATAGCAAAACACTATAAAAGGGCTATTAATTAACTAATTTTTTTTTTTTTTTTTTTTTTTTTGCATTTCTTTATGAAATCTCGTAAAAAATCTGAAAAGTAAGAATAATTATCTCATAATTATAATTACGATGATGATAAAAATTTCAGATGTCTGCCTAACCTACTATGCAATAGCTATCGCGAAACCAGTTGTTTTTTTTTAAATTTCTGTGAATTATTATTAAAACAATAACCTGATAAAATATCTATTGTGTCCTCATATATTTAAAGACGTTTTGAGCTTCCTACACTCAAAGTGCAGGTTTATTTTACGTAGTGAGATGCATGACTAACGGATATTTTAATTTGACTATCTCTACGATTTGTCTCGTTCATTTAGAAGAATGGATTTATCAATTTATCAATTTATCAATTTATCATTTCTGACAATAAAACGTCTCCTTTCTCATTGAATTTAAAGATTTTTAGAGATGTTCAGAGATTTTTTTCAAAAACGAAAAAAAAGGCTCTAACTAGTCACCACTAAATTACAATTCACATAAAAAGTTGATACGTAAGCAGCTTGTGGGAGGGTGGGGGGAAGGGGGGAACAAGTAAGGGAGGGTCAATAAAATATTGTTTCAGTCATACATTCTCATAGGGGTCGTCCATAAATTACGTTAGCATTATTTTGGTCATTTTTGACCCCCTCCCCTTGTTAGAAAAGGTTAGCATTTTGAATACCTCCCCCCCCCCCAACGTGCTAACGTGGTTTATGGACGACCCATAAAGGAATATGGAGCTTATTTTACATATTAATGAAAGGAAGGGGGTTGGAAATTAGGGTGGATCGAAAAACACGAATTTTTGAATTGTAAAATGCCACAGCGCAGAAAAGTTGCATTTTAGCCTCCATATTAACCCCACTTTTTTTTAGATTTTTTGGAGGCCGATTTCTGCTGCCCCCAGAGGCCTAAAGTTTTTCAAAGTCTCATAAGGGCCGAAAAAACTACAGCCGTATTTTGGTGCGAAAGTGTTCGTTTTCTATCGGAAATTTTCCGTTAATTTCAAAAATAAAGTCAGTTTTACAGTAGTTGGAGCCATTTTTTATTTTTGAGCAAAAAACGGTTGCTATTAAACTCCCTATACCTCTTTCGGCTAATACGTAAAAAATGGCTCCAACTACTGTAAAACTGACTTTATTTTTGAAATTAACGGAAAATTTCCGATAGAAAACGAACACTTTCGCACCAAAATACGGCTCTAGTTTTTTCGGCCCTTATGAGACTTTGAAAAACTTTAGGCCTCTGGGGGCAGCAGAAATCGGCCTCCAAAAAATCTAAAAAAAAATGGGGTTAATATGGAGGCTAAAATGCAACTTTTCTGCGCTGTGGCATTTTACAATTCAAAAATTCGTGTTTTTCGATCCACCCTATTGGAAATCGGGAAAATCCGGCTTGCGTAACATTTGAATGGCAGTATAACGATCAGTTTTAAAACAGTCATGATTAAAAAATATTAAAATAAATTCGCAGTATGTTTTCTGCACCATCGTTCCTCAGTCACTGCTAGGCATGGTGATTGGTGGTTTGCTCTAAAGGATAACTAAAATTAAAAAAAAAAAAAAAAAAAAAAAAAAAAAAAAAAAAAAAAAAGAGAATTAATTTGGCATAATACGCTGCTGAATAATTTTAAGTAGTCTTCGAAGTTGTAAACTTGTTCCCCCTTTTTTTTTTTTTTTCACAACAAAAATCCTGAAACTTTAAACTCCTGGACTTTTATTAAGTATGGGTTCAACTGTTTTAGGCTCCGGTTTATTTAATTAGTTTTCCCACGAATTCCAGTTTCCAGCATTTATGGTCAGCCAAATGGATATTCTTTTTCTTTACACTTTACTTCTTTACCCATTAATATATCCGGGGTCATGCTCTTAAACTGAACGTCCTAGAACACAAAGTTACACTCAAGTAAAGTACTAAATTTCATATCCGAAATAAAGTATGCAGAGAGTTCAAAATCGACCGTTCTTCTTCTCTGTTGGAAAAAAATCGATTTAACATGATATTTTTGAACAAGAGAAATACGGACACTTATAAAAGGAAAGCCATCTTCAATTTTTTTAGAGGACAATACGATTGCAACACCTGACTTCAATCTAATATTAAAATCACGGACATTATCAGTCTAGCAGACATAATTTCAATATACTATGGTTTATCTTTTACCAGAGGTGATAGCATTTTTTTGAATTATCTTCCAATGAATTCAAAAGCATTTTTACAAAAAAGTGAAAATAATAATCTATTAATAAATAATATATAAAGAATTGAATATCAAAAAAATACGAATGACATAAATTAATTTGAGAAAAACTGTTCACAAAGAAGATCTTAGACTCCTTATTTACAAGTTTTCCAATTCGGCTAGCTCTTGTTTCCTCCTTCTGACACAATTTCTTTCAAATTCTCTTCGTTGTTATTTACTTCTTTCCTGTTTCCTTTCGTCAGCAGCTCTTTCTTCGGCCTCGGAAGAGGTAAAATTTTTACATTTTGAAAGAAATACCTATCGATGTTCCCAAACGGCATTTCAAAAAGTAGCGTGAAAGGTATCGACAATAAATTAGCAAGTACTAAGTCTCCCAAGAAATAATACGTCTGAAAATGATAAAAATCAAATATTGTTTTAGGCTGCTCTAATAAATATTATGCTTTTAATATTTCGGATTTTTCATTTACCAGTTCCAAATCTCCGGCGTAAAAATTTGTCCTTTGAGTTCCTATCCTGTAGTACTGGATGCACATGTGAATGAGGAAAGTACAGTAAGATAATTTTCCAAGCGGCTGAAAAATACCCCACGATAGAAAACTGTTGATAATTCCTAAAAAATATATATATATATATAAAAAGCGTTAATTTGAAAATTTAAAAAGACAAACAGTTAAAGCTCTACCTCCATATCCTTGGATACAAGCAAAAACAACCCAAGCCAAACCGAGAGCCCACATTAATCTGTGGAATGATAAAAAGGACGCAGCTTCGAGAGTCGTGTAATCATAATCCGTAAAAGGGATAATTGAATATAAACTTCCTAAGCAAAGACCAGTTGCTACTAGCCAGCCGATCATCGCCCAAAACGGTGTTAAATTGATTTTAATTTTTTTAGCTTGTATACCACAAATAATATACGCCAGTCCTGCCCCTATTAGCCACGGTACTGCTCTAGTGTAAAAGTTTGAGTAGTCAAGTTTCATTTGATCCACACTAGAAAAAAATAAATACATAAATAAATGCATTCCAGTTTAAAAACGAGGAACTACTAAAAAAATACTTACTTAGTCGTTATCAATATGGTTGGTCCCAAGTCATAAATATAACCGATAGCAAAATCAGCAAATGTCACCGCTAAGACAAGCAGAGCAAGGTAAATAGGAGCAAATACGGGCCAGAGTAACATTGGATATAAGACCAACGGTGCCAGCCAATACAACTGCATGTCGACCGACAAATACCATGACTGACCTAAGCACTGAAAAAAATGTACATTTGAATCAGATCGATTGTTAATTTGATTTCGATTTTAGCCGAGAGAAACGTAATGCTTACAAATGAATGCGGAGTTGCGTAATTCTGAACGTACAACAATCCGCTCCACCAACTTTCACGGCAAGGAATTGCAGCAGACTCCCCAAGTGTATGCCATAACGGTCCATCTCCGAAATAAACGTATATTGTAGCTTGAATGAGCATCATCATGGCAAATGGAGGAGTCAATCTGATAAGGATATCAAGTCATGGGTTATAATCGTTACTTTGTTTAACATTAATTAAGCGTATTGGGTTATTCTTAAAAAATCCTCTACCTTATATATCTGTGAATGTAACTTAAAGGGACGTCATAATACTTCTTCTTACTGATATCTCTAAAGAAAATGAAACATACGAGAAGACCACTGAGGAAGAAAAAGGAATCTACAGAGACAAAGCCATTGACCAGAAAAGTATGGTTAACGTCTGCTATCATCTGAAAGTAAGAAAAATTAAAATTAAATGAATTGGGTAGATAATGTTTGTTCCAGTTCGTAAAACAATGTCAATAAAGCTATTTTACGACACCACCCCGCGTCCCTTTTTTGAGATGTAAAAAAATTAAGCATACTTTCGTTTGTTTTGCATAAGCCCAACATTGCGGTTTGTTTACTTTTCGGACATTTAGTAAAATAAAAAATTCACAAGATCAAAAAACTTACTTTTCCCATATCCGCCAAATTAACCGTTGCACCGGATATTGAGAACGCGTAAGCATGGCATAAAACCACCCAGCACATCGAAAAAAATCTCAGCCCATGTAAACACGTCAGCTGACTACCAGCTTCTGAAATTCGGAAAAGCTGTTGTCCATTTGTGTAAATCGAAAATGAAGATAGAAGAGGATGTGGTTTTTCTGAAAAAATAAGTTAATAAATAGAAATAAAATATTATCTCTATTTTTTCTCGAAAGTATCCGCAGAGATCCAATTCACTTACTATTTTTTTGATAAACCTTTTTGTACACATCATATATGGTACTGATCAACGCAATGACTCCAAAAGCTATTAAAACACCACTGGAAAAAAAAATAAGTTGAATTTCCACAATAACAATAATAAATTCTTTAAAAAATAATAGATACTAACATTACAGCCCAATCAGTATCTTTCAACGGTATCGGTTCCTTAGTCCTGCAATTTCCTCCATCCAAACTAATATTAAATATATTTTCCGAAATATTAGCCTTATTAAGGACATATTTCATTCCTAAATTTATATCAAAGGGTGTACATGTAGAAGGTAGACATAGCCCGTAAAAAAACGTCAAAGTTAGATCTTCAGCAAGAGCCGTTTGCAAGGGCCGCACCATTTTCACAGACGATTTATTCATAGGCATATGAATGGCAATATCAAACATACAGTGTTGACCCGTGAAAGACTTAGTGGGATGTTCCAC
This sequence comes from Liposcelis bostrychophila, assembly GCA_037577465.1. Classification (NCBI taxonomy): domain Eukaryota; kingdom Metazoa; phylum Arthropoda; class Insecta; order Psocodea; family Liposcelididae; genus Liposcelis; species Liposcelis bostrychophila. The sequence goes on along the minus strand of CM075211.1, from coordinate 18,896,725 downwards.
TGCAATGCATTCATCGTAATGCCCCATGATTTTACTATTGCCGGTTAAAATGCCGTCAGGGATTTTCGCGCTGGAATCAAACACTGTAATTTCCAAATTCCATTAGTTAGAGATTCACTTCGAAATGATTTTTCATTCCCGTAAACTACTTACTCAATAATGCCCACATATCAGCATTCTTTAAACCGATTAGATACTCTACAAGATCTTCCGCACATTCTTGAGTCGTATTCGCTTCCGATAAAGCATCCAATATTTCAAGTGTTTGAAACCGTTCCAAAGATTCTAAATATTCTATTTTATCACTTTTAACTGAAATGAACACTTTAAAAATAAGAAGCAACACTCCCAATTTGGGTAACATTTTAGCAGTCTTATGATCGAAATCAATGTGCACTGTTGGTATATCCTACAGTATAGCAGTACTGTAATCTTCTGCGAGAATTCGCTGGCTTTTATTTAAATTTAAAGAAAAAAATCGGTTTTATCTCATTATCATTTGCAAGTGGTATTACTAAAGAGGGTAGACTGATCTAAACAGCAAGATTACATTGATATCATTAACAGTAAAATGACGTCTTAATTATTACTATCAAATCAAAGTGATATAAAAGAAGTTACTGTGATTCGCGATTTCTTTATCTACGAATTAATTATCTTTCACTTCTGCAATTTCGTCTGAAACTTTTGTTCTATCCAAATTTGAATTTTCAAAAAAAATTAGGGAATATGAAAATGTGATCCCGGAATGTTTGAAGTTCCAATTTTACTGCAGTTTCAAGCGCGAAAATGAGACTTGTAGGATCCATCGCAATTCGGAATATTGCGGAACATTTTAAAATTTTTATTTATTTATTTTTTTTTATTTTAAAATAACTCCATAAAAACCTTCGTTTATTGGCTTTGTCATTAGGATCTTTGAGCTGGTGTAATGCCTCATTTTACGGCAAGTACCAGCTCTCTGTTAGAGAGTATACTGCTTTCTTTATGAGTAGTTCCCTTAATTGTTTGTAAAACCCCTTTGTCCCCTTAATTTTTTTAATATCTGCCGGCAGCTGGTTGAAGAATGAGACACCGGCATATAAAATATCTTGCTTCGATTTTTCCAATCTAACTTTTGGCAGGCGGTAATCATCTGCATTTCTTGTTTCATATGCCAAGGTTTCTTTTACCAGTATCCCATTCCCATGCGTTTGCATTTAATCGAATCGAAAATATAACAAGAGGGAGCTGTTAATAGATTTAGATTTCGAAATAAAGGCTGGCAGGAGGGAGGTTGAAAATGATCTCCAACCTTTTCCCATCGTTCCTTCCCAGCTAAACAGCGGACCGCTTTCTTTTGAATTATGCGCACCCTTTGCATATTTCCCTCCCCACAATGTTATACCGTACCGCATGATTGATTCGAAAAGACTGGTATAAGCTAGTTTTAGAGTGTGGTGATCACAAACCCGAGCCAGCTTTCTCAGGAGAAAAACTGTGGAACTGAGTTTAGAGCATATAATATAAATTAGTCTAATATGTCTTTAATTCTTCTTCTTTCAAGTGCCGTCTCCGCGACGAAGATTGGCTATCATCTGCCATATTTTTACTTTTGAGACCGCCGCTCTAAAAAGACTCAAGGAATCAACACCAAACCAGTATCTGAGATTCTTAAGCCATGAGGTTTTCTTACGGCCTTGCCTGCGCTTACCCTCGATTTTTCCCTCCATCACAAGCTGAAGGAGGCGGTACTTTTCATTTCGAATCACGTGGCCGAAATAATCGAGCTTCCGACGCTTGATCTCGTACAGCACTTCCAACTCCTTTCCCATACGAGCCAAGACGTCAGTATTTCTCCCCCTGTCAGTCCACGAAATTTTAAGCATTCGACGGTATACCCACATCTCAAAAGCCTCCAACTTCTTTTCCAACGCCCTAGTTAAAGTCCATTCCTCGTGTCCATATAAGAGCACGGGAAAAACGTAACATCGGACGATACGGACCCTTGTTTGGAGACTCAAGTTGCGATTGCACAACAGGTTCCTCATTTTGAAGAAAGTTCCTCTGGCTTGCTCAATACGTGCTCGGACTTCCTGGTTACAATCCCAAGAATCATTTACACAACACCCAAGATATTTATACGAGTGGACCCGTTCAATTTCCTTTCCGGCGTTAAAGATTCTCACGTCAACATTTTCCCTGCTGACAACCATAAACTTTGTTTTTCACGAATTTATGGTTAAGCCGTACCGATTGCTCATTTCGTTAACATGGTCGAGCAAAGTTTGCAGATCTTCTGCACTGACTGTCGGTAAGACCGTGTCGTCTGCATAACGCGAATTGTTGATTTCTTCGCCGTTGATCACGATGAAATTCCGCCCATTCATTGACATATTAGACTATTTTATATGTCAATGAATGGGCGGAATTTCATGCCAAACATGTTCGGCGAACATGTTGGGCAAACATGTTGGTTTTGGATATAAGTGGCGAACAGGTTTGGCGAACATTTTAAACAAACATTTTCACATGCAGAGGAAGCTCTACATGCTTATGTAGATCTTCCCCAACATGTCAGGGAAAATGTTCGATGAAAATGTTTGTTCAACATGTTTGCTGAAGATGTTCGCAACTTTCATCAAACACCAACACGTTCGCTCAACATTATCAACAATTCTATTTTCTTCCGCTTTCGATTTTATTTCACACACACACACACACACCTGGCTTTTACAGGACCTGGAGCCCTATCGCCGCGCTAATAGCGTATCATAACAAATGGTAGCTTCGGGTTGTGCCGGTTGTTAGGCCACAGCAACCCTAGCTAAGATGGGGGGGCTGCCCCCTTACGGCTATCCTAGCTAGCCCACCTCCCTAATTGCCCTCTTCCATTGGGTACACAACGCATACCCACTATGCGCCATGTCTTTCCGGGGACCACGACGTGGACGTGGAAGTAGGGATTGTCGGAAAAGACTCATGCGGATAGCGGGATGAAAGGCATTGCCTTTCAAACCCGATGCCAAACCAACCTTTGATTTTATTTCTCCAAATCGATTTTCTTTCCTCTTCTGATTATGGCTATAAGATGATAAACAACGTGAATGATCACAACAAAACATTCATTATGCATGTTAAAGATTATAAATTTCCCGGTACTGCAAAAGCTAATAAGATTAAAAAATACGGAAGAAAAACAGTAATACAAATGACAGCATTTTTCTCCTTCAAGAAAAATAAAAACATCATTGTTTAGAGATTGTTATTGTAATTACAGTTTACCGGTACTTATTTATTTCACCGGTCGAAAATGATAAAATATGCGACACAAATATAATTCAACTATGACATCATACCACATCAATTATAATAATGACTAAGACGTCCATTTTTTCGGGAGATGATATCGTCCTATCGCCCCCATTTACAATACTTTTCTTCGAATCACGTTATCATTATGATCATAGCAACACTTTGAAGTGTATTGGGTGATAAAATTAATTTTCATTATATTTAAATAAAATGGACAATGGCTCAGACCATCTAAGTTTTGCAAAAGTATACGGAGCAGCCCAGTTTTTGCCAGTAGCTCTGTATCCGTTATTAATTTACTTTCAAAAATGATCTCCAATTTAAAGACGTTACTTATTTTCGCGATAAGTTTTTTAACTCTGGCTAAAAGTGATAAAGTCGAATATTTAGAAACGCTGGAAAAGTTTCAAACACGTGAAATATTGGAAACATTGTCTGAGTTGGACACGAACTCAACATGTTCAGACGATCTTGTACAATATTTAACCGCTTTGAAAAACACTGACATGTGGGCTTTAAGAAGTAAGTATTGAATCGAATTTAAATTAGACGAGGAACCAAACGATAAAAATCCGGTTATTAGTGTTTGATTCCAGTGCGAAAATTCCTGACGGGATATTTACGGGAAATTCAATGATCTTGGGGCATTACGATGAATGCATAGCCGTCGAAAATGAAGCCAAAACTTTTACGGGGCAGCACTGCATGTTCTCTATCGATATTAAATTACCATTGGGTGGTAAACATGTAAAAATGGTGCAGCCAATGGAGGTGGCTGTAACTGAAGCTTTGGGTTTATCACTGTTTTATGGAATATGTCTACCATCCACTTGTTCAGCTGCTGAAATAAATTTGGGATTGAAATATATCCTGAATAAGAATAATATTTCAGAAAATTTTTTAAATATTTCTGTGGACGGAGGGGATTGCCGAACGAAAGAACCTGTACCTATAGAAGATGGCGATTGGGTTGTGATGTGAGTATAAATTTTCAGAAAAAATCTATTCTCATTACTAATTTTGTTTTTTATTTTTAGCGGTGTTTTAATAGCTTTTGGAGTAATTGCGTTATTGAGTACAGTATACGACGTCTTCGAGAAAATCTATAAAAAAAATGGTAAGAAAATAAGCAGTTAGTCAATATCTATTCACAAAATAATGGAAAAATTACATTTACAACTATATTTTTATTTACTTTCAGAAAAACCGCATCTTCTTTTGTCATCGTTTTCTATTTACACTAACGGCGCTCAGCTTTTCCGAATTTCAGACGCTAATAAGCAGCTACAATCTTTGAACGGAATGAGGTTTTTTTCAATGTGCTGGGTGGTTTTATGCCACGGATATGGAACGGGATTATCTGGTCCAGTCGTTAATATGCTAGACATAGGAAAAGTAAGTCAAAAAGTCTTTCCCAGACAGCAAGGAGTACATGTGATTGTGATGGGGGTCGGAGTGGTGATTCATTCAGAATAGCGGCTCGTGATCAGTGAAGTTAAGCAGCATTGATGACGGCTAGCTACTGGATGGGTGACCGCCAACACTCCCTCCCTCTAGCAGGGATTGTAGGATCTACGATTACAGCCAACTTAACCTCGTTGTAATATGTAGCTCCAACATGAAACACACTAGTTGGATATACACATAAATTGGATATCATTTATAACGACATTGTTAAAAACACAGAGTCTATGGCCAAAGCTTACCCGACCAATATCCAAATAAATAAATAAGTAAAAAAAAAAGAAGTACATGTGATGCATGCGGATGTTAAATTAAATTTCCATCTTGCCAGGTTGTATATTAAAATCCGGATCTCAGTCAGCACGTTTAAACTTGAGTTGAAAAAATCGGTGTAAGCCTGGTGTACTTTCCACCAGAAACGCTGATCGTGTATCCTTTGTTTTGCCGCCTGGGTTGCAACAGATTAGAATTATTCAAATTAATGTTTCTCTATTTCCAGATGTTGTCAGATGTGAATTACACGTTTATAATTAATGGCTTCGTTTCTGTCGATTCATTTTTCTTCCTGAGTGGGTTTTTGGTATGCCTCGTATTTTTTAGAGATATAAGCAAGAAAAAATATTACGACGTACCGTTAAGCTACATTCACAGATATATAAGGTAATTCACATTTTAAAAATTGGAGATTACACTAAATCATTAGCCTTAGCCATCATCTATCTATCCAATGGCTCAACGGTCCATGAAGAACCTTGGCCTCCCGAAGAACACATTTCCACTGCTCTCTATCCTTCGCCTTAATCTTCCAGCTTCGTATATTTAATTCCTTGAAATCTTCTACTATGTCATCAACCCACCTTTTTCTCGGTGCTCCTACAGATCTTTTTCCATCTTTTTCCATACAGATCCACTTTATCTTTTTCCAATATATTAAATAATTGGCCTCAGTCATAAGAACTCCTAATTTGTTTTTAGGCTAACTCCTCCCTTCGCTTTCATGATACTGATTCAAGCAACGGTATTCGTTTATTTCGGGGATGGACCATTATGGCGCATTTTTGGTGAATCCTCAGCTGATCCTTGTCGTGAAGTTTGGTGGAGCGGGATACTATATGTTCAGAATTTCGCAACTCCAGAATCAACTGTAAGCATCAAAACGTTGAGATTTTTTTCAATGAATTTATTTCGAACTTTTATCCTTACAGTGTTTAGGTCAATCATGGTATTTATCAGTTGACATGCAATTATATTGGCTGGCTCCACTACTTCTGTATCCAATGCTCTTCTGGCCCTTGTTCGCTCCTATTTACCTTGTGCTGCTCATTTTAGCTGTGGCATTTGCTGATTTTGCTATCGCCTATGTTTACGAACTGGGACCAAATAATGTTTTCACTTTGCATAAGTAAGTACGGATTTTCTTCTTCTTACGGTGCCGTACCTGTGTCCAGGTGTAGGCGACCATCAATGAAACTTTTATATTCGTCTCTATCGGGGGCAATTCTGAAGAGCTCCTCGACGCTCAAACCGGTCAAAGCTCTTAAATTACGCAGCCACGATAGGTTCTTTCGGCCTATTCTCCTTTTTCCTTAGTACGGATTTGTTTCCCTTCAATTCTGTTAAACTTGCATAAGTAGTCTCATACAATTTTACTGATTTCAGCATGGATCAAGCCGAATTGGACTACACAAAATTCTACACAAGGGCAGTACCATGGCTAGTAGGAGCGGGACTTGCCTACATCATCTGCGGTATACAAGCTAAAAAAATTAAAATCAAATTAACGCCGTTCTGGATAATGATCGGTTGGTTATTATCAGCCGGTCTTTGCTTAGGAGCTCTATATGGAATCGTACCCTTTACTGACTTCGATTACACAACCCTCGAAGCGGCGTTCTATTTACCATTTCATAGATTAATGTGGGCTCTCGGTTTGGCTTGGGTTGTTTTTGCTTGCTCACAAGGATATGGAGGTATAGTATAGCCATAATTTCTTTTTGGTCACACTGTAGTTAACACTAATTGGGTTTTACATTTTCCCAGGAATTATAAACACTTTTCTATCGTGGGGTGTTTTCCAGCCACTCGGAAAGCTATCCTACTGTACTTTCCTCATTCACATGTCAGTTCAACTGTTTAGATTAGGAACTCTAAGAACGAATTTTTATTTAGGAAATTTAGAAATGGTGAGTTGATAAGACAAAGTGGTTATTACCGTACTAATAATATTGACCTTGGTTACCTATTTATGCGGATTTCTTCCATTTTCAGATATACTATTTCTTAGGGGACTTAGTATTAGCTAATTTACTATCAATACCTTTCACGCTGCTTTTTGAAATGCCTTTCGGAAACATCGACAGATATTTATTTCAAAATGTGAAAATCCTACCTCTTCCAAGACCAAAAAAGGAAACAAAAGAAATCATTAAAGAAGTAAATAATAATGATAAAAATGACGATAATCTTAAGGAAGTTGTCGCGGGCGAAAAAAAACAGGAAAGTTAGATTAAAAAATGTTAAAAATGAATCTTGAACTGTGATAATATTTTCAATTTATTTCTTATACCAATTTTAAAATATGTATTTGCATTAAAGTTCCTATTTTTTAGTTATTAAATTATTACTCAATAAAAATAATAATACTCTAATAAATAAAAATGGTTCTTTTTCTCCATTTCTGTAAGTTAGAATCAGAAAGTTCAATATCAGAACTAAAGATGACCGTTTGTTATGAATCACGGGCGTATAGACAGGTCCGGAAACTCCTACTCCTACCTGGGAGATCTTGTCCCGCTTAACTACGCAAAAATTATTTCTTCCTTTCTACCACCGTAAGCGCTCCGAGACGCTTCTTGATTGGTCGTTGAGATTTGTAAACAACTATGGCGGCACACGACCACGATCTTACATACAGGTCAGGCAACTGCTATCTTAAAAAGTGTCCCTCGAATTTGAAGCAGAAGAATAGTTTAAACTTTGCTCGATAGATGGCTGGAACTGTAGTTAGGGAATCCTCCATCCAATCAACGCTTTCAAAACACTTTTTTTTATGATGGCTGCCATCCCTAACTACAGCTCCAGCTATCTTCTTCTTCTTTTTCGGCATAATCAGGACATGAAGCCCTATGACCCGGCGCCTACCTTTACCAAGTTCGGTTCTGGTGTAAGGTTTAGGCGTTACTACGTCATACCCCTTAATGTATCGAGTGACGAGCTCGAAGACGGGGCACTCATATCGCAAAGGTATTTTACGAATGAGCGGGACCTACTTTATTTAGACAGGGAATCCGAACCCTGTGACACATCGGTCTTCTTCACATGATACACACATGAGTATCAGAGGTGAATGCTGGCGGAAAAAAATCCTGACTGAAATCAGGTTCGAACCAAGAGTCCACACGATCATTCGTTTCGGAGTCGAGCACGCTCGCCACTCAGCCGACGTCGTGTCGCGATAGATAGCTCCAGCTATCTATCGAGGAATATATGAACTATTCTTCTGCTTCAATTTCCGGGGACATTTTTGTTCATATGAGGGATACCCGAGTTGCCTGACCTGTATGTAAGATCGTGCACACGACCATATAAGCCTTATAGACGTCTATACGGCCCTAGTCCCAACTTAAACGATAAGACATGTTGCGCCTCTGAAGATCGCAACGCCATCAATGGTCCGTTTTAGAACTAAAATGTGCGTAGCTAAGCGGGGCATGAACGGCATGTTCATGCCCCAACGGCAGGTTTCCGCACCTATCTATACGACCATGTTATGAATAAACAAATTTTTAGCGGGAGGAGGCTTCACGGAATACCGAAAAAAAATGGCTGTTTTGTACAACGTTCGATTCATGGGAAAAAAAAATCAAATTTTAGTATCTAACGAACTCCTTTGACTTTTTCTTGTATTTTTGGTACAAGTTTCAACCTGTTCCAAGTAAACAAAAACCAGAAAAACAAAAACGAAGTTTTTCGACCGCAATTTTTTTTGAAATTATTTTTCCGCCGCCCATACATTTCAGACAAGTTGAAACTTGCACTGAAAATTGCAGGATATGCCCGAGAAGTTCGTTAGATACGTAAAATTTGGATTTTTTTTTATCGTAAATCTAGTATTAGAGAAAACAGCCATTCCTTCCGGTATCAGTGAAGCCTCCTCTTCTGATTCTGACGTGCTGATTTTCAATTCCGGTAACGATTAATAAAATTCCAATGAAATAGCATTTCATTTCTTTTTTAGAACTAATTTACGTAACTTTAGAGTACGAATAAAATCAATGCTCGAACTTCCAAGTTATTGTTATCCTTATCAGTTGTGAGAGATAACCACCAGCGAGGATAGTAAAGTTATCATAAATAGTAGACTGTGATTAAATCAAATAAACGCGATTATGTCGTCATAAAAAAGGTTTACGATAAATCCAAAGGCTAATATTAAAGCAAACGATTAGATACTAAAAGAAAATAATTCCCTATTAATCCTAGCGGAAAATTTACCTAATTAATTTTAATCTGCTATTTCGAATACGCTCAAATCCAAACAACAATTCTTTTAGAAAAATTCAAAAATAGCTCTTGCTTTCCCAAAGTACTGTGATTTAGAATAAAAATCAGAATAAAAAGCAGTGGCGAGATTCCAAGCACTGCACCGTCAAAATTACGACTTCCTGTCATTCCAGTAACTGCCTGTTCGGATGGTCTAGGTTACAAATTCCTAAGCGTCGAGGCTCTGCTTCGAACCTCACCTTGGTGTCTTGATTTTTTAATTGTTCTGGATATCAAAAGCCATTTCCGGATTTTATAAAAAAAAGATTCAATGCTAAATAATTCTGAAAATTAATGTTTGTATTTTAATTAAAAATATTTAATTGATTATACCTATTTTTTGTACTATATAAGCAGCCGACTATGAAATGGTTTGCAAAATAATTATGTAAGGTAATCAAAAGGACTATTCATTCTTTCGGTTATCAATATTGATAACCTATTCTTTTTACTTGCTAAAGTCTTTAGTTGCATTAGTTGCAAAACATTCTGCACATACCAGGTATGAAAAAAAAATCTTTCAAATCTGGTTAAATATCTAATTTTTAATTACTATCAACAATGATAATCGAATAACATTAAATGCCGCATCCAAATGTTTTGAAAAGATGAAACGTCATTTTACAGATACCAAAAATGTATAATGCCAAGAATGGAAATACGAGTTATTTTAAAAAGTCATTATATAGGCAGAATTTAGCAGGACCATATTCGGTTATATACTTGACCAGGTAAGAGATAAAAAATCCAATTTTCTTATAGAGCTTACTGTTAAACCTAAATTGAGCAATAACTCTAAATACATAAGATCATGGAAAAAGGAGCCTACCATAAGTGGAATTTCAGACATTTTGAAAAAATCCATTTTCATTCAAATATTTTATTACATAATTAAAAAAGCATGTTAAAGCTAAATATCGTATTTACATTAGAATTGTTGAGTCTTCTGCTCTGTAGTTAATAAATGAATTCATCTACTGTACAGTACATATATTTGAACTAATCCATCGATTTTGAAGAACTCTCGCCCTCACCTGTTTCCACTGCTGCGACTTTTTCCACACTGCTATTATTGTTTTCCAAATCATTATTCTTCTCTGTTTCAATTTTAATTTTATTTTTTGGAAAAGGAAAAATGGTTACATTCTGAAACAAATATCTATCTATATTCCCGAATGGCATTTCAAAAAGCAATGTGAAGGGGATGGCTAATAAGTACGATATTACGAGATCTCCCAGGAAGAAGTACGTCTAAAAATAAAAAAAATTCGATTAATGTACACTTAGCGTTGGCAATTAGGCAAATCATTCGTTTCTCCCACATACCAATTCTAAATCTCCAGCATTTATGCTTGTCCTAATAATTCCGGCTCTATAAAACAAAACGAAGCCATGTATTAAGAAAGTGCAATACGATAATTTCCCAAGCGGTTGGAAAACGTTCCACGACAGAAAACTATTTATAGGACCTCCGTAACCTTGGACGCAGGCAAAAACGATCCAAGTTAAACCTAAGGACCATGCGACTCTATGAAAAGATAAATAAAAAGCAGCCTCTACATCAGTCCATTCATAGTCGGTAAATGGTACTATTCCGTATAAAGCTCCTAAACAAAGGCCGGTAGATGTTAACCAACCGACAAACACCCAAAAATTCGTTAGCTGGATTTGAATTTTTTTCGCTTGAATTCCGCAGAAAACATATCCTAATCCAATACCTGTCAAGTATGGCACTGCTCTGGTGTAAAAGTGAATGTATTCTATTACTTGCTGATCCTCACTTTATAAAAAAAAAGAGTTATTTAAAAATTAGTAATTTAAAAAGAATGAAACGCTTAATGTCAAAAGCTACTCACTTTTTTGTAAAGAACGAACTTGGGCCAAGTTCATGAACATATGCAATTGCAAAATCAGTAAATGTTACCGCTAAAATTAAAACAAGGAGAAAAGTAGGAGCTATTATCGGGAAAAATAAAATGGGATATAAAACCAAGGGAGAAAGCCAGAATAATTGCATGTCAGCTGATAAATACCAAGATTGATTCAAGCACTGAAATTAAAATTTTAAATGAAGCTTTGAAAATAAGAATTTCGGAATTAAATCCGAGTATTGGAGGCCAATTGACGTATCTCCAACCTAAATATGATTGGACTTTGTTTGTTTTGAATGTTTTTTAAAGTCATGTCATAACAAGTTTACACCAACATGAGACGTAGTGAAACATGTATAATCACACGATATTTAAAACAATCCAAATAGATTCACCTCCAACCATATTTTATGATCAAGATATGTCAGTCGATCTCCGACGAACAAAGTTGGCGAATACCTCAGAATTGGGTGTTGCGAAATTCTGCACATACAATAATCCACTCCACCAATTTTCACGACAGGGTGCAGACGCGATTTCTGAGAAAAAATTCCAGTAAGGTCCGTCTCCCATAAAACGAAATATGGTAGCTTGTATCAGTATTGCTACACCAAATAAAGGAGTTAGTCTAAAAATTAATATAAATTTGTTCAATTAAAAAAAATTAAAAAGCCTAGATTCTTCAGTCAAACATGACATACCTAATGTATCTGTGAATGTAGGCTAAAGGGACATCGTAATATTTCTTTTTACTAACATCTCGGAAAAATACGAAGCACACTAAAAGACCACTGAGGAAAAAAAAGGTGTCGACGGACACGTAACCGTTAACAATAAATGTGTGGTTGACATCTGTAATCATCTACAAAAAAAATCGCTAATTCAAAACTGTAAATACTGCGCGATATTTCTAAAATCTGTACCTTACTCAAATCGAGTGCATTGACCACCGGAAGGGCAAGAGAAACACTAAAGGAATGCCCTAAAACCACCCAACACATTGAGAAAAATCTCAAACCATGCAAACACTTCAACTGACTGCTTGCTTCTGATATACTGAAAAGCTGTTGGCAGTTCGTGTAAAGAGAAAATGATGTTAAAATCGGATGTGGCTTTTCTGAAAGAAAATAATATGCAGTGTTCATTTCTTCTCCTAAACTTCTCGTCTTCAAATCTCACCGATTTTCTGATAACATCTTTTAAAAACGTCATAGATCGTGCTGCACAATGCGACAACGCAGAAAGCTATTAGAATTCCGCTAAAAATGAAAAAATATTTGTGAAATCTGCAGATGATTTTCTTACTAGGAACATTTTTTGCTTACATAACAGCCCAATCACCGTCAGTCCAAGGTATCGGTTCGTTAGTTCTGCAATCGTTTTCATTTAACGAAACACTAATTCGATCGCTTGGGATATGAACCTCATCAAGCAAACTTTTCAATGCCGAAACGATGTCGATTGAGCTACAGGTGGATGGTACACAAATCCCATAAGATAACGGCATAACTACATCTTGAGCGAAAGCAACCGCATGAAAGGGTCTCACTATTGTAAGAACGTGTGAACGGTTTCCGGGGATGGTAATTGTTACACCAAGCATACAATGCTGCCCTGTAAAAATTCCATCCGGATGTTCGACACCTACGCATTCGTCAAAATGTCCAAGAAATTTAAGATTTCCTGCTAGGAATCCATCAGGAACTTTAGCGCTGGAATCAAGCACTGAAATATTTAACTTTTAATAATCGGAGTTCCTTGAATTAAATTAAAATGATGCACTTACTTGTTAAAGCCCACAAATCTTTTTTCTTCAAACCATTCAGATAATCGGTAGTGCTCTGTTTACATTCCGTTGTGTTACCTGTTGCTGTTAAAGATTTCAATATTTTGTAAGCATTAAAAATTTCTAAATCTTCCAGATACACGATTTCATGGCCTTTGGTAAAATTTGAAAAAGCCAAAATTATTAACAGTATATGAAATTTAAAAAACATTTTTTTTAAAATCCAAAATCTTTAACACAGCAGTAGTAAAGTTTAAAAATTAACAACTAACTTTTGGAAAAGTTTACAAGTAAATAAATCGTTTATTATCAAGCTCTTTGTACAATACGCACACAAAGATTTGAATCAAATTCGGCGAATCTAATTCAAAAGATAATGATAAATACACCGGTGCTTTTATTTATTTCTATTATTTTCGAATCATTGTACTTAATATACACAATCAACGATTAAGATTAACAAGATGTGATTTAAAATTCTAAATATATATGAGAATAATGCATCGGAAAATAAAAAACAGTGACCGATTTGACCAACAAAAAAATAAAAGGAAGGGTGAGTTTTCGTCCCTCCAAGCCACAAAAGCAGCAGCACTGAACTAATGGGGTTTTTTCTTCATTAACTCCAGCAGTTATGGATCGATTACAGGGAATAACCATTTCCAGAATTTTAGTCAGTATATATTGTAATGTACTGTGACCACCATGTAGAGATGTTCTGCACTATACTCTACACATCTCTATACTCTATACTCTACTCTCACTCTACTCTCTATACTCTATCTCTACTCTCTATGATTGTATATTATATTTTTCGCCATACAGAAATGTTTAGAGTCTCAAAAAAATGTCTGAAAGCATGTGAAATGGAAATAACAACTATCTATGTATGTCATCGCCTTGTAATGTTACCGCCCGGGCCATCATCTATATTACAAAATTGGTCGATTGTTTATATTTTTTACATCTACCTTACTATACCGACATATTTAACATGCATAATTTCCTTATTCTAAAAATGTGGAACAATCTGGTATAGGTCTCGCTCCATTTAATGCAATATTAACCTTTAAAAAAATTAATTGAAAATTTTTTTTTTTTAAACCGGCTGGTTCACCGTCCGGTTTTTGTGTAGCGAAAGAAAATTCTCAGCTTCTATAGAAAAAAATCTGGTATCAGCAAAGTCTATTTTAATTCAGCGCCAATCTTGAGTATTGGTTCCGATATTTACCTTAAGAAAAAAAAGTCCCATTAACGTACTTTATCTTGACTCTCGCTACATTTCACGACGTTTCTTCAATTCTCATCCTGGACTGTTCCAGTTTAGAATTGTGACGAGAATTTGTGACAGAAAAATGGACATAGCCAGGGCTAACATAAGAAGGCGCTAGGGAGCCTTTTTAGACCTAACTAGACCGTTTATAATAAACAAGTTTGAATCTTCGGTGAACTACACTGAGAAAATGAAAGTATTATCACAAAATCAAAAATAAATTTAGGCGAAAATGATATTTAAACCAGGGGTTCGATTCCGGTTACCTTTGAGGTCGGAATCGGAATCGGAATCGGAATCGGGTGATTAAAACTAAATGGAAGCGGAATCAGAATCATTTTTTAAATTTTTTTAAAATTTAATTTAATTGAAATTCGGATCGGAATCAGCCTCCTTATATCGATTTCAATAAGAATCGGAATCGAAATCAGAATCAGTATTCGTATATAGAAAAAAAAAGAAATGACATGAAATTTAAAATAAATTAAAACAAAATAAAAATAAAGTGAAATAAAAATAGGAAAATTCAATAAATGCGCCTACAAGCACATCATTATTTTTATTACTCCTAAATTAATAAATAAATAAATTATTTTAATTAAATAAAAATAATAAAAAAGTATTGTTAAATTTTGTATTTTGTTATAATAAGAAAAAACTAATTAATCGATTTTTTTTTTTTTAATTTTAAGGAAAGATTTTATTTCAAAATACGTAAATAAGTAAAATATGACCGTTTCTTTCTGATTTACTTTTCCAATGGCAGGTACAGAAGTTAGCCTGGGTAATAAGGTTAATGCCACCACATCATAACCTCCTTTTTTTCATTCATAATTTTGACGAAGGGGAAAAGTTATAGAATTTGTTAGTGTTTTTTTTCTTTTTGACCGGCACTTCTGCGTAGTTCTAAATAACAATGTAGGCGATTTAGATTTACAGCAGGTACTACAGTCTTTGTATGAAAAAAAAAAAAATCATTTATGCAACAAAGTTTTTAGAAACTGTTGTTAAGAAGTGAAAAAACAGCGTTGCCATCACATATCCGCAGTTCCTCAAGCCGTGCGGCCCACTAAAAACGAGCGGCCCAAGTCCGTTGCCTATTTTGCCCACTGAAAAGTTCGGCCCTGGCACCGTTTCATTCGGCAGTGACTACCGGATCCAAAGAACTATTTCACAATTTAAATGAAGGATAATTCCATTATTCTTTGCAGCAAATGACAACAAAACCCTACATAACTCCACAGCTCTCCAAAACTCGTCTGTTCTGTATTAAGCTTATACTGCAGAAAAAATCTATACAATTTTCGAAATTAGAGTCAATTTTCCACCAAAAATTAAATTTACATTTTTTTCACTTGAAAATATTCAAAAAAGAAAAGGAAAAATACGGTTAAATGTTAAATTCACACAAAAATACACTAAAAATGCACTAATCACCATTTTGGAAACCTGTTCACGTCATCATGACGCATGCGCAGACCAGTCGGCGCCAAGTGTTTTTCGGGATCAGCGCAGTACGGTCATTCCGACTTCATCTTCCGAAGGGGTCGGATCGGTCTTTTTCGCCCGCGTCCGTGAGTGCATTTTTTTTTTTTTTTTTTCTTTAATTTTAATAAATTATTTTTTTAGCTCGGGCTTTATATAATTTAAATAAAATAGTGTTCGGTTTTTATTTGATTTTTTTAAAAATAATTTAATTATTAAATTTAAAATACGGTATATAATTTTTTTTTTTTTTTTTTTTTTTTTAATTTACTATTATCGGTCCGGCTTGGAGGCAAACCAGGAGGTTTGGTCTCCCATCGTAGAAGGCCTAGGTATCGACCCAGCGACTGGCCTTGTGGTATTAGTGTTAAGGGTTTAGTGTTAAGTTACCCCGCAAATCTTTACGTTAGGAGTCAGCTCCTCTCTTGGAGCTGCAGAGTTTTATTAGGCTGTATATTCTATTCGATTCGAACATGCATGGCGCGGGAGATAAGCTCCATAGTGAGAGTCTCCAGGGTTTTCTTTCGGATGACTGGGTGTCCGAGGTTATTGGCGCACCGCAAGCCTTAACTGTACATATGTAGAGTTAAAGCCGATAGGTCTCCGGCTAGCTCTGATGGCATGGTTCCCTAGACGGCCGGTCCAATGCGGAAGGTCTTAACCTTTTACGCCTGGAAATCCGAAATTTTTTGCATTTTTGCATTTTTTTTATAATCTCAAACTATTAATTTAAAAACAAAAATAGTAATAAAATAACATTACAATTTAAAATAATTAATTTTTTTATTTCAATCATACCGCGGGAGATAAACTCCACTGTGAGGGTCTCCAACCCCCCCTTTTTTTAATCGTCTTTTTTTTTTGTTTTTTTTGTTTCAGTTTTCACAGTAGCAGCCAGAGGAATCATCGCAACCAGAGGAATCGTCACAGCCGCAACGCAGTCCAAAAGCTTCAATAACGAGGTTTGAGGTTGGGCAATGGGTTTGGGCATGGCTATAGGTATGTATGGATGTGGTATGGTATGGTATGGGTATGGTTTGGCATGGATTTGGGTTATAAGGTTTTTACCTTTTCTTCTTTTTCTTATTTCCAATTATTTTCTATTACTTTTTTATTATTATTTTTCTTTTTTTTTCTATTCCTCTCCTACATTTTTTTAATTTAAAAAAAAAAAAATTAAAATTAAATAAAACAAAACAAAACGGGACTTCAAAAGGCAGCCTATTATAGTTTGAAAAAGCTGTCGATTACAATTTTTTTAAAAAAGCGGTTAAACGACATTAAAAAAAATGAAAAGAATCGAATTCATTTTTCGCGTAAAGGTTGTCGAATAGTATCTCGACAATCTTGTCTCTAATGTTTGGTATTGTAAATTGTATGAACGTCCAATGCCGTACATTGTACATTCGTACAATCTTAAATCATATTTAGTTTAAGCTTAGTTGTATTAATTTTATTAGCTTTAGTTACTGTATTAGTTTTAGTTATTGTATTAGTTATAGGTATTGTATTAGTTTTAAGTTGTCAGCTAGAGGAGTAAAGTCCTCCTTACGTCATGCGGATCCAATGTCGTGCAGATCGATGTGAAAAGGACGTCATTTTTATGTCGATCCGTACGGGGTTGGTGACTTGTGCCGTTAGGAAGATGTGATCCTTGGAAGCTGGCTTGGGGGGACAACTCGGTCGGGCGCGGTCTCCGAGTTTTCCCCCCAACCCGTGTGGGGTTTTTGGCTAGTCCCCCATCGGGCGCCTCCCCAGGTGGCGGATAGGGGAACGCTCTCCGAAATCGGAGAGTATGAGGATTTATTCCTCAGGCGGACCAAAACTAGCCACAACAGAACAGCATGTGAATCTGGAAGATCTAGCAGTTTTCTTAATTTTGCGGGGAAAAGGCTAAAAAAGACGGTTCGGGGTTTGTGGACATTACAGCATGATGAAAAATTTGATTTGGTGGAATGAGTTTGGATAAAATTTTGCATGAATTCTTAATTCAGGTTTGGTCTAGCACGAATCTTCCAGCCTTTATATCTTTACAATGATTTATTTATGTATTTCTATTTAACAAAAATTTAAACCCGGTACGGTCTTTTATAACTTAAAAAGAAAAAAAAATTAAAACAGAAAACGCGTGATTTTAAATAACAGAGGAGTTTGGAGAGCTATCTGCTAGGGTTTTTAGAAGCGGTTAAGCGATTTGTAAAAAAGATCCGAGGTCATTTTCCGTTAATTTCAAAATAAAGTCAGTTTTACAGTGATTGGAGCCGTTTTTATATATTAGGCGAAAGAGGTATAAAAAGTTTAATAACAGGGGTTTTTGCTCATAAATAAAAAATGGCATCAATTTCTGTAGAATCGTCTTCATTTTTAATATTTCCGGAAAAGTTCCGATAGGAAATGAACTCTTTCGCACCAAAGGCTATAATTTTTTCTGCCCTTATGAGACTTTGAAAATCTCTAGGCTACTGGGGGCAAGAGAAGTCTGCCTCTGAAGAATCTTTAAAAGATTAGCGTTAATTTGGAGGCTAAAATGCAACTTTTCCGCCCTGTGGCATTTTCAAATTCAAAAATTCCTGTTTTCCGATCCACCCTACTTTACATATACAGTTCGAAAGGGAAAAAAATAGTAAAAATTAAAAAAGGCAAGTGACTTGCATTTACGGCTCAATTGATAAACTTAATGGAGCATATAATAATCATTTTAGCTACAGTGTTTCATTTCAAATGAATGTTTAAAAATTAATAATTAGGAATATTATAAATAAGAGTTCTGTTTTGGCAACTAAGAGGTACTGATCAGTTTAAAAATGAAAATCCTATTTTTTTTGGTTTTTATCATCCTTAAAAACTTTATTAATTCTTCTCGTCAAAACGAAATATCTGAAGCATTGGATATACTGAATGAGCTACACGTACGTCACTGCATTATAGTTTCTCATGAAAATAATCACAAAGAACCTTATTTTAAAAATATAAAACAGCTTTCGTCTGAGAATGTACCAGCCACATATTTAAGCTACGTACAATTGACCGACTACATTCACGAAACAAATAATTTTTCCAAGAGCATAGGAGTCATAATAAAAGACACACGTTACAATCAGATAAAAATAATATCGCATCAACTTGCTTTGTAGGTGAACCACACACTTTAGGTAGTAAAAATTCAAGGGTACGAAGCCGATGCCGGTGCCAACGCCGATGGCAGGCGCGAATATAGCGGAAAACTAAGGTCGGTGACGAAGCTGGTGCCAGTGCGAGATCATTTATTTTAAGCTTCGGTTTCGTAATTATGACCGGATGGCAATTCTAAATGTAACTAATAAAGGCCACGAGTTATGATCATATTAAAGCACAATAATAAGCTGCAATTCTTTTAAAGTAAAAAAAAAAAAAAAAAAAAAATTGACGGTGGTGCTGGCACCGATGCTGGAATCAGCTCCGGCACCAGCACCAGCGTGATTATTTGATAATAATTGATAGGACCAAACAAGCTTATGTGCATGTTCGACAACATTTCGAAATTAATACGAATGAATACAGTATGATAAAAATCATCGCTCGAAAAACAATTTCCGCATTTGCAGTCAGGCATTGATGAAATTTAATTAGAATTAGCAGTAAATTTTTAAAGGACTCTATGGATCATTAACAAAATGAGCGATAAAGCACCACGTAAAAATACGTTAGTTTAAGCTTACTCTTAAACGATTTTGACCTCAAATAGTATTACCATTCATTTCAATGTGATAAGGAGCAAAAAGCATTTTGAGATGTTTCTACTTTGAAAGTTTTAAAAGTAATTTGATTCGATTTTCTTTGAAAATATTCGACAATGATTTTGCGGTTGTTATTAGTTTCTGGGGTAATCAATTTAGTAAACATAAAAAATGCAAATGGAAACCTTCAGATGGTTAACAGTCTAACCTATTACATGGTACAACTAGAGGAATTATACAATCAGAACGCTACAAGCTTATGTGTAAAACACATTCAAGAATATTTCGATGGCTTGGGCAATCAATCAAAATGGGCCTTTGAAAGTTAGTTAAATTTTACGGTAGGCCGTTCTCATATTACGTCATCAATTTAGGGAAATAGGTAATAACCTTACCAGAAGGCTTTTTTTTTTTGAGAGGGAAGATGAGGAACTTAAAAAGTTTCCGCCAGAAAAAAAATAATGACGTCGTATGAATGGCCTTTAATTAGAAAATAACAAAAAGTTTAATTAAAGTAATTTAATTTAATTTAATTTAATTTCTCCTTTTCATTCTCAACTGCAACTTTAGTGTTAGACTCGACTTCCACACTTCCAGGGGGATTTTTGAAAGGGAATCATAAATTTTTCGGTCTTTATGACGAATGTTTATCCGTTCAACACCCAAATAAAAGCTTCGTTGGGAAATACTGTTTGGTTGAAGTGAAAGATCACTTGACCAGCGTCGGATTTATTCAGAAATTGGCAGAGGAAAGAGCAAGTGTGTTTTTGGCTGTTCCTGAAAAGATGAACTTTTACAATGACGCATTTGGAGTTTGTTTGCCGTCAACTTGTAATGCCACGGAAATTTTAATTCTCATAAACAAAGTCACGAATGCAACAGATGCTCAGCTCTCAGTAGAAGAACGAGACTGTAGGATTAAGGAACCTAGAAGTATTGCACAAAAGGATTGGATCATTATGTATGCGATTCACTCAATTTTTTTTTTTAATTTGGAAGCTTAATTCACATGAAAATATTGGGCGAAGATTCTGCTAGAACATGTTCGGAAAAGCTCTGTAAAGCCGCCGCAGACACTGCAAATCCTTCACTCGCTTCAGAGCTTTACCGAGCATATTTCGTCCAACATGTTCGTGGTGGATTTCGGCCCTAAAGACGATTTTTTCAACTTTTATTCTTTCCAGCTGCGTCCTACTAGGATTCGTCGTTGTAGCAGCAGCTAGCACAATATATGATATTCTACATTCTTTATGTAATAGTACTGGTAAATAGGAAAACACAGCCACCCTTTTGTTAAAATAGAACACATAGTAGTACTTTTATCTTGCAGGAAAACCTCATCCGTTGCTAGTTTCATTTTCCTTTTACACCAACGGAAAATCATTATTTTCTCAATCAAAAATACCAGGAGATATTGAACCTTTTTATGGCTTGCGAGTGCTCTCGACTAATTCGGTAGTTTTAATCCATTCAGCCTATTTCTCATCTATTGGGCCGGCCATAAATTACTTCGACCAGTTGAAGGTATTAATTTTATACGCAGACAAAACTGATACCTATAATGCGCCATGGAAATTCTATTCCCAAAAAATTTTCAGATGATGACAGAGAAGAGCATATTTTTATATGCTTTGTTAGTAAACGTTCATCTAGCGGTTGACACATTTTTCTTCATGAGCGGCTTCTTAGTCTATGTTTCCTTTTATAGATCTATTGCTCGAACTGGATCCTTTGATGTACCTCTGGCTTATATCCATCGATACATTAGGCAAGTAATACCGGAAGTGTATATCTTTCGTTAGTTGCAAAAAATTTAAATCAAAATATCTTAATCGTACTGAAGTAACTCAGTAGATTAGAGCATGACTCACGAAACAATAAGGTCGTGGGTTGGTACCCCACCCCTAGACACCTAGACCATTCTCACTTAGCGACAACTGCAACTGTCATTTCCTAGCTCTACTTACTCTATGCTTACTGATTACAAGTTGGTACTATCATATTACACTTGCGATGTAGAGCCGCTAGAAGCGCAACTGGTGTCATGGCCGCGTCCGCATGGACGGTAAAATTTCTATTGATGTTTATGGACGGTAGAATGGCGACCTGCACGGAACGGTAAAATACCATTACAACGCCTATGATTAACTTACACAAAAAACACATACGCAAGGACCAATCAAAATTAGATCCTAGGTTGCGCTTCTCCCTGTATATAGGACTCTATTGCGATGTAGAAATGACAATGTCAGTGATGCCACTTCATCTTCTTAGTCCTTAACTCGATTACGAGCGTGGTGATCTCTAACATCATACACCTGCGCGTGCGCTCATGCGCATGCGCTCAGGCATATGGGAGCTACATTTTAACGCCGGTACCGAACGGCTATTTTTGAGAGATTTACGGGGCAACTACCACTCGGTGGTTTGCCATTGCCTTCCGAGGGGTGGTGGCCGTTAATGTCTGACTAGCGCACTAGTTTTGACCAGAAAAAAATTCCTAGCTGTGAACTAGGATAGAAACACGACGCGTCGCAACTCATGGCTGAGTCGAGCGCGCTATGAACTAGGCTACGGGCCATAACCAGTGATGCCACAAGTTGACTGATTACTGGAAAAAAAAGCTTCGGTTTTGGAGCCGGACTTGTCCGCAGTGCAAAAGGTACTGCCAGTGCCTTGCGAACATCATTACAACTGCAAGTGTTAGCATATCTCTTAAACAACTGACAATGCCAGCAGGCCTCATAAAAAAGAGTTTGTCAACCAGACAAGTAGGCAATGACTTTCGTTAGTACAAGTAAGGGGCAAACACCCTTGGGAGGTCCCGTAATATAATTTAGATCACATGGAATTGAAATATCATTTCAATAAACAATTTTCGTGTTACAGACTGACGCCTTCATTCGCTGCTATAATAATTATCCAGTGGCAGCTTTTTCAATACCTTGGAGACGGACCTGCGTGGAATTTAATAGTAGAAAGGGTTTCTAACGATTGTTCCCGAACATGGTGGAAGTATTTAACGTACATTCAAAATTACAGATCCACCTTTACAATAGTAAGTTAAAGGAGAAAAAAAAAAGAGAAAGAAAGAGTTAATCGTTTGAACATTTTTGTTTCAAGTGTCTTACCCAAGCTTGGTATTTAGCGGTTGACATGCAATACTATTGGCTATCCCCTTTAATCCTTTACCCGTTACACTATAAACCGAAAATAGGGGCCGTTTTGATATTCGGACTGATATTAGCGTCTATACTGAGTAGTTTTGTAAGGGTTTTATTTAACGATTTGGGACCCAACCCTTTACTGTCTCGTAGGTAAGTAGACGAAACTCAACACTACATTTTTAATCATTGGAGTAATTTTAATCGACAATTACCAGAATAGAAGGTCAGTTTCTCAAGGAATACGTACACACGGATGCAAGAGCTTCAGTTTGGCTCATTGGATTAAGCATGGGGTACATTACATATGCTTTGAAAAATAAAAAGATTAACGTAAAATTATCGAAAGTGAGTCAATTTCGTTAACTAACTTACATTTCCAGGATAGACCAAGTGCATTTATGTGTGGTTTCATCTTTCAGCTTGCCGTTACGGCTGGATGGCTCACAGCTATAGGACTTATTCTATGTACTCATTTCGGCATCATCGCATTTATAGATAATACATATACTCCTTTACAAAGTGCGTATTACGTTCCATTGCACAGGGTGGGATGGGCTCTTGCTATTTCCTGGATCGTCTTTGCTTGCATGCATGGATATGGAGGTAAATCTGGAGACAGAGAAAAGACAAAAAGACATTTAGTTAATTAAATTTTTTTGTTTTTAGGTTTTGTAAATGCCTTTCTATCTGCGAGAGCGTTTAAACCTTTGAACAAATTGTCATACTGTGTATTTTTAGTTCATACCACAGTGCAAATGTACCACAGGGCGAGTCAAAGAACGAATTATTATGGAAACCCGGATGCGTATGTAAGTTTGGCTGCAACCAAAATAAAATGAAGACGCAAACAATTTTCTGGAATAATTAATTTTTTTCTTTCCAATTTTTAGATTTACTTCTACCTGGGAGATTTAATTTTCTCATTGTTTTTTGCCGCCTTATTGACATTATTGTTTGAAGTGCCATTTTGCAACATAACTAAAATTTTACTTAAAAATGCCAAAATTTTACCTGTACCGCATCAAAAGAAGGTTCACGTTATCAATGATGTGAAAAGGGAAAATGGAAGGAATGAACTAGAACTGGGGAATGTAAACAGAGATAGCGTGAGACTGTAAATACGGATTTTAATTTTGTTTTAAAATCATGTGGTGCATGTTCAATAAATTCAGTATAAAAATGAAAACTTGAATTTTTTTCCAAAAGACAGGTGAGAACCTGGCAGTGCACGAATCTTTAGCTTAATATATTTAAAGTGATGCTAAATCGCAAAGTTCAAGTTTCGGATTTTTTTTTTCTTCTATAAGCTCAAATCGAGCAATAAAAAGATTATACAGATTGCATGTATAATCGAATCTAAACAAATTTTAGTAGTAAAAATGATTCATTATCATAATTTTTTTAAACGGTTAAAACTAATCTAGAGTCCCGCCACCTGACATCACATCGATAAATATCAATTACGTTATTATTTATTATAAAAATCACGGTGACGATCCTCAGAAAGCTAAAATTCTCGAATAGATTAACAAGTGTAAAATCTCTTACTGGCTAAAATGTCATACAAAGTAGTTTCAGTTATAGTTTTAATAGCGTGGTTATTTCTTTTAAACGTGAAAGGTGGTGAACTAGATGATTACCGAAGTGTCATTAAAAATTTGGACACTTTAGAATTAATAGAAGGATTAAGTAAATTCGATTCAGGAACAAAATGTGGAGAATCGCTAAATCAGTATTTATCAGGATTGAGCAAGATTAAGTTATGGGCCCTTCAAAGTAAGTCATTTATACGATCTGTAAAACAGAGCAGACAGTGTTCATAAAATGCTCATTGTAAGAAGGTCGCTTTTAGCAGGAGTAAGTTTATTAATATAACGATTTTCTTACGGTGAAACGTTAATGTTCTTGAGCAAGTTTTAATCTGTCGTACAAAAATGTTTCTTTTTACCGGCGGTAAATTAATTTTAAAAAAATTACAGTGCTCGATGCCAACGCGAAAATACCGGAAGGAATATTATTTGGAAATAGCATAGATCTTGGGAATTTTGATGAATGTATTAAAGTGAAACATCCTGAGGGCCTTTTCGTTGGACAACATTGCTTATTGGATGTCAGCTTAAACTTATTTCCAAGCACACCAGGCGGAGATGGCGGAATTGTAAGTTTTGCGAAAATGAGATAAAGTTTAAGAAAAGCTGTCATGATAAGAAAAAAAAGATGCACTGTCATAAGAATTTTGCATCTGATAACTAATGATGATTTGATTTTCAACAGGATCAATTAGTGCCGATCATGCCCGGCATAAAAAATTACGGTTTATGTTTGCCTTCAACATGCAGCGCCAAGAAAATAGAAACCGGACTCAATTTATTTTTTAATGTTACATCTTTAAGTAATATGACAAAAGTTAGTCTGAATCCGGAAAATTGTAGAACAACAGAACAGAAGAAATTAAAAGATACAGACTGGGCTGTTGTGTAAGTATGCAAAATCCTCGCAGTCTCCATTTGTATTTTCATATTTTTTTTGAAAACCTATCATTTTTACGATTTTTCAGGGGAGTGTTAATCGCTTTCGGAGTCATCACCGTAATCAGCACTTTGTATGATGTATACCAGCGATTTTATGCAAATAATGCGAAGCCTCATAAGCTACTAGCTTCATTTTCTGTGTACTCAAATGGCAAATTTCTATTCCAAATCTCTGAAAATTCTGGTCAGCTTAAAGCTCTTCATGGGATTCGAGTATTTTCAATGTCATGGGTGGTACTTTGCCATGCTTATATGACTATAGCAAGTGCCCCTGCAACCAATTTTCTAAATATGATAGGAGTACGTAAAGAATTAATTGAGCTTAAATACAGCTGAAATTGAAATGTTAATTAATTTTTATTATTGTTGCAGATGTTACAGGATGATAACTATGTAGTAATAGTTAATGGATTTGTCTCAGTAGATTCTTTCTTTTTCCTCAGTGGATTACTAGTCTGTGTAGTGTTTTTTCGCGATATGAGCAAAAAAGGTTACTACGATGTTCCTTTATCGTATATCAACAGATATATCAGGTAACTGTTTCATTTATTGGTCACACCCTTTTTCAGGGTAATGGACTGAGGGATACTACCCTACGGTGGGCCACACTTTAAGAAACTAGACCAAACCAGCTATTCAATAATGTATAAGCATCAAAGAAGCAGAAAAACGTTTTCTCAGGAAAAATACCAAAAGTACTGAGGAAAAATTGATTTCAATATTTTGAGGGCACTCAAATTCTTATTAATGAAAATATCGCTGGAATTTTCCCCAATCACTTTAGATTGTGGGCCATTGTAAACTTGTGCAGCAATGATCAATCATAACATTTACAAGACATAAACATTTACTTTACATGATCATTACAAACGGACAAAATAGTCTACCTCCAATCATATTTCTGATAGAAGTACTGTATGTCAGTTGACCATCGATGACAGAATAAGTGAACTATCTGGGGAATATAATATTTGTAATCATTTTATTCCAGACTGACACCACCTTACGCAATTATGATGCTCATTATGGGCACGGTTTACTACTACATCGGTGACGGGCCACTATGGCATAGCTACACCGAACCTGCGGTGGAAGTTTGCAGGAAAAGTTGGTGGAGTGGAATCTTGTACGTTCAGAGTTTTGTCGATTCGAATTCTAACGTAAGTGAAATGCACCAAATAATTTACCCAATTAGCTATTTTTCATTATTTTAACCGATTGGATGCTCTTTCAGTGTGTTAGTCAATCATGGTATTTGTCAACGGACATGCAACTGTATTGGTTATCTCCTTTAGTATTATATGTCATATATTATTTCCCGACGGCTGCTCCTTTTTTCTTAATATGTTTGACAATCGTGGCAACACTAGCTACTTTCATCATTGTTTATGTTAACAATTTGGGGGCCAGTTTGGTGGTCACGACTTCGTAAGTTACCATTATTTTCAAAATAGTTCAGCTGGAGAAAAAAATTATACTAATTGTTCTTGAATTTT
Organism: Liposcelis bostrychophila; assembly: GCA_037577465.1. Lineage (NCBI taxonomy): Eukaryota > Metazoa > Arthropoda > Insecta > Psocodea > Liposcelididae > Liposcelis > Liposcelis bostrychophila. The sequence continues at coordinate 18,870,100 of CM075211.1, read as the reverse complement.
TAGAATATTGCAAATGGACCGGGAATACGTGAAATTCTATTCAAGAGCAACGCCATACATAATCGGAATTGCGACAGGATACATCCTTTGTGGAGTACAAGCTAAAAAAATTAAAATTATTTTAAGCCCGGTAATTGAGAAACTTTCTTTTAAAGCTAGCATCTTGCCAGTACTTTCTATCCATCCAAGTATTTTATAAAAATAATAATTATATTGTTCTAGTTATGGGTGTGTGTTGGCTGGATGGCAGCAGCAGGGCTTACACTTGGTTGTTTATACGGTATTACAGCATTCACCGACTATCAATACACCGAGCTAGAAGCTGCATTCTACCTATCATTCAGCAGAATTATGTGGAGTCTCGGGCTCGCCTGGATAACGGTAGCTTGCACTACAGGATACGGTGGTATGTATTTTCAAATCTCTGATATACCGTATAACAGTTCTTCTCCGCACTCAATTCTAAAAATAACGAAAAAAAACTCTTTCAGGTCCGATCAATGGATTTTTATCCTGGAACATATTCCAACCTCTTGGAAAATTGTCTTACTGCGTTTTCTTAATTCATGGTTCAGTACAAGTATACAGGATAGGAAGTTTAAGAACTAGCATATATGCAGGAGACATAGAAATAGTACGTTTTCTTTCACTCTTCGCTCATTGTGTTTGAGGCCATTTGCAATATTTCTCATTATTTATTTATTACAGACATGGTGGTTTTTGGGAGATCTCTTCATTTCGTTCTTATTAGCTATTCCTCTGACGTTAATTTTCGAAATACCATTCGGTAACATAGGTAGATATTTTCTCCAAAATGCCACAGTATTACCGCTTCCTTTAGGAAAGAAGAAAAATAAAAAGACGGAGACAAAGTCGGACGACAGTAATAATAATTTGAGCAAGATTGAAGAAGGACATTCCAACCAAGCAATTGTCGAGGATTCCGAGAAGTCCTATTTGAGCAAGATTGAAGAAGGACATTCGAACGAAGCTTTGGTCGAGGATTCCAAGTCTTAGTCTAGTTTTGTTAGTTCTGTATGGAAAATGATCTCTAAGCCTTCTGGCTGTTTTTAATGTAAATAAAATATTAGGAAGTTGTTGTGCAAGTGTTATAAATTAAATTTTGCGACTCTTCGCAGCAATATCGCAGCAATGCTTCACTCAGTTGGAATGAACAGGTGGATGCATTGTGTGGTCGTCTCAGTTCTGCAGTCTATCTCCTGGATACTCTTTCTAAGCTCTGTGATGACCACACAATGAAATCATTATATTGCGCGCTTTTCGAGTCGGTGATGAGGTACGGAATCACATGTTGGGGAAATTCTAGTGCGGGAAATCTGGAGAGAGTGCTGAAAATCCAAAAACGGGCAATTAGGTGCATAACTAGAAATAAAAAATGGGAACTGGTCAATGGGCACTTTCAACCCCCATCGTGCAGAAATTTATTTAAAAAAGCAAAAATTTTGACAGCACCCTCTTGCTATATTTTAGAAGCAATTTGCTATTTTATTAAAAATGGGGAGGGTAGACTTGTGGGAGAGGTCTCGCAGCGCAACACCAGACAAGCTAAAGAGTATTATATTCCTGGAACCAGATTAAAAAAGTCAGAGCAAAATGTGAAGCGCTGTGGAGCCTCTTTCTACAATCTACTACCGAATGAAGTGAAAGAAAAAAAAGGGCAAAAAAATTTTAAGGGTTTGGTCCAGAAATTTCTAATTGACCACACCTTTTACTCGCTGGCGGAGTATCGTGATTTTTTCAGAGCTCCATAAGGCCATCGATGAAGACGAAATCGATGTACATATTGTATCTTATGATTGAAAATATAATTTAATTTAATTTAATTAATTTAATAAGTGTATATAATCAAATGAATCACTTAAATAGAATCTTTGTTGTGTGTCAATGTTACATCAAAATGTTTATTTCGATCTGAAGTTTCTCCCTAGTCCCGAGGGAGCCGGGTTATCAAATGGCCACTGATACTGTAACATGAAGGATAGAGGAAAAACAGAAGCGAGAAATTTTTATAGGGAAGAGTAAGAACCAGCCGGAGGGAACAACGCATACTTTCTGCCCTACTCATCATTCCTTAGTGGAAAGTCCCAAGTTTTTGGCAGACAACGACGACTTACATTTTTGAAAAGTGGAAAATAAAGCTAATATTGCATAAAATATGAATTTTTACAACTGCTATCATGTCTTTTTTCTGTCCAAACTTGAGCGTAATGGCCGTTGACAAATTACCTTCTAAATTATTTACTGTAGAAGATGATAAAGAACACACGTGGACGAGGACTAGCACTGTGCAACAATAATTATCAACGATCACTACGATAAAGAGCAGACGAGGATATAGATAATCGTGCGGCATGCTGTATATATGTGACTGTGTCCAGGAAAAGGTAGCTTAGGGTGAAAAAATTAGACTTAGATTTTTCGACACATTTTCGTTCTTTAGTATTGGAATCAGTTGAAAAATTGAATTTGATTTTTTTTTTCATCCTAAGCTACCTTTTCCTGAACACGGCCACATATGACTTTTCTACCGTCGAAGAATTATGCAGTTATGAATTACAGGAAAATTATTTTTGTTCATAAATTAAAATTAACTTTGTAACTCTAGCTATAGTTTTTTCCTTGTTTACACAATCACCCACTTATATTCCATTCATATAACAAAAACGGGTTCTAAAATTTTCAAAAATTTTCGGCCTTCAGTATTTCACAGCAAAAATCGACTCCTCTCTTTAACTCCCGAGAAAAAATTTAAAAAAAACTACGAATAGTTTGCATTCATTTTGTAAATGTAAATTTCTCAGTAATTGGGAAATCCTTACGCAAAATCATGCGTCAATGCAAAAAAAAGATCAAAGATTTTTTTAATCTATGGCTCAATAAAGGCTGATTAGGAGGTCGTTTATCTTCGGGAAAACTTGAGACATTCTGATACTGTTCGAAGATGTTCACATTTATTGTTTTGCATTAGCACTACGACCCCCGACCCCTCATTTATCGAAAAAGAAAAAAAAATATAATACTATCTTCTTATACGATCACAGATTTTTTCATTAATATTCAATTGTTCTATGTAATAAAAGTCCTCTCAGTAGTAATTCGACTACAGTTTTTGTTTTATACTTGAAGTGAAGTCAGTTCAGTTTAAAAAAAAAATGGCAGGAAAAATTCTGCTTTTTTTGTTAATTTTTATTTGCGTTTTAAATGTTAAAAGTGAAACCCCGGTGGATAAAATTGCGGATACTTTACAAAATTTACAACTTCCAGCGTTATTACATGATCTAAAAGATAATGTTGATCAATGTGGACCAGATTTAGAAGACTTTCTCAATTCTACAATTCATGCTAAAAAATGGGCTTTGCAAAGTAATCATTTTAAAATTAAAAAAATTGCTTCCAATTAACATCCTGGTACCAGTGCGGAGGACTTAATCTTTGTTATTTTGAATTTTTAGTGCTGGATTCCAGTGCTAAAATCCCTACCGGGATATTAAAAGGAAACATCAAAAATTTAGGCCAATATGACGAATGTTTGGAAGTGGAGCATCCCACTAAGGAATTCGTTGGGCAATACTGCTTGCTGAGCTTGAATCTGCAACTTGATATTCCAATAAATAAAAACAGCAGTCGTAATATATCTGTTTCGCTGCCGGTATGATACTGATTTTGATAAACCAGTGATATATTGACAAATCGTTTAAAAAACGTTTTTTAATTCTTAGGGAGCAATGCAATATGGGTTATGTCTGCCATCTTCGTGTTCATCTACTGAAATCGAAAATGGCCTTAATAAAGTGCTCGGTATAGTGCCCATACTCAAAAATATCATTTCGGTCACGATAGATGAGGAAAACTGCAGCACGAAGGAAGCAAAAGCACTAAAAAGTGAAGATTGGGCAGTGATGTAATCATTTTTTTTTCCTTTTTCCTCATATTTTCTGAAATGGATTAAAATATTTTGCTTGTTTTGGAAATTTCAGCGGAGTCCTTGTGTTGTTTGGAAGTGTAGCTCTACTTAGTACAGCTTATGACGTTCATCAGCAACTTAAGTTAAAAATAGGTAAATCATATACGGTATTCTACTTGTAAATCTCTTTGAAATTTAGAATGAATAGATTACGAATGTGCAGTTTTCAGGAAGTGTACTTGCAATTCTGTACGAGGCAGGTCAACTTGAGCTCTGTCCATCACAATCATGCATGGAGATACACACTTTTAAACCGTTGCCTGAATCGGTTTTGAGTTGCAACGGTTCAAAAGAGTATATCTCCATGCACGATTGTGATGGACATGTCTCAAGTTGACCTCATTTTGACCTGTCTAGTACAGAATTATAGGAAAATCTGAAAACGTCCAAAATAACGAGTTTTGAAAATTTGCAAAATAAGGAATTCCACTTTTACATCTTATTGACAAGTTCCAGAAACTTAAAGCTTGCCAATAATTTTTAGATAAACCTCATCCGTTACTGACGTCATTCTCAATATACTCAAACGGGAAAAATTTACTTCAAGTAACCGAAAGCGCCGGGCAGCTGAAAGCTTTGCATGGAATAAGATTTTTGTCAATGTGTTGGGTCGTGCTTCTTCATGCATACATGATAGTGTGGTTAAACGGACCAGTAGTAAATCTGTTCGATTTGGGAAAAGTAAGTATAAGTGTATTTAACAACGTTAGGAGACCCAGGGGGAAAGACCCCCGGTAGGAGGTTGCGAGCAAAGCCTCTTAAAAACACACAGGATCCTAATCCTTGCAACTGCTCTCTTCAGCTTTTTATTTGGAAAAATTTTAGTGATAGTTGAACTACACTTTTTTCCATGTATGGGAAAAAGGGCAGTTCAGCTATTACAATAAAAGCATTATCTTCAACATTGAACTAAAAATTACTTACAATAATTTTTATTTTCAGGCGATCAAAGACCCTCACCATACGGTGATAATAAATGGCATTATTTCAGTTGACACATTTTTCTTTCTCAGTGGCTTTCTGGTATGTGTCGTATTCTTCCGCGATATGGGTAGAAAAGGTTACTACGACGTCCCTCTTGCATACATTCATAGATACATCAGAGTAACCCCATCGTATGGAATCATAATATTAATTTTTTCTACGATTTACATTTACATGGGAGATGGCCCTCTGTGGCACTCAATAAATTCAAAAGTGTCGAAAGCTGTAAAAGTAGTTGGTGGAGTGGAATCTTATACGTTCAAAGCTTTGTAGATCCAAATTCAAATGTACGGTAAATTGTACAAATTCAGAAAGGTATCCGAAATTAATATTATATTCTGGTGTTCCAGTGCGTTCCTCATTCATGGTATCTATCGACTGACATGCATTTTTATTGGCTATCGCCGTTGATTTTGTATCCGTTATATTTCTGGCCTTCTTACTCGTATTACATTTTAGGATTCATGATTTTAATATCAGTATGCACCAATTTCGCAGTGGCTTATGTAAAAGAAATAGGTGCCAGTTTATTAACAGTTGTTGATACGTAAGTAAAGTAATAAATATAAATCGTAAAATTAGTTTTAAAACATACTGTTGATTTTTTTTTTTTTTTCCAGAAAATATCAAATGGAAGTAGACTATACAAAGTTCTACATGAGAGCTGTCCCATACTTAATCGGCCTGGCTACTGGGTACTTAACGTGCAGAATCCAGTTCACCAAAACTCAAGTAAAATTAAACAAAATATGGGTGGTGGTCGGTTGGACGGTGTCTACAGGTCTTTGTCTAGGCAGTTTATACGGAATTGTACCGTTTACAGACTTCATAAAGAATAAATATTCCAGCCTGGACGCTTCTTTATATTTAGCTTTGGGGAGACTAGGATGGGGTATTGGCTTAGCTTGGATGGTTTTTGCATGTCTGCATGGTTATGGAGGTACAGTATTATCATTTAAATTCTTCAGGGAATATCAGAGAAAGGTGAAAATTTAGATACATTTCACCTCTCTGTCGCGCTTACTTCCGTCACTTAATTTCATTTTCAGTTCATCCACCATTATGAGCCTCAAGTTCGGAATCTTGTATTGGGTATCAAGTTAGCACAGTAGGCAATAAAAGTTCGAGATCCAGTCCTCGACTCGATTTCATTTGATGACATTTTTTCTAAAATTTTTCACCTTTCTCTGGAACTCTGCAAGTCCTCAATGGTTTACATACCAGTTGTAAAAAAACGACTACAGAAATTTTTATTGAACTAAAACAGTATTTTCTTCTCCAGGACCTGTGAATACGCTTTTATCCTGGAATGCATTCCAACCCCTCGCAAAATTATCCTACAACGTTTATCTTTTGCATGGAATCGTGCAGCTGTACCGGATCGGAAATTTAAGGATTAATATCAATACTGGGGATCTGGATATAGTAAGTATTTGTTAATTTAAATTTTAAGCTAAAACAAAAAAAAAAAATTATTAAAATTTTTTTCCAGACTTACGGATTCCTCGGAGACCTAATGCTATCTTATCTACTGGCCATCCCATTCACGTTACTATTCGAAATGCCATTCGGTAACATTGACAGATACTTATTTCGACAAGTAAAGATATTGCCATTGCCGATATCAAGGAAGAAAAAAAATAAAAATATAGCGTGAGAAGCAGAGGAAGCGAAAGTTTTAAACGATCTGATAAATCCAGCCTTGCATGGCTTTGAATATAATCTAGGAATGCACATGCAAAGAAGGGAAACAATTGCGAACGTCATTTCACGGTGATTGCATTAAAGATGATAAAAATCATGGTATTGAATTAGAAAGATCATGATATTGAATTAGAATGATCATGATATTGAATTAGAATGAATACCATTTTACGAAAAAAAGTTGCGTTGTCATGCATCCCTTGTCTGTCAATTTAGTGAGGATGCTGGTGCATCCAACACTTTATTTTCTAATAAATTGAAACATGAAGTTCCTAGGATTTACTATTATGCTGATATTAGTGCAGGAAATTAAAAGTGATAAAATGTCGAGTATAAAGATGGAAGATACTTTTGACACTTTGAAACTTTTAAAAGAATTAAGAGATATCGATAATTCATCGATATGCGGGAAAGATATTGCGGAATATTTTAATGGTTTACAAAATGATGAATATTGGGCTTCAGTTAGTAAGTAAAATTCGATCTAAAAAATGGTGAACTGAATTATTTTAAAGGGGTCGACGAACACTGGCGGATTCAGTTTTTTTCTTCGGAAAGGGTGGGAAACAGTTGTTGCATCTGCCAGTGGCCGATTATATTAAGCTCATGTCATATTTTTAGAGATTGAGGATCACTTTGAAATAATGACGGCTTATCCTTTGATGATAAAGGGAGGAAGGTGTCCAAAATTAAAAACAAGCGGAATTTAAAGAGTGACTTAAAATTTTTTAAATGGCTAATTTTTTTTTTTTTTTTTTTTTTTTTTGTAAATTCTGAAATACATATTTGTAAATTAAAACTTAAAATACTTTCTTAATTTTTTTTTTTTTTTTTTTTTTTTTTTTTTTTTTTTTTTTTTTTTTTTTTTTTTGAAAATAAATTTTAAAATTTAATTGTTTAATTGTAATAAAATCTTAAAATTTAAGCTAATAAAAAGAAAAAACCAAATTTTTACTTATACCCCTACTCAGTCATTGATCGGGGAAAATAGGGATAGTGAAATTCGTGTTCCTCGGGATTTTTTCCATTAACCCGCGGAATAAATCTAACATAATCTGACTTCATACCACGCTTTAATAAGTATTAAAAATAAAAAAAATATATTTTCGGAATAAATTAAATTCGGGAGTCGGAATTCGTAAATCGGTTGTCGGAATTAATTTTAGTCGGAATTCGGAAATCGGAATAAAAATTTGCGGAGATAAATAGGCCAGGCAAAATATTTAACCCTTCTGCCAAAAATTGAAAATAAAATAAAAAGAAAAATTAAGTGAAAATTAAGTGAAAAAAAAAATATTTTTCAAGCGGAAAAATATCCTATTTTTTCTGTCAGGCTGCCATAGAGATGAACAACCGCGATTTCTGGATTAGTCTGCAAAACAACAAATTTTGATTTTTTTTTTTTTGGGGGGGAGGTGAGCTCAGCACTCGTTAGACTATCATAGTTGAACTCGTATAATCCTCTAAACAGAGGACTCTTTTTAAAATGGAAAGTTTCATAAATATTTTATACACGAACCTGTGCGTCATGTAGCTAGGTTAGCGACAAAGACCTTTGATAACGGGAATATTCAATAAAAAAAATTATCCGCAGAACGCGAGCTACGTTCTTGACCGACGAACGCGATCGGTCAGGGACTTTAGCCTTATAGTTGGAACTCATTTATGTGAATTAGCAAAACACATTGAGTTTGAACAATAAAGTGTCTTGCCACAATAAGTGGTTTTTCTTCTCAAAATCAAATCTTCCATCTTCACCGAACTTATATCACCTTGAACGCAATATATTAGGAAGGCCACAATCCTTCCTGATATTATGATCATTTAATATAGATGTTGTTGATCACAGCACGACAGAAGAGATATCATTCTGAACCATCAAACCTGATAAATGTGTAGCCTGGACTCAATTGTAATATCTCTCATTGGGGGTCATGTACATATTACGTAAGCATGTTAAGGGGGGGGACGGGGTCTCGTAAATGCTTACGACACCTTACCAAGGGGAGGGGGAGGTCTCAAACTTTCTTACGTGAGCTTTTTTCTACTCTGACCAGGAATTTTTGAAAATAAAATAAATAATTAATTAATTAATTTCATGTTTTCTTAAAATATTGTAAATGTTGCGGCGAGCTAATATTACATTATTTTGTTACTGTCTAAATAAAGGTAACCTTTTCTTTAATTTTTCTCAATATAGGTGTTTATATTGGATTATTTCAGGTCCATGAATTATGGGGAAAATTACCGAAGTCGAGTGCCGTTGGTTCCATTAAAAAAAAAAAGCTTACGTAATATGGAGGGGGGGGGGTTGCCAAAATCTTACTCATGCTTACAACGGGGGGGAGGGGGTTGAAAATGGCAAAAAAAATGCTTACGTAATATGTACATGACCCCTTTGCGAGGCACGTCCTTAGTGGTATGATCGGGAAACTTACCTGCAAAGATAAGAAAAATTAAAATTAAAAAAATTTTTAAAAATTAAAAAACTGAAGATAAGAAAAAGTTTATTAAAATTTCACTTAATTAGCTTCAAGTCTATTTTTTCAAAACAAACTTGTCGAACCATCGGAACCTAATAAGAAATTAAATTAGAATAAGACGATCGAGAAAAAAATAATATTCGGAAAAAAGAAAAATTTATTTCATGCCTTTGCTAAATCCCAGAGAGAAACTTCGATTTTTTACTTTCGAGTGGCCGCGAAGCGGGCGCGAAGAAAGTATTGCCGTGGTCGGAAAAGGAAAAATCGTTAATCCTGCGAGTTTCTACATGAAACTTATATAGTTATACTTAGAATAAAATTCTGAGTTCCCGGTTGTCCGCCGCGTACGCCTCGTACGCCGCGTACGCCCGGAGCTTTTTCTCCGCTATTACGCATCGGATCAAAAAGAAATTTTGCACACGTATTTTTCATCGAAAAATAAGAGGGGGTCTTTTCTTATTTTTTAAAAATTTCAAAAATTACGTAAACGGCAAATATTTGAACTTTTAAATTTGGTTTTCTTCTTGCGACGATAAATCTCGAACCCGGCTACAAATCATCATCAATTTTCGTACTGTAGTAGATATTCATCAAAGTATCAAACCATCAAAATTTGGTTGAATTCGGATGATTGGTTCACAAATTATGAGGATTAGGCTACGTGTAAATTAGGCCTAAAAATCGATATCTCGAATGACGTAATAAGTCATATCGATATATCGATTAAGTCATTTCGATATATCGATATATCGATTAAGTCATATCGATATCTCGAGTTACAGGAACAATCCATAATTCGGATTTTTTTTGTGGGTACAGCGGATTTCGCGGACCTCGGATCAAAAAACTAACCGGATTTTTGAAAATATTTTCGGGGTAGAGGAATCCGAATATGGAATTATTTTTTCAAAATTGGGATTCTTTATGTGGGTACAGCGGGATTCGTGTACCTCGGATCAAAAAACTAACCGGATTTTTGAAAATATTTTCGGGGTAAAGGAATCCGAATATGGAATTATTTTTCCGAAATTGGGATTCTTTATGTGGGTACAGCGGGATTCGTGTACCTCGGATCAAAAAACTAACCGGATTTTTGAAAATATTTTCGGGGTAAAGGAATCCGAATATGGAATTATTTTTCCAAAATTGGGATTCTTTATGTGGGTACAGCGGGAATCGTGTACCTCGGATCAAAAAAATAACCGGATTTTTGAAAATATTTTCGGGGTAGAGGAATTCGAATATGGAATATTTTTTCGGAAATACGCAATCTTTATGTGGGATTTTTTCTTAAGGAGTTTTGGACGTGAAGGAGTTGAATTTTCAAAAAGAAAAAAAAAATAAAACAGCCAAGGCTTAGAAAATGAAAAATACGAAAATGGATTTTTAATCAAGGAATTTTGAGGATAAAAGGGTCCAAATTTCGAAAAACAAATTAAAAAATACGATCGGTGAATCGATCAAAGTGCTTTATCGACCATTTTAAATAATTCTCAAAAATATGATTCAAACATTTACTTTAAGCTTTAACTTTTCTAATCATTAATTTAATTTTTCTACTTATAAATATTTTTTGGTTTTGAAAATATTCGTCAACGCAACAAGTAAAAAATCAAAAAAAAAAAAAAAAAAAAAAAAAAAAACACCGATAAATAAACACATAGTATACAAAATGCAAATTAACCCAAAATATAATTTTATTTCGTTGTCCGTGGTCTATTGTATATATTATCTCATATATTCGTTATCTGTCTCCACGTCCGCTTTCTCGAATTCCTCGTGTGGATAATCCGAAAATACGGACGTGCAGCAGTACTCCGGAACTATGAACATAACAATTTCCGGAGTTTTACCACATAATTGATTGTATTTGCGTGTCCGCTTTTATTTGCACGTCCGCATTTTCAGATTCGCAGTATTTAAGATATCAATTAATTATTATCTTAAACATGCAGAATCCCAAAATACGGACATGCAAACAGAACTTCAGAACTGACCATAAAACGTATCGGAAAGAAGTTGACAGTGCTTTACGATATTAAGCATCGTAAGCTCGATTATTTCTGACTCGTAATTCCAAATGAAAAGTATCGACTGCTTCAACTTCTAATGGAGGGAAAAATCCAAATTCATGAGTCTCGACCCATGTCACAACAGTTTTTTATTCTGTGATCTGATTTATTCGTTAATAAGTCTAAATCTGGCAGTCTAAAACAGCCAGTACCTGGCACAAAAGACAACAAAATCTTAAAAACTCTTCCATATTTTCTTGTAAATCAAGACATCCCAGTACTTTTCAACCAAACTTGGGTCATTCTGATTCAGTTTATTTCTTTTAAAATCCTATACCAATCAATATATTTTTCTGTCTATTATTTGCTTTAATAGGAAACAAATAATAGACATAAAAAAAATATTTTTGAGTTCGAGGGTTACGAATCCAAAATCAGTTTTCCAAAATTCAGTTTAATGAACACCCTTTGAAAACCTAAACATGATTTTTCACATTTTTTCTTCATTTCAACTTCTTTTTTTTTACACAACAATTTAATTTATCACTGAATTTAAGAAAAATATCATTTCTCTTTAATTAACAATTAAATACAATCATTTTCTTAATTAATTTGTTTTTGGCAACATCTACAGTGTTCGACTCCTCTGCTAAGACTCCAAACGGAATTTTAAGGGGAAACATCAAAAATATGGGGAATTTTGATGAATGCATTCAGGCCCATCACCCCGAAAATAGATTTACTGGTCAGCATTGCATGGTTGATTTGTTTCTGGCTTTTAATTCAAAAACCAACGACGATATTTTTCGGCTGATACTACCGTACGAGGTACATTTTATAACGTTTTCACAGTAGTATCATATCACAAGTATCTTCGAAGCGACAGATGCATTTAGAATAAGAGCACAATCAATCCTATTTTCAGGATAAATACGAGTTTCACAAATTGTGGAAAATTCAATACGGATTGTGCCTACCTTCAACTTGCACAACTATAGAAATTTCAAAAGGAATAAATTCTGTTCTAAATAACACCGTAATTTACAAGCATGTTTTCTCTGTCCAATTAGACCAAGAAAACTGTTGGACAAAACAGCGGAGACAGATCCCAGATACTGCATGGGTAGCCATGTAAGTGCGATCTTAATATTTACTTTTTTAGTGAAATCTGATTAATCTTTGTTTTTTCCAATTCGCTACAGCGGAATTTTAATATTCATGGGATTTATAACCGTGATAAGTACAGCAATCGACCTCTATCAACGATTAATTCCAGCATATACACCTAACAGTCTGCTACTGTCCTTTTCTCTATACACAAACAGTAGAAATTTGCTTAAGATTAGACACGATTCCGAAGAATTAAAAATGCTACACGGAATACGAGTCTTGTCAATGTGCTGGGTTGTCTTGTATCACACATGCGGATCGATTTGGCTGGATGGACCACCCGTTAATTTATTTGAATCCATCAAGGTGAAGAGTGTGAAAATCTTTTCATAGAAATACAAGCAACCTGAAAGTTTTTTTTTTAAATGCAGACTTACAAAGACCTAAATCACGTTCTGATTGTTAACGGATTCATTTCAGTGGATACTTTTCTGTTTATGAGCGGTATGCTGGTATCCATGGGATTTTACCGCAGTATAAGAAAAAAAAGGTATTACGATGCTCCGCTGGCACTTATCCATAGATACCTTAGGTTAGTATTGTTAATACTTACCCAGATAGCAATGTCAATCCATTGCACACTCTGTGGATTATCTACCCACAGGATATCCAAATCCATGGATATTCATAGAACGTCCAAAGGACGCTTTTTGGATCAGTGCGGACATAGGCAAATCCAATGGGCGTCCAATAAATATCCTTATGACGTCTGAAGACATCCTCGGGACTGGATAGACTTTGCTAATCTGGGTAAATTCTAATTTGATGTTATCGTTTTAACTGATCAATTTTTCAGGCTAACACCTTCCTACGCTTTTGTGATATTAATTACATCTAACATCTTCATTTACATGGGGAATGGGCCGTTATGGAATTCGGTTAACAAGATGCAAGTCGAAAATTGTAGAAAAAATTGGTGGGCTGGAATACTTTACATTCAAAATTTCATTAACCCAAGTTCCATCGTAAGCTTCCAATAAATATCTTGAACCCGTATGTCGGAGATCAACTGACGTATCTCAATAATAAATATGATTATAGATAGTCTGTTTTGATTATTTTAAGTGTCATGTGACTACAGGCTCCACTACCATTTACATTGGCGAAAACTTAACGTCACATGATTGCAAGACTGCCAAAACAGACTAACTCCGCTGCTATCCCAGATAGCATTTTCAATCGTCCATCAGATATTCACAGGATACCCAAATCCATGGTATATCCATTAGACGTTCAAAGGACGCTTTTTGGATCAGTGCGGACTTAGATAAATCCAATGGACGTCCGAATATCCTTATCACGACCTGAAGACGTCCTCGGGACTGGATAAACTTTGCTATCTGGGTTTATGATGGAGATACGCCAACTGATTTCCGGTACACGGAAATCATCAATTCATCATCACATCAATCTTTATTAATCAAGAATACTTTTCCAGTGTCTAGGTCAATCCTGGTACTTGTCAGCTGATATGCAGATGCACTTAATATCTCCGATCATATTATATTCCATTTATTTCTGGCCGAAGTATTCCGGCATTATTTTAGCCATAGCCATTTTATCGGCATTTTGTATAAATTTTACGGTGGCTTACACATATGGACTGGGAGCGAGTTTATATACGACTAATAATTTGTAAATATTTCCTGGTCAGACTAATCCGAAATCAAATAAGACGTATCTGAAATATTTTTTACAGTCGTTTACAATGGGAAACTGATTATGTCAACTTCTACACACGAGCATCGCCATATTTATTTGGCATGACCATGGGTTACATTATTAGTCGAATTCAAGCCGGAAAATTAAACATTACACTGAAGAAGGTGATTTAAAAGATTTCCAATTTAAATAATTTTAAAGATAGTTAAGGTTAAAATCGTGATTTTAGAATTCAATTATAATAGGTTGGATAGTATCAACTGGACTCTGTCTCTTCAGTTTGTATGGAACAGTGCCTTTTACTGAGAGTACGCAAGGTACTTTGAAAACGGCTTTATTTTTGGCCTTTCACAGAGTATCCTGGAGTGCTGGATTAGCTTATATTGTTCTAGCCTGCATGCAAGGATATGGCGGTATGTTAAAAAGATAACCACAAGGTTTTCTAGATCTCTTTCCCTAAATTCTCATTCATTCTAGGTCCTGTGCATGCTTTCTTATCCTGGAAGTATTTCAACCGTTCAGCAAGTTATCTTATAACGTGTACCTTATTCACATTAATGTACAATTATATCGTCTCGGAAGTCTACGGACAAATACTTACGCAGGAGATACAGAATTGGTGAGTGATTTGTTATATGCCCTTCTTTCCAATAAATTATTTAATCCTCGCTTTTTGTTTTCAGATTTATACATTTTTAGGCGATTTAATTCTCTCTTATTTATTAGCCATCCCGTTCAGTTTGATCTTCGAAATGCCATTCAATAACATCGATAAATATTTTCTGCAAGATTTAAAAATACTTCCCATTCCTCGAATTTCTACGCTGAATTTAAAGTCGAAAAATGTAAACGAAATAAATCGGAAATAGTTTGAACACAAAAACGACTGAAGAAATTGTAAACAAATGAAGTTAATTTTTTTTTTTTTCTTAACCTGATTTCGGTTAAATTACACAGTATTTCCGAGTATCTCTAATCAAAAGCACCTAAATACAGGTTTCAAAACAGCCCCGGCATGCTCTTTTTTCTTCAAACATGCTTATTTTACCTAATAGGAAAATTTATTTCATTTTTCTTTTTGAAGATGAACTGCCCTGAATTTTGGGTGATTATAGAATATTTTCAGTATTTCCATCGAGAAGAACAGAGTAACTTTGTAATAATTATTTTTCATGTTTTTCTCTTAAATAATAAAAAGGAAGTTTAACTGTGTCAGAAAGTGATCATTTTTTTTTCTTGGCATATAATAATAAATTCGTCAATTTTGGTGCATTTTTGGCTGATTTTCCACACAACCTTTCATTAGAGAGTCTAGATAGAAGAGAGGCGACAAGTTGGAACGCCTTCTTATTGGTCGAAAAAAACAGCAAGTGTAAAATCCATGGAACGAAAATCAACATGGCCGTTATTCATTTGTTTTTGATGTTTTTAAACTCGTATTAAATTTTTTCCGTAATTTTTCGTTATTATTACGTGATTATGATTATCAACGTGGGTAAATATCAATGAATTATTTAAGAACGCTCTTCAATTTAAACATGGTTTGAAATTAAATACGGTATCGCAGTATTTGAGATATGTAAAAAAAGGAAATTATGATATGGATGATAGAAAGCATTTGCTTGAATTTTCGTTTAAATCAAAATTTAATAATTTAAGTTCTTCCAAGCCCAATGAAATAAAAAAAAAGCAAAATTTCAGCGATTGATCTACCAGAATCGTTTCAAGACCATGATTATAGCCATAATAAATTTGAGCAAAGGGTTTTGTATCATATAGGTGGATGTATAGTGAAGAAAATCAAAAGACACATTACTTGTGAAAAATGTGTAGGTGCAGTTGAAACAGGACAGATTTTACAGAATGATTTCGCAGCATTTACCAATGCAATTTTCTGTCTTTTTATTTTTATTTTTCTTCCTTCCTTTTTAAATTCTAAAAATTGAAATCATTATGCAAATATACCCTGCGGGTCTTCTACTTTTAAAAAGTAGCTAAAATTCAATTATTACCGCCAACACATCGATTAATTACATTTATTTTTAAGAAAATTGAATTCGTAATTCAAAACAAACAAATAAAATGTTTTTACGAGAAAACGGAGACTGTGGTATGAGGATTATTAATATTGTTTCCAGGTAAATACCACAAGATACAGATAATACGATTTTATTAAAACATTTTCCGATAGCTATTTCGACCCATTTTTAAGGTCATTCTCAAGGAACCTACAAAATCAAAAAATACATTCTATAGTTAGAAATTGAAAATTAAAACCTAACCTCACTTTGACTTACTTGACTAGAAAATTAAAATTGAAGTTAAAATGATATAAAATATGAAAACGTGAAGGATGCCAGCATCCTAACGTTCAGGTGACTAAATCAAGTGGCTACATTATATATAAAATCCAATCAAAAGCGAAAATAAATAAAATTAACATAAAAACATTCCAAACGAAGAATAACAAATCGACGCCATTACGTGAACGAAGGTAACGAGTGACAGTAACAAGTGACATTAACACAAAGGATTGTGACGTGGTAATACTGAGCGCGCTAAAAACAATGCGTCAGGAAAATAAATTAAACTTTGCTCTTCAAAGCTAAATCGAATAAGTTTGAGCTTGTAATCAGACCCTTATCTTTATTCAAGAGATTAATTCCTTCTTTAAGGGATTTGTGAATGTAAAAACTCTCCCAGACTTTTACTAGAAAAGGGTCGTTAACCTCTCGTAGTAAGCCTAGGTTTTGCAAGGAAACTTATGATTTTCAAACTCAAACTCAAACATATGTTCAGCAACAGGGGATTTATCGTAATGCCCTGAGGTGAAATCCTGAATGTTTCCTTTCCTCTCGTAAGAACGTTCCGCCGGGTTTGGCCTATGTACGCAGAACAGTCCTTATCGCATTTGAACATGTAGACTCCGGATTTTTGTAACTCCTCAATTTTATCCTTAGGGGTACCCAAGCATCTTCTTAAAGAGTTCAGTGACTTGAATACTAAATCTAAACCTACAGTTCTAAAAATACTTTTTAAACCGTTACATAAGATTGAATTGAACGGAATAACCACTCTTTTCATTTCATCTTTAAGAGGCGATAAACGAGTAAAATCACTAATGTTAAAATTAGCACGCATACGTTTTTTGTCAATTAACCGATTGACAATATCCGGATTATAACCATGTGAAAATGCCACCGATTTAATGAAATTCTTTTCTTTGTCGAAACGTGCTTAACTTAGTGGAACAGATATCAAGCGGTGGACCGCTGAGTTGAAAGCTGCCATTTTATGTCCAATAAAATGATTGGATGAAGCAGGGATCACTTGGCTGGTGTCTGTGGGTTTTCTGTAGATGTCGAACTCCAGTTTTCGATTGGCCTTAATTATAATTAAATCCAAAAATGGTAGCGAGTTGTCAGATTCTTCTTCATAAGTGAATTTAATCGTAGGAAAATAACTGTTGATCATGTCCAAAAATTCTGAATTGAACATTTGAGACGTCAAATAACGTTAAGATGTCGTCTACGAACCGAGCCCAGAAGTCCGGAAAATACGGAAGTTCATTCCGAAACCGAATTTCTAAATTTCCCATAAATATGTTGGCAATAAAGGGTGAAAGAGGGTTGCCCATCGACGTTCCTTCCTCTTGAGAATAATATTTGTTGTTAAACATGAACATGTTATGGTCCATGCAGAGGCGAGTTAAGTTTAAGTATTCTTGAATCTTATTTTCATCTATTTGATTTTGTCTTAAAATATTTTCTAGGATATCAATAGCTTCCGGGATGGGTATCGAAGGAAACAGTGATTCAACGTCGAATGAAATAAGTTTATGGGATGGCTTAATCTCAACATCTTTTAGTTTTTCTATGAGTTCTAAGTTGTTGTTAATGCTCAAAGAATCGTATTCAAGAGGTTTAAACTCATTGTTAAGCCATTTGGATAATTTATATGTTGATGAACCGATGCCTGACACGATGGGTCTGTATTTGTTCCCAACTTTATGGATTTTAGGCAAGGCGTATAACCTTGGAAGGGAAGGATTAGAAATTCTCAAGCGATTCTTCATTTCTTCTTCCATGACGAACTTGCAGTTGTTGATAACTTTTTTGGTTTCGTCCGCTAAACGTTTACTAGGGTTACTAATGAGTTGGTTGTACGGTCCTTCCTCTAGCATAGTTTCTACATTTTGGATGTAATCTTCTTTTTGGACAACAACAACAGCATTTCCTTTATCCGCTTTTAAATACAGGCAATCTTTTGATTTTAAATTTCTCAGGATTTCAGCTTCATTCTTGTCTTCCTGTGAATAATGGGCTTTCTTCATGTTCTTTTGAAGTTGAGAAGCACAATTTTCCCTCACGTATTTTTTGGATTCTTGAGGGAGCCTGTTGATACCATTCTCAATATGGACGACAATCTCTTCCAGATCAGTTTTGTCTTTCCTGATGTTATACTTAAGACCTTTCTCCATTAAAGCGATTTCCTCTTTTGAAAAAGTTTCATTTGATCTATTAATGACTAAATTTCTAACGGGAAGCGGTTGAACATTATGTTCAATTTTCTGACTAGCTCGTAATGCATTGAATTTAGATATTAACTTTCTGGTCTTGAAGTGCAAAGAACGCATACTTTCTTCATAAATCGAATCGAATACTTGCAACCAATCTGGTGTGGATTTACTCAGACGTAAATGTAGAGAATATGCCTCGACTTCTATGCGATGGAGTTTGGCGTATTTTGAATTAATTTCAGAGCGAAGCCAAGCGAAGATTCCATTCTGTACTGCTATCTGGCTGCTCTTCGATTTGGAATTGGTTTTTAGTTGGATGAAATTCGGTTTTAATCTATGGGCACGACATCTTTTTAAGAAATAGATGTCCGCCTTGATAGAATGTATCTTCCCATGTAGGAATTGAAACCTCCGTATGGTCCTGTCCACCATGTTTTTACGAGAAAACGGAGACTGTGGTATGAGGATTATTAATATTGTTTCCAGGTAAATACCACAAGATACAGATAATACGATTTTATTAAAACATTTTCCGATAGCTATTTCGACCCATTTTTAAGGTCATTCTCAAGGAACCTACAAAATCAAAAAATACATTCTATAGTTAGAAATTGAAAATTAAAACCTAACCTCACTTTGACTTACTTGACTAGAAAATTAAAATTGAAGTTAAAATGATATAAAATATGAAAACGTGAAGGATGCCAGCATCCTAACGTTCAGGTGACTAAATCAAGTGGCTACATTATATATAAAATCCAATCAAAAGCGAAAATAAATAAAATTAACATAAAAACATTCCAAACGAAGAATAACAAATCGACGCCATTACGTGAACGAAGGTAACGAGTGACAGTAACAAGTGACATTAACACAAAGGATTGTGACGTGGTAATACTGAGCGCGCTAAAAACAATGCGTCAGGAAAATAAATTAAACTTTGCTCTTCAAAGCTAAATCGAATAAGTTTGAGCTTGTAATCAGACCCTTATCTTTATTCAAGAGATTAATTCCTTCTTTAAGGGATTTGTGAATGTAAAAACTCTCCCCTTTTTTATGTTAATTTTATTTATTTTCGCTTTTGATTGGATTTTATATATAATGTAGCCACTTGATTTAGTCACCTGAACGTTAGGATGCTGGCATCCTTCACGTTTTCATATTTTATATCATTTTAACTTCAATTTTAATTTTCTAGTCAAGTAAGTCAAAGTGAGGTTAGGTTTTAATTTTCAATTTCTAACTATAGAATGTATTTTTTGATTTTGTAGGTTCCTTGAGAATGACCTTAAAAATGGGTCGAAATAGCTATCGGAAAATGTTTTAATAAAATCGTATTATCTGTATCTTGTGGTATTTACCTGGAAACAATATTAATAAATAAAATGTTTTTGAAGTTCCCGCCTTTTTTTAACATGGATTCAAAATGGCCGACTGTCGCCTCTCTTCTATCTAGGCTCTCTACCTTTCATATAATTCAGAACACAAGTTCCATTAACGGGAAGATTCTGTAAAAATCGGAAATCGAAAATCCTGGAATACTATCACTTCGCGAAGAAAACTCAATCTAAGGAGCCGTCCATAAATTATGCAACGCTTGAACCGGGGGTGGGGGTCTGAAGTAACGCTACGATATGTTAAGAGGGGGTGGGATGGTCTAGTGGGGGCGTAACTTAAAATATCTTTAACATTTTCATTTAAAGATAATTTTAAGAAGACATTTTCGATCCTGATTGATATTCTTTATTTTAATGGGATGTGGATCAAAACTTAGATCCACATCCCATTAAAATAATAAAGAATTTTCATTTAATTCGGTTTCAGTTGGAATTCTATCTACATGCCATTTTTCTCCGAAATGTTTTTTTTTTATATTTTTAATTTTTTAAAAATGTCTCCCGATGCCGGCATAATTGTTAAACTTGATATCATGAAAAACAAAAATAATCTGCCTTTAAAATTAAAATCCTTATCGCTTCTAAAAAAAAAAGTTGCGAACTTTTTTCCCAGAATCAACAATGACTCCCATTTTTGGAGAGAGAAAAAAAAAATAAATTCTCAAGGGAGGGGGGGAGTACGACCCGTGATACGTAATATTTAGGGGGGTTGGAGTTTACGTTACGGGTGTGTTACAAGGGGGAGGGGGGAGGGGGGTCAAAAAAGAGCAAAATTGCGTTACGCAATTTATGGACGGCCCCTAGGCAAACAGAACTAAGCACTGAATGCATTAGGATTTTTAATTCTAGAACAAGCGTTTTCACAGAGATAGAGCTCAAAACAAATCAAAATGAATATGCTTCTTGCTTTTTAAATCCGTTGTCTAATTTTTTGGAATCGTATAAAAATTGGGGCAGGGCATTCACCCAAGTAAGATACGGAGCAAGATCAGACTTGACGTCGACACATTTATAGGTTTATTTCTAGTCATTTAGAGGCAAATAAACAAATGACAAAAACGCAATGATTTTTTTTTTTTTAAAGTCAATTGTTTCCCTCTGATAATTAAAAAAGGATCATCGATCACAGGTGCTTCAAAATGACATCATTATGATAAGAATTTGCGATCAACTTTGATTTAAATAGCGTCCGAGATTGACAATGGGTCCAAAGTAAAAACGGCGATAATAAGAACCGCTTCACAATTCTTAAAAATGTTAAAAAGCTCGGTTTTAGTTTTCGTGATTTGCTTAAATTTTTTAAAGATTGGAAAAGCGGATCTGAATCAATTCGAGGTATTTGAACATATAAATACTTTAAAATTACTGGAAGGGTTAAAGGATCTTGATGGACAATCGGAATGTTTGGAGGATATAAAAAATTACACTCTATCTTTGCGATCAGCTGAACCATGGGCTTTATCCAGTAAGTAAACCCATCGTCCATGCATCATAAGAAAAGAAAGTTTCGCACAATAAAGATATAAATCATTTTCAGTGTTCGATTCAAGTGCTAAAATACCGGACGGAATTTTAATGGGGAACACAAGATTTTTGGGTCACTTCGACGAATGCATTACGGTACAGCAACCTCAAAGAAATTTTACCGGACAGCACTGCATGTTGAATATAGATATAAATCTAAAAAATTTGACATCACCTAAGAGAATCGTCGAGTTTCAGGTAAGCTAAGACTATTTCGATTCGCGGAAATTAGGTCATATCTAATCAGACGGAAGTAAAAAAAGAACAAAGATTTGATTTTTTTAATCAAAATACGAAGACTGACCATAGTTCAAGGAAAGACTTGTTGAGACTCATCGAAATTTTTTAACCAGAAGAAAAATGACTCATTCCCATTTTCTTTTAGGATTTCGGATTACAAACAAACCCCAACGTCATATCTTTGATGTATGCGATTTGCTTACCGTCAACATGCAGTGCGCAAGAAATTAATAACACATTAAATTATTTGATTAATAATATTACGCAACTGGAAGACTATATTACGATCAAGCTAGATGAACAAAACTGTCAAATTAAAAAATCGCCAGAATTGACAGAAGGAGACTGGGCTGTAGTGTAAGTTTCCTATTAAACAACTGCGAGAACTCATTTTAATAATGCAATCGATAATTCTCTTATCTATTCTTTTTCATGTATTATTTTGCAGAGGCTTTCTCATTCTATTTGTGGGGATCGCTTTAATAAGTAGCATCTACGATCTTTATCAAAGATTATATCGAAAAAATGACAAACCTCATCCTTTATTATCGTCATTTTCCGTCTACAGTAACGGAAAACAACTGTTCAAAATATCCAACAGCTCTGACCAACTCGGAGCGTTGCACGGAATTCGAGTGTTATCAATGTGTTGGGTCATATTATGTCACGCCTACATAATGTCCATTCTCATGGGCGCGGAAGTAAATACAGTTGAAATTTTTGGAAAACTGGCAGATAACGACCACGTATTCATCACAAACGGTTTCGTATCCGTTGATAGTTTTTTCTTCCTGAGCGGGTTGCTGGTTAGCTTCGTATTTTTTCGAGATGTCGGAAAGAAAGGTTATTACGACGTTATCCTTGGATATATCCATCGTTACATAAGGTTGACGCCTCCGTTTGCTGTGATGATCTTGATCCAAGCTACAATTTTTCCTTACATGGGTGACGGACCCTTGTGGAACAGTTGGGCGGAAGCGGCAGCAACTCCGTGTCGGGATAACTGGTGGGCAGGGCTTCTTTATGTTCAGAATTACGTTTCTCCCAATTCAACGGTATGATTAAATCATATACAGGGCCATTAGAGTGTTACGTAAGCAGTTCGTACGAAACAGAGATGTGTCAGAGAAATCTTACCGCAATCGCTTGAAAAGGGGTCAAAATAGCGAAAATCATGTTTACGTAATATTTGAATGGCATGGGTTCTAGACGACAATTATATTTCATATTTTAATTTATTCCGAATTATTTTCAGTGTTTGGGACAATCTTGGTATCTTTCAACGGACATGCAAATGTACTGGATATCCCCGTTAATACTGTTTCCAATACTCTTTTGGCCTATTTTTGCTCCTTTCTATCTCTGCATCCTTTTATTAGGAGCAGTTTTTACCACGTTTGCTATTGCATATGTAAATGATTTAGGACCTAGTCTTTTCGTCACAAATTCGTAAGTTTTTCATTTCTTTCCTTTTTTTCCCCCACTTTTCTTTTCAATGGCTTCATCCATAGAAAATATTAAAACCTTCAAAAACACCCTAAAAAAACATCTAATTGATAAATGTCTCTACTGTGTCTCAGATCTGTAGCTTTTTCATTTCATTCAACAATTATAACATTCAATGCCGACCTCTCGCCCTTCGCCTTTCCGCCTATTCGAACTTTCAATACCAAAAAATGTTTTTTTTTTTTTTTTTTTTTTTTTTTTTCTTTCTGTACGTGATATTTAGTGATAATTATTGAATTAATTCCGGTGTTCCAAATCTACCCCTTTAGTTTAAATTATTTAACGATATGACGATTATTTATAAAAGAAATTTGTAAATATAAATATATTATTATTATTATTATTATTATTATTCTTTTCTAAATATTTCAGAGCAAATCAAATGGCCCTAGATTACGCTCCGTTCCACACGAGGGCTGCTCCCTGGCTCGTAGGCTTAATAACTGGGTACATCATTTGTGGAATAAAAGCCAAAAAAATAAAAATAGAGTTATCAACATTTTGGATAACCATCGGCTGGATGTTCTCAACAGGAGTGTGCTTAGGGACATTATATGCATTTACAGATTTTACAGACTTTGAGTGGACTACACTTCAAGCCTCGTTCTTCTTAGCCTTTCATCGATTAGGATGGGGTCTAGGTCTTGCCTGGATCGTTTTTGCCTGTATCCAAGGATATGGAGGTAAGCAAATATTCACGCAATGACATTCCTTAAATTCGGTGCCTAATATACATATTTTTCGTATGGCAGGTATCATTAATACGTTTCTATCTTGGAGTGTGTTTCAACCTCTCGGAAAATTATCATACAACGCATTTTTGATTCACATGACATTCCAGTTCTATCGTTTGGGAATTATGAGAACCAATTTTTACGCCGGGGATCTAGAACTGGTAATAAATAAAAAAATATTTCGATCCCTTAATGTGTTGGATTAATTCAAATTGTTTTTCCACAGGTTTATTTTTTCTTAGGAGATTTAGTACTAGCCAATTTAGCTGCCATACCCTTTACATTGATCTTCGAGATGCCCTTCGGAAATATAGACAGATACCTGTTTCGAAATGTCAAAATTCTTCCCATCCCTGGACCGAAAAATGCCAACAATAGAAAAGACTTGAAAAGAGATACTCGATTTGACGTAGATAATTATCAAGGAAGTGTCAATTATGCTTTTGAAAACGAGAAAAAATAATTGATATTACGGTCATACGTTATCTCATTGTAAATATTTGTAAATATTTTTCTTTGAATTGTTTAAAAAATAAAGATCTGAATTATTATCTCGGTGTTCTTTCATTTCATTGTGGAAATTGAGGGGAGAATACTGAAGCGATGCCTAGAACCGTTTTTAAAAGGTGTACTGTACTAAGGTTCAAGACATTTTATATCGTTTTCTGCCATGATGGTTCTACTGGGACAAAATAATGCACTTACTTTACCAGAATCGGCTGCATCAGGTTAAGAGCCCAAGAGCCATACCGTTGCTAAACTCATTAACATCTTTAGCCTTAATGCTGTACTAGCGGGTCTGTTACTCACCAGCTCATAATCCAGAGAGGGGTGCTCACAAAATAAGGGGACAAAATAATGCGGTTACTTTCCCAGAATCGGCTGCATCAGGAGGTCAAGAGCCCAAGTGCCATACCGTTGCTACAACTCTGGCTCTTGATACTTGGTCTCAAGCCTAGCGGACTACTAACATCTTCAGCCTTAATTCAGTGCTGGTGGGTCTGCTACCCACCAGCTCATAACTCAGAGAGGGGTGCTAACGGCATAATAGTGGTAGGGGCACCACTCCCTAAGTGGATTGGCAACTCCAGTACCTCCGGTCACCACCGTTTGGTACAGAACATGATCTGTTTCTTCTTTAAAGTTCACACCAAAGTGCTAAGAAGCCGAAATGATTCCTTCAAAAAAATGAATTTGAAACACCTACAGTTCTAAGTATCCTTTGGATTATCATGTTTTGAACACACATGCATACGAAGTGAACGGGTAGGATAATGGTGCGATAATTTCATTTTAGCAGCGTTTTCATTTGTCTGCCAGGAAAATTCCGAGGTAGTTCAGTTGAACTGGACGTTCAACCGAAGTTTAAGAAGCGAGTAAAAGCGATGGAAACTTACCTGAAATTAAAAAAAGAGAAAAAACGTTAGAATTCTGTACAATAAATCTGCAACAAAATTTTTCTTGGGACAACTTTCAAACCTTTACTGAGTTACTACGATGCATAAGATACATTTTCTCGTCCAATTCTGTACTAGGCAGGTCAACTGAGCTATGTCCATCACAATCGTGCATGGAGATATACTCTTTTGAACCGCTGCCTGAACCGTTTTTCAGCTACAACGGTTCAAAAGAGTATATCTCCATGCACGATTGTGATGGACATAGCTCAGTTGGCCTGCCTAGTACGGAACTGTCATCAATTTTTACTATGGTTATTGGTTTTACCATAAAAATTGGGATCAAAAAGATTTTTTTTTTTACAAAAAAACGTACAAAAATTTACAAAAAAAAGTTGTAAAGGTTTACAGTTTGCCAATAACGAAGTATGGAACTTTTTTTATTTTTCAGAATGCGCTGATAACGCTCACTACCTTACGAGTAAAACTAAGCAACCATTGCATAATTTACATTTCTTTTAAATAAAAAAAAGACTTCGATAAAAAGTCACGGTGAGTGATTTAATAAAAATGAAAAGGAAAACTATGAGTGTAAAGCTCATAAACTTTCTTTAGTTTCGTTACAACCTTCCGTTTTAAAATGTGCAAACAAACTTGTTATATAGTGATCGCTTTATTAACGTATGTGGCAAATGTGGAAAGTAACAAAATTACGTTTTTAAAAACGGTAGAAAGTTTTGATACATTAAAACTTTTAACAGGGCTGAAAAAGAGTAACGGTACATCTTCCTGCGGGCGGGATGTAGGCGAATTTTTAAGTGATTTAGGCTCCGGAAAGTACTGGGCCTCAGTCAGTAAGTAAAACCAAATATTAAATCTTATTATTACGATTAATCGAATTTAATTTTAAACAGTGTACGATGCAAGTGCTAAAGTCCCAAACGGACTTTTACAAGGGAACCTAATAAACATGGGTCAGTTTGACGAATGTGTTCAAGTCAAACATCCGTTTGGTCATTTTACAGGGCAGCATTGCATGCTACGAATAAATCTGACTTCGAAAGTCGATAAATATCGTAGTAACATTTACAAGGTGATTCGTCCCTTTGAGGTAAATCGCAAATAGTTCAGGACATTGCAAGTATTTTAATTAGTAGCCGTTATCATTTAATTCTTTTTCAAGGAAGAAAATAAATATGACAAATTTTGGAAAATGCAATACGGGCTTTGCGTTCCATCGACGTGTACGGTATCGGACATATCCAAAGGAATAAACTCCATCCTGAATAAAGATGCGTCAGATGAAGTTATTTCAGTAACTCTTAATGAAGAAAACTGTCGTACCAAGGACCCGAGAAAGATGACAGGTGGCGGTTGGACAGCGGTGTAAGTTGTTACTTTTTAGAGAGTGCAAAAATTTTTTTATTTGAAAACATTAATATCCTCCGTAATTTACAGGGGAATTTTTTCAGTTCTTGGAGTGGTTGTGTTGCTAAGTACAATTCATGATCTCTGTAATCAATTTTTATTTAAAAAAAGTAAGTCTCGAGAAAAAAATTTTTAAGAGGAAGCTTCAGTGAATATCGGAAAGAATGGCAGCTTTTGTGGAATACTCGATTTACAGGGAAAAAACTTGAATTTTAAATTCAATCTAATGAGCTCCTTTTACATATTCTTGTATTTATAGTGCAAGTTTCAACCTGTTCAAAGTAAATAAGAACCCGAAAAATAAAATGAAAGTTTTCCGTCGGAAAATGTTTTTGCAATTATTTTCCGGTCACAAGTACATTTCCACCTTTCTGGAATTTTTAGAGCAAGTTTTAAACTGTATGAACAAGTTGAAACTTGCACTAAAAATTCCAGGATACACCAAAGGTTAGATGAAAATTTTGAACCTGTATGAACAGGCTAAAATTTTCACTAAAAATTCCAGGATACACTAAAGGTTAGATGACAAGTTTGAACCTGTATGAACAGGCTAAAACTTGCATTAAAAATTCCAGGACACACCAAAGGTTAGATGACAAGTTTGAGTCTGTATGAACAGGCTGAAACTTGCACTAAAAATTCCAGGATACACCAGAGGTTAGGCGACAAAAATTCAAAGTTCTTCACCTAAATCGAGTTCAAACAAAACAGCCATTCCTTCCGGTATTCCCGGAAGCTTCTTCATAAATTTCTAGAAATGCTATGTCTGTCTCCAGTAGAGTTCTTGATTATGTCAGGTAGTCGATTATAGCACCTAAAGTGCATGCAGGTCTTTATTCTGAGCGTTTAGAAGAATGGAATAACGTCATATGTGGATAATATTATACGGCAGCTTCCAATTATGATAAGTCTTCGTACGGTAACGCTCAGAATAAATCTTTGCATGCACTTCCGGAGCTATAATCAATTAAATGGTGGTGGTGGTGGTTAAATTCTGGAGCTATAATCAATTATTCAGTAGAGACACAGCTAAACAGATCTGACGTATAATAAAATTTCAGACGATCATCATCCGCTATTAACGTCCTTCTCTATTTATAAGAACGGAAAAACTCTGTTTCAAATTACTGAAAATTCTGAACAGTTTAAAGCACTGCATGGCATAAGAGTACTGTCCATGTATTGGATTATCTTGCTACATGGATTTGAATACGTGTGGACCCAAAGTCCGATCGTAAATTTCTTTGATTACACGAAGGTTTGCAAAAAATAAATAAAATAAAATGAAAAATAATTAAATAATTTTGACCTACTCCATATTTTTACAAATTGTAGCATTCGCATGATATCAGCCATTTAGTACTTTACAACGGGATTGTAGCAGTAGACACTTTCTACTTTCTCGGAGGACTGTTAGTCAGCCTTCTTTTTTTTCGAGATTTAAAAAAAAAAGGATACTACGATGTACCTCTTAGCTACATTCACAGATACCTAAGGTGAAATCAACGAAAATAATATTCAACCAACGATTCACTTTAATGAAAATTTCACTTATTTTCATTATTTTTTAGGTTAACCCCATCTTACGCTTTTATGATACTCATCACCGCTAATATTTTCATCCACTTGGGAGACGGACCTTTGTGGGAATCGATCAATGGCCCGGAAATGGAAAGCTGTCAACAATACTGGTGGAGTGGACTTCTGTATGTTCAAAATTTCGTCAATCCAAATTCAATGGTAAAAAAAAAAAAAACACTAAAAAAAGCTAAATCTTTCCTCAAAATTTTCATGAAAATTAATAACAATTTTTTTAGTGCATGAGCGTCTCTTGGTATTTATCAACCGACATGCAATTTTACTGGCTGGCTCCCTTTTTATTATATCCAGTATACATATGGTCCAGTTATGCGGTATTAATATTTGGACTGGCTTTAGCAGCGGCTATTATCACCAATTTTGGAATTGCCTTTGCCAACGACCTTGGAGCGAACCATATAACTCATCCTGAGTAAATCAGAAAATCACTATTTACTTTGAGAATATAAACCACTGCTCTACCATTACTTTCTTTTTTAGTTATCAGTTTCAGTTTGTAACCGATTACGTAAAATTTTATATGAGGGCAGCTCCTTACGTTATCGGTTTGGCAATGGGATACGTCATTCACAGAATAAAAACCGAAAAAATCCAGATCAAACTAAATAAGGTACATGCTACTCAGACATCCCTTAGTGCTAAGGGATGATACTGCCATGCGTTAAGGGAAATTAACGAAATCCTTGTTTTTAGGTTTCTGTAATGATAGGCTGGCTAATTGCAACCGGGTTATGTCTTTTGGTAATTTACGGAACCGAGCCGTTTACAAAAAATAAATTAAGCACACTCGAAGGAGCTTTGTTTTTATGTTTGCACAGAGCAGCATGGGGGTTTGGATTATGTTGGATAACTTTTGCATGTTTAAATGGATACGGAGGTTAATAGCAAACTTTTTTTTTTAAATTGCAAATTCATCAGTTTTTTTTTTTTTTTTTCTTCATATTTTTTAAACAATTTATAAAACATTTCTAGGTCCCGTGAATGCATTCTTATCGTGGAATTTTTTCCAACCGTTAAGCAAATTGACTTACAACGTTTTTTTCCTCCATCGTGCCGTGCAATATTATCGGTTTGGAAATTACAGGACTAATACGTATGCCGGGGATTACGAAATCGTAAGACTCAAATTCTTTTGCTAAGATTCCTTTCCTTTTTGAAATCGGACAACTATAATTTGTAATTTTTTTTTCCAGACGAATGATTTCTTCAGTGATTTGATAACGTCGAACTTAATCGCCATTCCATTCACATTGATTTGCGAAATGCCTTTCGGACATATTGATAGATATTTGTTCAAAAACGTCAGAATTCTACCTCTACCTCGACCAAAACGTTTGACGGATACGATAGTAAAAGAAATGAATAGCGAATGTAATGAAATAGAAAAATTAGAAAAAGGAAGGAAAATATAATTATAAAAAAATCATTTCATTTGCGATTAATTTTTTCAGCCGCAAACTTTCATACAAAACTGTCATTGAAATTTTAAAAATTTTTTAAAGTTAATTATAGCACAGCATAGGGATCGATTTAAAATCGCATGTCCCTAACTGAGTTTGGTGCTCGTTAAGGCAGCTTTCTGAGCCTTGTTTGTGAACTATAAGTTTATTTAATTCTTAGAAAACTATGGCCAGCCCATGATCCATAAATATTACTCATACGTTTAATAAAAAAAAAAAATCGTAATTCACTTGCGACTAATTACAAAGTATTTTTAAAAGTTGAATAAAAAACCGAACAATCGCTGTAACAGTGACATTTCAAAACTAAAAATACAATTGTAAACAAATGATAATGGAGACGAGGGAAAACTCACTAAAGAGATCAAAAACGATCGGTTAATCATCGCGTGAAAATTGGGTTTCCAAAATCTAATCGAATTATTAACCACTTCTCTTCTTTAAATATGATCCTCCGTGGTGTACACCTGGCGTACTTTTGCTGATACAATGACTGAATCGGCAAAAATATAAAACGACACAATATAAATCAAAATAGTTACAACATCTGAAGCCTGTATCATTAGATTTAAATATTCACTGAATAGTACAACTTCATTTTTGAAGAGGCAACAATTTTTGAGAAAAAAAAAAAAACTTTAAATAACTTTGAACTTGGGGAATTTTTATTTTTATTTTTATTTTTATTTTTATTTATTTATTTATTAATTTTTTTTTTTTGAAAAGAGAAATTCGTGAAAAAGGGGTTAAAATAATCATAGTTTTTGCTGTTGATCGCGGTTTTCTTTCTCAACGATTTTACAGGATTCCAATCAACCATATGACAAGTTTGAATGGCATACTGTGATAACCCATTTTTGAACTTTTGCTACGAATCCGACTCGCACATTTGACGGTCAACACTATTTTTAAGAAACGTTGTTTTGGTAAACACTTTATTTTCTAAATACTTTATTTTTAGTGCAGAATTTGACGTACAAATGTCTTATTTGTTTCTTTCATTGTAAAAAACAAATTAAAAAAAAAAAAAAAAAAATTATCGTCGTGCTTTTTAACTCGTTCGATGTTTAATACGGTAAGCCACTCTTCAAAATTCCTTTGATTTTACAAAATTCATTAAAAAACCGATTTTGGCTAATTAGTGTGAAGTTGATTTCCATTAAAACATTTCAACTCAACAACTTCAGAGACACTAAGAGGCGAGAGAAGGTTGCAACTATAACTTTTTGAAACACCTTCCTATTCTCTGAAAAACGGTAACTACTGTCATTCCAATAAAAAAAAAAATAACTCTCTTTCCAGGCGCAGCTCCTTTTATCCCAGACTGTGAAATGCTAGCTGTTACACCCCTGAAGCGCACCGAAGCAAAGCAGATTTTGTTTAGCCAACCTAATTTTTATTAACAGATATTTGAAGTTCATGGAAATTACCTTCAACCATGGCATTTCTGCTATTCTTCTTTAATTAAAATAGGTCACGTGAGATTTTTTTTTTCCACTGTGACAAATTGTCGATCACCTAAATATAATACACCTAAATGATTAGATGAGTTCACGAAAAATGTTGCGGAAATCGTTCTCTTTAATTGTCCTCACTTTTTTTTTCTCTGAATTTCGATGTGAAAAACTGAGCTACTTCGATATATCTGAAAGTTTCGACACTTTAACCCTGCTTAAAGGTTTGACAAATTCGAATTCCACGTCGTTATGTGCTCAACACGTCACAGAATTGTTAAGCAATTTAAAAAGAAAAAAGAACTGGGCCTTATACAGTAAGTAGATTTTTTACTGAAATCAATTATAAGAAATTTTCGAAATGAGGATTGATGACTCATGATTATTCCGTCAGAAGGACTGCTAGCAGTTTTTATTGCGATTATGTTGACGTCCTAAGACCTAAAAAACCTCTAAAGGAATACAGTTTTCCGGCAGAATAGTTTAGAATTCTAAGGCCGAAATTTCGCGCTAAAAAATGTTGCCCAGGGATAGAAACATGTCGGGAACATGTTGCGCTACATTGGAAAAAAAAAATAAAATTTGTAAATGTTGCGCAAAATGTTTCGAATGTTGCAACCTGTTGAGCAACATGTTGCTGCAACACTTTTCCAGTGAAATGTCGGCCTAAATCCGTATTAACATAATTCTGACTCTTCCAGTGTTTGATGCCAGCGCAAAAATTCCTAGTGGGTTTTTAAAAGGAAATATTGCAAATCTTGGGCAATTTGACGAATGCTTGGAAGTCGAGCACCCCACTGAAATTTTCACAGGACAGCACTGTTTGTTAAAATTACATGCACAACATAAAGAAAATCAAACCGAGGCCGACATTTTTGAATTATTTCCTTCGGCAGAGGTAAAAAAAAAAAAAAAAAAAAAAATAAATGACTGTTTAGGCTAAAATATTTTCAACTCAATTTTTCATTTTATTTTCATTCTTATTTATTTTTGATTGTTTTTTTAATTCAGGTATTGGACTATGTAGATTCCGACGAAGACATAGAAGATCTAACATTCGGTTTTTGTCTCCCTTCAACATGTACTGTTACCGAGATAAAAGAAGACCTAAACTCAATGTTCAACGATTCAAAATCAGACAAAATTTTTTCAGTAGATCTGTCCCAAGAAAACTGCCAGACGAAGAATTCTGTCCGATCCAGATATCTCAGTTGGAATGCATGGTTAGTAAAAGAAGTATCAGACTTAGGTTAGGTTAGGTTCAGAAAGTAAATCCGTCAAAAATACTTTCAGGGGGCCTTTATGCCTTTTCATTGTCATTACATTACTGAGTACAATCCATGACGTCACTTACGGTGAGTAAAATGCATGAGCATTAAATGTTTAGTTGGATTACGAAATTTTTGTAACACCAAAACGTATATGCAAAAGAATAAAAGGTTTTTAATTTTAGCTAAACCTAACCCTTTGCTTTCGGCATTTTCGCTCTATTCTAACGGAAAGCATTTACTTCAAATTACGAAAAACTCCGAGCAACTGGAATGTTTGCATGGAATAAGGGTATTGTCGACTTTTTGGATTGTTTTGCATCATAATTACTGGATTATAACCTTTGGAATGAACAAATGGGACACCCTAAAAGTATGTAAAAAAAAACGTACTCTTCTTAGTTCAATATACTATATTTTTTTTACGCCTTTTCCGATATTTTGTTTTAGTTATCCCATGACGTCAAACACATACCCTTGTACAATGGTTACATCGCTGTCGATACATTTTTTTTCCTCAGCGGAATGCTAACCGCTGTCGTATTTTTTCGTGATATTCAAAAGAAAGAGTATTATGACGTTCTTTTAGGATACATCCACAGATACCTCAGGTTTTGTGAACCGCTCACTTCGACTTAAAAATTTTGAAAAATAAGCAACAAAAAATTATTTTTTCAGGTTGACTCCTTCTTTCGCTGCTATAATATTCATAGCAGCAAATGTTTATAATTATTTAGGAGACGGACCTTTATATAATATTTACAGTACATATCAAGCTACAGGTTGCCAAAAAAACTGGTGGAAGGCGTTGCTGTACATCCAGAATTTTGTGCATCCCGATGAAATAATGGTAGGAAAAAGAACCTTCAATTTACATACAGATTTTGTAAAAATTAAAACATGTTGCAGCGTTAGAAACATGTCGACAATAAGTTGCGTAACATCAACAAATTTTTATCTGTCATTTTACAGTCTTGCGCAACATGTTCTTACGTTGAGGAACATGTTTGTAACGCTGCAATAAGTTTTGGAGCGAAATTTCGGCCTAGATCTTAAACGCATTTTTATGGTGGTTGTTCCTATTTCAGTGTCTTGGCGAATCATGGTATTTATCAGCAAATATGCAACTTCATTGGTTGTCCCCTTTGATCCTATACCCAGTATTTTTTTGGCCTGCTTATTGGAAGCTCGTTTTTGGAGGTGTACTTTTACTTGCTGTTTCTACGAATTTTGGGGTAGCATATGCTAATGATCTCGGGGCAACTATTCACTTCACCAAGGAGTATTTACGTTACATTAAATAGCTTTACTAATATTTTCCGAAATAATCGAAATAATTTCTTTTTTTTTTTTTAGTACGAATTTTCAATATCATACGGATTATTTCAATTTTTACATGAGAGCAGCACCTTACATAATTGGAATGAGTACAGGCTACATCATAAATCAAATAAGAACCGGGAAAATTTCAGTGAAACTGAGCAGGGTAATGCTGCTCCACACAGTGACTGGAAATGACAGAACTCAAAATTCTTCTTTCTTTTGTTTCTAGGTTCATGTATTAGCAGGTTGGATCATGTCCACCGTGCTTTGTCTGACGGCCTTGTATGGCAGTATCCCATTTGCTAAATTTAGTATTCACAGTACACTGGAACGAACGTCATTTTTATCGTTGCATCGCGTGGCTTGGGGTCTCGGATTAAGTTGGGTTGCCTTCGCATGCCTTAATGGATATGGAGGTAGGGGTTATATTTTTATGGCCCCTAAGCAAGATTAGGTCCTAAAAATTGGAAATAAATATCCTCAGAGGGCTAGATATCCCTCCGCATCCCTCAGGGCTGATAATTGAACTTTTGGTCTCGCTTGAACAACGAAAAAGTTCATTTTCCGCCGTCGGGATGAAAAACATCTTACAAATAAGGAATGGTGGTGGTTTGCAGGTCTCGACTGGTTACGGCCCAAACTTCAGTCTCGACGTGCAATAAGCTTCCCCTACAACTGATTTGTTATGTACTATTTGAAATGTCTAGAGCATGAATTAACAAAATTATTGTTTCAGGTCCTGTGAACGCTCTTTTATCATGGGGTTTTTTTCAACCGTTCAGTAAACTATCCTATAACGTTTATCTGATACACAGTTTATTGATGTTTTATAAATTGGGCTCAGCAAGGACTATGCATTACGGTGACGACCGGGGGATGGTGAGCCAATCATTCTGAAAAAAAAAATGCATTTCAGCAAATGCGTCTTGTACACACTGAACTATCTGTTACAGGTTTTTGATTTCTTCTCATACCTTACCATTGCTCACTTATTGGCGATTCCGTTAACCTTAATATTCGAAATGCCATTTGGAAATCTGGACAAACACATTTTCCGAAACGTAAGAATCTTTCCGATACCACGGACTAAGAAAAAACCACCGGATGAAAAAGACATTTGCATGTCTAAAACCGAGCCAAAGGAAAATGGGGAGAATATAAAACAGCAAATGGAAATCTTGTCTACCCCTTAAAAATAAATGTATGCAATCTTAATAAAACTGAAATAACACGGTGTCAAATGCGATTCTTTCTGATTATACCACCAATTTTCCTCACAGAAAAAAAGAACAAACAAAGCAAAAAAAAATATCCATGAAGTAAAGTTATCAAGACATGAATGACTTTACGTACGCTTGCCACATCTTCGGAATTTGCGATGCAGAGATTTGATTAGATTTCATTACCTAATCGGTATGCCATCTCTTCATAATACATTGCATTACAATTGTGTGCATTTTGCAAGAAAAAAAAAACTCTGTATAGCCTCAATATTTTCATGCTGAATTTATCCCTAGAGAAAAATCATGGATGGATCCCCTAAGGATGTAGAGCAGGGTGTTCGTTATTTTGGCATTTTTCGAATTTCAAATCGCTTATCCCAAAAATAGCTCTCGTGGGTGTACTGATAAACCGGAATTATTTTTAATTCGGAAATTTTTATCTGATGGGAAACTGCGAAAAGTTCTGACTAGAGTTAAAAAATCCTAACTTTGAGTTTGGTGCTCGTGCTTTGTGAGCAATAAGCTTATTCAAATCCAAGAAAATTATGACTAGTCCATGATTCATAAATATTACTCATAGGTTTAATAAAAAAAAAATTGTAGTTCCCCTACGACTAATTACAATATATTTGTAAAAGTTGAATAAAAAACCAAGCAATCGCTGTAGCAACAGTGACATTTCAAAACTAAAAATACATTTGCAAACAAATGATAATGCAGACATGGGAAAAATCACTAAAGGCGATATCAAAAACGATCAGTAATCATCTAGCTCAAATTCGGTTTTCAGAATCTAATGAAATTTTAAGCCTTTTCCCTCCCCCAAATGTAACCCTCGCGGTGTACACTTCGGGTACTTTTGCTGATACAATGGCTGAACCGTTATTTACTTATTTTATAAAAAAAAAAAAATAAATAAATAAATAAATAAAATAACTAACCTAATTTTTATTAACATCTATTTGAAGTTCATGGAAATTTACCTTCAACCATGACATTTCTGCTATTCTTCTTTAATTAAAATAGGTCACGTGAGATTTTTTTTCGCTATGACAAATTGCCCATCACCTAAATAATACAACAAAATGTTTGGATGAGTTCTCACTCAAAAATGTTGCGGAAATCGTTCTCTTTAATCGTCCTCACTTTTTTTTTCTCTGAATTTCGATGTGAAAAACTGAGCTACTTCGATGTATCCGAAAGTTTCGACACTTTAACCCTGCTTAAAGGTTTGACGAATTCGAATTCCACGTCGTTATGTGCTCAACACGTCACAGAATTGTTAAGCGATTTAAAAAGAAAAAAGAACTGGGCGTTATACAGTAAGTACATGTTTAACTGAAATCGATTATATGAAATTTTCGAAATGAGGATTGACGACTCATGATTATTCCGCCAAAAGGACTGCTAGCAGTTTTTATTGTGATTATGTTGACGTCCTAAGACGTAAAAAACCTCTAAGGGACTACAGTTTTCCGGCAGAATAATTTGAAATTCTAGGGCGGAAATTTCATGCTAAAAAAATGTTGCCCAGGGATAGAAACATGATGTCGGGAGCATGTTGCGCAACACTGGAAAATAAAAAATAAAATTAGAAATGTTGCGCAACATGTTTCTAATGTTGCAACCTGCTGTTGCAACTCATTTAGCGTGAAATATCGCCCTAAACCGATATTAACATAATTCTGACTCTTCCAGTGTTTGATGCCAGCGCAAAAATTCCTAGCGGGTTTTTAAAAGGAAATATTGCAAATCTTGGCCAGTTTGACGAATGCTTAGAAGTCGAGCACCCGACTGAAAATTTCACAGGCCAGCACTGTTTGTTAAAATTACATGCAAAACATAGAGAAAATCAAACTGAGGCAGACATTTTTGAATTATTTCTTTCGCCAGAGGTAAAAAAAAAAAATGTCAGATTAGGCTAATATATTTTCAACTGCATTTTTTATTTTTATTCTTATTTGTTTTCGATTACTTTTTTAATTCAGGTTTTCGACTATGTAGATTCCGACGAAGACATAGAAGACCTAACATTCGGATTTTGTCTCCCTTCAACATGCACTGCTACCGAGATAAAAGAAGACCTTAACTCAATGTTCAACGATTCAAAATCAGACAAAATTTTTTCAGTAGATCTGTCAAAAGAAAACTGCCAGACGAAGAAATCTGTCCGATCCAAATATCTCGGTTGGAATGCATGGTTAGTAAAAAAAAAAAAAAAAAAAGTATCAAACTTATATCGCAGAGAGTAAATAGGTCAAAAATATTTTTAGGGGGCCTTTATGCATTTTCATAGTCATTACATTACTGAGTACAATCCATGACGTCACTTACGGTGAGTAAAATGGTTAGCATGAGCATTAATTGTTTAGTTGAATTACAAAATTTTGTAATCCCAGAAAGTGTCTTCTTCTTCTTCTTCTTATTGTGCCGTACCTCTGTCCAGGTATAGGCGACCATCGATAAGATTTTTAAATTCATCTCTATCGGGGGCAATTCTGAAGAGCTCCTCGACACTTAAACCGGTCCAAGCTCTTAAATTAAGATTACGTAATTTACCCCCTTCTTAAAGGGTTCTAATATTGCACGTCGCTATCCTGTGAACATTCATCATTTTGAACAGGGCGATTCTTAGCACCCCTGTCCCATTGAAGGGACGCCCGTAGTCGGGGCCGTTTTTTGAGTTGTCTTCATGATGGTTATTCTAAGGAAAATAGATATGATGCAGTGGTATCCCTCTGGCCTTCTGCAAGAAAGAGTGTGCAAAAGTATAAAGTTTCTAATTTTAGCTAAACCTAATCCTCTGCTTTCGGCATTTTCGCTCTGCTCCAACGGAAAGTATTTACTTCAAATTACGAAAAACTCCGAGCAACTGGAATGTTTGCATGGCATAAGGGTATTGTCGACTTTTTGGATTGTTTTGCATCATAATTACTGGATTATAAGCTTTGGAATGAACAAATGGGACACCCTAAAAGTATGTAAAAAAAAACGTACTCTTCTTAGTTCAATATACTATATTTTTTTACGCCTTTTCCGATATTTTGTTTTAGTTATCCCATGACGTCAAACACATACCCTTGTACAATGGTTACATCGCTGTCGATACATTTTTTTTCCTCAGCGGAATGCTAACCGCTGTCGTATTTTTCCGTGATATTCAAAAGAAAGAGTATTATGACGTTCCTTTAGGATACATCCACAGATACCTCAGGTATTGTGAACCGCTCAATTCGACTTAAAAATTTTGAAAAATAAGCAACAAAAAATTATTTTTTCAGGTTGACTCCTTCTTTTGCTGCTATAATATTCATAGCAGCAAATGTTTATAATTATTTAGGAGACGGTCCTTTATATAATATGTACACTACATATCAAGCTACAGGTTGCCAAAAAAACTGGTGGAAGGCGTTGCTGTACATCCAGAATTTTGTGCATCCAGATGAAATAATGGTCAGAAAAAAATATTAATATTTGCAAAATCTTTGGAAATATTGCAAAATATTTTTGAAACATTTTAAAAATATTTTACAAATATTTTTTGAAACAAGAAGCAACAAAAATATCATTAAAATTTTGACAAAGATTTTATTGGGTTTTTATCAGGCAAGAAACAAAAAAAATATTTTCAAAATTTTGACAAAGATTTAGGCTAAAACATATATTTTTATTGTTTGTGGTTTCAAAAAATATTTGCAAAATATTTTATAAATATTAATTTTTTTTTTTCTCATTGGGATTTTTACGTTCAGCAACACGTTTCTAATGCTGCAACAAGTTGAGCAATATGTTCCCAATGCTGCAACAAGTTGAGCAACTTGTTGCCTCAACATGTTACTGGAACATTTTTAGGCGTGAAATTTCGGCTTTGAGCAAACGCATTTTTGTAACGATTGTTTCAGTGTCTTGGCGAATCATGGTATTTGTCGGCCGATATGCAACTTCATTGGTTGTCCCCTTTGATCCTATACCCAGTATTTTTTTGGCCTGCTTATTGGAAGCTCGTTTTTGGAGGTGTGCTTCTACTTGCTATTTCTACGAATTTCGGGGTAGCATATGCTAATGATCTCGGGGCAACTATTCACTTCACCAAGGAGTATTTACATTACGTGAAATATCTTTACTAATATTTGCCAAAATAATTGAAATAATTATTTTTCAGCTCGAATTTTCAATATCATACTGATTATTTCAACTTTTACATGAGAGCAGCACCTTACATAATTGGAATGAGTACAGGTTACATCATAAATCAAATAAGAACCGGGAAGATTTCAGTGAAACTGAGCAGGGTAATGTTGTTCTACACAATGACTGCAAAATGACGACTTAAAATTCTTCTTTTTTTTATTTCTAGGTTCATGTCGTAGCAGGTTGGATCATGTCCACTGTGCTATGTCTGACGGCTTTATATGGCAGCATCCCATTCGCTAAATTTAGTGTTCACAGTACACTGGAAAGAACATCATTTTTATCATTGCATCGCGTGGCTTGGGGTCTCGGCTTAAGTTGGGTCGCCTTCGCATGTCTTAATGGATATGGAGGTAGGTATTGTACTTTTATTAGGCACCAAAGCAAGATTGGTGGCTCGTAGCCTAGTACATAGAGCGCTCGATTCTCAATCATGAGATGCAACTCGTCGTGCTTCTATCCGAGTTCACAGCTAGGAATTTTTCTCAGATAAAAACTAGTCCGCTAGTCAGAAAATCAACGGTCACCACCCCTCGCCAGGCAATGGCAAACCACCGAGTGGTAGCTGCCTCGTAAATCTCTCAAAATCAGCCGTTCGGAACTGGCGTTAAACTGTAAGTCCCATATGCCTGTTAGCGCACGCACAGGTATATGTGAGAGATCACCACACTCTTAATCGAGTAAAGGACTAAGAAGAAGAAGAAACAAGATTAGGTCCAAAAATTCGAAATAAATATCCTCAAGGGGCTCAACAGGCCGGATATACTGTATTAGGCTTAAAAAAAACTGAAGACAATAGCAAATCATCCTAGAAGCACAGCAAGTGTACGACTCGTTTCTTGAACATTTAGAAAATTCTTGCAAACTCTTTTTTATACGGGTAGGTCTGTTTGACGAGTCTGTGCAACTAAGGTATTGAAAAACGAAAAACTTTATTTTTCGCCGTCGGGATGAAAAACATCTTACAAATAAGGCATGGTGATAGCTTGCAGGTCTCGACTGGTTACAGTCCAAACTCCAGTCTCGACGTGTAATTAGCCACCCGCTATACTTGGTTCGTAAAATGTCTAGAGCATGTGTTATGACAAAATTATTGTTTCAGGTCCTGTAAATGCTCTTTTATCATGGAGTTTTTTTCAACCGTTCAGTAAACTATCCTATAATGTTTACCTGATACACAGTTCTTTGATGTTTTATAAATTGGGCTCAGCAAGGACTATGCATTACGGTGACGACCGAGGGATGGTGAGCCAATCACTCTGAGAAAAATGCATTAGAGCAAATCCGTCTTCTACACACTGAAATATCTGTTACAGGTTTTTGATTTCTTCTCATATCTTACCATTTCTCACTTATTGGCAATTCCATTAACCTTAATATTCGAAATGCCATTTGGAAATCTGGACAAACACATTTTCCGAAACGTAAGAATCTTTCCGATACCACGGCCTAAGAAAAAACCACCGGATGAAAAAGACATTTGCATGTCTAAAACGGAGCCAAAGGAAAATGGGGAGAATTTCAAACAGCAAATGGAAATCTTGTCTACGCCTTAAAAATAAATGTATGCAACCTTAATAAAATTGAAATACCACGGTTTGAAATACCAAATTTGATTCTTTCTGATTGTCCATCTATTTTTCCTCACAAAAAAAAAGAACAAACAAAGCAAAAAAAAAATATCCATGAAGTAAAGTTATCAAGACATGAATGACTTCACGTACGCTTACCGCATCTTCGGAATTTGCGGTGGAGAGATTTTATTAGATTAGATTGCCTAATCGGTATACGATCTCTTCATAATACATCGCATTGCAAATAAGTGCATTTTACAATAAAAAAAATGTCTGTCGCCTCCAACATTTCCATCCTGAATTATTCCCTAAAGGTAAATCATGGATGTAAATGTAGAGGAAAATGAAATTAATTTTAGACAGATGATTTTATTAACAGCCATTTCAAGTTCATGGGGATTACCTTGAGCGCACTGTGAGACTGCCGGTATTGTTATCGAATTTAAACCAGTCACGTGTATGTTTTTCACACAGACACACTGTTGCTCATCTAAACGATTTAAACCAAACGTTACAAAATGTCAAGGAGATCGTTCACAATTTTCGTCTTGACAATATTTTTTTCGAAAATTTTAGGTGGAAAACTCAGTTACTTCCAAATGACTGAAAGTTTTGACACATTAAAGTTACTGCAGGGTTTGGCGGACTTAAATTCCACTTCATCATGTGGACAACACGTGAAGGAATTATTAAGCGATTTAAAATTTGA
Organism: Liposcelis bostrychophila; assembly: GCA_037577465.1. Lineage (NCBI taxonomy): Eukaryota > Metazoa > Arthropoda > Insecta > Psocodea > Liposcelididae > Liposcelis > Liposcelis bostrychophila. Next base: position 18,828,554 of record CM075211.1, on the reverse strand, counting down.
AAAAGACTGGGCGCTATTAAGTAAGTAACGTTAAACAAAAAAGGTTCTCTATTATTTTAAAATAATCAAAATTTTCCAGTGTTTGATTCGATCGCTAAAACCTCAAGCGGATTTTTAAAAGGATATGTTGTAAATCTCGGCCAGTTTGACGAATGCTTGGAGGTTGAGCATCCGACTAGCAATTTCACTGGGCAGCATTGTATGTTAAAAGTCAGTGCATATTACAAAGAAAACCAAAGTGAAGTCAATGTCTTGGAATTGTTTCCTTCGTCAGAGGTGCAAACCAAAGAAAAACTTTTAATTTATAATTTTTTTGTATTATTTCGAAATTTTTAATGTAGGTTTTAGAGTATGTGGAAACTCAAATTTACTTAAAAGATATAGCGTTCGGAATGTGTGTCCCTTCAACATGTACTGCTGGTGATATAGAAACAGGGATTAACTCCATGTTCAACAACTCAAAATCAGACAGGATCTTTCAAATAGCAGCGCTCCAAGACGACTGCGAGACAAAAACCAAAGTGTCCAAACAACATTATGGTTGGACTGTACTGTTAGTGATACATTTGGTATCGACCCAGATAGCAAAATTTATCCAGTCCCGACGACGTCTTCTAGACGTCATGAGGATATTTATTGGACGTCCATTGGATTTACCCGTGTCAGCCCTGATCCAAAAAGAGCCCTTTGGACGTCCTATGGATATCCCATGGATTTGGATATCCTGTGTAGTGTGTATATCTGATGGACAATCCACAGGATGTCCAATATTGAAAATGCTATATGGGGAATTTGTAACTGGCCCGTAGCCGGCCTGGGGCACAGGGTGGCTCAATCCCCCTTTCCAAATGTTTTTTACAAATGCAATGTCCCTATCATCCATATTAAAAGGGGACATCTGGAGATCCCTTGGAAATCTTTCCACCCATTCGGCCTTCCGGGCTGTCTACGAGCCTGTTTTGTGCTTAAGAAAAAAAAAAAGTCTGACCAAAAAAAAATTTAAACTTCCAGGGGACCACTGTCGATTTTTATTCTCATAACAACCCTCAGCACAATATATGAAGTAACCTACAAAAAACTACGAACTGACAGTAAGATATTGATCAAAACCTCCACAACTTTTCATCCATCCTCCATAGGATTTAACTGGGAGGTTACGGAGGTTTTACGGCTTTAGAGACTCTACCTTCATAACATTGTGCCCGACTATAAACTTTTTAATTTCAGTTAATCCAAACCCTTTGTTTTCGGCTTTTTCGTTGTACTCCAACGGAAGATATTTATTCCGAATAACAAAAAACTCAGAGCAGTTACAATGTTTACACGGCATTAGGGTATTGTCTACGTTTTGGATAGTCTTACACCACAATTTCTGGAATATAAATAATGGAGCTAACAGAGTAGACACTTTAAAAGTAAGTAAGAACTCCATCAGGGTTATTCGACTTTTCCTTCTTTATCCTTCGCCTTCATTTCATTACAGTTCGCTCACGATGTTAGACATATACCAATATCTACTGGCTTTGTTGCGGTGGATACATTCTTCTTCCTTAGCGGAATGCTGATCTCTATTGTATTTTTTCGTGACATTATGAAGAAAGGATTTTATGACGTCCCTTTAGGATATATTCACAGATATATCAGGTATTGGTGTTTTAACAAAGGTACCAATTCGGCAGATAAACAAACATTTCACATGTGAAATTCGAAATCATAAGATATTATTGTTTACAAACAAAACATTTTAAGTTACTTTCCCAGTTGGTACCTTTTCTAAAAGATGTACACATTTCTGAAAGCATATCAACTGAGCTACGTCCATCACAGTCGCGCATGAAGATATACTCTTTTGAACCGCTGCCTGAACCCGGTTTTGAGCCCCAATGGTTCAAAAGAGTATATCTCCATGCACGATTGTGATGGACATAGCTCAGTTGACCTGCCTAGTACAGATTTATTTAAAATGTAAAACCACCATATTTAAAATGTAAAAAGTAAAAATTTTTTTTTTTAGGATAACACCGTCTTACGCTGCTATGATATTTATAGTCGCACACGTTTATTTTTATTCAGGAGATGGCGCTATGTGGTACTCTTACTCATATTCCCACGCTAATGGCTGTAAGCAAAACTGGTGGGCTGCATTATTATACATCCAAAATTTTGTACATCCAAAGGGAACGGTAAAGAAAAAAAAATAAGATTTATGTACGATCTTACATACAGGTCAGGCAACTCGGATATCCCTCATATGGACAAAAATGTCCCCCGAAATTGAAGCAGAAGAATAGTTCACATATTTTTAATTTATCCAACACACCTCTAAGTTGGGGGTTAAGTCGGCATGCGGATCATAAAGAGATTTATGATCCGCATACTGACTTAACCCCTAATTAAAAATAGTTCACATATTGCTCGATAGATGGCTGGAGCTGCAGTTAGGGAACACGTGTTCTGGCAGCCATCATAAAAAAAAAGTGTTTTGAAAGTGTTGATTGGGTGGAGGGTATGTCACGTGATTCCCTAACTACAGCTCCAGCCATCTATCGAGCAAAGTTTAAACTATTCTTCTGCTGCAAATTCGGGGGACAGTTTTTGAGATAGCAGTTGCCTGACCTGTATGTAAGATCGTGGATTTATGTAAATACAGTAAAAAAAAACGCAATTTAAGGTAATTTGAATTTCAGTGTCTTGGAGAAACTTGGTATTTATCCGTTGACATGCAACTTCATTGGTTATCACCTTTCATACTTTATCCAGTATTTTTTTGGCCGGTTTACGCCAAGTTCATTTTCGGAGCAATACTACTAATTGCAGTTTCTACAAATTTTGGAATAGCTTACAGTTATAATCTCGGACCGAATCTTTTCTTCAGCAAAGAGTAGGTATGGAATTAGTGCCGGATTTATGCAAAATGGGCTCCTAAGAAAATATCTAGAAGCGATTCCCCCCTTTCGCATTAACTTTTGGCAAACGGTTTGGGACTGTATTTAAAAATTAATTAGTAGCCTAGCTAGTTACACATGCAGTTCCCCAAAGCCGTGTTGGCCAAAGGCACCTCGGCCACTATATAAAATTGAACTGCTGGATTAATGACGGATTACAAAAACTAATGAAAAACGGTTTTTCCAGTATGGATCTTCAGGGAGATGTAGATTATTATAATACCCACATGAGAGCCGCTCCTTATATAATTGGTTTGATTACAGGGTATCTCATCAATCAAATTAAAAATGAAAAGATTCCAATTAAATTAAACAAGGTAATATTAAGAGGAGGCTTCACTGAATACCGGAAGGAATGGCTGTTTTGTCCAACACTCGATTTACGGGGGGAAAATTTGAATTTTAGGTATCTAACGAACTCCTTTGACTTTTTCTTGTATTTCGGTACAAGTTTAAACTTGTTTAAAGCAAACACGAACCTGGAAATCAAAATCGAAGTTTTTCGACCGCAATTTTTTTGAAATTATTTTCCCGCCCCTCATACATTCCAGACATGTTGAAACCTGTCCTAAAAATTCCAGGATGTACCAGAGGAGTTCGTTAGATACCTAAAATTTGGATTTTTCACCATAAATCGAGCATTAGACAAAATAGCCATTTTTCCGGTATTCCGTGAAGCCTTCTCTTAAAAACGGAATTTGACTATTTTTGCTTTTCGAAAAATAAAAATCACTTCTGTTTCAGTTACGAGTTATGGCAGGTTGGTTCATGTCAACTGCACTTTGTTTGACAAGTTTGTACGCTGGTATACCATTTGCTACGACTACTCGCAGCACACTGGAAAATGTATTATATCTGTCTCTTTATCGAGTGGCTTGGGGTGTTGGATTAAGCTGGATCGTGTTTGCATGCTTATACGGATATGGAGGTAAGCCCAGCCAGAATTTCTGAAAAATGGAGATAATTAACACTATTTGTGGGAACCATATATTTTTGACGATTACATTAAGTGCTTTATAAGCATACGAAACCCCTAACAGACGGATGAGTCTACTTCTTGGAAACTCTCCGGCTTGTTGGTACTTGCGTAACTGCATGCACGGTTTGGCTCCAGAGGCTTGCGTAACTGCATGCACGGATTGGCTCCAGAGGCAGGCGTTCGCCCAAGAAAAAGTGCGTTATAAAATTTTATAACTATTTATAAATTTTTATAATTAAAATATTTAACTGAGCAATATATTAATTAAATGTTTGAATTGCACTATATTTAGCATATGGAGACTGTATAGGCTCTTTTTTAAACATTTTTCATGAGAAAAAGAAAGGAAAAAAAAAATTACAATTTTTTGGAATGGAACCCGAGCCCTGTGGCCGACTAACCAGCTTCCTTTATACACTACACCACTTTTCAATTGATTTTTAAAAGCGGTAACATGGTTCTTAAGTTGCCAATTATTTGGACTTATAATATTTTCCGAATTTTCGGTTTATTTCTTGTATTTTTAATTTGACAAAGGCTCAAAAATAAAGAAAAATTCGGGAAGTGTTAGAAGAAAATAAAAAAAAATTTTTTAAAAAACTGAAAATAAATTTTTGCTATAAAATTTTATAACGAATTATAAATAGGATGTCTTTTTTGGTGGGTTATAAAATTTTATAACGAAGTTTAAGCTTTTAAAAACTCAATTGTATAACACACTTATTCTTGGGCGAGTCAAAATTTAAGAGCAGTCTAACCACGGCCTAACAAAAGAACTTACTAGAAAAAAAAATTTGTTTTTTAAAGGTCCTGTAAATGCATTTTTGTCGTGGAGTTCTTTCAACCGTTAAGTAAATTATCCTACAATGTTTACCTCGTACATTCTACTTTGATGTTTTATAAAATGGGTACTGCAAGGATTCCACATTACGGGAGTGACAGAGACATGGTGAAGCAATAATTACAAAAAAAAATACAAATTACAACAATACGAAAATTACACTTTTTTTTTGTTACAGGTATTCGACTTCTTCTCATACCTCACAATTTCTCATTTGCTGGCCATTCCACTAACTTTAATCTTCGAGATCCCATTCGGAAATTTAGACAAGTATTTTTTTCGAAACGTAAAAATTCTTCCCATCCCTCGCAAAAAGAAAAAATCACCGGATGAAAACTACATTCACATGTCAAAAGCAGGGAAAAGTCACGATGAAGAAACTTTTAAACAAAATGCGGATTTCAAGTCAACGCCTTAAAAATAAATGTATGCAATGCATTATTTCTCGCAAATAATATCAAAACAAATTAGTCTATAATACATTTTTTTTTATCTTATGATTTATTGGAGTGTCATAATGTGATAACCCCGTTTTGAACTTTTGTGGCGAATAAGTCCTCCAAGTTGCTTAATCCTCTTTTTTTAAAAATATGTTTGACTCGCACAACGCTTTTCCTAATGCAACCGAATCTAAATATATACAAAAGTCCGGATTCATTATCAAAAGAACCTTTACACACGAAAAACACGTGTATTTGTTTTCAAATTTTAAATTGCTAAATTAACATTATTCTTGAGGGTGTTTTTTTTTTTTTAATTTTGAATTTTTTTTCAATTGATTGATTGATTACGGTAAGACGCTTATATTTATTATTCTTTTTCGAAGTCTGTCAAATATTAAATAACAACGCTGATGGGGAGGGGTCTAGCTACAAAATGCTTACTTTTGCAGAAAGCGAGGAGTAGGGGGTTTTTAATTTCTTTAACTAAGCAACGACTGAAATAAGAATAGAGCATCATATGCAGTCCGTAGTGAATAAATATTCAAAAAAAAAGTTGAGATTAATTTAAATTACCGTTAAAGTTCAAAGTAAATTTAGAAAAGGTTAAAGATTCGAATTAGGTCAAAAAAGGTGTTAATTTTTTTGTGCAAATGATCCCGGGCAAAGATTTTTTATTTTATTTTATTTTTTTAATGCATTTTGTATAAATTAGGATAGGAGGCTGCACTTAAATTTTTTTTAATATTTACGGACCAGTTTGAAAACCTTAAGCAATTTGTGGGGTAGCAGATCGGAAATGAGGGTTCCGGAATCCGGATTTTACACCACAAAGGAGAAAGAGCCAAATATTGCCACAGTTATTATTATTATTATTTTAATACAGGGAGGGTATGCAGATTAAATTTTAATCAGAATCGGAATCAGAGTGAAGGATTGATAGAAACAAACAAAAGGAATCACCAACGGCATCGGATTCATTTTTTTCCCCCCCAGTTTTGAATCCGAATCGGAATAGCAATTAGTTTAACGTCATAAATAAAGTATCGAAGTCAGAATCAGAATCTGTTTCTAAGAAACGAAATCGGAATCAGGGCTGCAATTCCGATTAATTTTTATTTGGAATCAGGATCAAAATCCGTATTTTTTTTTTTTTTTTTTTTTTTTTTTTTGAAGAAATAGGAATTGGAATCGGAAGCTCGTCTGAAAACAGGTCGGACTTTTCGGAATCGGAAACGGAATCGGCATCGGCATCCGCATCCAAAAAAATATTTTCGATTCAGATTGACTTAAAAATTACGAAAATACCGTTATTACAGTTAATCAATTTTGGTTTAAATCGGAATCAGAATCGAAATCGGCATCATTAAAATATTTTTTAGTTGGAATTGGAATTGGAATCGGAATCGGAATCTGAAATGTTTTTCCACCTTTTGGAGTCGGAATCAAAATCTAACTCATAAATGTCAAGATTCTGCGGAATCAAAATTGGAATCGCAGTCCTGATCGGGATAGGAGTCGTGAAATATCTTTTCCAATGAAAAGTGGAATTGGAATCAGCAGCAAAATGGCAAAATGAAGGATAAAATTTCAACATTTCAACAAAATGTAATTTCTGACAGTGAGACCGTGCCATTCTGTTTTCCTTCCCCTAATTTTTATCGCACTGCATGCCTGATTAATATAAGGTTCGAATTTTTTTTTTTTTTTTTGTTGGGTATAAGTATGAAATTTAAATCGGAGAAATCGTCACCGGCAATAGGGTGTTTCATTTTAAAAAAATTTTTGAAATGTTGGGGGGCGTGTTGAAAATCTGCTTCCTTCAGGTGTAAGAACACTAAAAAAATTTTTTTTCAAATTTTTTTGTAACCGCTTAAATTAGCTTTTTAAAAATCGGGCAATCAAAGTCTTTTAAACTCAATTTTTTTTTATCCACTTTAAAAGCCTACAAAATATTTTGAAAAAATGTTTTCTTATGTTTTTGAGGTCGTAGAACTCGAATTTCACTATCCTGAATTTTTCCGACTAACCCCTGTGACGTGATTAGCGATTTTATCGAGCTTATACCTGATTTTTTCGACTGAAATTCGGCTTAATTTTGATTTTGAAGCCCTGAAAATTTTTTTTATTTTGTTCGTGTCACTCATACTTATGCTGAAATACCCATAAAACAGTAAAGCACGAATTTCACCATCCCGATTTTTTCCGATCAACCTCTGAGTAGGGGTATAAGTGTAAATTTGGTTTTTTGGGGCAAAAATGGTGTGGAACTGGTGAGGAGTTGTTACCACTTTTACTCAGGGGTTGATCGGAAAAAATCGGGATGGTGAAATTCGTGTTTTATGGATATTTCAGCATAAGTATGAGTGACACCAACAAAATTAAAAAATTTTCAGGGCTTCAAAATCAAAATTAAGCCGAATTTCAGTCGAAAAAATCAGGTATAAGCTCGATAAAACCGCTAATCACGTCACAGGGGTTAGTCGGAAAAATTCGGGATAGTGAAATCCGTGTTCTACGACCTCGAAAACATAAGAAAATATTTTTTCAAAATATTTTGTAGGCCCTTATAGTGGATAAAAAAAAAAGAGGAGTTTCAAAGACTTTGATTGCCCGATTTTCAAGAAGCTAAAGTAGCCTTAGGGCGGCACTAAGCGGTTAAAAAAAATTTGAAAAAATTTTTTTTAGTGTTCTTACACCTGAAGAAAGCTGATTTTCAACACGCCCCCCAACATTTCAAAAATTTTTTAAAAAATGAAACACCCTGACCGGCACTGATTATCTACCGGCAATTATTATTATTATTATTATTATCCATCGGCCCCGGAATCTGAATCGGAATCAGCATGCCATCCGTTTAATCGGGGCCTGATTGCTGTTAATATTGTAGGACTGGAAACTACTCGGTAGGAAAAAATGCTACATTCAGTCAGTCAAAGACACATTTTTTTTCTTTAATTTTCTTCGTAAAAATTACAAGCATTTTAAAAACAATGCAGTTTTTACTGTTTAAATAAAAATAAATGACTGCTATAGGTCCAGTTACCCCCGTTAATATTCTTCAGCAACTCACTTCCACATACTTGCAAAATTCTTTTGTTACTCCTCAACGCTGTGATGATGACAGTTGTCTCCCCAGGCAAAACCCCCACAACTCCCTGAAAATCCCGAGATCATTGGTATAAGCGTGAATGAGTCACCGAGAATGAGATATATTTTTTTATTTTTTTCATTAAATACAAACCAACTTTATTAACAGCTATTAGATTAGACGTTCATGGAGTTTACCTTGGACCATGACATTACTGTTATTTTTGTTTCGCCGAAATAGGTCACGTGGATATATTTTCAAATAATTCAACAATATATATATAAAATGCTGGAATGAATTCACCGAAAATGTCGCGGACATCGTTAGTTTTACTCTTTACATTTTTTTTCTCCGAGCTTCGATGTGAAAATCTGACCTATTTGCATCTATATAAAAGTTTTGACACTTTAAACCTACTCGAAGGTTTGGCTGATTTTAACACTACGTCGGTATGCAGTCAACACGTCTCGGAGTTAATAGAAGATTTGAAAACCGGAAAAAGCTGGGCACAATCAAGTACGTAAATATTTTAAAAGCTTTAACTCTTATGTTGGAACGTTTGAGTAATACAATTTTCCTAGTGTTTGATTCCAGCGCAAAAGCTCCAAGCGGACTTTTGAAAGGAAATGTTTTAAACCTGGGTCAATATGACGAATGTCTGGAAATTGAACACCCGACTGAGAATTTTATTGGGAAACACTGTATGATAAGCGTGGATGCATACTATCGAGCAAATCAAAGTTATTTCAACGTCTTGAAATCATTTCTACCGTCTGAGGTGAAAAATGCTAATATTTTTTTTAAAATGGAGATGCATTATTTTTTATTCTTTGATTCAGACTATTAAACAATTGAAATTGGTAGAAAACTTGGATAACATTGCATTCGGATTTTGCGTCCCTTCAACATGCAGAGCTTCCCATATAGGACAAGGCATTAACTCCAAATTAAAGGATTCCAATTTAGATCAGTTTCTTTCGCTATATGTATACGAAAATGCCTGCCAAACTAAAAATTCAGTTGAGTCAAAAAATATAGGTTGGACTGCATGGTTAGTACAAAAATTTTTAAACCAAAAAAAAAAAAAAAAAAAATGAAAAACAATATAAAAACGAATTGATTAACATTTATTTTATTTTAGGGGGCCATTATTTTTTTTTATTGCCATATCATTGCTGAGCACGATTTATGACGTCACTCATCAAAAATTCCTGAAAGGTAATGAAATATTTTCATTCAAGTACAGTCGGATTTCTCTACCTCAAATTACGACCAGACTTTAAAAAATCTTCGAGGTATGGAATTTTCGAGTCACCCTGTAGCAAAATTTTCACTTTTTTCGTAATGTTATTTTGACTGATCTAACGACTGGCTGAAAAAAATCGGCATTTTAGATTTGCTTGTAAAAGAAAAACCTGGAGCAGGGTAGAAAGATAAAAAGGAATTTTCGAGAAAAATTAACAGCTCGTACCCATGGAGGACTCGAACCCTCGAGACGCGAAGACGGGGGTTCGATCGAGTCCTTTATGGGTACGAACTGCTAATTTTTCTCGAAAATCCTTTTCCATCTTTTTACCCTGCTCCGGTTTTTTTCCCGCCAAAAAAAAATAAATAAATAAAAAAATAAAAAATCCTGTCGGGGTTAAAAGTTACGAAATTTGAAATCGTAAATAATATAATAAGAATGCCTTCGGCAGGGCAAGAATGCCTCCGGCAAGGGTCGCCCTTCAGGCGACCCAAACGCGGCTCGGCCTACGGCCTCGCCTTGCATCTACGGCTTAAGAACTTCGGCATCTCAAAATCGCCCAAACGATAACGGTGAATTAAATCGGTGCTAGCTAACGGCTTTGTTTACTTTTTAATTTCAAAATGTCGGACAAATATCAGATGTACCGTAATGGTATATGGAGAAAAATAAAAACTTAAGGTGGAATATCAGCCACTTGTGAGTCAAATCAGTTCCTTGGAAAATAAAAATTAAATTCACCCGTTAAGTAAATTTATCTTAGTTAAAAATTAACTTAAGACTTTTCCTTTTTTTTAATAACTAGTATAATTTATTTATTTATATGTACGTTTACAATTTTTCGACATAAGATGCTCAACTGAGCATCCTTTTAAAAACAGTTTTTAGGTTGGTAACAAAACGGAAAATAAGAAAATGGCAAAAAGTTTACAAACAAAGCATCTCATACCAAAAAATTGTAAACGTATATATAAATAAATAAATTGTACTAGTTATTAAAAAAAAGGAAAAGTCTTAAATTAATTTTTAACTAAGATAAATTTACTTAACGGGTGAATTTAATTTTTATTTTCCAAGGACCTGATTTGACTCACAAGTGGCTGATATTCCACCTTAAGAGGAGGCTTCAGATATTTATTTAAATATACCAAAATAAATTTCCATGGCTTAGAACTTTTTTTTGGAGATACAAATTAGAAGTCTGGCTTCGTAACGAACTTCATAGTGATACTGGCATCTTTCCTTCAAAATTTCAGATTCTCAGGTTGTAAAGAAACCCCGGAAAACGCTTTGGAAAATATATTCCCGACATTTATTTTTGAAAACGTTTTCCGGAGTTTCTTTACAACCTGAGAATCTGAAATTTTGAAAGAAAGATGCCAGTTTGAATATAAAGTTCGCTACGAAGCCAGATTTTTAATTTGTATCTCCAAAAAAAAGTTTTAGGCCAGGGAAATTTATTTTGGTATATTTAAATAAATATCTGAAGCCTTCTCTTAAATATCTTTGGATAGGGAGGGTCTTTTTCGTTGGGGTAAACTTCTTGCACATCCTCGACCCAAATGTCAACTTTTAAGCCAAATTTTGATGTGAAAAGACATTGCGTGATGACGGTATGCCGCACACGACATGTACGGCGTGGGATGTCGATTTTTTTCGCCTCTAAAAACATTGAAATAATTTTTTGCAAGACTGAACGAGCATTTAAATCGAAAGATAAACTCATTATAATGAGGTTTAGAAGGTCCAATGCTTTAAAAATTTTATTAGGTTCATGTTTTTTAAATATGAAATGTAAATTCTGGCAAATAACGACGCTAACAAAACCAATACTTCGGCCATTTTGAGATGCCGAAGTAAAAATTTTAGAACAAAGAGATTCAAGGGTTTTCCTTAGGTCTAACTTATAATAGCCCATCCTCTTCACAAGGAATAAAAGTCATGAAAGGTGAAAGGAAGGAAGTTTTGAACAAGTAGGAAAAATAGTCATGTAAAGAATTATTTTATTGCTTGTCTATTACTATTGGGCAAAAAAATCGGTTATCTTTGATTCCCGGTCAAAGGCAGGCTTTGCAGGCTTTAATTAAGCCTTCATTCATATCTGACGGGACCAATTAAAAGTAACCCATTAATCGTTTTTTTTGTTTTTTCTCATTAAGTAATTTGTTACGGAAACCTTAGGCCGAAATTTCACGCTAAAACATGCTACAGTTAACATGTTACGGGTAACATGTAGCGCAACATTTACAATGTTTTTTTTTTTTTTTTTTTTTTTTTTCCGTTTCTCAGTGCTGCGCAATCTGTTTTTAGGATTCAACATGTTTCTGGCGCTGCAACTAGTTAAGCAACATTTGATCTCGACATGTTACTGCAACAGGTTTTAGCGTGGAATTTCGGCCTTAAAAAATACGTTCATTGCCTGTTGTAGACTGCCAAGTTGAACCTTACTTAACATTGTTGTGTTTAAACCTGCCATTGTAAAGTTCTAACCTGACATTATCAAGTTTAAACTTCACATTGTTAGGTTCAAACTTGCCACTTTCAAGTTCCAACTTGGCATTTTTTAAATTTCGTACAAACTTCCCATTTTCGCCTCAAAGAACACCGCACGCCAGAATAGGGAAATCGGTTTCGGTTAATCATGATTTTTATATTCGTTGTTTATATTTGTAAACAAACTTGTTACTAAATATAAACAACATACTTAACCGAAACCGATTTCCTATTCTGGTGTGCGGCGTTCTTTTGTTTGAAATATGTAAGTGTTTCATCAGACTGACTTAGATGAAAAAAATATAAAGAAAATTGAATTCATGAGTTTTTCACTAGTTTTTTACTTTGAAGAGTTACGAGATGCAGAGATTCGACTGTATTTTCCTTTCAATATGAATAATGCCCTAACGCATATTTTACTTTTTTTAGTTAAACCAAACCCTTTGTTTTCTGCATTTTCATTCTATTCTAATGGAAAATACTTATTTCATATTACGAAAGATTCAGAGCAGTTAAAATGTTTACACGGCATGAGGGTTCTGTCTACCTTTTGGATTGTAACACATCATCATTATTTTTTTAGAAATTTGGGGGCAAACAGATTTGAAGCTGTGAAAGTAAGAGAGACCAAGACCATGTCACCTCTGTAACCTTTTTTATGTTCATCTTTATATTTTTCAAAGCTTTTTTTTTTTTTTTTTTTAGCTAATTAACGATGTTCATCATATACATAAACATTACGGCTTCATCGCCGTCGATACATTTTTTTTCATGAGTGGAATGTTAACCACTATCGTATTTTTTCGAGACATTAAGAAAAAAGGGTATTACGATGCACCTCTAGGATACATCCATAGATATATCAGGTACTGCAAAAATCGTTTAGCTTGACCCCCAAAATATTAAAATGAAGGGCCTGAATTTGATTTTTCAGGCTGACTCCTTCTTACGCTGCTATGATATTCCTAGTAGCACAATTTTATGGTAATTTAGGAGATGGGCCTTTATGGCATTACTATGCTACCTATTCTACATACTACGCTGACGTTTGTAAGCGAAAATGGTGGACCGGACTTTTATACGTTCAGAATTTAGTAAACCCCAAAGAAATGGTAAACAAGAATTATAACACAAGTAATAGCAGCCATTTTAATTTTTTCGAAGTTTACTTTTTGGCTTTAAGTAAAAATTAAAAAAAAAAAAATCGGAGTTACATTATTTTAATTTCAGTGTCTTGGAGAAACTTGGTATTTATCGTCTGACATGCAACTTCACTGGTTATCGCCTTTGATCCTTTATCCAGTATTTTTTTGGCCTATTTACGCCAAGTTTGTTTTTGGAGGGGTACTTTTAGTTGCAGTTTCCACGACCTTTGGAATCGGATACAGTAACAATCTCGCGCCAAGCCATCTTTTGAGCACAAAGTAGCTACTGAATTATTGCTATTGGAGTGATTTTCCCCGCAATTAATCATGAATTTTTTTTTTTTTTTAGCTAATTAACGATGTTCATCATATACATAAACATTACGGCTTTATCGCCGTCGATACATTTTTCTTCATGAGTGGAATGTTAACCACTATCGTATTTTTTCGAGACATTACGAAAAAAGGGTATTACGATGCACCTCTAGGATACATCCATAGATATATCAGGTACTGCAAAAATCGTTTAGCTTGACCCCAAAATATTAAAATGAAGGGCCTGAATTTGATTTTTCAGACTGACTCCTTCTTACGCTGCTATGATATTCCTAGTAGCACAATTTTATGGTAATTTAGGAGATGGGCCTTTATGGCATTACTATGCTACCTATTCTACATACTACGCTGACGTTTGTAAGCGAAAATGGTGGACCGGACTTTTATACGTTCAGAATTTAGTAAACCCCAAAGAAATGGTAAACAAGAATTATAACACAAGTAATAGCAGCCCTTTTTAATTTTTTCGAACTTTACTTTTTGGCTCTGAGTAAAAATTAAATAAAAAAAAAAAAAAAAAATACCGGAGTTACATTATTTTAATTTCAGTGTCTTGGAGAAACTTGGTATTTATCGTCTGACATGCAACTTCACTGGTTATCGCCTTTGATCCTTTATCCAGTATTTTTTTGGCCTAATTACGCAAAGTTTGTTTTTGGAGGGGTACTTTTAGTTGCAGTTTCCACGACCTTTGGAATCGGATACAGTAATAATCTCGCGCCAAGCCATCTTTTGAGCAAAAAGTAGCTACTGAATTATTGCTATTGGAGTGATTTTCCCCGCAATTAATCATGAATTTTTTCTTTTTAGTCCTGGCCTTCAAGGTGAAGTAGATTACTATCCCTTCTACACGAGAGCGGCTCCCTTCATCATCGGGCTGAGCACAGGTTATCTGATTAACGCAATTAAGAGCAGAAAAATAGCAATCAGATTGAGCAAGGTAATATCGAACAAAATCCTTTAACCGCTACTTGTAGTTATGTTTCTATTTTAGATCCACGTTTTGGCAGGATGGCTAACGTCGACTACGTTATGCCTTTCATCTTTGTACTGCATTGTTCTATTCGCTAAATACGGTACTGAAAATATATTCGCAAATGTGTTATACCTATCAATGTATCGAGTGGCTTGGGGTTTCGGATTAAGCTGGATCGTTTTCGCATGCCTAAATGGATATGGAGGTAAGCAAACTTATAATTTCTAGGCCAGACTTGTCTTTGATATCATATGGCATCTGCCCAAATCACCGATTTTGACGAAACTTTAGGGATATGTTAGGGTACTCTAGAAACCAGTTATGGACCATCAACCGAATTTTTTTGCAAGCTCCTTATCGAGATTTTCAATGGTGCTAATTTTTCAATTTTCGTTTTTTCGCTACCGATTGGAGCGGCCGATTTGAACAAACTAAAAACAAAAAAAAAGCAAATTTTATGGGCAATATAGGGACATAGGTGCCGTTTTTCGGAAGTAATTTGCCGAGTCGGGGGAATCATTTCAAGAAAAAAAAATTCTTTTCTCCGTAATGCGATCGCCGGATCCAAATTTGGACATCACAGGGAGGAAGTACATGAAAAGATACGTCTTATACGTATTTTCAAAATTTTTTTCAAAGGGAGAAATTGGAAATTGGGCTAAAAAAGGGTCAAAATCTTATAATCGATTTTCGGCAGTCATTTATTTTCCGCATCGAAATTTTGCTCTCATAGGCTAAAAATACTCCTAAAATTACCGCAGATACGAATTTTCCCGCATTTTTTTTCGGACGAGAATGGCCCGAAAATGGGTCAAACTAAAAAAAATACCAATTTTTTTAAGGGCTCGTGAATGCGTTCTTGTCTTGGGACGTGTTTCAACCGTTCAGTAAACTATCATATAATGTTTACCTTGTGCACTTCACTTTGATTCTTTATAAATGGTCAACACTAAAGAAAATGTACTTTGGAAGCGACGGAGAGATGGTAAAACAATAATTTGAATTATAAAAAAAAAAAAAAAAAACAGCAATAAGTTAAATGTAAATTCTGTTTCAGACTTTCAGTCTCATCTCAAATCTCGTCGTAGCTTTTTCATTGGCAATACTATTGAGTTTGATGTTCGAGATACCTTTTGCAAACCTAGACAAATATTATTTACAAAACATTAAGATTCTTCCTATCCCAAGGCAAAAAAAGGAACTAACGGATGGAAGTCACGCTGGCATGTCAAAAAAAGATCGGAACGCGGAGGAGGGCTTTCAACAGGAAATGGAACCCAAAACAAAGCCTTAAAAAAAAGAATGCATGCAACTTTAAATACTGCCAAATGAAACAAGAAGTACAGACTTGATTTTTTTAAGGCGCGGCGTCACCTTGAATTTTCTGGATTATCACTACCAGCATTTCCTGCTTCAAGACATCCAAAAAGATTTACTACTCAAACAAAAGTGTCCTGACATTTTGTGTGATTTATCGATTTTTGTACGACACGCTTGGATGAAATTATAGAGAATTTTATGTGCGAAAACTCGATCTTGGATTTGGACAGCACACTTCTAAAATCCTTTTAAATCGAAAAACGTTCTTTCTTAACGGAATCCTTTATCTTCTTATAATTGGAGTAGCGTAACGTGATAACCTCATTCCTGAAATTTTATTATGGCAGTACCGTATACCAAGTTACTCAATTTTTTTTTTTTTTAAATTACCGGTTTTTTTGGTTCATTTTTACTCTTTTCCTTACGCAATTAAATATAACTTCAATTACCACGAGAAACGTTGTACCTGACATACGCAAAAAATGTGAATTTGACTTTTAATTTTAAAATAAAGAAGTTAAGTGTTATAGCAAGTGAGGCATATTCTGGTTAAAATGAGTTCTTTACTTCATAAAAATAGTATTTTAATGAGAATCAAGAAGGGTCAATGAAACAAAGTCGGATAAAAAAATTCCAAAAATTCCGAAAAAATCTGACATTTTGAAAAAATTAAAAAAGCGGCAAATAAAATTGTGACGTCATTGTACTATATTTTGAATTTTAAAAGTTGGTATTCCTGCTGACGAGTCTTTCTTTTTTTGTTGGAAAAATTACAAATCAAAACATAAACAAAAAAAATATTCAAAAATGGGCCCATTCACGATCAGTGCTACCAAACTTCATTTTTTTTTATAGTACAATTACGTCACAATTTTGTTCCCCGCGTTTCAAACGACTTTTTTTTACATCAAAATTTAACAATTTTTTACTATTATTTTCGGTATTTTTTTAAAGTTTTACATAAACCTCGGTTATTAACTCATACTTAGGGAACAAAATATAAAATAAAAAAAAATGCTTAACTTCCCTGTTCTAAATTGGCATTTTGCTTTTTAAAAGAGAATTTCAGTTATTTATTTCTCGGTACAAGATCAAGGTAAGGTCATTTTTTTTTTAAAATCCGCATTTGATCAGTCAATCGAATCAGTTACCGTATTTATTAAATAAACTTACAAAAATTGATGGGGAAGGGTCTACAAAGTGCAGAGATGCGAGGCCGGCGGCATTTTATCGGCATCGGCATCGAAAATCGGCATCGGCAAAAAAAATTGCCGGAATCGGCATCGGAATCGGTGGAAAAAAATTTGCCAGAATCGGCATCGGCTTTGGAATCGTTTAAAAAAAAAAATTCCGGCATCGGCATCCGAATCGGTGGAAAATAATTGGCCGGAATCGGAATCGGCATCGGCATCGGCATCGGCATCGGCATCGGCATCGCAGACTCCGAAGTCGGAATCGAAGCCTCCATCGCATCAAGTATTTCACCAAAGAAAAAAAAATGTTTGACAGCAATAAAAAATTTTACATTTAAAATAACAAATTAAAAACTTGAAAAAGTCAAATAGGCCTATTTAAAATTAAGAAACAGATCCTTTGTTTTAACACCTGATCAAATTATAAGTAAAAAAAAAAAAAAAAAAACCAAAAAAATTTTTTTTTTGCTCAGATGCTGAAAATGAAATTTTCGATCCGCTTTAAAACATAAAAATTCGCAATTTTTTTCTACAAGTAAATCTAGAGAGGCATTTTTTATTTCTAATCTTTTTTTTTTTCTTTTTTTTTTTTCGTGAAATCGGAATACCGGTAGGCGGAATTTTCGACTCATTTTTGAAAGCATCAGCGTCATCGTCATCGTCGAAAAAAATTTTATTCCACAATTCGGCTTCAGCATCGGCATCGACATCGGTTTTTTTTAAAAAAAGGGATCGGAATCGGCATCGGCATCGAAATTATTTGCGAGCCATAGTGGCCGATGCCGGCATCGGCTTCGACTTCGGAATCGGCATCGGCATCGCATCCGTGACAAAGTGCTTAATTTTGCAGGAGGCGTAGAGTATGAGGTATTTACTTTCTCAGAAATAATAATTTTGAAGAGCCAACGGAAATCAAATCAACACCTTAAAAATAAATATATGCAATTTTGATTCCTCTTAAATAAAACCAGTGTAACTATATTTTGTAAGGAGTTACTTGATTTTTTTTCCCAGTTACCACACCATGATTTCCTGGTTTGAGAAATTCAAAAAAATTAACTATTCGAAAAAGGGAAAAAGGGGGGGAAAAAAAGCTATGTCCTGACAATTCATTGTGAGATTAATCCATTTTTTTACTATACGCTTAGATGGCCTTATTCGGAATTTTATACAGAATATGAAAATAGAATTTAGGATTACGACAACTGATTGCCCCTTCTCAAATATTTTTCAACCATTAATTTCCTCCTGAACTATCTTATTCCAATTTATCCTATGATTGATTGAAATAGTATAACCTGATAACCCCGGTTCTGATCTTTTAATTTGCCAAATACATACTCCAAGTCACTAGATTAATGTTGAATAAGAATTTTCTTTTTCCCTCTTTCCATTATGTAATTAAATGCAACTAGAGATGTATTACAAAGAAAAACGTAATACACTTGACGAGCACAAAATATGTGAATTTGACTTTTAATTTTGAAATGCAAAATTAGCGATTTCCATCTTTAAAAGTGTTTTTCATTTATTTATTTTTCGGTATCAGATCAAGGTAAGGACTTTTATATAAAAGTCCAAAAATAAATTATTTAAATGAAAAGGTTGATGGGGATATGCATACAAAATGATTAGTTTTGCAGAAAGCGCAGATTATGAGGTATTTAAATTATTTCTATTAAAGCAACGATTTATTGTACAAGTGAAGAAGAGCCTTGCAGAATTTAGCTTATCAAGGGATGGAGATATGTCCAGTTAAGAATACGGAAGCACTTGCAAATAGGCCGAAGTATTTCTACCAACGACCCTCAGCAAAGTGCAGAGGTACTATACGATGACCTAGCCGTCTCTCCCTGAAAACACCCATTCCCTAAACAAAAAATCGCAAAACCAAAACCGTAATTAGGTTAAAGGAAATGACACTTTTTTTTCATTTTACAGAATCAGATGATTTTAACGGCAGACACTCCAGATTACCTTGATCCTTGAGACACGATCGTAATTCATTTCTCGCCACAACAGGTCACGTGGGAATATTCACAGAAAACCAAAACATTAAAAAGTTGCAATAAATCCACCGAGAATGTCGTGGAAGTCGCTTGTTTTACTCGTCTTCAACACAACTTTTTTTCCTGAGCTTCGATGTGAAAATCTGACCTACTTGCACATATCTGAGAGTTTCAACACTATTAAGCTACTTGAAGGTTTGGCTGATTTTAACTATTCTTCGGTATGTAGTCAACACGTTTCTAGATTATTAGAAGATTTTAAATCGGGGAAAAGCTGGGCACTGTTAAGTAAGTGAATACTTTACATATAAGAATTAGGAATATCATTATACAATTATTCCAGTGATTGACTCCAGCGCTCAAGGGTTTAGCGGACTTTTGAAAGGAAATGTTTTAAACCCGGGTCAGTATGACGAATGCTTGGAAATCGACAACCCAGCTGACAATTACACTGGAAAATACTGTATGTTGGAAGTACAGGCGTACCGTAAAGCAAATCAAAGTGAATTCAACATCTTTGGATTATTTTCTTCGCTTGAGGTAAAAAAAAAAATTGCTCAGCTTTCCTTAACGTAAAAACTACAGCCACAAGAAATATTTTTTGAACACCTTATTTTTGCATCGGGTGTAATGTACTAACAATAATGATCATTCAATTTATCATTCTCTGATTCAGACCTTTCAAAATTTGGAATTGATACAATATTTAGATGACATAATACTTGGATTTTGCGTCCCTTCAACATGTTCAGCTATCGATATAGTAAAAGGGATTAACTTTAAACTAAACTCATCACATACAGATCCATTCCTTGCAGTAAATGCATCTGAAGAAGTCTGCAATACTAAAAACATAGTCGAGTCAAAATATTTCGACTGGTTTGCATGGTTAGTAATAAACGGTTTACACCAATCTGCGAAAAATAAATTTGTCAATAATTTCAGGGGACCGTTATTATTTTTTATAATAATATCATTGCTGAGTACGATATATGACGTCACTTATCGAGGATTCCTTAAAGGTGATAAAATATTCCATTTAGGTATTCTTACACACAAAATGAATCCCGTATCGATTTTCGTTTTCCTTTTTAGACAAACCAAATCCTATGTTTTCGGCATTTTCGTTCTATTCCAACGGAAAATATTTACTTCAACTTACGAAAGACACAGAGCAGTTAAAATGTTTACACGGCATAAGAGTTTTGTCGACCTTTTGGATAGTTTTACATCATCAGTTTTCGACTTTAAGTTTGGGAGTAAACAGATTCGACAATGTAAAAGTAAGCAAAGACAATGACACCCCGAAGAGTTTTTTCCTTTCGTTATTTTTCGAAACTTATAGTTAGTTCACGATGTTCGCTATATACATATTTCTTATGGTTTCATCGCCGTCGACACGTTTTTCTTTCTCAGCGGAATGCTAACTTCTATTGTGTTTTTTCGGGACATCAAGAAGAAGGGGTATTATGATATACCATTAGGATACATCCACAGATACATCAGGTACCGCAAATCTCTGAATATAATCCTAAAATATGGCAGTATACGTAAACTCAAAAATGTTTTTTCAGGCTAACTCCATCTTACGCTGCAATGATATTCATAGCAACACAAGTTTATGTGCATTTAGGTGATGGCCCTTTATGGCATGGCTATGCTTCATACGTCTCTTCTAATTGTAAACGAAATTGGTGGACTGGACTTTTATACGTTCAGAATTTTGTGCACCCTAAAGGGATGGTAAGCCCCAATTTGAGGGATTTAAACTTTATACGGTCAGAAACTGTCATAAAAGCCATTTCGGGTAACCGAATTCGAGTGGGTAGTTAATGGTGTTCATGTTAGTATTGGACCCTTAAAGGGAAGGTGTCATAGAATAATAAACATACTAGTCATGTAAATAGTTAGGTTGGTAACATTGTTGTAAGGTAAAGTACCCGAATCCTGACCAGGGACCTAAACCCGACCAGGTCATAAGCTAAACATGTTTTCCTTTTACGGTATTACGTGTTTAGCTTATGAGCCGGTCAGGTTTAGGTGTGTAATCAGGATTCGGGTACTTTACCTTAGTTTTATATTTGATAATAGAAAACGTCTATCTCTGAAGATATATTCTTATTATTATTTATCAGATTCATCATATGGCGCAGTCGGTCTAATACCGTATATTTCAAATTCTAGTATTTTATCGTAAGAATGGATAATATTAAGCCGCCACCGACATTACAATATACAGGTAATTTGAAGACGAACTTTAAGCTGTGGAATAAGGAGTATGCGATTTTACATAAGGGCTTCCGAAGTCGATAAGTAGTCAGAAGAGGTTAAAGCTAACCTTACTCTCCATTTTCGTGGCCGGAAGGCTCGTCTGAAGTTAAAATCCCTTGCTCTCACCGCAGCAGAAAAGAAAGAAGCCGTCGTTATCATCGCAAAAATCAAAGCGTATTGTGTGTCGAAAACGAATTCTACAATCCAACGTCATTCATTTAGTCATCGTGTCCAGCAGGAAGGTGATTGGTTTATTAACTTTCTGACTGACATAAAGAATTTATAGCAAAGCCATGCGACTTTGGGGTGCAGGAGGAGTCGTTCATCAAAGACCAAATTTTAGGAGGAGTCCGAGATCCACTCTGCTCTATGGGTCGAGAAGGACCTCAAGTTGGGCAGGGTCCTGGAACTAGCGTTAATTTATGAGTCGAGAAATAAGCATTTTAAACAGGTAGCCGGGGATTCAGTCGCCGTCGATACTGGTTCCATAGGTGGGGTCTAGAGAACTCGTAATTCCAGGAGGAGAAAACAACCAAACTATTTACATGACTAGTATGTTATTACTCTATGACAGAAGGCTACTTTTCCCCGGGTCCGTGTACCGCTACTTTTTGAAGCTTCAAGGAAGCGGCTACAACTCTGCCCATCATTCATTCTGACAGGGATCCTCATCAGCCACCATATACAGGCAGGGATATTACTCCCTATAAGTATAGGCCAAGTAGCAACCAGATTGGTTACCCATCGTGAAATGTAATGTAAAGCCAATTTCTCCAAGCCTTGCTAACAGTCCTAGCAATCAGCTCGGAATGGAAAATTCAACACTTATGACAGCTGCTAGCTTTTTAGGGTAGCTATCATAGAGAAAACGGTCATAACTGCATTTAAGACATCCTCTTTTTATAACAATAGCAGGACCGAATTTTAAATTGACTTCAATATTTAAAAAAGTAAATAAATCGGATTATAATATTATTTTTTTTCAGTGTCTTGGAGAAACTTGGTATTTATCGGCTGACATGCAACTTCATTGGTTTTCGCCTTTGATACTTTATACCGTGTTTTTTGGGCCAGATTACGCGAAGTTCATTTTCGGAACAGCGCTTTTACTCTCAGCCTCTACGAACTTAGGAATCGGACTCATTTATAAACTTGCGCCAAGCACCGATTTGAGCAAAGAGTAGCTATTGAATTATTGTTTTTGAACTGATTTTTATCACAATCATATAATTTTTCGTTTAGTGTAGAACTTCAAGCTGACATAGACTATTATCCATTCTACACCAGAGCGGCCCCTTATGTAATTGGATTGGCTACAGGATATCTCATGCATACAATTAAGAATAAAAAGAATCACATCATCCTTAGCAAAGTAAGGAGTCATCCGAAATAAAAGAACCTAACCTAACCTCACACTTTTATGTTTTAGTTTCAAGTTTTGGCAGGATGGTTCGTGTCGACTGTGTTCTGCCTTTCAACTTTATACTGCATACAGTTATTTGTTAAATTCGGTACTGAAAGCGTATTGGGAAACGTATTATACTTATCACTCCATCGTGTGGCTTGGGGTTTCGGATTAAGCTGGATCGTATTTGCTTGTCTGAATGGATACGGAGGTAAGTAAGCAAAGTTTATAGGTTAGACTTTCTGAAATTTTCGACGTGTTGAAAATTAAAATTAAAAAAAGAAAAAAAAAACATTTTAGGACTCGTAAATGCGCTTTTATCGTGGGACGCATTTCAACCACTGAGTAAGCTATCATATGGCGTATACCTTGTGCACAGTTCTTTCATTCTGTATAAATTGGGAACATCAAGGACCATATTTTACGGAGGATACAGAGAGATGGTAAAACAATAATTTAAGCTATTTAAGCTAGTTATCAGTTACAATCAACAGTAACAAGCAACATCAAAATTCTGTTACAGGTTTTCGATTCCTTCGCATACATTTCCATATCTGTTGTATTGGCGATTCCATTAACATTAATATTCGAGATACCTTTTGGAAATCTGGACAAATATTTTTTCCAAAACGTTAAGATTCTTCCTGTCCCACGGCCAACAAAGAAGCAAACGGATGACATTCATATTGACACGTACAAACGAGACGACACTCATAACGGAGAGAATTTTGAACAGTCAATGGAAATCAAATCAACGCCTTAAAAATAAATATAAGCAGTTTTGATTTCACTTAAATAAAACCAGTGTAACTTCTGTTTTTATGGCGTCACCATGGTTTCTTTCATGATTATCACACAATCATTTCCTGGTATGAAAAAAGTTCCAAAATGGACTATCCGAGGAAAAAAAATTGTCCCGATAATTTTTGTGATCCATCGAATATGCGCTTAGAGGCGTTATACGGATTTGTTGTACAGTTTATGTAAACTGAATTTTGGATTACGACAACCGATTGCCATCGTCTAAAATATTTTTCAATCAATAAGTTCCTCTTGAACTATCTTAATCAAATCCGAATTTATCCTTTGATTGATTGAAATAGCATAACCTGATAACCCCAGTTATGAACTTTTAATTTGGCGAATACTCCGAAGTCACTCAATTACTATTTTCAAATAAAAGTTGTTTTGGCTCGCTTAACTCTTCTCTTTACGCAATTAAATCTAACTGCTGATATATTACAAAGAGAAACGTTTTACTTGACATACTCAAAACTATGTGAATTTAACAATTAATTTTAAAATACTAAATTCACATTTTCCTTCTTAAAAGTGTTTTTATTTACTTGTTTTGGATACCAGATCAAGGTAAGATTTTATAAAATTCAAATTTTGAAAAGTCAAAAAATGATTTATTATATGAGAACGTTGATGGCGATTGATCCACAAATAGATTAAAGCGCAGTATATAAGGTATTTAATTTACTTTGAAAACCCCTTTCCCTCCAGAATAAAAAATCCGGGAATGACATTTTTTTCTATCTTTACAGAACCAGCTGATTTTAATGCCAGATACTTCAAGTTTATAGAGATTACCTTGAGCCACGAGACAGGATTGTAATTCGTTTCTCACCATAACAGGTCACGTGGACATGTTCACGAATAAGCAAAACATTAAAATGCTACAATAAATCAACCAAGAATGTCGTGGAAATCCCTTCTTTTACTCGTCTTCACCACAAAATTTTTCCCTGAGCTTCGATGTGAAAATCTGACCTACTTACACGTATCTGAGAGTTTCAACACTATCAAACTACTTGAAGGTTTGGCTGATTTTAACTCTTCCTCGGTATGTAGTCAACACGTTTCCAGAATATTAGAAGACTTCAAATCGGGAAAAAGCTGGGCACTGTTAAGTAAGTAAATACTTTTCGAATAAGAATTAGGAGTATTATGGTACAATTCTTACAGTGATTGACTCCAGCGCTCAAGGGTTTAGCGGACTTTTGAAAGGAAATGTCTTAAATCTGGGTCAGTATGACGAATGCTTGGAAATCGACAATCCAGCTGACAATTTCACTGGAAAATACTGTATGTTAGAAGTAAAGGCGTATCGTAGAGCAAATCAAAGTGAATTCAACATCTTTGAATTATTTTCTTCCCTTGAGGTAAAAAAAAAAATTGCTCAGTTTTTGCTAATCGAAAGACGACACGCATAAGAAATATTTTTTGAACACCTTATTTTTGCATCGAATGTAATGTGCCAACATTAATGGACATTCAATTTATCATCCTCTGATTCAGATCTCTCAAAATTTGGAATTGATACAAGGCTTAGATGACATAAGACTCGGATTTTGCGTCCCTTCAACTTGTGCAGCTAGCGATATAGTAAAAGGGATTAACTTCAAACTAAACGCATCACATACAGATCAATTCCTTGCAGTAAATGTATCTGAAGATGTCTGCAAAACCAAAAACATAGTTGAGTCAAAACATTTCGACTGGCCTGCATGGTTAGTTATACATATTTTTACACCAATCTGCATAAAAGAAATTTGTCAATAATTTCAGGGGACCGTTAATATTTTTTATAGTATTCTCATTACTAAGTACGATATATGATGTCACTCATAGGGGTGAGATATTCTTTCTAGACTAAAATCGATTCCTACAAGAATAGTCTCGTATCGATTTTTGTTTTGCTTTTTAGACAAACCAAATCCTATGTTTTCGGCATTTTCGCTCTATTCCAATGGAAAATATTTACTTCAAATTACGAAAGGTACGGAGCAGTTAAAATGTTTACACGGCATAAGAGTTTTGTCAATCATTTGGATAGTTTTATTTCATCAGTTCTGGAATATAAGTTCGGGAGTAAATAGATTCGACAATGTAAAAGTAAGCAAAGACAGCCATACCCCGAAGGTTTCTTTTCTTTTCGTTATTTTTCCAAACTTCTAGCTAGGTCACGATGTTCGATTTATACATATTACTTATGGTTTCCTCGCCGTCGACACATTTTTCTTTCTCAGCGGAATGCTAACCTCTGCCGTATTTTTTCGGGACATCAAGAAAAGGGATATTATGACATACCATTAGGATACATCCACAGATACATCAGGTACTGCAAATCTCTCAGTATAGGTAATCCAAAATATGGCAATATAAGTGAACACAAAAATGTTTTTTCAGGCTAACTCCGTCTTACGCTGCAATGACATTCATAGCAGCACAAGTTTATGTTCACTTAGGTGATGGCCCTTTATGGCATGGATATGCTTCATACGTCTCTTCATATTGCAAACGATATTGGTGGACAGGACTACTATATATTCAGAATTTCGTGCATCCTCAAGAGATGGTAAGCTCCAGTTTAAGGATCACAGAAATTGTCATAGAAGCATTTTAGGTAACAGTAGGTAATCAATGAATGATGTTCATGTTACTATTAGACCCTATCAGGGAGGGACACCTCCATCCCAACTCTATATTTCAAATGTATTAATTTTTTATCTCCGGGTCCGTTTGACGCTATTCTTTGAAACCTTCAAGGCCTGAGGAGGCAGCTATTCCTGCTCATCAGCTTATTCTAATAGGGGTTCTCGGCAGCAACTATTTGGGGGAAGGGATGCCACTTGCAATAAGTATAGGTCCAGTAGCAACCAGATTGGTTAACAATCGTGAAATGTAATGTAAAGCCGATTTCTCCTAGCCTTGTTAACAGTCCCAGCAATCAGCTCGGAATGAAATTGTGGTACAGAACATTTATGACAATTTCACTATTTAAACTTTTTTAGGGCGGCTGTCATAGAGGAAACAGACATAAGGGCATTTATGACATCTTCCTTCTATGACAACCGAACGCAAAAAACTAACTTCAATATTTAAAAAACTAAATAAATCAGCTGACCTATATCATTTTTTTTTCAGTGTCTTGGAGACACTTGGTATTTATCGACTGACATGCAACTTCATTGGTTTTCGCCTTTGGTACTTTATCCTATATTTTTTTGGCCAGCTTACTCTAAGTTCATTTTTGGAGCAGCGCTTTTACTCTCAGCCTCTACAACCTTCGGAGTCGGACTCATTTATAAACTTGGGCCAACCTCTGATTTGGGCAAAGAGTAGCTATTAAACGATTACTTTTGAACTGATAATTATCACAACCAAATATTTTTTTCGTTTAGCGCAGCACTTCAAGCTGAAGTCGACTATTGGCCTTTCTACACCAGAGCAGCTCCTTATGTAATTGGATTGGCTACAGGTTATCTCATGAATGAAATTAAGAATAAAAGAAATCACATCATCCTAAGCAAGGTAAGGAGTCATCCGAAATAACAGAACCTACTCTAACCTCACTCTTTTATGTTTTAGTTTCAAGTTTTGGCAGGATGGTTGATGTCGAGTGTGCTGTGCCTTTCAACTTTATACTACATACAGTTATTTGTTAAATTTGGTACTGAAAGCGTACTGGGAAATGTATTATACTTATCCCTCCATCGTGTGGCTTGGGGTTTCGGATTAAGCTGGATCGTATTTGCTTGCCTGAATGGATACGGAGGTAAGTAAGCAAGCTTTATAGGCTAGACTTTCTGAAATTTTCGACGTGTTGAAAATTAAAATTAAAAAAAGAAAAAAAACATTTTAGGACCCGTAAATGCATTTTTATCGTGGGACGCATTTCAACCACTGAGTAAACTATCATACGGCATATACCTTGTACACAGTTCTTTCATTCTGTATAAATTGGGGACATCAAGGACCACATACTACGGAGGATACAGAGAGACGGTAAAACAAAAACTTCAGTGCGTTATCAGTTACAATCAACATCAAAATTCTGTTACAGATTTTCGATTCCTTCGCATACATTTCCATATCAATTGTATTGGCAATTCCATTAACATTAATATTCGAGATACCTTTTGGAAATCTGGACAAATATTTTTTCCAAAACGTTCAGATTCTTCCTGTTCCGCGGCCTACAAAGAAGCAAACGGATGACATTTGCATTGGCACGTACAAAAGAGACGACACTCATAACGGAGAGAATTTAGAACAGTCAATGAAAACCAAATCAACGCCTTAAAAATGAATAAATGCAGTTTTGATTTCTCTTAAATAAAACCGGTGTAACTTTATTTTGTAAGGCGTTACCGTCATTTTTTCCTGACTATCACACCCACATTTCCTGATTACGAAAAAAAATATTGAAAAGATTAAATTCTTGAAAAAAAAAAAAAAAAAAAAAAGGTTATCGCGTCGATTTTGGTGACTTATCGACACTCGAAAGATTATATAGTAGAGATTTTCATATATAGAGATCATATCATAGAAATGACATGATTACGACTTCGAAATCGTCCATGTGATCATTTTTTTTTTTTTTTTTTAAGTTGCATTAAATAACTTTACGTTGTTCGAGACCTGATTTACTGTAACTGTCCTCTGATGGGTGCAAAATTTTAGCGACTCACACCGATAAAAAATGATTTACATAAAGCTGGCACCAATTTTTTTGATCGTTCGCGCTGTCGCGATAAACGCATCGTATTACGTTAGTGTGACCGAAAATTTGAACGCGTTCAAACTAATTCAAGGATTTTCGGGAATAAACCTATCACCGGAATGCAGCCATCACATGTCGGAATATTTAAAAGCTTTGAATTCGGATGAAAAATGGGCATTGACGAGTAGGTAATAATCCTGATTATCCGACAGCGGGAAATTTATATTTGATAAAAATATTTTGGAACGATTTTTTAGTGCTTGACTCAAGTTCTAAAATACCGGACGGAATACTCAAAGGTAATAACAAATTTCTGGGTCATTTCGACGAATGCCTTTCGGTCGGACAGCCAGAGATACATTTTGCAGGGCAACACTGCATGATCAGCGGAAATTTATTTTGGGAAAACGTGACTCAAAAGGTAAGAGTGTTGTAAGAATTAATTTTTCAAAATAATTGTTTGATATTCGCTATTTTTTTTTTTAGAAAAATTTTGATTTCATGTTTGCTATGTGCTTGCCATCGAGTTGCAGTGAAGAAGAAATAGAATACGGACTACAGAATAGTGTAAATGCAACATTTTTAAAGGAAATATTATCGGTACATGTAAAGGAAGGCAACTGCAGGACAAAAAACTCTGAGAAATTAAGTGCTGGTGATTGGGTGGTCGTGTAAGTTAATCAAAAAAATAATGCAAAGGGATACTTCATACAAATACAATTTTTTAATAGGGGTGGACTAGTTGCAATATGTGTGATCGCGCTGGCCAGTACTTTTTACGATCTCGCTATAAGATTGTCAAATAAAAAAATAACAGGTAATATGCAAAAGCAGAATTATTCACAAACGCACAGTGGAACATATTTGGCTTGCCATGGTTTACTAAAAGAAGAGAATTTAAAATAGTTCCCAGATAGCATTTTCAATCCATTGGACATCCTGTGGATTGTCCATTAGATATCCAGAGGATATCCAAATCTATGGGGTATCCATAGGAGGTTCAAAGGACGCTTTTTGGATCAATGCGGACGTAGGTAAGGGCTTCCAATAAATATCCTTATGACGTTCTGAAGACGTCCTCGGGACTGGACAGACTTTGCTATCTGGGAGGATACCCAGATAATGTTCCACAGTCAATGTATATTTCAATTTTTTATTTTATAACTAAAAATTCCTTTTTTTTTTTTTTTTTTTTTTTTTTTTAATTTTTCAAATAGAGAAAGCAACTCCTCATCCGCTTCTCTCGTCTTTCTCATTGTACAGCAACGGTATTCAGTTGTTTGAAACTTCCAAAAGCACGGATCAAATTAAATGTATAAATGGACTAAGAGTATTTTCAATAATATGGGTTATTCTTCTTCATGCGTTCACAGTAACATCAAATGGTCCTATTGTTAACTTTGGCGATTGGGATGAGGTAAATCGACTTAAGTCCTATTAACAACATCTAGGGCAGGTCGAAAAACTCGAATTTTTGAATTTGAAAACGCTTGATATGGGAATCGATGCCCATTTATAATACTATTAACGCTAATTTTTCTCAGAATTTTTAAATTTTTTGAGGTGCCATGCCGCAATGGCCTTGAAATTTTCAGAAAGTCCATTTGAGGACCAAAAACGAAAATTTTTTTTCGCATATATAAAAAGACTGTCGTTTCCTATCGAAAATTTTGCGTAGATTACGAATTTGAAGTCAAAAATTATTTTTGGTGCACAGTTTTTGAACCTCATGCCAAATTTCAAAATTCTGAAAATCTTGTTATGGCTTTCTGTCTGTGACTCAAAATCCGTGCACCAAAACTAAGTTTTGACTTCAAATTCGTAATCTACGCAAAATTTCCGATAGAAAACAACGGTTTTTTCATTTTTGGTCCTCAAATGGGCTTTTTGAAATTTCAAGGCCATTGCGGCACCTCAAAATGTCGTTTAAAAAATCTGAAAAAAAATTGCGTTAATAGTATTATAAAAAGGCGTCGATTCCCCTATCAGTCGTTTTCAAATTCAAAAATTCGCGTTTTCCGACCCGCCCTACTATACACCTAAACCGTCTGTGACTGAGACTGTGAAAGAGGTTATGGCCCCTCAAGATTTTATTAATAAGTTTACAAAATTCTAGAATTAAGAATGCCGACCGTTGAAGAGCTAAAAAACGAAATAATGTTCAAATTAACGCTGAAAGCTTAAGAAAGCTGAAAAATCTGAAAATAATTTAGGTGAGTTCAGCATCTAAAACTGAATCAGCAACATTTTTTTTCGCTCAAATAAATATCGTTCAAAAAGGAAAAGGAAGCGTTTTGCCGTTTACGCCGTTTCTGCATCAGTTAAGCTGAATAAGTTTATCTGTTAAGCAGTTAACCAGTTAAACTTTCAAGCTGTTAACATTTAAGCAGTTAAACTGTTAAGCTGTTAACAGTTAAGCAGCTAAACTGTTAATCAGTTAACAGTTAAGCAGTTAAACTGTTAAGCTGTTAACAGTTAAGCAGTTAAACTGTTAAGCTGTTAACAGTTAAGCAGTTAAACTGTTAGGCTGATAACAGTTAAGCAGTTAAACTGTTAGGCTGTTAAGCTGTTAACATTTAAGCAGTTAAACTGTTACGCTGTTAACAATTAAGCAGCTAAACTGTTAAGCTGTTAACAGTTAAGCAGCTAAACTGTTAAGCTGTTAACAGTTAAGCAGCTAAACTGTTAATCAGTTAACAGTTAAGCAGTTAAGCTGATTCAGGTTTCTTTAGGTTTTAGACGGACTCATTTTTATCAGTATAAAAAAACTAAGGAAATCCAATCTAATCACGCTTGAAAAGAATATTTTTCAATAAAAAAAAGCAGCGGGATCTTCATAAAACAAACTTAATTATTTTGCAGATCATAAAAAACCCGAATCATCCGGTCATAATCAGCGCATACGTAGCGGTGGACACTTTCTTCTTCCTCAGCGGGCTGTTATGTTACCTTGTTTTCTTTCGAAATATCAGCAAAAAAGGGTACTATGACGTTCCCTTGGCTTACATTCACAGATACATCAGGTTAATATGAATTACGGCTAATTTCCTTTTTTTTTTTTTTCTTTTTTTTTTTTTTTTCAATTTTTTTAATGGCGATATCTTTTAGACTAGCGCCACCTTTTGCTGCTATGATACTAATTCAAGCTACGATTTTTCGATATTTCGGAGATGGCCCATTATGGCACACGTTCAGCGATGATGCTGCCAAAATATGCCAAGAAAACTGGTGGCAAGGCTTGCTATACGTTTCCAATTTTCTCAACCCTAATACAACGGTAATACTTTTTTTTTTTTCTTCAACTTTTAATTTTCTTTACTTATCTATTCATTTTTTTTTTTTTTTTTTTTTTTTTTTTTTTTTTTTACAGTGCCTAAGCCAATCTTGGTACTTATCCTCAGACATGCAGCTACATTGGATTTCCCCACTGATATTATTCCCTACTTACATACACCCATACATAGGCCCTTTCCTCCTTGCATTTTTAATTTTAGGCTCGGCATTTACTACCTTTGCCATTGCGTATATCAACGACTTAGGGCCCAGTCTTCTAATAACGACATCGTAAGTGTATCTGTAACGGATCACGCAGTGTTAATTAAGAGAACTATACTACGTTTTTTTCCCCCCATTTTTAATGGATAGGGCAAGACAAAATGAGTTCGATTACGTGCCGTTTTACACGAGAGCAGCCCCATGGTTAATAGGACTAGCAACAGGATATACTCTTTGCAGAATCCAAGCAGTAAAAATCAGATACAAGTATCCGAAGGTAGCCACATCTCAAATATTCGTCATAAATAAACTTTTTTTTCATGAAATACCACTCTGCGTTTTTTTTTAAGGGTTGGGTGATAACCGGATGGTTAACAACAACGGCTTTTTGCTTAGGAAGTATTTATGGGATACTGCCTTTCGCGGATCGAGATTACACAACAACAGAAGCAGCTTTTTATTTAGCCTTTCACAGAGTGGGTTGGGCATTGGGTTTGGCTTGGATTGTTTTCGCATGTGCAGTGGGCTACGGAGGTCCGGTGAACACTTTCTTGTCTTGGAATGTATTCCAACCCCTAGCGAAATTATCGTATAATGTCTTCATTTTGCATTTGTCCTTCCGGATGTACCGAATGGGAACGATGAGGACCAACTCCTATTTTGGAGATGTCGAATTAGTAAGTTTATTAAAGTTTCATTTTTTTTTTTAAATCAATGTAGACCTACTTAAAATTTTTTTTTTTTCATTTTTTAGGTTTATGATTTTTCGGGCGATTTAGTTTTATCATTTTTAGCTGCAATTCCTTTCACTTTGCTCTTCGAGATGCCTTTCGGTAACATCGACAGATATTTATTCCGAAATGTTAAAATTTTACCGCTCTCTATTTAAAGATAAATTAAATTTACAATTTTTTTTTTTTTTTTTCTTAATTTAAATGGTACTAACCTTGGTACTCATCATTAAAAACAAGCCCTTAAGCGTTTTTCAGAACAAACAATCCAATCAAAAAATAAAAGTTTAATCGTCGTTTTGTTTCGTTCATAAAATGGAACAAATGTTACAGCAAAAAAAAAAATGGAAATTTTCAGTTCGATGAAAACGTAAATATTGCATCCTAAACCTTCACTGGAAAAATGCCAACGTACGTCAGCGAAAAAGGGTTAGCTGCATAAATAGTTTTTAATAACTAATAACTAACGATCATCCTTTTTTTTTTTTTTTTTTAATACTAAAAGTAGTACATAGTTGTTGATAATCCTATATCATTACAATCGGATAATCGTATATTGGCACTCGGCACATTGCTATGCAATTGGGAAATCCAAAAATCATGTCTTATAAATAAATACGCTTTTTTTTTTTTTTTTTTTTTTTTTTTTTTTTGTTTTTTTTGTTTTTTTTTTCTGAAAAAATTCGATAGTGGACTTTAATAATCTGAAATGATGATTTAACTAAATTTTTTTTTTTTTGAAAGAGTTTCAGGTTTGATTTGATCAGCATACTCGTTTTCCGGCTAATACAAAAAAAAAAAAAAAAAAAAAAAAAAATCCAGCCGTTTGAATCTGAAATACCGGTAGTAAAACTAAAAATAGATATAACTAAAAGCTGGCAAAAACTTTTTTTCCTTACAATTAGCAACATCTACTGCCTGTTATGGCTCCAGTCCAATTTTTGCTGGGATTTCCTCAGTAGTAAGGGCCAGACCTCAGCGCGGACCAATCAGAATCGAGGGCGTGGTTAGGGGCGTGGCCAGGGGCGGAGTTCTGTGTTCCTATTGGTTGATTTTTTAAAAGGGGGTGGAGCTTGTCTTTTCATTTTGACCAATGGGGTGCGACCAAGATGGCACCCAAGATGGCGACCAAGATGGCGCGGAACGGCCGTTTGATGGCGACGACGAACGGCGAAATATGGCGTCCAAGATGGCGACTCCGGCCGGGGCGCGAGACGAAACCGTTTCACGACCCCCAAGGCGACGGATGTTTTAAACTTTTTTTTTTTTTTTTTTTTTTCGAAGACTCTGTTTCGACGGGCCCCGGGGGCGTTTAAACCCCTTAAATCTTGATACGACGAGTATCAAGGCCTCTAGTTCTAGATCATAGCCTTGGGCCCTCGGCGAAGACGACAGTTCAAGCGTTGATCTAGGCCTTGAGGCGAACATATCTCATCCCAGACGTTTTTTATAACCCTCGTTTTTTTTCTTTATTTTTTTCACGGTTTATTATTTTAGGGGAAGGATTTTACGAAATGAATAGACCTTTTTTTTTTAAACATGATACGTTATGTATATTTTAAATGTATATCTTAACCTACTGTTTACATTTTTTTAAATCTACGTTTTTTTTCTTAATTTAAGACTAGCGCTTTCTTTATATTAACTTTTTACAATAGTTTTATTTTTTTGTAGCCAAAGGGCTCCGTATCGTAATCGCCCACTCGACGTCTTTTTGTTATATTTATTTTAAATTTTTTCGAAACTGGAGCTGTTACGATATCTCTTTCTTTGGTCCTTAAAATATTTGTCGAGTGAACAATTACTTCCTCGGTTTCCTTTTCGTTTAAAACTATTTCTTTCATTTTATCAAAATTTACAACCTGACTGGCTTTGAAATTTAAAGTCAGCCCTTTGACTTTACATAAATATTTCGTTTCCCCCGTGTTCGGGATATACACTTTGTAGGCATACGTTTTCGGTCCGCCAGATACAAACTCCGTTATATAACTGCCAGGACCGTAAGCTTCAAGCTCGTCGGTCATATCTCCGAGAAAGCACCCAGTTTTTACTTTATGTTGGCCTTCTCTGTAAGAGTATATAACGGAATCGGTATCGTAATACAGGACCTGCCTGTCTAAAGCCTCTAAATACTCGTAGAGCTTTAATCGGGCTTGGGCGGTCGTGTACGCGGCAATAACAACGTTAACGGTCGGTAGAGGTTCTAAAGCTTCTTCTTTCCTCTCCCAATTCACCAAGACTACGTCCTGATTTACTTCCTGGACTGTATTGATCGCGATAGACGGATCGGCCATGAGTTTAAAAAATTGGTGAGGCTCCCTTACGATGTTTGTTTTTGGCAAAGCCTCTCTCTGACCAAACTTCCCCCACATACTATTCAACAGAGCTTTGGACAAGCTTCTAAGCCCAGGGTTCGTTTCAATTTTTTTCAAATCGAGTTTTATTCCTTCAGCTTTGAAATATTCTTCTATGTATTTTTCTTTTTCTTCCGCGGTTATGCAATCAGAAGGGAACCCTGAAGCTTCTTGTTTTATCTTTAAAAACGTATTTATGTATTCGGTGAAAAGCCCCCCAGTTCTTGAAACCGGATCGTACTGCACGATTTTATATTGCCATATTTCGTTAATTTTTAAAATTTTATAACCTTTTGAAACGGCCTTTTTAACTTCGTCTGCAACCCAAGTTCCTGTCAGGGATCGCTCTGAATCGGAATGACTGCATTCATTTTTATTTTCGTCTTGACTGCAGGTCCGACATAAACTGAAAATTAATTTTCCGTTCTGTTTGCATGGTAAAACGGGGTGATACAAGTCTGTGGGAGGCAAAACTAAACATTTTATTATACCTTCAACTTTTGTAATGTCGTTATTATCTCCAGTCAATTTTTTGCAGTCATCCCCCACGAATATTTCAGGATGTCCTACCGGATACTTTGAATATTTATTAATAAAGGGATACAACGAGCAAATGTCAATGTAATGAATCGACTCGCCGTCTCCGACTTTATAATAAACTTTGGTGCACCCCGTCCTCCCTCCAAAAAAACATTCGCGAGGATTTATCGGAACGTTTATAATCATGGGATGGTCTTCCAAATAATTCGGATTTTTTTTCAGGTTATTTTTCTTTATAAATTGACACTCCCAGATTTCAACCAGTTCGTAGCCAAGATTTTTTAAAGCTTTAGATTTCTCTATTGTCCTTTCGTACCTAAGATTCAGGGTCTCCGACGGGTCGTCGTATAGGGGTTTATCCCGATCAACGGGGAAGCAGTTCAAGCAACCGTGAAAAAAGCAGCCATTGAATTCAAAAACCTGCTTCGTGGAGCTACAGAAACCGTCAACTTTGAAACCGTTAATTTTTGTTTCGCGATTTCTTCCCGAATGATTAATTGTTATTCCTCTTTTAATCTCTTCGGAAATTAACCATTTTAACGCAATTTTGGACTGACGGTCAGCTTTTCTGTAACCCCCGAGCGGTATTAAACCAATCGTATCAGGCTTTAAAAAATTTCGCCTGTACGTTAGGCTGCAACAGGAAGCTATTGTGGTGCCTTCCAAAAACGGGTCAATCAAACATTCTTTTAAAAAATAGTCCCGAAATTGGAGGCACGCTTCCTTAAGATATTCACGTCTGAAATGCAATAAGCGATCAGTTCTTTTCGCATTTCAAACGTGAATTTATTTTGGACTTGTTCCGTGTGCCACAGTACAAATTTTTCCCTATCTTCGGGCATCATGGAGTCGTACCCGTAAAAGACCTTGTCCGGAATTTCCCCAACGTAATTTTGGTTTGCTTCGGTATTAAACAAGTGCGGGAAATAGCCCTTTTTTATGCAGGAAGACAGCTTGAATGCTTTGGGAAGCTTTGAGAGGCTCATCGGGAAATAATTCAGACTGTCGATAAATTTTACATTATCGACTACCATCTGAATTATTTTAGTCCCCCTCATGATTAATTCGGGAATGTATTTCGTTTCCTCCAGGATTGTTTTCAACAAAAAAACCCCGTCAAACTTCCCAAAGTTGTGGGCCAAAACACACACTTTTTTAAAAAGCTTTTTCATCTCCCAGATATGATTCAAAAATTTTTTAATTACGTCGGGGTCTTCAATTATTTTTTGTCGTTCCCCGCAAGTGTTACACGATAGGAGACCCCCTTCGAGCCCGATACATTTAAAGCATCTCTGTTGCGATACACATAAATTTGGGTGGTGTAATTTTACCTCTTTATTTTCAGGATGTGGCAGGTCCTGCCGTGTCTCTAAATCGAAAAAAATAAAAAGGTAATCTTTTGGGGGCCGCCTATCGTCTTTTTTAATAAAACAACGGTGATTTTCAGGGACAAAGTCTTTACAAAGTTTACAAAAAAATTCTGAACAAATATGCCCCTTTTTTCTTCGCTTCAAATCGAAGGTCTTGAGACACACGGAACACTTTTTTATATACTTACATAGGGATTTTTTGTGATTTTCGAAGCAAGAGGAACTGGAAAAGTTTCTGTTGCAGTCCTGACAACTTAAATTTTTATCCCCTCGTCCGTCACAAAACTCTTCGCCGCATTTGCTACAAAAGCGTGCGCATCTGCGAAAAAAAGAATATGTTTAAATCGTTGTAAAAAAAATTAATAACTTTTTTTCTTACCTGTGCCTTTCTTTGTGGTCAAAAGAGACGTGACACTCCTCACAGTAATAATTGCAAGCGAAAGCCGACGTTAAGCTGGATATCACGTTGTAGTGTCCCTCGTGAAACAGCAAGTTTAACTTTTTTTGATTTTCCTCATTGTCTCCTTCAAAGATTAGCTCCCGTCCCATCGATTCGTATTTATAGACGCTGATTTTAAAGCCCTGTAAATGATCTTGGAATTTTTGAAGCTCGGGTATGCCGCAGCCATTCTGAGGAATAACGACGCCCGCTTCGGTCACAAGATCTTTTGCCCTTTTCGTTTGGATTTTGCCAACGTCCCTTCGGATGTCGTTATAAAGAACCTCTTTTTCTGCCAAAGCTTTAGCGACAATCAATGCCCGAGGCAGACACAAATTGTCGTCGTTTTTTATAGTTATAATTCCTGGAAAAAAGAAGAAATATAATATAAAACGAAAAAATAAAAATTATAATAATAATAAAAAAAAAGGAAATATACAAACCTCGACGCTTCGAACACTCCTCTTGAAAGTTTGAATAAAAGTTCTTACGCCTTAAACCACTCCCCATCGGCATCTCAACCCTCGTTATATGAAGTCTGAAGGTGTCTGTGGTTTTCAGACCGTTTTCTTCATCATCCTGACTTTGGAACAGAGAAAAAATAACGTTCCAAACGTCAGAAGAATCTAGATCTTTACATGGTCTGAATTGCAGAAAACCAGGACCAGATTTAAACTGATCGCTGGTAAATGTAAAGCCGATTTGATCTGTGGGGGAGCAGTCTTGTTTAAAGTTATCCACCAACTCCTTTATGGCCGTTTCGGCATGTTCAAGCTCGGAAACGCCATTTGGTGGTTCTGTTATTTTAAACGTAATTCTTCTCCCATGTAATTGAAATTTTTTTACATGGGTGTTTACTTCTTTTTCGATAATGTAACTCTGACTTGCCATTTTAAGGAACGAAATATTCGTCGTCAAAAAAATAGGCGAGAACCTCAGGGATCGGCCGATCTATCTCGATTACTTGCAGCAACGATGTAAGCTCTAACTTTAAAGCTGAACTTAATCGTTCCCTATAAATCGAGAATCTAAAATTTGGCTTAAAGTCGTCGAAAAGCGTATTCAGCGCGACCTGTTCCGCAATTGTTTTTTTAAACCGTTCCAATTTATTCGAATCCTCGCAACAGACAAATGTTTGGTGTTGTCCCTGGTCGATTTGACAAGTCACGATGTGTCTAGGTTCTTTTAAAGATAAAAACAAATTTAACTTGCCCGATTCCAAGCGCGCGCGAAAACCTTCTTCCTCGGAACCGGTTTCAAAATTTGTTAAAGGTTTATATTCGTCCTTTAAAAATTCGTGAACATCATCGAAAGATTTGAATATAACGATATCTTTCGATAACGAAAACGTTATTGTAACTGTGAATATAAGCTGGCTGCCGCTTCTTTTTATTATTTTTTCTTTTTTAATTTTAAATTTATCAAGAAAATGTTTGACAGCAATTACAAGTTCTGTTGGGGAATTTATTTTAAAAATTGTTGCCGAGGAAATCTCCGAGAGCGGCTTAAAAAATTTCCCGACTTTAAATTCAAGGGTGGTGACAACTTTTTCGAGCTGGGCTTTATCGAATGACCCTAACTCGTTAAGGATTAGGTTTTTTACATCAGTAAAGTTGGGTTTTAAATAAGTCGTGCAATACAATCGCGTGCTTTGGAATTCAACGACTTTATTTAAAATTTTCATGTCTCGACAAAAATCTCGCCTAATAAACCGATGTTGCTTCGGCAAAGTCAGAATTGAAAGTGTGATTTAAAAAACCACGTGTATTTTAGACGAAACAAACTTATTTAGTCTTAAAAAATAATAAATTGAACGCGTATTCCCGTAAGTTAATCACGGCCGATATTATTAAATTTAAATGCGAGACGGAATTTCCGATGGAAGGGATAGACGGTGGCTAGACAAGCCATCCAAAAAAAAAGGGGTAGACGATGGCTAGACAAGCCATCCAAAAAAAAAGGGTATTTTTTTATTTATTTAGGTTCGGGAGAAAGATATTTAAAACACCTGTTACAACTTTTTACAATCATCCTACGCTCTTAGGGTTGTTTTTTAAAAGATGTGAAATTTAAAGGCATCTTGAGCCATTTAAATTTTATAATCTGAGACTATTTTAAGTCGTTAATTTTTTGTTATGACTTAGCGTATCTTTTTTGTTTGTTTGTTTTTTTGTTTGTTTTAGTACCCTTTAAAGTTTTGGGAAAAGAAACATTTTAATTATCAGAAGTTTGATAATTAATTTTTTTGCTGCATCTGTTGTATTTTTTCCGTAATAAACTGACACCGTAACGCGTCATTGAAAATGTGTGAAAAAGAATATGTTAAGTCGGTACTTTTTTTGATTGACGGCGTCTTTTTTCGGTCTTATTTTATTAAGCCCAACCTACCCTTACTATGGTGCTGGACAACTTGGTCATTTTTAAGCTTGAATCCAAAAGGAGCAGATCATTTTTTTAATCTGGCTGATTTTGAATCCGAAAAAATGAGGTAAGCGTAACCGTTTTTAAGTTTGTTTAATTTTTTCTTTAAAAAAGAAAGTTGCTAATTCTTCATTTTCCTTTTTTCAGTGACATTGTTACCTATGAGAATGGCGGTGAAGACTTTTGCATTTACACGGGGGGTTCCTTTTTGAATCGACAAATGGACCTTCGCTTTAAGTTAGTACAAAACGAAATGAAACGAAACGACGAGATCAGGAAATTCAGGGTGAAGCGCCTTTTCGCCTTCTACAGGCGTTATAAGGCTGCAGATAACAAGGAAAAACTAATAAAAATCTTCCGCCAAAGGAAATAATTTATTAAATAAATTTTTGTTTTCAAAAATTATTAATTAAAAAAAAATGTTTAGACTTGTTTTTATTAAACATTTCAAAGTTCAAAAAATGTGATTTATTCGAAAATAAAATTTAAGTTAATTTAAAAAAATCTAATTTCTTTTAAAAATCGAACCACAATTCTTTTCCAACGCCGTTTAAATATCGAAAAAAATTTGTTGGAAAAGGGTTAAACTTTTATTTCCATCCAAAAGCGCTGTGAAAAAATCAAGGGAAAAAACAAGAATTTATATGCGCTTATTTAAGTTTAGGCCGCGTTATTCTCTCCCAGAATTTTTATTCGTCATGTCTTTCAGTCTTGGTTTTGACTAGCAAGACTTTAGTCGAAAATTAAGTCCGTAAAATGGAAACGCGTTTTTACGACATAGGGCCGAATTCTTTTCTCAGTGTTGAGTATCGCGGGGGCGAAGTTTTAGTTGTCTTGCTGGTGGAAAATACCGAGATTGTTTTAGCAGTATCGGACTGGATAAAACTTATTCAAGAATACGAGCTTATCATGCACATTTCAAAACTTCAAAATGATGCAATACGAGAAAAAAACGTTCAAAAATACAAAAATAGCACTGACGTGGTTAAGCAAGAGATAAACATCCTGGAAAAAAAAATTAAAGACCAAGGAGAAAGAAAAAGGGGCGAATTATTTTCCGCGCTCATGGAAAAAAGACAAGATTTTAAGTGGTATCAAGCACAATTATACGGAGAATATATTGGAAGAAGGACGAAAATTGAAGCAGAGGAAAAGAAGGCGTCAGACGAAAAAAACTACGATTACGACGAGAAAGCCTCTGTGGATTTCGGAGGGCTTTTTAAAGTGGAAATACTCTCAGGACATTTTCGCTTTATTAATTGCGTTAGAAAATTTGACAAAGACGATGACTATGACTACCCTTCTTATATCACTTTATTGCCGAGAGATTTTATTAAAATATTTGAATATAAAAATCATATAGAAAGAGACATTATGAAATATTTAAAATATCGATTCATCCCTTTACTGTCTTGGGATTATTCTGAAATATAATAAAAATCAAAAGTCATTCTTGAAAACAGGTGTTGAACTAATTTGTGAGCTCTTATTAGATTTCAAAACAAAGTCGTAAACGAGCCCTTTAAATTTTTTAAAAACATATGGGAGTTTTAAGAAACAGGTGTTAGATTCCATCTCCTTTTTTTTACGCGTCTTCCAAAAAAAAAGAAGCGTTATTATAATTAGGGATGGTCTGACTCATATTTGTGTGCTAAGAGAAAAAAATGTTTAAACATTTTGGGTACTAAGAGAAATCTCGTATTATTTCGTGAGGGTTGAAAAAAGCAGTTAAATTGGTTTTTTTCTTTAACATAGATTGCGCAATAGGTTTTTTCTGGCTTGTCTGGCTGGAAATGAGATGATTTTTCTTTAATCAAATCCTTTCTGACACTCAAGATGGAATGTTGGAAAGTCGCTTTTCTGAAATTTATTCGAACCGGATCGCTTGAATATCTCACGGACGAGGAGCTGAAAGCTCTGCCTTTCGGGTATCTTGTGTTGTTTGTCACACATTTATTCAAGTTGATACTCTTCAGATTATTCCGAATTTCATGTACAAAATCACAATATGAGTATATTCCAATATCACATTGACGGCTTGCCCTTGAAACGCTGTAAAATCTGTCATGACGTCTTAAAATTACCTGGAGAGGACATAAAAGACCAGTGCCGACGTTTAAAAATAAAGCTTGCAGAGGATAGAGAAGGGAGAAAAAAAGAATAAGGAGGGGATGTTTTCCAAGGCAGTTCTACGTTAGTTCTCGAGTCAGTTCAACTTTAGCTCTCGAAAAGATAGCAGCCATGGTTATAAAGCTGAAAAATAACTTTTTCGCCTTCCCTTGCATTGATGAATCGGGAAGAATACGTATGTACGTTGTGCAAGTTAAAAGTTTTGAAGATGATTTGAATATTATTCCTCTGGATAAAGAGGAGTTGGACGTTGTACTTGACGTCGGGAGCCAATTCTTTTCGCAAAGATATCACAACGGGATTGCGAAAGAAAAAGAAATAATCGTCGGGAGAATTCAAATTTTTTTCCACCGATTCGACTTGATTTTATACGACACACCCAGTCGTGTAAATATAAATCTGAGCGTCGAGGATTTCAACGCACTTGTGGAGGAATATACGAGATTCCGATACATTCAGGAAGTTTTCGTCCGTAAGGTGGATTTTCAAAACACCGTGTCAAATGCCATCGAGAAATATTATCAGCATAATTCGCTAACTTTGCTGTCGATGGACGAAATACAAGCGTTACCAAACTCCTTTTTAAGACGCTACGCTAATCGAGAAATAGACCAAGTCTACAAAAAATTATCGGCACTTCAGCTGTCTGATTCTGGCATCCGTGAGTTCCAAAGATGCCGTAAGCCGCAGCATCACGAAGCATTATTCGGGGATTGCCAGTTCGACGGTCCTTCTCGACTTCAGAGAGATTGCACGCTGTGCCAAAGGGAGAAAAAACCCTCAGGGATCGACCGAAAATCTCCGGATCCGCCAACTCCGAGCTCGGAATTTTCTTCATTACGAAAATTATAAAGTGCTTACATTTGTAAGGTTTTATTAAATAAAAAGACAATTTTTATTTAAAATAAAAAAAAGTTTATTTATTTCTCTTAATCCTTTACAATTTTACTATCCTAATCTACACAGTATTTACAATTGAAATATTTTTTATTTTTTTTACAATTTTACAATCCGGTTATAAAACATGTCACACTCGAAAATTTTGTCGTGAATAATTAAGCAGTAGGCTGCCGTATCCGGCGGTATATTGGCCGAAGTTTCAAAGTCGAGTCGGATATCAATCGCTCCAGAGGTGATTCTTTCGCTTTGTCTGGTAGTGTCAATTACCATAATGGGTGCAATATTTTTGAAGTCTTCCAGAGACAGGGCAACTTTGGAGGAATCCTTATAATAAAAGGACTCTTGGAAGCTTTTAAACATGTTGTACATTTGCGCATAATGCTGATGGCTGAAATCTACATTCAGCGAATCCTGGGGGTAGACTTCAGAACCGATGTAGGCTCTTAAATTTGTTAAGTTGCAGGCGTCAAAATAACTGGCCTCTTTTTTAACGTTTGCTTTCCTGTCGGTTTTTAATCCGAAAATTATATATCTCGGTTTTTCCAGATGGGTTGAAGTTTTTACATTCCAGTTATGCGTCTTTGTTTGCTGGAGAAGGGGATATTCAAACATTTCCCAAGATCGAAAGTTTATTTTTAACGGCTTTTCCAACTGGAACATTTTTATGAAATACAGTTTCTCTCGTTCTCCGACTTTGACTAGCGGCAATCGCCAAATTATTTTTTTAATGACAATTTCGCAATCTTCTTTCGTCTTTGTTTTATCTTTCAACTCGTAGCAATCTTCGTCAAAATTACTTCGCGTCAGTTTTAGATACAGTTGACAGTTTAAGAAAATTTTTTTATAATCTTCAGCTATGCCGAGTAAACGATTTAGAGGCAGAATGCCTGAAAAATCGCCGTCGCCGTTGGCCATTTTTTCTCCTCCTGTATATTTATTATGATGGTCCCACATGCACATTGTCATCGACGCTGTCTCGTCCTGGCCGACGGAAATAAAATTTTTGATCGAGGTCGTTGTGCCGAGATATCTGGTTTTGTCTATTTCCGTGTTGTTGATTTCAAAAGAAATCTCATCAAAGAGGAAAGCAAGAAAATTGTTGCTAAGT
The DNA here is from genome assembly GCA_037577465.1 of Liposcelis bostrychophila. Taxonomy (NCBI): domain Eukaryota; kingdom Metazoa; phylum Arthropoda; class Insecta; order Psocodea; family Liposcelididae; genus Liposcelis; species Liposcelis bostrychophila. The sequence continues at coordinate 18,784,864 of CM075211.1, read as the reverse complement.
TTCGAGTCAGCCGCTTTTCCGCCCCCTTTTTTTTGAAATTTGCCTTCAATGTAGATGTAACTTTGCGAAATATGCGTGTAAACATCTTGATTTTGAATCAGAAAACCGATGGTAGAAGACTTATCGTAATTTGTGCCAGTGACTGGAAGGAAACTATGTTCCCTGTAGCTGGTTATGGATTCGTCTCTAACGATCGGAGCGCCAACTTCCAGAATACTTTGCATGGCAGAGGCAAATGAAACGACGAAACCGGAGTTTAATACTTATAATGATTTTTTTTAATTTTTTTTGCCCCGTTTTTTCTGACTTTATACCCGAGAGTTCTCAAAAGCTGTCTCGGATCTACGCCGTTTGATGATTTACGTTTTAAAGCAGTAGTTGTTTCTCCGACGACTGGACTGCTAATGGTCGCTGAAGCCTGAGGCCTTTGATTATAAATAATCATACTTTTTTCAAATGTAATCTGACGGTGATATTTTCTCCTCGAAAATTGACGAGATTATTATTTTGATCAATTATTTTAACTAGTAAATAATCGATGCTCTTGACGGTGACCAAATGATAAATGAGCGTTTTTGGCTTTTGTGACAGAATATAGCCTGCTGGAACGTCCGGTATGAATCCGAATATCGAATGAGAGGGCTCTCCTTTCTCGAAAGACCCGGCGGCAATGTTGCAATGAATTTTAACGTCGGTCACTTTAAAAATGTTGACTGGAGAGTCCGAAACGTGCTTTATATTTGCCGCAAGTTTCTTTTGCTCTAAAAATCCGAGTACAGGACCCAAAGTGCGCACCTCGATCGGTAACGAACTTTTGATCTCGCATTTAAGAGTGTTTGAATTGCTTTTGAGCACGATGCTTTGCTTAGAATCAACTTTTTTTAGCTCTTCATCGATGTATTCCCCGATGTCGTCCACTTCATACGTGCCTTCAGGGATCCGAATAATATGCTTGTCGATTTTTATCGTATTGTTTGTCGAGTCGATATTTGGTATAGAGTTATAAGTATGAAACTCAAGCAGCGCGATCATCCATGTTCCTTCACCCAAATTGATGGGGGGAAAATACGACTGCTGCAATAAGGAGCTTGTTCCGTTCAGCGTCAACGTAAAACTCATTTTGCCGGTATTTTAGTGAAACATTCTATTTTTATTCTCGTAAAGAAATTTTAGGCACAGATGTCCGCACTTGTACGCGTTAAAGTTTTGCTCTCTTTTAAAATTAAATTCCACGTTGCATTTAGGGCCCCAATATTTAATTAAAAATAAAGGAGGTTTTAACCCGAAGCTATCGTAGAATAAAACTTTATTTCCGTTTTTCAAGTATGATATCCAGTGGTTCCCTGCCCTTACTGCTGTCCAAATTAACGACTGCTGCCTCCTTGACTCTGGCCCTTGTCGGCAAGGTGTCTCTCATAAAGACTCCTCGAAAATTGGGTATGCCTCCGGCGTATTCCAAGATGTCAAAATTTGATAGGGCTCTCGGAGGCAAGCTCTCTAGTTTTTTGAAGGCTTTAAATTTAATCCTCTGCCTTTTTTATTTTTCGATAAGGCTTGACTTAACATCTTCGCACCTGCTGCTGCCGCCAAGATGGACGGTAAAGCCAGACCGTCTCCCGATTTCCAAGGTTTCATGTACAACCCTTTTCCTTTTCCTTGCTTTGCGATCGCTTCCATTTCTCTGTTGTGACGCATAGTTTCAGATATTTGTTTTTTTGATGCTTTATTATCCAATATAGTCTTTGCGACAGCTGCCGAACCGCCCGCAAGGGAACCAAGCGCGCTCAGTCCCGCGAAAATTGGAAGCAGCGGTAAAACACCGCCTTTTGCAGTTTTCGTAGGTAGGATTCTGGGACGCTTGTTTGTGCTTTTTTTTATCGGCTTTTTGGCAATTTTTAACGATTTGACGTTTAGAAGATTTGGAATATTTTTTCCCGTTTTACGAGTTGCTTTTCTTTTTTTACCGCAACTTTTTTTTTTGCCACCAACGCCCATGCCGAGTTTTGCTTTTGCTTTCATTATATTTGTGACTAACCACGCAGCGGCTTTTTCTCCGAACCCTGCGTCTTTCGAAATTACTCTTTGCCAAGCTTCTTCAGCAAGTATACTGTCGGCTACGTTTCTCTGCGCGACGTCCTGATATTGAGAATAGGCAATATCGTGTCTTTTGCAGGCTTCGTCCAAAGGGTTAATTCCAACGTCTCCCCTTGCTAGCCTTTTTTCAAGCTTCGTACCCGGTCCGCAAAACCGGAACCGCTTTGTAAGTCCTGCTGGCAAATGTGCTTCGAAACCTAAAGAGTTGATAGCGTTGTTCAAAAGCTGCATAACGACTGACTTGATTTCAAAAATTTTAAACTTTTAAATAACAAAATTTTTCCCGTTTTCAATCAGTTATATTTACAATGAAGTTCGTTAAACATCGAATATCCCTACCGGTCCAAAACCACGATTCGATTGTCGGGGACGTACGGGCCAAAAAGAAGCACAACGACCTATGGCCCGATTCTATACGCTGTATAATTGCGGGAGGCTCGGGTTGCGGAAAGACCAACGCGCTTTTTTCAGCCTTGATTCATCCGAACGGTTTAAAGTATGCAAATATATACGTGTATTCAAAATCGTTACACCAACCGAAATATAAAAAACTGGAGGAGATAATAAAAAGCGTAAAGGGCATGGGATATTTCGCTTACGGGAATAACGAAGATATAACCGATGACCCGCTTCCCGATAGTATTTTCATATTCGATGACGTTGCCTGTGAAAAACAAGACTGCATAAGAAAATTTTTTCCATGGGTCGACATGCTGGAGTTTGCTCCTTTTACTTGTGCCAAAGCTACACGAGAGTGCCAAAGCACCTGATTCGGGACAACGCAAACATGATTGTCTTATTCAAGCAGGACGACTTGAATCTAAACATGTATTTCTTGAACACGTAAATAGCGACATGAGTTGGGATCAATTCAAAGAAGCGTGTTCAGCTTGCTGGAAAGAGAACAAGTTTGGATTTATAACGATCAATAAAGACGATAACACGTACCGAAAAGGCTTTGATCAAATTCTGGACCTAAAGGGTATTTAATCCGTTTAAAATTGAAAAATTCGCCCCAGTCTTATAAAAGAGGAGCTCGCGTAAACATGGAAGTGCTTAAAGATCTCATTGAGGCGAAGGAAGCCGTCAGGCGAAAATTTTACGCTTTAAAGCGCGGAAAGTCTGCGTTATCGTATTTGGCCGAAGAGTCTTTAAAACCGGTGACTGGGAAGTTGAAAGAAATTTCGGAACATGCGAAAACCACGAATGAAGTTTTAAAAACTCAGAAGCAGCCGTCTTTCTTCAGTCCGATTGCATCAACGCGTCGAAAATTTAAGCATACGTCTTCACCGCTGTCTTCGCCCCCCACCCCCTCAACTATAAAACAAACCTCTCTTTTACAAAAAGTTCTTCCTTTTTCTCCTCAACAAAGCCGATCTTCATTGTCTGGGAACCAAAGCGAGGACGATACTGATGACGAATCAGCTGGGGCTACAGGGGGCTTATCCAAAACGGCAATAGAGTATTTTAATCAAAACCTAACCGATCCTGGCGGTGCTGATTACAATTGGGGGGTTAAAATAACACCTCAGGGAACATACACGTTGGGCTCGAAACCGATTGCCTTTCTTCCAAACGACGACATCATAGTTGACGGATCGACTTATAAAGGAACGCCTGGACTCTACGAGCTTTTAACGAGAAAGCAACCTGACGAACAGGTGTACACAGACGAAGATTTAGCTACTTATAAAGAGCTGTTGGAGAGGACGAACGCTCATAAGAAAAAATACCGAGCAGACGGACCGCTACATTACAACAGCACTCCGAAATACAGAGGCGTAATAAGAGGGTTATTCAAGGGAAAGGGACTGTATAAAAAGTTACGTTCCGACGTTGATTACGTCTGGTACAGAGATACCGACGAATTATTCAAGAGATTACAACTTCTCATCGCTGCCCGTCAAGCCGGGAACGACGGCCTCGAAAACGAGATCGAGTCCATATTACAGGAACTCCAAGAAGAAGGAATAATAGAGAAAATATGATCAACAAATTCGGGGGCTCCAGCCGTTCAAGCGGGCAGAAAGTATCTGCTTACGTAATTTCAAAACTCGTCGAAAATTTTTTGAAAGCTAAAGACTTTTTAGTCGCAAGAGAAGGACGATATGATGCCCGAGGAAAAAGATTAACAAATCTAGACAAGCTCAAGAAAAAACTGACGCAGCTTCAGTATCATACGTCGAGGAAACGCTGAAAAAGCAGCTTGAAGAAATAAAAACTCGACTGGGGAACGAAGTGAAAAGTTTCATTGAAGGAGTGATAAAGCCTCAACTCGCGCAATTAAAAGTCGAGTTGGAGAGAGGTCTGAAATTCAGTATTGGTCAAAGTGAAAAGAAAGTACTAAGTGAAACGTTACGAGAAATTCGCTCAAGTAATCAAAACTTCGTTTCGAAATCTTACGTAGATGATTTGCTAAGGAACCAGAAGTCTGAAATGATAAACTTAATCGATATCAGTAAACAAGAAATCAAATCACCCGCCTTGGTGTATAAAGTCGAAATTGAAGAGGCAAAAGCAGCAGCACAGAAATCTTTACAAGTAGTGGAGTCTGATTTGAGGCGCTCCATATCCGAAGGATTAAAGCAGCTGAACAATCGGATCGATCAGATCCAAAAGAAATCAGATCCAGATCCAGTTGAAAAGCCCAAGTTCAGACAGTTAATCCTTGATCTTGATCAACCGTCATCAGGAGTGATTTGGAAAAAAGAGAAGGGATAAATAAAAAGGAAGGTCACGGCTGTCGACAAAGAAGAAGAAGAAAACCTGTCAAAACGAAATGAGTTTAATTGTCGAATTTCAAAGTTTTTTCGACGATAATAACGAGTACATAATAAAAGAAATTAGCTTCGCCCCTGTTGAGGATGGTGAAGATAAAATCAAAACGTATTTATTCCGTCCTCCAAAGCTTAAACGAAAGTTGAAAGCAACAGACGTTGGGGCAAACCGTTGGCTTACTCGGTTCTATCATAAAATCGAGTGGAATGCAGGTGAAACTGAGTACTCGGAATTAAAAAACATTTTAAAAAAAGAAACAGAAAATTACTCTGGGATAATAACTAAAGGCAGTCAGAAAGCAAATACCTTGTCGAAGCTTTTAAATCGCGACGATATAATCGACACCGACGAAATAATCGCAACAAGACTGAAGGACGGATCTTTAACCGATAATTTAAATTGCGGAAATCACCGTCAAGTCACCTCTCACTGCTCTCAAAATAACGCGCAAATAATAAGAAACATTCTGAGAAATCCTCTAGCAGTTATTGAAGCCGACATTTTCGAATAACATGAATATTCGTCAAGAAATCGTAAAAGAAATACACAAACCGACCAGGAGGAATTTCAAGAGACGCAAAATAATAATGAGAGGATTCTTCGATACTCTCGGCCTGGATCTCGTGGAAATGATACCTTTTGAAAATCAAAACAGGGGGTTCCGATACATCCTGGCTGGAATCGATCACCTGTCCAAGTACGGCTTTTTAGTTCCTGTTCGAAGGAAGACTGGAGCTGACGTCGCCAAAGCCTTGGAGATTATCTTAAAACAATGTCCTGCCAAAGTTAAAAATCTTTTGATGGATCAAGGACTGGAGTTTTTCAATAAAAATGTGAAAAAAGTAACAGAGAAATGGGGGATTAAGCAGTACTTTGTGGGTTCTCACATGAAATCGGCAATTTGTGAACGGTTCATACGCACGATAAAAGGAAAGCTTTATCCTTTGTTCACCTTAAACGGGAACGGAAAATGGCTAAATTTAATTGATGGTGTAGTGAAAGACTATAACAACACAAAGCATCGAGTGATAAAAATGGCTCCCGCGGAAGTGAATGCTAAAAACGCAAAGGAATTGCTAAAGACAGTTTATAATTATCCCAAAGATCGATCAAGGAAAATAAAATTCAACGTGGGGGACAAAGTAAGAGTTAGCAAACATAAAAACATGGCGTTCGAAAAAGGTTACACCCCCAATTATTCCTTTGAAATCTTTGAAATCGATAAAATTAGGCTTAATTCCGACCCTATAGTTTATTTGTTAAAGGACCGAACCGGAAGACCCGTCCAAGGCTCTTTTTATGCAGAGGAGCTCTTAAAAACGCGTTACCCTGATACTTATTTAATTGAAAAAGTGCTGCAGAGAAAAAAGGGTAAAGCGCGAGTGAAATGGCTTGGGTTTCCGAGTTCAGAAAATTCCTGGATAGATGCAGACAAAATTGTGTAATTAGTTTTAAGAATTTTGTAAAAGTAGCTTAAGATATAAATTTAAAATATACATAACGTATCATGCTTTAAAAAAAAAGGTCTATTCATTTCGTAAAATCCTTCCCCTAAAATAATAAACCGTAAAAAATAAAAAAAAATAAAGGTTATAAAAAACGTCTGGGATGAGATATGTTCGCCTCAAGGCCTAGATCAACGCTTGAACTGTCGTCTTCGCCGAGGGCCCAAGGCTATGATCTAGAACTAGAGGCCTTGATACTCGTCGTATCAAGATTTAAGGGGTTTAAACGCCCCCGGGACCCGTCGAAACAGAGTCTTCGAAAAAAAAAAAAAAGTTTAAAACGTCTGGCGCCTTGGGGGGTCGTGAAACGGTTTCGTCTCGCGCCCCGGCCGGAGTCGCCATCTTGGACGCCATATTTCGCCGTTCGTCGTCGCCATCAAACGGCCGTTCCGCGCCATCTTGGTCGCCATCTTGGGTGCCATCTTGGTCGCACCCCATTGGTCAAAATGAAAAGACAAGCTCCACCCCCTTTTAAAAAATCAACCAATAGGAACACAGAACTCCGCCCCTGGCCACGCCCCTAACCACGCCCTCGATTCTGATTGGTCCGCGCTGAGGTCTGGCCCTTACTACTTTCCTCCTTAAATGGTCAAAGGGACCTCAAAGGGACATTCAAATATTGCGACATCATTTATGCGGGGAAATGGGGGGGGGGAAAGAGGACCACGGATTAAGGGGTATAATAGAATCAAAGTTGTACAAAATTTCAGAGTTCTTATAAGATATCCCATTCCTGTTCTGACGTTTTTTTGAAATAAGTTCAAACTTGTGTTAAAAGCTAGCCGCTCCTCGCGGCGCACTCTGGTCCGAAAAAAAAATGGCCAAAACTTATTCCCAAGTCTGTGTGAAACTTAGAAAGAAGACGAAGATGTCAAAAGCTTTGATATTTTGTGCAATTAAAAACCTGCTGCCCGTGCTAGAAAATTCAAAATGGCGGATATAAACATGGAAGCCAACATTTTTAATTTATGAATGAAATTCATATTTAATTATTTCATAACTGAAATAATTATTTTAAAATTCAAGATGGCGGACTTATTATGGCGATAATGTAAAAAAAGTGAAAGTTGTTAAATTTTCATGAAATTTTGTACTAAGGGGTTTTCGAGGTCGCTGATCTCGAATCCGCTAATAGTTTTATAAAATTTTTTTCAGGGACCCAATAAATCGAAAAAAATTTATTTGCTCGTTGTATGTTTGAAATTCAGAAAAACGGTTTATGGATTCGAGATCAGCGACCTCGAAAACTCCTTGATAAAATTTTCATGAAAATTTAACAAATTTAACTTTTTTTTTACATTTGTCGCCATATTAAGTCCGCCATCTTGAATTTTAAAATGATTATTCCAGTTATGAAATCAGTAGCCACAAAAATACCTAAAAATAAATATCCATGAAATTTCGTTCATCCATTTTGAATTTTGGGGCACGGGCAGCAGGTTTTTAATTGCAAAAAATATTGAAGCTTCTGACACCTTCATCTTCTTTCTAAGTTTCACACAGACTTGGGAATGAGTTTTGGCTATTTTTTTTTTTTTTTTCCGGACTACTGTGCGGCGCTTGGCTTTGCCCCCAACCGGGGGAATATGAGACTGACGCTAAGCGCTATGCCCAAACTTAAATAATTTTTTAGTACAATTAACGGTACAATCTCAAACTGCAACTAATTTCTTCATATTCAAAAAAAATTCGTTTTCGATTTATTCCCGGGTTCACTCCCATACTTACAGAAAAGCTATAACCGATCCTGATTGACATTGACAATAGACCACATTCAAAGTTTACACAAACTTTGATAAATTCTCTTGACCAATCCAAGGAAACTTACCTGAAAATAAAAATAAAAAAATTATAAAACGACTATGTCTTTCAAAATATTTGAGAATTATTCCCGGTAACGTATCCAGAATCTTAAAAATAAAAAAATTTCTAACGAGAAAATTCAGTTGACCATCCTGACCATTTTGGGTACGGGAGTTTGGTCGAAGATTGTTATGTTGGATAGGATGGAAATTGTTCCCATACGAAAAAGTGACGTAAAAAGTGTATAACATTTTTACAAAGTAAATGCAAAAAATTTAAATAAAAAATGTAGGATACAGACTATACCATAAGATTTTGAGCTTTTTGAGCTTTCAGGAAAACCAAATTTCAGAATTTAAGCTTTTAACACAAGAAAGTTATTTGCATCATTCACTTTGTGCTGCTAATTTCCCTGGCAGTACAACGGGGCTCGGTCCTCGGGAAATCTGTCTCTGTCTGTGTGTGTGTCGGTCTGTTCGCACCAAAAATTATTTCATTATTGTAGTATTAAAATTTTAACTTTAAAAATTTTTAATAATATTTTGACTATTTTTTTTAACTTTTGGCCTTTTTAATAGTAAAATTAGACGACATGAACGAAAGCAAGGACTTCAAAAATTTCTTGTAAATTTTTCTTTTAAAAAAGTTAAATTTTAAATATTTTGACACTTTTTTAACTTTTTTTTTTTTAATTTTCGCCGTTTTTTTAGAAATTAAATACCGGTATTAAAATTAGACTACAGGAACAAAAACAATAACTCAGAAATTTTAAATAAAATGTTCACTACATTTTTTAATTTTGTCTTTTTTCCTTTAGCCGAGAATATGAGCTGAAGCAATGTTTTAATATTAAAATTTTAAATTTGAAGACTTTAATTAAAGTTTTGACTAATTTTTTTCAACTTTTGGTCTTTTTTTTATGAAAAATTTTAAGTTTTTTTCGTGCCAAGAAAAAAATTATATTTTCATCAAAAAATTCGAATTTTTTAACCAAAAAAGAGAAAAAAAAATGCCTTAAAATCTTTAAATCGTTTCATTGTTTAAATTTAGCAATATTAGGACAGTAGCCCAAAGACGTAGTCCTTATGCCCCCATATCCCAGTCTGATTTTTTTTTTTTTTTTTTTTTGGTAAATAATGTTATTATTAGGGAAACTACTTGAAACCTTTTCTTAGCTATTTCCGTCCTTAACAATTTTCAAAGCACACATTACAGACAAAATCAGAAAATGATTCCGTTTAAATTGTAAAATAAAAAAAGTACATTAAAGAAGAGAAGGAGAAACAAAGAGAAAGATCAAGAGAAGATAAAACTAAATAAGAATGGTAACTCTTGCCATTATATATTTTCATTGTCAATGTCACTGCCACTTCTGCAACCACAAAGAGTGTATTATCAAGTGACCGTAACAGCGTCTTCATAATAATCATTGCAGAGTAATCATTGAGACTTTTAAGCAGCGAATCGACACCTTAAGTGATAACATAAATATTAACACCGACACCCTTATTCGAATATAAATATTTAATACTTATAATCACACAACGATTTTCCCAAAAACGTCAACAATTATTCGAAAATAAAAATCATTTCCTTTACAATTTCTAAAAAACGGTAAAGTAGTCGACTTCTGAAAGACTCATTAAAACCAAGGGTTAAAATCCCGGAAGCAAAAATTAGCCCTTTTCCCCAATCACAAATACAAAATATTTTAGTTATAAAGATTTCCGCTCTCGATCGCCGTTATAATGCAGAAGAGGACATTTGACGACTTGAAAAAAAAAATGCAATAAAATCCAAATGTGAGCTTTTACTGCATTTTTTCTATCATATAATCTTTCAAACAAGCCCAACGTGAAAGAGCATTATTATTTGTCAGCGTAAATAATATTTTAAACTCCGGAACCATTAAGAAGAATCGCCTAGTTAAATTGCCTATTACATTTTAATAGGCAAATGAATTATATTACCGAAAAAAAAAAAAAATACATAAAATGACCCGAAAGATGTAAAGTTCAAGGTTTAAAAAAAAAAACAGAAAAATCCTCCCATATTTGAGGTCTAGTTAATTTGTTCACCTTCGATGTAAATTTGGATAACCCGATGTAATTGTCTCAAAAACAACGCATTACAAAAAAAAAAGCTACAAATAGGTAGAAGGTTTGTTTGTACTTAAATTAATTAGTAATGCTGGAATTATTTCAAATGCAATGACGTCAATACACTGGATTAACTTTGTTTAAAAAATTTCCGTTGTAAACATTAGCAGTAAGATAAGCCAAGTAGCCGGTGAGCTGAATTAGTTACGTGTGGGTAACCGACGGGTTAAAACTTGACCTATGTCAAGTTATCAGAATTAGGAAATCCGTGACACCATTCATTTAAACGGTCCCGAAAGGTATCGATTATAATTAACAAACAAATAAATATCGATAAAAAGAAAAATCCAATTTTCGAAGTCTGGAGAAAAATCAAAAGTCAGATCTATAACACGCTCGGCTGGTTCAAACTTGAAACTGACTTGTTTGAAACATTAGCGGAACTTTTTATCAAGATGCCCATCACGCAAAAATTTTACGGTTTCGTACCCAAACAAAAAGAAATTAAAAAAATGGTCCCTTTTATCGCATCAATTCTAGAAGCATCCACTAATGAACATATCTTCCAGATGCTGTAAATTAATTCTACGTATTTTTTATTTTTAATTTTTTTTATATAAACAAACATGAAGGCCACAATATTTAAAAGAATATATATAGCAAAGCGAGTACCGTAACTTATTAAAATTAATATTAATGCTGGAAAATTTCTGCGTCGTTCGCTTTTTAACTTAAAAATTATTACATCAAAATGAATCTTTTCAAGTTGAACTTGGACTAGCGACCTCATAGGGAAAACTCAAGGTGCCTAATGGTTGATGTTATTGAATTTTCTCCAAGTTTTGCAAAAAAAATAAAAAAAAATAAAATAAAATAAAAATTAAATTAAATTAAATTAAATTAAAAAATGGATTTATAAGAGTGATGGAAAAGCATGAAGGTTAACGAACTGACTGAATTTTTTTTTTTTTTTTTTTTTTCATTTTACAATTTTAAGTTCATGGGGAATACCGTCGGGTCTGATTAATTTATAGGCGAAGCCGAGTCGTCCGAATCCCAGTTTTCATAAAACAAGTTTTGATGAGATCAGTGCAGGAAGAGGGAATTCCGTTAATGCGCTTCAAAACAAGAAAAGATTTCGTATGAGTCATTGAACGGGATTTTGAAAATTGGAAAAATCGAGTTTGAGTTACAAACATTTTTTTAAAAAAAAGAGTCGGAAAAAAGGTTAAATCAGGAATCTGATTTTAAATAGTTTCTTGCATCTGATTTAAAAAAGTTTTTCTTGCAGGAGAAATATGAAAATTGGGACGGCCGGCGGAGACTCATCTTGTATTATGTTATTCCTAAACCTTAAATTCGAGCCTTTCTGCATATTCAGAGACTCGCATTATTAGAGCCTTAAAATTATATTTACCCTTTTGGGCGCTTTTTAAAATCCGCCATAAGCAAAACTAGCCTTTATGTCTCGGGGGGAAGAGGCTAGAAGCCCTTATACATACAGTAAAAGTTGAAAAAATTAAGAATTTTAATACTACCGTTGTGTTTTCTTTATTTTCTAAATATGACGCAAAAATGCGAAAACATTGGGAATTTCCAAAATTTGTAAAAATTTTGAAACATTTCATAAGGTTGCAATTCACTACGGAATGTTGGACCAACATGTTGTCCCAACATTCCAAACATTCCACACTAATTTCGGCGTAGGAGTAAATTTTGCAATAGTTGATCGTTCGTTTGTCGAACATGTTGGTACAACAAGTTGGTGCAACATGTTTATTCAACTTCTTTTACCAACAAGTTGGACAAGCAAGCATGTTGTACCAACTTGTTGAACCAACTTGTTTGACAAGCGAACGAATATTGCAGAATTTACTCCTACGCCGAAATTAGGTTGGAATGATGGTTCAACAAATTGGTACAACCAAGTTGGTAAAACATGTTGGACTAGCTTGTTGGTACAAACATGTCGTACCACCTGGTTGGACCAATATGTTGTACATGTCGATTTGTTCGTTTGTCAAAGGGTGCAAATTCACTACGGAAAGTTGGACCAACATGTTGGTACAAGTTGGATCAACATGTTGTACCAACTTGTTGGACCAACATTCCGCACTAATGTCGTCGTAGTAATAAATTCTGCATAGTCGATCCGTTCGTTTGTCAAACATGTTGGCACAAGTTGGTACAACATGCTGGTCCAACCTGTTGTACCAACATGTTGGTCCAACATTCAATAGTGAATTTGCACCCAGAGTGCAAATTTGCAAAATTGAAAATTCGCTACGGAATGATGGATCAACATGTTGGTACAACATTCTTTGACATTCCCTCGTTGTACCAAAATGTTGGTCACACATTCCATAGCAAATTGGCACCCTTTTAAAAAAAATGAGATCGGTCAACCGATCAAAGTGTTTTATATACAATTGAAATAATGGATTAATAATTCTCAAAAATATGGTTAATTTTTCGATCAGAGGTCCATCAAAGCCGCAGTATGGGCATAAAAAAATCTGAATTTCGGAAAATTAACTCGCAAATCAGCACGACTAAATCGCTTTGTTGAAGTAATCGATTAAGTCATATCGTGACGTTTCAAAAATTGGAGATATCGATTTTTTAGACCTATATCCATACTTAGCCCAATGCTCACCGTTTGTGAACCACCCAACTGAATTCAACCAAATTTTAATGGTAGCGTACTTTGATGAATATCTACCACAGTACCAAAAGCGACCTCAATCTGTAGCTGCGTTCTCGATTTTTATTCAAGAAAGACCTAAAAATAGCTGAAAATTCAACATTTTCACTCATTGCTTCCAAATCGCTGAACTGATTCGGCTCGAAAACTAATCAGCACCTACATTTTAATAGAAGCTGCTCTTCACCATAAATCATCGAGATCAATTCTTTCGTTTTTCTGCTTTCCCCCGGACACACATACACACACCCCGACACCACCCAAATTTTGCTTTTTAAGGAATCACGGGACCTTACTCTCCCTGCGGTCGATAAAGCAAAAAAAAAAAAAAAAAAAAAAAAAAGAATTAATAAATTTTTAAAATTTTGGGGTGGGCTAGCCCTTCCAGGCTTAACATCGATTAAAATATTAGTCGAAGCGGCGAAGGATGGACAAAAATTTTGATTGATTTGATTTGACTTTACAAAATCCTCATACCCTTTAAATTAAAAAAAAAAAAAATGTGGATTCATTATATACTTTTAATAATGTTTTTCTTTTTTTATTTTTTTCTTTTAATTTCAGGTAAGTTTCCATCGCTTTTACGTACTTCTTGAACTCCAGTTTAACGTCCGGTTCAACTAGACCTTGTTCAGATTTTTCTGCGTGACGAATGAAAAAGCTGTTAAAATGAAATGTTTGCTCCATTACGTGGTCACACCCGTTCACCTCTGATGCATGTGTATACAAAACATGATGGTCCAGAGCTTGGAACGGTAAATGTTTTAAAAAGAAATTTTTTGACTTTTTATCGAGTCGTTGACAAACGGACAACGTAGCTCAATGCCACGGCTACAGCTCCGATTTCGATCCCGATTAGAATATGTTTCAGTGGTACCAATCCCGACTCGGATTCTTATATTTCGAAAAATGCACTGATCATCAAAAGCTTTAATTAATACTGTACAAGGCAGGTCAACTGAGCTATGTCCATCACAATCGTGATGTGATGGACATAGTCAGCTATGTCCATCACAATTGTCATGGACATAGCTCAGTTGACTTGCCTAGTACAGAATAGTTTCAGCTCCATTTGAATCAAAATTATTTTACGATGCCGATTCCTGGGTTAGAATTTTTAAAAGAAAAATGTTATTAACAGCATATAATGAGCCTACATTTTTTTTTCTTTTTTTTAAAGAAAGGATATGAGGATTTTGTAAAATGGTTGGAAAGTTAGAGAATTACAGAATAGGCTACCGACTCGGGTAGAAATTGAATAGAAATGGGCAATAGGGTGTGTCATTTTAAAAAAATTTTTTGAAATGTTGGGGGGCATGTTGAAAATCGGCTTCCTTCAGGTGTAAAACCACTAAAAAAATTTTTTTCAAATTTTTTCGGAAAAAATTTGGAATTTCAAAAAAATTACTGGTAGAATTTTCCGACCATAAAAAATTTTGGAAATTGATTCGAAACACAAAAGATCCTTATTAATTAGAGTGTTTTGACTAAAAAATGTCATTGAGCATGACCTCTAAATCGAACTGGTGAGGAGTTCTTGCCATTTTTTGGCAAAAAGATTCATTTTTGCCCGAAAAAAACCAAATTTACACTTACACCCCTGCTCAGGGGTTGATCGGAAAAAATCGGGATGGTGAAATTCGTGTTCTACGGGAATTTTTGCATAAGTAGGAGTGTTACCAATCAAATACAAAACTTTTCAGAGCTTCAAAATCGAGATTAAGCCGAATTTCAGACGAAAAAATCAGGTACAAGCTTGATAAAAACGCTAATGACGTCACAGGGGTTAATCGGAAAAATTCGGGATAGTGAAATTCGTGTTCTACGACCTCGAAAACATAAGAAATCATTTTTTGAAAATATTTTGTATACCCTTAAAGTGGATTAAAAAAATTGAGTTTGAAAGAACTTGATTGCAAAATTTTTAAAAAGCTAAAGTGGCTTTGGGGGGCTATTAAGGGGTTAAGAAAAAATTTGAAAAAATTTTTTTTAGTGGTTTTACACCTGAAGGAAGCCGATTTTCAACATGCCCCCCAACATTTCAAAAATTTTTTTAAAATGACACACCCTAATGGACAAGAAACGACGTTGAACAAATGCCGTTTTATTTCGTTTTGGGTGTCCCTTAAGAGGGGATAAAAAATATTTATGTGGTGTCACCCCCTCAAAGGGTGCAAATTCACAATGGAATGTTGGACTAACATGTTGGCACAACATTCCCTTGTTGTACTAACACGTTAGTACAACATTCCATAGTGAGTTTGCACCCTGAGGGTGCAAACCGAAATGATTCTTGGAGAAAATTCTCCAGATTTATTTTTAGCAAATTTCTAGAGAATGACCGAGAATTCTCGGAAAATCTCGAGGAAATGGACCGAAATGCAAACACAATTTCGACAGCTTGTGAATTCGATATTTTTAAATTTTTTCAAAAGCCAAACCGAAGAAAATGGAAGCCTTAACTGTATTTGATGAGTAAATAGCAGATTAAATCTTAAACTCTGGTCTTGAAAAAAATCACAGATATTACCGGAGTGTGACCGTTCTGGGAAGATCAACGCAATATCTTACAAGAAGCTCCTCCATTAGGCACAATGAATTTTCTTAATTACTAGTCTTTTTTGTCTAGGAAAGAAAAGAGACTATAAAATTTATATAACTCTCGAGAGAGAGAGAGAGAAAAAAAAAATTCTGCTTCCATTTTACCATACTTCTTTATTTTTTATCGCAGTACTTTATTAATTGCTCGGGTCGAAAAAAAAACCCAGCTCGAAGGTGTAGTTATCCGAGTTCTTCGTTTTGGTATTTATAATTTTTTTTTTTTCAAACCACGTTTCAGCGCAAAAACTATTTTAATCCCAGATCTATTTCGAAGCGTGACAAAGACCTCAAGTGATCGAAAACCCTTGGGTAATTATATCGGAGGTTCCATCTTCTTACTATTTGTAAATCTTCCACACTCCTCGGCCTTATGGAAAACCCATACCAACCAACTGTTTACACCTTTATCGATCAACCGCAACCGTTTTTTTTTTTTATAAAAAGAAAAGAAAAAAAATTTCAAAAACTTGTTTTTAGAGTCGGACGGTTCCAGCCTTTTACAAACAAAATGGCCGATTATTATTTTCTGACGAACGAAGGTTTTTCCAGGTTGAGTGGAATCTTTATTTTAATTTTAATTTTTTTATTTTTATTTTACGTAGCAAAAGTTATTTGATATTGTTTTTCAATTCGTTAAAATAGTACGAAATCCGGAAGATTTAAATAGACTGGAAATATCAACCTCCAAAAAATTTAAATGAAACCTAATTAAAATAAACGTCCGACTAACCTTCAACCCAGGACATTTTTTTTCTCGATCTGTATAATAAATACTGTGGTGCTACCGGATTTTTTTATTATATCCGACTAACTTGAGAATATTAAAACTGTCCTTTCCCCATAATTACAATAGCGAAAATAAAATTGCGTTCTAATTAGATCATGTTTTTCCCATTCCTGCATCCAATAGAAAATAATAGTAAAAAAAAAAAAAAAAAATTGAGGGATAAGGATGGCATTTTTGACTATTTTTAAAGGACCGACATTGGAATTAACAATGGGAAAGAACAAAATTCTACTATTACTTTTGAAGTGTTGACCGTCAGAGAATTAGGCCAAGTATTGACCAGTGAAAAAAATCTCAGTTTATAAAAACGTTGGAATAGGCTGATAAAAAAAAGATATAAACATTTAGTCAACTTTGTTACCTAATAGGCGATTGCATTCATGCAAAATATGAACGCCTACTATGTGTATGATGCGCGTGAAGCCTGAAGACATTGACAACACTTCTATTAAATAATTTTTTTTTTCTTTTTTAGAAAGAGCGTTTTATATTTTTTAAGTTTCCCATAAAATAAAAATAAGCCGATATCGGAAAATCATCACTGAAGCGTAATGCGTGTTTATCACCGAAATCACCATTTCGGACCGACTTTGGTGCGAATTAAACCGAGGGACGGCTCTAAATAAAAAATTTAAATTTCAAATTTTTGGGCACTTTCAGTTTTTTTTTTTTAATTTTCTTTAAATATTAAAAATTGAGTGAAAATTTTTAAAAAATTGAAAATGCCCAAATATTTGAAGTTTAAATTTTTTATTTTGGAGAACTTATCAAGTTTTGTTAATTTGGGTACTTACATGCGTTGGAAATTGACTTTTTGGAAGAAAATGCCTTAAATCGTGTTTCGAAGGCTTCTAAGGTCAAAAATAACAAAATTTCTCTGAAAATAAATTTTTTGCGCCGTTATTTAATTTTTTATTTGAGGTTCGCGGCGATGGCTATTCTTTCTTCCTGAAAAAAATACACGTTTTTCTCAGAGTTTTTAAAATCTCTTGCCAATTAATTTCATCCAGGAAAAGTTAAACGAACTTTCGGACAAGTTTGTAGTGAAACCAATATCTGAATGAAATGTAAGGTCGAATTAGTATGTGTGATAATGCCCAACCTGTCACTTAACTAGATGATAAGTATTTATTGTTACTTCATGATTTGAATAAATTTTAGAGTTTAAGTAAAACGGAAGTGTGAGACAGTTCGTCTTTTACCTTCAAAAAAAGTACGAAAGGCTTTTTTTATTCAAAAAATAAATAAATAAAAATCAATTAATTTTTCAGCCTTTTACCCCCCCCCCCCCTTTTTTTTTCTTTTTTTTTTTTTTTTTTTGCTTTTAATAAATAAGTAACTAAATTAAATTAATAAATTAAATCGATTCGAACGTTTTGCTGCTAATTCCGATAATTAAAAATGAAACATTTGAAAATAATTCAAATTAATTTTTTTTACACATGTGCCACGGGTATATATTGTTTATATTCTTTCATCCGTTTGATGTTGAACGTAACTTTGCGTCCGGTTGCGGTTTTTTTTTTTTCTTTTTTTGCGTGTAATTTTTCAGACGCGGATATTCAGTCAACTGCGGATGAAGCAGAAAGAATTAAAATTTAACCAAAAATGAGGGAAAAAATTAATTTTTCCAATAAACGCAATTTAAACAGGTTGTCAATTTTTAATAAAATATATAATTGCTATTATTTTTCCATATTGTAATTGCGTTCTATCCTTCAAATTTATTATTTTAAATTTAAATTAATTCGATATATCATCATTGCTGTGATGCAACATGTATTCAATTCTATGCAAATGTGCAATATCAAGTTTAAAGCGCGGAATATTGGATTTCCGCGGACGCAATTTTCTTCAGAAAAACGAGAACGAACAAAGTGACTAAAATGGACTTCAAATCGCGTGGATTTGAGAAAATTAGGAAAAAAAGGCCTGGTAAGGCTAAGTTTTGTCCCACGGATAGTTGCCTCTTTAGGCCCAGACTTTGTTTACAGAAGTTCCACTTCGAAACAGATCTGATAAATCTACATTTCAAGTTTCAACAAGTATCGCTGGAAAAGACCGAAGCCGGACAGGAAGATTTAATTTATCGGCAAAAATATTTTACCCTTTAGTAGTGAAAATGTGAAAAATAATCATTTTTAATTTTAAGTCACAGGAAAAAATTTTTCCTTTGGTGGGCTTGAAAGTGACATTAACAAGTTTCAACATGATTCTGACTGCGCAGTAAAGATTTTATAATAAAAAATATTTACTAAAATGGGAAAAATATTACTCCGGTATAAACTGGTTGCTAATACCGGGACTGATTAGAAAATAATGTTATTAAAAAAAAAAAAAAAGGAAAAGGAAAAGAAACAGCGATTGCATTTGTTTTTTTCGAAACAAAAAAAGTCAGTTCCGGCGCCAAAATTAAAGAAAGGACGATTTTACCCCGGCGCCGGCTTTGGACCTCAAGAAATTATTTTCAAGAAATTATTTATTATAAATTAAATTAATTATTGGATTAAATAAATTATTGGACTAAATTAATTGTTGGATTAAATTAATTATTGGATTAAATTAATTATTGGATAAAATAAATTGTTGGATTAAATTAATTATTGGATTAAATTAATTATTGGATAAAATAAATTGTTGGATTAAATTAATTATTAGATTAAATTAATGATTGGACTAAATTAATTATTGGATTAAATTAATTATTGGATTAAATTAATTATTGGATTAAATAAATGATTGGGCCTCAAGAAATTATTTATTGGATCCCGAAAAATTGTTTGGCCTTCCCATCATTGAAAAATAATTTAAAAAATTTTTAACTTTTAGACTTTAATTAGCATATTATCACTGTTCATGCCTTACTTTAAAAATGGAAATCTCATTATTCAGAATCACCCAGGCCTGTAGCCATGCAAAAATTCCGAGACCTACGGAAAATGCAGATCTTGTCCGAACAATTAATACATTAAGTACCATGCTTTTAATACGAAATATTTTTCCACCATCAAAATATATGATTCTGCAAAATTTCCCGACTGTATCATCATCCATTAGCTTTTAATACAATTATTTTTTAAAAAAAACGGGGGAAAAAAACATTGAATTATTTATCTAAAAATAAGATTTTTTTAAAAAATCCCGCTAAAAACTTTTTAAAATGCTAACACCCAACTTCCCATTTAATTTCTCTTCCTCACATGATGCATTAAAAAAAAAAAAAAAAAAAAAAAAAACAATGTACGCATTCGCAAAACAAAACCTGTGGAAAATTACTATGCACCGAGTCCATCCCAGACTATATTTTAATGAGTCATGTGTAAGTTCCAGAATGTCAGATAACGTAAAAATAAAAATTTTGTTATCAACCGGTTTAAGAAAAGGGAAATGCTACTAGAGTGTTGGTACTAGAATACCTTGATATATATAAAAAAAAAAAAAACGATTTTACCGTAAGAAGACTACACTCGTCCGTATGTAAACCTTGAGCGAACCTGTTTTTCATACGATTCCACTGATAATAGACGTGTGGTCAATATTCTCTCCAAAGGGAATTTCCATGTGCCTTTGCTTATGAGCGAATTCTACTCATTCCCAATACGTAACGCGTGAAGTAACATCGTTGTGAGAAAAAAAAAGAAAAACTTTAACGGTGATAGTGCGCGATTCGAAAAAAAAAAAAAAAACGCGGGTGTTTAAAATAAAGAAAAAAATAATACTGTGATATATTTTTTTTTTTTTTTTTTTATATAAAATTAAAATGCCTAAAATTTATTTATTTTTTATATTTTTAATAACGATCGTGAGTGCGTCGACGACAGAATATACGGAAAGCAATCCGACAGAAGAAGCGTTAGATTACACGACGGAAGTGGACGTAGAAAAAACGAAATCCGACGTCCCGGGAACGGACGTCATCCCCTTGAAAAAATTAGAAAATTCGACCGAGTTAAAACCGCTGACGGACAACAACAACAAAAACATACGAATTCGAGTGAACGACAGTGACGAAATCGAAATCAAAACCAACAGTATTTCCCGGGAGCAATTATCGCGGTTTAGAAAATTTTTATCTCGGAAGGGGATTAACGTGAAGCATTTGGACGTGAGATCCGATGGGGAATCATCGTCCGAAATCGGGGATGAAAAAAGGAAAGTGAAAGAAAATCGGCAACTAAATCACATCGTTGAAAGATTAAAGGATAAATTGGATAACTTCCCGGCGAGATTATCTGACGTGACCGCCGAAGATATTTTGCCGCTGTTGCCCAGAAATTTGTCGACTTTGCTGCCGATTATTCAAAATTTAAGGACCGAACAATGCCGCAAACACGCGGAACATTTTCTGTATGGTCTTCATAATTTGACAAAATGGGCAGTGCAAAGTAAGTTAATTTTTATTTTTTTTATATATTAAGTTTAATTAGCCCACGGTTTTAAATGTTATATTTACATACATACCACCTTTTAATCGCAGCTTAAGAGGATAATTAATAGCTTTTCATGGTCTAACCGGGAACAGATATAAAAAACATTTTGCTAATTTTTCCCATTTTTTTTTTCATTTGATCATCAGTCATAGTAAGGCAAGCCACTATAATCTAGACTAATCTGTTCCTCTGATTTTCTTATTAATTATTTATTTCAAGGATGCGAGGGTTTTTAATAAAAATAAAACAATTTTAGTTTGCATGCATAATGAACGCAAAATATCAAGTTCAAAATAAAAATAAATAGAATATTGCAATTTCATTCAAAAAGGGAACAAAAAATTTGAAAGAAATTTGAAAATGTTGTAAAAATGGAAATATTTCAAATTGGAGTGCAATCTTTCCTCATAGGCCTATGTAAAATATTAAAAAAAAAATAATAATAATTATAATAATAATAAATTTTGAAATGATCTAATTGGTTCGCTTTGCAAAGGACGAGCCTCGAGACGAGTATCGTAGATTGGGGTGAAGTTAAAAGAAAATTCAAAAAAAAAATTCTAGGTTTATTTTAGGCACTAAAAATAATTTTTTTTTATTTCATTAAATGGATATTGTTTTTGGGATACTGAAGTAAAAAATTTGATTTTTAGTGTCTAAAATGAACCTAGAATTTTTTTTCTGAATTTCCTTTCAACTTCACTCCAATATACGGTGCTTCAAATTTATTTTTCCAATTTTTTTTTAAACTTACGATTTTAATCGGTTTTATCGTCACTCACCGACACTGGCAAATAAAGAGGAGGTTTCACGGGTGCCGGAAGGAATGGCTGTTTTCTCTAATACTCGGTTTACGATGAAATAATCCAAATTTTAGGTATCTAACGAACTCCTCTGGTATATCTTGGAATTTTTAGTGCAAGTTTCAACTTGTCTCAAATGTATGAGCGGCGGAAAAATAATTAAAAAAAAAAAAGCGGTCGAAAAACTTTGATATAGTTTTCCAAATTTTTGTTTGCCTGGAACAAGTTGAAACTTGTACCAAAAACACAAGTTTCAACACTCGAACAAGTTGAAACTTGTGTTTTTGGTACAAGTTTCAACTTGTTCGAGTGTTAGACAAAACAGCATTCCTGACGGTGTTCCGTAAAGCCTCCTCTTAAAGCCAAAAATAATTTTTGAAAAAAATTTTGAGACGCGTTTAAGCAATCGAACTGACACGTTAAAATCCATTTTAAACTTAATTTTTTATTCTAAAAAAAAATCACACCAAAAATTGATGCGAGTCTAGAAGCAAGATTTCGCTATATTATTATTGCTGTAGTACTCTGCAGCAAAAAAAAAAATTAATATTGATTCTAAACACCTGAAAAAAATTCGAAATCACAAAATGTTTGGCCTTCATCAAAAATTAAATTAAAAAATAAATAAATAAATAAAACAATTAATGCTCTGTTTTCACAAATTTTTAATTAAAGAGAATTAAAACAGCTACCGTAGATTGGGGTGAAGTTGAAAGGAAATTCAAAAAAAAATTCTAGGTTTATTTTACGCACTAAAAATAAAATTTTTTACTTAAGTATCCCAAAAACAATATCCACTTAATGAAATAAAAAATCTCTATTTTTAGTGCCTAAAATAAACCTAGAATTTTGTTTTGAATTTCCTTTCAACTTCACCCCAATCTACGGTACAATTTTTTTTTTCCCCAAGAGCTTTAAATCTAATTTCAAGCATCAAAAAAGCCAAAATTAGAATAAAATACCTATTTAAGGGAATGCTAGCGATTATAAATATGAACATTCGGATCCTAACAAGCTAAGAGGTGCTTTTAAGCATGAAAATTCTAGAAGCTTCTGTAAAAGCGTCTAGCCATTTTTCTAATGCTGTCAAGGCTCCACTTAATAAAATTGTAGAGATTGGCGATGGCAAAATAATATTTTTTTCTTATAAATCAGACATTGGCTTCAGACTCAAAAATGTTTTTCTCAAGTGGGAAATTATTTTCCTTAACTTTTTTCCAAGATCTCAAAAAAAATAAATAAAATAAAAATAAAATAAAATAAAAAATTAAATTATTATTTTACCTGTTAGCCCTCGCCCCCACTCATTTCCCAACGAAATGTCTTATGAACAAGCTTTGTCCTGAAACAAAACCGACATGTTTCATGGCAAAACAAAAATGCTTTATAAAAAGCCTGAAACCGAAATATTTTAATTTTCCCAATTTTTCCCGATATATATATATATTTTTTTTTTCGTCAGTTGAAGGAAGGGTCAGCGTCCTTTTGTCTCTTTTAAAAGGTACTAAATTTTGGTAAATATCCGGAATTTAGAAAATTTTATATTATATACCACACATCGGTGTAACATGATACTTTTTTTGTCAATCAAAATCAATTTAATTAATTTTCGATTCTGAAATGGGAGAGGAAATGATTCAGAGACTTTTCACTTTAAACTGACTCATTTAACATTCATGATTTCATTTATAAAAATAAGTTGAAATAAATAAAAGAGAAAATATGAATAATGCAGGCTGGAGCGATTTTCACAAACAAAAAAAAAAAATTAATAAATAAATAAATAAAAATAAAAAATCCTAGATACGATAAAACGGGATGAAATTGACGAGTTTGGGTGACTTTCAATGATTAAACAGGGCACTTCAACTTCAATTGTTAACTGAAAAAAAATATAAATAACTAAAAAAACAAAAATAAATAACAATATAAACAACTAAGTTCAAAGTTCCTTTTTCTACATCGAATAACTGATCCCTTACACCCCGTTTTACGGTCCTTAAAAACCGTATTAAAAATTTATCTTTCATTCGATATCCAATATAGTATTTTTTCCATTGTCTGATATAGGCAATTTTCTAACGGCGAAAAAATTCCACCGGAACGAAAATAAGATCATCCAAAACACGAGACAATGCCGTTTCCCTAATTATGAAAAATTTCATGCCCTCAGGACCGAAAATACCAGGCTGATAAAAACTGAATGAATAAAACGTTTTAATGATGTTGTGGAAAAAACGTGTGAACCGGTTCGCTTTTCACTCAACATGATCAGCACACGTCAAAAACAAGAAACGGATATCCCGAATTTTTTTTTTTTTTTTTTTTTTTCGATAAGAAAAAAAAAAAAAAAAAAAAAAAAACATAAGGAAAACTAATGACAAAAATTCGAAGTGTTTTTGGAATCAAGAAAATAGGGATTTTCTTTTTAGCAAGCAATTCTGGTCCAGAAAATTTTTGTCGCACTACAAAAAAGTAGTCGTTTCTCGGTAGACAGGTGACAACACGCAAAGCTATCCCTTTCCAAGGTAGCTTTGCTTTCTTCTATTTCCAAGCCGGAGGGATTGAATGGCAATATTATTCTGAAGTGTACCCGGATTGGGTCTGTAAGTGAAAAAAAAAAAAAAAAAGTGGTGCTAAAATTTTGAAGAAAATTTATTCCGGTTGCCAACGATCACATCATATTGTGCAATGTTGCCATTTAATTGCTCCCGACTTAAAAGGCTAAAAATAGAAAAATAGCTTAATCCGCGAGAATTGAAAAAAAAATTGATACAGTAATGCGGAAGATAAATAAAACAATAGCTAAAAAAAATCAATAAACAAAAAAAATATTTAATTTATAAAATAAAGTGTATCAAATAACACGAGGGTTCATTACGTAGAGAAGGTCAACCCAACCTGAATTAGCGTTCTTAGATCAGGTACAAGGCTAATAATTAATGTGATCGCACTTAACTAATATTCGTAATAAACATTATCAAAGTATCTAAATAACAAATTATGTCATATTATTTCCAGTAAGTTTTTTTTTTTTTTTTTTTTTTTTTTTGGTGCTAAATATTCCGTTAGTTTATAACACGAAGTTCTAACGGAACTAATTTTTCGGGGGAAAAGTTTAAGAGCGAAAATAGCGGAAGACTCCATTTTTAAATTTAGCCTTGAAGGGGCCAAAACTGTGCTTGATATAATAATTTCCGACCAAAAAAAAAAAAAAAAAAAAAAAAAATGCTCGATATAAATAAAAAATTATAGACCTATGTTTAGAACTGACCTTCGATAAACCGTTTTAAGCTATATCAGCACATCGCTCCGTCCTTAACGGATATGCATTAAAAAAAAAAAAAAAAAAAAAAAGTTAATTATTAATAACAATGAGCAACAAAGAGATAAATGAATGATGCTTGTAAGAATAAAGAATTTGCACAGTCAGTCAGGAGAGTGACCCATCTTGCATTAATGATTCTTTTAGTATCGCAATCGCGGATATGCATGAGATTTTTCCTTATGAATGAAAAGCGACAAAAGCCAACCGTTTCTTGAACGGGATCCAAAGTCGTGAATTAATATGGCATCACGTTGTCGATTTTTTCATAAATTGTGAAAGACCCCGGGAAGACAAAACTAGTCTATAAAAAGTAGTTTGCAAAATAAGAACGAAGGCACTTTTGTTGTCGTTAGTATACCGTAAAACATCTAATCCAAGGCCAAACATGCGAATATTTTAATTCCTACTTAAAAGTTGATTTGCAAAATAAACAAAATTTATGTAATGCATCCGAGTATTATTCGCACGGACGATAGAGAGAAAAGTAATCTGAATTTTATAAAAGTCCTTAAAAAAAAAAAAAAGGAAAATAGGATTACTTTGAAAAAAGTCGAAAAGAAAGCATTTTTCTTTCGCGGTGGTGAAAAATTTAAATAATTAACACAACTAACTTTTTAATTTGATACCTGGGCTATGTGAAAATATCCACAATTAATTTAAATATATAAAATTGAAAAAATCAAACGGGGATATGGGGTTATATCCCTACGTAGGACTACGTCTTTGGGATACTGTCCTAATATTGCAAAATTTAAACCATGAAACAATTTAAAAATTTTAAAGCATTTTTTTTGCTTGTTTTTGGTCAATTTCGAATTTTTTGGTAAAAACATAATTTTATTTCCTGGCACGAAAAGTACTTAAAATTTTTGATAAAAAAGGTCAAAATATGAAAAAAATTAGTCAAAATTTTAATTCAAGTCTTCAAAGTTAAAATTTTAATATTAAGACATTAGCCCATATTCTTGGCTAATGGAAAAAGGACGAAATTAAAAAATGTAGTGAACATTTTATATAAAATTTTCAAGTTCTTGTTCCTGTTCATGTAGTTAATTTTAATGTTTAAAAAAAAAAACTGCGAAAATTTAAAAAAAAAAAGTTAAATAAAATTTCAAGAGATTTGTAAGTCCTTGCTATCGTTCATGTCACCTAATTTTACTATTAAAAAGTCTAAAAGTTAAAAAAAATTAGTCAAAATATTATTTAAAATTAACTTTTTTAAAAGTAAAATTTACAAGAAATTTTCTAAGCCCATTCATTTGTTCATGTCGTCTAATTTTAAAATAAAATTTTAAATTAAATTTCCTGTAAATTTTAAATTTAAATTTCCTGTAAATTTTAAATTTAAATTTCCTGTAAATTTTAAATTCAATTACCTGTAAATTTTTTGAAAATTTCCTGCAACTTTTTAGAAGATTTCCTGCAATTTGTTCAGAAGATTTCCTGTAACTTTTTTAGAAGATTTCCTGTAACTTTTTAGAAGATTTCCAGTAAATTTTTTAGAAGATTTTTTTTAGAAGAACAATGCAACAGAACAATTTTGATTTCGGTGGTTCGAGTCCACTCTTCGAGTACCTGTTGTGTATTCTTTTACTGAACATCTTCCTGGCTCCCTCTGCTTTAGAAGATTTCCTGTAAATTTTACTTTAAAAAGACAGCAAAAATTTTAAAAAAAGCTAAATAAAATTTACAAGAAATTTAAGTTAAATTTATTTAAAAATGCTCGTTGCAAAAAAAACTTGGAAAATCTAAATAATGTCCTAGTTTTTTTTCTGCATTTCACCTATGATCTAATTTTAAAATAAAACTTAACTTTAAATTTTTTTTTTTTTTTTTTTTTTTTTTTTTTTTTAACGAGGTAAAATTACCGAAGCGCGCTTAAAAGCATTTATAAGAATAAATGACTAGACCAGGAATTACATTTTTAATAACGATTAAAAAAAAAAAAAAAAAAAATTAAATTTCTAGTAAATTTTACTCTAAAAAACAGCGAAAATTTAAAAAAACAAGCTAAATAAAATTTACAAGAAATTTTCAAAGTCCTGGCTTTCGCTCATGTCGTCTAATTTTACTATTAAAAAAGACCAAAATTAAAAAAAAAATAGTCAAAATATTATTTAAAATTTTCAAAGTTAAAATTTTAATATTAAAATAATTAAATATTAATTTTTGGTGCGAACAGACCAGACAGATTTCCCCAGGACCAAGCCCTAAGACGTAGCCCTACGTCAAAAGAAAAAAAAATTGGATCACTCAGAAAAAAAAAATCGAAAAGAAAGCATTCCTCTTTACGCAGGTGAAAAATTTAAATAATTAACACAACTAAATTTTTAATTTGATGCCTTGGCTATGAATAAGAATGAAAGTATCTACAAGTAATTTAAATACATAAAATAAAAAAATAGAAAAAATTGTACTTCCAAAAAAATCCCTGAATTCAAATCTGAGCTACTTTGTCGGAATTAGCACAAAAATCTTACGAAATCTTAATTAAAATCCTGAGCATAATAACTCAAAAACCTTCAAAAAAAAAAATCATCAAAATTACAAAATAAAAATAAAGGTAACAAAATATGACTTTTTTTTTACACTTTTACTCTTAATTTTTAATTTTTTTTAATAATTAAAGACCGGACACTTGAAGATTCAGTGATATCAAGGACCATATCGATTTAGGTTAACACCACGGTCATAATAAAAACCGATAAGTTAATAATCCTACTTTCATAACTTTTACACCTGCAGACCTTGTGATTTCTGAAGCATATAGTATGCTGGTTATCAAACTTGTTTAACAGAAAAATGAAAAAAAAAAAAAAAAAAAAAAAAAAAAAAGAATCGTCCAGTTAAACTGCGGATTATGAATGATAACCACGTCCCGACAAAATCTTGGACTTATACAAACCTCATGGAATTTTTGATTTTATTATTTTTCTCTTGGTAATAATTTATTTTTTATCTTTGTTTTTTTTTTAGTGTTCGACGCCGGCACGAAGATACCCGAAGGCGTGTTATTCGGATCATCTTATCATTTTGGAAATTTTGACGAGTGCATTAATGTAGCAGTAGATATTCCAAAAGATAACGGCGAAGAAGACACTTTAAAGGGTCAATACTGTCTTGCCACTGTCAATTTATCCGGTTTCGACAAGTCGGATAGCAGGGAAGATGAAAACGAAAACACGGATGACGATTCGTATTACTTAAGTCATACGGCATGGGACACGCTTAAGGTAAGATTAAAATTAAAATTAATTAATTGATGATGCCGAGTGTTTGAAAAAAAAAATTCGCAAGGCCAACATTTTCCTGAGGGGTTTAATCAGTCAAAAGCAAAAAAAAAAATGAAGCAAATGATATAGATGATGACCCAATACCAACGTTCAATTTTATGATTTATTAAAGTTATACGCCTGTTTCCTTCTAAAAAAAAATGTTCCAATCCAGGAATGAAAAATAGGCTTGCCGGATGTTAATTGAGGTTTTCTTTCGGTTTTTCTTTTGAAAAAAAGCTTCGCGCTTAAACAGTGTGAGATCCGTATGGTTTTTGACGTGTCAAAACATGTCTAAACACGTCTAAGCATGTCTAAACACTTCTAAGCACTTCTAAACACGTCTAGACATGTTCAAACACGTCTAAACACATCTATTCATGTCTTCTACTAGTAAACAGTTCTAACACGTCTAAACAAGTCTAAAACAAGTCTAAAACACGTCTAAACACGTCTAAACATATCTAAACATGTCTAAACACGTCTAAACAT
This sequence comes from Liposcelis bostrychophila, assembly GCA_037577465.1. Taxonomy (NCBI): domain Eukaryota; kingdom Metazoa; phylum Arthropoda; class Insecta; order Psocodea; family Liposcelididae; genus Liposcelis; species Liposcelis bostrychophila. The sequence continues at coordinate 18,756,168 of CM075211.1, read as the reverse complement.
GTCTGACCTAGTTTTGTAGCAACAAATAATAGCCAACTATAATTTTCGATGTTGTCATCGATGTACTTATCTAGAATCTTCTAATGCCCCCACTTTTTCTGGAAAATGTGCAAGCAGGAACTTGTATAAATCAGAGCATAAATCACGTTGCAGAAACTTTGTAGGTTTTTACTTTGTTTTCGACGTGCCCAGGTTAAATGTTTTTTTTATGTATGACGTCTTTAATGCTCCCACTATCGATAAACCTTGTTTGGCTTCTGGATGTACTTCGTTTAAATTCCCTTGATTGGAAGAGCTAATAATGTCAAAGTTCAGAGCTATTATGTGATTTTTTTTTCTTCAATTTTACAACTAACAACATATTGGCTCATTTTCTTTATTCATTTTCTAAAAAATCCTTCGCCAGTAAGGAGGAAAAATCCTAGATTTTAATTATTTTTATGGCACTGTAACAAGATATCACCAGACCCATAAAAACGAATATAACTCATTTAGGCACCGATTCAAAATCTTTTTCCTTCTCCAATAACCAGTTATAGTTTTTGAAAATTTTAGAGGTCGCTCTAAATACACGTATTTCCCTATAAAGCATCTAAAATCGTAACGTTGATTCCTGAAATAGACGCACGAAGCTCTTAAACCCCAAAACAAGCCAAAATGCCTGAAAAAAAAAAAATCCCAACTGTACAATTCTTAACTTTTCCATCGGGTTTTGAAAAAGACAAAAAATTATGCAACCCGCTTATTAAAAGATACCTCACCTTGAGTTTGGTGGCAAAACGAATGTCTAGACATTTCGCATGCATCCCATAGGACATTAAAAAAATTATTTATGTATCCCGTTACCTTTGCTAATTAAAAAAAAATGAAATTATTGAGAGAAATACATAGAAGAGGATGTTGCACAAGACGATGTTATTGCACTAATATCATTCCGATTATTGCGATTTTAAAAAGGGTCCCGAAGAAGAAATAGCGAAGGTCATCTTGAGACGCAATTAGAGTAACGCCTATAAACAATCAATGAATATGATTTATTAATATGCTTTTAAAAATTCGCTCATAGGTAATTGACAGTAGCTAGGCTTGGTAAAGATAATATATTCAAATATTACCTTAATTGATGAAACATTTTACGGTTAAGAATGGAATTGAAATAGTATGAGCAAGTTGTCGCTTTTTTTTTACATTTTCAACCGCAAAAGCTCTAGGTTAACATTAAAAAAAAAATGCGGTTGAGCTAATGGAATAAAAAATAGAGATTCGTACAAAATGAAACCTTGATACCATCAAATCTATCACAGATCGGACTGAAACAAAACACATACACAAAAAATAAATTAATATACCGTTCACACTCCAGCGCAAGGTTACTTGAAAACCGTTGCGGTTATTATAATTAATAAGAACTTTTGCATTAAGTCCAACGCGGCTCATTGGGGAAGCGAAAAGGCAGACCCACAACTGCCTACTAGGGTTTCATAAAAAAATGTAAAAAAAAAAAAAATAAAATAAAATAAAATAAATAAAATAAAAAATTTAAATAGCGTTGGATAAACAATAACTGCGTCTTCTATTAGGTAGCCTTCACAAATACGATAACGATTTTATCAGAATTAAGTGGGTCACTGTCGATCTCATCCAATTATTTTTGATAATTTCTAATGGTATTTACTAAAAACGGTATAAGTGCATAAAATGCTATGCAATGGCCGTTAACGTCTAATAAAGAGTCGAAGGGCGACAAAAAAGCATAAAAATAAATTTATAAGTTTTAGCCATTAGTTCAATTTTTGCTATTAATGTCGTTTTTGCCATTAATGTCCTTTTTTTGCCATTAATGCCATTTTCCGCCACTAATGTCGATTTTCCATTTTGCATTAATTCCATTTTTTTCGTTAACGCCGTTTTTAGTCATTAATTTAACTTTTTGCCTTATGTTGCTTTTGCTATTAAAGCTGTTTTTGGCAATAATTCCATTTTTGTCATTAATTCCATTTTTGTCATTATTGTTATTTTCTTCCATTAATGTCAATATTCCATTTTGCATTAATTCCATTTTTTCATTAATGCCGTTTTTAGTCATTAATGTAGTTTTTGCCATTGGTTCCATTTTTGTTATTTTCTTCCATTAATGTCAATTTTCCATTTTGCATTAATTCCATTTTTGCTAATAATGTCATTTTTTTCTATTAATGTCATATTTCCATTAATGCCGTTTTTTTCCTAATAATTCCATTTTTGTCATTAATGTTATTTTCTTCCATTAATTTCAATTTTCCAATTTGCATTAATTCCATTTTTGCCATTAATGCCGTTTTAATCATTAATTCCATTTTTGTCATTAATGCCGTTTTAATCATTAATTCCATTTTTGTCATTAATGCCGTTTTAATCATTAATTCCATTTTTGTCATTAATGCCGTTTTAATCATTAATTCCATTTTTGTCATTAATGTTGTTTTAATCATTAATTCCATTTTTGTCATTAATGCCGTTTTAATCATTAATTCCATTTTTGTCATTAATGCCGTTTTAATCATTAATTCCATTTTTGTCATTAATGCCGTTTTAATCATTAATTCCATTTTTGTCATTATGTTAAGTATTTTCTTCCATTATGCATAATTCCAATTTTCCATTTTTCATTAATTCCATTTTTGTCATTAATGCCATTTTTTCTATTAATGTCATATGCCATTAATGCCGTTTTTTCATTAATTCCATTTTTGCCATTAATGTCATTTTTTTATATTAATGCCATATTGCAATTAATACCATTTTTAAATGCAAATCTCACCCCCTGCCCCTCCGAGCAGCTTAGTCCGTCCCATAATAACAACATAAAACAAGTTTGCCTTTAGAATTGTCTTAGTGTAATTTTCCCAAATTATTTTTGGCACGGCGCCTCTGCGGCAATGCGTCCGGCTATTGCATCGAAGAACCCAATTGAATCTGGCAATTAGATCATTCCAGATTCGTCGAAGAATGAACAATGTATACTATCATTGACATTCTTCAGGAATAACGGCAAACGGGGGACTAAGCTAACGAGGAAAACAACGGAGTGCCAATAAACACGATCACGTCCTTAAGCAAAACATGCCTACAACAAGGGATTTTTCTAGAATTTTAAATTAACAATAGCTTGAAGAATAAAACGTGAAGAGAATATTTGGTCATCAAAGAACTTATCTCGAACTCGTTGATAAAAGGCAACGAATACGGAAATTTGGGTTTTTTTTTTCTTTTCATTTATTCATTTTTAATGAGATTTGGTTTTGTTCCGTTATAAAGTCCCCTCAAGCTCCGGAATATTCTGATATAGTACAGTAGCGTGTACCCTCAGGGGTATGTTCCAAAAGTTTGTTGATTCTATTATTTTGTTGACCCTTGCAGATACCGAAGACTAGACGAGGATATCGGAAAGATGTCATTCACTGGTCTTTCTGCGTGCCTGCAGCTTGCTCTCATGACGAAGTTGAAGAATTCCTTACCAGCGCAGTCGATGTTTCCAGCATTAAGGGATTGCAATTGTCTTTCGAAGTTCCGTCTAATATGTGTCAAGTCAAAAGGGAGCTTGTCCTCGATGGCTATGACATTTCTCTTGGGTAAGCATTTTTCAAAAAAAAAAAAAAAAAAAAAAATTAAAATTAAATATGAAAAAAGAAAATAATGAAAAATACTATCCTTTTTTTTCAGGATGGTATTTGCAATTTTTTTCTTGGTAATCGGAATTGCCACAATTTACGACATTTTTTTCACTCAAAACACATCTGAAGGACCGTCGAAGAGTAAGTATATTTATAAATAAACATTCGAGAAAGTGAATAAACACCGAAAATTAATATCTCTCTCCGCAATAATTTCGCACTAGATTGCCTTGAAGGTCAAGGCCGAGACATTGTTAATGCACAACTTACATAAGCTATTACGACCCTGTGCAACTGCACATTACTTTTTTTCAGCCTACTCTTTTCTTTTTATTAAATTCATATAACCAAGCCTTTGGCGCAAAAAAAAAAAAAAAAAAAAAAAAAAAAAAATTATTTAGAAAGATTGGATGAATCCTAGACAGCATTCCTGTACCACTTTTTCTTAACCCAAGTGGCCTTAAAAATGTTACATAATTTCTCTAGCCCTGCTTTGCTATTATTTTCTTCTTTTTTTTATTAAAAAAAAAAAAAAAAAAAAAAAACGAAAGCAGCTTCATTACATAATAATTTTTATAACGCAGATTTTTTTCTTCAAAAAAAAAATTTTATAAAAAAAAATGGTTGTTTTAGGTGTGTATCATCAAATTCTAATATGTTTCTCGGCATACACAAATTTAGTGAAGCTTTCCGCCTACACTCCATCTACTTTCAACTTAGACAGCATTTTCGGAATTAAAGCGATCACTATGATTTTGATATTGATGGGCCATGCCACAGCGTTCTTAATCGGAGGCCCTAGCATGAATTCCAATTTCAAGGAAGAGGTACGTTTTCCTTATTTGCTTTCATTCAATTTTTTTTTAACGTAGGACTACGCTATAGGACGCAACCTTACGGAATCTTGAACTTTCTTTGTACCGAAGTTCGCGCTCAAAAACTAAAAAAAAAAAATTCTATAAAATTAACGAGACAAACTTGACACAAAAATTTAAACCGGACAAAAAATTAAATAAAAAAATAAACATAAAATTTTAATAAAGCGCGACAAAATTAAAAATTTGAAATAAAAATTAAACATAAAATTTTAATAAAGCGCGACAAAATTAAAAATTTGAAATAAAAATTAAACATAAAATTTTAATAAAGCGCGACAAAATTAAAAATTTGAAATAAAAATTAAACATAAAATTTTAATAAAATTTCAATAAAACGTGACAAAATTAAAAATTTGAAATAAAAATTAAACATAGGGTGCAAATTCAGTATGAAATGTTTAACCAACATGTTGGTACAACAAGTTGCCAAAATTAGTGTGGAATGTTGGTCCAACTTGTTGTTCCAACATATTCATCCAACATTCCATAGTGAGTTTGCACCCATAAAATTTTAATAAAGCGCGACAGAATTAAGAATTTGAAATAAAAATTAAACATAAAATTTTAATAAAATTTCAATAAATCGCGACAAAATCAGAAATTTTTTTATTTTGTAAAAAATTTCTGTAAAATGTTTTCATTTTTTTGTAAAAAAAAAAAAAAAAAATTATAAAATAGATTATTAAACCAGATAAAAAGTTAAATAAAACGCGATTTAAATAAAAGTACATTTACGTTACGAAAAAATTGCAAAAATAGGATGAATTTAAAAAACATGTTTTAAAGAACACGTCCTTTCAGATATCGTAAAACGTAATCCTACATACGGATATGCAATCATATCCCTGTTTGATTTTTTTCGTCGAATTTAATCTTTTTTTTTTTTTTTCTATTTTTCAGGCCGTTTTGAAAGTGGAAAACGGTATCCTCTTAAACAATCCACTGCTCGTGGATACTTTCCTCATGATCGGAGCTTTCCTCCTATGCAGACTTTTGCTAGCAGAACTGGACAAGCGAAAATTCATTAACCCGCTCGTGATTTACATAGCAAGAATTATTAGGTAAGAATCAACATTTCAGAAACATCGAATTTTAATCAGTGGTAACTCACTTGGTCAAGCTCTTTTTTTTTTTAATAAATGACTACATTCTCACTGGTTAACTGGGTGAAGGATGGCTAGTGAGATTCTAAATTTACGAAAATGATTTATCATATCACTTTTTTTTTCCAGGTTGACACCGGCTTATGCTATCGTCATCGCGATATATTGTACCTGGTTTTATAAAATGGATTCAGGTCCATTATGGGAGGCTAAAATCGGTTTGGAAAGAGATCGGTGCATCAATTCCTGGTGGGCGAATGTTTTGTACATTAACAATTATGTAAATAACGAATATCTGGTAAGTAGGAAAAATTCAAAGAGAAACACTTGCAAAGAAAATCCCCGCTTGGGATTTTACCTTCGGAAAATCCGTATCGTTCGCATACAAATTTTTATGTTAATTTTTTTTTTTCAGTGTATGTTTCAGTCATGGTATCTAGCCGTAGATACCCAATTTTTCTTCTTAGCTCCAATTATAATTTACCCTTTGTGGAGGTGGCCCGTTTTCGGCGAGATCTCTTTATTTATCGTAACAGTAGTCTCAGTGATAATCCCGTTCACAGTAACCTTCGTACATCAATTAGATCCTGTATTGATGATGTATGCCAGGTAAGTTTCAATCAAAGAACACGTGCATCGATCACCCGGCAACATTTCAATTCTGATCGTTTTTTTTTTTTTTTTTTACTTGCTTATTTGCAGAGAAATTAGCGATCTTTCTTCGAATCCTATGTACGTCTCAACCTACATAAAAACCCACATGAGAGGCATGTCATACACCATCGGTTTACTTTTGGGATATGTCATCCACAGGATACAATCCTCTGGGTATAAAGTTCCAAAGGTAAAAATTAATAAATAAATGAATGTCACAGTTACGCTCCCAACTTTTTCGATGCTAATATGATTTTAACTGTTTCCAGGCTGTGATATGGTGCGGCTGGATAATAGCTACATTTTCATCTATTTCCGCAATGTTCAGCGTAAGCGTCTTTTACTACAGGCCGTACGATGCCTTCGAATCGGCTGTTTACGCCGCTTTGCACAGGGTTGGATGGTGTGTTGGAATCGCATGGGTTATTTTCGCCTGCGTCACAAACAACGCAGGAAAAATCAATTCTTTCTTGTCTAAAAAGGCTTGGGTTCCTATTAGTCGACTAAGTTACTGTGCCTATCTTGTCAACGGATTAGTAGAACTTCACACAATTGGTACTCTTAGGCATACGCGTTACCTTACAAATCTGGACGTGGTAAGTGTTTAAATTTTTTTTTCCCGCTCAACGCCTCTTTTTCACCTTTAATCTTATATTATTCCAATATAAGATCTCTAATCTTATTTATATCCAATATAAGAAGAGACTGACGAACTGAAAATTGACGCCATTTGGCTACCAGGCTCTACCAATGCTATATAAAATTTTTCCAAAAACACTGACAATTAGAACGTTCCGAGACGTCCGCCATATTGTTGGAGACCATATATTTCACGGCCGTATAGACAGGTTCGGAAACTCCTATTCTTTATACTAGAGTGGCTCATTTTAAAGGTCAAGTTTTTAATTTTCGCTCCCTGGGCAAAAAATCATTCGTTTATATGTAAAAAGAAGCCTGAATTTTTTTTAGGTCGAAAAAAAAATTTTTTCCCAGGCTCAGGGGTTTGAAGCTTTTAGGGCCAAAATGGTACTTAATTTGGACGAATTTCAAAAATTTGCCCGATTAACATCTTTTAATATAAAAAATCGTCCTTTATAGGGTATATTAGGTATGTTTTGAGCTTCCTGAAAAAAATATTAGGAAATATTGACCCGTTTGACGCCCAGACAGGGTTATAGTAGAAAAACGGGGATGGCTGTAACAGGGTAAGGGCAGAAAATTTTGAAAATTCGAAAATTTAATTCAATTTAATTTTATTTTATTTATTGACTGACATCAATTTAACAGTTTAACAATTATTTACCAAAACGATTAAAGCAAACTAAAATATAATAAAACAAAGAACAAAATAAAAAAGTTCATCACTCGGAACATCGCTACAACGGGGAGGCAAAGATGAGTAAAATAGCCAAAATGTGCTCAAAATATGTAGAAATGATGCCCCAAACGTAATTTCGATTCCAAACATATTTTACCCTATGTTAACTCCATTTTTCCTTATTTTCGGCTCTTTTTTTAAAAAAAAATGCATTTTTAAAGCCAAAAAGTGAATTTCCAACGCAAGGAAGTACCCAAATTAACAAAACTTGATAAGCTCTCCAAAATAAAAAATTAAAATTTCAATTTTTGAGAATTTTCAATTTTTAATTTTTTTTTTTTTAATATTAAAAATAAAGTGAAAATTTTTAAAAAAATTGAAAAATTTTACTTGGGTAAAAAATTGAAATTTTTACTTGAAATCCGAATTTTTAAATTCATCGTTTATAAACGATGAAACGATTTAAGTACTAATTAGATGAATACGATTTAAGTATTAATTAATGCCAACTTTTCTGTTTCCGACCAAAGTTCAATACTGAATAGTTGGCTAAACTGCTTTAACTTCAATTTTACGTTCAATTCTCAAAATGAATTCCACAATATGGCGTCCAAAATCCCGACCAATCAGATTACCAGGTTAGGTTCGCCGGTTTCTTTCTATATTAAGTATCTACTGTGAAGGTATTTTCGTGTGTCGGAGGTGAACTAACTTATATCCATCGTAGATCGGAGACAGCCTGTTTCGACATTTCATGAAAGTGTCATGTGACCACAAGTCTACACCAACATGAGCGTGCAAACTTGTAGTCACATGATTTTCACAAACTGTCGAAACACACTATCTCCAATTATATTTACGATGGAAATACGTTAGTTCACCTCCGACGCACGAATTAGGGACCTACAGGTATACATCTGAGAGCGTATCTGGTACAACTGCAGGTATGAACCTGTGAGCGCATCTCGGATGTACAGTTTAATGCCGGTTTCGAACGGCAACGTAAGACATTTACATAGGAATTACCGCTCGTTGGTTTGCCACTGCCTGCCGAGCGATGGTAATTGTTGATTTTCTGACTAACGCACTAGTATCACATGAGAAAAATTCCTAGCTATAAATTGAGCTAAAACGACACTCATGATTAAGAGATCTCCACGAGCTGGGCCATCACCTACGCCTCATTTTCTAACCTAACATTTCTTATTTTCTTTTTGCAGGCGAAAGAAACCATGTCTCACATTTTATTAACATACGGACTCGCATTATTCTTTTCCATCATTTTCGAAGCTCCTATACTCGGCATCGAAAGTCTTCTCCTAAAAAAAGCAACCAACAAAACAGTCAACAAAACAGCAACAAGTTCGGTTTCCGTTGAATCTCAAGGTTCTACAGAAACGATCACGACAACAAATTCAAATTCAAATTCAAATTCATAGTCTTCGTAATTTTTTATTCGAAAAAAATTATTTTGCGTGTTCCTATTTATTTTTAAGAAGCGGCTGTAGTTTTAATTAATTTTTTTTTTTTAAATTATCGACGGGAACGACTCTCTTAGTTTAATTTATTTATTTATTTTTTTTTTTGCTACCCAAAATATTAAGAAAGTATTAATTACCATTCAAAGTATTTAGTGCCATCAAAAAAAAGGCATGAAATTAGACCTGCTCGAGTAAAATAAAGGAATATATATTTTTTTGTTAAGCATTTAGACATCCCTGTTTTATTATACCGTTTTTAAGGCCTAATTTCATCCTCTTATATGTCGTTGCTCGTCTTGAATAATTATTGCTCAATTTAAAAACCTGTGTCATATTAACGCAATGTTCAATTTAAATAAAAGTCCAGGTAATGCTTATGGAGTACTCGTATTTGTATTTTTAAAAAAAATTGCATTCAATTTTTTTTTTTTAATGCAAAAGCTACGGAGAAGGAGAGGTTCTAAGCTCTGATAAAAGACTAAAATCCAGCCAAAGTACAAAAAGAGCATTTGTGTAAGTTCCAATATATATTTTTTAATTAGGTAAAATGTGTCAGTTCCGATTATATTTTACATAATTTTTCATCATCATTTAAATCTATATTGTAATTAAACGTATAGAGGTTGACAACAGGTTGCGAGCGATTTTAACTAAAACAAACGAGTATACAGGTTACATTAACATTTGTGAAAGGAGTCGCTCGGAACCAACAGCAAAAATACAACTGAGTTACAATCCGTTGAAAACAGTAACAATGGTACTTAAGAAAAAGTAAAGTGTTCATAAAGTTCTTATAAGGCAGGGTTCACATTCCGGTTAAACTTTTATCAGGAGAAACATAATCCACTATTCAAACAAAATAAAACTTCTGGTTCTTAAAATGTTTTTTATACACACGTAAATTTTAATCAGCGACTTATTGCTTCTGAATTTAGAGAAGAGGTTTAAAAATTTTAAGTCAGCGGTAACATTTCGGGTAGCGGTGCCGTCCTCGTAAAGAGCAAAACGGTGCATATTATATGCCGGGCATTCGAGTAAAACATGGATCACTGATTCCTTTACCCGCATGTTACAGGATAAACAAACCTTTTCCTGATCCCAGCTGTATGTGCAGCCGTTTGCGGTGAATTTCGCCCACTTTACTCCCGAAGTACGGACCTGGCTGAGTAACTTCACGACAGGGAAGGCAGCGCTGGATTTAATGTAGTTGCAGCTGTCATCGCTAGATTCCTCCAGGAGTAGTTGATAAAGGGGGGCGTAAGAGGACGCTAAAATTCTTGCCATATCAGAGAGTTTTGATTTCGCGATAAATTTTTCAACCACGCAGTCGATGTTCTCAATTTCCTCACCCACAACAAGTTGAAGTCCTTGATCTATTTCTTTTAGGATTGATTTCAACTGTGAAGCCCAGTTGTACTTTTCTTTGTTCGATTCGGTTTGGCTAAGCCGACACAGTCTTGAAAGGCAGATTTTGGGTAAGGCCGATGGATCCATTTTAGTGATTCGATTCCAAAAACAGAGTGCCTTTTTGAGGGCGGCAGCAGCTAACGGGACCAAGTTTAATTCATTTCGTATGATATATTCTGGAGTATGTAATTGCCAGTTATACGTCCGTTTGAAGAAGTTGTTTTGAACCTTTTCCAGGCTTTTTAAATAGCGAAGACTCCAGATTTCCGCCCCATACAGTAAAACTGAAGTTACCATGCTGTCAAAGAGTACTTTCCGAGTTTTGAAATCCTGGGTTTTAGAATTTATGAGTAAACCTAAAACGCTTTGAGAAGCAATATTTGACTTTTTAATGGCATTACGGGTGGCTACTGCAAAAACGTTTGAGCTGACAAGTGTGACCCCTAGGTAGGTGTATTCTCGGACGACTTCTATTTCTTGCGCGTCGTAAGTCAATGTGCGGGTGGCTTTTTTTCCTTTGTTTGACCTGAACACCATCACTTTGGTTTTATCTTTGTTCACTGCCATTTCGTTTTCCTTACAGTAGAGATGCAGGGCATTTAATGCTTTCTGGGCCATGCCAAAATTGCTTAGAAGGATCGCTAAGTCGTCAGCGTAAAATACGGTTAGTAAGTCATTTCCTCCATCTAAGTTTACTCCTGTGATTTGCTTGTCTATTAGGAACTGAGTTAAATCGTTTATATATAAGTTGAAAAGTATCGGCGACGCTGACTCGCCCTGCAAAACCCCTTTACTAATTTTTACTTTAACATTTTCTCCGTTGCGCAGATCAAGGTTAAAGGATGCTTTGCAGTACAAGTCGCGGAAGATGTTGATGAATTTACTGGAGATTCCCAGGCCAGCTAGCTTATTCCATAACCGATTATGCGGCACGCTGTCGAAGGCTTTGCGGAAGTCGACAAATATTGCGTAAACTTTGCGCTTAGGCAGTCGGGTGTTGATGCTGATGGCTCCGTATAATGTGAATATGGCGTCTGGGCAGCTTCTGCCTTTGCGGAAGCCAAACTGTTCGTTCCTTAATATTTTCTTCTCTTCTGTCCAAGCTTGGAGTCTCTCCGTAAGGATCATTGTGAAAATTTTCGTAATGTTATTTATGAGTGAGATTGGCCTGTAGTTCAAAGGGTTGAATTTATCACCTTTTTTGAAAAGGAGGCAGAGTTTGGATTCCGACCACGCATCGGGCACTTTTTCTTCCAATAAAATCTTGTTAAAAAACTCCAAAAGCTTATCTAGCCAGAGGTCCGGCAGGTGCTTAAAAAAATCGTTGGATACTTTATCAGGTCCTGGTGCTTTATTCGCTTTGCATTTATTTATAATGGATTTTAATTCCTCAAGGGTGATCGGTTTGTCGAGACTGGCATCCTCCTTTAACTCGGCATACTGGGGGTGAATTTCGATGTCCTCGCTATCGTCGTAAAATTCGGCGAAAAAGGCTTCCCATTTCTCTTTTCCAATGGGGTTCTCTGCCCATTTACCTTTCGGTTGAAAGCTGCGTAACGCTTCCCAAAAAGCCTTGCTATTGTTAACATTCGAAATTTTCGATTGAAGTACCGCGGCGAATTCTTTCCTTTTCGTTTTCCTAAGCGCAGAGTACTCGTCTCTAAGTTCTTTGTACGGGGCGAAAAACTCATCTTTGTAACGGTTCTTTTTGTAGGTTTTAAACGCGAAGTTGGTTTTTTCTCTTACTGTGGCGCATTCATGGTCAAACCATGGGTTCTTTGGTGGTGGTGACCAAATCTTGACCATTCCTGTAGACTGGGCAGCTGAGACGATGCCGTTTATATAACTGTCGTTTAAGGCGTTTGTTTCCGAGACATGCGGGTCTAAGAATTCGTGGTTTTTTAGATTTTCTAGAAAGGCGTTTTCGTGTTCGTCGTTCCATTTCAGTATGGCGGAAAACTTAGGTCGCGCGGACATTTCCTTCTTTGTTTTCGCGGTTCTTTCCTCAGCGTTGCCCCGGAGTTGCACTTCGACAGGGAGATGATCTGACGTTAGGACGAAGTCAGATACTTCGAGCTTGGTTAGCTCGGACGCAGCCGCGGCGTTTACCCATAGGTGATCAATAACGCTTGGATTGTTTCGGTTCCCAATAAAAGTATGTTGTCCTGGGATATCGTTGAACATGCGGCCATTAGCGACACAGAGTCCCAGGTCCTCCATACAGTTACAAAGTTTTTCCCCTCTGCTGTTGATGGTTTTGTCACATGAGATTCTTTCAGCTGTGAGGTGGGAATTCTGGAACATTTCTTGGTCGTGTTTTTCGCTGAAGCTGTTAAGCTCGCCAATGCGGGCATTAAAATCACCGCATATCAAGAGTTTGACGCCAGGATCGTTGTCCCACTGGAAGCTAATAAGGTCTTCTAGGTAGCTTAGATACGTGGAGATGTCGTTAGCCGGGCTAAAATATACAAAAACAATTACAAAGTGTTTCTTATTCAAGTGGAATTCAAGGGCGATCCACCAGTCATTGATTTCTACTACCTTACTTTTAACACTTTTTTTAACATAAACAATTAAACCTCCCTTACCCCTGCCAGTAGCTCTTTCTTTACTAGCATATTGCAAATACAACTCATATTCGCTCAGAAAATCAGGAGTAGAAAATTCTTTTTGCCATAACCATGTCTCATTTAAACATAAAATTTGAAAAGATTGCACTATTTTTATTTGTTGAGAGTCTAAACATCTAACATTGTTGTACCCGTGACAGTTCCAAAACAACATTTTTAAAACAATGTTAGATGGCGTATCTAGTTTTTTGGGGATGCAGTAGAATCAAAGCGCTTGTGCACATGGCTGGAGTCCTCATCGTTGGAGAGTTGTCTTTTGTTATTGTCTTTGACCCTTTGGGTTTCCAAGCTACGTTGTTTGATAAGCTCCCTGGTTTCCTTCGGAAGGTCGTCTTTTAGGAAAATTTTTGTGCCTTTGAGCAAGGAACGTTGCGACATAATTTTCCTTTTGACACGAAGATCCATTAAACATAATTTGAATGATAATATTGAATGCAAAAACAACATAATTTGAAATGATACACAACATAATTTGAATGATAATGAGAATATTTTACATAATTTTATAATTTATAATTTTTAATTTTCGAAATGTAGGTATTATAATCTTTTTCACATTGGAAGCTACTTATTTTACTATTGAATTTAATTTTGAGAACTGTTTTGTTTTGCTAGTTTAGTTCGTTTTGGAATAAATAAAAATGTATTCTATTCATGATATGAAATTAATCGCCATTGCAGCTTATTCAACAATTTTTTTTCTTTCTTTTTTATGAGAAACTTGTACTACTCTTTCAAAAAAATACCAAGCAAAGCTAAAAAAAAATTAAAGTAGAGATTGAATTTAGGAACCATTTAAATATGAAGTCATTATTCGATGAAAGTCATGCCAAAAGAACGCTAAGAAATTTTTTTTGTCAATGAAATGTAGACTGAAACGTTCTGCAAAATACCTCATATTTTTACATTCCTAAATTCGATTGGGTTCAACAGGTTTAACGTTGATGTAGATTATATTACTTGAAAAAAAAAAAAAAATAATAATAATAATAATAATAATAAAAAACTTTAAAAAATAAGATTTAAATTTTTTTTTTTTGGAACTAATCGAATACTGTGGTTGTGCCTCTGTTACCTAAAATTTTGTAAATATATATTTGTGAAAAAGTAACATTTGTTTTATTTTTTTCTTTTTCATTTTGTTTTAAAAAATGCCAATAATATTCAATGGGATGAGTATGAGTATATATTCTTACTAGGTCGTCCAGCACCGAAAAATTTGATATACCAAGCGACGAAATTTCATCACTAGGTTAAATTAGTGCCGCCTAGTTAACTTATTAAAATATGCTATGCTACCGGCAGTTTTGTTGCGTTATCTTTATTTTCCCCAAAATATTTGACTAATTAAATTTTTTCACTCCCACTCTTTCAACAAGATGTGAATTGTATTATTTATGAGTATATAATAAAACACCTCTAAAAAAAATCGGTCAGATTTATGCCTAAAAAGTTAACAAATAATGGATCAATGCTGTAAAAACCTTACTTCCTGATGAGGATTTGCCATGCAAAATTTTCCAACAAAAAGGCGCTAAGAATTCTTAGCTATAGCCAATCAAAGTCAGTGACTGTTTTACTGATTTCTGCTATAAAGACAATCAGCGCTCCCAACGGAATAATTTTGTAACGACAACCTGTAGATGCATATAGGTCACTAGATGCATGAAAAATTTCGCTTAATTTATTAGTTGAAAATAAGTTGCGTCAACTTTATTGGAATCATTTAAATGCTTACGCTTCTATTACCAAGAAATAAGTATTAAGTCCTGAACTTAGCTTAAGATGTACGACACTACAAATACGGTTTATATTTGCCCCATTTAGTTTTATCTAAAAATGGATCTGGGGTAGAGATTTCAAATCCCCGACGTTTTTCCATTCCCGTCCAAGAAAAAGTGTGTTATAAAATTGAGTTATTAAAAACAGACTTCGTTATAAAATTTTATAACCCGCCGAAAAAGACATCTATTTATAATTCGTTATAAAATTTTATAACAAAAATTATTTTCAGTTTTTTTCTAAGTTTTTTTATTTTCTTCTAACTCATCCCGAATTTTTTCTATTTCTGTTTTTCTTGATTTTTGAGCCTGTGTCAAATTAAAAATGCAAGAAATAAACCGAAAATTCGGAAAAATCTGGAAAATATTATAAGTCAAAATAATTGGCAACTTGAAGAACCATATTGCCGCTTTTTAAAAATCAGTTGAAAAGTAATGTAGTGCTGGATAAAGGTGGCTGGTAAGTCGACCACAAGGCTCGGGTTCTATTCCAAAAAATTATAATTTTTTTCCCCTTTTTTATCTCATGAAAAGTGTTTAAAGTCCCCATATGCTAAATATAGTGCAATTCAAGCATAAAATTAATATATTGCTCAGTTGAAAATTTTAATTATTAAAAATTTATAAATAATTATAAAATTTTATAATTGGCCAAAACGTTATAGAGTTATAAAATTTTATAACGCACTTTTTCTTGGGCGGGAATCGGGAATTCCCGTTTTTGAAAAAAATATCAATCCCGGGAACGAGAATTCCCGTTTTGGTTAGCTTTTCATTTCTCGGGAATCGACAAATTGGCACTTAAATTCCCGGGAATCCCGGGGCAGCCGAGAATTTATTTAGAAGGCGAAAAGAAAAGAAAATTATCCCGATTTCCGTATTTTTGGGAAGTAAGTTTGGAAAAAGGCGGAGCCATGTCGAAAAAAATGTTTCTATGTCGTTTAAAGGGCACGCTTTAGGCAAATTATGGAAAAAAATTTTTTTTAACTTTTTGATTTTTATAACTTTTTTTCTAAAAAAATATTGAAAATTTTATATGATGAATGGTCAAAAAGTTGATAAAATTGATATTATTCCGTTACCAAGAAAAAACTTGTCGATCCCGGGAATCAATAATTCTCGAAAATGAGAAAAATTTCATTCCCGGGAAGCGGGATTCCCGACAGTTAAAAAAAAAATATTCTCGGGAAATTTTTGGGGAAAAAACCGGGATCCCGCGAATTCCCGGGAGGAATCTTTAATTTAAACCGCTATATTAAACCGTTCTATTTAATTAAAACCGTAGGGGAAATGGGCAATACCATAAGCTAAATATTTTACTCAAGAAGCTTCTTTTTTATTTATTTATTTATTAGTTCTGGAGCATACGGGGAAAGCCGCTCTTCCTGGCCCGGTGTCCCTTAAATAAATAGACCTCAAGCTAACGTGATTTTACATTGGCCATCAAAATTTTTTAAGACTAAACTTCTAACTTAATTTCGCTGCAGCTAGGCGGCACTCCTGAAATGACCATCGCTGTGACGGATATTGGAAATCGATTTTTAGAATTAAATTAATAAACGGACTATAAACGTTTATGATCAATTATTTTCGGTCGCCGCAGATACTGTTACTTTTCTCACTACAAAAACAGTTATTTTTCTCACTTCTTACTCTTGATTTTAATTCCAAACGTTTCGAATCAGCTGATAAAAAACAATAAAGTAACCGAACAATGCTATAAAACCTAATTAATGACGTCATAAACTTGTTCTCATGATCCTGCAACTTAAAATAATTTCGTACATAAACCCGAAATATTGGTTTAAAAAAAAATATGTATTACTTCCGTCGGCCTTAAAAATCGAAAGTTATTTTTACAGTAAGCACCGCGAATACTTCATTTTGCCTATCATCTTAATGTCTGGCGTAAATATAAAAAATAACATCTACGAGCAATAAGACTGCAGTTAAACAAAATTCCAACAAAAAAATGAAGTTTCAATCAAAAGATCTAGCAGATGCCGGAGGCGGAACTGCCTGAAATATGAGTGACGACCATTCAGTCATTTCAAAAAATTATAACAAATGATCGATAAAGTGATCCGCTGTGACTTTTTTTTTTTTTAATTGCATTTAACTTTTCCCCTCCTTTTTTCCCTTTAAGCTCGCGTGCGACATCCCGCGAGACAGTTCCTTTCTAAATTTAAAAAAATATAAAATAAAATATTTGGCAGAGGGTCATTATTTTGGATACAGGCCAGAAGCCCATCGAAATTTGGCAAGACACTGCCAATGTTGTAAATACTTAAACCTCTCATTGTTATGCGAATCCTATACACCTTCCGAATTTACTTATCTGTTTCCGATTTCGAAGCAATATTTGAAAAAAAAAAATCCAAAAGGGATTTTTGGAAATTTCTACAATTTTTTTAAGCCAAACTACAACACCATAAAATATTATAAATAGATTAATTTTCTGTTTGAATTTCGAATTGCTTATTCCAATTTCATGTGTGACAAAACATATTCCATTTTCATTTTCCGCGGATTACAATTAATCTCAAATAAAAGTAAAATCATAAAAAAAAAAAAAAAAAATTTAATAATTTCAATCATTTCGATTTCATTCACTAAGGCGAATTAAACGCTGCGTTACTCAGCGCCGGTGTTATTAATTAAAATCAGCTGAGCGATTGTAAATCTTGCCGGGAAACAGCGGTTTAGCAACACCTCCTCTTAGTTCCCAGCGGTTTAAATTTAGGACATTTTGTTCTCTTCGAAAAAAAAAAAAAAGAAAAAAAATAATAATATTTTTTTTTGTTTTTTGTTTTTTTTTGGTGTATGTGTGATTGTGAATGCGTGATAATTAGTGCGTGCATTTCAAATTATTTTCTGACGAGAGGATTTAAAATTTTTTGAGTATGTTTACCTTGTTAATATAATAATTGTTTGTGCTCAGTATGCATTTTAACCATCGTTAATTAGTTAATTAAATAATTAATCAGTTAAAAATATCGAATATCCAATCGGCTGTCATCGCTTTTAAAATGTAATGAATGGGGATACTTAAAATGGTGATGCACATGAATAATAGTTCCGTGATAAAAAAATTGTGTTGCAATTTTTTTTTTTTTTAATTCTGACTTATTTGCCATCTAAATGATTTCAGAGAAAAAAAAATACCGATTAGCGCCTTTTTTGGCTTAAAATATGTAAAGCATCGATATACCGGTGTATGGCAAAAAACTGTATTTTTTCGGGAATTTTGCTGAACAAAATTTTTGTAATGTGTAGGAAAAAAAATTCCATTAACAAACTTTCTAATCTTTTTTGGCCAACAACCTTTTTTTTTTTTTTTTTTTTTTTTTTTTTTTGTTTCTCTTTTTTTGTTTTTATGAAAAAATTGGTTTAATTTAATTTTATGATAATTCACTTTTCAATCGATATATCGATAGGCCAATATTTTTATATACAAATATCAATATACTATATCGATAACTTTTTTCGATTTATCGACAACGCTACAATTTTTTAGGCATTCAGCGAGCATAATTAAATAAAAAAAAAAAAAAAAAAGAGACTCTTAAAAATGTAAATTTTTAAAAATCAGGGACTTGCACAAGCCATTATTAGAAAAACGTGCCTTTTAGGAAAAATATTGACGGATTTGCATCCCTGTAAAACACATAGACTTTCAATCGCCCTCAGGAAAGAAAACGGTTAATGGGAAAACAAAAATGTCTTGTGACATATTTCTTAAAAAAATCATTTGAAAACAAGAGAAATATCTTGTCCAGAAACCACCTGTCCGTTGTCATGAATCATTTTTGTTTTGCTATGAAACATTTCGCTTTTGTTCTTGTTCAAGATATCAAGGTGCACGGAGTGCACCCAGCCAAGTTTATTTTCCCTTTTCTTGTTCAAGATATCAAGGTGGCGGAGTGCACCCCGCCAAGTTTTTTTCCCATTTCTGAGTGCGACACTAATTTTTAATTTCTTTATTTTTTTTAGTATGTATAAAAAAACGAAACGAAATTAAGCGACATGTTTCCACTGAAATATTTAAAAGATTACGAAATTTTACGAAAATGTACATGATGGACAAGATAACTCGTGAAGAATATGAAAGTAACCGTACTTCATCATTTGGCCAAGTACATCACCACCTACCACTTCCTCTCGTGTTTTGTGGTGTACCTAGTGGTGGAAGTAGATGCAAGATCGGAAATCAGAACCAAGCAATTGTTGCAAAACATCAGGACACATTTAGCTCAACAAGTAGATGAAGTGTTGAAGGAGAAAGAATGCGACACGGGCCTGACTTTATGCGACCCCTCCAAAAGCAAGGAGGAAGAACCGGAAGATGATGACGACGACATGCCACCGCCCCCGAAGGTCAGAGGCCATCATAAGCCTTTGATCAAGGTCAACCCTAAAGATGTTATTCAGACTATGATACATAAAGCTCACAAGCCATTGATTAAGAAAATAGATAAAGATTCAGAACCTGTCGAGAAGGAAATACAGAAAGCGAAGAAAGGAAAGCAAGCAGGAAGTGACGAGGACGATGAGGAGGACGAGGGCGAAGACGATAAGAAAGTTAAAAAAGCTAAACCTACGGTGAAGCTAAAGAAGCCTGAAAAGAAAAAAGAAGAAAGGAAAGGTATCGAATTCCCGGACGATATTCCTGTTTTTGCTCCGACAACTAATATCGTGAAATCGCCTCTATGCAGAAAGCATAGCAGGGTGTATGTAAGACAGCTGAAGAGATACAAGATGTGGGCTTTGATGAGTAAGTTAGTTAACAAAAATTAATTAACTCCCAATTTTTTTTATCGTTATTTGTTTAATTTCCGCAGTGTACGACGCATCCGCAAAACTTCCGTCTGGAATACTTCAAGGGAATATAAATCAGTACGGAGATTTTGATGAATGCCTTGCCATCAACGCCGTCTATAAAAACCCAAAGAAAAAATCGGAAGAAAACTCTGGGATCCAAGGGAAATACTGCCTTGCCAATATCGATGTAACTGCCACAAATGATAACATCGGGTTGCAACAAGCTGTTTACAGATCTCAGTCCTTCGCTTTCGTCAGGAGTAAAGCCGATGATGTAAATAAACCGAAGCCGAAAAGCTTTGCCGCCAGGGGCGCTAAATGTCAATGATCAAACGTCCAGCGTTAGACTGATAAGTGGACATTCAGCGCTCCTGGTGGAAGGGTTTTACAGCTGAAGAACTCACATCTCACGGCTCTAATTGATTTTCTGATCAAATATTTCAGCCGGGTCATTTCATTCCAAGATTTTCAACGATTAACTGGGGCCTTTGTCTTCCTTCAAGTTGTCCAGCAAAAGACATTGAAAGATCATTAGCATTAAGTTTGGCTGATTATAATGAAACGTCAGGCTTGCAGTTCGACGTGAAGGTAGACAAAGACAATTGCGTTACAAAAGACGATGTGGGGTTTTATTTCAGCTTCATGACTCTTCTTACCCTGTAAGTATTCTCATTCGGCAGCCAACAGGATGACAAAATTTTAATGTAAACAATTTTTTTTCTTTTTTCACAGCCTCTTTTACGCTTCCGTGTTTGGAACAGTCGGGTACGCCACATACAAGGATATTTTTCCACAAGAATACGAGGTCCTTGAAGAGCCTGTAGACGAAGAGCCGAAAGAAGAAGAATCGAAAGAGGAAGCGAAGGAAGATGCAAAAGAAACAGCAGCCAAATCTGACGAAAAAGAAGATGAAAAAAAAGAAGAGGGAGAGGAGAAAAAAGAAGAAGCTGCGGTAAAAGAAAAAAAAATTTCCGTATGGGTGTCATTAGCTAAACGATTCGTCTTGAAAGGTTTGATTTAAAATTAGTATATTATTGCTGGAAGAAAAATTCGCAGAATGTCGATAAATTTTTTTTTTCAGGGAAACTGAAGAAAATCGTAATGGCTTTTTCGTTGAAACGAAATGTGGAAAAGCTACTTCGGGATTCTGAAAATGAAGATGACATTACTTGCATTCATGGGATCAAAGCTTTGTTTACCATAATGTTATATTTCGCTCATAAGACAATTCCTTTAGCTCTAACTCCATTTAACAACAGGATAGTGTTAACTCAAGTAAGTGTTTATGTGATTGAGGAATGCAAAGTAGATTGGGACATGTCTGAACATTATCCGAAAAATAATGTCAAAAAAATTTGCAGTCGAAAAACGTCATTTCCCGGGTTCGTATTTAATTCAAACAAGTTGAAACTTGTTCTAAAATCACAAGAATACGTGAAGGAGCTCGTTAGATACATAAAATCGGTCGTCTTAAGCCGAATGGGCGTAGAGTTGGCACAGGTCCTCTGTTTTTAATTTATGTAAACAAACAAACAAACGAACGAACAAACAACAAACATTCAAATCCGGAATCGATGTCAAGAAATAACCTGTCCGTTGCCATAAAGCATTTTTGATTTGCTATGAAACATTCCGGTTTTTTTGCAAGACAAAACTTGTTCGAAACATTTCACTTTTCTGTGTGCAACGATCCTGCATCAGTACTTGGGAGAAAAATATTTCCAAAAATTGTGGTGCCTAAAAAAAAAGCAACGACCATCAAACTATTTATCAAAAACCTTTACTTCTACAACTTCTTTCCAGATTTCAAATGAAGCTACAAGCGTCCTTCTGAGAGCTTCAATCATTTACACGGACAGCTTTTTATTAATCAGCGGCATTCTAACGTCCTACAACCTCTGCAGAGAGATTTCGGAAAAAGGAAAAATTTCTTGGGTGAAAAGGACAATAGCCAGATTTATTCGACTGACGCCTGCATTATTGGCCGTCCTTTTATTTTACGCTTACGTTTTTGATCATTTAGGATCCGGTCCACTTTGGGGGGTTGTAGCCACGAAAAATGCTCATATATGCCAAGAACACTGGTGGAAGAATATATTTTATATTCAAAATTTTTTCGCATTTGAAAAAATGGTAAGGGATCCTACTCATTCCAATTTCTCCCCTGCTCTCTTTCCGTTTCATTTATTTATTTCTTCATTTTTTTTTCAGTGTGCTCCACAAACTCATCAACTAGCCTTAGATATGCAGCTTTCCTTGCTTTCCCCGCTAATGATTTATTTATTGCATCGATACGACAAAATCGGGTTCGGAGCTCTCCAAGCAGTTTTCCTGCTGTCCTCAATCATGAGATATATCTCCACGTCAAATAATAACTTATCTTTAATTATTTATCACGGGATGCCGTAAGTTTTACGCGTAAAAAATTTCCAAAAATTAACAAATCCCGATTCTATTAATGTTGCTTTCCTTTTTTTTTAGAGTTTCTCAACTTTACAGAACTGCCAACGTCCTATACAGTCAGACACTCCACAGAGCAAGTCCCTACATCCTAGGTGTAATAATCGGTTATTACCTTAAAAAATTCGGTAAATCGTTTGATTTCCCAAAACCAGTCATCGCCATCGGTTGGATAGCGGCATTTTGTTTTGGATTTTTATCCATCGTCAGCCCTTCTCATTTAGCGGATCGAAGCTATCAATACGATGTAGATGAAGCTGCAAAATATGCTGCTTTATCTCCGATTGCTTGGGCCATCGCTCTCGGATGGGCTATAGTGGCCTGCCATTTAGGGTTCGGAGGAAGAATGAACGAGATACTGTGCAATAAGGGGCTTCTGGTATTCAGCCGAATTTCTTATTCGGTTTATCTCACTCAGTTTTTGGTATTTTTCTATAGGGTCGGGGTGAAAAGGATACCGGAAACTTTTACGCTTAGCGGCAGTGTTCGTATTATTTAATTTCAGTCGTTTAGTTTCTTAATGTATTAACTAATAATGGCGTTTAAAAATTTCAGTTTAACATCACGGAATTCGCCATAGTCGTTGCAACATCCGTCATCGTTACCTTATTGTTTGATCTTCCGATGATGGAAATTAAATCTGTTATATTAGACAGAGGGTCTGGTTCATCAGAAGGTAAGTTAGCAAGGCCTTAAGAATAAGGTCGCATACAGAAAGAAATGGCTGTCTTGTCTGCTTATGCTCGCCTTACGAGCAAAAAAAAAGAAGAGACTTTAGGTTTTGGCCGTTCAAATATTACGAAAGCATAATTTCGACAATTTTTGAACCCCTCTTTGCTAATATTTAGCTTATGGAGAAAATGGTTGACTCAGACTTTCTTTATCTAACGTGCTGACGTAATCTTTCAATAATCCCTACCTATGGAACTCCTTTTGGTTCATTTTTGTACGAGTTTTAACTTGCTCGTAATAAATTTCAACCTACTAAAAATGAAGTAAAAACTTGTCCGTGCAAGTTTCAGTTTGTTTCTAATAAATTTTAACTTACTAAAAGTTAAGTAAGAACTTGATCGTGCAAGTTTCTACTTGTTCATGCAAGTTTCAATTTGTTTCTAATAAATCTCAACTTATTAAAAAGTCAGGTAAAAACTTGTTCTTACAAGTTTCAGCATGTTCGTGCAAGTTTCGACATGTTCGTAATAGATTTCAACTTACTAAAAATTAAGCAAAAACTTGTTCGTGCAAGTTTGAATTTAGTTGTAATAAATTTCAACTCAATAAAAGTTAAATAACAAATTGTTCGCACAAGTTCCAACTTGTTCGTACAAGTTCGTAATAGATTTCAACTTACTAAAAATTAAGCAAAAACGTGTTCGTGAAAGTTTCCGTTTGCTGCTAATAAATTTCAACTTACTAAAAGTCAAGTAAGAACTTGTTCCTGCAAGTTTCAACTTGCTTGTAATAGATTTCAACTTACTAAAAATTAAGCAAAAACTTGTTCGTGCAAGTTTCAATTTGTTTCTAATCAATTTTAACTTACTAAAAGTTAAATAAAAACTTGTTCGTGCAAGTTCAAACTTGTTTGTAATAAACCCGAACGGAAAATTAATTTAAAACTTTGCGACCAAACATGTTTTTGGATCCGTTTTCTAGTCGCTCAAATATTTTAGACTAGTAGAAACTTGCAATAAAAGTTCTGGAATAAACCAAAGGAGTTCACAGATATTTAAAATTTTGCATTTTTTTGCTAGTAATTCGAGTATTGGACAAAATATTCTTTTCATCACTCAGTGCAGAAAACTTATTTTTCCGCACTAGTGCGTTTTAGAAAAACCTTTATTGCGCTGTGCTTTGTGATGAAAAGTAGCTTACAACACAAGAACTGCAAAAGAATTACCCGTCGAGACCTTTTTAGAGCCCTCGCCTTCGGCTCGGGCCTCAAAATCGGCCTCGACGGACAATTTTTTCTTTTGCAGCTCTTGTGTTGTAATATACTATTCCAGTGTTCACAGAAGCTTAATCGTAAAGCCGTTCAATAAAGAAAGATTATCCATTGCAGAACAATCTAAAGAAACTGAAGAACAACAGGAAGGCGAGGAAGCCCCCGAACTTCAGGAAGGAGAAGAAGAGATTAATCCGGAAGATTTAGAAGTAGAAAAAATACTTGAAGACGTAGAGTATCTTCCTGACGAAGAAGAAATTGAAATTGAAGAAATCGATGATTACGAAGACGAAGAATACGAAGAGCAACCTTTGCGAAGATCGAGTCGGGTTCGTTTTGACGATGATGTCGAAGACATAAAAGTTTGGAAAGACGAAAACCCTAACAAGGAAAACGCGGAAGAAAAAATTGAAGAGATCGAAGATTTCTGGGGAAAGGACGAAGACTAAAAAACCAAAAAAAAAAAAAAAAAAAAAATTACAAATGAACTCTCGTCATACATTCGGGATGTTTCATTGACACTGTTCGTCATATTCCCGTTAATGTCAGCCTATATTTGTTGAGTTGGTAATAATGTAATATATTGTCTTGTAAATTTGCACCTTCTAATCTGTAAAATAAAACCAAAATGATTTTTAGGCGAAAAAATGTGTCGTAACATTACCCGAGCTTTTCCTTGTTCTATCGAAACATTTGTCATAACTCACTTGATCGTCCTTGAAATAATTAATATGTAAATTAGTAGTTTTCAAGTTGCATTGTTTTTATTGTGGTAACGGATTGCAATATTGACCGAGGCATTGTAAATAGGCCTATATCTTCATAAAGAAGAATATTTACGGTTATTAATAAATTAAGATTCAGCTAAAATAGTATGGGGTAAAGTAGTTGATTCCACTATTTTCCAGCAATCTCCTCGTTCTGTCTGGCATGAAAATCGTTTCGGAAAGAAGGTCCAGACCGCCCTTCGCAAAGTTACCTCATTCAAACTTAGCTTAACCTATTTAGCATAATTAGGTTGAACAACCGAAACGATTGCAAACTCCTATAAAATATGGTCACTGCACTGGCATGAAAGCAGTCGTTCGGTAAAGTCTCCTGATGGAAACGGTTTTTTGGATTTTCGGTCTCGTACAGTTAACCTCGGTTTTTTCGATCAGCATCAGCAACGAAACTTTATCGAATCAAAATGGCGAGTTGGTTCATGTTACTCATGGTTTTGGACATGACGGAAAATTAGCTGCTGCGAAAAAAATTGAACAGGCTTTTAACGAAATTTCAAGCAAATCTTTTTTCATAACGGGGATAAGTGGCGGAAGCGGAAAATGCGAAGAGCATACGAAAATTTTATACGAAAGGGCGAATCAATACGACGTATGGGCTTTAAAAAGTAAGTTAGGGGTGCGTTCACTTTTATGGGCTGATTTACTTTTTTTAAAAAAATTGAAAATATTTTTAGTACTTGACTCGTCAGCCAAAATTCCGTCTGGTGTCTTAAACGGAAACTTAAATCAATTAGGAGATTTCGATCAATGTCTGTCATCTTCCGGAAAATATAAAAAAGAAATTATTCGTGGGAAATATTGTTTAGCTACTGTTGATATAAAAATCCAAGGAAACGACTCAAGTGAAATACTTTTGGATGATTTGATACATGCTCGGAGAATATTTACAAATGAATTATCAGACGTAAGTAGCAGATTTTTTTTCAAGTGCTCATAAGAATTTGCAAACCGTTCCTGACCACTTTTCCTAAAAAAAATAAATTCCTAATCCATTTTTCCTAAAAGAATAAATTCCTAATCCATTTTGCCTAAAAAAAAAATGAATTCCTAATTTATTTTTCCTAAGAATTTTGGTTCCTAAATTTTTTTCCCTAACCATTTTTTCCAAATTTTCAATTTTCCAAAAATCTTTTGATTCCTAAAATAAAATTTCCAAAATCGAATATGAAGACTCCTCGGGAATAAACAAAGCAGAGCATGTTGTAACATAAGAACTGGGTGACATTTATGTCACCTAGTGCCCAAAATTTGTAACCCAGAGAGAGAAAATTCGATCGACTAGGTGACAAGAAAGAAATTTTCTAGAAACTTATTTTAAGCTTGAGAAATTGTTTTTAATTTTTTTCCCTGGGATATTTTGAAAAAGATTTGTCTGGTCCATTGAATGCTGGTTGTAAAAATAACAATGTTTAAAAATAACCTTCCAAGAAATTTTTGCATTGTTTTTTGAATACTTTTTTTCATTAAGAAAGGATACCCGAAGGTATCTCTTTAATCCGGTCAAAGACTTCTGCAAACTTTTTTTTTTATTCTCTTCTCCTTTTCTATTCGGTAAAAATTGTTTTCTCTGATTTGCAACTTTCTTCATTAGGCACGTTTTTCCTTCAGCTGCCTGCTTTTGGTCTTTTTATCAGGTAGTGACGTTTTCAAAGCAAAGTTCAAATACCTCTTTCCTTTCCAGTTTTCAAGACTGTACCTGCTTCTGCTTCTGATTCTCTCTTTCCTCTCCGCCCCAAAATTTAAAGTTCATTCAAGGTCAAAAAAAAAAAAAAAAAAAAATTGGTAGTCTTCTAATTTTGAATTTTTAAAATTGAAAATTTTTTACACGATGACGGGGGGGGGGGGGGGGGTGGCGGCCCGCCGCCTAATACCCTTGGTCTTTTGTCACCTACAGAAACTTTCTTACAACATGCTCTGAAACAAAGATGTCCACGGCGTTTGCGTTGGACATCTTTGTTTATTCCCGAGGAGTCTTCATATTTTTTCCTAATTTTTTTAATCCCTAAAGGGATTTTAGGAAATTTATTTTCAAGTGCTAAAATGAATTGCAAATCGTTCCCGACCATTTTTCCTAAAGTAAATAAATTCACAATCTATTTTTTCTAAAGTAAGTAAATTCCTAATCCATTTTTCCGAAAAAAATAAATTCCTAATCCATTTTTCCGTAAAAAATAAATTCCTAATCCATTTGTTCTAAAAAAAGAAATTCCTAATCCATTTGTCCTAAAAAAAGAAATTCCTAATCCATTTGTCCTAAAAAAAGAAATTCCTAATCCATTTTTCCTAAAAAAAGAAATTCCTAATCCATTTTTCCTAAAAATTTTGGTTCCTAAATTTTTTTTCCTAACCATTTTTTTTCCTAATTTTCAATTTTCCAAAAATCGTTTGATTCCTAAAATAAAATTTGCTACATCGGATATTTTTTCCTAATTTTTTAAATCCCTAAAGGGATTTTAGGAAATTTTATTTTAGGGATTTTAAGAAATTTTATTTTAGGAACTTAAATTTTTAGAAAAAATGGTTAGGAATTTATTTATTCATTTATTTATTTATTTATTTTTTATGAAATTTTATTTTACGGATTTTAAGAAATTTTAATTTAGAAACTAAAATTTTTAGAAAAAATATAAGGAATTTATTTTTTTAGGAAAAATGGTAGGGAATCTTGCAAACTTATAGAATGTTGTAATTATTTTTTTCACAGCCAGGACACAGAATACCAAAATTAGAAACTTTCAATTGGGGTGTTTGCATCCCAGATTCATGCAGCAACAAACATTTAGAATCAGCTTTAAACCAGCAACTACAGTCGCTTACGTTTCGGAATAAAATTACTTTTCATGTTGCTGTAGATGAAGAACTATGCTATGTTAACAACAGCAAACCGTTTACAACAGCCAATTATTTATCAGCGTAAGTTATTATACATCATTTTTTTATATTTTATACCGCGTCCTAAGGTTGCTTATAACAGTTCAGGATAAATTTAAACTTTAAAATTTGTACGACAGAACATACAGAGCTGTATATGGCGTTACATGGCAATGAGTCATCGACAAGACACCTGACCTCTGACGTACGGAATTCCGTTCGTCGGAGGTGAACTAATGCAACTCCATCGTAAATATAATTGGAGTTGGTCTGTTTCGACTTTTCGTGGAAGTGTCACGTGATCTCAAGTTTACGGCAACATGAGCGTGTAAACTTGCAGTCGCATGATCACATGATTTTCATAAACGCTCGAAACAGACTATCTCCAATCATATTTACGATGGAGATACGTTAGTTCACCTCCGACGCACGGAGTTATTCTCCTCAATTTTTTTTAACTTTTAATTTTCATTTTTTCAAAGATTTTTTTTCTTGGCTATAATCGCAATTGTGATATGGGGTACTTTACTAGACGGAAAAGAAAATCCAACGGAATCTCGATTGATGAATTATATTACATGCTTTTCGCTAAAACGAAATTTAACGTCATTACTAAGCACGGACAGCTCCAATGACGACATTCCTGTGATTCATGGCGCTAGATTTTTAAACGCTATCGCACTACTGTTGTCTCATAAACAAATGGCTATGATGTTTAACCCGTTTATGAACAGAACCGACATGTCCGAGGTAAATTTTCAAAGTTAATATATCCACTCGGATTAAAATAAATTTTACGTCATTATTTTTTCCCCCCTCAGTTTTTCGGGAAAGCCTGGTCCATGATCGGAAGATCTGCTATTATCTACACGGATACATTCATCATGATGAGCGGATTTTTAGTCTCTTATTCCATGATCAAAGAATTCGATTTCAAAAGGAAAATAAACATTAAAGAAAAAATTTTATCGAGATACATAAGGTTTGTTACGTGGTAAATCTGATTAGTAATTTTTAGCTTAAAAAATGTATCCTTTGCGCCGAATTTTTTTTGTAGATTTACGCCGAATTTATTAGCCATAATCCTGTTCAGTACCTATATTCTGGAACATTTGGGAAACGGGCCACAATGGGGACTTGTAGTGGACAGATATTCAAATTTATGTAAAAAATACATGTGGAGAAATTTTCTGTACATTCATAATTATTTTGGGTTTGAAAATATGGTAAGTTGAAAATTAAATTAATTTGAAATGAATTAAAAGGATTAAGTTGAAACTTGCACGAACAAGTTTTTACTTAATTTTTAGTAAAATGAAATTTATTACGGACAATGGAATTTATTTATTTCCCAAAATTTTCCACAATTAAATTTATACCACATTTTTCTGTTTTAGTGTCTGACCCACACTCATCAGTTAGGCATTGACATGCAGTTGTTTTTAATGTCACCGCTTTTCGTATATATTTTATGGAAAAACCCCAGAAGGGCTTTGATCTCATTATCAGCACTAGCACTAGCTTCGACAGTGCTTCGATATGTCGTTACATACCAAAACAGCATCAGTACATTAATTCATTATGGAATTCCGTAAGATTATTTTTAAAAAATTTAAAAACTTCCTATTTTTTTTACACTTTTTTAATTTTTTTTTCAGAGTTGAACGACTTTGGAAAACCGCTAATTTATCCTACATTTTGCCTACCCATCGCCTTACTGCTTATTTAGCGGGTGTGATGTTTGGCTATTTTATAAGACGTGGAGGGAATCAACTGACTTTCACTAAATTTCAAGTTTTTGTAGGCTGGACCATCTCGATTTCGGCCGGGCTTTTAGCCATGTTTGGACCTTATCATATGGCTTACAAAAATTATGTTTACAACCCCACAGACGCAGCACTTTACAATGCTTTTGCTCCGATTTTGTGGGCTATTTTTAGGTTGGGCAACTTTAGCATGCATTAACGGTTACGGAGGTTTCCTTAGCGACTTCCTTAGTTGGAAATATTTCCAGTTTTTACGAAAATTTCTTACGCTTTGTATTTGACCCAATTTCCTGTATACTTTTACAATGTTGGGAGTAATCGTTCCGTCCTATATTACAAAGGATTTCATTCTTTAGTAAGTAAACACATACATTTTTTTTTTCATTAATTTACTGAAAATTGAGTTTTATTTTTTTTTTTTTCTTGCAGTTTGACACTGCAGAACAGTGTGTTATATTTGGTTCCTCGATTTTACTGACTCTTTTCTTCGACCTTCCCTTTCAAAACCTGAGAAGAATGAGTTTGAAGAAGCCCATCACGAAAAAGGAAAAGCAGGAAGATAATCTGGTAATGGATCAACTCAAAAATGGAAAATATAATACAACAGAAGTGATCGATTTTATTGCAAAAAGAAACCGCTTTTTGGGTTAAAAATTTTTTCCTTTTGCAAAAACAGGGAATCAAAACCATAATTTTATAATACTCACTGGAAAAATAAATTTTTTTTTAACATAAAATATGAGATTATTAAATATTTTTTAAAGCTCAAATTTTCCTTACTTATTGTCTCATCGAACAAAACTTTCATTTTTAACAGCAGAAGGCACGTGTAATCTACGCGTACTTAACACGTTTTCCATCGATCTTCAGCAACTCTTCTGAACGAAAAGTGTACAAAAGAGTGACTTTATTCTAGATTTATAAAAACGGATTATGCTCTTACAATATATACGGTTCATATAGAATAATTATAGCTTCGGCCAAAGTTCAAGATAAAATTATTCAAGTCTCCAGAACATAAACCATATGTTAAAAGAAAATGAAAGGAGCCTAAATTTAAAAAAATTTAAAAGAACTTACCCAGTTCTTCAAAAAAGCAAAGCGTCAACGGATGCTGGACGGCTTGGTGTCCCGACCTTTCCAACCATCCCCCAGGACTATGCCATTTTGCTCCAGTAAGGCTTCAGACGGTGTAAAATCCGAGTGGGCCATTATGCTTCATTCTAGGGGTTGCATCATATACGAAACACTCCGGACTAAGTCGAAAGACGAGTATTTATTTAAAATATAAAATAAAATAAAAAACGAAGAGCGCACTTTTAATTCCCTAACCTACTGAACCGAACCGAACCGAACAAAGGCTCTACCGAGCGACGGTGGCCAACGAAGCTATTGTTACGAAAAAAACGAACCCGAGCAAACCGGCCGCGTTAACGAACCGATCAACCCCTAATCAATCAGCACCTGAAATATCTAAAGAAACAAAAAAAAAATTCAGAATGGATCTATCTTCTTTTTTGCTATTTAATTTAGAACTTTTTAAACTAATGTAATTTCAAAAAAATGTAAGAAATATCTAACCAATTAATTTTGTACCTCAGTGCAAAACTAAAGCAAATCGTTTCACAAATTGTTACATCTTACTGCAAACCGACTTCGGAAAGCAAGCACAGTTTCAAGGTTGGCAACGCTAATTAGTGTCTTCTGCAAGTTGATTTTCTCCTTTATTTTAAAATGAACGACCAGCAGTTAAAAAAAACGGTATTACCAACGCTTAAAAGTATAAAAACTTTGTAAAGTCGCGTTTGAAGTAAAAAGTTTCAATTTGTGAAATGACTTCGTCTAATTCTGCACTGAGGTACAAAATCGACTAATTTACTAACTAGCAGAAAATAATGACGACATGCTTAAACAAGTGCAACTGCTAGCGACAAAAAACTCCGAAAAAACTACCAAAAAGTCAATAAAACCGTACAAATTTTTCGATAGTCATTTGCATTTCTTTAACCTAATTCTTTTTTTTTTTTTTTTTTTTTTGATAGTAATTGGGATAAATTTATTTGCAAACGGAATACATACCGGTACTAAAATACACTCGTTTTAGTAAAAGCTGGAAAGTTAGATTATGCCAAGCATGGAGAAATCAAGAATCGGTTTTCTGGTACCGTAGGTCGACCTAGAAGTGTACACCGCAAGCCGTTAGGAGAAAACGATAGTCGTCCAAAAATGATTCCATCACTGCTGCTGTAAGAAGTCGCTAAAAAATAAAATTGATATCATTTAAATGTTTAAATTCTAAGAAAGTATCCGTGCTTTGTTCCCAGTTTAGAACTTTCTCCGGTAGCTTAAATTAGATCCGAATTGCTGAAAGGAAAAACGAGGAACAAAAAAAAAACGATAGCGGTATTTTTCAGCATTGGTAGCGGGAAAACATTTGCCCATCCTCATTCTTCACGGAGTTATACAAAATTTAAAATTTTATCTGAAAAAAAATTACAAGAGCTATTTAAGTGGTGGGAGAAGTCTTAAAAAATCCAAATAAATTGAATGTAAAAAACACTCAGTGAAGGCGGTGAAATATCGATACTTTTCTTTAAAATTTAAGTTTTAAATTGGAGTCGAAATTTCGGCAATTCTGACGGTATTTAACCTACGAGTAAATAAAAATGACACGTGCTTATTACATGGGGCAGGGTAATCACTGACCAGTGATGATGGCTGAGCTAAACCACCGCCCTCGAACTCAGAACTGGGTAAAGGGTATACGAGAGACTGTCTTTTTCCTAGGAATAAGGGAATCGAAAAGTCTTTAATATTTCCGATCCCAAAGCAGTAGCCAGTCATTAAAACCCTTAACATCCGGTAACATTTTAATATTTAGGAATCAAACTTTCGATTCTGAATAAAAAAATTCGGACTGAAATTTCTTTTGAATTCTCTTTGTAGCTTAAAATTTTTAAGTGAGTCAGTTAAACATATATCTCACTCTTAAACTGTTTTATCTTCATTTGGATATGAAAGACTGGAAAGAAGTGGATGGATGCACGCTAAAACTGAAATATTTTGCCCTTGATGTCTTTTTAGAGGTTTTGCATTCCCCCTTATAAGATTAAAAATTTTGAATTCTTAGTTTCTAAACACCTTATAGTATTTTACATTTTTTTTTCCTTTCTAAGTTTCTAATTAATGCAAATATATAATTTTTTAATATTTCTAAAATTAGTTTAAATCTTCTGATAATAAATGCCAGGTGAAAATCAATTCAAATACATCTTGAAATATATTAGAGCAATAAACGAATTCGTATTTCATCTCTTCTGTTGCGGTTGCTTCTCCGGTCTTGTAACCATCCCAATTGAAGATAAAAAATGAAAAAGAAAACTCCGCTCCGGTCGTTGAAAACTCTTCGTCGAAGGTCTGGCGCCGATTTGATTTTTTTGTTTTACTTTTTTAGTAGCTAAAACAAAAAAGAGTAAATCAAGAGGATAGGTTTTACAATAATATGCTTTTGGGCTTCTAATGCTATATATTCACAAAATACTTATTTCATTTGTAAAATTCAACAATACAAAAATAGTAAACGGTTTTAAAAACAATTTTATAAGACACAATAAATAAAATGCATTAATTAGAAACTTCAAAAATACCAAAATCTATCTTAGATTGTAAATTTGGGCTGACAGGTCTGACTCAGTTCAAAAACATTTTTGGCTTCTCTATGTTAGTTTTCAAATGAATACTTCATTAAGTATTTCACTGTACTGATGAATTTTTCAAGGTTTGACCCTCCCTTTCAATTCGAGATTTTTAATTTTTAATTCTTAAATTTTGTATAGTGGCACTCTTTTTCGGGCTTTCAAATTAATGCACTTAAATAATCTTCCAACATTATTCGCTTATAATAGAACCCGGACGATATTAATACATGGTCTCTTCAAATTTCATCAAGGCGATAAGCTATTTCGTACCCTCATCGCGTCTTCTGGTTGTGGTTGCGGCTTGTTACAGTTGTCAATTGAAACCAAAGACATTCATTAACGCCGGGCATTGCAAAGTGTTGGCCGAAGATTTGGCTCAGATTTTTTTTTTTTTTTTAGTAGCTGAAACAATCAATAGTCAATCAAGAGAATAGGTTTTACAATAAGAACAAGTTTTTGACATTTTATTAGCATATATTTATAAAATAATTATACAATTTTTAAAGTATTTTAAAATATACTTTATAAGTGCATTAAATCAAAAGCTCCGAAAATATAAAAGATTTAAACCCCCAAAAAAATGATTTAAATAACGACTGAAAAACTAAGAATTCATTTTAAAGCTCGTAAAAAACCTCTAGCACAAGGTTTTAAAGCAATCAAAACAATCAATTTACACTTGCCTAAATCTCCCGAGGGATTTTCGATCATTCTGACATAAAAAAACATACTTCTAGACAGTTCTGCTCATTCCTATAAAATTTTTCTAAATTAATACATTCTGGACAAAGTTTACAAAAAAAATATTTAAAAAAAAAAAAACTTCCTTCTAAAAAAAAAAAAAAATCTTAGGGTGTACCCTTAGGCTACTATCAAAAGTTCTTAGTAACAAATTAGGGTGAAAGAGACTTACAGATTTTAATTTGGGACCTTCGGAATTAATCTCCCAACAATTTTATTTTCAAAAAAAAATTCCTAGTTTTAATCTTAATTGTTAGGCAAAATTTACTACCATAATATTGTATAAAAACCGATACCTGTTGTAAAATTTTGGCATAAAGAAACACTTGCAAAACAAAACATACTGTTAACATTTTGGGGGAAAAGTAAGCTTGCATAAAATATTTTGCACCAACAGTGCAAACTCTTCCGACTCCACTGAATGCTTTACATGTAAACTAAAACTAAATCATTTCCAAATTTTTCAATAAATCATGAGCAATTAAATAAATTTTGTGTAGTTTTTTTAAAACTTTGCAGGAAGTTTTTTCTTGGACCTGAACAAAGTTACAAAAATAGATATTTGCTGTTCATTTTTTATTGCTTTAAATTGAAAGAACTCCACAAAATCTTATTTTATAGCTCCAGCTTCTGCAATAATATACCAATCTCCATATTTTGGAATCAAAGGTAAAACTACATCAACCACTAAACTTAATTATGATTACTACTAGGCAACATAAAAATTAAGAAACATACATACGCTTTTTGACTCTTGCTATTACTTTATAAAAATGAGTCGATAGTTATCAAGAACACAAATAACTGGAATGGTCTTACCGCATTTGCTGCAACCTCATCCACTGGCTGAGATCCACCTAGGCGCTAACCCTTACTCGAAACAGCCTCAGAACACTGATAATCTGTAACAAAACAAATACAGAATACTAATTAATGAACCAGTGATACCCGACACCTAGGGATTAATTAGAGCACCAAAAGGTTTCCAAAAATTCAAACTTCAATATGCTAGATTATAAAAATGCTCGATGCCCATAACTCTCACCTACATGTAACCTAAAATTCTCAAGCAACCAAAAATCATCTTAAACTCATTTCTGTAATAATTAGGCCAAAAGGCTTCAGGGGGTAATGCGAGTCTGAGTTAGTTCCCAATGACTTCTTTTATAATCTTCCATTGAAAAAATAAAAAATGCAAAAAACTCACAATCCCTCTTATTCTGCTTAATATTTAACACCCATGTCAAAATTGTAAAAAAGGAATACCGACAAGGCACAATAACAACTTTTACATTTCGACTGCAATCCCTGAGTTGAGATGATTAATTTGACCATTTACTGTTTCACAACTAAAAGCTGCAGAAAAATGAATGTAAACATTATTTACTAAATTGTAATAATATTATAAAATTTGATATTTAAAACTAGATTATAGTTGAGTGAACGATAATACAGCAGGTATTAATAAAAACTGACTTATATATCTCAGATGCCAATAAAAGAAGATGAACAAAATGTTATCAATCTCTGCACTACAAGGAATACAGACTCAACCAGCTGCTCTCTGAGCTGAAAGTACTCGAAAACAATCAACAGCAGCTTTTGAGTAATACAGTTGTTCCCAATAATGAATTGCTATCAGGTTTGCATGACTTATCAATTTCGATAGTTTGATGAGTTTTTAAGTACCTGAATTTGTGCAAAAGAATCAACTTTAACAACGATTTCACAGAGTCAAGAATCATCCAAGTCATAAGTATTCAGAACCAATAAGATTATATCCATGTTTAAGGCGTAGAACACAATCCACCAGCATTTATTTCTTCATACACATTTAAAAATTGCTTATTAACCAAATAATAATTAACATAATTAATCAAAAAAATTAAAGGTAATTGCTAATTTAATTTGAGGCATATGACTTTGGTATCAAAAACATGTCACAAAAAGCTTACTGCTCCACCATACAATCGAAAAAAAAAAAAAATCCAGTAAAAAACACTATTTATGAATTTACCAAACAATGTTTCATTCAGTTTCGATTAATTGAACGTTATTTCATATTTTGAAACGTGATTTTGTACTTAAAATGTCCAAATTAAAATAAAAACATTGACACACTGAATCAAAACAAACCGACCGGCCGCCATATTGAATGACTGTTGAAAGAACGTTCACGAAACGAAACATGAAGGTGTGGGGTTTTTGATGATGCCTGCTCACAATAACGCTCCAGCAGTGTTAAAACGCACGGAAACAGAATGATATTTAATGGAACGTAAGACAAGCTTTTACATGATTTTTGCGAAGTTCTTGTTCATACCTAATTAATACATAAAACTAAATTCAGGGAGAAAAAAAAACAACGGGCGCAAGTATGCATCGAAAATTTATGCTAAAAAATACCAGGGGCACAACAACGCTATGGATCAGAAAAATACTGACCACAGAACGCAACTGTTGCACACCCATTGAAAAAACATAAAATGTTAAATATACAAACCCAACATTTTCAATAAATTTTTATTATTATATATTACTAGCATTATTGTGCAAAAATGGTCAGAGAAACATTTTACTTCATAAGTAATGTCTCCAGGCTTTACAGTTGTCTATTGCATCCTTTCGTTTTAAAAATAAGAACATAAATTCTATAAAAAAAAAAAAAAATTAAACGAAGGCCAAACACACCTAGCTGCTTTCTTTCAGAAAGCACTTTACGTTACAAATGCTGCATAAAATATTTACTATAAAGGAATCATCAAAATGAATAAGTCAGGAAAACATACTATATACTGTATACCTATTTCATCCATTTATTATCTAGGATGAAATATCTCATTACAATCAAGAGGTCAGGAAACTGTTGACTTCTACTTCATTGCACTGTTTGCAAGAAATTTTTAAAAATGTTGATTTTACCAACCTGTCATAACATTTAATCATAACATTTAAAATGCCCTTGAAATGGTCCCAACTTTCAAAACGTTTACCTATTTTACGGAAAGATAAATAAGAGTCCTTATTCCCTCATCAATTTTGAATTTTTTTAGACTAACCTTTCTTAAACTACTGCTAGGATAATCCTACCCAAATGCAATAAATAAAATTCGTCAGGTGGAATTCTGAGACCAAATAAATTTTTAATTGATTGAAAATTTCTAATTAAGTAAAGTATAAAGGCTAAAAAACTGCTCAAAACAACGAAATTATTATTTTTCAGACGCCCATTAGGCTGTCCTTGTCACCCCCGACTCAATATCAAAGCCATTTTACACATGCCGGCTTCAATTTGCGATAAAAAGGCAAACCACAATTAAAAATCAAATTCATACCTTAAATGAATACGGCTGAAACTTTTTCCATCTTCACAGCTATTATTCAACAACATCCCTGTCCATTAATTTAGTAATTCACTTATTTAATAAGTCCTTCAAGACCATCAACCCTCGCCTAACAGAGCACTGACGCAACTAACAAGCGGAACCCTATTTACCAGACATTGGGTGAACGATTCTATCGCTCTGGACGCCATATTTAGTCCACCCATGTTATTGCCTTATGCCCTGTCTCCACTTGTACATAATCAACCTTTTGCATTATCGTGAATAATCGTTCAAAACCGGTTTAGAGCGTTAAAATCGAAGAGAACTCGAAGAGAACATAATGCTAAACATGATTATCATCGTTCTGAACGATGATTATCATGTTGGGCAATTATATCGAAGTTTGAAAGTTAACGCAAACGTTGATTATCGTCAGGTGAAGACCTAGCATTATGGAATTAAGAAGAGAGTAGGTGGGGAAAAATCAAACTGTCATAGTTTTTTGACCAAGGGAGTCTAGACTCGACCGACGCTCGCTTCAAAATAAATTTTGATTGTTTGTGATTCCTGGAATTGCTTCAAGGTCATGATTCGCCAGCTGCCTCTTCGCTTTGAGATTCGCAAACGCTCGTAGGATGTAATTGCAAACAAAAATACCAAACAGAGATTTCTGGTTGCAGACTATGACGCCATGACACATTATTGAACACATTTTGGAATAATTTAGAAACATTGGTTTTGCTGAAAACTGGGGGACGCCGAGCCTAACTTAATTTATTCCGGGCTTAAGCATTTAGTTTCAAAATAAAGTAATTCAGTTTTTTAATATTTCCTGTTTTTTTTTTTTTAATAAATTGACTGTTTGGGAGGGGGAGTGATTAGAGAACTTTTCTGAATTTGGGGACGAAAATATTAACAATTGATTTAGACAGTAGCTGAAGGACATCGAAATATCAAGTACAAACCTAGCCGACATGTTTGTAATGTTTTATTTATTCTCAAGGACGCTCCCTCACTCCCATAATGCTTTGCAGTTTGTTAACTGTGAATGAATAAACTCGAATAAGTAGAAGGCCTAAGAAACTTTTTAAAGCAAATATTCTTTCTTACAAAATGAAAATAACTGGAATATTTAAAAAATATGGCCGAACTCCTATCCATAGAAAACAGAACAACCGGTTTGGAGAAGCGCCAATTTTGACACCTTAAATGCCAATAAGAGAAATAAGCTTAAGAATTGAAGTCAAAATGTTTTTTTTTATCCTGTTTTAGTAGTTTCATGTTAGTCGACTATATTTTTTGAATCAAGTAAGTTCCAAAAAATCGATTTACTGTATGCGGTGCACTTTAACACCTTTCGTCTCCGACATTTATTCCAAAATATTCCGTATTCGCTTTTAACTAGCGGAAACATATTGTGCTCTATGTGGAATACTGAGAGGATTTTCTGGATCAGATTTCATAAAAAAATTTTTAATGAATTTAATTAATTTATTTTATTTTCAAAATTGTTCAGTGTAATGCACTTCAAAGGTACAAAAAATGCTGATTCAGAATTAATACTGTATTTAAAAAATTATGGAAATCAAATCCAGTGATATCAGGAGAGACTTACATCGAGTATAAGGCAGTTTATTAAAATTTTAAAAAAATTAATGTTTTAAAACCTTCGTCATCGATCATCATTATCGGCATAATTTACACTTATTGAAGACCAAAGCCTTATGACTGTATCAAAAATCTGTTTATTAGACGATTCTATATCTTCTAATTTTTTTTCTAAGTCTTCTATTTTATTATTACATTTTACCAAATCGGAACATAGCTTTTCTATCAAGTCACTGTTATCGTTTTTCGTAGCTTCTTTATCTGCTAAAATCTGTTCCGCGTTTTTAGCT
The DNA here is from genome assembly GCA_037577465.1 of Liposcelis bostrychophila. NCBI lineage: Eukaryota > Metazoa > Arthropoda > Insecta > Psocodea > Liposcelididae > Liposcelis > Liposcelis bostrychophila. Next base: position 18,716,955 of record CM075211.1, on the reverse strand, counting down.
GCAAACGGATCTAAAAAATAATCTGTAAGCTGGGACCAGCAATAAGTCGGACTTGAAGAATTCCCAATATTTTTATTTGCTTTCGGATCCGAAAATGCAATTCTGTACTTTTGATTTGGAAGAACGTAAATTTTTTTCTCGGGTAATAAATCAGGGAAGAAAACGATTTTCCTTGCGAAATAATCGAATATATCCCACGGGTTTTTGATTTCGTTCCCTTCGTCCGATCGACTCATGCAATTTGAACGGGAACGTTTGAACCCTGTGTCAGTCAACAACATTTTTTCGATGTAGGAAATCAGTTTGACGAGAGCTATGCAACGGAACAAAAAAGAATCATTTCGAATGGTTTGAGTATCGTCTACGGCCAAACCGTTAAGGAGATTGATTAAAACGATCGCGATCAAAAAGACGAAAAGAATAAAAATTAAGTGGCTTGTGCCTATGAACGTGAAAAAAGGGATGGATTCCCCGGCTTCGAATTCTCCAGTTAACATTACGACGGTTTTGAAAATAGAGGAACCCGGATTGTAAAATGCATTTCCCTCGCTGCACTCCTTATTGCAACCTCTGAATAAAGTGTAGAAAGTTAAAGCGAACGCGATGATTAAAATGGCGTACCAAGCTAAAAATTTCAAAAAATTAATGGACACCGTTTTAAACATTTCTATGTGCAGGGATTGCCCGGGGTGTTTTCCTATTAATAAAACCAACTCGCACCAGGATAATAAAATCGCCAAGGCGCAAAACTGAGGGCACCAAACGGCCAAACGATTAAATTGCGCAAACTCCCGACTGCAATCTTTGATGACGACCACGGCCGATATAAAAATAAGGAGAATTTCCAGCCAATTTTCTAAATCTTTGAAATATTTTTCGAAATTCACGACGACTTGAAATATTTCCCGGCAAACCAATATAATTATAAAAAAAATTAAAAGGACCCGGACGGTAATTACCACGGCGGAGTCGTCGATATCGGAATCCGTGCCAGAACTTTCAGAGACCACGTCCGGAGTGGCGGAAGTGCTTATGAACCCTCGGGGTAAATTCTCCGACGGCGGTTTTAATTCCGCCACTTTCTCGTCCGTCGTGTCTCCATCTTTGTTATGAACAGCTTTAACATTCTGAAGGACAGGATTTTGAACGACGGATGTGTTACCGTCGGTCACCTGTATCGCCCGATACCCGAACAAAATATAAGTGGTCAGCAACAGACAAAATAAAACGTAGAACAATAAATTTACGTAATAAAAAATTCGAATCCTTTGCCATTTCAACATGATGAAACTTGTCAAAACGGGATGCAACAGCAAATGCTTTAAATTCGGAGATTGACTCATGTAAAGCAAAGGAAAAGATTCTAAAAGCGGTTCCTGTTTTTCCACCGCGGTCGTCGTTTCCATTTCTTTATTGTCCGTCAGCAAAACTTTTACCTCGTCTTTTTCACTTGATTTTCTAATCCTTCTCGTTTTCGACAAGAAACCGTAATTAAAAACGATGGCACGATTTTCCGCGTCGATCTTGTCCGTGTTCTCCGCGTTTGTCGTTATGCAATTGTCCAAAAATTTCCCGAGCATCAACGAATTCATATGAGCCAGAGGTAGGTCTTTGAACTTGTTTCTTGTCCCTATGTAAGCTCCGTTCATTAGCAAATCGTTCACGCATTTCTCGTCCCCATATTTGACGGCGTAATGAAGCGGAGTGTTTCCTTTCACGTCTTGAGCGTTTATGTCCAAATTAACTTTTCCCTCCTTTATCCTCCTCAATAAAATTTCGAAGCATTCCGTATGACCGGGAGAATTTTTTACGTATTTCACAACCACGTGGAGAGGATTTTCTCCGTTGTTGTCAGGCGACAAATCCGGATTTTTTTCGAAAAGTTTCCTCAAAATGTTCGGATGGCCTCCCTGACAAGTCAAAATGGATGCGGACGACGTTCCCGCGGGATAATAATTGACGTCGACTTCGGAGTTCAAAAGCGTTTCCACAGCTTTTTCGTAGCCGTTGCTGCAGCAATACTGAAGGAACGTTTGCATTCCGTCCGTGCAGGTCAGGAGGTGTTTTTCTGCTTTGTCCTTGATTTGTTCTTTGAATTTCTGGCAGAATCTGAAAAAATCAAAAAAATTCAATTAATAAAAGTTTCATTGCCTCGGACGAAAGCCGTTAAAAGCATTTAAGGGAATTGCTTTACGTCAAGACACGTGGCCCTGGGATGGCATGGCTTTTAAAAGGATTAAAAGCGAAATTGTTCAAATAAATGTAATGGATAGTCGTGGCTTAAGATATTTAGGAAATTCGATCCCTAAGGGATTGTTTTTATTTTGTAAAAAGAACGTGGGGAATTTTTATTGACAGATAATCAATAAGTCGGGTATAATTCAAGGAAATGTGGTAATCACGTGAAAATAAAAATTTTGCCTTTTGGCGAATTTTTTTTTCAGTAAGCTTTTAAGTTTTTTTTTTTTTAAATGTCAAATGCGCGTAATAGCGAAGATTGGCCCTGGGATGTAAGCCGATCATGCTAATAATTCGTCACGAGACCCAATATTTTCTAAGTTTTACTCCGCTTTAATTTTTTTGACGAAGGACTACGTCTTATAGGGCTCGGTCCAGGGGAAATCTGTCTGTCTGTCTGTGTGTCAGTCTGTTCGCACCAAAAATTAATATTTAATTATTTTAATATTAAAATTTTAACTTTGAAAATTAAATAATATCTTGACTATTTTTTTTTTTTAACTTTTGACCTTTTTTATTTAATAGTAAAATTAGACGACACGAACAAAAGCAAGGAATTAAAAAATTTCTTGTAAATTTTATTTAACTTTTTTTTTAATTTGCGCTGTTTTTTTTTTTTTAAGTAAAATTTACAAGAAATTTAAAGTTAAAATTTTATTTTAAAATTAGATCAGAAATGAAATGCAGGAAAAAAACTAGAATGTTATTTAGATTTTCCAAGTGTTTTTTTGGAACAAGCATTTTTAAAATAAAATTTTAACTTGAAATTCCTTGTAAATTTTAACTTTAAATTTCTTGTAAATTTTTTAGAAAATTTCTGGAAAATTTTTAATATTAAAATTTTAACTTTGAAGATTTTAATTAAAATTTTTACTAAATTTTTTTAAACTTTTGACCTTTTTTATCAAAAATTTTAAGTTTTTTTCGTGCCAGGAAAAAAAAATTATATTTTTATCAAAAAATTCAAATTTTTTGACCAAAAAGTTGCTAAAGCAAGGAGTTAAAAATTTCTTGAAATTTTATTTTACTATTTTTTTAATTTTCGCCGTTTTTTTGAAATTTTGAAATTTGGTTTTCAGTACTATTTTGTACTCGTTTAGAACCGTTTAGTACCAGGAAAATAAAAGTTTTGTACCATTTATTTTCCTGGAGAAAAATAAATTTTCATCCAGGAAAATTTCATTTTCGTTTTCGTTTTCGTTTTCGTTTCAGTTTCAAATTTCGTTTTCATTTTTTTCTTTTTTCTCGAGGATAATGAAAGGTACAAAATTTTATTTTCCTGGTACTAAACGGCACTAAACGAGTACAAATTAGTATTGGAAACCAAATTTCAAAATTCCAATGTCGGGGTCCTACTTAATACTGCCATTTTCCCTCGCGGAATTCAAAAAAGCGCAGGATATGAAAAACAAACAGACATTTTTCCGGGGGGGGGGGGGGCGAGAGTCACCAGGAGTGGCCTCTCCTTGGCTACGGGCTAGGGAGGGAAGGCAGTGAGCATTTGGTAGTATGTCCCGTCCCTAAGTAAGAACTTGAGTGCACTTGTAATTAAATAAAAGATTAAAATTTAATTCCTATTTCCATTTTTTAAGAAATATTATACCCCCGTTTCAAAAATTTTTTAAGCTGACTTATATCAGAAAATCCTTTTCTCCCATTCGTTTCCATTCATAAAAGCAAAATATAACATAAAGCAATTTACTTATTTCCGAACATTTATAAACAATGACATTCAACAGAAATGTTTAGTTTACTTCTGTTTTCGTTTTGATAGCAACGCGTGGGTTTTATCAAATCTCAGTCTGTTGAAAATGTTTTATTTAATTTTTTTTTTTTTTTAAGACAACCAGACTTAATTAAACCATTTCACATTAGCTCTTACCTTTCTTCCTCTTTATTGTACAACAACTGAAACAATTTATCGCTGTTCAAATTAATTTTGTAAGCCTCATCCGGTCCCACAACCGGCGGAAGATCATCTTTCAACTCGGGATATTTATGAAGGATTTCATCCCTCGCCGTTTTCTTTTTAATCCCGACTTTCGCGGAATCCAAGTCCAACCGGGACCCTTTCTCGAGAAGCATTTTGATCGCCTCGTACGCCCCTTCCATAACCGCCACGTAAATAGCGGTGAGCCCTTTTCGATTCGTCTGATTCAGTTCTAAATTTTCCAAGCCTAGGAGGAATTCCAAACATTGCTCGTACATCACTTCTCCGGGTTTCCATTTTTGTTTGGCTAAATAGTGAAGAGGTGTTGAACCGTTGCTGTCCCGAATGTTGACGTCGGCCCCTTTCTCCGTAAGGACTTTGAGGACGTCTAAATGGCCGCACTCGACAGCAAAATGGATGGGTGCTCTGGATCTTGTTGGATTGATCAAGTTCACGTCCGCGCCTGCTTCTATTATCACTTTGGCATATTCGGCGTAGCCTGAAATAAATTTTTAAAAAAAATTAAAAAATAGTTAAATTGTATAATTTTTATTTCAGAAATATTTAGCTTTTGGGGTTTTGACATAGTCAAATTTATTGAGAGGCTTCTTTTAAAGAGTTTAAATAAATTTAAAAAGCATCCCAATGAGAAAAAAATATTAATATTTATAAAATATTTTTAAATAATATTTTTGAAATATTTTTCAACATTTTAAAAATATTTTGAAAATATTTTGTCATAATTTTTAAAATATTCTTATTGTTTCTTGTTTCAAAAATATTTCAAAAATATTTCAAAATATTGAAAAATATTTCAAAAACATTTCAAAACATTGAAAAATATTTCAAAAGCATTTCAAAAGATTGAAGAATATTTCAAAAGCATTTCAAAACATTGAAAAATATTTCAAAAGCATTTCAAAACATTGAAGAATATTTCAAAAACAATTCAAAACATTTCAAAAGATTGAAAAATATTTCAAAAACATTTCAAAACATTGAAAAATATTTCAAAAGCATTTCAAAACATTGAAAAATATTTCAAAAACAATTCAAAACATTTCAAAAGATTGAAAAATATTTCAAAAACATTTCAAAGCATTGAAAAATATTTCAAAAGCATTTCAAAACATTTCAAAAGATTGAAAAACATTTCAAAAGATTGAAAAATATTTCAAAAACATTTCAAAACATTGAAAAATATTTCAAAAGCATTTCAAAACATTGAAAAATATTTCAAAAACAATTCAAAACATTTCAAAAGATTGAAAAATATTTCAAAAACATTTCAAAGCATTGAAAAATATTTCAAAAGCATTTCAAAACATTTCAAAACATTGAAAAATATTTCAAAAACAATTCAAAACATTTCAAAAGATTGAAAAATATTTCAAAAACATTTCAAAACATTGAAAAATATTTCAAAACCATTTCAAAACATTTCAAAAGATTGAAAAATATTTCAAAAACATTTCAAAAGATTGAAAAATATTTCAAAAACATTTCAAAAGATTGAAAAATATTTCAAAAACATTTCAAAACATTGAAAAATATTTCAAAAACATTTCAAAACATTGAAAAATATTTCAAAAACATCGAAAAACATTGAAAAATATTTCAAAAAACATTTTAAAATATTGAAAAATATTCCAAAATATTTCAAAAATATTTTATAAATATTTAATATTTTTTCTCGTTTGGGATTCAACAACTGAAAAAATTGTGACTTACCATCTTGGGCTGCGCAGTCCAAAATTCTCATGTAATCATTGTTACTGTACAAAAAATTAGGATCGCAGTCTTCTTTGAAAGCCGCCGTTTTGAAACCCTCTATATCTTTTTTCCTGTAGGCGTTTAAAAGCTCCGCTTGGGTGTCCGGATTGGACGCACATTTCACTCCTGATGCCATTTCGAAACATTCGGCGGGTAATTTACCAGACATTCTGTTTTAAAAAAAAAGAAAAAATTGTCAAAGGAAGAAAAAAAAAACTGGTTATGACGTAGCGAAACAAGCGCAATGATCTAACTTTTAAATCATCTCGTTTAACATTGGACCTGGGTCACTCTTCTGATTCATTAAAATATGTGGGACTGCATTTAGACCCAACCCGGCATCATTATAAAAATCGGTCCCTACCAAACCAAAAAGAAAATAAAATTTCAAACTACCAGAAAAAAAATTATTTGGAATGATTCGGTATAAAATATGCGTATGATAATAGTTTCAAAGGACAATTTTTCAAGGATGAAACCCATTCTTTTTCTTTTTTATTTTACTCGAAAGGCCAAACCATTACTTTTTTTTTTTTGTTTCCTAATTATGACCCATCCGGTGTACGTCTTCACCCATATATTTAAAAATAATAATAAATAACGTACCACCCATCAGGATTTATAAAGGTGGGTCGATTAATCAAATAAAAAAAGTTTGACAGTCCGTTTTTTTTTTTTTTTTTTTTTTTTTCAAAAAAAGTAATGTTAGGCGGCTCAATTAGTATAATTATGACTGTTAACAAAATACTACTGACTTGCTGCATTTCATTAGAATATTTTTTTTAACTGTAAAATAAAAATAAAAAAACAAAGAAAATGCACGATGCAATTAGCAAAAAAAATTTGCTGATTCGGGCAAGATTTTCCCCGACTCATATTCACCTCACTAATAATCCACATTTCGTTTAGAATTTTTTTTAAAAAAAATTTCATACACTTGATTCAACTCCCATCCTAAAGAACTCGGAATCTATCTCGTAGGTACCGGTCCCGATTGCACTTTTCATCCAACTAAACTTCAATGATGTGTGAGACTAACTTGTTCAATTCAATGCAACCTACTAGGAATTACATTATTGGAAAGGGAAAAAAAAAAGCTAAAGTAGTTGAAACGTGAACTATTAAGCAAACGCGTCATGTATTCTTTTTAATTTTTTTATTCCTCTTCTCGCTTTTCAAGTTGATCAATGCCTTTGTACGCGTTTTATGAATTGTTACGATTTTTTTAAAGAGCTTTTTAATTTCATGTTTATTACTCATAGTTTTAAGTCGATTTTTAGAAGAAGAAAAAAAAATTGGAATGATTATATACCATCCGATAAAAAGTTAGTTCCAAACGCAAACGAACCACCCACGATACTGAAACTATTATCATTCAGTTCGGACTTATAATAAAAAATGTCGAGGTTTTTATTGTTCATTTTTCAGGGAATATTTCGAAGAAAAATTTCAATGAAAGAATTTAAGTTCTTTCACGTTTTCGGGGTTTATTAGAAAATGTTAAACTTAGAAAAAGTATTCAAAAAAAAACATGGACCCTATTTCTCATAATTTTTATTTTTTTTTAACATGGTAAGACTTTTTTTTTTAAAAAAAATATTTAAGTTTGTTGCCAACATCGGCATCGGATTTTTTTTAATACCCGAAATCGGCATCAGCAACGGCATCGGCACTGCGAAATTGTTAATACTGGCATCGGCATCAGCATCAGCACCGGCAATGCGAAATTGTTAATGCTGGCATCGGCATCAGCATCGGCATCGGCACTGCGAAATTGTTAATGCTCGCATCGGCATCGACATCGATCCGAGATATTTAGACGGCTGAGGCTGGCGTTGGCATCGGAATCGGACCCCTGATTTAAAAATCGTCTAGAATGGCTCTATGATTTTTTTTTCCACATAAATCGGAAACAGAGGCGGCATCGGCATCGGGTGCCGGTGCCGGAATCGGGAGGTAAATAAATAATATGGATTCGGCGTCGGCATCGGCATCGGCTTCGGACCTTTGATACCGGCGCTCCTTTTTTAGCTTACATCCTTTTTTCCCCTTCCGCATTTCGTGTTAAAATTTTAGCTTCATACTAGGGTATTAAGTCACCAGTAGAATGTGAAGATTGTAATTTCCAATTTTTTAACAAATAAATTCTCGGAAATCTTTCCAGAATTTTTGAAAAATTTGAAAAATCCTAAACATAGAGACAAAATTTTATCCTCGGGATCCTAGGTATTCCCGGGCACAATCCCTCACCCGTTTTTTTCAGGGGTCCGAATCCGATGCCGGCGCCGGCCGCGGCCGGCTAAAATCTAGGGTCAATGCCGATGCCGAGGCTGATTCCATATTATTTACTTAACCCCCGATTCCGGCACTGACACCCGATGCCGATGCCGATGCCGATGCCGACGCCACCAAGCATCGATTATATCCGATGCCGCCTCTAAATCCGATTTTAGTGAAAAAAAAAAAAAAAAAATTATAGAGCCATTTTAAACGATTTTTAAAATCAGGGGTCCGACTCCGGTGCCGATGCCGATGCCGATGCCGATGCCAGCACTAACAATTTCGCAGTGTCGATGCCGACGCCGATTTCGGATATCAAAAAAAATCCGATGCCGATTCTAGCATCCGCACAGGCCAAAACTTTCAAGCTTCGGACCCCTGGGTTTTTAATTCCCTTAATTACTTTCTCAAAAAATTATATTCTAATTTTAAAGCCCTTTAATTAATGCCCTAATTCAAAATCATATCATAATTTATCTACGAATTTAATAAACTATTTCACAAGCTTTTGATAAAATAATCTCCTAAATTTTTTCACTTCCGTTATCTGCAAAAATCGTTTACGGAAAAAAAAAAACTTTTACGATGTTCTGGTTTACATCAAGAGAACTTTAAAAAAGTAAAAAGATGTTTACAGCTCCGATTCCACATATACTCGTAAAAAGTTATTAAACCGACGTCGAATTAATTCCATATATTCAATTATTTTTACGAACTTACTTATATTTCCATAAAATTCCGTTAAAAGGAAAAGATAAAAATTCTTTTGCAATAAAACACGACGACGACGACCCAAATAATAAAATTCTTCCCGTTTCCCCAAAACCTCCCCCCAAAGCTCTATCATGACCAATACATACTTACTAAAGAAAAAAAAATTATAACGTTTGTTTTCATTCGCTCGTGTAATAAACATTGAATTATTTATCGCCTCACAATATCTCGAATTTTTCTTATTAAAAATTCAGAACTATCGACGTAAACCGTCATTTCTATGATTAATTATTAAAATCGCAATTACGATTCTGACTTGTTATTTCATACGAAAGGCGTATCTATGTGCTTTTTTGATTGCGACTCTTAACATATTAAAAAAAAAAAAAACTTATAACTTACCAAATAATATTCTAAGCAAAATTAATTTCCGACATCGTGGATTCTTTTATCGATAATCGTTTAACGAGTACCAATTTTTTTATCTCAGTTGTTGACATTGCAGGGCCGATCCCAGAACTTTCAGTAAATATCAATATGAAAATAAATATAAATTTACTCGTAAAATTATCAGTTTGTATGTCAAAAATTTCTTTTTAAATTTATTCAATTTTATATATTTTTTAATGAATTTTCTTTCATTTCTAACTTTCCACTGCACTTTTTTTTAAAGTTTTTAATGCTTTAAGTCAATTTTTTTTTTCAAATTAACAAAAAGGATTTCTTTCTAGATTATGTAAGTTTTTTTATAAAAAGAATTTCCTCCTGCTTGTTTCCAATTCATGTCTCCGACCTGTTATTATCCATATATACTCTCCTGTTTTAGTATCAAATGTTCCTTTCTGTAATGATTTTAGTTTTAAAGTAAAACGCGGACCAAGCTCCATAAGTCTTGCTTTGGCATTTTCGGTAAAAATATATCGATGGTGTCTGAAAATAAGATAATGATAATGATAAAGCCAACGTATCCATTACAATAATAATAAAGTGACTCACCTAAAAAATATAAAATCTCTTTGATTATGAAAAGTGACACATCTCCTTCCTTTAAACTCAGGCTCATAATGAAAAATAGCAGCTAACATCCTTGAAACAGTAAAACCTAATCTAGTTCCAAAATTGTTCAAAATAACTTCAGGCCTGTGGTCGGAAATTTGTTTATAATTCTTCCTCAATTCATTTGATATCCTAACATTTGATAATTTGAAATAAGCGGTTGGTCCTTCAGGTAAATGTGTTAAAAGCAAAGCATTTGGTTCTTTACGATCTTCATTGATAACAATTATATCAGAATATTCTAATTTTATAGCTGCTTCTACCATTTTTTTGATACTCATTCGATTCCTTGCTCTAGCAATTGAATTAGGAATAACTCGAGACAACTCCTTGCAAAAAGCTCTTGTTTTTGTGCTGGGATTGTCACATGTTGTTATTAAGACTTTTGGAACATATGCCTTCATAAAATATTGACTAAATTCATCATTATTTAAATCGTGGACGATTTCCTTGTTTTCGTCGTCATTTAAGTTTCGTATCATTGTTTCATCTCTTATTCTCATGTTATCTATAGTTTTGGGTTTTTCAATCGGTTTCCCTTCTAGTCGGGCTATCTTCTTATCCTTTTTCTTTTGCTTTCTCATTTCGGTCTTATCCCGCTTCTCATTGATTCGCTCCCTCCTACAAAAAAAAAAGTATAAAACGAATTAGTGAAGAAAGATCACTTTTTTTAATATATGGCATTAGGAAGTACATACCTTGACTTCCTGATTTTCCCCATGTTTGTAATTTATGAAGCACTGACAGGCAGAAATAAATAAAGATTTTCTAGTTGTAGGAAAATATACTAAAAACACATGGACAGGAAAGTGAATACACTAGTTCACGTGGTTTCTTTATTAAAGATGGCGCCACCGGCGAGCGGCAAACCGTGGGCGCCAAATCTTTGTTGTCTCTCCTAGCGAAATTAAGTTTAGTGTTTTACGTATTTTCTTTCTTGTTTTTGTCTTTTAGCCTAGTTTATAGGCTACAACAATTTATAGCTCTTAAGAAAAATGATATACTTAGATACTGAAGTTAAATCAAAGAATATTTTACTAATAAAAAAAGCTTTACAAAAATAAATGTAGGCGAAAATTCTTAAAATTTTTGTTACAAAATTGCAAGAAAAAAAAAACAAAAGAAATGTCAAGATCTTACTGTTTTTTTTTTTTTATTGAAATATTTAATTAATTTTTCACATAAGATTAAATCAGTCAGAAATAGGTAATAAATAAAGAAATGATGCCACGAAATGTTCACCAGAATTTGGGGGGAAAAAAATGATTTTACTCATTTTTATTGCATGTTTTATGATTTATAAAAATAAAATTGACAATTTACATTTAAACGATTTTATTTTAATTTTTTTTCCGTGCAACAAACAAAAAAAATTCATTAATACTGCTTCAAAACTGGATTTTAACAAAGTAAATTAATACTTTCACTTTTATACATGCTGCATGCGTTGTTATTATTACCATCAAAATTTAATTTTAACGGCTGCTTTAATATAAATATAATTTATGATGGCTTACACAAAAAAAAAAAAAAAAAAAAAAAAAGAGAACAAAAAACTGCCAATCGATTGGGTAATCTTGTAACTGAAAATCTTTGACTAGTCAAAAGACAAAAAAAAAAAAAAAGAAGAAGGAAGATAAATTCTTGTCACAAAAAAGTAAATATAATTGTCCTTGTTCACATTACAAATGCTGCCATTGTGTCGTAATAACATTGCTAGACGATTCGATCGATCTGGCTATTTCTTCGTAAATCCCGTGCCCCAGCCAAAGCAGTTTAAGCTTTCGATATTTTTCCGGGCACAAAGTCAAAGGGTTACCTCTCCTCAAACCGGGATCCGTTTCTCCGTAGCGATCGAGATACGGAGCTGATTTAAAGCAACCTCTATGAGGCGTGGCTAACAGCAAAATTTCGCATTCCCGAATCCGTAAGAAAATTCCGCAATTCGCTCCGCAAAAATTCGCGTGATAATTACAAGCCCCGACGGATGTTTTATTTAAATCCTGATGGCAACAGTAACTTTGAGAGCACAACATATCCCCGCATACGAGGCACATGGTCGGATTCCTGGAGTCCTCTCTATCGCTGTTCGGGCACGTAAAAGTCGAAACCATATTAATTAAATCGCTGTAATCGTTCGGCAACGAAACTAAACCGTTCACTGTTTTCGGTAACGATACGAAACACCTCGCGGACAAATAACCAGGAATCCTATCGTGGCTCAACCAGATCGACATTAATTCTTTATATTTATAAGTCTCGAATAATTCGCTAACTTTAATCGGTAATCCTAAATATTTACATAAATTCTCGTAAGTATCTCCGTTTAACTCCGTTAAACAATTTGGGTATGCTACATCCGTTAAAAAATGATAAAACAAAGCGCAGCATCGTAAAAACGGAACGGACGCCTTTTTAACGACCGACCAAACGTAATCCGCATTTAATTTGGATCCGTCGAACGAATCGTCGATTTTCCTAATCGAGGTCAGCGCCTCCAACAGAATCTCCGAATCTTTCTCCGTTAAATTTTCGAAATTCTCGTCCGTTTCCATTTCCATTTCAGGTAAAAACGTCGCCGTTAATAAAACTTTTGTCACATGCGATAAAAAGACTAATTTAAGCGTGTATAATTCTAAGACCCCTCCGCTGGGTATCCCTCCCGGTAAATGATTACAAAATAAATTCGGTAACGAAAGTGTGAGAGGAACTAACAAACCGAAAGAATCCCAGTCGAGCAAACAGGGTAACTCTTGAGTTTTCGAATTCCCCTCCAAAACCATGGACAATAAAAACAAAGACTGATTGCTTATGTCGTAGCCCCTTTTCCAAACTGAGCCCAAAACACCCGCGAAACGGGTCAAACTTTCTAAACAGTCTCGCTGACGGGAGGACAAAGCTCCGAACAACGGTTTCTCCTCGTAAGCGAGCAAACTCTCCGTGGACAAAATCGTGTAGTAACATGTGTTCCACGCCATGACGGGTAAATACGAATCGAAAGACGGATTTACGTTTAATCCTTTCGTGTAAGTGGATTGAGCGAAATTTATAATCATATCGACTAAGGATTGCGATAAATTCCGTGGTCCGGTTTGCGAAAATAAAACCGAAAATGCCGGACCGGTCGATTCGCCTAATTCCTTTTCGATGTTATCCACCGAGCAGGTGTATAATAGAGTGCTCATGGACGATCCATCCTCCTTATCCTCTTCGGAGTTTTTAAGGGTGCTTGTGGAAGCGTCGTCCTTTTCCTCGTCCGTGTCGTCCGACGTCAAGCTCATCGGCACGTTTGACGTTTGCTGCCTACTTTTAAATTTCAACGTGATTTCTAACCCGTCTATGAATTGTTCGAAAGTGAGATTTGAATTTTGAGCATTTTGTTTGATTAAACCCAAAGGCGGCAATAAAGGCAATACGGTATTGCTTAAACATTCGCAGAGGGGGCATAAAAATTCTCCTTTTTCGACGTTGAAGCTCATGGGCTGTCGGAGGCGGTACGGTCGTCGATTTTCTTTGGTTAAAACGTTTTCGAAATATTTTTGATAGCAGGTGCTGTGCATAACGTGTCCGCATGTGCTCGTGTGTGGTTGGGGGCGTATACTCGTGGGTAAGAAGAGAGGTTTGATTAAAACTTCGTCGGGTTTTTCCATTCCCCTACGACCGTTCGAATGGACTGTCGATCTTTGTATGAATGCGGGGAGCACTAAGCATGGTCCGTCTGCCTTCACTTCAGTATCCTCCTAAAATAAAAGAAAAAAAAATTACTGAAACGTTTTTAATTTAAAAAAAAAAAAAATCAGACTGGGATATGGGAGCGTAGGACTACGTCTTTGGGGTACTGTCCTAATATTGCTAAATTTAAACAATGAAACGATTTAAAAATTTTAAGGCATTTTTTTTTGCTCGTTTTTGGTAAAAAAATTCGAATTTTATGATAAATATATTATTTTTTTTCCTGGTAGAAAAAAAACTTAAAATTTTTGATAAAAAACGTCAAAAATTTAAAAAAAATTAGTCAAAATTTTAATTAGAGTCTTGAAAGTTAAAATTTTAATATTAAAACATTGCTTTAGCTCATATTCTTGGCTAAAAGAAAAGGACAAAATTAAAAAATTTAACGAACATTTTATTTAAAATTTCTAAGCTCTTGAATATTTAAAAAAAAATTAACCAGGCTATGAAGGCATAGCCGTGTAACTCTGCGTAGGACTACGTTTGGGGTACATCTCAGCGTTTAAAAACTTTAAAATTTTTGATAAAAAAGGTCAAAGGTTGAAAAATATTAGTCAAAATTTTAAATTAAATTTCTTATAAATTTTTGAAAATTTCTGTAAAGTTAAAACTTAAAAATCTTATTTTAAAGTTCGACTGCATACACGAAAGCATGGACTTAAAAAATTTCTTGTAAATTTTACTTTTAAAAAAACTACATTTTAAATAATATTTTGCCCATTTTTTTTTACTATTAACTTGAACAGATTTAAATTTTCACTTTAAATTTAAATAATAATTCAAATTTTAACTTCGAAAATTTTAAATAATATTTTGTTTTTTAACTTTTGGCCTTTTTTTTATTAGACGACACGAACAAAAGCAGGAACTTTATTTTTAAAAAACTAAATTTTAAATGATATTTTCACTTTTTGAAATTTGACTTTTACTTTTTTAACTTTTGCCCTTTTTTAATAGTAAAATTAGACGACATGAACGAAAGCTGGGACTCAACTTAGAAAATTTCTTGTAAATTTTATATTTTGACTTTTTTTTTTTTTGATATTTTTTAAAAAGTTTTAGTATAAAAACCTACTAAAACAAATAAAATCTTGCATTTTCTCATTAAGCTCAGTTTTAAATCTGAAATACAAGAACGTTTCTAAGAAAAACAAAAATGGCTTGTAATGAAAGTATTATTTTTTACAAAAATTTAAATATTAGTCGAAATTTATTGTGCCTAAATTGACGGTTACAGACATCACACAAACATTTTCTTCCATATTGACCCCCAAGACGTAGTCCTACGTCAAAAAATATATTTCAAAAAAACGGCGAAAATTTAAAAAAAAGTTAAATAAAATTTCAAAAAATTTTTAAGTCCTGGCTTTAGCAACTTTAAGTTTCTTGCGATCATGTTGTCTAATTTCAAAATAAAATATTAACTTAAATTTCTTGTAAATTTTACTTTAAAAAACCAGAAATTTTATAAGTCCTTGCTATCGTTCGTGTCGTCTAATTTTACTAGTAAAAAAGCCAAAAGTGAAAAAAAAAATTGTCAAAATACTATTTAAAATTTTTCAAGTTAAAATTTTAATATTAAAATAATTAAATATTAATTTTTGGTGCGAACAGTGCGCACCCGGACAGAACCCGGACAGACAGATTTCTCCAGGACCGAGCTCCAAGACGTAGTCCTACGTCAAAAAAAAAAAAATGATTTTAATAAAAGTGAAGTTTAGCTACCATTATAAAATTTACTAAGTAGGGAGGTAAACTGAGCATTTGGATGTTTTGGCACCTGTAAGTCATTTAGGGGCTTTAAGGCTCCCCTCCTAAATGACCCATAAGTACATAAACTCCACAATTATCATTCCCTAACTATGGAACGATCAAGACATTTAGGGACTTTGCTCCAAACACCAGGGGCATCGTCCCGGAGATTCTTTGATGTTAATCGGTATTTTTTTTTATTGTACGAGTCCGCAAAGCCAATCAGAACGTATGCCATCCACATGGCAAAGTAATATTGGGTGAAGCAACTCGAATAATTTTAAATTTCAATTAATCTTTGATCGTTGAAAACTTTGCAAAAATTTTAATTTTTTGCAAAAGGAACAACAACGATCAAATTATATGGCATTTTAAACGAGAGCTACCGTAGATTGGGGTGAAGTTGAGAGGAAATTCAAAAAAAAAATTCTAGATTTATTTCAGGCACTAAAAATAAAATTCTTTTATTTCACTAAGTGGATATTGTTTTTGATATACTTAAGTAAAAAATTTTATTTTTAGTGCCTAAAATAAACCTAGAATTTTTTTGAATTTTCTTTTAACTTCACTCCAATCTACGGTATTCAAAGATTCTAAATATGGTCCAGAAGAAAGGACCGCTCCCAAAGTTTTTGGGGCCAATAAGCCCCTAAATTATTTATAGATAGATAAACTATATGAATATCTCTTTTTAATTGTCCAGCTTAACTTCCTGCAACAAAACCCAAAACATTTTGGTAGCTACTAGCTAAACTTCACTTCCAAATTTTTTCTCCCTCCTTCACACTGCAATTAGTCAAAAAAAAAAAAATCTTACCTGACATAAAATGCAGGTAAACGTCTTAAGCGCCAAACACTTTGCCGTTTGATTTGGCCCCAAAGCAACCGGGTCCTTTTCGTCGACTTCAGAGATTTCCATCATACTGCTCGGTTCGTTTGACCTTTCAGGATACGAAACCGTCTCTTCAAACAATTTCGCATTTTCTTTCATAAACGTTTTTTGCATGGCGGTCATCTGCGCCATGATTTTCGCTCTTTTCTCAGCTGCCATTTTCGCTCTCCATTGTTTCGAATCTTTAACTCCTTCCATGACCTCCACGCTCGCAGAGCTCTTCCCTTGGCCCTCGCTCGTGCTTTCGAAATTTTCTTTCGTCGCTTTAACCTCATTAAATTTTTTCAGGGTCCACGTTAACATGTCACGGTGGGCTTTTACCCTCGCGCTGGACGTCAATTCCTCGATTAATTTTTCGATGTTCCACCGAACGGATTTTTCCGTGAACAACAAATACGGGTATTGCTTGGACTCCTCCTCTTGCAAAGCGTATCCTATTATGTGTAAAACTTTTTGCAGCTGATGCTCCGAAAAACTGCGAGCTCTTAAATTAACGCAACGCTGCAAAACCGTTTGCAAAATATGAAACATGACGTCGCATTGTAATAAACTAGGAAGATTCTCAAAGGCGTCCGTCAACGGAGGCAATTTAGGAGGGGGACAACACTCCAGTTCCCCCGCGTTTTTCCGCCTTTTCCGTTGCTCTTCTTCGGATTTCGATAGTTCCTCGCGAGTATAATGATAAAAAAACATGTTGTACTGATCGTAAAATTCCGGCTTCAGCTCGTAAACACCTTTTCCGTAGGTCCTGGCCGCTTTTTTAAAATTAGCGACGGAATCGATGACCCTTTCCATTCCGGTTTCGTGATTCACGTCTTCCGGTAACGTCCGATTCAGTTCGGAGTGAGCCAACGGTTTAATACACAGCTGTTGTACTATTTCTTTTTTGAGACGGTCTTCTTGGGTGACTTTACCGATGCCAGGGACCCACCTCTCTCCGATGATGGCGATCAAAAGGCCGAGGAATTCCTCGACGAGGCAAATAGTTTGGAGCATGCTATCCTCCTCCGGATTTTTTAACGAATTCTCTTCAAAATCCGGATCCGCCCAATTGATTAAATTAAATTTATACAGTAAGTGGATTAAAAATTCGTCGCTTTGAATTAGGCAAGAGCCGATTTGAAGCATGATGATGTCTCGATCGAACATCTCCGAACGGCATTTAACGCTATGGTAAAAGTAGAGTTGGTTTATGAGAGAATAACCGTTCCGCCTCCACATTCCTGAATGCACTTGAGCAATCATGACCTAAAATGAACAAAACGAATCGATAAGTAAATTACTTATCCGGATGGGTGTATCCTTGACCACCAGGCATCGAACTCATTTAGCCCATCAAAATTAGTGACTTTAGAGACCAAAAATGGCCAAAATAGTGACTTTTAGTGACCTGATGGAAGGAATTTAGTGAGTTGAAATACATATATCCAAAATTTTTTTAACGTAAAAGACGTGAATGATTACAATCGTTTTCATTAAAAAAAAAAAAAAAAAAAAAAAAAAAAAATTGTAGGTAGTTATAGAGTAACTATAACTGTAAGGGTTGCGAAGAACTTCGTTGTAGGACACATTGTAATTTTTAGTAATTAAAATTTTTAAGTCTCGAACAAAAACAGGTAAAATATTTTTCTGAACTCTTTTAGTTTTAAAAATTTAAAAATTAAAAAAAATTCCCCAGGACCGAGCCCAACGAAGTAGTCCTACGTCAAAAATAGTTTTAAACATTTTTAGTAAGAGTTCTAAAAATTAAAAACATGCAAATAGTTATAGTATAAGTAGTAAAAAAAGTTACGTGGTAGTAAAAAACAAAAAGTACGTAAGCAGTAAAAAAAATTACGTGTAAACTTTAAAAAAAGTAAAAAAACCCACCAATTTATCAAAAAAAGTGGCTTTTAGTGACTTTCCATTAAAAAAAGTGACTTTTAGGGACCTTACACAAAAAAAGTGACTTTTAGGGGGGAAAAGTGACTAGTTCGACGCCTGCATACCCAAGATTTTAGAATGCACTTTACCTGAGTTCTAAGGACAGGTTCTATTATTTGCTCCGGCGTAGGCTTCAAAACCGACTGAAATTCCGAGCTATAAAAACTGAGATTGTATTTTTCCAGTTGCAAATAAAGTCCGGCCAAAAACCTGGACAGCGGTAAATGGACCGAAACCGGCTGAGTGGCTACGTCGTACTGAATACAGGAAGCGCTGTGATCGGCAAGTTCACGAACTTCGTTCGGAAGTCCTTTTTCGCTTCCGTCCAGACCGTTCTCTTTCAGCCTTTTAAGTACCATGCGGAAACATTTAACGAGAACCTTCTGGTCGGAACCGCACCATTCGATGAAAAGTGTGATAACGTGAGCTAACTTAAAATGAACGTTAAAAGCAGACTCCCATTCAGGCTCGAACTCCATGTGCTGGGCGACTTGCCTAGTAACAGAATCCATACCTAAAAAATAAAAAAATTCCATCATTAAAAATACTTGGTACCAAAAAAAAATAAAAATTGAAGTAAGCGAACCTTGCATGTATCCCAACAACTCGAGAAAAGAAGACAATCCTTGAAAAAATCCGGTCCGGAGAGCATCAGTCCACTGCGATTCCGACGGTTTCGCGCTCAACAAATATTTCAAATCGTATAAAATCGTTTGAGCTCTTTTAAACGTGTGATTAGGAACATTTCTCTCGAACTCCAACTTTTTATTTTTATTCAACTTCCTCGAGCATTCGGACAAGAATGCGTTAAGAAGCTTCAACAAAACATCGTCCTCCGCAATCAAACAGTGACTTAATGTCGGCACAGTAAAAAGCTGAACAGATAAACTCGCGATCGAATACGAGTGATCGTGATCGTCCCGTATAAAATCTTTCATAACTTCTCCGTAATGTTTCGTAAAGCATTTGGCCAATATTTTTTTATTAGCATATTCCTTTAACATCCCCGATATAAACAACCGATGCCAGTGAGTCCTTGCGGATTTCCACAAACGAAAATCACAGAGCAATATTAAATCGAGTATCGCCTTGCTGTCGGGAAAAGGAGTCGTAGCTACCTTTGTAAATATATTTCGAAAGCTTTCCGAATTAACAAGGATTTTTTCGAGCCATCGCAGTAGCTTCATGGCAAAAATTTGATGAGCAATTACGTGGGTGTGCACGACCTCGACTTTGAGGGGCTGACTTCCGTGTTTTGAGGTGAAACGTTCTATTTCTGTTTTTAGTTCTTGACATTGTTGAAACATAGAGCATTTCACAACGGCCCTTCCTTCTCTGTCGATATTTGTAACATATTCCACGGCATCTTTGTGGCTGCATTTCAGTATCTTAAGTAAAGTGTTTATCACCTGAAGGAGACAAAATATCGATTTTACCATTAATTAACTTCAATCTTAAATTTACAATCAAAACAAACCTGTTCAAAAGTATGAACTTCATCATTATAAAGGACAGTACAATATATATCTGGACCATCTGAAAAGTTGAGAGGATCTTGCTCAGCGTCTTTCAATCTTAAATCATGTGGCAATCCAGGTGAATGTTGCAAAGTTAAAACTTGATATGCATATCGAAGAATGCTGGTAAATGTGAGGCGACACCTCTCTGCCATATCCTCAGGGAATAATTTTTGTACATCATTCTTAGGCTGTGAAAGAAAAGTAACAAATTAAAATTCAGATAATATTTTTCCTACAATTGTTAAGAATTTGATAGCAATTATTTAAAGAAAAATTAAACTTTTTCAAAATAATCAATTTCATAGGCTGTACCTGAGTTCCAGCAACATGAATATCACAGAAAGGTTCACTCTTCCAAGCTTCAACATCTCCGCAATCACAACAACCTCCTCCACCACTTGTGGCCATTTTATAATTGTGATTTCTATGAGCTGAATTTTTAAAGCAATTGACACATAATACACATGTAGAATCCATGCCACATTCTCTGCAAGAATAAGTGGGTTCTCCCATCTAAAAAAAAAAAACAAAAAATAATTAAGAGAAAAAAAAAAAAAAAAAGCTTTTGAACAAGTAATTTTACCTTAAAAACTTTCCCACAAACAGATGGTGGATTGTCCACATCATCAAGACTTTTCATAACTTCTTCAAAATTACCATTGGCAATAAACTTTTCCAAATTATCAATTAACACATCATTTGTTTTCTCATTTTCCCCATTCCAGTCAGACCCTGGCTCTAAAGAATAAAATTTTGGAACCCATATTCTCCAGTGATCTTTGAAATTAGAATGAGTTAATTGATTATTTTCAACTTTTTCCAACCAGATGTCCACAATGTTCCTTGGTGATTCTGTGTATTTTGAAAGATGGGACAGAGGTATGTCCATTTCTCCATCCTCAATGTAACTTCGATAACTTCTTTCTTCGTTATTTTCATCCATTTCAGACTGTTACATAAAAGTAAACATTTACAATTTTTTCATTACCATGAAAACCAATTAATCACTCATCGGAATCAGATAAAACACTTAAGGATCTAATTTCTTTTTTATTTTTACAGATTTTTTTTATCAGTTTCACTATTTAAGCGTATATTATAAGAGATTTTTACTGCAGCAAGAGATTTCATTAAAATTTTTTTGGTAAAACTTAAAACAATTATCTTAACACTGCCATGCTCAGGGCATGGTGAAAGTGAAAACTCACGTATGTTTAAAATGAAAGGGAAAGACCTCAATTTAAGTTGAATTTGTGATGATCTCACTTCCTATGTTCGAGACAAAAAGATCGAAGCATGGCCTTGAACGAGTTGAGACGTAAATAAAACCGATTTAAAAATATGTACGGA
Organism: Liposcelis bostrychophila; assembly: GCA_037577465.1. Lineage (NCBI taxonomy): Eukaryota > Metazoa > Arthropoda > Insecta > Psocodea > Liposcelididae > Liposcelis > Liposcelis bostrychophila. The sequence continues at coordinate 18,695,795 of CM075211.1, read as the reverse complement.
AAAGCTTTGACCTGATTTCGTTATGAACTACAGAAAAAAAACATTATTTATTTGTTTAGGAAAACTTACTTTTTAAAAACTATTTCGATTTACGAGAAAAAAATTTCTAATTTCAAAATGGCTCGACAGAAATGACGTCTTATTGACACTTTCACCACGGAACGAAGTCCGTGGTGGACAGACTTTTAAAATTTTGTTTTATCAGCCTCAATTATTGACAGATCGGCAGCATACTTTACTACTAAATTATTATAGTGCTACCCTTAAACCTCTAACTCCCGATGTTCCTCTGGAGGAACATAACATTTGCCTACGAAATGTTTGGCCACACCATAGTGTAACCGCGACATCTTTCGAACAACCGCGGAACTAAAACTTTGACTTTTTAGTCGGCTCATTTTTTCCCTATTGTGTGAACAGTCTATATATGTACAGTTAATGCTATAAGTGAAGAGGGGGTGCCAAATTCTGCTGCTCATTGGCTAATTTCAGTTTACATACGGGTGACGTCAGTACGTCAATGTAAAAAAGGTACATCTCTTATGGGCAAATATCTTCTTATGGAATTAAGCGGGAAACGAATTGTTTACCTGACCCAACTTACAAATTCGTCCACCAGGGACGCTGGTATCGAGAAAAAAAATTCGTGCACGAAAAAATGTTTCAGATAAAAACTGAATGTACTGAAAAGGACAATTGAAAAAAAAAAAAAACAGATTTTTCTGCAAGAAACAAACAATCGGGTCTGACAGGGTTAATTCACTTTTCAAAGAACGTTACACGAAAATAGCAGAAGTAATGAGCACCAGAAACAAACAGTCCGTACCAACTTAATTTGATTTGCAAAATTCAAAATGGCTGCAATACATATGAAAAAGGCGTAAGAAGCTGTCTGCTTTTTTTTTCAACAGTTGGAGTATTTTTTGTTTTGTGCAATTAATTAATTATTTAAAGTCTAGTAGAGCTATTTTGCTTTTTATGTTTTGAATTTGGCGGAAGAAAAAATAAAGTTTTATAATGGCGTTAAGGAATGTTTTGAGGATTGGCCGATATTCTAGATCGTTAATAGCTTTAAGAAATGAAGCGTTCGTTCGACCGATTTTTAAGTATCAGGAAAACACATCACGTAAGTGTTCAGTAAACGTCTTAACTGAAAACGTGCCATTCAACATTCAATTATTTTTATCCACCAAAATAATATTAAAAACAATGGCATATTGATGTTTTGAGGAAACTCCATAAAAAAACTGATCGTTCTGATTGGGGATTAAGAATAATTGACTCGTAATTACATTTTCCCGTAAAACCGGTGAAATGTACTATGATGCAATGATACAAATAACTTTGTTTTTATTTTTTAGGGTTACCAATTCAATGCTTAGCTTATAGTCAGCAATCTGAACCTGCTCAGAAAACAAATGGTAATAATTTTAATTTATTGGAGAAGAATAAGTCGCTGATCAATGATACTTTTAGTAAGATTGAATTGAATAAATAAAATGATTCTTTTTTATTTTCAGTTGAGAAACAATCACATGAATTCCAAGCAGAAACTAAAATGCTTTTAGACATAGTAGCAAAATCATTATACTCGGAAAATGAGGTTTGATTTGACATCTCAGAGGAAAATATAGATGCAAATTCTTTCAAAAATTTTAATTTTGTTCGTAATTGTTCCAGGTGTTTGTTAGAGAACTTATATCAAATGCTAGTGATGCAGTTGAAAAACTTAGGTATTTTAGTCTTGCAGAAGGTAAAAGTCCTCCCTCAACCTTAGAAATTCATTTGAAAACTAATAAGCAAGACAGAATATTAACAATAGAGGTAAAAAAATTTTAGAAAATGTCAATCATGTAAAAGAATTTACTTTTTTAATTTTTCTTTTTTAATTATTAATAGGATAATGGAATTGGGATGACCAAAGAAGAACTAATATCTAATTTGGGTACAATTGCACGATCAGGATCAAAAGTAATTATTCTTAAGATTTTATAAAATATTTGTTGTTGAAAATTTATAAAATATTTTTGTAGGAAAGAAATTAATTTTTTTTTGCTTTTTAGGCATTTTTAGAAGAATTGAAATCAAAGGGATCTACAGAATCATCTTCCATTATTGGTCAATTTGGTGTAGGTTTCTACAGTTGTTTCATGGTTGCTAACAAAGTTGAAGTTTATACAAAATCTTATAAAGAAGGATCTGTTGGTTACAAATGGTCATCAGATGGGTAAGTATTCTATAAAATGTTTTTAAATTTTGTTTAAAATTATTAATTAACCTGGGGAAATAATTTTAGATCAGGCACCTATGATATAGAAGAAGCTGATAATGTACAACAAGGAACCAAAATTGTAATACATCTCAAACCAGAGTGTAGAAAATTTGCAGAAGAAAATGATCTAAAAGGTAAATTTTTCCATTAATTCCTTAATTTCCTTACTTCCTTTATAGCAATTACTCATAATTTTTTTTTTTTAAATGTAGATGTTATACAGAAGTACAGCAATTTTGTCGGACAACCTGTGTTCGTTAATGGATCTCAAGTAAATCAAACACAAGCTTTATGGTTGATGGACCCTAAAGATGTCACTGAAAAGCAACATGAAGAATTTTTTAAATTAATAACAGGGTCCACCTACGACAAGCCGAGATTTGTTCTTCATTATAAAACTGATTCACCTCTAATGATACGCTCTTTGTTATATTTTCCTGATGGGAAACCTGGTTTCTTTGAAATGGCTCGTGAAAATAACGCGGGCGTGGCACTTTATACACGGAAGGTAAAACATACTGCTGAAAGAGAAAAAAAGATTATTTTGTGTTGTGAAGAAAAAGAAGAATTACAGTATACACTATTTTAGGTTTTAATCCAAAGCAAAGCTGAAAATATCCTCCCAAAATGGCTTCGTTTTGTCAAAGGTATCGTCGATTCAGAAGATATACCGTTAAATTTAAGTAGGGAATTACTTCAAAACAGCGCCCTCATCGCTAAATTAAGAAGAGTATTGACTTCAAGAATTATAAAATTTTTAAGTGAAAAATTAACAAAGGACCCACAGGAATATGAAAGGTTCTTTTCTGATTATGGAATATTTATAAAGGAAGGAATAATAACTGCTGAAGATAATCTTCAAAAGGTAAGGATTTAAAGCTAAATATATGATTTTGGTTTCCCTAATTCTTTTTTTTAATTTTAGGCGGAAATAGCCGGATTGTTAAAATTCCAATCTTCAGCCTTTCCTCCTGGTGTTTTTGTAACACTCAGTGACTATATCAGCCGTATAAAAGACGGAAAACATGAAATATATTATCTTGCAGCACCTTCCAGAGAAGTAGCTGAATCATCTCCCTATTATGAAAGTCTTAAGAAACAAGATGTTGAAGTTTTGTTTTGTATGGAGCCACATGATGAACATGTTTTAATGTTTTTACAAGAATATAAAAATTACAGACTGACTTCTTTGGAAAAGGAAATGAGTCAGGGGAAAGAAGCGGAGGCAGCTGACTTTGGTAGGAACTACAGATTTTTTTTAAAATTAATATTACTGGTCTAATAAAATTTTACTTATTTTTTTTTTTTTTTTTTTTTTTTTTTTTTTTTTTTTAGGCGGTCAAGTCTTAGATGGAGAAATAGACAATTTAAAAAAATTATTTAAAACGACTTTGAGTTACAAATTGGGCACAGTTAAAATGACGAATAAACTGGAAAATCACCCGTGTGCGATTACTGTTGAAAATATGGCCGCAGCAAGGCAATTTAATAAGCAGATCCATGCATTACCCGAAGAAAATTGGTACACGCTATTGAGACCGAACTTAGAAATTAATCCAACGTAAGTAAAAATGAAAAGCCTATTCTGTTTGTCGCAAGATTCGCAGATTAGCTCCTTTTGTAAAATTAATTTACGGATCCCCTACCAGATTAACAAAAGTTCGTAAGACTGCGCTGTGTATCGTCCATGCAATCCCAAAAGAAATTTAAACGAGTGGTTAAGCCTAAAGACTTCCTTTACAATCTGGAAAAGGCCTATTTTAATGAAGAAGTTAAAACCGAATATTTTGATTGATGATTCATGCAAATGATTACATGCTAGGACTGTGTTCTGAATCTGTGTTAAAAATGTTCAACCTGTAATTTTGGCCTTTTAAAAAATGACTTATTAATTTTTTTTGCTTATTTTTTTTTATATTTTTTCAGGCATCCTATTATCAAAAAACTTTCAAAGTTGCAAACATCCAATCCGGAATTAGCAGATTTACTAGTAAAGCAACTCTTTAATAACGCCATGGTGGCCGCTGGATTAATCGAAGATTCCAGAAAGATTATACAAGATATGAACGCATTGTTAACGTTAGCTCTGAAAGATCACTAAAAAAAATATAAAAGGAATTTTTTTTCCGGTGCAACAAACAAAAAATGCATTAATACTGTTTCAAAAACTGAAATTTATCAATGTAATCCAACACTATCCATCACTCTTGTACTCCTGATTTTGAAAGCAAGAAATATAAGTTTGCTTAAAATCAATCAATTAATTAATTACTTAGTTATTTAATTCAGTAATTCTTAACGTGCCAGAACCAATTTAGAAAATATGTATATACTTAAATAAAAAAAATTTTAAATCAAGATATCGATTAATTTTATATTAATAAATAGACTAACGAGGGATTGGAGGGATGGCGGCAAATCGTAAGCGCCAAATCTTTGTTCTCTTGCATCGGAATGTAATTTATAGTGCTTTTACTTATTTACCTAGTTCTTTGTTGCTTTTTTCTGCCTAAATATAAAAAAAAGTGAAAAATTTGCCTAAAGGAACTGTATAGCCCGGATAGTTGGTTAGGTTACTGCTTGTAGCTTGAAAAACTGCCATAGTTTGATATTAATAAGGCGCCATCTTTCGGTTAGTTTACTTAAAGTTAGGTTAGAATTTTGGTTTACAAGCATTTGGTGCATTTGTTGACAATAATAGTCATAGTCATTTCTGTCATAATCTGTCATCTAATTTGGCAAGTACGTTTTTATAATTCTTTTAATGTGTAAGCATTCTCTCACCGGTTGGGTTTGAAAACAGCTTTAATTTTAACTTCAAATTTTTTGACCACTTGTTTATTTTTATTATAAGAAGTCAGAATACAATATTTTACAATTACCATTTAAAAATATGCTGCAGGTTTTTTTAAATTTTATTTTTTCATTTATACACCTTGTACTATAGTTTCAAATGAGTTCCTTGAGATTTTGTTTTTATTTTCAGGTGTTAAATATAATAAGTTTTAAAATAACTCAAGTAACAAAGAGATGGATTCTCTTATTAAAGTCATTAGAAAAAGTCGCAATTCGATTTCACCGATGTCGAAGAGAGTTGTTCGACAAATTCATCTAGATAATCAACAAAATACTGTTGAAGCATCATTAAATATTGATGCTGTTCCAAATAGACGTCTTTATAAAGCACCTGAAAAAAAAGTGACACATGTCATTGAAACTGTTGTTCCTCAAAAGCCTGAATCTCATTATGAAACTCAAAGTGAATTTCGGACAAATCCAGTCAAAATTCAAATGTTGTCCCAAAATCTTTATAATCAAATATATCATGAAGCACAGAATCATCCACGAGAAATGATTGAAAGGGCTAAAAATGAGTTACAGAAACATGGTTTATGGGATCAAAAAATGACTTATCTTCCTGATGTTGTAATGAATCTACCTAAATTAAAAGGCAGTAACATTGAAGAACATTTTTTGAAAATTGGAGAAGAACAAGCAGGACCTTATAGGAAATTAGTGCAAGATTTTTTAAGCTCTTCTTTACCTGTACGGCCAAGGAAATGGGAATATAAAAAAGGATGGACAAAATATGTGCATAATCAAAAACCAGTGAGTGTGGGATTTCCGGATGAGGATATTTTAGTTTTTGATGTTGAAGTTAGTGTCAATCATGGAGAAGCACCTGTTTTAGCTGTTGCAGTTTCACCTACTGCATGGTACGGTTGGGTTTCTCCTGTACTTACAGAGAAAAAAAATCCAGTTCCCCAAAATCGTTATTCCACTGATATGTTAATCCCATTGGAAGGGAAAACTGAAAAGGAAAATGCGAGAGTTGTAATAGGTCATAATGTGTCTTATGATAGGGCTAGGATTAAAGAACAATATTACATTAAAGATAGTCCTTTACGATTTATAGATACAATGGCACTTCATATATGTATAGCTGGAGTTACAAGTAAACAGAAAGCAATGTTAAAATCAAAAACAGCAGATCCCGATATGAATCAAAATCAACTCTGGATGGAATGGGCTGCACTGAGTAGCTTAAAAGATTGTTATGAACTTTACTGCAATGGTGATCTGAAAAAATTCAAAAGGGACGTTTTTGTGACCGGGACTCTGCAAGATGTTCGGGATGATTTTCAGGAACTTATGCATTATTGCGGAAATGATGTTTTTGCAACGTTTAATCTTTTGACAAAACTTTTCCCTTTATTTTTGGAAAGATTCCCTCATCCAGTTACGTTAGCAGGGATGTTAGAAATGGGCATGTCTTTTTTACCTGTTAACGAAAACTGGGACAGATTCATCACAAACTGCGAGCAAGCTTACGAAGACTGCGCTTATGAGACTGATTTTTTTTTAAAGCGAAAATGTGATAGCGCTTGCAAGTTGATGCACCACGACGAATGGAAAAACGATTTGTGGATGTGGAACGAAGATTGGTCCACGAGAAATCTTGCTTTGACGAAGAAAAAATTAAAAAGGACCGAGGAAATTGAGGAAAATAAACCGCCGACAGAAGATGAGGATGAAGAACTTTATCGCTTGACCGAAAAATTTAAAAGTTTATTTGATTTGGAACAACTTTTGCCGAAAATCAAACCTCATTTACCGGGTTATCCCGCTTGGTATAGGAAATTGTGCGAGAAACCGACTTCTCCAGATTGGACCCCCGGCCCGGTTTTAGTCAGTTCGAGTATGATCATTACTCCGAAAATATTAAACTTAAAATGGGAAAACTATCCCCTTCATTACATACGAAATTTCGGCTGGGGGATTTTGGTACCGGATTTACAGGCGGACGGATTAGAAACCGCGATACCTTTTGAAAAGTTAAAAAAATTAGCAATAGAAAACGGGGTGTTGGAACTGCAAAAGAACCAAAACACGGAATCGTTATCGAAGCAGAAAAAAAAGGAGATCTCTTCTTTATACAGCGGAACTGCGATCTGGACGAATATCGTCATTGACAATTGTTGTTATTTTTTAAAATTGCCGCACAAAGACGGGCCGTCCAATAACGTGGGGAATCCGTTATCCAAAGATTTTATGAAAACATTTTCGGCGAACGTTCTTTCGTCTTCCGATTTAGTCGCCGCTAACATTTTAGAAATGTCAACGACTTTATCTTATTGGAAAAATAATCAGAAAAGGATTACGAGTCAGCTGGTCGTTTGGTTAAGTAAAAAAGAAGTGAGTTCAATGTTTCCGGGGAATAGCAAACCGGAATTAGGAGTCATTTTGCCTAAAATTGTAGTGAGCGGAACGTTAACCCGAAGAGCAACGGAAAGCACTTGGCTGACCGCGTCGAAAAACTTTCAGTACAGAATAGGTTCCGAATTAAAATCGATGATTCAAGCTCCTCCGAATTATCATATCGTCGGGGCGGATGTGGATTCCCAGGAATTATGGATAGCTTCCATGATCGGAGATTCTCATTTCTCCAAAATACACGGAGGGACTGCCTTAGGTTGGATGACGATAAGCGGAAGCAAAGAAAACGGAACGGACATGCACAGCCTTACCGCCAAAGCCTGCGGTATTTCGAGAGACGATGCCAAAGTGATTAATTACGCCAGGATTTACGGGGCGGGTGCGATGTTCGCCGAAAGGTTACTGAAACAAACGAATCCGACTTTTACGGACAACGAAGCGAAGACCAAAGCTAGGAAAATGTACAGCATGACAAAGGGCAAACGACTCTATCGAATTAAACCCGACGTGCAAGAAAAAATAAAAGACATGGTGGATCCTAACACGGAAGTTACTAATTTATATTCGGCTCTTAAAATGGCAAGCGTATGCGGGATGTCAGTCGATGACATGTTCGACAGTTTAGAATGGACCGGCGGAACGGAATCCGCCATGTTTAACCGGTTAGAACAGATTGCTAATTCAGTTAAAGCGGAAACTCCGTTTTTAAAATGCAGACTTAGCCGTGCTTTGGAATCCAAATTCGAAGGTGACACTTTATACGGAAATACAAGGGTGAATTGGGTCGTTCAAAGCGGAGCCGTAGATTTCCTTCATCTTATGTTAGTTTGCATGAGGTGGCTAACGAACGGACAAGTTAGATACTGCATTAGTTTTCACGATGAAGTTCGGTATCTAGTTCCTAGTGATAAGAAATACAACGCAGCGTTAGCTCTTCAAATAGCTCATTTGTATACTCGAGCGTTTTGCGCTCACAGGCTAGGCTTATACGATCTTCCGAGATCCGTAGCTTTTTTTTCGTCCGTCGAAGTTGATAAAGTTTTGAGGAAAGAAGCTCAAGAAGATTGCGTGACGCCTTCTAATCCTCACGGCTTGGAAAAGGGTTACGGGATTCCTCCAGGAGAAAGTCTGGATATTTATGCGATCCTTGAAAAGTCAAAAGGATCCTTAGACGTTTTCCAGAAAGACAATGAGGTACTTTTTTTAAAATGTGTGTTAAGGTTTTTTTTTTTTTCAAGATGAATGGGTCCCTGTTTTTTTTTTGAGGATCTAATCCTAAAAGCCTCTGAAAACAGTTCCTTTAAAGCACTACGTAGTTTTCAAATAATTTAACCTTGTGTCATTGAGACCTCGCCTCGGTTGAACATTTTAACCAGATATGTACAAGTCGTAACAAGCCGCAACACGAATAGCAGAAATAATTCACGGAATGTCCAAATACGACAAGAGCTACTAAAATCCAAAGATTTATTGTGCTAACTTTGACCCAAATTCTTGATTTGGGAAACTCAGAGAACATTATATATTTTTAGGTCTTTTTTTTTTACAATACAGCATCCACTTTTTACTTGTTTTATGCACATAATTTTGACTTTTTTGAAAACCTTTTGAAACTGTAGTATAAAGTGTTAAATGAAATCCAAAGCTGCAGAAATTATAACTGATGTATCGCAACATCACTGTCAGGCTAATTAATAGCTTTCTAACTGCCATATTTCCCAAATTTGGGCTTTGCGGGTAGTTTTCCCTCATTTTAATTTTCCATACTACAGGGTGTCTACTGGTCCTATATTCCTATAAAGTCCTATAAAAGTCCTATATTTTTCTTTTTGGTCCTATATACCTATAAAATCCTATAAAGTCCTATAATTTAACCGAAAAAAGTAATTTTGAGCAGGGGCACAACTGGTTTGAATTCCTAATTCAAAGTGAGCTAATTTTTCATATTTTCACTCAATTTTTCCAACAAATTTTCTCGCTCGGCCTTCGGCCTCGCTCGATTTATGCAGGTTGCCATAATTTAGATTTTTAAAGATTCCGAAAAGCGAGGAAAACCAATCATTTTGGGCTACGAACGATTCATAGTTTATGCTTTGATAATTGAAAAAGCACTTTGGGGAAATTTTCGAAGAAAGTTCAATGTTTCAGGAAATTTTTTCTTTAAATCTTGACGGCGGGGTTCCATTAGGCAATTAATTTTAAACTAATTCCAGTTCAAATAATTTTTAAGAAGGTTTATAAAATTTAAAAATTATATTTTCGATTTTATGGAATCATTTGTGGAATATTTTCGGGCTTATAGAGGATTCAAAAATTTTTACGTGTAGTCTAAAAATTTTTTACGTTTATAAAATTTAAAATTTTTTAGCTCTTAGCTTGGGGCGGATTTTCTGAACTACTCATATAACCTTGGGGACTTCTGAAAAACACTTGCAGAGGCTTGAACTTTTTTTTTGATCGGGATTTTTTGATCCCAAGATTTTTTATAAAAATGTTTTTGTAGAATTTTGTTTTACCTTTTTTAGTAATTACCCGTTTTACAAGTTTTACCTTTTTTCTTCTTCCTTCTTTATTTCTTTTGGGTCCTATATTTTTTGAAAAAATGGACCTATAAAGCCCTATAAAAGTCCTATATTTTAACTTTTATGAATCAGTAGACACCCTGTACTAACTCACTTTTTTTTTCCCGTACTTGATTACAACCTAATCGAATCGGAATTGATATTTTGCTCATTCATCATTATTGCATGTAAAAACAGTGATTACTTATTTTTATTTTTTATTTTTACATTTACTTTTTAATTTTTAGGAATGTCTGAAGCAACAAAGCGCAAGCACGTAATCAAAGAAGTTCTCAGCGACGACTTAAGCCCACCTGCCGACAATCAAAAAATTGTTAAAGTGCTTAGCAGTAAAGGAAATAATTTGCACGAAGTTGAAGAGCCTGATTCTACAGTTTATCTAGTATCCATGCCAACGAAATTTCGAAAAAATGTTTGGGTTAAAAGAGGAGATTTTTTGATAGTAGAACCAATTGAAGAGGGTAATAAGGTAGGCATTACTAATATTCTAAAAGGACTTATCTGACTAATATTTTATGTATTAAGTAATTACTTTTTTTTTTTGTTTCAGGTTAAAGCTGAAATTGTTAAAATTTTAGGAAAGCCACACATCCGGTTTTTAAAAAAAGAAAAATTATGGCCGGAAAAATTTAATGATCAAAGTAATGAATCTTCAGACAGTGATAGTAGCCTAGTTGAAAATAAGAACAGAGGATATGAATTATCTGATAGTTCTGACAGTTCAGAATCAGAATCAGATCCAGATCCTGATTCAGCAGCCATAGGATGATAGGACAAAGCTATTTTTTTATATTCATTTTGTAAAATAAAACAATATTTTCTATTTAAAAAAAAGGTTTTATATTTACGTTCCAACAGACCCATAATTATTTTGAATTTTTTCTAGCAGTAATTCCATTCGTCCTTTCATAACAGGCTGACCTTTCCTAGTTTTTTGACTTAGTTTTTTAAATTTTAAAGCCTTTTTTTTCTTGTAAGCTTCCAATGCTGCCTTTCTCTCCTCCTTTTGTCGTTCTATTTCTTCTTTTCTTCTCCGTTTTTCTTCTTGAATTTTTTCATATTTCAATTGAGCTTGTTTAAGTGCACTAAGAGGAGTTTCCCTCTTCGAAGACTCAGGTACTTGTGAGTTTGACGTCACGTCCACTCCGCTAATTTTTAATTCCTTTTGGTATTTTCTCAGAAGATTTTTTCTTCTGACTTCGTCAAATTGTTCAACTTCAAAAAAAAAAAAAAGAAAATTAATTGAAATAGTTTGTTTTTTCTTCACATACATAAATGTTGTTTACTTACTCTTCTTTTTAGTGCTAAAATGTGATTCTCTCCATTTTTTCTTGTTAAAATGTTTCTTATCTTTCGTATTTTCTTTTTTCTTTATATTCTTCTTTGAATTAACCATCTTGCTTTAAAACTGCTTGGTAAATAATCCACCATGTGTATGCGTTAACTGTATAAATACATACGGTCTATATTTATATTTATATTTATACAGTTAAGAGTACGCAGTACCAGTGGCAGCAGATAAATCTTATTTTTCATTTTACCGGAAAACGAAGAAAGATTTTGGAAAGAGAAAAAGATGGGGTCGGAGTGGTGATTCATTCAGAATAGCGGCTCGTGATCAGTGAAGTTAAGCAGCATTGATGACGGCCAGCTACTGGATGGGTGACCGCCGACACTCCCGCCCTCTAGCAGGCATTGTAGGATCTACAGTTACAGCCATCTTAACCTCGTTGTAATACGTAGATCCCACAAACGCTAAGTTGGATATATACATAAATTGGATATACACATAAAATTGGATCTCTTTATAACGACATTGGACACTCATAAAAAAAAACGAATTCATTCTAAAAGCAAGTAGATGGTCTATGGCATCAAGCCGACCAATTAACCTCTCCTCCTTCTCCCTTTCTCCTCACCTTCCCTCAAAGTAAAAAAAAAAAAAAAAAAAGAGAAAAAGATAAAAATCTTTGAAATTTTTTTCTCAGCATTTCTGTCTTTTTCTCTTTCCAAAATCTTTCTTCGTTTTCCCGTGAAATGAAAAATACGATTTATTATTTAACAAAAAATAGGCATGGCAACGTTGGATTCGATTAATCGAAAATTTCAAAATGATATCTCGATGACATTGGACGGTGCTGCTCCGTGCGGATCAAAGCCAGTAATGTAAATAACAATACATATTAATGAGTAAATCGAGAACTACGGAACGATATGGTCGGGAAGAACTTTGCTTTGCAATTTGATAAATGAAAGTGCACGCGCCGGTCACAGGTAATGTGCAATGGTGATAGTGTTGTTTTTGTCGAAGACTAAGAAATTTAGATCTGGATTACCAGTTATTGAGGGTTACAGTGGATCACGGAGGCGGGTTGGGGGGCGGCTGTGTCGACGCCGGAGGACTCTTACCTCCCGGTGGGAATCCCCAACATCTTGCCGCCCCCGGGGTTTTACCCCAACAAATGGGGGATGTTTTGCCTCCGAAACGTCAAGTAGCTTTTGAGCGCCTCCGTAGAAGAATCGACGGTTACCGAAAAAGGCAGACGGAATTTATGCCTAGATATGATCAGTGCTCTAACGGATATCGCGAACAGAACTGTCAAGAAACCCTTGCTTTAAAGCAAAAGTACTTGGAAAATAAAACCAAAAGGACGGCTAAGAAGCAGGATAAGAAACAGCCTGAACCAGTTAACAACATTCAGAACAATCTGCTTACGGTAAGCTTTTTTATTAAATTTTTATTGTTATTTTGTTGAGCTTTAAAACGATGATCAAAAACAAAACAAAGTTTCCTGATGATTTTTAGAAGAATCAACATTATGTATTACTATACTTATCACGATTTCTGATTTATTTACATATTACAATTCTGATAATTATCAGAATTAAAATGCTGTATTGGCCAATTAGACCATCTTGCTGGCAGGTCATGTTTTTATGTCAGTTCATTGTTCTTAAATGAAATTTCAGTTAAACTTAGCCTTTTTTTTTTTTTTTTTTTTTTTTTTAAAGCTTGCAACATTAAAATTAAATTTGAATGTGTTCCTGTTTATAACATTTAACTGATATCTGTAAAATGTGTTTATTTTTTTTTTGTGGCATTTCAACTTTTTTTTTTTTTTTTTTAAGCTTTTAAAACACATTAACAAATGACATTTGAATGTTTCTTATATCTGCAATTATAAAATGAATATTTCTTTAATGTGATTTTGTATGGTTTATGTGCTAAGGCAGTTCAAGTTCATTAGCCAAGAAACATACGTTCATTTATGAGCTTACAACTGTTGAGTGTATCATTTACAATCATTAGTTTTATTCATAATGCATTTCATTTGGTAACCCTTGCAGTATCGTTCGATAGTTAATGTGGATTTTGATAACAATAACATTATCGGTTTTAAAATATTTGATTGAATAAGAAAAAAAAAAAAATTAAACTCAATATGGCAGAACAGGATTTTATCAAAAATTTATTTTTTAGGTGAAGTACGTTGATCCAATGAATATAAATGTTCATTTTTAAAAGGGATGTTAGGTGCATTATAAAGAATCAGGGTAAATTCTCTGTACCTACTGATATTTTTATACTTTCTTTATGAATTTTCATCCAGTGTAATTGAGCTTGTTTACACAATGTCAAGGTGCTGTGAGCAATATTTTTTTCTGTGCTGTGGTAGAAAATGTCAGGAAAAATTTTGAAGAAAGAGAATAATAAGGAAACGAGATGTTCAACACAACTCAATTTTTGATACAAAACTTATTGTGATTAACAATATTAGTTCAGAAACTTTATTTTTTAATTAAGGAATTTAAAAATGATGGGTTTTGAAGGTGATTCTGGGCCCGTAGACTGATTTTTAATTTTTTTTAAAAATTGAAGTCCTTTTCGTCTTAGCAGCAAATTCAGAATATATACTTCCATCTCCAGTCATTTGATAACTAGTTCTGAGGATACTTTTAATTGTTCTGCTTTGAAATCGACAATAAAAAGTGTTGCACAAAGATAGTGTTAAAAACGATATTGATTAATTTTCTTTAGATTATCATGCAACAATATTTCATACCTTCACTTATTGTTATTATTCGGTTTCTTTTTTTTTGAATAATAAAGTTTAATGTCGAGTATTTTATTTCTTCAAAAAGAATAATATTGCTTCACATATTTCTTTCCTTTGCAAATTTTTTATCAAAGACGGTCCTTCTTGAAGAGTCCACAATTACTATTCAATTATTAATTTATTCAAAATTTATTTTTTCATATATCGAGAGCCATTGGATATTGTAGCATACGTTTGAATAATAATTAATTTATATCATTAGGGACTGTTTATTTTTTTTATATCGTCCACTATTACACAAATGACTTATTTGTTCGATGCATCTGGACTGCTCCGTTGTAAGAAATCTCCTGCCCCCCCGCAGTCTCCATTTTGAGAAAGTTAAACGAAAATTTTTTTTTTATTGCATAGAAAATATTTTCGTTTCTGGAAAAGCGCGAACCGTTCGTTGAAATCACACCTAAAGTTAAAACAAATGGACTCATGCCAAAAAGGTTTTAAAAGAAAACACGAAACTTTTGCAGAAGTGTAGAAGATAAAAAAATACAAGTTATTATCATTGCACACATATGAAAATATTTTGAGCTTTGCAGATGGATGAGATATATAAATGAATGAAATTTGTTGTTGGAAGTCGAAACAAAAAAAAAAAAAAAAGAAATTAAATTAATTAATGTTTTTCGAAAGAATAATACTCGGCAGGGTCGAGTGGCATGCATGTGCCATGGGTAGGGAAGATTTAACAAAAATCTAATCCTTCATTAAGCTTACGTGATGATTCTGTCATTTTCTTAGGATTTTTCAACCGTATCTTTGATTTTAATTGTAGGAAGTGTTAGATTGACACTACGTTGGAAATAGTTGTCAATGGTTTTCTTAGAATTAACGCCGCGTTATGATCATGACCGAATCATTTTATCTGGTATACTTTCATGAAACGGTCGTTTATCGGGGACGTTATTATGAAAATGCCTGTATGATATGCATATATTTCATCCCCTGATATCATTAGGAAAGGGTTGAATTTTTTATAAATCACGCCAGTCGATGATAAATTGAATCTTCTTTTCTTTTTTCATTTGTAATACGGTTGTTTTGACGGCTCTTCTTTTTTTTTTTTTTTTATTTCTTCTCTTCTCTTAAATTGGTTTTTATCACGTAGTTAATAATTGGCGCTAACTAAATATTTTGGATCTTATGTCTGTGAGGAGCTGAAGATATTAAAAAGTAAGAAACAAGTGTTCTCTTTAAAAGAAAGAAAGAAAGAAAAAAAAAAAAAAATAGGCAACCTGTTACGTCTGGCGGAAAAAGGAAATTTTTTTTGATTAAGCGGAGGTTTCAGATGATAATCGAGCTGAAGGAAAATAATGTTAGTGATAATATTTTGCTGAAATTCAGGAAGGTTGATTACGTCTACATAATTTTCATAATTTTTGACACCGCCCCACCCTCCCTCACCCTTCCCAACGTGCCTATGTAATATTTGAGTGGTTCCATGCGATTGACAAGCTTGTTTGTAGGTTGGCTGGCTGATTGTCTGACTAAATATTTTATCTGAATACTGCTGACACCAGAAACAAGTAGTTGCAAAAATTTTAAGTTCAGTTGGAAAAGTACAAACATGTTAAAAAATTTTGCTGCCCGTAAAAGACCTTAAGTAACTTTTTTTAACGTTCCCGACCATATTTTCTAATCCGTTTTTCCTAATAATGTTGGCTACCAAAATTTTTTTTCTAACCTTTTTTTTCCCCAAATTTTCGATTTTCCGAAAATTTTTTGCTTCCTAAAATAAAATTTCCTAAAATTAATATTTTTCCTAATTTTTTAAATCCCTAAAATTTTTCATCAAAAAATTAGAAAAAATATTATTTTAGGAATCAAAAAATTTTAGGAAAATTAAAAATTAGGAAAGAAAAAAAGGTTTTGAAACCAAAATTTTTAGGAAAAATGGATTAGGAATTTTTTTTTTAGGAAAAGTGTATTGTGAATTTTTTTATTTTAAGAAAAGTGGATTAGGAAAAATGGTAGGAAGTTGTTTTTAATTCTTTTAAACCTTTTTGTTTCCTAATTTTTAATTTTCCTAAAATTTTTTGATACCTAATATAAAATTTCCTAAAATTAATATTTCTCCTAATTTTTTAAATCCCTAAAATTTTTCATCTAAAAATTAGGAAAAATATCATTTTAGGAAATCCTATTTTAGGAATCAAAAAATTTTAGGAAAATTAAAAATTAGGAAAGAAAAAAAGGTTTTGAAACCAAAATTTTTAGGAAAAATGGATTAGGAATTTTTTTTTTAGGAAAAGTGTATTGTGAATTTTTTTATTTTAAGAAAAGTGGATTAGGAAAAATGGTAGGAAGTTGTTTTTAATTCTTTTAAACCTTTTTGTTTCCTAATTTTTAATTTTCCTAAAATTTTTTGATACCTAATATAAAATTTCCTAAAATTAATATTTCTCCTAATTTTTTAAATCCCTAAAATTTTTCATCTAAAAATTAGGAAAAATATCATTTTAGGAAATCCTATTTTAGGAATCAAAAAATTTTAGGAAAATTAAAAATTTGGAAAAAAAATGGTTAGGAACCAAAATTTTTAGGAAAAGTGGATTGGGAATTTTTTTATTTTAGGAAAAGTGGATTAGGAAAATGGTAGGGAATCGTTTTTAATTATTTTATTAAACCTTTTTTTTTCTAATTTTTAATTTTCCTAAAGTTTTCTGATTTTTAAAATTTCTTAAAATGAAATTTCCTAAAATAAATATTTCTCCTAATTGTTTAAATCCCTAAAATTTTTCATCAAAAAATAAGGAGAAATACTCGTTTTAGGAAATTTCATTTTAGGAATCAAAAAAATTTTAGGAAAATTAAAAATTAGGAAAGAAAAAAAGGTTTTGAAACCAAAATTTTTAGGAAAAATGGATTAGGAATTTTTTTTTAGGAAAAGTGGATTGGGAATTTCTTTATTTTAAGAAAAGTGAATTTGGAAAAATGGTAGGGAATCGTTTTTAATTCTTTTATTAAACCTTTTTTTTTCTAATTTTTAATTTTCCTAAAGTTTTCTGATTTTTAAAATTTCTTAAAATGAAATTTCCTAAAATAAATATTTCTCCTAATTTTTTAAATCCCTAAAATTTTTCGTCAAAAAATAAGGAGAAATACTCGTTTTAGGAAATTTCATTTTAGGAATCAAAAAATTTTAGGAAAATTAAAAATGAGGAAAGAAAAAAAAAGGTTTTGAAACCAAAATTTTTAGGAAAAATGGATTAGGAATTTTTTTTTTAGGAAAAGTGGATTGGGGATTTCTTTATTTTAAGAAAAGTGGATTAGGAAAAATGGTAGGGAATCGTTTTTAATTCTTTTAGACCTTTTTTTCCCTAATTTTTAATTTTCCTGAAGTTTTTTGATTCCTAAAATGAATGTTTTTCCTAATTTTTTAAATCCCTAAAATTTTTAAATCCCTGAAATTTTTCATCAAAAAAATTTAAAAAAATATTATTTTAGGAATCAAAAAATTTTAGGAAAATTAAAAATTAGGGGGAAAAAAGGTTTAGAAACCAAAATTATTAGGAAAAATGGTAGGGAATCGTCTTTAATTCTTATATGGTCCATAAATTGAAGAGGCCAAGGGATTTCAAATCGGTTTCCTGATTGCTTAAGATGCCTTGTCTGTTGGCTGGCTACCTGGCAGGCTGACTTTGCAAGTGACCAAGCTGATGATATGGTTTGTTTGTTCAAGCTTTTATTTACTCCCTTTTCTTTTCGTCGTTACAATAGTTTACGAATGCTTTTTTATACGAAAGAAAAGAACTTACTCGAGCCGAACGCTGATAAAAATCAAACTTAACATGTACATTATGATACGTGGAAAGATAATTTTTTTTTAGCTTGGCATCAACTTTTCATTAACTAAAAAGCATTCAAGACTGAAAAAAAAAGAAAAGTAAAACTAAAGTCGTTATATTTTTCGCGGAATAAATCATTGTAAAAGATAAGAAGCAATTAGATGAAGTAATGTTAATAAAAAGTGAACGGAAAGCGAGCTTTCAAAAATTTATATTATTTTCCGCAACTCGGGTTTTTCTCGTGGAGGAGTTTAATTTTCTTTTTCCAACCCTTTTATTTTAAAACTTGTTTCGTTAATTTAGATCATTCCCTTCGATCTTGATAAGTTTATTGTTTTCGTAGTTAATCGAAATCAAGAAATTAAAAAAATGGCCAAATATTTACATGTGCAATAGGATCTGTACCGAAAATAAATGTTTCGGATAAATGCAAGACATTTTGCGGAAATTTCTTTTTAATTAATTTAAATTAGCAACCTTTTACAATGCACCTAAGGCTAGACATCAGAAACCTGTTGCTTGAATCTTTTTTTTTTTTTTTTTTGAATCTCGGAAAAAAAATATAAACTTTTTTTCCAGCGAATATGGAACAGTTGTTTTTAATAAACTCTTTTTCATCACTCAGTACTAGAAAGTCCACTTTTCAGTACTGCCGAGTTTAGTAAAATGCGTTATCTTCGTGATAAAAAGTATATTTCATCACGGGAATCGAAGGTAAGTTTCAAAACTCGACCAATTACGGCCCTCGCCTTCGGCTCGAGCCGTAAACTTGGCCTCGTTTTGAAATTTCTTACCTTCGACTCCCGTAATGAAAAATACTATTTTTTCCTATTTAAAGCAAAAAAATGAGGTAAAGTTTTTTTTTTTTTTTTTTTTACCGCTGTAAATATAAATATTTTCATGTTCTTTTTGATTTTACGCGATAAAGTAAGCAACGTGCATAATTTAATTAAAAAAATTTCTTATGAGCAATTTAAGGGGGAAAAAAAATAAAATAAATGATAAAATTCATTTTCGCTTTAACAAAGAATCAAAATTCCTTTCGCTTTTTAAATTGAATGCGATTGAAGTTTTGCGCCGTCTTTTCTTGACAGATCGTATTTTAATCTTTCACTAAATGAATGAGGCGAAAAGTCAGCAAATCCAAGTCGCTTTCCAATGTTGGAAGGTTGTCTTGTTTATAAAGCTAAAAACATGAGTGATAAGATATTGCACAAGGTTATTTTTGTAACTGAAAGATAAGAATTCTTGGGTTTAAATTGTTTTCATTGCGTTTTTGGTGGATTTCGAATTTTTTGAAGTTTAGTCCGAAATTTTGGAAAAAGCTATATAATGGCGAGTTTTATTGGAAAATGGTCTTTTTTAAGAAATAGTTTTTGCCTGTCACATCCAGTTGATGAATATTTTGGAATTTTTCAATTTAGTCTTTTCTGTTTTCACGGAATCTGTATTTCTTTTTTCATAAAACAGCCATGAAAAAATTGACAAAATGAAATTATTAATGTAATTTATTTATTTGATTCCTTCAAACGGAATGGAACCAAAGGCCTTGCCACGATTAATTCCGACTGAAAAAGGAATAAATTAACTGATGTTACTGTGTTAAGTTTTTCAATTTTTTGGTTTTTTCACTGAATGATTATCGTAAAACATATGTTATAACAATGACAAGGGATATCGTGTGATGTGTTTCGCCCCCGACACTCTGCTGCACTTTCTATTATCTTATCATTTATCGTAGGTCATAGATATAGGGTAAATAGATTTTGTTATGGGGTTTTCTGTCCAAAGGGGAAGATGTTTTTTCGTTGTAAGATGAAAAATTTTGTGGAGTATTAGCCTTTTCTGTGAGTGTGGAGCACATCGAAATTTAAAATCGATTCCCTTACAACCATTTTTCTTTCATCATGATTTTCTCTTGTTTTTTTCTTCTTCTATTCTTTATTGACATTTTTTTTTTTTAGAACTAAGTGTAACATTAAGGTAAATAACCATATTAAGTTATATCTGTCTTTAGCGTATTATTCCTGTTGAAATGGGAAATTCAGTTTTTGGGATCATTCAAACATTTTGCTCTCCTCCGCCCCCAAAATCAGCCATAAAAATTAGTAATAGTACCAAATTTTCGGAAAATCTCAGAAGTCGACTTTTCTGAAAAAATATTTAGTTCAACCCTTACTGTAATTTAGCAATTACCTTTTTTTAACGTTCCCGACCATTTTCCCTAATCCGTTTTTCTAAAAAAAAATAAAAAAAAAAATTCTTAATTTATTTGGTTCATAAAATAAAATTTCCTAAAATGAATATTTTTCCTAATTTTTTAAATCTCTAAAGGGATTTTAGGAAATAACATTTTAGGGATTTTAATAAACTTTATTTTAGGGAATTTAAAAAATTATATTTTGGAATCAAAAAATTTTAGGAAAATTGAGAAAAAAAATTGTTAGGAAAATAATTTTAGGAGCCAATATTTTTAGGAAAAATGGATTAGGAATTTATTTTTTTCTTAGGAAAAATGGATTAGAAATTAATTTTTTTTAGGAAAAATGGATTGAAAATTTTTTTTTTAGGGAAAATAGATTTAGGAATTTATTTTTATTAGGAAAAATGGATTAGAAATTTATTTTTTTTTAGGAAAAATGGTAGGGAATCTTTTTTACTAATGAAACAATTGTTTACAATTTTTAATTTATGACGTATGTAAACTTGATCTTATTTTATCTTTTGTAGAATATGACATCTTCATTTGGTTGACTCAGCCTTTCCCCCTTAACGTCATCGAGTGACCCCTTCCCTGAAATAAAGAAGGAATGCCTCCTGCAAAAAAAATTTTCTTTCAAACTTTACAATTTTTTTTTTTTGAAAATAATATTCAGTTGTGGATTATTATCATTTTTTTTTAATCTTTGACGCGCTTGCTTTTTTTTTTACATTCAACGTGCCGTAATGGAAAGTACTGAACAAAGTGCATTTCGATCGCTTTTACAGACATTAAAATCGTACAACTTTTTTAATGCCCTATAGTATTGCAAAGTAGTCGTCATCATCCGAAATTGAATATTTTACTGTTCAATTCAGTTACAATTTCGTAATTTAAAATTAAACCTGATAAGATTAATTTTTTATAAAATTTAAAGTAACTCAGTTTTTCGGTGTGCAGATCAAATGAATTTTTTACTTTGTAACTGCCTTCTTACGTAAAAAGGACATGCCCACAAAATTTTGATTTGACTAAAACC
The DNA here is from genome assembly GCA_037577465.1 of Liposcelis bostrychophila. Lineage (NCBI taxonomy): Eukaryota > Metazoa > Arthropoda > Insecta > Psocodea > Liposcelididae > Liposcelis > Liposcelis bostrychophila. The sequence continues at coordinate 18,674,585 of CM075211.1, read as the reverse complement.
TTCCTCCAAGATGTTCTAAATAATCTCTCGGAGTAATGGGAAAATTACGTTTCGCCTTCTCAACCCCCCCATCCCTCCCCTCTCCGCACCACCAGTTTCAAGATCCGGATTACTCCTACGCGATCTCAAAAACTCCTGAATCCCTAATCGATGCAATTCCGAAACCTTCCCCCCTTCCCCCCGATAAATCAGAGGAATTTGGATTTTAAGTAATGCCAAACTAACAATGATGTTCATTTTTTTTTTTTTTTTTCAAATCCTTATTTTATCTTTAAAAGGAAATGTTTTTTTTAAATATAAGATTTCTTAACATTCAAATGGTATGCCAGTACGTCATTTTAAAAAATGTTATCGATAAAGTAAATACAAACAAAAAGATATAATATGTCGCTTTAGCAATATTTAAGAAATATAATTTTGACGTAGGTATTTCTGAAAAAAAAAAAAAAATTTCTTTTGCTTGGAATTTAAAAAATTTTAATGAAAAACTGCCGCCATTTTTTTTTTTTTTTTTTGAAAAAAAATAAAAGCTCGTTAAAACATGGCGTAATCATCACCTGTTGCTGACGAGCGTACAGCGCTGAACATTAATAAACATTGTTTTTATTAAACATGTGTGCAGCTGCTATTGAAAAGAAGGGGAAACCGAATGCCGCGCGTGCAATACTGGACTCCCTTTGCCCGCACGGCAACGTCGCATTTGATCGTTCGCCGTGTGTGCTTAACGAATGTCGACCTTATCAACGATTCTTGTCCATGCATGCACTGTGATTTTTTTTTTTATATTTCTTTTTTATTTTACACTATTTTTCGTCACGTTTTTAATCCGTTCCGATAAATGCGGAAGTTTTGTGCAAGGTTTAAAATCTTTTTTTTTTTTTTCCTTTTACAAAGATCATCAAATATTATTTATATTGTCTGTCAAAAGTCAAAAGTCGTAAAGCGTCGAGGAAATCCAACCCTCGGAGTTCCTTCGTATTTATGTTTAAAGCTATAAATTCACGTTTCACCCCCTCTGATTTGAAATGCTGGAGAATTCGAAAAAAAAAAAAAAATTATGGCAACGAGAGATGTTCGGGAAGAGATTTTTTTTTTTTAGTGTTTTGTTTTCGTACCGACGTTGCCCTATCGCGTTGTCCATCTTCATTTTTTTGTTATGATATAATGTCCTATCGAGGTTTATTTTCCTATATTAAAGTTGTCCAGAAATTTGGTCGGTCTGATAATTAAAATGAAATGACAATCCCCCGAGTTTGTTACAATATTTATCAGTCTTTTTACAATGTTGCCGTTTTCGATTGTTGGAATTTTTAAAAGATGACGGAGTAAATCTTTTCACGGGTTCTTCTTATGGATTTGTACTTGTTTTGGGACATCTTTTAACGTTGTTTTTGTTTTGACGATTCTTTTTTTTTTGAAACACTTAAAAACGGTAAGTGACATTGGGCGTGTGGTAAGGATTGCGATGTTTTTTTAAATTATTTGGACTTAAAATTTTTTGTTTAATTTTAAATGGACGAATCGGCGTTGGACGTGTAATTGTGGTATTCCTTCTTTTTATGATTTGCTTTTTGGTGTATCGTTCGTCGGCAGCGTTTTCATACTCCTGATTGCACTTTTTTTTTTTTATTTAAATATTTAATTCTATTGACACATAATGCGTTTTTTTTGCATCCGGATTAAAGAAAAATTTTGTATTTTTAATGGGATTGTTTATTCCTGCGATTTTAACTCCTTTTCAGTTGTACATTTTTTTGTCAGCAAAATTTTGGCATTTCTGTTTCTTAAAGATGTCTTTGAACAAAAAAAAAAAATTAGTTTCTGTCATACTTACGTAAGCCCCTTCCGCAGTTCTTACTTCCTTTCTTTTGCTTTTTAGTCTTCTATGTCTTCCATATAATAATCACTTGACAGCAAAAAAAAAAAAAAAAAAAAAAATTCTTTTAATTATTGCATCCTGTATTGCATTTATAAGCAGCATATTTCGTTATCGAATGTTTTAAGTAAACTTTCGGTTTTCATTTTACTTTATTTTATTTTATTTTATTTACTTTGCATAAATACAATGTAATTGGTTTGATTTTAAAATAGTTCAGAAGGTGAATAACATTTTTTTTTTTTTTTGTTCCTGTAATTATTTTTAAAGAGCACGAAGATAGGCTACTATTGCTGACTAATTAGATGTGCAATGAGGCACGATGGTTTACGGAAGTAATAGTTTTGCGCCGTGTTTTTTGGATTGATGCGTGCAATTTTCTTTTTATTTTTGTACGAGAAATTGGGTTTAATTGGTTTTTTTGAACCCTTTCGCGACGATGAAGTTGTATTTTGCGGTTATACAGTATATTCAGATAAAATTTTGGAAGTTTGATTTTTTTTTTAAATTGTGCTTTTGTATAGTTTTTCATGGCGATGCCAGAAACGATAAAACGAGGCACTTTTATGGGCTTTAACATTGAAAGACATAGAAGCAGTATCAGAAATGTGAAAATTTGAAGTTGGTTTCTGTTCGTAGAATGAAACTTGAAAATTTCTGTCAGCATATGATAAACGTATTGGAACCCAGATCAATAGGGATCATTCAAATATTACCTCAGAATAATTTTGACAATGTTTGATCCTCTCCCTCGATTTTGCAATACTTAGTTTACAGTGTTTGTTTGGTCCAGTAATTATTCTGGTAAAATTTGCTGACCTCTAATATGGCTCTTTGAACTTTCTGATGATAATTGATCACCGTTGTTGGATCTCCAGCAGTAGAAAAATCGGTTCTTACCACTACTTTCGTTTAAAAATTCGGCAATTCAGATAAAATTTTGAAGTTTGATTTTTTACAAAAATTGTGCTTTTGTATAGTTTTTTAAGGCGATGCTAGGAACGATAAAACGAGGCACTTTTATATGGTGATATGCTTTTATGGGCTTTAATATTGGAAGACATAGAAGCAATATCAGAAATGTGAAAATTTGAAGTTGGTTTCCGTTCATAAAATGAAACTGGATCCTAAATTCAGAATTTCTGTCAGCATATGATGAACATATTGAGACCCAGATCAATAGGACTCATTTATATATTACCTTAGCATAATTTGGACAATATATGACCTCTTCCCTTACTTTTGCAATACTTAAAGGTGACTGGGAAGTCGACCACAAGGCTCGGGTTCTATTCCAAAATTTTTTTTTTTTTTTTTTCTCCTGAAAAATGTTAAAAAAGAGTCTGTAAAGTCCCCATATGCTAAATATAGTGCAATTCAAGCATAAAATTAATATATTGCTCAGTTAAAAATTTTAATTATAAAAATTTATAAATAGTTATAAAATTTTATAACGCACTTTCTCTTGGATATCGACTCAGATGGGAGTGTATGTGTACGAAAAAATTCACCATTAAATTTTTGGTCAAAAAATGATTCCTATGTTTAGCTTATGGGAGCAGTTTTTAAAAAAATTTCTTATTAATTAATGGAATTAAAATTATATTTACAATATTACTGTAAATAATTACTTGAAGTAACAGGGTTTAAGTTAATGGTTAAAAGCCGCCATGTTTAGCTGGTAAAAATTTTTTCTCCCATGCTTAGCTTATGGTGATATGATAAATTTAGTTTTTAAGACGTTTTATAAGCTAAACGTTGCTAAAACAGTCCATAAACTAAACAAGGAAGTCATTTAATGGTTCTTGCACTTGTAAACTTTTTGAGATTCATTTCATTGTTGTTAAAAAATATGTATTATAATTTTACAAAATCCAGCCCTTCGCTTCGATAAAAGTTCTGGAGATCAGGGATATTACGATATCCTTTATTAAAGAGTCTACAACCCTATTTGATGGGGGCTGTTGGTCGTTAAATAATTTCAATTCAATGACTGGCATTAACACCAATTAAAATATTCGGAATATAACAGCAAAGCGGAATTGCTGGAATTTGTTTAGAATGCCACCCGCAGTGAAAAGAATTCGAGTTTCGGAAATCCTTCACAAAATATTTTTGATCTTTAAATCAATGGTACTTGTCAGTACAAGCTTTGAGTAGGGAAAAGCATTTATTTATATTAAAAAAAAGCCACAATTTGATAATTCAATTTCATAGTATTGTTTATTTTCAAACCGCATTTCTTGAAACATATTAATCCGTAAAAATTAATAGCCGAGTCCAGTGATTGATATATTTAAACAAAGTAATGAAGCGAAGAATTTATTACAAATACTATCCAGTCGGGGATTCTATTTGGCCGTAAAGCGCATGCCAAACTGTGAGAAGTAAAAATGATTCACTTAATTTCTCATTAAAAAAAAAAAAGGAGAAGATTCCGGCCGAGCTCATTCATTCTAGAAAAAAAAAAAAAAAATCCCATTTGAGCAGCAGATTGCAACCAGGTCTTGATTAAATAATTATTTTAAAATGAATCATGCTTTGGAAGGAAATACGAACGAACGACCTTTGAAAACAGGAAAAGTTTTTCTATTGCACATTTTCAGTCAGCTACATCAATTGGGTTTTTTCGGTGCTTTTAATCCCATAAACCCCGACTATACAAGAAATCAATCACTTTTAGAAGGAAAAGATAAAAAAAAAAGGAAAAAAAAAAAAACGGAAAGAAAGTTCTATACGTGCGGAACAGAATATTAGAATCTTCGATAAGTAAGTAGATCACGCTTTAAGAAAAAAGTGAAACAAAAAGAAAGAAAAAAAAAATTAGAAAGAGTTAGAACAAGGCGAATAAAATAGAGAATAGCAAGGTTGACTGACATCTACGTAGCCTAGAGGCATAATCAGAATTACCGCCCGCCCCCTCAATTTCTAAGAAGCAGCTATGGCTATCCTGTACCTAAACCCAGCTATTGGTATTGCTTTAGTTTATACATGTTATTTATCATCAGTGGCGAAGGAATTTTTTTCCCTATTTTTATGCCTGAAAAGGTTGTCAAGTTTGCGAAAAAATTTTAATAAAAGTCCCTAAGTAATTTTTTAAAAATTAAAACTGCATCAAAAAAGACATACATAAAGTAACTTTTTTATTTTATTTTATTTTTTTTTAAGACTTGAATTTCAACGCGTGATTATATCAGTCAAATCGATATGTTATAGGAAATTGTAAAAGTACCTGTCTTAACCAGGTCCTTTCCGTCGAAACGTATGGTTTTAATGTCATTTACAAAGAAAAAAAAAAAAGACTGGTAGTTACGTCAAAGACTTGTAGGTGTCGTCTTCTGTGGCCTTGGTTCGGCGACATGAACCTGTCCTGCCGCCGGAAACCGCGATCATAAACAGTACAAGAATCGGAAACAGAGTTATATGAAACACCGATAAGTGGGAATATGTATTTAATAGATGATCGTCGTGGCAGTAGAATAGCAACGCCGAGCGCCATCTTTATACGATGCCTCTTTAGGGTCAATATGGGTCATCCGTTTCCATTTATTATAGATCTATTCTTTTATCTTCGGTCGCTGCCCCCTTTTTTATTTTAAACAAAACCATCATTTTCATGGCAATTTTTTGTAATTTGAATAATGGTAGAGAGAGAGATAGAGGCCTTTTCAGGCCTACTTTGCTTTTCCTCGATCTCGGTTATAATTGTAAGAAATTAACTATACGTTGTAACGTTATAAACTCAATAAGTGATCTCAGATCGAAATGTCAATATTTTTTTTTTTTTTTTCCTTATGGATTAGGATCGGTCGCCTAGACCAAGGACAATTTTTTTTAAAATGAAAAGTTGTAGACGGAGGAAAAAAATAAAAGCGAAAGTGACGTAACCCGAAAATCATGCTGACGGCGCGTAAATTTTCGCGGAGACGTCGCTATCAAAAACAAACGGTTGGATGAATCGTTTACATTAATTACTCTCTTATGATATCGTTTAATAATCGGTTCTTGATAGGAGAAAATTAGTATCGTCAGATGCAATTTTAATTATTTGCAGTGTTAAAAGCTATTAATTTTTTTTTTTTTTTCAAATTATTAAATTAAAGATTTTTTTTTTCTTTTTGTTTTGTTTACCTCGTTTAGCATAGGTCAATTTTCAAGTCCATTCTAGATTATGATATTGTTTTTCACTATTTTGCTTCGAAAGCTTGTCTTTTTGAAGATTTGAGGATATTTATTACGTAAGAATGATTTTAATTACTTATTTGTCCATCCTCCCCTGCCTTAAGATTTTGTCGACTGTCAGTATTTTTACAAACTGGAATTCCTTTTCCGAGAAAAGTGTGTTGTAAAAATGTGTTATTATAAACTTAAACTTCGTTATAAAATTTTATAACCAGCCAAAAAGACATCTGTTTATAATTCGTTATAAAATTTTATAAGAAAAATTATTTTCAATTTTTTTAAAAAGTTTTTTTATTTTTTTCTAACGCTTCCCGAATTATTCTATTTCTGTTTTTCTTTATTTTTGAGCCTTTGTCAAATTAAAAATACAAGAAATAAACCGAAAACTCGGAAAGTATTATACCGGTAAGTCAAAATAATTGGCAACTTAAGAACCATATTGCCGCTTTTAAAAATCAAGTGGCGTAGTGGATAAAGGCGGCTGGTAAGTCGACCACAAGGCTCGGGTTCTATTCCAAAAAATTGTAATTTTGTTTTCCTTTTTTTTTTTCTCTTGAAAAATGTTTAAGAAAAGAACCTATAAAGTCCCCATATGCTAAATATAGTGCAATTCAAGCATAAAATTAATATATCGCTGAGTTAAAAATTTTAATTATAAAAATTTATAAATAGTTATAAAATTTTATAACGCACTTTTTCTTCAGACGCTTAGATAAAAAAGTAAATAATGTAAAAGGAATAAATGATTTGATTTTTTTTATTTGTCAGCAAAAATTAAAATTTTGAAGATATAGAGAGGCAGACTCCGAACTTAACCTCCGAGGTCGTCAGTGAATGTCGTCTGCTATGCTATAACGGTCACCGTGTTGTCATTCAATCACTTTGAAAGTAAACAAAGCTTTCATTGGACGACAACAATGTGATAGTTATAGGAGACGATATTCACCAGCGCCTCTGGTGGATGAGTTTTGCGTCTGACCTCCTCCTCAAAAACTGTTCACGTAATTCGCCTATTTTATTTTCCCACTTCACTTCCAAAAATATTATTTATTTATTTATTTATTTATTTTTTAAATTTAATTTTTGAAGATATTTTTGCTGCCGGTTTCAAACCTCTTTGAGTCATAATGCAAAAAATGGCTTAAGGAATTAGTCAATTTCTTATCTTCTAGTTCTATCTAGTTCTAATTTTTTATGCCAAAATTGGATAATTTTAAACTTAAATATAAATAATTTTCTGTTCAGTTACCTTTCCGGTATGAAAAATTTAGATTTTGATATCAGTTTTATTTCAGCAGGATTTTTCCGCCTTTTTGCAACTGATTAGAATTTTAATATCCGTTTTATTATCGAAATTTACTGCTTCTTTTTGCAATTGATAACAGCTGTTTATCATGTTTACGTTTTTTAATTCAAGCGCAAAACCGTAAAGTAGACTCAAATATTTCTGATTCGAAGCAGGAAAAAAAAAAAATTTTTTTTTTAAATAAAAGAATGCTTTTTTAGTCATTACAGTCATGGTTTTTTTTTTTTTTTTTTTTTGAATGGACAGTATTAGTAAACTGTAGAAGTGTATTAGCGCTATCAAAGGGTCCTATATTGACTTTTCCGGAGTAGATTATATTGATTTTGGGGGGGGGGGGGGTGAGCACAATATTGTTGAAAACCACTACTTGGAAAATTCCGCTGCTGCCTATTGTTTGTTGTTAGGAAGTAAATTTTCCGAATTTAAGGTGGTCATGTTTTGGGACCCCTGGGGTCGTAGGTATTTACGTAACGCTGATTTCAATGTACCTTTTTATAGAAAGTAACTCTACCTTTGACCCCTTCCCCCTCCAGGCGTTACGTATGGTCCCTTATAAACGACGATTTTTGACGTAGGACTACGTCTTGGGGCTCGGTCCTAAGGAAATCTTGTCTGTCCGGGTGTGCACTGTTCGCACCAAAAATTAATATTTAATCATTTTAATATTGAAATTTTAACTTCGAAAATTTTAAATAATATTTGACTATTTTTTTTTAACTTTTGGCCTTTTTTAATAGTAAAATTAGACGACATGAACGAAAGCAAGGACTAATGCCACTTCTCCATTATGGCTCAAAATTAATTTTCTAGAATTAATTTTCAAAATTTCCGGAAGTACTGTGCTTTAGTTAGTCTATGAATTTTCGACTATGGATTAAAAGTAGAAAAACGCAATGTAGTAAAAATAACCGACTCCATTTTTAAATCTTGGGTTAGAAATCCATAGAATAATTAAAGCACAGTACTTCCGGAAATTTTGAAAATTAATTCTGGAAAATTAATTTTGAGCCATAATGGAGAAGCGGCATTAAAAAATTTCTTGTAAATTTTATTTAATTTTTTTTTTCTTAATTTTTGCTGTTTTTTTTAACGCAAGATTTCCAAGAAATTTTCTAAAAAATTTACAAGAAATTTAAAGTTAAAATTTTATTTTTGCATTTAACCTTTTTTAATAGTAAAATTAAATTACATGAACGAAAGTAAGGACCTAAAAATAATTTCAAGAAACTTTTAAAATTGATAATTCATTAAGGACTTAAAAATTTTTTGAAATTTTATTTAAATTTTTTTTAAATTATCGCGGTTTTTTTAAAATATATTTTTTTGAAATATTAAAATTAGGCTAAATGAACCAAGACAAGAAGTTAAAAATGTTAAATAAAATTATAAGAAAATTTGGAAAAATTAAAAAATTTTAAATAAAATTTTGACTACAATTTTTAATTTTGTCCTTTTCCCTTTAGCCAAGAGTATGAGCTAAAGCAATGTTTTAATATTAAAATTTTAACTTCGAAGACTTTAATTAAAATTTTGAATAATTTTTTTCAACTTTTGACTTTTTTTATTTAAAATTTCAAGTTTTCTTCGTGCCTGAAAAAAAATTATATTTTTATCAAAAAATTCGAATTTTTTAACCCAAAACGAGCAAAAAAAATGCCTTAAAATTTTTAAATCGTTTCATTAGCAATATTAGGACAGTACCCCAAAGACTTAGTCCTACGTAGGGGATATGCCCCCATATCCCAGTATGATTTTTTATTTGTACTTAGCTGCATTGCTTAGATGCAATTTCCATATAAGCCGTATCGTCTCCTCTCCCCTCCAGCCTGAAGGTTCGAATTTCTTCGAAATTCTTGGGATAACAACGAAGAAAGCCGCAGCACCCATCTTGCCGGGCGTTTTAACGGCAGTTCTGTATAAGAGTCGGGAGATCTCCGAAAGGGGGTGGCTACAAAAAAAAAGATTGGCCACATCTTTGAGCCACTGGACATATGGCCCGGAGGTCTTTGTTTGCTTTGTATTTGTGGGTGCAAGTACAGTTTTTTTTATCTCTTCAAATCGCATCCTCTGGGACCTTCTTTGTAAGCGGCCTGGAAAAAATTTGAATTTTCTTGGTCACGGTTTTCCAGTTTTTCAAGAAGTCCAGTGAGAAGCTGCAGTTGGGAGAGCAAATCACAGGTCATTTTTTTTGTGCATTTTTCCAGCACTTTTACAAAAAAGTGAACAGTTTAGTCTGCATTTTTTAATTTTAAAGTCCAACCACTTTAAGGCTCAATTTTTAGTAAATCCTGATCCAATAATAATTTTGTATGCACGTTTCGTGAAATATCTATAGATATTAAAGGGCAGCTGTTTTCAGTCAATTTTACTTTCCTGATACGCTAAAGCAAGACATATACAGGTGGCCTTCTTCAACCCCCTTTTTCCTTCTCCTTTCCGAAAAAAAAGGGGTGCAGATTCGTTTTCAGTGTTGTTTCGTCTGCGCTTTCCAGACTTAAAATTTTTCGAAAAATAAAAATTGTTTAAATCCATCGGATATTAATTTTGGACATTTATTGATTCGAATATGATCATTTGACATGAAACCACTTGTGTGGTATTTATGTGCCGTCTCTGGAATCCTATCCACTTAATACACATTCTATCGTAAAAAAAAAAAAAAAAAAAAAAAAAAATATTTTTTCCCCGATCGTCTGGTTCAAACTTCCTCACCGTAAAAAAACCTAATCTTAATCGGTTTTAATCGTGTGCTTCCCCATCAACTAATTTTTAATGAATTTTAACCTCTGTTAAATTATGTCGTCCGTCCATATTTTTATATACTGTTTGTATCATCTTAAAGGTCATCCCTGGAGGGTTTTAGTTGGAAGGGAGTTGTAGTTCAAGGTCGGTGAAATAGGGTGTCTGAACAAAGGAGTGAAGTATCGTAATCGGTTTTTTTTTCTTCTGGTTATAATTTTTGTCGATATTTCCTCGAAGAATCAGGTGTTCCCATCTTGTTCTCTTTTCTTTACTTCCCCCCCTTTTGTCGTACCTAGTTTTTTTTTTTGTTAAATAGATCTGGTACCGTAGGGGAGGTACGTTTCCCATCACGGGATGAAAATACACGATTACGTCATTCAATGCGAAATCCGGTCTGGTTCAATCGAAGGTTTAATCAATTATTAATGAGTTTATTGATATTTTGATTTATTTGGGTATCAGTTTGACTTCTTAATAAATTACTTTGTTCAGGAGTTGATATTGATATATTATTAGACCGCTTGTCCTATTTAATACGAAATTTATGTCGATATTAAAAAGCAGAAAAAAAAAAGCTTTCGTAGATCGATAAACGTTTATATTTAAATAAATAATAGTGAGCTAATTACCAATAAATAATGTTTTACTTCCCAGTTATAAATTTTTATTTATTGTTAGGTAAATGATTTGGTTTTGAAAGAAAGTTGCGATTAAAAGGGTTCTGTTCTATTTTTCTGTTTTTCCGCATTTCAAAATGATGTGTTGATTTCCTACCATTTTTCCCTAATCTATTTTTCCTGAAAAAAAATTCTAATCCATTTTTTCTAAAATAAATAAATTCCTAATCCATTAAAAAAAAAAAAAAATTCCTAATCCGTATTCCCTGAAAAAAATTCCTAATCCATTTTAACAAAAAAAATAAATTCCTAATCAATTTTTCCTCAAAAAATTAAATTCCTAATCCATTTTTTCAAAAAAAAATTCCTAATCCATTTTAACTAAAAAAAATTCCTAATCCATTTTTCCAAAAAAAATTGATGCCGCTTCTCCATTATGGCTCATAATTAATTTTCTGGAATTAATTTTCAAAATTTCCGGAAGTACTGTGCTTTTGTTATTCTATGTATTTCTAACCCAAGATTTAAAAATGGAGTCGGCCATTTTTACTACATTGCATTTTTTGTATTCTTAATCCATGGTCGAAAATTCATAGAGTAACTAAAGCACAGTACTTCCGGAAATTTTGAAAATTAATTCTAGAAAATTAATTTTGATCCATAATGGAGAAGCAGCATAAATTCCTAATCCATTTTTTCAAAAAAAAATTCCTAATCTATTAAAAAAAAATCCTAATCTATTAAAAAAAAATTCCTAATCCATTTAGAAAATAAATTCCTAATCCATTTTTCCTAAAAAAATTAAATTCCTAATCCATTTTTCCTAAAAAAAATTCCTAATCCATTAAAAAAATTCCTAATCCATTAAAAAAAATTCCTAGGCCTAATCCATTAATCCAAAAAAATTCCTAATCCATTAAAATAAATTCCTAATCCATTTTAACTAAAAAAATTAATTCCTAATCCATTTTTCCTAGAAAAATCAATTCCTATTCCATTTTTTCTAAAAAAAAAAAAAAAAAAAAAAAAAATTCCTAATCGATTTTTTTGATCGAAAATTTTTTTCAGATTTTCCAGTTAACTTGCTGACTTGATCTTGAAAGGACCCGTAGGTCACCAAAAAAAATATACGATTCATGTTCCTAAACGGATTTACCGAACAAAAATAACTTGACACCTACAGCAGAGTACTACGAAAATGGAACGACTAATTTAAAAAAAAAAAAAAGTCGCAGATCGCTCCAAGAAATAATTAAAACAATCTTCGCCATATTCAAACTACAAAAATCAACAACAACAATAAAAAAAAAAAAAAAAAAGGTCATAGAACAAGACGAAAACGATGTACCAGTTGATAACAGACAACTATCATCTTCACCTGTGATAACTGGTAAAAATGCCTTTGGGTGGTCAAAGGTAATCGCACTTTCCTCCCACCAAACATCTACTAGCTTTTTTTTTTCTTCTTCTATTGAACGGAAACAACATATTACGAATAATAACATTTAAAAATCCCATTCCATGCTTGCAAAACGTAAAATGAAAAATAGATAGAAATAAAACAATTTCTCGGAAAGTAATACGACAACAAGTTATTTAAAAAAGAATTAAATGCGTTGTTTAAAGGTACCGTATAGCGTCCAGGTGTGTAGAAATATAAATAGTCGCGTAAAATTACTTGTCCGTATCCGGTACCTGTCCAGTTTTATTCAGGGACATGGCTTCCTGTCTTCCAATCCATTCTCATACATTTTAACCCCCTTCTTCTTCGGTCACGCTCCTTTACTTTCTTGATAATATTAAAATTTGGTTTATTTTACTGTATGTAATTTTTTTAAATTCTTTTTTTGTTTGCAAAAACTAGGCAGTGTGACCGATTGATAGAGTGTTCACAAAATGTTTGTGTTTTTCAACATGCCAACTTTAGTGTAACCCTTTCGATCCATTTGGAGAAAATTCCTCTTCCAATTTTGGAAAATTATTTTTAGAAAAAATTCTTCCAATTTGGGAACATTTTCTGGAAAAAATTCCTCCAATTTTAAAAAATTATTTCTGGAAAAAATTCTTCAATTTTAGAAAATTATTTCTAAAAAAAATTCTTTATTTTGGAAAATTATTTCTGAAAAATATTCTTCCAATTTTGGAAAATTATTTCTGGAAAAAATTCTTCCGATTTTGGAAAATAATTTCTAGAAAAAATTCTTCCAATTTTAGAAGATTATTTCTGAAAAAAATTCTTTTTCCGATTTTGGAAAATTATTTCTGGAAAAAATTCCTCCAATTTTGGAAAATTATTTCTGAAAAAAAATTTTCCGATTTTGGAAAATTATTTCTGGAAAAAATTCCTCCAATTTTGGAAAATTATTTCTGAAAAAAATTTTTCCGATTTTGGAAAATTATTTCTGGAAAAAATTCTTCCGATTTTGAAAAATTATTTCTAGAAAAAATTCCTCTTCGAATTTTGGAAACTTTTCTGAAAAAAATTCTTCCAATTTTGAAAAATTTTTTCTGAAAAAAATTCCTCCAATTTTGAAAAATTATTTCTGGAAAAAATTCTTTAATTTTGGAAAATTATTTCTGGAAATAATTCTTTTTCCGATTTTGGAAAATTATTTCTAGAAAAAATTCTTCTAATTTTGGAAAATTTGATTTTTTTGGAAAATGTTTTCCTTGCACAATCTCTTCCGCCTTCCGTTTTCTTTTATTTTTTAATTTTTCACCTTCCGTCTGTCCCACAACTCCAACTTACTATATGACGCAACGAAATTAAAAGTTTTGAAAATATGTCTGCCTGCAATTATTTTCCCAGTTTAGGCGTGGGGACCGAGGCAAACTTGACGTAATTACAAATCCGCACGTACGGAAATTTCGATTTTAATAAAATGTTTTCTCGTGATTTCTTCCCCCGCAAAAATTTTAATAGTCCATATTAAACATGTCGGATTTTTTTTTTCACGTTTAAAAAAAAAGAAGGAGGAGCTGCTCGAAATTAAAAACGAATCAACTTAAAAAGTATTAAACAGTTTAAGGACATTTTATTTATTTTTTAATAAAACGTTTCTTTTTTCATATGGATCAATTAAAACACGAATCGCATCAAATAAATAAACAAAAATCAACGACCATGAATTGGGTGTGTAAATTTCTATTTTAAAATATTTTTCACGCACTAATCAGTCCCAATAACTATAGTATGTTTGCAATATTAAGCAGATATCCCCGTATTTATATGACTTAAATTGTTTTTTTTTTTTTTTTTTTTTTTTTTTCTTGGATTTATTTCCCGCGTCGCCGTGACAATCATAACACTTAATTTTTTTTTTTTTTTTTTTCTTCTCCAAACGCTCCAAGGCTAGAAACAAAATTAATGATGTCGTAAATACGATCAAGGTAAAAAGGTTAACATGGAAAAACAAAAGGAAGAATTAAAAAGAGAGAGAAAAAAAAACTCATAATGTATTGAAAATTCATAATCAAATTAGCGACGAACCTGCGGAATAATACAGCTTTGCATCTCTGTAACGTCATTCAGCTGACATTTCAATACGTTTGTAATTAGCTTGTTATATGATGTTCCATCTCGATCCCCGAGCTTGATTGCTTTACGCTGAGGGTTTTCTCGGTAATACTGATATTCGACCTGAATGCCCATAATTCCCGTTGTTTTTAAAAACCCAACGGTAATAGTACATTACTGCCCTAGGATGTAAGAGACTTGTTTCACGTCGAAGCACGAGTTTGAGACACCGAGGCGAAGCCGAGGTGGTTCAACGTGCTGAGACGTGAAAAGTCTCTTACATTCTAGTGCAGTAAGGTGCTTTACGTACCGAGAAAAACGAATTGTTCACTTCTCGAGCGGGAGAAAAACAGGCTATTACTACCCGAGGTACGTAAATTTTTTTTTTTTTTGTAAAGATAACGTTTTCTTGGTAAAAGGAAACTGAAGATTTTTTCATGTTGAAAATCGAGTTCGAATGCTTTTGTTTTTTTTGTTTTTTTTTCTTCGGCTGTTGCTGTTGCTGTGTGCTCCACGTTGTAGCGCTGCGAACTTGACCTTTGGCACTCCGCGCCGTATGCGTGTATTATGGTTTGTTCAATGCCGTTGGTATAAAGTTTTTTTTTTTTTCCTCTCCATTAAAGTCGATTATTGATAAGTTGTGTTTTGTTTTGATTTCATTATCAAAAATTTAGGCTTGCCGTTTTTTTTTTTTTTCCTAGTCGGTACCGAAGTTCAAATTTTTACGCCAAAATTGATTTGAGTGAGTGAAACAGTTAAATACTGTCGCTTTTGAGTTTATTTTGTTTTTGTTTTCATTTCATTTAAATCTTAAGCTCTTGGACTGAGAACAAGGTGTTAGAATCGACCAAAGGTGATAAATTGATAAATCTGATAAATTAAGGATAGGAATAATTTTCACTAGAAATATTATTCGGTCTCTCACAAAAATTTCTTTCTTTCGTTTAGAAGCTCAGAAGGTTCATTGTTTATTGCGATTTCGTTGCCTGGCAAGTTTGAACCTGCACTCAGGAAAAAAAAAATGGCCAAGGCGAAAGCAAAAATGCCTTGTGACAAAACATTTTCTTAAAAATCATGTGAAAACAACATAATATCTTAGTCAAGATACAACTTGTCCGTTGTCATTAATCATTTTTGTTTTGCCATGAAACGTTCCGGTTTTTGTCGCAAGACGAAACTTGTTCAAAACATTTACTTAATACTAAGTGTGACATTGCCAAGTTCGAACTTAAACTCAAACTTAACATCAGCCAGTTGAAACTTAACATTGGCAAGTTGAAACTTAAAATTGGCAAGTCGAAACTTAACTTAGTGAGTTGAAACTTAACATTCCCAAGTTGATACTTAACATTGGAAAGTTGAAATTTAACAATGGCAAATTGAAACTTAACTTTAGCAAATTGAAACTTAACATTGGCAAGTCGAAACTTAACATTGGCAAATTGAAACTTAACATTCCCAAGTTGAAACTTAACATTGGAAAGTTGAAATTTAACAATGGCAAATTGAAACTTAACTTTAGCAAGTTGAAACTTAACATTGGCAAGTTGAAACTTAACATTAGCAAGTCGAAACTTAACGTTGGAAAGTTGAAACTTAACATTGGGAAATTAAAACTTAATATTGGCAAGTTGAAATTTAACATTGGCAAGTAGAAACTAAATATTGACAAGTTGAAGGTTAACATTCTCAAGTTCGAACTTAGAAATTTAAACTTAAGATTGACAAGCTCGAAGTTAACATTGTCGATTTGAAACCCGCCAGTATTTCCTGTCATGTTTAAACCTGACAGTGATAAGTTCGAACTTGACAATCGACAAATTAGCAATGAACAAGGACCCTTCGAAGCTTTCTCACTCTTTCTTGTTTCTGACAGCAAAATTTTGGTTTAAAATTCTGGAACGTTATTTCTGTCAGGAAAACCTTTTTAAAAAGACAAATTGATTCGACCAAATTTTGGGCTAAAAAATCGACTTCTGTTCAACAACAAAATTAAGACTTTCGACGTCCCGTCACAACGTCCGGTGTCAAGTCAAGTCAAGTCTTCAAGCCAAAGTGAGAAATACCAATTTCAGGTCTTGCACTTTGCAAGAATGGACTTGTTCTAGACTTGCTGTTTCTTGTCTGGCAAAACTCTTTTCTTGTCTTGCCTCGCTTTTCTGCGCATGAGCTCTCAAATTTCTTTTGACCTGCGGTTACAGAAGTCTGGTCTCCTTATTTTTTTCGTTGCTGGACAGATTTTACATTTTCGTCACAAAAAGCTTTCTTCGATAGAAAGTGATGTCATACACTGGGTATACTTTAGAGGTCATATGGTATTGCTTATAAAGTTTGCATTGACTATATAGTATTTGTCATTTTTTTAACTTGCGGTTGTGGTGTAAGACTTAATTCAAATGGCAATGAGCTAAACCTTACCTGATGACGGCAGTGGTAACATCATCGCTCATTTGCGGCTATTGTAATTAGTTCTTTATTTTTTTTCGAATATGCCGTAGATTTGTTTGATCGAATCTGATATCTAGATCAGGGCTGGTGTTCTGATTCCGATTCCGATTCCAGCGATGCTTGATAATTTTTGATATGCGATTCCGATTATCACTGAAAATTTTTGGTTTGGAATCGATACTTTTACATATTTTTTATTCGTTTTCTTGATTCTGAATACGATTCCGATTCCGTTTCGTAATTATTTTTATATTTACTGTCGGTGCCAATTCCGATTCCGATTCTGATGCTAATAACATCCATTCATTCGGTGGCTGATTCGAATTCTTTCTATTTTATATGTTGACAAAACAAAACAAGTCAAGACTTGAATTGAGCATGCATGCACACGCTGTAAGATAAAAGTTTTGGAATTGATAAGTGAGAAAAGCAGGGCTATTATTCTGATTTCTCGTTCCCGACCATTTTTCCTAAAAAAAATTAATTCCTAATCCATTTTTCCTAAAAATTTTGATAACTAAAATTTTTTTCCTAACAATTTTTTTTCCTAATTTTCAGTTTTCCTAAAATTTTTTGATTCCTAAAATAAAATTTCCTGAATTGAACATTTTTCTTAATTTTTTAAATCCCTTAAGGGAGTTTAAGAAATTTTATTTTAGGAATGAAAAAAATTTAGGGAAATTAAAAATTAGAGAAAAAAAATAGTTGGGAAAACAATTTTCGGAGCCAAAATTTTTAGAAAAAATGGCTTAGAAATTAATTTTTTTTTTTTTTTTTTTTTTTTTTTGGCAAAAATGGATTAGGAATTCATTTTTTTTTATTTTTTTTTAGGGAAAATGGATTAAGGGTTTCTTCTTGTTTAGGAAAAATAGATTAGGAATTTCTTTTAGTTTAGGAAGAATGGATTAGGAATTTATTTTTTTTAGGAAAAATGGATTAGGAATTTATTTTTTTTAGGAAAAATGGATTAGGAATTTATTTTTGTTTAGGAAAAATGGATTAGGAATTTCTTCTTGTTTAGGAAAAATGGATTAGAAATTAATTTTTTTTTTTTTGGCAAAAATGGATTAGGAATTCATTTTTTTTTATTTTTTTTTTTGGAAAAATGGATTAGGGGTTTCTTCTTGTTTAGGAAAAATGGATTAGGAATTTCTTTTAGTTTAGGAAGAATGGATTAGGAATTTATTTTTTTTAGGAAAAATGGATTAGGAATTTATTTTTTTTAGGAAAAACGGATTAGGAAAAATGGTAGGGAATCCTGATTCCTATTCCAGGGATGCTCGATAATTTTTGATATACGATTCCGATTCCGATCCTACCTACATGGTATCAATATTAAGCGATTCCGATTTTGATTCCAATCATTCATTCGCTTTTCATCGTGTGACTCTTATTCCGATTCCGATTATCTTCTATTAATCGAATCTGATTCCGATTCCGATTCTGATTCCGATTCCGATTCCGATTCTGATTCCGATTAAAATCTAATCAGCATTCCAGCCCTGATCTAGATGCACTAATTTTCAAAGTGTTTGTTAGTCTGTATGGTGCTTCCTGTTTTTCTTTGTTTTTACCGACTTTTTAATAAAATTCGGGAAACGCTCAACATTCCGCCCCGAAGATCAAAAAAATGCAAAAAAAAAATTTATTATTTACGCCAACCTTAATTATTCTTAATTAGGTTTTCCATTTGACGTTTTTCCCGCCGTATTATCAAATAACGTAAAAGGTGATCATACGTACCCCTCCAACGTATAATTAAAACCATTATCTTAATTTTTTTTTTCTTCTTCATTCGGAAAAACTATGGAGCGAAGGAAAAAAAAAAAAGTGCTGCGGCAAAACAAACAATAAAATCAAAAGTCATGGACAAATCACGTTTTAAATAATTATACCCTTCGGCTGGTTATTGTTATTCTATGTGGATTTCATAACTTTCTGATCTCTCCAATTTCAATTTCAATTCTGCCTCTGTAACACAACCCATTTCCATCTTCCTGAGTTAATTACCCAGGAAAATGCCCATGAAATGATAGTCGGAGCTAATTAAAAAAAGGCTATACGTAACGACGTCGAATCGATTTTGTGCATGGATCGAAAAAAAAAAAAAATGTAAAACGATCAACCAAAAAGGAAGTAGGTGTAATTTTTTTTTTTTTTTTTTTTTTTTTTTGCGAATCCAAGGCTTTCTATAGCTGATTATCTACAATTATACCTTATACCTAACCTGGAGAAACAGATATTTTAAAAACGGAGTAATACGCGACCGCAACACCAACGCCTAAGGTATAATATTGTCATAAAAAAAAATGACTTTTTGTAAGAGAACAAAAATACGAACTTGGGAAGACAACTCGCTTTAAGCCTAGTCTCGTATGTAATTGACCACGTGATTTGGCCAATTGTATATAAAAAGCCACAAAAAAAAAAAAAAAAAAAAGGCAACCGAGTTTGATATTAAGTGTTGTTGTTATTACAGCAGTAAAAAAGCCTAACATTAATTAGCAACTTGATAGCAATCCTATTGAAAGACAGTCAAAGCATTATTATTTATTTATTTATTTTTTTTCCGCCTAACGATCTGAAAAAATCAGACTGCGCGGTATACGCCGATGGCGTTAAGCTAAAAAATTCATAACATTTCGTACCTCTTTTTTTTGTGACTGAGGAAGAAGACAATTAACACAGGAAATATCGTTAATAAATTATCTGTCTAGTTTCCACGATTTTATAAAATTCAACAAAAGTTTATTTGACGTAATTTTGATTGCGGATTACGTCAAAAAAAAAAAAAAAATTGTCGGGATGAATATTTTTAGCGAAAGATAAAAATGACGTAATTTATTTTGTAAGGTGATTTTTTTTTTTTTTTTTTTTTCGGTACGTATTAAAAAGCTTGGTAGTTCTTGTACGTGCCATCCCATTTACTTTATTGACGGATCCCTAATCAATTGAAAATCGATTTTTCCATTTGTGAAATATGAAAATGAAGAGTTTGAAAACCGACCTTGTCGATGTGAACCAACGAGCGATCAACAACCTTCAATTATTGTTTTTTTTTTTTCTCGTTCTCTCTTCTAGAATGTAATTCGTGACGAAATTAACGAGGCAGTCAATCAGTACTGGATACTTTCCTAAGATAGTACTTCATCCAACTGAACTCCTATTGTTATTGCCATGGTTTTTATGTTTACAGCGATACCTCCAGGCGGACACTCTTTATAGCGGACTCTTTTATTTTTTTGTATCAGACGTAAATTTTCGTAGACCAAAATCGCTGTTTCAAATCTTTACGTTTTTGAAGAAAACGAGTTCTCAACAGCGAGCCTTCGGAGGGCTGCTCCAAAGCAGTCGAACGTTTTTAAGTTTACTTTTAAGTTTCGAACAAAAAGTTGCTGAAAATTTCCAAAGTCTGTTAAGGTGTTCGAATATCGCTTAGTTTGAATTCAACAACGAATGCTTTTCTATCGTCGTCCGTAAGAAATTCCAGGATAAAGGATATCAAAGAAAAATTTTAAAAAATAAACAAACGTATAAAAAAAAAAAATGCGCCCGATACATAAATTCTCTTATTCTTTATTAATATAGCGTAATACTGGGCCCATAACCTATTAAGATCTTTTAAGAGAAATAAATAAAAATGTTATTTATCAAAAAAAAAAAAAAAAAAAAAAAAAAAAAAAAAGCGTTCGTTCTTAAATTCAAACTAAGTGATATTCGAACACCTTAACAAAGTCCATATTTTTAGAAGGAAGTTCCTAAAAGTTCTTCACTTTAAACAGATGCCAAAAAGTCCTTATTTAGAGAATTTAGAGTAAAAGCACTATTTTTCTGGGAATCAAGAGACTTAGCAAAAATCACCCGTACGAGAAAAAAATTCACAAATTTTATAAAAATCACGCACAAATTACACCAAAAATTGGATATACGAAAAATGCATAAAATTATGCATAAAAACTTTTTTTACCGGAAAGATTTTTTTTTTTATCCTCCATATAATTATGCATAAATAAGGTTAAATTAACGATGTTAAGCTCAGTTTTATATTTAAATTATATTATTAAAAAAATATATAAAAATTATGTATAAAATATATGTATAAAATATATGTATAAAATATATGTATAAAATATATATATTTTATATGTAATTTATACATAAAATATGTAGAATTTTTATATTTTTACGCGATACAAAAAATAGACAAAAAAAATTGATATATTTTCTGCATAAAAAATATATATATTTTATACAGTTAAAAGTGCCAAATTTTGTATGAAAATTAGACATTTTCTACAAAATTTTTAAAGTGATTTTCTCTATGAAAGGCAGGTTTTAACTTGATTATGGGATCGAATTTCATTCATGGCGAGGGATTTTTCTAATGCAGTAAAAATTGGTATTGGCTGGGAAATTAAAAAAAAAAAAAATCAATTTTTCATTTTGAATTTTTTTTGTCGAAAAATCCGGTTTGGAAATGGAAAATTTAATTAGTAATTTTTACTGCATGAAAATTAAGTAAATGAAGACATCAGTGGATGAAGGAGGTCTCAAAAAAAAAAAAATTCAGACGCCATTTTGGTTCCAATTGCAAAACAAAAAACAAACAAATCAAGAAATCGTTATTATAGGAATTTGGCCGCATTAATTGGAGCTCTAAAAACGGGAAAGCACTGAAAAGAAGGCAAAAGATTTTGATTTTTGAGTTGGAAATAGAAAAATTTTTTTAAATAGAAGTTTCGAAAAAAAAAAAAAACATTAAAATAAAATGGGGATCCTTTTTTAATTTCCTTTTGTTGACTTAGAGTTTTTCTTTAGAACCCGAACTACTTCCTGATGTCTTCAAATAAATCAGCCATTTTTTCACCGCACCGTCTCAAAACTCAATGCATTCAATTTTCTTTTTAAATAAAAAAGAAAATCGGTCCAATGTATTTTTCACGAGTGGTATAACCGATCGGTATGAAACTCCTCGAAAGTAGGTTGCCGGTAACGAATGTTACTCAATGATAAATCCCATATTACCGATTTTGAAACGATAAACTTCATTAGGATTTGAAAATGATTTATAATGCGCATTAAATCGCTTTTCATAAAAAAATCCATTGCTTTGTATCACAAATTAAATTAGGCACTCGCGATTTAATTACGATCCGCCGCAAAACAACAATGGATAAGTTGCATTTTCAAGATTCGAAACAAAATAAAAACAATCGCCCGTTAATTGGTTAATTTATAATTAAAAAAAGATGAAATGATTATGAAAGAATGGTTTCCATTCATTGAACGTGAGAAGTTGATGACTTGGCGCTAGTTCTGGTTATGCGCGATAAAAAAAGATTGCAAATATTAATAACAAAAAATTAATTGAAGATGATGGAAGGTAAGAGTTAAATCTCGGTAAAGTTTTCTTTTTTTTAAATTCGAGAAAGGGAAGAAGTGATGGACGATTCTGAACATTTTATTTGTTGAAAAAAAAAAATGTTATCGGAATTTTATCTCGTATCAGATAATGAAAGACTACCCAAACAGCCCACACGCTTTCGATAAACGTTATTTTAATTAAAAAATTATAAACTTATATTGGGGAAATGAATCAATTAATGCAAGGAAAAAATAGTATTTTTAAGGCCAAGGACAACACGGGGGACTTTCCTGAACTCGAGACAGTGCGTTGTCAAGCCGAGCGAAGCGAGGCTTGACAACACTGTCTCGAAGTTCAGGAAGGGCCCCGTGTTGTCTTTGGGGTTAAAAATATTTTCTATTTCGAATGAAACAGAGATTTTTTTTTCGTAAAGATTGATTTCAAGGGGTTAATATTGCTGTGACAAATGGGTGTGATGTAAAAAAAGAAAAAAAAAAAAAAAAAAAAAAAATGAGGGTGTGAATTGAAAACATTCGTTTGTCCAAACAATGTATATAACGTGACTCTTCACGTATATAACGTGACTCTTGATACAATGCTGCCAACCATTTTTCGGGGCCTTCATGGTTTCTTTTTTTGCTTTATCGACCGCAGGGAGAATAAAGCATTGTTTTTAGCACAAATTTCAGATTTTCAGTTTTTGATATTTTTACACGTTTTGAAGTCCCCTGATGCCGAAAAAAGCAAAATTTGGATGGTGGCCGTGTGTGTGTATGAATGTATGAATGTATGAATGTATGAATGTATGAATATATGTGCAAAAAAATTTGTCCGTCGAAAAGCAGAAAAACGGAAGAACGGATGTGGATGATTTTTGGTGGGAAGGAACTTCTAATGAAATGTAGGTGCTGATTAGTTTTTGAGCCAAATCGGTCCAGCGATTCGGAAGCAGTGAGTGAAAATGTTAAATTTTCAACAATTTCAAGATCTTTTTTAACTATAAATCGCGAACGCAGCTACCGATTGAGTCCTATTTTCGTAGTGCAGTAGATATTCATCAAGATACGCTACCATTGAAATTTGGTTAAATTCTGTTGAGTGGTTCAGAAATGGTGAGCAGGGCTTAAAGTATGGGTATAGGCCTAAAAACCGATGTCTCCAACTTTTGAAACGTCACGATATGACGTCATCGATTACGTCAACAAAGCGATTTGGATGCTGATTGGCGGGTTCCTCGTGGGAGCTAACGAAAAAATAACCGTATTTTTGAGAATATTTTTGGGGTAGAGGATTACGAATCTGAAATAATTTTTCCAAAATTCGAATTCCTTATGGCCGTATTGCGGCTTTGGTGGACCTCTGATCAAAAATCTAACCGAATTTTTGAGAATATTTTCGGGGTAGAGGATTCCGAATCTGAAATAATTTTTCCAAAATTCGAATTCCTTATGGCCGTATTGCGGCTTTGGTGGACCTC
Organism: Liposcelis bostrychophila; assembly: GCA_037577465.1. NCBI lineage: Eukaryota > Metazoa > Arthropoda > Insecta > Psocodea > Liposcelididae > Liposcelis > Liposcelis bostrychophila. The sequence goes on along the minus strand of CM075211.1, from coordinate 18,651,055 downwards.
TGATCAAAAATCTAACCGAATTTTTGAGAATATTTTCGGGGTAGAGGATTCCGAATCTGAAATAATTTTTCCGAAATTCGAATCCCTTATGCCCGTACTGCGGCTTTGGTGAACCTCTGATCAAAAATCTAACCGAATTTTTGACAATATTTTCGGGGTAGAGGATTCCGAATCTGAAATAATTTTTCCGAAATTCGAATCCCTTATGCCCGTACTGCGGCTTTGGTGGACCTCTGATCAAAAATCTAACCGTATTTTTGAGAATATTTTCGGGGTAGAGGATTCCGAATCTGAAATAATTTTTCCGAAATTCGAATCCCTTATGCCAGTATTGCGGCTTTGGTGGACCTCTGATCAAAAATCTAACCGAATTTTTGAGAATATTTTCGGGGTAGAGGATTCCGAATCTGAAATAATTTTTCCGAAATTCGAATCCCTTATGCCCGTAATGCGGCTTTGGTGGATCTCTGATCAAAAATCTAACCGTATTTTTGAGAATATTTTCGGGGTAGAGGATTCCGAATTTAAAATTATATTTCCAAAATTCAGATTCCGTATGCCCGTACAGTGGCTTTGGTGGACCTCTGATCAAAAATCTAACCGTTATGTATATTATTTATAATATACATTTCATAATTCGTCGATAAAGCACTTTGATCGGTTCACCGATCTCATTTTTTTTCGATGCAGACGACACGATAGCAAGAGTATTAAAAAGTCAACTTTTTAGTACTCTACTTCAAAAAGTCAACTTTTTGGGACTCTACTTTTTAGTACTCCGTACTAAAAAGTAGAGTCCCAAAAAGTTTTACTTTTAAGTCCCCAAATAATTCTCAAAAAGGGACTTTTTATACCATGAGTAATAGAAAATATTTTAGTTGAAAATTAAGGCGAAAAATGTTTTTCGGTCGAGTTAAAAAAAGGTGGAAGAAAAAGATTTGAGAGGAACGTGTACACTTTGAATGCTGTAAGTTACTTAAGTAAAGTAAGTAAATGAGTAAGTTACTTAAGTTAGTTACTTAACTAAGTAAGTAAGTAAATTACTTAAGTTAGTTACTTAAGTAACTTAGTAAGCGCACGTATGTTACTTAAGTAAACTTAAATAACTTGCTGTAAGTTACTTGAGTTAACTTACAGCACTAGAAGTAACTTAAGTTTACTTAAGTAACTTACTTGCACTTACTAAGTTACATTAGTAACTTAACAACGTGCTGAGACGTGAAAAGTCTCTTTCATTCTAGTGCTGTAAGTTACTTTAAGTTACTTAGGTAACCACGTTAACTTCTAGTGCTGTTAAGTTACTTAAGTAACTCAAGTTACTTATGTAACTTAGTAAATGCAGGTAAGTTACTTAAGTAAACTTAAGTAAAGTTTAAGCAAGTACTTAACTTAATTAAGTAAACTTAAGTAACTTTCTGTAAGTTACTTGAGTAACTTACAGCACTAGAATGGGAGAGAATTTTCACGTCTCAGCACTTGAAGTTACTTAAGTAACTTGCTATAAGTTACTCAAGTAACTTACACCACTAGAATGGGAGAGAATTTTCACGTCTCAGCACGTTGTTAAGTTACTTAAGTAACGTAAGTTACTTGTGAAACTTAGTAAGTGCACGTACTTAAGTTTACTTATGTAACTTGCTGTAAGTTACTTCAGTTACTCACTGTAAGTTATTTAAGTAACTCTAAGTTACTAAAGTAACTTACACCACTAGAATGGGAGAGAATTTTCACGTCTCAGCACGTTGTTAAGTTACTTAAGTAACTTACAGCACTAGAATGGGAGAGACTTTTCACGTCTCAGAACGTTTGTAAATTACTTATGTAACTTAGTAAGTGCACCTACTTAAGTTTACTAAAGTAACTTGCTGTAAGTTACTTAAGTAGCTGTAAGTTACTTAAGTTACTACTTACACAACTGAAGTAACTTACAGCAAGTTACTTAAGTAAACATAAGTACGTTCACTTACTAAGTTTCATAAGTAACGTACGTTACTTAAGTAACTTAACAACGTGCTGTAACTTAAGTAACTTACAGCACTAGAATGGAAGAGACTTTTCACGTCTCAGCACGTTGCCGAACACCTCGGCTTCGCCCAGGTGTTCAAACTTGTGTTTGCTCAAGTACTTGTTCAAACTTGTGCTTGCGTGTTCAAACTTGTGGGGCTTCAAAATCGTGCTTCGACGTGAAACAAGTCTCTTTCATCCTATGGCAGTAATCTACTATAGATGGAACTAAATAAACTTTTTTAAAGAAGTATGATGACACAGAACCGTTGTTCGCAGATCTAAGTATTGACTATTTTGACCACCTATGGAACAAAAAAGACTCAACTGACACCAAATATAATAATGATAGACACTTGTATCAAGCCAATGTATTCTATTTCCGTTATCAGGTACAACATTTATGGGACACTGCAACCTCTCAAAGCAAGTTTTTAAACCCTCAAAAACACTCTTACTCACATTTTTGGTAATTTTTTCGGTGGGGTGCGAGGTCACTGGCCTAGGACTTAGTACTCTCCTCTCTGATCACCATTGAGACTCCATGAAACGATCGACGCGATACTCATTCACAGAAGCAGTCGAGTTTTCTACTTAAAATGATGGATTTATTGGGGAGGAAAGGTTTTAAGAAAAAAAAAAAAAAAAAAACACATTCTTGTGAAAAAAAGTTATAAAAAAAAGAAACAAGTTTTCATCCTATATTGTGATATCAAATTAAAATTCACCACACCGTATCGAGTCTAAATACGTCCATCAAGGTTTGTTTACTATAGGACCATGACTCGGCTACCGATTTGATTGATGGGATGCAAAATTGTATAAGGCAATTTTTACGCGCATTTAGTTTTTTTTTTCAGCTTTGTCGCATGCGTCTATAAAAATACATGCGGAATATTATATATATATATATATATATAGCATTTCTCTTGATAAAATAAAAATGACGGTAACGCACGCGACTGAAATGCTCTTGTGTTAAAAACCTGAAAGATGCGTCGCATTCCGACTGCGTCAATGTCCCATTGTTTTATTTTAGTTCTATAAATACCTCCGTTACCGTGTGATGAAGGTAAAAATCAATCTCTTTGCTTGTTTTTTTTTTCTTTTTCTCTCTGGTCGACCTGTTCCGCTTATGCATAACTTACGCGGTGAATAAAACGACTACCGCTTATGGAACAATACCAGGTACTCGCCAGGCTTTTTATTGCAAGGTTTACAGATACGCATTCGTCATAAAAAGATTTGTTTTGAATGTTGTTTCGCCGGATGATTTTGTCTTTTTTGTTTTGATTAATCGTTTACAACGGTGATTGATTTTTAAGAAAATCAAGATTCGAAATTTGACGTCGTTGGTTATTCCCATCTTTTTATGAGCGGTTCTCTCGTTGCTCTATAATTTTAAAACCTTGTATGTCACAATTTCGGGTGGCAGTATTTGGCGTAAGGGGAAAATAAAAATAAAATTTCCCCGCGATTTCCAGACTTTTTTGAGAAAAATTTTTTTGTTGTTTTTATTTTTGGTTATTTACCCGAAATAAAAAGGAATATAGGGCTGTAAAAATATTTTTTAAGATGGATCGGGCAGATAAGATATAAAGCGTATTGCCTTTGCACTCCGGAGGAACGTCCCGTTTGAATCTTAAGTTGGCCCAGGTTGGATTTGCTCTATGGTCGTTTTAATCCTTCATTTTAATCCACGACTGGAATGTCAACTTTCTCTAGCCCGAGGGCATACAATGGGTGAGGGAGGAGTTAGTCCATGCGAGGATGGTATTTTGTAATTCTTTTTTTTTTTTTTTTTTTTTTTTTTTTTCTGCCTTTACTGTTTCATTTTGACAGGGCCGTCTCAAGAAATGAAATATAAACCTATCGAAGATTTGAAATCTGGAATAAGATAATTTTCTTGAGATTATTTTTAATTTTTTGAGAATTTTTAAGTAGGAAGTAAAAAAAATTTGAATGACAATCGACACTTCCTTGTGCGGAATTTTTGCAATAAATTTTTTTTCTCATATAAATTTTTTTTTGGCAGAAAAAAAAAATTTAAATCAAATCAGATCAAAATAAATCCGTAAAATAATTTTTTAAAAATATCCTTTTTCTTGCCTTCCCCTCCTCTTCCTTGTTTTAACTAGGGATGGGGAATGCTGTAGTGAAAAGATTTCATGATAGATTGCAATCATAATAAAAATCTACTTATTCTAATGAAGGAAAGCCGTCATTATTTTCTACGAGAGCATTCGGCAATTTTTTTTTTTTTTTTTTTTTTTTTTTTTTTTTAAGCTCTTTAAATTTTGTATCATCTTATTATTGGGAGGGGAAAAAAAATGGACAACGCCTTCAATTCACTGATTAGATTTCAGCATGCTCTCGACTAACGAAGCTGGCCTTAGTTCGGTAGCCTTGCATGATAATCTTTTTGCGTTTATTATTAGGTTTTTATTTTTTTTTAGACATAAGAAAAATTTCGTATGCCATTTTTATTGTATTAAACACATGCGGATTTTTTTTTTTTATAATTTTCTAACGTGGAATTTTTTTTTTTTTTTCTTTTTTCTTCACGCGAACAAGTTTTATATTTCGCTGTATTCATTTTATCGGTATTTGACGAGCTCTAAAAACTTGCTTTTTGGAAATTAAAAGCGGCTCCGTTGTTGGAAGTTGACAGTCGTGGGAGGGGATCCTTTCTGGGAATTCGAATACATTTCCCTAAAATAAATCCTCCCCGATAGATTTCCTCGAAATGAATTAAAAGTGTAATTCAGCTCTGTTGTATAGACGTGGAGCATTTTCAGCAAGTTTCATCCGTGCCATACAAAATGTTATACTTTGACATAAAACTGTTTATTGTATGCATGTTTTCTTGTTAATTATAGTCAACGGTTTTTGAGACAGTTGAAAATTGCCAATATCACGTTAACCTACTATGTCTGTTTAAAATTTTGGCCGGCGCAATTTTTTTTTTCTTTCTTTGTGAATGACTTATTTTATTTTTAGTCGTTTAAAAGGTAAGGGTGACTCATAAGAAATTAGTGTCGCGGGTTAAATAGCCCTGAATAAAAATTTTAAAAATTCTGCGAATATTAAAAAACGTTGCTGAATAGTATATTGTTATACTAGGGAGGGAAACGAGTGATTTTTCTCGGGGGGAAAAAAAATGCTCATTTCTTTGCTTACGAACACTAAGAACATGGCTAGTTCTATACCAGAAAATAGGCCTTTTCTCCCGGTTTACTTCGATGGGAAGTGACTCTTCCTATCGATGAGTTATAAATTTTTTTTTTTTTTTTTTCAATTTGCTAGAAACTTTAATTGTAAATTATCTACCAACTCTGATTTTAAAGTAATCTATAAGATTACAGACACAAATTCATTCCGCTATTCTGTTGTCTCAACATCACTGCTAATCCCAGACTCCTTCCCGAGAAAAATTTGAGTAACCGTAATGATCTTTTGATACATCCTGTAAACATTCCAATCCGGATGGTTTTCTTTGATTACCTGGCTCTCCCAAGCTTCTTCAACATATCTATGCGTAAGCTTCAGGAGTGAGTTTGCTTGAAATTTTAATATATCAAGTTCTTCATGAAGCATAGCTCCACTTACAACCTGCTCCGTTATCATTAACAATGGTTCCAGCCCTTCTAAATTGATTTGTTCTAGTTCGCTAGCATATTCTCTTGCCGCCTCTGTATTAACTTTTAAACACGAGTGTTTTATAAAATTGATTTTGGTAATAATACGCTCCTTTTTCGTAAAACTTTGCGGAGTTTTTACAGCACCTAGTCCAGCCATTATTGAAGTCTTCACAAGCAGCAGACTTCTAATACTAGCGAAAATCGAAAATTTATTTTGCAGGGGGGTGGAGGGTAGGGGAAGTAAATAATTATTAAATCTTATTAGCTTTAGAAAAAAAAACAATTTTTATTTTGAAATTTATATTCTGATTATGCCAATGCCAATAGAATACTTAAAATACCCATATAGGGTGGCCCTTATTTTAAGAATTTTTAAATTTCGGCGAACGCACTTCCTAATTTTTTTATAATGACCGAAAGAAGCTTATCTGAATTTTTCCAGATTTTTTGGACGTCGTTTTAGCCATTTCTTTTGGGACCTAAAAATTTTCGAAATTCCCGTAAACACCGAAAAATCAAAAATTTCATTCTTATGTAAAAATGGTTGTTTCTTATTCGAATTTTTATGCAGATGGCGAAAATGAAACCGTGGCGTAGCGATGGGGAGAAGGCGCAGAGAGTGCAATGCCAGGCTTCGAATTTGGTCCCTGAAAGTCCCTAAAGTCCTTATTTTTAAAAGAAGTCCTTAAAAGTCTTTAAATTCGGAAAACGGCCCTTAAAAGCCCATAATTTTTGAATCTACAGCGTGTTTTCTAAAATTTTCCTATTGTTTATAATAAAGAACATGATATTACTACGAAGTAAAAATTAAAAAAAATAATTTCTAAGATTTAAATATTTAATAGAAAAAGAGAAAAAAAAGATTAAAATGTTTTTTTTTTTTTTTTTTTTTTTTTTTTTTTTTTTTTTTTTTTGCGAGTGTTCAAAATTTTTTAAGTCATGTTACAAACCTTTAAAATCAATCAACCAGAGGAAGGTGTCTAAAATTAAAAAAACTAGTTTTAGGCTATTTTTAGGTTCTTAAAAAAATCCTTAATTTTCTTGTTTTTGGTCCCTAAATTCCCTAAATTTCAGACCAGAAACCGGTTAGAGGCCTGCAATGCCCCTACCTGGAGGGGCCCCAAAATCTCATTTTAATTTTCATTAAACCAAAAAAAAAAAAAAATCGTAAATAACGTTTAAACTTTGCACTCAACATTCTTAAAAAAAAAAAAAACTTGAAAACTATTTATTTTTTATTTCCCCCCCACCCCTCTGCCTTAAAGCAGTTTTAGGTTTGTTGGAAAAATTTAAAAAAATTAAATATTTTTTATTTTCAAACTTTTTGCACCAGGACCCCTCCCCCCTCCCCCCCGGATTTTCCGCAACGCCACTGAAATGAAGTTAGAATTTATTTACGACTAACGGTTACTGTGCTAATGGACAAAAATACGATGAATTTCGCAAAAAATTGTGACTGTAGCACATTTTGCTAATTTTTTTCACTCATTTTAGCCTCTTATCATCAAAACCTTACGACATATATAACTTACCTATATTTTCGTGACCTGCATAAAAATCCGAATAGAAAAACAATTATTTTTACATAAAAATAAAATTATTTAATTTTTCGGTCTTAACGGGAATTTCTAAATTTTTTGGCCCCAGGGGTCATGGCTAAACGACGTCCAAAAAATTTGAAAAAATTCAGGGAATCTTCTTTCGGTACTATATAAGAATTACAGGCATCTAACCGAGGTCCCCCTTTTTGGAAAAGTCCATATTTTTAAAATGAGCCCCTGAAAGCCCCTAATTTGAAAAAAAGTCCCTAAAAGTCCTTAATTTTTTTCTCTTTAATTTTTTTTCCTAAATTATTTTATTAAATCAGAAAATGATGCTAAAATTTCTAAAAATTATGCCGCTTCTCCATTATGGCTCAAAATTAATTTTCTAGAATTAATTCTCAAAATTTCCGGAAGTACTGTGCTTTTGTTATTCTATGGATTTCTAACCCAAGATTTAAAAATGGAGTCGGCCATTTTTACTACATTGCATTTTTTGTATTCTTAATCCATGGTCGAAAATTCATAGAATGACTAAAGCACAGTACTTCCGGAAATTTTGAAAATTAATTCTAGAAAATTAATTTTGAGCCATAATGGAGAAGCAGCATTAGTCTCATCTTTTCAAAACAATTCGAAAATTTATGTTTTTAGCCCCCACAAGGTCCCTAAAGTCCCTTATTTTTTAGGGCTAGAACGGTTCGGTGCCTGAAATTAGGGGGTGTGCTCACCGAAATTCAAAAATTCATAAAATAAAATTCGAACTTTCCAGAATTTCCAAAAATCAGATTTCAAAGAAAAAAATTGCTAGGATTTACCGTACAGAAATCGAAAGTTTGGACAGTGCCTCAAATTTTCAAAAAACAGTGCATCTCATTTTTTAACAATTACTTCACGACTAATTTCATTTCCTGATATCCTGAAAAAGCAATAAAAAAAAAAACTCCTGTTTGCTTACATAACATCCAGAAGAAGGATTGCTCTGTTCTGCTTGAGAACTTCATACGATATTCTAAATCCACAAGGTCTTAGCACTTAATTTCTCCTTCAAGGTTTCTTTTTTTTTATTTGTAGGGTTTTCCGTTTTTTTTTTTTTTTTTTTATTAATTTACCCGAGGATCAAAACTCTGCACTTTAATTATGATCTTCTTTATTGTCGCGATTTTTTATTATTTTTATTTTTTTATTTTTAAATCCTCTGTTAAGATGTCAACTGCAATATTATCGTTATCTTGATCTGTAAGATTGCAACAGGTCACCTGCATGCACCGATGCACATTTTAAAGTAAAAGTGTATCAAATTACCGCGAGAATGCATTTTTTTTTTTTTTTTAAGGCAGTATATCCCTCGAAAAATAACTGGATCATTTCGTTTATGTCTAGACTGTGTTAAATAAAAATAAAGGAATTATGAAAAGTTCTATAATTAGACACATAAAAAAAGTACAGTACATCGCAATGAACTTCCTTATTACTTGAAAAGATTTGACTGAAATTCGCATCTTAAGTGTGGGAAAGGATCACAATATACTTGAAACCTGATCCGTGTGTTTAATAGTGAGAAGGCCTTAGTTGTTTGGTAGTAATCCGAGCATGCGATATGGGTCATCCAGCTATGGATTGGGTTCTGAAATTTAACGTAGCCGATTTTCAGGATCAGTTTTTTTTTAACTTAAACTTTGAGGTCCGCAAGTTACACGTTGCCTTTAAGTAATCTCGGGATCCCGGGACTAAAAAATTATCGATCCCAGAATCCCGGGATTGAAAAACTACCTGGATTGGAAACCCTAATAAAAACATCAAAAAATTACAAGTTTAATCATTATTAAAAAAAAAAAAAATATATATATGGCGTGCAGGTAAACTGTATCGCGTTTACACCAAGATTCTTATGAATATTAACGTGAGATTCGAGTAATCTGCGCACGAAAATTAAAAATTATAATAATTAATACCTGTTAGGGTTTTCATTTTTTTTTTTTGCACAAAATTTTGCTTAGTTGGACTAAGATTCAAACAGGAAAAAAAACAGACGAAAATCTGGTTTATAGTAAAAAAGATCGGATGTTTTGGAACGTTTTCATTTTTTTAAATTTGGATCATTTTGTAATGGACGTAAGAGTTTACAATACCATGGATATAATTATAATTTGACCTTAAAGCATTTAAACCGTATGAATTTAATATCGCATTTAATACAGATGCTGTGCTGTTGCTAGTCATCCAAAAATAACAAACTCTTTTTCAACCCACAGACTTATTATTTTCATCTTTTCGAAAACACACAACAGTTTAATTAGAAAATATAATAAATGACATAAGAGTAATGAATTTTTATCTCGGGGAAAAAAATTGAAAAAATAAAATAAAAATAAAAAATTAATTGCGCAGATACGTCGGTAGCGGCTTTATATTTATTTAATTTTTAAATGCTTTTTGATTAAAATCGTTATTTTTAACGTAACTTATTAAAAAGGGATTATGGAATTAAAACGCGGGTTCCCTTTAATAATCATGATATAAACTTCAAAAAACTGGTTTTTTGTCAAATTTTTTGACGGTCCGGAAGATTATCGAAGCAGCTCTAGAAGAGATTCCTCCCGGAAATTCCCGGGATCCTGAGTTTTTTTCCCCGAAAAATGTCCCGGGTACATTTTTTCTTAAACTAGTCGGGAAAGTCTCGTTTCGGGAATTCCCGGGATCTTGAGTTTTTTCCAAAAAAATTTCCCGGGAACAATTTTTTACAACTTGTAGGGAAAATTCTCGTCCCGAGTATTCCCGGAATCTCGAGTTTTTTCCCGAAAAATTTCCCGGGAACATTTTTTCTTAACTAGTCGGGAAAAGTCTCTTCCCGGGATCCAGAATTTTTTCCCGAAAAATTTCCAGGGAACATTTTTTCTTAACTAGTCGGGAAAATTTTCGTCCCGGGAATTCCCGGAATCCCGAATTTTTTTTCCCCGAAAAATTTCCCGGGAACATTTTTTCTCAACTAGTCGGGAAAATTCTCGTTTCGGGAATTCCCGGGATCTTGAGTTTTTTCCAAAAAAATTTCCCGGGAACAATTTTTTACAACTTGTCGGGAAAATTCTCGCCCCAAGTATTCCCGGAATCTCGAGTTTTTTCCCGAAAAATTCCCGGGAACATCTTTTTCTTAACTAGTCAAGAATCCCGCTTCCCGGGAATGGAATTTTTCTTATTTTCTAGAATTCCCGATTCCCGGGATCGACAAGTTTTTTTCCCCGGAACAGAAATAATATCAATTTTATCAACTTTTTGAAAATTTTCCAGCGGGGGGGGGGGGGGGGGAGAGGGGGTTGGCTGCCCCCCTAGATCCCGCCTAGACGCTTCAAGCACCAATGACGCTACTAGTATCGACAAGTTGCTTCGTTTGTTAAAAGTTTTTTTGAAAAAATGTGTGGGGCAATCTTAGTGATCCAATGCACGATCCAATTCTGCGATCCAATTCAGACCCTAGCACCGACGTGAATAAACATAGTGACTTTTAAAATGTTTTCCTGCATCCCCAATCCTTCTCTCCGAACGGGTCCTTTTTATCTTCTTAGGGATTCTAACCTTGCTTTTATACGGACTCTCCTTTTCATACATTTTTTTAAAAAATGGCACTCGACCTTCTAAATTCAACAAAAAAACGAACAAAGTTTGGCAAATCGATTTTAAATTAAATCAATTACAAGATTATACCCGTTTGCGTTTCAAGGATTTTACTTTAGGGAGTAGAATCTTCTTCCAAGATTTAGAAACTCTTTTTATTTCCGCTATTTGCTCGTAATTTAAAAAAAAAAAAAATTGGCATCACCTTGAAATTAATTCAAAAAACATTCGAAATCGATAATTTTCAAGTAAATTAATGGATGGAAATTCATTAGACGAGAAAAGCTTTTTACTAAATGTATTGACGAAGATCGGGTGGCTTGTTGCTGCAAAGACAGACTTGGCGCCAGAGCATCAATTTTATTTTTTTCCATTCGACTTTCTTGTTTTTTCTCTTCTCTTGTTTTCCCTTTTCTCGTTTTTTTCCCCGAGAGCAACGGCACGCTTTTGCCATCTACCGGTTTCGAAAGGGAACTATATAAAATTCCCTTCTTCCTCATGGTTTTTCTCCTTTTTTTCCCCTCCCCTTTTATTTACAATTGCACCTTATATGCAGAGAAACAAATTCTTAGAAGAGACCTTTCGCCTTTTCCCCTGTCTGTCATTTATTTCGAGCCCTTTAGGGAGGGTAGAAATGGGGTGAATAATATCAAGGAGTTATGGAGATTCTTATGCGTGTAAGGTGTCCTATAAATGGAGAAAATTGCTTTTTTTTTTCCCTTCTCTGCCCCGATTGTTATTTTTATTTTTATTTTTTTTTTCCTTTGATTTAATTCGTTTATTTTTCAAGAAAAAAGGATTGCGCGGTTTTTTTAAAATTTGTTCTGTAAAAAATACATCTGGGAATTATCAGTAGTTAAATTTGAAATTAATTAGGAGTAACTGAAGTTCCTGAATGTGAAATGTTACAGTTCGGGCAAAAATGAGACACTTACGGATTTCACTTGAACCTAAAAGAGTTTTTAATGGAAATTATGGCGCCACTTCCAGACCCTATTTTAAAATTTTTGTATTCTCTAGAAATCTTTATCTAAAAAAATTCACTTATCCATTTTTGGCTTAAAAAAAAAAAAATCTCCGATTGTTAACAGTTGTTATTTTAACTTTCTAGCTTCTGTTAACTTAAACCTCTGTTAACGTATTTAACAGAGGGTTTTCTCCTTAACAGAGGTTGGTTAAAATGGCGTTAAGGGTTATTAAAACTTGGAAGGGTTTTTATAATCCTAAAGGGGTAATCATAACCCGGAGCAGGTTATTATGATAACCGGAGAAGGTTATGTTAACCCGGACAGCGTTACGTTAACATAGAGAGTGTTATGTTAACCCAGACAGTTATGAGTTATGTTAACCCGGTTAGAGTTATGTTAACCCGGACAGCTACGAGGTATGTAAACCAGAGAGTGCTACGTTAACCCAGAGAGTGTTATGTTAACCCGGACAGTTATGAGTTATGTTAACGCGGTTATAGTTATGTTAACCCGGTCAGAGTTATGTTAACCCGGACAGTTATGTTAACCCGTACAGAGTTATGTTAACCCGGACAGCTATAAGTTATGTAAACCAGAGGGTGTTATGTTAACCCGGTCAGAGTTATGTTAACCCAGAGAGGATTATGTTAACCCGGACAGTTATGAGTTATGTTAACCCAGAGAGTGTTATGTTAACCCGGACAGTTATGAGTTATGTTAACGCGGTTAGAGTTGTGTTAACCCGGTCAGAGTTATGTTAACCCGGACAGTTATGTTAACCCGTACAAAGTTATGTTAACCCGGACAGAGTTATGTTAACCAGAGAGTGTTATGTTAACCGGACAGTTATGAGTTATGTTAACGCGGTTAGAGTTGTGTTAACCCGGTCAGAGTTATGTTAACCCGGACAGTTATGTTAACCCGTACAAAGTTATGTTAACCCGGACAGAGTTATGTTAACCCAGAGAGGGTTATGTTAACCCGGACAGGGTTATGTTAACCCGGACAGTTATGAGTTATGTTAACCCGGTTAGAGTTATGTTAACCCGGACAGTTGTGAGTTATGTAAACCAGAGATTGTTATGTTAACCCGGTCAGAGTTATGTTAACCCAGAGAGGTTTATGTTAACCCGGACAGTTATGAGTTATGTTAACGCGGTTAGAGTTATGTTAATTCGGACAGAGTTATGTTAACCGAAGAAGGGGGTCATAACCCGGAGAGGGTTATTAAAACCTTCACAGGGTTATTTTATTTTCAGAGGTCAGTCGCTGAAGGATTTTTTCGTTTTGGAATTTTTTTTTTAAATCTCACCTCAGTCAATTCAATTCAATTCAATTCTTTTTAATTTGTTTTGATTCTTGAATTCATCTCTGATTACATCAATTTACATAATATTTATTTACAACAGGAAAAAAACAAACCTTTTTTGATTTCCTGTTGGAAATTTAATTTTTTTTCCCCGAGCTATTAATAACTCGCATAAATCTCGTATCGTTCGAAATACGAAGCTTTCAAGCTAAATATTTTTTTTTTTTTTTTTTAAAAAAAAAATGGAGAGAAGAGGATTTTTGTTGGTCAGTGTCATTTATCACATGATATCGAACATTGACGACAGTTTACACAGAAATTCTGTCACCGTGCCAAGATACGGTTTAAATTGAAACCTATAAATACGTTCTTATTATTTCAATAAAATTAAAACATGCATTATATTAACTTTTTATCGTTTTTTTTTTTTTGGTAATTAGTGATTTGAAGCATAATTAGCATACCGATGAAACGATGATGTTGTGTCTGTATCGATCGATTCGAAATTCCAATAATAATCCACCCTTTTCTCGCCCAAATTATTTGGAGAAAGTTTTTGTTTTTCCGATCGGGATTTATTTTGCACTGATAAAATTAATCACTCAAACGAAATTAAGAGGAGGCTTCACGGAATACAAGAAGGAATGGCTGTTTTGTCGAATACTCGATTTACGATGAAAAAATCCAAATTTTAGGTATCTAACGAACTCCTCTGATATATCCCGGAAATTTTAGTGCAAGTTTCAACTTGTCTAAAATGTATGGACGGCGGGAAAATAATTTCAAAAAAAATTGCGGTCAAAAATCTTTGATTTTGTTTTCCTGGTTTTTGTTTGCTTGGAACAAGTTGAAACTTGTACCAAAAATACAAGAAGAAGTCAAAGGAGTTCGTTAGATACCTGAAATTCGATTTTTTCCCCCGTAAATCGAGTGTTAAACAAAATAGCCATTCCTTCTCGAATTCCGTGAAGCCTCCTCTTAATTTAGTCGCAGTACCTAAATCCACGTCTTCTTATTATTATTCTACTGATTTAAGATCAGCGAAGATTTAAGAGTTTTACGACTAATATCTTGTGAACTGAGATAGAAAAACTTTTTAGAAATTTTTCTCAAAATTATCAGTTGTAGTTTTGCTGTTACATTTTCGTCGTAAAACGAAGAAGTTTCATCGACGAAGAAAAATGGAGGCAGTAGGCTAAGAGGTTGGAGAAAAGTCTTGACCGACAAGTTTGAACCTGACATTGCCAGGTTTAAACTTGAAAATAAATTCTGGCAGGTTGTAACTTGACAATGTCAAATTGCAACTCGCCAGCAATTGCAACTCGCCGACAAGTTTGGACCTGACCTTGCCAGGTTTAAACTTAATAATGAATTCTGGCAGGTTGTAACTGGAGAATGTCAGTTGTAACTTGTCAGTGAAATTGGGCAGTTCATACGTATGACTAGAGGTAGTCTGTTTTGGCTGTGTTTTCAAAATCATGTGAGCACGTGTCTACTTGCTCATGCAGGCGTAAACTTGTGCTTACATGATTTTAAAACCAATCAAAACAGTCTATCTATGATGATATTGTCCATTGATCATTTCCGTTATGTATTTTAATCAAAGTTACTAAACTTCGATCCATCTTTTACTATCAGACCTAAAAAAAAAAAAAAGATCGCTCATTTTCGGGCTTAAAATTAGAAAAAATCTATCCCCAACAATGATAACCCATTCCATACAATAATGGTTTGCTTTTTTTAATGCGCCTTTAAATTAATTTTTTTAAATTTTTTTTATTTGCAGCAACAAAAGTTCCTGAAACGGCCAGCCGAAGACCTAGACGGTCCGGGGGAGTACGGTGACCCGGCTCCAAAGGTACAATGCGGCGCCGGAGGAGGCGGAGGAGGGGGTGGGAATGGGACACCCAGTGGTGGAGGAAGCGGAGGAGGAGGTGCGACAGGGAACAATCAGAGACCCACGGAAAGTCTGACGAAATTCTCCGTAGAAATAGTTCAGCAGTTGGAATTCACGACGTCCGCCGCTAATTCCCAACCCCAACAAATATCAACAAACGTCACTGTGAAAGCTTTAACGAACGCAAGTGTTAAAAGTGATGTGAACAATACGAACTCACCGAAACCCGGGGCGGATAATGCCCCATCGAATCAAAACAGTTCTTCCCAGCAGCCTCAAAGGACTCCTTCCAATTGCGTGGATATCGGGAATTTAGTGGAGTGCAAACAAGAGCCCGATAACGAATTCGTAGATTTAGAGCAATGCGCGGCAGCTCTGGAGAAAGACGTTGAAAATAACGGCGCGAGTTTCCCGGGGTTCTCGGAGTTTATAGGTGACGAGGGAGGGGTTGAAATGATAACGTCTGACACTTTCAAAGATCTCATATCCGATATAACGGACTTCCATCCTGATATAATGAAGGATTTCGATTTTGACGAGCACAAACCTAATATTAGTGAAAGTCAAAACGGGAATCACAACATCGTGACGTCGATCACGGCCACCGGTCAAATGAAAGTCGAGAGCGACAGCAAGGAAGCGATTCAAATCCATCAGCAGCACATGATCGACGTCGGGAAAAGTCCGAATAACGGCGTTCAATATTCAACCGGTCAGTACGACCCGAACGCTTTAGGCAAATCAAGGATAGCTCCCTACAGCAGTTTAGAATTTGGTAAAGCCGAATTAAGTCCGGCGGCTCAAACTTTAAAACAAATGGCGGAGCAGCATCAACACAAAACTCAATTAAGCATGAACTTCCCTACGAATAGAAATCCTAGATCGCCGTACGGGGATTATCAGTTTAGTTCGAATAGTGATTATATAAATAGTCCGAGTTCGACGAATACCCCACCTAGTTCCGGACAGTTTATGACTAAAAACATTCCCCCCAACCCTCAAACTTTTAACCAAAGCCAAAGCACCAATACAGGGAATGGGCCATCGTTACCAGAAGTTAAACAAGAAGTGTTGTTTAGTGCTACTCAGACTCAGAACTTCCAAACGGGTAATAGCATAGAGATGCAGAAACGGTTGCAGGCCATGCAACAGCAACAACCGCAAATGAGCAATCAGGCGCAGAGTCCCCAGGCTCCGAAAACTCCTACGAATCCCAGCATGATGGGGAATTACAAGCAACAATATTCACCTTACGGGAGCCCCGGAGGACACGGAAGTCCCGGTTACATACCCAGGGGGCAGGGTCCCGGTGGTTCTTTCGTGGGGCCTGGGTCCACGCCTCCTAGACCTCCGTCAGTACCTGCAAATTCAACGACTCTTCAGATGAGTCAAGCTCAACAAATGCAAGTCAATCAGCAGACGTCTGGACAACAAATACAGGTAAGTCTTTTTTCTTTTTTTTGCTTTAGCGTTGTGTAAATAATGCTAATGCTTTGCGTTCGTAACAAAATTCAACTTTTCCATTTTTGCAAATTTTAAAATTTTTTCCGTTTTTTCATGATCCTCAGCAACAATGCTGATCATGTCTGTATGTCTGTTTGTTTGTCTGTGTGTAACAAACTTTGTTCCCCCATTATCTCAAGAACGGTTGGACGTGGAACAGTGAGATTCGGTATTTGGAAACCTTTCAAGAAGATCTAGGTCCCAGTTGATGTTGATCAAAATCGGTCTACTCGTCGGGGAGCCACAGCCCCCCCCCTCAAATTTTTTTTTTTCAAAAATTGTGTTTATATTCATTTTCGAGGTTTTCGGGACCGTAGATTTAAAAAATGATGTCAATTTTTTGGTGGGAACAAGCCCACCCGCTTGGCTTCTGCCCCCCTAAAATTAATTTTTTTTTTTTTTTTTTTTTTTTGCTGGCGCGTTGCAAGAATTTATTGTTAAGTTTAAACCTGGTAATGTCAGGTTCAAACTTGTCGACCAACACTTGCGAATTGCAATTGCTGGCGAGTTGCAACTTGGCATTGTCAAGTTACAACCTGCCAGGATTTATTGTTAAGTTTAAACATGGCAAGGTCAGGTTCAAACTTGTCGGTCAACACTTGCGAGTTACAATTGCTGGCGAGATGCAACTTGACATTTTCGACATTTTGAGATGCACTTGACATTTTTTAAAGAGCCAGTATAAGGGACCTGAGAAAGCTAGCTTTCATTTCTCCTTTCCCCCTTTATTCCCACCCGGACAGTGCCCGAAAATTCTAAAGCACGCACCCCTTGGTGCCATTTTTTTTTCTTTTTTAATAAAAAAAAATATTTTTTAGGTTTCCTCTCAAAATTCTATTAGTGTATATTTTTCGAAAGTTTCATTTCCTGTTCAAGTGCGAAAATATAGTCTTCGGGAAATGACTTATCTAATAAAGGAAATGAAGGAGGGAAAAGTGAAAAGAAGGGTTGGGATTCCTTCCCACTTTTACTCCTCCTTTTTGCCCCCTCCCTCCCCTCATTCCATCACTGTAAAACTAGTAATGAGAAAATATTGAGAGAGTATGAAATGAGCAGAGAGCCATGATAGCCTCGGAGGTTTCAGGAAAATGAAATAACGTATTGATTTTATGGTGGGAGTCTTGTGTCTCTCGAGACACCTCACTGTAGAGGTGAACTCTTGGTAAACATTACTTTATACTATTCCCTCATTAATCCCGTTCGGCTCGATCATCCTCGATTCTGTGATTTTTTTTTTTCGAAAACAAATCCCTTTTTTTTTTAACTTGCGTTGTCAATCTTAATTTCATTCATTTATATGCATTCGTTCTTTTTTAGTGATTGGATATTTGAAATTTATCTGGTTTTTCTTTAATACTTTGTCCCTTTTTTTCTTTTTATCTTTTCCATCGTTATTTTTACCTCGCCTGGCCTAATTTCGCTTTATGTTGTGTTTGTTCATTTTCACTTTCTCGTTATCTCTTTCGATCTTGTATCCATCTTCCTTCTTTTTAGAATAATATTCTATTCGTTGAAACCGTTCCCAGTGACGTCTTCCCAGACGTCAACCATATGCATATACCGGAGAAAGTCAACGATATATTTTGACGTCACACAATGACAAATATTATCGGTGACACTCTTTTGACGTCGTAAATCCCGTAAAATTTTCCTGGAAAAATACCACGACGGATGACGAAAATATGACTCGTTACTATTAAACCTAAGAGTGCCTCCACTGACAGTATTCAAATATTCTATCAAAATGTTCGAGGAATCAGAACAAAGACCCATAAGCTCCTAAACTCAATCTTAGCCTCAAATTACGATATAATTTTACTAACAGAAACTTGGCTAACTTCAGGTATTAATGATGGTGAATTTATTGATGATAGATATGACGTCTTTCGTTACGATCGCGATCCCTTACTCTCCGATAAAGGCCGAGGTGGAGGTGTCCTTATCGCTGCTAAGAGGGAACTCCGTGCACAGCGTTTAGTTTTCCAGAATGAATCTAATTTTGACAGCATATGGGTTTCAGTAAAATTTAGGCAGCTAAAACTAGTTATTAGCGCTGTTTATATTTACTGTAATAGTAGGTTAGCCACTTACACTTCATTTTTTAACCGAATCGACGACCTTAATCTTCAGTCTACGTCATCAAACAAAATTCTTATAGCTGGTGATTTCAACATCCCAGAATTCTCAGATGACTCGAAGGCAAATAGTAGTTTATTAGAGACATTAAATGAATTTATGGAGAACTATTCCTTGAAGTCTTTCAACAAAATAAAAAACCATAATAATCGTACATTAGATTTAGTACTTAGTAGTGTAGATACCACAAGCGTTACTCAAGAAACTCCCTTGCTCCCTCTTGACCGTCACCATCCAGCATTACTCGTTAATCTTTCGCTGCCTCGCTCTCTGAAAACTACCTGCCCTAAATCAGAAATACAAATGCCCACCTACAACTTTATGAGAACAAACGCGTTTGGTCTATATAAACAGCTAGAGGCTACTGATTGGAATTTCATATATCACTTTTCCAACGTCGATGACTGTGTTGATGCGTTTTATAGTAAACTTTACGCCATTTTAGATGATTATGTCCCAAAAACAATAAAAAAGCCCAGTAAATATCCTCCATGGTTTACTAAGACAATTATAAGTATGGAAAAGGAAAGAAAAAAGCTGGAAAGAAAACGTTACCGAAACGCGGCCAATAATCAGTCATATATTACGCATAGAGCCAAGTTGCACTCGGAAATAAAGATATCTTACATTTCCTACAATAAAAGCATAGAGTCTAACATAAAAAGAGACCCCAAATCCTTCTTTAGTCATATCAATAGGAAAGCCAGGAATCACTTTAGCCTAACGTATCAAGGCGAAGTCCTGGAAAATGGTAAGGACACGGTGGACAAACTGGCTCAACATTTTTACGCTTCCTACTCTCCCACACCTTCCTTTTATAATGCTGAAGCTGCGTGTGAAAATGCCGTATCCGAAAGGGTTGAATCCATTTTTCATATCGAGGAGTTAACTGAATTTGACGTGCTGCAAGCTTTTAAAAGATTGAAACCCACTCGAGCACCTGGCCCTGATGGCATTCCTCCATATATTGTGAAAGCTATGCGTGAAACTATTACTGAGCCTCTATTGTACATATTTAACCTATCGCTTCGTTCATCGCAGTTTCCATCATGTTGGAAGAAAGCCGTCGTAATCCCTATTCAAAAGATGAAGGATCATCTGAATTAACAGATCAACGACCTATCTCATTACTTAATAGCTTTACCAGACTCTTGAAATAATCCTTCACAAATTATCGAAAATCACTTCAAATCCCTTATATCCCCTCACCAATACGGCTTTACACCCAAAAGGTCCTGCGTCTCCAACCTAATAAACTTTACTCAAGATACCTTTGAAGTTTTTGAAAAAAGTGGAGAAGTTCATTGTATATACATGGACTTTCAAAAAGCTTTTGACCGGGTTCACCATGATACACTCCTTTATAAATTATGGTTTAATGGATTTTCGAAAAAAATGGTTGCATTCTTTGCTTCTTTCTTGAAGGACCGTTCCTTTCAAGTTCGCTGCGGTGATGTACTCTCTGACTCTATGGCTGCTACCTCGGGAGTTCCTCAAGGAGGTAACACCGGACCGGATATGTTTAAAATATTTATAAATGATCTACCAGAGGCAATTCAGTTCTCAGTCTTGAAGCTGTTTGCAGATGATGGAAAATTGTGTAAAGCAATTTTTAATCAGGCAGACTGTGACCTACTGCAACAAGATATCAATAACGTGCTAGGCTGGTCCCTCTCTAACAAACTTCCCCTTAACTACAGAAAATGCAAATATATTAACTTTCATAGAACTAATAATCCATCTCATTTTCAATATCACATGGAAGATCATGTGCTTATGGAGGTAAACGAAATAAGGGACTTAGGAGTAATTTTAGACCAACACATGCACTTCAAAAATCATATCACCTCCATAGTGAACTCCTCCTATAGATCCCTAGGGTTCCTTAAACGTAATGCATATTTCTTTAATTACAAAACTACCATCCTATTATATAATTTATTTATAAGACCAAAACTTGAATATGCATCAGTACTTTGGTCTCCCCATGAAACAATATATATACGGAAAATCGAATCCCTCCAGCACAAATTCTTAAGATATCTGCACTATAAAAAATATAAAACCTCTCCTCCAATTGACATAACAACGACCACTCTTTTGAAGGACTTTAAATCTTTGCGATTGCAAACAAGAAGGGAACATGCGCAGCTGCTATTCTTGAGGGATCTTCTTTGTGGCGGTATTGACGACTCCACCTTAGTAAATAAAATCGGTTTCCGGGTACCCCTTTTAAAAACAAGAACCTCTAACGACTCCTCACTCTTCTATCTTCCCATAACAAAATCACTGGGCCATTCCCCTTTATATTCGGCAATGGACATGTGGAACAGATACCGGGATGTTGTGAAGGAAATTGATTTAGCAACATCAAAGAGAAAGCTAAAAACCGCTTTAGAAAAACTCGCATATGAAAAAGTACAGGAGGGATGCTCTGTATCATCTCATCTTCCTTAACTACCCTTAACTCGAACTGACTTTTAAAGCATAATAATAATTTGTAATTTTTTTTTTTTTTTTTTTCTTTTTTTTTTTTTTTTAAATTTAAACGATTGTAAATAATTTTGTTTTTTTAAATTTGTATTTTGTAAAAATTGTATATGGTGACTGAAAGACCAATAAATGAATAATAATAATACTATGACGTCATCTTTTTTTTCGCTGAGTTATTTTTGGTGTAGGGAATCTTTACGAAAACGTAAAATGTTGGGTTGAGATTCGAAACCAAAACTGAGGGGGTTGAGGTAGAACCAAAACTGAGGGGGTAGGAGATTTGATTTTTGAGTTGAGAAAAATCAAAACAGAAAAAAAAAAAAAAAAAAAAAAATTGGCTTTGATTTGAAATTGATGTACGGTAAGTTTATTAGTAGCGGAATAACGTTTTCAAGAGGGGGGGGGGCTCCGATCCCATTTTTCATTTCCTGCTTCTTTAAGGACAATCATTGGCACATCACATTTCTTTGATGGTACTGAACAGTACTGGACGAGTACATGAAGTACATGACTTTAACAGGAAAAAAAATATTCGGATATCGGGCGTTCAGCACTAAGGAAAAACCGTTTCATTTCATTTACGTTTTCCCTCCGAAATATTATTGGTAAAAAATGTATCATTTGCAGGTGCTTAACGAGTACAAAACATTAGTGGAAAAATATTTGGTAAAGATGTTGGGCTAAAATTATATAAACAATATATATAAAATATATGTAAAATATATATAATCGTTCCCGATCATTTTTCCTAATCCGTTTATCCTAAATAAAATAAATTCCTATGCTGCTTCTCCATTATGGTCCTAAATTAATTTTACAAAATTAATTTTATAAAATTACCAGAAATTATGCGCTTTTTCTTTCTTTTTTCATAACATATTTATTTTTTACAGATTTCTTATTCTTTTTTAAGTCATCCTCATGTTCGATTAGTAAAATAAAAGCATTATTCCCAATAATTTTATAAAATTAATTTTGTAAAATTAATTTTGAGCCATAATGGAGAAGCAGCACTAATTAATTTTTTCTAAAAATTTTGGTTCCTAAAATTTTGTTTTCTAATAATTTTTTTTCCTGATTTTCAATTTTCCTAAAATTTTTGATTCCTAAAATAACCCAAAATGAATATTTTTTTAACTTTTTAAATCCCTAAATGGATTTTAGGAAATTTAATTTTAGGGATTTTAGGAAATTTTATTTTAAGAATCAAGAAATTTTATAAAAATTAAAAATTTTTTAAAAAGTAGTTAGGAAAACAATTTTAGGAACCAAAATTTTTAGAAAAAATGGATTAGGAATTAATTTTTTTTAGGAAAAATGAATTAAGATTTTTTTTTTTTTGAAAAAAATGGATGGGAATTTATTTTTTTGGAAAAATGGATTAATGCCGCTTCTCCATTATGGCTCAAAATTAATTTTGTAGAATTAATTTTCAAAATTTCCGGAAGTACTGTGCTTTTGTTATTCTATGGATTTCTAACCCAAGATTTGAAAATGGAGTCGGCCATTTTTACTACATTGCATTTTTTGTATTCTTAATCCATGGTCGAAAATTCATAGAGTAACTAAAGCACAGTACTTCCGGAAATTTTGAAAATTAATTCTAGAAAATTAATTTTGAGCCATAATGGAGAAGCAGCATAAGAACTAATTTTTTTTTTGGCAAAAATGGATTAGGAATTTATTTTTTTAGGAAAAATGGATTAAAAATTTATTTATTTAGTAATTTTTTTTTTTTTTTTTTTTTTTTTTTTTTGGAAAAAAATGGATTAGGAATTTATTTTATAGGGAATCTAAGGCACTTCGTTGTCTAGACAAAACCGGACGGTGAACCGGCCGGTTTTTAAAAAAAAAAAGTTTTTTTAATTAATATTTTTAAACGTTAATATTGCATTAAATGGGGCGAAACTTATACCAAATTGTTCCTTATTGTTAGAAGAAGTCGAATATACATGTTAAATATGTCGGTAAGCTTAAATTACGTCAATATTCGCAAAATGAACCGATTGTTTATGTTTTTTTACATCGGCCATTTTGTTTTCTATGTAAACAACATTAAATTTTGCGAATATTGACGTAATTTGAGCTTACCGACATATTTAACATGTATATTCGACTTCTCCTAATAATAAGGAACAATTTGGTATAAGTTTCGCCCCATTTAATGCAATATTAACGTTTAAAAATATTAATTAAAAAAACTTTTTTTTTTTTTTAAACGGGACGGTTCACCGTCCGGTTTTGTTTAGACAACGAAGTGCCGTATTGATGTATGATTATATATATGCTGCTTCTCCATTATGGCTCAAAATTAATTTTCTAGAATTAATTTTCAAAATTTCCGGAAGTACTGTGCTTTAGTTATTCTATGAATTTTCGACCATGGATTAAGAATACAAAAAATGCAATGTAGTAAAAATGGCCGACTCCATTTTTAAATCTTGGGTTAGAAATCCATAGAATAACAAAAGCACAGTACTTCCGGAAATTTTGAAAATTAATTCTAGAAAATTAATTTTGAGCCATAATGGAGAAGCGGCAATATTTTATTTTTTGCGAAAAGATGGGACGGATCCAATCTTAAGTAGGTTCCCCAGTTTTTTTTTTTTTTTCTTCAAGAAAATGACTGGTGTAAAGTGATTTTTGTTGGGGTATTGAACAATACTTAAATAATGAGTACAAAAAAGCTCCAACCATTTAATTTTGAAATATTAATGGAGATTCTACTGAATACTGCCGGATTTTTCCGAACTTAAATATCAACTCGTCCCAGTACTTATTTTTTTAAAAAATGGTCTGGTAATTTTTTTTTTTTTTGGCTCAGTCAGCGTTAAATTTACACAATATATATCCAGCTGGTCTGATATCATGAGCTCATTTCGAGTAAATTTTACTACTTTTTTTTAACGGTGCGTAGAAGTAGCTTTCTTGTTTTCACCGTCCTCAAATGCAATTTAACCTCCGTTAGGCTAATCCATTGTAAGAACGATCATTCGTTTTCCTTTCTTTCCTTTTTTTTTTTTTTTTTTTTTTTAAATTTGAAAGGATAGAGTCAATGTTAGCCAGACACTAAAGGAATGCAGGAGATCAATATGAACATACAGCGTGCTAACATGCGACAGGCACAAGATGGCATGTTTGTTAGTTGAATGGGGAGAGAGTTTTAAGAAGTTTTAATTTTTACTTTTCGTGCCCCAAAAATTAAAAGAAACGAACTGACTTACAACAAAAATATCGATCGCAGTCCGTGGGGGGAAGACAGGGACAGACAACACAATTTCGGCGTAGATAAAAAAAAAGTCTTAATGGTTAACCTATAATTATTATGGAAAGTTTATTTTTGTTTATAATTTTCATAAAATTCGTGTATTAAAGCTCCTGTACTATGCCGTACATAAATAAGCCTTTATCTAAAAACTTCGCGGGTTTTGCCTCTCTCTTGCTATTAAAAACGGAATATCGGTTAGAAAGTTGGAGGGATAATTTATGGTCCAGATGCTATACGAAACTCAGCTGGGACTAGATGGGGACACGACGAATAACTGTTGACTACGGACAACTTCCGGGCATGCGTTTCCCTGCCTTTTTCTCTTCTTTTGATCCTTAAAAGTTGTATGGGACGTATGAACCTTTGACTTTTTCAAGATTTTAAACCGCAGATTTTTTTCCCCGCTGATTATGAAGCGAGAGATTGATTGATTAAAGATAATCGACTTAATAATAATAAAAAAAAAGTTTAAAAATATTTTTGAAGAGTCAAACAATGTAAGAGAAAGTATTTGCTTCTTCATATATAAACTTTTATAATGGCTCTTGAAATATTTTCGTTTAACGTTACAAAATTGTTTTAATTAAGTGTAAGTTAAGGGAAAAAGTCGGAGAGGAGAGGAGGAGGGGTTCCCTCTTTTTTTTTTTTTTCCTCGTGAATTGATAAAAATTGTTTCTGTTTTTTTTTTTTTTTTCCTTACAAATTCGATTTTTTGATTTTGTTACAAAATGAGCAGCAATCAGATAAGAATCGGATCTTAGAATCGAATGAGCGGAGGTTGTATTACAAAATCTGTAAGTCGTAGAATCATCCCTTACATAAGGGTTGGAGGAAGAATGTCAGCAATGTCGGATTGTTGTAAAGACGGAGGAGACCTTATTTAATTTTCTGCGTCTTTTTTTTTCTTTCGGATTTTCATGATTTCGAAACTATTTTCAGAATTTTGTTAGGGCCTCCATTCAATAAACAAACCGGCCAATTTTTACAATTTTTTTTTTTTTTTTTTTTTTACAAAAATTGACCGATTTGTGTACTAAACGGAGGTCTTACTAGAGACTCCTGGGAATTCCCAAGATTTTTTTTTTCACCAGAAAATTTCCTGGGAACATTGTTTTTTACTAAGTCGGGAAACTTCTCGTCCCGGGAATTCCCTGGATCTTGAGTTTTTTTCCTCGAAAAATTTCCCGGAACATTTTTTCTTAAATAGTCGGGAATCCCGCTTCCGGGAATACATTATTCTCATTTTCGAGAACTCTCAGTTCCCGGGATCCCGAGTATTTTTTCCCCAAAAATTTCCCGGGAATATTTTTTCTTAACTAATCGATAATCCCGCTTCCCGGAATAGAATTTTTCTTATTTTCGAGAATTCCCAACTCCCGGGATCCCGAGTTTTTTTCGCCGAAAAATTTCCTTGGAACATTTTTTCTTAATTAGTCGGTAAAATTCTCGTCCCGGGAATTCCCGGGATCCCGAGTTTTTTTCCGGAAAAATTTCCCGGCAACATTTTTTTCTTAACTAGTCAAGAATCCCGCTTCCGGGAATAGAATTTTTCTCATTTTGGAGAATTCCCGATTCCGGGATCGACGAGTTTTTTTTTTTTTACCGGGAACGGGATTAATATCAATTTTATCAACTTTTTGACGATTTATCACATAAAACTTTCAGTATTTTTGGAAAAAGTTATAAAAATCATAATTTATTTTTCATGATTTGCCTAAAGCGTGCCCTTTAAACAACAACAAAAAAATTTTTTTCGACATGGCTCCGCTTATTTCCGAACTTTCTTCCTACAATACGGAAATCAGGGTCATCTTTTTTTTAAAAATAAATTATCGGCTTTCCCGGGTTACCCGGGAATTTTAAAAAATGTCAATTTCTCGATTCCCGAGAAATGAAAAAGTAACTAAAACGGGAGTTCTCGTTCCCGGGATTGATATTTTTTCAAAAACGCGAATCCCCGATTCCCGGGAATGAAAAACGTCGGGAATTTGGAATCTTTAGTTTTTACGCTTTGATTTTTGACTTTGATTCTTCCCGAATTTTAACTCTATTTTTTTTTTTAAATTTCTATTTTCCAGCGCAATGCTTCACTCTCAAAAAGATTAAAATACGGCGTGTGTGGGTTTCGCATGTGTTTGCTCCGATCGCATAAGGGCTTTCTTCCTGTGAAAAAAAAATTGAGCTTTTCTTGGAAACATTTATTTTTTTTAGTTCGCCTTGAAACTCGTTTCTTGTCATAATAATAAGGCGCACCCTTTTTAAAAAATTTTGAATTCGTATCAAAGTTCCCGGAAAATCCTCAATTTTCATTTTTCCTGGAAAATCGATTTCCGAGAATTTCCTCTGAATCCTTATACGGGGGGAAATTGGTTGATATCCTAAATGAAGGCAAAGAAAACTTAAAAAAAAAAAATGAAATTTTTAAATATATGGGAAAAGAAAATAAAGATACTTTCGTTAAAGAAGACTTTTCCGGTTTGAAATTTCTGAACCAGGGAATCGGCATATCTCATATGAATTCTAAATTTAGTTTTCCAAATTTTTAATAGTCGGGAAATCGAGTCGTATTCAGCTTGAAAGGTCGAGGATTTTGGAATGCGATTTCGTTTCCCAGTTTTTTCCTGAGGGAGACTTGGTTAGGAAAAATTTTCGTAACACATGACTTTATTTTTTTTTAAATTGCTGAGCCCCTTGGAGAAATAGTTACGGAAGCCCCCATATTCTCAGAATCTGCTTTGAAATATTATGTCAGCATGTTTGGGAGCGGGGGGGAGTGTCTGAAATTATCAAAAATTATGCTTTCGTAATGTATGAATACCCCCTTAAGACCTAATGTAATGTAATCTAATCTAGTATAATTTTGGCCAAATCGTCACTCTTCATTTTTGCTCCTAGGAAATCCTTTTAATCCGATATTTTCCATAAAAAAAACGTACGCATTTAAAAAAAATTTGACAGGCCATGCTGAGCATGTTCTAATGATTGCGTGAATACGTCTAAATGAGGCTTTTTTACAAAAGAGCACTTTTATAAAAAAAGTAAATTTGCTAAGTCCCGCACTTTCCTTTCAAGCCTAATATTTAAAATAAAAATTCAATTTTCCGATTTTATCCGATTTTATCCGATTTTTTAAAATATTTAACTTGACGACAATGATAATTTTTGTAATTTTTTTTTAAAATTTTCTAAGTCCCGCAATTTCTTATCGAGCCTAATATTATTTCATTTGTGTGAAAAAAATTTTTCACAAAAGAGCACTTTCATGCGTTCCTTCAATATTTCATTTTTGGTGAAAAAATTTTTCAGAAAATGCGTTCCCCCGAAGAGCACTTTTATTTCTTTAAAAACCATGTGACCAAGTTTACGCAAAACACACTATCTCCATTCAAATTTATGCTAGAGATACGTCATTTGATCTCCGGCGCACGGAAATATGTGCGCCGTAGTAAAATAGAACCAACCTAGTCATCTGTGATGCAGCTTAGCGATTTGACTTTTTTGACGTTGGCTTCCTTTTCGACTTTTTGTGTGCTTAATTTTTTTTTATCCTATTATCCCACCCTCATTTTCATCTTCCGATTTTTTACTTTGGAAAATCCTCTTTACAAAATTTCAACCGAACGCAATATCTTACTTTATTCGATTTTTCAAATTTTTCTTTTTCAAATTTGACTTTTGGCGGGGAAAAATTCGATCATCAATAGGCCAATCCGATACTGTTAGAGAGAAGAGATTTAGATGAGAAAGCGGGGATGAAGGGGTGCCACAGAAGGGTGGGCGAGGTCCGTGACCCGACAAACAATCAATACACACAACTCTACGATCCACTCCAAGAGTGACTGATTCACTAATATTTGCTCCTTAACAGCGTTCCTCCAGGCCATCCATTTTGCGTTTTGCCCGTTAGTCTTCTTTTTTTTTCCAATAAGTCTCCGGGAATAAAGAAAAGAAAAAAGCGGATTAAAGAAAAAAGGAGAAGATAAGAAAAACCTGCAATGCTGACATAGCCAAAAAAATTAATTCCGGTCTTCTTTTTTTTCGAAATCAAAAAAAAAAAATTTAAAAGTCGAATGTTTGCCTTTTGCTTGAAAGAAAGTTAGACAAAAAAAAAAAAAATCTCGAAAAAAATCCGGTGATAAAGAAGGGTGAAAAAGCTAAGCGATTTAATCGTTCAAAGGTTAATTTTTATATCATTTTTAAGCACTTTGAACGCCCTCTAATCCGTGCGTAAGCAGTCTCCATGTGGCGAGGGATAATTTCTACAATCGAAAAGGGTTATTTTGCATACTACTTAAAGGTCTCCGGGATTAACTTAACGCGCTTCGAAATTTATAAATATAAAATTATTATTATCGGATTATATTATATTTTCGTGGAAAAAGGAGACAATCGATCCGATGGAAATTATTCTAAATTGAGTCACTACCTGCTGAGGTTAATTTCATTTGAAGCCCGATTCCACGGTTCATTGCTTATTATTCACGTGTCAGATCAATGCGACAAAATTTTCCGGAATTGCGTCTCGGTGGGTCTATATTCTTCCTCCTCCCCCCCCCTAGGTTTCCTTTTCCCTGTTAGTTAATAGCGGAAAATTTTTTTTAATTTGTAAAATAGGAAAAACAAAATCTTCTTCGTCGCTGAGATACGAAATTTTTTTGACGGAAAAATTTGAAATTTAACCGAAATTATGTTCGAATTGTGGAAAGGGTCGCGCGGAACAGGAAATGAGGAGAAAGACGTCGTGGTGAGCTAAAAAAATTGAGAAGTGGATGACTATTCAATCTATTTTCAATCACTAAAATTAATAACTTTTATTAGAGTACTTTTAAGTTCAAAGAAGGGTGAGGGGGGGAAAAAAGAGAGCGGCAAAACGTTTGCCGTAGTCCTGGCAAAATGTGATACGGGACATTGCCCACTAGGCTTTCTGCTAGTCGTGGCATGCTCGGAGTGGTCCCAACAGGTAATGACTGAAAAAATTATCGAAACGAAAATAAGTAAATAGTAACTTTCACATCAAAGGTTGGAAACAGGGCACTAGGTACCCTAGGTACTAGGTACCAGAGGTCTGGAAAGAGGGACTTTATAGCAAGAATAGCGCTGGTATGCTTAGGGGAAAAAATCGAAAATCAGACTGGGATATGGGGGCATATGCCTACGTAGGACTACTTCTTTGGGGTACTGTCCTAATATGGCTAAATTTAACCCTTTGCTGACGTTATAGTGACCTTGGAAAAAACTGTTTCCGGACGGAGCTTATATTTTTAAGTTTCATCAACAAAAATGAAGTACAAAAGACGTTAAGCAAGTTTCATGCAAATTTTTCATTCCTATGTTTAGCTTATGGGAATGGTTCTTTTCTATACATACCTTATCACACATCATCAAACGGTGGCTATTCGTTAAAAAAACCGGAAGGCAACAGCAAAAGCCATTGCTGTAATTTATTTTATAGTCGTTCAGGAACGGCTATGTTCATCTGATGGGGCAGTAAGTCCAGAATTTGTAATTTTTGGAACTTTTTAATAAATTAGTTAACATGTGCATTTTTTACCTTCATAAGCTAAACGTAGCAGTCAAAACTTTTTTATAATTTTTTAATTTGTACTAAACATGACTTATCTCCAAAGTTTCAACTTAGTGTGATGGACAAGTGCTTATAAATTAATTAATTTTGCCTATGAACATGTATTTTTTGTACCTTCATAAGCTAAACATAGGAACAAATTTTTTAATTTGGATTAAACATGACTTTATGTCCAAAGTTTCAACACAATCTGATGAATAGGTGCTTATAAATTAATTAAAATTAACTGATAATAAATTTATTATCGCCGTGTGAAAGGGTTAAACAGTGAAACGATTTAAAAATTTTAAGGCATTTTTTTTTCCTCGTTTTTGGTCAAAAACTTAAAATTTTCGATAAAAGAGGTCAAAAGTTTAAAAAAAATACCGGTAGTCAAAATTTTAATTAAAGTCTCCAAAGTTAAAATTTTAATATTGAAACATTGCTTTAGCTCATATTCTTGTCTAAAGGAAAAAAAAAAAAAAAATTAAAAAATGTAGTGAACATTTTATTTAAAATTCCTAAGTTCTTGTTTTTGTTCATGTAGTCTAATTTTAATATTTAAAAAAAAGATATTTTAAAAAAAACGGCGAAAATTTAAAAAGAAGTTAAATAAAATTTCAAGAAATTTTAAAGTCATTGCTTTAGCAACTTTAAGTTTCTTGAAAATTTACAAGACATTTTCTAAGTCCTTGCTTTCGTTCATGACGTCTAATTTTACTATTCAAAAAGGCCAAAAGTTAAAAAAAAAAACAGTCAAAATTTAAATATTTTCAAAGCTAAACTTTGATAAAGTCAAGTAAAATACCGTACCGCAGCCAAAAAAATGCCCTACGACATATTGCTCTGTTATACAAAGATTTGTATTTCCTGTAAAAAAGCTTAATAAGATTATTTAGTTTAAAACCTAAACTGGGGTGCCATGCCGAAAACATTTTTTGAAAGAATTTTGTGGCCAATTTTCATTGCCTTCCAAAGGAGCTTCCTCCTTGACTCCTACTCCACAGTTAAATAAGTTATGATTTTGGGCCATCAGTCTGTGATGCGATCACACGCTTTTTAGTGATCTGATTATTAAACCAAAACGGGCAATTTCGAACGTAGCTGCATGTTCGTGCAGGAATGAAACTTTACCAGAGGACCTTTAGGGACAAACTCTGCCGCACGACACCAGCGCTCGAAGAAATATAAACAATCCATTGGCGCTTATGGAAGAATATCACTAATTCGACAGTAACTTCCTCGTTTAAACTTTTTGAAGGATATAACTTTAAGGTTCTAGTTCCTTTACATAACCGGCCGGTCAGCAGGGCGGTGAAAATTTTTTAACAATGAAAAAAATTTAATTTTTTTTGTTTTTGTGATTCGGTATTTTTTACATAAAAATCAGATCTGATGGCACCGAAACCGTGCCGAAACGTTTTGTTATGTTTAAAAGGTAAAGATTCGTTATTGCAAATGTATGAAAAAGGCTTTATGGTGCCTAAATTTGATAATTTTTTTTTTAATGTTTTCGAAATAAAAAAATAAGATACCATTTTTTTTCCTTTTTGTTGTTGAAATAGTTCGCGGTTTCACCGCTAGAGCGCTGCACTAGTCTCGGAAATAAACATTTTTTTTTTTCTTTTTTTTTTTTGCGAAAACAATTAAATATCAACAAATATAAGAACTATTAACTGTTGTTCATGCATTAAATATCATGGAAATTTATCTCTGAACATAACAAAACGTTTTGGGTAAGGATTCGGTGCAGTTAGGCCCCGTTTTCATGTGTAAAATATTGGATTTTTAAAAAAAAATTTTAACATTTTTTTATCGTTAAAATGTGTACACCGCCCGGCTAACCTGCTAAACGTACTAGAACCTTAACTGAAATGTTTTTAAAAAAATTTTCTTTCAGATAAATTGAAAAAAAAAAAAATGAGTTTATTATTAAAAATAACACATTGGGTTTTCGGAACAAGGATATTTTAACGACAGGTGGCGCCCTCGTGCTTATGGAATCTGAGAGCGGCCGAGTTTGGAACTACCACTTGCTGCAGTCCGCGATACTTTGATGTTACGGGAGAATACTTTGATGATTACGAGAAATTATTCGTCCCAAAGGGGAGCCCAAAAACCTGAGTTATCGACTCTCTTCCTTTCAAAATTTAGATCTTTTATCATCGAAACGGACGGCAACTTTTTTTACAAAATAGCTTTATTCCGCTAGGGAATAATCTCGAAACCATCTCCCAAAGGGAGAGAGATTCAAGGCCAGGGCATGAAATGACTTGTCGTGGAATATATTCACTGCTGCCCTGTTGATACATATAAGCCTTGGCGCATTCGTAAACAAAACCGAGCGCCTCGAGTTTATTCCTTGAAAAACAATGTTATCAAATGACACGTTTACACAATTAAATATTTCCGATGAGGATGTCGATAGTTGGGATCACCTAATATGTATTAACGTTTTTCAAGGCCTTCATATTTTCTCGTTACAGGAAATAGCTCATTTGTAAAATCCTTATCGGATTTTATGTAACAAATTTGTTTTTTCTCTTAAGATGGAGGATATATGGTTTCGTCTTTTTTATTAAAATATTTTCTCAATCATTTTTTTTTTTTTGTTTTGTTGAGTTCTCCGAAAGGTATTCGACTTATTAAAAATTCGTTTTAAATAATTTAACGGTTTTTGATGCATACTGTATATACGTCCCGCGAGTTCAAAAGATAACGAAGTATAAGCATTGTCAGACAAGAATGCACATGATTACAAATCAATGATCAATGAAGGAGATGACTCCCCATCAGTCGTATGTCTGTTTATGTGTGTGTGTGTACATTGACAGAGAACAAGGCTGGATAATAGGAATGTTGAATAACAATGCGCATGCGTTGAATTAAATTTATGACTGTAAAGCTATGTTTTACGTAGATTCCTTCAAGGATGCTCTTTTTACCTGATGTCATAAAACGGATGCATGACCATGTTCGAACCATTTACCTAACCCAGATATCGAAACCGAATATGTCAGCCGATCAATTTTTTTTTTTGAGTGACCCTTTTTGAGTTTTGAAAAAAAAAAAAAAAAAAAATTAGACTGAAATGTTTGACTAAAAAATTCCTTTTTTTTTTTTTTCTTCTTCAGGTTTCTGCTGGTCAACACATGCAGCTCACGGGAGATTTGAAACCCGGCGTTTCCGTTGCCGCTCAGCAACAGCAAGGGATGTTTTTCAGTCAGCAATCGGACAGTTATACGGTGTCACAGTCGCAAACAATCAATTTCACACAACAAAGCCTTCGAGGGAGAGGCGGGGGACCTGTCCCGAGGCCGGAGCAACAACACAAACTCCTTCAAGCACAAGCGCAAGCGCAAGCACAAGCTCAAGCTCAAGCGCAACAACAGCAAATGCTTAGGAATCAACAACACAACAACAGCAGCAACAGCAACAACAACAGCAGCAGCAACAACAAATGGGAATGAGAGGTCCTCCTCCAGAGTACAAATCTTCGCAACCTCAAATGATCCATTCCATGCCTCAACAAAGGTTTCCTACAGCTCCCATGAGGAGACCCGGTCCTGGGCAGCAACCTATGCCTCCTTCAGGTATGCCAAGTTTCGAAAAGAACCATTCCATTTTATCCAAGAAGATTCCATATTATTTATTTAGCTCCCGAATCTGATTTCGGCTCCGACACCGACATGGACACCCAATGCCGATGCCGTCTCTGATTCCGATTTTAATGAAAAAAAAAAAATCATACAGCCATTCTAGACGATTTTTAAAATCAGGCGTTTGATTCCGAAGCCGAAGCCGAAGCCGATGCCGTGCCGATGCCAGCACTAACGATTTCGCAGTGCCGATGTCGATGCCGATTTCGGACAATAAAAAAAATCCTTATGCTTATGCCGATGCCGAGCATCGGCATAAGATTTTAGCTTCGGACCCCTAAAAAGAACTTGAAGTTTAGTAGAGTAAGTTTGGATCGATAAAAATTAATTTTTTAATTTTTTTTTTCCATCGTAACAGGTCCGATGATGAGGCCTCAGCATACGACAGGTGGCACGGTTTACATGGGCAATCCTAATATGACAAGAGGTCTAGCACCCGGAGGTTACGTTCCAAGGCAGCGGCCTCCTAATGTCAGCGTCGGCCCTGACGGTTTGCCCATGACCAACCGAAACCCCGCCGAATGGAGGCACATCCTAATGCAGCAGCAGCAAAACGTTGGTTTCGGTCACGTTCGGCCTTTTTCCTCACACCAAGGTAAAAAAAAAAAAAATAAATAAATAAAAATTTAATTAACTAAGCTTAGATAGGAATTTTTTGAAATTAAAATTGAATTTTCGAATTTATTTTCAGGTACTTTCACCGTTCAGAACAATCCACCCCAAATGCAGATGCACCCCCAAATGAGAGGACAGTTACCTCCTGGAGCCGGCGGACAAATGCAAATGATGCCTCAAGGTCAGATAATGATGCAGGGGCAGCCAAATACTCCCAATCAGGTTTGTAAAAAAGAAATGTATTTTTGCCAAATTTAAAAAAAATAAATGTTTTTTCATTACTCCGGGCGGAAAAGGGACTGTTCCGCCCGCTTGAAAAAGGAAAAATTTCATTTTCCGCCCTCGTGATAAAAAATATCTTACAAATCAGGCACGGAAATGACTTGCAGGCCTCGACTGGGTACCCTCGACTGGGCCTCGACTGAGTACCCTCGTAAACCCCAGTCTTGGCCTGTAATACGCCACCTCCATACGTGATATGTAATATACTATTGTTCCAGAATTTTTAATAAATATTTTTAATTATTTTATATTTTTTTTAAAATAAGTTTTATAAATCTAAATTTGTCTAATCTTAAGACATTTTTTTTTTAAATGAATTTTTTTTTTTCTTTTAAAATTTTCTTTTTCTTGAAATTTTTACTAATTCATGCTTTTTAATTTTTTTTACTAGCAATTTTCGAATAACTGTTGTTTCCTTTTAGATGCCAATGGGCTTACAGATGTCTCAAAGCCAAAGCATGTCGTTGGCTGGAGGTGGAGGAGTGGTTAATCCTCATCATCATATGCACCACATGTCGCAGGGTAAGTGCTAAACCTCTCCAATAAATCTAAATTTGTCTAATTGGGACATTTTAATGAATTTTTTTTTTTTTTTTTTTATTTTAACAGGGAACAACCCTCATATGCATCAGTTCAGCAACGCCGGATTTAGTTCCAACACGAATTCATTTGTGAACAGTCCAATGGGTCCGGGAGGAATGGCGTCTAGCACCCAAACCACCCCGGCAATCAATAGCAACAATAATAGCAACAACAATAATACCAATAATAATAGTAGTAGTAATAACAATCAAGCGAACGATTTTAATTTCGAGTTCCTCGACGGGGACCAGAACTTCGCCCAGGAACTGTTAAATTCGTTCGACGGGTCCGCGAGTTTCAATTTAAACGACATTTTGAATTAAAATAAAATTTCGGTTTAAATAAAATTTAATTTAATTGGATAAAAATTTTTTAAAATAATTTTTTAAATCGAAACTCGTCGAATTTTATCTAAAATTGTGTTACGTGGTCGATTTTTAAACCGGAATAGCCAAATTTTGGATTTTTTGATATGGGGAGCATTGCCCAGACTCTCTGAATAATTTTTAGTTAAACGATTACATAGATTTCAAATTTGATATCAGAATGACGCAATTCCAAACGGAAAAAAGCAATATGAGGTCAAGTGTAAAATTTTTTTTTAAAAAAAATTGCTCCTCCATTTTGGATTTTAATTTTTTCAAACTTTTGACTTCAGATTTGGAATCAGCTGTCCGTAATAAATAAGCAGGTCAAGTTTCAACTTGTTGCAATCAATAATAACAAAATTATCAATTTTTTTTAGTAACCATTTTTAATTTCTTTTGTGAATCAGCTACAATTTTTAAATTAAAAAATTAAAAATCAATCACGAAGCAAAATTCACTTTTAAACAATCCGAAAATCGCCGTCAATTATTTTATTGGACGCGTGGGGAAAACATAAAAAAGAAGGCCGATCTCCATAGTTTTTTTTTTTTTTTTAGTAAATAAGAATTTTAAAAAAAATATTTTACCAAAAAAAAAAAATGAAAATAAAAAAAAAATCAGCTTAAAAATAGGATGTAAAAAAAATTATAACGCGAATAGTAGTGACTATTGTTAAAAAATATATATCATATAATTAGAAATTTTAATGTGCTTGTGGCAACCGACAATCCAATTTTTTTTTTTTTTTTTTGTTTTTTAGTAAAATGTAGATTGAAAAAATTCATTCCGATTACATTTAAAACGTTTTCGTAAGAAATCGTTGTATTTATTTCATTTTGACATATCAGAAAAAGAATATTGTACCTCACATATCCGTTTCTCTTCTCACTAATAAAATTTCTTTTATCAGAAATTTTGATCTTTGTTATTTTTTTTTTTTTTCGTTTTTATTATTTTTTAAAATGACTTTAAAGGTTCTAATTCGTTTACATAACCGGCCGGTTAGCCGGGCGGTGTATTCATTTTAACGATAAAAAAATATTAAAAAATTTTTTTTTTAATCCAATATTTTATACATGAAACCGGGGTCTAACTTCACCGAAATCGTACCAAAACGTTTAGTTATCTTCAGAGATGAAGATCCACGATATCAAATGCATGAACAAGAGTTAATTGTTCTTATATTTCATAATTTTTAAATGTTTTCGCAGAAAAAAAAATGTTTGTTTCCAAGAGACTAGTGCAGCGCTCTAGCGGTGAATCCGCGAACTGTTTCAACAACAAAAAGAAAAATGGCGGTCTTATTTTTTTTTTCGAAAACATTTAAAAAAATTATCAAATTTAGGAACCATAAAGCCTTTTTCATGCAATTTCAATAGCGAGTCTTTACCTTTTAAGCATAGCAAAACGTTTTGCCACGGTTTCAGTGCGATCCGATGTGATTTTCATGTGTGAAAAACCGAATTTAAAAAAAAAATATTAAACTTTTTTTATTGTTAAAAAATTTTCACCGCCCGGCTGACCGGCCGGTTATGTAAAGGAACTAGAACCTTAATCGGAATGAATTTACGTGTTTTTTTTAACGACAAAAAAAAAGGTGCCATAAGCATTAGGTTGATTTACGCAGTGTAAATAAATTGAAAAAAAAAAATGTATATTTAAAAAAAAATACTTTTACATCTGATGTGATGCAGGTTACTGAGAAAGCAGTATTTATTATTATACTTTTTTTTTTCTTTTCTCTTATATCTCTTTTTACAGATTAAATTTACTCTGGAAAAAAAAAAATCACATTTTGTAACATATTTTTTTTAGATGGCAAAATCATTTATGGGATTTATCCGATAACAATTTTTAATTAAATCAGGAAAAAAAGAAAATTGACCGGATTCGATAAAAAAGAAAAAAAAAATAGGATTTAATTAAAAATTGGGATTATTTACATATTTTAAGTAAAACTTTCTTTTTAAAAATTAGGATAAATGTTAAGAATTTTGATTGAAATGCTGTTTTGCTTTACGGGAAAAATTTTAAAAAATTTTAAATTATTATTTTAATTTTTCACAAAGTCCGTTTTTGCATGATTTTAAATATGTACTTTTCCTTTGTTTTTAAACTAAACGTAAATTCTCCACTGCAAAACAGTATTATTCGGGCGGGTGGTGTCAAAAAAAAAAGAATAAATATATATATATTTAGTGATAGAATTTTTATTGCAGGTGTTAGTTCAGCTTACTAGCAAAAAAAATTGTAAGGCGTATTTTTTTGAGTTGAAAAAAAAATCGTTGTTTTTATTTTTAAGTAGATGAAAAAAAAAACAGTTTTTGGGGTAAAATAAATTTTTTTACTGTTGGTTAATTCCATCGGGAGTCGGCGACTGATTTATTATTAGTCAGTTGAATTAACATTGGGAATATTTTCTTCGAATATGACAAAAAGAGAAATTTTAAGATAATCATTTTTAATAATCGTAAGAGAATTTGCCATTTTTGATCTCTTTTTATTTAAAAAAAAAAAAAAAATAGCAGAAAGTTTGATATCGTGAAAAATTAGTGGAAGTTATTTTTTACAAATGGATGATTATTTGTAGATTTTCTCCAAAACAATTTTCTTCGCTATCGCTATATATTTCTTTACATTCCTTTCAGATTTTCTTTCAGCGGAATTTGATCTCATTTGAAGAAAACGAAATGAGCAAAAAAATCATTCATTCAAATTTTTTTTTTTTTTAATCACTCAAAATACTTTCACTAAACATGGTAAATATGCTGCTATACATTTCGATACCAATTTTATCGAATTTTATATTTTTTTACTCCCTAATAAATTCTATTGGAATAAAAAATAGTTGAATTGCTTATCTTCTCTCTTCACTTTTTAAAACTAAAGTAGCGTTATCGATTTTCATTGATTTTATGAACAAAAAAAAAAAATATTATAATAATAAAGGCTCTCTCTTTCTTTCTTCAGGAACAAAAAAAAAAGTTAATATTTTTTTAGATGGTTTAGTTCTTTTTGATATTTTTTCCCCCTAATATAGATCTCAAAAATATTTTTTTTTTGTAAAGATGATTTTCTGAAACTCAGATTCGGGAAATTATCGAGGAAAAAAAAAAATATTATAATAATAAAGGCTCTCTCTTTCTTTCTTCAGGAACAAAAAAAAAAAGTTAAAATTTTTTTAGATGGTTTAGTTCTTTTTGATATTTTTTCCCCCTAATATAGATCTCAAAAATATTTTTTTTTTGTAAAGATGATTTTCTGAAACTCAGATTCGGGAAATTATCGAGGAAAAAAAAAAATATAACAGATGAAGTAATAAAAAACGATTTTTATTTATATTCCAAGTTGATTTACGCAGTTATATTGTACGATTCAAGGTTGTTGTTTAAAAAGAAATCATTTTTTTAGAAGTTTTATTTTGTAAAAAAAAAATATTCGTGTATTACTACGCTTTATAAATAAAATATAAAATGAAATAAATATTGTAATTTTAAAAGAAAAAAAAATAATATAAGCACACGAGAATTGACAGCAAATTAAAAAACAATCTGAATTTTGAACAAAGTACAACTCAGTCGTTAGTTGTATATTGTTTTCCTTTATGTTTGACCAGACCAATATGTTGGTTATAAATATTATAACTGATAGAGTTATAAATACAATATATAAATAATTTCAAAATCTTACCGCTTTTTTCTTATTTTTAATTTTTTTTTTTTTTTTTTTTCATCAATTTTTCCACTTTTGTTAAGATTTAAAAATATCCGGTTATGTTGCTTAACCATTCTGTTTCTACGACAAAGTTAAAAAATAGATGACGTCACGAAATTTTTTCTTTTTATTAAAAAATTTTTGAAAGCTTTAAGGCCTAATATCTCTGCAACGGCTGGTTTCTCAGAGTCGTGCTCGTTGGGAAAATTGTTCGCCTTGAGGAGACGAATCGAATGAGCTTCACCGCATGTCTCTACGGCAAAGTTAAAAAAGTGATGACGTCACAAAATATCTTTCTGTTAAAAAATTATTGAAAACTTCAGTGCTGAATATCTCTTCAACGGCTGGTTTCTCGGGGTCGAGCCCATTGGAAAAATTGTTTGCCTTGAGGAGACGAATCGAATGAGCCTAACCGCATGTCTCTACGGCAAAGTTAAAAAAGTGATGACGTCACGAAATTTTTAAATTAAAAATTTTTTGAAAACTTTAATGCTGGATATCTCTTAAACGGGTGGTTTCCCGAGGTCGTGCCCATTAGGAAAATTGTTCGCCTTGAGGAGACAAATCGAATGAGCCTAGCCGCATGTTTCTACAACAAAGTGAAAAAATTGATGACGTCACAAAATATCTTTCTGTTAAAAAATTTTTGAAAACTTCAGTGCTGAATATCTCTTAAACGGGTGGTTTCCCGAGGTCGTGCCCATTAGGAAAATTGTTCGCCTTGAGGAGACAAATCGAATGAGCCTAGCCGCATGTTTCTACAACAAAGTGAAAAAATTGATGGCGTCACAAAATATCTTTCTGTTAAAAAATTTTTGAAAACTTCAGTGCTGAATATCTCTTCAACGGCTGGTTTCTCGGGGTCGAGCCCATTGGAAAAATTGTTCGCCTTAAGGAGACGAATCGGATGAGCCTAACCGCATGTCTCTACGACGAAGTAAAAAAAGTGATGACGTCACTAGATTTTTAAGTATTAAAAAAATTTGAAAACTTTAATGCTGAAATATCTTTTAAACGGTTGGTTCCCCGAGGTCGTGCCCATTGGAAAAATTGTTCGCCTTGAGGAGACGAATCGAATGAGCCTAACCGCATGTTTCTACGACCAAGTTAAAAAATTGATGACGTCACGAAGTTTCCCTCTTGGTGTTTGCCCAAGCCAACCCGGCTAATACGTGACACACCAATCAGTAATGTTGTCAACGTATATAAATCAGGGGTTCGAAGCCTATGCTGGTGCCATAGTGCTTGCTGGGTTTGAACGCCTGAAAAAAATTTTTTTAAAAACTTCCATTCGTAGGTTTGAAAGAAAAATTCGAAGATTATTTTTAAACCAAAACTATATTTCCAATATAAAAATACAACTCCGATAACAACAGTTTTTTTTTTTTTTTTGTACTGCTGGCGTTCAAAAATATTTGTCTAAAAAGTTACATGCCATTAATAACGGAACTGAACCATCTGGTACTGGATGACAGTTTGATCTTCGGACTGTTGTTTCGAGTCTGACCATTCAGATGGCCTGCTTAGCCGATTGGGCCTATAGAGGTGACTCCCGTCAGTAGGCTTTTCGTGGTATATATGAGCTGACTTAAATAACGCGGTAAATCGAAAATGGCAAGAGTCATGCTATCCAGGGGAATGCAACTGTTATGAACGATTTGGGGGGATTACATCGTGCTTAGCTTACGGATGACGTCTTTTCTTTTCTTCATAAGACAAACATGATGCGTGATCTCTAACCAAACTACTAAAGTTAACTCATTTCGTAAGTTGGGATTAGACTCCTCTCCTCCGTGCAGAAGAATAAATTCGAAAGTTGCATTTTAAATATAGCCGCCATTGTTTTATTTGTTTTTATTGGCCCACTCTTAATGGCCAACATTTCAGGACAAAAAAGAAGGTCTTTTGCATATTTCTACAATGTAAAAAGTTATTTAGGACTGTTGTCCTTGTAAGATGTGAGAATACTAAAATGTATTGAGGGGCCGTACAAGTATTACGTAAGCATCTTAGGGGGGGGAGGGGGTTCGAATCGACCATCTTCGCCGTAAGCTAAGTATGGCGAAATTGCTTACTACTGGGGGGGAGGGGGTCAAAAATCACCAAAATCATGCTTACGTAATACTTGTACGGCCCCTGATCGTCAAAATCAATGGTTTAAATTTTTAATGCATTAAAACTGTGATCTTTTCTTCTCTGAGACTTTTTATTTTCTTTCAAAAATAGTTTATGATCAATAGAGAAATATTCGTAAAAGAAAAGCACATTGCACGTTCACCGTAACATAACATTTTCACAAATGATAAAATCAAAATGTAAATAACTGTGAGATCATTGTCGTCTGCTTAAACGCCAGTTTAGTTGGCCAAACTGTTAAAATAGACTTTACGTACGTGAAGGCGCTAATTTGAACATACCGTCAAGACCGTCAATCATAACGCGGCCTGAAGATGTTGGTATTTGTGTGTCTGTCAGAGCTGACATTGTAAAGGATGGAATAATTCAAGAAAGTTTTTTTGGGGAAGCCCCAACATATAATACGGCGGTACTTCTTCTTCTTTTTAGTCCTTTACTCGATTACGAGCGAGGTGATCTCTCACATACACCTGTGCGTGCGCTCACAGGCATATGGGACCTACAGTTTAACGCCGGTTCCGAACGGCTATTTTGAGAGATTTTACTAGGCAGTTACCGCTCGGTGGTTTGCCATTGCCTTCCGAGGGGTGGTGACCGTTGATTTTCTGACTAGCGCACTAGTTTTGACCTGAGAAAAATTCCTAGCTGTGAACTAGGATAGAAGCACGACGCGTCGCATCTCATGATTGAGAGTCGAGCACGCTATGAACTAGGCTACGGGCCACCACTGCGGTACTAGACTTGTTAAATAATGTGGAAAGCAGTTACAATCTTTTCGAGAATGGACACTAATGAAAGTAATAAGGAAAAAATAATTAAAGTGATAAGGAAAGTGACAATTTGAAAAACATCCATTAAAAAAAAAAAGACATTCGTGATTTAAAATAAGTGATATAAAAGTGTTAAAAAATATGTCTCGAGACTTAAGGAAAACGATATGTACGTGAGAGCTTTACTTTATTGGGGCCGAGCCGCGTCTCAAGGGTATTCAGCTGCCCAAGTCAAGCTTGGGAGACTTCTTTTGTTGGGAGACCCGGGTACCGCCAGGTCTCAACTGTTGAAGTTTGTGGAAAAAGTTGCTCCGATCGGGGTCTATACGTCCGGGAAAGGGTCTTCTGCTGCTGGTTTAACTGCCTCCGTGTCTAGGGATCCAGCTACAGTAAGGATTTTGAAGATAGATTTTTTATATTAAAAAAAAAAAAAAAAAAAAAAAAAAAAAAAAAAAAATCAATTAATTAACCTTCTAATTTTTGACTCGCAGAAATTATTAGAAAATGGAATAGCTGAGCAGCATACAATAAAGGTTTTAGATAAAGCTTCTGTGAGTATCAAACGGACTTAAAAATCTACAAACTGGTGAACTATTAATTGATTTAAAATTTTTTTCAGGTGCCAATAATTAAATTGCGTGACAAAGAATCCGATGTCAAAGTCGATATTAGTTTCAACATGTCATCAGGAGTTCAAAGTGCTCAGTTAATTAAGGATTTTAAGAAAAAATTCCCAGTAT
This sequence comes from Liposcelis bostrychophila, assembly GCA_037577465.1. Lineage (NCBI taxonomy): Eukaryota > Metazoa > Arthropoda > Insecta > Psocodea > Liposcelididae > Liposcelis > Liposcelis bostrychophila. The sequence continues at coordinate 18,608,254 of CM075211.1, read as the reverse complement.
TGGCAAAATTAGTCCTTGTATTAAAACAGTTCCTATTGCAAAGAGATTTGAATGAAGTGTTCACCGGTGGCATTTCTAGTTACAGTCTTATTTTAATGACCATTTCATTTTTACAAGTAAGCTATTTAAGTCATTAATTAAACAACAAAAAATGTTAAAAATAAACTGATTTCTTTTTCATTTTTCTTTCAGTTACATCCACGCCAGGATGCCTTCCGTGCAGATGTAAATTTAGGTGTTTTGTTGATTGAGTTTACGGAATTATACGGACATAAATTTAATTATTTGAGGTGCGGTATTCGTGTCAAAGATGGCGGCAGTTACGTTAGTAAAGAAGAGGTGATTATTTAATTTTTTAGAAGAGAAGAGGAAAGGCAGACAGAAAGAAAAACGACTAATTTGATTTTATGTTTTTTAATTTTTCAGATGCAAAAAACGATGATCGACGGTGATCGATCGGGATTTTTATGCATAGAAGATCCATTGACACCTGGTAACGATAGGGAAAAGCTCGTACGGTGCATTACAAGTAAAACAAGCATTTGATTATGCTTATGTTACGTTAGTTCAAGCAGTTCATCCTTTAAATACATTTCTAGATATTAATAAGCACAGGTACGATTATGTTTTTAAATCACAAACTCAGCCCAACCAAATGTTTAGTAGAATAAGTTGTATGTTTATTGCATTGTGTTTTATTTTTGGTTTCAGTATTCTCGGTAGGATAGTCCGGGTGACCGATGACGTCATAGACTACAGAGCTTGGTTAGAAAAAACGTTCCCAGTGAGCAATGATAACAATAATGAAAACGATTCATATTCATCTCATAGCGTAAGTTCCAGTGAGCATTCTGAATCGCCCTTTACCATTTCGGATTCGGTAAATATATGATTTTAAATTTTAAAACGAAAAGATCAATTGGGATGATGTAATTTTTTATTATTTTTTTTATTTTAGGACTCCGAAAGTAGCAGTCCCAGAAGGAATCACAATAACAAACAATTCCGAGCGTCTTCAAATAATAACAGAGAATTTCACGCGAGAAACGATAGGCACTGGCAGAATAATTCACCTCATCACGGTACATTGAAATTAAAATAATTTTTTTTAAAAATTTAATCCTAATTCTGATTTTCGAAAATTTAGAATTTTCGTATACCATTTTTTCAGGAAATCCTCGACAATCAAGAGGTGGCTACGGATCTCCGAATCATCATCAAAAACCATTGAAACGGCGACGTCCCGCCGTCACCGCTTACCGACAATGATCTTCATTATTTTAGCGTTTAAAAAAAATTAGTCAAAATACTCTTCGGAAAAAAATAGTATTTTTAAGGCCAAGGACAACACGGGGGACTTTCCTGAACTCGAGACAGTGCGTTGTCAAGCCGAGCGAAGCGAGGCTTTTCACCAATGACATCGAACATTTTAATAAAATTCCTCAGCGCCAAGCCTTGAATTTTGAAAATATATCAGACAAAAGCTAAAAATTTTTTGAAAGCTTTAAAGCTGAATATCTCTTCAACGGCTGGTTTCTTGGGGTTGTGCCCATTGGGAAAATTGTTTGCCTTGAGGAGACAAAGCGAATGAGCCGAACCGCATGTCTCTACGACAAAGTTAAAAAATTGATGACGTCACGAAATTTTTTAATTATTAAAAAAAATTGAAAACTTAAATGCTGAATATCTTTTAAACGGTTGGCTTCTCAAGGTAGTGCCCATTGGGAAAATTGTTCGTCTTGACGAGACAAATAAAATGAGCCTTACCGTATGTTTCTACGACAAAGTTAAAAAATTGATGACGTCAAAAAAAAATTTCTGTTAAAAAATTTTGAAAACTTTAATGCGGAATATCGTTTAAACGGTTGGTTTCGCAAGGCCGTGCCCATTGGAAAAATTGTTCGCCTTCAGGACACAAATAAAATGAGCCTAACCGCATGTCTTTACGACAAAGCTAAAAAATTGATGACGTCACAAAAAAAAAGGTTTTATTAAAAAATTTTTGAAAGCTTTAAAACTGAACATCTCTTCAACGGTTGGCTTTCTGAGGTCGTGCCCATTGGAAAAATGATTCGCCTCGAAGAAAGAAATTCTGATGGTAATAATGCAAAGAGAAATTTGAAGACAAGGTTCATTTTCCGCTGTCGGGATGAAAAATATCTTACAAATCAGGCATGGGGTGCAATAAGACACCCCATACCGCTTGTAATACACTATTTGGTGTTTGGTGCTGCTCAGTTTGAGGACCTCAAAGCATACTAAATAAAAAATTAATAAGAGCCAAGATCCATACAGGCAAAAAAAGGAATATGATTTTTTAATAAGGTTAGTCCGCGCTTAACGTCCAGTCCATACATAACCTATACACGAAACGGACTGGACATTAAGCGAAGTGATACATACATGAATTTGAATGCGAATGTAAGTGTACTGGTAGAATAAATATATATACAAAAAAAGTTTTAAATACAAATAAATAAGTTTAAATAAGTTGTCACCACATAACAGTGTCCGATTTCTTCTGATAATCTCCAAACCTCTCACTGGAAGTCACTTTTTGCCTTTTGAATTCTCTTTTTTTCGCCGTGAAATTTTCGTAATTAACATATGGCTCATTCAGTTTTTTAAAAAAACCTAATTGCGTCGGGTCGGGGGTTAAATAAAATTTTTTCTTGTTATACGTCAACTTCGAAATCGGATTTAAGTTACACCTCAAAGTATAACTCCCGGAATTTCCGAAAAAATTCGTTCTGCTCCTTTGAGGATCCAACGATATCGACTGATATTTGTTCGGTTCCTTCCTCCTCAAAAATTCTTTGATTTTCTGCGTATCCAATTCAATCGACAAATATTTATCTTGTTTTAATTTGCTAAATTTTTGCAAAGCCGAAAAATCCGAATCCTCGGATTTCATCGTCCCGCATTTAGAACATTTATCTACGTTTACAGATTTTTTACATAACTTGCAAATGTTCTCGGTTTTGACGCGAGGGATTTGCGACTTCGTGATTTCCTCCAGTTCGTCCGGATCGATTTTTTCGAATTTCAAAACCTTACTGGAAATCTTCTGTTCGAGCTCCTCCTTTTTAGGGGATTCCTCGCTCCAAATATCCTTTTTCTCCTCCTTCCAACTCTTTTCGTAATCCGGGGGATATTCCTTCTCCACCTCTTCCCCTTCCTCCGGACTCGGGAATATTTGACTTTTGATTTCCTTGACGCGATTTTTTTTCGGAGATTTTTTTTCCACCATCGGAGTTAAAATAATCGGCTCGTTCGGTTTCAAAAACAAACCGTTCGACTGTTCCAATTTTAATATGATGACGTTCTCTTCTTTTTCCCCTTCGTCGGACATGAAATCCGTTCGGTAATCGATCGTCATGGGCTTTTTGGACGATTCCTCCTGTTCCCTCGTGGTCCTTTCTTTTTCCTGCCAGTAAAGTCGGGTTTGCGTCACGTCGATTTTGTCTTTCACGATTTCCCGGTTTTTGGGTTGTTGTTCTTCATCCTCCGGCCTGGATCGGCAAAGGCCGCTTTCGATGTTTCGAACGGCTCTCATAACGATCCTTCGGTTTTCTTCTTCTTCCTCCTCTTGACTAATCGCTTTCGGTATATCCTCTACTCGATAATAAGGTATCCCCACTACATTCCAAGGTTCTAAAACTATCTCTGGATTTTCTTTTACTTGTAAAGTTTCTAATGGATGACTGGGAATCCAATCAGCCTCGAAACGGTCATCTCTCGTTTGGTTTGGTCGTTCTGTGTAATTATCCGCAGTTCGGCTGTAAAAAAAAAAAAATTAATAAATTAATTTAAAAAATATAAGCGACGAAAAAAATTATTCTTTTGAAAAATTTTTATCAGAGAGGGCAAGTGGGTTTCACTGCGATTAATGCTCAAATTAGCGTATATTATTAAAAAAAGTCATCATCAAAAAATTTCAGGCCTCGAAGAAGTTTTAAAAAATTTACATTAAAGTGGAGCTTATTACATGCATGCGCTAAAGTCATTCATTCAGTTGACGATTTCAACAATTTATGTCTATCAGGGCGTCAAATACGCCACCGATTCGGTAAAAAATTTAAATAAAACAAAAAAACAAAACAAAGATTTTTAAAAACCTAATGAACCGTCCAGATCGGGGATAGAGGTATCGGTAGTTGGGTACAACCCATGAGTTTAAAAAAAAATTGTTACTACAGAAACAAGGATAACCGGTACTTGGACAAAACTTGAAAATTAACAGTTGTTATAACAGCTGTTATAACGTTTTTTCCGGTAATACGGATCATTTAAAAAAAAATCATATTTATTTGTTTTAGCAAAATTAAAAATCATAGAAATTTCATAAAAATTAATAAGCAAGCCTTTTTCTTTGCTTACCATTCAAAATTTTGGCTGGGGCTTCAAAAGTCGTGTTCAAAGTTCGCTACACCAGGAATACCGATGGCACCGATATTGCAAAATTTTTTTACCGGTTCCAACGAAAATTCCGCAAGCTCTAAACTCAAGATTAAAAAATAAACTAACTTCGAGGCCTGACTTTTTTTAAGCCACTATCAACTAAAAAAAATTTTCTTCACCTTTCATGGTCCCCAGTCCACCAATTTCAAGTTCCTTGCCGGGGATCATATCTATTATAATTCGACACATAAAAGTCGTCATTTTTCGAATAATAATTTTTCATATTCCCGTCCCTCCTAGGAGTTTCATTATTATACGAAGTTTCTTCCCTCCTCGTGTAAGGATTGTATTTCGGAGCAAAATGAGTTTCCTGCATTTGATAATGTTTTTCCGACGACCTCGGCAACGTCCTCTTCGAAGCGGAATCCGTGTTTTGTTTGTTCCGATATTCCTCGTAATTTTGAAAATGACTGTTCCTCAACACGAGCGGGACTTGAACCGGAGACTCCTTCCTTTTAACGCTCCCGCCTCCGTAAAACTCTTCGTTCCTTAGAAAATTTAATTTTTTCGATGAGTAATTAAACGGTTTCGTGTTCATGTGAAAATCAATGTGGTTTTGGTAATTCCTGTGAACGGAGAATCCGTTCTCCTCCGGCGTCCCCCCGTAAAAATTCATGCTTTTCTCTTCGGGATTCGGGGTGAAATCATTGTCGATGTGACGACGCTGCTTCGTGATCGTGGAAATCGGGACGCGAGTTTGCGGAGGAGTCTCCGGATATTCGTGCGGCGGAGGCGGAGGAACGACTTTCTTCCGTTTAACGCAAGCCAAAATAGCGCAGAGAAGGACGGAAAGCTGTACGATGATAAGAGCCAAACCGATTATCAAGAAAATTGTGGTGTGCTCCTTGACCCAATCGTTTATGGGGGAGCTACAACCCTGAAATAAGAAAAGAAAAATTACAATTAGTAATTACTTTCGATAATCAAAACAAAATTTGATGTAAAAAAAAAATCAGAGAGGGCAAGTGGGTTTCACTGCGTCTAATGCTCAAATTAGCGTATATTATAAAAAAAGTCATCATTTTCTGAGTTTCTTTTTTCTTTAAAAAAAAAAAATCTCAAAGAGTCAGTATCGTACCGTAACGTATCGCCCTTCAGAGTAGTGGACATGATTTTTCGCTTGGCAAAGAGTTAAATTTTGCGCCTGAGGATCCAAAAATGCGTTCGCATCATTTTCGTTACTTAATTTACAGCAAGACCGAGGTACTCGTAATTCGTGTTGCGTCTCCTGTTCCCTTCTCCACCATTTTGATCCATCGTAGTCTGAACCAGATTGCATACCGCAGCATCTAAACTGAAAAAATAAAAATAAAAGCAATTAAAATTCAGAAAAAAAAAATTTAATTTGGAAAAAAAAACTAAAAACAAAATCAGAGAGGGCAAGTGGGTTTCACTGCATTTAATGCTCAAATTAGCGTATATTATTAAAAAAAGTCATCATTTCTAACGTAGCAAATCTTAAATTGCATAAAAATTAAGAACTGAGTGAAGTTTTACTGATGCAACGTACAAGAGTTTGAGCGAAATCAACAGCAACCGTATATTGATCCCTTCCAGGAACTCCATAATTATTCATCAAAGTGGTAACCATTTGATCCCTGTCCATCGATACCCCGACCATCTGAGGGCAAAGCGCAGCCACAACTCCAAAGGACGTTTCTGCCAACAGCAGAATGACTAGCATAAAGATATACTGGAAACAGAATAATTTTTTAATTACAAAAATTTCACGCAAAGTAAAAAAATTTAAAAAGTAAAAAAAAACAAGTTACCATGGCCATGAGACAACCAGAATCGGAAGCCCACGAAGCCCAAAACCCTAAAGCAGCAACGGCGCTGACGATCATCCCGGACGCGATAAAACCCAATGCCACATAATACAAAAGGGGATGAGATGTCAACCCGGGCTCCAAGGCAAGCCGGGAAAGTAAAATCCTAGGCGTGTCGTTTAACAGAACTGCGCCCATCAGAATAAGACAAAATCCGGAAAGCTGAAAATAAAAAATTTACACAGCAAAATTAAATTACGGTTTGGGAAAAAAATAAATAAATAACATCCTGCAGACCGAATTTAGTTGAAAATTTGCTTCATAATGGATCGTAACAATGAGATTTAACCTTGAAATTCGGTTCATCGATTACAATCGCTAAAAAAGATTGTAATTTGTAAAAAAAAAAATTTAAGTTGCATCCGAAAGGGAAATAATAAACGGGATCCTTTGGCGGAATAAAATCGCTGTGAAACACTCATTGCTTGTGAAGCCAAAACATTCAGTCCCAATGAGAAAAAAAATATTAATATATTTATAAAATATTTTTGAAATATTTTTCTATTTTAAATATATATTATGCAAATATTTTTTTGAAACAAGAAATCATAAAAATATTTTAAAAATTTTGACAAAGATTTTAAAAATATATTTATTGTTTTTTCTTAAATATTTTTAAAATATTGAAAAATATTTCAGAAATATTTTATAAACGTTAATATTTTTTTTTTCTCGTTGGGGTATGAAATCTCTTCTGGATAAAATTGGAACCAAAAGCTTTCATGATATTTAAAAAATTGATTAGAAATTAATTTTTCTCAAAAATTTAGCTTCAAAAAAATGGCAAAAATTTCCCTTTTTAATGCAAGGCAAAACTTCATCTTGAGAAGGTGTGATGAGACAGAGTAAAAAAATTCATCTATTTCCAAATTTTCTAAATATATTCAGAAGGGTAAATCGGTACCCAAAAATATTTTAATGTCATTGCTGAAAACCCAGCTTTTATCTGAACAAGAAATTCAAACTTAATAAAATTTGCAAAAATTGAACGTTTTTCTTAAAAAGAAGGAAAATACATCACTAGAAATTTTAGGTTGTTTCCTATTTTCACTCCTCAATTCCTCTCTAACCGCAATTATTGAACATTGAAAATTTTTTGGCGAAAAAAAAAATAAATATTTCGCTACGGTTTGTGGTAAAGTGTGTTGATTTGAAATAAAAAATACATTTGCAATTTTTTCAGTCATTACAAAAATTATAAATATTTTTAACGTAGGGCTACGTCATAGGACTTGGTCCTGGGGAAATCTGTCTGTCTGAGTGCCGGTCTGTTCGCACCAAAAATTAATACTTAATTATTTTAATATTAAAATTTTAAATAATATTTTGACTATTTTTTTTAAACTTTTGGACTCTTTTAACAGAAAAATTAGACGACATGAACGAAAGAAAATTTCTTGTAAACTTTCAAGAAACTTTAAATTGCTAAAGCAACGACTTAAAAATTTCTTGAAATATTTAACTTTTTTTTTTCCACAGTTCTTCAGAAATATTTTTTAAATATTAAAATTAGACTGCATGAACAAAAACAAGAACTTAGAAATTTTAAATAAAATGTTCACTCCATTTTTTAATTTTTACCATTTTTTCTTTAGCCAAGAATATGAGCTAAAGCAATGTTTTAATATTAAAATTTTAACTTTAATTACTTTAACTAATTTTTTTCAACTTTTAAACTTTTATATGCCCCCATATCCCAGTCTGATTTTTTGAAAAGGATTCTATCAAGTTATGACAGAAAAAAAAAAAGGAAATAAGAGAAAATATAACAGCTTTTAAATCGCATTTCCGGGTTTGAAGGAATACCAACAAATATTCTTGTTTTCACTATCATTTCCCCAAAAAAATGTTAACTTAATAATCCTAAGATTTTCTATAAATTTTTCAAAATTCAAAAATCTGACTGCGACAAAGTCCATTTATAAGCTTAATATCATCCTTTAAAAGAGTCTCATAGTGCTTAACGCTTTCATAAATTTACTAATACTGCAAGTAGGATCATGCTTTTTTTTTTGCAAAATACCCACTTCATATGTTCCTGTCATCATAAATAAAATGCTCGACTTTATCATAATAACTTTCCTTTTCCCCTTTTTTTCTTACAAAAAAATTTGGATTCTTCCCATCATTAACAATAATCTATCTATAATTACATTAATTAAATAAAAGTGCGAGAATTTAATTAAAAATTACAACCGGTTTTTACAAAAAAAAAAAAAAAAAAAAAAAAATATCTCAGAATTTTCAGTTTGAATCGTTAACCTACTCCTATTTTTTTTTTTTTTTTTAAATACGACTTACCAAAAGTATAAAATTGCAGAGCATCAAAGCTATTTTAACGAAATTAATTTTACATTTCTTCATGTTTAAAATCCTTTCCCAGCAACTAGCTCGTTAAGAAAAATGCGGTTTTTTTTTTTCACCGACCACACATTACCAAAAAAATAATAAAGCCCGAGCGGTCGGGCCTGGTGAACTTAATTTTTTTTTATTCTTCATGATTTAACAATCACATTGTAACCGAGTTAACCGCACGGTATATTTTTTTAAACAGTTTACAACGCATTTAACAATGCCAGATATAAATTCGATTCGAAACTAAAATTCAGATGAAACAGGGAACCGCCAAACTTTTTTTTTTTCAATAATTAAATCACCAAAGCGGCAAAACGAAGATCCATTTTTTATTTCTCGGCTTAAATAATAGAACTAATCACCGCAAGAATAGCTTCGAGGAATCCGAAATATCCCATAGTTGTTGTTTGATTAAACTAAAACCGAAAGAAAACCCTGATTCACTGATCATTAACCGCTAAAAGTAACTGCTAGAATGAACAATCAATCATGCTTTCATAATCACAACGCAAACTTGACCTTTTTAAAAAAAATGTAAAAATAACAAAAAGTCGGGGAAGGAAAAAAAAAAAAAATCGAGAGTAAAAACCGCTAAATTTAGAAAAAAAAAGCCACTGTCCAGAAGTCAATATCACACACAATCAACAATTATCATTTCCTATTTAAACCGATTGTGCAGGTACGTACACGTAAAAAGTTCGTTAAAAATCCAGATTTTTTTTCTGTGGGAAAAACTTGAATTAATAAATTCGACTTCACGTGACTTCGTTTTTTTTTCGGAAAAACATATCCTTCGGATGACTCACTACCGATATTTTATTTTTTTACGTGCAACAGGTGTTAAAAAATTAGTTAACTGCAACCTCGACTGAACAATTCTGATAAACTGAACCTGAAAGAAGCGGACATGTTCCGGGGTGTATGGGAACTGCAGGATGCACGGACGAGCGAACATGAATGTTGAGCAGGTTGGACGTTGCAGAGAATTATCAAACAGGTTTTTTACTGTTTGATACTTAATAATTGCCGCCGGTTTCCCATTTCCAATTTTGTTCTACATGATTTTATAAGAATCGATTAATTAATTGTTTAATTCAATTTCCCGTTTGAGATTGCATCGAAAACATTTTCGGAAAGAAGTTTAAATTGATTATAATTCAAAAAACGCACAGTTGCATGGAAATTCTCGTATTCATTTTCGCATCGAAAAATACACAATTTTTTAAATTTCTTTTTCTGTTTGTTTTTAAGCGTTAAACACGATGGGGTGAGATGTTCCAAGGCTTGGCTAAAGCTAAATCGTACATGGACTAAAGGCCAAAAAAAACGAAAAATTCAGAACAAATTTTAAAAGTAAAAATTCTAGTTCCTTAATCGGCCGGTCAGCCGGGCGGTGAAAATTTTTAAACAATAAAAAAAAGTTAAAATTTTTTTTTATTTTTTTATTCGGTTTTTTACACATAAAAATGAGATCGGATCGCACCGAAACCGTGCCAAAACGTTTTGTTATTTTTAAAAGATAAATATTCATTATTCAAAATGTATGAAAAAGGCTTTATGGTTCCTAAATTTGATAATTTTTTAAAATGTTTTTGAAATAAAAAAATAAGACGCCATTTTTCTTTTTGTCGTTGAAATAGTTCGCGATTTCACCGCTAGAGCGCTGTACTAGTCTCTCGGAAATAAACTTTTTCTTTTTTTGCGAAAACAATTAAATATTATGAAATATAAGAACTATTAACTGTTGCTCATGCATTTAATATCATGGATCTTCATCTCTGAACATAACAAAACGTTTTGGTTCGGTTTCGGTGCAGTTAGACCCCACTTTCATGTACAAAATGTTGGGCATAATATTATAAGGAATAAAAAAATTAAAGCTAAATCATGATCCAAAACCTTGATCCCGTTTGAAAAAAATAGAGTTTAACTGAGCGAACAAGCTGACGCTTCAAATATCCACCAGATGTGTTGCCCAATTTAGATATTGATCGTCAAAATATAAATAATGAAATTTTTCGAAGTCAAATATATTTCTTCAGAAGAGTTTTATGTTTTTTAGCGGTTTTTATTTTGTTTGCGAATTAAATTTTTTTTTTTTTTAAATTGATGTCCAATTTTACAATGGAAATCTTCACTAAATGGAAGATGCATCAAGTTTCATCAAATTTTGTATTAGCATAATAATTTCAGCTTAGCGTTTTCGAGATAACTTGCAAGTTTTGTTGTTTCGATTCCCTTTCGCAGTTACTTCGCGAGGTTTTACATTTCTCTGCATTTCTTGATTACAAAAGTAAACATATTTACATAAAAATAGAAAAAAAATCAGTTGTTGCTAGTGCTGCTACATTACAGAAAATTTAAAAGTTTTCCCCCCGATCTTTCGTTCTGAAACTTTTTTTGAAAGACTTTCAAACTAAAAGACAGTTTTCTGTGAATATAAACTTAAATGCAGAACTGTTTTTTTTTTTTTTTTTTTTCTCGTTTTCATCCCAAATTTTTTGTTTCAGGGAAAAGACTTTTTTGATTTGTAAAAATTAGCAAAGCAATTTCCTGATACATAATTTAAAAAAAAAAAAAAAAACCCCCAACTTCCCGTTCTTTCAAACGGATGAATCTATCCTTGTTTATCATCTAACTAAACGCGGATACCGATTTACCGGAGAATGATTTTATAATTTAATAGGCCAAGCGAATCACCCCCATTGTTCATCAATTTCCTTAGCATCATAAATCTCATTCAAACAAAGATGTTAAATTTTTTTTATTTTCGTTCATCACGCCCTTTCCCGTATAAACCCGTATAAACACGAAAAGAATTTAAACAATTTAAAAAAAAAAGGCTCTTACCCTATGGGAATCAGAAATCTAGTTTACTGGGTCTTCCTGAAGAACATCCCAGTGATGCTAAATCATCTTGCTCCCTTTCAGCAGAATCCTCCAATTCTGGTGGCAAATGTATCTTCTGTAAGAAAAGAAAATTTATGAGAAAAAATTCAAGAGTTTCAAACTTTATTACTTCTTACCTCAATTATTAATTTTTTCCTTCTCAGTCTGAAAGCTAAATCTGAAGTTGGAGGCGCTGGATTAATCAAACTGTTAATAGAAGCATGTTTTAAAATATTAAAAAATCCATGGTATTCCTTCAAACTTTCATTGTTTTCTAGATCAGTTCCTGTAAAGGATTCCAGTTTGATTCCGATATCACAGAGATGAACACATTTTTCAATTATGCTTTTATCCTTATATAAATGAGAAGGCACTGTTACAAGGCAGCAAGCATATGAATTCCTAACTAATGCTCTTAAACAATAAAGGAATTTAGGAAGGCACTTAATATCCCATAGCGGAGATCCCAATCTTAATAATCCAATTCTTAATAGATTAGTTTGTTGAATTCCTTCTCCCATTAAAAATTTGCCATTCTTCAAAGTCTGATATACTGAATCAAAGAGTGATTTAAAATTATCATCAGAAATTTCATTTTCAAACCAACAATTAATGTCAGCCTTTTCAATTATTTTCTCATCTAATGTAGTTGTAAGATCAAAAAAATGGCCAAGATGTTGAGATATGGTTGGAGTAGTTGAGACCATTTTCATATTTTGATATCTCCAAGCTATTTTCATTTCATCTTCCATTTCTAGTGACTTTTCTTTGGCATCATCTGTCTTTATAGGCCCTGGCAATTCCGAAATCTGAAAGTGTTATTATTAATAATTAATATTAAAACAGAAATATTTGAATGAACACAATAAACTAACCAAGTGTTTTGGATTCACATCTTTGCTTCCTAAATGCACCGCATGGCCAGATACAACTCCTTCAGCTAAGAAATACTTCAGAAGCAGTTTTGAAAAAGTTCCATAACTATCCTCATCTAAAATTATCAGTTATTTTGTAAAAAATAATGAATGATCTATAATTTTGTGCAGGCTACTTACCTATTAGGACTAATGAACCAACAGGAAAACCACCACCTGCAAACAGAAATTTTTTATTATAAAACCATGCTTCTTTCTAACCTAATCTGGTTCATTTAAACTTTAAATCCCACCTAATATGGCATCTAAGGATGGAACTCCAGATGATAACAACAACTGAGAATTTTGAAAAGACGGCTTGGTCCCTCTAATAACAATTCCGGCACTTCTTCCCTTTTTTTGAAAACTTGTAACTTTTACATTGGCCATCTCTTCAAAAAGAAATAATATCTACTCGTGGCTCAAAAATATAAGTGCTGTGATGTGACGTCAAATCCGCGCCAAATTATCGGAAATACAAATGGATAGACTAGCCTGCCATCTAGGGGAAAAATTTATTAAATAATTTATTTATTATTAAAAATTTTCCCTAATTTCCTAATTTTATTTTCCTAGCAGGTTTTCTTGGGTTTAAAATGAAAAAAAAAAAAAGTTAGATAAAGCATTTAGTAATCAGTTTGCATTTTATTTATCTGTGAGCTTAACTTTTTGTTTTTGAAGGTGCTGACATCTTCAGTTCATTTTGTTCCCGAATTGTAGTGGGAGTAAAATACTTAATTCCACGATTGGGTTTATTTACCAATATCAAAATGATTAGGTGCTTGTCATAATATAATAATTTTTATTTTATTTAGGTTATATTAATATATAATTCAAACCATCAAAATGGTTGTTTCTGGATTAAACGATATTGCTATGCAGGCTGATATTATATTCGTAATCGAGGGTACAGCTATAAATGGAGCTTATTTAAATGACTTAAAAACAAATTATCTTATGCCAACGTTAGAGTATTTTAGCCAAGGAAACATAGAAGATCGAGATTATGTCTGTGAGGTAGGAAAATCAAAATTCTATAGATTTTAAATATAATCTTAATACATGTTTTTTTTAAATTTTTTAGAGCACAAGTACTTTATACGGATTAGTTGTTTATCATGCAGCTGATGTTCTTCCGAAACCAAGTAGTGACTGCTATGGTCCATATTGCAGTCCTCAAAGATTGTTAAGCACTTTAGACAAATTAGAGTGAGTAGTGATAATATTAATGTGGCAGTGATAGTATTATAAAGGGCATCTTATCATTTTTCGAATTGATTTTCAGATTAATTGGTGGTAAAGGAGAAAGCCATGCTAATATAGCTGAAGGTTTAGCTACTGCTCTTCAAGCTTTTGAAGATCTTCAACAGAAAAGGGATGGTACCAATATTATAACACAGAAGCATTGCATTTTAGTTTGTAATTCACCACCTTACTCAATGCCTGTTATGGAATCTCCAACATATGCAAATCACACTACAGATCAGTTAGCTGCAATTTTTAATGAGGTATTATAAAAATTATATTTAATAAATTAGCTCAGATTGCTAGTCTCAAATAATATTGGTTGGTTGGCTAAATGTAAAGCTGACAGGTCTTTAGTGAAAAAGTTGGCTATAAAAAATTAATAGATTTGAATAATTTTTTTGAATAGTTTCGGAATGTTTCAGAAGCCTAAAAATGGTTTATTAATTTTTTTGTTGCAAGTTAATGTCTCTGTAATATGAAGAGGTTTTTTTTTTTTAAAAAAAAAAGGTGACATCAAGAGGTGTTTGAAAGGCACTTTTCGGCCTCTCTTGGACTTTGTTAGCTTTACAGCAGGGGTTGATTTGATTTCATTCATTTGCATCTTATTGACTGTATTATTTTATTTAATTACTATTTCTCTTTTTTGAATTTTTATTGGAATAGGCATTTTTAATTTGGAATTATTTGAGCTTGAAATATTTTTCGTTACAAGGAATTACAGAGTTTTAATTTAAAAAAATAAGGTTAACAACTGGATAAATACTTGGAAACTTGATTCAGAAGTCGGGTGATTCAAAAGGGCGAAGAAATGCTTTCTTATTAGACTCTGTGTCATTCTTACACAAATATTTGCCAAGGTCCTTTGTGTGAGGCTAAGGAAAATCCAGCGATTTTGAAAATGGTTTCCTGAAAAATATTGGTATAAATCCGGTATCAAAATGGATTTATGTACATGGGTAGGTACACAATGATAATTTATTGTATACCTGACGCAGGGTGAAAGAACTTGACATCTGTCATACTACTATTTTTATGTTCTTTTACATGCGATGGAAAGGGTGGGATTCTCAGAAGCGGTTTTCTATTTGTTCGAAAGGACAATGACTGTTCTTCTTAGGCTCTTAGTCAGTCTTTCGCAAATTTTTGTAAAGAACGTTGGTAGATGATGCAATTAAAAACCATCGCTTTTGGAGATGACTTTTTGAATTAATTTTATTAGTGACGATGTAAAAAATCGTTTCAAGTGCAAATGATCATAAGAATTTGAAAAATTTAGGCGTTGGGCAAAGATTGACATAATCTGGATAAATAGTTTAGTGACATGATTTTGTGAGAAAAATATCGGAATTAATTTTTTTTTTTTTTTTTTTTTTTTTTCATTTATTAAAATTTTGAAAAGAATTTCTCTGAAGTCATATACCAATTTCTTTTATTTCTAGTGAAGGTAACTTTTCCTCATTTTCTTTACAACGCCTGTTATATAACCAGCCAATGTGATTTGGGATTTTAAAGTCTTGTGACTAACATTTTTCGAAATTTGAATCACGCGGTAAATATAAGTAATTTTTTTTTTTTTTTTTTTAATTTCAGCAAAATATAAATTTATCGATTTTATCTCCACGTAAAATTCCTGCAATATTCAAGCTGTTTGAAAAAGCAGGAGGGGATTTAAGTCAATCTCAAAACAAAAATTACGCAAAAGATCCTAGGCATTTAGTATTATTAAAAGGATTTAGTCTGAAGGAAAGACCAGTGAGCCCGATGAATACCAATCCAAACTTACCAATTCCTTCCATGCCGAGTCCGATTCCAAACGATGGAAGTCCAATGCCCGGCGTAAATCAAATGGGTCAGCAGACTCAATCACTGCCTGTACCTCCGCCAGGTTACAGACCTCCACAAGGACCGGTTATGGGACAACCACAACAACAGCCTCAACCGCAGCCGCAGCCGCAGCAACAACAACCGCCTCAGAATTTAATTCCTGGAAGACCAAATTTCCAACCCGGGGGTCCCCCGGGCTATCCGAATATCCGAGGGCAAGGAGCGCGATGGCCTATGCCACCTCCTCAACCAATGCCGCAGACGCGTTCGTTCTTGAATTCACAAACAGGCACTGGACCGGCGGGGGGCTCTGCTTTGATCGCGCAGTTAACTCAGCCCCCTTCGGCGCAGTTTCCTGGTCATAGGTTAGACGGTCCTGTTCTCGGTCAGCAAATGCTGGCGCAACAGCAGCAACAACAGATGAGAATGCCAGGCATGGGAATGGGGCCACAAGGAGGTCAAATGGGTCCCGGGGGAATGGGAGGCGTCCAGTTGGGCCCTCAAGGAGTCATGCCTCAAGGGATGGGCCCTCAAAATGCTCTAATGCAACAGCAAAATATGAATCAAATGGGTCCAGGAGGAGGAATGATCCCTCCAAATCTAATAGCACAAAACATGCAGAATCAGCAGCAAGGCATGGCCGGTCCGGGAAATCAACCGATGCAAGGTCCTCTTGGGAATCAAATGCAATCCAATCAAAATCCTCAACAGAACGCCATGCAAAATCAACAAACTCAAGTTTTAGGACCAGGAGCAAATCCAGGGATGCAGCAGAATCCGAATATGGGGATGTCTGGTCCAAACCAAGGAATGCAAGGCCCAGGACCACAAAATCAAAATACTACAGGCCAGCAAACGCAGCCGCAAACACCTCAGCAACAACAACAGCAGCAGCAGCAGCAACAACAACAACAACAACAACAGCAGCAGCAACAACAGCAACAACAACAGGTTCAACAGCAACAACAACAACAGCAGCAAGTACAAGTGCAAACCTCTATTCTGCAGGTAATAATCTCTAATTATAAGGAATCATTCAAGTATGAACTTGGTCTTCTTAACCACATCTTCTCCCTTTGGAAGAAAAAATAAAACATTTTCCTCAACGTGCTTACTTAATACTTCGAACGTGGTTTTCAATTTTATTTCCTTTTTTAATTATTATTTTTATTATTTTTTTTAGCCTGGCGCTGGAGGGCAACCAGGTGGGCCACAGGGAGGACCGCCAGGTATGCCACCTAGAGAAAGGCATACAATATGGGCTGGCATGCTGGAATGGATCGAAAAAGGGAAAAATCCTAACGACAATCAAAAAATTACGAAGCAAGTTCCTTGTCAAATTTCGGCGGCTCTTAAAGAAGGGGAACCTGATTTGTAAGTGGCGTCAATTCTAATTTTTTTTAAATTTATGGTTTATACCATTTGATTAATTTTTTAAAATATTTTCTTATTAGGAAAGCGGATTCTTGGCCACAAAAGTTAATAATGCAACTCATGCCTAAAACTTTAATAGGAAATATAGGAGGAGCATATCTAAAAAATTCGACTTCTGTACTTTTTCATCCTACTCCGTGTGAAGCATTGGAGTCTTTAACAAAAGTTATGAGCTCTGGATTTGTGAGTAAATTTATAAGAGGATGTTTAATTAATTTTCGAATTAAGAGAAGGTTTCATGCACATAGTCCCTTTCTGCATTAAAGTATCGCGAGGAATGGCTTTTTTGTTAATATTTTGCTTTCTAAGCAAAATATTGAAATTCTGTACACATAAAACCCTAGGTAATAATTTTCCTCATCTAAATTATAAAATATAAAATTCATTATAAAATTCATATTTTTTCTGGTAAAATTGAAGCCATTATTTTGTTTCAAAAATTTTTTTATATTTTTTTTTTTCAAACCCAAAAACCGGCTTTAATTTCTTTTGGAAAAATGTGAACTTGGTGTCAAAAAGTAGAGAAAAACATTGTTTAGGGTTTTGTGTGTACAAAATTTTGATTTTTGGCCTCGGAAGAAAAATATGTAAAAAACAGCCATTCCTTCCGGCATCCGTGAAGCCAACTCTTAACATTTTATTTTTTTTGATTCATTAAATATTTGTAAAAACTGTATTTTTTTATTCTGAGAACTTTGTTTTTCTTCTCTTTTGCAGGCTGGATGTGTTCACTTTACCAGCAACGCCTCCGGAGCTCCTTGTGATATAAAAGTTCTTATCCTTCTTTATGCGTTGGAAAAAAGGGCTTATTTAGGGTTCATTCCGAATGATCAAGTTGCATTTGTTGACAGGCTGAGAAAGGTTATTCAACATCAAAAAACGAGCACAGCTATGAATAGGCAGAATCAGGTATTGTAATTTTTTTATTTAAACATGATCCTCTTGCCCGTGGCAAGGGGGAATGAGCCTCTTCCTGGAACTCCTTGTCCGAAATGCTCTCCATTTGTTCGCATTCGCGTCATAAAAATCTTTTGGCTGCACTTAGGTTTTCACATTTTCGTTATTTTTCATTAAAAGTGGTGACTGGGGAGCCCCTGAACCCTGAGCCTATTTTCCCGACTTTTATAACCTTTCTAGCTGTCTTCAATTTGTTTATCGAGTTTAAAAATAATCCGAGTCTAAAATTATATATAGGTCGGAGGTGTTAATCCCAACGCGCCTGGAGGTATGCAACAAGGGAATCCACAAATAGCTGTTTCTAGCCAGCAGTCTATGATGATGCAACAGCAGCCGACAATGACGATGGGAGGAAATCCAATTTCCCAGGTAAAAAAATATTTTTACCGCCAGAAGTATAGGCGGACGGTTTACCCCCTAAAACCGGTCAATCGAAATAGTAACCATGGCCGGTTTTGTTTTAAAATGAAATCCTAACTCAAACTAAACTCACCTGTAATCTTAATTTTCAATTTAAAAGTGTGCAACAAGTAAACAAATTTTTTTGAAAAAATCAAAAAATTTTTAACTCGCGTAAAATCGCGTTAGAATTTCATTCTAAAGCCAAATCGATCATAGTTACTGCTTCAGTATCTGGTTTAAAGTTTTGAGGACCAAACCGAACCGACCGCTTAGTAAATCACCTTTTATCGAAAAAATTTTTAACTCACCTTCGTTTTCCGATAGCAGCAAGACAACCAAATGGGTAACGTTGGTGGAGGTGGCGTTGGGAACGTCGGCGGGGTAGGAGGAGTAGGCGGTCCAGGTATGGGAGGACCAAATCAAAACCGCGGTGGGCCAATGTTAGGGGGACCGCCTCAGCGTCCTCCATTTAATCAAATCGAAGCCGCCAGACAGCAAAATTTAGCCAAAATACAACAACTTCAGGAAACTCTCCAAGCTGCTCAACAGCAAGAAATGCAATACAAATCGCAATTAGAAGTACGTGATGACCAAAATATACTGTTTTTTTTCTCTTGCTAAATGATTTGCAAACATAACCATTCACTTTTCAGATAATGAACCATATTAAAATTCAGCAAATACAACAAAATTTAGAACAAGCACAGCAGCAAGAAGTACATTTTCAAGCTCAAATGGAGGTATTTATCAAAATTTATAGATTTTTTTAAAAATTATTTTACAAACTAATTTTTATGTTTTTCTAAAATTTTCCCCCTGCAGCAAGAGCAAAAACAACAGCAACAGCTGCGAGCCCAATTGCAGCAAATGCAGCAAAGACAAATGGCGCCTCAGCAAATGCAACAAGGTCCACCTCAGCAGCAGCAACAACAACCTAATAGTGCTCAGCAGCAGCAGCAACAACAACAGCAGCAGCAGCAACAACAACAGCAACAGCAACAACAACAGCAGCAGCAAAATCAGCAAAGAATGATGAGGCCTCAATTGACAGGAAATCCAGGATTGAGGCATTTATTACAACAGCAGCAGCAACCGGCGTTTAGGCAACACGTTATGAACATGGGACAAATGCAGCAACGTCCTGGTGGGGCTCAAAATCCTAATCAGCAAAATCAGCAATTTGACGACGTATCGAATTTCGATTTTATGAATTAAAATATTAAATATTTTGACTGACTGTGATTATGAAATTACTTCGAAGACGAAATAAAACATTCAAGTTGTGTGGTTGAAAGAGTGAATGTTTGTCCAAAAAATTGGATAAAACAACTAAGAAATATTTATTTTTAAATTAAAATACACAGTAGCCTACTATTCCTTCGATAATTATTGTTTATAATTTGTAAATAATTGAAAATATTTTTTGTATTATGTTTTTCGGACCGCTTGAATTTTGTATCATGGAAGCTTTGTGCTAGGTTGAAAACCTCAGATTTGATGTAAAAAAGTTTATTTTTCGATTTCAAATTTGAAATAATAATTAAGACGTATTCATGAAAATAAACCGTCGATGCATCATTAAAAAAACAACAGCTAAAAAAAAACTGGGGGATACTCCCATATTGACCCTTTCATATTTTAATAAACCACAGCTTGAGCTTCGTGGGCGGAAATTTCATTACGATTTCCGGCATCAAGCCAAATTCTCAAATTTCAAGTGACAAGAATTCATCTTTTTCTACTTAAGATAACGCCGTTCCATCGGGGAAGGGTATAAAAAAAAGAAGAAAAGCTGGTTTTTAAAAATAATGATAATAATATGTATAATGAAAATAAAAATGAGTATCCATAAGTCTAAATACTATTTTTCAATAAATAATGTAATGAAAAAAAAAAAAAATTTCTTTTTTTGTTATTTTTGAAAAAGAAAGTCCTGAAATTTTTACAAAATATATGAGAATTCATTAACAAAAAAATTTTTCTTTAAAATAACAGTATAATAAATCTCTAGTTACTTTTATCTATTTAAAAGAAATTATAAGAAATCTATTTTACTAATCTCCTTGAAAATAAAGCGTGCTTAGAGTTTTTGCTTGTTAGTTTTATAAAAATAATTGGCGAACCTGAAAAAAAAAACCTTAGCGATTCGCCAAAAAGCTAATTTTTTTTATTATTATGAACCCCAAACACGTGACCATTAATTTTTAAAAAAAAATCATCAAAAAATATATAGGATAATTCACATTTATTTTTTAAAATTGACAGACTAAAAAAAAAAAAAAAATTAATCTCGTTGTTGTAGTATTGCAATTAAAAAAAATCGAGTTATAATTAAGAAAATGGAATCAATAAATTAAAAAAAAAAAAATCCTAAAAAAATTAATAATCATGATGAAAATGTCGAGTTGTTTTTTTTTTTTTTGTAGTTTTTTTTTTTTTTTTAATTATTTTAATGCGCGATCGGAATTAGTTTTTCAGCATTTGTGAGAGCTGGAAGTGGAGCTTCAACTGTCAGCACACCATCTTTACTAAGGGATGATTTGATTGATTCTGGGTTAGTTCCTTTGGGCAGTAAAAACTCTCTATTGTATTCCCTGTATACAGATTTACTTTCGGATTTCTCTTCGTGTTTTGCATGAACCTAGAAAGAAAAAAAAATGAAATATTAGTATTTTAGTTTTTGTTTGCGCAAGAAATTGACAAGGGAAAATATGTTTGCTTAGTCCGACAGTCTGGCGTCATTTCCGTTTTATTCTTAATTTGAAATTTCTATTCAGTTGCTTGGAAATCGAAAAGCTAAAATCATTTTTTTTTCTCGAATTAATTAACGAAAAAAAGAAAGATGGTTGCTTTTTTTTTTTTTTTTTTTTTTTTTTTTAGGAAAGGTCAAAGACCAATTTTTGCTGGTTTTTCAATTTTCTCCGAAGAAAGTCCAAAATAAACAAATTTTGACCTTGACAAAAAGTTTTGGACTAGTAAATTCATGCATATTTCATTCGGCCTTTTATGAGAAAAAAAAATGGAGTAAGATTTATTTCCCGCTGCTTTTCTTTTGAAATTCAAATAAGTTCATTCTTCATAACTTTTTTATTTATTCGATTTTAAAATTAAAAAAAAAAAAAAAAAAAAAAAAAATTTTAGTGGAAAATAACAACGCTTGGTTTGACATACAATTAATCATGTCAAATCTGTCTTGGCAAAGATTTTTTTTTTCCTTTTTTTATAAAAGGATGAACATGATACGTTGAACGTTTCCATCTAAAACGTTCGGTGAAGCTCTAACTGGTAAATTCATTACGAAGATGTTGATCAACATGATTTTGATTGAAGACATTGGAATGTTGCACGAACATGTTCACTCAAGTATTTTGTAAAGCTCCAGACAAGCCAGCTCTTTTTTCCTTCCTTCGAATTTGTCCAAACATGCTCACAAAAAAGTGTTTTCCCAACTTCTTTAGTTGTCATACTGCACATCGTGGTCCGGAATCTTTTAGGTCAAAATTCAGTTTTGATCTCTGAAGGCTAAAAATTGGTTTTTTCGGGTCTAAAAATCTGGCTGACTTTAAATCGGATAACTGTTTTTTAAAATTCAATACGGCGGACATCATTTTAAAAATTTTGCCAAAAACACGGCCATTTAGACAGGTCCGGAAACTGAGATCCTGTCCCGTTAAACTACACGAAAATTAATTCTTTCTTTCTACCACCGTAAGCGCTACTTGTACGCGAGACGCTTTTTGATTGGTCGTTGAGATTTGTAAACAACAATGGCAACTTTCTCTTGTAATTTTTGTGATTTTTTTTTTCGTGAAAATGTAATAAAAAAATTACCGAATGGAATAATGGTGCATAATCTTATTGAAAGGTAAGAAGTTTTAAATAAAGTAAGACGTTATATATCAATCGATTTTTAATCTATACGGCCGTGGTCTCAACTTAAACGATTAGACGTGTTGTGTCTTTTAAGATCGCAGCGCCAGCAATGACCCGTTTTAGAACCAAAATGTGCGTAGTTAGTAGCATGGGAAGTTTCGGCAGTGGCCAAAAATGATTTTAAGTGCCTTTTGCTTTGAAAATGAATTTTCATGAGAAGTGATTGCGAGGGAATGGACACCGGTCTAGCGACTCCACTGGACATTAGCACTTTTTTTTTTGTTCAAATTAGCAGTTTTAAGAACACATTGGGTGAACATTTTCGAATGAAGCTCTTAAGTGAACGAAAAAGCCACACTGCTTGTCTCAAATTTCACCGGATATTTAACAGGTAGAGGAAGGTTATGGGGTGCTAGATCCTGAGTATATTTTATCCCCCCAAAAAAATTTTGTGGTTCATAATCTGCTCTGAAAAATTTTGAACTTCTCTCCAGTCCATACGAAACTCCCCTCCGACCCCCGGCGCCAATCCGTCCCTGTTAAGCTTTATATTAGATTTATTTCGCGTTTACATGACATTCTATCGTACCTGATTGCGAAACAATTTCTAAATAGGGAGTGGAAGGACGAGTCGCATGATATGCACTACGCACCTACTCCTTCCTTACCTAATATGTTCACTGCCAATCAACACGAGAGAACTTTTATTATTATTATTTTTTTTTCCTTCAATTTCGGATTTTTCTTGACTTTTCTTCGAAAAAACTGACCCCATCTTTTTATTTTAACATAAAGACAGAAGAAAAAAAATAAAAAAAATTGGAAACTTTACAAAAAATATAAATAATTCATGTTTATTATTTCTGTAATTTTTGAACGGGGAGACCTTGCTGACGTTTAAAGCTATAACAACAATACGTTCGAAATACCAGACAACAGCTGTATTAAAATTTTTTATTAAAAAAAAAAAAAAAAAAAAAAAGAGTTTTAATATTTATTTTTCGCCTCTTTCGTGATATACCTCATCAGTGGAATTTAAGAATCATAAATTATGACCTTGACATCATTAACTAGTTGTTGTAATGAATCGTGAATAGGGAGATTAGTGATATCAATATATATCTTGTGCAAAATGGTCTGCATATTTAAAAAAAAAAAGTGACAACACTTTTTTTTCCCCCTATAATTTTTTTTTTATTTTTTTATTTTTGGTCCAACTTTGAACTTATTTCGTAATCGTGAAAAATCTGACAGTTTAATTTTTTAAACGGTAATGATCTTTTTTGTTTTAAAAGAAATTAATTCTAAGTGTTTACTTCGTCACGTATTTACGGGCTGTTAAAATGTGTTCGTTAAACTTGAAAAATCTTAAGTTTTCTTTTTAGTGAAGAAAAATTGGAATTTTGTTTTTTCATCGGGAAAAATAAATTGACTGTCACGAGATTTTTAGGGCGGGGGAAAAATGTTGCGAAATGTGGTCATGTGGCGAAAAGGGAGAAAGGGAAGGGGGGGGGGGGATCCAAAACCTCACTAACTTTTTAAATTTTTTATTGGTTTTTCGCTAGATACCGAATCCCTTTGCAGTAGAACTTCGTATCCTGTGTTCGAAATGGATAAGCATTGCAACAGGAAGTGTCTGAACCTGTTCGACCGTGACATGAAAGACGGTATTACTGTCATTTGAAGACTTCTTTTGAGCATATCGTAAAAGATGTTCAAGCACCATTAAAGCAGACTTTATTTTAGAAAATAAAATGGCATGTCGGTAGCAATGTGCTCATCAAAACAAACCATGCGATTATGGTGCCTGATCAACATTTGCTATCTCCAGCCTTTATTTGTTATGGCGATATAAATTTGCCGGGTCGGAGAGGGCAGTATAGTCAATTGTTGTGTCAAGTGCCTGACAGCGTGGCCTCTGCTTACATATCAATTGCTTCACGTAAAAATAAATTATTAAAAAAAAATGAAATGAATTTACAAGTACAATTTTGAGTCCTTACTGAGCTTATTTTTTCTTTTATAAACTTATGGATTCAGGATAGTGATGTACCTTCCCTATCTTCCTATGGTTTCAAAAATTGTGGAGTAAGGTACTAAAACAAAAAAGGTTTTTTTTTTTTTTTTTTTTTTTTAGAATCGGTGCCCAAGACACATTTTAAGTTTTTGCCACCCCCTCCTCCTCCACCTTAAATTCTGGATTCGCCTTTGGGAGTAATTTAAATATCATGTCGGCATGGTTTAACAATTTTTGACCCCCCCCCCCTTGGTCAGTGCATACAGGCCATCTCTTACGTTTTAATATTGGCTTCAGCATGCTCCCCCCCTCCCCCCTTTAAGATGCTGACGACCCATCGATTTTTCTTCCTCGCTTTTTGCCAGGGATGGCAAACCGCTCTAAAAATCAAAGCAGTTCGGTTCGGTTTTATTTTTCGTCTTAATACAAAATGGTTTTAGGTTCGGTTCGGTTTTTGAAATTGACTGGGTTCGGGTTCGGGTTCAACTTCGGTCCGATTTTTTTTCTAAGTCTGGTTCGGTAGTTTTTTTTTCTTTTTCGAATCCGATTTGGTTCGGTTCAGTTTAGTTCGCTTTTTTGTTAAACTCCCCCGGTTTTGGTCAAGGCTCCGAAGCTTGAAAATTTTGACCGATGCCGATGCTACGTGCACGATGCTACGGCATCGGATTTTTTTTAATATCGAAAATCGGCATTGGCATCGACTCGAGATATTTAGCCGGCCGCGGCTGGCATCGGCATCGGCACCGGCATCGGAATCGGAATCGGACCTTTGATTTTAAAACTCGTCTAGATTGGCTCTACGATTTTTTTTTCACTAAAATCGGAATCAGAGGCGGCATCGGATATGATTGATGCCGGCATCAGATATTATCGATGCTTGATGGCGTCGGCATCGGCATCGCCTTCGACCCGAGGTCGGCCTCGGCACAAGCATCGGCACCGGCACCGGCAACGGCATCGGCAGCGAGTGTCGGTGTCGGAATCATAATCGGAATCGGGAGCTTTTTAAACGATATGGAATCGGCATCGGCACCGGCATAAGCATCGGCACCGGCATAAGCATCGGCACCGGCAACGGCATCGGCATCGAGTGTCGGTGTCGGAATCATAATCGGAATCGGGAGTTTTTTAAATGATATGGAATCGGCATCGGCACCGGCCTCGGCCTCGGCATAAGCATCGGCACCGGCAACGGCATCGGCATCGAGTGTCGGTGTCGGAATCATAATCGGAATCGGGAGTTTTTAAACGATATGGAATCGGCATCGGCACCGGCACCGGCATCGGATTCGGACCCCTGGTTTTGATTCTGGTGTTTTGTAGAAAACCGGATCAATAAAAATAATACAATTTTAGTTCGACTCGGTTCGGTTTTTTTTTTTTAAATAAACCGGTTTCTGTTTCTGTCGGTGGTATTTTTTTTAAATAAACGGCTCGGATTCGAGTTTTTTCTTTCCGTGATTTGGGCTCGGTTTCGGTTCGGTTTTTTAATTAAAATTTTCTAAAAGGTTCCGTCCAGTTCGGTTCGGTTTGGTTTTTCTGAGACAAAAAACCCGGGTTCGGTTTGCCATCCTGCATTTTTCTCTTCATTTTTTCAATTTAAAAAAAAATTGCAGAATTAGAATTATGTAGTAACCCGGCTATACAAACTCTGAGTCTAGATTTCGTCATCACCGTCGAATTTAAAACTCTATTCACGATTGATCTTTTTATCCCCTATTGGCTTGATTCCAACCGAGGAGCATAATAAAAAAAAAAAAAAAAAAAATAAAAAAAAAAAAAATTCTTTAATCCATACAAAACATTATGCCCACCCTACCATTAAGGAAAAAAAAAAAAGACAACAAAATTTGAATACATTTACTCCCGAACTAATTACATCTTCATATTAATTTACTGCTTAAAATTAATGATTCATTCTTATGGGAAATTAACATTTCAACTAAGATATCATCATTAACCTTTTTTCCTGATCATCCCAAAATACTTTTCATGAAAAAAAAAAAAAAAAAAAAATGGGGACGTTTTTTTCACCCCAGAATGAGGCGTTCAAAAAATAATTCTTCATTTCCTTTCTGATTTCGGATTTGGTTGTCAAAACACAAAAATTGGCCAATGGCGACTTCTTTTTTGAAGTTTGTTTTTAAAATTTCGACGAGGGGGCAAAAGGAGCTTAGCCTCTTGGGGGGAGGCATGGGCCCCCTTGCAAATTTTCCCGGCATATAATTATCGGAAAAATACATACAGTTTAGAAACTTTCCCAATCGACCAAGTCGGAAAAAAAAAATTGTTGGGGCCCCCTTGGGGCCTTAACTTAGGCCTCCCAGCTCCTCGGGCAGGCTACAGGCCCTTATAAATTTAAAAAAAATTCCTTTACTTCCTTTTACAGACGGCACCATGATTCTAGAAGGGAATGCGGGGTAAAAGCTTCAGCCGGAAAAAAAAAATCGTCATCGTTAGTCATCGGCATGACGTCATTTTTTTTGCATAAGATCTCAACCTTGAGATGTCCAAAACTTAATTTTATTCTTCTTTCATTTTTTTTTTTTTTTTTTTAACGAATTTCCGCACTTCCATCTATCATGTTCAATTTTTTTTCTCCTCGTAAATTGTCATTCATATGATTTTTAAGGGTAAACCGGGGGCAGAAGGGCCCAAAAATTTTTAAATAATAGAGACGGAAAATAAGTAAAACGCCACTGCCTCGGGCTAGATTTTTTTTTTTTAATCATTAGTCGAAACACCCAAACACAGCTTAGGCATGACTGTCAGGAATCGAAGGGAACACCTACAGACCATCATGCAAGTATCGCCCACTTGTATTAACTTTATACGGTTCTTGGATACGATTCAAAAATTTTTTCTGACATGTATGGTTTTATTTCTAACAATGTGATTCAGATTTTTTTTTTTTAAATATTTTTTAATGTCGTCATTTATTTGTCAATCATCGCTTGTTTAATGGTCCCTTCAACGCTTTATATTACATCAACACTTGTAATCATTTATTATTTTGCCAATCTTTTTTTTTTTTTTTCTTTTTTAGGGAATACCCGCCCAGTAGCCAGAAGGAAACGACGGCAACCGTGTTATTTGCCAAAATAAGAATAAATGAAAATTTTCACTGGGGATTTTAAGAAACTCGAAAAAACATTTTTTCCGGTTTCCCGAGCAAAATATTTTTTTCAATTCCAGGAATTCCCGCCTTTTCCCGGAAATTGTGAAGCTGCCGTAAACATCATATTTTCCCGGAATCACAAATATCAGAAAAATTATAACCCTTAGAAGCCAGGAGGGCAGCAATGGTCTACAAAGAGGGGGCGGGGGTCAATCCTGTATTTAGCTCAAAAATATAAGGGGGGACCTTCAGGACTATATGGCCCCAAATCAGAAATGCTGGCATCAAACCAGCAACTTTTCACTTAGTTCGACTAATTGGCTGAGCTAAGCTCATTAAAAAAATATGAAATTTCATGGGGGCGCATGGCCCTTACGGGGGTCAAACCCTCTTTCGTTTCCCTATATACCTGCGGGACTTTTAAAAAATACTTAACTCGATTTATAAAGGACCAATCGAAAGAAGAGTTGGTTCGAAATACTTTTAAGGTCAAACATAATTAATAAAATGTCAAGTAATAAATGTTTTTTTTTCTTTTGTAATAAAATAGCCACCTCGTTTGTTCCTCCAAGCTTTATTGTGTTTTTTCTTTTTTTCTTTTTTCTTTGAGAGTTTTTAGCTACGAATGATTTTTTTTTGTTTTGTTTCATGAAGTTAATAATTTAAAAAAAAAAAAAAGAGGAATGAAAGAATCGTTAAATTATAATTATTTTACGCTAAAATAAATGAATGAGCCCAGACGAAAAGGGTTTGAGTGCTTTGGCTTGAATTTGGCAGTGAAGTCTCGAAATAAGAGAGACTTAAATTTTTTTTTTTTTTGGAAATGCTAATGTCATCCTTTTCAGACGTCAATAAGACGTCTTTTTGATGTCATACTCTGATAAATTGTATTTCGGTCATTCTTAAAGACGTCATTTTGCCGTGGGAAATCCCGTAAAATTGTGCCGGAAAAATGGCCATAGGGAGCGTTCAAGTATTACATAAGACCGAAAGGGGGGGGGGAGGGGGTACTCGAAATTCTTACGATTTCTTACTTGGGGGAGTTTGGCGAATCTCACGTAAGAATTTCCATTATAACTTATTGTTCAGAATTTTTTTTTAATTTCAAAAAATTAAGTTGTTTTAATTTTTTTGAAGTAGAAAAATTGAAAATTTTTTTCAAAAAATTTTAAGAAATAAAAATTTATTTTGTGATGAGATTCTGTGCCAATTATAGCCATCTTTAGGGATATGAGTACGAACTATAAATCTAGATTTAAGAAAAATATTACTCCAATTTGAAATTCGCGTGAAAAAAAAGGGGGGTCCGCGAAAATCTTACGTAATATAAGAGGGGGGGTCAAGGAAATCTTAGGAATTCTTACGAAGGGGGTCCAAAAACCCTCAAAAAAGACTTACGAAATACTTGAACGTAAGAGATGACGTCTCTTAAGAGATGACGTCCTATATGACTGATGACGTCTTTTTGACGTTTAAATTACGTCACATTTTTCTGCCTCGACGGACAATTTTTTCTTTTGCAGCCCTTGTGTTGTAATATAAGCTTACTATTTTTTTTTTTTTTACAGAAGCCGAAAGTTTTATCTTCTAAGAAGCTTCCATTGAAATGTCATTTATGTCCTTGATAAAAATCCATTGAGCATAAAATAATTATCATGGACTTTAAACTTAAAAATATCTTAATGTCGTATATGTGGCTACTGGAGAGATCTTATTTTTATTATTATTTTTCGATCTTTTGGAAAAAGGTACAGAAAGTAACCCGATGATTCATTCCGAATGAAAAACACAAACTTTTAACTTAAAAGATAAAAATCAAATTCAAAGGATTAGCGCATGAGATAACCTCGATCGTTTTCATTCTTCATTTCAAAAAAAAAAAAAAAAAAAAAAAAAGAATTTTATCAGTTTTAAATCAAACACAGAAATTCACTTAGGTGCAATATTTCATTTCGAAATCGGTGTTTTCTGTTAAAGAAAAAAAAAAAACATTGAAATAGGTCGTCGAATCCAATAAACTTCCTCGGTTTTCAATTATATAATATAGAAGCCAGGAAAAAGATCCGAAATATATTATTTTACGACATAATCCTTTCGTAAGGCTTTTTTACAAAAAAAAAAAAATTTATTGGATCCATCCACGTAATGGTATTACTTAAATTTTACGAAACATGGCGCAAGAAGCGAAAAAAAAGAAAAAAAAAACGACCGAGGAATGATATAGAAAATCCAAAATTAGATCAACATCTCGGATTTTTGCCAACATAAATTTTTTTTTTCTCGGGCCGATTTAGATATAAAAAAAAAAATAATGATAATACTCACGAGTAATTTGTTATCGACGGTTTTGACGACGATTTCCTCAGGTTGATACTGGCTAACGTCGAACCTTAATTTTAGGCATTTGTTGTCGCCTGTATCTTGAATCAAAGGAGAGTTGAGTCCATCTAACCAGTCACCTCCTCGGTTGTCTGACGTTGCTGAGGTTGATGTGTTCGATGTTGTGCTAAAAAAAAAAAAAAAATAAAATAAAATAAAATAACAATAAAATAAAGTTTTAAACTTAATTAACCGTTCCTGGAATAGTATGTCGCGGGATTTTATATTAATTCGTAACGCCCAAGCTGTAATTATCTTAATTATAAAAAATGATGATTTACGTTTATTCTGTTGTCACTTTTTTTTTTCTTTCGTTTTAAAAAGGGGGAAGTCTTTACTTAATAAAAAACTAAATGCGGTACCTGCAAATTAAGTAAATTAATAGAACAAATCGCATCTCAAATCATTAAAAATACATAAACTTTTTACGAAAATATTTGTTTTTCAATTAACAAAAATATTTTAAAAGATGACGGGAGAACTAAAAACATGAATGCGGTGAATATTTTTTTTTGTTCAAATCTAAGGAATGTTTGCGTTCAGAGCAAGTAGTGGGGAAAAATTCTAGATTGGGAGGGTGGGAAAATATATGAATAAAAATGTTAGGAAAATGAAAAAGAGAAAAGAAAAGAAGAATAAAAAAAGAAAATGGAGTAATAAAAAAAAAAGGGATGTCTTGAAAAGTAAAATAAGGGAAGCAAAAATTGAAACTTATTTGCTAGAAAGTCGCTGATGCATATCATCTGCTGTGGTGGCGCCACTGATGTTGTCGTCCAATAATAGTTTAGCTTACTTTTAACCTGATTGGTTCACAACAATGCGACCGTTACAGCAGAAGTATTTAGGTACTAGCAACTCCGAAGGACGAGTTTTCTTTACACTAAGGGAAAATCGTAAGAAAGGTCGTTCAAATTAGCCCGGTAAATTAAAAATTTTGATTTTTTTTTAAAAAACAGGTTAAAAATTTTGATCGGTCCAATGTCGTTTCTATGTCGAAAGATCAAACTGAAATGCACTGCCGATAGGCCTGGATTTCAATTCGGATCCGTATCTGTCACCGAAATCAATATCACTGGCGGATTCGGAAAGGGGCGATGGATCTGACTTCCCACTGCATCAACTCCGAGACGCAAATTATGTATATATTATTGTAAAGAAAATTTCGATTCGCCGAAGCGAGAAGAAGCAGATCTCTAAATCCCGGCAAGATAATCGAACAAAAACTTTAGCCAGCCCAGATTTGTAGTTTTAATTTTTTTATTTTTTAAGAATTCGAGTAAAATTCGGTTTCGAGAAAAATTTTTTTTGATCGAATTTGGGGGAATAGATTTTTTAGTCTAGTTTTAACATAAGGGAACGTTCAAGTATTACGTAAGACTTTTTTTCGGGTTTTTAGACCCCCTCCCCCCTATTATATTAGTAACATTTCTTTTAACCCGTTCTATTATATTACATAAAATTTTCGCTGACCCCCCTTTTTTTTTTTTTTTTTTTTTTTGAAGCGCTAATTTTAAATTGGAGTAATATTTTTTCTCAAATTTAGATTGAGTACATTTCGTTTAATTCTGCAACAAAATTGAATCGTTAATTTGAAAAAAAGGACATGTCTCATAAGGTAAACAAAAGACATGTCCCCTTTTTCAAATTAACGATTCAATTGTAACAGAAAATTCAGTGTTATATTGTAGAGAATGCTAAGAGCATCAAAAAATCGATCTTTATTTATCAAAAATTAGTGTGAAAAAAATTTCAAATTTTTTTAATATTATAGAAAAGGAAACTAGAATTAATTTTTTGGAATTTAAAAAAAAAATTCTGAACAATAAATTATAATAGAAATTCTTACGTGAGATTTGCCAAACTCCCCCCCTCTCCCCCATGTAAGAAATAGTAAGAATTTCGAGTACCCCCTCCCCCCCCCCCCCTTCGGGTCTTACGTAATACTGGAACGTTGTTTAACGGTATATTTTACTGAATTTAAGAATTGTTTACTGAAATCGAATAGATTAGGCGTATAGGGTTCTTTTGCTCTTGTTTAATCTGGCAAAAGGAAAGAATTTTAATCCCAATAAGCAAAGAAATATTAATATTTATAAAATATTTTAAAAGTATTTTATAATTATTTCGAAAATATTTTATAAATATTAATATTTTTTTTCTCATTGGGTAGAATGAAATTTTATTTGAGAATTAATTTACACTAGACAGAATTCGAATTTTCGGGCTCATTTTAGGCTTTTGGCCTTCCCCCCCCCCCCCTCCCACTCACCCCCAAAAAAAATCCTGGATCAGCCAGTGATCGAAATCGATGCGCACTATTTTTCAGCATGATTTTCCGATATCTGCCGACTTCTTCCAAAATTTTAATATTTTAGCTTTTATATTAATGAAAAAAAAAAAAAAAAGGAAGAAAAATAATTAAACCATCACCTTGAAAATTTCTTTTCGAAATCTTCTTTCTTGTTAAATCCGTCACCAGGTATCTCCGACGATGAACTTGTTTCCGTCACCGTTGTTTTACTAGTCGATTCCGAAGTATGCGATCTTCGACTGCAGCGTTTCCATGGTTAATGCCACTTAAATTATGGTCGTTGTTAATATTCAATCAAAAAGCATGCACACGACGTTTTTTTTTTTTTTTTTTTGTAGTCAAATCAGTCATATCATTTTTTTTTAGTAGAGGAAAACACACAAAACGGTCATAAAGCCCATACCAAACCAAGGTGATGCGTGGAAACAGATAAAAAAAAAAAAAAGAAAAGAAGAAAAAAAAATCGTGTTAATTAGATTGACAAACAAAAGACAAGGAGCAAAAAAAAAAAAATGGCATCAATTTATTAGACAGTTGCCAAAGAATTTACTGTCAGTATGTTAAAATATATATTTTTTTAAGTAAAATTAAATTTTTCGAAAAACTTGCCCGCCAAACGAAATTGCGAAAAAACTTTTCGTTGAAATTCGTTCTTAGTTCGAATTAAAATTAAGAGTGCAAAAGGGGATAAGCCAAATGGCTGTATATTTTAATTATTCTCAACGGGCACGACCGCTTTTGGAGACGCGGGTTTTCATCCCCAGACGATTTTATAAGTTTGTCACCATCAGCCCCATTTTTTTTTTTTTTTTATCCATTTTCATGCGATATATTTAGAACGTTTTTAACTAATTATTTTTTTTTTTTTTTGGCGAAATGCTGGACTGCGTTTCAAAGAAATGAAATAAGGGCGGTTGTTGCGTGCTGGAATACGTGAGGTAGCCGACCCACCCTATTAATTTATCATCCCTTAATCAAAGGCAAATCGGCATTTCCAGAACAATATAGGATAATACGAAATTGTTAGATTGGATGGAAAAGTTTGGGGTATAAGATTACAGATGGATTAAATGCCTTTTCCAAATGCCTTTTCCAATTTTTTTTTCCTGAGGGGATTGCTTGGGGAAAACTTTATTGGTATGATATGTCTTCGATACAGATTTATTACGCAATCGATTTTTTTTTTGTCCTCGAGATCAATAGTAAAATGGCAACCAATCAACTAATTAAAGATTCTTATAAGGGGTTGTTGGGCGCATCGGAGGAAAAAAAAAATGAAGTCAAATCGGAAATGTAGTGTCGGATTGTGAAAATGTGAAAATGAAGTAAAGCTTAAACTAGGCCTAAAACTTGGTCACGGTGGGGTCGTCCATTAATTACATAAGCATGTAAGATGGTATTTTTGACCCCCTCCCTCCCCTTCGCCAAAACTTAGCTTATGGGTAAGATTGATGGTTTGGACCCCCTCCCCCCCCCCGTAAACATGCTGACGTAATTTGTAGACGACCCCCTACCAGTTTTCGGGCTTCTCAGCCAAATTCAAGGGCTATGTGAGGCACAAACTAGGCCTGGAGTCAAGGAGGGGGTAGAGGGGGTAAAAGAGCCTCAGACCCCTCAGCCCGTCCCAGAAAGCGAGGTTTATACAGTCCCGCGGACGTCTTCAGGACGTCATGAGGATATTTTTTGGAAGTGCATTGGATTTAGCTACGCCCGCACTGATCCGAAAAGCATCCTTTGATTGTCCTATGGATATCCCATGGATTTGGATATCCTGTGGATATTTAATGGACGATTCACAGGATGTCCAATGGACTGAAAATGCTATTTGGGTATGTTTTGCAAAACTTTTAGTGATGCGCACAAGATATCGTACAAGACTCGACTGAAATTTCGTTTCTGGATGTGTATTACCTTGAATATTGCAAAACCGAGCGAGTCTTGTTTTGAGTCTTGTACAATATTTCTTGTTTTAAAACAATATTTCTTGGACAATACAAGACTTACTTATTTTGAGATGCTTAATGTCATATGTCCAGAAACAAAATTTGAGCCTAAGTCTTGTTTAAAAGTCTTGTCGAGAGAGTCTTGGTCTTGTGCGAATCACTAAAAACTTTGCTCCCCCCATT
Organism: Liposcelis bostrychophila; assembly: GCA_037577465.1. NCBI lineage: Eukaryota > Metazoa > Arthropoda > Insecta > Psocodea > Liposcelididae > Liposcelis > Liposcelis bostrychophila. Next base: position 18,574,117 of record CM075211.1, on the reverse strand, counting down.
GGCTATTGGACTGGCTACAGGTCTGGGAGAGGGGGGGGGGGGGGCGATCAAGTATTACGTAAGACCGAAAGGGGGTACTCGAAATTCTTACGATTTCTTTCTTGGGGGAGAAGGGGAGTTTGGCAAATCTTACGTAAGAATTTTCATTATAGGCTCCGAGCGACCTTTTTTTTAATAAATATACACTTAAATATACCTGTTTACCTTATACAAGCGTATATATTTCCATCACGCAATTAGTTCGCGGAAAATATTGCTTTTTTATAAGCTAAACATGATTTTAATGGTGGCGCTGCAGTCAAAGTCGCTCGGAGCCTATACCTTAATGCTCAGAATTTTTTTTTGTTTCAAAAAATTAAGTTGTTTTAATTTTTTTACGAATGTCTAAAGTAGAAAAATTGAAAATTTTTTCAAAAAAAAATTAAAGAAATGAAAATTTATTTTTTGATGAGATTCTGTGCCAATTATAGCCATCTTTAGGGATATGAGTACGTACTATAAATCTAGATTTAAGAAAAATATTACACCAATTTAAAATTCGCGTGGAAAAAGAGGGGGGGTCCGCGAAAATCTTACGTAACATAATAGGGGGGGGTCAAGGAAATCTTACGAATTCTTACGAAGGGGTCCAAAAACCCTCAAAAAAGTCTTACGTAATACTTGAACGTTCCCTGGCACAAAAGCAGCTAGGTGGAGGGGGTAAAAGGAGAGTCAGCAATCCCGGACCACTTTTCAATCCCCGCATCCAGGGATTTAATGTGAAATAAGTCCCATGACATGATTTTCTACTGCAATTTTACTATTATATTCAATTTTCAATTTTAATATTATTTTCCGGCATTTCAGCGACAATTAAGCAGGTTATACCTTGTCTCTTTATTAAAAATAACAAAATTTTGGTTATAATATGAGGGGAAAAGGGTCAATTTTAGGACGAAAAATGGCAATTTCCGGGATTCAAAATCCTGGGATTAAGGAGCATTCAACTACTACGTAAGACTTTTTTTCGGGTTTTCAGACCCCCTGCCCCCCTGTCGTAAAATTTAGTAAGATTTTTTTGACCCATCTTTAACTTACTTAAGATTTTCGCTGACCCCCCCCCTTTTTTTTTCTTTACCGCCAATTTTAAAAATTTCTTACAGAATTTGAAAAAAAAATTTTTTTTCTTTAAAGAGTACAATTTTTTAATCGATTTCGTAGTTTTTTTTTTTTCTAAGAGGTGGCAAATGGAGGGGTGTTCATTTTTTATATTAAATTTAAATTTTTTTGAACAATACATAATAATAATAATAAAAATTCTTACGTAAGATTTTCCGAACCCCCCGCCCATTCCCCCATGTAGGAAATCGTAAGAATTTCTATCGCCCCCTCCCCCTTCTGATCTTACGTAATACTTGAACACTCCCTTAGTTCGGTCTAAAAATCATCCGAGATCCTCAAATCCCGGGATTAGAGTCTTTTCAGTTTTTTTTTTTTTTGGACTAAAATTTATCTGTTTGCTTCATCAAATTTTCTTATATTCAATTGCCGGGGGAGGGGGTTGATAACAAGTCTCCGCTAGGAGTAGAATCTCCCATCTAGCGCTCATTTTGGCTCCTGTCCCCCTAATTTTCAAGGAGCATCAAACTCCCATCTGGTCTAAATTTTGTTCGGCTACGAAGGCACTTTTTCGCTCTTCTGGATGAGTCTGTATAATTAAAAGTATAAAAAAATCCTTCTCTTATCAAAAAAAATCGAAGAAATAAAAAAAAAAGAGAAACCAAGATGCAAATTTCGCACATTTTATCTCTTGCGAATTAGCTCGTCTACAACTAGGCCATAATGATTTCCTTTAAATTATTTTCGCAGGAAATGCCAAATTCCACGTTTTTCATTTTATTGCTTCCGCAATAATCGGCTAGTGTAAATGTCATCATCAAGAAATTTTTAAACTCCCCCTCCCCCATTTTTCACACTTCCTTTCCCTTTCATAATTGGGTCAGTAAAGTTTTTTTTGTTATCCTTCGAAACATAATACAATAAAGACGAAAGAACCTAAGTTGAAATAACTTTTGAAGTGTCATTTAACGACAGGGAAGCAACAGGCATTAACCACATTTTCAAAAGCTTTGACATTTTCGGAAACGGGTCGTTATCAATTTCGCGAAAACTGTTTTTATATCTCCATACAGTGTAAGTTCATTGACTTATTCCCCGTTTTCTCTTCGTTTTATTTATTTTTTTATTTTTAAACTTTTTTTTTTTGAATGAAATTCTCGTGTCGGTTCGAAATTGCCGCACGCGACTATCATCGCGAAACGGAAGACGGTTTCGTTATTCAAAAAATTCCATCCATCTGAAATCATTTTCCTAAACCAGAACTTTATAACCTTCACCTAATTAGTAATTCGTGATTTTTTGTTTAGTTAATTTGATTGTCCGTATGAAAAGATGAAAATCAGTACAGGTAAAAATGAACAATACTCGAGTTTTCGTTGTTTGAAGGAAAGAGAACAAAAAAAAAAAAAAAAAAAAAAAAAAATAAAGAATTGATTGTTTATCGAGAGAAATCGCCCGATGGGGGCTTTTTGAAAATAGAATTTTTATGAACGGGTTCGAAAGCACAAAAGGGTCAAAGACCTTAAAAAAACAATGTTGAACGTGTGAATTCAAGTTCGTTGATAGAGCAAGTCAGACATTTCAAATATTTCACGTGCCAGTGGCGTAGATAATTTATTATTTTTTTTTTTTTTTTGTCGTCTGACGATTTGAAAAGCATGCGATGGTACTTGTATTTAAATAACTGAAAATGCAAATGCTATGTATATATACATGATCAGTTCTAAAATTAAATGCACACTCATCCACGAGGAGGTACTTGCAATATCTTATCTCAAATCGAATCAGTTAAAAAAAATATTTTTATAGACGGTGCGTTATAATGCGCTGTTTAGGCGGAGGGAGTTTACCTTTCAACGAAAATTTAAAATTTTTTAAATGGAAACTTTTGCTATTAGTGCTTTCAAAAAAGATCGATAAAATTTTTCTGCGATTATAGTGTTGGCAGGTTCAGGATAAATCATGATAGGAAAGGACCCCCGTAGTAAGGGGGCGTTCAAGTATTACGTAAGACCCGAAAGGGGGGGATGGGAGTCTGGCAAGTCTTACGTAAGAATTTCCACTATAACTTATTGTTCGGAATTTTTTTTAATTTAAAAAAATTCAGTTGTTTTAATTTTTTTCAAATGTTTAAAGTTAAATAAAAAAATTGAAAAATTTTTTTAAAAAAATTCTGAGAAATAAAATTTTTTTTTTAATGAGATTTTGTGCCAAATGTACTAATCTTCAGGGATATGAGTATGAACTATAAATCTAGATTTAAGAAAAATGTTACTTCAATTTAAAATTGGCCTTAAAACAGCCTCGTAGCCAGCGGGGGAAGGGGGGGGGGCATAGGGTGGCTCAGACCCCCTGTGAAAATGCTTGAGCCCCCCTGTGGATTTGAAATTTATATCCCAATTCCAAATCAAATTCTAATTTTAACAGGAAAAAAATTAATTATCATCCAATTCCCTACACTGTGTAAGACATAAAAAAAATTTCAGCCCCCCTGTATATGCCGGTCTGGCTACGGGCCTGCCTTAAAAAAAGGGGGGTCCGCAAAAATCTTACGTAATATAATAGGGGAGGAGTCAAAGAAGTCTTATTAATTCTTACGAAGGGGGGGGGGGGTCCAAAAACCCGAAAAAAAAGTCTTACGTAATACCTGAACGTTCCCTAAATACGAACCCGAAAAAAAAAATCAAGGATTTATTTCGACAACAATTTTTTTTGAAATTTTTTCCCGGCTGCGTATACAAATCCAGACATGTTTAAACTTTTACCAAAAATTACAGTACACACCCAAGAAGTTTGTCTGTAGCCAAGGGGGCCAGGGGGGCTTTGCTCCCCAGCCTGACTTTATGTTCCCCCCCCCCTAAAGTAAATGGACTAAACATGACAGGTATAGGGAATGAAGGCCTATTGCCCCCCTTAACAAGCCCAACTGCCCCCCCCCTCCTGGATCTTTGTTCTGGCTACGGGTCCGAATCCCTAGGATTTTCGATTACCTGAATTAGCCAATAAGCTTTGTAACCTGTGCACGTAGTAAATATCGAGAAATTTTCCATAATTGCCGAAAAGAATCAATTCTCGACTCTAGAAAACTGGATTATTTTCCTAACTTATCAATTTTTTTAAAGGGGGGGGGGGGTTAAAACATAAATTTTTGATTCTCGGATTTTTTTCTTGAGAAATCCGAACCTCGATAAACACATCAATCGATAGAATTTTTTTTCTTTTGAAGAACTTTAGAAAGCATTTGCATTTCGAAAAATTTTAAGATTTTTGGAAAAAGGAATAAATTAGCAGTCGGTATTTCAGGTTAAAACTTGAATGGAAACCGTTAATAAGCCCTTTTACGAAACGCTACATGATTATACTCTAAAAAGAACATTAAATCAGATCTTCAAGTCCTTGAAAGCTAATATGATGGCCATAATTGTAAAAAGAGCTGATTCCTCTAAATTATGACGTTTCTTATGGAAAAAGATTATTTTTGTACCCTTCACCACAGCCTACATTTGGACTAAAAATTTTAGCACCATAACATTCAGAGATATCCGGATCAAACTAGCCGCATATAGCACGGCGTTATAAATTGTCCAACACCGGTTCATTTAAATATTTTTCGCCCATATACTGTACGCGATGTTATGAAAAGGAAATGAAGTCACCATGACAACTTTCCAGTCATAATTCATTTTAATGTCAGACCAAACAATAAGAGACATATCCTTTATGTACTATATAGCTTTGGATAGATGGTACAGTAGAGGCAACCGGCAAGTTTACCCACTCGATATTTCGACACCTACTGAAGACATCAAACCATTTCTAAAATGAATGAAAATACGAAAGTTTAATCCATAGATGATAAAAAAAAAGATGAAGAAAAAATGTAATAAGAATGACTATAGTGGTGCAGTTCTGCCTACATAGCGGCAAGTTGTATAATGTACCATCCATATAAGGGAACGTGTCGGCCATGTCCTCGCCTTCCAGTGGATTTTTTAACTGCAATCAGGTCGAATACCTCTTGGTCATCCAATTCGGTATCATTTCCAAATGTATATAAATTCAATATATGGAATAGGGATTTGAAAAAAAAAAAAAAAAGAAAATTCCCACCCTTCAATCAGCTGATGTCTTAAGAACCGACTTTCAAAGTGTTGACTATTATGTTTCCATAGTGACCATCGATTGGAATGTTTCTTACGCGCTGACGCATCGGTATGCCGGTTATCAGGGACAATAAGGGGGATAAAAATTTTTCGGATTACTCACGCACACATCGTTATTTAAAAAAAAAAAAGAAAAGAAAATGAAAGATCTTTAAACCTAAAAGTCTGAATCTGAAGGAAAAGGGGGTAAACGTCTATTTCGTAATAAATGGGGCTATTAATCCAACGAATGGATTCTGGGAGCTTTTTTTTTTTTTTTTTTTTTTAATGTGTCTTAAAAAAACAGCTCCCAGATTTTCTATCAAAATATATTACGAGGAATTTATATTTAAGAAAAAAAAATGATTATATTTTCGTCTGAAAGAAAATAATGCAAACGGCCCACCCACGGGGATTAACCCAACATATGAAAGAAACTGTTGTAAAATTGTGGAAAATTTACAGTAGCTCAAAGTCCCTTGTTATTTATTCGGTTAGGCGCCAGGAAAAAAGTCTGTTTATCGCTAAATTCTGCCCCCCCCCACCCCCGTTTCCGAAAAAAAATTAACACCAACAGTAAATCTGTTTTTAGTTTAGCGGACAAGTTTTCAGAAGTTAAAAAAATTTTCTTTTTCAAAATCAAAGTCACGTATTTAATTAAACGGTCATAAATTTCCATTACCTCGTTGTGCTTTTAAAGAAATTGCTTTCCCTATTCATGAGTTCCGAACGAAATTTGGTCATTTCTTCCTCCATTTTCCTCATTTCGGCGTCGAACCTTTCCCTGATGTTGCTGAATTCGGTGTCGATAACCGAAAAATCTCCAAGCTTCACTGGGATGTTACGTTTAATACCACTATCGGCCATTTCAAAACTTCTTTTCAAAAAAAAAATTATAGAACGCTTTTTTCTAAATAAAAAAACCAAAAAAAAAATTTACGCGAGCGTAAGTTTCAACTGAGATCCGCACCAAGTACAAACACGTTTCACGAGTTAAAGAGTATCCTCGCTCTGAGGTCTTATATTTTTATGTATTTAAATGGACGCGGCGTGAGAGGGATTTGTGCGCAAGCGTGGTAATGTATTGGCGGGCAAAGTCCGTAACGCACTTATCTCCACTTTAAAAGGTTTTTCTTATCACTTTGAAAGAAAATATTTTCTTTTTTCGGCTTCCTCTGTTAATTTTCTTTTATTCCTCTCCATAATTGCGAACGTTCCTGACCTATAGTAAACGACAAAGAAATTAAAAAAAAAAATTGTTAAAAAGATACCGATATTGCAAAAACGAGTTGAATCATAAGATCTGAGACAATATTGACTTAATTTTATTTAGTCTTTAACCCAGTGTAAACAACAAGCTTACGACGCTTTCAAAATAAAAAGTTGAGAAAATCGGTGGGACGAAGAAGTTTCTAGTGTCTGCTGACTGTACTGTCCGTTACTCATGGTTTGAATTGTGACGTCACAATTTTGCGTGTGCCGAACCTGTCCTACAGTTTTAAATTCCTAAATTGGCGATCAACTTCGGAATTAAATGTTAGGTGATTTAAAAATGATCACAATCGTTTGTTCCTGGTTTGTTCCGTAAAAAAAAGGTTTGTTCCAATTAGACCGGAAGTCCGGAAAACTGAAAACCAACTTAATCCTGTCAACTTCACGCATATCAGCAAGACCAAGTCATCCAATTGGGTCGAAAAAAAAAGCCAATCGATTGTTCTTCTTTCGTTACGGATTGTTCCGTCCTAAAAACCGTTTGTTCCGCCACCGGAAGCCCGGAAATAAAAAATAAAAGTCACTTATGAGGCTTTAATATAGCCAGCAGGAACCAGGTTCAAAGTAATAGGTAATAACATCCTGTAGACATCCAGTAGACGATATGTAATAGACATACATGTAACAATGTAAATATGCGTAACAATAGACAATATATAACAATAGACAATACGTAATAATATCTTGTGAATATCGGATATCCAGTAGACAATCCACATAGGGTGTCTAATGAAATGAAAAAGCTGCTCTTGCTCTAAAAAGAAAATGAGATGCTCTAAAAATCAATTTGGACATCCCCAGCTTACTTTATTTATTATTTTTCTTTTCAAATTTTTTCGAAAAAAATATTTCGGCTTGACTCGATTTAACTTTAATGGGATACTCGTATCAAAAACAAAAATTAAAATGTCTACATACACTGTATTATGCCTGTGGCAGTTGTATAAAGTCTTCACACAATCCATAACTTTTGCTCTTTTACACGTCCTCTTTTCCTTGTCTATCAAATCTGTGGAAGAATAACATGAAGAGTCAGGATCAGACTTTTCTCTTCTTTAACACTTGTTAAATAAACTAAATGTTGAAATCCAATCTTTTTTACAGCATTTGTAGTCATATTCTTAAATTAACTTTGGAGCCCCCTACCGAAAAAGTGATTCAAAGTTGTGATTCAAAAGTGATTCAAACTGTTAATTCACAGTAAGTCACATTTGCCCCTCTGGTGAATTTGTGTGAATTATCCGTTTTTACCTGGATTGAATCACATTGATTCACTTTCAATCACAGAAGTCTATTTCGAATTATTTTGACTCACTGAAAGGGAATCGAAAAATAATTCTTGAACCATTTTGATTCACACAGTAACTCACGTTTAACCTCTATTCCCTCTACATTTATTGCAATATTCCGTATATATTTCACTGTAGAACAACGTGGCTTAATGCCCAACAAGATTCGATTTAATTTTAATTTAATTTAATTTAATTCACAATAAGAAATTCACTTTATATCACATAATTATAAATTCATCAAAAAAAAAAAAAAAAAAAAATGTAAAGGAAAAAAAGCGTGCAGAATTTAGAAAAACCAGGACAGAACATCTGTAGTAAAGCTGATTTTACTTTATAATACCTGAAATAACCCAAATTTAATACCTTCCTAGCATCCTGAACTAACTAATACCTAAGAAAAATTCCATGCCGACACCAAGATTCGAACCAAATCCTAAGGGTACCTACATATCGAAAGCCCAGCGCTTAGACAACCCTGCGATAAATCAACCTACTATACTGCGAAAAAATAGATGTACTTGAAATGTTAGCTTTTGTTATATTCAGGCTATATTGTTAAAAAAATTCTTTTCATCACTCAGTACTAGAAAGTCCACTTTTCAGTACTGCCGAGTTTAGTAAAATGCGTTATCTTCGTGATAAAAAGTATATTTCATCACGGGAATCGAAGGTAAGTTTCAAAACTCGACCAATTACGGCCCTCGCCTTCGGCTCGAGCCGTAAACTTGGCCTCGTTTTGAAATTTCTTACCTTCGACTCCCGTAATGAAAAATACTATTCAAAAAAAAAAAAAGTAATTAGCAAACTTATGGTGTGGTTTAAAGTGAATCGTAGTTTTTTAATGTAAACCACATTTAAAAAAATTATTTGCTCATTATTGTGATTGGATGTGAATTATTGTGAATCAACTTGGACAACCTTATGCTGTGGTTCAAAGTGAATCATAATTTTTTAACGTGAATTGCATTTGAGGAAAAATTTTTAGGGGTGATTTCTTGTGAATCAAATTAGTTTTGTGTGGATTACACTCATTTTAAAAAAAGCAACTGTGAATGAAAATAACTTGAAATGGTTCAAAACCCGATTCACATAATGCTTTTTGAATCACTTTTTCGGTAGGGCCTTCTCCTTCAGCATTTGCAGCTATTTTTAACAATGGAAACAGCGGTTTGATCTGACAAAAGTCTGATGATTTAATAAAGGGGGTCGGAGTGGTGACTTGTACATGTAGCGGTTTGGCTACCAATGAAGTTAAGCAGCATTGATGCGGGCCAGCTTCTGGATGGGTGACCACACTGACACTATTCCCCTCTGGCGGGGATGGCGGGAACTTACAAATGCAGTCACTGTACGAGTTGGTTGTCGCGTGCCAGAAAAGAAAAAGTCCCTGACCTGCGCAAGCAGTTAATAGAATACAAATAGACCTGCGCAAGCAGTTAGTAGAATACAGAAAAAAGACCTGCGTAAGGAGTTAATTAAATATAATAATAATAATAATAATAATAATAATAAAAAAATAAAAAAAAAATATTAAATTCTGATGCTTCCGAGTCCATTCTACTAGAAATTTCTCCACTTGGTTGCACCTCCTGAAAAATACAACGAAATCACAAATTTTTTAAAAAAAAAGTAGTGAGTTCTATGCAAACTCACTGAAGAGCGATCTATGCTTTCACATGCATTGGAGCATGTTTCCCTTATATGATTCTCTATGAGTCCTGATGGGCTTGACCTTTTCGCATATCAGCTGACATAAAAAAGTAAAGAAACTTCACCTCTGTAAAAAAAAAAAAAGAAAAAAAAGAAAAATTAATAAAGTTTTTCTGCCTAAATAGATCTGGTTAAAAAAATCATATTTTAATCTTGTTCCTATAGGAGAGCGCTCCAAAATTTTAGGTAGCCCAAGTTAAAAATTCTCCTGGGGGACTAAATTATTAGCTTACCAAGCTTCGGCCTTGACACCAAGGGCGTAAAAAGCTGATCGAATAATGAACAGTTGAAATAAAAATCTAATTTAACCAGTATAGACACAGTTATAACATAACAAAATTAAGGTTTTCAATGAAACCATCTGAAAAGCCACTTATGCGTTTTTTAACTTATTCTAAAAAAAAAAAAAAATATTAAATTCTTTAGCTGCAAGGATTAATTCATTTGTTAATAATTCACATTGATCTGGTTTACATAGGACCTCGAGGATGTACAATGGCTTTTCAGTCACACTATAGTTTAATAATCGGGCTCCGAAAAATTCTGTACATTTTGATATCATATCCTTTACATAGATCCTCCAGGTTTGTTGAATTCGAATAATGAATGTAGAGTTTAGTTCTGTTGCTATAGTTTGAAAGATTGAACTTTTGTTTTAATATAAAATTTAGATCCATCCATGGTATTTTAGGATGTTTGAATTTTCCATTTTTTAAGACGGGGGATTTTTTCCCCTAGTCATCTGGCGGGAAAACATTTAAATAAACCTAAACGGGTTGCTACCAAAATCTTATTTTAAATGGCACATAAGAATTTTTTGAATCTCGGACCTAGTCTAACGTATTTATGCTGCTGCAGCCGTAAAAAATTATTTTGGTGCAAATCGTAGGGACTTGAAGTTAGGATATCGCATAAGATTCCGAGCGACTTTTTTTTTTAATAAATATACATTTAAATATACCTGTTTACCTTATACAAGCGTATATATTTCCATCACGCAATTAGTTCGCAGAAAATATTGCTTTTTTATAAGCTAAACATGATTTTAATGGTGGCGCTGCAGTCAAAGTCGCTCGGAGCCTCCTGTTGGATGATTTATTTTCGTAAGTTTGTAGCATTGATACTTGTAAAGCATTGTTTGTTTTGATTTTGAATAATAGTGAAATGGTAATGGTAGGTATCTCTTTTTTGTTGTTGTTGTTAATATATTTAAAAAGTCGTGAAATTTGACTCATTTTGTTGTCATCATCATCATCATCACGGGGTGTAGTATGTGACTGCCACACCTGAAGCCGTATACCCGATCTCGTTACAAAGGACGGTATAGAAGTGAGAATGACAATGTGAGGATATTCCCTAGGCTTTAAATTGTGTCAAAACGGCCAGTTTGGCGACAGGTTCCCTTTTGCTTTGACTGAACGGGACCTCCTTTATCCAGAATCCGAACCCGGTGGGGACTTACATCTATTATTTACTTGTATTCTTGTAATCAGAGGTCAACTTCAGTGAAAAAGTCCACGCCATATCCTAGAGTTGAACCCAAACTGTCTCCTTGATCATTCGGCTCGAAGTCGGAGACTCCACCACTTTGCCTCCTCAATTTGCTATAATGTTATCAAAACAAATATTACTACTGTTAAATGTCGAGAATGGCCAAGTGTTTTGCCCTTATTTTTGTTTAAAAAATGTTGTTGTGACAGATTGTGTTTGTTGTTTTCAGATCATGAGCACGCAACAAAGCCCCGCAAATCTCCAACAAACTGTTGAGAGGGATAAAATTTATCAATGGATCGTAGAACTAACTCATCCTGACACAAGAGAGAATGCTCTCTTAGAACTCAGTAAAAAACGAGAAGTAGTTCCTGATTTAGCACCTATGTTATGGCATTCATTTGGGACAACAGCTGCGCTTTTGCAAGAGATTGTTAATATTTATCCAGCTATTAATCCTCCCACACTTAATGCTCATCAGAGTAACAGAGTATGCAATGCCCTTGCATTGCTACAATGTGTAGCTTCTCATCCAGAGACAAGATCTGCATTCCTTCAAGCTCATATACCTCTCTATCTATATCCATTTTTGCATACAGTTAGTAAAACTAGGCCATTTGAATATTTAAGATTGACTAGCTTAGGAGTTATTGGAGCTTTAGTAAAGGTAAGCTATATCAAAAAAAAGTTAAAACTAATCAGATTCCTTATAAAATGTTTGTTTTTATTTTTAGACTGATGAACAAGAAGTGATAACATTTTTATTAACTACAGAAATAATTCCATTATGTCTTCGAATTATGGAAAGCGGTTCAGAATTATCCAAAACAGTAGCAACGTTTATTCTGCAAAAAATTTTATTAGATGACAGTGGACTTTCATATATCTGCCAAACATATGACAGGTTTGTAATTTTTTCTAGTCTCGGAAATTAAATTCATGAAATTCCTTTCAGTCCTTAAAACTTAATAGTTTTATTTCCTTTTAGTTTAATTACAATATTTTTCCTTTTCCCAAAAATCCTTGAAAAGTTATCCCCTTGTAAGTACAGTATGTGATTTTTAATTTTTATTTTTATAACAATTGGATTTATATATTTATATTTTTCAGGTTTTCTCATGTAGCAATGATATTAGGTAAAATGGTTCTATCATTAGCCAAGGAACCATCTGCGAGGTTATTAAAACACGTCGTGAGGTGTTATTTACGATTATCAGATAATGCTCGCGCTAGGGAAGCTTTAAGGCAGTGTTTACCTGACCAGTTAAGAGATGCAACTTTTGCTAATTGCTTGCAGGATGATAAAAGCACAAAACATTGGTTAACGCAGTTATTGAAAAACTTGGAGGAGCCAGTGGCCGGTGCCGATCCTCGTTCTGTTGGAATATCACCTTTGTTGCAACCTCATTAAAACTAATTTGAAATTTTTTTGGTAAAGGGAAAAGAAAGCAAAATTCAAAATTGTTTAAAAATCGTACTATGTATGCTAGTGAAATAGGTTAAGCATAAAACAAAGATGCACGATAAACGTTCCGTTTCCTACGAAAATTTTTTTTCGTAATTGACGCACAGAAATTTTTAAAAAAAGCACAATGTATTTTATAAAATTGACAGTACCGGTACTATGTAATAAATTGCATGGTAATTATTTTTTGTATTTTTTTTTAACTGTTTAATTTATAATTCAGGATTATTCTTTTTCTTTTTTTGGTCGGTGCATTATATTTAGATTGCCACCGAAACAGTGTACCAATCAGCAGAGAATTTTAAAACATTTTTTAGATGTCAAGTGGAAATGTTTGCCGACGTAAACTTTCGATAATTTATGAGTTATCTCCCAAAAAAAATTGGGTAAAACACCCAAACAAAGAGTCCTGCGTGACTCCTGATTTGTTAGCCATTCATAATATTTTTTTTCCACTGTTAAAGTCTGATAAGATTATGAAAAATTTTTTTTAAAAATGACCACTCTTGTTTTCTCATTGTTTCAAGTAGCGATTGTAAAAGCTTTGTCATTAGCGCTCAAATCCCTCTTCGTGGTAATAAATCGACGCTAGTTCCTGTGCTTTTAGGCACCTTTGAAACAATATGGAAAGATTTGATTAATAAATAAATATTTATTAGTTGATGCACCTAATATAATAAAGTTAGTAATTCTTGTTAATACATGCCGTTTAATGTGATCTCTTTTAAAAATTTTTGAGATTTTATCTCTTTCACTTGTGAGGTGATTACAATAGGCGGCATGCCTTATGAACAACTTTTTAACATTTCACAATTTCGCTGACGGGTTCGTAAAATTGCGCAGTTGTAGATAATCAGTATAAATAGCAGCGACGAGACCTCACTTACATTTTTAGCTTATTTTATAAATTAAAAAAGTTAAATTAAAGTACGGAAGTTTGATTTGTCGATGGTCTTTTAATCCATTGCATAAAACTATTCAGCGATCGTAAAAGTTGAAAACTGAAGTCCACTTTGTTTAGATTTATCTAATTTTTTTCCATTGACAACCATAACCAGCGGGCTAACGACTCTTATCGAACGGAATGAGTACTCCTGAAAAAAAAAAGGTTTATTTCAGGTATTTTTTAAAAATTTAGAATTATGGTTAAATTAAATTTTAAATGTACCTTATTTTCAAAATTAATACAAATATGTGATAAGTAAGGCTCTGGAATAGCTACATAATCTCCAATTAAAACTCCTTTTCCTTGCGCTAGATTGTAAACGGTAATAACCATGCTAGATTCATTGCTGTCTACCATAATAAATGTGCTGAAAAAATTTAATAGAATTAGTCTCTCATTTTAGATAATTTAGAAACTTATTATTTTTACACACTTACAAGGGCACATTATCTTCATCCTGAACCGAACAAACAACAGCTCCAAGTATAACTTTTTCCTCGTTTAAACCCTCTTTCATTTCATTGAAACTAATATGAGTTAATTTTATTTCTTGACCGTTTTTTGCTTTATATTTTCCACCTTTATATGGGCCTAAATTTTTTTCTGGGTTCATATTACTTATCATTTTAAATAATTTTTTGCCTTTGATTTTTCCTTTATCTTTGGATAAATCATGAATTTTAGAAAGATAATTTAATAGCTGAGCTTGTTTTAATTTTGGTTCCGGCCATGAAGGTTCCAGTCTGCTGGCCTGTCCAAAAGAATTTAAAGCTGATAAGTAATCTTCCTCATATTTGGCAACGATGGCTTTGTTGTAATGGAGATCAGGGTTGCTCTTGGCAATCACATCTTTTTCCTATCCAAAAAAAATTTAACTCATTAGATCAGAAAAAAAATCGCAAAAAAAATTTTGATAAAACTTACAGCTTGAGTATAAGCAGATTTGCATGAATTCAATACTGATGGATATTGGGCTAAGTTAAAAAAAGAAGAAAGATATGCATTTCCTAAAACTGACCAAGATGTGCCATCTTTTGAGTCTAATTCCACAGCTTCTTTTGCATATTTGACACCATCCTCAATATTTTTTATCCTCTCTTCTAGCTGATTAGGTTTTTCCATTCTTAATACCATTGACAAATTCCTAAGAGACTTTTTATTTCTATGATGTTTCAATGCTCCTTGAAAACAATTTTTAGCTTCTGTTATATCTTCTTTTTTCCAGTATGATTCACCTAATTCATTCCATGCTTCATACAGTTTTAAATCTAATTTAATAGCTTTCGATAAAGCTTCTTCAGCCTTTGGATCATATTTCGAAGTCACATTTAAAGCTTTTCCTTTTAAAAAGAAATACTGCGCCCTTTCTTTTGGTTCAACATCTTTATTTTGTTCAAATAATTGTAATGTTTCTTCTAATTTTTTTTGCAAATTATCAACTTTGTGGTTTGCTTGTTCTATACCATGGTTTTCAAAGTAATGATCTCTGTAAGAGTATAAGTCATCTACAGATTTCTAAAAAAAAAAAAAATGTTTCATTTATTTATTTGATACAAATCATATAAAAAATTACAGTTATCTCTTAAAAAACAGTGAATGGTAAACCAGATTTCTTATTATATAAATTTATTTCAATTCAGGTTCATCCTAGTTTGGAAAATCCATTTCCAAAAAAAGGAGGTGGGTTGAATATACTCACAGTTAATGCGGCTAACTTTTCGGACAATTTCCCGTGATCATTTTCTTTATCAGAGACCTTACAGGTTGTCATTTTAATATTTTATTTATTAATTTTCAGTTTTCAACATTTTTTGAAACGTCTTTGACTGTTTATGTTGTTTTCTTTTGACAGTTGTTTGTTTTGGCACTTCAACCATCGACGATTCAACAAGACGAAGTTTAATGCAGACGACGAGACGACGCAACAAATCGAAAATAATACTGCCAACTTATTGTTATAACTTTTAAAATGGCGTCGCTGGCGTCGGTGATTTTGATTTAATTTTCAATTTTTTAAACAAGTAGTTTTAATAGTTTAATTAAATACTTAAATATTTATAAACGACAGCAGACTTTTAACCGTACTCGAAATGCTTTCTAGTCCGATATTTACTTAAGATTATGGGTGGAATCTGGATTAAAACGTAAGGTAAGAGCTTCCAATTGTATTATTAATTAATATTAACGGCTTTTTTTTTTCACCTGTCAAGATAGATTAATGTTGACTTCTTAATGAAACTAGGCTTATTCGTCGTTTTACCATATGGGAATCCGTAAAATTTGTGCTTTTTAGGTTTAAATAATGGGACCGAGGAATGAGAACTTACGCAGAAGATCAAATATTCACGGAAATAAATCCAAACAGAAAAACCTTAAATCAGAATCGAATTTTCATAACAGTCATGAAACTTTATCAATATTTGAAAAGTTAGTTGCATTTTTATACAGACCGACAAATCCGAAAAGCTTAGGCGTAGTCAGAGCACTGTTTGGTATGTAACACAGTCTTATCAAAACTTAGGTTAAAGGTTAAGATTTTTTTTCTTCTGTAGGAGCGTTGATGGTTCTGGATGTTCCTGATGAAAGAGGCTTAGCTGATATTGATGTGAAGTATGGAGATCCGATGAACTGTCATTTTCCTTTATTTAACTATCTTTCACCTTTGCCACTGGAATATATGGGGTTACTGTACTTAGTCATGTGGATAGGTAATAAGATGATTTGTGTTATTAAATGTCACCCTAAGAATTTCTTGTTTTTTAGGAGCTGCTGGCATATGTTTCGGATATAAATTTAAAGCATCCTGCATTTTTTTTACAATTCCATACTGGTATATTTTTTTATTAGATAAAACTTCATGGAATAACCACAGCTATTTATTTGGTTTACTCTCTCTGCAGCTTCTGTTTTCTTCAGCCAATCATTTTTTGTATGTTTTGCAATTTTAATTTTTTTGTAAGTTTTCTCAGTCCATTTAATTCTAAAAAATATTTTTTTCAGTTCAGTGGATTCAATCTTAGACCCAAAAATCAGAAACAAACCTGTTCCACTATGGAATTATGCAATTTTGAGATTCCAATTTTTTCTTCTTTACTTTTATGCTGGAGTTAAAAAATTCGATCTGGACTGGATTGGGGGACATTCAATGAATAGATTAAGCATGCATTGGGTTTTTGATCCATTCAGGTATCTGATGATTTATTATTTGAAAAAAAATAATGATTCTATAAATTTTAGATTTTTTTCCTCTTTTTTTTTTAAAGATTGTTTTTGACCAATGAACAGATTGATTTTTGGATTATTCATATTTTTGGATTCCTATTTGACTTGACTGTAGGATTTTTTCTTCTGATTGAAAAAGCCAGACCTGTGGCTATTTTATTTTCTTCTGCATTTCATTTAATGAACAGTCGGATGTTTCATATTGGACAGTTTCCATATGTTTGTTTAGTTATGACTCCAATTTTTTGCAGTTATGATTGGCCAGATAAATTAGCAAAAGGTAGGAGAGTTTGGTTTGAATTCACTCTTAAATTTGTTTTGAAAAAATATTAAAATCGTATTCCAGGTTTTTCAGACTTATTTTACACAAACCCTGATAGAGATATAGTTAACAAGACTGAAAAGAAAAAAAAAGACTATCTAAAAACCGAAGAAGATATTTCTATAACTTGGAAGCACAAATTAGTTACCGTACTGTTAGTTACTTACGTTGGATCTCAACTCTTTTTACCGTACTCTCATTTTATTACTAAGGTAACTTTTTGTAATTTTTTATTGCCATTCTCCAAAACTGATAAATTTTGTGAATTCTAGGGCTATAACAATTGGACGAACGGTTTATATGGTTATTCTTGGGATATGATGGTTCATAGTTGGGATTCTGTATTAGTCGTTGTGAAAGTAGTCGACAAGAGTTCTGGAAAAGAATTTTTCCTAGATCCCGAAGTAATTTCCCTTTAACTAAAAGTAATTCATTTAAAGTTTTCCTTATAATCCAGTAAAAAAATTTTTTTTAGGCTTGGGTTGGAAATACGAGATACAGTCGCCACGGGGATATGCTAATTCAGTATGCAAAATGTTTGGAGCGAAATTTAAAAAATCCATTGACTAAGAAATCTGAAAGTAAGAAAATTAATTTTTTTTTTGTCTGGCCATAAAAAAGTTAATTTTATTTTCTAACTTTCAGGATCAATCCCTAAATTTAAGGATATCGGAGTTTACGTTGACGTCTGGTGTTCATTAAACGGCCGGTTTAAACAAAGAATGTTTGATCCGAGGCAAGACCTTTTAAAAGCCGAGTGGAGTCCATTTCAGAAAGTTCCCTTTTTAATGCCCTTGTTATCAGAGCTTACAACTTGGAGAGGGAAAATATCGAATCTTGAAAAAGAAGTTTTGTCATGGTCCAATTATAGCGATGTTCTTTTCGTCGCTGATTTTCCAGGTCTTAATTTGGAAAATTACATCAGTCCGGATTTGAGTAATGTAAGCGTTACCGTTTTGCAAGGGACTGTTATTTTGGAGGAAAAGAAGAACGATTCGGAATCGACAAATGTCACTCTCTTCGAAGGAGGTGAAAACATGTAAACATTTGGGATTTTTGTTTTCTGCTTAACATTACTTTATATTTTTAGATAAAAGCTTGTTGACACCTGGGATTTTTCACAAAATATATACGATATCAGCAGAACCTTCTTGCTACATGTATACTTACGAGAATCGAAGTATGGAGTCATCACCAAATAATTCCGCAGGTAAATACTTTTTTTTTTGTAAGTGAATTTTTTTAAAAATATTTTAGTCCAATTTTTATAATGATTTTTTCAGATGAAGTTTTAGTAAGCACACTGAAGAAAGACACTCTAGTCGAAAGTTTGCGATTTAGGATCGATAATTTAATTGATTCTATTTTAATAATACAAGCTTGTATCAACAAAATTTTATTTGATACTCCGATACCAAAAAGAATTGGTTAAGTGTAACAAAAAAGCTTCTTCTAGTCATAATGCATTTTTTTAAAGACTATTTTACCTATTTGCCAAAGATTACTGCCAAAGTTGATTTTTTTTGTTTTATTTTTTGCTTTTAAATTTTTATATATGCATTTATATATTTTTTTACGTACTTTTATTATAAATTATCTAAAAATGAACTAACGTATATTAATTGATATTAATGGGAGAGATGCTGAATTCAATTATTCCTGTTAATATTTCTGTGTAAGATTTAGTTTATTTTCGATAAAATACCTTTTTGAAAAAAAATTTTTTTTTTCCGTTTTTGTCAAGATTTGTACCACTTGTACCGTATAGCACCTTTAACGATATCTAAATGTTTTTCGTTTAAATCTATCCAAAACTGATGTCAATTCATGTTTTCTAACATCTTTTTCCGGAGTATCTTCCAAGTCTTGCTCGACTTCCTTGATCTGTCTCACGTAATCCTAAAATTAAAACAAAATCACATTATTTGCATATATTACACAGAAATGTAAATGGGTTTCCAAACTTGGAAAAAAAAAAAAAAGAAAGGATTACCCTTCGTGTCTGCTCTACCATAATCTTCTTCCTTTTATTGGCATTGGCAGTACCACCCCGTTTGCCTTGCTTTTTCTTTGGTCCAATAGTTATTTTCGGTGGCTTCACATGCTAGAAAAAAACAGTAGTATCAAAATTATTGATAGCTCCTTTATACAGTGTATCATCGTACTTTTTTAAACTTACCAACAGCTTTTTCTTTTCTTCAATAATTTCTGTAAGGGATGGAATGTGAACTTTCCTAAGTTCAGTTGGATCCCACGTTATTAAATCATGAGGTATCTGAAAAAAAGAAAAAAAAAAAGGAAAGGATTACCCAAATGTGCCATTTTTTAAATTTTGGAAGGTTACCTTTCCCAAAAGTGCATGCACTTCAGCTTCTCTTCGCTGGGATTTGCTCTGGAACGGATTCACTTCGAGCGCATCAAAATTTGGCTCTCCTGATCCCGGAACCAAAAGGCTGCTAAACCCGGTGGCATGACCGACACCTAAAACGTCCTCGAAAGGACAAAATTCGAAATTCGAAATCGTTCTTGGCACTTTATGTCTTAAATACACTTTTTTTTCGATCACAGAATCCGTAATTTTATTATTGTAAATTTCTATTGTGTTTCCAGCTCCTGTAGCTAAAACTCCTTGGTGACTTATCGTCATCGAAGTGGCCGGAGATCTTAAAAGATATTCTTCTGTCGGTCCTCTTAAATTCCTAGCATCCCATAGCTTTAAACTTTTGTCAAGAGAAGCGGTGGCAAACATACTAAAAAATAAAAAATAAACTATTTAGTTCAACTACAAATTTTAATAACAAATAATTTAATTGCTTACAATCCTCTTGAATCAAATGCAATGGAGCTAATGCCTTGCTTGTGACACCATTTTGTAACAGCTGGCTTATCACTGTTTGGACTCCAGAAATCGACTACTCCTGTTGGAAGACCAATCGAAATCAGAGCATTTGCTGGGTGTTGAGCTATTGTAGATGCAACACCGTGACCTTTTATCCTGAATTGTTTAACAATTTCACCTACGGATGTGTCCAACCATGATATAATATTATTTTGACTCTGAAAGGAATAGGTACTTTATAAAATTGGGCAAATTCTTTTTGAAAATAATCCAACTTACCACTGTAGCTAGTAAAAAATGGTATGGTAAAAAAGTCATTTTAAATACTTCAAAAAGCTGTTTTAAACAATGAATTTCAACTCCTTGACTGTCATAGATATAAACCCATTTTTTTTGTGCAACTGCAAAAAATGATTCTTGATGCAGCCAAGTCACATCGTAAACAGAGTCCATCACATTAATTTCGCACAATAATTTTTTTCTGACCCAATCCATAGCCGAAACATGTCCTTTCCTTCCCCCCAACAGGAGGAATCTACTGTTCCTACTGTAATTCATCCTGTATGGACCAAAATCATTCAGCTGAAGATCAAATCTTTTGGCAGCACTTGATGCATCAACAGAGTTCTCAATCTCTGTTTGGGTGAACTGTGCGGTAATTTCGTTTTCATCTTCGTCGGGCTCCAAAAAACCACCTTCCTCCGTCAGCAATAGCTCGGATTTGGCAGACTGCTCGGCTCCGTATTTGATTTTCTCTTCCATTTTAAGCAACTTGGCCTGTTCGATCGGCTGCGAAAAGTTTTTCAAATTCATCTTTTCACCTCTGTTGTATTCGCAACTTAAATGAACTATAGATGGCAGCACCACTTGGAGTTTCTTATGGACTTTTAACATGGAAATATTTTTTGTCGCGCATTAAAGAAATTTTATCGAAAATAAAATCTTTAAGCAGCCCTGAACCACCTCTAATAATTGGTTTTGCATGCGTTGATGGCTGAAAAAAGTTTAAAGCAGTTAAAAATACACTGGCTCTTTTGGGAAAAAAGTTTAAAACTCCAATGTAGTGTATCACTAGAGGTCGCGTCAGTCTATTTAAGTTGCGAATCTGACGAGTTTCCTCGGATCGACCGGCATGTTTCTCTTCTGGTTTTCAGGTAGATCAGGTGTGTTCGGTTGGAAATTCAATTCGCCGCCAAGGAAGCAGAAAAAAAATGACGACACTGCGATTTAGTGATTTTTCATTTCCAAAGTTGGCAGCCCGGATTTCGTGTAAAACATCCAGAACCAGATTTTTACATTTTTCTATCATAAAACAAACATATTAATAGTGTGTTTTCCGCGATAATTTTGCAATGGATTTAAATCCATTAAATAAACCGAAACGGAAAAGAACAGTTAATAAAGCAGGTATTTATTATAACTTTATTTTCGAATAAAAATTCTTTCGGATATTCAATAATTGTTGTATCATTCTTTTGTCGAGGATTCCGAAGTTTTATCATAAAATGGCTGCTTTCATTATTTATACGTATATTTTACTACATTCCGTGCTTTGCTCGTTTTTGGTAGTTATTATTGCACCCTGTCAATTCGTACTTTCATTCAAAACGTTTGTTTTCCTTAAAATATTGAAGTTTATATTCGGAATCTGACTTAAGGTGTTTCCGTTTGAAGCCATTGCAGCGATGGCCTATTTGTAGAATGCTTCACATTTGGCCATTAGAACTACCTACATATCAGGTTTTACTATAATACTATTTTCTCATTTTGTTTACGTTATCTCTTCGGCAAATGTTACCGTGTTTTCTTTATTTATATTTCATTTTCAATATGAATCAGTGAAACTAAAGAGATTTAATCTAGAAATGGGAAAGTTATAGGTGGCGCTAGTTGTCGGAATAAAAAAAAAAATCAATGATAATTGAGCTTTTTATTTATTCATATTTCAGAATGGACAAAAGAAAAGCGAAAAAGGCTCAGAATAGCTGGACAAGAATACATCAATGCCAAAGGTGAAGTAGTACCGAAAAAACAGCCTGGGCCAGACTGCAAATGTAGAAGGAGATGTTACGAAAAAATTCCAAAAGCAACTAGAATGAAATTATTTGAAGGATATTACAAGCTACAAAGTCATGATGAGCAAAATGCTTATCTATTTGGGTTAATTAGAAAGGTTCCAATTGCCAGGAAAAGAGCGGAAGGAAGTACAAGAAGAACATGTACATTTAATTATTATATTAGGGTTGGAGGTCAAGAAACACAGGTAAAATATATTCTCGTTAATTTATATTTTATTTATTATTTATCATTTTTTAGGAGAAAAAAAAAATCATTTTTTATTTACAAACAATTTTTGCTACATTAAAAATTATTTAGGTTTGTGTGAAAGCCCTTGCAAATATTCATGGAGTTGGGAAATCAAAAATTCATATCCTATGTGAAAAGTTGGGTCAAAGTATTCTTTTCCCAAGGGATGAACGAGGGAGACACAGCAAAATGCCTAAAAAGGTCTCAGATGATACAGTCGAGATGGTCAAAAACCATATTTATAGCATTATACATACAGACAAGGTATTTCCCCAAAAGTATATGGCATGCAAGCCATTCTTATCACTGGCATGTAGTTGAAATAAACAAATCGGGGATACCAACTGTAACTTGTCATCTGCTCTTCTGAACAATATGTACCAGACCAAAACATTCTTTGCTGCTTTTTTTCCTTTTTTAAAAAATAGAAATTGTTTAAAGGTTTGCCTGAAAGCTCTGGCCAATATCCATGGTGTCGGGGAGCACAAGATTCACATTCTTTGCCAGAAGCATGGTCAAAATATTTTATTCCCTCGCGATGAACGAGGTCGTCATAGTGCAAGGCCAAAGAAAGTTGCAGATGACACTGTTGAATTGGTTAAAAATCATATCTACAGCATCATACACACAGATCGGGTAACTGCTTTTAATTTTTCATTGTCATGAAACAGTCATTTTAAAAAAAAATTGGGATAGAAATTTTCATTTAGATCTTTAAAATGTTATGTTAATTTTTTTTCTATTCTACTTTGTTAAATTTCCAAGTACCCATTAGCTGTCAATTTTGTTTTATTTTTTTACTTTTGATTTTTTTTTAAAAATTTGATGTGAGCATGTTAGTTTGAGAATGGGTACTCGAAATTAATTGGGTACTCCAGGATATAAATTTAAAACAGTTTTAAATTTGGGTGCTTTGGAAGGAAAATAAAATGTAAAGTTAAAAGCAGTACCCGTGAATTTTCGAGTGCCCGATTGTTTATTTTTAATTGTAGTGCATGTTTCACCATTTTGCATGGCTTATTACTAATATTTGTTATTAAAAAAAAAAAGTGTTGGTAGAATGGTTTTTTTAGCTGAAGATTTTTTTTTGGTGATTAATGATGGGTCGTGTGGGATGCTTTAAAAATCTTACAAAGTTAATATTTATTTAAGCTTAAAAAGTTTAAAAACTTTTTTACCAACCCTTTCTTTTTTTTTAACTATTTAAAAATAAATTTGGCCTCAATTGAAGAGTTGATATGAATTTTTTGATTAAATTTTTTTTTAATTTTTTTGATAGGCACGAGATTTTCTGAAGGATGAGAAAGCCAATAATGGTCCAGATGTTAATATTACTCAAATGCATAAAGATTTCCTCGACTTATATGATCCCGAGTACCAGGAGGAGCTAACAAGTCATGAAAATCAATACCAACAACAGCAGAATAATTTTGAAATGCAGGATTCTGAGTATAGGTATAAAAAATACGAATGCAAATTAATCAGAAAAAATTTACTTTTCCTTCTTCAGAGCAGAAAAAAACCTTTTTTTTTTAGATAGAAAAATCAGGAACATTACTGATAATATTTAAAATTTTATTTTCAGGCATCATCTTAGTTTAGATACAAGTCAACAAAACAATTCTGGGGCGCAGATGATAACTCCTATGAAAAAGAAAAGAAAAATAATGAAAGATGGACGTCCGGAACCTCTTATTAGGCAATGGTACTATAGTAAAATATTTCACGATCTTTATACGAATAAAGAAGCCATAGCATTAAGGAAAAAAATTCTTAGTTGGAAATGTTCAGGTCCGAAAAAAAATTTTGTTAATTTTTTTTTTTTCAAAATTATCTAAGCTTAATTTTATTTTTTGTGGTTGTATTTGCAGATGACTTTGTAGTACAAAAACCAGCGAGAAAACAGCGGCAACCGAAGAAAATTAATAATCAAATTCAACCAAACCAGGGCCAACAGCCGCAGCAGCAGATAGTAGTTCAGCCGCAGCAACAAAGGTTAACAAATACAAAATCAACGAACACTAATACCAATACGATTACTATCGCTCCACCCGTGATAGGTGCGAAAAAGATTGTACAGGGAGTTCAGTTTACTCCTAATATGCCTATTAAAAAGAAACAGGTAAATTTCAGATTTAAGGATATTCGCAGAGCCAAAATTGTTCTGCCAGGGGCCGCTGCACTTCCGCAGCGGTTTTTAATTTTAAAAAATTTGAGGTATAAAAAAAAAAGAAAAGCAATCAATTAAAATAAAACTTATTAAAGACTCACGGCGTACCTGGTAGAATTCATTGGGAGCTTATATTTTCATTATTTTCTTAATTTAGGAAGTTATGCTGATTTTTTTTTTTTTTTAAATTTTTCAGATTCCACAAGCCGTAACCAGTCAAGAAAACATGGAATATGTATACCCTGCGATTTTCATATCCGATTTAGGTCAGTTAGAATCCGCTCAGGCTGTTAATTTAACTCACGCTCAACCCCAGCAAGGTCAAATAAGGACGATGACTGCTGCTCCTCATTATCAAGCAACAATAGCTCAGCAACATTGCACAACAAATGGACCAGTAACTATTTCGACGGGCAATTTGCAAGCGTTAGTAGGAAATATAGGAAACATTAATGTAATTCAAAGTGCCACTCATTACACTACAAATCATGGCATTTATAATGCTGTAAAATACGAATGAAGATCTTTCTTTTATAATGTAATTATTATTATTCTTATTTTTTTGACATAAGAAGAGGAATCATATGTATAATGTACAGTATCTAATTTGAAATTAAGTAGATTATTTTTCGCGTATTTTTAAATTTTGCCGTAATCAGTTCACCGGTTTCATTTTTTTTTCTTTTAATAAATCGAATTTAATTATTTGTTTTCATATTTAATTTAATTAAAGTTTATTTTGTTTTAAAATTGAATCAATTTTAAAAATGAAGATTTTTACAAAAAAATAGTTAACCTGAAGAATTGTAGCGACAAACTTAACCATCGGATTCGTAACAGGCCACGATAATGCTCTCAAAAGCAACTGTTGCCGAGTTGCTTTGAACTCTTTTACACGAAATCTAATGCCTTGAGATTTTTTTAAGACAAGCAGTCTTTTTTCTGCGTTCCTCATTTAATAAGTATTTATTACTATTTTAAGAAATTTGCTTGCAATAATTCATTATTTTCTGGTTTGATTTTAAACGGAACCGGATTTGAATCGAAATCGACGACTCCATTGAAATCGGCATCAAAATGAATTTCGATTTAAAATAAGTTTTAAAGTGTTTTAATAAAGACTTTTTACCTATAGTACATATTTCCAATGGAAATCGCAATCTCAGCATTTTTTTTCGAAATTGGAATCAGAACCAGAAGACCAGAAGAGAATCACACTAAAAAATAAAATATTGATGAATCTTAGTTAATGAGAATCGGGATCGCAGCCTTAAAACCGACGAATTTTGTTATTAAAGTTTGTTTGTACGTAATATCACGCCAGTACCGGGCTTTTGCATCTATAAAAATGTTTTTAAATCCAAATAATTTCTTCTTAAAAGTAATTAAACCAGCACAACAGTATAATTAATTTTTTACCGTACTTAATTTTTTGATTACTAAAAAAGGATTAAAAATGGAAATGGTTTATTCCTCACTTACAAAACTATTTGTTTTGTAATCCCAAGATCAATTACCCACAAACCGCTGCATTTTATAGATAACTGTTAAATAGGAAAAAGATCTTTCCTTCTTGGATTATGTAATATTATTATTATTATTATTTTTTTTTTTTTTTTACTTAGAAAGAAAAGTCAGGTGCAGAATGTACATAGTGTCTAAATTTAAATTTAGTAGATTATTTTTTATAGGTTGGTTGCTTTCACCATAAACACAAGTTTGGGATTTAAAATTTTTTAATTTTACAGACTATCTTCTTTTCAAAATTGATAGAATTTTATTTTAAAATTAACTCAATTAAAAGAAATGAAAGTTTTTTGCAAGGAAATTTCAACCACAATTTCAAAATCACGTTATTAATCTGAAACGCATTTATTATTATTTTAAGATTTTTTTATTGTAACAAATCATTGTGATCTGTAAATTGAATCAGGAAGATATAAAAAGTTTAAATATTTTAAAATAATTCATATGTTTCCTTTTTTAAATGAGATTTCACCTTCTTAACTTTCTGCAATTTTTGTTGTTATTTTTAATTCATTTTGACACTTTTGCCTTCTTGTTACACTCTTTTCCCATAATATTAAAAGCTATGATTTATCAACCTGTTTTTGCCAATTAAATAACCTTTCCGGGTGGCTTGTTTTGTATCAAATAGTCTGCTCATTTTATGACTTCACACTTTTGAAATTGAAGGCAAACGGAAACTCCATAGCAATAATCAGTTTAAAAAATCAAAATTTTTTGTTGAAAAAAAGCACAAATATTATTCTTTTATTTTTATATATACAATAGCAATTTACAGCAGTAAATGATACCAAGTGTTTGAAAACTAAGTAAGTTGAACTTATTTTTAACATAATTCAGTATACTAAATAAAATAATTTTCGAATAACAGCTGAACTGTGCTTTTCTCTTTCGATCGTGTTACTCTTTACAACGCAGTATTTAACCATACACTGAAACAAAAAACATTAATAAATTACAGTTAAATTTAAACTTAAATTTTAAACGCTATACGTACATCCCCTGGTGACTGGAGCAGGCGGAGGAACTGGCCTGAATTCTTCCGGAGCTCTTAAGTAATATGATTCAGCTAAGAAAAATACGGTCATAATAGGTGGCATTAATTGCTCTAATGGAGTGGGTTCTATTCCTACGTCCAATAAACCTGGCAATTTTTTGACTGGTCTCTCAGAATTGCATTCCTGAAATTTAAAATCAAATCAGAATGAAGCTTATTTTAATACTGCTGCTTTACAAAAAGATTGTAGTTTATTTGATGAAACTTACAATTTCAAACATTTGATAATGTAGATTATTTTTTGGTAGATGCCAATTCATTGAAACTATATTTTGGTTGAAGGCCAATTTTAAATAAAACGTAGGATCCAGTCTTGCATCATGATAGCTCCATCCATATCTGTCCCTTTCAGATAATGCTAGACCATATTTGACAATTTCTTCTAGGTAATACCTTTCAGGTCTAAAAATCAAATAAAAATCAATTAGCATTAAGTAAACAAAGCATTTTAAATAAAAACAAATTTACCCTATAAATTGAAATATTTTTCCTTTTGATGTATGATCTAACATTAATTTAACAATACCCTTGCCTACATCAGTAACAAAAACAGGTTGTTTTATGATATTTTTTCCTTTTCCCCATAGAGGTATTGATCTGAGGATTGCCCTACGTCTTTCAAATAAATTCCTAAGGAAAAGAAAATTCCATATGAAAAAAAAAAAGTCAAATGAAAAATTGTAAACAAAAATTATTATTGAACTTACCATAAAAATTTGTCATACCACCCAAACATACTCGCGGGGCGAACAATGGTTGCATCTGGAAATTCATCCAATACAGCAAGTTCTCCCCTTAACTTTGAAGGAAAGAAGTCTGTAGGTTTTCTGTAATAAAAGCTTTGAGGTTCTTCATTTTTCAAAGCTGAAACATGAATCAACCTCTCAACTCCTACTTCCTTGCATGCTTTAGCAATGGCTCTTGCTCCTTTCACATGTACATCATCATAAGAAAAATTTCTAGTTTCAAAATGTCGTCCAATAAGGTTTATGACAACATTGGAATACTTCACAGCTTTTTTAATTGAAGCTTCATCTTTTAAATAAAATGGAGAGAACAAAACTTGACCGAGATCTCCAACTAATTTCAATGCCTTGGTTTCTTCATCATCAAAATTTCCTCTGTAAGGTATTATCAGCTGGGTTCCAATTTTCCCCAGCTGATTAGAAACTGATTGGCCAAGAAATCCAGTTGCTCCAAACACAGTACACACATATCCATTAAAACTTGACCGTCCTCCTGTTCCTCTTCTTAATGCGGCTGGATCAGGGTTTTTTATTACATTAGCCTTTTTCAAATCGACCCCAGTAGCATAGGAACGCAGGGCTAATGCACATACAGCGGCATTAGCTTGTTGTTCTATAAAGAAATATAAACTTCAATTACACTCCGAAAATTAATTTTCGTTTGGACTTCAAATTATGATTTTAAAAAAAAAGATTGCTTAATTCTGATAAATAAAAATGAGTATTACTTACTAGGAATACAAATTAAATTGAACTGATATAACATTGTACTCAATCAAAACATAATATTCATAAGAAAAATACTGCAGCAGAAGATGCTCTAGTTCCTTTTTTTTCTAATCTTTTCCAACATGGCGTTCTTAATTAAGGCCCTGAAAACCAAATGGAGGTGTACGCGTCGCGACCAAATGGAGTATAAAGTTAGTTTTAAAAAAATATTTTTAGCTGTGTTGTGCTTTAAAGTAAGTAAGAATATTTCTAGTGTAATAAGAATGGCCGGTTCAATTTCAGGTTTGTAGACTTATAGTTGAATAAGTATTTAATATTAAATGGTTTTAAATCTTACAAGTTTTTATATAAACTCATTTTTACAAAAAACGAAGACATTTCTTACACTAAAATAATATTTCATTATATTTCTTTGTTTCTTTAAAATGTACATCTAAAAAATAAATTTGCTAAGCCCATTAGTAATGATGGTACTCGGAGGCAATAAATCGTTTTGCTAACTTCCTTTACAAAATTATTTGTCGTCATTGACATCATCTAAATCGAATGATTCGTTTGAAGCTTGTTCTTCGAAACCCATTAAATTCGAATAATCCATTTCATCTTCTTCCTCCCATCTAGCTCTGTGAGTATAATTTTATATTATGATTAGTTTTGGAATAATTTTATGAGATAACCCGGTATACCTGTTGCTCGATCTAAATTTAAGGAAAGCTTCTCTCCACTTCTTTGACGTAGCTAAAACGTCTTCGCCAGGTGAATTATTTTCATTTTCATTAGGTAAATTAAAATCCGCATTATCCCCAGAGGCTCTTGGACGATTATGTAACTCATTTTTTTCTTTAGGCATCAAAATCTGTAAAGGCAGAATAGATCGTATGCACGAAGGGGAGATAATGGGGGTGGGGGGTTTACTATGTGATAGACCACGTGATTAATTGAAGGGTCGCCATATTGTGGAGTAATTTAAATACAATGGATTATTTCACAATATGGCGGATGATATTGTTAAAAAAGGACTCTTCTCCCTCCGTGCATATACGGTCTATTATTTAAAAACATTGGTTTTATAGATTTTGGTGCAAACTTCCTTGCATAATTAAATTTTCAAAAAGGGGGGAGCAGGTTAAAATGCATCAATAAAATTTGATTGGTATGACAACTGGTGATTCAAAGATTGTAAAATAATACAGTACTATAAGAAGACATGAATCAATAATTTAAAAAATTCTTTTTCGAGTATTTAAATGTTCTTACCAAAGGTTCCGATTTTTTCGTTTTTGTGATTTCCTTATCTTCAGCCCAAGCCGTTAGATGTTTTCTCCGATTGCGTAAGGCTGCCGTAATATTACCACAGATCGGCGCTCCTGTTGTTAATTTACCGGCTCCGTTTTCGATGTTTGATTGTTCTGCTTCATTGTCTTCATCCCTTAAAATTAATCGCGGAGCAGCTGTGGACGGCCTTTTTTTAATTGCTCCAGACTTTCTATCCCATTCCGGAGATTTCGGTGCACAATTAATTACATTAGCTGTCGACGGCCGTTTAATCCCCTTTTTGGTCTCCTTTTCGGCGTCACTTGATGATGGCTTTAACATTGAAAGCCAAGATTAAACCGCGACCGATGGCGACTGTTTACTTTTTAAAAAAACTTAGCTTACCCCATCGTCTGAAGTTTCAATACAATCCATAATTTGTAAAGTAGGAGATGAGCTCAAAAAAGAGCTGGATGGCTCTGAATAATTTTCTGGCAAGTCGTTTACACCATCCAAGCTTGAAGTGTCGTTGTTGTCATCAGGAACGGATTCATTTTCGTCATTGTTTTCATCAAAATCAACGTTTAATTGCTTTGAATAATCAATATTTTTATTTACTTTTCGAATAGATTCATGTTCACCTGTAAAGTAAATCAGAAAAGAGGTGGAATTTTCTTTTTAATCTCTTACTGATAACTTACTCATTCTAATATTTAAGAGATCAAAATCTTTTTGTAACTCCCCCAAAGCAAGAACTTCCTGAACTTCATAGTCGGTTGCTTCATAATTTTCTTGATTATTATTTCTGACGGTTGCGTTAAATTTTGCAAGTGAGTACGGATCTTCATCTGGTTCAAAAAAGTTGTTCACATTCTCTGGGCTTTTACAAACTAAACTCGTGGAACCTTCTGCGGAGTTCGTATTTGATGACATATCGTTGCAATTTTCGATTAATTCTGACGATCCCGAACGGTTGCGATTGTCTGGAACAAAGGATCACCTAAATTTTTTGTCGACATGCTTGGACTTGTGAAATTTTGATATGAAATAACATTTTTGAGGCATTAAGTATCTGCTTTGCCTTCCGTTATACCATCATTTAAGAAAGGAACGTTATCCAAAACTTCAACTTGTGGTAAAATCCTTCGTACGTGCTCTCTATACCCTGGAACTTCAGTTGCAGGATTCCCGGTAAAGACAATACTCTTTAGCTTATAGCACATCGACAAAAATCCTGCGTAGCTAACATTTCGAATCCGATTACTGAAAGCAAAATCGCAATCGGAGGAGTACATATCAACTGTCTCTTCAATTTAAAATTTTGTTTTACCTGGACACATCAATGTGTCGAATGTGAGGCAAATTAGAGCAGGGGCTAACATCTGTTATCTGATTTTTTTGAGCATACAATTCTCTTAAGCTTGTAAGCCCAAAAGTCCCGTCCAATGAATCTAATTGACAACGTCCTACTTTCAAAACTTGAAGAAATTTTAAATTACAACCGATATCCCTATAAATTAGAGAAAAAAATGTATTAAATCGCTGGGCCAGTGTTGCAAGGTTGTATCTGCACTGTTCAGGTTGACACTAGTTTAACGTGCGTTAATCATGAGGAACTAGTGTCAAGCTGAACCCTGCAGATACAACCTTGTAATGCTGGTCCAGCGAAATAACATTCATCATATACACTATAGCGTCTTAAAACTTTGTAAATTACCTTAAAGACGTTAACATACTCCCTTCCAAATCTAATTCTCTTAAATTTGGAGTATACGTCGACATTCTCTGAAGACTTACAAGTCTTGAAATAACTTTTAAGCTTAAAGAATGCAAATTAGCCAAATTCGGTTGGTTTGTCATTTGTCTCTGAAAATAAAAGTCATACATACTCTCATATTTACCTTTAAGAAAATTAACTGTCTTATTACTATAAAATCAGGAAGCGTGTGATCGTATGGCATCATGTCCTCTGGAGTGGGGTAACACGGCAAAGGTGAAACATCTGTTGCAACTCCCTCTTGGACATCCACATTGTCGGCATGATTTTCCAGTATAATTATTTCCTGGGGCACAGGGGACGGCGTTGTTGCCGGACTTAATGTCGGTGGAGAAGGACTTTCTGCCACTAAATGTGTTGGTATAATTTCAGCAGATATATTATTCGATGATTCGTTTGGTAATGACGATCTTTCGCTATGAGGTCTTGGCCCCATTTTAAAAAAGAGGATTCTGAAAAAACCATAGAATAGCTTTTTACAAGTCAGATCAATAAAAAACAATGAATATAGTGCATGGTACGCGGTAGCACGATAATTAATTTTTTTAAAAAATAAAATAAGCGTGCAAAAATAGAAAATAATCACTGCTATGTTTTTAATATTATTAATTATAAGCATATATGTTCGTAATCACCTGCTTTATGTGCTGTCACAACGTTATTTTTTGTTTGTTTTAAAAAAATTTCTTCAAAACTTTCGAAATTAAGACTACGGTGTTATTGCCATGGAAACTTTGTTTAGGGCCCCGATAAAAGTTGAATAGGCGCCATTTGTGTCCAGCGCCATTAGTGTGAAAAATTGGCATCTCTAATCGTATGTAAATATAAATTTTAAAAACCCGGCATGGAACTAATATCGGATCAAGGCTTACGTTTAGACGGTCGTAGAGCCGATGAATTGCGACAGATACGATGTAAATTAGGTGTTTTTAGCCAACCAGACGGCAGTGCTTACATAGAACAAGGGAATACCAAGGTTCTAGCTGCTGTTTATGGTCCTCATCAGGTATATGTTTAGGTTATGTTTTGTTTGTGACAAAAGAAAATTTCATCACACCTTTGCTTTTTTAATCTGTAAGCATTTCAATATTTGTTTGAAAGTTTTTCTTATATTTTATTGTAGCCTAGAGGAAGGTCTAAAGCTTTAACAGACAGTGTTGTTGTCAACTGTCAATATTCGATGGCTGTTTTCAGCACAGGAGAAAGGAAAAGACGGCCTAGAGGTGATAGGAAAAGTCAAGAGATGTCAATACACCTCAGACAAGCGTTAAGCGCTGCTATTAAAACAGAACTATACCCTAAAAGTCAAATTGATATCTTCATAGAAGTGTTACAAGCTGACGGTGGCAATTATTGTGCTTCTGTCAATGCAGCAACTCTAGCATTAATAGATGCTGGAATCCCGTTAAAAGAATATGTGACTGCTTGTACAGCTAGTTTAGGGAATGGAAATGTGCCTTTGGTTGATGTTAGTCATTTAGAGGAAAGTAGTGGAGGTCCCACTTTAACAATAGCTGCACTTCCTTTAACAGGAAAAGTGAGTAACTTTTGAAAAATCCTAATTAAGCGGTATATTTACATCAATTTGGTTCTTTTTTTTAGATTGCATTAATGGAAATGTCGCAGCGATTTCACTTAGATTATTTAGATAAAGTAATGCAGACGGCATTAAGGGGATGTAAAAATATTCAAGTTATATTGGATGAAGCAGTACGAAAATACCTAGAGCAAAATGGTTCTCTAAGTGGTTGGGGAGGGACAAAATCTGTTGATATTTAATTATGTAAAAAGTAAGACATTAATTCATTTTTTTAATCAAATGAACATTTTTTTATTATAAATAAATAAAGGAAAAAAAGTTAAAAATTAATAAGCCATTTCATGTCTTTGAAATTAAAATTTTCGTTGGACATGATATACAGTACGTTTGAAAAATAAATAATCACCAAAAATTTAAAACTTAAACTATACTCAAATTAGTCTCTTTTCTCCTGTTCTTTAAATGTGATTTAATAATTTCACCAAATTCAGATCTTCGCAACAAGCTATAGGAAATTGGTAGCAAACATTCAATTGTGTCATGAAATTCTGGTGAACCCATGCAGAATAATTCAGTTCCAAGGTGCAGACTGTAAAAAAGAAAAATGATGAAGATTTAATAAAGGTCAAATTTTTTTGATGCCTTTGTGATATTTCCATATCATTAACATATAATCTTACCTAGTCCCAAAATCACTTTCATCATTAGCGATATTGGCAGCTGTTATTAAATACTGTAAGTCATCCCATGCTTTATCCTTTGTTCTATTATCAGAACTATCAGTAATTAATTTACAAATTTCTCTAACATTCGCTAGAAGAAAAAAAAAAACCAAATTCATATTTAATTAATTAATGTAAAAGGTTTTAATTACAAGAAAGGTACTTACCCTTTTTACCGTTTGCATTAACTATAGGCCTATAACCAAGTTCCGTCTTAGGATCGTAGGGTATTACGATGCCGACTTTATTGTAAGTTTCTACAAACAACCTCTTCTCCTCCTTCACTCTTTTCTTCCTCTCTCTAATAATATTTTCACTTGTTTTTCCAAAAGTAATATTATGTTCTTCAGACCACTTGTTCAAACTATTTTGAAGCTTCTGTATTTTTAACTTGACAAAAGGATCGCAGGTTTTTTCGTATTTTTTTAAATAGAGACTGAAAAATAAATGAGTCCTTTAAATATTAATCCTTAAAAAATATTCAAAAGTACCTACTCTAAAGCTCCAAAAATATTTTCAGCTTCAATTTTAAAAATGCAGTCTTGTGAATTGTTACTGGCTACAAATGCAGGAGGTTCCTTTGGAATATCTCTCCAGTATCCCATATGAAATCCATTTTTTGCAGACAACACTGTTTGGAATTCAGGAGGGTCATAATAATACCTCCAGTGACACACTGCACTATCTTTTTCAATTAACTTTTTATTTCCTAGAACAAAAAATTGATTATTAATTAATTAATATTAAAAATTTTTTTTCTTGATATAATACCTGCTAAAACATCATACGGCCCAACTAGTCTCAGCCCACATACTTCCAAACATTTTAGAGGTGCTGAATTATCGACATGCTTACAAAATTCAAAAAAGTTATAAAAATCTGGAGGCATATCAACTAAAAATAAATTTTTTATTATGTCTTCCTTTGAATCTGATTTATTTTTTTTGGAACTATTTTCAGAAGACTCTTGAGGTGTTTTTTTAATGTAGGTCCAGGAGCTTGTTTTTGGCTGTTCTTTACTTTCTTCTTTTTCTTCCTCATCATCATCCTCCTCTTCTACATCACTTTCTTCGACAATTGTTTTATTGTCACCTAAAAAAGAATGAAAATTATATTTTGTTTTAAATATTAATATTGAACGTAAAAATATTTTCTGTTGTGACTCACTATTAGGTTTAGTTGCTGTTGAATCACTAGGAGTTTCTTCAGTTGATTGTTCAACTTTTTGACTGTCAGTCTTTTTGTTAACTTCAATCGATGCTGGAATTTCATCGTCAGAATCACTTAAATAATGAGTACCTGTTTTTTTTGGTGAAACCTTTCTCCTATTTTCTTTTAATTTTTCAAAAGATTGTGGTTTTAGTTTTTCTTTCTGTGTTTCAGTCACCTTGGGAGACATACTTAATTTCTTAGTTTTATCATTTCTTTTAGACAACACAGGTGATTTGGAAGGACCTTCCCCTTCTGAATCACTAATATAGTCCATCATAGCTTTTGTCATAATATCTTCCACGTCTTCAACTTTTTGAGAAGAGTCCACTCTTAATAGCTTTTTTGGTGATGCATTTTTTCTTGGTGACTTTCTTAACTTACTACTTTCACCTTCTTTTTCATTATTCTTCTGAGTTTCCTGTTTAGAAGCTGTTATTGTTGAAGCCTCACTTTCAGATGTGGTTTTAGGTTTTGTAAAAAAATTTAATGTCGTCTGTTTCATTTTTTTAGTGTCCTGTACCTTAACATTTTTATTCTGATTTTGAGGTGAATCCTTCTTCACTTTAACAGGTTCTTTCACAATATTTATCATTGGTCTTTCAACACGCTCCTTAACAATATCCAATTTCGGTTTTTTACTGACTGGAAGTTTTTCATCTACTTTCTTCTTCCTTTCTTTGGTCTGTAAATAAGGTATCACAGGTTATGTATACATAACGGTAAAATCATTGTAAACAAATATGCAACACTTAATAAAAGAAAACAATGCCTTACCGTCTCTCCAGGATGTGAAAATTCTTTGAAATGATCTGGATTTTTCCTATAACAATTGGAGCCGTATTCGCACGGCGGTTTTATGTCTATTTCCATTTTGAAGCGTTACTTTAAAGAAACTAAAAAAAGGCGGAATCAGTAACGAAAACAATCACCAAAAATAATCATGCCGATGCCGTTTGCTTTGCATTGCATGACAGCTGTAAATAACATTCTAGGGCCCCGATATAACGATGAAAGGCCCAGATGATGGGCCTACGGTAGCGTTTAAAAACCACGCGTTGTTTTGTGCTTATATTTTGATTTACCTCATTTAGTTCGTGTTTGTATGATAATAAGAGTTCTTTAGAATCGTTTTAATTTTTTAACTGTTTTGATTACTTTGAAATTGTATACAGTCACAATCAGGTAATAATCATGTATAGAATAATCAATTCATTTCTTTTTAGTTAATCATCTACTGAGAAAACGTTGAATTGATCTTTTGGGGAGAACAATGTATTAATATTTGGGATTTATGAAAGGTTTCCATTAATAATTGATAAAAACCCAAGTGTGCAAATAGCGCTGAAAAAAAAATTTCATAATTAATGCACCAATGGTTAAACATTCATGGTTTTTAAAAGGTTATAGATTTTAAAAGTATTATTGATGTTTCATATTAAGAAAGAGGATAAAATACATTTTGAAGCTCATTGGAGAGTTGATATTCCATTTTCTTGAACATTTTAATTTTGACTGCCTTATACATATTTCAGCATATGAAAATCATTTGAGCCATTTCGTTACTTTACTCAAAACCATTGATTTTGATGCTGTGGTGTTATGATCAGTCCGTCAGATATTAGGTGAGTTCGGATACTAGATAGACTGCTTAAAAACTTTTAAGTTAGTCAGAGTACCTTATAGACTTTATCGAACATACAAGGTTATTAAAATTATAATATTAAAAAAGTTCATTTTTTTTGTTTGAAATAAATAAAGCTCATAAAAATGTAGTTAAAACAAACAAAGTTTATTACAAAATATTTAATTTCTTTTCTACATTACTTAAGCAGTTTAGCCTAAACATTATTAAATAATGAGCAAAATTTGAAATTTCTACAAAATTCTAATTACATGTATGGTAGTAGGCCTTAAAATATTAATTAGTATATTGGAACAGGAAAGTCGATGGCTGATTGTTTGGTATCAACCCATTATGATTTCTTTCTTGCACTAGTATATAATCTCCAGTTTGATTATAATTTGCGTAATTATAAGGGACCATCATTTCGTTATAATACTGCGATATCACAAAAGTATCATTCAGTTTAGTGTTGAATGTTTTTTCATTGCTAAACACGGACGATTTATTGAATGATCGTTTAAAACTCTCTGCATTTATTGTCGGTAACGATTTTATTTCGTTCCATTTTATTCCTCCTTTGTACAATCTGAAAGAATGAGGAAAAAGTGCGGATTAAAGGGACATTTTTTTTAGTAATTAACGAAAGTGGAAGCTTTAGTGATATTAGAAAGATGACTGTTTTGTCCAGTAGAACTTGCGGGCAAATCATCAAAATTTTAAGCCATTTGCGACATTCTGTTTTGGTTTGTTCTGGCATTTTTATGACAAGTTTTAACTAGTCTCAAATAAATAAGAACCGAAAAACAAAATGAAAACTTTTTGATCAACAAATTTTTTAAATTGTGTTTTAAGGTCGCACATAAGGGCTATTCAAAATTACGTCAGAGGTTAAGGAGTAGGGGGGTGGGCAAAACTGAGTTTTGCCAAAGGGAGAGGGTCAAAAATAGTTAATATTAACCTTTGAATGTTTCCATATTTGAGCAAGTTGGAACAAGTTAAGACTTGTATTAAAAATTTTGTGATAAACAAAATCGCCTAAAATCTTAATTTTTTTGCCCCTAAGTCGAATATAAGATAAGGGAGTCATTTTTTGCAATATTTACTGAAGGTTACTCTTTAGCAGATTCGGAACCCACCTGTAAATTACTTCTGCAATAAACGTTAATAGTGCCGAAACAAATCCGGTAGCTACAACCATGTATGTTGTAAAGAGATCATCATTTTTCAGCTTTCTTTCTCTGCTCCCTAAATTTAACGGGCATATCGTTGTTAGAGGTAACTCCTTTCGTAGTAGATGAGCAATAATCCCTGCGTGGTCTAACATTTTTAACCTATAATGAGATACATTGCTTTGTTTTAATAAAAGATGATTTAAAATGACACTTGAATTTACTTACATCGGATCAAATAATGGTTCTAATGTGCTGTTTTTTGGATATCCGAAGGCCATCGGTGCTTGTGCTATCGATTTCGGTGTCAGAACAAAAGTGCAGATTTGTTTTTCGACTAGTCCCTTCCTTGTTTTGTTTATATAATTCTTCAACATCATCATCTGCGCCCTTCTTTTCTCGCTGATATAAATTTCTCCTGTAATTAGTATTTTTTTTTTTGAATAATAAAATCGGATTCATTACAGTAAAAAATTCAGAATAGTGCAATAAGTTACCTTGCGACGCTTTTTGAAAACGTTCTTCTTCGGTAAGATCAATGAAACGTCCTAAGTTAGGTACCGTTTTGTATAATTTTCCGAGATCATCTGTTACATTGAACTGGAAAATATAATTTTATTAACATTTTTCTTATTTTAAATTTATGCATCGTCATCTTACACTTATGATATTTTCTGTGTTTCCGCCTTTGTCTGCCATCCACCTTTGATTGTGAGTATAAATATCCTTAGCAGTTTCTATCGTTAGTGTAAACTGAGACAATGTTAAAAAAGCAGTTAAATTCGCTGTGTAGAAAGACGTTAAAATGGTAACGAAAATCCACCAGGTCGCAAATAAAAGTCTTGATGAATCTGAAAAAAAAGGAAAGAAGGCATAATCATTTTTAAATAAGTAAACATTATTCCTGCTGTGAGATAATCTTATTAATCGAAATTCCAAATACATGGTTCATTTCAATGTCACCATTGTCATTAGTTAAGATCGAATGATTGCACGACAGCTTAATAGACTTTATTCTGTCATTACAGGGGTTTAATCCCATAGCGTCAAACATATTGATCGCACATTAACCTGTTTTGTACAATTAGATTAAAATTACGATGTTATCCGTGGGCATAGGCTTAAAATGCTTATTTTTTTTGTAATTACTTTCCTTATTTTCATACGTTTTAATATTTTGCCATTTTTTTACAGCCGGTTAGATTTTTATTTTTTGGTTTTATATGGTTTTATTAAAACGGTCGGGAGAGATTAATTTGAATACTGTATTTATAATTTATAATTTATAACTTTTACATAAAAGTATTTGTACTGCTGACAATTTAATTTAATTTATGATCCAAATAAGATTGAGTACTACTTTTTAAAAAATATAATTTAAAGAGGAGTGAATACAAGAAGGAATGGCTATTTTGTCTAAAACACTCAATTTATGAAGGGAAATTTTAAATTTTGGATATTTAACGAACTTCTTTGTCTTGTTCTTGTATTTTCGGTACAAGTTTCAACTTTGCTACATTAATTAAATATTTACCAGAAAACAAAGTCAACGTTTTTGACCGCAAATTTTTTTGAAATTGTGCACTTTCAAAGCACCAAAATCGCTGCCTTCTTTGTCGGTGCTCCAATACGCTCCAACTTCTGATTGGTCGAAAAATTGCAAAGCCTTCAGAATCAGCTTTTTCTGATCCTGTGACGTCACGACTTTTCGACTATATTTTCGGTCACATATTTTAGGCAAATAAAATTTGCACTAAAAACCACAGGATTTTTTTGTTTTAAAATTTATGCGTACAGCAACAGCCTAAAAAACTACTCATTTTTACTCTCCCCTAGAAAAAGTGAGTTATAAGTACGGCCAATACGTTATAAAAACTTATAACAAGGTAATAAAACTTATAATGTTGCTATAAGTTTTTATAATGTATTGGCTAGACTTATAACTCACTTTTTCTTGGTTCAAATATTTGTAATCGCGAAGAGCATTAGGTGACATACTTATTATATTGTTAAGTATTATATTGTTATAAGTTTTTATAACGTATTGGCCAGACTTATAACTCACTTTTTCTTGGGTCAAGTAAAATAATCGCGAAAAGCATGAGGTGACTTACGTAAATTTCGTAAAGCTTTTAAGTTTTTATGTTACATAAATATGCCTAAAATTGTTTAATCAATAAAATAAGCGTAAATAGAAAAAAAAAAAAAAAAAAAAAAGCATTACCTTCTAATGTTTAAATATATACCAAATATATACATATATTTAAATGGAAGAAAGGTTAAGAATTGCGTGCTTTTAGCTAAAATAAATATTATAGAATGCATGTGATTACATAATTAGGGGGGTTTTTGATGGAACCTTTTTGTTTCATGTCGGTCGTTTTTGTTTTAAATTTACTTAATAACAAAATGACGATGCTTTTATAATACAAACCGTTTAAATTATGAATCTTTTATAAGAAATCATTTCAATAAAAAAATTTTTTTACGGAAAAAATAAAAAAAATTCTATCCGTATTCGATTCAAGAAGTTATAAATCTTATAAATCCTAGCAAGGAATTAGCCAAAAACGGTTTCCTCCGAAATAGGGCGGGTCGAATGTAATACGAACGTATATGCCTGATATGGGAATCGATGCCTTTTTATAATATTATTAACCCTAATTTTTTTTCAGATTGTTTAAACGACATCTTGAGGTGCCGCAATGGCCTTGAAATTTTCAAAAAGCCCATTTCAAGACCAAAAATGAAATTTTTTTTTTCGTATAAAAGACCATCGGAAATTTTGCGTAGATTACGAATTTTTAAAAAATTAGAAAAAAATTAGGGTTAATTATATTATAAAAACGCATTGATTACCATAACAGGCGTTTTCAAAATCAAAGATTTGCGTTTTTCAACCCGCCCTACTCCGTGGTATCTCAGATAAAAAAATATAAATATAAAAATATTTTATTGTGAAGAAGTAAGACATCATTACGTAGACTTATCAAAAGAAAAAAAATTTACGGATTAGACATTTTTCTTCGTCTATGTTCTGTTATTTTTTAACCTGGATATTATATTACAATCTATTTTCGCTGTCTTTTATTTACCTACAGACGTTCCGATAAAAGGTAATCGAATTATTGATTAAGAGAAATGAATATGATTATATTTCTTTCACCTTCTATTTGACCGGCGCGGCGTCGACATAAATTAAAAGTTTGCCTTTTATAAGGAAAAAAAGTGAAATTTAGCTTCTGCACGAGTTTTCGTATTTTTATTACTTTCACTAAGTCAATATGCTCCTAATATTCCGTCTTTGACATCAAACATTAATAAGTAACCAAAGATATTGGAAATCAAAAAAAAAAATTTTCCAATTTTATTTTTCCAACTAACAATAGTTTTTATTTTTTGAAGTACGCGACCTTTTCTTGGAATTGCTTATGGAAGTTCTTAGACAAATATTTTTCTTGGTTTAAACTTTCGAACAATTTATAGTCCTTCAAACGCAATTTTCTTAAGTGAAGGTTATCGATTTAGTAACGCGATTTCGTCCCTTATTTGTTTGTGCATACTTACCGGACACGGGTGCTAAAACGGACCCTTGTTTCATTAAGGCACCATACACAAACCACATACAAGCTGGCAACGTGTAAAATTTGTTAAATTTGATGTCACTTCTGCAAAGCAATCGTCTGATGTAGACGATGAGGTACATGCTCGGCCCCACGATAATAAGTGAGACTAATATAAGGACCCATACCTTAAATTAGAAAATATCGTCAATCACTTATAATTTTCTTGTTTTTAAAAAATTAAAAAAAAAATTACCTCATTCTGGAATGGTGCTAAAAGTCCAGCCCCGTTTGCAGAAGCGGAAGGTCGAGCCATTAATAGCACCCATTCAAATTCAGTTAGCGAAGTTGAAAAGGAAATGTGTTCTCGAAAAGGTTGAAGCATCGGAATAAAAACCACAGCCATATCCACCTCCTACAGAATTAATATTTGACGAAGAGGAAAAAAAAAGATGATAAGATCATATTGTAATTTTTAGATACAGTGTAAAGGTTGTTATTATAGAAAACCGTTCAATAAAAGTTCGTTCGGGTCATTTTAACTAAGAAGCCACCTTTTCGACGTTCGTTTCTAAAGATTTCGTTCATGTTTCTTAAAGGCTGATAGATTTTAAGAAGTTTGTAGGGGATGTTCTAGGTGACCGCAGAATTTTCTATGAATGAGTATTCATCTAAATGTTATTTGTTATAACTCCGAGTTATAACTCGGGCTTTTAAAGATTATGGGCAACCTACATTAAATTGTGTGTTTGTCAAGAAAATGCTCATTTTGCAATGGTCACATCATTTTTGGTCACATCATCTCAGACTGTGAATCGTTAAAAGATCTTAGAAAAGATACATTTTTTGACTTTATCCTCAGTCGGTTAAACAACAGGCGAAACATTCATTTAGGTTTAGACTTTTATTGAACAATATTTTCGTTATAGAGCAGATCTATTAAGAGTCTAAGTTTTTGCATTTTTAAATTTTTTAATAGTGATAGGCATTGTAAATTAATCAATGTACATCAACATAATTCTTAAAAATAAAATAAAAAAATAAATTGTATGTTTGTCCTAAAAGTAAAAAATTTTATGTCAAAATCAACTAAAGTAGGTCCACATAATTCTTATGTTGTTTTTGTCGATGTTTACCTTTTGGGAAAAACTAACAAAAAAAATTTATCTGGACCGTTTAGAACATATTTACATAATATTTTTTACTGTGTGTAAAATATTGTTCACCTTACTGGTATGCAATACAGAGTCCTCTTATAGAAATAAAGAGCGAAATTTTAGACGGACAACTCGTGGTACATTCTAGGGAGCTTTAAAAATGGAGGTCGTCAAAGTTGCATTTGACCGAAGACCCTAAATTTTTTTAATAAAGGAAATTTCCTTCGGGACACAAAATCTATCTTTCTCATTTGGGGCGATTCAAATATGAATTCATCATGTTTTAAACAGATTTTGACTCCTCCCTTCTCTCTTGTCAGAATTCGTCGTCATAGCCTGGGCTTCCCGAGACGATTACTTAATATTTTAACAGCCCCCCCTTATCAAATCAACCATCAACACATCCAGGTTGTAACCTTTTTGAATAAATAACCACGGCTATTAGAACTTTATCATACAGGCATCCAAACCGAGGTCCTTCTTTTTGGAAAAGTCCCTATTTTTAATGAGTTCCTGAAAGTCCCTAATTTAAAAAAAGGTCCCTAAAAGTCCCTCTTTTTCTTTCTGTTCCTTTTTTTGCCTGCATTATTTTATTAGATGAGAAAGTGAAGTGATGCTAAAATTCCAAGAGATAGTCCATCTTTTCTCAAAATTTGTAAACTTTTTCTCTCGGCCTTCGGTCTCACTTAGCTTGGTTTAAAATCGATTTCAATGTAATT
This sequence comes from Liposcelis bostrychophila, assembly GCA_037577465.1. NCBI lineage: Eukaryota > Metazoa > Arthropoda > Insecta > Psocodea > Liposcelididae > Liposcelis > Liposcelis bostrychophila. The sequence goes on along the minus strand of CM075211.1, from coordinate 18,531,045 downwards.
CAGAAAGAAATTAGCTGGAAGTAGCTGGTTCAAGTGCTACCTTCCGAGCTAAAAATAGAGCAAAAATTTTTGAGCCGTTGTCAGGCCAAAATTTTACCAGTAAGTTCGAAATTTTTTCCGACCGTAAAAAAATTTTGGAAATTAATTCGAAACAGAGAAGATCCTTATTAATTAGTGTCCTGACTAAAAAAATGTCATTGAACATGACCTCTAAATCGAGTAGGTGAGGAGTTGTGGCCATTTTTCGGCAAAAAAATCCATTTTTGGCCCAAAAAACAAATTTGCACTTACACCCCTACTCAGGGGTTGATAGAAAAAAATCGGGATATTGAAATTCGTGTTCTACGGGTATTTTTGAATACGTTTGAGTGATACCAATAGAATAAAAAAATTTTCAGGGCTACAAAATCGAGATTAAGCCGAATTTCAGACGGAAAAATTAGGTGCAAACTTGATAAAAACGCTAATGACGTCACAGGGGCTAATCGGAAAAATTCGGGATAGTGAAATTCGTATTCTATGACCTCGAAAACATAAGAAAACATTATATGACCTCGAAAACGAAATAGCTATCGATCATGTTAATGTGGAGCTTTAAGAAAACATTTTTTCAAAATATTTTGTAGGCCCTTAAAGCGGATAAAAAAAAATTGAGTTTAAAAGACCTTGATTGCCCAATTTTTGAAAAGCTAAAGTGGCTTTGGGGGGCCACTAAACAATTAAAAAAAAATTCAAAAAAAATTAGTGGTTTTACACATGAAAGAAGCCGATTTTCAACACGCCCCCAACATTCCAAAATTTTTTTTAAAATGACACACCCTACTCCTCAGTCACTTTGAATCGAAGTTCACCACATAATTCTTAAAGTCCTCCAAACAAAGATCTCTATCAAATTGGCCATTTTCGTGAGGGTCAAAGTGGATCTAAAATGCTGGGCCGGTATGCTGATTCGATTTTAATAGAAATCAGAATTGAAATCAGATTTGATTAATAGAAACTAATCGAAATCGGCATCAAAATCGCAACAAATTTTTCTCGAAATTTAAAATTGGAATCGGAATTGTAATTGTAATAGTTGTAAGATAATGAAAAACGTTTCGGGATCAAAATCGACACCCGGAATCGGATTCAGAATTAATCAATTAATAGAAAATATATAAAATCATTGATTCCAATTCGGAAAATTTCCGTGATAATTGAAATCGAAATCTAAATCGCAATTGGAATCGGAATCGCAATCGTGTATCAAAAATTATTGAGCACCGCTGAAATCGGGATCGGAATCAAAATACCAGCCCTGGAAAACTGGCGTACGGAGGCTAAATTAAGCCTAGGTCTAAATAAAAAGTTCGAAAATAAAATATTTTTGGTCCCCAAAAGGTCCCTAATTTTCCCGATTTTGGTCCCTAAAGTTCCTCATTCTTTAGGCCTAGAACTATTTGAAGCCTCATAATAATAATAATTTCTTAAATTCTGAATATTAGGGAGTTACTCTACGCACTCCTTATTTTACATCGCGATGTCCTGGTTGAAGAAGCGGTCGTTAAACGTTTTTCACATATCGTTTAGCCTGTGTAATCAAAGGGAATCTTTTAGAAATTATCGAAGCAATTAAAAAAAATATTCCCTATTGTCATATGCTTTTAAATTAGCGAAGTTCGTGTTGAATGGAATGTACGTAGATAGAACTTTTAATGGGAAGTCTGGAAAATATTTTGAATCATGAAATAACTACTCGAATTTTCATTCGTAGTGGAATCAAGGTTGATTGATGGAATTAGAGAGGATCAGGCAAAAATTTTTTTCTGATTTTTAAATCGTCGGCCCGGCTCGACTTTGATTTCCCGGACTTTGTTTTCGAATAAAAAGAACCGAAACTATATTCGGGTTCGGTAACGGTAGGAGGGTGCTCTGGTAAATGTCCCTGCGCTCCTAAGATTTTTGTTTGATTTATTTTCCCCTTTTTCTAAAGCAAACATTTCTTACCTTGTTCTTCAGCATTTTAATAATTCCTTTATTCGGATCCCCCAAGAGATTGACGTCCGGTTTCGTAATATTGTAGTGAAATCCTATCTTCTCTTGGATTTCATGAATTAATTCGAAAGCTACTCCAGTTCCTTTTAATACACCGTTTTCGTCCACTTCCATCCCGTGAAGAGGAAGTTTCTAAAAATATTTATGAAGATATAAGCTTTTTTTCTTTCGTTTTTTCGTTTAAAGTGTCTAATAAAATCTGGAGCTGTCAAATATTTGGAAAAATATTTAGGATACGAAAATATGGGAATATATGCGAAATGCAAGTCAACTAGTTTTTGCTTAAGGCCAATATTTCGTTTCCGCAGATTACGCAGTTTCGCCTTGTCAAAATCGAAAGCTTTGCTCTGAAATACTGGCCCCCATTTACTGCAAAGATCCCCCCCTAAAAAAATCGACTTCAGTGAGTTGCCTAACACTAATGTCTTAATTTTAATAATTTATAGCTGTAAAACGGGCTATTTTTTTTAATTTTCAAATGCTTTGGATCTTAACTGGGCGCTATTTAAAAAGTTTGCAACTCGGATTCTAAATTACAGCTCAATTCTAGGTTTAAGAGGAGGCTTCAGATAAGATATTTATTTAAATATACCAAAATAAATTTCCATGGCTTAGAACTTTTTTTTGGAAATACAAATTAGAAATCTGGCTTCGTAGCAAACTTCATAGGATACTGGCACCTTTCCTTTAAAATTTCAGATTCTTAGGTTGTAAAGAAACTCCGGAAAACGCTTTGGAAAATATATTCCCGACATTTATTTTTGAAAACGTTTTCCGGAGTTTCTTTACAACCTGAGAATCTGAAATTTTGATAGAAAGATGCCAGTATGAATATAAAGTTCGCTACGAAGCCAGATTTTTAATTTGTATCTCCAAAAATAAGTTTTAGGCCATGGAAATTTATTTTGGTATATTTAAATAAATATCTGAAGCCTTCTCTTAAAGTTTATAATCCGATATCTTAGATTGCGGATTTTAAAACTCAATATGATTCATTCATCCGTAAAAAATTACAATCTTGATTCTAAACATTAAACACGCGGTAAAAATTTGATGTTAAAAGTAACATAAGTCACTTGTAAAAAAGGAGGCTAGAAACAAAAGGATCTAAGTCGGCCCCTCGGAGGAAATTCACTTTTCTATGAAAATAATTGATACTTCATGGGTACTTTCGTCCCCTAAACTAGAAAGTCCAAAATTCTTATTCTTTGTCGGTTTTTTTTTTTTTTTTTGAAAAATCAAAAGGTTCTAACTCACAAATTCTTAAAGTCGATTTGGAAGCAAAAGGTTCTAATGTCAATTTTCATTATAAAATGCCCGAAATTGGGCCAAAATAAATTAAAAGACTCCAGGATTGCTTAAAAATGACTCCAGACATTCCCAGGAATGTTCCCGTATAATTTTCGAAAAAACATATGATATTTGAAAAATTAAGATTCAGTGACTTTTAAATTCAGAAACAAAAGGTTCTATCGTCTTTAACTTAGCTTATGGAGTTGATAGAACCTTTTATTTCTAAATTGGAAAAATTCACTAAACGGGTATAATTTTAGGAACTTTTTAAATAACAATTATATGATTATAACAATTATAAGACTTTTTAATGAACAATTATATGATCGAAATGAAACTTTTGGAATGTGTTCTTTATTAGTGCTTTTATGGTCTAGTAGCATTGCGATGTCAAAAAATTGAACAGGTGTCAAGGTACAGTAACATAAACTTTAAAATAAGTCTCCTGTAAAATTTTGATGTGTTGCATTTACAGTCGACTCCGGGTATAATTGACATGGGATATAGTGGATTTTCGGTTATAGTGGACAAGATCGTCCGGTCCCGTTGAAAAATCCCATAAGCCCCATGTTAAAACATCCGGATATAGTGGACTGGGAAAAAAACGGAACCCCGGTTATAATGGTCAAAATATTCATTTCGTTTTGGTTCATGGTCCATAAGACACTGTATAAAAATTTTCGGATATAGTGGACTCGAAGTTTCACCTTCGGTTATAGTGGACAAAATGTTTTTAAGGCTCGATAATTTTTTCTCGTTCAGGTTTTTTCACGAACTAAATCATTTCAGAGATGCGTCATTCTTGTTTTTCATTCAAAAATTTCTTAATTTTACTTAATTGATAGTACATATATGTTCTGCAGTGATAAGTACTGATTATTTTATTGATTTTTACAAAAAATAAAAAAAAAAGAAAAAAAAGCAAAATCGGAAATAGTGGACCCCCGGTTATAGTGGTCAAAATTTTTCGGTCCCTTGAAGTCAATTATAACCGGAGTCGACTGTAGAACCTTTTGTTTCTGAAATCGCGAATTTATTTTCTATGTAAATTTTACATGAAACGACTATGTTCCATCAATCTGATTGTTGGTCAACCAATAACCAATCGTCATTTGTCAACATAAAAATGTTTACATTCAAATTTTAACATAGAAACTGCTACATGTGGAATGTGTAAACCTTTTTAAGGTTGTTAACGTGAAATTTTTTACCCTGGAGACTTGCATATCCAGGCCGAGTTATTAAGAGGGACCTAAAGTGGACTCCGAATGATATCTTTTAACATGGAAGATAAAAAAAATGCATTGGATGAAAAATTACAGAGGCCTTATATTTAAGTATATTAAGGCGCCATTTTTTATCTTAGAACAGGATTTTGCCAGACGACTTACTTGTAACGTCGTAAATTTTAAGGTTTTCCCCTTCAAAGCCCTGAGTTGATAAAAATATTCGGGTCTTAACTTGCAGTCAACCTCCCCTTCCAAATATTGAGGATTAAAATTTGCACATAAACTAAGGAGGACCATTCGAAGGAAATTAGTCGTGCTATTTCCCGGTGTATCTGCATTCATACTCAATAAATTTTCACACTTTTTAAAACATAAATTTAAAAAAATTAATCAAACTTTCTACTTCACATTATAAATTTTTATGTAACAAAAAAAAAAAAATTAACAGCGATGGAAATTTCACGAAGACGTGTTTTTGAAACTTATGCAAACCCAAGTGTTTTCCATAGTAAGAAAAAAAAATTAAATCGAATTATTGGAACTATTTCCGAAGCCGTCTCGCACTGGAATGAAACGAAAAACGCTCGGCGCATCATTAGATAATTTCGCACCCGCGTGACTTATGTTTGAGAATATCAGACCACCGTAATGGTTCGGAAAACATTTGTATGGAAATATTAAAATGCTAGTCGTTTTGGTATTTTTTTTTTTTTTTGTTTATTTGTTTCGTGAACGTTTTTCATTGATCGATTTTTCAAATTGGGACGATATGCATATTACGTAATCATAGGGAGGGGAGTAAATGAGTCCATAAAATTGTCTGCTGACCTCAAATCTTCTTAAGTTCCATGCTTACGATTGGAAGGGGGGGTCAAAAACTAGAACGAAAATCGTGCTTACGTTATATAGAGAGCCCCTTTTATGGTATTTAAAAAAAACTTAGTTTTGATAATTTTAATGTATTTAAAAAGTTTTAATATATTTTAAATTAAAAACAAAGTTGAAATATAATACAATTTTAAATTTTTTTAAAAAATAAAATAATCAGTCTTAAAACACGAAACCGAATAAGTTTCATTTCATTTCTTGCTTTTATAAATTTTTTTACAAAATATACGTAAATTATAAGAACTGATTACATATAAAATATTTTAAGGACTAAAAAAAGTCTTATAATTTAAAATTTTATTGAACAAATTTTCGGACTCATTCGGCTTATTCAAGTTTATGCCAAACAAGTTTATTAATACTATTTGTAAATGGCAGGATTTTTTTTTCTTTCTCAACTAAAATATTGTCGTAAATCCATTCGCTAAAAAATGAATAATAAAACAGCCTTTTTGATCGGGAAGACAATGAGAAGTTCTTTAACTTTAACATATTCTGCATTATCGAATACTATCGTTAAAAAAAAGGTACCCGAGATTCCAAATTTTTTAAAAGTTTCTTCAAAAAAATTAAGGACAACGCTCAGAAAAATTTTCGTAATAATAATTGAGCTTTTTTTTTAGCTTTAATCTTAACCTTCAATTTTATTGTTTGACAGATTTTTTTTTTCCTCTTGATCTTAATTTTTAGATATTCAAAATTTGTAAGAGGGTGCGCTAGGGGTCGTCCATAAATTGCGTAAGCACATTTAGGGGGGGAGGGGGTCCAAAGTTAGCATCTTACCCATAAGCTAAGCATAGGCGAAATGGGGTAAAGCGTGTAAAAAGGGTCTAACCCATGCTTACGTAATTTATGTACGACCCCCAACCTGTAAATTTTATTTTAATATAATAATAATTATTATTGTTATTATTAAAAATAGACTAGTAACTTTTTTTTTTAAATCGCTCTAAAATCCTTGCAAGCGGCATTTCATATAACATTTTGCTAACAGACGTTTTTAGGGTAATTAGACCCTGCTGAACACGAATATCGCTGTTAGCAACTCGAAATCTCAACCGTTTGTGCAGAATCCAAGATGGCGTCCAAAAGTCTGAAATTTTTAAACAAATTCCATTTTTATTCTTTTGCCGGCTTTTTTTCTCATTTCTGGATGGGATATTATTTGAAATAGTGGATTCCGTCTTTATATTAATCGCTGAACGCCAGAATTGGAAATCGGTGTTAAAAAAACTTAATTTTTCAAAATTTGTAAATTATGCCCCACATAAACTTCTCATTGTAAAATTTCATAATTCCATTTGCTTTCAATGACCTGCTACTATACTTTTGAATTCGATATTCTCGGTTTTCGACCAGACATTTAAAGCGGTTTATGCAAAAAAGCCGAACGCTCAAAATGACGATTTTCGACCCCTAGAAAACCGAAGAAACGACAAAACCTAGAAAGTTGAAAATCGGCATAGTTAATATCGAAGGGAGCGGTGTTCTGTATGCGAAGAAAAAAAATTTTTATCTTAATCGGGTCGCGAGTTTCGGGGCTCTGAAAACAGCGGTAGGATGAGCTTAGTAAAGTAAGGTGCGAGTGGAGTGCACTTAAAATTTGGCTGGGTGCACTCCGTGCACCTTGATTTTGTGACCGCCAAATAAAAGTCGGCCCTTTTCAAATCTGAGAAACTACTTTACGTTTTTTGACCCGTAGATTCCGAAAATGACCATAAAAATTACGTACGGCTGTGGGAAAAACCCGATATCTCCACCTATTTGATTAAAATCCGGGCTTTTCGACTACGAAAACAGTTCTGAGGACCTCACTGGTTAATAAACCGGGAAAAAAAATTCGGGAAACATTTTTCCAGGTACACTATAGTCTACATTAGTTGACATGTCTCGGGGTTTCACGGAAAAAAATTCCTGGGGGGCAGGCGAGGCTTGATGTTTAAAAATTCCCCATTGAACTGGGCCTGGACTTGTAAAACTGGGAAAAAAGAAAAATCCCGTGAACGGTTTTTTTTTCTGGGTGAGTCCTACACGTAATTGGATCCGTAGAATCCGAAAATGACCATAAAAATGGCGTGCGGTTGCGGGAAAAACCGGATATCTCCACTTATTGTGACAATGACGGGATTTATTGAATGCGCGAACGATTTTCAGGCTCTCACTGGCTACAAAACCGAGTAAAAAAATTTGGGAAACAATTTTCTAGGTACATTATAGTCTAAATGGGTTGACATGTATCGGGGTTTCGCGGGGAAAAATTCCGGGGAGGCAGGGGAGGTTCAATCTTCAAAAATTCCCCCTTGAACTCGACCTAGGAGTTGAAAAAAAAATCTGTGAACGTTTTTTTTTTAGTGATTCCTATACGTAATCGGACCCGTAGAACCCGAAAATGACCATTAAAATGGCGTACGGTTGCGGGAAAAACCGAATATTTCCAATTAATTCGATAATAGTGGAATTTTTCGAAAAGTCTAACGATTTTGAAGATCTCACTGGCTAAAAAGCCAGGAAAAAAAAATCGGAACACTCTTTTTTAGGTACATTATACTCTAAATAAGTTTACATGTCTCGGGGTTTTGAGGGGAAAAATTCAGGGGGGGGGGGCAGGGGAAGTTCAATCTTCAAAAATTCCCCCTTGAACTCAACCTAGGAGTTGAAAAAAAAAATTCCGTGAACGCTTTTTTTTTCTGAGTAAGTCCCATACGTAATAGGACCCGTAGAACTCGAAAATGACCATAAAAATGGCGTACGGTTGCGGGAAAAACAGAATATCTCCAATTAATTCGTTAATAGCGGTTTTTATCTGTTTAAAGAGAGTGTTACTTTAAATTTCTGAGAGGCACTACATGACTTACGGTCTGTCAAAATAATTTTACATTTATAAACATTATTTATCCAAACAAAGCACCCCAAAAAAACCGTAATAACTTTTTAAATTCGATTCCGAGAATCAAAATTTAAGTTAAAAAAGTAAAACGACCGCTGATTGACGCCATCATGGATTCTGCGCAAACGGTTGAGATTTCGAGTTGCTAACAGCGAAAATCGTAATCAGAAGGGTCGAATTACCCTAAAAACGTCTGTTAGCAAAATGTTATACAAAATGCCGCTTGAACGGAAAAAATTGAAAATGGTTACTAGTCTAAAAGAAAAGTTTGGAAATCACGTGTCATTATTCGGTCAAGTTCGAAATAAAATATTAAGGATCCAGGCTTTATTAATCACAAATATTTAAATATTTATTCTTTCGCATTATAATTTTGCTTTTTTAGTAATTAAAATAGTACACATATGAGCTTTTGGGTGCAAATTCACTATGGAATGTTGTACCAACATTTTACACTAATTTTGGTGCAGGAATAAATTCTGCAATGGCCGATTCCTTCGCTTGTCGAACATGTTGGTACAACAAGTTGGACAAACATGTTATACCAACTTGTTTGGAATGTTGGACGAACTTTTAGTACCTACATGTTTGACAAGCGAAGAGATCGACTATTGCAGAATTTACTCCTAGGCCAAAATTAATGTAAAATGTTGGTCCAACAAGTTTACCAACATGTTGGTTGGTTCAACATTCCATAGTGAATTTGCACCCTTTGGGGGTTTTAAAAACTGGAACTATCCAGTGAAAATGATTTCTGTGCAAGTGTTTGTGTTCAGGCTGTAACGCGTCCAGCCGAAGCAATTATGTTTCGCGACAATGACATATCGCTTGTATCGCGATCAAGTCGGATTCATTTTTCTAAGTAAAAATAATACGGTCGGTTCAATTTATAGGTTACATTCAGTAATTAAGACACTTATTAAAAGTGGAATGATCACATTATGTCTTTATTACGTTGCTTAAATTATATGGTGCTTCTCCACTAGAGGAATCTATTAAGAATCATGTGCTATACATATAGCACATGATTATAGCACTGAAAGTGTTCACAAATCTTTATTCGAACGTTCGGAGGAGACTAATGATGTCATAAGCGGATGCCTATGATATGATTGCTTCCAACTGTGACGTCACTTCTTTCCTCCGAACGCTTAAAATAAGGATTTGCATATGCACTTCCGGTGCTATTATCAATCACTGCAGGTAATCAATTACTCTGGGCACAGCAATAGTCGAACCAGTTTGAATCTGACCCAAACATGTGGACGGCCTTTCTGAAAGCCATTTTAAAACTTATTTAACGACTTAAAAACTAATTTTTTTCGTAAAAAAAAATCCCTATAAAAAAACAACAAATATTAAGGCTTTATTTTATAGATCGATGTTTTGTCTGCCTCTCGATGTTTCGTCTACCTTTTAAAATCGAAAATCAAAACCGTTTAAATTTTTTTTTTAGGTAGTACAATATTATACGCTTTGCATTACAAAGCGCTTCGTCATTTTTTCTCATCTAAAATATGGCCCGTTTTCGTTCATCACAAAAAAATAAATAAGTTAAAAACATTTAATTTCGTCGTCAATTACAATCCGCCGTTACCGTTTGCTTTCTGTCTAAATTTTCCACGGGTTCCTTTGGTACATCTTTAGAATCTTTTCTTTTCGTACTTTTTTGATTGGTTTCCTCTACTTTTACGCTTTCCAACATTTCTCTTTTGATGTCTTCTTTTCTGGCGCAGCAGTGCCTCCTTCTGCATTCCTCTGTTAAACATGGCATTAAACAAGGTCTGTCATGCGATCTGTGAAGGATTTCCAAACCGCTCCTATTGTTTTTTTCCCCTTCCGGTATAAATTCTGCTTGGATCGTGACTTGAGTTATACCTTGTTCGTAGAAAAATTCCAGGACTTCTTTGTTAATTCGTAGATACTCCTGCAAAAAATTAGAAAGAGAAAATTATGATTGTAAAGCTCTTAAAGAGAATCGGAATAGAGCCGCAACGGACGTTTTATTATGATTTTTCGACAAGTTATCACTCGCCCGAAAGTTTCTATTCGATTACTTTACCACCTTTTCTGGACAGTTGTGGCAAATTTGCGAGGGGGACTTGATCGAAGCGATAAACATGACGCAGATATTAATGATCAGAGGCGATACATAATTTAAACAAAATTCGAACCGGTACGTGGATTCGACTTCGAAACTACCGAATGGAAGTCGGACACGACATTTCCATAGTGAGCCATATGGCGAAAAAAACATTAGTCGCGTCACTAATCATTATCTTGTCATGTAAAAAACTGCACACGCTTTTAACTCACTCTTTTAAATCCTGGTTTACTTACCCTTGGATTTAGAAAAATTATGTGGGCAGTGGAAAACACTTTATCAGCAGTGAATTGCCAAACATGTAAGTCGTGTACGTTGATTATATCCGGGAACGCTTGGAGTAATTGAACCCGTAACGAATCAATGTTGATGTCATCTGGTATAGTTTGAAGGAGAATCAGTCCTGATTCTTTCACTGTAAAAAAAAAAAAAAAAAAAAGAGAAAAAAGTATTAAACTGTAGAATCAATTTCTTTTCATGTTTAAACGAAATTCGAGAGTGAATAAAGTCTTTTGTCTGATTTAATTTTGCATATCAGACAGCCATTAAAAGGAAGTAAATACTTATTACATGCACAATAGGGTTAATAACGAGGAAAAGATATATCAATTTTTCTTTTACTTACTGTACGGATAGCTGAGAACTAATAAGCTTATCGCAGATATTATGGATATTAGAGGATCTAAATATTTTGCGAAGTGATGTCCGCTTGTAAAATACACTACTGATGCACAAATGATCACGAATATACAACCTAAAAAATAAAAATAATAAAATTATTAAAAAGTTGCTACTGTTGAATGTTATTTGTTTATTTTTATTAATTAATTAATTAACTAAATATTAATTGTTTCAGGTGCAATGGTTCGTTGTAGAAGATATAGCTGCTTCTAGGATTTATTCGGCAAGGTCAGTTGTGCTGACGTTAATTGGTACCTAAAGGATGGACATCAGGATAAGGTAAGCTTATTCAGTATTTTGATCATCAATATTGGAGATTTCCAAAAGTTTTGAAGGTGTTGAAAACCGTCCTCATAGAGCTGTATAATTGTTACAAAAGCTGGATTTAGCAAATGATTGGACCCCCTTGTTTCTATCAGTATTTCCGAAATCAATTTCCCTAGTGCTACTATTACAACAAGAGATGGACATTTCCTTTGATGCTCCTAATTGGTACCAATACATTTTCTGTCTCTCTGACTAGAAATTTCGTAATAGGCACCAAATATGGCGGCCGATGGAATAATGCGCTTATCGGGTTGTAAGATTTTACCTTTCCTATAGTGAGCTTATTTACTTGTGTATTACTGATACCGGTACTTGAAGTGTCTAATAAGGTTTAAAAAAAATGAAGGGGGCAAAGAGGTTTTACAAACAATTAAGGGAATAAAGAAAACAGTATACTCTCTAGCAGAGTGCTGGTACTTGCCGTAAGATGTAAAAATACACCAGCTCAAAGATCCGAATGACAAATCCGATAAACGAAAGTTTTGTATGGAGTTTAAAATAAATAAGTAAATAAAAAAATAAGTCATTATTTTTCCGAAAGGCAGACAAAGCAGCAACTATTTCCTGCATTTAAAAGGTCTGAAAAGCACTTAAAAATAGTTGTACAGTACCTATATATAGCGTCACCTTGGTATTACAGGGTTCTATCGTGTTCATCGTACAGTAAGTTAAACATATGAAACATAAAAAAGATAATACTCTGTAATACTAAGGCGACGATAGCGTAGGGGTCGTACATATATTACGTAAGCATTTTTTTTGACAGTTTTTGACCCCCTCCCCCCATTGTAAGACAAAGTAAGATTTTGGAGGACCCCCCCTCCCACCCTAATATTACGTAATATTTTTCTTTCCTTAAAATCCCTTTAAATTTAGTTTTTTTATGATATTACTTCATTTTAAATGTTTTGAAATTTTTATTATTTTTTTTTCAGTTTTGTTTTGTTTTTATTTTATTACTCCAATCGATTTTTATATCCATTGGTTAAAAAATATATATATATGAATGCTTACGTAAGATTTTACAGACTCCCCCCCTCCCCTTCGTAAGCAAACGTAAGCATTGACCGAACTCCCTCCCCCCCCCTAAATATGCTTACGTAATATATGTACGACCCCGTACCTGAGAAGCGAACTATCTCGGTCTTTAATATTTTTGTGAGTCCTCTATCATCCGCTATTATTTCCGTTTAAACTTGTAAGGGTGCAAATTCACTATGGAATGGTGGACCAACATGTTTGACAAACGAAAGAATCGACTATTGCAGAATTTACTCCTACGCCAAAATTAGTGCGAAATGTTGGTCCAACTTGTTTTACCAACATGTTGGTCCAACATTCCGTAGTGAATTTGCACCCTAAGATGTCTAAGGATGACTCATAATACGTAAGGGCAACTGTATACGTAGTATTTACAGATATGAAAATAAGTTTATTGTACATTTTACTTCTTAAAATTTTAAAAATAGAACCAATTTTATGGCCTTCTAAATCGATCGAAATTAACCTAATTGTGATATCAGATTAGTTAATGCGTGCTTGTGATATCACATCGAAGGATTTTACACTAAATTTAAAAAACGAAGACTTAAACAAAATACTATCAGTTTTGGCTCAGACTTTGGATCGAGTTATGTCAATTGTTCGACCTACAGGCTATTAAGAAGAATCATCAGTCGTGGCAGCAGACTAATCGCGTTTTACTTGTTACGGGAAAACGAAGACAAATCTCGAAACAAAAAAATATTAAGGAATTTTCGTAATTTTTTCCTGAAAGTTCCTTAACATTTTTTGTTTTAAGATTTATCTACGTTTTCTCGTAAAAGGTAAAATACGAGTAGTCTGCTGCCACGATGATGATTCCTCTTAATGCTACAAAAATGATTTTTAGCTCCTTGTTAAATGGCAGACTGAAGAAAGGTTCACTTTTCTCTCAGTTTTTTTTTAAAACTCAGCTCAAAGCTGTTAAATTAGCCATTTTTATTATCTAGAATTTTGAATGAGACATCACTGATAAGAAATCAAAAGGTTACAAAACTGATTTGAAAAAAAAAGTAGGCTTTTATACTCCGAGATTTAATGGGTAAACGATATCTGATCTTGCAGCTTTTATCTTTTAAATAGGTTGAACAATTTCTGATTCCATTCAACAATAAAAGCTCATCTAGTTTGAGTAGATTTTCGATATTAAAAACGATCGTTAAAGTTGTGAAATATGTGCCACCCCGAAATGTTACCGCGTTGCGTTAACTTCCTACAAACCATTCTTTCGTTGAGTTCATTACGTAAATATTAGAAAATTGCCAGTCATCCTAGTAACATTGGCTTGCTACATTTCTTGAAGCATTCGTAATTAATTTACCTATTATGTCCCTAATCATTTCTCTTGGTCCTTGCCTCAAAGACGGCGATGAGGCAGGCGGAGGAGCTGCTCTTCTGGACTGGGAAGATAATCTTCGCTGTCCTTTTCTTAAAGAATCCACGGTTACCGCTCTTTCTAAAACGACTTCTCCATTTGCGGTCACGTGAAGGTAACTTCCCTGATGAAAAGTGTAACCTGTAAAAAAAAGAAGGAAAGTGATTAATCCTATCCCATTGAAACTAGGCAAAAAAAATCTTAAACATTTGGCTACAAAATATTTCATTTACATTGTCTTTGCCTCGGAACTTGGAAGAGCAAGAAGGAAACGAGATACGGGATAAGGCTGACTAAAAAGCGATCACAAAACTCTTTCGGGGATTGTTTTCGCACTTTAAGAGACCTGATTCGTAAATATTTATATTAAAAAAAAAAAAAATACACCGGCGCCGGTAGCTTAATGACCAGCATGTTCATTCATGTTCCATCCTACCGACATGAAATCTTTTCCGCTAGGGTTCACCTCTGATTTATGTCATGTGATCAAGTGCATACAATAATAATAATTAATCGAAATCTTAATAAGTGATTCGGAGCCTATATAAAACTGTAAATTCCGCTCGCACCGGTGATTCCGCCATTTTAACTCGCTTTAAAAGAAGCTTATTATTTTTTTTTCTTCCTTTTTATTACTCTATTTTTTTTAGCCGCTTATCGCAGGTCTTTTGTCTTTTCTTCAATTAACTGCATAACGCAGGTCTGTTTTTCTGTTTTTTGTCTCCTTTTCTGGCATGTGACAACCAACTCGTACAGTGAGGTTAAGATGACTGCATTTGTAAGTTCCCGCCATCCCCGCCAGAGGGAAAGAGTGTCGGTACGGTTACCCATCCAGAAGCTGGCCCGCATCAATGCTGCTTAACTTCATTGAATGCCAAACAGTTACATGGACAAGTCACCACTCCGACCCCTTAAGCTTATTGATTTAATAGACCAAAGTTTCAGAATTTTGCTGTAGCATAAACATTTGATAGAAAAAACTGTGGACTATGACTATGACACGACGTTGGCTGAGAGGCGAGCGTGCTCGACTCCGAAACTTATGATCGTGTGGAGTTTTGGTTCAACCTGATTTACAGTCAGATATCAGTCTTCATCATGCGACTGATGTGTCGCAGAGTTCGGATTCCCTGTCTGGAGGTTCCCTTCCGTCTGGAGGTCTCCCTTTGCGATGAGTGTCCCGTCTTCGAGCTCGTCACTCGATGCGTTAAGGGGTATGACGTAGTAACACGCCTAAACTTTACACAACTTGGTAAAGGTAGGCACCAGATCATAGGGCTTCATGTCCTGATTATGCCGAGAGGAAGAACAAGAAAAGACAATGGGCTATTAAATGTACATTTGAGAACTTACCTCCAATTAATAGGTAACAAAATCCGTTTAAGAGTAAACCTGCAGCAGCTACGACGAGCACGATTATCGGGAAATGCATTTCATCCTGATGATCTATATGTATCAAAGTTTGCACAGCCTCGACTAGTAAACTAAAGCATAAGGAAGCGAGGAATATGCATCCTATTAGCATGACCAATATGTCTATCCTTGCCCATCCGAATGTATTTTTTAAGGATCTTTCGCATTGATGTATCGATTGCGTACTTTGCTGAAAAAATATAAGATATAGCCCACAATTAAAGTCCGTGCCGGATTGAATTTCAAACACGCCGGATTTAAAAAAGTATTGTCATTAGACATATTTTTTATTTCCTGGGTTCGCTAGGGAATTTTAGTAATTACGTATTAATCAATCATTAAAGTTTCGGTTGAAATGGTATTAAATACGACATTAAAAGCGGATAGTTTAATTAAGTACTTGCACCAGGCTTTTTTCTACTATGATACAATGAGATCTATAGGCCAGGTGTATGTCTAGTAAATTGAACGCAGTGCTTTTAGGTAAATTGGATAAAAATCTTAATTTTCGGAACTTTTTTTTAATGTGCGTATTGCCTATAAGATGAGAATGTATTTTTGTACGAAGTGATATGGTCATTTGCGCGGACCCCACCTTTGCATATAAGAGAGGTAAACGGAAAAAAGGGGAAAATTTGGAAAAATCGAAATGACTGCTACTCGTGTATTTTTTTTGTAGGGAACGCTTAAATACCTGAAGACTATTAAATCCTTCCAATTGTTTCTCGGGTATTGTACTGTACTGTACAATGTACAATGTACAATGTACTTGTACATGTGTTTCTGCATGTGTACAGTAAGTACAGAACAGAACAGACTATTGATATTTCAGTTTTGATATTCCGATTCTCTTAAATATTGGGCTACTTTTAGAAGGTAAATCACTTCTACAATTGAATCTCGAAAAAAGTAATTTAAATAGTTGTGGTATCTTGTTTATACTTGCGGTTAGTTCTAAAATGGGATAAAACGTTTTAGAACTGCAATTAAATTTTTTTATTATTTTTTTTGCTTTTTTTTTGTCGTTGAGAGCCTAGGCGTTGGTCACATTGCACGAAAATTTTTGTTCGAAACGTTTCAAAAAATTTTTCGCGATGAAAGTGTTTACATTTGTTTTCGAACATGTTCGGAAATTTTCAATGATGATCGAAATTTTTGAAGATATTCTATGTTATTTTTAAGGGTCTATTACATTTCTTACGTAAGGGGGAATTCATATATTAGAAGGGCTGATATATGAAGGTATATGATACATAAAAATATGATAGACCTTCAAAAATTTCGAACATTATCAAAAATTTTCGAACATGTTCGAAAACAAATGTCAACACTTTCATCGCGAAAAATTTTTTGAAACGTTTCGAACAAAAATTTTCGCGCAATTTAACCAACGCCTAAAAGAGTTTCAGTGATGAAATCCGTTTTCCCGTACATTTAGTCTTGGGGGTGTTGGGGACATTTTTTTTAAAAGTTTTTTTTTGCAAACAATAGTTTTCCTTGCTCCGGAATTAGATGTTACGAAAAACTGACCACCGAAAAAATACCCCTATTAACATCCTTAAACCTCAAAACCAAAGGTTTTTCTGACAGTTTCTGGACCAAAGTTCGGTTTCTGAAGACCGAAATCTCTTTGAGCCAGTCTATATAGCCCCCTCCCACCTGAAAAACTGCAATAATGAATTCGAACTTGCGTATACGAATCAATGTATAAATAATTTAAAAATGAGCTAAAAACTAATTCAGAGTTTGATAAAAACTATAGCATCTTTTAGCATTTTTTTCCTCGCATTGTATTAAAGATTCTATTTCATGCAAAAAGCGTCAAATCAAAGTATCACATGGTTTAAGCCTTGTTGAATTTAATTATTCTCCGTTTCAAAAAACAGGCAAATCATTAAAGCATTAATTTTTACGCATTGTTATTATAATTATTATTTTTTTTTTTTTAACCCTTTCGGAAGTAAAATTAATTTTTGTTTTAAACAAACGCGGAATCATTTTTTTTTTTAACGGCTACGATTTTTGCACGCAAATATTGAATTATTCTCTTTGAGGAAAACGCGACGGTGGATTGATTATTTGAAAAGGCGGGTGTAAATTTAATTTTATGAAAATCATAAGGAAAACGAACTTGTTCCATAAGGAAAACAAAAAAATTTTTATAAAATTGCAAATCAATGGCTTTTCTTTATTTTTATTTTTTTTTTATTGGAGACCAACTTACGTCATGTTTGTCTTTACTTAATTTCGCTTCCATCATGGGTCCTCCGTTAATGTTTTTGGTTTGGAATTCTCGACTCGCTTCCAAATTTTGATCTTCATTCTCTGGGTGCAATTTCTAAAAATATAGAAAAATAAATAAATAAATAAATAATTAAACAAATAAAAAAATATACCAAAAATTAAAAACTGACGATATACATTGTTTTTATTTTTCGGAAGTGGAATGTACAACGACAATGTACGATAAGAAAAATGATGCATTATGACAAAAAAAAAAAATGTAAATAAAGGACAGGGTGCAAAGATCAAGAAACGCTTAAATATTTTTTTTTTTTGGTGATCAGTTGCATATAATGTGCAACGCACGCCTGCGGAAATGGTTCTCTTGATCGAATGCCAAAAAGTAAGGAGTTTATCGCACGATTTTTTTTTTACTTTTTCGTAATCGAATTTAAAATGCAAAAATCGTTTTTTCGGGTACACTTTCTTTATCGCCGGTTTCGGAAACAAAAGAAAAAAAAATCTAAGTGTCAATCATTGATTTAGAATACGAATTACCTTTATATCGCAATACTTTCACTTTTTTTTACATGTGGTGAGATATCATGACGAGCAATGTCAGGATTTTTATGCATAAAAGCGCCCGATGCAATTATAATCCAATTGTGCAATATAATAAAAGTTACGCAATTTTGTTTTTATTTTCACGCAAATAAATACCGACTTCCTTATTTGGAGACATCTTTTTTTTTTCTTTATAGCATTCGAAAAGTTTCTTATTTTTTCAAATTAGCAGTGTCATAGTTATGATTTAATAATTAACTGCTCTACTAAATTTTACGTTTCAGATTTTAAGAATAAAAATTATTACGCAAAATTTTTCTCCCTAAAAATTAACGTAATGGGGCATAAAGCATATTTTTGTCATTAAAAAAAAATCGGCTTGTGCAATTAAACCTATTACGCATCCTCTTATTAGTTAATAACATTGTTTTCGATTACAAGATTAGGCGGGATCGGTTTTTTTTTTTTTTTGCTATAATTATAAAATCGGCAATGCATGTTTCGGAACGGGATAGGAAACTCCTATCGACTTAAATTACATGTAAATAGCCATATGAATTAATTAAAACGTTTGTTACAAAATTGAGGAAAGTCCGTTATTTATTTATTTTTTTTTTTCGAAAGGGACTGTAAAATCTTTGAAAACAATCAAGTGGAATAACTTTAATTATTCCAATTAAAATGTTCTGTTATATTTTTTAATCGTTTCCATAATTTGGTCCAGTTTTGCAGGAAGGATGTTGTTCATCATGTTGTTGAATAAAAAAATAAAATAGCAGGATTAATTGCTATTTTAAAAAGTCGCAGGTTTATGAATGCCTCGTTAAATTAAAATCTTATATAAAATAGAGTTCAAAGCCCTTTTTAAAACTGTTCAAGTAAATCAATCAAAATTAATCACGCTTCTTCCGAAATATGACCCCCCCCGCCAGTTTTCTATTGTTTTGATCGTTATTTCGCCCGAGGGAATTATCGTAACAAAAAAGTTAAACAAAAAAAAAAAAAAAATTGAAATAATTTAGAAAAAGATGGTATGAAAAAATGAATGAAGTTGTAGAGAAATGGCTTGAGGGCAGAACCTGAACTAGTCATGATCAAGTTCATACGTATAGGTGCTTTACTTGCTTGACCTACAACGACAGACTGGTATTTATTGTCCTCCTTCGTAAAGCATATGACATGAACCCCTGTGAGTCTTTTTCAAAGTGTAATTTTTTTTTTTTTTTTTTTTTTTTGCCAGGATTAATTATTTTGCTAAGTACGTAATATTAATACGCAGTCATGTGTACCTATGCGATTCTCGAGTTTGTTTTCCTAAAATCTGTTAAGATTCCTAAGCAGGGCTCCTGACTTACAAGCAGAATAGTCGGAAGCTTTTAATATTCCTAGCTTTTCCATTTCGAATTGTGTTTATTACTGAATTCAGATAGGGACGGCTTTGCTTAATTAATTAAGTTAAAACGTTTAATTATTATTTTTGGTGATGTATTATATGGTCTATCGCCAATGCAGTCAGTAAATAACAGTCTTGTTTGTCCAGGGGACCGATTAAAAGTAATGCAATTTAGCATTTTTGGAACTTATCATAGACTAGAATACAGCAGGATTTTTTTTTACCTCCAAATTCAGTGAAAAAATTGCTGAATTGCTGTCTTATTAATTTTTTACCAACTTTTTTTTTCGTTTTGATTTTTCATAAAATCAAGCAGGCAGACCTCGGAATATTTAAGGGCGCGATCTATTATATGAAAACTGGGCCGAATTTTTATCCAAAAAGCTACAATAAATGCTTCTGTCACATTATTTGAAGTAATAAAAATTTTCAGGGCTTTTCCACTAATTCTACCACTAATTTTTTTGAAGTTCCAAAAATTTTCCGACCGTAAAAAAATTTTGGGAATTGCTTTGAAACACAAAAGATCCTTATTAATTAGAGTGTCCTGACTAAAAAATGCCATTCAACATGATCTCTAAATCGAACTGGTGAGAAGTTGTTGCCATTTTTGCCCGAAAAAAACAAATTTACACTTACACCCCTACTCAAGGGTTGATCGGAAAAAATCGGGATGGTGAAGTTCGTGTTCCACGGGTATTTTTGCATAAGTAGGAGTGATACCAATCAAATAAAAAAATTTTCAGGGCGCAAAAATCGAAATTAAGTCGAATTTCAGTCGGAAAAATCGGGTATAAGCTCGATAAAAATGCTAATGACGTCACAGGCGTTAATCTGAAAAATTCGAGATAGTGAAATTCGTGTTCTACGACCTCGAAAACATAAGAAAACATTTTTTCAAAATATTTTGTAGGCCCTTAAAATGAATTTAAAAAATGGCGTTTAAAAGACCTGGATTGCAAAATTTTTAAAAAGCTAAAGTGGCTTTGGGGGGACCATTAAGGGGTTTAAAAAATTTGAAAAAAAATTTTTAAATGGTTTTTTTACACCTGAAGGGAAGCAGATTTTCAACATGCCCCCCAAAATTTCAAAAATTTTTTTAAAATGAAACACCCTAGTGACTATATAAATGGGACAGTAAAAAAAATATGCGTAGGGCAGTTTTTTCCCATAGAATTGGCAGTAGTAAATTTAAATATGGGGCAATTTTTTAAATAAATCGCCAGTGGATAAATTCTTTCTCGATTCTTAGTCAACAATTTTTACATTTTAGGGAAATTGCAGATAGTGGCAGTAATTAATAATCGAAGAGCAGCATTTTTTTATAAAGCTAATTTTTTTTATATTTTTATTTGTTTGCACAAATATTGCTTAAAGAGCGCAGGGCATTATTCACCTGCAGAACAAATATTATTTACTCGCTGGAAGAGGCATAATTTTGATCACTTTAAAAACTGAAAAATATATCAAACATGTATTGAGTGTCACTTTATGTTAACATTTTTTTTTAATGCCAAATTATTTACAATAGGGAAGGTTCAAGTATTACGTAAGACCGGAAGGGGGGGGGGAGGGGGTACTCGAAATTCTTACGATTTCTTACATGGGGGAGGGGGGAAGTTTAGCAAATCTTACGTACGAATTTCTAATCTATTGTTCAGAATTTTATTTTTTTTAATTTTTTTTTTTTTTTTTTTTTTGAATATTTAAAAAAATTGAAATTTTTTTTACATCAATTTTTGAAAAATAAAGACAGATTTTTTGATGCATTCAGCATTCTCTACAATATTACACTGATTTTTCTGTTACAATTTTCTTACAAAAATAAAGAAATAAACTCAATCTAGGTTTGAGAAAATTTTACTCCAATTTAAAATTGGCGCTACAAAAAAAAAAGGGGGGGGGTCAGCGAAAATCTTACGTTATATAACAGGGGTCAAAGAAATCTTACTAATTCTTACGAAAGGGGGGGAGGGGGTCTAAAAATCCGAAAAAATGTCTTACGTAATACTTGAACGGTCCCATACCGGTACTGCCAAAATATTTTTTATACTGCCAAAATAATTTTTCTACTGCCCAAAATTGTACTGCCAATTAAAAAAAACTGCCATACTATGAAAAAGTGCTGCCCTACTATTAATAAATTACTGCCCCTTTAAATAGACACCAATTACTTTTATGAGAATTTTTGAAGCTCAGTCGTATTTTGAAGCCCGAAATCCTGACCCTAAGCTCAGTAATCGCCTAAATGATTTTCCAGGATCGACTTAAACCTTGGTTCAATTTTCTCAATCTTTCTTGGCTATTATTTATTTTAAAAAAAAAAAAAACTTTTCTGGTACAAAAAAATGTGTATTTCGTTATTTTAGTTGAACAAAACAACTAGAATCATTTTCGGAGGGAGAAAGGTCTCAAAAACCTGCCGATGAGACTAACTCCCGAAATCTTTAGACTAAATCAAATACTACGTTATTATTTTTTTTCGACGTTTTTGAACCCTTCCTATACTCCCTTTTATCCTAAAATAAAAATAAGCTTTTTATCTGGACAATTAACATTAGGGTCATCATTTAGAGGATCTCCTTCCCTTAAAATGATGACATACTATAAGAATGGCCCCTTAAAACCGTGTTCTTAGTCCAGCCTCATTGGTAAGAGCCCATGTCCCATTCGTCTCATCATCTGTAAAATATGGGGTAGTCTCAAATTTCAATAATCCACATTTGAGAAAATTTTGAATTTAACGCTAAAAAAATATTTTTGATGCCAGATTTTCAACATCCTGCATTTAACAGCTCAAACAATTGGACTAAATCAGTCAATTTTTTCTGACCTTTCAGCAGCGCCAGGTACACAATTATTACTTTAAGCATTATCAAAGCTGCATTGAAAACTCAAGGCTATAGATCCAAAACCTATACAATCTGCAGAAATATCTATTCGGTTGTGTTTTGCCAATTATTTGCAATGTTTATTTAGAATCCGACCTTATTGTCAACATCCGCAAACAGTTATATTTAATTGTAAAAAAAAAAGAAAAAAAAAAAAAGTTGATTATTTTAATTGTCAATTTTTTTTAAATAAAGGTTCTTCATACAAATCATTTCTTCGCTTTTCAGATGATATCCCTGATGTTCTGCGCAAATGACACGGTCATTAGGACCGAAAATCAAATAATCATTCTTTTAAAATATCGCTTATGTTTTGCTTCACGGGATGTCGGCGAATTGAATTTCACGGATGGATGATCGTCTGTGTTTCTTCTTTTCAGTTTTTTCTTTTTTCTTTTTCTTTTCTTTTCTTCCTGGGTGTGACCTGTAACCCTACTTGCATTTGCTCTCGATATGACGAGCGATTAGAAAAAATTTTCCATTAAAATCCGAATCTAATCGGTATTTCACAGATATCTCATCAAGGGCTTTGAAATTAAATTAAGATTACTTTCATTTCTATTTTTTTTTTATAACAGTCTGGCAGACTTTTTCCCGCTGTTACCGTTCGGTTCAATTTTCTAAAAAGTTAATTAATAGTATTTGCGTCCGCGACGGTTTATTGAGTTTTTTTTAGGTTAATTTAACGTTTGTCTCTTTTTAGCTTGTGGATTGGCCGGTGCAGGCAAAAAGTCGTTCAATTTCGATGCTAGACAAATAAGAATAAATGAAAAGCAACATTTAAAGTACATTAGGGGGCGCTAAAGCCCCAGTCGTCATACTTTTGACGTGCATATAGCGTGTTAGCATGTACGGGACTCATGTAACTCTTTTCATCTAATTAAAAAGGGATTTTCCAATTTTGTGGAAAAAAAATAATTAAGGAAATATTGAGTACACTTATGACCATTTTCCAGGAATTTTTAAATTATTCCAGTCGCTTTAGTGTGAAATCATTTGCTTTTATTAGAGATCCTGAAAGATATTAGTGCAGCCGTTTAACCATTTCCGGACCACCAGAAAAATAAAATCCCGTTTGAAATATTAAATTTTTCAAGTCTCAGCTTGTTTGTTTGCTTTGATTTACGTTTTTTATTGTATTTTAATTTATTTTTTACTTTTTTAAAAACGTTTTTATTAACTAAATAATTTGCAGGAGAAAAATATCTAAGAGCCGGAATTATCGATATGGATAATCTCTTTCAGGATTTCTAGCTTTTATGAAATCGGTAGATGTGGGCTGCACAATACAAGTTATAACTGGAAACTGCATTCTGGGAAAGCATCGGTTAGTGACTCCAAAAAAAAAACCTTTTGGGGCTCAGAATCTCTAAGTACCAGCTTGAATCTCTAAGTACGTGCTTGAAGCAGCTGTATTGCCTACTTGGTCAGTTATTTGGAAAATCAGCTATCCAAATCTCTGTGATCCCAAAGCAAATCTTATTTAGAGATTGCTCCCGGGAATCCCGGGATGGGAATCAATTTTTTCCCAAAAACATTTTCCGGGATCGACAAGTTTCTTCCCGGGAACGGGAATAATATGAATTTTATCAACTTTTTGACCATTTATTAGGGTGCAAATTTACTATGGAATGTTGGACCAACATGTTGGTGCAACAAGTTGGACAAACATGATATACCAACTTGTTGGAGTGTTGGACGAACTAGTTGTACCAATATGTTTGACAAGCGAACGAATCGACTATTGCAGAATTTACTCCTACGCCAAAATTAGTGTGGAATGTTGGTACAACATGTTACATTCCATAGTGAATTTGCACCCTTATATAAAATGTTCATTATTTTAAAAAAAATTTATAAAAATCATAATTTTTTTTAAACATAATATCCTTTTTTTGCCCAAATCTCGTCCTTCAAACAACATGAAACAATTTCTTCCGACATGGTTCCAAGAAATTGGTCCCGGGACGGAAGTCGATTTTTTCCAGAAAGAAATTTCCCGGGGATCCCACGTCATTTTTTTCAATCTTTTAATTTCCCGGGAATCCCTCTTCCTGGGAATGGCATTTTCGAGAATTCTCGATTCTTGGAATCAACAAGTTTTTTTCCGGGAACGGGAGGAGTATTAATTTTATCAACGTTTTGACCATTTATCACATAAATTCAATATTTTAAAAAAAAGTTATAAAAATTGCAATTTTTTTTTCTTTTTTGGCCTGATGCGTGCCCTTTGAACAACATGGAAAAAATTTTTTTCCCCTATGGTTCCGCTTACTTCCGAACTTAAATTCCAAAAAATGCGGAAATTAGAGTTATTTTTTTTTTTTTTTTTTTCTGAATAAATTCCCGGGATTCCCAAGAATCGAAATATCGATTTCTCGATTCCCGGGAAATGAAAGAGCTACCCTAAACGGGAATTCCTATTCCCGGAATTGATATTTTTTTCGAAAACTTGAATCCTCGATTTCCGGGAATGGAAATATGTCGGGAATTTGCAATCTCTAATGGTTCCGTATATTTCCGAACTTAAATCCCAAAAAATACGGAAATCAGGGTTATTTTTTTTTCTCTTGTCCTTCAAATAAATTTCCCAGGATTTCCGGGAACACACGTATCAATTTCTCGATTGCCGAGAAATAAAAAAAATTACCGAAACGGGAATTCCCGTTCCCGGGATTAATATTTTTTTCATAAACGGGAATACCCGATTCCCGGGAAATATGTCGGGAATTTGCATTCTTTAATCTTATTTTTTAAAAGAAAAGTACAGATTCGTAACGCTGCTGTAAATATCTCCGCCTAATGATTTTTTTTTAAATACAATATTTCAACTTTGTAGGTAACGCTTAATTTCAAAATTTATAAGTGTTTGATGGCCAAAAAGATGATTTCTCTATTTCAGATTGATTACATGTTCGATTAATAGGCGATGAAATAATTACGACTTAAGAGTCTAAATTTACTACATAATTAATTAACAGGGAAAAAGCCAATTTAAAATTTCGACTTTTTAACTGTTTTAATTCCAACACAACAGTAACTTACTTACCTTAATTGTAATAATGCATCCTGTTAAAGCTATCATGTTACATAACATATGGTAGGAATCGACTAAAAGCGTTAAGGAATGAGTGAGATGACTTATGATCAGTTCCACCATGAAAAATATTACTGTCAGAACCAACATGATGTAGAGCTGCATCGGTCGAAGTTTTTGAAACCATTCTTTAAATGCCATTATTCTCTGAAAGGAAAAAAAAACCGATTAGTAGTAAAATGTCAAGCACTTTAGAAATTCTTATAGTGGCTCATTAAAACAATAGATTGACCAACGAAAATGACTCTGCGAATGTAAAAAACAAAATGATAAATATTTTGACTGCTTTATAATTAGTCAAAAAGTTTTTTTTTCTCTTCAAGGGGGCTTCAACTAAATGGAAGAGCAAACGGAAGAGTAAAAAAAAAAAAAATCATAATTCAGAATTAAAAAATTATTTATAGTCATCCGCCCATCGGAGGATTTCATCAAGGTCTGCGTTTTACGCACTATTAGCAAAATGTGAATAATTCAAGTTCGGACCCGAAAATAAAAAATTTGTTCCAGTTTTAATTTTAGGTTTCTCTTACGTAATTACAGTTTGGACTAATTTTCCGGGACAGAAAAAGGGAAGAAGAGGCTTGTTAAAAAAAATTAATTAATTAAAGATAACAATTTTTTTGCGGAATATTTATAATGGAGCAAGTTTCATTTTTTGTGTAATTATAGATGCGTTGGCTTGTATAATGCATGACCCAAAATTAGAATATTTTAAAAATGAGACTGAGATTCACTGCAGAATTTTTATGCGTCATGGAAAATTTTGGAAGCGTAATTTTTTTTTTTTTTTGTATAAAATATAGTTACATTATATGCAGAATTGAAGCAACTTCTTTTTTTATTTGAAAACATAAAATCAGAGACGGACTGGTGCCCCGGGATTTTCCTAGCTACTGGGATTTTCCCGGTAAGCTGCCTTCACTGTTACAAAACAAAAGGTCGTCTCTGGTCTTGGTGACTAGAGGGAAGCAATTTCCAGAAAAAAGACCAGTTTGATATTTGAACTGCTAATTTTTAAAAATACTCCAATTTTTTTCTCACGCCAAATTCTTCCTTCTGAATAGGCTACGGTCATGAAAACGAATAATTTTTCGAAAATTATGATATACAGACTTCCATTCGATTTCTTTCGCAGAAGTTATTTTTGGTTAAAACATGAAACTGCTATTACTTTCTATCAATGAAATTACAGAAAATTATTATCACATGCTGTCAAAGAAACGATTGTTCGGGCAATTTAATACATGAAAAGACTTCCAGTGATAACTCCAAATGAAAACAATAAAAAGACAAAATGTCATCGCCACATTACCAATCGATAAAATTGAATTATAATGTAATATAAAATTCAAAAAGCAAATCATCGAAATAGTGAGCGGTAGATGTATCTATATATAGGTTTAATAACAAGCAACCATTTAGCCGTATCAGAGAAACCGTTAAATTACTTCCTTTTTTCCAAAAATTATCAATTGATATAACAGACATGACGAACAAACTATAACCCGACGGTGGTGCAGTCGCACTACTTGCTTGAGGTCTTTATCATTTTTTTAAAAACAAATGAAGACAAAAAAAAAAAAAAACGAGTTTATAACAGTCGCTATAATTAACCAGACACCTCCAAGGCACAAAGGCTAGAGTTATATACCGATTGGTCAAAATTCGTTTTTAATCGTCTTCGCAATTTATGTTAAAAGATGCTATTAATTTGACAACTTTCATAACGCCGCCGACGTTTCAATCAAAGTTAATAGTAATCGTTTTATTTGATTTTATTTTATTTTTTTTAATTTCATGAAGTACTTACGTCGTTTGAAACAAAAACGGAATGGGAATTAAAACTGTTATCAGCGCACGTTATCATTAGGTATAGAAATTATCTTTGATTGTGGTGTCTTGGATTGATGCGTTTGCGAGTTCTACATTTTGTCCGAGCCTATATATCGCTATGGCAAAGTAACAGAACAAATTCAATTTGACAAGAGACCGTGACCATCAATCAACGACTTTTTTTTTTTCGCCTTACATTTTGATGTGTTGTTGTTATACGAGATGTATAACAAGATTTTTCGGGATGGAATTCGTTGCACTTTATTTAATTTTTTTTTTTTTTTTTTTTTTTAAGCTTAAGCGTAGAACAATTATGATTACAAAAGTAGCGAGGCAGTGTTTAGAACGATTTCTTTCAATTTAACTTTGGCAAATATTTATGTGGTCGGTAAAATAATTGATTTAATCGGTTAAAAACATTAAATTATCTTGTCATTTTGTTCAGTATCTAAGGCTGCATTTATAATTTTTTTTTCAGCCATTTTATTATAGGGACCATTTTTTGAAATCAGAATTTTATTTGAAAGTGATTAGTGAGTGAAATCGAATTTATAGTCAAATGTTAATAGGGTCTGCGCGAGAAAATGGACAGAAAATGCCAAAAATCGATAATTTTAAAATCTCGAGTTTCGATAGCTTGTAAATTTGAGATTCTCGAATCCTCAAAAAGCCAAAACGGTTAAGCTGTACATCCTGTGGTATTTTATATATATAATTTATATATATTTAGCTTTTATATATAAGTTATATATAACTTATATATAAATTATATATATAAAATAACACATGGCCGTCGTTGGGAAAAAGCTTTATCCTTAATTTCATAACCCTGATTGGAACATATCAGTGTGCAAGTTATAATCACTGTCGACCCTGACGGTTACGTTTTATCTGTCTTTCGTATCAATCAGTTATTTAGAAGCATAGAAGGTAAAGTTTTGCTGCTATCTACAGGGATTTCGTTATAAGAAACTGAACTAAAAATTAAAGAGGATGTACGTTTATCTACCTTGGGTCATTTTGGGGGTTCCGCTTCTAATCCCCACCACGAGCCTGGCCTCTGCAAGGCTTAGGACTATTAAAGAGCTTTCATGTTTGAAATACCTTATAATACCCAACCATACACTATAAAAAAGTATCTGTAAAGTTGACATTTTTTTCCTGTTTAAAAAAAATAATATTTAAATTTAACATAATTTAAAATAATTTAAAAAATTTAACATAATTTAACATAATTATATACATAAGCATTTAACATATTTAACATAACACAAATTTAACATAATTCTGTGGTTTTCAATTACATTTATTTCCTATCGAATTAACAGATCAATATGTCAAATTTAACAGAATATCGTTAACAAAATTGGTGGACCGTCTTCTTTGCCATTTTTAGGAGTTATTGTTGCAAAAATGGATAAAAAAATTTTAATCCTCATTTTTTGGTCCAAACCAAGAAAATAGTAAAAGTTCACACCAGTTGGACTTAGTATGTATCTTAACCCTTTTTCTGCTGCTTTTCCAATTTAAGAAAAACACTAGCCTATGAAATTTAGAGTTTCAACGGGAAAAAATTTCTCCATAAGCTTAACATGGGCGAAACTTTTGCTTTAATTACCGTTTAAATCAGTTTTAGTTTTATATGGCCCGTTACTTCGTATTTATTTGTATAGCAACAAATCTCTAACAACTTAAATCGTAAAAAAAAAAATTAAATATTTTTATTTTTACAATCTTACATAAGCTAAACATAGGGTAGACCCAATGTTGCTAATTTTTTGATGGCTAGTGTAAAGTACTTATTTTCTAATTTAGATGTTATATGTTTAATTACGAGTTGTTATAACTGATAAAAATTAACTGCGGGGTGCCTACTAGGAAATAGGATTCGAAAATAAGGTCATTTTTAGGTTTTTAAACTACAATTTTTCAGAAAATTTAGGTCCAAAATACGTTAAAATGAGACAAGAAAAAGCACTTTAGCAGAGCAAAAACTGACTCCGCCTATGGTCTTTCATCACTCAGAAGATACAGGAATCAAAGGAGGTCACTTTTCTAAATTTAATAATGAAACTCCTTCAAGTTTTGAGCTTAAATTAATTTCTGTCTCGTTTTTTCAGGTTTCAAAAGATCCAACTGTCATAATCAATTAACTCCGAGAGAGGGAAATTTTGTAAAATGTGCAATTGAGTATGAAAATTTAGGCCTCCTAATCGTTACCTTTTTCAAAAAGAACGGAAAATTTTTCATCGTTCATCAAAATTAAGGTCATTTTTAGGTTTTTAAGGTTTTTTAGGTCGATAGACACCCTGTAAAACTACATGATATTTACACTTCTCGTAATATGAGAAGTGAATTGTATGATTTAAACACTTCGCCGCCATGTTGAATTTTACTTTATCGAAATTCTGACGAAAAATTTGGATTCAGCGGTTTAAAGTGGCCCAGTAGGCCATTGGTAATTAAATGTAAAATTTTTAATGGGTGGCTCATATACGAGCCAATTTTAGGCTGATCGAGATGGCTTATATGTATAAAAGTTACCAGTAGGCAAAGGGTTAAATATAGTGCCTGCCTCATGGGGTACTAATTTACCGAAAACTCGATGACAGGCAACTCTGATCTTATGGTCGGGAAAAATTTTTAACAGCGGTGCAATAACGTTTCAACATAGAGCAGAAACATAATTTGATCGATCAAATCCCAGAATCCCAGATTTAAAAGTTTAATAATCCCGAAATCCTGGGATTCCCAAATGGTGCGGAATTACCGTATCCACTTCCTATTTTATAAAATTATATTGGAGCTTCACCTTTACTCCAAACGAATACCTATAGAAATCGAAAAAAGAAATTTAGTAACCGGAATATGTAAAGACGATTCCCTAACATTTTTCCTAATTCAATTTTTCCTAAAAAAATAAATTTCTAACTCATTTTTTCTAAAAAAAAAAAAAATTAATAAATAAATAAATAAACAAATAAAT
Source organism: Liposcelis bostrychophila (assembly GCA_037577465.1). Lineage (NCBI taxonomy): Eukaryota > Metazoa > Arthropoda > Insecta > Psocodea > Liposcelididae > Liposcelis > Liposcelis bostrychophila. Next base: position 18,500,786 of record CM075211.1, on the reverse strand, counting down.
TCCTAATCCATTTTTTCTAAAATTTTTGGTTCCTAAAATTGTTTTCCTAACTTTTTTTTTTTTTTTTTTTTTTTTCAAATTTTTAATTTTCCTATTATGATTCCTGAAATGAAATTCCTTAAAATCCCTAAAATTAAATTTCCTAAAATCCCTTTAGGGATTTAAAAAATTAGGAAAAATATTTATTTTAGGAATCATAAAATTTTGAAGAAGCTGAAAATTCGGAAAAAAAAATGGCTAGGAAAAAAATTTTAGGAACCAAAACTTTTAGGAAAAATGGATTAGGAATTTATTTTTTTAGGAAAAATGGATTAGGAATTTATTTTTTTAGGATAAATGGATTAGGATTTTTTTTTTCAGGAAAAATGGTCGGGAACGGTAAAGTCGCTTATGAAAAAAAAATTACTTCCCCAAATGAAATCTGCATCATTTAGTTAAAAAAAAAGAAAAAAAAGGCATTAACAAATAAATAATTTTTAGCAAAGTAAGATCAACTCCTGATTTCAGATTTGTTTTCCACTGCAATTTTTTTTTGTCGCGATAAAAATTTTTTTGAAGGAGTCAAAATAAGATAACAAGGTGTAAACAGATCTGGATTATTTAATCTTATAAATAAATTGGAAATTCGACGCGATTTAACAACATATTATTTGGTCCGGAAATGCATTAATTATAAATACAAATCTAATCGGTACCATGACCTTGCCCGTGCAAGTGTCAAGAGTATTACATATCCGTTCGTAAATAAATTATTTCCATTTATTTCGGTTTTTTTTTTACAAAATTTAGCAAGTTTAAAAATTGTTTTATCAATACAAACAGGCAGACACAACAACCGTTTAGAGATAAATTATTTTCCCATTACAATGCATTGTCGCGTAACTCTAGCTGTATCGGCGTCGATCGATTTTTTTTAGAATTAAATGCCATGAATTATTTTTAAATAAAGTTGACATAAAATCGTAAGGTCACAGGTCATCCAAACATTGCGCAATAATTATTTGGTTAACGATTTATTTGACTTGAAAATTTTGAAGAGTCTGAACAGTCGTATTTAGCAACGGTCTATAATTGCACTTAGTCTTTGGTCGATTTATCAAGACCCTAAACGAGGTAGGACGATTTAATCGAAAAAGGGCCCATCTAAATGCAAATCCATCTTGCCGCATTATCCGAAATAAATTAAAACAATGGCTTGAGAAGAGTATTATTAATTCAAATTGAACTATTGTATATATGGTTTTCACGGCAACGTAATGCCGTATTAAATTTGTTGTAATACGAAATAAATTATTTAAATGGATGTGCGAAACTTTTTACAGTCAGCTGTGGATAAGAAATTAAAAAATTTATGTAAGGAATGCATATGCTAAAAAATGCAACAAGCACTTAAATCATTCGCATTGTTGAAAAAAAAAAACGCAAGGGGAAGTTTCATTGCTGAATAATTTCGTGAGATAATAAAAAATTGTCAGCAGGCCTTAAAATAGGGTAATAGGAGTTTTTAAAAAAAGTTCATTATTTTCCAAAACTTTTATAAAATTTAGAATTCAACTTCCAATTTTCACCAACTTCTGCAGGTATAATTGATAACCAGTTTGTAGGTCTAAAGATACTGTAGAAATATTTGAAAAGAAAAATATACCATAATCAGATAAATAGTGGGTAAATAAATGAAAATCATCAACCTGAAACCTACTCATAAATTTTGAAGTATATTTTTATTGAAAGTTCATTTTAAAAGGAAACATTTTATCAACCTTAAAAAAGATTCCACAGACCGCAAACTTATGGCATTATTAATCATTCATCCTCATATACCACGTGCGGTTAACCTTTATATCGATACAAAACATTTGGTCTTGGATTAGATTAACAATATGAGCATTGGTAATTTTTTTAAGATGATTCTTAAAAATAGTCAATGCTAATTATCGAATTAAACTCCAGTCCACCTTCATTTTTCTTTTCCAAAAAATAAATACTGACCATGCCATTGAAAAAAAAAATCAAAAATTTTAATTAGAAAAACATTCGGTTTCTATAGCGAGTATCTTCCTTGTTATTTACGCTGATAATGCTCCCCTTATATTTACTTTAAGGGATTATTGCTTTAATTTTTTTTTTAACGATTTCAATGTAAGCTCAGTGCAATGAGTTTTTATTTGTATAAAACAAAATAATTTACTTACTAGTTTCCTTTAGAAAAAGTCGTCGGGAAGAAAAGAAAAATTTAGTTATCCCAAAATGACAAAACTTTCATTTACATTTTGTATTTACTTTTAAAATAAGTCAATGTTTTGGTAACTAAGATCACATGAATTTTTCTTTTTTTTTTTATATTTAAAAAACAAAACGTAAATGTATCACATTTAACCGAACGTAAACTTGCTGCGTGCGCGTACGAGTATAATTCTTAAAACTTCCATTAATGCGTCTGATCCGATATGGGCACGAAGATTAACTGATTCCAATTCAAATAATCTCGCGAGACGTAAGGTATAGTGACTGACCGAACCACTTCATGCGGCGTGTTGTCTTGCGCGAGGATGAATTATGCTAAAAATTAAATGAATATAAAACAGGTGGTCTTTGCAAAAAAAAAAAAAAAAAAAAAAAAAAAAAAAAAAAAAAAAAAAAATTCTATCCCGACACTTTTTTTTTTCCTTCATAATTTAAATTTTTAATTTTTTTTTTTTTTTTTTTTTTTATCAAACTCTATTTTGAGATTCTCAATTCTTGCTGTTACAAATATTGATGATATTGTAACGGTTTATTTTTTCACAACGGGGAGTCGTCAAAGCCCAAAACAGTTTTTATTCCGTTTTGTGACATCTGTCAATAATTTTCTTTTTTTTAAATATATTTTGATTCATATCAAAATTTTATAAATTATTTTCCAGTTTTCGTTTTATTTTAGCTTGGCAAAATGTGAATGAGACTTTGAAGTAAAGTTGATACAGGCACAATTCCATTCTCTTCTTTATTCTGATGGATTTGCGCCGAATGCGCCCCAGTCCTTTGCATTTCAATTTCTCTGGAGCTGAAACGGACAAATAGTATATTACATGCCAGGTATGGAGGTGGTGTATTGCAGGCCGAGACTACGAGTTTACTGACGGCCAGCAAGTTCAGGCCTGCAAGCCACCTCTGTGCCTGATTTGAAAGAGGTTTTTCACCACGGCGGCGGAAAATGAATTTTTTCGTTTTCAAGCGAGCGGAAAGGACCATTACATTTTCCGCCCGAACTGATGAAAATATTTTTGTTGGCACCAATCAAAACCTGTACAAAACTTGTGCCACTGCCTGGTTGCAACGTTATAAGAATCTTTTTTTTTTTTTTTTTTTGCCATAAATCTGAAAGCTATTTGTCGGGGGCTCACATTCGAACAAAAAAAAAAAAAAAAACATTGTAGATAAAAAAGGTACCTTCAAAAGATTTAAAAAGTTTAAAAAATTATTCACAATGCCCTACAATTGAGGGAAAGAACATTCTTTAAATAATTTAATTTTTTTAATTAGAAAATTACCGTATATGTCTTTACTTTTTTTTTTTGTAACTCATTCGAAAAGGTGTCTTAATTTCAACTCACTTTGCTCTTTTTTTTTCTTCTCTTCGGTCTCATTTTTTAATTAATACACATGTTTTCGGATTCTTTGGAACTCCTCTCCTCTGAACCCGCATTGAGAACACCGTAAATTTGTGATTATGCATCCCTCAATACGTATATGTATTGCGACCGGTAAATAGAGGAACAGAAGGAGCAGAAATGATCCGCTATGCTGCGTGACGTACTAGATTCATATAGTTTTAGACGAGAACAAGAGAGGGCGTTGCATGCTTGATATTACAGTACATTGAATATGTGAGACACAAAACGGTTTTCTTTTTTAAACAGGATTTTTAACCTTTTAGGATATTGGTTTGCTTGCCAAAAAATGGACGTATCAAGGAGCGCTTAAAAAAATTTTTTGAAAAAGGTTTTTCCTTACGATTCTTGATTCTAGTCAGTTATAAAGTCATTGGGTAATTAAGACCAAGAAAACGTTTCAAGAAAAAAATTTTAAAGCGCCCATTTCGACTTGCATCTTATGGAAAGCGATTTTACAACTTTTGGAAAACAGAAAAATAAAAAACATTTTTAATCAAAATGTTTTAACCCTCTACAGACGGGAACCTGTTTTTAAAACTGAACAGTGGTCTGAAGTCGGTAAAAATTGGTTGGAGCAGACTCCGGCATCGGCGCCGAAATATCCAAAGTGCTGGAGCCGGCACCGGAACAGCTAAATTTTTGCCGCTGTTGATGGTGCCGGTGCAGGAGCCGATTCCAGAATCGGTGCCCGCACCACCATGTCAAATTTTTTTTTTCTTTTTTAACTTTAAAACATTGTTACAGTAACAGCCTCTTATTGCAGTGCCGGTTAATACAATCGGCCGCTTAATATGATCAAACTTTGTGGTCTTTCTCAATTATATTCAGCATTGCCGTCGGGTCATAATTACAAGACCTGTGCCAGCACCGACGCTGGCAACAAGTTTAAAATAAATTATTTAGCACTGGCACCAGCTTCCGTATCGACCTGAGTCTTTAGCCGGCCGCGGCTGGCACCGGCATCGGCACCGGCATCGGCATCGGCATCGGCTTCGGCTTCGGCTTCGGACCGCTGAAACTGAAACACAGGATGAGATGATTTTGTTATTAGGTTTTGGGACCCACTTCAAAAATTTTTTTTTTGCGTCCCGCTTCTATTCTTTTTAAAACCCCTCCCCCGTGCCAGGAAAAAAAGATTCAGTTTTTACCTAATAATATTATTCGTTATTTTTTTAAATCCTTCTTCCTTTAATAACAAACGGTAAACTGGTATTATTATTAAGTGATTATATAGATCAACAGAATTTGGTTCCAAAGAGATCAAATAAAGATCAAATAAAATTAAAATTAAAATAACAAAGTAAAATAAAGTAAAACAAAGTAAAACAACAGTATAAACAGTTTAAAGTTAAAGAAAAGGAAAATAAATAAATAAATAAAATAAAATAAAATAAAATAAAATAAAATAAAATAAAATAAAATAAAATAAAATAAAATTAAATTAAATTAAATTAAACTAAATGAAATGAAATTAAATTAAATTAAACAAAAAAAAGAGCAACTAACCCTCAATTAGTAGATGTTGGCTCCTTTCATTTTGTTTTTTTCATATTTGCGCCCTAAAATTTGGATATTGCTGTGCATGGGCACGGAAAGCACATGCCTAAGCCGCCGCTATTAATCATCAATAGATGCCTTCGTCTATAAAGAGTTAAGGCAAATTCAATGAATAATCTGGCTTTGACTTGAATGCAATGTGGCTTCAGTATAATACTGAAACGGAAGATCGTCGTTAAGATCATCTTACGTTTATGTGCTAGAATTAAAAAGGAAAAGAAGGAAAAAAATTTAAAAATTTGATCTTTTGTAGGGTCATCCAATCTAACCTTAACGTTGAAAAAAAAAAAAAAAAAAAATTGAAAAATAGAGCGGAACAATAACGCGTTAATTTGCCACGGGGGTTCCTGAAGCCTCACTCCTTTGTGAAACTTAATCATATTCTTTGTAAACAACTTGAAAATCGTTCAGCAAGACATCAGTTTAAGAAATTTGCATTTTTTGGTCACCTTTTATATTTTAAGATGTAGGGATTTTTTTTCTATTTTTTTTTTTTTTTTTTTTTTAATTTCTGGAAAAACGAATTGCAAGACATATTTTTAAAGATTTTTAAAACTTTTCCCGATTACGAAACCTCATAAGCTGAGCATCTGGGAGACAAAACAGAAGAGGAATGTTTTGCTTATGGGGGTGACGTAATCGGCATCGCAGTCCTGGACTCCAAACTTCATTTTAACTGCACGATAGAATGCTTCCTCGTTAACAGACTTTGCCCAGTATGCATCTGCAGCTCCAGTGGTTTCGTTCTTTCGTCATATTCTGTCCAGAATGCCTTATATCATCATATGACTAGCTATCGTACGTTAGATCGCCTCAAAACTTTCTTTGCTTGTCTTTAAAAACCTGATAACTTTATTTTTCATTTAAAGATGAGAGAACATTAAGAAAAACCAGTGGCGTAACAGCTTTTGCGAGGCCGGAGGCGAAACTTTTTGCGAGGCCTATTTTTTGCGGCACTCTATTAAAGCAGTGATCTTTCATTAGAAATTTATTAAAGGATAAAAAGAAAAAAGGAAAAAAAAAAAAGAAAGATTTCCCCCTAAAAATTTTATGGCACTGTTTTTAAGAAATGTACAGGCTCGGCTCAATTATATCCAGATCGTTCACTTTGTAATGCAAGCTGAAAAAGAAAATTTCAAAAACCAAAGTCGAGCGCGAGGCCGCTTTTAATTTTGACTTGAGCGAGGCCGGAGGCGGCCGCCTCATTCGCCTAATTACTGTTACGCCGCTGAGAAAAACTTACTAAAACGCTTTATTTATAGTTTTTATTTTTTAATTGGTTCACTTCTTAATGGCTTTATTTTTCGTTCAAAGAAGGGATGGGATATTAAGGGAGTTTTAATTAAACTTACAATGGTTCTGGCCATTAATATTTACATTTATGGCAAGGCTTCCAACTTACGTTAAAAAGTAAAGAAAACTAAACAAGTTAGGCTTAAAATAAAACGAACGAAATTTTGCGGATTTAACTTGGGAAGAGGAAGGGAAGAAATAACAATCAAAAGAAGTCATACCTAGAAAGATTATTTTTTAAAATTAAGCATTTGCACAGTTTATTTTGTCTCACATTGTAATTTTGCTTCATTTCCTCAAGACGTTTTAATCAAAAGTATACGCGATTTCTTAAAAAAAAGTCAAGTAATTTTTTTTTTTCTAATGTGCGGTTACATCCGCTCCCCGTTTTCTCTGATATATTTTTGTTTTGGATAAAAATAAATGATGTTTGGACAACTCATGATAGTCTTGCACTGGTAAATCATTCATATGTTTCACAAAGGAAATATGAATTGGATGCTCAAGTTTTTAATATTATCCGCTTTATTGGGGGGTTTCACGACTTCAGCATCACCATTAGAACATTTTACATATATAAATATTGAAGATGGAATACTTTACGAAGGATCCGCTCCGTATGACCTTAATGTACTCGCAGTAAGTTGGAAAATTGAAACTTTGTTTGATTCCCATGTTTTTAATTATAAGAATAAAAGCAAGTTTCATACTGCTCAATTTTACTGTTCAGGTTGATCTGATTTAGTTGATTCAGTTGATGGTAAATTAAGAATAAAGCACATCGTATGATAACCGACAGCTATTTCGTTTTCAAATTTGTTTTCGCGTTGTTAGAGACAAGAGACATAACTGCTAATTATGGTGAATGATGAAAGTTCTAAGTTTTCTGGTCATCAAATGGCAATTTTTACTGAAGGAATTTTCTTAAAAATTAAGAAAAAAAAAAAAAATTATAAAGTCGTAAAAACTTTTTTGTCACGTGACCCCACTCCAAAACGTTTCTCATTGGTTTGACGTCATCGTTCACTTTTAAGCGCGCGGTTATTTAAGTAACGAAACCATGAGTGCACCTGCTCATCGTCAAAGATTAACACGGATTTGTTCGTACGACAACTCTTCTTTCTCCGATCGCGATAACTCAAATACGATTACCTAAATAGTGAACTGTCGTTTCGGCGCCAATTCAAACAGCCAAAATTGTTATTCTTTTTTATTCGGTAATTAAACATCGCGCAGAAATCACATTTACTATTTTTATGTGCTAGCTCAGCTAATAATATATTAATAAAATATAAATAAGTCGTCTAATTTTTTTTTTCTTCTTCTCAGAACAGGGAAAACGTCGATTGGGGACATGAAGGGAAACCTTTATCCAATAATCAACGTAACTGTGGCAGTTGCTATGCTCTTGCTGCAGTTGCAGCGTATGAATCGCATTGTATAAACCAAAACCAAAATATCTGTATTTAGACGATGTAGCATCCTAAAAATAAGATGTAGTCATTTGTTTTATTATTTTATTAAGGTTGTCCTTTATTTATGTTTCTATCGGTGTATTAGTCATACAGTTACCGCCTCATTGTGATTTATTTGAACCTAATCCTGTTTTTTCATGATAGTATGGAGTTTTTAATCATGATCTACTATGTTACGGATGTCTGCCATTTTGTTTCTATGTTAAAGTATTTGACATTATGTTGAAAGGTGATTTTTATCTATAATATTTTATGCACTACATGGCATTTTCCTTTATTAATTTTATGTTTTCTTCATTTTTATTTTTATTTTTATTTTTCATTTTCATTTTTGTTACATGAAATTTATACTTTTCATGATAACTTTGGACTCTGTTACATTATTTGTATATTGTATTATAATACATATAGTAAATTATGCTGTATAAACTGTATAAATTAAACGATTGTATACGGTTGTAGAGTAACCCGACCATGGATGCAATAAGTTTGACGATGTCATTGCGTCGGCAGACACGGGAAAAATCCTTTAGCGGGCAGGCTTCGAAAATATTATTTCCCAAGTACATCGAGGGCTGCGCATTAAAAATGAACTGAACAGTTACTTGTAATTACCAAAACCTTTAATAATTATTATGCAAAATCATGCGAAATAATCATTTGATTTCACGGTAAGAGAAGCATGAATGTTTTTTTCTTCAAAAATCAGGAAAGAGGGAATTATGAAAAAAAAAAAAAAAAAAAAAAAAAAAAAAAAAAAAAATTGGGGTTTCGATGAAAAGGGTGTGAGTCTTACAAAAGTAGAAAAGGTTTTTCCGTCATCGTTACCTTTTTATTATTAGAATCTCATGTCGATATTTTTTCGATATTCAAATCATCGGTCATTTTAAACGCTTAACAACGTATGATGCAAAATTTTATGTAGACTCCGATTACCTCACATTTTATATGCTTGCTTCGATTTTCGTAAGATTGAAATTACGACTTTGTTACTTGTAGTTGCGTTTAAGAAGTTCTTTGTCCAAAAGGGTCCGAAAATCTTTCTTTTCACAATAAGAAGGGATATTTGGTTTTTAGGGTAGATCAACGTGTAACTATTGATTTGGATTTGATTGATTTTTACTCAAGTTTTCTTCTTTTCCAAATTTACAATTTCCGGCTTCGAATTCTTTTGACTTGTCCAATGTACATACAAACCTTATTTTTATTTTCCTCCTTATTTTCCAATATTTTTCTAATCTTTTCAAGACTTTTTTTCCTAAACACGTGTTCTGTTTTTTTTCTTAGTTTGCCTAATCGGTTTAAAATTGATTTAAAAATAAATCCGGTCAAGAAAACTAAAAGTTCGGACTCTCTAAGGGCGACCAGTACTACATTATTCCCCATAACGTCGGGATATAAAATCGTATGATACCGCCCATTCAATTTACAGATCTGTATTCAAAAATATCGTTTTTTGTTTTCGTATTTGTGCAAAATTGGTTTCTATTACTTTTCTGAAATGTTTAAAAAAGCAAAGTGAAAAGCCGCGTTTTAATCTGTTGTCATTTGGTTGTTAGTCAGGAGAAGAATAATAAAATCCCGAGTCAGGCAGATAAATAAAGGAAAAATTGAAATATTATTGAGGTTTAACTGATGTAATCCTTTTCTTGTTGTAACAAATATTTTGACAATAAAATAATAATTCATACAATAACCCTTTTCAGAAAAATTACCCCGTTTTGGTTGCCTTTGTGATCGACTGGTAAACCGATTTCTTTTGGGGGTTTCGATTGTTTGGGTTCGGTGCCTTTTATTTGGAAATTAATTTTAGGAGAGAAAATCGGAGGAAAAAAAAAAAGGGATTTTTTTTTAAAAGATCGGATTTATATTCGATTTAAAGATCGGTTTTTACTTTTTTGTGCACATTCGCTTTGCGGCACCTTCTCTTTAGTTTCATAAAAATAACTCTAGATAAATTGAGTTATAAGTACGGTCAATACGTTATAAAAACTTATAACAAGATAAATAAAGCTTAAAATATAGTCATAAGTTTTTATAACATATTGGCCGGACCTGTAACTCACTTTTTCTTGGGAAGTCATTATTTTAGCTGCATTCCATGGTTTTGCGTTCTTCGGAAAAAATAGTTTGCTTTTAACCTCTTGGCACCTCTTCGGGTTCCTAAAAATGATCAAATTCAAAATGACTGGCAATTTTACGTCATAAGCTAAGGGTCATATTTTGACTAGTCAAGTTTTTTGAATGGAGAACACGTACAGTACAATAAAAATTCAATGGAGTGTCTTTCGACCAAACTTGAATCTCAAATTTCTACGCACCTGGCATAACCCGATTCGAATAAAAGAAAATATTGATAAATGGGACACGAAATTTGCACTTTTAATAATAAAAAGGCAGTGATTTAAAATAACTTTTATTTGATTCGGTGGCACAAGTCAAGATAGACAATATACTTGTCGACGCAATTCGTAGAAAACTTCCACCCGCACCCTTTCTTCTTTTTTAAGGAAGATTTACATTTCTGCTATCCTGCCAGCTGCCTTCTTTTTTTTTTTTTTTTTTTTGCTTTAACTTTGTGATTTGAAATTCCTGATGGATTTCTTTCTTTAAAAATAAAAGTAGGAATGTTTTTTTTCCTGACCTGAGGTCCAAATAACGAGTCGAGTACCTGAAAATAATGAGGAAAGATGAAACCATTATGCAATCGGCTATCGATGACCTTTTCGTTTAGAATTTCATGTAGAATCCTGCTGAGTTTTTAAAAATGTATATCCTGCGACATTTGGTACCAATTATCGGTTGCCCAGCGAGATGCACTCTGCAAAGACTGTTGTTCATTCCAAAAAAAAAAAAAAAAAAAAAATTCGGAACACCATCTTCCATCTTGTTCCTTTACCCTCAACAGTGTATGGTGATATTTTTTTAGGACGAGGCCTGCTACAGATTTCTCTCCGATTTTCATCGTTGGAAAATTTTCAATTTATGTTTTGATCTCTTTCCTTCTAGCTTTTCATTTTAGTGTGGGCAACATTGTTCTTTTTTTTTCAAAAATGTTTGCCTATAAAAAGTAAAATAATAAATGTTTAGGGACTCACTATACATTTCTCCAGATATTTTCATTTTTTCACCTTTTGTTCGAGAATTTCAGTTTTTTTTTCCAGCAAAAATTCTGATCTTTTTCAAAAATTCCGCGGATTTTCTTCCGAAACTTTTCATATATTACCGGTATCGGTAACTCAAGCAACGAGTGTATAAAACCGTCCCGTTGTTTGACGGTTTAAAGAAATCATACTCGACCTCGCCAAAAATTTATCCTTTACCGTTTTTGAATGGGTTCCTCGTTAGTACCATTTATTGAATTTATTCTGACTTCTGGGCTTCGCTTAGGTTATTTTTACGACCTTTAACCATTTTTTTCTCATTCTTTTTTGTATTCTTTTGGTTACGCCATAATCTTTTTGACTTTTGTCCGTTTTTATCCTTTGATTTTTCTTTGTAAAGACAAGGCTTCCGAACCTTTTGTGCCATTTCTTGTCTAATAATTTACTGTCATTACCAGAGCATCCTTTTTTTTTTGCTTGACCCAAATTTTGAAAGGTGTAGGAGAACTTGAATGGTGACATTCATCCAACTCACACCAATTCCAGAAAGTAAAAAAAAAAGGAAAAACATGTCTTGGAAATTTTTTTCTTTTTCTCCTTTTGTTCGTCGTGCCTTATTTAAGTATTACATACAGATGGTTAAGTACTTTCCAAATTTTTGGTAGCACGCTGGTTTCTGAAGAAAATAACGAGGATTTGTTTCAAAATGATTTATTCTCTTACTTTTTACAAATATATAAAACTATTTAAAACTGTTTACGACTTTTTATAATTATTTAAAACTTTTTACAAATTATTAAACTTTTTACAAATATTTACAACTCTCTAAAACTCTTGACATATATTCACAACTCTCTAAAACTCTTGACAAATATTCACAACTCTCTAAAACTCTTGACAAATATTTACAACTCTTGGCAACTCTTGACAAATATTCACAACTCTCGACAAATATTCACAAATATTCACAACTCTTGACAAATATTTACAACTCTTGACAACTCTTGACAAATATTTACAACTCTTGACAAATATTTACAACTCTTGACAACTCTTGACAAATATTTACAACTCTTGACAAATATTTACAACTCCTGACAACTCTTGAGAAATATTTACAACTCTTGACAACTCTTGACAAATATTTACAACTCTTGACAACTCTTGACAAATATTTACAACTCCTGACAACTCTTGACAAATATTTACAACTCTTGACGACTCATGACAAATATTTACAACTCTTGCCAACTTTTGACAAATATTTACAACTCTTGACAACTCTTGACAAATATTTACAACTCTTGACAATTCTTGGGAAATATTTACAACTCTTGACAACTCTTGACAAATATTTACAACTCTTGACAACTCTTGGGAAATATTTACAACTCTTGACAAATATTTACAACTCTTGACAACTCTTGACAACTCTTGACAAATATTTACAACTCTTGACAACTCATGACAAATATTTACAACTCTTGACAACTCTTGACAACTCTTGACAAATATTAACTATTTGCAAGATATCTACTACTTCGCTAATTTTTAGTTGGGATAAAAATGTCCATCTGGGTGGTAAACCAGGGATAAGATGGAAAACAATTGAACAATATATCTTCTATCAATATTTTCTATCTTGTTACATGTCGAAACAATTATTCGATATTTGAAAATGAATCGTTGATTTGAAAAGCAGATGCAGAAATCGGTGCGTGGTATAAAGATTTTTGTAGTCAGCACACACCGTCCCTTTTGGTTATTTAATTACTGGTGCAAAAATTTGAGAAGGTGGCAGTTTTTTTTTTTTTTTCTTTTAAGGCACGATTGCCATATGTTATGGACAAAGTGATATTTATCAAACGAAACCCCGCAAGGTCTGTAAAAAAATAAAATTAAACGTCCTCGTGGCACGAGCCCGATATCAGAAGACCTTTTATATCCAATAATGATGCAAAAACCAAATCGATATGCTACCTATTGAGGTTATATAAATCGTTTTTTTTTTTTTAAGAGAAAAAATACCTTCAGAAGCTTATAATATCAATTAAGTTCGAGTGTCGGCTGCGCGGATACCAATCTGCTTTGACTCGTGCGCTATTTTTTTTTTTTTTTTTTTTTTCCTTTTTTAAGATGAATGATGTTTTTATTTACGAAGGGGAGAAAAAAAATTGTAGCAACTTTTTTGTTGACTACGACATGTTGATTGTTTTGCATAAGTCGTGATGAGACATCCAGTCCACAAAGGCATGGAAGAAGTGGAGCAATGGATAAATTATCAAAACTTTAAAGCGACGATTAATCAAAATCTGGTAGTGCCCAGCCCAGCTTTTATGCTTTTATATGTCTGGCAAGGTGCGAACGAGTTATTGATTTTCCCTTGATTAATGATTCAAAAGTAAGGGGTAGCGGTCATCGAAAATTAACGTTTTATGTATTCTTAGTCATTTTCAACAATGTGGAAACGCCACACGGGGTTAAAAAAAAAAAAAAAAATTAATGTTCCAAAATTCCGAAATAATTTTACGGTTTTCGTGCCTCCGTATATTTGGAGAACATATTCTAGGCGGAGGAAACAAAATTCGAAGATTATATTTGAAGAACGAGCCCGAAATATAATAGGAAAAGGTTTTTTTTTTTCTTCCCCTTTTGCGGCTGTACACACACTTGAAGAAATTCAAATTTGTAAATAGGGAGAATTCTAAAAACGAAATATTCTTATTGTATTTCACAATTCCCGAAATATTGCGAATCATTTTCAATCCATATCGTGGGTGACGCAAACAGTTTTTGTAAAAGCGAATTTGACAGACTACTCTTAAAGTTGTCAAAAATAAATAATGAAGATTCGAAATAGTGCATTATGCGAATCGATAGTTAGTGTTAGATGGAGATTTTGAAAAATGGCGGTAATGAAAATGAGCATTAAGGGCAGTTAAATGTAGTTTTTATGATAGCGAACAATTAGACTAATAATTGCATATTTTATTATTTCAGTTAATTATTGGACGAATTAAAAAACAAAACTGGAGTCCGTTTGTTTTGTTTTATTAAATGTCACCTTCTTCTGCGTGTTGCTTCATTTTTTTTTTTTTTTTTTTTTTTAAACAAAATGTTTCTCCTGGGATTTCTACTAGAGAATTTCTCCAAAAAATATCTCGAGTAATTTTTACACTCTTCAATTTCATAAGAAGAGTATATTAAAGGTTTTAAGTGAAGGGTACCTCCGTTAATACCGAACGGAGACCAAAACGAACGGCACTTGCCGGGGGTAACTTTTCAAGCCAAAGCTATTTACACATGTCCGTCCGTCCGTCTGTCTGTCCTCATTTTTCATTAATTGATTGGAGACACAATTTGAGGAGATTGATCGATCCCAAATTTGGTATATGAGTAGGGGGCACTAAGGACAAGGACTGTATAAATTATGGTCTAAATACGTTCGCATGCAGCAGAACGGCAGCCGTTCGAAGGGTATAATATTAAATTTAACAAAGCGGGAATATTTTTTTTTTAACTTTTTTTTTCTTATCTTTGTTTTTCGTATATACAAGTAGATATCGCTTTCTGAGCTGTGTCAGCGAAAATGGTTATCTCACATTCCGGAATGTTTGATAAGTCATTTTGGTACAGACAAAAGAAAAACATATTTACATTTCGTGGCTTTTTTTTTCTCACTTTTGTTATCATTATGTCAAATTATGCATTTTATATCCGATTGAACGTTTCGATATATGTAGTAAACGTTGTCCACACATCGAACGGTTTTTGTATTTTATCTTATTTGTTAGGACCTGGCATTTTTTTTTTTTTTTTTCAATTTCGCACATCTGCAATTTTCTAGAACATTTTACTACATTCTGGAACATTCTAGAACCTTCTGGAACATTCTAGAACAGTGTAATTTGTCAGTTTATTGTGTTTAAGAACCACACTCAAAACCCAACATAATATTTATTGATATTTTTACTCGTGGGAGTAAGATTTAAATGAAATTGAAGAGTATCGGACAGTGGTGACCTCCACTGTAGCTTGTTTTTTTTATTTTTGAGAAGCTGAAGTCTCTATTATTTTTAATGTCGAGAAATCACTAAAATCTCGCTTCTGGAAAATTTCATCTTTCGAGAATGTTTTAGATTCTCGAGAGTTGATCAGGTTTTCTGAAATATTTAGGAAATGTTCCAAGAAATGATGGCCTTTTTTGCTGAAAAATTGTTTTTTTTTTTTTTTTTTTTTTATTTTAATTTAATTTTTTTTTTTATTTCTCGAGAATTTAACGGTTTTCTTCGATTCTCGAGAAACAAGTTCGAGAATTTTAAAATTTCAAGAATCGAGTTGTTAAAAATTGGAGATTCTCGAATTCTGTCGAGTATACAGAAATCCTAGTTTCTCCAAAAGATACAGAATTTTGGACAAAGTGCTATGATTGAAAAATATTCTTTTCAATTGAAACATTCAAGCCAGAACATCGTCGAATTTCAAAATGGCGAAAATCGAAAATGGCTTTATTTATTTTTTGTAAGAAACGATCACAAGATAATTTTCTTACATAATTTGACGTTTCGGTTGTCATAGCCAGAATTAAACTGTTTAAATCGGAAATTTTAATCTGTTTCAGAAAGAATTAGTACGATACAGCAGGGGAGAAAAAAAGCAAGAGTTAGACGGGATAAAAAGTGTTAAATGAGGTTGCGTGAAACGAGATCCATTTTTAACGGTGCCATAATGCGAAACGAACCCTTTTACAAACACAACCTGTCTTTAAAATCAGGTACTGAACCGTGATATTCCTGTCATTTATCCTAATTTAAGCACTATGTTTGAGCAGCTTCTTTCTCTGAATGCCACAATTTCGTTTATAATCTTGATTTTATGCTCGCATGACCCCTTTTAATCCTTGTAATATTTTGGAAGGCGGTGTAATTTTTTTTATTCTTACCGAAAATTGTGATGGAAAAAAATGGCGGGCCTGGAATTCTTTAAGAAATAAAAAAGCAAGGCATTGCCTACATACACGCCGAATTCGTTAAAAAAAGATTTTAATACATAATCTTACTTTTTCCTCTTAGAATTTTCTTATTTTCATCGGGCACGTAGCCAGAACGAAGAGCCAGGGGGGGGGGGCAGCTGGGCTTGTTAAGGGGAGCAATAGGCCTTCATTCCCTATACCTGTCATGTTTAGCCAATTCAATTAAGGGGGGGCACCGAGTCAGTCCAGGGGGGGGGGCCTCCCTGGCCCCCCCTTGGCTACGGGCCCGATTTTCATAGGCATTATGCTGTAAGAATAAAAGGAAATCGTTTGATGTACCAAATTGTGCTTACTCATTGAGTAGCCATTGTACTTTCAGGTTATTATTTTCCGTATAATAAAGTTGGAAATATAAAATGTTTACAAAATTTTAGATCACTTGGCGTCTTCTGAAGTATTGAAAAGTCGCAATAACTATTAATATTCTCTCGTTCGATCTCATTTATTTCAACACTTGAACCCAAAATTACGCATGTCAGTTAGCACAGCGTGGGTCTTTTTTTTTTTTTTTTTTTTTTTTTTTTTTTTTTCTCCTTTTTTCCTCCTCTTGATTTTTAAGATTTTGTATATGTTTCCAAGAACGATATATTGTAAAACTCTACGCCAGGACCTTTGTCTATGGTATAATGAAGTGCTGGTGTTTCGTTTCCTTAATTTTTGGTTTTCCTTTTTCAGATCAGCTGTTTGGAGATCCATTCGATTGGAAGAGCTATGTTATTCTGGTGATGTTTATAGTTCGTAAAAAAGGTAAGATAAGATAGTACCTAGTCATACCTAGCCTACCTTCTATCATATCAACCTTTTGGAGACTTGTCTTGACAACCTTCTCAGGATTCCGGAATACCGGAAGGAATTATTGTTTTGTCTAACACTCGATTTACAGGAGAACAAAATCAAATTTTATACCTAAATCAAATTTTATACGAAAAAATCAAATTTTATACCAACGAACTCCTTTCATTTTTTCTTCTATTTTTGGTACAAGTTTCCACTTGTTCCAAGCAAACAAAAACCAGGAAAACAAAACCAAAAGTTTTTGAAATTAACTTCCCGCCGTCCATACATTTCAGGCCAAGTTGAACCTTGTACTAAAAATTCCAGGATACACCAGAGAAGTTCGTTTGATACCTAAAATTTGGATTTTTTTTTTTAAAATTGTAAAGCAAGTATTGAAGAAAACAGCTTCCGGCATCCGTGAAGTCTGCTCTTAAAATTCAATATTCACGATTGATTTATTTTTTTCTAAATTCTATAGTAAGATATTAAATTTTCGCAGTTATAATTGAAGTACACATTTTTTTTAAAAAATTTGTCATACTTGGAATAATTTTCCTTTCTGGAACATGACCATATAGTTAATCTTACCAACGTATTCGTTTTAAATGTCTTTTCCTCCTTTATTTGAGTTATTCTATTTACATGACGTAGTATTGCCATTTTTTAATTCGTAATCTTTTGTTAATTCTAGGGGAGAGATATTTCTTCCATTACAACATTTTACCGAACTTTACTTGAAAGTCTAAAATGCCAGTCTATTCGACTTTTGTGTAAGGGCTGAAAGGACAATAGTCAACCTATCTTCCTGTCAAATGAGGAAAAAAAGAGTACATGATGTTTGCAAAAAGGATGATAGCCTTGCCTATGCAAATGGTCTACAAAGAAAACAAAGCAACAAAGTCGAAGTATTCTCAGTCGCAGAACGAGATTTCTTTTACGTAAGTAAAATAATGTTAGTTTCCTTTTTCCGCTCAAGAGAAAATATTGGTTATTCAAATTTTTCAAATGAAGGACAATAAAAGTTTCAATGACAAAAACGAGGGGCTCAAGGTCGTCGGATAATGGTCATTTTCATAAAGAATGGTCCAATTTAGCAGGTGCATGGTTGATTTCTCTTTACTAAAATGTGAAAATGAGGATCGACAATGAGAATTTTCAAAATTTTATTTCCGCTTTTGCTAATAATTATACATGTATCCTGGTCAATGTTTTGAAAAATACGCAGTGTATAAAGCGCTAACAAATTCCATATAAACTCTTAGTTAATCATTTGACAAAGGTTTCCCAAGAAAAAGTGAGTTAAAGTCCGACCAGTAAGTTATAAAAACTTATGACAAGATTATAGGTTTTTATAACGATCAATACGTTTTTACAACGATTATAAGTTTTTATTGCCGTACTTATAACTCACTTTTTTAGGGTTTGTTTTTTAGTAATCCAGTAATAGCATATAATCAATTTGAACAGTGAAGATGGTGCCAAGTTCACTTAATTTGTGGAATTCGGAAGAGAATAAAACGGATTGTACCCCATTGTTGAATATGAAGAGTGAGCCAAAGGAAGTATTAAGAATTTCAGAACCGAAGCATCTGTGTCACATCAGAGAATCCACAAAGATCCCGCGGCGTCACTCCTTGACTTTTTCATCCACTTACTATGATACTTGCCCCCGCTTCCGGTAACTCGAAACCTTATCGCAACCTATTTTTCTCCCTTTGATCCTTTTCCAGTAAGAAAAATTTTAACTATTTGGAATACAAGCATACGGGCATAAAAAGGCAAATAACCATAAGATCTCTGCACTGAGAAAAAAAAAAACTTGCTCGTTTACATCTCAGACGTCCCTATAATGATTTCAACTTGCAGTAGTTGACCTACGTCAGATTTAAGATCTAAGCACAACATTTTTAGGTTTTTGACTGCTTGTTTTTTCCCTGGATTTATTTCAAGGGGTCGATTTGACTACAATTGAATCTCTGATGTCGCAAAACTATTTAGTGTGCTTCCTTGCCAATACAAAGCTGGTTGAGGTGCGAAAAATGCCCCCCCCCCCCTCAAAAAAAAAAAAAATAAATAAATATTTAGAATAGTAGGGCTGATGCCCAAGTGTTTTTGGGTCCCTATGTGGTATTTTCGATACACGATTCTTGTGATCCCGTTACACGCTGTAGGTAATGGAATCACCCGATTTATTTGCGTGATTTGATTAAACTGGAGCCAAACTGAAACGGCCATTTTGAAGTGGTGCCATGATGGACAGGGATGAAACTTTACCAGAATAAAGATCTTTTGGCGTACAGGAAGTTGTCCGTTGCGAACTTTAAGCAGAGATAGCGGGGGAGGACGAAAACCCTGCCAATCGGCCCTCCTCATTTGTCCCTTTTTGCGAGTCAACCTTTTTTTATACATTAAAAAGCAATTTGTAAAAGCAAAATTTAAAAAAATGGAGACTGAAAAATAAAAAGGTTCATGTTATAGACCTTTGATTCAATTCACCGTTTATTGCTATTTCAAAACATTCAACGAAAGGGAAGAGAGACAACCCTTTTTCACTTGTTACATTGTTGTGCATCGAGATTTTTGTGAAACAAGTGAAGAACCGACACTTGTTGCGAAATTCTTTGTTGAACCTTTTTGTGAACAAATAATGGGTTAGAAGGGGTACAATGACATCCAGTAGGGTTAAAAATTTTGTGCAAATGGATTATGTAATTTTTTTTTTCGGTTGAAAAAGAAAAGGATGTCATGCGAATTAATAAATAAAAAATAAGCGATGACATTTTAATTTCTTTCGATACTTTTTCCAAGAAAATACTGTATGCAGTATTTTGAATAATAATTCTCTTCCATTAATAATTTTTAATAACAAAAATGTCAACTTATAAAAGTAATTTCTTCATAGTTTATTTTTTTATTTTGCTTTATGGATATGGACAAGGGTTTCTAAACCAGGACGTCAAATCCGTTGCGAAATACATTGCAACTCGTTCATTGACCCTAGAAAACCAACCCCCAAATACAGGTACGATCTCTTTGATATAAAATAATAATCTTTCCAAGGAAGAAACCAGATATTTTTTAACGTCACATATTTATCTTATGGGAATATTATATTACATCAGAAAAAAGGAAGAAGAAAAGAAATAATCATTTTTCATTTGAAAAAAAATAGATTTTTTTTTTTTAAAGTCGTTCAACGACCTCAGATTGGGAATTGTTAAATATACGGAAAAGGATGAATTTAGGTTCAAAGAGCATAGGGGTAACTGGGTCTTTTTTTTTTTTTTTAATCGATTTCGTAGAAAGAAGGAGATTCCATGTGTTTAATGGCGACTGGATTTGTGTATATATTCGAATCTCTGTCACGCGGAAAAAAACTCCTAATAAAACTAAAAAACGGAACCGTCAATACATGATGTTATGGATCTTCTTATTAATCGATTTCGTAGAAAGAAGGAGATTCCATGTGTTTAATGGCGACTGGATTTGTGTATATATTCGAATCTCTGTCACGCGGAAAAAAACTCCTAATAAAACTAAAAAACGGAACCGTCAATACATGATGTTATGGATCTTCTTAAAATAAAGTTAAAAATCCTCAAATCATAAAACATTAAATACAATAGGAAGACGGTTGCAAGGTGGAAAGAATATATGTGCTTAAACGTCTTCTTATGATTCAATGTTGTTGTTTGAAAAAAGCTGTTTGCGACTCGTCTCATCCTATCTTATGCATCCATATTCACGTTGTTTGAGCTCTTAAGTACAATAATAAAATTAACTTTATGGGTGAGCGTATTTGGTGTGAGTAAAGAGGAACATGGTTTTAGTTAGATTGTTTTTATTTTTTCTTATGCTGCGAAAATGAAAAATGATGTAACGGTACCGGTAGCCATTCTATAAAAGTAATGAGGTATTTACAATCAAATTTATCATTTGTGTAACTAAAAAAAAAAAAAATTGTTTGTAAACACAAATATATCGATGATTTTAGTTAAAAATGATAGAAAATCAGGTAATAAGAATTGTATGACATTAGCTTTCATTTGAGTGAGATCAAATAGTATGTGTTTATTAATTTTAAAACATCTGAGAATTTTTTTTTTTTGAAAGCGCCAAATTTAAATTTTCGTATAGAATTTTTTTTTCTTCGAAGGAAGTATTCTTAAGGTGTTTTGATAGCACCGCTTTATTATTAGTTGAAAAAGCATCGTTCTTCGGTCTTTTTATAATTTCGTTAAAATTCACGAAAAAAATAAAAACATTTTATCCTATTGTTAGCCTACGGAAAAGAAAAAAATGGCATCCATTTTTTTGCACGAAATAAACAAAGCTTCCGATTTTCTTTACTGAAACATTCAAACTAGAAAGTAATATGCATTCTTTAAAGCTAATATCAATATGATACCTATTAACAGATGTTGTGTTCGTTTTTGAAAAAATCGGAACATCTAGAAATAAACTTTTTTCGTAAATATATAAAAACGCTTTGTTTATTTTTTGAAACTTCCCATATAACGCCATGTATTTTTATCATATTTTCAAAAATTTTTAACTTGTTAACTAGAAAGTAACTATTGCTTAAATTTTTAAGGGAGGTCCGCCGATACCTGATAAATCATCTGTGCGAGTTTGAAGAATATCTAACATCTTGAGTTTTACTATCGAAACACTTTAATTAACAAAAGTAGATTTAGATTAGAAAAAAATGGCTACTGTTTGTAAAGAATTAAATCTTTATAAATTAATTTTTTTTTGCGTGAAGGTGAGCTATTTTACTGTTTACTGCATTTAATGAATAAATAGCGACTTGGATTGCTCAAAATTAGACATTTAGGAACGTAGTTTTAGGTATAAGAAATAATTTTACGTTTCCGGAGGTCTAGCAAATTTTTAACTTTTAAGTGAAAATACCACTATAAAATGATAACAGTTTCTGGTATTGAGTTCTAAATAAAAGGAAGACAAATAGAAAATAATGAATGCAAAAAAAAAAAAAAAAAAAGAAAAATTGTTTTTCCAAAAATAAAATTCTAGTGTAGACTTGGTCAGAGAATTACCCTAAAGCAGAAACTAAAAAGCTAAAAATAATTTTTAAAGAATAAAAAAAATCGATTTCGAATTAAGAGCCCAAAAAAGCTAAAAACAAGTTAAATAAAGTCGAACCTTCATCACTGACTATCTAATTGAACTTGTGTGTTTTTTTTCTTCATTTTCATATTTTTAAAAACTGAAATCGAGATCGCATTGGAAGTTCATACATTCACGAGATGTGATCTCGATTTCAGTTTTTAAAAATATGAAAATGAAGAAAAAAAACACACAAGTTCAATTAGATAGTCAGTGATGAAGGTTCGACTTTATTTAACTTGTTTTTAGCTTTTTTGGGCTCTTAATTCGAAATCGATTTTTTTTATTCTTTAAAAATTATTTTTACGGAATCTGAGGCGAATCTGAATTGAAATAAGCGGAAATTCTTCATAAAAGAAACCAGCTCTCTACTTAGAATTTTTCTGAAAAAAAAAAAAAAAATAAGAGTTGCAGGTATTTTTTCGATATGTGTGAACCCTGGGAAAAAAAAATAAAAAGGCTATTAGACGCTGGAAAGGGAAGAAGAGGAAAATGAACATTCGAATAACAATGCCAGGTCGATTATTGTACATTTAAATTGGAACCTCTTAAATGGACCAAAAATCTTGGGAGGGTAAAATTTGTTTACATCTTGGCACTCTATAAAAATCCTTTCCTGCAACGTTTTTGCAAGGAGAGATTCAGGGATTTTAATGTGGTACGCTTTTTGGAAATCATGGGAATGCTAAATGTTTCGTTTCGATTAATTTTCGGAAAGGGTGCAATGACCTTCTTTGGACTTAAAAATCAACTCAAGAATTCGATGTCAGTATTTTTTGATTAATTACTTAAAGGTATTTCACGCCAAACATTTTCACCGAACATTTTCCCCGACATGCTAGGGAAGCTCTGCATAGGCCTATGAGGCAAAAGCTCCAGGATTTGAGTAATTCAGTGCACATTTCTCCGTTCAGATTTTCTGTAGCATTGCTGAGAGGTGATTTCGTTTGTAAAAAATGTTGCGGTAATCTTATTCAGGGTCCCCAGGAATTTTATCACCATTTTCCCCACCCAGTATATTTGTTAGTTTGAATCATTTCCCAGCGCTACAATCTTGTGTCGGCTACCATCACTCCTCCAAAATTTTTTAAATCCAGGTGGCTGCGAGATTTACATTTTGAATTGCAAATAATGACCATTCCAAAGATTATTCCTTTTTCGGTGTTCCGATCGACCATCAAATTTTTATTTGCTATAAAAATTAAAGAAAAATAAATCAGATAAAAGGGTAAACAAAATAATCCTTCCATCTTTTAAATTCGTATAATTCTTTTTTTACAATCCATTAATTTTTTACAAAAAAGAGTTGCAAAATCAAAAGGTTCTAACTGATACTAAAATTTTTGAAATTCTGTGCCCTTCTTCCCGATCTTGTCGAAACATTTTAACTGGATTTTCCTATTGTCGTGAACGCTTCAGTTGCTTACTATCGTGGGCCACTTCTAATCCCAACAGAATAGGAAGAAACGTAAACAACGTTTATTTCTAGAGACGAAAATTTTATGCCACGTCGGTCAAGACTGATTGGACTTGTAATACAAAGAAGTAAAAATCTTCACATGTTGGGAGAAGAAAGTAAAATGGATTCAGTTATTCAGCGAAATATGAGGGATCGAGAATACGGGATAAATAAAAAAAATGTGATATGAAGGAAAAGATGCTCGTTATCTGAGATTCAAAATGTGACCTACACTATTTTTTTTCCACTTTCTTTTTTCCCTTTCTCCTGCTTTTCTTACTTGTTAGACGCTGGTGAATCATATCGTTATTTTGCCTTTTATTTGAGTAATCCGCTGCAGCTGCTTATAGCTGATCGATATATTCGTCTGGGCTTGGTCTAGATATTTACGCTCTCCTTTTCAAAAATCACGTTGCCGGTCAAAAGTTGGCAAACAGTCATTTTATAACCCAAAAATCGGACTGGGATCAAGGGGGCATATCCCTACGTAGGACAACGTTATGGGGTACTGTCCTAATATTGCCAAATTTAAACAATGAAACGATTTAAAAGTTTTAAGGCATTTTTTTTTTTGCTCGTTTTTGGTCAAAAAATTCGAATTTTTTGATAAAAATGCATTTCGTAGGCTTGACTTTTGCCGGAAGTGATGGTACTAGTACCACATAACTCACCCACCCGAACACTTTTTCACACCACCCCAACCCTCTTTGGGGTCCCCCCTTCCTTAGAAAAAAAGGTTCTGGTTTGAAAAAAAATCTTTTTAACTTCTAATTTTTTTTTTTTTTTAATTCTAGAAACCAAAATTTTATTTTTATTCCTAAAAAATAAATTCCTAATCCATTTTTCCTAAAAACTTTGGCTTCTAAAAGGATGAGGGTCAATAAGGCCGTTTTTTGGGCTAATTTTTTTTTTCGTGAATTTTGATCCTTGAGTCCTAATAAATGATTCCCCAAAAGGATTTTCGATTTCGGTCGTCGGAACCCTTAATATTCGCCTAAAACCATGATATTTTATTAAAACAAATTTTAAGGATCAGCATAGGAATTAAAAAATTTTATTGCGGCAGGGAAGTACTCCTACCTAAGACCTTTTAAGGGTATTTTTTGATGTTCCGAAAATGTGTAGAACCCCCTTAAAAGCGGCAATTTTAGGTGTTTTTATTTTTTTAAACACCGTTCTTCCAAGGATTTCTCAAAACTGCATACAATATATTATAGCTTGTCCTAAGATGAACCTCACGTAATTTTTCCCGTTTGCGAATCCAATGAAATCCATTTGAAAAATGCATAAGACGCGGTTTTTACGGCCTATTTGAGCTCCCTGGTAGTCAGATCTGAATTTTTTTTTAAAAACATCATTTAGGAGTGACAATTAATCGATTCCAGCCATTATCCCGTTCCATCCATGACCAAGTTATCTTATAAAAAACTTTAAAAAATTATTAACATTTTAAAAAAAATCACTTTGCATTTGATGTGTTCCATAACAAGTTTTCGAAAATGGAATATTAAAATTATAAATAATCTGTATATTTCTTTCTTTTTTCGTATTAAGTTAGTTGGTATTTTTAATTTACCCTTCAGAAATGATGTCTTGCATCTAAAATAACAATTTAATACAAAAAATAGAAGAAAATACATATATTGTTTATATTTTTCACATTTCATTTTCAAAAACTTGTTATGGAACACATCAAATGCAAAGTGATTTTTTTTAAAATGTTAATAATTTTTTAAAGTTTTTTATAAGATAACTTGGTCATGGATGGAACGGGATAATGGCTGGAATCGATTAATTGTCACTCCTAAATGATGTTTTTAAAAAAAAATTCAGATCTGACTACCAGGGAGCTCAAATAGGCCGTAAAAACCGCGTCTTATGCATTTTTCAAATGGATTTCATTGGATTCGCAAACGGGAAAAATTACGTGAGGTTCATCTTAGGACAAGCAATATATTGTATGCAGTTTTGAGAAATCCTTGGAAGAACGGTGTTTAAAAAATAAAAACACCTAAAATTGCCGCTTTTAAGGGGGTTCTACACATTTTTCGGAACATCAAAAAATACCCTTAAAAGGTCTTAGGTAGGAGTACTTCCCTGCCGCAATAAAATTTTTTAATTCCTATGCTGATCCTTAAAATTTGTTTTAATAAAATATCATGGTTTTAGGCGAATATTAAGGGTTCCGACGACCGAAATCGAAAATCCTTTTGGGGAATCATTTATTAGGACTCAAGGATCAAAATTCACGAAAAAAAAAATTAGCCCAAAAAACGGCCTTATTGACCCTCATCCTTTTTTTCCTAAACATTTTTTTTTCCTAAAACATGATTTCCTAAAATGAATATTTTTCCAAATGACTTTCTAATTTTTTTTTTTTAAATTTTATTTTAGAAACCAAAATTTTATTTTTATTCCTAAAAAAAATAAATTCCTAATCCATTTTTCCTAAAAACTTCGGTTCCTAAAATTTTTTAAAAAATTCAAGACGGGGCAACCTCTTAAAAAATTTGGGTGTCTCTACTACCCGGCCAAGGGGGTAAGTTTTTTAAAACCGGTTATACGGCCGCAAAAATTTTGCCATGGGGGTTTTCGGGGTCGCTGATTTCAAATCGGATGTCAGTTTTCAATAATTCAAGATGGCGGATCCAATATGGCGGACTTATGTTAAAAACCTTGACTTTTTCCAACGGAAATTCGTGTTTGGGGGCATATCGGGGTCACTGATTTCAAATCTTAGGCATAAAAATTGAAGAAAAAAAGAAAATAAAAGGTTAAAAATATAATTAAAAATTTTTTTTCCTACAAAATTTGGTAATGAGCTTAAAATGACCTTAAAGCCCATCACCGAGAAAACCAGAGGGCTCTTGAGACACCACTAGCCGGTTGAAAAAATATTTGTTTTTAAATTTTTTACACCTAAAAAAATCAAAGTGTTACTGCGCCCCCAAATTGTTTTAAAATGGGAACGTTCAAGTATTACGTAAGACGTTTTTTCGGGTTTTTGGACCCCCTCCCTTCCGGTTGTAAGACATTTCGCCATACTTAGCTTATGGCGAAGATGGTTGATGCGGACCCCCCCCCCCCCTAAAAATCATACGTAATACTTGAACGTTCCCAATGGCACCCTTCATATAGGTACGGTTTTAACGTAATGAAAGATTTTTAGACATTCAAAAGGTGATCCCCCCTGTATTTGTGATATTATGTGATTTATGACGTCATTCACTTTAAAATATCTCTCAGATCGATTAATTCCTGATGATCCCTCCTTTAAGGTGAAGCGATCGGAATCACCTGATTTTGGGTTGTTTTTTCAATAAAATCTCACGGTGGTCATGAACCTACAGGTCAAAATCCTTTTTCGAATGGATATTTTTTGCATAATTTTTTTGAATATTTATCTATCAAAAGGAATCATTCCCACGGATCAAGGGAACCCTTTTTAAGGTTGACACCCTTTATTTGTCAAAATATTCCACAATTTTTACGTTTTCACACTTTACAGTCATTTTATTTGCTGTTATTTTATGTGTAAGTAAATAAACAAAATTCAGAGAGTGATTTCGGGTACCAACAAAATGCCCATCTGGCCAAAAAGAAAAGTATCGTTATTGAGATTTCCTGTCAGGAAATCTTCCAATACTTGGAAGGTCGTCGTAACTGCTTTAAAAAAAAATCTCAAACTATGTTTTTATGAATTTAAATTATACAAATTGCATTCGTTTTATTCGCTCGACCGTAAACTGCATCTGATTATCGATACAGAATCCGTTTTTGTCATCTTTTTTTACTATTCCCATTGTAAAACATTTCGTTTCATCTTTTTGATAAAGTGCTATGGATTTGAAAGTAATCATATGTAAAATTTGTGTCGGTTTTTCTAATTTAAATAATAACAACAGTGGTTAGTGATTTAAAACCGATCACTTATCCTGGTTTCGGATGTGTTGTTGATGGCAAGAAAAAGTTTTTTTTTGTTTTTTTTAACCGAAAAAAAAATTTGAGCTGTACCACTTCAGGACGACGCAAAAAAAAATTTGTTAATATAGTAAAGAAGGAAACTAAATGTCGAGATAAATAATAGGTTTTAAAAGACTCCTCGAAGTATGACAATGTAGACAAAACACCCGGCGAAGAAGTACAAAAAAACATAGCCCGTGCCACCCCACACTCGCTTTTTTTTTTAGTTTTTTAAAAACGTGTTCCGCACGCTTTTCATGTATATTATTCAACTTCGTTTTTTTATTCGGATAAAAAAAACATGAACGTACGTTCGAGCCATCCACAGGTGTCTTCCTTGATATTCGGCTGAATGCGTTTATTCTTGGGGCAGAAGGTGCTTCTTTTTATTTTTCGTTTTTTTTTTTTTTTTTTGTAAGATGTGTGCGATAATTTGCCCGGAAATCCAGATTTTTAGGTGGGGTCAATCTGCTGGAAATCAGAGCAGAAAATTGCCGGTAAAGAATTGCTGCGGTTTCGTCCCGATTCCTCTCTCATTTTTCCTAATCCATTTTTGCTAAAAAAATTAATTTCTAGTCCCATTTTTCCTGAAGTGGTCCAAAATTTTTCCTAAAATTTTTTTTTCTAAAATTAAAAAAAAAAAAAAAAAAAAAAAAGATTTAAAATTAGGGATTTAAAAAATTTGGAAAAATACCTATTCATTTTAGGAATCAAAAAAATTAAAAGTTAGGAAAAAAGTTTTAGGAAAAAAATTTTAGGAACCAGAGTTTTAAGGAATGCACATAAAATTTTGATTTCTAAAATTTAAAAAAAAAATAGCAACTTCAAAAATTTTGAAAAATATTCATTTTCGGGAAATCATATTTTAGGAATCAGGAAAATTAAAAATTAGGGAAAAAAATGGTTAGGAAAAAAATTTTAGGAACCAAAGTTTTTAGGAATGGATTAGGAATTCATTTTTTTTAGGAGAAAAGGGGTGGGAAACGGTTGGTTTTTCGTATTTGAGTCATTGGTCTTGTGGAGACATTTCACATCGCAGGAGCCATTTGTAGAGTTTGGTTTGGAGACATATTTGCCGTCTCGCCCCCCCCCCCCCCACCATAAAATTGGTCTTCCCAGAGGTCTTGGTCTTACGACCCTATTCACTCGTTTGCCTCTCGCAGGCGTAATTTTTCCTACAATTTATTTACTCTTTTGTCGGACATAATAAAGATCCCAGAGTTGTGAACCGCGACAAAGATTGCTCGCACGATTCCTATGTTTAGCTTATGGTTAGCTATACGTTTCGGTTCGGTTCGGTTCAGTGCACACAACCAAAATGGTTTACAGCCCTGGAAATCCATTATCAATATTTAATTTTTACTTTCTTTTTTATCGGGGTGGAAGTAAATAACAAAAAAAAAGAAAATCGTTTATCAAATGGCTTACTAATCGGCGTCATTGAAAATTATATGTCCCATGGAAATGGGAGGAGAAAAAAATGGTGGGCAAACCTCTCGATAGGCTATAAAGCTCACTCTTCGATGACGCACACTCGAATCAAGAGCCTTTGGACATAATAAATACTTAAAAAAAGGAAACAGAACAGCATTTTTTATAGTTTTTCTACACGCACTCCTTCCGTTTATGCAGTCCTTTACAGAAAAGAAATGGTCTTCCAGGACCGCATCGTTCCCCTTTACTGGACTTTCCCCTTCCGAAATAATAATAAAAAAAAACTTTCATCCCCAATCTATCCAATTCCAAAAATCATGGGGTGCAAAATCATTGGGTGATTACTGCTATTATTTCCGAGGTGGAAGGAGCTTTAAGATTTCACGTTTAACTTACGTAAGAGCTGATCTTAACGGGTGTGAGATGATTCGTTGAAGTACAAATTTGGACATCCGAAAGGAGCTAAGAATTTGTCGAAAGGGAAGGGAAACTTCATGTTTATGGAGAAGATAACTATAAATTATATATATAGATTTTGGCAAATGGCACTCATATTTGAAAAAAAAAGCCTTAAAAAAGGTTAAGAGGTTGCCACCTACAATAATTTTCATAATTTATACCCAGGATGCAAGAAAATGTGCGAAATTTTACAAACTCCCGGCTATTCTTACATCCTTCCGTGCATGGTGATTTTCCGAGTGTAGCAAGTTAGATTTTCCTTTATTAACAATGGAAATATTGTTTTAAACGTCCCCAAGGAGTATTAATGTCGATAGGAGTGTGTTAATGATCGCCGGATGGGAGACTTGGAACATTTAAAAGAATTAAATCGTTAAAATTGATTATAAATTCACTCAGAAACACCATAGGAGTGTGTTAATACTTTACTGAGAATTATAATAATGGCGGACAAATCCAGACTAAAATTCACGTGAAATACACGTGAATATTAAGACTTTTTCCACCAATTTTCCTCGAGAATTCCACCAGTTATCCACTAGTTTTTTTGATTGGGAATTTTCAAAAAAAAAAAATAGTAGATTTCACTGCTAGGGTTGAAAGTGTGAGATATCTAGCGAATCGAGAACGTGTTGTCCCACCGAGCGAAGCGAGGCTCGACAAACGTTCGAGATTTGCTATATATCTTACACTTTCAACCCGTAGCTGTGAAAGTGTGTTTTCATTCTAAGTGGTTAGATTAGGATTAACTAAA
Organism: Liposcelis bostrychophila; assembly: GCA_037577465.1. Lineage (NCBI taxonomy): Eukaryota > Metazoa > Arthropoda > Insecta > Psocodea > Liposcelididae > Liposcelis > Liposcelis bostrychophila. Next base: position 18,470,696 of record CM075211.1, on the reverse strand, counting down.
AAAAATTTTTTTTTTCTTTTTTTATAAACAAAACAAACAACATAAGTCTATTGACACTGTCAAAAAGAAGCCCTACTCGGTAGATATGTTCACTTATCTACCGAGTAGGCGGATAAATAGGCTTCTTTTTGTCTGCTTCCACGTTTTTTACTCTATGTTGATATGTTCTGCTTTCAACTGGCTAGGCGGCGGTGATATGTATCACTTTGAATTCACGTAGAATGAAAAAAAAAAAAAGAAAAACGAAGTAACCCCTTCATATGGTATTTTTTATCCTAAATTTTGTTTTAGCCATGAAACTGAAATCTGTTGTTCTTTATCTGCCCCGGTTTTTGAGCGGAGGCCGAAACATGGCAATAAAATGCCGTAAAGCGTCAAAACCTACCAACCTTTCCGTCTTCCACATATTAAACAAAAGAAGATAAATCTGCTGAAATGAAAAATTGCAATAAACCGGCAACCGTATTGATTGGGCCTTGCATCAAAATTTGTACTTCTTAAAAAATGGCCATTGTCCATTTTTACTATTGTTAATTCATGTGTTATATGTGATCTGATATGCAACCTTTTTTTCTCTTTTCCGATGTTACCCTATTTCCACTTTTTTAGTGCTAATTTTTCTAAAAAAAATGGGTTTTAACATTTTTTAAAAAGGAAATCCATTAATAAGAGAGATACAGCGTATCAGTAGATTTTATTATTTATTTTTATTTGAATAGCCAACTCTATGAAAAACAATTCTTTTTCTCTGAATACGTGGTTTTCTGAAATGATTGCGAATTTAACGGAACAAACGAGAAAAAAAATGCCGGCTGGTGGTGTTCTTTCCTTTTTTTTTTAAAAAAAAAAATCCCCGATTTAAAATATTTTTTTTGCATCTTATCCTAACCCTCTAATTTGGCGCAACCCCTTCTGTCAGAAGGGGTTTGTCATCGCTTGCTGATGCTTTGCGGGACCAAAAAAAAAGAAGGGCTTATTTTTTGATTTCTGGAAAATAAAACGCTAAAAAGCACACTGTCTGATTGCACGAGGCAAGCGAATACAGCATTGCTAAAAACCAAAATTTTGGATTTTTGGTTTTGGTGAATATTTTTGATTTTATTTTTAAATCTGACTCTTAGAATTTTACGTGGCTGATAGGTCTTTAAATAAAAAAAAAGGAATAGACATTACTACCATCTTGTCGGTTTTATAATTTTCGTGATTGAAATCAGCCTTTAGTACATAGAGAATGTAATTAATACATTTCAATCAAATCGCACAGCTCCATGATTAATTCATATGTTTAACATATGTGGGAGTTTTTTTTCCCCTTCTGAATAAAGGGGTCGTGATTTTGGGGTTAAAAAAATCGGATTCGGAGGAATATATTGTTTAATCTAGAGTGGAAAACACCCTTCCTTTATTTTTTAATCTGTGTCAACTTTTTCCAGAAGAAGGGAAAAAAAGAGTTCATTTGAAAATTATAGGGACAATGTATGAGTCCTGTCAAGAAACGGAAGGGATGTATGAAAACATGGTGATTAACCTGCACATTCACACAACCTTTATTTTTATTTTATTTTATTATTTTTTTTCTCAAAGGATTTATTTTGTTTTGTAAAAAGAAAATTAATAATAATTGCTGGTGTGTTTTTTTACGTAAGGAGAAAATAAAAATTTCTTACCGTTTTTATTTTTCAAAATTAGAAAAGATTTGTGACGTCATGAGAAACGTGGAATTTGATACGACTTTGAGGACTAAATTGCGCAGCTGTTCTACCATAGGCGTAAGGGTATAACCTGGACTAAGGGGTGACATTGGTGGCAAACCCTTACATTTTTGGGGCTAAAATGAACGATTTACTAGGTTATACAAACTTGATTCGTTTCTGATTCAAAACTTCATAGTGAACCTTTCAAACTCAACATTATAATTCAGAGTCCTAAAAATTTCTTTTTCTTCTTTGTAAATCTTTGGGCGTTCTTAACCATTTTTTCTAATCCGTTATTTTTCCTAAAAAAATTAATTCCTGATCCATTTTTCCTAAAAAAATTAATTCCTAATCCATTTTTCCTAAAAAAATAAATTCCCTATCCATTGTTCCTAAAAAAATAAATTCTTAATCCATTTTTCCTAAAAAAAATAAATTCCTAATCCATTTGTCCTAAAAAAAAAAAAAAAAAAAAAAAAAATTCCTAATCCATTTTTTCTAGAAAAATAAATTCCTAATCCATTTTTCCTAAAAATTCTGGTTCCTGAAATTGTTTTCCTACCATTTTTTTTCTCCTAATTTTTGATATTTCCAAAATTTTTAGACTCCTAAAATAAAATTTGCTAAAATGAATATTTTTCCAAATTTTTTAAATTCTTAAATGAAAAAAATTAGGAAATTTTATTTTAGGGATTTTAAGAAATTTTATTTTAGGAATCAAAAAATTTTAGGAAAATTAAAAATCAGAAAAAAAAATAGTTAGAAAACAATTTTAGAAACCAAAATTTTTAGGAAAAATGGATTAGAAATTTTTTTTAGGAAAAATGGATTAGAAATTTTTTTTTTAGGAAAAATGGATTAGGAATTTTTTTTAGGAGAAATGGTAGGGAAATTATCTGTGGGGCATGAAACTTTCAGTAAAGGATCAATTTCCCAATCAAAACTGGCGGAATACACATAAAATTTTAGTAAGACTTTTTCCACCGATTTTCCAGGAGATTTCCATCAGTTTTCCACCAGTTAACCACGATCCACCAATTTCCCACAGATTTCCACCATCTCGTGGATAATTGGTGGAAATCACGTGGAAAATTGATGGAAAAAGTCTTAAATCCACGAGTATTCTACGTGAATTTTTTGTCTAGATTTTTTGTTTTTTGGGTGGTAATTCCTAAAAAATTATTGATATTACTTGGAATATCCGTATTTTAAGACTCAATTATTAATTTTTTTTTTATCGGGTGTTTTATTTCTGGAAAGAATTAAAATCCATTTATTTTGACACAAGAGTCAGTTTAACTCTAAAGGTTGTTTATTCGTCTTTTTTTTTTAATATTAGTGATTACGTTTTAATTTGATGGGTAAAACATATAAAGCATTTTTTTTTTAACTTGCAAAGGGTGTTTTATCCGCATGTAAATCTCACCGCGGAAAGGGTTCGGTTTTTTTATACCTGGTCGCGTGGCAAATGAATTAATTAGTTCAAAAATTTCGTATCTTCAATTCTTCTGTCTGGCAATTACCTTCGTCTGTAGAATATCCAAGAAAGTAAAACATTTTTAGATCAAAAATGAAGATAAAGAGTATTTTTCGATGACAGATTTTTAACGAATATAATTTTGAATATAATTTTGTAATAATAACAAGTCGGGCAAAATGGTATCCCATTAAATGGAATAAAAGTCCAAGTTGTCAAATCGTCTTAATTTTTTTTAATAAATGACTAAAAGAAATTGTCGATAACAAAATTTGAATTAAAAAAGAATTGCAGCAAAAAAAGTGATGCACTAATAGTAATAAAAGGTACACTAACCCTTGCACGTGCCATAAAACAGGTAAAAAGATGGATAGGTTCTCAGGGGTTGATAGGGTTAAAACCGGCTCGTGTCTGACGTAATTATTACTTTTTTTTTAAGCGCCTTCTTCTGCTAAGTGTCGACTCCGTAAACGCAGATTGACTATTGGAATTCTAAACCTATGTTTTAGCAAAAAAAAAAATCACTGGGTCACTCAAAAATATAAAACGACCGAAATCAGAAGACCACCGAAGGGCCCTATTGCAAGTTAAAAATGAAGCTAAAGATCAACGTGGACAAAGAGGTTAAAGATGGCTACCCTTTGAAAAACGAAAATGGCTGAAGGGATGTTTTGCAATTTCACTCTCACCCGACTTACTTTCGTTTTCGAAAATAATTCCCCAGCTTTTCCACCAATTAAAGGGTTAATAGAAAAAGGGTTGGTGGGATCTCTTTCTACGCCATATTTATTTCAGCGGTCCCGCCTCTTTTCTCTAATGAGGAAGAAAATGTCGGGAGTAATGCAGATGACTAATTACCCCGAAGAAACCTCCGATTACCGATTGAACCCCTTTTTTTTTGCGAAGAAAAAAAAAACTGGCAAAGAGCGATAAAATTGAAAGGGTTGTGCTACTAATTTTCTGAAGTAACCCTTATGGCTTGAACGACACCTGTTGAGACCCGACGATTAACGTGATTATAACGGTAAATTGTACTGCTTTTAACCCTTTTTTTTGTATTAAGTCATGTTTTTTCGTAATTTAAGATTTTAAGAAAATGGATTATGTATCGGAGGAAAAAAAGATGAATCAAAGATTTTTAAGAAGAAAAAATGCATTTTCAGCATGACAGAAAATACTAGTGTATCGATTAAAGAACAGAGAAGTATGATTGGTCAGCAATGCACAAGGGCTGCAACCCCGACGATTTATTTTTACCCTTGGTCAGAATTGATACGGTTGCTTCTTATCATTATCACCGACTTATGTGGTTGTAAACATAGCCGTCGTATTATTTTTCATAAAACTCCACGTTTCTCGTAACGTCACAAATCTTTTACAATTTTCAGGCATCGAACCGAGGTACCTTTTTTTTGGAAAAATCCCTATTTTTAACATGAGTCCCTAAAAGTCCCTATTTTGAAAAATAGTCAAAGTGGATCAAAACTGGGCGTAAATGGGGTCAAATCAAGCCTGAACCCAAATGAAAAGTTCGAAAATTAAATGTTTTTGGTCCCTAAAAGGTCCCTATTTTTCCCAATTTCGGCCCCTAAAGTCCCTAACTCTTTAGGGCTAGAACAATTCGGTGCCTGAATTTTGGGAAATAAAAACGGTCAGAAATTTTTATTTTCTCTTATGTAAAAAAAAAAAAAAAACACCAACCATTATTATTTTATTTTTACAATTTAAATGATTACAATGGTTATTAGTAGAATGTCCGAAAAAATATTGTCCGAATAAATAATGTCCGAAAAAATAATGTCCGAATAAATAATGTCCGAAAAAATAATGTCCGAATAAATAATGTCCGACTATATAATGTCCGACTAAATAATGTCCGATTAAATAATGTCCGACTAAATAATGTCCGATTAAATAATGTCCGACTAAATTATGACCGAAAAATAGTAATTAAGTCCGAAGAATAATTTTTAATGTTTTTAAAACAAAAAACTGGGCAAAGAAATAAGTTAAATACAACCCGAATAAAGTACCGTAACTAAATAGTAAATAAATTGCAATGAAAATATCTTAATAGACCCAATCTATGTAAATTTCAATGACAGTCTAAAACTATACTGTAATGTACGAGATATATCTGAATTACAACGGGGTCGGAGTAATGACTTGTCCATGTAGTGGTTTGACAATCAATGAAGTTAAGCAGCATTGATGCAGGCCAGCTTATGGATGGGTGACCTCACCGATTTTCTTTCCTCTGGCGGGGATGGCGGGAACATACAAATGCAGTCATCTTATCCTCACTGCACGAGTTAGTTGTCGCATGCCAAAAAAGGAGAAAGAACTGAAAAAACAGAGCTGCGTTGCGCAGCTACAGAATAATGGCATGGTTTTGGATGATCGTCATAGAGAGGAAAGATTTTCAAATCTGCTAAGTTTACGTAAATACAAAAAAGGGAGACTCTCCATTCAAGAAAACTCCACAATAATTGTAATATTATTCAATGCATATAATCTAGGCTGTGATATTATTAAAGTCATATTAATCATATAAATTATCATATTATTACCGTAGCGGGGGGCTACTTTTTACCTTTTTAGATGTTGTATTGATGGCTATCGCTGTTTATTTTAAAAAATTTGTGACCGTAGTAAAAACGTCAGCAAAACCTTGGAAATGTTGTTAATTCGTTGTGGATTTAGCACAACATAGGACATCGCCATTGAAATATTAGTACAAAGTTATTCCGTTGATTGTATTTTTTTTTTTTTTTTTCTATTTTTTTTTGGCTTCTAATAGTTTAATTTTGAGTGAAATTAGGATGTTGTTTAAGGGACTATGTAGGGCAAGTGCGAAAAGCAATTTAATTTTCATTTGACCGGTGGATGCAGCAGAATGCATCTTAGTATTTTAGGCACGGCCGTATAAACAGGTCCGGAAACTTCCTATGCCGATCATGTCCCGCTTAACTACGCCAAAATTAGTTCTAAAATTGGCCACTGGCGGCGCTGCGATCTAGAGACCAGCAACATGTCTAATGTTTACGTTGGGACTCCCACTGGGACTCTCGTTTCGAACAACAAGAGAAAGTAGCCGCCATCATTGTTTACATTACCAATGACCAATCAAAAAGCGTCTCTCTAACAAGTAGCGCTCACGGTGGTAGAAAGGAGGAACTAATTTTGGCGTAGTTAAGCGGGACATGGTCTCCAATGTATAAGGGATAGGAGTTTCCGGACCTGTTTACACGGCCGTGATTTTAGGTTGCCTGATTTCTTGATTTTTTTTTTTTTTTTTTTTTTTTTTTGTATTAGAAAATTAATATTTTTATTATGAAACAAGTTTAGGCAACTAGGCTTGAACATAACACTCGAAAATAATCAATAATTTAGAATAAATTTAATTTTTGAAAAAACTCTTAGCCGTTTTCAAGTATTTTTTAAAAAATAAAAGTGTAAAAGTTACACACCCTTGTAAAAAGTAGCCCGCGCTGCTACGGTATATCAATTATCAAATTTTTAAAATTATTTACAATAAATTTATTTTTCTCTTTCCCATATCATTTTTCGGACATAATGTTTTCGGTCATTATTTAGTCGGACATTATTCATTCGGACATTATTTATTCGGACATTATTTATTCGGACATTATTCATTCGAACATTATTTATTCGGACATTATTCATTCGGACATTATTTTTTCGGTCATTATGGAAGCAACCGATTACAATTTTATAAAATTAATTATTTATTAAATTTTAACAATTATTATTTTCTTTTTACAAAACAAGAAAAAAAAAAAAAAAAAAAATGCTTTTTATCACACGGTACGGAAAAGTTCACTTTTCAGTCCTACGCAGTTTATTAACAAACTATTTTACTCCTTACCTTGTAATAAAAAATATTTTTCAATGCAAGAAATGCAAACGACTTGCCCGTTTCCGCCTTACGACTTGCCCGTCTCTCTTATTTAAGGCCCTCGCCTTCGGCTCGGGCTAAAAACTCGGTCTCGACGGGTAATTTTGTCGTTTGCAGTCCTTGTATTGAAAAATACTATTTAGGAAAAAAAAATGACGGTTGTGTGAACGTGCAAATTAATCACTTTTTTTTTAACAGAAATGTTTTACAAAAAATTCTTAAGGCTGGGTATTTGTGGCATAAAGTCACCAGTTAAGTTATATCTATCACCTCCGGCTAATAAAATCACGATCAACATACGGTAAAAAGACATTTTTCTTCCGCATTTTCTTGTGGAAGAAAAGAGACACACGCCTAATCCCTTATAAAGCATCTCTCATCATATAATGTTTGTATCTTCATCGTAAGACGGTTGGCCAAAGAAGTTTGAAGACTGTTGCAAAATCACGCCCGTGCCCTGAAAACAGGAAAAAAAAAATATGTACAAAACATTCGACACGAGTGTGTTTTTTTACTACACATTTTTCAATGAATTTGGTGACAGGACATTAATATTTTAATTTTGAACAAGACATGGACGCAATATAATAGAATATTCATCGAATCAGAAGATCCCCTCTTAGCTCTTTACAATTATTTTCTTTTTATACATAAAGTGACCTCTAAAAGCCGATCGAGCAAAAAACGCACTTTTAGGGGAAACCGATTTTTTTTTTTTTTTTTTTTTTTTTTTTTTTTGAAATCTGGGTTTAAAAGTGTAACAAATAACATTTCGACATGTTTTTATTATTTTTAATTTTTTTTATAAAGGAGTTTTTATCTCAAAATACGCCATGCATGACCAAATAAAAATCGGAATCATAATTTTATATTCTCGAAAATAGGGTGTGATTATTTTTTGCAAATCTTCTCAACTTTTTCTACATACCGGTGCTGTAAATAAAAAATCGAGTAAAAAATGGGGCACGGGTCGTACAAGAGTCGCGACAAACGTTGTTGCGTAAAAAAAAAAACAATAATAATAAAAAATAAATGAATAAAATAAAATAGTAAAGGTAAAATATTTGTTGCTTTTTTCTAGCGGAAAAAAAAGAAAAAAATGGATGCCAGTGCATTTATACATTCTAGATCTAGTTATGCATCATTTTCAGAACACCTGGTAAATGAAAAAATTTAGGTTGCGATAATCTTTCACGGAATTTATTCTAGTCCACGGTCCGAAATATCCGAATTGTGAAGAATGGGATCATGCAAGTAATACGCGTAGCTTGCATAGCTACGTAAGCATTTTTTTGCCTATTTTTACCCCCCTCCCTTATATTACGTAAGATTTTTTTTTTAGTTTTTTTTTTCCTTATTCATTTGCAAAAATGAGATTTTAAACTTCATTTTTTTTTTAATTTTAGTCTTCAAAAATATTATTGTTACGATTTCTTCTTTTTCGGAAATAAAATTAAGCGCCAAAAAGAGAACAGTGAAATTTATTTTTAAAAAAGTTAGTGAATCAGTAAAATAATATCAAAAATCAATGAACAAAATAAAAAATTACTTAATAAAATAAAATAAGAAATGAATTGAAAGGAATCATAAAATGTACTCCCTCTGTCCGGAAATAATGTGTGTGTTTCTAACTTTTAATTCCCATTTCGTAGGCTTTTGATTTTGACAGAAGTGATGGTACCACATAACTCACCCACCCGAACACTTTTTCACACCACCCCCCATCCCCCCCGGGGTCCCCCCCTTAGAAAAAAAAATTCATGAAAAAATGAAAAAAATCGACAATTTGAATTAATTTCGCCACGCTTCTGAAGCGAAGGCAAAAAATTTGAATGTGACCGGGAATGAGAGAGTACATGACCCTAAACAAGAATCCACCATGAAAAAATTTTTTGCATTACTCGAAACCCCCAAAAAAATTTTGGGGTCTCGACTACCCGGCCAAGGGGGGAAATTTTTTAAAACCTATTAAACGGCCACCAAAACTTGGTCCCGGGGGTTTTCGGGGTCGCTAATTTCAAATCTGAGGTCGGTTTTCAAAAATTCAAGATGGCGGATCCAATATGGCGGACTTATGTTAGAAACCTTGACCTTTTCCCACGAAAATTCGTGTTCGGGGGGATATCGGGGTCGATGATTTCAAATCTGGGATCGGTTTTCACAAATTCAAGATGGCGGATCCAATATGGCGGACTTATGTTTAAATAATTGACTTTTTCCCAGAAAAGTTCCTGTTCGGGGGTATATGGTGGTCGCTGATTTCAAATCTGGGCTTAATTTTCAAAAATTCAAGATGGCGGATCCAATATGGCGGACTTATGTTAAAAACATTGACTTTTTGGCACGAAAATTCGTGTTCGGGGGTATATCAGGGTCGCTGATTTCAAATTTTAGGTTCAAATTAACTGTTTTCTTCCAGTTCCAACCATTCTTTTTCTTTCCGTCATCAAAAACCGAATCTTCTACGAAACAATGTGGTTTCGCGTTATGCCGCTGAACCAAAATTTTTTAAGAACATTTTGTAAAGAAAGCAGTTAATTTGAACCTAAAATTTGAAATCAGCGACCCTGATATACCCCCGAACACGAATTTTCGTGCCAAAAAGTCAATGTTTTTAACATAAGTCCGCCATATTGGATCCGCCATCTTGAATTTTTGAAAATTAAGCCCAGATTTGAAATCAGCGACCACCATATACCCCCGAACAGGAACTTTTCTGGGAAAAAGTCAATTATTTAAACATAAGTCCGCCATATTGGATCCGCCATCTTGAATTTGTGAAAACCGATCCCAGATTTGAAATCATCGACCCCGATATCCTCCCGAACACGAATTTTCGTGGAAAAGGTCAAGGTTTCTAACATAAGTCCGCCATATTGGATCCGCCATCTTGAATTTTTGAAAACCGACCTCAGATTTGAAATTAGCGACCCCGAAAACCCCCGGGACCAAGTTTTGGTGGCCGTTTAATAGGTTTTAAAAAATTTCCCCCCTTGGCCGGGTAGTCGAGACCCCAAAATTTTTTTGGGGGTTTCGAGTAATGCAAAAAATTTTTTCATGGTGGATTCTTGTTTAGGGTCATGTACTCTCTCATTCCCGGTCACATTCAAATTTTTTGCCTTCGCTTCAGAAGCGTGGCGAAATTAATTCAAATTGTCGATTTTTTTCATTTTTTCATGAATTTTTTTTTCTAAGGGGGGGACCCCGGGGGGGATGGGGGGGTGGTGTGAAAAAGTGTTCGGGTGGGTGAGTTATGTGGTACCATCACTTCCGTCAAAAATCAAAAGCCTACGAAATGGGAATTAAAAGTTAGAAACACACACATTATTTCCGGACAGAGGGAGTAATTATTTATCATTTATATTGAATGATGCGGCAAGTATTTTTGACGTAGGACTACGTCTTGGGGCTCGGTCCTGGGGAAATCTGTCTGGCCGGGATCTGTCCGGGTGCGCGTTGTTCGCACCAAAAATTAATATTTTAATAAATTAAGGAAGCATTCACGACGCAATAACACGACGTCGGCTGAGTGGCGAGCGTGCTCGACTCCGAAACGAATGATCGTGTGGAGTCTTGGTTCGAACCTGATTTCAGTCAGGATTTTTTTCCGTCAGCATTCACCTCTGATACTCATGTGTGTATCATGTGAAGAAGACCGATGTGTCACAGGGTTCGGATTCCCTGTCTAAATAAAGTAGGTCCCGCTCATTCGTAAAGTACCTTTGCGATATGAGTGCCCCGTCTTCGAGCTCGTCACTCGATACATTAAGGTTTTTCAAATCGTCCTTCATATTCTCGTGATATTTGCTGGCTGGAGGGAGGCAAAAAAACTCTCCTTTTTTCTCAAAATCCTATAACAAAAAAAAAAAAAAAAAAATTAATTAATTAACATTTAACTAGCTGTCCCCAGTCAAAATTTGACGGCACCTCTTTCAGTTGCTAACTGCCCAGTACCTCTTTACAAACGGCATTTAAAGTTTTACTACCCCTCAGAATGACTTCCAAATTCAGATGGGGTAAAACTACGCCTTAAGAGCTTTCATTCAAAAAAAAGATCGTCAAAATCGGTTGGATAGATATACTGCAGGGCGACTGGAAATAGCTTTTGGGTATGACGTAGTAACGCCTAAACCTTACACCAGAAACCGAACTTGGTAAAGGTAGGCGCCGGGTCATAGGGCTTTATGTCCTGATTATGCCGAAAAAGAAGAAGAAGGAAGCATTCAAGAGGAAGCACTCCTAGAGTGTGCGCAAGTGTGTACTACCTAGGTAGGACACACTGTAAGAGTGCTTCCTACCTAGGTAGCACAAACTCTAAAAGTGCTTCCTACCTAGGTATCAAAAACTCTACTTGGGTTTATATATAGTGTTTTCTACCTGAAAGTAGTGGCAGGTAAGAAACACTTTTTCTTTAAAAAAAGGTCAATTAATTACTCTTTTTAAGATAAAGATTAAGACCCCATAGACGTAGTCCTATGTACGTATATGCCCCCATATCCCAGGATGATGTTTAATGGCAAATTTTTTAATTTCAAATCTTATGTAAGGCATGGAATGCCCCCAGCTCCCCTTTTAAGTGCTTACGTAACACAAGTATGATCCCCAAAAGAAATGGTTGATTCGATTTTTCGGCACCCAAATTTCCCCCGAATCGAAATCAGTAAGGCGATTAATCGATTTTAGCGGAAAAATCGCCCATCTTTAAATAAAACTGTATGTTTTACAAATTGCCCTCCACCATCGGACCTCCTGGATTTTGTAAAATTATTGCGCAACCCAAGCCTTTTGTTGTTCGTGTTGGTTGTTGTTCGTTGGGTACCTAAAGAGGAAAAAAGGCTTAAGTATACGGTTTTTATAAGTTTCAAAGGGTCCGTTTTATGTTTTATGTTTTTCTTCGTTTATGACGCCATGATGATGAATTAGGCTACTTTTCATTTCTGGATGATCGGTTAAATTCTTTTGACAAAAAAAAAAAAAAAGTTTCTTTTCTACGGTTTTATTTCTGTGGTTACCCTATCATTATCCTATATTTCCGTAATCCTTTTTATGGACCATCTTTGTAATTTTTAGGAATATCCTTCTTTTGTTTGTTTTAGGCCTATGAGTTGAAAAAAAAAAGTTTGAAAAATTGGCGAATAACTTTAGGAAGCAGAAAAGAAAGATGATTGCAGATGACGTCTTAATTTAGAAATGAAATTGTAGCGATGATATTAATAGGCTAATTTTTCGTATTTTTGTAGGGAAAAAGTCATCGGGAACAACGGAGAAAAAAATTCGTCCAAAGTGCAAAAAGGATGGCTAAATTTTGGTAGTTGATATTCACGAAGGATATTGAAGACATTCAAAATTATCTCCAAAAATTGAGTACAATAATGAAGTTTTTTTTAAAAAAACACATTTAACAATCAATTTAAGGCCGAAAAAGTTAAGTTTGTTTTTCAACAAAATTTTCAACCCAAATTTTTTATTTATCCAAGAAAATGAGGCAGAACTGCTTATGCATTTACATTTTAAGAGCACTCATCCTAAGTTGCCAAAAAGATCAGGCGGTTAAAAAATGATTTAGTGAAATCAGATCGAGATGTTTTTGAACACGTGTTTACCTTGAAGACGAAAAGGGCTCGAAAAAGGTTTTTTATTGTTGGATTTTAGTCCTTTTTTCTATGCGTTTTTAAAGGTTGTTTTTCTATTTACCAAGGTCAGGAATTCCAGGGGTTCTTGAACTCCCTGAATACCAATTGCTTTTGGATTGTGGGTTATTTTTCAGGGGTCCGAAGCCGATGCCGGTGCCAATGCCAGCCGCGTCCGGCCAAAAGAGAAAAGCCGAATGAGAAAGAATTATATTAACCGGCACTACAATAAGCGGCGGTTACACTAACAATTTTTTTTTTTCCAAGTAAAAAAAAAAAAAAAAAAAATTAAAAAATTGATGGTGGTGCTGGCATCTGATGCTGAAATCGGCAAAAATGTCTGCGGACATATATTTTTTTTTTTAACTGGATCATATTGTCAGTAATTGAGTAGTTCCTCTTTCACTCATTTTAACCATTTCGGTGTTTATGATATTTAAAATATCAGTTTTTCGTAAATTCCAAAAATTTCGTTTTCCTGGACGACCTTTTGATATGACTCTCCTTACAAGAAAAAAATTATTTTCTCGTGCTAGAGTTGACGTCTGGACTGGACATGCAGAGGGATTGAAATTCGTGTAGCCCTTTATTTGAATCACCGAAAATATTTCTTTTATTTTTAATTTTACCGCACCTAAATTAAACATTTTTTTTTTTTTTTTTTCAAGTAAAAAAAAAAAAAAAAAAATTACAAAATTGATGGTGGTGCTGGCACTGATGCTGAAATCGGCAAAAATGTCTGCGGATATATATTTTTTTTTTTAAATTGGATCATATTGTCAGTAATTGAGTAGTTCCTCTTTCACTCATTTAACCATTTCGGTGTTTATGACATTTAAAATATCAGTTTTTCGTAAATTCCAAAAATTTCGTTTTCCTGGACGACCTTTTGATATGACTCTCCTTACAAGAAAAAAATTATTTTCTATTGCAAGAGTTGACGTCTGGACTGGACATGCAGAGGGATTGAAATTCGTGTAGCCCTTTATTTGAATCACCGAAAATATTTCTTTTATTTTTAATTTTACCGCACCTAAATTAAACATTTTTTTTTGTTTCTCCTGGCCTATTCTCTTGCACCAAACAAATATCAAATCCAGATGTCATGTCATGTCACGTCATGTCCACATATTTGTAACGAATTTTTTTTAAATTTAGGGGTTGCAAATCTAAGATGCAAAGTACTGAAAAGGAGCGAATTATTATTTAAATAAAACATTTTCCAATCCAGTTAAAATTGGGAGGGAAAAAATAATAAAATGTCCAACCCCGGCAAATGCTTTCTTGCCGAAGTTTGACGTGGTGTCAGTCTTAACTATTTCGCTATTTTTTTTTTCTTGTTTTGATTGTGCATTGTGTAAGAAAAGGGAATCGATTTGTGTATGAAATATTTAAATTATGAGATGATTGATCATGCATTTTTAAAAAATATTTCCAATTTTATTATCTGTTTGTTTAATAAACGGATTATATTTAGCAAATGACCTTTAATTTGTGTTTAACATCAATTGAATGAAATTTGTCAATGTTTGACATAGGCCAATGATTATTAAATAATCACACGAATAGTGTGTGTTACTCCGTTTTTAATTCAATTAAATAATATTTTTTGCGACATTTTTAATCGTCTTTGGTGATTCATTGTTGTCCGTTTTTTATTGTTGGATTTTGTAATTTATGTATTTATTTATTTGATCAAAAATTACAGCCCAGGTAGGGCCTATTACAATTTTTGTTAAGAAAAAAATATGTAATAGTATCGAAACAGTATTTTGAAACAGTATGATCCATAGAGGCAGTTAGTAAAGCTAAAAAAATATTTGGCAGCCTATGTTTAGCTTATGGGAAAAAATTTTTTAAATGAAATCTTACAAAAATCTCTTAAAACTAATAGGCCTAGCTGAAGTATAAATTAAAGTACAGTAAAACCAAGATAGCATGTCTCAGAATCTATATTGATATCAAAATTTACAGTTTAGGCCTATGAAGTTTTTTTTGTCGTATTTCGCTTCTGCAAGTTTGATTTTATCTTAGCTACATAAGCTAAGTATGGGAGAAATAAATTCGTCATGTGATAAACATGTCAGCTCACAATTTTTAATTTTGGCCATCAGTAATTTGTAATTTATTTATTTACATTAATATCAAAAATATAATTTTAATGTCATTAATTAATATTCTAGTTAAGTAATAACACTCCCATAAGCTAAACATAGGATTTACATTTTCGCCAAAAATTTATAATTCGATTTTTGCGGCCACTTATGTATATAAGTCCAAGTCGATTTATTGCCGATTAATCATTGATTTTACTGAAAACCCAATTCATATTTGGCCTCTCATTTTTAGCCCCATGAACTATTTTAGCTGCTTATCTTTAAACTTAAAAAAATAAATCTGGAGATCAATCATTATCCAGAAAAAAGATGACGAGTCAGAAATGGAAATATAGATTCTCTCAGTCTCATTTATATTAAATTTTATTAATTAATATTCTGCGATATTACATATTTTTTTAATGAAAAATGGAATTTCCTTAGGTTTATAGGTAATTTATTCATCCCCTGAATCCCTACCCCTTAAAATGTGAAATACATAGTGATATGAATAGCATCCCTTATTTTGAAAATGGGATATGTGAAAACTACTTTTTAAGGAATTAAAATTTTTATTTGATCTTTGTAAGGAATTGTCTGTGTCTTGAGTTTTTCTTTTTAAAAATTACAATTTCCTGAAGGGTTTTTCCAATTAATTGAACCCACTTTCTTCGTATGGGACGCTTTCTCAAAACGAATTCCATGAAGATATAAATCTATAAATGAAAATGACAATTGACATCGCACCTCCGTTGACTTCCTGTATACGGAATCTACAGGTTCTGATTGAATGGTTAAAACATTAAAAGTTCCATAAAAAATTGAGCCATTTATAATTTAATCATTTTAATCAATGACTTACCTCAAAATATTTAAAATCGATCACCCTTGAAAAACGAAATATTTTTAAACAACTTTATTTTCTTAGAAATCGAGGGGAAGAGTCACTTATTCCTTTTTTCCTCTAAACACCGAGAGGGTGGTTTTTACAGAATGAATAGACATTGCGCGAGTTGGTTGATAGTGAAGGAAAAATAGTTGTGCAAGGACTTGTATCTGTCAGTTAAATGATCGGAAGCGGTAATGACGTAACGTAATGGACCAAGTTAGGTTAAAAAATAAACAAAGACTGGACAAGATTTTTCCAAGACTGCTCGTTACATTTTTGTGATAAATTTATTTTATTTTTTTCTTTGAAGTTCCTTTTTATATTTTTGAAAAGTTTTCCTATTGAGTTATTTTTGCGTGAATAAATTTAAATTATCGCGAGAGTATTTATTGTTGTGAATGTAGTTTTTTTTTGTTTCGCAATTCCGTTAAAAATTTTAAAGTGCAAAGTTTCATTAGTGTTGGAAAAAAGCGCGGATTTTGGATAAATGACTCCGAGGACGTTTTTGCCGTTGCTATGGCACTGTCTTTGCTGAATCCTAAGGACGCTGCTCCGAATACAGGTAAGATTTTTAAAAAATGTTTTCTGGTTTAAACGTGAATTTTTAAGGCCGTCGGCTAAGCATTCTAAAAAAAGTGTCTGTTATTTTTAAATGCGCGGAATTCCAATTGTTCTATTTCTTTTAAATCCTTTATTTCCACGGAATTTAAGAATTTGAACAGGTTTAATCATGCCTAATAATTTTAACTTTTCCTTTCAATTTTTGTGTGAAAAGGACGTTGACTGTCTGTATTATTCATACGATTTTTTTTTTGTCTGTGGATGCTCATTGCTCTTTAGAGAAAGAGTAAGAAAGTCCTTTCTTTCTTACGAAAAGAGGTTTTTTTCACCTTGGAAGGAACAATTCTTAACAGTACTCATTTGAGTTTCAGAGCGTTACTATCTAAATCACCATGTGGATTGTTGAAAATTTTAGCAGAGAATTTAATAGTGAGTTTTTTTTTTTAATTAATATGTAAACCGGGTTTGCTTCTATTTAAGTTTAACGAGTGAATGCCATTTTTTTAAAATTTAATTGAAAGTCAAAATTACTGTGGGAGATTGACTTTTGACTTTTTGCTTTTCAAGTTATTTTATTACAATAAAATGTAAATTTTTTTTTTTTTGGAAAAAAAATTGGTTGAAGAAAAGAAAGAAAGAAAAAAAAACTTTAGTCACAGGTTTTCAACATTTCTGATTGCGGATTGCACATCCTGGGAAAAATCTGAAGGATTAAATTTTGAATAATTGTGCAGTTCATATATCTGGTTATCAGTTCAGTAAATGTTTCCGTTTTGGCGACTGTAGGGCAAGAGGTTTCGTCCAATTAAGCGACCCGCACCTTTTATTTGAAAATGAAATTTTTCTAAAGGAGCGAAATATAGCTGGTAAAATAATCGAAAATTTATAAAAACTATGAAGTTACAAGCTGTAACAGACACTTTTTTTTACCATGCTTTTGAACAAAATTTTAATTAAACGACCAGTATTCATTGGTCAGTATTTAAAGGTCAGTCAAAGTCTCATTTTTCGGTCAGTAGTAAAATTCTCATTTTTTGGTCAGTAGTAAAATTTAATGACAGTAGTTTTACAAGTCATCGCATTCGGCAGATTTTGACCTAAATATTTAGCGAGTTAGAACAAGGTAGCTGTTAATCGCGTCTTACGAAAATCATTAGAAAATTCTAAGATGACGATTTAAAAAAAGTATGCA
Source organism: Liposcelis bostrychophila (assembly GCA_037577465.1). Classification (NCBI taxonomy): domain Eukaryota; kingdom Metazoa; phylum Arthropoda; class Insecta; order Psocodea; family Liposcelididae; genus Liposcelis; species Liposcelis bostrychophila. The sequence goes on along the minus strand of CM075211.1, from coordinate 18,453,238 downwards.
AAGATATATAGTATGAAGACGTCAAAATTTTAAGGACGCAACCTTTTACTTGGCACAGTCAATATTTTAAATTTTTTGTTCAAAATTGTCGTCTCAGAATTTTTCAAAAGTTTCAAGAAAAAGTCCCAAGAAAAAGTGTGTTATAAAATTGAGTTATTAAAAACTTAAACTTCGTTATAAAATGTTATAACCCGCCAAAAAAGACATCCATTTACTTTTTGTTATAAAATTTTATAACAAAAATTATTTTTAGTTTTTTCTAAGTTTTTTTATTTTCTTTTAACGCTTCCCGAATTTTTCTACTTATGTTTTTCTTTATTTTTAAGCCTTTGTCAAATTAAAAATACAAGAAATAAACCGGAAATTCATAAAAATCTGGAAAATATTATAAGTCAAAATAATTGGCAACTTAAGAACCATAATGCCGTTTTTAAGAATCAGTTGAAAAGTTGTGTAGTGGATAAAGGCGCCTGGTAAGTCGACCACAAGGCTCGGGCTCTCTTCCAAAAAACGGTAATTTTTTTTCCTATTTTTTCTCATGAAAAATGTTTAAAAAAGAGCCTATAAAGTCCCCATATGCTAAATATAGTGTAATTCAAGCATAAAATTAATATATTGCTCAGTTAAAAATTTTAATTATAAAAATTTATAAATAGTTATAAAATTTTATAACGCACTTTTTCTTGGGGTGAGGGCCTTACGATGGAATATTATTGTCTGCCTCTCCCTGTTGTGAAGCTGTGAGGGAGAAGGGCGGACTTATTTTGGAAGTAGAAGTTTTACTGACTAAACGAGAATTACCAACTGACCAAATCAAGTTTATTTACTGACCAATCACTTAATCAAATACTGACCGGCAAAATTCCAGCCTTTAAATTCTTGTTATTTCTGCAGCTAACGCCTCATTTCGTGTTTTAGGTTTAGCAGCAGTCGCCCTCCACCACATGAGAAACAAAGGAGGAATTATAGACGACCCGGACAGTCCGAGCAATTCAGTACGTAGAGGAAGTCCGGACACGTCACCGTCCATAGAAAACGAGAACAATCCTTACAGTAACATGCCGCCTTTAAGCTTGTACCCAAACTCCATGTTGGCTCATCAAATGTTGGGGAGCTTGGTAGCAGGAATGTACGTGTCCATGCCCAACTGGTACTCGAATCCGACGTCGCCACCGCCCACTCCCGTGAACAAATCCAAAAGGAACAACAACAATTTGGAAACGAACGGAACCGGTGCAAAAAAAATATTGAGGAGGATAAAAACCGAGGAAAACCCAGTGGTGGTCAGCGTTGTGGATCCGATACCAAATGCTCCTTTATCCCCTCCGACGAGCGGCTCTTCCCCGCAAAGCAACGCGTCGGGACAGGAAATAAATTTTAAAAGTGCGGAGAAAGACACTAAGTCTTTTACGTGCAAAATTTGTAAAAGATCGTTCGGGTATAAACACGTTCTTCAAAATCACGAAAGGACTCATACGGGGGAGAAACCTTTCGAGTGTAAAGAGTGCCACAGACGTTTCACCCGGGATCACCATCTGAAAACTCACATAAGGTTGCACACGGGGGAAAAGCCTTATCAGTGCACTCAATGCAATCGGTTGTTCGTTCAGGTCGCTAATCTCAGAAGGCATTTGAGAACTCACACGGGGGAAAAACCTTTCGTTTGCCAAATATGTTCCTTAAAATTCTCGGATTCGAACCAGTTGAAAAGTCACAAGTTGACCCACAGCGGGGAGAAACCCTTTCGATGCGAAAGTTGCGGTGCGAAGTTCGGGAGAAAGCAACGTCTTCAGAGTCACCGTTGCAAAAAACTCCGCTCGGTTGATATGGACGACGATTCTCGGAGCACGAGCTTAGAAATCGACGAAAACGTATTTGCAAGGAGATGTTCAATTACGGCAGAATGCGATCCGTTGAAATACGTCCCGGATTCAGCATCAATTAATAACAATAATAGGAAACCAAGAGAAAGAAAATCGCGAGATATTAGAAGAGTTATCAGGCCGGACATACCCGAGCCGATATTGAATCCGTGTGTCATTCCTCCTCTAATACCGGAACAAACTGAGCCGGAGGATTTATCGGTACCAAAAAGTAAATTGAAGAATCTGCTGACTCAAAACAACAATCAGGAAGTGAGGCGCACCAGAGGGAGAAATAATTATTACAGCGACATGGATTCTAGGAGCGAGTCGCCTTCCAGTACCTCCACATCTTCTTTAGAAAAGGAGCCGTCTTTTACGAGTTCATATCATCATCACAAGCTAAGGAGACGTGTTGGGTCGACAAATGCAAGATCTATGTCGTAAGAATAAATTTTTTTCTTTCCGATGCTGTCTGTGCTTATCGATAAAATTATTTTAAGAATTTACATGAAAGGACAGTTAACAATGATTCATCCTTGGAAACACTGCAGTATGTAAATCCATACCAAATTTGATAGAGAACAAGGAAATAACAAGTTTCCTACAAAAATTTAACAGTTATTTAAATCCTTTGCATGCCCAAATTTTGGGTACAAAGTTATGTTCATTTCTTTTTGGTGTGGATCTGTTTTTGGCAAAGTTAACATTTTATCTTAAGTTCTCCCAAGTTTTTTTTAGACGGTATCGTAAAATGAAAAAAAAATTAAACAGAGGTACAGGTGACTTTGGCTTTGTTCTAAGCAACAATGTCACTGTTTAAGAGGAGGTTTCACGAATACCGGAAGGAATGACTGTTTTGTCTAATACTCGATTTACGGTGAAAAAATCCAAATTTTAGGTATCTAACGAACTCCTTTGGTATATCCTGGAATTTTTAGTGCAAGTATCAACTTGTCTGAAATGTATGAGCGGCGGGAAAAGAATTTAAAAAATTTGCAGTAGAAAAACGTTGACTTTGCTTTCCTGGTTCGTGTTTTAATCGGAACAAGTTAAAACTTGTACCAAAAATACAAGAAAAAGTCAAAGGAGTTCGTTAGATACCTAAAATTTGAATTTTTTCCCCCTTAAGTAGAGTGTTAGACAAAACAGCCATTTCTTCCGGTATCCCGTGAAGCCTCCTCTTAAGTTTTGAGAAAATTTGGTAGTTTTATAATTACAGAAAAAAAAAGAAAAAAAAAATTCTTTTCCGTATTGAAATTTCTGATTTTAAAAAACATATTTATTTTGTTTGCTTGAAGTACATATCAAATTAATTTATTCCAACCATGTAACTATCAAATTTTTTATAAAAACTAAAAACTGAAAACTGAAAATTCCAACTTTTTGGTTTTGACGAATTCTATGTGCTGGAGGTCGACTGACGTATATCTCCATCATAAATATAAATGGAAATAGTCTGTTTTGACTGCTGCACGGTAAAAAATTTTATGTTAAAAGTAACATAATTTGCCTGTAGCCTCGAACAAAACACTAAAAACAAAAGAATGTTTTATGGACAATAACATTCTTTTTTTTTTAACATCAAAAATGTGTAGCCCTCTTTTAGCAAGTTAACATAAAATTTTTTACCGTGTGTAAAAATCCGACTGTTTAGGTAAACGTGCGGTTTTTAACAGCACACACATGATTTACCTTCTTCTTAATAGGGTATTTTTCAGGTATTTTTATTTTTGAAAAATTTTGGTGTAAAAATAATAAAGTACACGAATTAACAAAACTATTTGTGTAGTAAAAAAGTATTAACAATCTTCTTTTTCTGTATTCAATAATTTGTTGAAGTTGGGGCTTAAAAATTGTAAATCAAAACGGTCGGAATAAGCGCGGAAGCTTTGTGACGTCATATGTTAATATCGTTCTGTCCGGAAGAAGTTCCAAGAATGCGGTGGCTTGATTTATAACATTGCAGACTCTGACAAATTTTCTTGCAGAACGATATTAACATGTGACGTCACAACGCTTCCGCGCTTATTCCGACAGTTTTGATTTGCAATTTTTAAGCCCCAACTTTAACAAATTATTGCGTATACAAAATAAGTTTTTTTCTAATACTTTTTATTACACAAATCATTTCTCTTAGATCTTGTAGAGTTGAAATATTATTCAAGTTGTATTTGGAGGAAAACGCTGCAGGAATTGTAAATCTGCACATATCGTCGATAATTATTTCTTCTCCTTCTGCCAGTGGCATAAAAATACCATTTACGTTTTTAAAAATAATGTAGTCACGGAGGTGTGGAAAAGTAAACTGGGAAATCATCCCGTAATATCGAACTCCATTCATAGCAAAATCTAAAAATTTAACGTAGAGGTCGTTGTAGACATTAGAATAGGACAAAACCTCAATGATTACGGTAGGAGTTAATTCATTTAAATTTGCGTTTGCCTCTTCATTGCAAAAAATTGAGACGTCAGGTTTGTAGGTTCCGTATAGGAGCTTACCCTCCCTCATTTTTTGGCAGTACAACCACTCCATCTCCGTAAAAACTTTGCAATTCTGTACGTCAGAGCCAAAAGGTTCAATATGCGAATTAAAGATGGCCGTTTGTTATGGGTAAACAACGTTTAGCGGACATCTTTAATTTGCATATTGAACCTTTTGGCTCTGACGTACAGAATTGCAATTCTTATTATCATCTTCTAAATTTTTTCTAAAAAAATATTTCAGATCATCTTTTATATATTCATGGATCTCACTTGGTGGTGTGTGACTGAGGAACCCTTCCTGTTGATTGAAATCCTGTAACAAAAAAAATTAATTTTTAATTGCCTGATACTTTGTTAACCCTCTCAGACCTGATTTATTTTCCCGTGACTTTCAGATAGCTTATGAAGTTGTAGTTGAACGACTTACATTTTGATTACTTGAATACTTACATTTACAATCATTGATTAAATTTTTCAAAAATAAAAATACCTGAAAATACCCTATTACCTCCTCACGCAGGATAAAGTACCTACTCATGTTGGCGTGAACTTGTGGTCTCATGATTCTGCAAAATAGTCGAAATTAAACTATCTCCAATCATATCTACAATGGAGATACGTCAGTTGACCTCCGGCGCACGGAGTGATTTTATATATTGATATACTTTTAAAAAACGGAAAATGAGTTGTAGTCAGTACATATATCAAGTAAAACCAAAAATAGTACCGTAAACTGGGGTGAGATTGACCGCCGGGGCGAGATTGACCGGCCTAAAAAAAGTTGGTAACCAGGGTTAAATTATGTTTTCTTTAAATAAAATTACTAGAGGACTTCCCTTTCTTTCCCCTCTAACAATCAGATTTTAAAAAATTCAGTCAGAACTACCTTTCTTTAGGCCGGTCAATCTCGCCCCGCCGGTCAATCTCACCCCAGTTTACGGTATATAATTTTTTCTGAATTCTGAAATTGAAAAAAAAAAAAAAAAAAAAAAAAAAAAAAACTTTTTTCCAAAGCCAACATTTTAAAAAGTTCATCTCTACTTTTATATTTTCCAAAAAAAAAATTTAGTTGAACTTTTAGCAGTTTATAATCTGCTAAACTTTCTTGTTAAGTAAGAAGTTACGAAACAATAATTTTTTAAAAAAATTATTAAAGTCGATTACGGGTATTATGAAGTCATAATTTGTAGAAAACGATAGTGAAAATTTTTAGTGTTTTAGAATATAAGAATTATTTTTTAATATTTTATATTTTTTATACAATTTAATTTAAGTAAAGTAAAAAAAAATCATGAATGTATATTTTTATTCGTTGGCGAATTTCGAGGGGTTTTTTTTTTTTAACCAGTGGGAACAAAAAAATCCCATTGTAATGATTTTAACGGTTTGATCAGGAGGTGGAATTTAACATTTGTTTTTGCGTCCCTTCCATTTTGTTTGTAGGAACTAAGCTTATATTACATTTTTTTTTTTTTTACTTCGTCAACGATGATATACGTCATGGCAAATCATTTCAGGGATTTTATATTTTTTAAAAAATATATTGTAGTAATTGTTTTGTTATTAGTCAGCTAAATGTTTAATTGCGAATTATTGTGAAAAAAAGAAAGAAAAAAAATTAAGCCAAATATTAATTTGATGTCCTCATTTTTTATTTGGATGACTGTTCCCAACGTGGACTTTTTTTGACATTTTTTTTTTTTTTATCAAATTGTCCGTTTAATGTCCAAACAAGACTTTTAGCCATCTAGGAGCAAAGCTGTTGAAGAGGTTTGAGCCCCCTGTAATTTTTTTTTTTTTTTTTTACTGATGTAATTTTTCCCATCAAAAGGGCCATTCGGAGCCCCCCTTCGACGTCCAGGCTGGCCTGCCGAAATAACTCAGATTTTTAGTTAATATTTCTTAAGGTGATATGGTTAAATTGAAGTTTAGAACTTGAATGTGTGAGTAGTCTAAGGTTCAGGTTAAGCTCTTCAACGGTTGTTTCTGAGATGTTAGGGCTAAGGGTTTCGAATGACCAAACCCTACTTCAAATTATCAAAAAAGGGTTAAAACCAATAACACGATCGAATTCCTGTAAATAAATTAAACGATCAAATATTTGAGGTTGTTGGTCAACTTTTCTTTTTTTTTTCTTTATTTTTTTATGTAAATCACGACTCAAAAATTTTGGCCAAAATTGTTTTTCTTCATTTTATGAACAAAAATTAAAAATAAAAATGCTGCCGTCTTTTTTGAACCGTAATAAATATTTACTCTTTTTGTATTTCCGAAATCGATTTCTCCTTTTATTTTCTGAAATATCCGCACCTCTTTGAAAAACAAAAATTAAGAAAATCGCGAACGCCGATCGAGAAGCAAAAACTCTACAAATACAAAAAAAGGTTCAATAAATTATTCAAAAAAAAAAAAGGTTGACCGTATTTTGATTTGAGAAGAAAAAAGAATGAGAAGTCGCAATTGTCACTTTTTAAATAATAATAGTGCAATAAAAAGCAATTTGAATACACGCGAAATTTTCTTATTGCTTCACCCAAGGGTTCGTCGAACTTGTTTTTATTTCCATTTGCAAAAATGTTTACAAACACAAAAGTAATTACATCGAAAACTGCCGGAACTCAATGGCTAAGAAAGAAATATAATAAATCTTAAAATGGTTTAAAAAGGGAAAACTTCCATTACCCAAAATTGTACTTTTTTTTATTTTTGAATAAAGCTTGCATAATTTTGAAAGAAGGCATTTTTAACCATTTTTTCTTACATTTAATTGTTCGATTCATTTTATACCTCTCTCATCTCACCCATGACGTCCCACGCAACAAAAATGTAATTCATAAATGACTAAAATTGAAGAAAAAAATAATAATAATAAAAATAATCGATTGATTGATCCATGGGAATATTCTCGAAGAAGGTCGTTGAACCAGGTATCAAGCCCTTCATCCCTTCGCAGGTCAAAGACACAGATTTTATAAGGGATTCACATATACCTAGTCAGGTCAGGTAGATCTGCGAAAAATGATCATGGGGTCATGGACCTCGATTACGGAATTTCGAGTACCCCATATCTATACAACATAAAAAAAAGATAAATCTTCAATGCTGGGGTTGAAATACCAGGAATTTTATTTTTTTTTATAATTATTTCCCGGAAGGTTTAAGTTTTAAAAAGGTAAAAATCATCATTAATGGTTTATAACGTAATGAAAAAAGGAAGTTCAATCATTCTATATAGTTAAAATCTCTTAAAATGATTTTTAGAGAATTGTCGCTGCGGCGTTAATTGTGCAGATCTTTTTTTTTTTTTAAACCCTGCCTCTAGTTTACATCACTTAGTGAATTATTAGAACCAAAAATGCATTTCTGTTCCCACCCTCGATTCTTTTCAGACCAAAAAATTGTATCTGTAATTAATTATCCAGCGGAGACGGGTTCGATGATTTTAATCATCGGTTTGAAATACAAAAAAATGACCGATTTGTGCAAATATCTCTTGAAGTTTTGTTCTTGGAAATGCTGGCCAATAGTATAATTGTGTTTCTTAAGGCGCTTCACTTTTTTGAAAAGTAAAGCAATATATAACGCAAAGATGGCAAACCTCTCCGAAAAACAAAACGGTTCGGTTCTGATCGTTTTTTTTTTTTTTGGTGAAAAAGTTGAATACGGTTCGGTTTCGGTTGAAACGTTGACCATCAGGATGGGTTCAGATTCAAAATTTTTCGAATACGGTTCGATTCGGTTCGGTTTTTGTTATTAACTGGGTTCGGTTCCGGTTTCAGTTCGATTTCTGCAATTAAATCGGTTCGGTTCCGGTTTGGGTTTGGTTTCTGCATTTAAACTGGTTCGGTTCGCTTTTTCCCCATTACGCGGTTCTGTTCGGTTCTGTAATTTAAAATGCATTTCGGTTCCGATCGGTTCTCCCCTGAAACGGTTCGATTCCGGTTCGGTTCTGTTTACTCCCCGTAACAGTTCGATAACGGTTCGGTTCGGTTCTACATTTTAAAATCCGGTTTCGGATTGGTCCAGTTCTCCTCCAAAACAGTTCGGTTTCGGTTGGGTTTCGGTCCAGTTCTACTCCAAAACGGTTCGGTTTATTTCCTCAATTTCTTTCGGTTCGGTTTAAAACCCTTTTCAGATGTTTACCGGGTTCGAGTTTTGGTTCGGTTTTCCATACTTATGTATAACGTGTTAAAAAACTAGTTCAGACTTCTTTAGGTGTGATGTGAAAGGTTTTATACTTCTTTAAATAAACTCGATTTTGGCTTTGGAGAATTATCTTCTTCCCCCCCAACCCCCGAAAAACGTTCTTATGTAATATGGGCACAGCCTGCAGCCAAAAATAATCTTTCTGCCATCCTCTGGCATTACTTTTTTCTTGGCCTTTTTTTATAAATTCATTTTCATGATTTTCAACGTGAAAGATCAAAATCTTTTTGGTAAAAGTCTCGTTGCTCAAGAAAAAACTTTAAATTAGAATTCATTCAAATATCATGCAGAATGTTAGGGGAAGAAAAGGGAGTCTGAATCAGACGTTTTCTCCATAAGCTCAGCATTTCCGACGGGGAGGGTAAAATGCTCCAAATTATGCTGAAGTGTTTGAAATGTCCCTAAACCAAACGAAAGCGTTATTTTTAGTGAAAAAAAAAAAAACAAGGCGTTGGGTGATTATTTATCGATTATTAGATAATCGATTAATTTTCTTCCGATTAATGGATTATTTGGCCGATTATTAAGGAAGCGATTAACCGAATAATCGATCACTCTTTTAGAGAATCGAAAATCCGATTATTACACAGGAATAATTTAGTAAAAAAAAAAAAAAGCTGTGAAAGAGAAAAAAAATATCTTACAATAAGAAAAAACTTTTTGACACATAACCGAAACCAAGTTTCTGGTATGGAAAATTGCAAGTTAAACGTTAAAGTTGCTTTTTTATTTTTTTATTTTACTTATTTATTTATTTATTTATTTTTTTATTTTTTTTTTTTTTATTTAGAAGAAAGGTTTTATACAGAACAAGTAATCGATTATTGGTAATTGATTAATTTTTATCCGATTAATCAATGATTAGTCGATTATTTTTTTTATAAAAATTGATTATCAGTAATCAATTCAAAAATAATGATCTCTCATCCCTAAGCAAGCGGTGCAAATCTTGTTGCTTGTCAACAGTACATGAAATTCATGACAGGAAAAAACACTGTTTTTTTTTTTTGTATAAAACGAAAAAAACCAAACCTTTGCCCTTTTTTTTTTTTAAATAGCTTAACGTAAAATTAGCCAGCTGTTTAATTTTTTTCGCTGAAATGATGAATTTGTTAAAAAGGGGAATTATAAATAGTTTTTTTTTTTTTTTTTTTTTTTTTCATAAACTGCCATGACCTAGTTTTTTTTTAATTTTTTAATAAATTTGGAAGCGCACCTATTAAAAATTAAGCGCCTCAAATTATTTTTTGAAAGACCTCCGTGGAATTCTTTTCGGTAGTATGCGGTGTGGAATACCGGAAAACCTTGAACTCCCTCCCCCTTTTTGCTTTAAGAACATGGGGCCGAAATAAAGACATTTTTCGACCTTTGTTTCCTTTTTAATGTTTAATTTAAAACATTCCATTAATATATATATATTTTTTTTGTGATAAGTAAAAGGAAACCATTGTTCCGGAACTGGCATGTAATAACAATTTTTTTTGATAAATTGCAAATATAAAAAAAGGATACGAGAAACTCTAAAAGAAATGGGGGACATACCTAGCCGAAGAAATTACGACTTTAAGAAAAAAAAAGAACAATTATTTCTTTAGAACAAAAGGAAAAGTAGAATCCCTCAGGATTAAAAAAAAAAAAAAAACTATACAGTGTATCCACCCCTTAAAATCTCACCCCCAAAGACAAAACTCACCCCAGAGAAGAGCCCGTGCTCTAGGGAGGAAAATGACTCATAGAGTTTAGTTAAGGTCTCTGTTAAAAAAAAAAAAAAAAAAAAGAAAAAAAAAAAAAAAATAGGGCGGGAATTTTTTTTTTTAAATTTATAATTATTGTAATTTTTAATTTATGTCTGTCGCAGGAATTTTTCGTTGTTTTTAAAACATGATTGGTCGTGAAAATGTTCTTATTATTTCATTGCCTGGAACATGAAAAATTAAGGAAAAAAACGTAAAGATGACATTTTTTTTTCAAGCTTTTAAGGTATACCCTTTCACTCCTTTCTTTTTTTTTAACGAATGATTCAAGCATTTCATGGAAGTGGCCATGTCAAGTTTCTGAATTTTCGGTGATTGAATAAATTTTTTTTTAAATTTAATTAAAAATAATGGGAATTATGGCTTTAAGAGCTATTGCAACATCGAAACAAAAATAATAAAAAACCAACGCAGTTTTTTTTTTTTTTTTTGGTCAGGATAATTGGTTTTAACCATAAATTTTAGATTCGATCCATGAATTTTCTTGCACAATTCACACGTATTTAAATTTTGCGTTATGCTCCAATTTTTTTTCCCTCTTCCTTTTATTTTTGGGTTGTTTCCTTCGTTTTTACTCTTTTGTTCGTTAGGTATTTTTTTGTCCTGACACGTCAAAAAAAGTTCTTTGTCTCATGGATTGTTCCGTTTTAAAGCATGACGAATCAACATTTGCATGAATTTGGGTATTAAAATTTATGGGAGGGTTGATAACGGATGAATCGAAGTCGTTGCTTAGACTAGTCGTTGATATGAAAAATAGTTGTATATATTTCTGCAGTATTTTTACTTCGGCACTCAATTTAAAAAAGAAAAAAAAAAGCCGAAGTATCGAATTTACGTTAACGTGAAATCACTGCTACTTTCCCCCTGTTCCAATCATTATCATAACTTTCAATATCTACACTTTTCAGGCCAAAGAAATATTCAGCCATGTTTTTTTTTTTTTTTTTTTTTGGAGTTTGAGAGTAAATGCAGTTTTGATGGAGCTTAATGAAGTAATTTGCCTTCTTGAGTTTATTCGGAAAATATTTAAAGAAGCCTAAAGAAAATAGTGGAAATGAAAACGATTATTTTTTTAAACTGTATATATTCAACCTCACCCCCACCCTTTTGTTTACCCCTTGGTTAATTAGGGGAAAAAAAAGTTTTACCCAGACAACCCCTTGTGTAAAAAATAAACGCTTAGCGTCAGAAACTACCCCGCTGAAATATGTATTTAAAAACACGCTACGTAAAACATAAGGTTTCTTTTTTTTTTTTAAATTCATGGGATCCTTTCTCTAAATCATTGCGTTCGACGCAACTCATTTCTTTTGTATGTGTGTGAGTGCGTGCATTGACAACACTTTTCGCAACTAAAATCTGTCACAAAAATTTCGTATTCTCAGAATTCGTTAAGGAAATTTGATTGTAGAATTTGAACCTACCAAAATTTTACTGCAATATTTCCACATATTAAAATTCTGCACCGAAACTTTCATTTTGCCTTTCAAAAATGTGAAAAATTTGGCTGTTTGTAGATTTTTTTGGAAAGGGAAAATTTTTGACCTAGAAGAAGGGATCGGGAGTTAATGGGTTAAGAAAGAGGCACAATTTGGGGCACATTCCGGTTTATCCCAATGCATTTTATCCAAAAAAGTTTGGATAAAAAAGTACGGGGTCGTTCATAAATTACGTAAGCACATTTAGGGAAGGTAGGGGGTCGAGATTCGACATCTTACCCATAAGCTAAGCATAGGCGAAATGGGATAAAGCGTGCAAAAACGGCCTAACCCATGCTTACGTAATTTATGTACGACCCCTACTGTATATCAGCCATTTTTGCATTTCTTCCAAATTTTTTTTGGATAAAAAGCTTGCTAAAAAGCTTCTTGCTTTTTATCCAAATTTTTTTTGGATAAAAAGCAAAAAAGTTATTTAGCAGTTCATACAAAATGCATCTCATCCAAAAATTTTTGGATGAAACGAATATTCATTATTTGCATTTTATCCGAAAAAAAAAAGATTGAAATGGGTAAATACAATTTTGTTTAATTAAAAACTTAACAAAAAAAAAAAAAAAAAAAAAAAAAAAAAAAAAAAAAAATAGTCATATGAAGCTTATAAATTTTGGATGAAACGAATATTTTCGTTTTGGCAAAACATTTGGCCAAATGCAGTTAATATTCGTCCCACCCGAAAAAAATTTGGATTGACTGTTTTGCGTTTGATCCATTTTTTTTTCTTTTTGGATAAAACGCAAAGTGCCTACAAATTGCAATGAAAAGATTTGCGATCATTTCGAGCGAGTGTTTACATTTCTTTTTTTAATTTAATAAAATGCTCCTTATCGTCCTCGTCAAAAATTATTTTTATTGTATAATCTTTGACGAGGACGATAAGGAGCATTTTATTAAATTTAAATCATTGGGTCCTCTCGAGCTCAAACTCTTTTAATTTACATTTCTTGGTAAGCACAAGGCCGCATGCTCCTTCTATGTTTATGATAAGAAAAAAATCAAAAAAGAAAAAAAAAAGGCGGCACACAGGAGAATTATTTAAAAATGTAAGTTCGGATCAATTTACATAAAAAGTAAAAATAATGACAACTATACCCGTGCAAAGCAACAATTAAAAGATTCTTATTTAATCTTTTTTTTCCTTTGAAGTAATCCCTTCTTAATCCACAATCGCGTTTTTTATTAAATAAAATCAGCAATTTGTGATTTTTTTTTTCTTCAGGAAACTCAAAGGGTAAAAAGACGATAGAGTTTGGTATTTCATTACAGTTGATCTATTCTCAATTATTCAAAAGGGAAAAAATTGTTAAAGGGTATAATCTTGGAGTATATCCCGGAGTAATGCTTTAGCTAATCGTGTGTCAAATTGTATATTATCAATAACCCCTTCTTAAATAAAATAGGATTCAGTTGTTGCCACTGTAATCCCTTACCAGCATTTATTTACAAAAATTGGCATTACAGCGCAGGATTTTGCCTCTGGCATTCCTTTCGAATTTTCGTTCCATTTAACCTCAATCATATATCATACATGTTTCGTCTGGTGTATATTATCCTGGTTTTGCGGTTTTCGAGTCCTCCTTTCACCCCTAAAAAAAATAATAAAAAAAAGTTGTGTAATTTCCACCCTTAACACTGATCCGAAGTGATAAATGACTTCGATCGGCAATCGTTTTTTACGATCCATATTATATTTATTATCTCTAGTATTTTTTTTTTTTTTTCCAAAAGAAAACAAATTTTTTTTTCACTTTCTTTTTTAGAGTCAATAGTGTCTTTGTTAAAAGCCAAGGAGTAAAAAAAGAGTTAATATTGATCTGATTTTTTTTTTTAAAGTTCTCACCCTTAAGTTTTTTTTCTTCGCCCTCACATTTTTTTTACCCTTACCGAAAGGAAGATGTTCGTCACTATAGCAACCCCGTAGCTTTTTCAATGTCCGTTTCAAAATTCCTAAGAAGAAAAGAAGGCAAATTCTAACGGTTGAAAGTCCATTATACCAAATCTTCAGTAGTCATTATTAATTTATATTTTTATGTAGAGATGAGTGAGGCAGAATTGTTTTTTATTTTTTATGAGTATCGTCTGAATCTATATGCTGATGGACTGCGTCGCTCAATAATGGCTTTCTTTTAGTTTAATAGGCTTTCTTAATTTTTTAAAATTTGCCCTTTATTTAAAGTATGGTTCATCCAGGTTTAGAGCCAGAAAGGTGGCGAAAATAGGTCAGTTGAACTCGTTTTGCTTCAAAATAATTTTATATTTGGGAATCACTGCCTTAATGAATCAGGAAAAAATCTTTCTGAATTCTGGAAAAATTTTTCTGAATTAAAAAATGTATTGTAGTTTAAAAATAAAATAAATTAATTTAAAGAAATTTTTTTTTAGAGAATGGAGAGGGTTTCATTATTGTAGAGGAACAATTAAAAGAATCAGAAGTGCTTACTGAAGAGTGAATGGGAGACTGAGGCAAACATTAGGATCTGTTAAATTTCAATAAATTTATTACAATCTGCTTTGATCTGATATCAGAATGTCATATGGACGCCGAAAAATATAATTCTACATATTCTTAATTTATTTTTAGTAAATTTATTTAATAAAAAATTCAAGCGCGATATATGTACAGTACATTATATTAATTTTTTTGTTTTATTTTTTGCAGTTTTTATTACCAAAAAAAAAAAAAAAAAAAAAAAAAGTTTCAATGTTTAGAATTTGTTGACAGTTACCAAACTCCGGACTGTAATCTAATAAGGTCAGACCTTAATGCTGCCGTGTACCTGATCCCTCTGCAGGGATACCTGCTCATCATTCTAAATTGATTTCAAGTCAAATTTAAATTGGTTTAAAATAAATTAGTTTAAAAAAATTGTAAAAATAAAAAATGCAAAAGACAACCCCCCTATCCACAAAATCACCCCCTTCTACGGTAATTGAAAAAGCAAATAAAATTCTTCTCAATGAGCATCTTGAAAAAAATTAAATGTCATCTGCTATTTAACAAAATAATAAAACACTTAAAAATAGCTGGAAATATGGAAAGAATATGGAAATCATGTCAATTTATCCAGAGCACTCTTTTTCTACAAGGATTACTGCTCTGGATAAAACTCTTCCAAAGCATTTAAAGTATCCTGGAATGGAATAGGAGAGTTGTTTGATGCCTCATCCAAAGAGTAAATAGCAAGAGAAAATAAATCGTCAATACTGAGTGTTGTACTGCTATTTTCTTCTACATTTAATTGATTTTGTACAATAGAGTTCCATTTCATACTTAGAGCTTCATATAGAGCTTCTAAAGTAATGATTGCTATTTCAGGTTCATTATGAATTAATCCAAAACCAATATCACGCATCATTTCTTTTAATGGATATTTGCCATTTTGTGCAATTGATTCTTCAATATAATCAACCAAGTGAGAACAGTGTCCTCCTTCAGGATCCTGTAATTTATACAATTCTTGAGCCTTATTATGGTTCACAATTAATTCTGTGTAAGTGTTCAGGTGTTTTAATAAACCACTATTGCTTTTCTCTTCAGCTATTCTCTTCATGCTATTAAAGGCAATATCAAATAAGAATCTCCTGTTGGTTTTCATCCAATCAGAATGAAGGTTTTTTGAATCATAAAGATATTTCTGCATGTCATTTGTTCCCAAAGACTCGAACAAGACCTCTAAAATACCAATTGCTTCCTCTGGTTGTTTATCTCCATAATCTTTCCCAAATTTTTCCATTGCTTCCTCCAGCGAAACTTTTTCTGAGTCCGCACTTTCGATTCTACTTTTCACTGTCTCCCACAATTGTTCTTTCATTCCATCCACACTGAAAATTTTTTCTTCACAAAATTTTCTTGCTTTCTTATGATATTTCATGTTATCAATGTATCAATTTCAGTAATGTTGTTCGAATTTATGCCGAAACAGGACCAGCAACTACACAAGTGTTTGCGATTGTGGAAAAAAAACTTACTATATTTTAACAAAGTCACAACTTTTTTTTTTCCGAGCCATGCGAACAGATCCATGGTGTGGGTACTTCCCCCTTTTTACGGGGTATTATTGTTATTATTATTATTTCTTTTATTTTCTCTTTTCTATATGAGGGATTCTACAAACATTCGAGTGGAGAACGCCGCGAAATTGTTGATTAGACTCTCACGCAACTGTGCTGGCAGCCATGAGCCAATGTTGACATCGCCATCTTTAAATAAATCAAGCAGACGACAAATCGTTCTACTTTACTTTCAATATGGAGAATGACAGAAGTGACGTACTTTTTTTTTTATAAAAACGTAAAATTTTAAACATTTTTAATTAGTTTGCTCTTTATTTGTAATGTGGATAGTTTAAGGATCGTATAAAATTGAAATGGATTTCGAAAAACTGTTATTGGAAGCGAAGAAAAACGAATTAAGCAGAAAAGAGGCAAGTTCGATTAGTAAATGTTACTGGGTTATTTCTTTTCTTTTTAAATTGTTATACAACTTAGGTTTCTAGAAAATTCGCTTGAAGGTCCCCGTTTTTATAAATCATTCTGAATTAATGGATTTATCTTAAATTTACGATATGTGAATTTAATGGTTTAAATGGCTTGTGTATTTCATGATTATTTCGTATGTTATGTAAATTATTTGCTAATGACTTTTTCTTTTTTTAGCCTATAAAATGCCTCACTACGAAATTCAAACCACCTTCCAAACAACAAAGGGAGAAGGAAAAAAAAGACAGGGCTCTGTCAGAAGGAGTTTTAAAATTTTTAGCAAAGAAGGAACAGGAAGAAAAGCAAAAACAAGAAGAAGCAGAAAGAAGAAAAGCGGAATTATTAGCCCTGAGAGCAAGGGATCCTAAAGCAGCTAAAAGGATTCAGACTATGTTAAAAAGGACCAAAAGTGCTAATAAATCTGTTATGGAAGATGCAATTGATAATAATAATACAGCTGATACTTTGGCAGGTAGGTGTTGAATGTAAAACCATGAACAGTGTCAAGTGCCATAATGTAATTATTGTTACGATTGTCTGCAATTTTAGGTTGTATCATTTTTAAAGCTTTATAATGTTTCTGTAAAATGACATTATTTTATTGATGCTTTTCATGAGAGACACTAAAGTCATTAGTGACGCTGTTCTTTTGAATAAATGTTATGAAGTGTTTGGCATCTCAGAGCCAGGGAATTAATGCTTTTTGAATTTTTTTTTTTTCCAGGTCCTGATCAACCAGATGTAGATGATTATGGTTTCACGTCAGAGGATTCATCTAAATTGTACAATAAATTAATTCAAAAAATGTACAATACACCAACAGACGAGAATAAATTTGCACCGTCTAAAAAACCAAACAGCTCTAATCTATTGGGGACCAAAGTCAGTGTTCAATTTAAAAATTATTTAATTGCTAATTTATTTCTTCGACTGTATTAATTTTGTTATTGTTATTGCCTAATTTAGGAAAGAGTGAAAATGGCATTGCTCAGACAAGAGGAAGAAGATAAATTGCCTCATAAAAGATCCAGAAAAAGTAAAATAAAAGATGGGGAAGAAGACGGACCCGAATTAAATTATAGTGCACCCGATAGGGATGTTAGTAATCATTCTTCAGGAAGCGAAAAAGGTTAGTTTAAACTCAATAAATATTTTTTTTAACAAATTTAATTACATACCTATTTTTTTTTCTTCCAGAGAAACATGATAAACCGAAACCTAAGAAACCGATGCCACCGCCCGTCGACTTTCAGGAACTTCTACGTATAGCGGAGAAGAAGCAACACGAACCGGTTGTCGTAGAAACGAAAGTGAAAAAATCTGAGGAGCCGGAAATACTTATGACTAAAAAGCAAAAATTAGAATACGAAAAAATGCAGGAAATTAAAAGAAGAAGAGCGCTTAGAGAACAAGGATTGGACGTTGACGATAAATCTAAAGACGAGTCTAAATCCTTTAAAAGAATCCCTAAAATCGGGCAGTCAAACTCTGAAGCGAAATCAAGTGGAGTCACATCACAAAAAATTCCGAAAGTTAGTCAAAATGAGCAAAAAATTAAACCAGACATTAGTAGAGTTAGTGATAAAATTCCTAGTAAAAGTAAAGAAATGTTAGATAAGCAAAAGCCGAAATCAGTGCCAGATCGACGATTAATTGAGGGAGAAGACAAATTAAAAAAGATTCAAAGGGAAAAAGAAGAGTTAGCAAGGAAATTAAAAGAGCTTGAGGCGGAAGAGAGGGCAGCTAGGCTATTGAAAGAAAATGAAAGGTCTAAAGTGTTAAGTGATAAGTCTCAAAAACCCGTTGGACCAAGAAATTCATCGGAAATCGCGAAACGAAACGGAGAAAAACTTGAAAAAGACGAAATCGCTAGGAAATTAAAGGAAAAAGAATTGTTAAAGCAGAAAATGCAAGAAGAAGCTTATTATAAATCAAAAATGTTAGACAAAAATAAAAGCCCTGTCAAAAACGGAGATAGCAGCAGAAACGGTTTATCTCATAAATCTAACGGATTGAATTATAAAAATTCGGTAGAGAGTATACGACCGTATTCTTCGAAACCAGAAATAAAATCGGGATCTGCTGGTACACAAAAATTAGGTAATAGGGAGATTCCTCCTGCTGTTAAAAGTAGGGAATTTCCACCGAAAGATGTCATTAGAAGTAGGGAAAACCCGCCGAAAGACGTTGCCAAGGGAAGAGAATTTCCACCGAAGGATGTGATCAGAAATAGACAATTTCCTCCGCAAGATGTTCAGCGTAAACGATTCCCACCGGGCGATGTTCGGAGGAAACCACCAGTGCCTGTTAAAAGACGTAAATATACATATAGATTTAAAATTTTTAAAATTCCAAAGTTTTGAAAATGCGGATTTCGTTTTTTTTTTTTTTTAAAGGGCGTATCGAGTCAGATGATGAGTATGATTCCGAAATGGATGATTTCATAGACGACGGAGAACCAGAGGAACAGATCGATATTTCTAAAGAGATCTCACAAATTTTTAAATATGACAAAAATAAGTGAGTTTAAGATTGGTTAATTGTAATTTTTTTTATTTCTCCTTGCTAATTTCTTATTATTAATTTTAGGTATTCCAGATACGACGACGACGATGAATGTATGGAGTCAAATTTTGCCCAAATTTCGAAAGAAGAATTTATAAGTACCAGATGCGGTTTAGAAGAAGATCTGAGAGACATTCAAAGAGAAAAAGCTATGAAAGCCAGGATGAAAAATAAGAGATAGTGATGTGTTATAGGATTATTGTATACCTTTTAAGTCAAGCATTTAATTTTTTATACGTCTCAATCCGAAAACTTCCAAATGATATGCAGATAAATTTTAATAAGATTTTAAACTATACAGTAAACATCATACAAAAAAGAGAGCCGTTTTGCTTGTACGGGCATTTTACTTTATTTTAATTCATCGTAGTCAAAAATATTTTTGAGGCAGCTTCAGATAAATGATGTAAATGCAAAGCTGTTTATAAATGTTTTCATGCATGTATGGCACATGCAGAAAAAAAATCCAAAAAACAGCCGAGTAGTTTTGTTTTGAAAAGGAAGAAATAGAGGTCTGCATTGGCGGGGGGGGCTAGGTTCAGACAGTCGGACCCTCAAGGCTCGGGTTCATTTTCTGACCTCGATTTTGCTCCTTTCAGCACCTAATTCGGTCCATTTTATCTTATTCTCGTAAAATACCGCAGAATTTTAAAGTAAATGTTAAGTTTTAAATTTAAACACCACATCGAGATCCGGACGTTAAGTTTAAAAAGAAAAGTTTTTAAATCGCTCAATTTTTAATCTCTTTTCCGGACATAGAAGTTACGAGCTCGGACCGGGCCAGGGCCGCCAAAATCGACCCTATGCAGACCTCTTGAAAGAAAAATATCATTGAAAGTTAAAAATTCGAACCAGGGAACATCAGCCCCAACCTTACGTTGAACCGAAGCTATTAATCTGACCGATGATATTTTCCTTTTTGTTAGTCTGATACGTATATTCACGTAATTTTTTTAATCATGTTTTTTATATCATTTACTAAATACAATATATTGAAAAAAATATAATATAGTAATGAGTTTCAATCATTTACTTTTTATTTATTTATTTATTTATTTTTTTGACAAAAAATTAATTAAAGAGGACTTTTTTAAAAATCATGCGATAAATGAAACGGTAATTAACAATCACAATTATAATTATTTATATAAATATGCAATTATACTGACCGTATATAACAATTATTCACAATATTTTTAACCATCAGAGACTTCTTGAATTTTATTCTTTCTCTGGCGAGGTCAATGCAAGTTAAAATTTTAATGAAAAAGATGAAATTATTATTATTAATAATTCTTTTTTCTTTTTAATTTCCAGGTTTAAAAAAAATGTTGGACAAAGTGCAGGAAAGACTACGAATCTTACAGAACGTGGCAAGGCAGAATCAAAATTAACGGAGAAGTCAATGTTAACGAAATATTCGGCGGACAATTAAGATACGAAGCGATGGAATGAACAGTATGTATAAATTTAAAAACGATCTCCATTTGAACTGTAATCTAAAAATTTAAGATATAAATCCAAAAACACGTTGGAATATGAAAGAATTTCAATAATTAAAGTGGACGCAACGTCGGCTGAGTGGCGAGCGTGCTCGACTCCGAAACGAATGATCGTGTGGAGTCTTGTTTCGAACCTGATTTCAGTCAGGATTTTTTTCCGCCAGCATTCACCTCTGATACTCATGTGTGTATCATGTGAAGAAGACCGATGTGTCACAGGGTTCGGATTCCCAAAGTAGGTCCCGCTCATTCGAGTCGAGAGGTCCGGCCGGTACGTCCCAATCACGGCCTTCCCCTCCCGCATTTTTATACATTCGATCCATTTCAATTCGGAGAAAACTGCGCAACTGCATTTTTTATTGTCTTCAAAATTCTTTTTCAAAAGGTTTTTCAAATCGTCCTTCATATTCTCATAATATTTGCTGGCTGGAGGTAGGCAAAAAAACCCTCCTTTTTTCTCAAAATCCTATAACAAAAAAAAAAAAAAAAAAAAAGAATTAATTAATTAACATATAACTAGCTGTCCCCAGTCAAAATTTGACGGCCCCTCTTGCAGTTGCTAACTGCCCAGTACCTCTTTACAAACGGCATTTAAAGTTTTACTACCGCTCAGAATGACTTCCAAATTCAGATGGGGTAAAACTACGCCTTAAGAGCTTTCATTCAAAAAAAAGATCGTCAAAATCGGTTGGATAGGTACTGCAGGGCGACTGGAAATAGCTTTTGGGGGTGTTTTTCCGACTTTTCCGAAAAACCGGGGAAAATTTTAAAAATCCCGACCAATTGGGCAAATCTACGCGCCAAGAGCTTTCATTCAAAAAAAGATCGTCAAAATCGGTCGAATAGGGGCTGCAGGGCGGTTAAAAATAGGTTTTGGGGGTTCTTAGCGTTTTAATATAATAGATATTTTTATTTATTTATTTTTATTTTTATTTTTATTTTTTTTTGAGACCTAGATAAAGAAATGTTTCTTTTTTTTAAATAAAACTTATGTATAGGAAAAGGGAATCAAAAATTGACGTAATATTCGAATACCCCCTAATATTCTGATCCCTAATATTCTGAACACTCAAACACGAATGATTTGGTCAAGGTACACATACGATTCCCGTGAGGTACATACAATAGATCTTATGATAATTTTTGAATAAGGGGGAAGTGGGTCAAAAATTCTTCATTTTTAATGTATTGCTTTACGTAAGCTGGAACCATAGTTCCTAATGATCTGATGTTAAAAAATATTCATAGGCAAGACGTCGATATCGATTTTTTTAAGGTACAAACGATTTTCAAACAATACGAACGATTTCAGCAAAGTTCCATTCAAGTCGAGACAGGTACAAACGATTTAAAAACATATAGGCGTTTTCAGCTCAAACACGAATGATTTGGTCAAGGTCCATATGATTCCCCTTAGGTACAATAGATCCTATGATAATTTGTGAATACGGGGAGAGTAGGTCAAAGATTCTAGTAGTTTGATCTGTTGCTTAGGATGGAACCATAGTTCCTAATATTCTGGTGTTAAGTTTTAAATTTAAATACCACATCGAGGTCCGGACGTTAAGTTTAAAAAGAAAAGTTTTTAAATGGCTCAGTTTTTAATCTTTTTTCCGGATAAAGAAGTTACGGGCTCGGACTGGGCTAGAGCCGCAAAAATTGACCCTATGCAGACCTCTAGGAAGAAAAATATCATTGAACGTGAAAAATTAGAACTAGGGAACATCAGCCCCAACCGTACGTTGAACCGAAGCTATCAGTCTGACCGATGATATTTTCCTTTTTGTTAGTCTGATACGTATATTCACGTAATTTTTTAATCATGTTTTTTATATCATTTACTAAATACAATATATTGAAAAAAATATAATATAGTAATGAGTTTCAATCATTTACTTTTTATTTATTTATTTATTTATTTTTTTGACAAAAAATTAATAAAAGAGGACTTTTTTAAAATCATGCGATAAATGAAACGGTAATTAACAATTACAATTATAATTATTTATAATAAATATGCAGTTATACAGATCGTATAACATAATTATTCACAATATTTTTAACCATCAGAGACTTCTTGAATTTTATTCTTTCTCTGGCGAGATCAATGCAAGTTAAAATTTTAATGATAAAAGATGAAATTATTATTATTAATAATTATTTTTTTTTTTTAATTTACAGGTTTACAAAAAAGATTGGAGAATGTGCAGGAAAGACTACGAATCTTTCAGAACGTGGCAAGGCAGAATCAAAATTAACGGAGAAGTCAATGTTAACGAAATATTCGACGGACAATTAAGATACGAAGCGATGGAATGTACAGTAAGTGTAAATTTAAAAAACGATTCTCATTTTGTTTCTCGCCATTATCACCTGTTCTTTATTTAAATCTTAAAAATTTAGAGATCCTAAAAGAGATTAGCCATTCAGCCATTTCCGGTTTTTCGATAAATCCGAAATACAAATTCCCGTTTGAAATAATAAAATTTTTAAGCTTGCAGAATGGTTCCTGATTGTTTACATTTACATTCTTAATTTTCCAAAAAAAATTTTAATGGACCAATAATTTTCAGGAGAAGAAAATCGAAAAACCGGAATTACAAGTATGGCTAATCTCTTTTAGGATCTCTATAAAAATCATTTTTTATTATTAAATTGCAATGAATATCCGAAAAAAAAGTATTACATCTAATGCATTTAAAGATATTTAAATCGGACAACATTAACCTTCTTATTACAAACAAATAACTCTTATAAATTCTCATAAATAAATTAATGATTGGCACGACCCTGGTAATTTCATTGGAATCATCGTACAATATAAAAAAAAAGATTCTTTACAATTCCGATTCAGCTTAAACATTTAAGAACATTTAGAAGAATTCGAAGATGAAAAATTATCAAATAATATATTTGTCATATAAATATGTTTAAATTATCCTAGATCGGCAAACACCTTTAACAAGGCGACTGATTCTTTAAAAATATTCCTAGATCTTATTCTAAAAATATCTATCATTCCTACAGTTATCACAATTTTTATTTTGGCTGTGCTTCTACCTCTTCAAGCTGAGAAAATAGTATAAAACAAAAGTTTTCTCTGTTCAATGAGCATCATTCATATTTTGAAAATAATTAATATTTTAGCAATCTATTATGTTCTCAGCTGTGAGAAAACTGCAATTTCAAATTGAAATAGGCAGTGCTATTTTGGATAAGAACAGCATCCCTTAGCTATCTATAATCAATTTATCCTGTCAGTTAATTCCTAAAATTATTCCTTACTCAGGAGATGATGTTAATTCCATCAAAGCAGAACATATTTCGTTACTGATTTCTTGAGATCCTGGAATATCAGATATAACCCACGTGTCATCGGTACTATCTAACGTTTCTCTACAAAAAGGGCACGTTTTGTGCGAAGTGTTCCTAGAATAATAAAACAATATATTTCATTAATAAAATATTGTAGCTATTGAAATCAGGTATTTATTTCTTTTTTTTTATGAAGTATCTTACCACTGTTCAATGCAAGGCATACAATAAGCATGAGCACAAGGGAGCATTACATCCGGCTTCCTTTCCAAACAAATGCAACATTCTCCTAATTTTTCTCCACTGTTCTCTATACTATTTGTCAAGTTATCAACTTCTTCAAGAAGCATGGACGCCGTAAAAGCAGTCTTCTGTGTGTTTTTTAATTTAATATCACTTGGTCTTTTCTTTTTACTTTCTGTTGATTGAGATGAGCTAGCAGTGCAATCAGCTGATGTGTTATTAGTTGATTTTTCATTATTTGATGATGAATTTGAATTATCTGAAACTTTACCAAAAAAAAAAAAAATACAATATCTAGGTCATTCAAGAATACACACAAAAAAAAAAATAAAAAAAAAAAAAAAATAGCATACTTGACTCATGATAACTAGAGTCATCAGAACAAAATGATCCTGAATCTGAAGTAGATTCATGTCTTTTTCTAATCTGGTTCTCAATGTAACTTTTTGCTTCACTTGAATTCATTTCATTTTGAGAACTCTGAAGTGCTGCAGTGAGCTGGCATTGTAATGTTTTGAACACTTTAAGAAACTGATTTAAATTTAATAATCTGTAGCTTTCTATTACTTTTGTCTGAGGGTCTAGTTTTACACATGCTATTTTAACAGTTCCTTTCCATAGAACTGTTGAATCTGTGCCTTTCTTTACAGCAAACACTAATTGTTTCCCTTCTGAATCTGTGACTCGTTTTGACCTAATAAGAAAAACAAACAAGAGACATTCCATTTAATTGTAATAATTAAAGCAATATCAATATTAACAATCAAGCAAACTGTTAATTTTACAGTTTTCGTTTTATTCAAATAATTTTTATACTTTTAAAAATTTTAAGGGCAAAACTTACAATGCATTTAGTTCTCCTAAACAAAGCTGAAAATCTTCATATGTCAGTGTGGCTATTTCAGTCAAAACTCTTGCATGTCGTAGTACTTCATCCTGTATTACTCCAACAGTATCAGGAATGATATGTTCTGGTGAACTATTGCTGCTACTACTTATCTGACCCATAATGCGTCTCTTTTCTGATTACAACAAATCCAAACTCATGATAAGGTAAATAACCTTCAAAGTTTTTTTTTATTATCACATTGTATACAAATATGTTTTGAAAACTGAATGAATATGGTTTGATTTATATTATTAAGCAGAAGAAAATTTTATTGAAATTCGGACTACCGATTTCGAGACGTAGAAGCTTTCGAGATTTTTCACAAATTTCAGTCATTTAACCAGTATTTTTATGTGATGACGCCCTTTTTAATTTTCTAATCCAACTGTAATGCAACTTAATCGTTACAAGATCCAAAAACTTAAGTTATAAATTAAAATCAATCTCATCTTGTGACAATTCAAGATATCGCGCGGAAGAAAACAATAAACATTACTTAGGGCCCCGAAAAGGGAACCAGCGATACTAGCGGTGAATAGAGAAACCAAATTCTCGATTCGGCGTTCAATGGCAGCGGCGAATTAAATGGCTTTTGGTTAAGCAGTGAGAGACCGGGCGAAAAGAAAAAAAATTGTTGTGACTCTTCAACGCTTTTTTACTAAGCCATCAAAATGAGTACCGATTCAATCGAGAAATTATATAAGAATTTTGAGATCCTGGCCGATGCCAAGGACAAAATTG
This sequence comes from Liposcelis bostrychophila, assembly GCA_037577465.1. Classification (NCBI taxonomy): domain Eukaryota; kingdom Metazoa; phylum Arthropoda; class Insecta; order Psocodea; family Liposcelididae; genus Liposcelis; species Liposcelis bostrychophila. Next base: position 18,427,693 of record CM075211.1, on the reverse strand, counting down.
GCGAGGTAATATTACTCTTTCTTGTCAAGTCCCTTAATGCTGTAAGCATGATAGATTTAATTATGGTATACATTTTTCAGTTATAGCTCTCATTATAGATACTGGATGTAATGTTTTGTGTGCAAAACAAAGTTGTGAATGAAAATTTGTTTTTTTTCAGCACACAGAGGAGTATTTGGATATTATGACTGCAGTCAAAGGTTCTGCTAAAGAAAAAATGTTGGCCTCCCAATTTATAACAAGATTTTTCAAACATTTTCCATCATTATCAGAACAAGCCATTGAATGTTTATTTGATCTTTGTGAAGATGAAGATGTGACTGTAAGTGTATATATTGATCTTATTTAAATAAATATACTGATGTTAATGATTTTCTTTACAGATCAGAAAGCAAGCAATAAAAGACCTACCTGCCCTATGTAAAGATAGAAAAGATTACTCTCATAAAATTGCAGATATACTTGCACAATTATTACAAGCTGAAGATCCATCAGAATTATCAGTGGTAAACAATTCCTTAATGACCTTGTTAAAGACTGATCCAAAAGGTTGTTTGAGTGGGCTTTTTAGTCAGGTAATTATTTTTTTTTTACGTAGTCTTTAAGAGATAAAGATTAAGTATTCCAATTGATGATGGGTGCAAAACTTTTAATTTTTAAATTATATTTACTATTTCAGATTCTTTCTGGTGAGGATTATGTCAGAGAAAAGTGTATCAAATTTTTGACCATAAAAGTTAGAAGTGTAGGAAAGGAAGTTTTGAACAAAGAAGCTGAGGAATATATGATTACTGAAATCAAAAAAGTGTTGCAGGTAACTAGTTTCGAACATTTTTTTTTTTATATTGTTATACTGTAAGACTTGCATATGGCATAATTCTGTGTTCTGAAAATCTTTCACCTTGAACAGTTAGATGTTTTAGAATGATGATGTTGGGCTAAATCAATCTTTTTCTAGTTCCTACTCTGGTTTAACTGTAATATCAATTATTTTTGTAAATTGAATTGATACTTATATCTTTGTTCTAGGATGTTACTGCCACTGAATTTAATGTTTTAATGGAATTATTGGGAACAACACGACTTGGTAAAACAATATCAGGCCATCAAGAATTGGTTGATTTAGTGGCAGAGCAGGTGGAACTTGATCATCCTTTCAGTCCTGGAGCAGATGAGGAAATTGAACTTCTGGAAAGATTAATCAATTGTGTGGGGCATGCATTACCGTATTTTTCTGTAAGGGACTGATGGATTGAAAAGAAAAATTAATAGAAGAAAAAATTTAGCTAATTTTTTTTTTTTTTTTTTTTCATAGTCGCAGATAAATTCATCGAAATTCGTTAACTACATTTGTGAACAAGTATTACCTCAACTAGACAAAATTCTTTCATTAGAAGAAGATAGTCAAATTGAGTTAGAATTACTGAAAGTCATTGCGGAACTTTGCACATATTGTGGAGTTTTGAATGAGCCTGAGAAAAAACTGGAGCAGATTTATAAAAGACTCATTGTAATTATATTTCATAAAAATTATTTTACTTTTACCCTTGCAAAAATTAATTTTTTTTAAAAATAATTTTCAGCTTTACACTCCATTGCCACCGGACGATGCAAATGAACTGGCAGCTGAACCTCGCTTACAATTTTCTCACGTGGAATGCTTAATGTATGCTTTCCACAAACTATTAAAACAGTGTCCAGACTTCTTTTCCGATGCAGAAAAACTGAAAGATTTTAAAATAAGGCTTCAGTATTTTGCAAGAGGAATTCAAGGTTACATAAAGAAATTGAGAGAAGCATTAACCGGCAAAACCGCAGAGGAATTAAGCACAGATGATAATAAAGTTAAGGTTGTGGCTTTAAAAACAACATCCAACATAAACGTCCTTATAAAGGACTTATTTCATAGCCCTCCTAGCTTTAAAAGTATGATTACATTAAGTTGGAAACCAGCTGGTGGAAATGTAAGTAAAAAAAATAAAAATGGAAAATATGTTAAATCAGCAGGAATCAGATTGTTTGACAATTTTGTTAACACATTGCTCTTTATCTGTTGTAAACAAATATTTGCAATATGATTTTTTTCTTTAATGAGTCTAATTTTTTCGTTTTAATTTATCAATTTTTTCTAGAAAAATTCTAACAAAGACAACGACGAAACAAGAACAGGAACTAAAAGACACACACCGATTACTTTTAACGACAATAATTCCTCACCTACAAAGCAAAAAAAGACTTCCAAAGAAGCAAAGGAAATCTATACACCTCCTAGTGGAAAGTACAGTAACAAAGTGACCGGCTACAGTAAGTACATTTAATACAAAAAAAAAAAATTTAAATCCGGTTTTTTCATTAAAAATATTGTTAGCTCCAGGTAGAGGAAACCGACCCAGAGCAGGAAATTTCAGATCTGGAGGACGCGGGAAGTTCAGAGGCGGAAGAAGTTGGAGGCGCCAATCGTATTAAGAAAAAAATCTGTCAGTTTTAAAAGTCTTAAATTTATGTAATCTTTTTTATTTTTTAATTTTTAATTTGAAATAATAATGATGTACATTCTTTTTTGTTTCTTTCTGTTCTAAAATTTGTCTGTATTGATGAAACAATTTTTAAATCGAATAAGTAACTTTTATTTTTCTATTTGCTTCCTTCTGTTCTTATGATAAAACAGTAGAATTAAAATAAATAGTAATCTGTATTTACAATTTCTTCAATTTATACATTTTTTTTCATGTTTTTTTGCTGGCCCTTGGCTAACAGACAACTCTGAGTAAATACATAAGAGGTTAAATCAGAATTTACTGTTATTTCTAATACATCAGATGTGAAAAAGCATTGTTACAAGTTAAGGACCTCCACTCTGTAATCTCAACAGAATTACACTATATTTATTTACAATTCTAATTTTCCTTTTTACTTTCTACACTTTATAAAGCATCAACTATTTCACACATTTGCTTATCCAATTCTGTATAAATGTCCTTATCATCTGAATCACCATTACCACTGTCCATAGTTTCACATAATTCTGTATTAATTAATAATTTACAATCACTTTCTGAAGTATCAGGAAGATTATGTAGAGCTGTATTTATGATTTCTAATACCTAAAAAAAAAAAAAGAGTGTCAAATAAAAGTAAAAATCCAAATTATTTTCAACCTATAAGCAATATAAAAATGGTTTTTACAGTTACAAAAATGATTGTTCGTATCAAAATATGTTAAATCAGGACAAACCATTCACTTTTTATACCTTATCTAAGTGCTTCTGAAATCTGATGGCAGTTTCGTTTCTTTGCCTCTTTTGAAGTTCCATCATAACCCTGAGAGTCTCTCTAGCTTGATGTGGTCGAAATTCATTTAAAAGATGATGAATGTGAATAAATAATAAACTAAGATCATCTACTTTCTCTGTTCGTTTTGGAGAATCTGGGCATAATACTAAAGTGTCTAATAAATCCAAAAAATTAACTAGCAGGGAGTGATTAAGTTTCCTCAACTCTTTTCTTCGATCAAAATGTTGTGGATAAAGACGTTTGATTCCCTGTAAATAAATTATTGTTAAATTTTTCTGAACTTAAACTGCACACCATAAGTCACTGAGAACTTACCTGACTTTCCAGAGGTCTGATTATAGTATCATCAGCATTAAATGGTTGGCCAAACATATTATAAGTGTCATGTATTACAGGAGGTGGCCTAGGCACCCTTTTTGCTTTAATATTTTCATCTGTGTATAAATTTATATACTGCATCGGAGGTAAAGGTAGAGAACTAACTTGAGCTACTTCTGGATTAGCCATTTTATTTTGAAGAAAATTACACTGGTTTCCTAATTACTAAAAAAATGAAAACACAAAACCTAAACAAAGTTCAGGGCCTTTCATGGATTTTTAAAATGGAGGAGATGCGCCCCTAGCGGAAACATTTTGCAACTGCTTACGATCATAATTTCGGGGCCTTTCCTCGCCTTCGGCAAATGGCCGAATTCTAGACTAGACACGTAGCTAGAATTTTGTTGACAGTTTAGTGAATGTTCGATTTTAAATATATTTTTTGTAATCAGGTATTGTAATTTATTATGCAAATAAATCGATAGTGCCATTTTAATTGTTCTTTTTAATTTAGATTTTGAGTTTAATCTTAAGCAACAATTTCTGTGTCGGACGAGCGGCTTTTACGAAAAGTCATATGATAGTCAATATTTATTTTCTTTTTTAGATTTATTATTAATTATTCTCAAAATGGGAACGACATTAGAACAGCCATGTTATACATTAATCAACCTTCCCTCAGATATGGAACAGATGAATGAGTTACAGTTGAAAATGGATCTTGAGAAAGGAGACACCAAAACTAAAATTGAAGCTTTAAAGAAAACAATACATTTGATTGTCAGTGGTGAAAGGCTGCCTGGAATATTGATGACAATTATTCGTTTTGTTTTACCATTGCAAGATCATATGATCAAGAAATTGCTGCTGATATTTTGGGAAATAGTACCAAAAGTAAGTACAGGAACATCAGGAAAGGGATGAGGTCTTGATTCAATGCCTTGTGTTGATAAAAGTGAGGGGGAGTGATATTGCAGAATGTTGATATCACTAAATGCGCTAAACAAAGTCAAAAAGCTTGATTTTGGATGCTTTTGTAATTTGGAAAATTTGGGGAAAATTTTTTGATTTAAAAAAAAAAAAATTGTACTTTAAATTAGACAGTCTGTAAAAGCAAGGGTGGTTGAAAAAAAAAATGATGATTTAATATTTGAATCAATCCTACTTCTTTATAATAATAAATTAGGAAAAAAATGTAATTAATATTTCATTTTTAAATCTCAGACAAATCCAGATGGAAAACTTATGCAGGAAATGATATTAGTCTGTGATGCTTATCGCAAAGATTTGCAACATCCTAATGAATTCCTTCGGGGATCTACCTTACGTTTCCTTTGCAAACTGAAGGAGCCTGAACTCCTGGAACCTTTAATGCCAGCAATTAGGGCTTGCCTAGAACATCGTCATTCTTACGTAAGAAGAAATGCTGTTTTGGCTATTTTTACAATTTACAGGTAATTTTATAGTTGAAAATTTTTTTTGTTTTTGCTACGATAAACCTGATATTAATTTGATTTTTTTTTTTTTTTTCAGAAATTTTGAATTTCTTATACCAGATGCACCTGAGTTGATAGCAAACTTTTTGGAAGGGGAACAAGACATGTCTTGTAAAAGAAATGCATTTTTAATGTTGCTTCATGCTGATCAGGAAAGAGCTTTGAGCTACTTAGCTTCATGTCTAGATCAAGTAACTTCATTTGGAGACATATTACAGCTTGTTATTGTAGAATTAATATATAAAGTGTGTCATGCGAATCCATCTGAAAGATCAAGATTCATAAGGTGCATTTATAATTTATTAAACTCCAACAGCCAGGCTGTTAGGTATGAGGCTGCGGGGACTTTAGTTACGTTGTCTAATGCTCCAACAGCTATTAAGGTCTGTAAAAAAAAACAGAAATTGGTAAAAAGGAAAAAATTGTTAATTTTTATTTATTTTTTATAATAGGCAGCGGCGAGTTGTTACATCGAAATCATTATTAAAGAAAGCGACAACAATGTAAAATTAATCGTCCTAGATCGACTCATTGCCCTTAAAGATCATCCGACACATGAAAGAGTACTTCAGGATTTGGTTATGGATATTCTTCACGTTTTGTCTAGTCCTGATTTAGAAGTACGAAAGAAAACTTTAAATCTTGGTAAGTTACTTTTTTCTTTTTTCTTTTTTTTTTTTTTGTGGGAATTTAGATGCTTTGTAATCATAAAGTATTATTTTTTTATAGCAATGGAATTGGTATCATCAAGGAATATAGAAGAAATGGTTTTGGTCCTAAAAAAAGAAGTCGCTAAAACGCATAATGTCGTCGAACATGAAGATACTGGGAAATACAGGCAATTGTTAGTGCGAACATTACATTCGTGTTGCATTAAGTTCCCGGATATCGCTGCCACAGTCATTCCTGTTTTGATTGAATTTTTGTCTGATTCAAATGAATTGGCTGCAACGGATGTTTTAGTTTTCATTCGTGAAGCTATTCATAAATTCGAAAATTTGAGACCGCTGATCATTGAAAAGTTGCTGGAATCCTTCACAACAATAAAAGTATGGTTACCGACATATCTATTGCGTCGTTCGTAAAATAAAAATATTTACTATAACTTGATTTTTGCAGTCTGTTAAAGTTCATCGTGCCGCTCTATGGATATTAGGTGAATATGCCACACAGCCTGATGATATTCAAACTGTTATGGCTCAAGTACGGCAAACGATCGGAGAAATCCCGATCGTGGATGACGAATTAAAGCGAGCTGCTGGCGATAAAACAGATGAAGATGTTACTTTGACTCAAACGACCGTGCAAAAATTAGTTACGTCTGACGGAACTTACGCCACTCAGTCATCTTTTAACACATCTACGTAGGTTTTGTTAAAACATTTTGGATTTAAAAAAGGTATTGGGTAATATTATTAATTAATTTTTTTAAATATTTTTGCAGGATTTCCAAAAAAGCAGAGGCCAGACCCCCTATCCGCCAATATTTAATAGATGGAGATTTTTTCATCGGAGCAGCGTTAGGCACAACGCTAGTAAAACTTTCCCTTCGATATAACACTTTAATTACCGATCCTGTTAAACAAAATCGGTTCGCAACCGAAGCAATGTTGATCATGTCTTCAATCCTCCATCTCGGCAAATCCGGTATTCCATCCAAAGCGATGACGAACGACGATGCCGACCGTTTATATTTATGCCTTCGAGTTTTGAGCAGTCCCAACCCCGATGTAATCAACATATTCAACGAGCGATGTCGGGAAGCTCTTTCCATAATGCTTGTCGCTAATGCACTCCAAGAATCTTCTATGCAAAAAGCGAAAGAAAAAGCCGGTCAGGTGAACCAACCGGACGACCCTATATCATTCCTGCAACTGTCTTCTATGAGAGGCGGCGGAGACCTCGGAGGGGAAAATGTGTTCGAATTGTCTTTAAATCAAGCCGTCGCTGGTGGAAGGCAAAATCTAGGCGGGGAATTGACCGCAAATGCGAACAAACTTAATAAAGTGACCCAACTCACTGGATTTAGCGACCCTGTTTATTCGGAGGCTTACGTGCATGTTAATCAATACGATATAGTGCTGGATGTCCTTATCGTCAATCAGACAGGTATTAAAAATATAAATTTTCTGTCATGAAATTTGGTTTAAATTAAATGTTTTGTGTTTCAGGCGATACATTGCAAAATTGCACACTGGAGTTAGCTACGCTGGGAGATTTGAAATTAGTCGAAAAACCGCAACCTGTTGTTCTAGCTCCTCACGACTTCTGTAATATTAAAGCTAACGTTAAGGTAGCTTCAACTGAAAATGGAATCATTTTCGGCAATATAGTATACGACGTGAGTAGCACATTTAAGGAACAAATTCCAGAGTTGATAAGTGATTTATACATGACCGTTTCCCTTTCAGGTTTCTGGAGCTGCTTCGGACAGAAACGTAGTCGTCCTAAACGATATCCATATTGATATAATGGATTATATTGTTCCAGCCACTTGCAACGATTCTGAATTCAGACAAATGTGGGCCGAATTCGAATGGGAAAATAAAGTATCCGTTAATACTAATTTGACTGATTTACATGAATATCTCCAACATTTAATAAAAAGCACAAATATGAAATGCTTAACACCAGAAAAGGTATACATTGTATTTTTTAAATAGAGGGGCGGATTTTTGAGTTTTTAATATTTCAAATTTAATATTATTTTATTTTTTTAGGCCTTATCTGGTCAGTGTGGCTTCATGGCTGCTAATATGTACGCCAAATCGATATTCGGAGAAGATGCTTTGGCTAATTTAAGTATTGAAAAACCATTTAACAAACCTGAAGCTCCAGTAATCGGTCATATAAGAATTCGCGCCAAAAGTCAAGTAAGTTTATTTAAAGCCCTTTCATCGATTTGTTCGGACCGATCGACCATTTTATTTATAAAATTATGATCAAACTTTTTTTGCTGTTCATTTTCAGGGTATGGCTCTTAGTTTAGGAGATAAAATAAATATGGCTCAGAAGATTCCGCAGAAAATTGGACAGGCTGCCTAAAGGAGTTTATTATATTTAAATCCTTTCTTATTTATTGTTATACAATTATTACAATATAATCATATTATTTAACGTTTTTATTCAGTCTAAAAAAGATTAAAATGTATAGGCTTTTAATCCAGGCACAAAATGTTTTTATGAACAAATTTAAAGCTACTAGGCGGGGATTCTATATTTCAGATTAAACAAGCAAAGTGGCATATTTGTTTTCTCCAGAAAGGCAAGATTTATTCACATCTATTGTAAAAGACTTAAATTGTTTATTGAATCTTACCATTTTATTCTGGTCCTTAGTTGTGCGTGCATGCATGCATTGCGGATTGTATACACTGAATAATAAGGAGACATTTTTTATGGTTTTGAGACACAAGCAAGAGTTTTACATTGCCTTTAAGACCAAAATAGTTAATAATAAAATTTTCGAGATGGTTGATTATTTTAAAAAGAAAGAGAAGATTTTTAGAGGTTTTTTTTTTTTTAAAGGGAAGAGAAAGAAAGTCCCGGTTGTGTAATTTTTGTTCTCTAACTGTCAAACCTCAGCAGACGCCATTTTGTTTTCCGTTATTCCTTAACGTTGCCTCCGCTATTATGTCTCTCACGTGATTATAATTACTTAATTCATGTAGAACATTTTTGAAATACAAAACTAAGGTTGAGTGACCAAATACATCATTTATTTTAATGAGTTAAGGATCGTTTTTTCCCTTTCATTTTTCACAAAAATCTTGGATTCCTTCTTGATGTCAAAATCTTGGAGCATAGCGGAGGTTTTGCATAATGTGGCTTCCATGACTCCGTTTTCTCCCCGGTTCGCATATCAAAACAAAGGTAAAAATTGAAATAATTCTTTAAGTATTACATGTTTTTATCATTTATAACGTTTAACTATTAATTGTCAGCCTTAGTTTTATTCATCGTCATCATAAATATTCATTTTCGCTTCAATAAAAATGGAAATTCAAATGACATTTCTATCCATCAAAACATAACGGATATTAAAAAATTAAAATAACCGGATTTAAATCCATGGAAAAGCAAAGAGTTTAGTAGAGTTTGGTAATAATATTTATCAACCATCATGTCACCACCAACTTCTTGCAGTAGTTCTAATGCAGACAGATACCGTTTAGTATGTAATCAGCTAGATAAATTAGGATATCAATATCCATTCTTACCAGATAGTTTACCTTTGACTGAGGAATTAGTTAAAGATTTAATTAATTATAAAGAAGAATTAAAACACTGCAAACATGTTGTTAAGGATTTGGAAAAGGTAAGATCAAAGGTTTCGAAAGGGTGAATTTTTCACCTTTCGAAAATAGAAGAATGTTGTTGAGGTTTAATTTGATATGAAGATTCGTTTTACCACCTTGACATATTTTACTCTTTTCCATTACGGTATCACGCATCGCGTTGTTACGGTCTAGTGGATTGTTTGCTTGTTGTTATGGAAACTGTCAATGTGTTAAAGTAGATTTATCACTTTTGTAAAAGTGGTGGCCATCTGGCATGATTTTCAAGTGCAAATTATGTACGAAAAAATTAAGAATTTTAGAAAAGCTATGTCTAATTTTTAAAAGTTTTTTTAAATAGTTAAAATTTTGCAGATCTGTGAGTTTTTTAAAAATTTAATTTTATCTCCATAATGAAAAAGTAACAAAAGAATTTTTGTTATCCCTGGATAATCCCTGTAAAATCTAAAAATAAAATTCTGTACATAAAATAAATGTTGAAATGTTCAAGTGACAAACTGATTGTTTTTGTATCGCTGCAGGATAAATTTATTTTTGATAGCTTTTTTTAACAATTTAATTTTTTTTCTTTTTCGTAGGAAAAATCACTTTTAGAAGTAGGGGCAGAGCCGTACGCGCGAGACAACGCTCGACTCTTAAAAGAAAATAATGAACTTAATGATAAACTTTTAAAACTTGAAGAAAAACATGAACGTGAATTAAAAGAACTCAGGCAGAAAAACAGGCAGTTAAAAAATGAATTAGCAGATTTGGAATTTATTAATAGTCATACATTGAAAAAAATTAAGGAAGTAGAACAGGGATCATTGGATAAAAACAAAAAAATTCTCCAACTGACTGTTAATAAAACTGTTGTGTTGAATGCAGGTTGGTATAGAAATTAATTAATTTTTTTTTTTTTTTTGGAATTATTAATTTTTATATTTTAGATGGAAAAAAGAAAACTGTATCAGTTAGCAATCCTGTACTAGAAATAACAGAGCCATTAAAAGTAGATAGCATAAAAATAAAGGATAAATTGTGGGCATCGAAAGCACAAGCGGATGATATAAAAGTGGTTAATATGGTAGAAGTCATGGAGCGACGAACGGCAATTTTAGTTCAACAACTGGACGATCTGCGATTGGAAAATGAAAGACAGGCGGATGTTATTGCGACTTTAAAATGCCAGGTATTGTCAATTTAAAAAAATTAATAAATTAATTTTTTTATATATTAAATGTTTTCAAAAATTTTAGATGGGGCAACGAGATAGAGAAATAGACAGACTTCGACATGCACTTGAAGGAGGTCGACCTTTAGGAGTTTTAGCCCGTGATTGCTGCCCTCAGTGCAACCAGAAAGAATGTAGAATCAAATCTTTAGAAAATCAGTTAGCTGAATCAGTTGAAAAGCAACATGAAGCCATGACGAGAGCAGTTCAGTTAGCCGAACGAAATCAGCATTTGGAGCGGGAATTAAAGGATATCGATAACATGGCGATGGCAGTTGAAGAAGAATGCCAAAGTAAAGTGAAGCAAAATTTTAAAAATATGGACATGCTACAGGAGAAACTGAGGCAAAAAGTAGATGAGATTAAATGCCTTGAAAGGAAAGTTTCTGATATGAAAATGCGAATTGAACAAGAAACGCAAAAGGTTGAATTTTTAACAAGGGAAAATAAAAATTTAGAGAAAAATTTAGAGATATCAAATAGCGAGAGAAAGACTTTAAACGATAGAATTAATCATCACGTAATAGTCGGTAAGGATATTTTTTGTGAACGTAGACGATTTTTTTTGCATTAGGGTTTTATTAATTACTTATTTTAATTTTAGAAAAAGAATTAAATATGGAAATAGCAAAACTTGAAGAGATTAATAAAAGCCTGCAAAGACAAATCTCTGAAGTTTTAGATAACAGATTCGATGATTTAACATTACCGGAAAAATGCGTTAAAGGGAGAGAAAAAGACAAATTTGATCGAGGGAAGCAGAAGAAAAAAAATTATGTGCATGGGTAAATACAAGTCCAAAGGAAAAAATAATTATTTTGACGGAAACGATTAATGGTAATTATAACATTTTTTTAGAATTGTCAGTCCTAGAGACCCTTGCAACGGACGATGCTCTTCCAGCCCTAGCCCTCCCAGGGCACAAAAAAATGACAAAAGACTAAAGAAGAAAGATCCTCAATTAGGTAATTGTCTTTATTCAAGTCCGAGCGTTGCTTTATTAGATAAATTACAGAAAGAAAGAGATTTTTATCATAAAGAATGTCATCGACTTAAGGAGCAAATCTGCAGTGTCCCGAAACATCCTGATAGCGTAAGTATTCGAATTAGAAAAAAAAAAAAAAGGCTTTAGTTTTATTTTTTATGAATTAGATAAATGAATAATGTACTATGTTGATATTTACTATGGACTTATCCAAACTTTTTTCGTTTTTAAAGAACAATATAAAGAGTAATAATTGGAATTTTAATTAAAAAGCAGTTAAAAAAAAGATTTAACCATAGAGTTGTGAAATGATTAATATCATTTTTTAATTTAATTTATTTTTTACATCTGCATTTATTTTAATTGTTGTTTCTTCCAAATGATTTTTTAATAATAGAGATAATTAAATGCTAATGATAATTTTAAACTGGCTCGAATATTTAGGATTGCCTCTAAACACGAACTAAAGGTGTAATTTTTTTTTTTCTACTTTTTTTCCAGGAAATGGATTTAATAAGAAAGATAAATGAAAAAGACAGAGAAATTGAATCTTTAAAGCAAGAAATTTGCAGCCTAAGGATTGAGCAAAGACATAAGTATAATGAACATGCAGGTTGTCCATCTGGGGATTCCATCAAAATCGTATTAGATCGATTAGAAAGAGAAAGAGATACTGCCTTGAACGATGTTTCAAGATTACAGGAGGAAAGGGATGCACTTCGGGAAAGAATGAAGGTTAATTAGTTACTTTTTTTTTAAATCCTTTTTTCTAATTTTTTTTTTTTTTGAAATATATATGTATTTTTTAGATGTCAACGGAATCCCAAGTCGGAGAACATTCCAGATTGGAACGAATAATCATGGAAAATGAAGAGAGAATCCGACGATTAGAAGCAGAAAGACGAGAATTAATTACCAATCACAGCGCCAGCCGTGCTTCACTTAGTAATTTAGAGGAAAAATGTGATGAGTATAAACAACAATGTCGCAGTGCTCAGGCTGAATTGTCCCAAATGACGACGCACTACAACCAGCTAAAGTAAATAATAATATTGTATTTCAAAATTAAAAATAGAATCTCATTTTCTGATTCGATTTTTATTTTTTCCGGATGCAGATCTCTCCAAGAAGAGACTGATAGGTCGTTGTCCGACACCCAAGGACGTCTGACACAGTGCGAAATGGAATTAACCTCATCATTAAATAAAATAAAAGACTTAGAAAAAGAAAAAAAAGAATTAGAGGAGGAAATATCGACTTTGAAGAAGGAAAGAACGACTTTAAAATCGAACTTAACCTGTTTGGAGAAAGAAAAAGATGGATTGTTGGTATGTAATAATTTATTTACAAAATAGCAAAAATTAATCACAAAATAAATTAAATTATAAATAACTTTTTTTTTTTTTAGATAACGCTTGACGAGAAGACTGAAAAAGCTGCTAAACTGGAACATGAAATCAAGAAGTACGAGAAAATAGTTGCAGATCTAAACGAGAAAATTTCTCATCTTGAAAAAAAATTAGAGTAAGTAAAAAAAAAAAAATTCATTGTAGGTGGGCTATCGCACTATCTTGTTTTTTTTTATCGAAACAAATCTTCCCCGTTTAAAAATTTCGCAAGAGTTACTAATGGTAACCGGCATCCCTCATCACGTTTTGCTTTCGTATAACCAGGTTTACAGTCGCAACTTGCTCGTAATTTATGTTTTCCGTCTTGAAAAAGTTGCGGCTCGGAATTGAACCGCTGAGCGAAGCGATGACTTTGATTTTCTCTGCTTTGCCTTGCCGGCACAAGCCATTCTCCCGGTAAACACGGTCCTTGAGTATATAATAAATGGCACTGGTTTTCATCATCTGATTCTTCGTTTTTTTCACAAATTTTAACATGATTATTATTAGCACTTCCTTCCTTGTGAAAGTAATGAGTGTTTCTTTGAAATTTAATCGTGGATTTGTTTTCCTCGACGTCGTTTTGACTGTTTCTTCCTTCTATGACGGCGGGTTCTAGTTCTTGATCTGCTTCTTGCAGTTTACATTTTCCCGGGCCGGAGCAACTGGAATTTAATTTATTTAAAATTAATTTCAAATTGTTCGGGTTTATAGTTTCTTTTACTTACCCGCACATTCCTCTGTATGAAATCCCTTCCGCAGACGGCCTTGTGTTTTGTTCGAACAATACCAGTTGCCCCCTAGCGCATGGACCTCTTACACCGACCATGTGACAAGAATCGTCATCAGGAAAATACAATTTTCCTTTCGGACAAGGCACGTCTCTGCACGTGGTGTCGTTGAATATAATTTGCCCGTATTGGCAGGGTCCTTTCGTATAGAGTCTAAAACACTGACCGTCAGGCCATAGGGCGTGCTCTGGTTTGCAGACGCACGAACCTTTTTTAGTTTCTAAATCGAGATCAAAAACATTACCCGTCTTGCAAGGGCCCGGCCCTCCTATTTCGTAACATTTTTTTGTTCCCGGATCGTAATTTGGTAAATTTGGATGACACCCGCACATCGGTCCCGGTAGGAACAGTGTCCCTTTTTCCAAACAAGGTCCTCTAGTGTAGTATTGATGACAAGTTTTGGACGGAGGCCAATAATATTTGGATAGGGGACCGCTTGCCGAGCAAAGGCATTCGGCTATTTGAGTATCTGAAAAAAAAAAAAAAAAAACGAATGTAAACTGATAAATAAGTAATTTGCCGCTGAAAAATCGAATTTGCTAAATAAGAAGAAATATTTATGTTCCACAGACAGTGGTGTCTTATGTCACAATGTTTTTTTTTTTTTCCCTGTTTAAAATCGGTATTAGTTCCCCCAGGAGTATATTAAAATTTCATAAGGTGTGCAAAACAACAGAGTTGATTAAATTCAAATAAATCATATTTTATGACCCCAGTTAACATGTTCATTTTTACAAGCAAGCACTTTTGAAGTTTTTTCATTTTTTGGACACAGTACATGCTTATTTGTGGTCGGGTGTAGAGTTGTCGTTTTTGAATTTTTTTATTTTTATTTTTTATTCGCTACAAATTATTTGGTCAGTACTTAAATACGATTTTTGGTTAGTATTTTAATATTAAATGACCAGTATTAAAATTAATTGGTCGGTACAGAATATAAACGGTCTGTCTTTTGGTGGCCAGTAACAACTTGGTCAGTAAAAAAATTAAATGGTCAGTAAAAAAGTTAACTAAACAGTAAAAAAGTTAAAAAGTAGGTACTTTATTCCAAATATTGGCTGGCCCTGCACGAAATTTATCATGAAAACAATGTGATGTTGGATCAAAATTTCTTGTTTCGACAGGAAATAGGGATGCACGACGAGACGAGAATCTCGTGAGAGAATGAGACGAGAAATTTTTCGAGAAATGGCAAAAATTTGGTTTTTGACTGGTCATGCTGCAAGGTTTTAAGACAATGAACGAGAAATCCCGTTCTCATGAGATTTCTCATGGGATTTCTCGTACGAGAAATTATACGAGAAATTTGAGTTTTGGACTTCTTGGTGCAAAACTTGTCGGGAAACAAAATTTAAGCCAATTTCTCGGACACTTCTCGAAAGTCTCATCGTGCATCCCTAACAGGAAAACCTTTCTGTTAAAAGCATGAATGAAATACGATTTTACCTTTAAATCATCAGACCCCACATTTGAAATTAGAGACCTTGATATCCCCCCGAATACGAATTTTCGTAGGAAAAAGTCAATGTTTTTATTATTATATTGAATTGATTATCAACAGCCAGTTTAGCTGGCCTATTACAGATTCCAATCAACGAAACAAAAACAAAATGAAATAAAATAAAACAAAATAAAAAAAATAGATAATAAAATAAAATGAAATAAATAAATAAAAAAAAAAATTAATTAATTAATAAATAAATAAAAAATGATAGTAATCAAAATAAATGGAAATTAAATATAAAGACAACAACAGAAACAAAAGGAACAATTTCACCACATTATTGTCCTGTGTAATAATCATTTATGAGTTTTTTGTAAGCGTTTAGCGTCATGCCAAAAACATCCAAAATGTATTTTAACATAAGTCCGCCATATTGGACCCGCCATCTTGAATTTTCGAAAACCGATCTCGGATTTAAAATTAACGACCCCGAAAACCCCTACGGAAAAATTTTTGTGGCCGTTTAATAGGGTTTAAAAAACTTACCCCCTTGGCCGGGTAGTCGAGACACCCAAATTTTTTGGGGGGTTACGACGACTACAAAAAATTTTATTAAAATTAATTTTATTGTTTTGATTAAGTGTGATATTAAACAGACCTATTTTTGTTTGGATAAAGCGTAAAATAGATGCTTTTAAGAACCTATATTTTCTCAAAATTGACCTATATAAAAACCTGTAAAAAGCCTATATTTTCATTTCCGAATTGTGGTAGACACCCTGTTGTAGCACTCCTTTTACTCTTCGTAGAATTTTTTTAAATTTTAGTGTGATTACCTTTATTAAGCGTAAGAAGTTGACCGTATGGACAAGGCCCTCTAGAAAATTTAGTGTAGCACTGACCCGTCTGCGGCCAATATACTTGATCGGACGAACATTCTTCAATCTTCACACATCTGCCCAGGCGTTGCCTGTAAAAATATTCCAAAAGTATAGATTCGAAAAAAAAAAAAAGCGTTTTTGGATTCTAAATATACCTGCTATTTCCATTTTGTCGAACTGGCGAAAAGTATTGTCCCCTATTGCATGGCCCTTGTTTGAAAATAGGATAACAAGTATCCCCAGTCGCGTTCGTCGCTGTCCTGGGCGGACATCTACATTCCGCTATCATTCTGTTGGAGGAATCTTGAACAGGGCTTAATTCCATGGTGTCCGGACATGGGAATCCCCTTTGGAATATCCGATAACACTTTCCATCCGGTGGCCAGAACAGGAAAAGCCATCCCCCGGGTTGAGATGCGCACGGATTTTTAGAGGGATCTGCCCACGGCGGTGGTAAAATGGCAGCATGTATCGTTATTATTTGCACGGCGCTCAACACCCAAGCACCCTTCATCTTGCCTGAAATTTAATCGGTTTTTGATATTTGTTTAAATTAACTTGGAAATGATTCACTTCGATTTATCTGTCTCGTTCAAAGTTTAATTTGTTAAAAACAAATGATTTTTTTATATACATCTTCCGATTTCCTGTAGAGAAAATGCCCATATGATTGATCTGCGTTTTTTTTGTTCCTTAATGGCGTAAATAATGACCGGGTAATAAATTACATTCATTTAAAGCGAATTTGGATGCTACAAAAAAAAATTCATTCGGTAAATATTACTTATTCGTTAACCGTAACCGTCATTATTACGTTTAAATATTTCTTAATAATATATTGATAACTTGTTATAAACTACCATGTATGATACGCATCAATATTTTTTTGACGACCGTCCGACTCATGCATTGTCCGTATCAGTTGTAATTACTTTAATTTGGATAAAATTGAAAGTTAAAAAAAAAAAGCGAGAGTGTTTTGTTACTCACGCAATGCAGTTTAAGAACCTTTTTTGCTAAAAAATAGTACGTTATACATCAGGCGTGGAGGTAGCGTTTGAACGTCGAGACTGGAGTCGGGTTGTAACCTGTCCAGACGTGCAAGCTACCGACGCTCCTGATCTGTAAGGTATTTTTCATCACATATGAAAAACAAAGTGTAATACTACGTTTTCATATTGGATATTTTCTTAAAAAAGTAATAAAAATAAATTTTTATAAAAATAAATACTCTATACACTTTGTTATTCGTTCGAAGAACATCAAAATTTTAAGTTGGTATTAAATTCAATTTTAATAACAAAATCGAATTCAAAACTCATAGCGCAAGTCTAATGTTAACAAATGAAAATGGAGAGTGTGAAAAAGCTTTTGGAAGCAGGAAAGATACTGGAGAAAAAGTGCGTTATAAAATTTTTATAACTCTATAACGTTTTGGCCGATTATAAAATTTTATAACTATTTATAAATTTTAATAATTAAAATTTTTAACTGAGCAATATATTAATTTTATGCTTGAATAGGAATCTTTCAGAAGCTTAAGTTCACTCATTTCCCTAAAGATGACGGTAGTCATTTTCCATAATAAACAATAGGGAAAACCCTAGCGCCATCTGTCATGAAATAGAGAAACTAGCGCTTTTGAAAAATCATTATTGCACTATATTTAGCATATGGGAACTTTATAGGCTTTTTTTAAAACATTTTTCATGAGAAAAAAAAAAAAAAATATTAAAATTTTTTGGAATAGAACCCGAGTCTTGTGGTCGACTTACCAGCCGCCTTTATCCACTACACCACTTTTTAACTAATTTTTAGAAGCGGCCAATTATTTTGACTTATAATATTTTTCAGATTTTTCCGAATTTGCGGTTTTATTTCTTGCATTTTTAATTTGACAAAGACTCAAAATAAATAAAAACAGAAATAGAAAATTTTGGGAAGCGTTAGAAGAAAATAAAAAAACTTACAAAAAAATTAAAAATAATTTTTGTTACAATATTTTATAATAATTATCTTGGGTTTCTAAAAAAAATAAATAAATAAATAAATACTCTAAACACTTTGTTATTCGTTCGAAGAACATCAACGTTTTAAGTTAGTATTAATTTCAATTTTAATAACAAAATCGAATTCAAAACTCAAAGCGCAAGTCTAAAGTTAACAAATGGAAATGGAGAGTATAAAAAAGCTTTTGGAAGCAGGAAAGATTCATTCGATTTATATATTTCAAAGAAAAATCACTAAATAAAATAAGAATTAAATTTCACGGACGTTTTTATTTACTACACGGTAAAAACAATACTACACGAAGCTAAAAATCTCGATTTTTTAAAAAAAACCTACGGCGGGAAATTTTATTATTTACGTACGAGTAATAAAAAATTAATTTCGGGCTAAAAAATTGATATCAAATAATTTTTTTTATTACTTACCTTGTTAATCGTGTGCAGGTCCCATGCGCATTAATGTGTCCCAGCACGTTGACATACTTCCATTAGCAATGATCAGTTTTTCGTTATGTAATCTTTCATTATTGCACTGTCAAGATCGCGATTTATCCCGATTTTGTATCCCGATTCGATCGGGTCAACTTTTTTTTTTTTCGCAAGGAAAAAAAATTTTTTTTATTCGTCATTCGAATAAAAAACACATAAAACAACACGAACTCTTTGCGAGTGTAATTGATCACTTTGTAGGTCTAAAACTCGACTGAGCCGCGAGAGATGATATAACAGTGAAACAGTCTGACCACGTTATTTCCTAGTACTGCCTATTAGCATCATATGTTACATTATGACATCTTACTGGCTACTAGTTCGCTTTCAATGGATTCGGTATAGTACAAAAAAAAAACTACTCAATGCGATGTTTTTATCGCACATACTCGAAATAATTAAGACGGCTTTAAAATATTCTTTTTTTTGCTGGAAGAATGGAATTTTAATGTTTGTTGAGTATTTACGTTTTTGGCGAATGCTAATTGATTCCACTTGATATTTAAAAATTCTTTTTTTTTTTTTTCATCTTTCGTTTTCGATTTTTCCTTGAGGGGGTTAAAATGACTTCGTTGTTTGCTTTAGCCTTGCTTGGGTTTTAGTGATGTGTTAATGTAAAAGTAGTTTTGGCATTTATTCCGAAATTTTTATGTTTTCGTAATCTCCGAATATGTGGTCTATTTATTGATCTCGTATTTGTAAAATTTAAGACAAATACCGCAGTTATATCGTTTTATAGGGAAGTTGTTTTTTTAAAAATTTTTTATTATGATCCTTATAAGTTAATTACCCAGGTTTACGTAAAACATTAAAAAAATATTGAAAGTAATGGTAAAAAAATTGTTAAATTTTGATGTAAAAAAAAATTCGTTTGAAACGCGGGGAAAAAGATTGTGACGTCATAGTACTATAAATTAAAAAATTAAGTATGGAGCAGGGGTCCGAGACTCAAAAATTTCGGCCGATGCCGATGGTAGCATATCATATCCGATCAAATCGTACCCGATGCCGATACTAGCATCGGCATTAAAAAAAATATCATATCAAAAATATCATCGACATTAAAAAAAGTCCGATGCCAATGCTACCATCGGCATCGGATTTTTTTTAATATACGAAATCGGCATCGGCACTGCGAAATTGTTAGGGCTGGCACCGGCACCGGCATCGGAATCAGAATCGGACCCCAGATTTTAAAAATCATTTAGATGGGCTCTATGATTTTTTTTTTTACTAAAATCGGTGTCAGAGGCGGCATCGGATGCTGTGATCGATTTAGGCATTGGATATGATCGATTCCGGCATCGGATATAATCGATGTTTGGGGGCTTCGGCATCGGCATCGGCATGGGCATCGGCATTAGCGTCGGGGCCGGGATCGGAATCCCCTGGTTTGATGACACTGATCCGAGAATGAGCCATTTTAGTTTTTTTTATTTTTTTTATTTAATGTTTTGATTTGTAATTTTTCCAATAAAAAATGAAAGACGCGCTAGCAGGAATACCAACTTTCAAATTTCGAAGTATAGTCCAATGGCAGCACAATTTTATTTGCCGCATTTTTTATTTTTTAAAATGTCAGGTTTTTTTTTTAGAATTTCGGAATTTTTTTCTCGAAATCTGTTGGCCCTTCCTGATTTTCATTAAAATAATATTCTTGTAAAGTAAAGAACATATTTTAACCAGAATATGCCTCACTTACTGTAACGCTTAACTTTTCTATTTCGCACTTTTAAGGTGCTGTCGGAGAAGATAAACAACCGTAATCGTACCTGTTTTAAATGCCTAATGACGCACGGAAAAAAAAGTACTGTAATTTTTACATTTTTATATGTAACTATGGAACTACTAATAACTATGTGTAATTTTTACATTTATTATATGTAAAAATTACACATATTATATGTAAAAATTACACATAGTTATATGTACAAATTACACATAGTTATATGTAGTTCCATAGTTACATATAAAAATGTAAAAATTACAGTACTTTTTTTTCCGTGCGTGTTCTCTTATTTTGAAAAAAAACCTTCCGGCAAAATTAATAAAAAGTGATCGAGAATTATTTTTTTTTATTTTTAATTTACAAGTTTCGATTTGTAACTCCTACGCTGTATCGAATATTGTAGAACAAGAACTGCAGGGGGCCCTAAAAGTTTCAGGAAGCAACATAACTTCTCCATAAAAACAAGCTGGTTTTTAAAATCACGGAAAAATCTCTTTTACCATTTCAGCAGGTTTCCTCGTTTGATATCCTAAACTATTTCTGATTTTATTCAATGCTTGATCAATTTTCTGGAACTTTCTGGACCTGCCAATGATCTTTGGAAAAAAATAGGGTAAATTGGCTTTGTCTAATTTTTTTTTTTTTTTTTTTGTCAAATTAAAAAAACCGACTTTACCCTTGTTTTCCTCCTGTAAAAGAAACCCTAGGCTGAGCTTTTTAGAAATAATTATCGAAATTTTGGAATCTCGTTTGGGTAGGCCGCCACCAGGGGAGGGGAAGTGAGTTTTCCGGATCAAGGTGCACGGAGTGCACCCAGCCAAGTTTTAAGTGCACTCCTTCACCTTTTTTCCTGTTATGTTCAGTAAATTACATTTCTGAATTTCTTCTCCTCTTTCAGTTCTGGGGCTTTTTTTTTTTCATTTTGGCCCCGTTAAGTTCTGGAAATGGGGAAAAATTTTTTAGGAATAACAGGGAAAAAAAGGACTTTTTTTTTGGTGCAATCTGCTCGTCGATATAATTTGTTCCTGTTTTTACAGGATCTGAGAACGTGGATATTCGTACGCATTAACTTCAGTGTATACAGAAAGGGGATCATCGAACAAATCTCATTGATCTTCACTCTTCATTTATTTTATCTTTGTTAACAGCCTTATAAGTAGTGCTAACAAACTTAAAATTTGAAAATTTACAGTAGGTGCAGACATTGAGGTATCGTCATTTGAGTCATTGCTCGCTCCTTCATTAGGTTGGAGCTGAAAAAGTCAACTTTTGATTTTCGGTCGCCTCTAATTTTGTTCCAATATATAACAGATTTAAGGAATTAAAATTCTGCTCGATCGGTCATGTTTAAGGGGCCGCTCAAGTATCCCCCATTTTCGCCATATAATTTACATTGGGCCGATCATTACTAAACAAGATCACGCTTTTCCCGTTTTCCAAAATAAACCAGCACATTTTACAGTATTTTAAATATTTTGACCCGTGAATTCAGATCTGCAATAAAAATTTTTACAGGCTGTACTGTTTTCGACTTATTTAGTGTTTAAAATGCAGCTAAACCGCACGTTTAGCCCAAATCGGCTATTAAATAGGTCGAAAGCGGTAATAGCTAAAAACTTTTCGGTTGCAGATTTGAATTTAGCAGGTCAAATACAATGTGCGGGATTATTTTCAAGAACGGGAAGAGCATGAACATGTTTAGTGGTGCTTGACCCAATGTAAATTATATGGCAAAATTAGGGGGTCCTCGAGCAACCCCTTAAACAAATTTCAACAACATTTCGAAAAATTTGCTCAGATTTTGGTTCTGGACCTGTAAGACTCTGAGGATTCAAAATCTAAAATTTCTTGTTCAAGAATCTTGCTCAAGATCTTGCGAGATCCTGAGCGAATTCTCCTCCAACTGGTTGGAGGTATAGATGATAGACCCTACATATCCATGCGAGGGGAACTAACGTATCTCCATCATAAATATAATTGGAGATAGTGTGTTTCGACTGTTTGTAAAATCATATGACTACAAGTTTACACGCTCATGTTGGCGTCATTTGCTGTCACATGACCCTTTCGCGAAATGTCGAAACAGACTATCTCCAATCATGTTTACGATGGGGATACGTTAGTTGACCTCCAACGCACGGATATAAGGCAAAGGATGAAAACGAATTTTTGGGTCCTTTTTATAATATTTTAGCCAAAAAAAAACGGGCATTGGTGTGGGCAAACAATTGCAAAACCATTTTCTATCTCCTAAGGGTCTAGCCTCCGCTCCAGTGCATATTATAGCACATTTACTAAGGAAATAGGGAAACAATGGACTGGATGTGGATAAAATTTGTCGCCCAATAAATGTTAGATAAGTGTTATAAACATGAAAAAGGCCGGTGTGATTGTTTGCTCATCTGCATCATATTTTCTTCCTGAGCTCGTCGCTCTCGGCTCTCTTCTTGCTTGTCATCCTCCTCTTATTTCCCCTCATCATTTCGTTACATTGTTTTTACCTTAACGTCAAAATGATGCGGAATATTTTTACATAAATAAAAGTTCAATATTCGTCTAGACTTGTCCCTGGCCTGATATCGTAATTAATATCATATGATTCATCTCGACGAATAATGTAATTAAAGAGTCATTTCAAATCGTTAAACATTAATCATTTTGTATACGTATATATTATTAATCTTTAAAAAATTTATTCGTATACCTTTTTCATGTAATTTTCCAATTTTTCACGAGAAATTGCTTTATTTCGGACGGTAACCCCTTTTACGTAAGTGGGGGAAAAAAAAGAATAAACGGCCCTCAACCAGAATTCATAATTCTTAAAGATGTAATTTGAATGTTAATTATTACGGTTGATTACAGTGGAGGAAGTTTCACGTTTGGAAAGTTCCACAGATATATTCATCTCGGATTTTTTATTTTTATTTTTTGTTATGAATTATGTACTTATATTGTAGCAAGGATCTGATTTTTTTTTCTTTGCTAATTAATTTTGCTTGTAAAGAGGATTTTTCGTTTTTTTTTTTTTTTAAATGCAGAAAGGGTTTGATTTACGGGAAGAACGAACGAGAGCAGCATCGTGATCCATGAGATGAATAAATAAGAGGAAACAGGCACCGCTAACGGTATCTCTGTGCATATAATTATAGTTATCGCGCATACAACATCTAGGAGCTGATCGGTTCCGGTATTGTCATCATCCGGCTTCCTAATAGTTGTTTTACGCATTTTTTTTTTTTTTTTTTTTTTTTAAATTCGTTAATTTTTGCCGTATCATCCAGCATGATACAGTTGGTATTGTTTTTAATACTTTTTATTACGGGCAGCTGCTTTTTTTTTGGGAAGGGGGATTAGACCGAGAAAAGTAGAGACGGATTATCACTTTCATTTCGGGTTTGGTCCGGGTAATGAATCTTCCATCCCATCGATTTGATTTATGTTTATAAACGATTTAACGGCCTTGAAAAATCCTGATAGTATTATAATTTGTTATCGGAGGAAAGAAATCGATTGAAATGGAGCATTAGTCCGCCCATTTGTTCGATTGTTGTTTACTAATATAAAAAAAGTAATTCAATCAATATTTTTTTTTTTTTTTTTTAGTGTTGCTATATCTGAAAAGACATCGAGGGATCACGTGTACAGAAGCTTGGAACACGGAATCGAGCATTTGAAAGAGGAATTAGATCAATGCGAGAGGCAAAAGGATGCTGCTGTGAGGGAGAATCGGAGGTTGCAAGATGATTTAGCTTCGGCAATTAAAGATTGTCACACTGCTCGAAGAGAATTGGGAAATGAGAAACAAGAGGTTGATAATTTAAAACGGCAGCTCCAGCAGTATGTGAACGAAGTGAAAAGAGCTGAGGAATTGCTTATGAAAAAGGTAAAATATTAATGTTTACTGTACTTAGGGTTCTAAAAATATATGGTCGTGGCCATTTGGGTGGGTCGAAAATCAAATATTTTGGAATTTTAAATTGCCTGATAGCGCAATCGCTGTGGCTGATCATTTGTAAAAAATTTTTCCTTTTCAAAATTTTTTATAAACGGCGTATTTGTGGGGTGTGAGAGGGCCAAAGTTTTGGAAAATCGCATAAGGGATGAAAATTCGACTTTTGGATTTTTTTGAAAAAAATACCGTTTTATATCCGATTTTCAACTTAGATTTCGACAATGAAATCTGTTTCTAAGTTTTTCTGTTCTTGAGATACAGGCAAGTTCGTCATAAAAATGTCAAAGCTCTGAAATTTCAATATTTTTATCATATTTTTTACATTAACTCAGGAACAGAAATAGCTAGAAGCAAAAACCGACTTTTTTTTCGAAATCTACGTTAAAAATCCGATAGGAAACGGTACTTTTTTTTCACAAAAGTCTAAAAGTCGAATTTTGATCCCTTATGAAGTTTTCCAAAACTTTGAGCCTCTTGCTCACCCTCAAGACGCCGCTGAAAAGAAATTTCGAAAAGGAAAAAATTTTTTCAACAGATTAACCACGGCGATTGTGCTATCAGGCATTTTGAAAATCCAAAATTTTTGATTTTCGACCCACCCTAACGGTCATGGTCATGAGGGTACAGGATTTTTAAGGGAAGTTGAAATTTTTTTTTAAGATTTTTAAAATTTTGTTTAAATACGGGTGAAAGCCTAAGTTTTTTCCATGACAAACCGAATTTTGCCGACTAAGGAAAAAATTGCCGACTGCGATTTTTTAATATTTTTTTTAAATTAAAGGTATTGTAATTACACCGAAGCTTAAATTCACGGTGTCTACTGATTAATGAAAACGAAAATATAGGACCTTTATAGGACTTTATATTTTATGTGCCATTTTTAAAAAAATATAGGATTCAAAATAAGCAGCTTTCTTCAAGACTTTCTTCAGAGCAGGAGGGTTTCTTAGATAACTTCTATGTCATTGTGCCATTTAAAACGTAAAATTAGTTAATCCTCGTTTTGTGTAGACATTTAAAGCCCAAATCATTTTAATTGGCAAAAATCCAGCGAGGCCGAAGACCGAGCGAGAAAAATTTTGTAAAAAATTTTATGAAAATATGAAAATTAAACCAACACGAGGTCTTTAACATTTTTTTTTTTTTTTCTGAGATTTGGCCACTTTGCTGACTGCAACTACCACATAATTTTTTTTGACGATTTTGCCAATTTACCGACTGGCTTTCCATTTGCCGATTCGTCCCTGAAGTTTTAGGGAAAAAATAATTTGAATTCTGTCTAGAATATTTTGTAGAATTATGAAAACCTTTTCACAACTTATTTGAGACTAGGGAGGAAGTCAGAGTAAGGTCCTTTACTAAATTCAATTTTTAAATAGGCAAAAATAAGGGAAAGTAAAAATTTATAACTTTTTGGCCACCCCAACTTTAAGGAACAAGTTGGAAGTTGGCTACTGCCAACGTCCTTCTGCAGTACGAAAAGTTTATGAATCCAACCATCTAGATGGACGTTTGGGGTAACCAAGTAGGAATATTCTTGTACGGAGTAAGTGCTCTTATCATTTTTTTTTCCTGCAGGAAAGTGAAAGAAGCGAAATGCTCGACCATTTTCGAAGCCTCAGTTTAGAAGCGACAGCCTTAGAATCAAACAATCACACCCTCGAATCCGAAATGGAAAGCACGAAAACTCAACTCCTAAGCGCCAAACATAAAATGATGGACTTAGAGTATCAAGTCGCGGCCAAAGAAAGCCTGGTCACAAGTTACGAAACTCAGATAGCCGAACTGTCGGCCCAAGTCGCGGAGCTGGAAGGGAAGCTCCAACAACAAATGGAACAGAGGACGAGAGCAGAAGAGGATTTGGCCGCCCTGCGCGAATTATGCTCTACTATAGACGGACAAAAGGAAGTTTTGAGGAAACAAGCAAACAATTATGATTCGGAGAAAGTCCATGTAAGTTTAAAAAAAATATTAAGAAATACTTTTAACGTTTTTTCCTCTTGACAATAAAAATAACAATTTCACAATTTTTTTTTTTTTTAGTTAATTAATGAAGTTAGAAGACTTAGTGAGGAATACGAAGGTCTTTCACAAAAATTATCGCACGAAAGAGCTCTCTCTCAATCTTTGGAAAATTCGTTGTCAAATAGCAGGCAAGAAACGTTGGAGCATAAAATAACGAATAAAGACCTTCAGTCACATATTCAGAATTTAAGGCAGAAAGTTGAAGAACTTACTGAAAAATTGTGAGTTGATTATAATTTGAAACGTTTGTAAATTCCAAAATGTTAAGTATCATGAAGCTCCGTCTTTGTGAAACTACCTGCAGCCGGGGGGTGGGTCAAGGGGGCCCTGTGAGAAGGTCCCCCTTTGGCCCTCTGTAAATTTTCTTTTATCAATGTATTTTCCTGATTTTCCATATTAAAAACTAACAGCTGCGCGCTCGCGTCGCTTTGGCTTCGCATCTAGTAAAGTCCATAAAAACGATATTAATTTTTTTTGTCGACAAAAAATACTTCGGTGACCCCTACTGTCAGAAGTATTTTTCTTCCCAGCACTTCCCATTCGGGATTTTTTTTCTTTCTATTTTTGTCAATAGAAAAAATATTTTTTTATTCGATTTATCGAATCGATGGATTATCGATTTACCGATCAATTATCGATTTATCAAAATCGATTGATTATCGATTTATCGTATTGATCAATTTATCGATCGATTATCGATTTATTGATCAGTTATCGATTTTTGCGTACGGACAAACCCCAAATGCCTTTTATTTTATTATCGATTTATCGATTATCGATTTATTAATTTATCGATCGATTATCGATTTTTGCGTACGGCCAGACCCCAAATGTGGAGGACTTAACTCCCCGATTGACCTTTCGGGCTGGCTACAGCCCTAAAATCGAGCATTCTTCCCAGCTGCATCCTATTACTCATTTTTTTTTTTTTTTTTTTTTTTTTTTTTTCAAATTTCAGAGACAGAGAATCTCAAGACGTAAGAAAATATCAAAGTCAATGTGCAGAATTGAGCCAACAAGTCGGCGAATTAAGAAGGGAAGTTACAAATGCTAGGTTTGAACAGGCTCGATCTGTCGAAAACTCGAGACGGTAAGTGTTTAAAAACATAAAAAATTCATGTAAAATAAAGTGAAGTCCCGCTTGTGTTTCTTCCCCCACACTGCTTTGCATTCAAATCAAACTCAAAAAAAATCATTGTTTTAGTTGACCCCAAAATTAAATCAAAAACAATAGGGTGTCTTTTTTTTTGTCGTTATTGTACATAGCTTTAATGTATTCTCACTGCACATGACTTGACCATAGATGTCTTGCATCATGATTAATAGTTTCATTTTATCGTTTTTTTTTTTTTTTTTTTTTTTTTTTTAATTGTACGAAAAAAATTTTTGTTTAGAATTTTTAATCACGAAATTAAAGACGAACCTTGCCTTGCGAAAATCCCATTCAACCCCCGTCATATCCAATGTTTTCGTGGTCACCCATCGGAAGTTTGGCAAACAAATACATTACCTCCGAACCGAAAATAGATGATTGTGGAAGTTGTTTAGATCGTCCTTGCCCATGTTGCTCAAAACTTTGTAACCATTCACCTTCGTCACTGTTAACACAGAAAAAAAATTGATTGGTCCGAAAATTTTTTTTTTCAAACTATTTCAAACTCCACAGCCCAGGGAAATCCAACAGGGGTGGTTGAGGTTGAGGTTGGATCTGCTCGACGTGTAATTTGCATCCTTAGAAGAGGTGAGCTAAGATATCATTTTTTTTTTGTATAGAAAAAAAGCAATTTTTAGACATACTATTATTTTATTTCTAAAAAAAGAAGAGAAAGAAATTATATGGCTTTTTTGACGTAGATATTTTTTCTTATTTGAAAAAAGGGCTAAAGGGAATTATTGTAAAATTAAATGGTCTTGTTTAAATTTTTGCTTCTGCATATTATTTAACTGCATGCTCGCTTTCTTGAGTCTGCACTTTTTAATCACCATTTTAGTGTAATATTTGCATATTTTGTACTATATTTTATTAATGCGACTAAACCCTTAGGTAAGTATTATTAACATTCTAATTTTTACTTTTTATTTTTCATAACATCTCTGGCACAATCTTTTGTTCATATTAAATCGGAATTGATTTTACAGCACTTTATTGGGAAAAAATAGACCAATTTGTCCGTCCGTCCGTCTGCGTTCTAACACATTACATGTCGTACACATATTACGTAAGCGTGTTTTTTTACGGGGAGGGGGTTACGTCCCCACCCTGTGGTTTGACTATAGATAAGGGTGCGTCGAAAATCAAAAATTTTGGATTTTCAAAATGCCTGATAGCGCAATCGCTGCGGCTTATATCGTTTGTACGGATTTTTTTTTAAACGGCGTCTTGTCGGTGAGCAAGAGGCTCAAAGTTTTGGAAAACTTCATAAGGGATGAAAACTCGACTTTCAGATTTTTGTGAAAAAAGTGAAATTGCTTATTTAGGCTACATCCTTTATCTGGAAATAACATTCAAAACATTCTGTTCAATTTTTGTTACAAAAAAAAAAAAAAAAAAAAAAAAATTGAACGTTATATCACACGTGTTTGGAATTTACTGCGCAACCCTTATTGCGCAGTCTCGTAAGGGGCCATTCAAATATGACGTCATCATTTTTTGAGGATTTTTGGACCCCCCCTCCCCCCTCGTCATCATAAAATAGGCTTTTCTTATGGACATTTAACATGGACGTCATCATTCTGAAGACCCCCCCCCCCTCCTCCCAAAAATGATGACGTCATATTTGAACGACCCCTAACCTCCGCCAAATTCGTTGGTGTCAAGTGGTACTACTTTTTTAAGGAACTAAAGTAAACTCTACATTGCAAAAATATGATAAAAATATTAAAATTTTAGATTTTTGACATTTTTATGGCAAACTTGGCCTGTATTTCAAGAACAGAAAAAGCTAGACGCAAACAGGTTTCATTCTCGAAATCTAAGTTGAAAATCCGCACTCAGAAAAGAAAATGACTAATGAGAAAGCAAAAGTGCATTCAGACAAGACATTTTTCCTAAAAACCGTGCGAAAACAAAAAAGCGTCTTGTGATAAGTCATATTTCGGTTTGCCTTGGCATAAAATGTCTTGCCACAAAACAATATGCGACCTAGCGGACATTTCTTATACTGCACTATCGGAATCAACATGGCGGCTCGCGAAAACCATAATTATTATTAAATAATAATTATGGTTTTTATTTTATTTTTTTTCTTAATTTAATAAAATTAAATAGATATTTAATTTTATTTCATTAAATTTTAATGAAATAAAAATTTAATATCTATTTAATTTTTATTTTAAAAACGTGTAAGTGGACATTATGGATTAACCAAGATGGATATCCAGGATTTTTGTATTCAAGTAACTCAAATTAAATATTTTCTTTAAAAAAATTGAACTGAAATCTAACATTTTTCAATGCAGAGGATAGGTGATATGTGTATAGGTTATGTTACTACTATTCATATAAGATATGAAATAAATATTTAAGAATCATATGAAAAATCTTAAAAGTTATATCATTTGTATTATAATGGTTTTGCATGCATATTTATTTATACGAATTTCATCGATTTATAAAAAACCGAGCACGAACAATATTATCATAACATAATGTATAAATTCTACATAAGTCGCCATTTTGTTTGTTTACAATGTATGACTTGCCGATAGCCGACTGAATGACTTGCGACAAGTCAGAAAATATCTTGGCACAAAACAAAAGCATTCAAAGCATAATGACCCTTATGCTAAGTTATTTTGTTTTCTGAGTGCGGTAATAAAACTTATTCACAAAAATCCAAAAGTCGAATTTTCATTCCTTATGGGATTTTCCAAAACTTTTGCCCTCTTGCGCCCCATCAAGACGCAGTTTATAAAAAATTTCGAAAAGGAAAAAATTTTTACAAATGATAAGCCACGGTGATTGTGCTATCAGGCATTTTGGAATTCCAAAATTTTTGATTTTCGACCCACCCTACTATGGATAAGGGGATTACGTTATTCTACAGGGATTTACCTTCTGCCGAAAAGAGGCTCATAAACATCGAAAATTTTGCTTACGTAATATTTGTACGATCCCGTAAAGTTTAAAAAATCTAATTTTTGCATTTTTTTTTATTTAAATAGGGATGTTGTACAAATAGAAGATGAAGCAAGCAACGAAATCCATTTCGAAGTAAAGCCGGAAGAAAAATCTTCCCGAAACATTCCTCCGTTGGTAATTCAAGACAGCGATCGAACAGTCTCAACTCCGAGCTCAGAGGAATATCAAATTATGTGCCAACCGGACGACACCACGTACCGAAAAATGTTCATCCTTTCTCCTGTGCTTGAAAAAAAGGAAAATCGAAGCGAATCGGAAAAAACCCATTCAAAACGTAGCCGATACTTCGTCTGAGTTGTCATCTTTACCCGAAGACAGCGAATCGAAAAAACAAACCCGGAAAGAACCGGAACAAGAATGTTGCCCCACTTTTTCGATTAGAGACAGAACACCCGCCAGAATTAAATTTTCCATGGATTTCGATGACTCTCAGAAAAATGAATTTCCCATCGAACGGGAAAATTTTGAAACAAAATCGGATGAGCACGATGTCACTATCGGTCATCCAGAAAACCGATCCGATTTTCATCGTTGCTCTTCTCCGAGAAGAATAATTGCGAATTGTAAATTTAATTGCCAGAATGAGTTCTCCTCCGAGTCATCCGAAAACGACAACACTTTTCTTTTCTGTAAAGAAGAAGAAAAATGCCGTTTCGACGAAAGTCAGGGGTTTAGGGTCGTTTGCGAATCGACGGCACGAATCAACAACCATAGTTTTTCTGCCACGACAGAAATCATTTCGAACTTATCGACGCCAAATGATGGCTTTAACGATTCCAGGAATTATTTATTTGACGGGAAATTAACGGATGATGCAGGTAGTACCGAATCAGACGAATATAGATTTAGCGATAGTTACGATCAAGATATTGACGAGACGACGTTTTCCTTAGAGGATAAACGAAACGAGGGTTTTAATATTAGGTATCATATTTGCGGACATAAATGAAATTTAGTATTTGAAAATTTTAGAATTTAATTTGATGCTGTGATACTGAAATTTTAAGTGGTATTTTTTTTCATTATCAATATTTACTTTCATTTCGTGCCTTAAATATATATTTAGAATATTGTGAAAGGCTTGATTTTTAAACAAAAAATGATACCTGTATAATTTTTTAATAATCAGTATTAAGTTATTTATATGTTACAGTGAAAACACGAGGTGGATTTTTAGGCGATCTTCGCCAAACCTTATGATATAATAGAAAAGTCCGAATTTGATGCTAGGATAGCCTTTATAAGAGTGAAAAATGACACCTCTTAGAAATCTCCAAAAAAAAAAAAAGAAAAAAAAAAAAAAAAAATAAAGAAAATCAGAAACATAAACTTGGAAAATTTTCTATTTTCGTGGAGTAATTTTTTTTTTTTTTTTTTGGCTTGTAAAGGTTCTAGTTGGTTTACATAACCGGCCGGTTAGCCGTGCGGTGTACATATTTTAACGATAAAAAAATATGTTAAAAAATTTGTTTTTAAATCCAATATTTT
Source organism: Liposcelis bostrychophila (assembly GCA_037577465.1). Classification (NCBI taxonomy): domain Eukaryota; kingdom Metazoa; phylum Arthropoda; class Insecta; order Psocodea; family Liposcelididae; genus Liposcelis; species Liposcelis bostrychophila. The sequence continues at coordinate 18,395,749 of CM075211.1, read as the reverse complement.
ATACATGAAAACGGGATCTAGAAACCGTACCCAAAACGTTTTGTTATGTTTAGAGATAAATTTCCATGATATTAAATGCATGAACAACAGTTAATAGTTCTTATATTTGATAATGTTTAATTGTTTTCGCAAAAAAAAATGTTTATTTCCGAGAGACTAGTGCAGCGCTCTAGCGGTGAAACCGCGAACTATTTCAACAACAAAAAGAAAAAAAATGGCGTCTTATTTTTTTATTCGAAAATATTAAAAAAATTATCAAATTTAGGCCCCAAAAAGCCTTTTTCATACACTTTCAATAACGAATCTTTACCTTTTAAACATTAAACGATTTGGCACGGTTTCGGTGCGATCCGATCTTATTTTTATGTGTAAGGCACTTCGTTGGCTACCCGCTACACAAAACCGGCCGGTTCATTGTCCGGTTTTTTTTTTAAAAAAAGCTTTTCTAATTAATTTTTTTGAAAGTTATTATTGCATTAAATGGGGCGAATCTTATACCAAATTGTTCCTTGTTATTAGAAAAAGTCGAATATACATGTTAAATATGTGGGTAAGCTTAAATTACGTCAATATTCGCAAAATTTAATGTTTTTTTTTCATAAAAAACAAAATGGCCGATGTAAAAAACATAAACAATCGGTTCATTTTGCGGATATTGAAGTAGTTTAAGCTTACCGACATGTTTAACATGTATATTATATTCGACTTCTTTTAAAAAATGTTTTGTGTTGCCAACGAAGTGCCTTAAAAACCGAATTAAAATTTTTTTATTGTTTAAAAATTTTCACCGCCCGACTGACCGGCCGTTTATGTAAAGGAACTAGAACCTTATCGAAGCAGTTTTTTTAAAAAGTTTTTAGCAGTATATTTCATGGGCAGTATTTTTAAAATTTTTGGGCAGTATATAAGCAGTAAAAAAATTCAAGTTTTGCAGGTAAATTAAAACGTTTCGATCAGTATAAATATATATCAGCGCAGTATTATTACCTGCCATTGTGCAACAGTTAAATAAAAATAAGTAAACAAATAAATAAATTTTAAAAAAGAAAAAAGAAATCAATGTACTTAGATCTTGGTTCATTGGCAAATGCACTATCCTCTACAACATGCCCTGAATTCTTTTTTCAATTCTCAAAAAAAAAAATTTAGAGGTCGCTCAAGATTTTTAGGCGGCAAAATATTTTTTTGGGCACGAAACATTCTTTTTTTTTCTCGGTTATTTTTAAAGATAAATAGCTGCTCATTTTAAATCAATCATATTTTAACAAATAACCGTAACTGCTCATTTTAATTATTATACTGACAAAACGAATGAAATGCTGCAGCAAAAAATTTTGTACTGCCAAAATTTTACCGCCCCAGAATACTGCCCTTGTAAAATAAATACTGCCCAAATAAATATTTATCTTTTTTTTTACCATCAAATTTGTCACTCATTTATTATTTAACACTAGTCAATCTAGAAAGTTTCAGCTAGAGCTTGAGCTCTGATTAAATTTGAGCTTAAGCACTTTTTATTCTTTAAAAAAAAAAAAATGTTCCTTACTTAAACATTCTTTCCCGGCCATTTATTTGTGTTGTATCAGGAAATGCTAACATTGCCCATTGTTTTAGATGAAGTCCAAAGTATTATATTCGGACTTTGATCAAAGAGATTTGGCAAACTAAGATTGCCTGAAAAATCCACCGGCGAAGTTCGGCATAAAACATAAGTATCCTATTAAAGGGTGAAAATTGGAAAAATTTCATGTTATTTTAATTAGGAGTCTATATGGTTGTGGGCAGTGGACAATTAAATAAGGAGTCATACTATTGCAGACAAGGGCATCAGTTGCTCGCAAATATTTTTCATCGGTTATCAAAAAATATTTTGTAAAAAAATCGAGATTCCCAGCTAAAGTACCAGATTTTTATAAAATAACTTGGATATTAGCTGTCACGTAGCCCGATGCTAGAATAAAATTTCAGCACGTGTTCATTGAGAGTTTCGGGCAAAAAATTGTGTTATTTTCCCAGTGTTAATCATTGTGGAGTTTTACCTTAATTAATTTTTTAAAAATAATTTAGTTGCGAAATTTTAGACCTCGACAAATGGTTAATGCAGGAAATAAACTTAAAATAATTTTCTGCTTGAAATTGAATTGAATTGATCGATCAACAAGTAGCAAATAATGTATTCGGCTTAAAATTGCAAATAAAAACCAAACCATTTAAATCTTTAATTAACAAATGGGCAATATTAGATGGTCTGTTTGATTTTCTTGAAGAAATTCAACTTAGCAATCATTTACTTTATTTATTGGTTCTGTTTTATGAGCCCAGATCGTAACTTAAATGAATATAATTTCCAAATTTGAAAGCAATAAAAAAAAACATAAACAACTTTTCTTTTCATTTAAGCCTAGGCCTATGCATCGGTGCAATTAGGAAGTAGACCATCCTATAAACCTAATGCCCTTATATGGACCAGTAATACAAATGGCATTTTACTCTCGCATACCGAAACGTGCATTATCATTTAAAATTTTTATGGTCATTGTTTTTGTCCTTCACCGTTTTACTTCATGTACTAAATATTTGAGAAATGTTATCGCCGAATTCCGAAGGAGGAAAGGGCCATTCTCCGGAAAATAAAAAAAAAAAATGTTTCAGCCTGGAATAAGTTTCATGAAATAAAAATGGGACAAAATTTTTATATCCATAAAGTAAGGAGATATTCAGGTAACGTTTTGCAACGTACCTGAAAATATTGTTCGAAAAGTTTTATTAAATTGACATTTTTGAAAAAAAAAAAGAAAATTAAATGCAAGATTATATTTTTATACGAGCGTTCTGTCCTGAGAAATGAAAACTGCTGATTAATATGAGGAAGTACTTGAGTAATGTAAATTTCGTTACTTCATAAAAGTCATAGTTAAACATTTCGAGAATGACCCGTTAATATGTGATGAAAATAATTAGGTATGAAAGTGAATGAATCCGATTTTTATTTGGTCGTTGATCTCAAAAAACTAGATAAAGTGACTTGTCAACTCTTATATACTCATGAATCATTATTTTTTTCCCCATTAGTTTGTAAATCATTAACGAGTTTGTTTTAGTGTTTTTTTTTTTTTTTTTTTTAAGAAAAAGGTCAGGCATTTTAGTGCAATGCGAGTTATAGTAAGTAACGTTCTTTTACTTCCGTTTTTTCTACAAATAGCGCTGTTTTTAACGGGATCGATTTTTTTTTTAGATTTTACTAACTCAAAATTACTTTATTGGCGTATTGGTGCTTTTTGGATTTTTGCAAAATGCGTCGTCGTGCGATACAAAATGGATCCGTTTGGTTTACATGATGTCCTGCGGGAAAAAGAAAAGGGAAAGCGTTTCCGTGAGAAACAGCACTTTTTCTGAGCCTTTGCCAAAGGATTTAATGGGAGCTGTTCAATATTTTAAGGAAAGGGACCCGAACAATCCGTATTTTAATGACGACGAAAAATTGTTATACGAAATTTTGGAAGAAAACGATGGTAATTTTTTTGCCCTAACAATATTTCTGTAAAATCTCCCTTAACTATTAACAAATTTTTCCGAAGCAGATAATAGACTGAAAAAAGTAGAAACCAGGTCTAAAAAAGACTGGAAATCGAATGAGGTGCCAAAACCAATTCCGCCGAGGGGTCTTCTCAACATAGAAAAGAGTCCAGCAATTTTAAAAAGACTATTTCCGCATAAGGAGCAAAATTATTTAGGTAAGAAATCTCTGAGCATTGTCGAATTCGTTGAAAATTCGAAATTTTTAATTCTGTTTCTTTTCCCATAGGAATTCCGGGATTTCCGGATCAGTGGGACATCGAAGAATTAACAGATGAGAAAATCAACGAGAATCATAGGCGAGAAATCGATAAATTAATAGAAGAATGTTGCAAAATGACTCCAACAACGAACTGTAACGGCAATACATTTTTAGGAGCTTGTAAATAAGTATTGCGATAAAAAGCTCTCCTTTTGCGTATTGTGATCATTATGCTGTGAATACAATAATTTGTGTTATTTAAATTATTAAAAAGTTCTAGTCAATAGATTTGTTTTAAAAAAAAAAAAAACATTAAATAACGAAATGAAAAAACCAAAATAAAATAAAATAATAATTTATTTTTTTGCTAAATTTTAGTTTTGCTTAAATACTTTTTTTCCATCTTTGATTACGTAGCCGGTACAATAAAAACGCGTAAAAATTTATATATAAAACGTGAAATCCACGCCACCCTCGTGTTAAACATATGTCCAAAATGCAAGCTTGCATTTTTACCTATTACGAAAAAAACGTGAGGGCAAAGTTTAATTATTTTTAACCTTCATTGCTAGTCTAAACAATAGTTGAACACAGGATGATAGGTAATTGAATTCTTTATACATTCCTCTAAAAAGCAAAAATTTTTTTTCATATTCGTAATAATGTAATCTTGAATGTTGAGGTGATGTAATAATAATCACAAAAAAAATTGTTTAGGCCATAGCAAAATATCACTGATTTTGATTCAAAATTTAAAGCCAAACTTTAAAGAAAGAATTTCAATCAAGATTTGAAATTTTTCTGATTATTATTATGTATATTTAAATTGAAAAAAAAAGAATCATAAGAACTTAGCAAAAGATTATTATTCAACTTATTAATAATTAATGGGAAAGAATCCCTTTCCATACTTATTTTTTACATAAAAGGTTTCAAAGGTAAATTTTCCATAACTACATGAGGTTGTGCTTGCACTTCTTTGAATTCTTCAGGGTTCAAAAAGTCATCAAAATCCATTTCCATATCTTTCCCAGTTAAAACATCTAATTGAAAATTGGAACTAGTTAAAAACGGATGTCTTCCAACCTGAAATGAGAAAAAAAAAACATTAATTTTCTTAAACGTATACATATACTTTGAAAAAAAAGATAGGGCTTACTTGTTTTACAGCTCTCAATTCCATAGCCTGAATTAACGGTCCAGCAGGTCCTTGAGCATGTAACATTACGGAGTTGTTTAATTTCATTTGATCAGCTTTAAACTATAAAACAGAATATAAGTATGTTTATTACATTAGTAAAATACTGAAAATCCAGATTGCTCTCTGACTTACATTTCTTATTGACGATTCCAATGGATGTGATGGGGCTAACTGTGAAGTAGCTGAATTCCAACCGGCTTGCAATGCAGAAGGCACACCATAGCCATTATCCGCGAAATTAAATGCGTTCGGTAATTCATGCTTGTGTTTTAAAGAAGGCAAACCTAGCGACTGAAACAAGAAATGATTTAATTTTGTATAGCGAAATCAAAATGATTGCAACTTAACCAAATCTTGTTCAATTGTGACAAGTCATTCTGACACAACTTGGTATGTTAAAAACATATCACCGGTACATATTCAGATTAAAAAAAGAAAGAAGAAATACTCAGGAGATTCTAACTTACCATTTTGAATGATTTAAGTGCTAAATATCAGTTAATTAATGATTTTTATTTTTATGTCAACGCATTCAATGGCAAAAGCAAAACACAGTCAGCGCCTTCTAGTGTCGTGTTAGTGCTGCGTTCTCGAATCTCGATTCGAAATAGCGGAAGTTAACGGCGACGCCATTACCGGATGTTTATATTCAAAATCTTTTAAATGTTCAGAAGAAAATTTCTAAGCATATTTTTGGTTCAGGTGTTAGGTATGTTATAATTAATTGTTTATTTATTTGTTTGTGGTAGCTATTTTTTTAATCGATTAGGGTTGCCGTTGCGCCTTGTATCATAGGATTCATGTATCTTTTATTTTAAACTACTAATGACGGTTATGATAACGAACGATTAAGGTTATGTTCAAAATAAAAACTGTGTGCTGCTTTCTTGATAAGATAGGTATGATTTTTAAGTTTGTTGTTATTCACGTATAATGGTATCACGTAACTCACTATTCAAAGGAAAGGGATAGCATATTTAGGTTATACATGTATGACAAGTTTGTAAGTAATGATAAAGCATAGAATGGGATTAAATATGCAAACCAGAGTTAAAAATAGGAAGTATAAATCTGGGTTGAAAAGTTATGAAAACAGGAACATGTAAAGTTTCAGTTTTTTTCTTTTTCATTTTTCTGTGTTGCCTTAATATAGATCAAAATACTGTGTGGAGTACATCCATGTACAACAGGTAGTATTTTATTATTTAGCAGGAAATAAGAGAAAAGAAGTATTTCATTAAATTGAAAATGTTTATATTGAGCTTATTTACTTATTTCTAAAGAAAAGGATTACTCATATGATAACAGAATCATAAAACAGCTTAATCCATTCCTGTAAGCTCTGATTTCATTTTTGTTTTATTTAATTTTTGAAAATGTCAGGTTTAAAAATGATTTTTTTTAAACATATGGTGTGGTTTTAATTTATATTCTATTTATTTGTCAGCACTAAAAATATTTATGAAATATGTTACATTAAATAAAAGGACTTTAGGAAAGGGTGACATTGCATGCATATCGGTAAAGTGCTTTAAAATAGAATAATAAGTTAAAAATGGCTTTAAAACCTTTTTGTCATTACTTATTCCAACAGGTTATAAATTCCCAGGAAGATAGACAGATATTATTTCCTGCAAAACATAAGGCAAGGCAGGGCAAAATTAGGTCTAACCTTACTTTTTGTATTGAGCAAAAAGTAAGAGATAATGCTAGCAATTTACTGCTTTTTTGGGATTACTGTCTGTATATTTGACATCAGGTTGATGCCAATGTGGTAAGAGTTGAAAAATTTGTTGTTAGAATGGTTGCCATAGGATGGTATTTATTTAAATTCTAGAACGGGTTGTTTAAAGAGAATCTTGATTTGTCTCTTGCACCATTGACTTTAACGCAGTCTGTTTTTACTAAATATTATTTCCCCTGCTTTTATACTAACTACATATATATGTGGAAATGTTTAAAATATTGATAAATTGGAGTGATCAAAATATTGAAAAGATTTTTTTTAATATTAAAAAAAATATGCATGATTCTCTATCCTGCCCCCATGCCTCAATTAAGAAAAATGTTTGATTAAAAAAATATTCTTGGTTTTTTTCAGTTTTATACTTTTAATTTTATTTTTGAAAATTAATATTAAACCAATAAACAAAATTCGAATTTTTGGGTACATTTCAGGCTTTGGCTTTCTTTCCCCGGAATGAAAAATCGAAATGTGCAATGCATTGCTTAGAAAGAAACTGGAATAAAAAAAAAAATTCAGTTTTGTAATTTAATTAAGAGCCAGAGAATTGAAGCTATAATTTTATGAAAATCGATAATCGATAACAGGAAATATTGCATTCATTTTGAAAGATTTTGAATGAAGACATAACCGTTAATGTAACTCAAGAAAAGTTGCACTAAAAGCAATAATAATAATCCTGATGCTAGTAGTATTAATAATAATAATAATGATGATGATGATGGTAAGATGATAATAATAATAATGCGGGAAAGGCCGTGCCCATAGAACCGCCTTCCACGATCCCCCGGTGCTGTTTTCGCTTTTTACGAGCGTCTTTATCGATATTTTATTGGTTCTTTAGTTTTTATGTTTTTTTATCCCATCAATTTTTTGATCCAATCTTACATTTTCTGAAACCCTTTTTTTTTATTTTGATAATTGGTCTATAATTTATTCAAGAAAGAAAAAAAAATATAAAAGCAAAGTTACGATTTTTGAAAATAATCATTCATTACTTGGGGTTAATTTATAGGTTTTCATCAGGATTTGATGCTCTTAATATAACAAAAATAAGAATCCTGATTCGTAAAATAATTTAACGACTTTAATTCTGCGAAAATTTCATTTGTATCAAAGAAAAATTTGCTTTTTTTTGTAATAATAATAATAATAATAATATTTATTTTTTTTTTTTTTTTTTGCTACCGAATTCTAAAACATGTCAAAATCACGTTCTTGACTTTTAATTGCAATAACAAATAAATAGGACAACTTTTATTCAAAAAAAAAAAAATCTGCGGACCCTTCATTGTTTAGTCACAGCCGTCTACTAGTTTTCAAAAAGGAAAGTAAAAAAAAAAAAATAAAAATAAGGAAACATAAAAAAAAAAGCTAAGGAAAACCAACGGGACTTTCACTGAAAAAATGGAGCCGTCAATCAATTTTGACAAAATGTGGCGACAAAAAATCATGTCAAAAGTGCCGCTCGAGAATTTTAAAAAGACAAACTGCCATCGATCGTTTTCACAAGGAAATACATATAGTGTTCGTTTCTGTCGATGAATTGTTATATTTTCAAAAACATGACTCGATGAAAAGAATCCATTTCACGACTTTAAAAATCAAACAAAAAAAAAAAAAAAAAAAAAGAGAAAAAAAAATGTTTAATCTGATGATTGTTTAAACAAAGATTGACATTTTGATTTTTGTGGAAAATAAATGCAATAACATGAAATATCAATTTATTCTGTGAGCGGTATCTAAAAGGATTGAATTGATTAGCATTTAAATTCGAGTCGTATAAATTTTAAATTTGAAAATTAAAAGCGAACATTTGGAATAAAATATGAAAAATTAAGAATACTATTTTGTCTGTCGATATGTGTCTGATTGATATTTAATTTGCCAAGTGTTTGGCTATAAAACAAGAAAATCTTTTTTTTTTTTTTTTTTTTTTTTTTCCAATGAGTGGTATGGAATTTTTTTTTACAAGTCGCGGATGGGGTTTAGCAGTCAATTATTGAAATCAGAAATACCGAAGTGCCCCAGCGTTTTTTTTTTTTTTTTTTTTTTTTTTTTTAATATTAAAAACAGCACTGTCGATTTTTTTTCTCTTTGAACATATGATTGTATTCGATATTCATAATGATAATTAAGATTAACCATGTTGTTCACAGTGGAATATTTTTTGTTGTTACGAAGGTAGGCACACAATTACTCACTTAAAAAAATTCCACTGAAAAATGGCGGAAGCTGTTTCACGGCAGTTTTACAGGCAGCAAGGGCAATAGGTGAAAGCAGATTAACAACCTCTACCCTCTGATCTCCATTTAAATTCTATTTCGAAATTATTTTTAAATCTTTGAAATGTAAACAATTTATTTTAATTTAGCATTCAGCGTTTCAGGCTGCAACATGTTGTGGGACATGGGAAAATGAAAAATAATAGTTTTTCCTGGCCTAGACACGATAAGTTCACTTATCGGTATGTAAACAAAATCATTAAATATCGTTTTCTCGGCCAAAAAAGTAGATTTCCAAGGCTAGACCGGAAAATTTCGATTTTTCACTCTGCCCTCTTGCCCATCCTCGCCTTCGGCTCGGATCGGCAACGGCCTCGCAAAAAATCTCACTTTTCCGGTCCAGCCTGGAAAACTACTATTGCACAGCATGTTCAGACTTCAGTTTTGGTATCTCACTTCTTTTCATTCTTCCAGGGGTCCGAAGCTTGAAAATTTTGGCCGATGCATCGGCATCGGGGTTTTTTTAATATCCGAAATCGGGATCGGTATCGGCATCGGCACTGCGAAATAGTGCCGGCATCGCACTCAGAAAAGAAGATGACTAATGACAAAGCAAAAGTGCATTCAGACAAAACATTTTTCCTAAACACCGTGCGAAAACAAAAAAATGTCTTGTGATAAGTCATTTCGGGATAAAATGTCTTGCCACAAAACAATATGCGACACTAGCGGACATTTCTTATACTACGCTATCGGAATCAACATGGCGGCTCGCGAAAACCATAATTATTATTTTTAATGAAATGAAAACGTAATATCTATTTAATTTTAATTTTAAAAACGTGTGAGTGGACATTATGGATTAACCAAGATGGATATCCAGGATTTTTATATTCAAGTAACTTAAATTAAATATTTTCTTTGAAAAAATTGAACTGAAATCTAACATTGTCCAATGCAGAGGATAGGGGCTATGTTTAGGTTATGTTATTACTATTCATATAATATATGAAATAAATATTTAAAAATCATATGAAAAATCTTAAAAGTTATATCACTTGTATTGTAATGGTTTTGCATGCATATTTATACATATATATTAAAAACCGAGCACGAACAGTATTATCATAACATAATGTATAAATTCTACGTAAGTCGCCATTTTGTTTGTTTACAATATATGACTTGCCGATAGCCGACTGAATGACTTGCGACAAGTCAGAAAATATCTTGGAACAAATCAAAAGCGTTTAAAGCATAATAACCCTTATGCTAAGTTATTTTGTTTTCTGAGTACGGACCTCCGATTTTAAAAACCGTCTAGAATAGCTCTATAATTTTTTTTTTTTTTTTTTTACTAAAATCGGAATCAAGAGGCGGCATCGGATATAATCGATGATTGGTAGCGTCAGCATCGAGTGTCGGTGCCGGAATCGGAATCGGAATCGGAATCGAGAGTTAAATAAATAATATGGATTCGGCATCGGCATCGACCCGAGATTTTAGCCTGCCGCGACCGGCACCGGCATCGGATTCGGACCTCTGCTTTCTATCAAACCGCCTTGATTGATTGCTTTACTTATTTATTTATTTATTTATTTATTTATTTGGACCTTTTATTGTTTTTGCTAAGCCTTTTATGCAGATAAATCGTCAGTCTGCTTAACTTTCCGAATTTACGGGCACATTGAAAAATACCATTAATCTACATTTTCTAGTCACATACAAAAAAGAGTAAACAATGATTCGGTATTTGAGGCCAAGAAAATCACCAGCATGTAAAGAGATATCTTGAACACAAAAGGCTGAAGAGGGAACAATAGAACAGACATCGAGCGTAGCAGAAAATGTTTAAGCCAATAAAACGAAAAAAAGAATAAAGATTGACATTTTATGACATAATTGGAGGGGCCTTTCCGACGTCCGCATGTTTACCTGACATTCGGTTCTCTCCGGTTTTTCTGTTTTCAATAAACTAACAACAAACCTCTTGGTCTGGTGTCCTAGGTGTCAAAAGAAATAAATCGTTTGAGGTTATGATGTTTTGATCGTTTACAGGGGGAGGAATCCTGCTGAGACTTTCTTTTCATGGTTGTTGCATCATAATTACCGATATTAGGAATTTTTTTTTTTTTTATTTTTTTTTAAGTCCGAAAGGAGAAAGGTAATAAGCGACGGAACTTTATTTCATAAATAAATTTAATATAAAATAAAAAGTGACGTGACAACATCAAGACTAAAACAAAGAAAAGTTGTCATGCTCCTCCTACATATGACGACCAATGAGAGATAAGCTAAGCTTCCAATATCTCCCATTACGTGTTGTATATATGTTAAGTCGCTCAGAGGGACTAAATGAGATAAGTTACTTTTCCATTTTTTTTTTTTTTTTGCTTCTAAAAAAAAATTCCGGGGTTTATTTCTTCTTCTCCCTTTCCAACAAAAGGGTTTGAAGTAGACTGTAAAAAAAAAAGACCAATTAAATGACCAACATGGGATGTAAATTAAAGAAAACATTAAAAAAAAAAAAAAAAAAAAAAAAGGCTGTGTGGAGATGAAAATGAAGATATACATATACAAAGATACATTGAAGCTGTAAAAAAAGAAAAGAAAAATGATTTAAATGTCAAAGGGGAACAAAATATTAAATTATAAATTATCTTTTACATCCTTCTTATATTGAAACATTGGGTCGTAAAGCCTTTCGAAACGCTCAAATAAAACTACTATCAAAATATTTCCCGATTTTTAAGGGGAAAAAAACATTTTTTTTTAAAATATACATCCCTACTTCTAGTGTTCAGGTAATCTGATACACATTCTAAATTTCTGTAATATTTTTTTCTTTCTCTTTTAAGTTGTAAAAAAGATTTAATTGAAAGGATGGTTACGACTCCTCATAATTTTTTTTAATATTCTGATATATTTTTTTTTTCCTTCATAACATTCTTGCCTTTGAAAAGCGGGGGGAAAAAATCGATTTCTCATTTAGTTTGAGAGCATGCACCGATTATCAATGATCCAGCTAATTTATAATTCAAAAGATTGTGGTTAATAAATCAGGCAAGTAGACTTGAATGGATTTAACAGATCATAAAGCCTGTCCTCGTCTCCATTTTGAAAAGTAGTTCTACGTTATTTCGAAAGTTTAAGAGCTCATAAAAGTTAAATTGATACGAAGATTCTTTCAATTATCATTTTAAATAATCAAGTTTTTGCAGGATGACATTCGAACAAGATTTCAGTTTATAAGAGAGCTCTTTTCAATAACAGTTTTCTTTTTCGTTTGATGACTTGTAAAGAGATTTCGATATCGATTGTCCTGGAAGGGCACTGTACCGTTGTAAAATTAAAACCAATCAGTTAAAATTTTTAATTTTTAATTTTTTTATTTTTAATTTGTTGGATTTTTCTTTTCAGAACTCATGACTGCTCCTGCACTGGTGCTCACCGCTGCTTGGACGAACTTTGAAGCTGCCGTCGTAAACGTGGCAAGGTTATTTAGTAAGTAGTCTTTTAAAATTGAAACTTGTTGTGACCGGTACTTCGTACTCAGCTCATTCAACCCACTCACCATAGGCAAAGAACCATGTCTAATGGGTAATGGTGAGCAATCTGCTATTAGATGGTAGGATTCAAAACTGATGCTAAAACGACACCATATCGAAAGGTGGACAAGGGAATGGCAAAGGTGTGGGTCCAATTACCATTATTTTGGATAATTTAGGAATGAAGAAATATATTCCCGAATATAGGGATGGAGGACTTATTTATAAGAGCAACAGACTTTGACCTGAACTTGACGCACGTTTTGTTAAAATTTGGTATCCTTTGATATAGAGCATGTTGTAACTTGTAAGCTTTCTTCACTAGACGACATTTTTAAGTCAAAAAATATGTAATAATGTGATCCCCCCCACCAAACCTTATGTTCAGCAGATCCGGAAGCAAAAGAGGCTGCATTGGGTAATAATGAGCAGTCTGCTATTAGATGGTAGGATGCAAAACTGATGCTAAAACGACACCATATCGAAAGGTGGACAAGGGAATGGCAAAAATGTGGGTCCAAGCTTCTGTCTGTTAAGGACGATGTTCAGCCCTGGAAGCAAGAAGAAAGTCGTCCTTAACATTCTGAGACTGGGTCACACACGGTAAAAAATTTTATGTTAATAGTAACGACTAATAGGGGAGGAAGAACCAGTATGCCCATGCGACGAGCTTCTTAGCTATGAGCATATTCTATTGGAGTCAGGGGGTGATCATTTCAGTTTTTAAAATCGCCAAGGTAGCGCATGACGTAAAACGCGTCATCTTTACTTTTTCAGATGCGCTGATTGGTTGAAAATAAAGATGATGACGAAAATTACTTAAATTACGTAGTAGTCACGTGATCAAATCGACGCGTGATCACACTATCCTTTTATTACACTATGGTTAGAGTGCGAGAGGCACGAGGAAGCCCGAAACCGACACTTGATTGGGAGTTTCCTAGAAAGAGCCCCGAAATCACCGCTGATAGGAAGAGTTATAGCATTCACTAAAGACATAAATGATGTCTTGGCTCGTAGGAAGAAGGAAGTAGAAGTTCTGTACGAGATCAAGCGTCGGAAGCTCGATTATTTCGGCCACGTAATGCGAAATGAAAAATATCGCCTCCTTCAGCTTGTGATGGAGGGAAAGATCGAGGGTAAGCGCGGTCAGGGTCGTAGGAAAACCTCGTGGCTCAAAAATCTCAGGGACTGGTTTGGTGTCGATTCCTTGCGTCTTTTTCGAGCAGCGGTCGATAAAGTAAAAATAGTCCAGATGATAGCCAATCTTCGTCACGGAGCTGGCACTTAAAAGAACAAGAAAGACATAGGGATATTTTATTCTCTATGAAGGGTTGAAGGAAAAAATCGTCTAGTCAGTGGGAAGGTCCTCTACACCTTCCCACCATAAATTTCGAAGTTTTTAATAAGCGACCAAATGACCAAAAATTCGACATCAATACTGGGCCGAATAGCCTTGCGCGTCCCTTAAAAAAAACCTTTTGTTCCAAAAGCTTGCAATGGTTCTGTGCCTGCGCTGATACAATTTATATGATGAGCTCTGATGCATAACGAGGCATTTGATGTCCAGGAAGTTATCCGCCACGTACCATATGCGGAGATAGCAGTGGAGCCCAAAAACCGGGGCTCTCCGCCCTCCTCCTTTCGGTTTTTGATTTTACACTTATATTGCTTCCTCTTATTCATCTCCTTGATCCGCACCTGCCTGAATAGAATGTATACCTTAGATAGATGCAGCGCAAGTTTTACATTTTCGCTTAATGAGATGACTTATTAAGGTATCTGAAGAAATTAATTTCTTTAGCAAAAAAAAAAAAAAAAAAAAAAAATCCCAAAGGGAAATAAAAAAGTGCATTATATCGTGTGAAAAGGAATTATCTTCATATAATTATCAAAACCGTAGATTAAAAACATTTATCCAGTTTAAAAACCGAAGCTTTTTTTTTTTTTTTTTTTTTTACTTTTTTAATTTATCGATAACATTTACTTTACGCTACACAGAGCTCCATCGTAAATTTAGTTTACAAAAAAAAAAAAAAAAAGATAAGTTAAGTATTTTATTGGACCGGTTAGGCTTCAAATCCATTTCGGAGAATTTTCCATTTATTTTGCAATTAATTTCCATTTTTGTTTCCAAACTGTTACGTATATATCTCGTCAGTTGGAAAAAGTAAAAATCGTCCTCTATTCCGGTCCGAAAACAGTCGATTTTGGAAAGAGACTAGGACTGGAAGTGTATAAATGTAATTTGATACAAGAGCAATAACAATAAAGTTATAACGATGAGAAATAACCCATCGGGGAACATTTAACTGTTATGTACTTGAACAAGAGAGGCCACGAATAAATACTTTGAACAAGCGGTCGGGTCGAAATTTCCACCAGGATTCAATTCTGATTTAATTATTAAAATCTGCAGGGAAATTTGAATTTCGATTATTTAACTTTGTTAATATGGTAAATATAAGTGTCACTTATACTTGAGGGAAAAATTTTTCTTATGCCGACAGTTTTATTATCTGGTGCTGTATAGCATAACATTTTATCATTGTTTTTCGCTTCTTGTTCGTTTTAAATGGAAATGATTGGACATTTTCTTTAATTGACGCGGGTTCATCTCTTAAAAAAAATAATGATACCGCAATTGGTTGGATAATTTTTCTTACAGAAAATATTGTGGTTTTAAATGTATTTTTTTTATTGTTCTGTTCATATTGAGCGAAAAATTGTGTTTTTCCAAAGGGTTGCACTAAAATGTTTTTATGTCTGTATTTTGAATTGACAGTTTTCACGTCAATTACTACGTTCTTTTTTTTTTAAAAAAAAGAATGTGAATAGCTGTTTGTTTCCTAGGAATTTTAAAGTGAAAAAGAAAGGCGTTTAGTATAGTAAAAGTAACATATACGACAATTTATGGGATTGCTTTGATAATGCGCTTCTGATTTTTCTGTA
Organism: Liposcelis bostrychophila; assembly: GCA_037577465.1. Lineage (NCBI taxonomy): Eukaryota > Metazoa > Arthropoda > Insecta > Psocodea > Liposcelididae > Liposcelis > Liposcelis bostrychophila. Next base: position 18,380,301 of record CM075211.1, on the reverse strand, counting down.
CTTTTACTTTCGCTTACTTCCATTAACATCATAACTTGAGTTTTTAATTTTCAACAAAGAAACAGAAACAGTAAGTAGCGAATATATATTTGCTACTAACTTTGGCAGCCTTGCTTTTTATTTATTTATTTTGAAAACTTTTATAGTTTGTAATATTCGTTTTTCTTGCTTTAAGATTTTTCCCATATTTCTTGCTTTTGGTCAAAAATGAGCGTGTACCGGATGCTCCTTCATTTTGATTTTTAGGGTTTTTTTCCTGTTAGGAGCCAGTAGTAGTCTGCCAGTAGTATCGGCCTGTATAGAAGCGAGTAATAGTTGTCGCTTCCCGGCAACAATTTTTTCAGTCTTATGCACCTTCAGGAAAATTCCATACCTGACCATACAGTACTTTTTTGGGAAACCTTGATCCGGGATAAATTCCCGGGAATTTATTGTAGATTAAGGTTTCCCAAAAAAGTACTTTATGGCCAGGCTTGGAATTTTTAATGAAGGTGCATAAAATGGATAAAAATTGATTGCTCGGAAGTGGAATTTTGTTATCTAGCACCAAAAGGATAATATTAGCATATTTCGAAGTATAGAGTGTTCGAAAAATTGAATCACTTCTGCGTCACCTTAAAATAAATTCTGTGACGTGCCTTACCTCGTACACTGAGAAAACGCAGGAGTAAATCTAACTAAACATATTAGTGGAAAATAGATTAGTTAGCTAAACTATTCTTTTAGTTAGACTAACCAATAAGAAAAAAGTTTACTTAAATCAACTAAAGATAGTTTGGCTAACTAATATTATTAGTTAACCCGTTTTCCACTAATACGTTTAGTTAGATTTTCTCCCTTAGTTTCCTCAGTGTAGCTACCAAGGACATAAATTTTAAAAAAATTAATTTTCCATGAAAAAACTAGCCGATATTTTCAATATGAATGATTGCGTCATCACCCTTCGCCTGCCACTCCTTCCTAACCCTCTAGGGCAGTCTCCACTTAATAACGTTCACAGCGTTCGCGATTAACGTTCTGGCATCGGAAGTGCTGTGGCTTTTTCATATACGATTTTTTTCGTCTTTTGTTTTGTTTATTAATTACAATCATTTTAAAAAAAGGCGCGTAAAGACATTTTTACAGATTCAAAATCAGGGGTCCGAAGCTTGGAAATCTTGGCCGATGCCGATGCCGATGCCGATGCCGATGCCGATGCCGATGCCGATGCCGATGCCGATGGGCATCGCTGATGCGATTGCATCGGCATCAAAAAAAAAAAAAAAAAAAAAAAAAATTCAAAAAAAATTTGATGCCGATGCTAGTATCGGCATCGAATGTTTTTTGAAATTCGAAATGGCACAGGCACCGGCATCGCGAAATTGTTGGAGCTGGCATTGGCATCAGTGGCCGGCGGTGCTACCGGTACTGGCATCGTAATTAAAAAATCGAGACTTAGGTGATTTTACAATAGACAAGGCTGCTAGGTAGAATGGGGCCTGCATGATTCATTTCATTATATGATATTTTCGAAATCGTCTAGATATAGAATGGCTCTAAGATTTTTTTCGCGCGGCGGCATCGGATATACCATATAACCGATGCTTGGTGGCATGGGCATCGGCATGGTGCCGGAATCGGAATCGAGAGTTAAGTAAATAATATGGAATCGGAATATCTCAATTTTAAGAAAATTGAGTTAAATTTTTACATCTTTGACGTTTGGGTTCTAGCAAAGTCAATGACTTAAAATCGAAAGCATATTTTTCTCGGTGTGCAAAAAGTGATTCACATACCATTCAGTTCTTTCTACATGACAAAAATTTCTATCCATTTTTTTCGAATAAATGTTATACTTATCTCCAGAGACAAAAGTATGGAAAAAATTGCATCCTAAGGCACGAAAACTTTGTAAAACTTTGAAACAACCAAAATTTGAATCGCAAGTTTAAAGATGTCCATAAAGCTTTTTTTTGAACTTAATAAAAATTCCGAGCAGAATATGAAATTTTTTTTTGAGATTTTAAATTTTCATTGCCGTCACTGGTTGATGAAATTTCTAACGATCATTTTTTAGTTTTTTTAAGCAGCTTTCGCTGAAAATGATTTAGTGATAAGGAGAGGGAGTCAAAAATCTCCAAATTTTTTCTTATGTAACTCGATTGCACCGGTATAACGAAATAAAGACTGGGCAAATAGTTTTTGAAAAAAAGCCTTTTTATGAAAATAAGACACTTACCTGTATTTTAAAAAAAATATAGCGTAGTTTTTCAAACATTTATTAAGATAGGTAACTCGTTAAAAATATATAAAAATCAGAAGAATCTTAAAAACATCATCCAGTAGAAAATCAGAGGGTGTGACGTAATGAAAGGCAAGTGAATAGCGTGAAATCGCACCCTCCCATAATACAATGTCGCGCTTGTTGTGTTAGTGGTCGCAAAATGGCGCCCTGGGGACTCTTTACAAAACTTACAACAAACTCCTTCAACAACTTGTTTATTTTCTTATCGTTTCTTTCTTCCTTTTTTTTCCGCACTTCCTCAAACCTAAAAACTTTTTAACTTTTTGTAAATTTTAGGGAGAGCAGAAAAAAAAAAAGTTATAACACCCTGTTTTATTTTATAGAATTAGGATAAAGGTAAAAAAAAAAGAACGAGAAAAAGTTCGTATTAACTTTCTTTTTATATTCTAACATCGACCTTTGAAGGCACACACTGATTTACAATTAGGTTATAATTGATATTAAATTATTAACAATATTCTTTTATTAAAATTTTCATTGCACAGCGTGATTGGTAATGCGTGCCCTTTTAACAGCACTGCTTTTTTTTCGGGATGGTGCATAAGTTAAGTACCAGTATATGTATTTAGGTCGTATTTTCAATAAAAAAGCCTCACCCATTTTTAAAAAAAATTAACTTTTTGATGCGATTACAAAATAAAAGCTTTTTATTGCACAAATAATTGGGTGGTGCTGGTGCTTAACTTTTTTATTTCAAACTTTTACATCGTCCCGTTTTCCTTATAAAAAGAACAAAAATGTTTCAAATTTTTTTTTTAACAAATACTTGCACATTCAAAGAATATAAACTGTCTAATTTTCGGCAGATTACAAAATTTATTATCAACCAAAAATCAGATCGTCTAATACTGATTAATTCACAAAAATTTTTAAATATGTGAATTTTTATAAAAATTAAACAAAAATCAAAAGAATAAAAAAAAAATTTAACGTTTTTAATCAAATCTAGATATGTACAGTGCAAAAACAAAAAAATATTTCGCGAACATCGGTATTGGGTATTTGGAAAATTATTTTTTTTTCAAAGGAGGATGTCCAATAATCTGTGTTTTTTGGCATCGGCTTACAATTTCCAAAATAAGAAAACAAATTTAATGCATTTTAATGATTAATTTATGCTAAAAAAAGAATCATGCTCTAACGCTGCAATGAGATCACATCAAAAAGTGTGATCTGATCACATTGTTAGCCAAAACGTGTTCTTGGCATGTTCGTACAGGACTGAGTACGCGTTGTCCGTCGCGAACTATAAGCAGAGGTAACACGGGGCCCCAAACACCAGAGTCATTGGTTCTTCTCCTTTCTGCTAGTTTTGAATCGATGTTTTCCAAAATAAGAGAAAAAAAAATTTAATGCATTTTTATAATTAATTTATACTAAAAAACAATCATGCTCTAAATTTCCTTGTTAATTTGTACTCTTCAAGGAGATAAAAAAAAAAAAAAAAAAAAAAAAATGTAAGACCTTTTATAGGCTGTAAGTAAACTTGTAATAAATGACTCGATATCAGATGATAAGTGTTTGCTTTGTAAGCTATTGTTTCTTACGTTGGCGTCTAAGCTGTTTGCACTATGTCATTTCGTCTCATGAATCATAACATACCTTCAGTCCTTCATTTATATTTTTAAAAAAATGGCTAATATCGATTTTTATTTTTGCAGAACAAAGAGTAACGGTAAAAAAAAAAAAAAAAAAAAAAAAAATTAACTTTTTTAAAAGTTTGTAGTAAACCAGATTCAAGGCCTATTAGGTCAAGGTAGATTTTTTTTAATTTTTTTTTTTAAGTCTCAAAATTCTTCTACGTAAAAAAGTATGGCGCAGTACCTATTTTTGTATAATGAAATTTTTTTCCTTGTTTATTCTTTTCAGATAAGCATACTTTTTGGAAATTTAGCTAAATGATTTCTCCTGAACAGTTAATCGGGTAAGTAAATTATAATTAATTAAAAAAGTTTTTTTTTTTTTTTTTAAATTAAAGAGATTTCTTCTTTATCTTAAAACGAAAAAAAGAAAATGATCACTACGCTAAAACGATTTCAATTTATTCGATCGAAAAATTTAAAAAAAATGATGGACTTGCGTCCAAATTATTTTTTTTAAAAAAAGGGGGATTTATATAAATTATAATATCAATATTTGCCAAAGCGATCTTAAGCATTATTATCATGATAATTTATGTGTAATAATTAAAGACTAGCATATAAGAAAATTAATTTCTAATATTAGAAAAAAAAATGAAAATAAGTCTAGGATTTTTCAAATTTTTGATTAAAGTGGAAGAAAATGAAAATTCATTTAAATTAAAAAAATTACTAAAATTACGGAAAAAATTGAAATGATTGAAAACAAAGAACAGAGGGCCAAATTCGTGGGAAATATTCCTCTGGTCGAATTCCAATGGAAAATTTAAATCAAAATATTTTAAAATATTGGTATTCCAAAAATATCTTCAAAATATTTCTAAAATATTAATGTTCGTAGAATGTTTTTTCTGTTTCAATAGATCTTTTATAAATGTTTTTGAAATGTTTTAAAATATTTTGATTCAAAGTTTCCGTTAGCTTTACGGCTAAAAATTAGAAAATCCTGGAAAATGTCTCTTATCGGTTCGGGTCCTGGATTGTATATCCAATATGCAGCAATGCTCGCAAGAGGCATTCTTTATCTTCAGCGTATGTTTAGCTTATGCAATTCATAAAACACGATAAATAATTTCTTTTGCAAACTTTCTCGAGCTTGCACGCGAATCCTAGTTCCTCTGAAAGAACCGTTTTTAATGAAGAAAGAAGTAAAAGCCTTGTTTTGAGGATCGCTTTTGCATTTAACAATTCAGTTTTTTTACGTTTTTAATTTAATAAGAAAGGAATGGTTGCCTCCAGTTCCCTGATTTTGGCTTGAAGTCACAATCTGTTTTAATGTCGGGCGGCAAATGGATATTTATTACGCGATTAATAAATTTTTGGATCAATGCCAATAGATTTTATGTCAGTTACCGACATCAGAATGCGTTGCTCTGCGATCAAAAGAGAGCGCATGTTATGCAAATATTTTTTGAAACAAGAAACAATAAAATTATTTTAAAAATTTTGACAAAGATTTTAAAAATATTTTTAGTGCTTTTTGTTTCAAAAAATATTTTTATAATATTGAAAGATATTTCAGAATTTTTTTTTTCTCAAGACTATTGCTGCCTAGTGCTGAGTCACCATTGGACAATTAGTATCACCGGAAGGGTAATAGCGCATCCAACACCTATATTCTGAGCGTTCGGGGGGAAAAAAGTGACGTCATGGCAGAATAAAACATGATTTATGACTTATACGACGTCATTTTTTGCATATTAACGCATAGAATAAATTGGAGGCGCTTTTACTGGTACAATCAATTACATAGTATAATTAATTATCCAATGGAGTCAAAGCATACGTTTATCTGTAAGATATTTTAAGCCAATCCTTTTAAAGAATTGTTTTAGGTTCGTTTTTTGCAGATCCAGTGAAAATCCCAATTTCGAAAACAAAATTTTTGCGGTAATTTTTCCCGTTCTTGTAAATATTTTAAATTTTGTCTTCTTTTTTTGGGAATATTCCCGGAATCATTGTTTTATCTCGATGTTTGGAAACTTCGAGTTTTCAGCAATTCACCATATCCAGGATTTTGTTTTAAAACAATAACAATAATCAGAAATTTCGGCTTTTAAGTCCTGATTGTTAGTTGAACATAAAATATACCGCAGAGCAACATTTTAAGGAATCTGTATTCTGTTAGTATTAATCCCAAAGGTAGACACTTGCGGCTTTCCTTCCTTTTTTTTTCTTTTTTTAATTAAATTGTCGGCCGTTAAATAAGGATTTTAAGTCATTTAAAGAGCAGGGTAATTTTTAGAAATTCAGAGAAAAATAATATTAAGAGAAATATGACTTTATTTCTTCAGTAAAGCTTTAGCTATTTTCCCATCATGACCAATTTCTGAGTTCTGTGTCGCTGTGACTGAGTTCTAAGTTGTTTTTTGATTTTGAGCTAAGTTGTTTTTTGAGCTAATTTTTGATTTTGAACAACTACTTTTTGGTTGCTGACTCTTGGTTTAGCTACGGTATGAGATACCAAAAATGTTTTAAGCTGTTCACTATTCGCTTGTTGGTTTCTTTTTTATTTTATTTTTTTTCTTCGCTGATATTTTTAACTTTGCTTTTCTAGAACCTTTCACTTACAGACTCCCAATTTCAAACTGTTCTTAACCTGAATTTGCTCTGTCATTGCATTAAAAAAATTAGTTGGCGTTACCTTAATGAAAATCCCTAAAAATACGGCCGACGTTCATATTTTAATAGAACGACATGACAATACCGAAACAAAACAAAAAAATAATCGAATTATATCTATAACTCACCAAACACGCACTTAATACTCATTTTTAATACATTATGTTAACTTCGAGATACTATTTATAATTTTTTTTTTATATTACATTAATAATTTTTTTTTATATTCACAATATACAAAAAGAAAAAAAAAAACTTTTTATTTTATTTTTTTTATTTTATTTTATTTTTTTTTTATAGTAGTCCACTTGATTCGAAAGAACTCGAGATTTTATATTTTTTAATTTAAAAGGCTTTTTATTTTAAATGCTGTCTCTAATTTTTATATTCCAGGTACATTAATTATTTTATTCACCAATTTTCACGATTCTGATTATCCATCATGATCCTTTCACTATGAAAACTTTCTTCACTCCTCGACGGGGTGTTATAACCCTCCGCATTAGAGCAATACTCTTGCCTAGGTCATATAATGCCCATACCCCCGTGAAGAGGGACCGATCCGCTATTGGTAATGTGATGTACGGGAGATAATAGGGACAAATTACCGACGGCAGCTGTGGCCACAGCCGCAGCAGCCGAAATCGGGTCCAGTGTTTCCTGCTTAACTTTGCATTGGTTTTCTTCTCTTTTCTTCACTTGTTTTCTTTCTTTGGCCCTTCTATTTTGGAACCAAATTTTTACCTGAAATAAAAAAAAAAAGGAACAAACATGTAAATGTGAAAAAAAAAATTGGTTTGGGGATTTTTATTTTGAAATAAAGTCGTCATTCAATAGATTCGCCGGGGGCAAAGAAATAGATAAAAGAAAAAAAAAATACTCAGCGTTGTACGGGTAGACCATTTACAAGTGAACAAAAAAAAAAAAAAACATTTTACAGAGTTAAAAACTACTTCGCACTTTATGGTGCTGTCAAATCTTTCACCCGTTTTGCCGACAAAGACCGAACCTTTTAAATTTCTTTCCTTTTACAATGTTCCTTTTTTATCTCAAACCTTTTTCTCAAGGACATTTTTTTTTTTTTTTTTTTTTTTTTTCGAATTGGGATCTTTTTTAAACCGGGATTTTATTTGAGACGTGATTTTTATCATATTTCCTTCGTTTTCCGTCGTGTTGAAATCAATCGGAGAAGAATAAACACAAAATCTTTTAGCACCTTTCAAAAGTAAATTAGGAGTTTCTTTTTCCCTTTCCGAGTTTTAGTTTATCGTTCGGTTCGGTCATATGATTTATTTTTAAGGGAATTTGGATTGATCGTAATTAATGCAATGGCAATTTATTAATCAATAGTGAATTAATTAATAACATTGAAATGAGGATGTTCATTTCGGATACATAAAAATTCGTCTTGGTCCATTTACACATCATTTATAATTTACCGCTTATATTCGCTCGCAAAAATTTTCGATGAGCTACAGTCTAAATCGGTTATAACGTACTCAGTTATAAAGTAAAAATTTCTCCGGTCCAGACGCATTCCCATATAAAAACATGGTTATTAAAACTCTGTTGCTGTTTTGCTCCGTTGCTCTGTTGCTATCTTATTTGATGCTATTTCAACAGCTAGGCAGCCAATGAAAAAAATAGCCAGGTTACAAAGTTAAACTGGGGGGAATGAAATAATAAAAAAAAAATAATAATAATAATAATAAATAAATAAAAAATGAGATTATAAAATAATGAAATTATAAAATTATTAAAGTTCTATTTACAGCGTTAGTAAGGGTCGTTAATTTCAGCTTTTTGAAGCGAAAAAAGGCTCTTTTTCTTAGTTTTTCTAATTTTTTTGCTCAAATTTAAAAGATATGGTCTAACTTTAACTGTATTTTTTGACTTTATTTCCGGATTTTTTTTCCAGAAATTAACGAATTTCTAGGCAGTAAAGCATGATCTATAGAAAAATATGCTGGTACTGTTGATATTTTTGTTGAAGTATGTAGATAAAACGATCAAAACCTTATTTTCGAAAAAATTAAGTTTTTTTTAAAACTGACTAACCTCGGTAAAAACATAAACTCCGTTATAACGTAGAGATTTCCCCGATCCCAACGAATACGTTATAATAGAGTTCAACTGTATATACTTATCCAAATTAGGGAGAGTTTAAGTATTACGTAAGAGCAAAAGGAAGGGGGGGGGGGGGAGTTTGGCAAATCTTACGTAAAAATCTCCATTATAACTTTTTGTTTAGAATTTTTTTTAACTTCAAAAAGTTAAGTTGTTTTAATTTTTTTCGAATGTCTAAAGTAGAAAAATTGAAAATTTTTTTCAAAAAATTTTAAGGGGTCGTCCATGTACTACGTAACGCAAAATTTGCTATTTTTTGACCCCCTCTCCCCTCCTTGTAACACACCCGTAACGCAAATTGTAACCTCCCTTCGTTATTTCGTAACACGGGTTCTAACCCCCTCCCCCCCTAAAAAGGATCACTCATCTTTTGCTAGACTTCTAAAACAAGATTAACGTTTTAGAAGTCAAAAAATTTTCAGTTTCATGATAAATAATCCGTTTTTAAGAGTTAAAAAAATTTTTTAAATTTTTTATTTGTTTATTTTGAAGAATAATTGGAAATTTTTTTTTTTAAAGATTGAAATAATTTTAATATTAAAATTACGTAACACATGGCCCAATCCTCCCCACCCCACCCGTCCGTAACAATGCATAACACCTCCATTGACCTCCCCCCCTCCAGGCGTTACGTAATACATGGACGACCCCTAAGAAATGAAAATTGATTTTTTGTGGAGACTTTGTCCCAATTGTTGCCATTTTTCAGGGATTTGAGTATGAACTATAAATCTAGATTTAAGAAAAATATTACTCCAATTTAAAATTGGCGTTAAAAAAGGGGGGGGGGTTCCACACGAAAATCTTACGTAATATAATGGAGGGGGGTCAAAGAAATCTTACTAATTCTTACGAAGGGGGGGAACGGGGTCCGAAAACCCGGAAAAAAGTCTTAACGTAATACCCTTACCAAAAAAAGGTAATTTTCTGGCAGTTTTATGTTTTTGAGTTATTTTCCTACGGAGTCTTGCTTTTGCTTAAAATTAATCTGAGTCTTATTTAAAATTAAAAATATTTGAATGGGACCCTGACAAAACCCCGAAATTCAGAACCTCGAAATTTGCAGAACCCCGAATCGGGGTTTTGCAAATTCGGGGTTCAATAAATCGTGATAAAAGTATTTTTTTTATTTTAATTTTTTTTTTATTTCATTTTATTTTTGTTTGACTTATGTCAAATTTTTTCAAAGGAATTTCAAAACTCTTATATCGGGAAAAGTTTCTTTATAGGTGGAGTATCAACCCTGAATTTTTTCCGATTTTTTGAACGGCATCTTGAGGTGTCAAATCGGCCTTGAAATTTTCAAAAAGCTCATAAAAGGGCCGAAAATGAACCTTTTTTTTTGCATAAAAGACCATCGATTCCTATCGGAAATTTCGCGTAGATTACGAATTTGAAGCTGAAAATTAGTTTTGGTGCACGGTTTTTGAGCCACAGACAAAATACCATAACCAGGTTTTTAGAGCTTTTAAACCCGGCCTGTAGCTCAAAAATTATACACCAAAACTAATTTTCGGCTTCAAATTCGTAATCTACACGAAATTTCCGATAGGAATCGATGGTCTTTTATGCAAAAAAAAAAGGTTCATTTTCGGCCCTTTAAGAGCTTTTTGAAAATTCAAGGCCGATTTGACACCTCAAGATGCCGTTCAAAAAATCGGAAAAAATTCAGGGTTGATACTCTACCTATAAAGAAACTTTTCCCGATATAGGAGTTTTGAAATTCCAAAAAAGTTGATTTTCGAACCACCCTACTGATTATCTGTGATAATATACTTATTGTGATTTAGCTTAAAAAATGCAGTACACTTTATTCAACCTGATCTGCCTCACTTTAATTACAATTTTTAAAAAAAGTCGGGAATGCAAACATGCAAAACCCCGAATTTGCAAAACCCCGAAGTTGCAGAACCCCGACTTTGCAGAACCTCGAATATAATTCATGGAAAATTATAGTACTTTCAGAACCCCGAATTTGCAAAACCCCGAATCGGGGTTTTGCAAATTTCGGTGTTCTGCATTTCGGGGGTTTATCATAGACTCATTTGAATGATATAACCGTTTTTACTTTGGTATAAAATCGTTTATAGGAGCCTAAAATTAAATTGAACTTCTTACGAACCCTTATCCAGCGGTCTCCCTATGACTCCCCTTGATCAATTAAAGCGATAAAAGAAAATTTCCGCTATTATTTATCGTCTTAGAGCCTCAGGATGTATAAAAAAATAATACAAAAATAAAAAAAATTCGGGCGCCAAAGGGTAAAGTGGTTAACGTTGCGAAGATTAACAGAATCTGTCCTAAGGATTTCAAAGCTAAAGTCTAAATCTGAATCTGATGCTGGGATTTCTATAGTAATTTTAACCAGCCCCGGATCTGCTCACAGAGATACCGGTTCGAAGCGCCTCCGAGTTGGTTCAAATAAATAATTTAAAAAAAAAAATTATTAGGGTGTCAACTGTCTACTGATTAATAAAAACGAAAATATTTGATTTTCATAGGACCCAAAACAACTAACTAACTGCCTTCATAGTTCGAACCTTCAAGCAATATTGTTGGGAGATTTCTCTGTGGCTATACTTTGTACCCCAACGGCAAGTCTGCAAAAACGACTATTACTCTTATAACATAACAACAACTTGTTGGTAAATGTTTAACAATTTTGAATTAAGGCATTCGAACGGAATCATGACATTTCAGCTTGCCTTTGTTGCCATTATTCAAAAGTAGATCTTGTGTATGAGATGGAAAGGGCTAAAAAAAAGAAACAAAAATTTGGAATTCCCTGACAGTACTCGCTTTTGTTCTCAAAATCATTTCACTTCAAATCTTTTCTTCTTTTCTTTCGGAATTCGATCTTTTATTTTTTAAATGTTCCGTTTTTTTTTTTACACTTTACTTTTATCGACTGTTAAAATACATAATTGGTGCATGAAAATTTTTTTAACTTTACCTGTCTTTCTGACAGCCCCAGATTCGCCGCTAGTTCAGCCTTCCGTCGAATCGTGATATATCTTGAATAATGAAATTCCTTTTCTAATTCTAGCCTCTGATGGTCCGAATACACCACTCTGTATTTATCCTTTGTTCTCGTCTTCCCTGAAAAAGAAAATAAAAATAGGCATTTCAATTTTCGGCCCTAATATTTCTTTGGGGGTTGGTTGTCGAAGCAGATGCTCGGTACGGAATTGGCGATAAAATGATGACGGCTCTAATCTTCAATTCCTGACATGTAGGGATCAAATAGGATTAGCTGCGGCAAGATGAGAAAGGCGGACTCTTTTGAGATGCGATAACAACTCGACGTCAGAACTTTATCATTCCAAACTGGGAACAAACTTATTTATGTTCTATAAAAAAAACTGATTTTTTTTTCTTTTTTTTTTTTAATCACGTGATTCCACATGAAAATTTCGAAAATGAAGCCATGTTGAAGACCTGAATAAAACGAGATTAAACTCCAGGGGGGAAAAAAAATCCTTAAAAAAGATAGCAACGTGTTTACAAGGAACAGCAAGCCTGCCAACTCAACAATCTTGCTCAAACAAAGCCTGCCAACCAATCTAAATAAAATATTTGACTTGTTAGCATGTTCTAGGAATTTGTTGAAGATTTGCCCTTTTGAAACGCACCGGTAAAATTGTTATCAGAATTGAACAATTAATATAACTTGACTGTTTCGAACGATAACTTAAGCATGGATGGAAGGGAACAACGACGGAAAGGAGCACATACTTCTTACACACTAAGTGTATTGTCTCTACATTTAGGTGGATGATATCAGTGCAGTTAAACAAAGATTTAAACTGATTAGAACATGTAGACTCACGAATCGAAAGTTTACTTTCTCATCGCGTCTCATTGTATTGTTTAACTCTTTTTTTTTTCTTTTTTAAATATGGAAATTGCGAAATTTTCTTCCTGCGCTGTGGCAAAGTTAATGAGAAGCTGATGAATTTATTAAACTGAAGTTTCTTCTTCAGTTTTGGAAAAGTGAATGACACGCATTAAAACAGATTGAGATCGAGTTTAACTTCCTGCAAGCGGTAGGATACTTACTCAGAAAAACAAAATTGCTAATGCGAAAACAAAAATGCCTTGTGACGAAATATTTTCTTAAAAATCATGCGAAAACAATAAAAATAGCTTGTCCAGAAACAACCTGTGCGTTGTCCTGAAGCATGTTTGTTTTGCCATGAAACATTCTGATTTTGTTGCAAGACAAAACTTGTTCAAAACATTTCCTTTTTCTGAGTGTATTGGACACACGCTTTGTAGACTTCAGAGTCGTAGTTTACTACGAGACTACATTATTACGTACATTACATTACGTTACATTATTAAGTACATTAGTCTACATTATTACGTGTGCCATTTGCTGCAGTGTTATATTTTTCCGTCGTCGTCGGCATTATGATTGTCTATAAAGATAATGCATTCGAAAAGAAAATCTGACTCTTCAATTTTCTTTTGAGGATTTATTTGTGGTACCGATCAATTTTCTGCATTTCAGCAAGGTCCAGACCAGACTTTACCGATTTTGTACCTTAGAGTAGAACTGACCAAGTTTAGAAACTTATTTTTTTGTTTCAAATCAAGTATATTGTTTCAAGATTTGGCAACTCTAATTTGTGTATTTTGCCCACGGCCGTATAGACAGGTCCGGAAACTCCTATTCCGTATTAATGGGAGATTTTGTCCCGCTTAACTACGCAAAAATTAGTTCTTCCTTTTTACCACCTTAAGCGCTACTTGTTAGAGAGACGTTTTTTGATTGGTCGTTGAAATTTGATGCCGACGATGGCGGCACACAACCGTATAGACGTATAAACGGTCGTGTAGACAGGTCCGGAAACTTCCTATGCCGTTCATGTCCCTCTTAACTACGCACATTTTAGTTTTAAAAGGGGCCACTGGCGGCGCTGCGATCTTGAGAACCGCAACATGTCTAACCGTGTCAGTTGGGACCATGACCATATGGACGCTGTGTGTCGCCATCGTCGGCATCAAATCTCAACGACCAATCAAAAAGCGTCTCTCTTACAGGCAGCGCTCACGGTGGTAGAAAAGAAGAACTAATTTTTGCATAGTTAAGCGGGACATGATCTCCCATGTATAAGGGATAGGAATTTTTGGACCTGTCTATACGACCGTGATAGACATCTATATGGCCATGGTCCCAACTTCAACAATTAGGCATGTTGCGTCTCTCAAGATCGCAGCTCCATCAATGGCCTATTTTAGAACTAAAATGTGCGTAGTTAAGCGGGACATGAACGGCATGGGAAGTTTCCGGACCTGTTTATACGACCGTGGTGATAAAGAAACGCACGGTTCCTTTGAATTATAGTGGAGCAGAAGACGCGATTGAACGTTGCCAGCTTTTGAAACAACATACTCTGGTATGGGAAAAAAAATGGAGTTTGCTAAATGGACTTGGTCTAGCTCTACTCTCAATACAGAATTTATTATTTGAATTAATATGATAGTTGTATGAGCAAAACGTTTGAGAATTAAATCTTTTTATTTTGCTATTTATCACTTCAAAATGCCACTTCTGATCAAAAGTTTTCTTAAACGACCAGATGCTAAACTGAGGAAACATAGTTAGCATCTAGTCATTTAGTCTAGTCTTGTCTTCCAAGAAACTCCAGTGTTCCTTAGAAATTTACGGTGGAACAACCCCATTTTTTTTAGAACAAATTTTAAGCTTAAAATAGTCGGAACTCGGCTTAGCAGTTTTAAATTTCCAAGTTGGAACAAGTCAAGGGTCGAAGTGGTGCCATTGGTTGGCATCTTTAACTCCTTTTTCAGAGACTCCTAGTTTAACTTATTGCAAAAAATTTTATGTTGTCTCACTTTTTTACTATTTCCTGGAATATTCAGGTTTCGTATAACTAAAACTGGGATAAACTATTATTGAAAAGGGAGGATGAGTAGGCTTGCGGCCTTTCGTTTGCTGGTTGAACTATGGTGTTTGTGAGCTAGTGTCAAGTCACCTTCTGCCCGCCAACCTCTAAATTTGACAGTTTATTTCATCTCCCTACAGCACTTATTTTACTTCAAAATGATCTGTTTGTGTTAGACCTCATTAGTTCAAACAACGTCATGTAGTATGACTGTGATCATAACATAATCCGATTACACATCTCACACATCATAGGGCCATAAGATTGATAATCGTTTCTCTTTTCTAAAACCAACTATTATTTCAAACATTTTTCTGCTCTTATGTCATTTCAAATCCTAGCCTGCCCAGAAAAAAAAAGCACAATTTTCCTATTAATCAAAATCAGAATAATTAATTATTTTTATGAATTCCACAGTCAATTCCAAATTATACTCATATTTCCTTCCTCCTTAAACTGGAACGGCATAGCTTCTGTTCGAATTTCCAAGGCTATCAACAAAAAAATTTTTTCTGTGCAGGTCATAAACATGCAATGTAATTCGCGACTTTTAACTTGTAATTAAACCCACTTTTCCCCTTTTTTTCAAAACGAATATATATTTTGTTTGAAATTAATGCAGGCCAACATACGAGGTTCAAATTAGAATTTAACTAGATTTCCATCTTGAATGAAACGAACTCGTGCAAGAAGAGACAAAAGGCAATAGCATTATTGCATGAGCTGGGCAAGAACATATATCTTTATTTTATTATATTTTTAATGAGGGCAGCTCGATCAAAACATGCAACGGCCAGAGTTTTATGGTTTTATTGCGGCCATAACGTCTCCTTCTAACTGATGGCGCAGTGTCCGACAGGATTTATCTTAAAACAGGGAAATGGCGTCACTCTTCTTTATCGTTAAAAGGATCGCATTAATCTTTAAAGGCCACTCCTTCCATTTTTCACTGGAGTAATATATTACCTTGTGCTCGTATATCCTATTAATTCATGTTTTTTCGTGGGCATCAAACTTTTTTTTTCTGATTTTTTTTTCTTTTATATAAAAAAGGGAAAAAGTTGCAGTCACCGATAATAAATTCTAGGTCTAGGTCCTAATTACGAAACTTGTTAACAATCCTAAATTCATCCATACCACCTGTTTGACTTTTTTTTATTGATATATTTTGAATACTTGTACCACTTGCGGCCATTTTGAATTTTAAACTTTAAGGTTGAAGAAAAAAAAAATTATTTTTTATTAGAAAACACGGACTTAATAAAAAAATCTTTTGATAGAGGGACAAAGGGGGGAAAACCGCACTCTGGAAATAATAGATTCCATCTTGAACAACAAAAAAAAAGTAGTTTTTTTTATAACTCCGGAATCAAGGTGTGGATCTTTTATCCACCAATGACGATGAAGGGATGGTTGATTAATTCAACTCGATCTAACACTTTTGTACCTTATTTCTTATTTTAAAATGGTTTTTTTTGTCAATATCGGCAGTAAAAAAAAAAACCTTTAGGTAAAACATTTTGAAATTCTAATTTATTCCGACGAGCGGTTTTTAGAAACTTGTTAAATGAAAAAAAAAAAATCTCAATCTTGAAGCGTTGTTAAAGATTGATATTTTTAAAAATAGGAGTGCCGATGGAATCGGAAAATTCATCTAATGATCAAAATTTCATTCCGTTTAATGCGGAAAATAACGATATCCATGAGGAATACGGAGCCCCTCCTCAAAGGTGTGACCGCCGCATGTGGAACATTAGGAACAAAACATATTAAAAGCTAGTATTGACTTTTCTAATTCTCACGCGCATTACGAGTTTAAAATTTCGTTTCCTTTTAATATATAGCCGCCACCTGCTGCTCCGTAGTATTTTGATATCAAAATTTTTACTATTATGATTAAAAGGATTTTGGGTTGGTGTCACTTGAGGATGGGAGGAAAATCTTAGGCCAACTCTTTCTCCATAGGCTGCTTAATAATAAAATTGATTCTCCGCAACTTCTTCAACTAGTAAACTTATGTGCTCCCACACTTCATGTTAGGAAGTGGGATATCTTTGCACCAAACAAAGGATCAGTTATGCCTTATTTATCTTTAACTCTTGAAATACACAATAAGCTGGAGGGAATAGATGTAGTTCATGACATTTTCCAACATTTTAAAGATACAATTTCCAATTTTATGGTATCCAATCCTAGAATTTAATCTGACGTATCTGAATCTCAGCAGTTCTACTTGTAAGTCCGCTGTGATCGATCAAAACTTTAAGTCACGTGACTTCAAATTATTGTTGCATCTTGTTGTTTTTGTACAATTTACAAGGACGCTAAAAGACGCCAAAGGTGTTTAGTCTATCTACTAGTTTCCAATTTTTGCTATACCGTTCATTTCTATCCTATACTATTTTACGATCCCTATGAAAATATTGACGAATCTTCAAAACAAGCGGTCGTGGTGTTAATATGAAAGTAATTTTTTATGTTATAAGTCAAATTCAGGGTGCGCATTCTTCATTTCTTTTCGGTTCTTCCTCGTTCTTCTGCGTATCTCTACAACGTTCATATGTAATAATTAAAACCAGTGACTTAACTCTATTGTCTCATTTTCTTTCTATACGGCGATAAGAGAGAAAAAAAACGAGAAAGAAAAAAATGTTTTCCCTCAATAAAAAATGCATAACTTTTATTTCTTGCACTTCATCGCATAATTTTTTTTTTTTTTTTTTTTTTTTTTTTTTTTCCTCGTCTCGAAATCTTATGTTTGTCAGTAAATCTAACCTCAAAGATAATAACGTGTAAAAGAAAAAAATTAACTACACATTAAATGTTGTACATATACACACACACACAAAAAAAAAATAATGATTGTATCAGTTTGTTAAATAAATACAGGAACGAAGTCAAGACTCGGCTCGGAATTATCAGCGGATTTCTCGGGAGTTTGAGAGAGAGAAGAGAGAGGAGCTCATCCCATTTCGTATTATTGCTGTATGTCTCCCAGGGGCTCTATTATCTACATTCCGTGCCCAGAATTGCATGGAGGCTAGATCGCATCTCTCTCCGTAATATTCCATATGTCTCTGATAATTTTTACAGTCAGCCAAAAAATTTTAATACGAAACGAAAGATTTAAAAAAAAAAAAAAAAAAAAAAAGGCTAAAAAGTATTAATAACATTAACAAAGCGGAAAGACCAAAATGACAAATAGTCGAGAGGTTGTCAAAAAAAAAGTCAGTCATGTCAGTAAATGTAGTAGGTTTACATGTTGTTTATTGTTAAGTTAATCTGCGACAACAAACAAAGTCGTAGGGGTCGTGTCAACGTTTGTCAATATCGATAAAAAAATGGGAATTTAATACATGTTTACGTCTCAATTTGTCATTTAAAATTGTGATCTTTTTTGTTACAGGATTACCGACGATTTTGAAAAACGTTATATTTCAAGTATGGGCAGTTGACTTGCAGGGAGGTTCCTGTTGGAATTCTTGCGCAAGATATCGCTATATTTGTCTAGGTAAGTCTATATTTTTGCCGTTTAGGATATAGCAAAGTGATTGGAACTTGATTATAGAAAAGCGAATTAAGTCCTTAAAATGATTATGTACAGCCAGAACATAATCGCGTACTGGATGAGAAAACATACTATTTTCGGTATTGTAATTTTGGAGATGATTGAACAGAAAGACAGCTTGATGTCTTAAGGATGGGCGAACTCTTGAAACTTTGGAAACCTTGGTTCTAATGGTTTAATGGTTTTATGTTTGCTATAGGCACAATTTTTTCTGGCTACAGTATTATGTAGGAATATGCAGAATAGTTCAATTTTAATTTGTATGAATTTTAAGTTTGAAGACACCTTCATTTTCCGCACAAAACTGGCCAGCACTTTGAGAGTTATCCAGTTTCATTTTCGCAAACTTTAACTGTCGTATAATTGTACTTTCTTTCTCTCAGCCCACTTGTTTGTTGCTTCAAATGTTCTAGAGTGAACTCACAGCAGTATAAACTAGCGCTACCAGTGCTGTATACGGCCGACTATTAGAACGTTCCGAAACGTCCGCCACATTGTTGGAGACAATACATTTTTAGGTTTGATTTCCGCAAAGTCCATAAAAACCGACAAACTAAGAAACCAGAAGTTCGTAAATTTAAGAATTTTTGACTGCTTAAGTTGTCGGTTTTTAGGGACTTTTGCAAAAAGTCAACCTAGAAAATGTCTGGGTCACCAACAATATGGTAGACCGGTAGACGTTTTAATTGTTGGATACTGCCGTATGTAGCATTGGTAGGGTTTGCTATTAGAGCTTCCGCCAAGTTGTTGGAGATCATATATTTTTAGGCTGGCTTTTCGCTGAGTCTCTAAAAACTGACAACTTAAGCGATCAAAAATGCTTAACTTTACGGACTTTTGGTTGTTTAAGTTGTCGGTTTTTAGGAGCTTTGAACAAAGCCAACCTAAAAATAAATTGTCTCTACCAATATGGCGGACGTTCCGAGACGTTCTAATAGTCGGATGTTTTCGAAAACATTTTATATAATATTAGTAAGGCCTGAGTTTAAAACAGGATCAGTTACCAGGGAATATTGACTTGAATTGGTAGGATCTTGTACACAGAAATACGAGGCAATGAACTCGTTTTTAGGTACTACTGTATATCAACAGCATAATTTTGGCCATTTCCGATCTCCACAGTCAACTATTAAGATTGAACTTTCTTTTATAAAGATTTACCGAGTGTCAGCATTTTGTAGATCCCCCAAGTCTGAAGGGAAGCTGTAATATTTTATCAATCCCTGGTAGCGAGACCCACAGACCCATATAGTGTTTTAACTTTTTTCATCTTTCTGCTCGCTTTTCCACTCTTAACCTTTTTCCGTATGATCTAGTTCCGAAGTAGCAAAAATTCGTTGAACGAATTTCATACATACACGGATAAAAAAGTCCGGTTCCTGTTACTCAATGTTGAGTTGGGTCCTGTGACTTCTAAACATTTGAGTTGATAATACT
Source organism: Liposcelis bostrychophila (assembly GCA_037577465.1). Taxonomy (NCBI): domain Eukaryota; kingdom Metazoa; phylum Arthropoda; class Insecta; order Psocodea; family Liposcelididae; genus Liposcelis; species Liposcelis bostrychophila. The sequence goes on along the minus strand of CM075211.1, from coordinate 18,360,714 downwards.
GAAAATTGATTAATTATTACTACTACTAAGCGTTAGTAATGATTGCCTAATTTTTAGTATTATTAACTCAAATGTTTAGATGTCACAAGACCCAACTTAACATTTAGTTACAGGAACGGAACTTTTTTTTCCGTGTACAATGTCGAAGTGTACTTGTTATTGTGCGGAAATATTAAAGAACGCCTGTATGGTTGTCAGAACCGCACAATGCCAATTAGATACTCATTTGGAATCGAAATCGAGGTCGGAACCTGCTATTGCAAAAGTAATTGGAATTGGAATCGGAATTAAAATTGGAATCTGCATTCAAAAAAAATATTTTCGATTCTGATTGACTCAAAAAGCACGAATATAGCGTCACAACAGTGAATCAATTTTGGTTTAAATCGGCATCGTTTATTTTTATTTATTTTTTATTTTTTAAAGAGACAAAAACAACAGGCCCTTTACAGCCCTTTTACAGTTTTGTTCCTATAACGAAGAAAAAAAGAAAAAAAAAAAAAAAATACATTTCTTTTTAAAGGAAAAAAAAAAAAAAAAAAAAAAAAAAAAAAAAATTTACAATGTTATTACAGAGTTATTTAATTCTCTCAGGAATTCAGTGACGGATTTTTTAAAAGTACCCAGGGACATGCAAAAGAGATCAATATCAAGATGTTCGGTTAAGGTGTTGTATAATAATAATAATAATAATAATAATAATATATTTATATTTACAAATTTCTTTTATAAATAATCGTCATATCGTTAAATAATTTAAACTAAAGGGGTAGATTTGGAACACCGGAATTAATTCAATAATTATCACTAAATATCACGTACAGAAAGAAAAAAAAAAAAAAAAAAAAAAAAACATTTTTTGGTATTGAAAGTTCGAATAGGCGGAAAGGCGAAGGGCGAGAGGTCGGCATTGAATGTTATAATTGTTGAATGAAATGAAGAAGCTACAGATCTGAGACACAGTAGAGACATTTATCAATTAGATGTTTTTTTAGGGTGTTTTTGAAGGTTTTAATATTTTCTATGGATTTTATATGATTAGGGAGCCTGTTATAAATTTTTAATCCCTGATACGTGGGTTTTTTTTCGTATCTTGCCGTTCGGTGGTGTGGCATAGCAAAGCGGTCTCCGTGACGAGTGTTGTAGGAATGGGAATCATTCACTTTTGGTAGGTGATCAGACTTTGATTTGATCAGGGTACAGATTTCCAGGACATATAAGGAGGGTAATGTCAGAAGATTTAGGTTTTTAAAGTGGTCTCTACAGTCCTCACGATAATGCAATCTGCAGATGATTCTTATAGCTCTCTTCTGCAGTCGAAACACCTTGTCCATGTCGTCGTTCGAACAGCTGCCCCAAAGTACGATCCCATACGATAGCCGGCTGCTTATTAGGGCGTGGTATACGGAGAGGAGAATGTTGCGACTGCAGAATTGGGCTAGTTGTCTTAGTATGAAAAGCCCTGAACTGATTTTTTTGGAGATATAGGAGACATGGGATGACCATTGAAGGGCGCTGTCGACGCACATACCCAGGAATTTGACAACTTCTTTATTTTCAATTTCGGATTCACAGATATCGATTCTGGGCACATGTTCAATGGCTTTCTGTGTTGGTTTAATGAACATGGATGCAGATTTTCTTGCATTAATTAGAAGGTTATGAGTCGCAAAGTCCTGGGCAAGCGCGTTGACTTTTATGTTCGCTAAGATTTCCAGATCTTCTGAGGTGGCGGCGGAGGTAAGGCTGTTTGTGTCGTCTGCGAACATGAAGTTCGAGCCAACAAGATCATTTATGTAAAGTAAAAAAAGAAATGGCCCAAGTATAGACCCTTGGGGCACACCGTAGTTTATGGGTCTTAATTTTGATTTATGGCTTGTAGGGAAACGGTCGTCATTCAGTTCCACGTATTGCTGGCGACCAGTCAGGTAGGATTTTAGGAGATCGTGCACAGGTCCTCTGATACCGTAGGAATATAACTTATGTAAAAGGATGTTTCGGTCTACACAGTCAAAGGCCTTAGAGATGTCGAGAAAGATTGCAGAGGATAACTGATCGTTTTCCAGGTTGTCAAGGATATTTTCGACGAAAGCAAGCACCGCATCTATGGTGGATCTACCCTTAAGAAATCCGTATTGGCGGTCGGATATTATATTGTGCTGTAGGATAAAATTGGTTAATCTGTCAAGGATTACGTATTCATATATTTTACTCACAGCCGGGAGTATTGATATAGGTCGATAATTTGCGACATCTGACTGGTCTCCATTTTTAAAAACGGGGATAACTTTAGAAATTTTCAAGCCATTGGGGTAGATTCCACTTTCGAGGGACCAGTTTATGAGAAAGACGAGAGGTTCACTAATTTCCGATGCTAACAGCTTTAGGATGCTGACTGGTATTTTATCATAACCAGCAGAGTTTTTGTTTTTAAGATTTTTAAAGTAATGAAAAATTTCCTCCAAGGTAACAAAATCTATAAAAATGGTATCAATAATGGAGCTGGCTATATTTGACTTGTAACTAGGGATATTATGATGTGTTTTTTTTAGGTCTTCTGAGATTAGGTTAGGAACAGATACGTAGTAGTCGTTAAACAGATCACAGGCCTCCGCTATCGGAATTTCCTTTCCCGCTTGATCTTTGATGTTGAAAAACTTTTTTGAGGGATTGTTGGACCGGGTTTCCTGATTTATAATTTGCCATGCTGTTTTGGTTTTATTATCGGACTGGGAGAGGCTATCTTTGACAAGATCAGATTTTTCTTGAATTAGCTTAGCATGATATTCTTTTTTCTTTTCATTAATTTTGGACTGTAAGCTTTTGTTGTTTTTGCAGGAATGAAAGAGATCAGAGAGATTAATTATCTGAGCTTTTAGGTTACAGATTTCCGCAGTATGTTTCTTTTTGCGATACTGCCTGTTTTTCCTTTTTTGGACAGGCATTTTGCGTAAGGGAAATGAGAGTTCAAATGAGTTTTGAAGGATTTTTTGGAAATTATCAAAAGCTTCGTCTACTGTTGGGGCGCTGTAGACATAATCCCAGTTAGCGTTAGTAAGAAAATACTTCATTTGATTGATTGAATTCTCGGATTTGAGGTTTCGGGAAAAGAAGAAAGAGGGCTTCTCGAGTCCTGGGGTTGTCGTTGTAATGGAAGTACCACGGTGATCAGAGAGACCCGTGGCGTGAGTTGCCGTACTGAAAGATCCAAGTTGAAGGTTGGTGAAGATGGTGTCAAGGACCGCGTTAAATCTAGTAGGAGAATTTTGCACGGATTTGAGATTGAACATGTTCGTACAGTCTAGGAGTGATGAGGAACGGTAATCATTGGTAATTACATCCACGTTTAGGTCACCCAGCAAGATAATGTGGTTGCGGATGGAAGTCAGGTGATCTAGGATTTCCGTTAATCTTGTGATGAAGTCATCTATTTCATGCTTAATATGGGATGGGGTTCTGTAAATGCATAGTAATATGAACGATGTATGTCGGAAGTCCAGCTGGACTGCGCAACCTTCAAGAGTGAAATCCTTACAGAATTCAGAGATATCTATAGATTTATAGGTGTAGGTATGATCTTTTCTTAGAAATAGTCCAATTCCACCACCTCTATTTAGCGAGGGATCACGGCAGTAGTAATTGGCGAGCAGAAAATCTTTGAGGCAGTAGTGGTTGACTTCATCATTTTTTAACGCAAATTCGGTAAGGCAAACTATATCAGGATTTATATCAGTCAGGGTCTTTTCAAGGGCCCTCTTTTTTCTCTGAGCAAACCTGACGTTTTGATGCAGGATTAAGAAAGGTTTGTTAGAAGAGCTTCTTATGTTTTGTCTTGGGGTTTTGGAGGGGGTTGAGGAGTTGGAGTTTTCAATGCCGACTTGACGCTTATCGCCGTGATGTATAATACAATTTGCTATGCGATTAGGATCGTTAAAAGATGTGTTAATTAGATCGGGGACGTTTCTTCTACGGCCTGTCGAAAAAAATTATTATTATTGGAGTTCCTTAAATCTATTATCACATTATTTTTATTGGATGAGGAAATACCGTTTGATCTTGAGGATGGACAATTTTTAGGGTCCTCCGACTCATTATTACTAGGCGTATTCCAATCTACAGAGGTTGAAGTCATACAAGACATATTTGCTTCGTTGCTATTGCACATTAAATTATTAGAAAAATTATTGCTATTTAATACGACACTAACAAGTTTGTAAGATTTCATAAAATTAACAACCCGTTTCCATAGTAAAACTTTAGTACTGTAATGCATATGTAACCCGTGACGCGTCATTCCAGCTCTTGAAATAAACAAATTGGGGTTGAAAAATAAAACCTTTTTTAAAATAAATTGTAAGTTAAAGAATTGATTGTTTAGTTTGAAAATTTTTTCGTTAAGATGTGCTCGATCATAGCGAAATGGCACTGCCATTAGAATAATTTTCTGAACGCGTGGCTGCAAAAACAGTATAATGTCTTTTATTCTTTTAAATGTTAAATCATTAGCATTGTTAGTTAAGTCATTCGTTCCAAAGAATAGAAAGTTATTAAGTTAAGCAAACGGTCGATAGGAGGTAAAAATCGAGATGGTGAAACAGATGATGGAGAGAATAGCTTTCGCTGCCTGGTTCTTCGACCAGGAATATGAAAATTGAGTGAGGAGAGGAGGGAAGGACTTTCAACCAAGTTATTACAAAGTCTGTACAGTAATATTGCATCTGCAAGATCTCTCCTATGTTGAAGAGATAATATGTTGAATTCCTGTTGCATGTCCCTAGTACGAACAGGATGCCGATCGTAGTGGGGATAGACACCATGTTTACGATAGTAAATGTATCGCAGGAACCGTTTTTGGACTTTTTCAATACTTTCGATTTGAGCCACTGTTCGACCATGCCAAACGGAGGAGGCATATTCAAGCTTCGATCTCACGAGCGCGTAATATAGAATAATCATGGTTTTAATGTCGCGAAATAAATGACATGAGCGAATGACAAAGCCTAAAGTTCGATTTGCTTCAGAGATCATTGACCTAATGTGATTATCAAATGAAAGTTGAGAGTCGAAAATCACCCCCAAGTCGCAGACTTCTTCCTGCGGATACAGTTTAGTATTACCTATGAAATAATGGACGTTATCAAACCGAGATTTTCCGGAACAGAAGACCATCAGAAGGCATTTAGCCACGTTAATAGGGAGGGAATTATACTTCGACCAGGCAACAATTTTATTTATATTATTCTGCAACACACCCATATCTGCTCAAAAACCTTCTCAAAAAATGAGTGGTTCGGTGCTCACTGTAACTGGTTTGAAGGAGCTGCTTTGGACACACCGTCTACAAATAATTCCCTCGAAGTTTAGACATTTTTTGGCTTGTATTTTTCTGGTCAGTATTTTTATATGATTTTGGCCAGTATTTTTATTTGAACGGGCAGTATTTTTATTATATGGTCAGTAAAAAAATTAAACGGTCAGTATATACACGTGGGTGGTAAAAAAACGGTCAGTAAAATAAATTATTTGTCAGTATTTAATTGAAAATGTAAGTAAAAATATTTTATTGTCGGTATTTTAAACGATATTCCAGTATTTTTTAAACATTTGGTCAGTATTTTTTTGAAAATGGCCAGTATGGTCAAAGAAGGAGAAAAAAATTTGGAGCGAAAAAGTATTCGCAGCAGGTTGGTGACGACCTAATCCGATCCTGATAAAACAAATGACAGCATGTGTTAAGATTATGAGTTAAGCTTGTTTCTGCAGGAATAATGCAATAATAATCGAATAATAATAGCGAAGAAATTTTTAAGAAAGGAGTAACTTTATTTGTTAAAAAGTGGGCTTCAAAAAAACAAAAAGACTTTCTTGAATACATAAAAAATGAGTGGTTCGGTGCTCACTGTAACTGGTTTGAAGGAGCTGCTTTGGACACACCGTCTACAAATAATTCCCTCGAAGCTTTTAATGCTGTAATTAAAAAAGAACAGACATTACGACAAAAGATGCCGCTGTCCCGATATTTAGCGGCTGCCAAAAGTTCGGTTGAAAGTTGGTCAAAGGAATTCGCTAATGGTTTCCGAGTTTTCCACACTTCAAAGGTAATTGAACTTTCCGACTGGACAAAAGGGTATCAGTGGACAAAAGCTAGTCAAAACATACCGTCTGCTGAATCGGAAAATTGTTTATTTTTTTATTGCCCAGCTGGCAAAGAAAATTCTGTTACACAGGAAGATATAAAGAAAGTAGAAAATTTGCATTACAATACATTTAAGCAATTTCGGGACCGAGCATTCAAGGTTTGGATCGTTCAAATACCAAAAGAAAAAGAAAAATGGGATGAAGGAAAATGTACGTGCCCTCAGTTTTTTAAAGTTTTCATGTGTAAACACGTGATTGGAGTTGCGATTCGGTTGAAATTCGCCAAACCTCCTCCAGCGGCCAAACAAGTACCGGCAAAGGTTGCGAGGGCTTTGATCGTCGATTAGATAATGGTAAGGCTTTCATTTTCATTTCCTTTTATTATTTTTTTTTTAAATCGGTATATACTGACCATTTAAATTATTATACTGACCAAAATGGAAATTTTTTACTGTCAATTTACGAATTTTTTACTGGCCAAAATGTAATAAAATACTTGCCATTTAATATATTTACTGACCAAAAAAGGTATAAAATACTTGCCGTTTTATTAATAAAATACTGACCAAAAAGTAATAAAATACTGCCCAGAAAAAATTAAGCCTTTTTAATCGTTAGTCTCACTCAGAATGAATCTACATTCTGCGGCATTGGAATCAGAATGGCAGCTCTGGTCAGAACAAGGAAATTTTTTCGGGGATCCAAAATTGGTTGCAAGAGTAACTTTGGGAATTCGGCACATCCTACTATGACTTCTCTTACTATAGTCTTGGTTGACCAAAATGAGCCTTTTTTTTGTATTTTAACAACCGAAAAGTTAGTTTTGTGATCATGCTCAGTAAATGGCTGTTTATTAGGGTGTCCCTTATTTTGCGAATTTTCGAATTTTAAATCGCACACCCTCTAAATCGGTGATCTATGGTTCACTGATAAGCCCTATTTTTTTCCAGATTTTTCTGGGCACCGAAAAGCGTGCCGACTTGAGCTTAAAGTCCCGAAAATTCCCATAAGAGAAAAAAAGTCGACAATTTTTTTTTTCGCGGAAAAACGTCGTTTCCTATCGGGAATTTTGCGTAGATCACGAATCTGAAGTCCGTTTTTTTAAATCTGGTACGGCTTTTGAACTAGAAGCCAAAATATGAGCAAAACTTAGGACTTAGTTCGTTTTTTCACTTAACCAGGTTTTCTTGTCACATTTTCTCTTCTAGCTCAAAAACCGGACCCGATATAAAAAAACGGACTTCAGATTCGTGATCTACGCAAAATTCCCGATAGGAAACGGCGTCTTTCCGCGAAAAAAAAAATTGTCGACTTTTTTTCTCTTATGGGAATTTTCGGAACTTAAAGCTCAAGTCGGCACGCTTTCCGGTGCCCAGAAAAATCTGGAAAAAAATAGGTGTTATCAGTGTACCATAGATCACCGATTTAGAGGGTGTGCGATTTAAAATTCGAAAATTCGCAAAATAAGGGACACCCTACTGTTTATGATCCTTCTTTCATTAAATAAAGTCTGCTTGAAATGGCTAAAGCCAAAAAATTCGCAAAGTTCAAACTTTCAACAATAATATACCGTACATTTTTCCTCGCCAACACGCATATCATAGGGCGGAGCTTAGAAGTGAGTTGGCATGTTAGAGAAAAAAATTACCAGTTTTATTTTTCTAATGTTTTTTTTTCGACCGCTGTGCTCCTTTCTTTTAAAGTTTGAAATCGTTCTCTAAAGACGGTCACGTCAGCAAAAATAAAAACCGTTATAAACGAGGAAAGATTACCACTTGCCACAATAATCTTAATTTTTAATGGCCTCACTAAACCAAGGTAGCAAAATAAACGTTCTCCGTATTTGTAAGCGTCTTTCCACTGAATTATCTTAATTATCCAAGCAATTCATCATAGGGCAGCAAATAAAACCACAACTTCAATTACGCTATAAACATTACAATATGAGACGACAAAGTATCAAGCCTCCGGTTGGCAGCATCCTATCAGCAAACAGCTTAATAATGGCTATTAACTTTATAATTTTACTATTTTCTTGAGGAAAGCGTATGGGCGGACCAAGATATCAGATGAGACGCAAACGAGAATATTATTCGATTATTACGGGATATGTTTTGCTTTTTCTTACCGAAATAGCTGGGTTGCAAAAAAAAAAAAAAAAAAATGGAAAGGGGAAACCGGAAAAAAAAAATGCGGAAGTAGCCGTACACCATATGGAAAAACGAAAAGATGAAGAAATAAAAATAAGATCACGCGTCAAAAAACAAAAGCAAACAATTCATAAAACAATAATGGAAATAAATGGAGGGACAAAAGATGTTTGTTTATAAAATATTTGCCGGTTTACAGCAGTCAATCGACATGAGAATTTGTTATTACCTGCAGTAAATCACATGACTTGACGGTTTATTGCATCCGCCGGTTGGGTTTTCTTAAAAATTTCAAATTTTTTTTTCAAACCAAGAAAAAAAAAACTGGTATGATGTTTCTTTGAGGTACACGAAAATGTGTGTGTTCAGAAACGAATATTTTTTTTTTTTTATAAAGCGTCTAATAAAATCGTTGGGTTGGCTACCGTAGTTCAAAAAAATTTTGAAAGTAGGTCAATGGCTACCAAACGCACAATAAAATAATAATTCACGGATTTTCTCTTTCATGTAATGTAAGGAAGTCTACCCTTGCCATTCTGGGGTTCAAGGTACAATTTTATGCTAATGGAAAAGAGTGAGTGAGTCCGTCTACCTTTAGGTAACTCATTAGTTGTGCAAAAAGTGTTCAGAAAAAAAAAAAAAACTTGTTTTAGACAGGAAAAGCTTAACTATTATAATTTTTATAAATTGGATAGAATTCATCAGTTTTAGCGAAAAGGGATATTAGTGAAAATATACGTAAAATGATTTTAAACTGTAAAATTGATCATAAATTTTGTTTGAAGACACATGACGTAATTGGATACTTGGGTCGGAAAATTATATAACTTTTAGGTATCGTTCATAAGGGATAATCAAATTGAAGGAACATGACATTTTAGATGAAAAGAATGAAACCAAAAACAGACTTTCGTTTTTTGCAAATAACAGAAATTATCCATTTTTTTGGAAAAGAAAGGGGAAATTTGGATCAGACTTATTTTGGATAGTAATTTCCTCTTCTTAATTTTAATTAAAACAGGCTTTCACCGTTAAAAATTATTAGGAATTAAGAAATTCCTTCTTAGAAATAAAAATGTCGCAGCAGACAAAAAGTCCCGTGTCCCGTTGTGTACAACGGGAAAAAATTGAAAAAGGTTGACATTTTTTTATATTTTTGGTGTAAAAATTATAATTTGACTAAATAGGAAAAACATTGAAAAAGGTTGACATTTTTAATCGTCAAAAATTTGAAAAAGGGTTGAAAATTTTTCATATTTATCATATTCAACAAAAAAAAATGTATATAAATATTTATATTTTTCATATACGTATTCAACCAAAAAGATTTCAGCTGAGCATCAAAAATTTGCAAAAGGTTCGTGTGTCACTGATCACTTGAAGTAGAAAATAACTGATCACTTAAATTTAAAAAAAATATTAAACCAATATTTACAGATCAATACTGGGCGATTTTACTAATTTTTTCATATTTTTTATGAGTCTATGCGAGAAACCCCCGAAATGCAGGGCCCCGAAGTTTGCAGAACCCCGATTCTTGGTTCTGCAAATTCTGGGTTCTGAAAGTACTATAATTTTCCATTAATTATATTCGAGATTCTGCAAATTCGGGCTTTTGCATGTTTGCTTTCCCGACTTTTTTTTTGTAATTTTAATTAAGTTAAGGGGTGGCTTTAATGGAATCTGGGTGGTCAAACTCGAACTCTGGGGTGTCAAAAACATGCTTTGGCACAATTTATGGGGACAATAATTGACTTAAAATCGATTTTATTTTTTACAAAAAATTGCTATTTTTGGCCAAGAAAAAAAGGAGTTCGGCTAATTAGGGGTGATTCTAATGGAAACGGGATATGGTAATTTTCGGATTCTACGACGTCGAAAACATGTAAAAAATTAGTTTCGGTCCCAAAGAATTACTCCTAAAGTTTTAAAAAAATTTCTTTAAAAAAATGTCAAAAAAAAAAAAAATTTTTTTTTGGGGCCACCCCTAAATGTGATCGAAAAAAATCTAAAAAAATTACCTTTTGTTTTTAGACCGTAAGAAAAGTGAAAATCTCAAAGAACAAAATCGCGAAAAGTATGGTATGAACCACCCTGATGGCATACGTGTCCATTTTAATATCTGCTTTCATAAAATTCCATCCTGCTGTCATCCATAAAAATTATAAAATAATTAAAAATAAAATAAAAAAAATTGAGTGAGCCTCTCTACGAAAGCTCGCTGAAGAAGGGAAGTGAAACTTCTTATGTCCCTAGCATTTTATAATATTTTTTTCAATTTTAAACGTTGCTAAGTTAACTTGGTGGTTGAGAATTGTAATCTTGAGGTTTTTTTAGTTCATCCTTCGGATTTTTCGTCTTAGCAGTCTTTTCTGTTCCTTGTTCGTGTTAATATTTTAAATTCGGTAATTTTATTATGCTTAGATAATTTTAATTCCTAAAAGTGAAAGAGTTGTAAGTGTAATGGAAATTTCTGATACATTATGAATTATTACTACTTGTTTTGGGAATTAATTACTCATATAGGTTTTCTAAGGTAAATTATTGGTTTTCTTTTACATTTTGAAAAACTGTATTGTTTTATGTGAGCTGTTTCGGTTTTTTTAATTTTTGTACTTTTGTCTTTTTGTGTTTTAAGAATCATTTTAAAATAAGCACGTATGAAGTTACGTCGATAATTACGAAAAATGTTTGTAACTTTTTATGAGAATCAATTATTCGTGTATTGAATTTTACTCCTTTCTCCTGCATTTTATTCCCCATGAAGTGCCATAAGAAGTTTCGTCTTAAGGCGCAACACCGATACACCCCCCTTTCACAACCCCATACCGCCAACACTTTTTCGCCTTAAGAACCAAGCAAGAAGACGAAGCTTTTTATGGCACGTATCATGTTACATAGTTATTTACAAAACTTTAAGTTTAACGAAAATTTAGTTATTTATCCCTTTTTTCTGCATTTTATCTCCCATGACGTGCCATAAGAAGTTTGTCTTAAAGCCAAACACCGATACACCCCCCTTTCAAGATGCCACATTTCGGCCACTTTTTCGTCTTAGGACTGAACACTGATACATCCTCCCTTTCGGGATCTCACATTTCGGCCACTTTTTTGTCCTACGACGCAACACCCACACCCAGAAAAATGTTGCTTTGGGTCTAAGCAAAAATGCTTTGCTACAAAGCATTTTTGCATAACTTAGGTCTAAGCAGAATAAATGTTTTGTGCAAAAACTCGTGATTGCTTTGCCGCAATGCATAATGTCGACAAGTCGAGCCATGTTGCTTTGCGGCAAAGCATACTTGTTTTGTCGCTAAGCAACATCGCTTGTATTACGAACGAGGCATATTCCTTTTTCTAGGTGCTTTCAATTTCCCACATTAGTGTCTTTTACCCCTTTTTCCTGCATATTACCCCCTTTACGTGCCATAAGAATTTTCACTTTATAAAAAAGTTCACTACATACCGCAACCACACTTTCGTCTTAAGAACGAAGCAAAAAGACGAAACTTCTTATGGCACGTTTCACGTTACATAGTTATCGAAAAATGTTTGGAACTGTTTATGAGAATTAATTATTTGAGTACTGTCTTTTACCCCTTTTTCCCGCATTTTACCCTCCAAATCTTATTCCTGCATTTTTCCCCCAATTTTTATTTAGCATTGTAAGAAAATAATATACAAAAAAAAGCGTATACAATTAATTATATATAGAAAAAAAAGTTTTCAAATTTAGCTGTTTCTAAAAGTATTAACTAATTTAAATTAATATTAAAATTATTTTTAGTCTTAAAATGAAACAATGCAACACCTCGCGTTTCGCCCCCCAAAACTCGTGACACTTTTTAGTCTTAGAGTGAAACACCGCCACCTCGGATTTCGACCCCCCAAGCTCGTGGAACTTTTTAGTCTTAGAATGAAACACCGCAACACCTCGGGTTTCGCCCTCCAAGCTCGTGACACGTTTTTAGTCTTAGAGTGGCGAACATCGCGGTCACAGATCCTCAACAGACAGATTTCCCCAGGACCGAGCCCAATAACGTAGTCCTACGTTAAAAATCAGTCCTCGTCAGTAAATTTAAATTTAAATTTTAGTCACCGCGACACCTCGTTTTCGCCCCCCGAAACCGGGACACCTTTTAGTGTTGGATTGAAACCGCAACACCTCGCTTGCGCCCCCCCAAACCGTGACAGCTTTTAGTCTTAGAGCGAAACACCACAACACCTCGGGTTTCGCCCCCCCAAACTCGTGACACTATTTGGTCTTAAAATGAAACACCGCAACACCTCGGATTTCACTCCCCAAAACCTTGACACCTTTTAGTCTTAACGTGAAACACCGCAACACCTCGGATTTCACTCCCCGAAACCTTGACACCTTTTAGTCTTAGAGTGAAACACCGCAACACCTCGGATTTCGCCCCCAAACTCGTGGCACATTTTAGTCTTAGAGTGAAACACCGCAACACCTCGGTTTCGCCCCCATGACCGTGACATCTTTCAGTCTTAGAGTGAAACACCGCAACACCTCGGTTTCGCCCCCATCACCGTGACATCTTTTAGTCTTAGGGCGAAACACCGCAACACCTCGGGTTTCGCCCCCCCAAGCTCGCAACACTTTTTAGTCTTAGAATGAAACACCGCAACACCTCGGGTTTCGCCCCCATGACCGTGACATCTTTTAGTCTAAGAGCGAAACACCGCAACACCTCGGGTTTCGCCCCCCCAAGCTCGTGACACTATTTAGTCTTAAAATGAAACACCGCAACACCTCGGATTTCACTCCCCGAAACCTTGACACCTTTTAGTCTTAGAGTGAAACACCGCAACCCGAGTGTTGCCAACACCTCGGGTTTTGCCCCCCCAAGCTCGTGACACTATTTAGTCTTAAAATGAAACACCGCAACACCTCGGATTTCACTCCCCGAAACCTTGACATCTTTTAGTCTTAAGAGTGAAACACCGCAACACCTCGGTTTCGCCCCCATCACCGTGACATCTTTTAGTCTTAGGGCGAAACACCGCAACACCTCGGGTTTCGCCCCCCCAAGCTCGTGACACTATTTGGTCTTAAAGTGAAACACCGCAACACCTCGGGTTTCGCCCCCATGACCGTGACACCTTTTAGTCTTAAAGTGAAACACCGCAACACCTCGGGTTTCGCCCCCATGAACGTAACATCTTTTAGTCTTAGAGTGAAACACCGCAACACCTCGGTTTCGCCCCCATGACCGTGACATCTTTTAGTCTTAGAATGAAACACCGCAACACCTCGGGTTTTGCCCCCCAAGCTCGTGCGACATTTTAGTCTTAAAGTGAAACACCGCAACACCTCGGATTTCACTCCCCGAAACCTTGACACCTTTTAGTCTTAGAGTGAAACACCGCAACACCTCGGGTTTCGCCCCCATGACCGTGACATCTTTTAGTCTAAGAGCGAAACACCGCAACACCTCGGGTTTCGCCCCCCCAAGCTCGTGACACTATTTAGTCTTAAAATGAAACACCGCAACACCTCGGATTTCACTCCCCGAAACCTTGACACCTTTTAGTCTTAGAGTGAAACACCGCAACCCGAGTGTTGCCAACACCTCGGGTTTTGCCCCCCCAAGCTCGTGACACTATTTAGTCTTAAAATGAAACACCGCAACACCTCGGATTTCACTCCCCGAAACCTTGACATCTTTTAGTCTTAAGAGTGAAACACCGCAACACCTCGGTTTCGCCCCCATCACCGTGACATCTTTTAGTCTTAGGGCGAAACACCGCAACACCTCGGGTTTCGCCCCCCCAAGCTCGTGACACTATTTGGTCTTAAAGTGAAACACCGCAACACCTCGGGTTTCGCCCCCATGACCGTGACACCTTTTAGTCTTAAAGTGAAACACCGCAACACCTCGGGTTTCGCCCCCATGACCGTAACATCTTTTAGTCTTAGAGTGAAACACCGCAACACCTCGGTTTCGCCCCCATGACCGTGACATCTTTTAGTCTTAGAATGAAACACCGCAACACCTCGGGTTTTGCCCCCCAAGCTCGTGCGACATTTTAGTCTTAAAGTGAAACACCGCAACACCTCGGATTTCACTCCCCGAAACCTTGACACCTTTTAGTCTTAGAGTGAAACACCGCAACACCTCGGGTTTCGCCCCCCCAAGCTCGTGACACTATTTGGTCTTAAAATGAAACACCGCAACACCTCGGGTTTCGCCCCCATGACCGTGACACCTTTTAGTCTTAAAGTGAAACACCGCAACACCTCGGGTTTCGCCCCCATGACCGTAACATCTTTTAGTCTTAGAGTGAAACACCGCAACACCTCGGTTTCGCCCCCATGACCGTGACATCTTTTAGTCTTAGAATGAAACACCGCAACACCTCGGGTTTTGCCCCCCAAGCTCGTGAGACATTTTAGTCTTAAAGTGAAACACCGCAACACCTCGGTTTTCACCCCCCCTAAATCGGAACTTTATCACTTTCTAACCTAAAGCCTTACTTTCTGCCCTTATAAAAAGTGTTTCATGTTGCAACATTTTTTCGATTTTTTCCCTGTAGCGTGCCATAAGAAGTTTCACTTCAATAAAATAAAGTACTTTTCCACTCTTTTATCCCGATTTACTGAACCCAGAATTTGCAGAACCCTAAATCGGGGTTCTGCAAGTTTCGGGGTTCTGAATTTCGGGGGTTTGTCAGGGTCCCTTTTTGATGTCGATTTTTTTCTTTTTTCTTTTTTTTTTTTTTTTTTTTTTTTTGATAAAAATTCTGATTTTAATAAAAAAAATTCGATTTTTTTCTTGAAATTTTGGGTTCTGTCATAGTTAGAAAATCGAAAAAAAAATTTTTGGCTTAATTAGTAACCAAAAATTTTGATAATTGAAAGGATTTAACCGCAATCATTCCATAGTATCTTCATCGGGATTTATATTTCAGCATTTATAGGAATAATATTCGTATAAGTTTTCAAAATTTAAATTTTCAAATTCGTTTTCATAGTGCTTAACGTCAGTCTCATATACCACCCCCAACAGCTAGTCCTATATAATATGAGCCCTGGCAAGCTTATGTCTTGTCGAAAAATAATTCCAATTTTTTTTTTTCATTTTTTGTCTCAAAACAAAAAAATTAAAATAGAAATTTTATAGCGCTGAATAGAGATTCCGATTTCTCGAGAATTCTCCAGAAATCAGGAATTCGGGATGTTTCATTTTTTTGAAAAACATAGTTTCCCGGGATTCGGGAAATAAAAATCCGCCGGAATCCCGTCTAACCCCCCTGATTTCCTCCAAATTCTCGGGTATTTTCCCAGGAATCCTTAAAAACAGGGAAAAATCTTGAAGAATTCGAATTCGGGATTCAAATTTTTTTCGGTACCCCGGGAAATTCCGAGCAAAATCTTTATTACGAAAGAAAATCCAATTTCAATCTCTAACTTTTTTTTTTTTTTTTGTTATGCCTTTATTTTGTTTGACATTATTGGCAGGACGAGATGTCTTCTTAACTTTTGAGATAGTTTAAACGAATCTTGAGAAAATAATTTTTGTAAGGAGACCCGTTATACTTTTGAAATCTCAGATAAAAAAAAACAAGTCGGAATTCTTTGCTCAATTTACTTTGAATTTTTTTGAAAGCGGTACTTCAGTCGCGCATAATCGATGTTTTTTATTCTTTCGAAAAAAAAAAAAAAGTTATATTCAAGCGGAAAATATCGTGACGAAAGTGAAAGACAGAAGCAAAAATAATACAAATTTTTTACCTACCGGGATTCGGTTGACTTTGATAGGAAGGTTTTTTCATCCATTCGAAGGGACTCCTGGCTGGATGTGGCCGTTGGGTTACCATGACCCCAGTCGGGGGTGTTAATCCTTCCGCTCCTGGACTTGATACCTCACTAATTGGTGGTGATGGCTGCTGAAACCGAGGGTGCAAATATAAGTTTTTTTTTTTTTTTTTGGAAGACCACACATTTGATTACGAAGTTTATAATTTTTGAATTAAAATGTTTTGAAGTTTTTTAAGGCATACACATGAAGGGGCGGTACGTGTATCACACAAGCAGCATTTGTGTTTACAACCAATTCACACTTCCTACAAAGTAAATATGCGAGTCGCTATTTCAACAAGATAAACCGTTTTTTGTTTACAAAACCGGAAAGAAATTGAAAAAAAAAAAATTAATGAACACACAATCCGGCCTGATTAGAATTCTCCGCGAGGTGAAATTTCGTGGCGGTATTTAGGGCAAGCAAAAATCTGTAAGTGAATTTTCCTTCTCTGAAATGATGTAATTAACTGAGACGTTAAGAGCTAAAGTTTTTATCCGAAAATTTAAAAGAAAGAAAATGATACCTAAAATTTCACCGATTCGGGAAAAGAAGCATTTTGATCGGTTTAGTTCAGCTTCCGTATTCGATTTTTACTTAAATCCTAATTAATGAAGCTTATTAAAAATGTTCTTTTTTGAATATTTTATTATTAAATGTTTTTATTCGAATATTTAATTAGCATATCGGGGAACCTCAGAACCAAAAGGTTCCAAATCGATGTGTCCAGCTGACATTCATCATTGTTCTAATATCATGACCGACATGTAATTACATGTCACAAGCATGACCACAGCGGCAACTTGGCCCGCTGGGAGGGGGGTGGACGGTCCAAAGTTCTTATGCCGCAGTTTCACGATGAAACATGTTGCAATAACCTGTTGCCGCAACATGGCGTTTAACATGTTACAGCTTCGAAACATGTTGCGCAACATTGGAAAATGAAAATTAAAAATTAAAAATGTTGCCTATGTTTCCATGCTGCTACATGTTGGAACAGCATGTAGCAGCATGGAAACATAGTGGAAACGTGCTTCTGACGTTGCAACATATGTTTCATCTTAAAATTTCGGCTTTAATTATACGCCGCCCCTAGTTCTTTAGGTCCCGCGACTTTTAGCTTCGCGCTCTGACATTACCAACTCATAATGTGAACTTATGAAACCCGTACCATTCGAAATAGTCGATTTGAGATCTACGGTTCTAAGACCAGGCTATGCTTGCTAATTGCACATTTGCATTTTATTCCTAATTTGGATTTTATTGCTTTAAAATAAAGAACTTAAAACAAATTTTTTACTCGACATCGTTATTTTTCAGTGTTTCGATTATCATATTGTCTTCTGCGTCTGCTCTAGAGCCAAAACGTTCAATTTGAACGTTGTCACTTGACGTTTCTTACAAAAAATAAATAAATCGCGGCTCGCGGGTGATATCAATTGCACCCACGGTTAATCCCTAATCCTCTAAGCACGAAAGTTGGTAAAAGGGGGTCAGATCAATTGCACCCAAGTCGTTTTTAGAGGTAATAAATATACCCCTCAATTGCACCCATGAAAAAAGTGATGACAAGAATTTCAATTTAACAAACAAGTATTTTCCTTCTATTTTGGATTTTGCTGCCAGTAGAAATTGCTAAGTTTTATTTTTCAAAAAATTCAAGACTGACATAAGTTTAGCATTGGAAATCATCGAGTTCTTCTGGCAACTACTGAATTTTTTAGACATAAAAAATTTTGTCCATAAGGTAAACACGGGTACCTTTAAAATTTTTTAGTAAAAATACTATTTCAATAAATGTTTAGTAAAAATGAGCAAGTGTAAAACTGTAGTGTAAAAGTGTAGTGTAAAAGTGTAGTGTAAAAGTGTAAAACTGAGCAAGTCACGTAAAATTTAACTTTTTTGCTGGATATACGGGTGCAATTGATTTGTGTTTCGCTTGGATGCAATAGATGTACCTGCAATTTGGGGATTAAATCTTCTTGGGTGCAATTGACGCATCATTAGTACGAAATTTTTGACCGTGGGTGCAATTAACAAATACCCATCGCGGCCATCTTAGTTTTTTTTTTTAAATTCGATCGAATTTCATTTTGTCCACTTTTTTCTTAATCTGAAATATTTATGTTATTTAAAAAGAGATTCTCAGAGAGAGAAACAAGATTCAGTGTCAAGAAGATCATGTTGAGAAAAATATTATTTTACAATATGTTTAAAACTTTCAGTCTAGAAATCTGCACTGGTTGCAAATATCCCTTAGAGATATTATTTAGAAAAAAAAAAAAAAAAAAAGAAAGAAAATGCAGCCTCCGGAATATTTTTTCACTCAGTTGATAAAGATACAATATACAATATACTCATTTGGGTTCGTTGGGTGCAGCCGGAGGGAAAGGGTTAACCGTCAAAAATTAACTTTTGAATATAGAATTTTTTTTTTTTTTTTTTTTTTTTTTTTGGTGATTTTGGATTGAAAATTTTAAATAATAGCAATCACCCGAATTTCTCTAAGCAAATAGGATTTTGCTTCTAATGTAAAAGTTATTAGATGCAATTAAAGCCGATTTCGAAATGGGAGAGGGATGTGCAATTGTTAAAATTTGAATCGATTCTAGGGATCAATTCATCGATTCCATAAGCAAATAAGTATTGAAGCGGTTCGGAAAATCGGATCAAAAATCGGCGTTTCAATGGAAAAAAAAAATAAGAGCCGATTCTTGATTGATGAATCCAAATTCGCATATCCTTCAGTGGCAATAGCCATTCATTTAATATGCATTTTTAATGAAGTTTTATAAACTTATCGGTTTTTATTAAAAAGGGAAGTAGTCTCCTTTTTTCGCGGAAAAACTAAATATTTTAAAATCACATAATTTTTGAATCTGAACTGGAAAAGAGTCATATTTTTGAATACTTCAAATTCCATTACATGACTTTTTAAAAAATTATTAATATTTCTTGACATTAAAAATTTATTGGGAAAATGATAAATAAACTTTCCGTTCGCAGGGAAGAACGTCAATAAAATATAACTTAAAGATTCATTCAAGAGTTTTTTTGTCTTAAATATGTATATTTTCGACATCAAAGAAAAGACATATATTGAAGATATCTTTATTTTTTATCTTATCTTATCTTTAGGGCACCTGAAAGATAACGTTTTCTTGAACATTTTGAGCAGGTGGGGCACTAAAAATCATTGAATGCATAAGTCTGCTTTTAGGCGTTGGTTACATTACTCGAACATTTTTGTTCGAAGAGTTTCAAAAATTTTTTCTCGATGAAAGTGTTTACACTTTTCAAACAAAGTTTCGATGATGTTTGATGATGTTCGATGATGTTCGATGATGTTTGATGATGTTTGACGTTATTTTTGGGGTTGTATTATATTTTTTACGTAATGGGAAAGTACATATATCATCGACCGAGTACCCATATTAATTTAAGTCATTTTTTCCTACACGCGGTAGGAAAAAAAGACTGAAAAAAAGTTGGGGGGAAAAAAAAAATCCCGATTAATTTTTATTCAGAATCGGAATCGAAATTGAAATCGGAATCTGCTGTATTTCGAAAGTTATTATATATATGTACCCTCCCATTACGTAATACGTAATACCCTTACATTACGTACATATATATAATAACATTCGAAATACAGCAGATTCCGATTTCAATTTCGATTCCGATTCTGAATAAAAATTAATCGGGATTTTTTTTTCCCCCCAACTTTTTTTCAGTCTTTTTTTCCTACCGCGTGTAGGAAAAAAATGACTTAAATTAATATGGGTACTCGGTCGATGATATATGTACCCTCCCATTACGTAAAAAATATAATACAACCCCAAAAATAACGTCAAACATCATCAAACATCATCGAACATCATCGAACATCATCAAACATCATCGAAACTTTGTTTGAAAAGTGTAAACACTTTCATCGAGAAAAAATTTTTGAAACTCTTCGAACAAAAATGTTCGAGTAATGTAACCAACGCCTTACCGTGGTAAAATCCGCCAGAAAAAAAATTTTACGGCTTTCCATTTTAGCCTTAATATTAAGCACTCAAATATTCGATGTAACTGTTTTGTGGCGGTGTTTTATACGTTTAGCTACAGGCTTGCCACATTTTGAAAATCAAAAAAGAGTAAAAAAGTTTTTAAAGAAAAAGTATATTATATTGGAATTTAAAAAATATTAAGTGTTGAATATTTTTTGAAAAAAAAAATTTATCAATTAAAATTTTAGCTGTATGGGGCTGGAAAGAAAATAGTGGATGAAAGTGGATGATCTATCCGGAGCGGGCGAGTGATAGAATCCAGTAGAATCCATGAAATCACAGCGATTTCATGGAATCACTGCCATTTTAGTGAATCCGTAGAATTATCGAAATATTTTATGATTTCCCTAGTGATTTCATGAAATCACTAATGTTTTAGTGAAATCATGAAATGAAACCATTAAATTTCAAAATTCTATGGTTCCCCTAGTGATTCCATGGATACCCTGGTTGTTTCATAAAACCACGGCTGTCGAAAAAAATGGTTTTTTCGATATTATTATTCTATTTAAAAAATTTTCATGAATTTTATAAAGTCACTGAGCGACAAATTTAAAAATTTAGCAGCAAGTGATTCCATGGAATCACTAACACTAACAATTTTTTTTTCAAAAGCCGTGATTCCGCGAAACAACTAGTGTGTCCATGGAATTACTAGGAGACCGTAGAATTTCATTAATTTATTAATTTTATTACATGATTTTACTGACGATTTAGTGATTCCATGAAATTACTAGTGAGATCATGACGTTTTTTAATAATTATACGGATTCGCTGACGTTTCAGTGATTCCATGGAATCATTGGATTCTATGGTTTCACTGTAATATATCCACTCAAAAATATTTTCACTCGGGCATGTTGTCTGGGTGACGGCAGTGCCAAGTTTCACCAAACCCTTAAATTATTTCTATACCTGGACCAGATTTATTTATAACACGACTTTTTGTTATGATTAACTTATGTGAGGACCCTTTTCTTTTTTAAAAGGAAAATAAAATTATAATTTATTCAAGGGTTTGGAAAAATTGTTTTTTTTTTTTTTTTTTTTTTTTTTTTTTTTTTTTTGTGGCGAATAAGTGTATGCATTCGTTTCATAGATTCTGCAACAGGCTCCTGCTTTTTAAGTTACTCTTAGTCCAAAACCTTTTATATGCATACATCCACCTTGCAGTGAAAAGAGTAAAAATATGGAAAAAAAAGTTTTTAATTGAAGAGTTAAGGTTTAGAGCAGTAAACGGCAATTTAAATTGCAATTGCGCTGAGGACATGATCGCGGATAACTAAATATTTATTTTTTTTAACCTGTATTCCTGGCCTAGTCAATTGCAGATTGATGAAAAGAATGAAACGTAAAATGTAAAATTATATGTCGTTTCACAAAAAAACATTAATAAAATTGTTTAATATTTTTAAAATAAACTAAGAGTTAAACGCTCCACAAAACATAGCCCTTTAGGTAGCGTAGATCGTTAAGCGCAATCAAAGAAAAAATGCCCGTAGTAAAAATTCTACTCGATCATATCGTAATCAAAAAGACAAAGGGCAAGAGAAAAGCATAACAAACAACCATAAAAATAATGCGTAATTGCGAAAATGATTTAACAATCAGTTAATTTTAAATCAGCTTCAAATTCAAAGCGTAAAACATTTTACCGTCGGATAGACTTCCAAAGTTCGCATTTTTTATTTTAACGTACTACCCCTTTTTTTTTTGTCTGTAAATTCAATTTTTAATCAGTTTAAAAATCAGTAGAAATAATTACGCAACGCTGGATATGTATACTTTATCAGACTTCCGTCGGCCTTTTCGATTATTTTTATTTCGGATTTTACCTGAAAATGGTTGCAGTCTTGTCCAGGCCATTCCGCACTGAAAGCCGGATGATGAGAGGAGAAATATTTATGGGTTTCGACGGGAGACCAATGGGCCCCAGAGGGATGTGATTCAACTTCCCCCATGCATGTGGGGAGATACTGTTGTGGGTTTTGCGGATACCAACCGGGGGTACCCGGAGAGTATTGTGCCGTCGGCTGCTGTCGATACATTGACAACGGACTATAATATGAAACCATAACTTGATAATAATGTCAACATCTAAATACAACAACACTTTTCAACACCGAGAAAATAATTGTTCGGAAATGAAAAAATTAATTTTTTTTTTTTTTTTTTTTAAATAAAATAAAATAACAAACAATTCGGATTAGAACTTAAATAACAATCAAACGCGGATACATCACGACATGGAAACATCAGTACGATCCACTGACTGAACGAGTTTAAAAAAAAAAAAAGTTGGGTTTCATTCGCTGGCCCGCCATTGCTGTTTAGCCGAGATAATGAAAATCTTTTAGGGTAGAGTTCCAAAACGAGTTTTCTCCTTTTTCTCCTGCCAGATATTTATACGTATTTAGATTGTATTGAAAGATTTTTTTTTTTTTATTGGCTTGAAATATTAATCTTTTGAAGTGTAAATCTCCGCCTTTCAAGCAGTTAATTAAACATATCATTAATCATTTTTTTTACAATTGTTTTCAGTTCGGACTTCAAACAAGATGCAGCATCGCAGCCGTACTTCTGCAGCGGCAAACTTAAGCGGTAAGTATTCGTTCTTTCAGGTATGCTTTGCCGTACCAACGGTATCAACCGCTGTTTTAAGTCTGTATTTAAAATGTTTGCCTTAACACGTTTCTCCTATTCTTCCACAAGTTAAATGAAATTTAGAATTAAACCGACACCTATTTTTTATTAAATTTCCCGTTTCTTAAATAATTTTTTTCCTGTGCCATTATAATTTTTTGTAAATTCCGTTGTACGACTTATCGCATTTTGAATTGTAACTCATTTCCCATGCATCATGGTAATGGCTTCCTCCTCTTTATTCTCAGCTAAAGGGTCTTTTTGGAATTCTAATGGAAGTGTAAAAAAACTTGTAATCCCATTGCTTTTATCAGAGGGAGCAACTTATTTTACAATATATATTCCATTTAAGCAACATTTAAAAGGTATGATATCGAGGATTTTAGTGTTAATTCAAGTTTTTAAAAAAAAAACTTTTCTATTACTCATGGTATAAAAAGTCCCTTTTTGAGAATTATTTGGGGACTTAAAAGTAAAACTTTTTGGGACTCTACTTTTTAGTACGGAGTACTAAAAAGTTGACTTTTTAATACTCTTGCTATCGTGTCGTCTGCATCGAAAAAAAAAAGAAACCATGAAGGCCCCGAAAAATGGTTGGCAGCATTGTATCAGAGTCACGTTATATACGTGAAGAGTCACGTTAATACATTGTTTGGACAAACGAATGTTTTCAATTCACATCCTCATTTTTTTTTTTTTTTTTTTTTCTTTTTTACATCACACCCATTTGTCACAGCAATATTAACCCTTGAAATCAATCTTTACGAAAAAAAAATCTCTGTTTCATTCGAAATAGAAAATATTTTTAACCCAAAGACAACACGGGGCCCTTTCCTGAACTTCGAGACAGTGTTGTCAAGCCTCGCTTCGCTCGGCTTGAAACGCACTGTCTCGAGTTCAGGAAAGTCCCCCGTGTTGTCCTTGGCCTTAAAAATACTATTATTTTTCTTGAACTATGCGTACACAAAATATTTAGGTGCCAATTCACATTGAGATCTAGTTTCTTAATTGACGAAAAACTGACTCATTTTTTTCCCTTTTTAAAAAACTGATTCTCAGAATTTTTTAGAATTTCGAAGAATTTGAAAAAGGTTTGCAATTGAATGAAACAAGTTTAATGAAATTTCTATACAGTTATGGATTCCCGGGAAATATTTAAAATGTTTAAAGGGTTCCGATTCACATTCCGATTTCGATTTCGATTTCGATTCCGAATAAAAATTAAACGGAATTGCAGGCCTGGTTGAAAATTCCAAACGCATTTTTTAACTTTTTTGAAGTTTTTGACTTGGATGATTGCAATTTGGTGTACATCTTTTTCTCAGGGCTTGCGGTGCCGTTTAGATTTTAAACGGAATCGGAATCGATCGGTTTGAAAGTTAAATGGAATCAGAATCGGAACCATAAATGTTTTTCAAAGAGTCGGAATCGGAATCGGAATCTTAATCGGCATCGGAATCGGCATCAAAAAATAATTTTGATTCGAATTGAGCTGAAAAGTATTAATAAAAGCTTTTTACGATTAATACATTTCTGGAAATATCGGAATCAGAATCTGATTCGGCACCAATGAAATATTTTCCAATTGGAATCAGAATCGGAAAATTAAATTTTTGTTCTTGAGTCAGAATGGAAATCAAAATCAGAATCAGGCCGAAAAATATTGAAGAATCTTGGAAATAAGCATCGGAATCGGAATCGGAAACGGCATCGCAGCCCTATGCTTTTTCGACACTTAATTTGGTTTAAATCTTTTTATTTAGTTATTTGATCATACATTTTGTATGAAAAGTGAAAATAATGAAGTCATTTCTCAATATGAAACCCAACTATTCTGTTTATAATAATACACATGTCTAATGTGTCGACATAAGTTTACCGAAGTGAAAGGATTAATGTTGACAGATTTTCTTATTTAAGTTTATTATAGGGAGCATCTTAACCCCCAACTAAATTTTCCCCGATGCTGGTGCCGGCGCCGATGGCAGCCGCAACCGGTTAAAAATTCAGGTCGGTGCCGAAGCTGGTGCCAGTGCTGGATAATTTATTTTAAACTTGGTGCCAGCACCGTCACTGGTCTTGTAATTATGACCCGATGGAAATGCTGAATATAACTGAGAAAAGCCACGAGTTTTGATCATATTAAGCGGTCGATTGTATTAACCGGCGTTTAAAAAAGCGGCGGTTACTGTAACAATTTTTTTTTTTTTGTTTTTTTGAAAAAAAAAATTGAGAAAATTGCAAGGTGGTGCTGGCATCGATGCTGGAATCGACTCCGGCACCAGCACCAGCGGCAAAAATTTTTGGGGGCGCTGATCCCAGCTCCAGCACTTTGGGTATTTCGGCGCCGATGCCGGCGTCGGCTCCAACCAATTTTTACCGGCTTCGGACCCCTGTTCAGTTTCATTCTCCTACCCCCCACACAGTAAAAAATATTATGTAAAAATTAACATAATTATGTTAAAATCGGTCTACATAATTTTTATGTTTTTTTTTTTTTTTTTTTTTTATGTTCACCTTTTGGAAGAAAAAGCAGAAAAAATTTATGTAAACTGATTTTAATACAGTATAATTACATAATATTTTTTACTGTGCACCCTCTCCTTAACACCCACCCTGGTTTCCTGTAACCAGTCCGAGGGGCTTGGGGTGGCTTATAGCCATTAAAAGGGGAGCTCCAAATGATTTCTTTGTGATATGTGCAAAAATTGATATATGTAAAAAATTAGTGCAAAAAATTAATGAGTTTTCCCGATTATTATACGGCAAAAATAATTCAGGGTAACTCATATTATCTTCTTTTAAAAAATCTGCTCCCTTCACCCTCTCCCTAGCTGTAAGTTGAAACTAAATCTTTGGCATCAAATTTGTCCATCATTTTGTGTTTTAATTGTATCAAATGGACGTGATTTTAATTTATTATCAAACTTAATGTGTAAATATAAACGAAATATGAATGTGTAAATATAAAAATGACGAAACGTTGAGATGAAAAAAAGCAACTATTATTTATAATCCTTTACCAAGAAGTTCAAACATAATAATATTGTTGGGATTAAGATAAATTAAATAATTTAAAAAAGTAAATATAAACACTAAGTATTTTTCAGCTGAATCCCACATTCAAGAGCTTATGGATCGTTTATATTAATGCAAACCCTTATTCTGAGATAGAATAAAATGCAAGGATGTTTGTTAATTCTTTTCATCACAACAAAATTCAAAACTGTCACTTTTCGCCATTAATTACACGATTTCGAGTGGTAAACGCTGACAGTTATATTGATTGTTGTTGTGTTTACAGCAATTATAGAAGATGTTACCGCTCCTCGGGTGTCCAAATATTTTTTTTGAATGAATTGTAATTGATGACGAATTTGTACTTAGTCGCATCTTTTCTTTTCTCTGTCTTTTTTTTTTTTTTGTCCAAAAAGTAATATTGTTGAAGTTTGTTAAACGTCCGTTGTTTTTATCCTATCAGTAACGTTGCTGAAAAAAATGTAATCCTCAAAAAAGCATCAAAATATCTGCTTTTCTTTGCAAAGATTTTTCAAAAAATTTCTGCCCGATGCCCCTTCAGATATGAAGGTATATTCTTAAATATAAAGCGGTAGCAAGCTAAGAAATGGCCGTTAAGTTTAACAACTATTCAGATTTGCACCATCTCGCAATAAATTTTTGGTGATTCGGTACAAGGAAAACTAAGGTTTTAGGCCCCTTTTTTGCTCATAATCGGAAGCGGGAGTCTTTGTTGGGAAACAGGCTCAGTTTCTAAAATTATTTGTTTATAATTATTACCATTCACATTTTAAAACTTACTTCCTAGACAAATTTTGTGTGAGGGAGTTTGAAATTTTACTTCTCCTTAAAATGATTGGCCATTTTTTCGAATGTTAAATAGGAAGGCTGCAAAAAATGTTGTAAGCAGGCTGCACAGCTGTCCTATATGTCCTATATTTCCTATATTTTGACAAACGTCCTATATATCCTATATTTGTCCTATATTTTGAGTATGTCCTGTATTTTTGGGAGTTTTTAACTTTAAAATATCATAAAATCAATTTTTTTGTAGTTAAAATTCATTTTATGGATAATTTTTTTAAGGCGGTGTTTTTTCACAACGAAAAAACTACCCTTTACTCAGTAATAATACATCGATGTATTCTACCATCCACTTTATATCCAACTCCGCTTTAATGAAAAATTTAAACGCAGTCTCTTCGATCGACAAAGAACTGTCAAAATTTAAATAGTCAGACAAATTAATTTCTTTCTTAATTAAAACAAATATTTTTCAAATTTTTTTATTTTACTATAAAAAGCGAAAAAAAAGAAATTATAGTGTTGTGAATGTTGAATTGAAGTTTTTGGCCTATATTTCTTTCAAAATCGGTCTATATTTTTCATAAAATGTCCTATATTTGTGCTATATTTTTTTAAAAATCGGTCCTATATTTTTCCAGAAAATGTCCTATATTTTGGGGACGAGGCGCTGTGCAGCCTGGTTGTAAGTAAAAATTTTTTTTGGAAATTGCTACTGATCTGTCCGCGTTCGTTAACTTAAAAAATGAGTTGGAAAACTTTTCGGAATGTACCCGAAAACAATTTAATTATCTCTCGCTACTAGGGAATGAACTTGTCTAATTTTTTTTCTTCTGCTGAATGCACAATTTTTCAGGTAATAAAGTTTAAAATTTAGATTGGTGTGTGGGGGGTTGGAATAAGGTCTGGATCAAAATCTCGTTTGGTACAGAGACGTAGATGCTTTCAATTCTCTCCGAGTAAGAATGTATAAGATTGACTGGTTGTTTTATGTAAAAATTCGCTATTTCTGGCAAAAAGTGCTATTTCGGTGATTTCTCGCAACTTTTTGCAATAATATGTTATAGCCATATTCGGATTCACAGCCTTAAAAATTTTTAAAACGATTTCCTACAACAGAATACAGTCGTTGGGACTCGGGGGTGAATTTTTTTTTATTTTGATATTACATAGGGTTGTGTTTTGAAGTAACCATGGATGAAATATGAGGTCTGCCAAATACCTTGTAGTAGTTTGACAAATTATTATAGCTTTTGGATTAAAAATAAGTTGTCATGGACTTATGGAATTTACGATTTCATTGTCATAAAAAGAGGAAAAAATACATGACGTTTTCGTCACAATTTTGGGGCATTTGTATTCCCCTCTGTCTTGTCGTCCTAAAATCCAAATACTTTTAATTTGATTAATTTCATGCTGATTGTCAGTGGCTTTTAATACCATACATAATACTTACCAAATTGGTTTCCTACTTCCACACAAAAACAGAAACAAACAAAAAAAAAAAAAATTGACGAAAATTTCAAATTTTAGCCAGATTTAATTTATTAGCTCCTTTTTGCTTTGTAACTGAGTTGCTGAAGTATTCTCCTTGTTGAATTCTGTAATGATTAAATAAATAAATTAGAATATTAAACTTCACTTGAAAGTTATAAAGAAATTTTAAACGCCTTTTTTTTCCTGCGTAGACAAATTGTCATACTTTGATGTCATTTTTTAGAGTAATTCGTTCTGAAACTCGAATCCATTTTTTTTAAACAATTTCTTTGGAAAGTGCATAATTTAATAATATACATTAGAAGATTCCCATTGAAAATATTGTTTATAAAAGAATGCAGTAATAAATAAAAACTGTATTTTTATTTTTAATAAACTCTTCATTCCATTTTTTAAACTTTTCACATCATTTGAACTTTCCCGCCCCTCTGCTTACCTCCATGTTGGTTTTAACTCATGCGCTTGCGCATGAATAAACGAAACCAATGTGATTTTTTGTTGTTTTGAATTTTTGACGAACGGTCAGTTAAATGATTTTATAAAATAAAAAGTTAATTAATTAAGAATATGATATCATTTTTTAATATTTAACATGGCGACTTGTCCCGTTTGTGGTGGTGTTAATTTCGAAATACATGCTGGCTTTAAATATTGCACTGAGTGTCAGACTCAGTCTCAGGTAAGCATGTCATTTTTTTAAAAAAATGTTTCAATCATGACAATTTAAAATCTTTGATTTAACAACAGCAATGATTTTTTTAAATAACTTTCAAAAACTATGTATTATATTTATTATCTCTTCTAAATGTTTCAGGATTATCATGAGGAGGAGTATGAATTTCGACAACATGATGTAGCCATTAGAAAAGATAAAAGCTCGACCAAAAGCCTAAAAGGACCAGTGGATGATGATTGTGGTAAGTCACTTTTAATGATTGTAGTAAGTCTTTTCCATATTAAATAATTGATCATCTAATAGCAAACATAATTTTAACTTTACAGGCTCATGGACATCTTGGGAGTTATTTAATCATATTTTGTTTGGAATGACTCAAGAACTGAAACCTATTTGTAAGGAAAAAGATTTTGAAACGATGGTTTTAAAAATCTGGGCTTGCTATTTGAACAGAATACAGGCTGGTTTTTTATCTACTTGTAGTGAAGATGTTCTTCCGAAATTGAACGTTCATTACAGAGGCAGAGATGCAAAAGTAAGAATTATTTTTACTTTTTATGTTGCTGTCTTTTTAACAAAAAAATGGGATGTAATTATTTACCGCTTTTTCCTTCAGATTATTTATAATTTGGATGCTAAATCATTACCATCTAGAAGGAAACGAAAGAAAGCAGTTAGGAAGAAAAAAGCTTCTAGCATATCAAATATGTCTGACACATCCATGGAGTCAAAAAGAAGTCGAAGTAGAAAAAGGGTTTGTTGAAAGCATAATTTTTATTAATTTCCAAGTTCCTTTATTAAAAAAGCAATTATAATTTCAGATGAAAGTCGTCAATAAAGAATATGAGGACAGTATGTCCAAACTAAGTATGGACAGCACCCTAGCAAATGAAACTCTTGAATCATTAGGACGATCTTCTGATGAATCCTCTGCATATATGTCAGATGCTGATTCAGTTTGGTCATGGAAGTCATCAAGGTGAATTAATTTTTATTTTATGCATAACTGTCTAAACTGTACTGTACTTAAATAATTATTTTTTACTTTTCAGTTCTGCTTTCACGAAAAAAGCACGGAAATTCTACAAAAAGACAAAAGATTCTCAGAATATGCGCTTAGTACCTTCTAGTTTTAATAACGGTGTTGTTAGTAAAACTAAACTATTGGCAATTATTTCTTTAGCATTAATTCTAATTAAAAGTGATATTAGTCTCGGTGATATATTAAGGTAATGTAACGTAATTGCGCTAATCGAGATCATTTTTGATAAATTTATTTTACTATTTAATTTAAAACTATTATTGCTTTTTAGGTTCATTAGAGAAGGACATTTGTCTTTTGCTAAGGTTACACATTTCTTACCTAGAGACATTAAAATACCTAGATCAAAGGATTACAAAATATATTTTACTGAGTCAGATATAAGGATGCCTTGCCATTATAGTTTAAGACTGTATCTTATAAAACTTGCTAAGTTCGTAGGTATTACTGAAATTTCTTTACCCAATACGGAAAATTTAGTTAGCCGATATTGCGAGGAATTAAAATTGCCTGGTAATTTTTATTTATTCATTTAATTATTTTTTAATTAATTTTTAAGAAAATAATTCCGTAAACAATTCTCTTTTAGATCAAATAAAGAAGTACAGTATTCGAATAATGAGATTATATTTCAATAATTACCAGAGGAAATCGTTGACGAAATTGAACGGCCAATTCTATGAAAATTTTGAGGCAATAGCAATGGCTTGCATTATAGTCGTTTTGAAATTTTATTTCGGATTGGACGATAAAATTGAAATGATCCTTTCTCGTTTTGCGAAGGCTGTGAACCAGTGAGTATATTTTAAAAAAAAGAAAAGCAAGCTTAAAGTAACTGTGTCTTTTTTTTTTTCTTTTTTTTAAGGTTGGAAAAAGGAGCTAGTCGATTATTTGTATTCGAAGATTGGCAAAAATATATAGAATGCAGGAAACTTGTGCTCACAGATTTCCATTACGCCACTCAAGAACGATTTGATAGTGATCATTATGGTCCAGAAAAGTTTATGGATTTGCTTATTAAAGAAAGTAAAGACGAATATATTTCTGAACGATTTCGCGACCGCATTTATAAGAAGGGAGAGTACCAAAAGGGAATACAGGAGATAACTTCAAGATTAGCTGAAACGAAAATGAGTTCCTTCATGGAGTTCCCACCGTCTTTAACTCCTCTAGAAACCTACATAAAAATCATAAAAGTACGAATTTAACATTATATTATAAAAAGTAAAATCCAATAAATTGCATGGGCTATTTCAGACAAAATATTCAGATACAGCTCCATACGCGCAACAGTGGGTATGGAGCTGATTTTTTTTTTTTTTTTTTTTCATTTCCGAAAATAAGGTGTTAAAAGTAGTTATGATATAACAAATAATATATAAAAAAAGTTATGATCAGTTACTATAATAATAATTTAATAATTTATAATAATTTTTTTTTTTTTTTTAGGAAAAAGCTGCAGCTAAAGAACTGAATTTTTCAACCGCTGCTGGCAATGCTGGAATATACGAAAGAAATGATTTACCTTGGAATGTATTAAATATGGAATTTAAGGACTGTGATATTACTTTTACTAGGAAGCCTCAAGACTGTATTAAGCTTTTAGAAGAAAATTCTTTTAAAGTTGTAGAATTATCAAAATCTGATTTACTAAGCCAACGTCAGATCGGTAATTTTTTTTGATGAATGTAATCCGTTTTGTAGTATCATTGTAACATTCGATTTTAATTTTCAGATGTAAATCAGTACACATTGAATAACGAAATCGTTTTCGTTATTATAGATGGAAGTTACTGGACACGCGATTACAAACATTATATAACAAACAGAAAGGTTGAGGAGTTTCAAACGGAAATATTCGATAAACTTTCAAATAATTTTCAGTGGCTCCTTCTGGAGTGTGCTCGAGTTATTGAAAATCAAGCGAGGGATTTGTATATACAAGTTTTTCGCGTTGAAAGCCGATTGTCTAGGACTCACAAGTCAAAAACTAATATTTTAACTAGAAACTGGAAGGAAGGGAAGAAGAAAGTACCTTCAAGGAAAGGCTCGAAACCTAAAAAATAAAATGATGAAAACGATTCGATCGAATCGAATAGAAATTGGTCGTTAATTATCAAAGAAATCTAAATTTAAAATTTGAGAGAAAAATTAAATAATTACGCGTACAGGCTGAGATTATAGCGCAGTAACTTCATTTTGTCCCGAAGCCACTTTTGGTCTTGTAGTTCTTAGTTCAGTACGACATAAGTTAAAATTATTCCTCCTTGGTACCTTTTTAATGTAGTAGGTACATTTTTTTTTTAAATTAAAAAAAACCAAATGACAATAAATAAAATCCTTTATTTATAATATTTACAAAATTTCTAATTAAGGATCTCTCTAAAACTAATCAAAAATTCACTATCACATGTTTGTCTCCCATAATTTTAAATAATTATCTATCACTTCGAGGAACCAATCACGTTTTTTCGGATCTTTAAATGCCGGAGCCAAAGTCCTTAAATCCAATGCTAACATTGCTTCGTTTCCTAATATATCATTTAAAATTTTTAACAAATCCGTTTCCCCGTGGAGCTTAAGCAAGGACGGATAAGTGAAAAAATAAAAGTGAACACGAAGATTCTGCGCTGCCCATGCTTGGGTCGTCAAATTCCCGCTTGCAGATTGTATCTCTCCTATATGTTCCGCATACCAAGGTGAAAAATAGCTCGATAGCTCGGATGCTGAAAGGTCGCTTACACCCTTACTCTTAAGCCTCTCCTTGATTCTTGCGTATATTTGTGAACTGTAAACGAATACCTGAAACAATTCAAATTATTATTAGTTTATACGCATGATAGAAGGACGTTTGTATGATCAATGTCTTATTTATAGATGATAACGCATACAAAAATTAATTTGTTCTGTAAACATTCAGGATTTTTTTTTTTTGACGTAATGTAGCTATTGACTGACTTACTTGACTCAGGATATAGGAAGGATTAGTAAAAGCAAAAGGAAAAAAAAAAAGGTAATTGATTCACCGCTTTGCATGCAGCATCGCGGTGTAATGCAAATATGTGATTATCTCTGTTAAATATTTAGGCAATCTCCTTGAAGTCTGTCACGTCTTTGTTTCCTTGTTACTCCGCCCACGCAATTGTCATCATGATAAACCTAGATCAAGGTGAGCTAAATACTTTTTTTTTTGCCATTTAAAGATTGTCATGAAAATGCCATAGATTTATTGTTTATTTAACACTGATAAATTCTGTTTTGTTTCAGAACTGTCAGAGAGAAGATCACTTTAAGCTTCTGTAAAGTCATCTCGGAAGTATTTAGCAGACAGTGCGATCAGGGATACTGAAACAGCCGTAACTACACTGAATTTTCTTCAGCGATACCTTCGGAAACGAATTCGACGATCATTGTATAAAAAATGATAGGTACGCCCTTAGTCGCCGTGACTGCCCTGGGATGGTCAAGCTTGTTATAAGACTATCAGGTTTTTAAAAAGGAATTGAAATGCCGTATGAGGTAGAAACCAAATCCGCCTCAGCTTTTAGGCTAAAAACGGTATCCTAGTGCTTAGCTTATTCGAGTTTTATTTCTGGGATTCCATGGCTGTTAGGAGGTGGTCAAAATCAGGAGTTCAGATATTACTCGTTTTTTTAAGGGTGGAGCGGTGCTTAGAAATAATACTATAGCCTTATTATTAAGCAGTCATAAAAAAAGGCATATTGTACAATAAATAGGGTATTTTCAGGTATTTTTATATTTGAAAAATTTTGGTGTAAAAATGAAGTACATGAATTAAAAAAAATTATTTATGTTATAAAAAATATTTAAAAAATTTCTGCTCTGCATGCAATAATTTGTTAAAGTTGGGGGTTAAAAATTGTAAATCAAAACGGTTGGAATAAGCGCGGAAGCGTTGTGCCGTCAAATGTTAATATCTTTCTGCCCGAAAAAAGTTTTAAAGAATGCGGTGTCTCGGTGTATAAACATTGAAAGCATCGCATTTTACGAAAAATTTTCCGGCAGAACAATATTAACATATGATATCATGAATATAATTTAATTTAATTTTAATTTGGGAGAGGGGGGAGGTCGAAAATTTTGAAAATGATAGCGTAAATGTGAACGTTTTCTAACTTTTTGAAAGAGGGAAAGGTGGTCTTTGGATTAAAATATTAAAATTCCGGGAAAAAATGGGACGGAAATTTTAATCGTGGAAAAAATATTATATACTGTACGATAATGTTTAGTTTTTATCAAAAAACGGGCTGAAGAAAGAAAAAAAAAATTATGAGAGCCATCTTTTCAGCAATGACTATTTTTTGAAAACCAACAAAAATGAAAACTTTACTGAATCATAATTTAGTCACGAAAATCTTGCACCCAAGGCCCCCAAAAATTTCCGATTCTCCTCATACAATCCAGATATCCGACTCAAATTAATCCGCCAGAAGCGTTGCATGTCTTAAGCTGCTTCTAATTTGACTGGATGTCAACAATAAAAAAAAACACAAAATCATTCATTTAAAATAAAAACCGCTAATGATATTGAGTGGGCCTCACCTGACGGTTAATTTTTGCGCCGGAAATTATCATTTAAGACATGATAATACTTACAAGTAATTTCGATTGCATAACAAGATTTTCGGCGGCTAATTTGATTTTTCATGAGTTAAAAATCAACTTAAATTATGTTAACGAACGAAAAAAAAATTCGGAGGATTTGAATGATAACAAATAATTGGCACTCAGTGTCATATAAGCTTCTTGTTTTTAGTGATCACCTCAATTTCTTTTTAAAAGATTATTTGAACCTCTAATTTGCGAAATCGATCATTAATATCGATTATACTATATTTCCACCTTTTTTGTGTTATTGTAAACAATCATCAAAAGCGTGTGCAAATCAAGTATAAACTTTGGTTCGATATACAGGTCATTGCATTCGGGTTAAACTATTTACGTGGTTTATTAATGTCAAACAGTGTTTTTTTTAGCTCCTTTTATAAAAAGTAGGTGTAAAAATTGATTTGAATGAAAACGCTGTGCATTTTATTGGAATCGCTAATTAAACAACATTACGCAGAAAATCAGGCCTTCCAACGAGCCTAATTCTTTTCTTTCTCAAGTTCAAATATCATTGATCGCATTGTTTTGATTTCTATCAATTATCGGAATTGGAATGCGAGCCCCCTTTTTGCTTTTATTATGATTATGATAACGAGTATTATTTTATTTCTGCGAATAAAATACATGTAATGTACAGTACATGGAGGTGTCAGGTAAAAATGATGAACATGCGAAAAATTTATGAACGGAAACTTTAAAATTTTAATCTGGTCAGTGTCAACCAGAATGTAAAAAAAAAAATGTTATCGGTTTAATCTGAATTATTAAATTAAGACTATATTGTCAGACACCGTATCATCTTATTTAAAATTTTAAATGAGATTTGGAAAAAAAAAAAAAAAAGTTAAAAATAAAACAAAAGTGTTAAAGATACAAGTCAATTGCAGTTAAAATTAACCTTGTGCCTTGATCTTTAAATGTCCTCCAGAAGACACATTTGGTCTGAATTTTTAAACTAGACGCTTTTTTCGTTTCGAAAATTAGGGCAATTTATTCCTAAATCGCCGCTTTTTAAATGGGCGGTAAAAAAAATTTGATCATGCAACTTTTGATGGTATCACGGCAATTAGCATTGAGATACAACAGGTTGTTTTCATTCTATTTTTCGGTGTTTACAGTCAAAAGTTTCATCCTGTCTGGATTACGAAAACGAGGTTCGGTTATGATAATATGAGAATTTTGGAGTATTGTATATAAATAGGACGTAATTATGAGCAGTAGTAACTTGGCCTCTGGATATATGTTGAAATTGTGTCAATACCGTGCCATTAAAAACCTTGTTGTTTACCTAGTTCAGTTAGTAATCGTTTCCTTCTTTTTTTTTTTTATCTTTATTGTTTTTTCGGGGGATGGTTGTTAATTTTTTTTTCTTTTTTTAAACTTATTTTTAAGCATAAAGGGATAATATTAGCGATTCGAATGATTTTTTGAAAAGTAACGATTTACTAAAAAGAAAGGAAAAAAAAATCCCACATAACAAGCAAAAAGATAAAAGAGATAAATTGCATTTTGTTATTGAATAAATTTTAAATGCGGTAATAAATAATGTGTGAACTAGAATTTGTTATGCGCTTAACCTTGTCCTTCATCATAATACAAGTAAAGATGACAGGAGAATATTTAGATCAAGTCTTTCTTGATCCTATAATATAAAGGCATCTAATCGCATAGAATATTATATGGAAATTGATTAAATGACTTTTTTTTCAAATTTTTTTAATTAATTATATTTTAATTGCAGGTGATCTGTTAATTACTTCAGTAGCGGAGTATAGGATTTATTGGATGATTAAGAAGGATATCGTAGGGAAGGCGCTAAACAGGTAAGATAACATTATAAATCATATGGGTCTGTTTACATGGACTTTGGTCATTTTCAATTTTTTTTTATTAATCGCCAATTAAAAAAAAAACTGGAGTAAGCGGAAGTAAGTGCTGAGCAAGGCATATAAATGGCACCAAGTTTGAAAAAAATATTTGAACGATGTGATGACCGATTTTTATAAGGTTTTTTCTTCGGAATGAAATATAATATATGGCGATCGATTAAATTACTTTTTTTTTTTCGTATTTTTAATTAAATATTACTTTCATTGCAGGTGATCTGTTAATTACTTCTGTGGCGAAGGATAAGATCAGGATGGTTAAGGAGGATGTTATCGCAGGGAAGGAGCTAAACAGGTAGGATGATTTAAGATTTATATTTATATTTTTGGCCCTTGCACTCTTTTGCTCTTGAAGTTAATTGGTCAGTTTTTGGTCCGATTAATCCAACATTGAGTCTTTGTTGCCCTAAAGGGCGTCGACGACTACAAAGTCTCCTGAGTAACTATACTATTAAAATATAGAAACTGGACTGGATATTCAGTTTAGCGGTCATATTGTTTTATTGTAATTCGATCAGCTTGAAAGGAAAAAAAAGCTGGAATTGGATAACAACTAATGGATAAGGCTCACGTGAGTCTCCCATTACCCTATAGCTGCCAAAATGTTTTTATATACTGGATCGAATTCCCTTCATCATTGGTACTGTTTGTGCAGGTCTGTTGCAAATGTATTTCCCATTTTTGACGTGGGATGACGTCTTGGGGCTTGGTCCTGGGGAAATCTGTCTGTCCGGGTGTCGTACTGTTCACACCAAAAGTTAATATTTAATCATTTAATACTCCATATTAATTAAGGAGTATTAAAATTTGAACTTCGAACATTTTGAATAATATTTTGACTTTTTTTTTTCACGTTTGGTCTTTTTAACAGTAAAATTAGACGACATGAACGAAAGCAAGGACTTAGAAAATTTCTTGCAAATTTTATTTAATTTTTTTTTTTATCGCTGTTTTTTTAAAAAGTAAAATTAACAAAAAATTGCCTAAAAAATTTACAAGAAATTTAAAGTTAAAATTTTATTTTAAAATTAGACTACATGAACGAATGCAAGGACTTCAAAAATTTCTTATAAATTTTCAAAAAACTTAACTTTTACAAGAAGCTTAAAGCAAGGACTTTAAAATTTCTTGAAACTTTATTTAACTTTTTTTTAAATTTTCGAAATATCTTTTTTTTTTTAAATATTAAAATTAGACTACATGAACAAAAACAAGAACCAGGCCCGTAGCCAGACCGGCATATACAGGGGGGCTGGAATTTTTTTTATGTCTTACACAGAGTAGGGAATTGGATGATAATTAATTTTTTTCCTGTTAAAATTAGAGTTTGATTTGGAATTGGGATATAAATTTCAAATCCACAGGGGGGCTCAAGTATTTTCACAGGGGGGCTGAGCCACCCTATGCCCACCCCCCCCCCCCCCTGGCTACGAGGCTGACAAGAACTTAGAAATTTTAAATGAAATGTTTACTACATTTTTTTTGCCCTTTTTCCTTTAGCCAAGAATATGTTTTAATATTAAAATTTTAACTTTGAAGACTTTGATTAAAATTTTGACTAATTTTTTTAACTTTTGACCTTTTTTATCAAAAATTTTAATTTTTTTTTTTCGTGCCAGGAAAAAAAATTATATTTTTATCAAAAAATTCGAATTTTTTGACCAAAAACAAACTAAAAAAAAATGCTTTAGAATTTTTAAATCGTTACATTGTTTTTTAGCAATGTTAGACGCAGTACCCCAAAGACGTAGTCCTACGTAGGGATATGCCCCCATATCCCAGTATGATTTTTATTTCATTTTTGAGACCAATGGTTTTGAGCTTTGTACTTCAGGGACGTACCATATTTATCAATTCGCCTGCCCAGGATGTATAGTTTGTATTATAATGAGAATCAACCGCATAAGCGAAAATAATACGACATTGCCTTGGATTGCATGAGCGTTTCTAATGCGGATAGCAAAAGTTCCACCCTGAGCTTGTCAAATGTAGGCAGCTGCATTGCTCTGTAAGCCTTGAGCCCGTGAGGTTTTCTAAGGTAAATTAAGCAAAATTGTACCCTAGGCGTTAACCCTTGAGGTTTTCTAAAATGAATAGCACCTTAAGAAGATCAAGATATAGCGATGAATTCAGCCCGTTTTCTCATAATTTTTCACTTTTTTACATTTTTCGACTTGTCTTGCATTTTGATGGCCATTCTTAAAGCCACAGTACTTTTTCTTCATCACTTGTCAGTCTCAACGTCCTTTAAATCATTTTATGAACTCAACTCCACATTGTTTTACCCTATGACTCATATTTTTTCCAGACATTCAACCGAATCCATATTAAATGTCTTTGCCCTTGATCCTTGAAACGGTTTCCATTTACGGACGAATCAAACAAAATTTCCTCTCGTTACATTTTTTTTTAAAACACGCGCCATGTGATAAGTGAGGGGAATTGACCGATACGCGTAGTTAAAAAGAAATAGAAAATGCCTTCTAACGGAAATTCTTACAATAACAAGATGTCATTTTTCACTTTTTTTTTTAACTGTTTTTTAATGTCAAAAATATCAAAACAGAGAAAATCACGCTCCCTTTTTTTTTTTTTTAACAAAAAAGATTTAATTACATATATTTTTGCGAAATACACGAAAAAAAAAACTAAATCAAGGGCTTTTGCCTTTCAGAACTTTAATATAAAATTATTACTTAGTCACCGGATTAAATGGATAATGATTATATCACGAACACAATAGGGAAAAACAAATCTGGGAATTCTCTTTTTTTTCGGCGGTAGCTCTGACGTTTTACAAAGGCGCAAAAGTGTTAAAAAGAATATTACAATTATTTTGCTCGATATTATTATTTACAAGAAAGGCAAAAAAAAAAAAAAAAAAAAAAAAAAAGTGAAGCAAATTAGATGTTATAACAATAGCGAAATGAAGTTAAGTTTCGGTATCCTTGAACTTTCAGCATTCGAATTAGTTATCATGATTTGTGTGACCATGAATATACCTTTCGCAACGCTTAATTATCCTTAAAACTCATCTTATTTGGTTTGTGGTGGTTCAGTTTATTCAATGGGATAAAAAGATTTTAAAGAGACAAATAAATGACGCCGGGTTCTTGGAATTTTGCGCAAAACGGCGAATGCAAACAATCGGTTTGAATAAATTATGGTGAGGAGGAAAATTTAAAAGAATGAATTAGATGTGCAAAACAGGAGATTGCTGTCGTTATAAAGGAATAGCTCAATAGGTCTTTTAAGCTTTAGAGAAAAATATTAATCGTAGTAAAAGCCTTTTTGTGAATGTAGCGTAAAATATATTATGCGATAGCGGAAGTTTCACATGCCGGGTTGTTGGCGTGAACAAGCCCGGACAAGACCAGAGGAATAAAGAGTATATCTGTATGATTTCCAAGGGCATCAGCTTGTGTCTATATCTGTTCTACTTCGAAAAAATGAGGATAGGCACCCGAAGAATGCATCCAGAATATTTTTCTGGGTAAAAAAGTAGGATGAAAGCTTTGCTTGTATCTTAAGTTTGGATCATGGACACTAATTTTCCAGAAATGATCCCACTCTTCCTGGTGTATGTTCAGGAAGCAAAAATATCCTTGCTTTTTCGGTGAGGGGACCGTGGGTCCGAATCTGCCAAGGATGAATTGGAGAGACCACTTGAGAAAAAGGCATTTTCTGTGATATTTCTATTCCGCTGTCCATGTATATTTCTTATGACATCATAAATTTGGTGTTCGGAAGTCGCAATTCAAGTTTAAGTGCTGTATAGGAAATACAGGTTCGATCTAGACCAGAAGAATGACGAAAGAGGACATTACCGTCTTTAGACCATTTTGGTGCCTCTTTTTCTAAGACATCAAAATTATGCTTGAAAGCCTGGTAACCTTACCCAGATAACAAAATCTATCCAGTCCCTAGGACGTCTTCAGGACGTCATGAGGATATTTACTGGACGTCCATTGGATTTACCTATGTCCGCAATGATCCAAAAAACGTCCTTTGGACCTTCTATGGATATCCCATGGATAGTGATGGACGACAAGACAAGAGCTTGCACAAAACTCTTGCGTTTTTCAATTGTTTGTATTGTTTACATTATAGTTCGCTTATGTAAACAAGACATGAGCTTGACCGAGGACTTGCGTTGGATTGCCTTGTTCTCGCTTGTCGTCCATCACCACCCATGGATTTGTATATCTAGTGGATATCTAATGGACAATCCACAGTATGTCAGGGCGAGCGGTAGTCCATTGGTAAGGCTCTCGATTCGCACGCGGAAGGTCCGCGGTCGACTCAAGTTTATACCATGCATTCACCTCTTGATTCTTGTTATGAGATCAAAGTGAAATCATATTGTGATATCCAACACGGTTCGGAAGCCGTGTCTAAATATAGTAGGTCCCTCTAATTCACCCACTAATGAGAGTGGTAGCTCTTGCGCCCTTTGCCATAAGTAAAATGCCATAATGTATAGTGGGTTTGGGCTGTAAGACTACCTCCCCTAAACTTAATTGTAGAGAGGGTAGAATTTATTCATTATTTATTTATAATCATGTCCAATGGATTGAAAATGCTATCTGGGTATATGAAGAATTTTCCCCTTGAATACTCTACTGCCCTTTTTAGCCCGAAAATTTTTGTTGTGGCTCAGGTTTATTTTTAACGATGATATGCCAAACGCTCGTTTAGGAAATAATGTCCCCAATACTTGCTGAGTAAGTTTTATTCCCTTAAATGGTGAGGACTTCGAACCGAATTGGCATATGAAGTGAAGATGATAAGAATAGTTCACTGTCCCATTCATTTTCGAACCGGTTTTCGCAATCGCGACAAGGTCATTTACCTGCGGTTCATTATTCTTCAGCGATATCGTTATGTAATGTCAAAATTGTCGCCATTATGTATTGCACATTTGGAATTATACCCTTACCTCTCAAATGGAAGATGGTAGTGCCATATTAAAAAATAAATAGACTTCTACGTCTTTAGACTGACAAGACGAACTATGGTAATGTCAGAAAAGTATGCAAATCAGAATCCCATCAACAATTGAGGAGAACAGAATTGCGATAAGAAAAACAAGAGACCTGCAGCCA
Organism: Liposcelis bostrychophila; assembly: GCA_037577465.1. Taxonomy (NCBI): domain Eukaryota; kingdom Metazoa; phylum Arthropoda; class Insecta; order Psocodea; family Liposcelididae; genus Liposcelis; species Liposcelis bostrychophila. The sequence goes on along the minus strand of CM075211.1, from coordinate 18,319,251 downwards.
GTTTTGGGGGACACAAAATCCTTTAAAGGGGACGTCAAATGTTCCCATTAAACAAGGTTGACGGGAAAAGTTCGTTGATAAAATAATATTTTGCAAGGGAACTCAAAACTCCTCTCGAAGGGGATGAGCTCCATTGGCTCCATCTTTGGCTACAGACTGTAAAACGAAATGGGTCGAAAAAAATATTTGCAACATTCCAAAAAATTCTCTTTAACCTTCTAAACCCCAGATTAACCGTAATATTTAAAGGTCAAAAAAGCGACTCCATTTGTTTGAGAAAAAAAAATCAAGAGCAGAAAGAGAACTTGACCATTCATACATCTCTATAAAATTAGCCTACGTCAATATAAAAGCGGTCAATGATGGTTATGTCATATCCATGAATGTTGCATCTAATCATTTCCACATGTTCTTTAAAAGTAAGTATTTCATAGTCGATGACACTTTACCTGATATAACGAATTCCCGGTGGTATAGGACACTACATAGTGACTTCCGAAACTTTTAACGAATTGTGAAACGGTGGATTCGTTCCCGGGGATGACGTCCTCTGCCCCTTTGGCTACTTCATCTTCTAAGTCTATACTGTCCCCTACCGGTCGCATCCTCCCGGATTCCCTGTGTCTCGAAACTCTCACTAAAACGTAGCAATGATGCCCCGTTATGAAACTTGAATTTATTCCTAAATGTTTGGCCATTCCCGATCGGGACCAGCTACCTGCAACAAAAACAAAGGATGGCGTTTTTAAAAAAACAATGCAAAAAAAAAAAAGCTTGTTCGTTGCTTTTTTAATTATCGATCAAGGTAATTTCGGAATAAATTTAGAATGTAGTTTAAAAAAAAAAAATTAAAAGAAAAGATGGGCCAGGGATCGATTTCCGTTTGAAATTGTTATCGAATAATTTCCAGTAATCAAACGCGACGAAGCATTTATAATTTATGTTAATATCCTTTTTTAAATGTAATATTAAATATTAATGTGCATAATTGAAGGACAGGCCAGTGAAATTAATTGATAAATTTTTTTTTTTGTGCAGCAAAAACTTTCCAAAATAAACTTTTAATTACATCCGAGCCCGGGGTTTGATTTAAAAAAAAAATGGATTGATGACAATTTCTGGTTCACTAAACTTCATGCTTCTTTGATTGAGCATCATTTCACGATTTAAAAACGGCTTACCTGAGAATGCTCTCCAAGGACGATCAAGTCTTTCAAAATTAAAATCTCTAAAATAAGCTTGGAGTAATTGTCTTAAATTATCACAGAATTCCATATGAAAATCACCTTCGAACACTTTCACTCTATTTTCATCTGCAGGAGCTAATGTTAAAGATGAGAGATCTTTGAATATATCGATCGTCGGTTCCCTGTAAAGCCATTTAGAGTCGGTATCGTTCCTCGGTACCACCCTCATGCTAATCGATAAATATCCGTATCTACTGAATAAATTGATGGCACCTCCAAGGCGCAATTCGCTACTACAATTTACTTGTCCACTTATAACTAACACAGCCATCACGTATATACACACATTAGTTCTTCGCAGTCTACTTAATTTCACTTTTTTATATTTAACTAATTGATCATTCATAAGTCTATTTATTATCACAGTATATGCTTGGATTGTGTGAAGCCACTCGATACCGGAAACCATTTTCACATAATTCTGTAAAAAAATTTTATAATAAAAGTTAAACGAGTTCACATTTTTTTAAAAAAAATGCATTGGAATTTGATTATTTGTAATTTTTTTTTTTTTTTTAATACTTGCTGAGTTATTAAATTTTTTTTATTTATTTTTATTTTAATTTTGCGTGCAACATCGTTAAAATCGAATTTACGATTAACAAAAATATTGCTTTTACGTAATAGAGTTGAATTACGCTGTGTTGATGTTTTCGCAAATAGTTGTGATTTGCCTAAAATATATACACATCTCGATACTGTTTAAGATAGGCATGGTAATTAATGTTAATAAGCCCCGAAGGAACGATCTAACAAAGTCTTAATAAAAAATTGAAAAAAAAATTCTTAATGAATGTAATCAGTTATTGAATTGTAAGTCGGTGGATTTTTTTCCTTGTGATTAACGTGGATAATTTTTTGCCGTGCGATGTATCGTCTGTTTTATCAGGAATCATGTCAACCCAGATGCTAGACAGCATTCTCAATCTATTGGACATCCTGTGGATTGTCCATTAGATATCCACAGGATATCGAAATCCATGGGGTATCTATAGGATGTTCAAAGGACGCTTTTTGGATCAGTGCGGACGTAGGTAAATTCAACGGACATCCAATAAATATCCTCATGACGTACTCGGGACTCTATAGACTTTGCTTTCTTCGGCTATGATAGACTGGAATGACCCAAAAGAGATTAGTTGTGTAGCAGAATAAAGAACAGAGGTGGATGAAGACCATGAGAAGGACGTAAAGAATAAAGATAGCAGAAGAAACCAAGAAATGAGTAGGAAGAGGTGCACGACAATAGAAGATGAAGAACGATAGAATTTAAGAGACAAGTAGAGTAGCAGAGGAACAGTAGTCAAAACATACCAATAGTTTCAGGGAATAGCAGGAGCGACGGACTGGAAAATGAAGGTGCCGGAGAAAGAGCAGGAAGGAAACCGTGAACGAGAATGTTAGCAACCAACAAGATGATGGGATGGCGGACAACAGAGGCTTTGAAAATGGGAAAACGGAAAAATGCAAAACAGAAAACGTCAGAGCATAGCCATCTTCAGTTCTCCCAACATGAGCGTGTAAACTTGTAGTCACATGATTTTCACAAAGAGTCGAAACACACTATCTCTAATTATATTTACGATGGAGATACGTTAGTTTACCTCCGACGCACGGAATTATATATAATATCAATTTTATATATAAAATATAAATTTTATGTATAATTTTGCCCCAAGATCTTTACCTCTACCAAAAATTCTAGTTCGCCCCTGGTGCATGAAATCTTCAATACGGTCTGCCTTATTTAAAAATTCTGGGAATAATTCATTCTCATTTTTTCATCACCTAGGACCCCAACAAGGGATTTCACTTTGACTTAAAATATATCAAAAATCTTAACGTCCTGAATGTTTTAGACAAATTATATTACACCAGGATATACATTCATGAAAAGTTAAATAACAATCATTAAACAATCGAATAGACTCCTGTTATAATTGAAACGACTGTAACTATTGATTATTGCCGTACATAAAAAAATTGAAACTAATTTCAAGTCAAAAGATAAAAAAAAAAAAAAAAAATCCGTATCAAAAACATAAAAGAACGAAATTGCGTGATCGATGTCATATTGAGACCATAATTGATATAATAGAAATCGAAGATTATGCGAGTGAAAAAAATAACAAATATCATATTCGTATGTGCCAGAACATATTTTTCTCTCCCAGGAACTTTGGAAAATTTTTAAACACCGTATTTCCTCGCACTGCAGTGAAAATTATGCGAAAAAAAAAAATGAAAACGTCACCGAAATATTATTAACTCATGAGAATGATGAGATATCCATTCAATTATAATGATTCTATATGTGAAAAAATATTACGTTTTAACTATCCAGAAGTCGTAATTACTTCTACTTCCTCTGTTTCATTAACGCACATATCGGTACCATATTTTTTTAAAAAAAAAAACTTTGTTATAATTTTTATCAGATTTACAGAAAACCTTTTTTAATTTCATACCTATTTTTAGTTTTATTTCTTAAAATCGGAAATCTTATGTAAGAAAATATTGGATATACACAGTTTTATTTTTATATTAAAATTGACATTGGTAGAATCGAATTGTTATGTAACGGAAGAAGAAGAAGATCGTGTGAAACTTTTATTTTTAGGATTAACCATAGTTTTTAAAAAATCTTGCTCTTAAAACAAACAATAATTACGCCGTGGATTCGATACGAAAAATTGTAAGATTGCACTTCGAAATTGAAAGTGTAAAGTGTCGAAGGAAGAAAAAAAAATATATATATATTACTTAAACTTAAAAGTCATAGAGGTGTTGGGATTATTTCAGTTGGCATATTATTAATTACCGTACGTGAATGTGCGCCCGGTTTAAGTGTTTAAACGTTACGTATGAAAGTCAGTTAAATATTTATTTATTCATTTATTTTTATGCGAGATTAGGTGAATCTTACAGTATATTATTTTAGGAACGAGTTTTTTTTTCTTAATTGGTTGCGACTTTATGTGTTTTATATATATACTTAGTTTGCGAAAAAGAATAAGATATTAAAATTGCTAAATTAACATTCATCAAGAGTGACGATTCGTTTTATTTGTCATTTCCCAGATTACTGTTACATAAGATGCGTATTATTTCAGGAGGATATGAAAAAGAAAAGAAAATAAAAAAAGAAAGAAAAACAATGTCCGGATGTTCGCGGCTTGGCAAATATTAACCTGATTATTGATGGGCAGTAATTAGATTTCAAGAACTTTTAATTTTTGTAAATCCTTTTTTTTTTTTTTTTTTTTTTTTTTGTGCGAGAAGATTTATTTTTGCCTTGATCGAAATTTCCGTCCGTTTCAGATATGGACGGCGGGGAATTGACCTAGAAATAAAAAGTGTCGAAAGCAATCGGAGATTTTGTCGTGAGTTTGGAAAGTGCCGACATTGCGGCAATGTCATTGGTTAAGAATAATATTCACTGATTTTTTCGTAACGATTTTTTTTTCCCTTCAAAACAACTGCCTTACATGTGGGGAAAATGTTTTTAGTAAGGAAAGGGGTTTAAATTAGGGTTTGCTGGGATAACAAATTAGGCGAATCAGGTTCGAAAAAATGTTAAAAATTTGGAGCATTTAATGAGTAAATTAACTTGTAAAAATGACTGAATTGACTGCACCGAATGATTTAAAAAAAATTTATTAGCTCTGAAAATTTATATTTAATTTTAATTTATATTTATAAGGGGCCGTCTATAAATTACGTTAGCACGTTACGGGGCGAGGGGTATTCAAAATGCTAACTTTTGTTAACAAGGGGGTAAGAGGGGTTTTACGTATCTAACGTTGGCATTTGCCTCATGTAATAAACCTGCAGAAATGAAAATAATTTAAATTTTTAAATTATTGAACCTAACTCACTTAAAAAATTAGAAAAAAAAAAAAAAAATAAAAAACTATTTCAATTTAACCCGCTCATTTGCTTTAAGGTAAAAGAAAACCTTTTCTTTGCAAAATTTAAGTTCAGAAAAATTTCAGATTTTTTAATGTTTTAATATTCATTTTAAAAAAAATTAAGGGGGTAACCGAAATCTAACGTAATTTTAGGAGGAGGGGGGGTCTAGAAATGCTAACTTTTACCAACAAGGGGGGGAGGGGGTCAAAAACGGCCAAAATAATGCTTACGTAATTTATGGAGGGTCTCAAACTTAAATTGTGAGACATAGCCAGCCTGGGCTAAGGATGGTCCAGGCCCCTTTTGAGGTGATTTGAGCTCCCCTGCAAATTTTTTTGGCTTTTGCAATTTTGCTAGGTTCGGTGTTAAAAGGGGCCGTTTAGAGCCTCCTTTGGAAGGGCTGGCTACGGGTTGAAATTGAGATAATTTTTTTGACAACACGGGAGACGGAAAAACTTCTAAGATATCCCCGGCGACACAAACAAAGATTTTTTTGTTCGGGCTGAAAAAAAAATTAAGGGGTCAAGAGGGTCAACTTATCAAATAATAATTTTTTAACCTTAGAGCAAAAATCTTAGGCTGTCGATTTTTTTGGGACACCCTTGTAAGGGGGACAGACCCGGGACTGTAATCAAGGGGGGACCAGAGCGCGTTGCCCCCCGGGAGTAAATTGGCTAAACATTACAGGTATAGGGAATGAAGACCTGTTGGCCCCCTTAACAAGCCCAACTGCCTCCCTGGCTCATCGTTCTGGCTACGGGCCAGGACAAACCTGATTCGGATATTTTTCCTTTTATGCAAATTTTTATTTAGCTGAATAACTAAAATCTGTTGGAGTCCGATAAAAATTTTTTAAAGTTTCTTAAAATTTTGTTGATGATAATAAAAAATCGATTTTAAGAAATTTGCAACATTGTTTCAGTGCTTAACTTAAGCAATTTCATAGGGGATGGGGTTATTTCCAGAAAGATTTGGAATTTTTACTGGAGCAATGATGGGATGAAACTGACCACTAAGGGGAGGAAGGGGGTCCGAATCAGCGTTTTCTAAATAAACTAAATATTGCCGAAGGGGAGAGAGTATGGGTCAAGAATGATCAAAATTATGTTGACCTAATATTTGAGGAGCCCTCTATGCCCGTTGACCTTCTTTGCTTTACCCCTAGAATCGACTTTTTTTTTTTTTTTGTAAGATTTTGGAATAATTAGCTCATTTTTTTTAAATCCTCAAAAATTATAAATAAAACTCCGGAAGATTCTCCAAAATATTACATCAGACTGTCGACTCACGATGATCGTTAACTTCGATTTCAAACCGAATCTTCATTTGCGGTTTTATCGCGTCGTCTCTTACGCGTAAAATTTCATGTCGTCCCTTCTTAAAAAAATTTTTCTTTTCCTTCTTTTTTTTTTTTTTTGCTTTTCTCAATTTCATGCTGCATGCTGGTTTGATTTTAACGCGAAAAACCGTCCCTGAAACTGTGAGAAGTCAATTTTTATTTTATTTCGTAATATGGCTTGACGTCCGCGTTAATGGTTGAAATGATTCCTTGCTCGAATTGATCCTTGTTAAAAGCGTTGCTTAATATAAAAACGTTATGTCACTTGTCTCGACTTGATTGTCCACCCCTTTCTCACCCACTGAAAAATTCACTTTTTTTTTTTTTTTTTTTTTTTTTTTTTTTTTTTGCGCGTGAATAATTCGCATAATAAAGGGTCAAGGCAAAAGACTGAATTAGGTCAGTAGTAAGTTACTATTTTCCGTCAGACATACGATTTAAACCTACAAAACTTTTTAATATTTTGTTTAAATATCGATATCTTAATAATCATTCGGCTCACATGCAAAAAAAAAATAGAGGAGAACGAACCATTGCGAAATCGTAATCGTTGAATTTTATTTTTTTTTTCCTACTCGCCCGGCCCTTGGCCAGGTCACAAGGGCATTCTCCAGTTCGAATTGCCGGACCTTTAACCTACAGACTATTTTTTTTTTTTTTTTCGTTCTTCAAACTGCCGAAAACTGATTGCAACCTCAACCCTATCGAAGTTTTTTTTTTTTTTTTTGGAGCGGAAGCTGTCAATAAAAACTCCCAAGGATATACGTACGCATATTACCGTATGGTAATTGCATTTTTACTTTCATTTACTATACTGTTTAAGTCTGCTATGTACCTTAAGAGCAAAACGTAGTTTAAAAAAAAAAAAAAAAAAAAAAAAAGTATGTTGTTTCTTCTCCTTTAATCGAAGTATACTTTTTTTTCGTCAGTTTTATAATTACAACACGCAATTAAAAGATTGAACAAGCGAGTAATTAGAAGCAGGTGATGCTAGTTAATTTCTTAACGGCAGGATGGCTTCTGTAAATAGCTTCCTAGGCTTCCTTTTCCTTTCAGGATGAACAATTTTTGAAAAATAAAAATTCAGGAAATTTTTTTTTCTTTTTGGAATTAAATTTTTGACGGACTCAAGACGTGACCGTACCGTGAAGGTTAAAATAAAAACAGATAAATAACTAGCTATTTCATCGCTGCAATAAAAATCAGAATAAAAACGATTTGCATATTTGGATTTTCCCTATCGATGAAAATGTACATTGTGGAATATGAAAATTAATAGCTCCACGGATGAGGAGGTGAAGAATTATGATAATAATCAATTGGAGGTTAATCATATGTGCTAATATAATTATGATTGATCAGGAATATCCCAATTTCGGATGTAAGTTAAGTATGAGAATGAACCGATTCGATCCAAGCTCCTGATTTGTAATCATTCAAGCTTTACGATCGATGCAAAAAAAAGGATGTAAAAAATACGTGCGCTACAGACGAGGGTTCGCAGAAGAAAAACAAAGTGCAGAAATTTACTCAATTAATTCAGACATTTAAAATTGGGGGCCGACTCCCCGCCCCGAACTGTAACGTTTTAACACTAAATAGAATGAAATTTTATTGGGAAATGAATTTTACATTTGATAGAATACAAATTTTTGGGCTCGTTTTATGCTTTCGCTTACCCCCTCCCCCCCGGAAAAAGTTTCTGAATCTGACAGTGTTGGGGGCATAAGTAAAATAAATACGGAGGATATGTGGGCAATGCAAGTGCATTGGGAGTGCAAAGTCAAGTGTATACCGAATTGCATGAATACCCTTAAGATATTGTCATTATTTTTTTTACCTACTCTGACTCTTTCTTCCCCCTCCCCCCCCCATCCCCCCCTCCTGCATTAAGTCATCATTAGTTACGACTTTCAAGACCTCCTCTTCCAAAATACGTCATCATCGATTTTGATTTAAATTTCCTGAGTGATTACTCGCTCCCAAAAAAAGTGTACACGGTAATGCAAAAATGCAAAGTAATGCAAACAATGCAAATGCAAATGCAATGTTAATGCAAAAGTAATTCACGAAATGCAAAGTAATGGAAACCGTTTAGTGGTAATTCAAGTGATGCAGCAAATGCAATGGTAATGCTAAGTAATGCACGAAACGCAGAGAAACTGCACTTAATGAAGTGCTCTTATAACGAATGCAAAAAGCATTTTTTAAACGAATGCGAAAAGTTAAGAATTATTTGGTGATACAGTGGCAATGCAAGTGCATTGGGAGTCCGAGTGCAAAGTCAAGTGTATACCGAAGTGCATGAACCACCAATGTAAGAACCACCAAATTTCTCTCCTTTTCAAGTTTTTGAATCTGTTTTTTCAACAATATTTTCTTCAGTAGATCGGCGTGTTTTTTTATTGTCAATTTTTTTTTTCTTTTTTTTTTTTTTAAGCATGCGAAACATATTAAATTCGGAACCAGAATTAGTTTATTTTTTATAGTGGAAATGATGGGGTCATTCGGTTGAATCTAGCAAATTTTTTAATAATCTCGATGGTTTTGCAGTTGTGGGTTTTGAGGTATAAAGCATTTTTTAAACTCTTGGACGAGGTCGGAAAGTGGGAAATTTCAAGGAAAGAAAATATTTAATGAGATCGTGACAATAGAGTCTAGATGTGTAGAAAAATTAAATGTCTTGAAATTAGACTCCGGATTTAAAGAAATAGACGTCCAAATAAAAGTTAAGATGAATTTGCCATCTGCCATTAACTGGACCAGCCCCTATAAATTCTAACAATAACTTTAAAATAACGGAATTTTTACAGAATCAAAAAATAGCAAAAAAAAAAAAAAAAAAAAAAAATCAGATAGACATTTTTGGAAGCCACACAGTTGAAGGCATTCATAGTGCCCCTAGCCCATCTGGCTGTAAATCTGATTTGCAATAAATTGTTCAGAACTGTAGAAGCAGTACGATAAAAAATAATTCATTTCACCAGTCCTATTTCAATGCTCCAATTAGACTCATAAAAATATCCCTCTCCCCCTTCCCCCCTCCAAAAAAGAAAATTAAATATAATTTTTTAAATTTGTAAGTCTAACAAAAGCTGTCTTAAACCGGAAATGAGATATGGCGCAATTACGATTTTTTTTAACGCGATTTTCATATCGTCGGTATCGGGATTTTCCGGAAAACTTTTGCGTTTGATATTGCCCTACACAGTAAAAAATATTATGTAAATATGTTCTAAGAGGTCCACATAAATTTTTTATGTTGTTTCTCCCATAAGGCAAACATAAAACAAAAACAACATAAAAATTATGTGAACCTGCTTATGTTGATTTATGTTGATTTTGACATAAAATTTTTTACTGTGTACCATTTTAACGCTTCCCAGACAAAAAAAAATTGTGAAAAAAATGGTAAATTCCACGCGGAATTTTTGGTGTAGTCCATCTGGATTTTTATGAATCCTTGTTGATTCCACTTGGATTTTTAAAATTTTTTTTTTTATTTCACCGAATATAAGGTCAGAATTTAAAAAAACTAAAATTCAACGTTTGCGAATGCTTGGTAAAATCATATTTAAAATATTACAAATTTTTTATATTCAAATTTTGTAAAAACTTAAAACTTTTCTGGGGGGGAGGATACGTGGCACCTACGTAACAACTAATTTCAGATTCGGAATCAGCGACCCCTAAAATCCCTTAATTCATACAAAAAATATTTGGAAACATTTTTGGGTAAAAGGTTAAAAAAATTACTATTGAGTTTGCATCGCGGGTTGCATAGCGGAACAATATCGGGCGCATAACTTTTATTTTTAATGTCCCTTTGGCCTAGTGCTTTACCTTTATAGTTATAATACAGAAAAATAATATTTGGGAGAACAAGGGGTATTACCAAATTTCGAAAATTGGCCGGCAAAGGGTTAAAAATAAGAAAATTAATTAGATTGACTGAGTCATGGGTTTAACCTCTAAATATTTTGAAATATAGATTGATTCTTCTTGATTTTCAATCGTAAGAGATTTAAAAAAGTGTTCTTTAAGCTAATCTAACATAGTTCCTCGTATTATATCATTAAAGATTATATGTCGCCCGGGTCGGAGGTCAAAACGCCCTAATGGCATTTTCCGAACTAAGAACCTCTGGCGTGCAAAAACGTGGGTTTTTGTTTTGCTCCCCTTGGAGTATTTCCTTGCTTTGATTGCTTTTCTTTTAGCAAGATTAAAGCAAAGGAAGCTTCTTCCTTAAAAACGTATTTTTCCTATCTTTTTTGTTTAAAGGGGTCATCTGGAGTCCCTCTTAGGACTGTTTGGTTTTTCTAGACGTCCCTGGACAGCTATCGGCTTCCATATATCTTTTCTTTTAAAAGTGTCCTAGTCTTCACACGGTCTTCACACGGCTACACAATTCGGGCAATGAAAACTTTAATAGGTTGACAAATAAGGTAGAAACTCTCGTGATGACGATGGGCATGCCCATAATCAAACTTAAACATTGCGAAAACTCGGTTTTAGTTAACGCTACGAATTTCGGGCAAATCATCATTTCATTCGATCAAACATTCGTATTCTTTTAGTCTTTAGTCATTAAACCAGGCCCCGTTTCTCCGTTAGTGTCCCTGTAAAAGGACAAACCCAACAAAGATTTACAATGCAGTCTGAGGCAATCATTGAAACAATTCATCCTCAAAAATTTTAAAATAAGCAAGGTCATGTTTTGCAAAGAGACTTATTTCACGGATGACTTTATACGGTTGACAATTTAAATTCGATTTGGATCTTAAAAATTATCAGGCATCCTATAAAGCAAAAAAGACGATATAAAATAAAATCTTTTACAGTACGTAAAAATCCGAAAAGGTTTCATTAGCTCCATACCTTGAGGCTATTGATTTTCAACAGGTGTTATTTCAGGTAATTCTTGTCTGAGAATTAAGGTAAAAATATAACATGATTCCTTATTTTTTTTTTTTTCCTAAAGGTTATTCAATAGTTGAAAAGAAATAAAATTCCTGACATCTGGGCACTTGTATTCAATAATTTTATATAAATAAAACGTGACGCATTCGAAAAAAAAAGTTTTATGACACGTTTTTAAAAACCCTAATTGAACCGATCGAAAATTTCCCCAGTAAATGTTTTATTTTAAAACTTTGATCTGTTACACACGGAAGAAAATTTCCCAGCCAACTAAATAAATAGAGAGAAAAAAATACAAGAATTATTTAAGGATGTATTATTGTCACATATAAAAGGCAGAGAGATTACGGAGTTCGTGTTTTTATTTACCGATCAAATTTCCTTTATCATTTAAAAGAATTTCTTGATCATACGTCTCTTTGGGAAACATAACTTAAACCGTATCATTATGATTCCATGCTTCCGATCCATTAATTATAAATCGAGTGAAACCGTACATTTCGAAAGCGTAAATTGTATTGCCGAGATGTGTTGAATTTTAATTTTAAGAAATTAAAAACAGAAAAAAAAAAGGAAATTAAAAAGCAAGCCTTTAAAAAACACACATACAAATAAAAAGAAAAGCCGGCTAAAGTTTTGTTTAAACTTTCAATGAAAAATTAAATGTCAACTTTTTTAAAAGTGAAAAAAAGAAAAACAGACCTTTTTTAACGTATAAAATTAATAAATAAAAATCATTTGAAAATTATTTTTTCGACGTTATTTGTAAACAAAAAAATTCCGAAATTTAAAAAAATAAATAAATTACAATTATTTAAATCACGTGCATAAAACTATCGTACGCTATACGAGCATTGCATATCGCACTGCACACCTTACTAGTTTGGCTCCAACATCACGACTGAACATTGTGTAACAATGCCTTGTTCTTTACACTGGAAGGATAACAACTATTAATATTTCATAATAATATTCTTACTAACAATTAGCACAAAATGGTTCTTTGCATTTCAATTTTCAGATTTCGCATGATATTCTTTTGTTTTTTTGATTATTTTTTTTTTCGTTAAAATTGTTCATCTGTTTCAATGTTGAGGTCTTCTCTTGGTAATTAGTCGAAAAATTTTTTGTTTGGTAGTTTTCCGACTTTTTTTTTCTCTTACCTCGGAAAATGTATTTTTTTAAAAAAGATATTATAATTAGCGTACAAAATTAATTTTAATTATTGCCGGAAGTTTTATGAAGATCGGCATAGTCGGTTTCGTAAAAATTAAGCATTTTTTTTTTTTTTTTTTATGAAAAACTTTTTAGTGGCTATAGGCGACAATTGGATGCGATGTAAATCGGAATCGCTGTTGAAATGATTTTGCTAGGGGCTGAGGACTGATTTTTTGTAGTTCGTTTAAGATTGAGGACCCCATAATCGAGGGTAAATTTGAGGGCATAAGATTGGAAGGATGCCGGAAAGAAAATACAATTTTAACTGATTCGTAATCGCCGAATCTTAAAACTGGAAAAATTTCAAATGAGTTATTTTGAAGTTAGCTGCTTTTCAATTTTTTTACATTGTACTAACAACTATATCTGAGTTATAAAAATATCAAACGGAATACTCAGTATAATACTCCTAATTTAAAAAACAGGCAGGAGATATGAGACATATCTTTGCTACATAGGGTGCCCGTTAAATACCGTGTTGTTGAATTTTTTTCGGGCCACCCCCCAAATCGATCCCAAATAATTCAAAAAATCCAAATCTAAATTTTTTTTTTTTTAATCTCAAGTGGTGCCTCGACACACTTATTTTTCCCATGTAAAAAGCACGGTAAAATGTCATTATTTCGGATTTATTTTTTTTCCGACGGTTTTAATGACCCAAAAAATTTAATTTTTTGCATACACGCTCCTTAGGTGTGTAGCTACCTCCGTATTTTTTTCCACCCCCCCAGAACAATATTTCTGACCTCCAGGAGGGGTCGGATTTGGCAAATGTTACAATTTTTGGCAAGTTTTAATTTTTAATTATTAATTTTAAATTTTTGGGTCGTTATAACCGTCGCAAAAAAAAATAAATCCGAAATAATGGCATTTTACCCTGCGTTTTATAAGGGAAAAATAAGTGCCTTGGGGCATGGGTTCCGGTTGAGATTAAAAAAAAAAATTTTTAGATTTGGACTTTTCGAATTATTTGGCATCGATTTGGGGGGTGGTCCGAAAAAAATTCGTCAACACGGTATTTAATGGGTACCCTAATCCCTACGTAAGACTACGCCCAGAATTTTTGGTTCAATGAATCATCAAAAATATTCGTTTCAAAAAATGTTTTTTCAGTAAAATTTTAGATAAATTTTTCAATAATTGAAAAAAATTTTAATGATCCCCCTAAATTCTCCAGGCCCTGATATTAGTCAATTTTATCAAAACTAATCAAAATCTTCTTTTCAAAAAATGTAGAGGATATTTTCGGACCAGTAGCCAGAAAGAAGAGCCAGGGGGAGGGGGGGCAGTTGGACTTGTCAAGGGGGGCAATAGGCCTTCATTCCCTATATCTGTCATGTTTAGCGAATTTACTCCAGGGGGGGCACTGAGTCAGCCCAGGGGGGGGGGGGGGGGGGGGGCGTTGCCCCTGGGCTGGGCAAGGGGGGCTTGGCTACGGGTCCGGATATTTTTTACAAAACAGTACCAAAATTTTTAATAAAAAATAAAAAATTAAAATTTTAATAATTTTTACCAAAAATTTTTAATTAAATTCAAAAAATGTTTTTTCAATAAAATTGTAAATAAATTTTTTTCAATAATCAAAAATCATCCAAATGTTCGTTTCAAAAAAGGTTAATGATCCCCCTGAATCCTCCACAATAAAATTTTATCAAAATCAAAAAATTTTCTAAAAATTTTCCCTTTATTCTTAAAATTAATCAAAAAATTTACAATATTTTGTAAAAAATGTTATTATAAATTTCATTGAAAACTTTTAAAATGTTTAAGTCTCATCAAGGTTTTTCGATAAAGTTTTATTAAAAAATTTATCTAAAATTTTTGAAATAATCGTTTTTTTATATGTTCAGTGTCCAAAACACCAACCGGATACGACAAAACCATCATGATGCGCCCTGAGACGTAGTCCTACGTTAAAAAAGACAGAAATAGGACATAAAAAAAATGACAGGGAAGCAAAGAAGCCGTTTCTAGAATCCGAAGCGAAAAACCAGCCACTTATGATCCGGAAAAACATTTTTGAAGTTTGGAAAAATTTTATGAAGGAAAGCCGGTGTTAAAAAAAATTTGGAATACTAATGTCATTTATTTTCCTGTTTGGACAAGTTGTATGCAACTTTCAATCATTTTAAGAGCTTTCTAAAAACTTTTTCCGGATTTGCCATTTTGTAAATATTTTTCAGAGGTTTCAAGCCTTTTCAGGCGCTGAAAAAAAAATCGAAAGCCCTATTGACGTATTTATTACATACGTACATATTGCCTACGGAGTAACTTGACTCAGTTATGAAATTTTCTTTCGTCTAGACAGAAAAAAAACATACATGCCTGTTTTTCTCAGAAAAAAAAAATAGAGTGAGAAAATCAGAAAATTGAGACATATTTCAAAGGAGACAATTTAGTTGAGAAGCTTGGGTTTCAGTCAAAGTACAAAAGTTCAGAGTTTAATTTTTCCAAATACAGGCTAAATTTTTTTTTTTTTTCGGAGAATTTTTGCGAGTGCCATTACAGCATATTTTTAACATGCCCTTATAAGGGTAACTTCAGATTATCATGAGCATAGGTTCAATTATTTAAAAAAAAAGACAAATTTGGTTTTCTTTGGGCGGTTTGAAGTTTATAGGCTACATTATATTGTATCGGCTACATTTTGACTAGACTTTATAAATATGACCGGAAAAGCCACACAACCATTTTCACCCAAAGCGGTGGTTGACGATCTGGATCTTTAAGTGTTTCATTACTAAAATTTTCTGATAATTTGTAAAGCATATCTCGTTCTCTTTGAAAATCACCTTGAAGTTGCTTATTTGTAGTTGCTATTAGAAACTGGCATTCAAGGTCGTGTTTTACTGATCTTTCACCTGAAAAAAATAGTGGGTATCATTGACGACGTTCCTTGTCGGAAGTCCGAAAAACAAAAAAAAATTAATTTACCAAAATTAGGCGATCCGATTAAAGTTAAACACGGCAAATGAGAATTTTCGGGAGTGATCCACAACCCTTTGCATGGTATGTCCAACCGGGTCGTTTGTATTCAAACATTTTTATTCGAAAATCTTGATTATTTGAAATTATTTTATTCCAAAATTTACTTGCGATATCCGTGTACGCGAACGGAACACCCCCCGCAGGCCCTTTGGCTTTGTAAAACCCGTTCGTAGTTGGGTGCGACATTAAAATGAAATATTTAGCTTCGGATTTGTTAATTATGGCATCGGCGTAAGCATCGGTTAAGTTAAAATAGCCTGTGGTGAGGTGCATTACCGAGAGAGGAGAACTGTCCTTTAAAATTCTTAAGGTTGTGTTGCTGTCCACATGGATTCCAAGAGGTCCCATTTCGATTAGTGGAAATACGACGGTGTCATTTTCTTCTAAAAAATAAAATTAAAATGAGACTCTGTCATAATTTTTTTTTTTTTTTTTATTCATTTAAAATGTAAGAATTACCTGTATTGTTCATTTTTTGCCCTACAAACTTTTGGTAATAATTCCAAATATGATTATAAGCAGCTGAGTAAAAAAACTTTGGGTTTTCCGAAGGATGATGCTCACAGTATCTATGAAGAGATAACTTGTCATCTGCATTAAGTTGAAAGGAACATTCTGAAACCCTATCTACAAGCCCTTCGATGAAATCTGCTAAATATTTACAATTTTCTATTACCATATACCTATCTTGTCTTTCAGTAAAATAATCACTGCTTAAATTTGCACTGAAAGTAAAAGAAAAAAAAAAGCAATGTAAAGTTAAAGTTAAAGATACAAAATATTGAAAATTTTAATTTACCTAAAAAAGAACTTACCCACTAATAATGAGATCATTATCAAACAGATACACTTTTATATGTTGCAGCCCTAAAATTTCTTTATATTTATGAGGAAGAAATGGTTTTATAGGCCCTCTTAACGCTGGTGTTTGATATAAACTGATCTAAAATTAAAATAAAAAGCAATTAATTAAATTTTTTTTTTTTTTTTGAACAGCTTTTAATAAACAATTACCTGGCAAGAATTTTCATGATTTTGCAAAAGAGGGAGCAACATTTTTCTGGAATTGATTTCACCTCTTGACCCTCTAATTGAGTCAAGTAATACTTTAACTTTTAAGTTAGGTTTCTGTTCTAATTCTTGATTTATCACAGATACCAAATTTTTTTCTAAATTACTTGTCCCTAAATATAATGAAGCTAGTACTATTCTTTCATGGGCTTGTTTACATTTTTCTAACAATAAATTGTAAAACATCTTTGGTTCATGCAGGATTTTGATCTGAAACAAAAAAAGAAAAGGATTAGAGTTCAAAAATTATTACTTGGTATTTTGATATTTATTAATAAAAATTTTAGATTGTACCTGTTTACTGTTTAAATAAAATCCAGCTGCTGAAGTTGGAAGCCAAGAAATCCCTAATTTTCCTAATAAACCAGCATTAGGAATTTCAACGGATTTCATTTGTGGTAGATTTTGAGTGACTGATCTTTTTGAAATGAGATTAGCTACGTTATGGGCCATGTCTAGTATATTTTCTTTAGACATTTTTTAATTTGCACCTTTTTTAAAAAAAGTAAGTTCGATTAAAATGCCATGATAAAAAGTGAAGTTACACCGCTTACGTTGCATCATCCAGAAAAGATAAACCTAATAATGACATATTTATTTTTAAATTCCAAACAATAATCTAGCATAAAACAAAAGAATTAATATGTGTCTATCACATGGTTATAAATAAATTCGATTATTTATTAACGTATTGGAAAAATGAAATCTAACTGATATTCAAAACATACCAGCAGACGATATCTTCGTATGAAACTGCATAACGTGGTAACAGACAGAATAAAATACAAAAATGGCGGCGAGGCCCGGCATTTTGACTTTGAATTTGGGACCATATTTTTGTTTTTATTTTTCTTTTATCTCATAAAGTTTTTAATGTTGCATTCGTGATATTTTTAGCTTTTATTTTAAATTTTTTCTAAATATTTCATTTATAAATGAAATATTTAACTGCCTTGCGCGTATAGTTGAACTTTTAATTTGGTTACTAAGTTCCCGTAACAGTTGTTTATTTGATATCGATCGCGTGTTCTAAATTTTTTTTAAATAAAAATGAGACCAGAAGCGGGCCGAGGAAGTAGCCCATCATCAGTTGCAAGCAGCAGTAGTGCTTTATATGACAATGTAAGGAATCATCGCCATGGACGAGAAACAGTAGAATTTAGCGTTAAAGGTCCGGTAGGAGTCAGCATTAACGACGAGCAACTTACCAACTCCGGCTGTGCTGTACTAGACCTCCAATTTGCAGCACCATCTCAAGTAGGGGAATTAACTTTTCGAAATTATTACACTTCGTGGTTAACCGTTTTAGTGAAAACAAAATTAACACCCATCGACCCTGGGACGGGCACCAATATCGGTTCTTTACCAACTACCACGTCCCATAAAGAGGATGCAATTAGTGACTGGACGATGTCCATTCAGAAAAAAGTCCTGATGCAGTATCCTCATCAGGAAACTGGAAGTCACGATATGGTTTCTATTTCATGCTCGGAGAGTATCGTGGAGTGGAGGAATTTAGTGGCAATGAGGATTGTCTTAAGGCAGCCTTCACCAGTTTGGAGAACTTTTCATATTGAAGAAATTAACGTGTACAAGGATTTGCCGAGAAAATCTCAAAATAAGGAATCCGGAGCGGAATCGTTAATGATGCTTATCAAAAGGCAAACTGTCGCATCACTAAAATGGGTGCCTAGTTCAGAGAGTGTCTCTCATGGATATAGTGGTGCTTATGAATTTAACAGTCTTCCTCAGCCTTAAGAAGGAGCTATTTTTCGGGAATATTATTATTTTGAAATTTAGTATTACTATAATTTTTATATTTCAGAGTTCAAATATATTTTACACATTTCAAACAGAAAATATAATATTTTTGGCACATGTGTGCTTAAAAAACCGTTACAGTGTTAATAAATAAATTTATAAAAACTAAAAGTGTTATTTTCACTATAAATGTAAAATAAAAAATTCACGATTAAACTTATAAATACTATTCGTTGTGAATGTGGAAGTGATTTTATAAAAAAAAAATTTATTACGAAAAATCGTGCAAAAATCATGATTTTAAAAACAATAATTTTATGAATGTACCATAAATTCGGTTTTATTGCATTTGGATATTTTTTCTCAAACAAGTACAGGGAATATTTTAGGAATATTTTTATAAGTTTATATTTCATATTTTAGGAATATTGTAGGAATATTTTTATAAGTTTCATAAAGATGCACATCCCCAATATTTTAACCGTTTAACAAGATAAAATAATTTTAAATGACTTCATACATTTCTATTAAAGCTGGAGTTAATGAATTACAACAATATAGGCGATCACAGCCGTATTTTGTTAGTGTTTATGCATTGATTTGATCAAGCTTTGCAGTAATGATTTGATTTTAAAAACTTTTAGTATAAATATTAAAATCTGCTCAATCCAATTGTTTTTGGATGACATGACATTTATGATTTTTTTTTTTTTTTTTTTTTTTTTACTGGAGAAATTTTTCAATGATGTCGGAATAATATTCGTCAAACACAGCCCGATTGTGCGAAGTTAACCGAAGGAAAGAACCTGCCAGTTGCGTAAGTTCATTTTGTAGACTTGAAAGACCAGTTGGAATTTTCATTGGTTCTGCTGTTTGGGATGCGATAGTGCTGAGCAAAAATTCTTTTATCCGCCTTCCTAATAAGAAAAAATGACTTTAACGTTAGGGCGAACCATTTTTAAAAAAATTTAAGGAATTTAAAACTTACTTAACAAACTGGCAATTCTGTGATTTGGATCTTCCACTTCTAAAATTTGCGCTGGAAGAGTGGCAATATTTAGCTGATTTTGTCCGACTCCGTACTTTTGAACAGCTTGAGTTAAATCATGAATTAGCTTAACTGCAATGTTTTCCAATATATTTTTTAATTCGCTGGCCTCACGTTCTTCTAAATTTTCAAGTAGAGTCAAAGTGTGATTTTTAAGTTCCTCCTTAAGTTCGGATATTGAACACAGATCAGGGCCAGATTGAGAATATGTGAGGAGCAATATAGCTCCTGCTAATGTCAGTTTTTTGAATTCGCTTCTCAAATCCATAATTCTTGATTCGTCAACAGTTAAGGTCTGAAATACCAAAAAAAAAAAAAATGTAAAATTATAAATAATCTTATTACCAACAATTATTTCATTATAATTTTAATTTTAAGTTTTGTTTGTTCCAGATCGGCAGTAATGGAGGCTTCATTCAAAATTACTCAACAACCTCTTCAAAAGTGCCATTTATTTTGTAAGAATCACCTCTTTGGATTTAATAAGGGTAAGTAAAAATTTTCCTATTTAAATACCTCTGGAAATAAATTGTTCATATCCCATTCAAGAAGTTCCAAGTATGCGTCATTAACTACTGCACTAATTTTTTTATTTAATTCTTGTGAGGAATCCCCAGCAGCTTGAATATGACGTTCCAACCATTCTCTTGTTATTTTCAAACCGTCTGAAAAATCAGAAAAAATGAACCATTAGTAAGAAATAATTTTAATTTTTAATATTATCGTAAAAGCTGAGTGAGCTAGTTGCAATTACTCTATGCATTTTGCAATACAGAGTTAAACCCTTGAGTACAGGGAGGCACTTTGTCGACAAATATCAAGCAAAAACATCCTTAATATAACAAAAAGCATTTTACCGTTTTGAACTTTTAAGAAATCCGCAAATTTTTGCTTTTCATATTGTACACTGCTAGCCATGATCTGAGGCCTCATCACACTGATAGTAAAATTGGCCATATCGATTTTCATTAAATCTATAGTTTCTAAAATTCCTTTAAATACATCTGTGACATTTGTAGTTCTTGTCAGTTCTGCAATTTTTTCATCACGAACAGGAGCACACAATTTTCCCATGACTGATATCACATATTGTGCATATTTCTACAAAAAAAAAGAATAAAATGATTATTTTCTTTTTTCCTTTTTAAATTAAAAATCTTAATTCCACTCATACTTGAAAATCTAATGTCCCTGCATCAGCTTGTTGTTTGATGAGATCAATATCTAAAACTTCTGAAATCTGTTCCTGAATTTTGGTATGTTGTGGTAATAGAAGTTCTAGTAGACCATTACGAACGTCACTGAGAAGAACTAATGCTTGTGTGTAATTGGGTGGATCTTCTGCTAATTCACTTTCAAGCAAATCCCAAAATGCTTTGTGTATTGTATCCCTTACTTTCTTTTCTAGACTATGAAAGAAAATTGTTTTTAAGACTTTTTGAATAAATATATGGTATCCAGGAAGACTTTTTTTTTTTTACCTGTTATGTGGTACCTCAAGTTTTTCAAGCTTAAAATCCTTATTCACAGCTATTTCATGAGCTAAAACCATATTACTCATTCCATTTGCAGCTTTCATAAGCTCCTCCAATGATATAAATTTCGGAGGAGAAGCAGGAACTTCTCCAGGCATCAAGTAATTTCTTGTATTGTGTGGTGTAATACATTGCCTTAAAAAACATAAATCAAGAATCCATAAAAGGTAAAAAAATTAAGGAAGGATTGAGATTTATTATTATTTGACTCACTTTTTGGACTGTTCATTCCCCTCAAGATTATGCGATGAAGGAGTTTCTAACTCCTTCTTTCTTGCACCATTTGAACTTTCTTCCGACATTTTTCTTCCCGTTATACATTCACTCTCATTTAATAAAAATTAGGAAGACATAAATTTTTTAAGAATAATATATCAAAGTTGTTTTCAATGCCAAATACATGTATAAACAAAGCAAGGTTACTGCACAATCAAAACAAAAAATTAATCAAATTTTATATTTGTTTTAAAAATTTTTTAAACAAATTTCCATTTTTCAACTTTTAATTTTTATGAAACTGAAAATCAATTTTGCATTTCTCAAAGAGTTATAAAATAATTCAATTTTGTAAAAAAAATTGTTCATTTAATTTTTGCCATATCTTTGTTATTTTTTTGTTGTTGTAGCTACAACAGAAAGCAATTTTCGTCTGCTTTCTTTCGATTTCTCGAAAGATTTCTGTATTCTCCGCTAGAGGTCGTATCATTTTAAACCGGGAATATAAAATAAATTTCCTGCTAATGTAATGTTCATTAAATTATTCATATTTGTTAACATTTGGAAATTCATATTTTTTTTGCATTCTTTATTTATTGTTTCCTCATGCTTCGTACACGTTCTTTACATTTGAGCTTATTGGATCGAACAACCATGCAGTTTTAAAAATTCGCAATATTCCCGGAGCTGGGGAAAATTTTCCCAAAAACATTCCACGAGTGAATATGTAAGTTCTGGAAGTTTTTTTCAAGCAATAAAATTCTTGAATTAAATAATTTTAACATGTAAGTGTTATCCTTAATGCATTATTAATAAAGAAAAAATTGATTGTTACTGTAAGCACTATGCAATTACTTTTGGAAATAGCTACACTTATTTGGACAATGTACATTCACAGTTAGTGCTGACTAGGTTAGTTTTTAATCAGATTAATAATTAATTGTAAAATTTTTTAATTTCAGGGATCCTGATTGTGAGCAGCTAAGTCCTGAAGAAGAACTTGCCCAAAAGCACAGAAAGGAACGAAGAGAATTACAATCAAAAATTCAAACTTTGAAAAAAAGTATAAATAAAAGCGATAAGAAAAAAAAGAAAGAAATCCAAGAAGACATTATAAAATTGGAATTAGAATTAGATAAACAACAGGAAGCAGAATTACAGTCCCTAAATAATACCAATAAAAGTGAAGAAAACAAAATCACAGAAGAATTACAAAATGTTGAAATTAATAATGAAAAGCCAACAACAAGAGTATCAAAAGCGCAAAAAAGGAGAGAGAAAAAAGCTGCTGGTCAAAAGGAAAGAGAAAGACTCATACAAGAGCAAGAAATAGAGAATGAATCAGGTGTTAGAAATGCAGAACTTAAAAAAATCAAAGAAATTCTTAAAGAATTAGGATTAATGCTGTATGAAATTGAAGCAGATGGAAATTGTTTATACAATGCAGTTGATCATCAGTTAAAAGTGAAAACTAATTTAGGTTATGGCACTAAACAATTGCGGTTGGAAACAAGTAATCATATTAAAAGTAATAGCACTGAATATTTGCCATTTTTAAGTAATGTAAATACAGGTGAAATGTTAACAGAAGAAGAATTTGATAAATATTGTTTCAATGTTGCAAATACAACCAACTGGGGAGGCCAAGTTGAGTTGAGAGCTTTATCACATGTTGTTAGGCGACCAATTACAGTCATTCAAGCAGATAGTCCACCTCTTATTATGGGAGAAGAATACAGTGATCAAGACAGTTTGATAATTGCTTATCATAGGTACATGTATCGACTTGGAGAGCATTACAACAGTGTTCAGCCTTACATAGACGATACCACAACTGCTAATTTCTGAGGCTCAGAGTGAAGTAGGAATTCCGACGTTACATAAATTTATAAAAGCTGAAAAATAAAATATTGTTTTTCTGGATAAATTATTAAAATTGTGCCAAGTTGTAAGCAGTTTTTTTTTTTAAAGACCAGATCATTTTTTAATTTTATTTGTAACTTCAATATTTTGCTTAAACGTGAGGTAAATTTTTTATCAAAACTCAAAAAAGAATGTTTTATTTACTATGAGAAAAAATATTATAGTCATTGCAGATTGCTTTTTGGATCCAGCGCGTTTTTCGTAACCATGGGGATATCGAAATTCCACCGACCAAATAAATTTAAAATTTTGCTACTTCACAGTTCTCTGGTTGGTAAAAAAGGTTTTTTTTTTAATTTTTATTCTCCTTTTTTTTTTTTTAACAAAATTTCCGGAAATACAGATCAATGCCAGGAAATAAAAGACGCTTTGAAATTATTTTTATATTTCGAAACGTGGGACGAAAAAACAATTTCAGATTGTTCTCGAGTTTCAAAAATTGTCGAATATCCTCCTGATTGTATAATTTTAGGTAAGCCTTTTTATTTCAAAGATTGTTTTATTTATTAGCTTCAGGTTCTGAAATATTCCTTAGCATTTTTAATTGTTTTAAAAAAAAATTTTTTAAACAGAACAATTTTTTTCAGGCTTTGAACATGGAAACTTTCACATGGTACATTTTATTCTCGACGGGTCTTGTCGGCTTATCCAACACCTACAAGTTCATTGCAAAAAAAATTCTTACGGGAAAAAAGTTTATAAAATGTACGAACCTAAAGAATCTCAAAGTCCCACGTCTGATTCAAAGGAAGCAAGCTACACGTCCCTTTTGTTCAATAGAAAATTAACAATTACGGAGCCTCAGACCCAAGACGACATTTCTGAAGCTATAGGTCAAGACGATTCGAAAGTCGAAGCAATATTGGATAAGGAAATAGAAAGCCCTTTAGATGACGTTTTTGAAAAAGACGAGGACACCGATTTGAAAGAAGTTCCTTTTGAAAGCCGAGGAACAATTCCTTCCATCGAAGTTGTGGTCGCTGAAGAACTTGTCGACGAAAATTTGATCGAGATCGAAGAAAATAAAGATTTTGAAAATGGGGAAAAAGCAGTTGAAGAAGAAGAAGAAAAAATCGTAGAACCAATTTCAACTTTCGAAGAATTAAAATTAGAAGATGACGATGAAGAAGAAGAAGAGGAAACTAAGCAAGAAGGCTCGTTAACGCCTGTGCCTAGAAAATCAGTAGAGGAAGAAGAGGAAGAGGAGGAAGAAGAAAAAGAACCAGTCGAGGTGGTCCAGGTCGTGCGAAGGATTTCGTACGAGGAAGATCATCATTTGAAAGTTTTAGAAGAATGCCGATTAAATGCGATCGTAAGAATGGACTCCTCGGAAAAACAGATAAAGCCTATTCGACCGAAAAACGTGGAAAGTCATTTTATGGAGATCGGTGTGTTGCTCAAAGGAGAATGTTTCGGCTTAGGTGAAAGTCTTCAAGATCGTTTCATTCTTTCGGTGACAAAAGTAAAATGCCTCTTGATCCCTAGGCATTTCCTCTTACAACATAATTCTTGTAACATATGGAATCGGATTAAACAATTTTTAACTTTGTACTTACCGAGTAATAAAAAAATTGTGCGGAATTTTATCGTTAACAGAGAATGGGCTGAGTATATTCGAAAAGAAAGTCTAAGAATCGTTTCTATGAAAAAAATTCCGAATTTCACATTAGAAAATGACGTACCCTTATCTATACGGATAACGGAAGATATACTAGGAGACTACATTCTTCATCAAAACGACGAGGAGGATGTTAAAAAATTGTCCAAAAGAAGGATATTTCAAAAAAGCTTCAGCAGCGCTTCTGAACAATCTCAAATTTTGTCTGATGAAGGGAAAATGGATGCTGATAGCGGATCTCAGTACTTGTCACCCCATTCAGCGGAATTGTAATTATTTTTAGTTTATGTAGCTGGTCTCCGATTTACAGCGGCGACTGCTAGATTTTTTAAAAAAATAAAGTGTTAATCGCTTAGTTGAGGTTTTTTAGTGCATTAAATTATTTTTATTTTTTTTTTTTCCGGATATTGTTAGCGAAGCCAAAGACCAAGCTAGGAAAATAGTGCATTACAAAGATTAACTTAATTAATAATATTTTTTAAACTTCCTATCAGCTGATGTTTTGCTCTTTCATTGATCATTTAATAGTTTATTTTAAAAATTGTAAATTAATATTTTTTTTTTAGTAGAGCCACATTGCGTTTGAAGGTAGATTGTTCCACGTGCTGGATTTATTCCATATTTCTTTAGCAAGTAACTGTTTGGCTGGGATCAAAGATACCTGCTGCAGTTTTGTGCATCAATTTTTTTTTTTTTTTTTTTTTTTTTTTTTTTTTTTTTTTGGCAAAGAAAGCTTATTCAACTTGTTTCAGTACAGTTGACGGCCTCTTGCTTTGGTGATCTGCCTCTGCTACTAAGCTTTCATTATGATAAATAATTAACATAAATTTTTGTTCA
The DNA here is from genome assembly GCA_037577465.1 of Liposcelis bostrychophila. Lineage (NCBI taxonomy): Eukaryota > Metazoa > Arthropoda > Insecta > Psocodea > Liposcelididae > Liposcelis > Liposcelis bostrychophila. The sequence goes on along the minus strand of CM075211.1, from coordinate 18,293,618 downwards.
CGTGTTGCAGATTTAAACAGTAGTAATATTTTCAGTTCATTGTTATATTGTCGATACCGATAATAAATATAGTTATATATTACGGAAATATCTGCCCCTGTACGCGATTTTAACGTATGTCCATTTTTGTAAACAACGTGTGTCGTTTAACTTAAACGTAAACAGTGGTTCTATTCCATTGTTTTTAAAAATGGACTTACGTTGAAATTGCGTACAGGGGCAGATATAACTTTTTTAATGCGTTTTTCCATTAGCGCCTTTTTTTAAAAAAAGTGGTCACATCTATGGTGGCAACTAAACGATTGATTTAAAAATTTAAAAGCGACCTCTAGCGGAATTTCAGTGAAACTAAATGACAGGTAGAGTCGCGAAAAAAAGGAAAAAAAGAGGGCAGGTCGATCGCCTGTCATGGCGGCTGTAAATGGTATTCTAGAAAAGCGCGCGCTTTCTTTGCTATTTGATTACATTGCATTATTTGTCAAAATGAGACGATTTTTAATTGAACATATTTTAAAATATATAGAGGAGGAAGTAAATGAATTAAAAAATGATAATAATGAAAAAGAGAATAATGTAGATAAAAGTAATATCGAAATAAATAATAATGAAATTAATAAAACTGAGAAATTAAAAAAAAAGAATTAAAAGTAAAATTCACATCGTTTAGTCCAGCAGGTATGAAAGTTCTTTCTGAAACCATATAACAGCAATTAATTTGAAAATGTTATTATTTTTTTAGAAAAAGAAGGTGCTTTGTAGAAGGGGAGGCGGTGTATGAAGCAAACCATGTCATGTTATGTGGTGTAGTTAAATCCACTGAAAATGATTTTGAAGTGAAGGGCTTTGTTTACAAACCTCAAATTTAAAAGGGGATCCTCATCAAATTGATGTATCGATTAATTTCTTAGAATCCAAGGAAGAACCAAAAACAGTGGAGGTTAAAATAAAAGCTTGTTGTTCCTGCAAAGCAGGCAGCCCCAAATGTAAACACATAATAGCTGTCCTACTATGCATCTATTAAGAACCTAATTTATGAAAGTAAATGATTGTTATTTAGTTTCCTTCATTTTTTTTTTAGGATTGGCCTTAAAGATCTTCCGGATCTATCGTGTACAGATTTGAGCAGAAATGGGGGGATGAAGCAAAAAATCATGCTTATGAGCTATATAAACCAGTCCCAGTTTCTGCCTTTTGCCATGCAAAAGATATTAATTAGTAATTTTAAGTGATGATCTGAACGCGAAAATAAAAATATGATCGAGGCTGCTCCAGAATCAGAATTAAGCAAATTTTATGCTGGCAGAAGCCCAGGCGAGGAAATCGCTGAAAACGATTACTATTCAGGATTACTCCTAAGATCTTTGATTCTTTCTTTATTGAAAATAGTAACCATGTCCTTTACAACCAAGAAGGAATTTACGTTCGTTTTAAAGAAGGAATTATATTTCTACCCATGCTCAATTTTGACGCAAACGTCCTTGAATTTTATAATGATCAGATAATGGTGGATTATGATTCAGCTGTAGAAATTGGTGTAAATACCGTGTGCCAGACAGGGGCTGAGTGGCTTAGGGTAAGAAACATCCGGATTACGGGAAGCGTTGCTTACAGTTTGTACACTTACTCAAAAAACAAAAAGCAGACTGGGAAAACAAGCTAGGAAAGCATTTTAACCGAAAGGCTTTATAATCCTGCCGTTTTACATGGCGTGAAAAACGAGCAGAAAGCAATCGATAATATAAAGAAGAAACCGTAAAGAATGTGAAGTGCGGTTTGATTACCTTACCTTTATTAAGTTGGGCGGGCTACAGTCCGGATGGGATAGTGTATGCTGAAAAAAGGGTAGTAGAAGTGAAATGCCCCCTGGATGGAGCCAAGGAAAATCTAGACAAAGTACTAAAAAAATTAACTTACTTACGAATAAACAAAGTTGACGGTAGTATTTCATTAAAAAAAAAACACGAGTACTAGGGCAAGTGCAATGGGGAATGGCATTATTAAACATGGAAGTTTGCGATTTTGTCATTTATGCCCCTTTTGATAATAAAATAAGATTATTGAGGGCCGTTTGATTTCCAGTTTGTAAAATCCATGATGACTACTTTGCACAATACTTATTTTAAAATTATGCTTCCATATATTATTAGTCACCGAATTTGTGATATGGGTTATTGTAGTATTGAAGATGAGGCAGATGATCTGTTTACTTCAGAGGATGAATTTATTGATAGTTTTAATGAGGGTGGCCAGGTCTCAAAGTAAATTTTCATGCTATGTCATTGTAGCTGCCATACAATTTTTGTGATTTTTAGCCAAAAGTTTATTTTACTTAAAATTAGAATTGTACTTTAAAACTATGTATTAGTTCCTTTGTTCGTGATTTTAGTACAAACCAATGTACTTAATTCTTGTCGTTTTTGATTATTTTTATATTTTAATTTGCGATTAAAATTCGCCAGTTTTTCTAGTAAGTAACTCAGATATTAAAAAAAATCAGTTAAGAAGTAATATAGAACTTCTTAACGTGTTTAAAACAGTTTTTAAATGTAAGCGGTTTTTAGCCAAAATTTATCTCATTTATCATTTATGTGCCATTTAAAACTAGGTCATTATTACCTTTTCTTGTGATTAGAGGGCAAAGCAATGTTCCAAAATTTTGTGATCTGAGATTACGATTAAATATTCAATATAACATTTTTTTAAAAAATATAATAATTTAAATATATCTAGTAAAATTTTCCAGTCATTAAAAAAATACAAATGCATTCCGAAATCAGAGAAAACATTGAAGAAATGAATATTTGAAGATCAAATCACTTCATTTATTAACTTTTAATGATGCATTCCAATAAATTATTATCCGCCAATAGGTCTACTTAAATTCACTAACCCTGCAATGATAGTCATTATATTATCAACATCATGAAGTCTTTGAAAAGAATATTTTCCTTGAAGTATTTTAAAGACTTTAAGTCGTTGGATGCTTCTCAACATGCACTCGGGCAGCAGCGATGCCGTATGTTCTTTCTGAAGACTCCAAGTCAAACTGATCTTTATTCCTTAAAAAGGGGGCCGATATAATTTTACTTTGTTTTTAAGACACTCAATGTCTAATAAGAAGCCTTTATCAGCCATTATGGCCCCTTCTACCCCAAGTTTCAAAGTTGGTATGACATTGCTTTGATTGCATATTGCCTTGCCTTTGAAATAAAAATTATCATTCCTGATGGGGCTGTTTCAACTAGCACTTTAAATGTTTCATGTCCTTTGTAGAAGGAATATGATGAGATTCTGCAATTCAAACATTGTTTTTTGGAGAAAAACTTCTGTGCAATCAAGGATATGCGTGTATCTTTGTAATCCATAAAACAAAGAGGTATGTTTCTCTGTATTTCCTCTCGAGAAGGCCATGGTACAGCACTTCTCAAAACTGCAGCCAAAACAGGTAGCATTTCTTCATAATAATTTTTACATGTTGCTGGTGCAACATCAAATAAAATTCCATAAATTTAAATGACAAGTCTTGCTTTAGTTTCATAAAAGTCATATGACTTTATCTCTGATTGGTAGTAATGAATTAGATTTCATTGTATGCTCCACTTCACTCTTCATTATTAATTCCAGACTTTTTTCAATTGCATCTAAAATATGAAACGTAGGAATCCCTGTGCATGTGTTAATTTGATCTGTTCGAATATTATTTATAACAGATAGGCGGCTTCGAACATCCCACACAGAGTTTGCCTGGACTGCTACATCCCTTTTAACGATTTCAGGTTCCACTTGTACTTCTACACTTCTTGTCTTTGATAACATCACATATTGATGTTCTGCTAAAATGTCTCCCCATTCAGATTTCCTGTTCATTGTCTCTGTCATTATCTCTGTCTCTCTATTGAGCTCTTTCAAATTAACATTATCATCACTAATTTTATTATTGCTTAATACTTCAATTTCACAAACGATTGCATCTTCAATATGTACATTTACATTATTTTCAACAACATTACTGACTAGTGATTCCTGCTGAAATTGATCATCTATTTCCAGGACTGTGCCAACTGTCATATCTTTCTGGTTTTCTCTGCATGCATATCTACTTCTTCGTTTCAGGCTTGTTCTTCCGTAATGCTTTTGTTGCTTCTAATTTTTATCCAACTTAGTTTAGGTAGGTTGACACTTGGTACGGCATTCTTCTTTAAGTTTTTTCTTTTAGAAGGCACATCTAGAAAAAAAATGAGCAAACCAATTAAAATGAATTCAAAGCAAGAAATAAATATTTATTACATACTGACTTAAGAACTTACCAGGAAGGATAAAATCATTTTTAGTAAAATGATCCGAACATACATAGCAGTATTTAGGAAGTTTTTTCCATATCGTAAAACTTTTAACCACTCTGCTTTTGTTACTTCGTTTTTCGGAAACAAATGAAGCGAAATTTCGCTGGTTTGTTTATTTTTACATTGAGGCACAGTACAATATCGATTCGATTTCTTTTTATTTTTCCGTGAAAGCCCACGATCCATGATTATTTGATTGTAAATAATAAAAACACGTTTAAAAACAACACAATATGGCGACTGAGTACCATAAATAGTGTTTCTTCCGTACAGCCGCTAGAGGGCAGGTCAATAGCTTTTGTTTGCGATAGTGTTTTTGATGATATCATTAGGACATATGTATAAAAAATAAACAATTTTAAAATGTACAGTTCTTTAAATATTTGTTTTACGGTACGACTGCGGACGTAGTATTTTTCGCAGAATGTTTCTTCTCGGTGTAAGATAGATGTTTTTCGTACATTTTGTTAGTAAATTTTTTTTTTTTTTGCACATATCATTTTACATCCAACCAAACCTGGTTACCTGATCGGCTATGTTCAAAAGATTAGATAAAGCAAATAACAAGGCCTAAATCATTAGGTGATAAAAGGAAATACCCTAAGACATGTTGCATTGCTAACAGTATTTTAAAAAAGAAAAAAAAAACACGATGAGAAGAAATGTGAAAAGTTGTCTGAAATTTTTAGTGTTAACAATATTTACAATCATTGCGACAGTTTTGATATTTCGAATAGTTCGTCAGGCATCTATGTCGCCGCAGGGTTTTAGATCATTAGACCACGATTTGGAAATTCCAGGCGTCCCTCAGGTATGTGATTTTAATATTTAATTTTTTTTTTTTTGATTTAAATGACTTAATGGCAGTGTTTGGAGGATGACAAAACCTGTTTTTTTCCTCTTTTACACTTAAGAAATTTGATTAATTTTGCCAATAATATCCTGATTGATGAATGAACTTGCAAGTTGACGAGGAAAATTTAAATTTTTAATCTGTAATTATAATTTTTAAACTTATTACGATTTTCAAGTTTTAAAATCTCGTCCAATATCTGCTGTTTTATGTGGCACTGATTGCATATGCTTTATGTAAGTTTGAAAGATAAGAAGATAAATCACATTTTCAATCCTTTTTTTTCTCTTTTATAGCACCTTATTTTAGACAATAAAAAGGACTGGCATAATTATGAGCAAATCGAGGAAGATGGAAAGAGAACTGGAGTTGGAGAACAAGGGAAACCTGCTTTCCTCAGTGAAAATGAAGAGAAAGAGAAAGAAGCTTTGTACAAAGTCAATGGTTTTAATGCTTTATTGAGTGACAAAATTGACTTAAAAAGGTATTTTCAGTCACACTATTGTTTACGATGGATTAATAACTTTTCCTATACAATTCTTTCTTTTAGGAGTTTGCCGGACATAAGAAATCCAGGATGTAAATCGAAAAAATATTTATCAAAGTTAAATACAGTCAGCGTAATTGTGCCATTCCATAATGAACACTGGAGTACTCTCCTTCGGACTGTGTACAGTGTCATTCACAGATCTCCTCCTGAATTGCTCAAAGAGATTATTTTAGTTGATGATTTTAGTTCTAAGTGTAAGTGAAAAAAAAAGTAACATTTGTGCAAATAATGCATCCTGCATTATTGCATTTGAGTAAATATTGCATTTTTATTTATTGTTTCAGCATTTTTAAAAGAAAAATTAGATTTGTATATTAAGGAAAATTTACCGAAAGTAAAAGTCATTCGATTACCAGAGAGAATGGGTTTGATACGAGCCCGTTTGGCTGGTGCTAAAGCAGCTAGTGCTGAAGTCCTATTGTTCCTGGATTCACATACAGAAGCTAATGTGAACTGGCTGCCACCTTTATTGGGTACAGTTTGAAAATACAAAAAAATGTTTTTTTTGAAAAGAGAGAGAGAAAAGCCGAAATTAATTTTGTTTAAAAACATTTTCAGAGCCGATTGCTCAAGACTATAAAACCTGCGTCTGCCCTTTAATAGACGTGGTAGCTCATGATACGTTTGAATATAGAGCTCAAGACGAAGGTCAGCGTGGAGCTTTTGACTGGGAATTTTTTTATAAAAGACTGCCTCTGTTACCAGAGGATTTAAAACATCCTACTGAACCTTTTAAGTGAGCTTTTATTTATTTATTAACTTATTTTAATTAGAGCAAGATAAAAATACATGTTTTTATTCATTTTAGGAGCCCTGTGATGGCTGGAGGTTTATTTGCAATTAGTGCCAAATTTTTTTGGGAACTGGGTGGTTACGACGAAGGTTTAGATATTTGGGGAGGCGAGCAATACGAACTGTCATTTAAAATTTGGCAATGCGGCGGCCAAATGGTAGATGCACCTTGTTCAAGAGTCGGTCATATTTATAGAAAATTTGCACCTTTCCCGAATCCTGGAAGAGGTGACTTTGTGGGCAAGGTAAGAAGAGAAAAAAAAAAAAAAGAAACTAATTTGATAAATTATTGTTTTGGATGTGACGTATATTTTTTTTGTTGCAGAATTATCGAAGGGTAGCTGAAGTTTGGATGGATGAATATGCCGAATACTTATATATGAGGAGGCCACATTACCGTAATATAGATCCTGGTGATCTAACTGCTCAAAAAGAAATTAGGAAAAAATTAAATTGTAAACCATTTAAATGGTTTATGGAAAATATAGCATTCGATTTACCTTTGAAATTTCCTCCTATTGAACCGCCTGATTTCGGGCAGGGCGAGGTAAGATTTCCATTTGCTTATTTAAATCTTTTTAAATTGACGTAGTATTTTTTCGATTCTGTGAGAATCTGCTCTGTTAGATTCCACATAAATACTTGCGGTTGATCGGAATCGCCGAGAAAAACCGGTCGGGAATCCGAGGATTTAAAGGGAAAAAAAATTCTGATTAATTCCGACTGTAACGAAATTCGAATTTTGTAAGTTTCCGATTGGATATTGAGAATGTCGTAATTACTCAGAATGTATAAAAACGTAAGTTAATTTTAAGTGATGGCAGTTTCCACTTCGTATCAAAACCTGTGATAATACGTACCGAACTTTTAAATCGATGTTAATTAAATTGACTTCGGCGGCTTTAAAGGTGACCGAAATAATTTTGACAGATGTCGATGTAACAGGATTAGAATTCCTTACTACTATTTCCGTACACGTTTCTCCATTTAAATTTATTTGGCTGGTGGTATATTTACTTTTTTAATTTTTCAGATCCGAAGTTTAGCAGACAGAGATTTATGTGTGGACACAGAATTCAAAGATGCTGAACAACCTTTCGGCTTAAAACCTTGCGTCAAAGGTAAAGACAGCAAGAGTATAAGAAGTGAACAAGTATTTCAGTTGACGTGGCATAAAGATATTCGGGTAAAGGGAAGGACTATGTGTTGGGATGTTTCCAGTTTAGATGAAAAAGCTCCTGTTAATTTGTACGCATGCCACGGCATGAAAGGGAATCAATTATGGAGATATGATATAGTAAGTCTCTTTTTTTTTTTTTTTTTTTTTTGAAAAAGAAAACATAAATGTATTTCCTCATTGTATCTTTTTTTAATTTTCAGAAAAATCAGCAGCTAATCCACGGCGGTAATCCACGATGTTTAACCGCTGATATTTCAGCTAAAAGTATTTACGTAACACAATGTGATTCATCTGATATTAATCAAAAATGGAAAGTGGAAAAAATTGATTTAAAAGCAATGGCAGATTGGGATAAAGTAGGACCTCCTTAATTTTCATTTGAATATATTAGGTTTTTTTTACTGAAGTGCAATTTTATTAAGGTGCTAAATATGAAAAAATAAAAAGTCAAAGGAAATAAATGTTTTTTTAAGAAAAAAAATTTGCAGATTAGTGTCAAAAAAGTTTTATTTTATTAGCATTTAAACAATATTCATCTTTCCTTCAACATGCCAAAAAACCTCCATCGACTGGAAGATATACACCGTTGCACATCGAAGCTTTATCGCTTAAAAGAAACAAAACAGCATCCACGACTTCTTCGACTTCGGCGAACCTTCCTAGCGGTATTTTACTTAGCATGTCTTTGGCTTTCTCCGGGTCTGACCAACCCAATCTACCCATATCGGTCATTACGACGGTTGGATTAACGCTGTTCACCCTAATATTGTGAGGGCCTAGTTCTAAAGCCATAACTTGAGTTAACAGTTCCACGGCTCCCTTGGTGCTACAGTACAACGCATGATTCTTTAGAGCAGCCTATAAAGAGTTTTAAACAATTCATAAAATATCCATTTACTTACGTTGTATTATAAATATAGGGAAATATGTCTGTAACGGAATCACTCGGAACCTGAAAAAGTTTAGTTGCATTTTCCTTCATTTTTTTTCTGTTCTAAAGAGCAGTTTAACCGTTGTATAAATGATCGTTTTAACTTAAATTTCATGCTATTCAATTTCGTACTGTATGTAATAACAAATATTTCTTTCCTACATTTTATAACGATACTCACTTTTGCAGCTTGAGATGATAAATTCACAATGCTTCCTCCTTCGCCCCTCTGAACCATTTGTTTGGCAATTACTTGACTGACATTGAATAATGATTTAACATTTATGTTAAATATCCTAAAAAAACAACATTCATCACAATGCGATTACAATGTGATATTTTCAACTTAAACATCATCACACTCGAAAAAAACGTCTGTAAAACGTCCGTAATTAAAGGTAACATGTAAAGACATCCTAAAATTTAAAAATCAGACTGGGATATGCGTGCTACGGAGAACTACTTTGTATGTCGAAAAATTCGAATTTTTTGATAACAATATAATTTTTTTTCCTGGTATGCAAAAAAAAAAAAAAAAAAAAAAAAAAAATTAATATTTTTGATAGTAAAGGCCAAAAGTTGAAATTTTCGTTAACTTTTCTCAATTAATTTTTTATTTTCTCCGTACTATTTAATTATTGTTCGATTTATATTTTTTTACTTTCTCGTTAATTTTTACTCAATTTTTTTTTAGTTTTTCGATAAATTTCAATAAATGAGCGCATAGCAGTTAGTTTTCAACAATTTTTCGTTAATATTTCCTTAATTTTTGTTAATTTTTGTTCATATTACCGAACTCTTCGTTACTTTTCGTTAAATTTCCATTAATTTTCGTTAAATTTTACTTAATTTTATTGCTTATGCAATATTTTCTGCAATATATCTGCAATACTTAGGAATATTTCTGCGACATTTGTGCAAAATTTTGCAATTGTTAGAAATACATCAGCAATTTATAGAAATATTCCTGCCATATTTAGAAAAATTTGTGAGAGTTTTAGAAATGCTTCTGTAAGTTCAGAAAAGTTTCTGTAAGTTTTAGAAATGTTTCTGTAAGTTTTAAAAAATCGGTAAGTATTAAATTCTTTCTGAAAGTCTTACAATCTCACTGTAAGATTTAAAATCACACTGTAAATTCCGAATTATTTCTGTAAATTTTAAAATTTTTCTGTAAGTATTAAATTCTATCTGTAAGTTTCAAATTCTATCTGTAAGTTTCAAATTCTCTCTGTAAGATTTAAATGTTTCTGTAAGTTTCCAATTCTTTCTGTAAGTTTTGGATTCATTCTGTAAGCTTCAAAATTCCTCTGTCAGTTTTATAATCTTTCTGTAAGTTTGAAATTTTCTCTGTAAGTTTCAAAATTTTTTTCTAAGTTTTGCAAATTCTATCTGCAAGTTTCAAAATCTAAGTTTTAAATTTTTTCTGTAAGTTTTAAATTCATTCTGTAAGTTTCAAATTCTCTGTAAGTTTTAAAATTTTATCTGGAAGTTCAAAAGTCTTTCTGTAAGTTAAAAATTCTCTCAGTAAGTTTAAAGTTCTCTCTGTAAGTTTAATAATATATTGTAAGTTTTGAAATCTTTCTGTAAGTTGTAAAATCGTTCTGTAAGTTTTAAATTCTTTCTGTAAGTGACAAAATCTTTCTGTAAGTTTTAAAATCTTTCTGTAAGTTTTAAAATCTTTCTGAAAGTATTAAATTCCCTCTGTAAGTTTTAAATTCTCTCTGTAAGTTTTAAATTCTTCCAGTAAGTTTCAAATTCTCTCTGTAAGTTTCAAATTCTCTCTTCAAGTTTTAAATTCTGTCTGTAAGTTTCAAATTCTCTCTGCAAGTTTTAAATTCATTCTGTAAGTTTCAAATTCTCTCAGTAAGTTTTAAATTCTGTCTGTAAGATTCAAATATTCTCTGTAACTTTTAAATTCATTCTGAAACTTTCAAATTCTCTCTGTAAGTTTTAAAATTCTCTCTGTAAGTTTTAAATTCTCTCTGTAAGTTCTAAATTCTGTCTGTAAGATTCAAATTCTCTCTGTAAGTTTTAAATTCATTCTGTAAGTTTCAAATTCTCTCTGTAAGTTTTAAAATCTTTCTGTAAGTTTCAAATTCTTTCTGTAAGTTTTAAATTCTCTCTGTAAGTTTTAAATTCTGTCTGTAAGATTCAAATTCTCTCTGTAAGTTTTAAATTCATTCTGTAAGTTTCAAATTCTCTCTGTCAGTTTTAAAATCTTTCTGTTAGTTGCAAAATCTTTCTGTAAATTTTAAATTCTTCCTGTAAGTTTCAAATTCTTTCTGTAAGTTCTAAAATCCTGCTGTAAGTTTGAAAGTCTTTCTGTAAGTTTTACTATCCTCCTGTAAGTTTTAAAATCTTTCTGTAAGTTTTAAAATCTTTCAGTAAGTTTTAAAATCTTTCTGTAAGTTTCAAATTCATTTTGTAACTTTTAAATTCCTTCTGTAAGTTTTCAAATCCTTCTGTAAGTTTTAAATTCCTTATGTAAGTTTTAAAATCTTTCTGTAAGTATTAAAAACCTTCTGTAAGTTTTAAAATCCTTCTGTTAGTTTTAAAATCTTTCTGTTAGATTTAAAATCCTTCTGTAAGTTGTAAAATCTTTCTGTAAGTTTTAAAATCCTTCTGTAAGTTCAAAAATCCTTCTGTAAGTTTTCAAATTCTTTCTGTAAGTTTTAAAATCTTTCTGTAAGTTTTAAAACCTTTCTGTTAGTTTTAAAATTCTCTCTGTAAGTTTTAAATTCTCTCTGTAAGTTTTAAATTCAGTCTGTAAGATTCAAATTCTCTCTGTAAGTTTTAAAATTCTCTCTGTAAGTTTCAAATTCTCACTGTAAGTTTTAAAATCTTTCTGTAAGATTAAATTACTTAAACTTACAGAAGGATTTTAAAACTTACAGAAAGAATTTGAAACTTGCAGAAAGATTTTAGAACTTACAGAAGGAATTTAAAACTTACAGAAAAGTTTTAAAACTTACAGAAGGATTTTAAAACTTACAGAAGGATTTTAAAACTTGCAGAATGAATTTAAAACTTACAGAAGGATTTTACAACTTACAGAAAGATTTTAAAACTTCCAGAGAGAATATTAAAACTTACAGACAGAATTTGAAAATTTACAGAATGAATTTAAAACATACAGAGAGATTTTGAATCTTACAGACAGAATTTAAAACTAACAGAATGAATTAAAAATTTTCAGAAAGAATTTGAACCTTACAGACAGAATTTAAAACTTACAGAGAGAATTTGAACCTTACAGACAGAATTTAAAACTGACAGAGAGAATTTAGAACTTACAGAAAGATTTTAAAACTTATAGAAGGAATTTAAAACTTACAGAAAGATTTTAAAATTTACAGAAAGATTTTACAACTTACAGAAATATTTTAAAAGTTACAGAAAGAATTTGAAACTTACAGAGAGAATTTAAAACTTACAGGAAGGTTAAAATCTTACAGAAGGATTTTAAAACTTACAGAAAGAATTTGAAACTTACAGGAAGATTTTAAAACTTACAGAGAGAATTTAAAAACTTACAGAGAGAATTTGAAACTTCCAGAATGAATTTAAAACTTACAGAGAGAATTTGAACCTTACAGGCAGAATTTTAAACTTACAGAGAGAATTTGAACCTTACAGACAGAATTTAAAACTTACAGAGAGAATATAAAACTGACAGAGAGAATTTAGAACTTACAGAAAGATTTTAAAACTTACAGAGAGAATTTAAAACTTCCAGAATGATTTTAAAATTTACAGAAAGATTTTACAACTTACAGAAATATTTTAAAAGTTACAGAAATATTATTAAACTTACCGAGAGAACTTTAAACTCACTGAGAATTAAAACAGAAACTTACAGAAATACTTTTGAACTTACAGAAAGATTTTAAAACTTACAGAAAGAATTTGAAACTTACAGAGAGAATTTAAAACTTACAGAGAGAATTTAAAACTTACAGAAAGAATTTAAAACTTACAGAAAGATATTAAAACATACCGAAAAATTTTAAAACTTACAGAAGGAATTTAAAACTTACAGAATGAATTTAAAACTTACAGAGAGAACTTTAAATCTTACAGAGACCATTTGAAATTTACAGAGAGAATTTAAAACTTACAGAACGAATTTAAAACTTACAGAATGAATTTAAAACTTACAGAAAGATTTTAAAACTTACAGAAAGATTTTGAAACTTACCAAAAGATTTCAAAACTTACTGAAAGAATTTAAACTTTACAGAACGATTTTACAACTTACAGAAAGATTTTAAAACTTACAATATATTATTAAACTTACAGAGAGAACTATAAACTTACTGAGAGAATTTTTAACTTACAGAAAAGCTTTTGAACTTACAGATAAAATTTTAAAACTTACAGAGAGCATTTGAAACTTACAGAAAAAATTTAAAACTTACAAAATGAATTCAAAACTTACAGAGAGAACTTTAAAAATTGCAAAGAGAATTTGAATTTTACAGACAGAATTTAAAACTTACAGACAGAATTTAAAACTTACAAAATGAATTCAAAACTTACAGAGAGAACTTTAAAAATTGCAAAGAGAATTTGAATATTACAGAGAGAATGTAAAACTTACAGAGAGAATTTGAATCTTACAGACAGAGTTTAAAACTTACAGAGAGAATTTTAAAACTTACAGAAAGAATTTGACACTTACAGAGAGAATTTAAAACTTACAGAGAGAATTTAAAACTTACAGAGAGAATTTAAAACTTACAGAAAGATTTTAAAACATACCGAAAGATTTTAAAACTTACAGAAGGAATTTAAAACTTACAGAATGAATTTAAAACTTACAGAGAGAACTTTAAATCTTACAGAGACCATTTGAAATTTACAGAGAGAATTTAGAAGTTACGGAATGAATTTAAAACTTACAGAATGAATTTAAAACTTACAGAAAGATTTTAAAACTTACAGAAAGATTTTTAAACATACTGAAAGATTTTAAAACTTACAGAAAGAATTTAAAACTTACAGAACGATTTTACAATTTACAGAAAGATTTTAAAACTTACAATATATTATTAAACTTACAGAGAGAACTTTAAACTTACTGAGAGAATTTTTAACTTACAGAAAAACTTTTGAAGTTACAGATAAAATTTTAAAACTTACAGAGAGAATTTGAAACTTACAGAAAAAATTTAAAACTTACTAAATGAATTCAAAACTTACAGAGAGAACTTTAATAATTGCAAAGAGAATTTGAATTTTACAGAAAGAATTTGAATTTTACAGACAGAATTTGAATTTTACAGACAGAATTTAAAACTTACAGACAGAATTTAAAACTTGCAAAATGAATTCAAAACTTACAGAGAGAACTTTAAAAATTGCAAAGAGAATTTGAATCTTACAGACAGAACTTAAAACTGACAGAGAGAATTCGAAACTTACAGGATGAATTTAAAACTTACAGAGAGAATATAAAACTGACAGAGAGAATTTAAAACTTACAGAAAGATTTTAAAACTTACAGAAAGATTTTTCAACTTACAGAAATATTTTAAAAGTTACAGAAATATTATTAAACTTACAGAGAGAACTTTAAACTCACTGAGAGAATTTTTAACTTACAGAAAGACTTTTGAACTTACAGAAAGATTTTAAAACTTTCAGAGAGAATTTGAAACTTACAGAGAGAATTTAAAACTTACAGAGAGAATTCGAATCTTACAGACAGAATTTAAAACTTACAGAGAGAATTTTAAAACTTACAAAGAGAATTTGAATCTTACAGACAGAATGTAAAACTTACAGAAATACTTTTGAACTTACAGACAGAGTTTAAAACTTACAGAGAGATTTTTAAAACTTACAGAAAGAATTTGAAACTTACAGAGAGAATTTTAAACTTACAGAGAGAATTTAAAACTTACAGAAAGATTTTTAAACATACTGAAAGATTTTAAAACTTACAGAATGAATTTAAAACTTACAGAATGAATTTAAAACTTACAGAAAGTTTTTAAAACTTACAGAAAGATTTTAAAACTTACAATATATTATTAAACTTATAGTGAGAACTTTAAACTTACTGAGAGAATTTTTAACTTACAGAAAGACTTTTGAACTTACAGATAAAATTTTAAAACTTACAGGGAGAATTTGAAACTTACAGAAAAAATTTAAAACTTAGAATTTGAATCTTACAGACAGAACTTAAAACTTACAGACAGAATTTAAAACTTACAAAGAGATTTTAAAACTTACAGAGAGAATTTAAAACTTACAGAGAGAATTTGAAACTTACAGGTAAAATTTGAAACTTACAGATATAATTTGAAACTTACAGAGAATTTGAAACTTAAAGAAAGATTTTAAAACTTACAGAAGATTTTAAAAGTTACAGAAAGATTTTACAACTTACAGAAAGGTTTTAAATCTTACAGAGAGAATTTGAAACTTACAGATAGATTTTAAAACTTAAGAGGAGTATTTTAATACTTACCGGGAGAATTTGAAACTACAGATAGAATTTTAAACTTACAGAGCGAATTTGAAACTTGAAGAAAGAATTTTGAACTTACAGAGTAAATTTTGAACTTACAGAGAGAATTTTGAACTTACAGAGAGAATTTTTAACTTACTGAGAGAATTTTAAACTGACAGAAAGAATTTTGAACTTACAGAGAGAATTTGAATCTTACAGAAAGAATTTGAAACTTACAGAGAGAGTTTGAAACTTACAGAGAGAATTTAAAACTTACAGAGAGAATTTGATACTTACAGATAGAATTAAAAACTTACTGAAAGAATTACAGAAGCATTGCTTAAACCTTCAGGAACATTCAACTGCCGGAAATAGTTCTAAAGATTGCGGAAATCTTTCTACAAATTGCAGATGTATTTCTAACAAATGCAAAATTTTGCACAAATGTCGCAGAAATATTGTGGATTATTGCAGATATATTACAGAAAATATTGCATAAGCAATAAAATTAACTAAAATTAACGACTAATGAACGAAAAGTAACGAAAAAGTAACGTAAAATTAACGAAAAGTATCAAGAATTAACAAAAAATTTACTAAAGTTAACGAAAATTAACATAAATTAACGAAAAATTAAGCAATATTAACAAATATTAACAAAATTATACGAAATATTATCGAAAAATTATGAAAAATAAACGAGAATTGTGAAAAATTAACGAAAAGTTAATGACGATTAACTAAAATCTCCGAAAAATTTTGAAAAATTAACGAAAAATTAAAGAAAATTAACAAAAAAATATAAACCAGAGTGACTAGATCCTAAAAATGAAAAAGGAGGAATTTTTTTTTTTGTTGACATTTCATTGCTTTCAAACCAAACCCCCTCCTCCCCCCCCCCCCCCCCCCCCGCATTAATTTTTTTATTGTCAAAGCATCCTGTTTTGGTGCTGTCTAGAAAAATATACGTATATATAATTAAAAAAATTTTTTTTTTATATTTACAGTAGGTGCATAGTGTTTTTAATATAGAAGCACAATTCCAATTTAGAAAAAAATTAATGAACTTTTAAAATGAATTTCTGAAAATTTGAAAGTTGTAACAATAACTTTCAAATTAACTAAATGAAAAATAAGTGAAAGTTGTAACAACTTTCAAATTCCTGGCTGTAACCAACAAAATGACGGACTTCCTTTCACAGGCCTTCTTGAATCCATGCTGAATTTTTTTTTTAAAGGAAAAAAATAGTTTTATTAAAAAATGGATTAAATGAAGGACTGTCCTCCTAAAAAGAACGCATCTGGTCACCTTATTAATAAAAGCTAGGGAAAACTGAAAACAAGAAAGGAAAAATACGAAAACCTAAAAATGCTGCCCATTATAAACCAAACCTGCTAAGAGGGAACGTTCAAGTATTACGTAAGACTTTTTTCCGGGTTTTTGGACCCCCTCCCCCCCCCGGTTGTAAGACATTTCGCAATACTTAGCTTATGGCGAAGATGGTGGATGCGGACCCCCCCCCCCCCCCCCCTAAAAATCTTACGTAATACTTGAACGTTCCCAGAACTATAATGATCATTAAAAACTACTAATGGGAACTAAAAAGGAACAGAGCACCAGGCACAACCTCAGAACATAGGAACAGCCAACTATACCATTGGCAAGCCAGACGTACGATAAGTACAAAAGTCAACGAATTTATGATTCCCATACAATCTTTAACAGACTTTCAGAAGAACTATAAATAAATAATGGCATTTAAGTTAATAGCTTAATGCATTAAACCTTGCATATTTGTACCAAAAAAAAATTTACTTCGATATCTACAATTTTACGAATAATCGGCAAAATATTTCGTATTGAAAACTTACGTATCGAATGACTCTTCTTTAGCTTCCAGAAAGGGCTCCAAAATAGCAACAGCTGCATTATTAACCAAGCCATGGATAGGTATATTTAAATTTTCCAAAGTTTTCCTCGCTGTACTCCAATCTGACAAATCGACAGTTACTGGCACTATATTCGGCACTTCTGCAGCAAGGGAATCTAAATATTTTTTCGTCCGTGATACAGCGATGACTTTAGCTCCACATTCAGCTAATTTTTTGGCTATTCCTCTCCCGATTCCTGAATTTTAAAAATTAGAAATTACTAAAATTTATATCATTGTTAGAGTCTAATCTGGTTTGCCCCTGATAGGATATGCATCAAGTGCATTGACCGAGTGATCAGATAGGCAAAAATGCATTAGCATTAGATAGACAGAGTGTATTGGCCGAGATTGTATGAATACTGACCTGCACAATACAACGCGAAAAAAAAAAAAAAGTTTGTTTAGTTAAAAAACTGGCAAAAAATTTCCTAAATCAAAATCTTAATGAATTTAAAAAATAAAAAATAAAAAATAAAAATAAAAATAAAAATAAAATAAAATTTAAAAGAATTTGGAAAAGTCAAATTTTTATTATTATTTTTTTTTTATTTTATTCTGTAAACATCTAACATATACTATAACAAAATTTCCTTAAATTTGAAGATTGGCTGAAAAAGGTTTTTGAAATTACATGCTTTTAAAATTTATGCAACTTTACCCTGGCCGGCGCCGGTTACTAAAATATTTTTCCCTTGAAATGTGATCTCCATGGCTTTTGCAACTGCACATACACTAGACTTCATTGGCATAAATTAGATTGGAACTTGTTCTTTACCATTAGCTAGAACCAGGATACAAAGCTTCAATTTGAAAAAGAGTTTGAAAAAAGTGTTATTTATATCCTTGAAGCGTAAGGTCACATAATCAGTGAAAAAAAAGAATTTATCCGGATTGTGAAAACAAGTTTTTGGTTAGGCTAAAATATTTTTTTGCTGAAAAATTTATCATTAAAATTTTAAAACTTTTCTTTTAAAATTGTTTCAAGTACCTTGTGTCTACCGATAATAATATTTATGAACCGTATCGTCAGCTGCCTATTATTACATAACATTAAATATCCGCAAGAAGCATATCAGCTTAGGGTTGTCGGGAAACATGAAATTCGAAACGATAATAACATGGACTGCTGACATAGTCGCGGCTGACTCTCCCTTCAAAATAATCGTTCCTAGAGTGTATTTATCAATTTATAATAATAGGAGTACCAGTTGTAAGCAATATCATAAACATATCGGCTCATAAACAAAAAGCTGTAATGTCAGTTCTTTGCACCCGAAAAATAGCGAAGAATTTTCGAAATCCGAACAACATATTCCTGCTACAACTGTTGAGGGAACAAGTATGTACGACCTCTGAAATGCATTTAGCTTCCAGTACAGCAGTACAATATTACACCATTCCAATATCACTTTTTTTTAAAACTTTATAAAAAGGTAAAAAAGAAAAGACCTTTGTTTGTAAAGTCATGGGTGTCGCAACATTAAAAACTAGAAATTTAAAAGCTAAAGGCGTCGGTTCATCTGTCAAAAAAAGCGCGCTTTAGAATTTTTTTTTTTTCAAAATATTATTTCCCTAAAATATTTTGTCAGTTTTAAAATTATTAACTTCATATTGGCTAATTGAAGCCAAAATAAAATGTTAAAAAAAAAAAAAAAATCAGGATGCTCGGGTCTCATACCAAGCGAACCTTCATCTTAAAACATTTACCCTCCAATAATTTTTAACTTCAAGAAGACCGTAGCAGATGCTTTTTTTTAAACATTTCAATATTACACAATGAACGTTTTGGGTCCCAACAGAAAATACACCTTTTATTCATCTTATTTTGCCTTAATAATTCAATCAAGGACTTGAAAATATGCAGACATCAAAGATATTAATGTATACTATTTGCGAAATCATATTACCAGAGAGACATCATTTACCATGGAATATTTTATTTTTTCAATTTAAAAACTGAGCAAAGATGCAAGATCGTAATCGGTCACGACTGCGACTTTCCGTCTCTTAAGGCCCCTGAAAAATACAACAGCGAGATAACCCTTGACTGGTTGCCATGACAGCAATAATGGTGGAGAATTCATAACAAACATGACTTCTGATAGTTTGGCTAAAAACGGTTTATTTTTTGACGAATTAAATAGAGTTAGAGTTTGGGAACCGGATGCTGCTCAGCGGACAAATGATTTAAAAGATGAATGTAAAGATTTTGTGGATAGTAAGTAAATAAATAAATAGGAAAGAAATAGAAGTCTAAGGTGTAGCAATAACGCACAGTTAATGGTTAAATTTTTCAAACTAATATTTCATATTTTTTTTTTTTTTTAATATAGAAATAACCGATTTTCATAAAACTGCAGATGAATTCATAACGATGGTAGAAAACCTTGCAAAACATGTAGAACAGGAAAAAATTAAGGCTTTAGGATCTTCAAATTTGTTAAAGTCAATGACAAAAGACCGTGAATCCCAACAGAAACAGTATCAGGTATGGTATCCGGTTTTAATGAAACTGATTTTGAATTAAAACGCAAATTTTACAAACTGTAGCCTTAGGCGGGAGCGAATATTTGAACCCTCTTGCTCTGTTCATTTTCCCTTCCTTTCATGTTGTAAGGAGGTTCGTTCGAGGATTTTACGCTCCTTTTGCTCACCAGAAGTTTGACATTGTAGCTTTTTTTAGCTCCTTTGTGTGGTTCCCTGAAATAAAATAAATGATCGTAAAAATAAAAAAAGATTGATCCTTTATAAAACTATCAGTTTTCACACCGTGTGGAATTGGATAGTAAATTCATTACATACATTTTCTGTTGATTCAAGAACTTATTTTTCGTTCAATCAAGTGATTTTTTTATTTTCAGTCCCTCATAATGGAAAAATCTACGGAACTGGAACGCCTCAGAATCCAGCACCAATCACTTTTACGTATGGAAGCAGAACAGCAAGAATTAATCGATCAAATTCAGCTGTACTAAAAATGACACGAAAAAAAAGAAAATACAAATTTATTTTTCTCATCGTGGATTACTACTATTTTTTAACAAAAAGTTTGTACAAAAAACTTATACTGAATGTGTAACAATAAAAAGAAGAGAGAGAGAAAAAAAAAGATTTTACTGAACTAAAATAAATATTCTCGATAACAATTCCTGGTTTTTTTTTCTTAAAAAGACTTTATTTATCATTTAAGATGAGATAACTTCATCGATATCAATCAACTTGAAACGGCACAAAAAACATTATTTTAAATGAAGAATTATAAACAAGAAATTATAATAATTTTACCAAAAAAAAAAAATTCATTATTTCAAATGCAGAATTGCTTCATATAATTAAAATTGGCTTTGCTGAGCAAATAATAATTCTTACATTTAAAAACCATTTACTAAAGAAAAGTCATCGAAAACTTCTATTACAGTTTCTTCATTCCTATCTTCCATTTTTTTCCGCACTATTTCCTTTTCGATATCGTTTTTCAAGTCCATCACTCTTGACAACATTTGTCCCTTATTATCAATACTTTTTAATTGGTTTAATATTCTTTGAATTTTATCCGCAGAAATTAACGCTTCTTTTATTTTAGCAATGTCACTCTCGGCATTCTGGCTCACAACTTCCTCTTTCACTTTTTTGCTTTCTGGTTCTTCCTTCACTAAATCAAAACAAGTCAATTTCATTTCTTCCTCGAAGATGACCTCGTCGAAATCCGTCCCTGCTTCCTCCGCTAGCTTCGCTAAATCAGTCTCATAAATTTCTTCATCGATATCAATGTCATATAACTTGAAACCGCACAAATTAAAACATTTTTCGATCGTGGTCGGTTTCACCTCCTCCCAAGCTCTTTTAATCCATCGAACAGCGTCCAAAAGCAAAATTTTTTTAGATGATTCTAAGGCCGTCGTTTCTCCATTCTCTCTGGCGATTAAATACTCCAACTGATTTTTTCTATAATTAAGTTTGAAATATTTTGTAATCCCTTGATCGAAAGGCTGCAAACAGTTGTCAGCATTGGCTGGTAGGAACTTAATTTGAATATTTTCTAAATGATCACTGGAAATGCTACATGGAAAGTGATCCATAAACAGAATAATTTTCCTATTTTCGATACCCAACTTAAGATCTAAATCCTGAAGCCATTCATTGAAAATTGCACTGTTCATCACAGCTTTAGAATTATGAAACCAATGCAATCCAGAAAAGGTTCCATTTAAACATTCAGGCCGTTTGGCATTTCCTACAATTACTGGAGGCAATTTTTCCCCTACACAGTTGCTGCATATCAACACGGTCAAACATTCATTTGGCATTTGATAATTTTTACAAAGTTTTGATGTAATTGACAATGTTTTTGATGGTAATATTTTAAATAAGAGACTAGTTACATCTAAACTGAAAATGTTTCTCAGATCATATTGTTTCAACACTGAACCTATTACTTCAATCCATTCATTTATGTATTCATTAGAGCATTCAAATTCATTCATTTCCTCTTCTTCTTTAATTTCAGAGACTTCAGCTCCTAAAACAATAAAATAAAAATTAGTTCACACAAGGTTTTCTTGAATAATGTGCATATCTTACCTGTCTGACCCTGAAAAACAATTTTATAATTATTACGAAACCCATAAAGCCATCCATTACTAGCTCGAAACTTCTCAATCCCACAATTTTCAGCCATTTCCAAAGCTTTTTTTTTCAGCATGGGTCCAGTCACTCGAATATCTTTATTCCTCATTTTGCAGTACCATCTGTAAACTTCCACATTTATATCTTCATATGTACCTTTTCTTTTAACATTCACACCGAAATATTTGTTTTCAGCCCAATCTTTACGAATGCTTTCTCTGTTTTTGTATATATTATTGATTTGAGTTTTTGAACACTTATATTCTATGGCTAAATTTCGCTCGCAAACCCCTTTTTCTCTTTTTTCGATGACATTCATTTTATCATTTAAGGTGAGATAACGTCTCTCTGATCTCGAGGATGTTCCAGTTTCAGTTTTAAAATCCATAGTTTAAAAGTTAAAAAAGCGAATACAGTTTAAACAAAAAGTAACTTTCAAAAAAGATTTTGAGCGTATTGCAATGTTTTTCGGTCTTTTATAAAGGTTTATTTTATAGAAAAAAAAAATGAAAACAAACTATCGTAAACAGAGCATTAGTAGTCTGCTCGGAGCTATGGCGCAAGCGCATTTCCGCACCGCCATTGTTTAAACTTTGCGCCTTCGTGTATTTTTTAAAAAAAATTTATTCAGTTTTGTAATTGTTTTATCGTGTGGCTCGCATTTTCTTGGGTTTTATCTTCTGTTCAAAAAAATGCTTAAAACTTTTTTTCCCATCATATAAAAAACATTGAATACTGTAGTCGATACTAGTCGATTGTTTCAGGGATTCAAAACCCCCAGAACAACTGAATTTTAATATTTTAGGTTCCGGATTTTTAAGTTAGGTTGGGTTGGGTTGAGTTGAGTTGAGTTGGGTTAGGTTAGGTTAGGTTAAGTTATGTTATGTTATGTTAGGTTAGGTTAGGTTAGGTTATGTTAGGTTAGGTTAGGTTAGGTTAGGTTAGTTTAGGTTAGGTTAGGTTAGGTTAGGTTAGGTTAGGTTAGGTTAGGTTAGGTTAGGTTAGGTTAGGTTAGGTTAGGTTAGGTTAGGTTATGTAGTTATGTTAGGTTAGTTTAGGTTAGGTTAAAGTTATAGTAAACCCCAAGAAAATTTCTTGCTTAAAGGTGCTTGGCTATCATAGCTTATAAATTTTCAAAAATTTGTTGTGGGAGGTAGTAAAAAAATTGTGGAACGAATATAATTATATTTAAATAATAAGTTCCTTGCTCAAAATTTTTCAAATTTCTCCTGTCCAATTTTTGATGTCTGATTACGAAGTTGATATGCAGAGGTCAAGAGGAATGGGAGTTCGTGGGGTATAAAAGGCTCACTCAAAAAAGATGTTTAATTGTTAGGACCCCTTAAAATTGCCAGGCCGTGGCTGCCAGATGTATAGAGTCAAAGGTATGGGTATGGCTTCATAAGGGCTATTATGATTTGACAAAAAAAGAAAATAATCACATAATAAGTTACTTCATTTAGAATTTTGAGTTTAGGCTTAGGATTTTAGAGGAACCACTAAAAACATAGAAAATCTACATGAAAAAGGACCAGGGCCCTAGTTGAAAAGCGGGTTTGTAAATTTCAGGAAAAAATATGGTAATATTTATGCAAAAAGCATGTAATATATAATTTTTACATTCCTTTCACATCATTATTTCATAACTTTTGGGCCTAAAAACCCAGTACCACGGCCTGGCACGTACAATCACGAAAAATTTAGGTATTTTTCATGAAAAAATGAAAAAATAAGGAAACTAACATGTTATTGTAATGAATTAAACATGTAACATTTCGACCGGGGGAGTTTGGCAAAATACTTAAGAAAAAAAAATTGCTGAAAAATAAGCGGGGCATGGCTCGAATTATTTTTTGCTTGAATTAAAATAGGATTCCCTGAAAACTCATTAATTTGTAAACAAAAAATTCAGCTGACAAAAAAATTTGAACGTCATCAAAAATGCTACCTAAAATAAATAAAGGGAGAAGATGTGGCCAACAATCAATTTAAGCGCATGTACAGTCTCAAGGTTCAAAAAGTTTTCTTTTACCGGAATTTTGCATTGTAAGTGAAGACCTATAAGATTTTAATACGGGTCCTAAACCAGTGGCGCACTAACCCAAATTTATCTCTAAATACTACGGCAATTATAATTTTAATCTTTCGTTTTCTCAAAGCTTTATTTATTGCTTCCTTTTTTTAGGCCACTTTACAACAAACCTCAAGCCATTAAAGATTTTTTTTTTTTGAACTTGAAAGATCACAGAAAGAAAAAACGAGACAACTATTTTTAAGATTTCCAGAGAAAACTCAGTTATATTATACTCCAGTCTTTACCTCTTTTATCAAACAATTAAATTTTCTTTTCCTTTTTGAATGAGAAGGGTAGCTTAAGGGCTATTTAAAAAAAATTGAGTTTCTTTGACGAAAAAAAAAAAGCAGATCTAGTTGACCAGCGAGTCTCTTTCATTCCTTTTGATTTCGACATTCCTATTTTTCCTTTTTGATAAAATCCACGTCGGTCAGCGAAATTTCTTATGAATCAATTTTTTTTCCCGACAAAAAACCTAAAGTTCATCTTTGGTAGATCCTCTTCGAGGTATAAAGGAAACCTGTTTGCTATCGCTTTCGACGGTGTGAGCCGGATTTTCGTTCGCCTTTTTTTCCGCAGAAGGATCAGCATCTACCAGAGTTATTTTAGATTTGAACGGCTGAGAGGATTCGGCGGTTAAATCTGAAGAAACTTTAAATTCCGGTTCGAACGTACAATCCAAATTAAAAGCGGCGTCCCCCGGCATTATCAGCTCGTCGTCGTGTTGAATCACCAACGTATTTTTGTAGCGAGACTCGGCGATATCCTGTAAAAAAAAAAAAAAAAGAAAGGTTAATATTGCACCCTTAGCGGTAAAATAAACATAAACATAAACTTTTATTTACTTTATTTATTTTTTTTTTTTTTAACTTTCTAAAGGAAAAATAAGTGCGGAGAAGAAAAAAAAGTGGGTGAGCACTTGTACCGTCAGAAAAAAAAACTATACGATTTCGTGTGGGTGCCGTACTAAGAAATTTTTTGCCCCACGAAAAAGATGAAATTGTAAGGTCCCAAAAGACAATAATATCGAATTATGTCGTACACAGAAAATAAAGACTTACCATAACCGTCTGACATCTATCAAAAGGGATTTTTAAACTTATCAAAAGCTTTACATCGTCTCTGGCTGCGTGTTGCGTATACCTTTTGAAGCAGGGACGCTTTTTTTCGTTGAAGCTCCCTCTCGTATAAACGACTCCTTCGAAATCGTTATCTAAAGTCACATTTACGAAAAAAGCATCCGCACCGCATTTTAAATCTACTCTTTGGTACCCCGTTGTTGATACGCCTATCTTCATGTCGGATGACATATCCTGCTCCCAAATTTCATCTGAAATATAAAAAAAAAATAAATAAATAAGTGTTTTTGTGTTTAGGAAAAACAATTTTTAATAAAAAGCAACCTTATACCTCCGTAAAGTTGAGCGATTTCATACGTGAAAAAAACAATTGTAGCTAAAAAACTAATCATTGCACAACTAAAATAACCAACATAATGAGAGCCTGTTTCGGGTTCACGAGCTATTGGAATAATCTCGTTGAATTATAACAGTACCTTTAGCAGTGGCGGTCAAGTTTAAGTCTTCTGGTCGCGATGAACTTTCAATTTTTAATGACGAAATAACGATGACGTATTTTTTTTTTCATTGCGCCATTATACTCCTTTATATACGTTGTAGGCAGAATGTTAAGTTCGTTAAAATCTTATAAAATGTGAGCATCTTCCAAAATAATTAAATATATATATTGTTAACGTAGGGATAATTTTAAGCTTTCCATGACATTTCAAACCCGATTTGCCAAGTCAATTACAGTCAATTATATTTTATAACTTTTTTTTTCCTTTTCTGACATGTTTTTATAAGGTACCATAAGAAATTGAATAGTTTTTGAAGAATAAAGGTTTGTTGTTTGTCTGAAGAAATCAAAGTCTTGACCGCATTGTCTGGTTTAGGCATCGTCTTTAATCGACATTAATCGTCACCAAGTCTTTCCCGAAGGCAGCCCAAGAAAAAGTACGTTATAAAATTTTATAACTCTAAAACGTTTTAGCCAATTATATTTTATAACTATTTATAAATTTTTATCATTAAAATTTTTAACTGAGCAATATATTAATTTTATGCTTGAATTGCACTATATTTAGCATATGAGGACTTTATAGCTTTTTTTTAAAAACATTTTTCATAAGAAAAAAAAAGGGGGAAAAAATTACAATATTTTGGAATAGAACCCGAGCCTTGTGGTCAAGTTACCACATGATTCACTACACCACTTCTCAACGGATTCTTAAAAGCGGCAATATGATTCCTAAGTTGTCAATTATTTTGACTTATAATATTTTCCAGATTTTTCCAAATTTTCGGTTTAGGCCTATTTCTTGTATATTTTATTTGACAAAGGCTCATAAATACAGAAAACCGGAAATAGAAAAATTCGGGAGAGAGTTAAAAGAAAATACACAAACTTAGAAAAAAAAACTGAAAATAAAATATACGATTGGAAAAATTTTCGGAAAATCACAGAAAACTTAAGGACAGGTTTCTAAACAGGGGTCTGAAGCCGATGCCGGTGCCTGAGCCGATGCCAGCCGCGACCGGTTAAAAACTCAGGTCGGTGCCGAAGCTGGTGACAGTGGTGGATAAATTATTTTAAACTTGGTGCCAGCGCCGGTGCTAGCACCAATCATGTAATTATGGCTATGCAATTCTGAATATAATTGAGGAAGGCCACGAGTTTTGATCATATTAAGCGGCCGATTAGTATTAAGCTGCACTACAATAAGCAGCGGTTACTGCAAAAAATATTTTTTGAAGTAAAAAAAAAAAAAAAAAAAAAAAAAAATGACAAAATTGCTGGTGGTGCTGGCACCGAAGCTGGAATCGTCTCCGGCATCAGCACCAGAGGCAAAAATTTCGCTGTTCCGGTGCCGGTGCTGGCGCCAGCTCCAGCACCTTGGAATTTTCGGCGCGGATGCCGGCGTCGGTCCCAACCAATTTTTACCGGTTTCGGACCCCTGCGTAAACCCCTTTCTAACGATTAAAATTTTCATCTAAAATTTTCCAACTGTACAAACTATTTATTTCTCACCGGTACTTTATAAAAGACATTAGTTTAATAAGCAATGTAATCGATGAAAAAAACGGATTTGCCACTCAAGCTGACGGCTCATTAAGCATTTATGAATAAAGTGACAGGTTTCACAGTCTGCCTACGATATATATATCAAGTTTTAAACTTTTTTCTCGGAAAAAAAAAATGTAACACTATGCCGTCATAAATGTATGAGATCATTCAACAAATTAAAAGTTTAGAAAAGTTAGAAATGAGTTCCTATACAAGCGTAATTAATTTATGTTATACTGTAATCATAACCTTCCAGCCTGTTTGTGATACTAACTACATACGACAGAAACTTACTAATTTTTTTTCCCTTTACAAAAAAAAAAAAAAAATCCATTTTTTTTATTTAAAAAAAAAAAAATATTAATTCGAGCTTTATGAGGTAAATCAATTTCGTTCTTAAATTCCTTCATTAGTTATAATTATTCCAACCAGATTATAAATTTTTTCGCATGGTCGAATTTTTAAAAAATGATTTCTTATTTAACTCATAACTCATAATCTGAAGGCAAAAAAATTGTCGAAGAGCCTTTGACATTTAAAAAAAATCTGAAATTTTTATTTTAAGTTCTGCAAGCTGAATTTTTCAATAAATTAAAAAAAAAAAACAGAAGCGAATTTTCGATATTCTTCTAACCTTTCATTCCAATGATTTTTCATTATTCATTAACGTTTTATCGGTTTCGTAATTCAAGCAGATAAACCAGTCGTCGAATCTCGCTCTCTTCATTCTTTTTGTTTCCATTTTCCTTCTGGAAAAGAATAAGTTTTCTTTCGGTAAGGGTAACCCTTACTTATTAATTAAGAACTCAGTCTGGGGAAAAGAATAACCGCTTTTGCGATTTTTACTAGGAAAACCAAAAAAAAAAAAAAAAAAAAACATTGAACCGTTAGGTCTAAATTGTAAGTTTTTTCTTTTAATTTACTCTTACACAGTAAAAAATTTTATGTCAAAATCAACATAAATCAACACAAGCAGGTCCACATAATTTTTATGTTGTTTTTGTTTTATGTTTGCCTTATGGGAGAAACAACATAAAAAATTTATGTGGACCTCTTAGAACATATTTACATAATATTTTTTACTGTGTAGCGTCGAAGGGAAACTACCGTTTGTCCGTATGAATCGTCAACACCCGATCACGTGCGGATCGGATGTAGGATTCTCGTTAACCCTCTTCCTATGCATATATATTATTTTCCTAGTTTATGCGATCTGTTTGCTGTATTCTCGCTCCTGTATGCATACAAAATAATTTGAGGTGTAACAACGGTACTATGTTTGTCGGAAATGCTAAGATTTTTTTTCCGTAAATAGTTATTTCCCTTAAATTTTTCCTATACGTCAATTTCTCTTCATTAAATATTAATTAATTCATTTAATACAAATTAGCTACTAGGATGGGTCGAAACGGACGAATTTTGGAATTCGAAAACTTCCAATAGTGGAATGGGTGTCTTTGGACATCACTATTAAACCTAATTTTTTCCATATTTTTTGAAGGCCATCTTGATGTCGCCCAATGACCTGGAAGCATTTGAAAAACCCATATAATGGCAACAATAAGATTTTTTTTTTTTTTTTTTGAAAAAGGCATAATTTTTTATCGGAAATTTTGCGTATATTACGAATATGAAGTCCAAAATTAATTTCTTCCAGATTTTTAAGCTAAGGGGAAAAAAAATCCGTGTTTAAAAATAAAAAGCTACAATAGGGTGAGCCTAAAGCTCCAGCATCGTACATTTAAAGTAATTTTGGATTTTATGTTTGTAATCTACACAAAATTTCCGATAGGAAGCGATACTTTTTTTAAAAACAAATTCTCGTTTTTAGCCCTTATATAACCTTTTTAGAAACTTGGGTTGGGTTAGGTTAGGTTAGGTTAGGTTAGGTTAGGTTATGTTAGGTTAGGTTAGGTTAGGTTAGGTTAGGTTAGGTTAGGTTAGGTTAGGTTAGGTTAGAGCGACCTCAAGATAATTTTCAAAAAATCTGAAAAAAATTAGGGTTAACAGTGCTGCCAAAAGACACTTATTTTACTGTCAAGAATTTTCAAATTCCAAAATTCGTCAGTTTCGATTCAGCCTATTATCTCAAAGAGCAAAACGGCCTTGCTTGTACTCGCCTTTAAATAAATGCAAATTTAATCTTTAATGCCGTCCTGCGCCCCGTTACCATCGACGGTTGCGAAACCTGTAACCTTACGATCCGTGTTCAACAGAGGCTAGTGGCTTTTGAGAACAAGATGCTAAAGAAAATCCTCGACCCGGGAACAGACCCTAATATGGGGCGCATGTGCGGCAGATATAACGTCCAGATCCGAAGGCTCACTAAGCAGTCTTACTTATATCACCAGTATGATAAGCTCAATACCTAGCCACCGACGAGGGTTATATTAAAAGGGACCCGCCTGCGTTGGGAGGATAATATTTCCGGAGACGCTAGCCGTTTTGGTGTGCCGGATTGGCGTCTAGCGGTGCAAGATAGGTTGGTTGGCGGCGGATTTGTGATGCAGCAGCATACCCTGTTGGGTCGAAGTGATAAGAACGGACCAGCCACCTAGTAGGTGTCGGCCGTGCCAATAAGTTCAACGTCAACGTCAATTTTATCGATACAGGCCTCGAACCACGGAACGCTCTAAGAATGAGGAACTTTATGTACCACAAATGAACAAAATTAGGGACATTTTTTATAGGACATAGAATTAATGGATAGTATATTAAATACTGTCATTTGACGGATTTTCCCCCACCAAACAGGCAAATCTTTCCCGGTTGCTTTTTGATCGAAAGACTTTTTTTGCTTTTTCTTAACTCCAGGCCTTTTGTTTCCATGGAAAAGTTTTCCGCTAAATGCAAAGAAAAAAAAAATTAAAAGTTAAAAATGATTGATGGCTTTCTGCATAAGTAGAAAATGAAGAATACGGGGCATAAAAATTTATCCTCAAAATTGCATTTTTTGACTATCACTTGAGCGACTCGAAAGCAAGTAAGTATTTTAAAGCCCTCGAAGCATTACACAAATACAAATTAAGCAACCTTTTGCCTCCTTGGAAGCAAAAACCCGCCTTCCTTCCTTAATTAAGTGTTTCAGATTTTCTGTAATAGGATCGAATGACGGAACACTATAAAACCCTCAGCACTTTTTCCTTTTTGCAAAAACAGGAAATAAACAGGAAAAACTGAGTCTAAGATAAAGGGTATTTTTTTCCATAGCAACCCTCACACTATTCTTATATTAATTTTTTTTTTCTTTTTGAAACATTCCTTTCAGCTACAGAACTTCGATCAAAAAAATCGTTAAAAAAAAGTAGTTCTCAGAAAATGACCAGAAGCGTAAACATCTAACATCGAGAAAGCTATAAATTTTAACCAAATTATGCTTTTCCAAGTCTTCCTACATTTCACTGGAACCAGTATTTCATATCCCGCCCTAACTATCTTATTTAAACCTTTAAACAAAAAAAAAAAACGCTTTTCCTCGACCCTGAACGTGGGAGGGTCAACGCGACAAAGTTAAAAAAAAAATAAAAATATATATTATAAATTATAATAATTTTTTAATTCTATTTTTATTTTTATTTTTTATTTATTTATTTATTATTTTTTTTAGTTGCCTCGAAATTTGGAAGAAAGCGCAGTAGGTGTTCCTTTAAAATTAGTTTTCATACTTAGTGTTACGGGATCAGGATCAACCTCTCATAAAGATATTTTCCTCCTCTCTTGTCTTTTCCCATTGTATATCCCTTGACAGTGCCGACAATGGACACAATAGACAGATTAATCCGAGTTGAATGGTGTTGGGCTTGATTTTACTGCCAGTAATCTAGCTATTTATTGCAGATCTGGTACACTTGAAATATGTTTTCTTTCACATCGAGATATATATATATATAAATAAAAGTAAATAAATAAAAAAGATGACCTTATTGTTTGCATGATTCAATGCTTCCGTCTCTGAATCTTGAAAGAAAAAAAGGGGAGGAAAAAAGCTTTTGGGAGTTGAGAATTAAAAAATTGTTAGATACCGCATTTGTTTTTCACCTCGGACCCGAAATTTCTCGGAACTTATTAGTATCCTCCTACTTTCATATTCCATCGTATCCACCTGGACTTTTTTTCTATTTATTTCCACTAATTTTCCCACATTCAATTAAGTTTTCCGTGAATCCTTCCGGTTTTCTTTGGCTTATCTTCAGGATATATCTCAAATATCCCATCTTGAATTTTCTTGATACATTTTTTGGGGTTTTCTTCCAATCGGATACACAGTAAAAAATATTATGTAAATATGTTAAAAACGGTCTACATAAAGTCTATGTTAAGTTATTATGTTAAAAAATCAACATAACTTGTTTGTAAACAGCAAAAAAATGACAATCGTTAATGGACGCAGAACATTAAACAAAACAATTGTGTTATTTTTCTTAACAAAATATTTATGTAGACCGATTTGGACATACAATTTGTGTCAATTTTAACATAAAATTTTTTACTGTGTAGGCTCCGAGCGACTTTTTTTTTTATAAATATACACTTAAATATACCTGTTTACCTTATACAAGCGTATATATTTCCATCACGCAATATAAGTTCGCGGAAAATATTGCTTTTTTATAAGCTAAACATGATTTTAATGGTGGCGCTGCAGTCAAAGTCGCTCGGAACCTATAATCCTGCATAATAATGATATTGTCCTGAATAATAATGATATTGGCAGCTGTGGTACCTACGCTGTAAACCGAAACAGCGAACCCAAGTTGTGGATCGAAAGTGTGGAGCAAAACTAAGGGTTGAAGTTGTGGAACAAAACTGGAGCAAAGCTGTGGAACGAGCCAGTAACGGAACTAAAATTTGTGGGCTTGCTCGTGAACAGAAGCACGAGCCCCCCCCCCCCCTACCCATTCAAAAAAAAAATAAAATAATAATAACTTTTATTTTTAAATGAACGCCATTGGTAACTACGTCAAATTCTACATTTTTCTTAATCTTACATTTTTCCAAACGTCTTAATCTACATTTTTCCAAATCTAAGTTTTTTCCTAGTTAAAAATTCAGCGATGTCAATTTTCGAACGCCTCTCGTATTCGACGTTTAGAATGGCTAAATCACTTAATCTAACTTGGGTCATTGAATTACGCAGATAATTTTTCACTAATTTTAATTTTGAAAAAGATCTTTCTGCGGAAGCAGAAGAAACCGGCAGAGTAACAAATAACAAAAAGGTAGTACAAACATCTGGTACCGTGATTGCGATAGAAGGATTTTTATTACGAGAAGTTCTCGCTTTTTTAATGTCGTCGTTCAGTGTTGAACGAAATTTCAGCATTTCCTGAGGAAAATCTCCATTAAAATCATCAGTATATTTCTCGCACTTGAAACTTCAGTATACTTCCCTGCTTTGGTTCTAATTTCTTTATCATTTAATTTAAGAAGATTATCAAAACGTAAAAAAAAAAAAAAATCGTGCACTTGTTTAATGCCCCGAAATCGTTCTTCCAATTGACAAACTCAAATGCCCAAACTTTCACTGAAGGGAGCGTTCAAGTATTACGTAAGACCGAAAGGGGGGGAGGGGGTACTAGAAAATCTTACGATTTCTTACTAGGGGGAGGGGGGGAGTTTGGCCAATCTTACGTAAGAATTTCCATTATGACTTATTGTTCAGATTTTTTTTTTTTTTTTTTTTTTTCACTTCAAAAATTATGTTGTTTTAATTTTTTTTCGAATGTCTAAAGTAGAAAAATTGAAACTTTTTTCAAAAAATTTTAAGAAATAAAAATTTACTTTTTTGAGGAGATTTTGTGCCAATTGTAGCCATCTTCAGGGATATGAGTATGAACTATAAATCCAGATTTAAGAAAAATATTACTTCAATTTAAAATTGGAGTTAAAAAAAAGGGGGGGGGGGTCCGCGAAAATCTTACGTAATATAATAGGGGGGGGGTTCAAAGAAATCTTACTAATTCTTACGAAGGGGGGGGGGAGGGGGTCCAAAAACCCGAAAAAAAGTCTTACGTAATACTTGAACGTTCCCGCAACACAAAAACTTCAAAGTTTTTCAAGGGGTCACGAATATCTTCATCAAACGCTAATTCATCATAGAATTTCTTAAATACTAGTTGTGTCCCCAGTTAGCGGTGGGCCCTCCCGCACAACGGTACCTGCGGGCCCGGTACCTACGGGCCCGTTAGTTATGCCACTGGAACGAACGGCGAATGGAGCTTTATCATTAACAGATGGCTAAGGGAACGTTCAAGTACTGCATAAGACTTTTTTTCGGGTTTTTGGACCCCCTCCCCCCCATTCGCAAGAATTAGTAAAATTTTCTTACGTTATATTACGTAAGATTTTCGCGGACCCTCCCCCCCTTTTTTAAACGCCAATTTCAAATTGGACTAATATTTTTCTTAAATTTAGATTTATAGTTCATACTCAGTTCCCTGAAGATGGCTACAATTGGCACAAAACCTTGTCAAAAAATAAGTTTTTATTTCAGAAAATTTTTTGAAAAAAAAAAATTAAATTTTTCTATTTTAGGCAGTCAAAAAAAAAAAAAAAAAAAAAAAAAAAATTAAAACAACATTATTTTTTGAAAATAAAAAAAAATCTGAACAGTAAGATAACTGAACTAACGCTCTCAAATTTGTAAAATAATACTAATAATATGTTGGAATAGGTTACTAGGTTAGGTACGTCTTTTTTCGATTTGACAAATAAAAATTCCTAGAAATCAGAGAATTAAATTCAAAAAAATTTATCGTTAAAGATTTTTTGAGGGAAATAATCTAGAGGAAATGTTTTGTTTAAGAAAATTTTAAATAAAATCGGTAATAAAAAACCAAAATCAAAGTTAGCAATCAGAGGAGCTCGGACCTTTGCAACCATGGAAAACTTTTATATGGTAACTTTAAAAATATTTTCTTATTAATTTATTTTAAGCAAAATTATTATCCCTTAATAGGTGAAACAATTAAGAAAGCAAAACACTCCAAAGTTTAATAAATGCAAACCTTAACCGTCCTCCTCCCGTTTACATGAATATCCTCTTTGGGAATATAGTGTTAATTTCTGTTAACATCAAAAGCTGCCTTCCTCTTTATACCTAACATCTTATCTTCCTCTTTTCAGATCACTTCGGCCATTAATTCTGATTAGGAGAAGATTTATGTTATCAAAATCATAACCTAAAACCATCTCGCATTCGCTTTTCTTCTGCTATTTTTTATTATTATTATTATTATACTTTAAAATTAAATTTATGTACTTGGCCCATTAAAATCTGATACAAGTTTTTTTTTTTTTAAATAATTTAAAACGAGTAAAGAAAAAGTTTAGAAGGGAAAAAGTTTACGTACAAATCGCACCTACGAAAAAAAAAAAAAAAAAAAAAAAGGATGAACGGCGAAGAGCAACAAGCATGGAAAATGATGCACTCAGTTTGCTCTGCTCATCATATTTTGGAGCGCCTCCCTCCCACCTACTAGCTTATAGCTTTAGTTATAAAGCAAGCATACAAACCTCCCAAGATAACAGTTTGTTCTCGAAAATTGCTTTTTCGAACTTTTTCATCGTCTTGGATTACCGTAGTTAGTGGTCAACCCTTACGGGAAGACCGTTTCGGACATATTTTTTAAACATTTTAGACTACAAGTAAGTAGATTTCAATTATTTGTACAGTGCGAAAAAAAAAAAAATTTCGAAGTTTTTTAAAAGTGAAGAAAAAAAAAAAAGGGATTGTTGAAACTTGCATGGCTACCGAAATCTGTTATTTTTCTTATTTCTTAAATTTAGAGATACTTTTTTTTTTGTCTTTAAATCGTTATAAACTCCTTGCAAAAGTTGATTAAACCACAAAGAGAAGGAAACCGGTCGGAATGAGATTGATCTATTCGCAAAAAGTTTTTCTCCCGTTATTATCAAAACTCTATTTTAAGTTATTCAAAATACGAAAATTTAATTTTCTCTTTTCTCGTGTAGGGAGTTTGGAAATAATAAGAACTAGTATACTAGTGTTCGTTTTCATTATTCCTTTTGCCATAAATTAAAATTAGTGCACGGCTTAAATTGCAAATTCAGTTGCTCCCGGCAATAAAATTTGACAGAAAATTATGCGGCGGTGTGTAAAATTTGTTTCCCTACCATTTTTTTTTTCCTTCTTTAATTTTTATAGGCGTCAGTCACTTTTAAATAGCCATAAAAACCGTTATTAGCTGGATGTCAGATTAAAAAAAAATTCTGCTCTCACCTTGTTTTCCCTGTTAATTTTTCTTAATATAAAAGAGTGTAATCTAAAATTAAAAAGGTCGTTCGCCCTGGAAAAAAAAAGTGAAAAACAGAGCTTTTCGCGATCGTATTAAAAAAGTTTTTTTAATGATGCTAACAGATTAATGTCTATGCAATAATCCCGGAAATTAAAAATTTTCTGTAAGCAAATATGAAAAAAAGTTAGATGAATTTGACCAGCACTTTTGAAAAAAAAAAAAAAGGAAAAAAAAAAAAAATTACAAAATCAATTTTCACGTTAGATTAGAAAATAATAATTCTAGGCTACGAAAACCGAGTGTACAGTTCCTTGTTTTCCTGTATGAATTTTTTTCATTAATTTATAGAAATCAATGACTATTGTCGGTTATGACAAATGTAGGGCTTGCATCAATAAATGACGATGTTCGAATGTTCGGCCTAAAGTTTGTATTCCGCGATTAACATTTTACTTTGAAGGCCGTTATCGAAAAGCAGCATGAATTTTTTCACAATAGTGTTCTGACTTTCGGCAGCATAAAAATAACTAATTTATGAGAAAAAAAATAAATAAATAAATAAAAATAAAAATAAATAAATGAATAATTGAAAGGTAAAATCTGCTGCTACTACAAAACAAATCAGCCGTGAAAATTTTATTTTTATGATAAAAACATTTAGTCGAAAACAATTTTTTTTTTGTGAAAAAAAAAGTCAAAATAAATTATTCCAAAGCTGAGTTGAACAAGCTATTTCATATGGGAAAAGTTAACATTTTTTTAAGTAGAAATTCCTTTTTTTGACCATAGATACCTTCTTTTACGAGATTTAACAGTTGATTTAACATTTTCAGAAGTAAATTGCCATAAACTAAAGATTAAAAATAATTTTTACTTTTAAAAGCGTAGGAATTTCAAAACTGATTTATTTTTTGTGTAGCACGACATCTTAGGCTAACATCAGGAAAATATTTGGCAAAATTTGATTTTCCTTTTTCATAATTTAGGCATACTGTATTTACTTCATTTGCTTTTAATCCCAAAATCCCGAGCCCTGTGAAAAAAAATCACAATAAAAATAAAAATAAATCAAATTTAGAACCAAATCAGAATCGGATAACACTTTTCGAAGGGAGTTCGACACAGGGACAAAAACTCCCGAGACAATCCGAACCCCGATGACACGATTATTTTATAAATAAACTATCAACTCCCTTATTACTGCTTATTGTAAAGAATAATTTATTTCTCAAGCAAAAATCATCGGAGTAATGCTTATCAGATCAACTATGAATTTTTCAATTCTTCACAAAAGCTCAACTTGTCACGATCCCCGGAGACTTTACATCGATTGGCATGATAATTTTACGTTAAACCATCCTACCTTCTATTTTGATATTTAAATAATGTAGAGTTTAGCTGCGTTAATCCGTTAAATATAAAAACAGAAACGGAGTCAGGCTTAGGGTTCTTGCGAAACGTATGAAAATGACGCTAGTTCTGTTTACTTAAAGTATATTATTTTGTAAGCTTGTGGACAATTTTTAAATTCAAGCCCCAAGACAAGAGACGAAAAAACTTAAATGTTTTAACAAGTCATTCGGAACCTGTCTCTTTGAAAATTTTGAGGTCCCTGGGGGTAGTCCAAACATTACGTAACGCCGGAGGGGGGGGGGGGGGGGGAGGGGATCAAAGGTGGCGTTCACAAGAGGATGTACTGAATTTAGCGTTACGAAGGAAGGCGAGGAGGAGGTTAGAAATAAGTGAAAATAGCGATACGCAATATGTCCACAACTCTCTAGTCTTTTGATCTGACCACGAGGTTCCTTATGCGGAGAAATAAGCCGGCTACTGCTCAGATCAACATGTAAGTATAATGCCTATACGTCTGTAATTGTACAGCAGTAAAAAATTCTACCATAATATAGCAGTCAAATGTTCCTACTATTATATACCTTAACGTACTATATGGCTGGCTATACTATACAGTATATACGATTAACCCTAATTTTTTTCAGATTTTTTAAACGACATATCGAGGTGCCTCTATGACCTTGAAGTTTTTAAAAAACCCATAAAAGGACAAAAAAAAAAAAAAAAAATAAAAAATAAAAAATAAAAAATAAAAAATAAAAATAAAAAAATAAAGTTTTATTTGCTGGAAAAATTATCGTTTCCTATCGGAGATTCTGTGTAGATTATGAATATGAAGTCCAAAATTAATTTTTGTGTACAGTTTTTAAGCTAAGAGGGAAAAAAGCCTAAAAAATTTCCGAAATTTTTTAAGCAGGGTTGCGATGCCGATGCCGATGCCGATGCCGATGCCGATGCCGATGCCGATGCCGAATAGTTATTTAAAAATAGTCGACGCCGACGCCGATATCGTGTTGTGGAACAATTTTTAACTCCGATTAAATTTTAGTTTTTTCCTAAATATAAATTTAGTATCTTGTATTTTTATTAAAAATCGAAATTTTTTCTAGTCTCACTCAGCTCAGGTTTCTTTAAAAAAGGCAGTTCTAAAATATTTTTTTTTTTAGTCAGCAGAACTATCATAAAAACCATAATTCCTTTTTAAAAATTAATCGAGTAATCGGTTATTAAATTTAATTACAAAAACAAGTAAATTAAAGAAATTAAGAGAAAAATAATTTTGAAGTTTGAAGCAATTGAAAATTTCTCGCGATTCCGGCTTTGATTCCGATCCCGATGCCGATTTCGGTTCGTCAAACGATTCCCGACGCCGACGCCGGCTTTGAATCTGATTCTGACGCTCATGCTGACGCCGACACCGGCCTCAACTTCGGTTCCGATGCCGACGCCGACGTCGATGCCGATTCCGGTTATTTTTCTCATCGATTCCGATGCCGATGCCGAAGCCAGTAAAAATGCCATCGGTGTTTTCATCCAGTGTTTAAAAAAAGGCCTAAAGCTGAAAAACCGTGCACTTAAAATGATTTTGGACTTCATATTCGTAATTTACGCAGAGTTTCCGATAAAAACAATACTTTTTTCAGCAAAAAAAAAAAAAAAAAAAATCCTATATTCTGCCCTTTTATGGGCCTTTCAAAATTTTCAAAGTCATTGCGGCATCTCAAGATGTAGTTTAAAAAATCCGAAAAAACTACGGTTAATAGTATTATAAAAAGGCATCCATTCCCTTCTCAGGCGTTTTAAAATTCAAAAATTTTAATAAAATGGAGGGTATTAACCTTAATAAGATGGATATTAGGTAGCAGTAGATACAGACTTTTTTTTTTTTTTAATGGGAGCATAAAAGTTAACAATAGTCTGACTTTCTGCAAGCAGAAGGCGAAGAATATGGCAGTCAATAGGTGCCGTTCAAGTATTACGTAAGCATCTTAGGAGAGGGTAGGGAGGTCAGCCTTAACCATCTTTTTTTTAAAAAAATAAGCTTAAGACTCATTAAAAATAACAGTTTTACCATGTTTCAGGTTTTTAACCCCAATCATGCGATAAATTATTTCAGAATGCATCCTTTCAGTGCTATACCCGCACTGTAGACTAATTCATTTATACTTATAAATTTTCTTTCCCGGCCTCAAATATTTTTATTCATATAAACCGCATGCAGCCTTCTGAAATTATTGCTAAAAAAAAAAAAAAAAAAAAAAAAAAAAAAAAACTGTTACTGAAGGACGGACCTGAAGTTTCTTTTAAGGATGAGAAGAAGGCGGAGGGACAAAAATTTGAAATAAGTCGAAATTTAAAGGCAAGACAAGAACCCAGTGCTAGACTAGCCCACCGGGATACCGGGTGAGCCGGTAGGCCAAGATGCAAAAAGCTCCGGTGAAATTATCCGTCTCCTAAAATTTTTAAAAAATTCATGAAATTTTTCATTCTTTTTGAAAATCGTGTGGCATTCTTTAAAAAAAAATACGCCGGTTTCGGAAAATCCCGAGCCCGTTTTTAAAGTCACGGCCCTGCAAGAACCAGTTTTCTAAAAAAAAGGAGAATCCCTCATTTTACAGGGGCTGTTCTTTTTTTCCCTCTTAAATGCTAAACTAAGTATCAGGCCTCTGCAAGATAAGATCTCTTTTTTTTTCTCACCAAGACCAAACGAATCAAACATTAACAAAATTAGCCCAGCGTGATACCTGAATGGCCCTATCACTTATTTCCCATACAATTTACGCAGGAAAAGTTCTAAAAATTTATTACATCTCAAACTTCCGCTTTAATTCTTTCTTTCTTACAAGTGCAAAACCCTATTTTTTCAATTTCATATTCGTCATCCTTAACTTCCTGTTTAACTTTCAACAAGTCATAATCACTGTCCGGGCAATTGCCATCGCAATATTCTTCGAATTTTTCTTTTTTCATCGTTCTTAATTCAGGATTTAGTCGGTATTTCGTTTGTTCTTCTATCATCCCCAGCCGGATTCCGCTTTCCAATGCCATTTTAATTTCGCTTTTGGTCGTTTTTACGTTTAAATCATCTTGTAAACATTCCTTTATCCTTTCCACAGTAGCCGATTCCAAATTTTCCGCGGCTAAAAGCACGTTAAAAATCAGATCGTTCATTTCACTTTCATTATCGGTTTTTCTTTTCCGTTTTCGATCATCCATTTCTAGTGCCAGATGAAAATAAAACTTTCAAAAGAAGAAACAATAACTAATTTTGAATTTTGAATTGGACAAATAAACAAACACTGAAACGAGTTTTCTTCTGGTTTAAAAAAAAAATGGAGAAGGGCGGTTTATTCCGGAATGAAATATTTAAAATTTTTTTATGGAAAGTCATTAACCACGATATTAAAAAATAAAAATGTATTTAAAGGAAGAAAAAAAGCCTAGAGGGACTTTCAACAATATTAAAAGTAATATATATTTCTTGGAAAAGGACTAAAAATTCCTCGATTTGTGAATTAGTGTAACGAAACAAAACAAAATTATCGATGATTAGTAATCAGTTTCCTTCAAATTAAAAATTTTTCTGAGGGGTAGAATTTATTATTTCCTTTTTAAAAATTATTTCCCTAGAAAAAGACTCTCCCTTAGATGCTCGTCATTCATATTTTCGGTCATTTTCATTCAAAACAAACGTCGCAAAAGCAGAGTATTTATTTTTCCTACATTTTTTTCTACGCTGCGTCAGTCTGAATAAAAGAAAAAATAAAATAAAAATAATTCTAAGGAATACAAATGACGATAACCCATTAACACAAAACCATTGTGACATAATTCCACTATAACAGACAAAATCCGCAGAAAAAAAAAGTAGGAGAGCTGCGTTTTCTGAATGGCGAAAAGGAAAACTTTTCTCAAAAAAAAAAAAAGTGTATTGTCTTGAGATTTTGACATTTAATTCAAAAAGACGCACACATCCCTGTGTTAAGGGAAAAAGGAAAAATCTCAAACTAATTTATCTACTTAACCTTTGTGCTGTCGGAAACGAACACCGAGTAAACGGTCCCTTTTTATATTATTATCACGCCATTTTCCCCGTTACAGATTATTCTAATTATATTACCTCATAATTTTTTTTCAAATTTTCTTTTCATGTTAATTTATTTCCTTGTACGAAATATCTAAGCTTGCGAATGAAAGCAATCGCTTTTTCTCGGTCCTTTCAACTCCAGCAAAATTTCAAACTCCTTAAAATTCATGCATTATGCGATTTTAATGAATTGTTCCTTTTAATAAATTTATATTAAACCAAAATAATGACTTAAAAAGCTCTTCGTTATTAATTTTCGGATATTAATCCTATACTACGTCAATCGAAATATCGTCATGTTTTAATAAAACTTACTTTTTTTGAAAAACATCACCGCGCGAAAAGAAAATAGATTGGCATCATCGTTTTTTTCCTTTTTTGCTCGTGGCTATTGTGATCTGAATTTATGATTAAAAAAAAAAATTACTCCCCTGTATATTAGCATTTCGAGCTAATATAAAAAAAAAGCTTTTGCAGGGATGTTAATTATGAATCAGCCAATACGTTTTTGTTTTCGGTAAGGGTAGGATTTTGAATATTAGATTACATTTACAGGAAAAAAAAAATAATTTTTTCCAGTTTTCCTAATTATGTTGCTTAGGGTTCGGATCACGCATAACGTTTATTTTTTTTTTAAATTTTGATCTTTAAAGCGACAGCCTCACATGGAATTTTTTTTTTTTTTTACCTAAATATCTTTGAAAAGGTTGTATGCTCTCGTTAGAATGAAAATTAAACATCACCACACCGAACACCGTAAAATATGGGTGATGAAAAATGTTCCCTACGGTTATTTTTTGTCAAATCGTCGAAGCTCGTCAAATATTTGTTGAATTCGTGTTTTAATCCAGAATTTAAAAAAGAATTTCGATTAAACAAGTTTTTACCAGTTTCATACAAATATATGCCCTTTATATTACGCCTAGACCGTGGTTTACTTGGTGTTGGCTGATCCCAACACGGTCGAATGGTCATTGCGACACCTTAAGATGTCGTTTAAAAAATCTGAAAAAAAATTAGGGTTAAAATAGCATTATAAAATGCATTGATTCCCATATTCACGCGTTTTAAAATTCAAAAATTCGCGTCTTTCGACCGACCCTAATGGACATCATCTTCCCCCCGCCTGCATTACTCTTTCAAAATGAAGTTGAAATAAAAAAAATATATATGCATTTAATTTTTAAGTTTAAAATTCGGACTTTTACTGCAATTCATACTGCACAAAGTGTGAGCTACTGTAAAAATTATAATAGTAGTATAATATAATTATACTTATAATTAAGGGGTCGTACATAAATTACGTAAGCACATTTAGGGGGGGAGGGAGTCCAGATTTGACATCTTACCCATAAGCTAAGCATAGGCGAAATGGGATAAAGCGTGCAAAAAGGGCCTAACCCATGCTTACGTAATTTATGTACGACACCTAATGACTGATGGAGCTCTAATTCAGAGTCTCAAATCTAAAGATCGGTCTAGCTTAGAACTCTAATTCAAACTTGTTTCAAATCAGAGGGTTAATCTGCTCACTCAAAAAAGCATGACTAGACATGATTTTAGACATTAAACATTTCTGAATTTCAGTACTATACGGGATCTATTATCACTAACATGTACACAGTAAAAACTTTTATGTCAAAATCAACATAAGTGTCCACATAATTCTTATGTTGTTTTTGTTTATGTTTACCTTTTGGGAAAAACAACAGAAAAAATTTATGTGGACCGTTTAGAACATATTTACATAATATTTTTTACTGTGTAACTATACATCTAACTGTAACAATACCTATAACTGTCTCTACAGTGTTACAACCATCGCTATAGTTATAATTATAACCATCGTTATAATTAGTGGCGGTCATTGCGACACCTCAAGATGTCGTTTAAAAAATCTGAAAAAAATTCGGGTTAATAGCATTATAAAAGGGCATGGATTCCCATATCAGGCGTTTTCAAATTAAAAAATAACCATCGTTATAATTATAATTGTAATCATGGCTTCCGTTTCTTTATTTTTTATACATGTCGCAGGCTTTTAGTATAATCAGTCATTTAGTAAAATGCCTAGGCAAATAGTAAAATGGTTTAAAAATGTGATAATTTGATTAAATGCCTAGCAATTTTCTTGAAACTTCGGTCATTTAAAGAAACGCTTGACACTTTTTTTTTTCTTTTTATAAAATGACTGGCCTGGTTAATAAAAATCAGGCAAATCGTGAAATGATACAAGAGTAAAAAAGCAATATTAATTAATTGTTAGTAATTTAATCTTTTAAAACTTAATTAAATTTTTTTAAGGGACCTTAATCTACTTTTGGATTCCTACTTATCACCACTGACATATCAACGCCATTTCACAAACTTAAGCAGACGCTTGAATAATTTTTTCTGTTGCTCTTTTGAGCTCTGGATGGTTTTTTTCACTTTTAAAATGGTGGTCTAGATTCCAAAAGTAGATTGAGGTACCTTAAAATATTTAATTAAATTTTTGTAAAATGTCCTAGATTAAATTATTAACAATTAAGTAATAATACATTTTTACTCTTCTTTTTCTACTGTATCATTTCACTATTTCTCTTATTTTCAATAGCTAGACCAGTCATTTTATAAAATAAATAAAAAAAGTGTCGGGCGCTTTATTAAATGACCGGCGTTTTAAAAAATGACTAGGCATTTAATAAAATGATCACATTTTTAATTCATTTTACTATTTGCCCAGGCTCTTACTAGGCCTACATATTAGCAAACATTTTATTTTAATAATTAATTTCCCAGATCCTGAATTTATTTTTGAAATCTTATAACCAGGAAACCAGCGATGTATCCAGTAATGCATTTGGCACGAAAGCGATGGTGGAATGGTACATTTGGCCATTAAAATTTTTAGCCATGCTTTTTTTGCTCACAGATCGCCAACTTCTACCGGGAATTTTGGGTATGCCACAATTTTTAAGTGCTTAAATAGCCTGGTTTTACGATTTAAAGTTTTAAAAAAAGCGACGTACTAAACAATTTAAAATTCCAATTTTTTTATTAAATTCTGTACCTCATAGCCAAAACGCAGAATTAGAAAAAATCAAAATAACCGCTATTTATTCATTTTTCGTAAGACGACGTGACGATCACGTAACTTTCGAATTCGACGTTTTGGCTCCAAGGTATAGAATTAACTCTTTTAAAATTTTTGGGTGTGTTTTAGGCATTCGTCATGGCCCCCAATCCCACCCCCCTTCCGAAAAACCTGAAATATTTTGCTGAACTTGAAAATTAATTTATAGAAAATAAATAAGTAGCAATATGAAAAACCTAACCTAAACAAATATTAAGTGCCTATTTAAAATTTTTACTACTCTTTTCTGTATATTTCAGTCGATTTCAGTCCTAAAACAAAATCAAATGTCTGATACTTTTTTTTAAAGGACTAATGGAGGAAATATTCAGGAAGTTCGAACCCCACGTTTTCCACTGCAAACAAGTACGCAAAACCGTTTCGCCGAAAAGCAAGCGCACTCAAAAATTCACAAACAGATTTCTATTTCTTCGAATTTTGATTGAATATTCAAACTCAGCAAACTCTTAGCTCGAAGTTCACTGTTTTGGTCACCTTTTTATTTTTATTTTCATTTAAGCTGCCAGCATGAAAAAAAAAAAAATCTTTCGAAAGTTTTTTTCCGCGAAGTAATATCCTGTTCGAAACCATTCGTACAAAATAAGCCACCAGTAACCTTGCGATAAAAATCTTGAACCTCGAAACCCTTGAAGACCTATGAATCTTAAAACTTTATAAAAATAAAACTAATATTGTCATTAAATAAAAGTTTGTTCCTTCCGAGTTGTTTTTTTTCCCCCACTCTTCT
The DNA here is from genome assembly GCA_037577465.1 of Liposcelis bostrychophila. NCBI lineage: Eukaryota > Metazoa > Arthropoda > Insecta > Psocodea > Liposcelididae > Liposcelis > Liposcelis bostrychophila. The sequence goes on along the minus strand of CM075211.1, from coordinate 18,249,188 downwards.
GCCTGGTTTTTTATGCTTCGTTTTTCCTTAGGGACGTGAAACCATCCGGGTTAAAAACTGTAATTTCGAATTCCCTACATTTTTTTTTAGTTTCTTTTTTTTTTAATACATTTTATAAAATTAGCTGTTACGTTTTATATCAAGTTGTTAAGTTATCTGAATTGTTTTTTATGAAAGTAAGGTACTAACTGCCTTTAAGAAAAAAAGAGGGAAATGTCTTTATTGTAATACGACGATATCCGGAGGTTTATGTCATGACTTTGAAAGTGAGAATACAACGAAGAGAAAAAAAAAAAAAAAAAAAAAAAAAAAAAAAAAAAAAAAAGAGAACGAAAAAAGAAAGAAAAAGAAGGATGAGGCAAATTTTCGAAACTGTTTTCCTTACTAGCTTAACCTTTTACGGTTTTTTTATTTACATTTATTATCGTATAATTTTTTTTTTTTTTTTCTGAGAAAGTTTGATAACATTTTCTATTTCCATGTAAATATGTTAACGGTGAACTTTTTCCATCCTTTATCTAATTTAAACCATTGTTATTAATTTCAATCACACATATTTGCTATTGAAAAATATAAAACAGCGTGCATGACCTGAATTTTAAAGGCTTATAACGAACTATAAATAACTATAACTATAGCGACGGGTTAAAATTTCACCAACAGCGATGGTTATAATTATAACTAAAGCGATGGCTATGATTGCAACTGCAGCAATGTTAAAAACTGAAGATTCCAGGGGAAAAAGATCAGATTCAAATAGAGAAGTCACATGTTTTGAGATGACTCCATCGTTTAATTGTGCTATGGAAGACATGACAAAAGACGTAATTTTGACGAAGTAAAAAAAACATTTAACCCCCCAAAAGAGAGAAAACAAAAATTGGAATTTGAATGCACGCCAAAACTTGTGTGCTGATTGAAGGAACGTGACGTCATCTGCCTAAAAGTGGTTGCGTTCATTTCTGAAACCCTGAGCGGCATCGATGCGTAATGTTTACAAGCATGTTTACAAACAAGACGTGTTTCGCTTCAAGTTCGATATCTCGCTTCGATACAGGCAGATGACGTCACACCAATAGAAAATCGTTTAAGGAGTGATCACGTGACAAAAACTTTTTCGGACTTTGGTTTTCTTTTTTTCTTTTTTTTTTAATTTGATGAAAAATTTTCACTATTAAATACTAGTTTTTAGTCATGAGCATACTATACATTCGTTTCCAGCAAAAATCTCAAAACATGTGACTATGTCTATTGTTTACATTCTGCTTTGCTCCGATGTTTAGGTTATGTTAAAGAATGTCCACAAAAACATGGAATCTGACCTTTTTTCCACTGTGGTCTTCAACTATAAAAGTAGCGATAGTTACAGTTACAGTTAGTTACCATCATAACTATAACTATTGTGACGGTTACAGTTACAGTTACATTTATAACTACATGTTAGTGATATAGATAACGTATATTACTGAAGTTCAGAAAAAATTTAAGTCTACAACCCGAGCTTTAGTCGCTTTTTTGCGAACTTCCGACAACTTCCGACGACTTCCGAACTTCCTAACTCAATCGCCAATGAAGGAAGCCCAATAGGGTGGGTCGAAAAACGCAAATTTTTGAATTTGAAAACGCCTTACATAGTACCGATGCCTTTTTATAATAGTATTAACCCTAATTTTTTTTCAGACTTTTTAAACATCTTGAGGTGCTTCTGTGACCTCGAAGTTTTTGAAAAGCCCATATAAGGGCAAAAAACTTTTTTTTTTCTGAAAAAGTTACGTATTTTTATATCGAAAATTTTGCATAGATTATGAATATAAAGTCCAAAATTAATTTCTGTGTACAGTTTTTAAGCTAAGTGCGAAAAAATCTAAAGAACTTCAGTGTTTAAAAAAGGCTTAAAGCTCAGAAACCGTATACTTAAAGTGATTTTGACGTTCATATATTCGTAATCTACGCAGAATTTCAAATAGGAAGCGATACTTTTGTCAGCAAATAAAAATTTTTTTTTTGTCTCTCATATGGGCTTTTCAAAATGTTCAAGGTCATTGCGACACCTCAAGATGTAGCTTAAAAAATCAGAAAAAAATTAGGGTTAATATTACGCATCGATTCTCATATAAGGCGTTTTCAACTTTAAAAATTCGCGTTTTTCTACCCACCTAAAGGCCCAGTAGTAGTCTAAAAGTTAGGTCCTTCCAGTTAGCCTGACTGCAGACAAATAATACAATTTTTCCCTATTCGCAAAGGAGCAAGAAGGATGCTAATAATGGCGAAAGTTTTTACTTTTATAGAGCCTAAGGCTGCAGGGCACCCAAGAGCACAAGGCACAAGGAAAAATTTATTTGAAGCTCCCTTTAAAAAAAAAAAAAAGAAACTTGAAATGATTTTTTATAACCTACATAATATTCAAAATATTGACAATAACATTTTCTCAATAAAAAAACGAGAAAAAATTCCAGACCTTTTTCAGAAAGCAGTACCTTTCGGCTCTTTCCTGACTACAGGTTTAGCCCTTTTGTCCTGAAGATGAGATATGATGCTCAAAGCGAATGAGTTGAACAATGAACTAAGATCAGGTAGCCCCATGAGAATTATTAAATATGACCCATGTGTGACCAATTGCGACTCAAAAATAACTGCATAGTGCTTTATGTCCCCATGATTAAGCTTCATTAAAAAACATCGAGGATCGATTTTTTTGACAACGACAAAATGGAGTTTTTAATCACGAATTCAAACTGTCGTGAAAATGTTTAAAAATATCAACTTTATTTTTTTATTTTTTTATTCATTCAAAAGAAAAAATATTATTTTTATAAAATCGTCTTAAACAGACCAATTAAATTCTTCATGGAAAAAATCTTCCAGACACGGTTTAATAACGAATAGCTGTATTATTTATAACATCCAAGATTTCGGTGTCAGATGACAAAGTAATGGTGACAGGGTTAATGAGTAGTTTTCATAACAAACTTCACAAGGGTTCGCATTACTCTCACACCACCAATTCCCAATAAATTTTTCCTTGAGGGCGGGAATCATGTCCCTTTAACTCAAATGGCAAACCCCGTATATACCAATTTCTTGGTTTCGTAATTCGATTTTTCAAAAATTTTCCGACGTTAAACGAGAAAAAAAAAAACGAAGCAAAAATATTTCCTCTCTGGGTATATATCTAAACATTGTATATGAATTTCCTTAAAACGAGAATAAAAAAAAAATATGTACCGAATATGCAGTATAAGTCATCGAAGTGAAATCGCTTTGGCTATGAAATTTTTTTCTCGAAAGAGATTTCTGCTTTTAACAGATCAAAATAATTTTTTTATTTTATAAATTTTTCGTTAAATAAAAAAATTAATCGGTTTTAATTTTTTTTTTTTTTTTTTAGGGCGTAATTTTACGCCAAACATTTTGGTTTCGGATAAAAGTGGCAAACATGTTCGGTAAACGTGTTGGACGAACATTTTCACCAAAAATTTTCTCCAACATGCAGGAGATGCTCCACATAAGCAGTGACGCTTTTTTAAGTATGTCGGGTGAAAATGTTTGTCCAGTTTTTTACATTTTTTATTCAAATAAACACAGAATGGGTTTGATTAGGTTTTGACTTTTAGTTGAAGCAGTAGGTTTAAAATTATGGCATTTTAGGGCCAGTTCCTCAACGGGAATTTTTCAGTTTCAGTTCCAATAGTGACCCCATAGTGTAAATTAGTTTCAGTTTGCGGGAGGTGGGGGCTTTTATACTATTTTTTTTAACTTTATGATTTCCTACTAGATGGAAAATAAATACCGTAGATTGAGGTGAAGTTGAAAAGGTGGGGTGAAGTTGAAAGGAAATTGAAAGGGGAATTCTAGGTTTATTTTAGGCACTAAAAATAAAATTTTTTACTTAAGTATCCCAAAAACAATATCCACTTAATGAAATAAAAAAATTTTATTTTTATTGCCTAAAATAAACCTAGAATTCCCCTTTCAATTTCCTTTCAACTTCACCCCAATCTACGGTATTTAATTTTTTTAGGCCGTAAGAAAACTGTTATCTCGGGCCTCTCTCCCAAAACTCTATGTTTGGTTATAGGCCCGATGAGGAAAATTTTGAAAATTTGAAACTGATACTGATTCTGTTTGGTTCCAAATTCGGTAATATATTAAATTAAAAAAAAGTTGGACAACTGGTACGAACAACTTGGTGTGGTATGGTTTTTTATTCCTCATCAAAACACTCTACATGCATATACACAAACTTTCTAATTTTAAAGATAAGTCTCACAATTTAAAAAAAAAACGATATACTTCAAAAACATTTGATTAATAACAACAACTAAAATTGGGTCAACATCCAAGCGCGATTTTTTTTATGTTTTGAATCGGGAAAAAGGGTAAAGGATAAATCAGTCATACAATAAAATCGGTTTGTTCCTGGAATCTTTTTCAATAAAAATATATACGTGAAATCCATTTAACATACCAGGAATAATGGTTTTTCATCGATCTGAGGTTATCAGCTATTTTTTACGTTTCTTTTTAATTTATTCAAAATATATACGCCGTACGCAAAAAAAAATTTTTTCTCCTCAATGAATGAATGAAAGATAGGGGGTTCACAACCTCATAACCTCACTATTATTTTAGTTGCTCCCTAACAAACTAGCCATTTAAATTATTTATTACTTAAGACCAAAAGGGTTAGTAAATATGTCGCTATATTGTTTTCCGTAGACATTAATCTCGAGAGAAGATTCAAAAGCGTGAATAATTTTACAGTTTGTATAATGAACTCTTTTCCTTAACCTTTTTCCTTTGATATATATTAAAGCCACTATTAAAAAATAATTTTAATTTAGTCCGGAGCTAGTTAACACTTGTGATTCGAAATTCAAAAAAAAAACTAAGTGGGGAGAAAAACAGGGGGAAGGGGTGAGGATAACGCAGCTTCCCACAACTTATTGTAAATTCATTTGCGGTTTTTTTGTTGACTGGTCTCCACTCCATTAAATATTCAGCAAAACGAAATTAATTTTACTTTAAAATTATTATTATTTTTTTTTTTTAAATTCTAATTTGTTACTTAAAATTTTTTTTTTTTCAGGTAAATTTAGCATGAACAAAACCTTACTACTGGTACTGGTCACAATAGTTCAAAGTCAAAGTGATGGTACCTTGCTCTCTACAAATCCGATTTTATCAGACTCTATAGACGATAGTCATAATGGCATATACTTAGAAGGTAAGCTAAAGGATAGTAGTAGCTACTGCTCAATTAATTCATTCTTACTTTTGATGCCAATCATATCTGACTAAGAAAAGGCATGTTAATGCCTTTTCAACCATGGCTCGCTCAGCTGCATCGCTCGGGCTGCGGCCTAGCAACGCAACTTTGAGCTCGTTTTTGGCAAACAATCATTTCCGTCCCTTATATAGAAAAATACTATTTTTTTTTTTTGGTTCAAAATTGATCTGTGTCATTTTTTTTTAAGCAATACTTATAAATGAAAATAAATACTTTTGAAAGATTAACAAAAACCCAAAGACCCCTTACTTCCCCTAATAAGTAATTGTAAGCATTTGGTCTACCCTCCCCCCCCCCCTACTTGAATGATCCTTGCGTCGGATATAATGAGACCGAGTCAAAACCCCGACATTCAAAACCCCGACATTGGAAATCGGGGTTTTGAATGACGGGGTTTTGATTTTTGACTTTTATTATATTTTATTTTTAATTTAATTTAATTTATTTTTTATTTTTAAAAATATTTTTAAATGACGGGGTTTTGAAATCAGCAGTTAAGTCCTATATACATGGACGGATCTAGGATTTTTTCCTAGAGGGGGCTCAGAATAGGGAAAATATTTTCGGGGGGGGGGGGGCGATACCATTCAGGTTATATAATTTTCAAAATTCTAGGGGAGGCTAGCACCCCCCAGCCCCCCCCCTAGATCCGTCCATGCCTCTGTATTAAAACGCGAAGGAAAATAAGCGATGCCCGACACGTACGGAGCCCCTTCCCGACCGATTTTGATGAAATTTTCAGGGGACAATAAATCCTCCTGACTTCAGAGTCTATGAGCTTTTATGAAATGAACATTTTCCTGAAAGCTCTAGAGAACTGAGAAGTTCTAGGGAGCTTTCAGCAGGAAGTCAAGATACCACACAGACCGGCAGAGACCGACGGAAATTCCACAGACATTCCAGTGCAGTATAGGACTAAGCTCCCCATTGGAGGTGTTTTAGTATTTCGTAAGACCGGAAGGGGGAGGGGGTTCTCGAAATTCTTACGATTTTTTATATATGGGGGAGGAGTTTGGAAAATCTCTGTAAGAATTTCTATTGCAATTTAATGCTCAGAAAATTTTCTATATTTTAATTCTTACTAGTTCTATTACCTTCTATATAAGTGCTATTAAATTTCAAAACCCCGACATTTCCAAAATTTTAAAAAATTAAAAATAAATTAAAATAAATAAAAAATAAAATATAATAAAAGGCAAAAAGCAAAACCCCGACATTCAAAACCCCGATATCTAATGTCGGAGTTTTGAATGTCGGGGTTTTGCTAGGGTCCCGATATAATCATAATTACAGTACGTTCATAAATTCATTTAAATACCAAATCAAGCTGTTTGGGTTAGGCGAAACTATTGCCTAAAGTTTTCATCTCCATTTTAACCCTTTCGTAAATTTAACTTTAGAGAAAAAATTAAACCGCGCTTGCAGGTTAATTTGAAGCAAAACCAAAAAAAAATCAAAAGCAGACTGTATAATAGGGTTGTTTCATACAATTTAATTTAATGTTTTAAACCGCTTCAAAAATTCGAGAAAAAAATACGGAAGCATTTTGCGTAGGAATTTTTTAGTTCCAGATTGTCATTAGCTGAAAAAAAATAAAAATTGGGCCAAAAATTGATGCATTTGAAATGATTTCGAAAAGCGGGATGGCCTTTTTTGAACTAATTGTTTTTATCGTTCTGCACCTTGAGAATTAGCGACTATGTATTTCTTATTATGCACTGACGGCAAGTAACAGAACGATAAAAACAATTGGTTAAAAGAAGGCCGTTTGTTTTTGTCCCGCTTTTCAAAATCGTTTCAAATGCATCAATTTTTCGCCCGATTTTTTTTATTTTTTTTGAGCTAATGACAAGTTAAAACAAAAAAATTACAACTCAGAATGCATTTTTATTTTTTCCTCTAACTTTTTAGGCGGTTTAAAAAATTTAATTAAATTATGTGAAACAACCCTATTTTGGGGGGGAAATCTTAAAGAACCATTTTTTTTTCTACTGAGAAAAAAAAAACTTGAATGAGGATTCTTGGAAAACAATATCCAGCCATTGGGTAAAAAGAAATTCTGCGAAATTAATGGAGGAAAAGAACTGTGAAAATTTTTTCCAGATACGCAGTACAATTATCCATATAAGACATAATTTTGTTACCCTCTTCTGTTCTTTTTATATTTAAAAATAATTTATCGAATTTCGCCGTCCTATATGAAAAAATGATATATCAAGTCGTTCTAATTATTTGATTATTGCTTGGAACGGAGCAACCGACAACATGTAAATATTGATTTCTTAAAGAAAATTTCCTTATTGCTATTGCATATTCTTTTTCTTACGGCACTGCCATGCCATGGAGATTGGCGACTGCTATCTCTATCCAATGTCTTAAGGTTGCGGGTCGACCATAAAACACGTGAGCATTATTTTGGCCATTTTGGGCCCCTCCCCCCCCTTAAATTTTTTTTTTAAAAATTAATGTTAAACATTTAAAAAAATCTGAAATTCTTCGGAACTTTGCAAAGAACAGTCTCGGACCGTAAACTTGGTCTCGTACTTGAAATATTTACCCTCGACACCTGTAAAGAAAAATACTATTTTTTAAAATTAATATTAAACATTTAAAAAATCTGAAATACTTCGGAATCTGAACTTTGCAAAGAACAGGTTTTTTTTTTTTTAACTTATAGCAAATGCTCGGGTAAAATAGAAAGTTTTTTTTTAAAAAGTGAGTTAGGTTGCATAATTTAAAAAATTTGAATTATTTTCATTTTGGCACGTTTATTACATGAGACAAATGCTAACGTTAGATATGTGAATTCCCCCTTGTTAGCAAAAGTTAGCATTTTGAATATCCCCTGCCCCCCTCACGTGTTTTACGGACGACCCCTTGCCTGCCTAAAAATGGATTCACTCATATAGCCATGCTAATTGTGCGCAGGATTAAAATAATAGATGTACTTTCCTAGAATCCTCTGATCTCAGTACAGAAGTCATGCCGCCGTCTTGAAATTCTACATTCTCATTGCTGAACCTAGCCCTAGCCGGTCACAGTCAATCTCAGCAAAAATGTCATACCAGACAGCACTAAGAATAAAACGACAGACCCTGTAAAAAGAGCACTGATAACAAAGGGTTCCTCGGAGAAACATTTGTCACTAAACTACAAGCAGAAGCATTATTATTACTATTTTTTTTTCCCGAAAAGCTTCCCAAGTAAAAATTCTCGTGAACCGAATTTACACATGACCGCAAAATAAGCAGCACATCTTCACTTAATCGATTTGAAATTACCGCTTGCAACCGTGATTTTACGCACGGAGAAAATTATTTCCATTAGCCCTTACTATGATAATCTGTTATTTGCTAGTTAAGACTCGTACTTACTTCCAAACTTTCCGATTTAACTTTCTTGTGTTCCTCCAACTCCGCTCCTGCTTTTCTAAAGTATACGCGCCGTTCTTCTTCTCGTTTGCGTTTAACAAATGATCACACCTAAAAAGAAAAAAAAAATTACAATGACAAATTTCAATATAATTAAAATGGTCGAGTCAGTTTTCCGCTCTTGAAACCTTGAAAATTGTCGTACTTGAATTTGACATTTTAACCCTGTTTTCATCAAAAACAGAAAGTCTTGTTGGAAACGAATCCGAGCTTGATATATTTGCTTTGCTTCCCGTCGTTTGTTTCTGTTTAATTTTTCAATTTTGTCGCACGTGGTTTTCATTGCGTTGAAAATCCGAAACGCAGGTAGCAAATTACTCACTTTGAAAAATTTCCTCCCGCTCCCTCTTTTTCCAGAGAAAACTTTTCCTTTTTCCTTTTCGATAAATTAATTTATTTAATTGAATGATTCCACGGTTTATCCAACTTTACTGTTTTATTATTATTATCTTTTTTTTTCTTTCTTTTTTAGACTTAGAAGACTTAGTAGAGTACCCTCGGGATGCACAATTATTGAGCGACGATATAGACGATGAAAAGCTCCCGATAGTACGAAAGCGTTCGGCGGTTGACCCGTTAACAAGACGCAGCGCGTTGGACAAAAACTTCATGAGATTCGGCCGAAGCGGTTTCTTCCCGGATGACAACCCTTTAAAACAAAAAAATTTAATGAGATTTTCCGACGAGGACGAAGGAATTGTTCTAGCCGAGAGAAGTCCGAACAGTAATTTCGTACGGTTCGGGCGAGGAGCTAACGACAATTTCCTACGATTCGGAAAAGGACAAGATAATCGAATTCGATTCGGCCGGGGGGCCAAAGACAATTTCATGAGATTCGGCCGGGGAGCCAAAGACAATTTCATACGATTCGGCAGGGGGCCCAACGATAATTTCATGCGATTCGGAAAGAGTGCCAACGATAACTTCATGCGATTCGGAAAGAGTGCAAACGATAATTTCATGCGATTCGGAAAAAGTGCAAACGATAATTTTATGCGATTTGGAAAGAGTGCCAAAGATAATTTCATACGATTCGGAAAACCCGATAAAAACTTCATGAGATTCGGCAGGAATCCAGATAAAATTTTCGAAGACGAGGAGGATATCGACGACGACGACGTATTTTATCGTTTAGCGAAAAGCAGTTCAAATTTTTTAAGATTCGGTAAAAGTCCTAAATCCGCCACGAGCTTTGTTCGATTCGGCAAATCCCCGAAAAAAGAAAATTTTATCCGATTCGGACGAAGCAGCGGAGCCAAAGACAACCGAAACAATACAAATTTTTTAAGATTCGGACGGGACGACGCTAACGGAGGGAAAGAACCGTCTGAATTGGACGAAGTCACGGATTCCGACGAAGATTTAGGAGATTTGGATTTGAATGGCGATAAACTGAAACACGGGCCCATCATCCGAGTAAAAGGAAAACGAAAGACGATGAATCGGCAAAAGATCACCGTAACAGCCACAAACGGGACGCGGAAATCATGGAAGAAATACCGAAGTTAAAAAACGATGATCCGGCTCCAGGCAATAATGACGCTCGCCATTACAACTTGAAAAGGTCGGCGGCGGATGATTCCGAAATAATGTCGTATCCGGAAAACGTATGGAAATCCACCAATCATATATTTTTTGAAAGGGATCTTCCGAAACGAATGGGAGCGTCACGTGATCTGGATTTGGAATCGACTTATTATTACGGCCCCCAGCCTGACAGATCGAGCTCAGCCCAAAAAAAAAATCAAGGAAGCAATTTCGTCAGGTTCGGATGAATTTTCAACTGAAGTTAGTACAAAAAAAAAAAGTTATTTTTTATAAAATTTAATTTTGTTTTTCTTTGTTTAAAAATTATTTTTTGAACTTTTATTTTTTTCTGAAAACAGAAATAATCTAAAATGCTGGCATCGATGAAATTTGGACCGTCGAGCATTTAAATCGCTGCCCCCGTTCCTGGCACCAAAACAGCCTCAATTAAAAATTTTGATGTAAGCATTTTAGAGTTCGATTCTAAAAAAAAAAAAAAAAAAAACTTATCTTCAATTTCTACCATTTTAATTTTTACTCTTCAAATGAAAGTCGAGAAAGAAAAAAAAAAAAAGAAGAGCGCAAATGAATTCAAGATGCGAAACCGTAGAGTCGTCGATTACGGTTTTCAAAATTAATCACAGGATGTTTACTCTTTGCCTTTAAACATTGTGAAATCAATAACTTCATCTCAATATTACTTTTTTTTTTTTGTTTAAACCCTTTCTTTTTAAAGAAAGAATCTATCTTTCAATGTAACTTCTTGTTTTTTTTTTTTTTTTTTTTTTTTTTTAATTTGCGAACTTTAATTAAACAAATTGTAGGGTGAAGACACCAATCGCAATTATCGGACGGTGAAAAAAGAGCGGTTTGTTCAACTTAGCAGAAACGGATTTCTTTAATTATTGGAAACTCTGAAAACTATTTTCTGGATTATGGTATCCGATTTTAGTCTCTTCGGTATACGCAGTAGAATAAAATCTAAATTTATTTGAATAAGATACTTACACATTTCCAGAATTAAAGGACGTTAACCAGTGAAGCTGTGGCCGTTCGGTAATTATTGGTGCACCTACTCGGTTAATTCTAAAACAAACAAAAAATTTATTTAAATTTATTTTTTATTTCGAAATTTATACTTAAGGAAATTTGGCTAAAATGATGTTTCCCTCAGCAAACATCAAAAATAAAAAAAATAAAAAAATCCCGGTATAATTTTTAAAAAACGGAACGCTGTACATTGTAAATGGCTGGAATTTTGCGACATATCCCTTATGTTCTGCAAAGTTTCTTTGTACAACGCTCCCAAGAATAAAATTATGTAAAAAAAAAAGAAAATAATAGCGAGATTTTTTAATTATATACTTATTCTTTTAAATATATATGAAAAAATTAAGACTCATTTAATACGCAAGAAAACCCAAAGGAAATCATCCGAAATTCTTGCAATTTTGAAAGTTATTAATAAGACAACAAACAGAGTTTATTTTGACGGATATTTTGTATTAAGTCTGTAAAAAAAAAAAAAAAAAAATTAAATAAAAAAAATAAAAAAAAAAAAAAAATAACAATAAATATAAAAAGAAAGAACAAAGTCAAACAATTTTTTTTTAATTGTTCCTTTGGATATTTTTTTCCCCGTCCTCTTGCATAATGAAAAAACTCAACTCAAATGAATGGAATTAATAAATAAATAAATACTTAAAACAGAGAATATTGTTTTTCAAGAATATTCTTGTTAAAATACTGCTGCTGCTGTTGTTTTTTTTTCATTTTTTTTTTAGACATAAATCAAAGTTAAGGGAAACGCTTAACCTGGTACCTTTGGTTTTGACCCGAAGGCGTCGTCCCTAAACTTCACCAGTTGTAAGGAAAAACAGTTGAAAGTGAAAACCCTAAGGCGATTGACCTTCTTAATAAGTTATATTAAAATCCTTTCCGAGTCTTTATTGTGTTCGGTAGGAAATCTTTGAAATTTATTTTATGTGCAGAATTTCCGCACGGCTTTCATTAAGTTTTCCTATTTAGATATTTATTTAGACGACAAATAATATTGCACGGGTAGGCTGGGGTTAAAAGACCTTTCAAATGTATTTGGGGGGTGGAAGGAAACTTGCGTGAAAATAAAGATTGAAATAATGAAATGTGTGACGATAAGGTGAATGAATGACTTGTGTTTAAGGCTAAAAGCGAAATCTACAGAAACAAGGAAAACGATCTTAGAATATTACCTGCTTTAACCATATATTTTTTCTTGGATGTATAAATTTGGATTTTATTATTTCAATATAATCGCCTACAATACATTTCCTCTTACTCTGAGTAGGTTTTTTAAATTTTGTCGGGACTCGACGAATTTTCTTTTGTCCGAAAATTTTACAAAGGAGGAGGGCCGATAATCCATGTTTTTGGTCCCGGTATAGAATTGTGTTACACGATTCGTGTAATTCCATCACACTGGTGCCACACATTTTAGGATGATTTTGAAGGTGGCCAGGGGCGGACTAGAAATCGGCCCGGGCATTTAAGAAATCTCGGCCTTAATAATGCTCCTCACACTTCCCCCCCTCATCAAAAAGTTTTTAACCAATTTTTTTTTTTTTTTTTTGAAGTTGGAGGTTTTTAATATTATTTTCCCGAAAATAATTTAACAAATTCTGTACGTCAGAGCCAAAAGGTTCAATATGCAAATTAAAGATGTCCGCTAAACGTTGCTGTTTACCCATAATAAACGACCATCTTTAATTTGCATATTGAACTTTTTGGCTCTGAATTACGCAAATATTACTTACATTTTTTAGTAAAACATAAGCAATTTGGACAATTTATTGCTTGAAGAAGTTTAAAGAAACGTTCCAAAAATTTTAGAAGGAATCGGGAGGAATGCTATTTAATTCAACTACATGACTTGCCTCTATATTTATCCCTTACTTTTAATGTTAAGCTTTTGGAGAGCAAGGGATAGAAAGGCCGGGGCGTTTCTAAAGAGTGCAGCCGGCTTTTAGTTTTGATTGAATTAAAGATTTATAGTTTTATTTTTTAGAGCTGATTTTTATTTTCTGTATGCTTGATTTTCTTAACTAGGGAATCAACACTGCATGTATCCATTTAATTTTTTTTTGTTTCAAAAAAAAATAAGAGCTTTTAAACCGGCCCATCGGGCGTTCCCCCTTCCTCCCTTATGGCCAGTCCGCCTCTAGGTGGCGACATGCACGTACAGAGTTAAAACTTTTAGAATAAAGATCATATTACGCCGGTGTGGCAGGTAGGACCAAATAAGGTAAAAAGTACTCAAGAGTAATTCCTACCTGAAAGGCAGCACATACTCTCAAGTGGATCCTACCTAGTTTTAATTTACTTTAGAGTGAATGCTGCCTGCGGGTAGGACGCACTCTACTTGGGTAGCAAGCACACATGACTACCTGGAGGAAAAAAAGTAATAATTCACGTAAAGTTGACTCTATTGGAATTATAAGACTGACTAAAAGATTTTGTATATTTTTTATGATTTGTGTAATCAGGTATATAAATTGCATTTAATCAGGTCCTAAGTCATTGCAGCTTTTTATTACTCAAATCAGCAAAAAAACAATATAAATCGAGAGTGTAGGACACTGAAGTTAAATTGTGGACGGAATATAATTTGCATAAAATATGTCCCAATGCCTATATCTCCCTAATCGTCCCGAATTTCGTGTGAGCAAAGGTAGACTCAGTATCTTCTATAGAAGACGAAAATTTTGACCCCCTTTCCCTTCCGCCCCCTAAAAAGTTGCAATTTATAAATATATTGCCCCGCGTGAGCAACCCTTATCTATTCCGAATCTCGTGTAAGCGAAGGTGAATTCTGACTCGTTCCTTCGAGACGAAATTTTTATAACCCCCCCACGACTCCCCACCCTCACCCCTTAAAAAGTAATAATAAATAAAACACTAAATGTCCCAAAATTTTAACACTCTATTTCAGATTAAAATTACGTGAAAGAAAACCAGATGCAAAATCCTATGGTAAAAAAATTTTTTTTTTTAGCAGCGTTACAAAGCCCTCCTCCCCCCAGGTTTTAAAAAATTATCATTTTATAATCACGAAAGCGAGGCCTTTCTGCTCCGAATTTTGTATGAACAAAGGTATATGATCGTATCGAAGATATCTCGTAATGACTGAGAAGCATGTTTTTCTTTTCGTAAAATTTTTTTACAATTATTAAAGATTATCCTACGATTTACTTAAAACCTTGAAAATGACAGTGACGGATTTGAGCGGTCATTTCCATAGCTCACTTAAAATTTTTGGTTCACTTTGGTTCACTTAAAATTTTTACCTGGTATTTTTTCCCTTTTCTCGGGTACTACTCATGTAGAGTCATTTGTATTAACAAGAGTATAATTAATATCTGGGATAAATACACACTGGAGTAGTTTTTACCGTTCGGTAGGAATAACTCTAGACTGCGTCGGTTTCAAAAGTTACGATTAATTTATTAGAAAGTATAATCAATTACTGCAAGAAAATTGCACAAAATATATAAATCTAAGGTCCCAAGTTTTTCCCAGAGCAATCCTCAAGAAAAGCATTCAAATATTACTCCATCATTTTAGGGAGACGGAGGGGGAGGAAAGAATTTACAGAATGCTAATTCATCATTTGCACTAGAAAAAATCGAGAAAGTTCAGTATGCAAGTTTAACTGCCTACTGTTATGTCAATTTGTTGGCTGAAGCAGTGTTTACTAAAAAAATGTCCATAACTGTGCGTACCCAGTGCAGGGCAACAGGGCAACATCGTATATGTTCCGGTTCAGCCTTTAGAAGGTTTTTTTTCTATTTTACAAGAAAAGAAAATATTGAAACCTTTTATATATTTGAACATGCTGGTCTTCGCGATCCCATTATTTGATTAAGAAGCAAACCCTTTGGGCATGAGGCCAGTGGTTCCCAAAATAGAATATAAATTATGTTGTACATATTAATTTAAAAAGCATAACCCTTTATTTTAATTAAAAGAAAATTAA
Source organism: Liposcelis bostrychophila (assembly GCA_037577465.1). NCBI lineage: Eukaryota > Metazoa > Arthropoda > Insecta > Psocodea > Liposcelididae > Liposcelis > Liposcelis bostrychophila. The sequence goes on along the minus strand of CM075211.1, from coordinate 18,233,929 downwards.
AAAAAAAAAAAAAAAAAAGATCACGAAAAAGTAGAAAAAAATAATCAAATTTTTTAGCTCAATAACTATTTTAAAAAAAAATAATACAGAAAAATTTGACCTAATTAGTTTTAACCCCTAGCAGCTTAACTGACGAATGTTCTGTTACGTAAATACGTTTAGTCGTCTAATCTTCTTTATTTCGATTTTTCGCGTATACCGGTGGTGCCCGTTTAAAAAAATGTAGTTTCGGAAGGGGAAAAAAAAAAAAAAAAAAATCCGAAAACCGTATGGGTAAAAATCGTAAATGGTCGAATTTGGAAAAAATGAAAGTGACCGAATCGAAGGAGGATTTACTGGGGTCGAGACAAAACATCGGATCCTCTCACACTTCTCTACGACTTCCCGCCGAAAATTTTTTAACACCGATCGAAAAAAAATTCCTTTTATACGCCGAAAGAGGAGATGTAGGCACCGTGAGAAGGTTTGCATTTATTTAAAAAAAAAAAGATTTCTTTATTTTAGGCAAAACGAAAAATAAATGTCCGAGTGTCAAAAAAATGTTTCACCTTTAAAATATTCAGAAAGTAAGAGATAAAATAATATTTTTACACGAAGTCACAAGAGAAACAAAAATAAAGGCAACATCTTCAAGATTTATTTTACAAATTTGAGTTACGTGATGTCTGTTTTCCTTATGTTTAGATTGTCTGAACTATATTTTCGGATTACGAATGTCAACTCGCCATTCATATTCATTATCTTTACGTTTCTTTTTGCCGTTATGTTTCCCTTCTTAATCAAATCCTTCTCCTTTATGTGTTCCTAGTTTTCGAGTTTTACGTCATGTTAAATGATTTTAATTATTTTCACTTATGAAGCGAGAGCGATGAAATAACGCTTTATAATAATTTTCCAGACTTCTTCAAAGGCACCAGGAAAAGCCTGAAGAATTAGATATCAACTGCGTAGATCCTTTAAACAGATCCGCGTTAATAGCAGCCATCGAGAATGAAAACATAGAATTGATTCGGCTTTTGCTGGAATCGAACATCAAAGTCAAGGACGCTCTGCTCCATGCCATCAAAGAACAATATGTGGAAGCCGTCGAATTGCTATTGGAATGGGAGGAAAAAATTCACGTACCCGGTCAACCTTACGTAAGCATTTTGCAAAAAGGTAGAAAATAAGAATCGAGTCTTGGAGCGATATACTCAAAGATTTCGTTATGGACTATTGCAACATCCCTACTGTCTGTTTGTTCAAAATGTGAAATTCAGAAGATTTGCGATGAATCCACTTCACAGTCAGCATTTATCATCAAAGGAAATATATTTACCTTTGGTTGAGATTAAATGGATTTTTCATAAAGATAACTTAATTTTGAATTTCGTGTTTTCATTATAGTCTAGAGTGTCGGTTTGGCGATGTCTCCGTTTACTGTTACAGGAGGATTTATCCTTTCATGAATTAGACTTGAAGATATTTATGAAATGACCTCCCTAAAATTTTGAGTTGAAAATCCAGAAAATGCTAATAATCGTAAGTCACTGATGCGTTTAATACAAACAAAAAATCATTTTCTTACCGAAGCGAAATAACGACAGAACGCCTACTTATTATTTTGCTCTTATATAGACACATTCGTACACAAGGGGAGGGGGAGTCTGGGGGGGAGCGTAGATTATTTATATAAAACTAAATGTAAGTCACATCATGGATATTTTTGGACGACGAAAACGATGGTAAAGCCCGTTTTTTTAATTTGATCAGGAAAAAAAAAAAAAAAAAAAAAAAAAAAAAAAAAATCGGAAAACTCACTTTACTCTTCTGGACCGAGATCTCTATGCGGTCACCCGGAGTTCCAGAATTTTCATTCCAATTATATGCTCGCAATTTATTTTTACAAAATTTAATATAAATGACATTAGGGTTCATTGGCAGATTTAGTGAGCCCACTTGCGTTCCTCTCCCCCCGAACTGAAACCATTTTACTTTAGATAGAATGCAATTTTATTGGAAGATTAATTTCACAGGGGATAAAATTCAAATTTTTGTGCTCATTTTAGGCTTCCCCCCCCCCCCCCGAAAAAAATTTCTGGATCCACCATTGCTTTTCTCGATTTGACAATAAAAAAAATCCAGTATAGTCTATCCGCTTTCTCGGGCTAAGATCTCGACCGGGCGACATTCCTGAATTTTTTAGGTCCATAAACTAAATATGGGCGGCTGCTATGTCCATAAGCTTAACACAGAATGTCGTTCCTATAATTTTCGACGATATTTTATTAGTTCTATTAATTATTCTGATGCCGTAACATTTTTCCTAATCCATTTTTCCCAGAAAAAATAAATTCCTAATCCATTTTTCCGAAAAAACATTCCTAATCCATTTTTCCTAAAAATCTTGGTTCCTAAAATTTTTTCCCTCACTATTTTTTTCCTAATTTTTAATTTTCCTAAAATTTTTTGATTCCTAAAATAAAATTTCCTAAAATGAATATTTTTCCTAATTTTTTTATTCCCTAAAATTTTCATAAAAAAAAAAAAAAAAAAAAAAAAAAAAAAAAAAAAAAAAATTAGGGGAAAAAATGGAAAGGTTCTAGTTCGTTTACATAACCGGCCGGCTAGCCGGGCGGTGTACACATTTTAACGATAAAAAAATATTTAAAATTTTTTTTTTTGAATCCAATATTTTATACATGAAAACGGGGTCTAACTGCACCGAAACCGTACCCAAAACGTTTCGTTATGTTCAGAGATAAATTTCCATTTAAATGCATGAACAACAGTTAATAGCTCTTATATTTGAAAATATTTAATTGTTTTCGCAAAAAAAAAAAAAGAAAAAAAAAAATGTTTATTTCCGAGAGACTAGTGCAGCGCTCTAGCGGTGAAAGCGCGAACTATTTCAAAAACAAAAAGAAGAATGGCGTCGTATTTTTTTATTTCGAAAACATTAAAAAAAATTATCAAATTTACGCACAGTAAAGCCTTTTTCATACACTTTCAATAACGAATCTTTACCTTTTAAACATAACAAAACGTTTTGTCACGGTTTCGGTGCGATCCGATCTCATTTTAATGTGTAAAATACCGAATCGAAAAAAAAAAAAATTAAATTTTTTTTATTGTTAAAAAATTCTCACCGCCCGGCTCACCGGCCGGTTATGTAAACGAACTAGAACCTTTAGGAAAAAAATTTTAGGAACCAGTATTTTAGAAAAATGGATTGGGAATTAATTTTTTTAGGAAAAAAAATGGTTAGGAAAAAAAATTTAGGAATCAATATTTTTAGAAAAAATGGATTAGGAAAAAAATTTTAGCAATCAATACTTTTAAAAAAAATGAATTAGGAATTAATTTTTTTAGGAAAAAAATTTTAGGAACCAATGTTTTTAGAAAAAATGGATTAGGAATTAATTTTTTTAGGGAAAATAGTCGGGAAAGAATTATTCTATAAATATCCGTGATTTGAAATCGAGAAATATCCCCATAAGCTAAACATAGAAATCGTGTTTTTTTTTTTTTTTTTTTTTTTTTTTTTTTTTTTTTTTTTTTTTTTTTTGGCATACCTCTGCCGTTTTTAGGTTGTGGAAAAAGGAAACAAACCTTCAAGCTCAACATTCCGGTTTGTTTACATTTTCGACATCCTAAAAACGGACACCCGGTATGATGATGTCATCGGCAAACGGTTAATCTACAAAAAAAGCAAACAAACCCAACCATTAAATCCCTTTTTTTTAGAGCTGGGAAGCTGTTGATCGTTCATCGTCCACATTTACCCCTGACATAACTCCATTAATATTAGCTGCCCATATGAACAATTACGAAATCCTCAAACTTCTTCTGGATCGAGGTGCTACTCTGCCTACACCACATGACGTCAGGTAATCCTCAGAAAGAATCCTCCAGTTTTTATTCAAACTTGAATTTATTTTGTTTCGAACTCAAGATGCGGATGTGACGACTGCATTCACTCTTCCGAAAGCGACTCCTTACGGCATTCTCAAGCAAGAATCAACGCTTACAGAGCTTTATCTGCCTCTTCCTTAATTGCACTATCATCCAGAGATCCGTTATTAACCGCATTTGAATTATCATGGGAACTTCGACGCCTTAGTTTTTGCGAAGCCGAATTCCGAGCTGACTACAAGGTAAACATCCCACTGTTCCCATTTGAAAATCTCTCCCGCATTTACAATCTTCATTTTTATTTTTAAAGGAAATGAGGAAATCAACTGAAGATTTCGCCACCGCATTATTAGATCACGCAAGAACGTCTGCAGAATTAGAAATCATGCTCAATTTTAATCCAAACGGAGACGTTTGGGAACCTGGAGAAAGACAAACATTAGAACGCCTTAGACTCGCTATAAAATACAAACAAAAAAAAGTAAGCAATCTCATAATCTAAATTTTTTTTCCCCCCTCGAAACAAACCGTTAAAATGGTAAAATCGAACAAGATAAAATGAGAAAAAATGATTTTTAAGAAATGGCGAATTCTCTTCGTTTTTCCTAATCACTGGATCCAGAGTTCTTTTAACCCTCGGGACCCACCATGACTGCGTGACTGGAGCACATTCTATTGCTCTTACAGTCACTCCTTTGAAATAAACGACTCCCTCGTGAAATAAAAACTGTCGGGATGCGTAAAGACAATATCCATCTGTACTTTTTTTTTTTTTTTTTTTTTTTTTTTTTCGTCCTCTTTCTTTGCATCTAAAATCACGTTCCTAAAAATGATTTCGAACATTTGCAGTAATGACTTTAACAATTTCCGCCCACTTTTTTTTTTCTCCTTTTCAATGTCAAGGAACATTGGGCCTTGGGGAAAATGCATTAAGCGAGGGCGGACTAACCGAATAAAAAAAAAAAGAAACTCACGGGAATGATTTGTTAAAAAAAAAAAATAATAATAATAATAAAAGTTTCCGCTTCACAACTTTTAATTGCATAATTTTTTTTCTTTTTTCGTGGGGTAGTTTGTGGCTCATCCAAACGTTCAACAACTGCTAGCTTCAATATGGTATGATGGTTTGCCTGGTTTTAGAAGGAAAAATATGTTTAGGCAATTGCTGGAAGTGATCAAGTTGGGGTGCATGTTTCCGATTTATAGTACAATTTATATGATAGCTCCTGATTCCAGAATGGGTCTATTCATGAAAAAACCGTTTGTTAAATTTATTTTTCATTCATCTTCGTATGCCTTTTTTCTATGTAAGTAAAGGAGTTGTTTCGCTTGCACCAGGCTTCAATTTTTTTTTTTTTTTTTTTTTTTTTTTTTTTTAATAATATTTTTGGCTTTAAGTACCCGAAATGGATTTTATGCCATTAAAAAAAATAAAATTGTAAAAAAAAGAAACGTTCTTAAAAAAGATTTTAAAAAGCAAATCTTGACAAGCTTTGCAAACAAAACGACTCGTTACATTATTTTTTTACTCAACATACTAAAAGAATGTTTTTGTGAGCAGTGCTTTTAGGTTTAGCATCTCAGAGAATTGAATTTATTATTATTGAATGGTTCGGTAATGACTGGATGAAAGAAATTTTAGCAGACTGGAAAAAAAGGGAAAGAGGTTCTCTTCCAGGACCAGTTGAAGGAGCAGTGGTAATATATGTTGCTAGTAAGTAATAAAACTATTTTAGAAAAATCTTGAAATCTAGAGGAAGGTTCAACAGGAAGCTTCGACAAAAATTAACAACTCGTACTCATGGAGGACTTGACCCCTTGTCTTCCAGTTTGGTCTGAGCTGTTTTACTGAGGGGTCGTCCAGTCGTCGAAAAAATGTACATCATAAATTCAAAATTCAAAATAACACGAGGCTTCACGGATACCGGAAGGAATGGCTGTTTTGTCTAATACTCGATTTACGGTGAGAAAATCCTAGGTATCTAACGAAATCCTCTGGTACATCCTGGAATTTTTAGTGCAAGTTTCAACTTATCTGAAATGTATGGGCGCAATTTCAGGCCAAACATGTTTGGCGATCATGTATCGGCGAACATTTTGGACAAACATTTTCACCGAGCATTTTCCCCAACTGTTGGGGAAGCTCCACATAAGCAGTGACGCTTTTTGTTTGACGCTTCATGTTGGACATGTTTGTCCAACATGTTCGTCGAACATGTTGGCCACTTCTATCAAACACCAACATTTTCACTCAACATGCTTAAAAAAGCGTCACCGCTTATCTGGAGCTTCCCCTGTGTGTTGGGCAAAATGCTCGATGAAAACATTTGTCCAACATGTTCGCCAAACATGTTTGGCGTGAAATTGCGCCCTATAAGCGGCGGGAAAATAATTTTTAAAAAAATTTCGGTCAAAAAACTTTGATTTTGTTTTTCTGATTCCTATTTCCTTGGAACAAGTTGGGACCCGTACCAAAAATAATAAAATAAATCAAAGGAGTTCATTAGATACCTAAAGAACGTGCTGCTCCGTAAATGGAGTGTTAGACAAAACAGCCATTCCTTCCGGTGTTCCGTGAAGCCCCCTCTTAGATCTAAAGATCCACCGTTAGATCAACCCCCGGAGAAACAGGAGGTTCGAGTCTTCCATGGTTACGAACATTTCATTTTTCTGGGAACGCCCTTTGTTCCTACTATCGAATTTCCAATTCATTGATCAGTATTCCAACAGTATTAGAGACCCTTAATTAAAAGAGACTGGCCAGAAAAAATGGGCGCGAAAAATCGGTGTCAACTGGACATGCGCATTGTGTTTATTTCATAAAGCAAACTGTCATCTGCAGACCTGAGCAAACAAAATGGCGATGTTTATTTTTAAAATCAAAGTGATCAATAAATAAAAGAATTTTCAATGTTTCAAATAAAATGAGTGGAAATAATCAAAATTTGTAAAAATAAAACTTAAAAAATGTTATTTGGTAAATGTTGATTTTTTCCAAAATACGCAATCGCCATTTTCTTTTGCTCGGGTTTGCAAATGGTGGCTGTTTTAAAAAATTAAACTCAAAGCGCATGTCCCATTGACACCGCTTTTTCGCGCCCATTTTTTCTGGCCAGTCTCTTTTAATTAAGGTCTCTAAACAGTATTAAGCAAAAGTTCTTGTATTCATGAAACGATTTGACAACAGGCATATGAAAACAAAGATTTTCTTAATTTTTTTAAAGGCTGGATATTAAATGAAGTCAGAGCTTTATGGACAGACGGTTTACAAGAATACATAGCGGATTTGTGGAATATCGTAGATTTCATAACAAACTGCTTTTACATGATTTGGATTACTTTAAAATTTACAGCCATTTTTATTGTGATGGTAAGTTTTCCAGTTTTAAATGAAATCGGAAACTTTTTTTTCTGATCATGCTTTTCTTTTCCTGATCACTAACAGAGAGAGGAATGGGCCGGACTGGATCCTTACCCACCAAGAGAAGAATGGCACCCATTTGATCCGATGTTACTATCAGAGGGAGCTTTTGCAGCCGGTATGATATTCAGGTACAAGTTTTTTTTTTTTTTTTTTTTTTTTTTTATCTTGCCACAAAGACACCAATCGGAATTTTCATTTCAGTTTTCTGAAGCTAGTTCATATATTCAGCGTTAACCCTCATCTAGGTCCATTGCAAATATCGCTCGGAAGAATGATCATCGACATCATAAAATTTTTTTTCATTTACACATTAGTGCTCTTTGCCTTCGGATGCGGGATGAATCAACTGATGTGGTATTATGCTGATTTGGAAAAAATGAAATGTTACGTTCTCGCAGATTCAACTATACCGGATTTCGAAGAAAACGAAAAAGCGTGCACCGTTTGGAGAAGATTTGCCAAGTAGAGCATAATTCAATTCAAACGCATTTTTAACTTCATTACAATTATTTTTTCTTGCATTCCAGCCTTTTCGAAACATCGCAATCACTATTCTGGGCGTCATTCGGTTTGGTCGATTTAATGTCGTTCGACTTAGAAGGGATAAAAAGCTTCACACGTTTTTGGGCTCTCTTGCTTTTCGGATCGTATTCGGTCATTAACATCATCGTCCTGTTGAATATGTTGATTGCCATGATGTCTAATTCGTATCAGATTATCTCAGTATGTATTCCTTACCAGGGGCGCTATTTTATCAAAGCCGAGGGCGGTATCGAGTCCATAACTTAAACAAATATCACTTGTTTATTTGTGACAGTCCAAAGCTGTCCTAGATTTCCCTAGACTGTTCTCATTGTCATTCCCTAGATTTCATCATTTTTAAGTCAATCTAATTACAGGAAAGATCGGATATCGAATGGAAATTTGCCAGAAGCCACTTATGGATAAGTTATTTCGATGAAGGGAACACTCTCCCGGCGCCTTTTAATTTGATGCCAACCATCAAAGTGTTCTTGAACTTTTTCGGATGCAGGAAAAAAACAGGCGCCGGATCGTTAAAGAGCAAATCTCGAATGAAAGCTCAAGAACGGCACGACACGGTTATGAGATTATTGGTCCGACGTTACGTAACTGCGGAGCAAAGGAAACGAGACGAATACGGCATAACGGAAGACGACGTCATCGAAATCAGGCAAGATATATCAACTCTGCGCTACGAATTGATCGACATTTTAAAAAATAACGGGATGAAGACGCCGGAAACTTCACAAGATTCGGGAGCAGGTAAAAAAAATGAATTTTATTCGCTTAAATGTCTTATTTGTTAATGACAAATATTTTCAGTAAGCAAAAAAGGGAAAGTAATGGAAAGAAGGCTAATAAAAGATTTCCAGATTGGAATAGTCGAAGGTATAGTGAACGATGCCATACAAACCGAGAGGAAACCTTCGGATATGTTCACTAAAATAGCTAGGGCCATCGGACGAAGAACAAGCGGTTCTAAAAAAGACTGGAACGCCATAGTGAGGAAAAATACCATCGTCCACGATCCCATCGGTAGCACCGACGAAAGAAAAGAAAGGCATTCAAGGCAAAGCATACGAAGATACATAATCGAAAAAAATGCCGCTTTGGAGAGTTTGGATCCGGACAAACTCGTGGAATATAATCCGAAACTATCAGCTGTAACGCCGGCAACTCGTGTAGCCTACGCCAAATTTAAAATTAGTAAAATCAAACAAGAATTCGCGGAAAAAGAAGATAGATTAGCTAAAGGTCTAAGCGATTCCGTATCCGAGGGAACCGGCATTACTGGCGATAAAACTGGAGAGGATGAAGTTTTCGAGAAAGAAGAACCAAAGGCGACAACTCCTACTAGAACGACGCCAACCACCTCTGTATCTTTTACATTGGACGGATCTATCGTTCGCCCCAGACCCCGTAGTTCCATACACCGAACTTCGATTTCAGGTGCTATATCAGCACCACCTGGTAGTGATAATCGTACTGCGGATGAAAGTTCAACGCACGAATCTCAAAAGATATTAAGCTCCCGGAAACTCTGGAAACTGCAGGGAAAGACAAAGAATTCAGGTATGCAAATCATTACGTTAAAATAAAATCAACAAAATGTGATTACCAAATTTTTAACGTTTCAGACCAAGAACTCCCATACCCGAAGAGCCATCAGAAGAAGCAGAACCAGCTGCTGCTTCTGAAAGTGCAGAAAGATCAGAAGACGAAAATTTGCAAAAAGGAGAAAAAGAAAATGAAGTGAAGATTGATTCAGAGAGCAATGCTAACGCCGACGTTGCAGGTGGAGAAACTAAGAAAGAAACGGAAGGCAATACAAAGGAAAAGCAAGATGACACAAGCAGAAAACCTTTGGGGCCAGGCAAAATAGGAGGAAAATCCAAATTAACTGGAGAAATATTAACAGGGTGGTTGTAATTAGAATTAAATAGTACAATAATTGGCAATGTTATGACTTAATAAAAATTTATAAGTTACTTAATCTCAATCTTTCTTATCCTCAAGCCTAACCAATTCCAAGAAATATGAAAAACAAAGTAACATAAACAGCCCTTTCTAAGGTTATCAGAATTCTCTCAGACAGGGAAAAACCCAGATTTTGATTTCTTTCTTTTTTTTTTACAAAATCATATACACTTTAATTTTCGCATTAACATGTTATTCACGGATGAATTAATTGAACTTTAATCTTGAAAATCATTTCAGACAAATTCTCGGAAAATGATTTAAGCACAAAGCAATCAGACACCATTTAAAAATGTTTATGCGGTTTTATTACGTCATCGAAGAATGACTGAAAAAGGAACTTCAAGGGGAAAAAAACAAAAACAAAAAAAAAGAACCTCCAGGCTACTAATGCATATGAAAGTTGTTCGTATTTTTTTTTTCCTACCTGTCCTTTGATTTGTTAGTCTGCCAAATATTATTTGCGTAGACTTTCCGAGCAATAGCTCGAGGCAGAAATGGGGAAAAGCAGAATATAAAAAAATCTTTGAAAAGTTGCGAAAGATTACATTGTTTCAACAGTTTGGATACAAGATCGTAAACAAGTGGAAAGTCAAATAAAAGCCTGATCCTAATTTCCGAGAAAAAAAATCCACCAAAAACACCTCCAACAGAATTTAAATAAAATAAAATTAAACGATGAAGGAAACATAATCCTTTGCTAATGTAATTAGTTGCGGAAAAGTTTAAAATCTCTCCCCGTTGATTGACGACTCCGTCTTTAATGTACTTTAATTTTTTATAAGGCTTCACACGTTTCAGTTTTCTTCCCGTAAATTATAGCCCCATTTTTCCTTTTTATGATCTGGGCGAAACTTCATCCGAAAATGGACGAAGAAAAAAAACCGCACGTACAATTCGATTTAGAAACGTCGGAAAATAAAAATAAAAAACCGATAACGATGCCGACTCTTCCTAAACCCTTGTCGCTGGAGGAAAAAAAATACCTTTTAGCCGTCGAAAGAGGAGACATGGGTCACGTTAGAAGGTAAGACTAACGCAATCATAAAAGAATAAGAAAGGTCAAAAAAAATTTTTTTTTTTTTTTAGAATGCTGCAAAGAGCTCACAGGAAACGTACTATCAATATAAATTGCGTAGACCCGTTGGGAAGGGGTGCGATTTCCTTAGCAATCGATGGGGAAAATTTGGAAATGTTGGAACTGTTATTGGTGATGGGAGTAGAACCGAAAGATGCTTTGCTTCATGCGATTAACGTTGAATTCGTTGAAGCGGTAGAACTACTACTGGAGTATGAAGAAATCGTCCATAAAGAAGGGGACTCATACGTAAGTTGAAAATGAATTAAATAAAGCGGATGTTTGCTTCTATCGGTAAAATTCTTTTAGAGCTGGGAGAAAGTTGACTGGAAAACAGGGACCTTTTCCCCGGATATAACGCCGATTATTTTAGCAGCTCATCGTAATAATTATGAAATCATTAAAATACTTCTGGATCGCGGGGCTACTCTCCCCATGCCTCACGACGTAAAGTAAGTTTAAATTTTCGAAATAATATAACTTTAAAGAGAGATTGCAAAGAACGAGGAGCAGCCGCAAAACATTTCCGCTAAAATCGCTTCATGACTTGACAGCAGCCAAGCAGATATAACAATTTTGTAAAATGTATTTAGACTGATTGCGGTTCTAGACATTCAGCGCCTGTACAAGGAAATCCTTGTGGCCGTGATCCTCATTTTGTATAATAAACGGATGTTTCTTAAAAAATAAAAGAAATAAACAAATAAATAAACAAACACAACTATAGTAGGAAACCTCACTCCCCTAATTGCAGGTTTTTGTCATTTAATGGACAAAAAATCAAAATTTTAGGTATCTATAGGCTATATCTATAGAATTAGAATACCTTCAACTTATCCCAGGAATTTTTAGTGCAAGTTTCAACTTGTCTGAAATATATGTGCGGTTGTAAAAGAAATTTTTAAAAAATCGGTAGAAGTGGTAATCGTTAGAAAGTCGGTAGAAGTGTTTCGATTTTCTTTTCCTCCTACACGTTTTTATTTCAAGCAAGTTGAAACTTGCAATAAAAATGCAATAATAAACCAAATGATACCTCCTTCGGTTTATTATTGCATATATTTAGATACCTAAAATTTTGATTTACTGCATGTAAACCGAGTTTTAGACAAAACGGCCATGTTCCTTTCGAAATTCGCAGAAGCTTACTCTTTGGCCTTTTGATGTGTAAGTTCAAGTAATTCAATTTGTTTTAAACAAACGCATATCCAAGACAAAAATTTTTTCGGCGGAAAGTTTTTTATCTCTTACTTTTGCTTCCTGCTTCATTAAACTAGTTAAATTATGAGAAAAAAAAATAAATAAATAAATAAAAATAACTAAGGAAAATCAATTGAAAGCTGCAGTCGTATTTTTTGTGCTTTACTCCTACTTTGGACGAAATAGCTAGCAGCTCCTGTGCTCCTTCCTTGCTTTATACTTCATAATAATTATTTTTTAACAGATGTGGTTGTGATGATTGTATAAAAGACTCAACAGAGGATTCCCTGCGACATTCGATGTCGAGAGTAAACGAATACCGAGCTTTAGCCAGTCCATCTCTGATCGCTCTGTCTTCCAACGATCCGATTTTGACAGCTTTTCAATTATCGTGGGAGCTTAGAAATCTTGCCTTTACTGAACAGGAATCAAAATCAGATTATCTGGTCAGTATTAAAATGCAAACTCCTCTCCAAACCGTGTAGCTTCATACACTTAGGTTAATCAAAAAACATATTCCAATCTTTTCAGGAGTCCTCAGATTGATTTCTTAAAAATGTTTTCAGGAATTAAGACGTCAGTGTCAGAAATTTGCAGTGGATCTTTTGAAACAAACCCGAAGCTCGCAAGAACTCGCCATCATTCTAAATCACGATCCGGATAATTTGCCATACGAAGACGGCGAACACATGAAATTGGCCAGACTGGAACTGGCGATCCACATGAAACAAAAAAAGTTTGTAGCTCATCCGAATGTTCAGCAACTTCTTGCTGCTTTATGGTACGACGGTCTTCCAGGGTTCAGAAGAAAAAGTGCAATAGGAAAATGTTTGGAAATTTTTCAAGTAGCTCTTCTTTTCCCGCTCTACTGTATACTGTACATCGTTGCTCCTTATACAAAAACTGGCCAATTAATGAGGAAGCCTTTTATGAAATTTTTGATACACGCGTCGTCTTATCTCTTCTTTTTATGTAAGTTTTGATATGATCAAAGAATGAGGATTTTTACGGCAAACTAAATCCGCTAAGGGGTCTCTGGCTGCTATCATGGTAAAATGGCGGCAGGCTTCGGATTGGTTAATAAATGACATTAATATGAGAAGGGAATATTTATTGATTAATCCGAAGCCGGCCGCCATTTTACCATGATAGCAACCAGAGCCCCCCTAGCGGATTTAGTTTGCCGTAAAAATCCTCATTAGAAATGTTCTGTAAGAACGTGATTTTTCGCAAGCCATTAAATTCCACTAGGACGCTGAGTGATATTTTAGGCTAAGAGATCGAGAACTTTGAATTTGGTAATAAATATTCGCACGTACTTCTAAAAATGTCCGCTTAACCAATGAAAAGCTGTCTTAGCGGTTGGTCTCCTGGATGATTTAGCTTACGGTAAAAATCCTCATTTCTGTTACAGTCGTCCTGATCTTGGTTTCGCAAAGCGCCGAAAAAATAGTAATAAGATACATCGGAACCGAGCAAATGAAAAACCAATTGGAAGAAGAATCGTTAAAGCAAAGGGGGAACACTCCAACATTTTTAGAATGGTTAGTCGTTGTTTACGTGTTCGGATTCATATGGGAAGAAATCATGGAGATGTATCACGGGGGATTGCAAGAATATTTAAGGGATATGTGGAATGCTATAGACTTCACAAGGAATATTTTATACTTATCCGTAATCGTGTTAAGGACGATTGCTTACATTCAGCAATCGATGGAAATCTCAAGGGATCCGGCTTCTGCTTTCGTCCCGCGAGAAGATTGGGACGATTTCGACCCGCAGTTGATATCTGAAGGATTGTTTGCAGCTGCGAACGTTTTTAGCGCGTTAAAATTAGTTCAAATATTTTCGATTAATCCGCATTTAGGACCTTTACAAATCAGCGTTGGTCGAATGGTTATAGACATCATTAAATTTTTCTTCATTTACAGTCTTGTCCTTTTTGCTTTTGCTTGCGGTAAGTTTATTAATTATGTCGAAAAAATGAAGTAGGCCTACACAACGGTTTTTCAACGTTTTTAGGTTTAAATCAGCTTCTTGGATATTTTGCTGAACTGGAACGCAAAAAATGTTATATTCTTCCTGGGGATTTACCAGATTGGGAAGACAATGCAGACGCCTGTATGAAGTGGCGACGTTTCGGAAAGTGAGTTCTCATCTCTCCTCTTTAGACTCCTTCGATTTTTACAAACTTTTCTTTCAGTTTATTCGAATCTTCACAATCCTTATTTTGGGCGAGCTTTGGGATGGTCGGCATCGACAGTTTCGAGCTAGCTGGTATTAAAACCTACACTCGTTTTTGGGGGCTTCTAATGTTTGGCTCATACTCCGTGATTAACGTGATCGTCTTATTAAACCTCCTCATTGCCATGATGTCCAACTCTTATTCTATGATAGAGGTAAAAATTTGGAAAAAGTCCAAGCGAAATATAATAACAACCTTTTTTTAAAAATATCTATAGGAACATTCGGATACGGAATGGAAATTTGCGAGGACGAGGTTGTGGATGAGTTACTTCGAAGAAAGTTCCACCCTTCCACCTCCTTTTAATATTTTACCAACTCCAAAATTATTTTTGAAGTGGTGCGGGCTCCGAAAAAAAGATAAATTAAGACGAATGTCAAGTAAGGTACGTTACCGTAATTTGACAACCCCTCCCCTTCTTCTTATAATTTCAAATTATACAAATTATTGCAGAGGAAAGAAAAAAAAGAAAAGGAACGAGATTATCGGTACACGGCAGTCATGAGAGCGTTAGTTTGGAGATATGTCTGCGACCAGCACAGACAATCCGAGGAAGCTCCGGTTACCGAAGATCACATCAACGAAGTCAAAGGAGAAATCACTTCTGCGAAATTCGAGCTTCTCGAAGTGTTGGCCAAAAACGGAATGGATATTTCAACTGCTAATACCGGAAATAAAGACAAAGCCGTTCTCGGGAGAAAGATGAAAATATGGGAGCGGCGTCTAATGAAAGATTTTCACGTGACCCCTATAACCGGCGAGGAAGAGTTGGATCAAATTATGAAAACTCCTCCAGAAGAAGAAGATCCTTTGCAAAGATTTAAGAGAATAGCCCGAATGGCTGTTCTCAAATCCAGCGGGTATAAATGGGGACAAGTAGTTCGAGGAGTTTGCGAAGCTTCCCAAATCGGAAGATGCAACAGTCGAGAGTCTTTCAAAAACCAGCAGAATCTTCAGAAGGCGATGGCTGCTGCTCAAAAATTAATTTCTAGGAGTCCTGTCAAGGAGGACAGTTACAAGGATTTATCCCCGATAAAGACACCGGAAATAATCGGTGGGACTTTAAAGGAGTTGATTAACGAATTTCAAGAAGAAACCAAAAATATGGGGCCTACGCCAGTTGGAACTATGAAAATTAAGACTGCACATGAAGTAGGCAATGAAAAAGCATCGACAGGTATTTTTCTCAGTGTCAAAAATTTACCTAAAAGTCCAGCTCTATTTAAGGAACGAATGCCGGACAACGTTTTAAACCAATCAAAAGAAATTAAGACGCCCGAAACTATCCCAACGATTTCACAGACAGTTTCCGAAAACGTTCCTTCAGTCAATTCGCTTTTTGATGAAATCAATCCAGACATACAACCAGAACCATTAAAGCCGGTTAGGAAAGATTCGCCGCCGAAAATATTTAAGAAGAAACCTCAAACTTCAATGCTTTTGGATGAGATAACAATATCGAAAGAAAATCCGATCATCACCCTTGCACCTCCCACACCGATTAAACAAACTGATCAAAAATTAAGCACTGAAATTACCACCGATCCGGAAGAAGCTGTTGAAAAATCTGAGACATCCATCTCCTCTGAACCTCTCATTACGATTGACATCGAAACACCACCTGGAAATACTGAAGAGACTTTTTCCAGCACTGAAAATTTAATTCCGAAAGAAGAGCAACAGCATACGGAAGATCAAATATTGTTAAGGCCTCCGAAAAAAGTTCAGGATGTCAGCACGATTAAGAGGCAGCCCAAAACTGGGTGGTTGTGATTATTTTTTTTGTCGTTTTAAGTTTAAGAGAAAGCTTAGAGAACACCGAAAGGAAAAGCTGTTTTGTCTAATACTAGGGCTTACGGTTAAAAAAAAAAAAATTCAAAATTTCAGGTACTTAACGAACTCATTTAATGTATCCTGGAGTTTTTCGTGAAAGTTTCAACTTGTCAAAAATGTATGCGCAGCCAGAAAATAATTTCAAAAAATTATGGTCGAAAAACGATGGCTTCGTTTTTCGGGTTCGTGCTTGCTTGGAACAAGTTAAAACTTGTATCAAATATACAAGAATAAGTCAAAAGAACTCGTTAAATACTTAAAATTTAGATTTTTTCCTTGTGAATCGAGTGTTAGGCGGAACAGCCATTTTTTCCGGTAGTCTCTTACGCTGCCTTTACAGTAATTGCTTTTGCAATAATTCTGTACTAGGCAGGTCAACTGAGCTATGTCCATCACAATCGCGCATGGAAATATAATCTTTTGAACCGTTGCAGCTCAAAATCGATTCATGCAGCGAATCAAAAGAGTATATCTCCATACACGATTGTAATGGACATAGCTCAGTTGACTTGCCTAGTACAGAATTGAAACTGCATCATTTTAAATAAATGCCAGAAAAAAAAAATTACCTTTGATTTCGTACAATCCTTCTCCAAAAACGTGATAAAGTAAACAGAAGCAGTCAATCTACTGCTAACTAACTCTTTGTGGTTTTTTCCATGATGTCATTTCGAAATCATCGCTCTTAAAGAGTTTCTGCAAATGACTGCTGCATCACCCCCGTACATCCTCCTGTAAGGATAAAAATAGGAAAAAGCCTTAAAAGAAAATTCCAAAAGGAAAATTTTTAATTTTTTAAATACACAGAGACATTTAAAAATATAAGTAAAATAAATTCAAACTTTCCCCTAAAGAATGAGTTTGATCAGAAACGATTTAGCTAAGACAATCGTATCGACGAGAGGGATAAATAAAGCAGTATTTTCATCACTTAGACTGCAATTTCCTTGTTTCTGACCACGTTGAAGAAAACAATGAACGTGTGGTTTCATAGAAACTGACGCTCAAAAAAAATCGAATTTTTTTTTTTTTCTTATTTTTTGAACAAAAATAAATTTGTGACTCGCTGGACGGCCCCTTTCGGAAGTCGGTCAAATCAAATGTTTACAACCAACGGCTAGCCCCTACGTCATTCAATGTGCCACTTCATGACGTGCATTGTTGGAACTGATTCGATTGGATGAGGAAGGCAATCAGTAATGCATAGCAAATACTTATTTTCTTGATAAGATAAAACAAATTAATTAAATTAATTATGAGCCTATTTTTATCGTGAATTTATTAATAGAAATGCTTTGTTCCGAACAAAAAGGATTGAAGTAACAATGGCAGCAGCTTTTTTCTTTTTTTTTTTCTTCTGTCAAATCTTTAAAAACGAACTTAAATGACTTCACGAGGGAGGGTTAAAATGGAACCTTGCGAACGGAAAATTTTCATCCGTCCCAAGAAAATGGGTGGGAGTGTAAATTATGCGAAGTCGACCATGGCGGATCAGTTGTCACTCTAAGCGATGAAGTGGGAATACTTTGTAATTGTGTAGCGTCCGATGTGTTTCGAAAAGTTATGTTATTCTAGCGCCGCAGCCGTTGTAAATTCTTACAATCTGACTTTTCATTTTTATATATTTCTCTCCTGTTATCCGATTCAAAATTCCGTTTTTGGATGTTGATATCTGGCCATTCTCTCGCGATCCTCTGGTTCATCTTAATAGATGCAACAAATTGCAATATGCAAGATGGCAGGATACTGGATGATGCTTTCCGCTTAAGGTAACGGTAATTAATTCAATTTAAAGATAGAAAAAAGAATCATAAATAATCCGTTTTTATAGGTCAAACGAAGATTGGGCAGCTGCATGGCACCAAGAATCACATGTCAGATGTCGTGAAAATATTCAAAGACATTTGTATTGGGCTTGCGAAAAAGATATTTACAAAGTATCTAGAAGAAGCAGTCGCAAAGATTTAAAGCAAGGTAAGCAAAAAATTAAGAGGGCAAATTGAGATTATTTTAAAAATTGAATTTTTTTTTTTTAAGTCATTTTAAAAATTGAAATTTGATTTTATTTTCAAGTCATGGGGTATCCAATAATCGACTTAAGAAAAGCGAAAGCATTACTTCGATATAGACGAGGAGCGGTTAGATCATCAATATCAAACGAATGCTGCAGCCCGGTCGGATGCACATGGGAAGAATATGCAGAATATTGCCCATTTAACAAGAGAATACGGAAATATAGATCGTAACCTTTTGTGATTGTTTAGTGTTAAATACGAAACAAATAAAATAATTGAAGTGTTGTTTATATCGAATTACATTGCATCTTTATACGGGTCATTCTCAACAGAAATGTACTCAAAAAAAAAAAAAAAAAAAAACGAAAATGGATTTATTGCTTATTTACGCTTTGTCCACTTACATCGTTGTTTTTGGTAAGGAGATTAAAAACAAAACTTATATGCGCAAAAACTATAACGATTTTCGGTTTTGGATAAATGGTTATAATCGCTTTATCAGAAGTTTCAGTGAACACCGAAAAAATGACTGCTTTTTCAAAAGCTCGATTTACGGGGGAAAAATTCAAATTTAGATATTTAACGAACTCCTCCGACTTATTCTTGTATTTTTGGTACAGGTTTCAACTTGCTCCAAGTTTCAAGTAAATACTTGCGGCTGCACTTACATTTCAGACATGTTTAAACTCAAACTAAATATTCCAGGATATACCAAAGGAGTCTATTAGATAGCTAAAATTTGGGTTTTTTCACCATAAATTGAGTATTAGACGAAACAGTTATTCATTCTGGTATGAATTAAAGCTTCCTCTTCATAAAATACGACATAGATTTTCATTTTTTTCGAGCATGATTAGTTTGTTTTTGATGAAAACCTCAAAATTTAGCTAAACTGAAAAAGCAACCGTTTCTACTTACTCCAAAAATTTCTAAAATCACAATCGCAACTTTCTCTACTAAATCCGATTTTAGCCTTTAAAATTGATAAGATTTTATAATTAATTAATTAATGGTTCAGTCAATTTACTGATATTAATTGCATACGACCTACTTTCTTGCTATAATTGTTTTTTTAAGATTAGAATTTTGATACATAGTTTTCGAATCCATAACGTACTTTGTAGACATCTTGAAAAATCGATCCAGAATTTTGGAAGATCTTGTTTTCATTTAGGGTTAACTTAAATTATCTAATTAATCCATGCAATCGTTATTTTTACTCAGAGCGTCCGGACGAAAAGAAAGACGTCATATCTGCACCTCGATATGATGGTAAGCTACAAATACCATTGAACTGTATTGGTCCGAACGTTCAGATTAAAAACATCGATGTAGTTATTGTGTTGAGTGGGCCGGTGTACTGGTACTGTGCGTGGTTTAACCGCATAATCGAATAAAGTAACCGCTAACTGGATACAAAGCTTCCTACTTCTTTCCGATTTTTCAAAAATGTCCATTTTTGAAAGTAAACCCTCTTTGAAGTTCATTTCGAAAACCAATGTACATTTCTCATAATTTTTAAGAGTCCTATTACCATGATTTTGTCGACAGCAGCCAAATTTGAAGTACTTTTTTTAAAAAAAAAAAAGTATACTGGTCATCGCAATTGTACAAAAATAAGTGCATAAAACATTTCAAGAAAATCATGCGTTCACATTTCGCTGAGAATGACCCATCGGGCGTTTCAAAACTTACAAAAATCTAGTTCCTGCAGTGATAATCTGTTACGAAATTTAAATGTTTATTACATAACGCCACGGGGATAAAGTATTTAATTCATTTTATTAATTATTTAAAATTACAATTGCTTTTTATTTTCTCAGCTTCAATTCCGCTCTTTACTTGATATTTCGCGTAAATTGCAAAAAAAAAAAGTACAAATATTTAAACGCCATTGAACTAATTCATATTTATGCTTCGAGGTTAAATAAAAGGTGTTGTAAACAATTTTTTTTAATATTATCAAAATTCAACTTTTTTATAATTTTGTTATTCAGTTATTCGGTCATTTAATAAGCAAGAATTTGGGCTGATCCGTTTTTTTATACGAGTATATATCTTTTTTTTCTTCTCTCTTTTTGCGCATTATCCAAGAGACGAAGGAACAAAACAAATGATATTAGTATCCGCTTTGTTCGTTCGGTCTCATCGATCTTATATTGCAGGGAAAGTAGTTGTGATCAATTAATCACAACGATTCTTGATTTTTTGTCTTGCTAATTTTTCCTCTTTGTTGTTTTTCAATTTCCACAAAAAAAAGTCTTCGATAGACATCCCATATCATGAGGAACACTCTATTATGTAACAATAACAACTGACTCATGTCAAGTCAGTGACTTTCTGTATATAAGTGCACTAAATGTTTAAGCGTGTTTACTATTATTCGTCGTATTATTCATACTTTGACGTGTCAGCAACCCTTAAGTCAAAATAAAAGCGTTTTGGAAAAACTATAATTAGTCTAATTCGACCGCATGCGGTTAAATAAAAAATAAAAAATAAATAAAAATCAAACAACGCATTCTTTTTTTGACTATTTATAGAAACATAATTAATGAAATAAAAATGTCGCTGACATCACAACGTCATAGTAGGCGTTCCATGTTTATATTTATATGGGATGCATGTATTAATTATATCAATCCGATAAAGTATCAATAAAGTAAAAAAAAAAATCAATACTAAATCGGCCTTGAATTTTAGCGAATAATCGAACGAAATTAAAATTAATTAACCTATTTTTTTTTTTAATTAGGCACTAAAGTTTACAAAAAAGAGATGGAATTTCCGATAGTTGGTTTCTATTTTGAAACGAAAGGAAGTGACAATTAAACGATTAGAGCCATTTTTCACAGAAAAATACTGGATTTGTAATGTAAATCGGTTTATTATACCATTCGATTATTTGGAATCTTTTGTTTTTTTTTTCCGTGAAAAGGCGTCATAATGTTGATATGATAGGAAATAAGAATCCAGTGCCGAAGGACAGTCGTAAGATATTCCCATAAACCTTAGGAGTGTTAACATACAGACAACTAGCTTTTATGCAGGATTCGGCAAGTTTAATCCATCTCATACCAATAAATTAAAATTCCAATTTTCCCTTGCAACCAAGGCTGCAATTCCGATTAATTTTTATTCAGAATCGGAATCGAAATCGGAATCTGCTATTTCAAAAGTAATTGGAATCAGAATCAGAATCCGTGCTTTTTTTTTGAAGAAATAGGAATCGGAATCGGAATCTCGTCTGAAAACAGTTTGGAATCTTCGGAATCGGAATCGGCACCAAAAACATATTTTCGATTCAGAGTGACTTAAAAAGCACGAAAATACCGTTATTACAGTTAATCAATTTTCGTTTAAATCGGAATCACAATCGGAATCGGCATCGCTAAAATATTTGTTAGTTGGAATCGGAATCGAAGTCTGATAATTTTTTCCACCTTTCGGAATCGGAATCGGAATTACAGCCCTGGTTTCAACTTCCCACAGACTCATGAAAGTAGAATTTGCAACAGGTTAACGACTTATGTAAAGTATTAAGGGGAAGTGACTTACAAGAATGAGAAATGACTATCTTATATTGCCCGAAATCTGAACAAGGGGCAAATAATCAAACTTTCAGGTCTTAACTGCACTACTTCACTTATTAGTACTAATTTTATTGGCGTGACATTTCCGGACACACCCTTTAGTTAAATTGTGTACATAATCTTTGAAAGCTCTTAAGAAGAATGTCAGCGATTTTCATGAGAGATTTGGTTTAAAATTGTATGGAATAAAGATGGAGGGTAAAAGAAGCCGGCGGGACGCTACGTAACATTCAAATGACGCCTGATTCCTGAAATTTTATTAATTTTTAAGTACACAGTAAAAAATATTATGTAAATATGTTCTAAGAGGTCCACATAAGTTTTTTATGTTGTTTCTCCCATAAGGCAAACATAAAACAAAAACAACATAAAAATTATGTGGACCTGCTTATGTTGATTTATGTTGATTTTGACATAAAATTTTTTACTGTGTAAAGTACCTTGTTTGGGGCCAATCAACAGGGTGAAAAAAAAAACCTTAAAACCTAAAAACGACCTTGATGATCGAACAAAAGTTTGCACTTCTGCTTAAAAAAAGGTAAAGGTTAAATAAGGAATCAAATTTTCACATTTCTGTTGAATATTTTACCAATATTCTCTCGCTCGGTCTTCGGTTTCGCTTCAATTCAAGTATTTAAAATACTTATGAAAAAAAGTATAAAAAATAAATTAGTTCAAAATATTGTAAATTAAATTTAGAAAAGTGGCCTCCTTCTTCTCAATGATAAAAAGAACAAGCTAGCGGTGGGGACTTCAACCTGAGTCAGTTTTTGTCCTGTTAAAGTGCTCTATCTTGCCTACATTGTACGATTTTTTGACCTCAATTTCTTAAAAAAAATGGGACCTTAAAAACCTAAAGCTGATATAAATTTGAAATTTCATTTTTTGGTACACACCAGGGCTGCAAGTCCGATTCCGATTCCGATTCCAACTAACAAATATTTTAGCGATACCGATTCCGATTCCGATTTCAGTTCCAGTTCCTTTTTCTTCAGAAAAAGCTCGGATTCCAATTACTTTTGAAATAGCAGACTGCGATTCCAAATAAAAATTAATCGGCATTGCAGCCCTGGTAGATAGCCTGTCAAATATTACGCCAGCATAACTTTGAACCTCATTTTCCCTCCCTTTTGGCATCAATATTAGCTTTTGGATAAAATATCTAATTTCAACCCCCTAGCCCCCAACATGTTGACATAATATTTAAATGGCCCCTTTTCTTGATGCTTGACTTTTTCTATCTCTGACTGAAATAGCGAATAACAACTGGGAACAGCTAGCTCTCAGTTTTCCATCAGTTATATATCATCGCTAATTTTCTTAAAATCTAGAAATTATTCTTGTCAAAGCATATAAAAAGAACGACAAAACTAAAAAATAAGTTTTATAATTCTTATTGCAACTTAAAAAAAAATTTTAATTAATAGAAGAAATCATTTTTTAACAACATAGGAAAAAACATAATTAAGCAAACTTCAGGTCATGAGCACACACCACCTCAGCAAACGTTGCCCAAAATTCAAAAAAAAAAAATCTAATCAAGTGCATCGCGAATCATGTAACCTCCAATCATATAATATGGCAGAAATGTGGGGTCAAATGGTATACCAATTGTTGAAGAAGAAAAGATAATGCAGTCAAGTTTACTGTGTGATGGATGGAGTTTATAATTGTCAGTTATGTTTTATCCGTTTTCACGGTTGTGCACTGCTATTACTAATTAATTTCTCTAGCAAGAAAATTTTTTTCGCGGAGTGGCTGTGGCTATTTAATTTCATGGTAAATATTCTAGTTAATATTCGTTTTTTCTTTTTTTTTTTTTTTTTTTTTATTTTTTTTTTTTAATTAAAAAAAAAAAAATTATGATAAAATTTTAATTGGTGAATAAGTGAAATTCAACTAAAGTGCATTTTCAATTAAACCGAAAATCAATCTGCTCCGGATGACCAGGTTTGGTTAGACTCTCTTACAAACTTCAAATTTTTCCGCAGGAAAAAAAAAATGCCAGACATTTATCATGTTATCAACACATCATTTTGATCGTCTATTATCCGCGTGCTTAGTTCTTTTTTTTTCGCAAACAGTGCGTTTTCTTCGGCTATATTTTTTTCTGTATTATTTTTCTCTTAAATTCGATCTTGTTAAATACAAGAAGTACAACTGTCGATAATTTGGTCATTAAATTTTCGGGTTATTTCAAAGCCGGTGCGATTACATCACATTCAAATACTTTCGACTAACAATAAAAAAAAGGATATACCTTCAAATCAACTACTGAGTTCGAAAAAAAAAAATTCAATTGACAAATTTGGATAGGTTAGGGACTTAGATCTTGTACTCGGCATCAAAAGTCATTTTCGGCACCCGGCTATTTAAATTTTCTGAGGTTTTTATCAATGTCTATTCCGGATTTTTTAATGATCTATTTAAGGTTATCAGTAAGCAAAATAACCAGAAGTCCTACGCTACGCTCAAGCCTCGATTTTGTCCTTGAATTTTCATTTTCTTCGGGTTATGAGTCAGAACGGTCATGTCGTCAACTGAAAATACATATCATGTCTGATACCGAAAAGACGTCTGGATGTTGAAAAAATATATATATATATCACGAATCAAATTTTATCCGATTTACGTAATTTTTATTAACACAATAAGATCGTATTTAAACATTGATCATGTGCAGCAATACCGAAGGGGTTAAAAATTAAGTAACAAATGCAAAGAGCAATTGCGCGATTTTCTTCCGCTATCGCAATTCGCGATTTATCTTGATTGGGTCAATATTTCTGTCAACCAAGAGCGGAAACTCGACAGAATCACTGCAGCGATGTCGGGTGTTAAAATCTGCAAGATTAATTAGTGTGTAAAGTTCAAGTTTCGGTTGAAATTTTCGCAGATGTGATTTGCTTTGCAATTTAGCAGAAGAAAATATATTTACAATATGCCAACATGCAGAAAAATTAATGTAAAAAAGTGGGGGAATTATTATTGATTTTGTAGGATTGGTATGTGGAGAGCTACATCCTTAAATATAATAATATAAATAAATATCACTGATTTCGATTAGCTGCACTGGATTTACAACTGAGATCGGCCATATTGAATTTTAACCCTAGTCAGCTGCAGTGTCATTTGTGCGTCTTGTTGTGAGCTTATGTATGGATAGCCAAGATGGTGGCCAATCAGGATTGGCTTGTTCCTCTTTAAAGCTTCGCTATAGAGATCAATCTAGTAGACATAATTGAGCATGGCCTCATTTATTAGAGGACGGACGTATCTTTAATCTAACTAGATCTTAAGCGTTTATGCTTATCTTATGAAAATAATTGCAAGCATTTCGACTGAATTAATTTTTTATTTTGTGCTATTGGTGCAATTAGTGTCCTTAAAAGTTGACATCTTAGGATCAATCCAATTTTAATTATCTCTTATGTAAATTAATAAAGTTAGTAAGTCAACTTCTTAGCTTAGCACATCAGTCTATCGAAATGATAATTCAAAACTCTAAAAGGATATTTGAAGAGGAAGTTTCGGTGAATACTGCAAGGAAACCGTTTGTCTTATTCTCGATTTGCAGTGATAAAATTCCAATTGTAGGTATCTAACGAACTCCTTCGACTTATTCTTGTTTTCGGTGCAAGTTTCAACTTGTTTCAAGCAAATACGAACCTGAAAAATGAAATCAAAGTTTTTCAACTGCAAAATTTTTTGAATTTATTTTTCAATCGCATAAGCATTCAAACGAGTTAAAACTGGCACCAAACATTCCAGGATACACCAAAAAAGTTGGTTAGATACCTAAAATCTGGATTTTTCCACAGTCAATCGAGTATTAGGCATAACAGTCACTCTTTCCAGTATTCACCGAAACTTTTTTTTAACATATTCCCGTCATCAAAATTCTGGGCTAATTTCCGGAAACTTAAGAAAAAATCTCCCAAACCAAAATCAAATCTGAACTGCCAACCTTAAAGCAGAACCTAAGAGCATTGTGGCTTCCATAACTATTTGTGTACCTCCACATGAAAAGGGCCCACCTGGGAGATGGTAACATGGAAGGCTGTGGAAATTTAACTTATAAGAAAACCCTTTGTTTACAAACAAAACATTCTAAGCACCAAATGTCAAGTGGGCCCTTTTCATGTGGAGGTACACATTTATTGAATGACTTCGTGATTTTTTTAAAAATACTACCAAAATCAGGCGTCGACTTGCGAATATCGCACTTCACCAAAAGGCCTCCATTGAGAGAGGGTTCACCGCGTTTTCTTTCATTTAGCAGCTGATAACAAGCTTTCGTCAAAAAGATGGGACTAGGCCCCTAGTGTTTTTATTTACTTTTTTTATTCACTTCATT
This sequence comes from Liposcelis bostrychophila, assembly GCA_037577465.1. Taxonomy (NCBI): domain Eukaryota; kingdom Metazoa; phylum Arthropoda; class Insecta; order Psocodea; family Liposcelididae; genus Liposcelis; species Liposcelis bostrychophila. The sequence goes on along the minus strand of CM075211.1, from coordinate 18,207,794 downwards.
TAATTGCGATAAATTTTACAAAAAAAAAAAAAAAAAAAATTATCATTTTATAAACCTACTTTTTTTTTCTTTCATTCTCAGGCAGTAATCAAACTTCTTTTTTTTTTTTCGATTATCTTCCCCTGTTGATTACTTACTAAACTTTGCTATGGGCTTAATTCTGCACGGTACACCCTAATCGTCTTTGATAAACTGGGACATGCACAGTCAGCACAATCGTTTCGATTTTGGCAGTGATCAGGCTCATACTTGCAATCAATATTACATTCAAAATTCGCCAAGACCTATCTTTTTCGTCATCCATGACAAATCAGCTGCAAATGACATTTAATAGTTGTTATCTTCTTATCATAAATCTGTAATCTGTTTAAATTGATAAACGTATAAAAAAACGATATTTGATATCTTTAAAACTCTTTAAAACCACCAAAAAACTGCGCTAATTTCGTCTTAAGCTAAATAGGCATACTTCTAATAAACAAAAAATCCGTACTTATTATTACTCAATTATTCATTTTACTGTGAACGTGTTGTCGTTTGATAATTCGAAAGAAAAAGTAATTTGCTTTTCCTAAAAAACCAATCCAAAAAAAATGCATTTAAGATGATTTGAATGCTATTTACAGCAGTAAGAATCGTCATAAAAAAGAAGGAATATTTTAAATAGCAAATAAATCTCTGATATTCCTCATAACTCCCCCGAGATTGATGCGTTACTCTTCGGAGAAAATACATATTTTATGATAGAGAAAAAATAAAAGGGGAAAAAAAGAGGCACCAAGTCCCAACTTGTTTTTAATTTTTTCCGATTCTTGGAAATGAGAAAGCACAATTTTTTGAAGACGAGAGTTTGAATTCCCCTGAGAATATTCTTTTTTCATTGATTACTCGTCGGTACCATTTGACTCTTTCGAAAAGATGAGCTCAAATCGGATAAGTAAAATATCGATATGTCCTATCCATAAGTGTTGTTATAAGTGTTTTATAATATCTCTAAGCCTTCGTGATATATTTATACCGTTATGTAATAAAAAACGTTTATGTGAGAGTTCGCCTACGTTCGACTATGGGCAAGGTACTAAAGAAATAATAAAAATAAAAAAAATTTCGCGATAAATTAACAGAAAAACTGTCAGTACATCTTATTTTTGTTGTGTCGTCGGTTCTGTTAGAAAATAAAAGTACTAATCAAGGATATCTCATAAAATCGTGTTCAGGAAGGTAAGGGAAATCTTATAAGTTTTAAAATCGTCATGTGTAAATACTGAATTGACATAAATTTGTTTTTGAGTGGTTTGCTTTCCCATGCATTAGTACTATAGAAGATTAAAATTATAATGATTTTTCTTTAGAACGTAAGAATTGAGGAATCTGAAAAAAGCAGTTAATTCCAGATACAGTGAGAGAGCATATACTTGTTCTTTTTTTTAGTTGTCGTTTCTGCTGTCACTTTCAATTTTATTTTTTCTATGCTAGCCTTTAAAGTAACATTTGATTCTTACGCCACATATGAATTATTAGTTGGACAGTAATTACAATGAAAAATATTTTTAGGGTCGTCACTCTACTAAAAGTCTTTATGCAAAAATTCAAAAGACAGTTCGTAGAAAATCCGGATTTTCTATTTGTATTGCAACGAATGCGTACCGGTTTAACAATTCAATTTTTTTAATTTAAAAAAAAAAAAAAAGAGATTTTTTTGATTCTCACGGAGTATTATTTTTTCTCCAATACATGGAAGATAGACGAGTTAAAAATTTTAGGCAAAGAGTTTATACCAGTCATCTAGTCTCAAAATACCATACTAACGGTGTGCGCGAAGACCCAGACCGTGTTAATTAAATAATTCGTCTATGATTTGCGGACACAATCGTGGAAATGCTCAAACCTTTTTAAAAATCATTAATTAAATATTAGTCTAGGGCTTTGCCACTATCAGGATTTTGTATCCTCTAACAGGATTTCTCCTAATTATTAGCGGCAAGAAAAACCTTACTGGATCCCCAAGTGCACCGGATACTATAAGGTTGGAAATGGTATCTTTAAAATGTCGGAAGATGTCATGAATATCCCCTACAACTTATTGTACATTTCAAGAGTTCGAGACAACTAAGACATCGCTGATCCTTTAATTTAAAGATATCCCTCCTCCTAAGACAGGCTGTGGGAGCATGTGGGTTTATGAGTTTAAGAAGTTGCGGAGAATCAATTTTGTATTAAGCAGCGTATGAAGAAAGAGTTGGCCTGAGATTTTCCTCCTATCCTCAAGCGACACCATCCCGAAATCCTGAAGCGCTTTTTTATATGAGAGATACCCAGGGAAAGGACCATAGCGTTCATTTAATTCTTGGGATATGCGGTCAGGTAATTGAGATAAGGTTTTGGTAAACAGAATCCACGTACTTAGGAAAAAATTGATATTTTCTTAAAAATAAAAGTCTAAGGAATCTTTTTTGGATTTTCTCCACCTCTTCTGACAGCTCAGGCGTGACCGGATACCAGATCATCGAGCCATATTCCAATCGAGACCTGCCTAAAGCGTTGTACAAAAATATCAGTATTTCATTTCGCCTAAACTTTGTGCCATTTCTAATAACGAAGCCCAGAAAGAGATAAGCTCGCCTGACCATTCCATTGATGTGCTCCTTAAACTGAAAAGTGTTATCATAGGTCGAGTCTTCCAGATCCCCCTCGCGTATTTTCTCAGCGTTAAAATTTTTTTTTTGCTCTATATTCTGAAAATTGAGTTTTATAAAAAATCGGCAAAAAAGATTGTTCAAGGCGCTCTGCCCCTCCCTTGAAGGTCACAGGACAAAGTCCTCCCTTGAAAGTCTTCCTCTAGAATGATCTCGTAAGTAAAGAAAATAAACAATTTGATCTTCAGTTTCCCAGACCGAACTTTGGTCTCTGAGATCAAACTTCAGTCTTTGAGATCGATCTTTTCGTGTTAAGGGAAACACTCAGAAACCGATCTTTATTAGGGCAAATTGCTATTTAACAATATCTTTTAACGAAGTTTTAAGGGTTTCCTTTAACAGATTTTAAAAGGCTTCAGTGTGATTCAAATTTTCAAGTTCCTTATAAAGCTATCCCTATTATTCAGGTTCGTTTTATAGAAAATAATCAGTCACATTTGTGCATTTCCCCAATGTTATACCCCAATCAACACTTTAATTTTCCAGGCCTGCAGCTATTTTAAAACGCCATGGATGTTTCATTTTAGCCTCATTTAGAAATTTTCTCTCAGGATAACTCCAAGTGGCCTTTTACAAATCAAAAATCGAGAATCAAGATAGAAAAAACACAAACGGAGCTGAATCCTTATTTGTTCCTTCCTGCTCCCTAAAATATCGATTTAAGTCAACGACTTTTTTTTTCACGTGCACTCTCGCTAATCTTAGGTCCAAAACAAAGAATGACAACTCCACTTCTACAATAAAATTTTGAAATTTTAAAATTTGATCAGGCTTAGCTCAAACTAAAACGAAAAAAGTAATACAAAGCTTGCAGGCGAAAAAATAACGAAAGAAACCAAAATCTCAGAGCAAGACCATCATATTCAGATTTACCTACAAAGCCTCGCGTTGCAAGACATTTTAGATCACAATTGTGGTGGAGGACTTCCCCGTCTACCCTTCTATACAATTCCACCATAACATAATATTGAAGAAAAAGAAAAGAAAAAAGAAAAAAAATTCAATCCCAACTAATTTTTCAAACATTTTTTCCAGACACTGGCAATTACTTACCGGAACAATCAATTTCCTGGTATATGTTGTCGTATAGGTAAACAAAGTCCCACACGTGCCGACTCTGGTTTTAAATACTCATTTCGCAATTGCGTAAGGAATTTTTTTTCTTCTATCCTGTCATTGGCAATGTTTTTCATTGAATTAGTAATTAACGTTCTTTTCTTGACGTAAACTTATCATCATAAACTTATAATCGGAGTTGCGTGAAATGCAATGCATTTTTCCTGAACCCGATTTTTTTTTTTTTTTTTTTTTTTTTTTAACACTGTATGACGAAATACGTCACCAATCTAAAGATCCAGATCTGAAACAATAAATAAGACATCTTTTTTTAATTCGCGACAAAACTATTTTTAGTTAGGTTAAAAAGAGCAAAAATTATTTCTGATAAAGGAAATGAAAGTCCGACGACATAATATATTGTGTTATATTTTTAAAAAGGTGGGACTGCGCATGCGTTTGCAAAAGCATGGACGGAACGTTTTAAGGAGTCGCAAAAAAGTATTTTTTATTACGGAAAAAATGAGTTTATCGGAAAGAATGTTATATCATCAGAATCGGGAAGTTGTGACGAACATTTTGGTATAAGTTGCAGTATAAAATAAAAAAAGAGAGCTAAAAAATCTTGGAAAAAAAAGAATGCCTAATTAGCAAACATAAGTGGTGAACAAGTCTGAAACATGCTCGGTTAGTGAGTGGAATTCTAAGAAGAAAATATCAAGTCAGTAATATTAGATACCAAGCGGGGGTTATTTTAAATTCGCAGAGGACATAGACCTTAATTGAAATACAGGTCTAACTCATTACACACACGAGCAATAGTAGGGCCCTTTTTGTACGAAATAGAATTATTTAGTTATGTCGCCGAAAAATAAGGATAAAAATAAAAATGCCCTCAATTGTTTAAGGGATAAATTGAACCAATTAATGGCAGCGAAATCGAAACAGGAAAAAGAAATAGAACGCATCAATGGTGAAATTTTAAAAAAAGAGGGAAAAATTAAACGTTTAGAAGGACGACTAATGGATTTAGAAAAAAGCGACAAAAAGAATATACCGAATGAAGATTTATTCAACCTAAAAAAAAGAATAAAAGCGATAGAAAGCCTAGTAGATGATATCAAGGGCCAAAGTTATTTCTTAAAGGAAGGTACAAAGCTTTGGAAAGAAAAAAATCACCAAGAGAAAAATGTGAAGAAAATCGTAATTTGTAATGTGCCTCAAAGAACCGATGAAGATTTAAAAAACACAGTCATAAAAATCGCTTCGTACTTAAATGTTAAAATTGGGAAAGCCGACATTAAAGAAGTTTTTAGAATGAAAGGTATTTCAGGGAAGAATGCGCCTATAATAGTTAATTTCAAACAATTGCAAACGAAAGAAAGAATAATCATTCAGAAAAAAAAAGTCCACATAACACAGAAGATGATTATGAATGAAGAGGGTGAAAGCACGATTTTTATCAATGAGTATTTAACAAAATATTTAAGTAAATTGTTTTATTTGGCGCGTAACTTTAAACGGAAACATCACTGGAGATTCGCGTGGTATAATGATAATACTATTTACCTAAGGCAGCATACAAATGGAAAAGTCTGGAGCATTAGGGATGAAGAAGATATAAATAAACTGGAAAAAATGAAGGGATCGGAGCCAAAAAAGAGCAACATGAGCGATTGTACAGATCTTCAGTCAGACTTTGGAATGAGTGACTTATACTATTTGTTTAAAGCGGACAGTAGCATGGATTTACCGGATATTATCTCCCGGTCAGAGAGCAACCAGTCGCTAACTTTTGAAAGAACCCTAGACGAGGAAAAGCCGGAACGAGTAATGACACCCGAACAGGATACCGATTCAATTCTAATAGATACAAATAAGGAAAAGGAGCCGATAGAAGAAGCCGAATGGACACCAGAGATGAGAAGGAAGTTAGACTTAATATATGAAAAAATGAAAGAATTTAATCTGTGGAAGAATGAGTGACTTCAAAACTCTTAATAAATTCCGTTACTTCAGTAAAAAAAAAAAAAAAAAAAAAAAAAAAAAAAAGTGCATAAATACATGTGCAGTTTACCCAGAAGTGGACCCTTTGCAAATATTGTTCTAAATATTATTGTAAAAGTTGTTGATAAAACCCTATCGGGTTACGTCAAATACAAATATAATAATAGAATAGTCGACGTTTTTTATATTTTTAAAAAAATGAATCAACGTATTTTATGGTTATAAAACCTATAATAGTAACGTGCACATTTTCCTTTATTCGTGTACCATGACGTGAAAATCTCAGAACTAATTAAATTGTTTCAAGGTGATGAAGCTGGAAAAGTGCGAATATTTTTTTCTCGCGAGGACGAGTTATGACAATTGCCGTATATATTGTAATTTCTACAAAAATATTGCGAGCTCGGCACAAAATAATAGGATTTATGATATTTTAGCTTTTTAAAGAAATGTATTGAATTAATGTCAGTGGTCCAAAGCCGATGCCGGTGCCTGCGCCGATGCCAGGCCGCGAAAAAAAACTGAAATCGGTGCTGATGCTGGTGCCAGTGCCAGTGCTAGATAATTTGTTTTAAACTTTGTAATTATGACCCAATGACAATGCGGAATTTAATTGAGAAAGGCCACGATTTTGACTATATTAAGCGGCCGATTATGTTAACCAGCGCTACAGTAAGCGGATAATTTAATTTTTTTTTTTTTTAAATTAGTGTCAAAATGTCAAAGTGACAAAATTGATGGTGGTGCTGGCATTGACACTGGCATCAGCTCCAGCGCCAGCACTTTGGATGTCTCCTCCAACTCCAACAATACTCCAACCAATTTTTACCGGCTTCGGACCCCTGATTAATGTGAAAAGTAAAGGTTCCCTGAACGAAAAAGAAATGCATAAATTATAAAAAAAATCATGTATAAATCAAAAAAAAAAAATTGGACATACCCAGAGAGCAAAGTCTATCCAGTCCCGAGGACTTCATGAGGATATTTAATAAATTTTATTGAACGTCTATTGGATTTACCTATGTCCGGACTAAACCAAAAAGCGTCCTTTGGACATCCTATGGATATCCCATGGAATTGGATATCCTGTGAATATCTGATGTATAATCCACAGGATGTCCAGTGGATTGAAAATGCTATCTGGGTACCTACAGTAATGTGTAAACACGTAACTTTTTTAACAAAATAGTTTATTACATACCAGGTATGAACTTTTTTGTTTTTCATCCCATTTTTCTTCATCCACCAATATACTTATGGGTAAATTATGGATAAATACTTATGCATAAAATGCGAAAAAGATTAAATACACATAACATTTGCAAATCCTCGTGGTTTATGACTTTAAAAAAAATATGCATAATTTTTGCACAAATCATGCACGACCAAATTTTTGTATAATTAATTACGAAAATAATGTGTTTTTTGTATATTTTTTGACATTTATTTTGCCGAAATTTTACATACTTTTTGCATTATTTTTCCGCAAGGATCAGGACTTCACTCAGAAAAAGGAAATGTTTTGAACAAGTTTTGTCGTGCAACAAAATCGGAAAGCTTCGAAGCAAAACAAAACTGCTTCATGACAACGGACAGGTTGTTACTTGACAAGATATTCTTATTGTTTTTGCATGATTTTTAAGGGTGCAAATTCACTATGGAATGTTGGTACAACAAGTTGGACCAACATGTTGTACCAACTTGTTGGACCAACATTGTACACTAATTTTGGCGTAGGAGTAAATTCTGCAATAGTCAGTTCCTTCGCTTGTCAAACATATTGGTACAACAAGTTGGACAAACATGTTATACCAACTTGTTGGAATGTTGGACGAACTTGTTGTACCTACATGTTTGACAAGCGAAGGAATCTACTTTTGCAGAATTTACTCCTACGCCAAAATTAGTGTAAAATGTTGGTACAACAAGTTGGTACAACAAGTTGGTACAACATGTTGGTTCAACATTCCATAGTGAATTTGCACCCTAAGAAAATGTTTTGTCGCAAGGTATTTTTGCTTTCGCATTATCCATTTTTGTTTTTTTTCTGAGTGTTGAATGAATTAAAAAATGTAACTCCTGAAATTATAGGACACCCAAAATCGTATTATTCTGTGCGGGTTCTTCCATCATTTAAGTTTAAAGTTGTCCGTTTTTTGGATGATTTTCTTAAGTTTGGAAGATTAATTAGTACTTACAGTTATATTAGCCTTGGTGACAAAACCATATGTATCTTCAGCTTCAGTTGACGTCAAATTATATTTCGAGCCATTGCAGCCAGTATCCATTTAGAATTAAATCTTACACGTGCGTTAGCCACCTGCTCCATAAGACTTGACACTTCCTGAAACAAAAATATGACAGTTTTACTCTCATGTGTTCCAAGTTTCATATACCCCAGACAAAATAAACGCGAACTCGATCTGTCATAACGTCTGGATAATTGAAAACTAAAAAAAAAAAAAAAATTAATTAATTAAACTTCCGAGTCTTATCAGATACATAAACTTAACGCCATGATATCCCATGGGTGTCGCTTTATAATCAAAACAATGGCAATCCGACTCCTTAAAATCGTGATGGAATATTACGAGTCCCCATTGCAGACGGGAAAAACTTCCGCGATCGACGTGAAGCTTGAAGCTTGAACTTTGTATTTCCTTAATTTAAAAAAAAAAAACATCGCCCGAAATCAATTATTGATTGATTTTTTTAACAGCAGAAAATTTCCAAAAATTCAGGAAAAAAGTCATAAATTATTTTCTTTTCAACCCTATGTCTTACGCAGAGAGCTTATATGACTCAGAACACGCAAAAGAGATTTGTAGTCCATGACCTGTTCTTCTCCTGACCGTAACCGTCAAGAGTTGCTTAATTTTAAAACTTTTGCCCTGATTATCATACAATTTCTCTATGTTTTGGTCAAAATTTAACGAAAAACTGATCGACTGTAATAATGCATTTATCGATTCACGAGTTTTTTCTTTCTTTTTTGAAAAAAATAAAATTAAAGGCGAGCCGGTTTTTTTTTTTTTTTTTTTACTTTCAATTTTTAAAGTACCAATCACCAATAAAAATAGAATCAATTGTCCAACGATGACTATGATAGAAAAAAATAATTAAAGCCCTTTGACATTCGATACGGATCATATTACGATTCTCCATTTTTTAACAATGCGGATCGCAACACCTGACCTTTTCCCCAAGATATTATTACTCCTTAGTCAATTTAGACTTCGTTCGGACGGAATCCCTGGCAATCGTAAGTCTCGGCTGTTCCGCGGCAGTGAACTAATTCTCTTGACAGCAGGTCATGTAAATAAAAGATTGCTAAACCATTATCAGAAGATCGAGGAAATGTGTGTGTATAACAGATTCGTATGAATGGACCAAATCGTAAACATATACACAACGGAATAATCTCAATTTTTAATCTCGCGCTTGACAGAATCATTGAGTGATTTGATTACCCAACGATTACTTAATTAGAATGTTTGTTAATCAGGGAACCTTGACTGACAAGTTTGGGAAATCCTTTGTTTAATTTATTATTTTAAAAACTAGAAAAATCTGGTCATCCAAAAAAAAGTGGACAATTTTTATTTATTATTATTTACATTTTTGTTGGTAAAATTTTTATCTGGCGCCACCCAGAGCTAAAAGAGACTTTTGATTTGTGTCTTTCAGCAGTATGTGCCTCAAAACAACTCAAGTAGTGATCGAAATTATCGTTGCTTTATATTTAACCGGAGTTTGCCGATGCTTATACATCCCTTCGAAGTCAAATGATTTGATTCATAATTTAATGGATACCGGGAAGGGAGAGAAGAGTATTCAAATTTGTGGAAATCACTTGACCAACCTTTTGGTGCAAATCTGCGACGGGAATTTCAATGAAATGTCAGCAGGTAAGAGATCAATGAACGAGATGTGTTCGATGTTTGCTGTGCACGAAAAAAAAAAAAAAAAAAAAGAATTTCGATTATCCCTAAGCTTATCCCTAAAACGTCACTTCACATCACTTCATTTGCATCAAGCACAGACGAATCCGGGTATAAAAATCCTGCTTATTATGCGTACCATTACCTACATAATCACGCAATTTTACCTTCACCTAATAAATGTGCCTCCACTGCATTTGTATTTGACGCAGCTTTTTTCCAGGACACACCGCAAAAAAAAATTTTGAAGAAAAAGAAAAAAAAAATTTATTAACATTTTTAAAAATACGATATAAATTCTTTGTAATAAAAATCAGACTGGGATATGGGGGCGTATCCCTACGCAGGACTACGTCTTCGTATGTCGAAAAATTCGAATTTTTTCATAAAAATATCATTTTTTTTCCTGGCACGAAAAAAAATTTAAAAGCTTAAAATTTTTGATAAAAAAGGTCTAAAATTGAAAAAAAAAAAATCAGTCAAAATTTTAATTAAAGTTTTCAAAGTTAAAATTTTAATATAAAAACATTGCTTTAGCTCATAATCTTGGCTAAAGGAAAATGGACAAAATTTAAAAATGTAGTGAACTAGACCATAGTGATTTTCGCTGTATAAAACCATTTTTTTAAAATTTTATTGATTCGAAAAGATTTCTCAAAATAAACAAATGTTGCGCCTATAAATAACATTCGAAGCAAACAATCAAAATAAAAACGTAAAAAAGGTGTAAGCATCCTCCTTATTTAAAAAAATATATTTCAAAAGAAACGACGAAAATTGAAAAAAAAAAGTTATTTTAAGTCCTTGCTTTAGCAACTTTAAATTTCTTGTAAAAATGAAGTTTTAAGTTCTTGCTTTTTCGTTCATGTTGTCCAATTTTACTATTAAAAAAGCGAAAAAAGTAAAAAAAATAGTCAAAATATTATTTAAATTTTCAAAGTTACAATTTTAATTTTAAAATAATGTTAAATATTACTCCAGTAATAGTAATTAGTAATACATGCTGCTTCTCCATTATTGCTCAAAATTAATTTTCTAGAATTAATTTTCAAAATTTCCGGAAGTACTGTGCTTTAGTTATTCTATGAATTTTCGACCATAGATTAAGAATACAAAAAATGCAATGTAGTAAAAATGGCCGACTCCATTTTTAAATCTTGGGTTAGAAATCCATAGAATAACAAAAGCACAGTACTTCCGGAAATTTTGAAAATTAATTCTAGAAAATTAATTTTGAGCCATAATGGAGAAACGGCATACAGTAGGAGTAATTTTTGGTGCAAACAGTGCGACACCGGACAGACAGATTTCCGCAGGACCAAGCCCTAAGACGTAGTCCTAAGTAAAAAAAAAAAAAAAAAAAAACATGCAAAATACTCGAAATAAGCCCATATCCAGAGACTTCCGCTTTTTTGGTAAAAATAATGCGCCGTTTGCTCAATGAAAATTTTTTAAGGCAAACTAAATTTGATAGGAGGCTTACGGCTTTTGTGCTAAAAAATTTTTTAAGAATTCGAAAAGAAAAATAGAAAGCAGAATTGGCTCTTTTAGAACTCATATTGGACGTATATTTACCATAAGACTATTTTATTCCCAAAAAAGTTGTTTTATTTTAACGCTACAAATTATTTGGTCAGTATTTAAATACGATTTTTGGTCAGTATTATAATTAAATGGCCAGTATTTAAATTAATTGGTCGGTAGAAAAAATAAATGGTCAGTATTTTGGTGGCCAGTAACAACTTGGTCAGTAAAAAAATTAAATGGTCGGTAAAAAAATTAATTAAACAGTAAAAAAGTTAAATGGTAGGTACTTTATTCCAAATATTACCTAAAATTAATATTTTGATCAGTAGCAAAATTAAAAGAAAAATCAACTTCTAAAAAATTTTGGCTAGCCCTGCACGAAATTTATCATGAAAACAATGTAATGTAGGATCAAAATTTCTTGTTTCGACAGGAAAACCTTTCTGTTAAAAGTATGAGTAAAATGTGATTTTACGTTTAGATCATCAGACCCCAGGCTTGAAATTAGCGACCCCGATATCTCCCCGAACACGAATTTTAGTGGGAAAAACTCAAGGTTTTTAACAAAAGTCCGCCATCCTGAATTTTTGAAAACCGATCGCAGATTTGAAATCAGCGACCCCAAAAACGCCCATGGTAAAATTTTTGTGGCCCTTTAATAGAGTTTAAAAAATTTACCCCCTTGGCTAGTAGTCGAGACACCCAATTTTTTGGGGGGTTGCGACGACTGCAAAAAATTTTCTCATGGGGGATTCTTGTTTATGGTCATGTACTCTCTCGTTCCCGGTATCATTAAAATTTTTTGCCTTCGCTTCAGAAGAAGAGCAAAATTAATTCAAATTGTCAATTTTTTTCATTTTTTCATTAATTTTTTTTTTTCAAAACAGGGAATTCCGGGGGAATGGGGGGTGGTGTGAAAAAGTGTTCTGGTGGATGAGTTATGTGGTACCATTCCTTCCGGCAAAAATCAATCGCACACGAAATGGGAATTAAAAGTTAGAAACACACACATTATTTCGGGTCAGAGGGAGTACATTCCATAAATTTATGTTTTTACTGGCCGAATAATATTAATTTACTGCCCGGAAAATATTTATTTACTGCCCGAATATTGTTAATTTACTGTCCGAAAAGTATTAATTTACTGCTCAATCATTTTAAATACTGACCAATAATTGAAAAAAATACTGGCCAAAAATTAAATCAAATACTGATCAAAAATTGAAAAAAATACTGACCAGTTAAATGCAAGCCTTATTTTAATGGGGATTTTAACGGCAAACTAAATCCTCCAAAATGCTGCCCGCTGCTATCCTGGCAAATTGCGGCCACTTTTTGACTTTCCATCAAGGTATTTATTAACCAATCCGAAGCAGGCCGCCATTTTACCAGCAAAAAAACAGGCAGCCCCCTAGCAGATTTACCCTCAGAAAAAGGAAATGTCTTGAACAAGTTCTGTCTTGCAACAAAATCGGAATGTTTCATTGCAAAACAAAAATTCTTCATGAAAACGGACAGGTTGTCTCTGGACAAGATATTTTCATTGCTTCCGCATGATTTTTAAGAAAAATGTCTTGTGACATCACATTTTTTTTTTTTTTTCGGAGTGTAGTTTGCCGTGAAAAGTTTCAATCACGAAACAGCGTATTATTTTTACCAAAAATGCAAAAGTCACTCCATATGAGTTCATTTCGAGTATTTCGGAAACGCTTTCTTTTTTTTACAAAGAATTTGTATCGTCTTTTTAAAAATGTTGATAAAAAACAATGAATGCCTTAAAAGGTGCGAGTCCTCTTAAGACTTCATAATTAGACTTAATGACATCAGGCGATATGATACGGATATGATAAGGCCTGGGGTTCAAGCGGAAATCTTTTCGACAAATGATGTAAATATTTTCAACATGACGTAAAAAGAAAAGAAAAAAAGGACGTCTAAAAAAAATTAATATTTAATGCTTCTCAAATTCCGCAAAATATGAATATTTTTTCTCGTGATTAGAAAACATTTTCTGCTGCCTTGCTCCCATCAATAATCTATAGATTCATAGTGATTCATTTTAGAAAATACCACTTACGAGTTTTCAATGGCGTCCTATTCCAAATATGATAAAAATATAATGCAAATGTTTAGCTACCCGTACAAAAAAGAGATGCATAAAATATGTAAATTTTTTGCAAAATAAATACAAAAAATATATATTAATTTTGTATAATTTATACAAAAATTTGGACCTACATAATTATATATAATTATGTATAATTTATGTATAATCATATGTATAATTTATGTATAATTTATATATAATTATATGTATAATTTTTCGTTGAAATAGTTTATGTTTCTTAGTTTCTTATACATAGTTTATGCATAATCATCCCCGAGGATAAAAAAAAAAATTTGTTAAAAAAGTTAAAGTTTTTTATACATAATTTATGTATAATCATATTGTAGGATAAAAAAATATAAGTTCTTTATACATAATTTATGCATTTTTTATGCATGTCCAATTTTTTGTATATTTTATGTATAATTTTTGTATAAATAATACAAGTTTTATGCATCCCTTTTTCGTACGGGTATCTTCACCCTTGTAAAATATGAAACATTTAAAGTCCGAGAAGTTATAGCACTGCAATCAAAAACTCAAAAATTGCGATAACATAGGCACCTTTCAAGTATTACGTAAGCACGTTAAGGGGTGGGGGGCAAGGGGTTTGGGAAAATCTTACTATTACTTACAAAGATAAGGGGGGTTGGTAAAATCTTACGTAAGCGCAAAATGATCGATTTTAGGGAAGGTTCGAGTCTGAAATTTTACGTAATAAAGGGGAAGGGGGTTTCCAACAAACACAGGCTTGCTTTAGCTCACATGAGGGGGTGGTCTAAAATTGCCAAAATTATGCTTGCGTAATATTTAAATGGTCCTGTATACCAGAGATTCAGGCTTGTAATCAACATGAGAGGTTGAGGGGAACACAGCTTTTAAAAAAGGGGCCAAAAGGAAAAAGGTTGGAAAATACATAAACTGCGTGCATTTTCCATTTGATTGTAATGAACGGGGGGAAGGGGGAGGAGTCGCAGAGGGGCTCCAACCTCCTCCCAGGGGCTGAGCCCCGGGCGCAACAGGGCGAACAGGGCTACTGTAATATACGGTATTTTCAGTTTTTTACTGAAAGCAATTTCAAAATTTCAGATTTGAATATAAAAATTAAAAAAAAAAATTCTGTAATACATTGCACTTCGGATAATCCAAAAACCGGAATCAACGCTAATTAAGCTTTTAAAAAAAATACATACATAACCTTGAATTTCAGCTTTATTTCCAGAATTGAATATTTTCATTAATTTAAAGATCAAGAAGTTTGTCTTATTCTTACTGATTCGAGCGCCCCCTGAATTTGAGCTTTTCAATAATGCCAGTTTCAAAATAAACCGGGAATTTTAATTCGCACTTATATATCTATATTTTTATATAAGGGGGGGGTTGTAATTCTCTCGGTTGGAGTTTTTTGGCGCAAAGGTTCAAAAGAGAGTACCGAGCAATGTTCAGGAAAAGAACACACCAAAGGCACTCGGACGGAAATATTTGAGACTTTTTTATAAGTCGGCAGCATCTTAAAAAGCAGCAGACGAAACAAGCCGCTTCTACCGCATCCTATTTTAAGGTAAAAACGAGTGCAAGATATACTGCCAGATTTCCGACAAATTTACAGCTCAATTATTTTCATTTTTAAAAAAAATTGAAAACTTTTTTAAAAAATTTTGTGAAAATATAGAGACAGCCAGATTGAATTTATTTATGCAGTGAATCCTTTTTATTCTTCGGACTTTTAACGTATTGAAATATCACAAGCATGCTTTTGCTCTGGCTTATTCTTTTCCAGAACATTCCTTGGTTTCCTCTTCGTTCCTCCTCGATCCAGTATCACCGAAAAGCTCCAACCGAAAAAATTGTAAACCCCCCTACAAAAAAAAAAAAAAAAAAATGAAAAGTGGTGTCTGTTGAAAGTTAAAATTTTAAAACGGGTTTCAAAATAAAACTTAGCTTTTAAAATCTGTTTCATTTCAGGAGGAGGAACGTCCATGGGTGACAACAAGCTTACGGAAGATTGTTGCAAAAAGCAGTGCCCGATGACGGTGTTAATGCAATTTTGTGCAGAGCCAACTCCAAAAAAAAATTCAAAGTAAGTTTTTAAATATTTCCAAGATTTCTAAGGCTCGTTGCGATCGAATGACTTAAATGCTTAATTTTCATAAAATAAAAATACAACGATGAGCGTCAGCACAGCAACTTCATTTTTAAATTAAAAAGTAACCCTGCAAAATTCTGGAACCAGGAAAATGTGATTTAAAATTTTTAAGAGAGATCTGAAACGAATTCAGCAAAAGGACTAACGCAGCTGCTTCGATCTTTAAAATATTTTGTGTGACCTGAAAATAAAAGTTAGCATAAAAATCTTTGTGCCTTCACAGATTATTTGAGATGATCCAAAAGGTTATCTGTTTTAGAAAAAAAAAAAATCCTAAGTTATCTCAACTGTATTACAGATTTGTTGAATTTCGAGAAAATTATACGGGACATCCAGCTGACGTTTAATATTTTCATTTTTTTTACTTTAAACCTTTTTTTTTTCATAACTGAATATTAGCTTAATTTTTTTGTCCTTTTTGTTAGATCTCAGAGGCCAATATCAAATGACATACAACATCATCCGAATCAGCTTGATACAAGATCGCGGAAAACAACGAGAAACGAAACCCTGACGATGAGAAGTAACGGCTCCAGAAAAAATTCAATTCGAAAGCCCGAGGTTAGCGTCAAAAAGAAAAATAACAAGGGGAAACGGAGTCACACTAAACGCAGGAGAAAAACTAACAATTCCATAACTAAAAATAAAAGGGGGAACAGAATAAAAATGCAGTGCGATTACAAAAGTTTTGGACATTACTTGCTAAAACGAGACCCTGAAATTAAGACAAGGTTTCCGTTACGTAAAAGAAAGGTGCGATAATTATCATTTGCATGAAATTCACTAATTTTTTTTTCTTTTTCTCAAATCTCATGTCTACTGCAATGCTTATTTGTTTTTTCCTAGCCCTATTAATTTTTTTTAAATTAAAAATTTATGTGTATTTCTTAAAATAACAAGTGCAAAAAAAAAAAAAGGAAAAAAAAAATGATGATTTAGAAGTACATCAGCAAATTGGTTATCAAAAACATTTTAGTACATCTAAACTTAATTTTTTTTTTTAATTAATAAGTGTTTACAACAAAACTAAAACAAAGTCCTTGCATGATGTACACAACAGCCAGTAATATTTTCTCACTTTCAGACTTTTAAAACCCTAATTCAAAATTATTATCAATAATCTAAACCACTACTTTCAAAAAAAATAAAGTCACGTGTAACATATCAAAAAAAGACTTTATTTCATTGAATGTGAATGTGATAAATAATAATGCATATTGGTGAAAAAAATTAACGGCATGATGATTAACCCGGGAAAGCTATAAGCTTGATAACAGTTTTAGGGATCAGACAAAATTATAAATTTTTATTCTTCTTTTTTTTTCAGAGGAATAACACTGCTCTACCTCTACAAGTAGAGACGATACCACCTAATTTTGAAAGTTTGGGAGCGATGCCTAGAGTAGTACCTTAAATCATCCAAAAATTTTAGAATCTTTAAAAATCAATACAAAAACAATTTTTGAATGATTTCATATTTTTAATGAGAAGTCTACAAAGAATGAATAGGAGTAGCTGACACTTTCACTGTGTGAAAAGAATTATTCTTTAAATGACTAAGGGAAGCCCTGAAGAGCTACAAGGAGGTTGGAAAGGCAGAAAGATATCAACAGATCTCAGAAACAAACAAGAAATTAAGTTGGTTCATTTAATTTTTGTTTAAAGGCAAAGAAATATCCGAATTAATTGATTCAATTACTTTTGTTATATAGTAACAGACTGATGAACAATAGGAAAAAAACTTTAGTATTTAGTTTTAGGAGTAACAGTAAAATCATACTACAGTCATTAGTAATTAAACAATTTTCCAAAATTTAACAATAATTTTGAAATAAATTTCGAGACTTAGGCACCAACTGAAAATTAACATACCATTTCGGAAATCTTTTGATTAGGAAACGATAAACTTAAAAGGCTTTTTAAATTGCTAACTCGACAATCAAAAATTAAAAGTTATGGGATAACTTCAAGTTTTACTGTATTTTACATTGTTATTATTTATCATATCGAAAAAAGCTTTCACATATTCTAGTCATATATGTTTGTGTTTTTCTATACCATGTACAAAAACGTGTTGTGTCTTGTTTTGTTTTGTTGTGATTATAATTGTTTTTTTCTTTTTAATATAAAACATACACAATAAAATGTTTTATTCTTTTCATGGTTGCATTTGTTTTCAAACAATTCAGAAATGGAATGAGGTTATTAAATATTGGAAATTATTTCAAAAAAAGGATGTGGTGTAACACTTGCCAAATACTATGAAGAGGTTAGAAAAAACCGATTTCTATTTGTTGTGTTGATATTGTTTGCGTTTTCTTAGGAAGGTATACACTTAAAATGAATTACTAATTAAAGACTGATCCCCTAAAAAGACGATTTTCAATTCAAATACGATAAATTAAACATTTAAAAATATAAGTTTCAAGAAGTGATTGAACGCAACATTGGGTCATAAAAATATGAATGTTTTTTTTTAGAAACATCCTTACCTGATAAAAAATTAATAATCTTATGATCACTTAAAATTACATCCATTAATTGCACTGGATTTACTAGATAATCACTAGGACAATTGAAATAAAACGTAAAAAATATTGAATAAATAACACGGTACCGACCACGTTTTTTGTTTAACGACAACAGCGCGGTTGCGGAGATTTAGGGAACTACTTCTGTTAAGATGGCGGTTTTACGCCAGTTTAAACGAACTTTTTCCTCGTTATTACGTATGAGAAAAATTAAACATTACTTAAAGATAGGTGGTTTTATGGAAAACTTCTATTAGTGACTCAGAGAGTTTTTCAAAAATACTATAAATTGTCCTTAAGTCCATATTCTGAGCTTTGGCTCAAAAGTATTAAGTCAAATAATTTTCCACGAAAATATTTCTATGAACTGCGATTTTTTCTAACACTCGAACTTATCGGTTGAGATCGGAGTTTTATAATAAAACCTGGCAAGGTTGAAGTTCAGTGCAGCATCCACACATTTTCAAGTGTGCTAATGATACAACCATGTGATAATAATTTTGAGTCTGAGTCTGAGCAAAGTACAAGCAGCTACAGGATGTATAAAAGAAGCAAGTGTAAACAAGAATGTTTCGATTCGAGGTCAGCTCTTTAGGGGACTTCCCTCGCATTTATTTTATGCTGCTTAAGTCGACCACCATGATTTCTGAACGATTGATCAAGTGTTCAATAAAAGAGCAAAATTCAAGAAAAATAAAAAAATTTAGGAACTAAAAATTAATTTTTTGGCAATCTCTTAGATGCTTAGCTTGTGGATTGAGTATTTTTGAAAATGGTACGTCAGAAGGTTATTAAACAAATGCTGAACTTCAACCATGGTTGTCAAATGTGGTCAATCCCCATGGCAATTGGACAATTCCCTTTGTGAAAATAAAATGGAGAAAATCATATTTTTTTTTGTAACAACTCTCTCCTTCCAAGCTGGCATACAAAAATAAAACTGGAGGAGTCTAAATGCAATGTAGAGCTCAAAATCCCAGATACTCTTTTTTTCTGGCGGATATCAGTGCTGAATTCCAACAATTAATTAACCCTTTATTAATTAAGTTTTTTTGGGGGAGGGGGAGGAAAAGGGGAAGGGGTTGGTTTCGATATTTACCTCTTCGTGTATTAGCATCTTTTAATGCTGAGCCAGTGATAACAAATTTGCCAAGCTCAGTAACAAAAAGCGTGCACTTACTAATACATACCGGAAATTCATGTTAAGGATATTAATCTGTCTCAGCATGGGTTGATTAGACGGATACAATCTCAGTGGCATATCAATCGCTGTGCTTTGAGCCTCACCCTGGCGATGTTTTTTTTTTCTTAATTTTGAAAAACAGAATCATTTTCAAATTAAAACACAAACCGTTAGGGGCTTCTTAGTAACAAGAGTAATCGGGATGGGCATGAATTACTCCTTTGCGGACAAGCCCTTAAGTCACAAAGATGCACCCTGGCTAAGATTATTATAGTAAAATACAATAGGTCATTAAAAACAATATCATCTTAAGAGCTAACGTGTTCATTATTAGTTATGTTTTCTAAAAATCAGTAAACGTTTTTCCAAATTTATGAAGAAAAAAATATCCACCCAAAACAATCTTTTACACAGGTTGGCCACTAAGATTCGGCAATGCAGCTCACGCTGAAGCAGATGCTTCATTATGAACGCATAAAGCATTATTTGCTCAGCGAATAGGGGAAAAAATTTTCTGCGGCATGATAAAATTGGTTTTGGAATAGCAAAATAAAAAATCAAATGTCTCCAGCTAAAAATTTTTATAGTAAAAATACGTTATTAAAAATTGAATTACCTCACATTTTTTTTTATTTTCATTAATGCGACCTATACAATATAACAATATTCCATTTCTAAAATTCATCGAAATTTCATACCATTTTTAAAATAAATACATTTCAATAATAAAATCCAGTTCGACGTTGTATGTATAATTCCTAAACAAAAGCACGATTCGTTTTCACTTTATTAAAATAAACGTCACTATTATTCATTTCCTCAGGAATGTTTCATTTAAAAAAACGTTGCACACTTAAAAAATTCGTTCGTCATTTTCCTTCTTTTTCGTTTCGGTAATATCTATTAAAATCCCGATTTCATTCGCTTTTTTCCTCCGGTTTATCCGTTGGCGGAGCTTGAGGTTGAGACGGAGGTTGCATCGGCGGTTGAGGCGGGGGTCCTTGAGCCTGAGGCTGAAGTGGTCCTTGCTGCTGAACTGGAGGCGGAGGAGGATGAGGATGAGGATGCTGAGGATGTTGTGCTTGAGGAGGAGGTTGAACCGGCGGCATCTGTACAGGAGGTTGCAAAGGAGGCTGAGTCGGAGGTAAAGGTTGCTGCTGCGGAGGCGGCTGAATTGGAGGCATTTGATGTTGCTGCGGGGGAACTGGAAAAGGACCTGGTGGTTGCTGCATTGGCGGTACACCGGGCGGTACACCAGGCTGATTCGGTGGAATCTGACTTTGCTGTATCGGTGGCGGAGGTTGCTGACCCGTCGGTACCGGGGGAGGCTGACTTTGAACCGGTGGCTGTGGCTGAGGGTGATGAGATGGAACTGGAGGGTGTTCCCCCTCTGCTGGGGCTGCCACCGGAGCTGGGGCTGGAGCCGGAGCCGGAGCCGGAACCGGAGCCGGAGCCGGAGCAGCACCAGATGGACCGCTCTTGAATAAAAAAATTCATAAATTAATGTTCATAAAAATCCATGGAAATATTAAGTACATAAAAACATAGAAACATATAACATATGCCCAAAATCCCATCACCCGCTTCATGCATTTATGAATATGTGTAAAGTGGCATGCGTTAAAAAAAAAAAAAAAAAAAAAAAAAATGATACACCTAAAGAGAAAATGCTAACCTGATTTGGAACGTGTTCTGGTGGCGGATAATGTTGTGGTCGAGGATATGGTGGGTACTGGGGGTACCCGTAAGGTCCCGGTGGAGGATTTCCCTGCTGATACGGAGGGTAATAACCCTGCGGATGCTGCTGCTGTTGCTGGGGTGGATACTAAAAACATGGAATCGAAATAAGAGCACCTAACTTTTCTTTGAGGGTCACCGAGAAAGAAATCGAACTTACTTGATACGGGGGTCTTGGAGGCATTGGGACGCTTTGGGAGGGTATCCCGTGGTGTGGGGGGGCAGGCGGAGGGTAATGCCCTTGGGAAGGCGGATAATGCCCTGCAGGTGGATAGCTCGGACCGTTAGCAGTAGGTGCTGCCGGAGGTGCGGCAGTTGCAGGTGGAGGTGCTTTTTCAGCTGGAGGTTCTGGTGCAGCTGGAGGTTGTTGGTGCTTTTGTTCTTCCATAGGCTACGTGCACAACAAATTTTTTTTTTTTACTTACTTCGTCAAATTTTCAAGGCAAGTAGGAATGTTTCATTTGTTACAAAAAATATTTTTGTACAGCAAAAAAGGGAAAATAATTTTGTGTGCTTAAACGCATGAAACCTGCCATTAGCGATACATGATTATTTTTTCCCTTTAAAAAAAAAAATTACAAACACAGAAATAAGCGGGAAAGATATTACCTGAATGAAGTGCAGTTCTACAGGCTGCAGTGCAACAAAACAAAGAAACATGATACTATTGACAAAATTGTACATTTTACGCTACAATAGGATTTTATAATTTGCTAAAGTCGTAAGCTCGTTTATTTTTTTGCGCGATTTGAAGCTCAAGCTTACGTTACAAATCTCTTCCACGACACACTAAAAAAAAATGACGATCACCCCCAACATAAAAAAGCACATTTTCGTAGTATTACAAAAATTTTTAACAGCTTGATGGTGAAATCATTTTTAATTCGTATGAAAGGTTAAAATTATGCAGCTCCAAGCGATGGTTATTTATGCATGAAAACGATTGTTTTTAAAAATGAAATTGTATACATTTTGCTGCTCGTGTTCAAACGTTAACGCTGCTTTTCACAAAAAACAAAAGTGAGATGTGATACATTCTTTTTTTCTAAATGTCTAATTTGCTATGAACATTACCTCGGTGTTTTGAGATTGAGAATTATCCTCCGACGCCTGCGTTGGAGTGGCGACAGGAGCCGTTGTCGGTTCAGGAACGGTAGTAGCAGGTTCCGCACCTTTCCCTAAACGTTCTCGACGAAGTAATTCGTACTGTCGCTCCACCATTTTCTCGAACATTTCTTCGTCCACAGCTCGATGGCAATGCTTGATTAAAAAATTAGAAAAAACGTTAGTACCGATCATAACATTAATAGTTTAGTAGTAATTTTTAATACTTTAAAACGGTACAGCAATGTCAAGTCAATAGTAACCTTTTTTAATTCTTCTTGAAAGTGTTCGCTGCTTTCAATAAATTTCCTTTTCTTAGCTTCGAATTTCTCTTCGATCTGTTGCAACTCAGCTTCTAATTTTTTCTGATGCATAGTCAGAGACTGCACCTGTCGTTTTAAAATTTGCATCCTAGTCGTTGTGACGACCGAACGAACATCGGGAACGATAGCGTCGCTAAATATTTCATTAATTAATCTGTGATTCCTTGTGTACCGAGCATACGCTACGTGTTTAACAGAATAACCATCATCTTGATCTAGAAGAAAAAAAAAAAAAATATGACAATTCAAGTCAAACTTTTTAGGTTATAAAGCATAAGAAACATTTAAAATTTTTACTGGTAAAAAAAAAGGTAACATTATCTTGCATCCGGTATGGACACTTATTTTCAAAAATGTAACTTTAATTTTGAGGATGAATTTACCTTCTTCGTCCTCAGCTGGCTGAATATCAATTCGTCTATCAGATCCCCCTTTGCTGCTTTGTCGCTCGTGAGTATCTCTATTTTCGTCGCTAGATTGACTCGCTTTATTTTTAGCAGCTATGTAATTTAGATATGCTGGCGAATTATGATAATTTTTTAGTGCTTTCTCATATTCCAGCTAAAACACAAAAGGATTTAATTCAAAAACTGTGAACCTTCCTTATCCAGAAAAATTTTTGGCTAATTATTTTTTACCTTCTCCGTATCATATTCTTCTACATATTCAGCTTTCATATCCTCCGGAAGGTCCCTCCATTGCTGCCCTATAATTTTCCCGATTTCCCAAAGCTTCAATTCAGGGTTATCCGCCTTCACGGTATCCCAAACTTTGCGGGAATATCGCATATATGGCATTAGCGGCTTCTCAGGAGCCTTAGGTGGCTTAGGGGTTCGAGCCTCAGACGTTGCTTTTCCCACTTTTTGGGGAACGAATGAAGGATTCCCATGCGGGGTTTGTATGAATGGATTGGCATTTGAAGATGAATCCTTGCCAGCTCCTGGTCCGGTAGCACGTAGCCTCTCTGAAAAAATCGAATAAATTTTTTAAGAAAAAAAATCTCTTAAAAAATTTAAAAGTATAAAAATTTTTAATAATGAAAATAATAAAATTTTTTTGCAACAGTTTCAAAATGAAAAGTAAAACATACCTTTCAGGATATTGAAAGTAACTGGATGTCCTGAAGTCATCAGATCTGAATACAAAACAAGCAACTACGTCAAAATACAAAACAACAATACAAAATTAAGTAAAAGCAAAAAATACAGTAACACCCCAAACGACTACTAGCAATCAAGGAATAAACTTCTTTTCCTAAATATTAATCATCTGATTTTTTTTTCTCATAATTCTCCATAACTTTAAATCTCAGATAATAAAATAATTCAAATCATGCAAGTAATTAATTTAAATTGATTTAAATTTTTTTTCTTTTTTTCTTACTCATAACTTTAAAAAAAATCGATTAAAAGATTCCAGAAATGAAGGTGCAGGAAAATAATTTATTAGACTTCCTCAGCTACGATACACTCATGCTAAAAAAATTATCATGGCAATCATTCATTATTACAAAATACACTCAGATAAAATTTTAATTTTTTCATTTTTTGAAACTTAATAAAAAAACTTATTTTTTTTTTCTTCTATTCAAATTTTAAAAAAAATTACTCACGTGCTCCAAGTCCAGGACCTGTAGGGGTCATTGCAATATTTTTGTAGTTCGGAGGCAGAGCCATGTTGCCTAAAAAAAAATTACAAAATATATTAACCAATTATTGAAATATAAAGTTTCAAACATTTAAGAAAAAAAAAAAAAAAAAAACTAATCCGAATTTTTTACTTAAAAAAAAATAAACAAACAAACAAATAAATAAATAAAAAAAATCAAAACTCTAAGTGAAAAAGTAAAGGAATAAGATTATAAACCAAGGATTAATAATTTAGCATTTTCCCAAATTATACCAAACAACATGCAAATCCAAACTCAATTAGTTCATTAATCTAACTGTAAGTTCAAACAATCAACCTAAATACCAAAAATCTGGGAACCCCTTAACTTTAAAAAGGAAAAAAAAAAAAAATTCAAATAAAATTTTAAAAAATTTTCAGCTTTCTAACGTATTTGTAAAGGTGATTAGTGAAGTTTTATACAAAATTAATTGATCCAAGACAACTGAGATCTATAATACAAAAGAGATTCTGTGTGATAAAAATCTTAACTTAAAAAAATTTTTCCTTAAAATTATTTACAAAATGAAAAAAAAAAAAAAAAAAAAAAAAATCCCATAATGTTAAAAATACATTTAGTCTGATACACTCAGGAGAAACTAATTTTGAAGATTTATTTTTGTTTGTAAATATAACGCGTACCAATAAATGAGTTTCCAATGGGAGGAGGATTATAAATATAGCGATCCAAAACTATTGGAGATTCTGGAGATTCCTCAACTTTCTTTGGCTTATTATCAACTTCTATCTTACTGCTGTCTGGCACTCTGCAATCTGGAGCTGTAAATAAATCCTCAGCCTTGTACGGCAAATTATTTGATGCAAGGTAGTTAACTAATTCTTTCTTAGATCGGAATTTATTTCCGTCAGGTGAAAATATATAGATGTCTGCTTTACCCGCATATACCCCTTTTTTCCTGGTTACCTCCACTCTCTTCCAACCATCCTTCAGTACGAATTCAACAGAACCCATATCTATAGTATACCAATCAATGAATTAATCAATATACAAAACATCATAATCATCATAATTTAATTGAAGCAAGCCAGAAAATTTGAGAACTATCTGATAAATAATTTAAAAAAAAAAAAGCTACAAGAAATGTGAGATAATTTTTGCTCTGAATTCAAATCTAAAAAAACTAAAACAAAAAAAAAAAAGAAAAAAAAAAAAAATACTGAGAGAGCTGAAAATTTTCCTTAAAAAATAAAAATGTCAGAAACTTTGAAAAATGTATTTTGACTTTTGGTTGACCAACTTAGATAGCTATGTTGTAACTCATTTCTCAGCTGCTTCAAAATAAATAAAATAAAAAGAACAAAACAAATCAAATCACAAATAAAAAAAAGCAAATTGTCAAATTAACTACAACAATCTTTAAGAAACATGAGATCAAGCAACTCGGAACATCCATAATGGAATACAGTAAAACCTCTATTAGCAAACACCCTTACCTACCAGACACAAAGGACCACTTTAAAAAGGTTGAATTGCCTACACAATATTAAAAAAAAATTTATCCAAAGCCTACTTTATTAAACTTTATATTTCAAGTACATTTCTATAATTTTACTGCTTAAAAGACAAGTCTACTTTTTTAATATGCTTCTTATTAATTAATACTTTCTGAAACCAGGACAGCTCACTTTCCAGCATGCTTTTAATAATGAACGTAAACAAGAAAAACATGATCAAATGCTAGACTTATATTATAGATTATTTGAATTGATGGAATTTATAAATCAAGTAATATTTGAAAAACGCATCGGAGAAATAGTTTACCACTTGGACAATGTTTGTAATTACTCTACTAGAGTTTTTCTATAACATTAAATTCCCTACCTCTCTTAATTAGACACTAAAACCTGGTCCTTTGCTGTCCATTTAAGAAAGGTTTTACTGTATTAATTAAAATAAGAAATCAAAATTTTTAATCTTGAAAATGGTATCGAGCAGTGTAAATAAAATCCTTATACTCATTCAATCAATATTCCTTTTGTTTGTTATGACTTTTAGTAAATCGGTAAAACGATAAATAGATCGTACTAAGAATATCTGGTTAAAATGTGCACCTGATGACGATCATTGTTTATGTTTTAAACCAAGCCACTACCAGCTAATATAGATTAGAAAAAAAAGGAAGCA
Organism: Liposcelis bostrychophila; assembly: GCA_037577465.1. Lineage (NCBI taxonomy): Eukaryota > Metazoa > Arthropoda > Insecta > Psocodea > Liposcelididae > Liposcelis > Liposcelis bostrychophila. The sequence continues at coordinate 18,181,622 of CM075211.1, read as the reverse complement.
AAGCGGCCATCTCACCAAGCCAACAACACCGGGTGCAAGCCAAGTTGCTTTGATCTCGATAAATTTACTTTTCAAGACCTTAATAATTATGATAATGAAGGATAACTTACAGCGTTACGGTTTTAAGTGATAATAGTCCACATATACTCCGTCTGAACTAGTAATATTTACACAAATTGATCAACAATTCATGATCTATCAATTAAAACTTTAATGGCGTCTGACGTGGAGCCTGAAGTGAGTAGATGGCGCTGCGCAGCTACTTCGATCTAATTCCACGACGCTGCGCTTGGAAATTTTACGCGCTTTTTTTTTAAACTTTCCAGCTACTTTTGAACAGTAGAAAAAACAATTTGAATGCTCGTCGTAATCACGATCAAAAAAATTATTCAGCGAAGAAACATCCTTGGAATCCTCGACATCAGCTGACGACGGTGAAAAATTCGTAAATCTGTTATTTTACACACTAATAGCCCTGCGCAAATCCCTGGAAATATTGACATTTTTAATTACATTTTTCTAGTTTGTTTAGCAGTTTTATGAAATTATTATCGCCTAATTTTACTGAATCTGGGTAGATAATTACTATTTGTATTTATTAATTGCTAAATGTTATTCATTCTTTTAACTGCGAATGGATTATATTTTTATATAAATCATCTGTATGTATAAGCAATGACAACTTCAAAATTGTCGGGATCCGTTTTTGAAATCTCAGAGTTTTTTCAGGAGGCTTAACCTTTGATTTGAGACAGAGGATTGCCGACTGTTTCACTGACCGGATTTCGATTTCTTCCAATATTTAGCTTGGAAAACTCTATTTTAATTTTGGCGCGTAATTAAATACACGCTCTAAATCGTTCCCGCCGATCTTGAAGCGCATTTAGCTGAGTCGAATTTTTTTTTTTTTTTTTTTTTTTTTTTTACTGTATTATTAACGTAATTTAAGTATTTTTGAATTGCGTATTTGTAACACAGGGAAATAATTTGTAAAATACTTTATTTAATTTTTCTTTAAATCAGGCCTAAAATAACAAATTTAATTTTTTTTCTTTCTTAAATATAAATAAGTCTTCGTGATATTTATATCGTAAACAAGAAACATGTATTTTTAACATTATAAAGCTACATATTATTTATTACTGTAATATTTTTATATAGATTGTAAATTTTTTTTTTTTTTTTTCCTTTTATAATTTGAAAACAATTAGAAAATTTATCTTACATAAGTGGGAAGACAAAATGAAAGCAGCTGTACCCAGCCTGTACAATTGCTTTGGAAATAACCCACTTATTTTCAGAATTAAATGCTTACTCAATTTAAAAAACGCTCCTTACTTTGTAAAATTCAGCACTTTAATTCTGAGAATATTAAAACTTAAAAGATCCAAAAAACGAAAAAAAAAAAAACTTCAGCTGCCTTGTCCGCTTGCTAATTCGTCATCTGAAGATTTATTGAGACATCATTAGAAATTCTCCGTTCCGTCTAAATGATAATCTTTGCTGGAGTATGTTTCTTCGCTGGAGTCTCTACCTAGACGAGGAGTGAAATTTTCTTTGATCGGTCTCGCTCTCGACAATGGGTAATCTGGTAAAAATAAAAATGGGGGGGAAAAAAATGTTGTTTTAAACAAATTTTGTTCGGGGGGGAAATCTGCTTACCTCTAATTTGAACAAGTGCCCATCCAGAAGTATTTGGTACATCTCGTTTTTGCAGCCTTCCTAGTCGGGGACCGAACCACATACTAGCTCCGTTCCCTTTAACGTCCCGTTTCCCTCCCGAACTTTCTTTAAATCCGCTTCTTCCTACTCTTGGATAGGTTATAAGTCCGTCCCTTTTCATTTCTTGGGGCTCTGCGTTAAAAAATGAAAAAAAAAAGAGTAAAGATTTTTTTGCTGAAAAAAAAATTAGAAAGTTAAAGCTTACCGAAAAATCGCGAACTCCATAAGGGATCTCCTCGCCCGACTCTTGGAAACGGGTATAACCCAGAAATATCCCTTTTTGTTTTGCTGCTTGTTTCTTCTTCTGAAACCGAAAAAAAAAAACACCGAAAATTTTGTATTATTTGCACTTTTTCACAGAATTTCTTTTTAAAAAAAAATCAAAAAAATTCTCACCTGTAGAGTAAACAGCCACTATACAGAGACAGAAAAAAGCAGCACTCGAGATCATCTTCGTTCGCTAATAAACGTGTCCGTCACCCGTGTTCAGTCTTTTATATTCATTTACATGGCTTAACGTTTGTGATGTACGTGTTGTTGGAGGGATCATTCCTTTTCGTTTCAGTTCTGGATTGGAGAAAATACTATTCTTTTTTGAGAAAAGGCTACTTATTTTCAGATTTTTAAAAAAAAAGTTTGGTTACTGACGAAATACTGGGACAAAGAAGTGCAATTTTCAGAGTTTTAAAACATCTGGGGTTCATAAAAATGATTTCTTTTCATCATACAGAATTGCTGCCACAACAAAATCCTCTACCTACCCGCCTTGTACTGATCAGTTAAGTATGAAGATCTGTGTCCAGTCTTCATCCATTCAAATAGCAAAGTCTATCCAGTCCCGGAGGACGTCATGAAGATATTTATTTGACGTCCATTGGATTTACCTATGTCCGCACTGATCCAAAAAGCGTCCTTTGGGCGTCCTATAGATATCCCATGGATTTGGATATTCTGTGGATATCTATTTGGAGTCCATGGACGCCATCATTTGTGACCTTGTCCGCTAACTGATGGTTTGAGACCAAAATTAGCCAAGACGGCATTTGAAGATAGCTACACTAAGAAAAAAAATGGCTAATGCGAAAACAACAAAAAAAATCTTGTCAAGAAACAAACTCTCCTTTGTTATGAAGCATTTTTGTTTTGCTATGAAACATTCCGATTTTGTTGCAAGACAAAACTTGTCCAAAACATTTCCTTTTTCTGAGTATAGACAAGCTTCAAAGAGACCTGCATGCTGTAGGCTCCGAGCTACTTCTTTTTGCATAAATATAAACTTAAATATACATGCAGGGGGTGATCGTTTCAGTTTTTAAAATCGTCAAGGTCGCGCATGACGTAAAACGCGTCATCATCTTTACTTTTTCAGATGCTCTGATTGGTTGACAGTAAAGATGATGACGAAAATTACGTAAATTACGTAGCAGTCACGTGATCAAATCGACGCGTGAGCACACTAACATGTTTACATTATAAAAGCGTATATATATCCATCATGCAATTAATTCGCGGGATTTATTGCTTTTTTATAAGCTAAACATGATTTTAATGGTGGCGCTGCAATCAAAGTCGCTCAGAGCCTGTATGCTTTGCTTGTCAGTGGTCATTATTCAAATATTACGTCAACACCTGAATTAGGTGGAGGGGAGGAGGATCCGTCAATTGCTGACAAAGGGGGGAGAAGGGTTGAAGAATTACCGAAGTATTCTGAACTGAACTTGAACGACCCTTCATGGCATTATTTTGCTCGGACTATTTGACTCATAAAACTTTCATCAGTAGGAATTATTTTATGACGTTTTCCTTCGTTTCAAAACTAGATAATAATTAAATGGTTCCCAATTAATTTTACCTGAGCCAATGAGCCCCTAGTTCTTGGCCTCTAAGAGAAAGATTTTTCCAGATTGATTTCAACTACCCAAGCATAAAACCATAAAAAGGCACACCTTGATTTCCATTCATTTACCATTCAGACCGACCCTGATGACACAATCTTAGTGAACTTATTTTAATTTAGTCAGTCCTTGAAAAGGATTTACCACCCTTGCATTTCTGGACAACCTTTCTCTTTTTTCCTTTTTTCTTTCTCATTCGGAACTGTGATTATAAAGAAAATCGAGGGAAAAACACCTGATTGAACGTTCGCTCGATACCGAACGAATAAAAAATCAAATTTAGATAAATATTTCCAATTTTTTTCTTCCTTCTCGTACCGTAAACCAGTAGGAATTTTTAACTCGTTTTCTTTTCGACCGATCACAATGTTTAGCATTTAAGTTTCTTTATGTCAAAGATTTTCTTTCAAGACAAAACAAAAATATCCGACCTTCAAAGGAAGTCGTTACCACGTTAAAGAAGGAAAAAGTAGGATGGCGAAAATGATAATTAACTAGAAGTAAAGACATAGTAGCTCGATATAATTAAATTTTGATTAAAACTAAAGTGGGAAGAATGGAGATTTGTAGTATACCGGGTAGACGTAAGCTTACGTCACTTTTTTTTTTTCTTATTTCTTCGTTTTTCCATCTTCTCCCCTTTATCCCCATAGGCGATTTACCCTATTTATTAAAATGAATAAATTACACTGTGTATTATTATTGTTAAACGCGGGAAAATGCAGAAGAAATTTTCTTTCCGCGCAAAAAAACAAAAACGCATCTCCTGTTTTGTTTCCCTTCCGAATCCTCCAAGACGGATAAAAATATTTAATCGAAAATTATAAAAAAATAATTAACCGATGACGGAACAACAACAAGAGGAAGAACAGGAGTGCGTATGTACTCCTATTGTAAAGGAAAAACCTGAGCGTGGAGAAATTGTACTTGCTACCTGTCCTCCTGATCCGAGATTTCAGCAAACAAATCAAACATTTAAATGTTATTGGAGGTAAAATTAATTGCCCCTTTACCTTTTTTTTGCAAAAATTGTAAACACACATTTTTTGTCAGTTTTATAGATTGGCATCGATGCATTCGTTTGTTGGGAGACGATTACGACGGATGCAATATGTTTTTGCAATGTTGGAAAAGCATGTGCCCCTCGCAATGGACCGACAAATGGTTTGATCAGATGAACAATGGAATTTTTCCGAGAAGGATTTACCCGCCAAGGGATCCCCCATTCGAAGATCCTGGTTGGCCACCGCAGACCGGAGCTTGGGCACCGCGTTACAAAAATAAAAATTAAATAAACTAGAAATAATATTTTTTAAAAAAACCAAAGATGTCTTCTTTAATTAAATAAATGGGAAAATTCGTGAACAAAATCAAATTCAAACGATTTCAATCATGATCTAAACAATAAAACGCTTTGCGGGTTTTTTTGCGGTAAACATGTAGGCGATCCATTTCAAATCCAGTCACGTCATTCTGATTTATTCGGGGAAAATTTGCGTTGGATTTTGCATGGAATTTTAAAATTAAATTAAATCGATCGTTTTTTTTTTTTTTCAGTGAAAATTTTTTATTTTGTTAAAAACAATGTAGTTGAATGATATTAATTATTAGACAGTATCAGGCGGGCAATTTTTTTTTTTTTTTTTTTTTTTCCAATTTTATTTTTAAACCGTTCCGTACCAATCACTATTTAAAAAAAACAAAACAACGACTGTAAAAAATCAGGAAAAAGAAAATTCACAACGCCTTATTCTACGATTTAAAGAAATTTTACAATCGTTGCACATGCCGTACCGAATAACAAAGCTTAATAAGCAATGAAGAAATACTGATATTTTTTTTAATCCTATCCGTTTAGACTGATTTTTCATTAAATTTTAATTCTATAATCTAAATTTCCCATTGTTTTGTAACATAGGGCGGAATTTCGCATTTTTAAATAAGAAACAAAAATAAGGGACAGCGCAGACAATATTTTTAAATGTACAATCTGCTTAAGTACTTTTTTTTAGTTAACATTTTCTCACTTTCATTTAATTAACATATACAAATCTTTTTCTGTTCAAAAGGAAATGCATAAAGAAAAATAATTTTTCCAATTTAAAATTTTTTTATACAATTTTTCATTGCGTCTTTTTAAAAATCGCGACATGCTCGGAAGTTACTCCTGAACACGCCAGTGGTATCGATAAAAAAAATTATGAAGCGGCAGAAGCAGACGCAAAACCTTTTCAGCTAGAGGTCTTAACGGGTAAGCAGAGTAAATGGCTAGTGGTATCCTGATTGATTGCAGTTCAGTTCCCTACCAGAATAGTTTTGCATCTACCTCACCCATCAACAGCGCTTCTTTTGAAACAATTCCATTTTTTAAAAATTAAAATCATTAAAAATAAAAGCAGAAAAATAAAACTAAGAAGAATCCCTACTTAATTTTTTCCTGATTATTTCTATAATCCCTACTATCATTACTTTTATCGATCAAACTTTCTAAAAACTGCGTATTCTTTATTCATTCTAAATAACTACAAAACTGTTTTTTTTTCCGCTTGGTAATTTTCATAATTATTTCTACTTGGCAAAACTGATTTTTTTTTTTAAATTTTCCACGAAATGAGCTTATAAACTACGTCGACTAAAACGTAAGCATAGTAAATCTATATAAATTTCACTGATTATTTCTAATCTACATTTCCATCTGTAAGGAAAAAAGGGGGAAAAGCCCATTTCGAAATAATAAATAAATAAAATAAAATATAATTAAATACCATTTTTCTTTTAAAAAAAAATTAATATTAAAAATTCATAACCAATATGCATTATTTCTTTTATTCCACAATTAAAATCCAATCTTATATACAAATTTTTTTAAATATACTTTTTTTTTGAAAAAAAAAAAAATTAATTTAATTTAAATTACAAAAATTTTATTTTTGGATGAAACTTTTGAATAGTTTCAAACAAATTTTTAAATTTTGGCGCCTAAATCTCGTCCTTTACAAGTAATAGTAAAATACTGTCGTTTAATATTTTTTTTCACAAAAACATAAATCATATTGTAAATTATAATTCATATCGATTTAACTACTTTTTTTTTCCGTGTTCACAGACTACTGTGCAAAATACAATGATTAATCGCTTAAAAAGCTTTTTTTTTTATTTGTATTTTATTTTTTTCTTAAATTAAAAAATTTACGGCTCTAGCACATCTGATCAAAATAATAAAAAAAAATAATAAAAACCGGGAATGAGAAGAATGATTGTTTTTTAAAGCGGCTGAACAACAACAATAACAACAATAAACAACAACAAAGCAGGCTGAATTTCTTTTTTTATTATTTTTTTGTTCTAATATCTCTGTTGAAACTCATGGTGCCAGCGATTAAAGTCAATGTGTAAGACGACTATTGTTCCTGTAGATAATCCAGCCAATAAAAATCTAAAAAACGAAAAATAATGAAATTTTTCCATCCATTTAAAGATTTAATTTAAAAAAAAATGCTTACTTTTGATCGTGTGAAAGAGCTAATGAACGAACCGGAGCGCCACAAGCCGGGAACGCATATAACAAAGCCAATGAAAACGTCCGCCATACTTCGACTATGCCTTTATCGCCTCCTGTCATGAGATATTCACCGTCTCTGCTTAAAAGGAGGCACTGGAAAAAAGTATTACAATTCAATTAAAATGATTGGTCCATTAGGGGGGAAAAAAATCAATAATTTGCTTACTTGTAAATTATCGTTATGGGATTCGTGTCTAAGTCTTTTGCCGTTTACGGTAAAAGCGGCTACTTGGCCTTTTTCATAATTGACTACAATTACACCCTCTCTGGACATTGCAATGTTTTCGGGTGAATTAAATCCAGAGGGCGATTCAAGTGAACGTAAAAGATCACCGAAGGTAGTATGAACTAAAACTGGTCCATCTGAAAAATTAAAAAAAAAAATTATGTTTATAAGCAGAACTGGAAGGGGGTTCAGCTACAACACAGAACGAAAGATTTTTGAAGACAAGAAGCACTCTGGGATTTTCCTGTCAAATTAAAAAACAAGAGAACAGCAGTTATAGGGGGTAATAGGAGGTAATTTTCCCCGGCGTCTATTTAAAGGGGCAGTGCTTTTTCATAAAACGGCACTTTTTTATTAGATGGGCAGTAAATTTAATAATAAGCTTATGGCAGTTTTTTTTACTGGCGGTATTACTTTGGACGGTAGAAAAATTATTTTGACAGTAAAAAAAATATTGTCGCAGTATAATAAATAAGTTGGCATTAAAAAAAATACACCAAAGATCTTCTCGTCGGCTGTCACATATATACGATTTGGTAAAGTCCTACCTTTTGACGGATATCGTATATATACGATTGGGGGAAATTTTCGGAAAATCCCGGAAAACATAAGAAGTTTTCCCAATTCGGTCTTAACCAAATTTGAAGCCCCACTATTAAAGCTACATTTGAAAGTATGACGGGTTGCATAATTATTTTTTGAAGAGAGTCTGCAATTTTAAAAAAAATACTCCCAAATTCGGCCGTCAGGAAAATCGCTTTTCATCAAAAGGGCGCCGTCCAGAAAGGGTTAAGAAAAGGTAACGTACTATAAATTTACAATATTATATAAATTTAAAATTTATATAAAATAAAAATTAAAGATTTTGGGAGTATTTTTTTAAAAATTTCAGAGTCCCTTCAAAAAATAATTACGCAACCTGCATTTTCCCCTTATTTTTAGGAAATAAAAGATCTACTCCCCCGTAACTATAAAATCTTTTCCCAATAAATTTCTCCAATAGGGTGCATTATTTATATAAAAAAATCAGCTTTATAAAAAAATACTGCCCTTTGATTATTAATTACTGCCACTCTGCAACTTCCTTAAAAAAAAAAAAAAAAAAAAAATTACTGTCCCCCCCCCCCCAAAAAAAAAAAAATCCATTGCCAAATTATTTAAAAAATTTTCCCATATTTAAATTTACTATTGCCAATTTTATGGGGAAAAAAACTTCCCCAATCATATTTTTTCACTGCCCCTTTTGAATAGTCGCCATTTGCCCCTTATTTTTAGGAAATATAAGGTCTACTCCCCCGTAACTCTAAAATCTTTTTCCAATAAATTTCTGTAACAGGGTGCACCTTTATCACGTTTCACGCCAAGCTTAAGAGCGTTGAAACCACATAATCGAATTTTTAAAGGCGTTGTCCCTTTTCAATTTTTCTTTGAAGATACTCACTGATCGAACCAGATACGACCAAACCAAGTTCTGCAGAAATAACAACTACAGAAACCGGTTGATCATGTCCTGTTAAAGTAGCTCGAGGTGTTGGTAATTCCCCCTCGCCAACAATAGTTTGGGTCCTGGCATTCCAGTGCCACAATAAAACCGTACAGTCCGCCGATCCGGACGCCACGTAACAATCCGACGTGATATTGCACTCTGATCGTGACAAGCAAGTCACCACGCCGTAATGCCCAAATACAATTTGAACTATTTTAGCTGGAATCATAAAAAATTTAATTTAGTACGTGATGAAGCAGATTTTTCAAAAAAATTTGAACCAACCTGTCTCTGTTGAAAATACTCTGAAACTATTATCCCAAAATCCGCAAGCCACCAAAAACCGGCTGTCCACGGTCGTCACGAAGCAATTACTCCTGACTTTAATTTTCTGGCTGAAATTATCGCCTAAATGCCTTCTTAAAGTCGGGTTCGAGGTGTTTCCTGTTTGGGATAAAACGGGATCCATGGACAAAGGTAAATTGGCATTGGCATGCTGATTCGTGTCAGCGTATGTGGGACTTTGAACCGAAGCTGCGTAATGACAATTCCAACGATTCACGGCGAACTGCTGACCGGCCGTGACCGTAACTACAGCAGGCAACGGCAACTGAGGATAAGTGTTCGCAGAAATGTGCACTATCGGCGAATTAGATGGAAATTTCATGATCATACAAATGTCATCCGGAACAGCCGAGAACATCATCGGACTCTAAAAATATTTAAAAAAAAAAATGTTTCAAATAACGTAATTAAAAATTTTTTAATTTTTACAAAAAAAAAAGTTACGAACCAAATGCATCGCGGAACTCCTTGGAGGATGAGGCTCCATTAGCAATTGAGACGGCGTTTGACCGAAACTTCGAATTTGATTTTCGACGGCTTCTCTCATCACCGGGTCGACTATCGAATCTAACTCCACATTACCTTCGTAAGTCAAATAATAAAACACGTTGGTAGCTCTAATTGCTTCAGGACCTATTAAAAAAAAAAAAGATTGTCCAGTTAAAAAAAAAAAAAAACCGAAAAAATAAGGGCTGGAGGCGCCAAGGAGGGCGAATAATTAATTTGTCTGCCAACACCTGGCACGCTGTGATCTCGCTAATAAAAATTGACACGCAGACAGTTAAAGAATGTGAAAGTTTACTTAAACTAATTCCCTCTCTTCCTGTCTCCACTAATTCTTAACACATGTCAACTAATTCTTCGTTGACAAGTTGTCACCTGGCTTTCATTTTATCTCCCCCTTGCCCCCTCCCCGTCGCTCATCTCTTCAACCCTTTTCCTCAATTTTCTTACCTTTTTGTCTATAACCGAAAATCAAGTCGATCCACTGATGGAGTTGGCACGATACGAATTCGGACTCCAAAGCCATCCTGTTGATCCGAACAAATTCTTCGGGGCTCGACGCCCAGGGAGGTAATTCCACATCATGGACGGGCGAACCATCCTCCTGATAACCCAATCGGTATTTATTGTTATTGACAAACATTTCCGGGAGGAAAAAGAATTCGGGGATGAGTTCTTTCACGTCGCTCGTGTCCCTTTGGCAATTTTTCCAGGATAAAGCGACGGATGAAAATAATCTAAAAATTAAAATAATATTTAAAAAAAAAAAAAATTAGATTTAAAACTTTGGAAAATTCAAAAAAATTTAAAGATAACTTACCTATTGGGATGATCGAATTTGCCGCCTTGCAGGGCGAGAAACATTGTGGTGAAAGGTTCGATTCGGATTAACCAATTCAACACAAAAGCAGCAGTTGAATAATGAGTTCCATAATGGAAAGGAGGTATACTTTCATGCTCCCAACTGTTATACCTGATTTAAAAAAAAAAAATTGATTGATTCGTAAATTTGAAGACAATGCCTCTTTATTCATTTATTTTTTTGCTTTGAAGTAGGACTACGTTAGGACTGGGTCCTGGGGAAATCTGTCTGTCTGAAGGTATGTCTGGCCGGGTGTCGCACCATAAAAATTAATATTTAATTATTTTAATATTAAAATTTTAACTTTGAAAATTTTAAATAATATTTTGACTATTTTTTTAACTTTTGCCCTTTCTTTAATATTAAAATTAGACGATATGAACAAAAACAAGAACTTAGAAATTTTAAATAAAATGTTCACTACATTTTTTAATTTTGTCTTTTTTCCATTAGCCAAGAATATGAGCTAAAGCAATCTTTTAATACTAAAATTTTAACTTTGAAGCTTTAATTAAAATTCTGACTAATTGTTTTCAACTTTTGACATTTTTTTGTTTACGAACATCAAGAACATGGCGAAAATTTTTTTCTTTCTTATTTAGGTGTCACAAAAAAAAAATTACTTCGATTTTTTTTCTCACTTTGAAAAACCGACCGAAAAATTTTTAATTGCCCCCAATTTTAATTTATTACTGACACTTGCATTTTGTAACTGACAATTTAAATATCTTACTGACAAAATGATTTCTTTTCCTGACAATTTTTACTGGCCGTTTAAAATTGACCATTTAAAATATTAACTGACAGTTTATTAAAAAAAATGAAACAGGCTCTACGTCGGTAAAGCCTGAAGAACTTGAAGTGAAACTTCCTATGGCGTTGCGTTTTACTACTTTTTCAACCAATTTTACCTTGAAATAATTAATTTCATTTTTTTTTTCATTGTTTTTTGCTTATTTAAATTTTAATAAAAAACACCCGAGTTAAAATTGCCCAAAATCGCCCAATCGCCATTTTTCAATTTTTTTTTAAATCACCCTTTCTCAAACATTTTCAAAATTCGTTTTTGAAAATCACCCTTTTTTCAACCATTTTATTTTCAACATAAAATCAACATTCGTCTGAAAAAACCCCGAGTTGGCTGTGTGACCACAGGGCCGGAAGATTTTTCGTCGATACGTCAATAAAAATTGCTATTAAAAACATTGGAATCGAGAAAAATTGCCATTAAAAAAATGAAAAATTGAAATAGTTAAACGCGAACATTTGAAATAGTTAAATTTTTACAATTTAAAGCAAGGAATAAAAAATAATAAATAATCAAAAAGGGATTATTTTAATCATTTAAAAATTAAATTAATATATGAAATGCAGAAATCCCCGAAATAATTTTTCCGGGATTTGTTTTTCGGAGATCTGACCTGACCCTAACACCTACCTGTGGTGCCTAGTCAGGATACACTCTAGAGTGTGTGGTGCCTAGGCAGGATACACTCTAGTAGACTGTGTGGTGCCTAGGCAGGAAACACTCTAGTAGAGTGTGTGGTGCCTAGGCAGGATACACTCTAGTAGAGTGTGTGGTGCCTAGGCAGGAAACACTCTAGTAGAGTTTGTGGTGCCTAGGCAGGATACACTCTAGTAGACTGTGTGGTGCCTAGGCAGGAAACACTCTAGTAGAGTGTGTGGTGCCTAGGCAGGATACACTCTAGTAGAGTGTGTGGTGCCTAGGCAGGAAACACTCTAGTAGAGTTTGTGGTGCCTAGGCAGGAAACACTCTAGTAGACTGTGTGGTGCCTAGGCAGGAAACACTCTAGTAGAGTGTGTGGTGCCTAGGCAGGATACACTCTAGAGTGTGTGGTGCCTAGGCAGGATACACTCTAGTAGACTGTGTGGTGCCTAGGCAGGAAACACTCTAGTAGACTGTGTGGTGCCTAGGCAGGATACACTCTAGTAGACTGTGTGGTGCCTAGGCAGGATACACTCTAGACTGTGTGGTGCCTAGGCAGGATACACTCTAGTAGACTGTGTGGTGCCTAGGCAGGATACACTCTAGTAGACTGTGTGGTGCCTAGGCAGGATACACTCTAGAGTCTGTGGTGCCTAGGCAGGAAACACTCTAGTAGAGTGTGTGGTGCCTAGGCAGGATACACTCTAGTAGACTGTGTGGTGCCTAGGCAGGAAACACTCTAGTAGAGTGTGTGGTGCCTAGGCAGGATACACTCTAGTAGACTGTGTGGTGCCTAGGCAGGATACACTCTAGTAGACTGTGTGGGCCTAGGCAGGATACACTCTAGTAGACTGTGTGGTGCCTAGGCAGGATACACTCTAGAGTCTGTGGTGCCTAGGCAGGAAACACTCTAGTAGACTGTGTGGTGCCTAGGCAGGAAACACTCTAGTAGAGTGTGTGGTGCCTAGGCAGGATACACTCTAGTAGACTGTGTGGTGCCTAGGCAGGAAACACTCTAGTAGAGTGTGTGGTGCCTAGGCAGGATACACTCTAGTAGACTGTGTGGTGCCTAGGCAGGATACACTCTAGTAGACTGTGTGGTGCCTAGGCAGGATACACTCTAGAGTGTGTGGTGCCTAGGCAGGAAACACTCTAGTAGAGTGTGTGGTGCCTAGGCAGGAAACACTCTAGTAGACTGTGTGGTGCCTAGGCAGGAAACACTCTAGTAGACTGTGGTGCCTAGGCAGGAACACTCTAGTAGAGTGTGTGGTGCCTAGGCAGGAAAACTCTAGTAGAGTGTGTGGTGCCTAGGCAGGATACACTCTAGTAGAGTGTGTGTGCCTAGGCAGGAAACACTCTAGTAGAGTTTGTGGTGCCTAGGCAGGAAACACTCTAGTAGACTGTGTGGTGCCTAGGCAGGAAACACTCTAGTAGAGTGTGTGGTGCCTAGGCAGGATACACTCTAGAGTGTGTGGTGCCTAGGCAGGATACACTCTAGTAGACTGTGTGGTGCCTAGGCAGGAAACACTCTAGTAGACTGTGTGGTGCCTAGGCAGGATACACTCTAGTAGACTGTGTGGTGCCTAGGCAGGATACACTCTAGACTGTGTGGTGCCTAGGCAGGATACACTCTAGTAGACTGTGTGGTGCCTAGGCAGGATACACTCTAGTAGACTGTGTGGTGCCTAGGCAGGATACACTCTAGAGTCTGTGGTGCCTAGGCAGGAAACACTCTAGTAGAGTGTGTGGTGCCTAGGCAGGATACACTCTAGTAGACTGTGTGGTGCCTAGGCAGGAAACACTCTAGTAGAGTGTGTGGTGCCTAGGCAGGATACACTCTAGTAGACTGTGGTGCCTAGGCAGGATACACTCTAGTAGACTGTGTGGTGCCTAGGCAGGATACACTCTAGTAGACTGTGTGGTGCCTAGGCAGGATACACTCTAGAGTCTGTGGTGCCTAGGCAGGAAACACTCTAGTAGACTGTGTGGTGCCTAGGCAGGAAACACTCTAGTAGAGTGTGTGGTGCCTAGGCAGGATACACTCTAGTAGACTGTGTGGTGCCTAGGCAGGAAACACTCTAGTAGAGTGTGTGGTGCCTAGGCAGGATACACTCTAGTAGACTGTGTGGTGCCTAGGCAGGATACACTCTAGTAGACTGTGGTGCCTAGGCAGGATACACTCTAGAGTGTGTGGTGCCTAGGCAGGAAACACTCTAGTAGAGTGTGTGGTGCCTAGGCAGGAAACACTCTAGTAGACTGTGTGGTGCCTAGGCAGGAAACACTCTAGTAGACTGTGTGGTGCCTAGGCAGGAAACACTCTAGTAGAGTGTGTGGTGCCTAGGCAGGAAACACTCTAGTAGAGTGTGTGGTGCCTAGGCAGGATACACTCTAGTAGACTGTGTGGTGCCTAGGCAGGAAACACTCTAGTAGAGTGTGTGGTGCCTAGGCAGGATACACTCTAGAGTGTGTGGTGCCTAGGCAGGAAACACTCTAGTAGAGTGTGTGGTGCCTAGGCAGGATACACTCTAGTAGACTGTGTGGTGCCTAGGCAGGAAACACTCTAGTAGAGTGTGTGGTGCCTAGGCAGGATACACTCTAGTAGACTGTGTGGTGCCTAGGCAGGATACACTCTAGTAGACTGTGTGGTGCCTAGGCAGGATACACTCTAGTAGACTGTGTGGTGCCTAGGCAGGATACACTCTAGAGTCTGTGGTGCCTAGGCAGGAAACACTCTAGTAGACTGTGTGGTGCCTAGGCAGGAACACTCTAGTAGAGTGTGTGGTGCCTAGGCAGGATACACTCTAGTAGAGTGTGTGGTGCCTAGGCAGAAACACTCTAGTAGAGTGTGTGGTGCCTAGGCAGGATACACTCTAGTAGACTGTGTGGTGCCTAGGCAGGATACACTCTAGTAGAGTGTGTGTGCCTAGGCAGGATACACTCTAGAGTGTGTGGTGCCTAGGCAGGAAACCTCTAGTAGAGTGTGTGGTGCCTAGGCAGGAAACACTCTAGTAGACTGTGTGGTGCCTAGGCAGGAAACACTCTAGTAGACTGTGTGTGCCTAGGCAGGAAACACTCTAGTAGAGTGTGTGGTGCCTAGGCAGGAAACACTCTAGTAGAGTGTGTGGTGCCTAGGCAGGAACACTCTAGTAGAGTGTGTGGTGCCTAGGCAGGATATACTCTAGAGTGTGTGTGCCTAGGCAGGATACACTCTAGAGTGTGTGGTGCCTAGGCAGGAAACACTCTAGTAGAGTGTGTGGTGCCTAGGCTCAACAAACTCCACTTAAGTGTTTCCTAGGCAGGAAACACTCTAGTAGAGTGTGTGGTGCCTAGGCAGGAAACACTCTAGTAGAGTGTGTGGTGCCTAGGCAGGAAACACTCTAGTAGAGTGTGTGGTGCCTAGGCAGGATACACTCTAGTAGAGTGTGTGGTGCCTAGGCAGGAAACACTCTAGTAGACTGTGTGGTGCCTAGGCAGGAACACTCTAGTAGAGTGTGTGGTGCCTAGGCAGGAACACTCTAGTAGTGTGTGGTGCCTAGGCAGGAAACACTCTAGTAGAGTGTGTGGTGCCTAGGCAGGAAACACTCTAGTAGAGTGTGTGGTGCCTAGGCAGGATACACTCTAGAGTGTGTGGTGCCTAGGCAGGATACACTCTAGTAGACTGTGTGTGCCTAGGCAGGATACACTCTAGAGTGTGTGGTGCCTAGGCAGGAAACACTCTAGTAGAGTGTGTGGTGCCTAGGCAGGAAACACTCTAGTAGACTGTGTGGTGCCTAGGCAGGAAACACTCTAGTAGAGTGTGTGGTGCCTAGGCAGGAAACACTCTAGTAGAGTGTGTGGTGCCTAGGCAGGATACACTCTAGAGTGTGTGGTGCCTAGGCAGGAAACACTCTAGTAGAGTGTGTGGTGCCTAGGCAGGAAACACTCTAGTAGACTGTGTGGTGCCTAGGCAGGAAACACTCTAGTAGACTGTGTGGTGCCTAGGCAGGAAACACTCTAGTAGAGTGTGTGGTGCCTAGGCAGGAAACACTCTAGTAGAGTGTGTGGTGCCTAGGCAGGAAACACTCTAGTAGAGTGTGTGGTGCCTAGGCAGGATATACTCTAGAGTGTGTGGTGCCTAGGCAGGATACACTCTAGAGTGTGTGGTGCCTAGGCAGGAAACACTAGTAGAGTGTGTGGTGCCTAGGCTCAACAAACTCCACTTAAGTGTTTCCTAGGCAGGAAACACTCTAGTAGAGTGTGGTGCCTAGGCTCAACAAACTCCACTTAAGTGTTCCTAGGCAGGAAACACTCTAGTAGAGTGTGTGTTGCCTAGGCAGGATACACTCTAGAGTGTGTGGTGCCTAGGCAGGAAACACTCTAGTAGAGTGTGTGGTGCCTAGGCAGGATACACTCTAGAGTGTGGTGCCTAGGCAGGATACACTCTAGTAGACTGTGTGGTGCCTAGGCAGGATACACTCTAGAGTGTGTGGTGCCTAGGCAGGAACACTCTAGTAGAGTGTGTGGTGCCTAGGCAGGAAACACTCTAGTAGACTGTGTGGTGCCTAGGCAGGAAACACTCTAGTAGAGTGTGTGGTGCCTAGGCAGGAAACACTCTAGTAGAGTGTGTGGTGCCTAGGCAGGATACACTCTAGAGTGTGTGTGCCTAGGCAGGAAACACTCTAGTAGAGTGTGTGGTGCCTAGGCAGGAACACTCTAGTAGACTGTGTGGTGCCTAGGCAGGAAACACTCTAGTAGACTGTGTGGTGCCTAGGCAGGAAACACTCTAGTAGAGTGTGTGGTGCCTAGGCAGGAAACACTCTAGTAGAGTGTGTGGTGCCTAGGCAGGAAACACTCTAGTAGAGTGTGTGGTGCCTAGGCAGGATATACTCTAGAGTGTGTGGTGCCTAGGCAGGATACACTCTAGAGTGTGTGGTGCCTAGGCAGGAAACACTCTAGTAGAGTGTGTGGTGCCTAGGCTCAACAAACTCCACTTAAGTGTTTCCTAGGCAGGAAACACTCTAGTAGAGTGTGTGGTGCCTAGGCAGGAAACACTCTAGTAGAGTGTGTGGTGCCTAGGCAGGAAACACTCTAGTAGAGTGTGTGGTGCCTAGGCAGGATACACTCTAGAGTGTGTGGTGCCTAGGCAGGATACACTCTAGTAGACTGTGTGGTGCCTAGGCAGGACACTCTAGTAGAGTGTGTGGTGCCTAGGCAGGAACACTCTAGTAGAGTGTGTGTGCCTAGGCAGGAAACACTCTAGTAGAGTGTGTGGTGCCTAGGCAGGATATACTCTAGAGTGTGTGGTGCCTAGGCAGGATACACTCTAGAGTGTGTGGTGCCTAGGCAGGAAACACTCTAGTAGAGTGTGTGGTGCCTAGGCTCAACAAACTCCACTTAAGTGTTTCCTAGGCAGGAAACACTCTAGTAGAGTGTGTGGTGCCTAGGCAGGAAACACTCTAGTAGAGTGTGTGGTGCCTAGGCAGGAAACACTCTAGTAGAGTGTGTGGTGCCTAGGCAGGATACACTCTAGAGTGTGTGGTGCCTAGGCAGGATACACTCTAGTAGACTGTGTGGTGCCTAGGCAGGATACACTCTAGAGTGTGTGGTGCCTAGGCAGGAAACACTCTAGTAGAGTGTGTGGTGCCTAGGCAGGAAACACTCTAGTAGACTGTGTGGTGCCTAGGCAGGAAACACTCTAGTAGAGTGTGTGGTGCCTAGGCAGGAACACTCTAGTAGAGTGTGTGGTGCCTAGGCAGGATACACTCTAGAGTGTGTGGTGCCTAGGCAGGAACACTCTAGTAGAGTGTGTGGTGCCTAGGCAGGATACACTCTAGAGTGTGTGGTGCCTAGGCAGGATACACTCTAGTAGACTGTGTGGTGCCTAGGCAGGATACACTCTAGAGTGTGTGGTGCCTAGGCAGGATACACTCTAGGAGAGTGTGTGGTGCCTAGGCAGGATAAACTCTAGAGTGTGTGGTGCCTAGGAGGGATAAACTCTAGAGTGTGTGGTGCCTAGGCAGGATACACTCTATTAGAAATATAGTAAAAATATGCTGAAAATCTTTGTCAACATTTTTAAAATATTGAAAAATATTTTAAAAATATTTTATAAATATTAATATTTCTTTGTTATATACTTTTTTTTTTTTATATTTATAATAAATTATTTGCGAAATTGAATCAAAAATGTTTTTCTTAATAGCCAGACCTTGCCTGCAAATATAATTTTATCGCCGTTTACCGATTTTATTCTCGTTAATTTCGGCCGTCTTCGTCGATAAAATACTATTGTTATTAATTATTCTTTCACTGAATAGCCATTTAAATATCACTGTCATCATTATTGCCCCCAATATTTATTTTGTTGGCGCTGGTTTTAACCGAGTTCGCTTATTTCATTGCAGTTGCCTAATTTATTATTTTCGCTAATTCGTTCTTACTACTACACTCATCTATGTCTTTTACCTCGCCAACGTGGCTGAGTCGAAATTCCTTGCTAAATTTTTCATTCGTCCATACAAACTTACCTTTCTTCAAAATACGCCCTCCTGCTAGGATTCAATGCTCCGATCGGTTTCGAAAGGTCCCGATAATTGGATGGTAAACTAAGATCCAAGTCAGTCGATTCGTAATTCGTCAAAACCCACGGAAACACCGGATATTGATTCAAGTCATTGTAAGTTCTCCCTATATTAAAAAAAAAGAAGATTAAAAAAAAAAAAAAAAAAAAAAAAAAAATAAAAAATTCCGAAAATAATGTAACGATGTAAAAAGAAAATTATTTAATATCAAAAGGGATTCCACACTCTGAATGATACCGTCATTAATTGAACGAGACATTGAGTTAAACCCTTTGAAATTGACCAAGACATGATAAAATGTTCTCCTCACAACGCTTCCGATTCATTCGACTTCTGGTGTCAAAAATAAAAAAAATCTTTTTTTTTTCCTAGTTTTTTTTTTTTTTTTTTTTTTTTTTAAATAACGCTCACCTGCAATCGTATTAAGGAACATTAAATATTCGAAATTTGAAATTTCCCTTCTTTGCCATCGTTGGGTCATATTTGAATTCCTCATAAGTTGCCTAGGAGACATCATGGACGCTCTCCTAAAAATACAATAGAGAAAAAAAAAAAACAGATTAAAATAAATTAAATTATAATCGAAAAAAAAAAAAAAAACAGATAGTATGATGTGCAGTCTAATAAAATTAGATTTTTTTTGTAATGTACAAATTGTTATGGATTGGCAAAGTTCCCAATCGCACGCATGAAGGGTGCTTTCACGAATTTTTCATCTGGTAGACTCATTTGAAAAATTAAAATTGGTTCGTTTAAATGTCATTTAACCAGAAACAAAGTTTATTTTTTGTGATATTCGATTCTGGCGTAGCCGTCAGGTTAAAAAATCATTCTTTGCAGTTCCCGAGGTCCGTGTCTGATCGTTCGATCGACTGAAAATCAGTCGAATGAGTCCGTCTGTCGTCGTATGAATGTATGAATTCAATGAACTGACAGACCAATTTGACTGACATCGGTCAATCCGCTATGGCAAATCATAGTGATACCAGTCATTGGAACGATATCAGATCAGTCGGTTAACTGAGAACTGGGCACTGACAGATAACCGACGGATTTTTTGAAGAAAATTCGTTAAAAAGCTGCCTTAATGAAACGGAAAAGCCTACAAAGGATGCAAGCACCCGGTTTCAGCACCACGCCCTTCCAAAGCCTCACATCAGGGAAGTTGAAGTCTTTAGCCTCCCTTTAATAGAAAAGTGAAGATCTCGACCTCTGAAGCCGTGGAAAGCCAATTTAAAAACACTAGATTTCATCCGAAAAAAAAATATCACACACATTGGCTTGCTTTATGACCTAGTATTATCTGCTTATGCCACTGGCTGTCTTTATTATTATGGGGGGGATTAATCCGACTTGAGGATCAGTCCATTTATATAAACTGTTGAACTCCCCTCCCCTTTCATTAGGCAATATTTTAATCCCGAATCCTCCCGTAAATCGATTATTTTGCTCTTACACGAATATTTACCAACCCCGCCCCTTTCCCCCTTGTAAGACACCGTACGATTTTTTTCTGAGCCTCTTCCCCAAGGTGTTTATGTAATATTTGAACTGTTCCTGTTCATGAATGATTTTATAAAAAATTTTAAAAACGAGCATATGAGTGCAACTGTTTTTATGTGTTTTTTTTTTTCCTTAAAATTTCGTTAATTTTAATTTCAAGTGAGTGAAATCCAGGCAACACAATTTCCATTGAACTTTAATTAGGATTTCTTATTAGCAAAAAATATATTGCAATTCAATCAATAAATTGATAGGTAGTTTTAGTAGTTTTTAGTTATTAGTTTTACATTCATTTCTGAAGTATATGTTACCCCCTTTGTAGCTTTTGCAGGTCTTTAGATTCGTCTCAATAGAATACTTTTCCTACGTTTAAACACCCTGGTTTTTGCCCAGTTCGCATATTGAGCAAAACAAATTGCCCGCAAAACGACTACGGGGTGTAACACACAGAATATGGGAAATATTACAGCAAGCAAGTGTTACAATAAAAAAAAAGAGGACAACACTTTTCCCCAGTAAGAAATACTACGTAGTACGTTTTCTCTTCAGGCTTCAAAAAATGCGAAACACCCCTGCTGCAATAATGAATTACATTTTGCAACCAAAATCAGATCTGTAAAATTGTATGTTTTCTACACGTTTTTAAAACTTCCAATTTCCTCTTCTTTCTTCTCGGGTTATACACTAATATTAGTGGCGGAAAATTTTTTATTTTGAAAGACAATAGGCAGGCCGCAGTCTGTATTAAAAAACGTTAGAGCCGTGCGGTTTACATACCGAAGAAAACCATTCGCGAGTTTTGTATTTACAGAAATAACTCTCTGAAAAAAAGATATCCCCAAAAAACAAATTAAAAGGAAAAAAATATTTTTACAGATGCAATGACATCTTCGGAATTTTTTTAATACAAAAATCAGAAAAGAAAAAAAAATGATAGTCAAATCTTTAAATTTTTACAACGGTTTGTTTCTTAAAAATAGTATAAGCATTAGATTTAAATAAGTGAGACTAAAATTTAAGTTCGCTTTAAAGCTCTAATTTGAAAAAAAAAAAAAAAAAATCTTTTAAGGAAAAAAAAAAAATCTTTTTAAATTTTCAAAAAATTTAGATTTATTGAAAATTCATTTTAAAAATTTCTCGGATTCAGTGCAAACTATATTACAAAGCATATTTTGGTAGCTTTTATTTGGGACCATTTAAGTATTAGGTCAGCACAGTTGGGGGGGGAAGGGTGGAGGTATTTAAAATTCTGGCATATTTTGACGGTGGAAAAATTTGTACAAATCTGCCATCAGCATTTTATTATAAATTTCGCTCAAAGCATTCATCATTTTTAAAAAAATGCCATTTCACTTTTTTTAGGATTTTCCAGGGCGAAAGAAATGATAACGTTTCTTGGTTTAATGGGCAGTTTTTATTAAGATGAGCATGTTTCAGCATGAAAGGAATCACTAAAAAAATTAAGAGATTAAAGTGGGACATTAATTCATTAAAATTTTTTTTAGGTTAAGAATTTTTTTTACGAATTTGTCCTTATTATTTAGTTTAATGAGCTGGGAGGTAAAAAATGAGGTGAGGTCAAAAGTGAATTCATGAAAAAATGGTGAATTGCATGCTGACGTAATATTCGAATGGTCCCTTGGTTAAAAAACGATAAAAAAAAAGTTTTTAATAAAATGATTTGATTTGAAAATAGGTACGAAACCTAAAAATAAGCAACAGCGATCTCCGATTTTGTTTTTGCATTTTCTAAAATGCAGAGAGGCCTGTAGCCAGGAAGAAAGCAATGGGCCTGAGACCTCCTGACAGAATATTGGGGCCCTGCTGTATATACTGCATATGTACTGTATATATTACTCCTGCACTGTATATACTTTTAAGACAGTTCTATTTTCTCTATCGTTCCCGACCATTTTTCCTAATTTTTTTTTTAATAAATTCCTAATCCATTTTTTCTAAAAATTTTGGTTTCTAAAATTTTTTTCCTAACCAATTTTTTTCTTGATTTTCAATTTTCCTAAAAAATTTTGATTTATAAAATAAAATTTTCTAAAATAAATATTTTTAAAATTTAATTTTAGGAAATTTTATTTTAGGAATAAAAAAATTGTAGGAAAATTAAAAATTAGAAAAAAAAATAGTTAGGAAAACAATTTTAGGAGTCAAAATTTTTAGAAAAAATGGATTAGAAATTTTTTTTTAGGAAAAACGGATTAGGAAAAATGAAAGGGAATTTTTCTCTATGTTTCACGTTAAAAAAGTGTAAGTCTTTTCGCCTTTGACTACCGCCCTAAAAACAGAATGGATTGAGACTAGAGTATTCAGCAATCACCAGCTCTTTTAGAAAATGCAAAATTTATATCTCTACATCTTAGAAAAAAACTCAACCAAATCCATAAAAATTGTATTGGAAGAAGAACATTCTAAGCATGGTAATCGGTCTTCTTAAAATAAAAATTTCACAAGCTTGATCGACTTTTTTTCTTAAATGCAGAACAGAAAAAAGCTGCGTTCTTTTCCGATCGGTCTTACATTAAAAAATAAATAAGGAAAACCACAGTTAAAAACTTTACACCTAGAGGCGCTGCAAACGCTTCAATTTTCCCTATTTTCTTTGCATTGAGATTATCTAAAACAGAGAGCGCTTCTAGAGAACTGCTTTTCCCGTTACGGACTTCATTATTTTACTGTAAAAAAAAATTCAAATGTAGAAGCGGCTTGTCGATGAAAAAAAATGTATGGAAAAAATTTAAAATGTTGCGCACACAAAAAAATTGATTATGTTTTTTAAAGGTATCAAAAATTCGATTCTAAATGAAAAAAAAAAAAAAAAAAAAAAAAAAAACTAGGGACAAGCGTACAGATTTGTTTGTACAATCTTACATACTTCTTCAATTTTCTTGCTTTCTTATTAAGATTTTGCGAACTGAAAACAAAAATTATATATTTTTTTAAATCTTTTAAAAGATTTTTCGAGTCGACAATTTTGTACACTTCGGTTTAATCGAAATTAAATTTTTTTTCATCTTTTTTTTTAAAATTAAAAACAAATAAAAAGAATCAAAATCATACAAACCTAGTCTGAGGAATTCCATATTTGATTCCCACACCAACTCTCGGCAATGCTTTTATTACTTTCTTGACTGTGGCTTGGTCCGAAAAAGCGAACATGATTGAAGCTGAAAAAAAAAAGGAAAAAAAAAAAAAATTGTACATCCTTTGCGAAATGAACTTTACTTAAAACAGATGAGTAATTGAAATGCCATCGGATTATCAAAATCCCCCAAAGAACCCAGATGTGATATTTTTTAGTCGTAAAAATGTGTCGCTACATTTGCAAACGAATTTTTGTTCCTTGCTTATTCAATTATACATAAGATTTATTAATTATAAAAATGAGAATAAAAAAAAGTAATATTTAAAACCATCAAATCAGATGACACGACACATCATAATCATCTTGTTGACGATTTCTACGGCACTTGCTACTTAGTTTTAGTAACATTAAACGTGTATGTATGTATCAGCTGTAAACATTTATTTTCTGATCCGTTAATCTACTTCAGTTCATTTAATTAAGTTCTCCGCTTTTCCTTTTTAAAATTTTTCTCGCTCAAAAAAACCGAGTTTATAATCTGTTTTGCAAGTAATTTAATAATTACTTATAATAATTTTAAAAAATTAGTAAGAGTGAAAATTATTTAACCAACTATGGCCCCTGAGACAAACAAGTGCGAAAACTTGTTTTTTGTTTCCACAGAGCTGCAATTCCGATTCCGATTCCGAAAGGTGGCAAAAAATTTCATATTCCGATTCCGATTTCAACCAAAATTGACCTAACTGAAATAACGGTATTTTCGTGCTTTTTAAGTCAATCTGAATCGAAAATATTTTTTTGGATGCCGATGCCGATGCCGATTCCGAAGATTCCGAACTGTTTTCAGACAAGATTCCGATTCCGATTCCAATTCCGATTCTTATTTCTTCAAAAAAAGCACGGATTCCGATTCCGATTCCGATTCCAATTACTTTTGAAATAGAAGATTCCGATTTCGATTTCGATTCCGAATAAAATTAATCGATATTGCAGCCCTGTAGTTTCCATAATATTTATTGGGGGCGATTTTTAATAAAAAATCGATTAATCGATTAATCAATCCATTAATTCGATTTTTTTTCGTCGGTTTCTATTGGATTTTTTTAAACAACAATACACACGCACGTTTCTTTAAAAAAAGTCTTAGGAAGAATTGATGCCCTAACCACACAGTGGTCCTGAACAAAAATATTATTCGACTAAAATGTCAAAAAAAACTGCTAATGAGGCTTTGTTAGGAAACATATTAACTAACAAAATCCACTAAAATCAAAATCGTGCCTGATTGTCTTCCCCTATTCCCGACAACCCCCCCGGCCTCTCAGTTTTTTTTTCAAGGCTTGTTGCATATCAAGGCTTGTTACATATCATATGAAAACCCATTGGAAACGCTTTAAAATGAGACCTCGCCGAGGTTTATATCTTTTACAGGGACGGAGATATCGTCGTTTCAATAGCCCAAAATTAAGTGTTTAATTTTAGGTCTCTCAAACCATGATATCTGATATCTCCGTCCCGGCAAAAGATACAAACCTCGGCAAAGTCTCATTTGAAAGCATTTCCAATGGTCTTTCATATGATATGCAACAAGCCTTGAAAAAAAATTGAGGGGCCGGGGGGGTTGTGGGGGGTAGGGGAAGACAATCAGGTAAGATTTTGATTTTAGTGGATTTTGGTTGTTAACATGTTTCCTAACAAAGCCTCATTAGCAGATTTTTTTGACATTTTAGTCGAATAATATTTTTCTTCAGGAGCACTGTGACCAATAAAATTTGTAAATAAAAGTCGAATTTTAACTTTTGTGAGGCTTTGAATCGACCGTAGATATTAGAATTAATTAAATTTTCAAGCAATTAAGGAGAAATCCATTTTAAATATATTCGACTTTTTTAAAAATTTTGATTTGATTAATCGATTTTTAATTTTTATACAAAATCGAAAAAAATAGATTTTTTACCCTCCGATTAACCGAAAAATCGATTAATCGAATGGGATCGCACAGCCCGAAAGTAATTTAGAATAAATGGATTTTGCTTCGTCCTCTGCTTCATCGAAAATTGGCCCGGCTAGGCAAACATCTCGAAGCATATTTTTTTAAGCATGAAAATTTGGATATGCATAATTTTTGCAAAAATTTATGCATAATTATATTGGAGAATTAAAAAAAAAGAGCCATTCCATCCGGTGAGTCTAGGGAATCTGTTAAAACGGCAGTCTGTTAGAATCCAGTTTTAGGCTACAAAATACGGAAACCGTTAGAATTTAATTTCTAACAGTTTCAGCATTTTAATTAAGAAATTTGTAAAAAAAATGTGGATTTTAACAGAATCCGGTAAAGTCATCGTTTTTGTGGATTCTGTTAAAATCCAGTTATTTATTACATTTTTATGCTATAAAATACGGAAACTGTTACAATTTAATTTCTAACAGAACGAACGCTCAGTTCGCTTATAAAACGGGCTTTGAAGGGATGATAAAAATTCCGTTAGCAACAATAAAAAAAAAAGAAGAAAAAAAAAAAAGGATTTAAATTTTTTTTTTTTGATTTTTAAAAGCACCCCCTCACCGTTTTCGTATGTTTTAGAAGGCTTTGAGAGCTTTTAAATGCTTTTTTGGAAACTAAAATCGGTTGCAGAAAACAGAAGTTATGATTTTTTTTCGATTTTTTCTCATTTATTTCCATATTGTTACATATGGAACTTGCAGTATAAAGTTTTGATGAAAACATACAAATTACTTATAATTTGGTCAAAAATCCATCTAGGACCATTTTATCCTTTTTTAAATTCTGCGTCGAATGCTTTTTTATTCGATTCTCTCTGATTAATAACGCAGGAAATATAATATTTTTAAACAAGTGTTAATTATATGGAAAAATAATCAAAATTGGATTTTTTTTGGTCTTTCACTAGAATTCTATTACGGAACGGCCCAAAACCGCTAAAATCTTAGTCGGAATGACTCTTTTCTTTGCTAAAAAAAAAAGTTGGTTGTTTATACATAATTTATGCATTTTTTATGTATGCCCAAATTTTCGCATAATTTCTAAACGATTTTCATACAATTTATGCATCGCTTTTTCGTAAGGGGGGGCTTCTTGCAGTTAATAGATTGCTTCGGTTATCTTGTTTGATAAAAATGACGAAAAAACGAAAAAAATTATCGAATAAATTTTAGGGTTGCGCCTTCATATTAATTGACAAATGTATTCAGCAATTCTGCCAATCAACAATTTTAAGATAACCTAAAAAACCGGACAATAAGTTGTCACTCGCTTTACAAAAAAAAAAAAAAAAAAAAAAAAAAAAAAAAACCGCGCCTAAAATTTTCCTCTCGTACCTGCCTTGCACGGTTACATCATTTTTTATTTCATCTCCATTGGACAGTTGTTAATGTTCATCTCATGTACTGAGATCTCCCTTAAGATATCTCCTTGGAAAGGACAACATTGTTTTACTCGATATTTCACTTTTGGGTACGTATCAAGTTTCTGCTTCTAATTAATAGATTAATATAAAAATAAAATAAAATAAAAAATACTCACTTCTGCTTGCCAAGAAAATTTCGATGCCCACGTTTTGAAGGAGGTATCTCCTCGAAAAAATAGCTCTCACTTCCGAAAAATACCATTTTCCGTGAAGGTGGTCGCAGTATTTCAGAACCTAGAAAAAAATAAAGAATTATATTTTGAGATGTCTTCACGTCAAAGTGCGAAAGAAACGATATATCACCTTGCCACAATGAGAAATTTTTACAAGGTCTCAAGTCAATAAAAATAACTAATAAAGTTAATAGCTCAAGTAGAAAAAGTTTTTAAGATTGAGACATTTTGACGAATTGATCGTAAACTAAATGGGGCAGAGGCGATTCTCTGTTTTTTCGTTCGGGTGAATTACCCTAGTCTACATTTAATTTTTTTAAAAGAAAGGAAAGAAGTTGAGATCGCTCTTTGTTGGAAAATGGAGCAAAGTATTAAAATAACTGAAGGGAATACAGTAATGTACCTTGAGGTACATTACAGCCGAAACGTTTCGAAGGCCGAAGGTTTCAAAAATCCGAAATGGCCCCCTTGCTTTCTTTACAAATACAAATGGCTTCTTCAGCTTTCAAATTCGACGTTTCGCTTCAGAGGCACAGAATTATGCAATAATTGCCTGGAAATTCAGTGACAATCCACAAAAATTCAGGTTCCAAAATTTCGCCAAATAAAAAAAAATTGTAAAAATAACATTTGTACATTTCAAGTAAGCAATAAATATTGTCTCGCCGGATATAAAGCAAAGAAATAAAATCAATTCTTCCTTTTATTGCAAGAGGGAAAAATAAATTTTGCTAACGTTTATGTCGCAGACTTATAAAACTACCTCTTTTTGGATGCTTTTGCTCAGCGAAAAAGATGCCTTAAGGCGACTAGTTAGATTTCCGCCATCAGATACAGTACTTTCTGGGATGGTTTCCGGTCAGATAGCAAAGTCTATCCAGTTTTGGGAGTAGTGCTTTGCACGGGCCGGGCTCGGGCCTTAATTTCAAAGAACTGGGCCGGGCCGGGCCGGGTCCGGGCCCAGAAGTTTTACTTAGCTAACCTAAATGTTAGTTTTTAAATTTTGTTACTGTACTTTTCGGAATTCGAATTCAGGGGAAAAAAAAAGAAAAAAAAACAAACATTAAGAAATAGACAGTTTTGGATTTTAAAAAAATTAAAAAATTTTTTTAAAAATGAGGGCCGGGCCGGGATCGGGCCGAAGGACCGAATGATGAAAACAGGCCGGGCCGGACTCGGGCCTCAAAATCCGGACCGTGCAGGCCACTACCCGGAAGACGTCCTCAGAATATATATATGACGTCCATTGGATTTACCAATGTCCTCACTGATCCAAAAAGCGTCCTTTGGGCGTCCTATGGCTATCTCATGGATTCGGATATCCAGTGGATATCTAATGGACAATCCACAGGATATCCAATGGATTGAAGATGCTATCTGGGCGATGTAAAAAGATAACGACCGATAGTATACGGAAACTAATTTGAATTTAGAAGTCGGAATGACGTCATTGTTGAGACGTCAATAATTACGCCTTCATGACGTTTCAAATACGTCATAATTTTTTTTTTTTTTTGGTAAAATGAGAGCAACAAATAGAATCGTTGAAAGTAAGTACTAAGTAGTTTTTACACAGTCCTTTGTCCGAAATAGTATTTTTTATACCAAGAACAGCAAGTGGCCCTTTTCTGAACTGGAGACAGCGTTGCCAAACTTCGCCTTCTGCTAGGCTTGGCAACCCCGCTGTCTCAAATTCAGATAAGGGCCTCTTGTTGTCCTTGGTATAAAACATATTTTTTTCGGGAATGAAAATAGGAGTTTTTTCAACAAGTTTTTTTTTCGGTTCTCTTATTTTATGGTATTTTTAGTCCTTGGAAGAAAAATTAATGCCACTTTCGTTATTTCAAAAAAGTTATGTTTTTTGCTTCTCCAAACAGCACCTAAAAAGGGACTTCCTTACGTAATGAAAAAGACTTTTCGTCAAATTCCGCTATACTTTAATTTTTTTTCCTTTAAGTTCATAACTTTTTAGTACTAGAACAAGTGTAAGTGTTGAGTTGGCAAGGACTGTGTTCAGTAAATATAAGATGGCTATTCATCAAGTATATTTGATTTTACATCAATGGCATCCTTGTTACATGGTTTCAGAAAAGGGATGCTTCATTAAAATTATAAAAGTCTAGAACGTTATGTTCTGTTGTACTAAAAGTTCTTAGTGAGTAAACGGACTATTACGAAATGGCGAATGTTCAAACTTCGAACGGTTTAGCCCTATGGTTTAAGATGGACCGAACCCGCTGGAAGTGGAGACATTTCATGCGAGAATTAAATATTTATTTACATGCTTCTGGATTATGCATAGTTGGTCAAAAGCGAAAGGTCGCTATTTTATTGAATTTCGTTGGTGCCGAAGGACGGAAAATATTTGATACGTTCAAATTTATTGATGTACAAAAAATGATTCCGATTTAGTTGTACGAAAAGTTGAGGAATACTGTCAGCCTTTAAGAAATATAATTTATAAACGCGCTTAAAAGTTTCATCGAGGAAACAAAAACCGGGTGAATCCGTCGATCAGTGCATCGTCCAATTAAAGCATTTAATTAAAACATGCCAGTTTGATGCATTGGAATAGGATTTGTTAGTCATGGCCATTGTGTTGGGTATCAAAGATGTAAAGATTCAGCACAAATGATTGAAGATAAAAAGATTAAGAAGAAAAAAGATGGCTCATGTAACGGCCTTAAGTTAAATGCTGCCTAATATATTCCAACGTTAAATCATTTCGCTTCGCCTATGATCCAAGAGCCACTTCAAAACCGTAAAAATACACAAAGAAAGAAAGCTTTATGACTTCAATTCCTTCAAATGAACACAACGTAACTCAGCCTATTGTTGGTCACCATTTTAAATTTTTACAGCATCCGGACATGACATCTGTCCCGGTGCCTTCTTATAAAAAAAAAAAACCATAAAGTTTAATAAAGTTTTCCCTGATCCCACCACCTTGGTAAAAAAAAAAATTCTTACACACAAAGACACTGGAGGAATTTAATGGCCAATGTCTTTTGTTTAACCAGTTTAAAATAAAACAAAGGGAAACAAACAAAAAAAACGCATGAGCGCCTACGGAAACCAACATGACAAATATCAAATAGAGAAAAGCAAACAAAGGGCCCATTAATTTAGTGGAGGAATGAATGTCAGGATGCAAACTAGCGATATAAATACGGTATTAAAATGGCCGCTCAATATACGAGACGGTGGGTGGGGCCTAACGCAACCCTCCTGTTTCCCGGCAACCAAACGGTTCCTCCAACCCGAGTAGAATTCCGTGACATAACTCTTTTACAAAACTCAGTGAGTAAGGAAAATCGATGAGAACTAAAATCCGTTTCGAGCAAAAGATGAAGGAAAAAAAAAAAAAAAAAAAAAAAACCTTTTCGAATAAAAATGCAAAATTTCCAGCATGTAAAGCGATGAAAATCAGTGATGATGCATAAACTGATTAAAAATGAGGTCATCTCAGCTACGCTTGCCATATTCAATTTATTTGACACTAATTTTGTTTATAGTTTGTAATTCAGTTTCGACCCCTCTTTATTTATACGCAAGGAAGGAAAAGAAAAAAAAAAGCGGAATCATTTGCGTTATAATATTCACATCCGTAAATGGGTTGGGAAAATAAACGGCGGGGAAAAACCGAAACAAAAAAATTGAAGAAAATTTTAAGGTTTTAATGATTCGACCAGATCAGTCTCTAATGACCGTAAGCTAAGAGAAGAAAAAAAAACGAAAACCCCAAGAGTAATCACAAGAAGATTAGCTTTTGTATTCCCTTTACGAAGTTTCCCCCTATTCCTCCAAATCACGAGATTTTCCGTGCTGAATTTTTTTTTCCTCTCAAACCAGCACGTGAGTGCATATGAAAAATCATACGGGAAAAAGCTTAAGTTTCGTACGCAAGATGGTATATATAAAAAAAACCAGCTGGATGAGCAATAAGAGATAAAGCACGACAAGATTGAAATTCTGTATGACAAATTGCGAACTGTTGATCACCAACCCCAAGGCACTAAACCACCCTTAGAGATAAATGCGGCATCACATTTCGCCCTCCGTACATCGGCCACACACCACCATATACCTTTCAAAAATACATACATTTTTTTCTTTTGGAAAAAATTATCATTTCCCTGTCGGTTCCGCCATATGCGCTACCTTAAGGGTTAAAACGAAAACGTTTTAACCTAAAACTCCGGATATCATAACTCAAGATTAAAAAACTACTTGTCATTAACTTTTTTTTTCTTCCCCTCGGTTTTCGAAAGAGATAACGATTTGGACTATGTTAAATAAGTTTGAAGGGGAAAAAATGGAAACGATTTAAGAGGTGCATGTACCAAATGCATTACTCTCATCCCTGTCAATTAGATTACAATGAAGTGTATACAAAGAGAGCACTCATGTATTTATGTTAGGAATAACCCAGGGGTAACTAATACACTACTTGACGATATAGAGGCGAATTCACAACAAGACGATAGGAATGACACCAATACAAAGATTTTTTTTTTTTTGGTGAAGTATTTTGTCTATGCGACCTCCAGTAAATTATTCCTTCGGACAACTGAAGTGTGCGAAAAAATAATAACAAAATCGGAGATTGAAAAAGGCGTAATCCGTCTTTTTTACACTGGGAACAGGTAAACCGAAGAATTTGAAAGCTGTGCCATGATCGTTTCTTGTTCTACGACTGGACGGGAGAACCGACGACATCAGTCATTACGGACATCGACAGGGATTCCTATCGATGCATACAATGGCTGATGCCACAAAACCAAAGTTCGGTGTCAACATTCGGATTCTAGGGTTCAAATTCACTATGGAATGTTGGACCACAAGTTGGACAAACATGTTGTACCAACTTGTTGTACAAACATGCTTGGCAAAAGAACGAATCGACTATTGCAGAATTTACTCCTACGCCGAAATTAGTGTGGAATGTTGGTACAAAAAGTTGGTAAAACATGTTGGTCCAACATTCCATAGTGAATTTGCATCTCACCTCAATTTGCACCTCAGGAAAAAATGTCTGGTTTAGATTTTTAAAAGCGTTTAACATCAAACGGTTACATCAGTTGTGTTGTAAGAAATCATCATTTTGTCCGAAGTCTCTCTCTTGGGGGACTTGACTATGACTTCAATCAACATCACTCTCATACCACTCCCGGGTTGTCAATGTGAAAAAGAAACGTCAGTTACAAAAATTGAAATCGTTGAGAAAGTTGTGCAAATTCACTATGGAATGTTGGATCTACATGTTAGACCAACATGTTGGTACAACATTCCATAGTGAATTTGCACTCAAAGTGAAGACACCTTAAGGCGATGTTCCGAAGCAGGAACAAATCACGGGTTAGATAAATTATCCGAAGCGCTTAATAAATGTCGTGAAAGGACTGAGAAGACCCAAGTAACATTGGTTGGTTGAATAACCATCCCAGCAACGTTTTTCCCCGACGTCAAAAGACGGTCGGCGTTAACGGATATTTTTACGTTGAAATGTCCGGGCTAAATAACGGTCCTGGCAACGGTTGAAAAAACGTTTTTTCAACTACGCCCTTGACTATAAATCAACTATGAAAAGAAAAGAAAAAAAAGAATAGATTTTGATATGACTATTATAGCACCAACATGAAGAGTATTATATCTTTTTCTCTACATAATATCACAACGCGAACTTATCCCTAAGTATTACGGAACACTACGTTTTACTTGCCTATTATAAATTTGGAACTTCTATATATAGTGCAAAAGAGCAAAGCAAACTGTCCGCGAAATACCCAATTTTTTGTCTTAAAAATCAGATTTCAGGTATTTTTGTGTAATATTAGTATTTTTTCATTTTTATAGACCTATTAAAGGTCCTCAAATTGAGGTTTTGCGATTTTATATTTTGACTTTTCCAAAATCCGGGAAAACTTTTCCCATAAGCTAAACATTAAAATATACATAACCAAATTAGACGTTATTCGAACGGACTGCCAGAGCCTAAAATTGTGTGTAGTAGCACACACTTTGTGTAGTTAGAAATCTAAAATGTGTAGTATCAATTTGACAATATGTGTAGTACAATTTTAGCATATTTCGGTCAAAAAAAGTTAAAATAAAATGGAGAAAAAGAAATTTTTAAATAAAAAAAAGAAATTTTTAAATAAAATTAAAAAATTTTTAAATACAATTTAAAAATTTTATTTTTCTAAACACATGAATATAGACTGGTAGTAGATGCAATTTTCCAAATTCTGAAGCTTTTGTTATTTCCCTTCGCTTTTTTTTTTTTTTTTTCTAAATTTGAGAAGCCAAAAAATCTTTTTGGTTTTTCTTAAGATTGGGGGAGGGGGGGGGGGTAATTTAATGTGTATAGTAGCTTTTTGAAATAATTTTAGGCTCTGCCGACTGCCCGGGTATTGGTTAGTAGCTAACGTTGTCTTGTAGTATTATTCAACCTAGTTGAAAAAACGTTCGTTTAATCAAAGGTTGATTTTTGGGCTCTGACGTTGTTCGTTGCAATTCAACGTTGCTGGGATGGTTATTCAACCGACCAATGTCACTTGGGGAAATTAATGCTTCGCAAATCCACGCGGAACATATTGGTGTTGGATGAAATTGACGTAGTTGTCCGCTGAACATGTTGGAGAAACATTTACACCCAACTTGTTCCCTAACTCGTGGGGGAAGCTCCACCTAAGCAGTGAGGCTTTTTTGAACGTGTTAGGTGAAAACGTGTACAACAAGCATGTTCTTTAACAAAAACTTCACCCAGAAAAATGCTGCTTTGGGTCTAAGCCAAAATGCTTTGCTATAAAGCATTTTTGCATAACTTAGGTCTAAGCAGAATAAATGTTTTGTGCAAAAGCTCGTGATTGCTTTGCCGCAATGCATAATGTCGACAAGTCGAACCATGTTGCTTTGCGGCAAAGCATATTTGTTTTGTTGCTAAGCAACATCGCTTGTATTGCGAACGAGGCATATTCCTTTTTCTGGGTGTTTAGAAGAAAAAACAGAAGAGTGGTTCCCCAAAACAGACGAGTGGTTTCCCATTTGAAAGCAATCCCTTTTGCGGTTAACGGAAGTTTCGGCGAAGCTCCCAAAAAGCAACGTGCGTTTTTTAAATTTCCTTCACTTTAGGATTTACTTAACATATTAATCGATGTCACGTGCAATCTTGCTAATTCAACATTTTGTATCAAATTGCGACCTAAGAATCATAAGGTTAATCGACTTGCCCGACTGACACGAATTAGTTATAAACGGAACTAATGAAACCAGTAAGATTCCAAATGATCGATTTGGATCTTCTAGCACTTAGATCGCTCATTATGTTTAGACAGCATTTTGTTGATAAATTTAAATTTTCTTCCATCACAAGTTACATTGCCCAACATGGATGATGAGAATCACTTCGTTCCAACTGGCGGCTGGTCGTAGGAAAAAAAAATGCATATCTTGATCTGAGAGTTAGGCATTTTTTTTTCTGCGACCAGTCGCCAATTTGAACGAAGTGATTCTCACAATCCATGTTAGGCAATGAATCTTCAACTGAGAGTTTGAAAGTCGTATTCGGAGAGAGAGCAGTAGGGGATCGAAAGGGGAAAATGCTTAATATTTGGACACACTTAGTTTGAATAGGAACATTAGATTTGAGGATACTGTAATTTAAAGGATAAAGATAAACGACAGGGAGGAGGCGGAATTTTCATGAGAATATCGGACGAGAAAATTCCGGGAAATCTCTGAAAATTTTGTTGTCTATTTTATTAGCCATCAACCGTACAAAGGAACTGAGAGGAATCTCATGAGTTCCTGAACACTCTTAACTAAAATGCACTAAGGTCATTTTTGGGGTCCTTCCCTAAATTCCATGACACCATTTAACATCGACCCAGATATCATATACAATCCATTGAACACCCTGTGAGTTGTCCATTATTAGATATTCACAGGATATCCATAGGACGTCCAAAGGACGCCTTTTGGATTTAGTGCTGACATATAGATAAATCCAATGGACGTCCAATAAATATCCTGAAGACGTCCTCGGGACTGGATAGACTTCGCCATCTGGGAAGAGATATCTTGTGCATGACACAACTAAAAGACACTTTTGGTCGTGAAAATACAACTAACGGTTCGACCGTTCGTTTTAATCTCTCTCTATTTAACAAACCCCTACAAAAATTACACTCAGGTGTGAAATCAATTAACACGGAGAACAAGACCCGCACTGCATCTCGTTTACCTACTCCCATTCATTACTCATCAACAGATGCTGCTTTCTCAGGTTTTATTAAAAACGAAAAAAAATCATTTTTCTTCTTAAAACGAACGCAGCGGTGCGCTTGGACAAAAAAAAAAAGCACTTAAAGTTGATATTTCTCAATAACGTTCCTCTTTATCCCCTCCGTATACGGAGAATAAAGATCATGTAAAAAATCCCGCATATACACAACCAGACCTTTTTTTTTTTTTTGTATTTGTTGAAAATTCGATACTCCACATTGTGCTGAGGATAATCCTTCAATTATACGGCGAATTGCGCATAATTCAACAATACCAAAATCGATAGGGTGTCTTTGATGGTAAAGTAAACAACAAACAAATATTCCTCTCGAAAAAAAAAAAGTGACACAATGAAAGGAGGGA
Source organism: Liposcelis bostrychophila (assembly GCA_037577465.1). Classification (NCBI taxonomy): domain Eukaryota; kingdom Metazoa; phylum Arthropoda; class Insecta; order Psocodea; family Liposcelididae; genus Liposcelis; species Liposcelis bostrychophila. The sequence goes on along the minus strand of CM075211.1, from coordinate 18,146,163 downwards.
TCAAGACGTACTTGTCGGGATTTCAATTAGTGTTCCGGTGATGTTAGGGCAAAAACGCAGTCTACAGGTTTTTCGCGAAAAACAAAAATAAACATTTTTATTAGTGGGGACTTGCTGATAACACACAGAGCATCCCCCCCGAAAGTCGCTCTCCCGTGGAACAAGTCGGATTACTGTCACGGCTGTCAGGGGCGATGACGAGGGATTAATATCACATTTCAGTACTAATATAGGGAAGATTCCCAACGCGTTTTACAAATCCTCCGAAAAACCTAAAGACCCGTTGATGTAACCGGATCCACGGCGGAAGAACCAAAAGTTTCACGGTAGGAATTTTACGACGCAAATTAAGAAATTTGTACCGTAAATGCAACTCCGTTTCTTAAAAATTTAAAAGCCAGTTCGTTCGTTCATTACTTCCTCCTTCGTACCTTGCCATTTTACACGACCCACAACTCGAACAGCATCGCTCAAAATGTTAACTTTTAACGATTTAGAAAAAATAAAAATAAAAAAAAAGTAAAATATAAAATCGTTTATAGATAATAAAAATACATTTACCTCAAAACAACTGTAAAAGGAAGTTTATACACTCTCAAGTCGTTTTTGTCTCTTTATATCGGACGATTATAAAAAATAAAACCCAACAATAAATAAAAATGCTTGGAAATGGCAGTCGCCTATAAATCATGCAACTTTTTTTTTTGTTTTTACAAGAGCTGTATCTGATTTACCCTTATAAAGATAAAACTAGGCAGTTTTTTTTTTCCAATCGAGATCAGCTAGTTCGCCGTGTAAATTGGGGACCGTGTCATTGGGGTTTCTTTAATTGTTAATAAATCAGATAAAAACATGACAAACCAAAGGAAAAAAAAAAGGTTTCTTGTAAAAATTTTATCGATTGCAGATTGCTACAGGGACACGGGAAGATGTTGTAAGGTTATTTACGGGCTGTGTGGCGCCTGATCGTCCGTCAATGGCCCGATCTCATCATCCCCTTAAAAACACTACGAACCAAAAAAAAAAACTCATCTCATTCAGAATCCGTTTTTCATTAACAAAATTCTCCCATATTTTTTGCGTCAGATGTTTAAATTTACTCAAAAAAGAAACTCGTCCATCGTAGGAAACAATTTTTTTTTTTAAACCCCACTTATTAACGGAGTCATTAATAACGAGACGAATTAAGGAAAGCGAAGACAGGCATTACATTAATAAGGGATTAAAATACGGTTTTTAAGAACCAAATGGACTAGCTATTACAGTAGCTCTGTTGTATGTCACGGACTAATCCGAGAGATCGAAGGAGTCGGCTGCACTGTTGGTTGTCTTTCAAACAGTGACGGGGATTTTTATAACTGAATTACTATAATAGCAAAAAAAAAAAAAAAAATAAATCGTATATCCAGTTGGGATGCGGGAGAAAAGAAAAATATAAGTTTTGATCGAATATTATGTCGGATTGATTGTACATAAAAAGATTTCAAAAGGTATATTCATCTTTTGAGTATCTAAAAGGATAATCCTTAAAAGGCTGATTAAACAATGGCACATCACGTAAATTTTTTAGGAAAAAAAAAAAAAAAAAAAAAGTATTTATGGTCTTTGAAAACGAATCCGTGCCAAGGATGTGAAATCGATGAACCATAAATTGAAGTGCTATAACATATGTTACATGTAATACAAAGCACCGCAGATTTCTATCCTAACTTTTGAATGCGTTATATACAGCATGTAACAACATGTCGGGTTATTTATTCCTGAATAAAGCTTTATCTTTTTAGCTTTCATTAATTTAGTTATTTGATTTTTCGTATCCAGAAAAAAGGTTTATGCTTTGCCGCTGATTTAAAGATTATTGTATTTCTTTCCCAAAAAAAGTACTAGTTCAACATAAAAGCGACCCTGCCGAAAAGGAATTTCCTACTCAGAGTTATTATCCAGTTTTTAACCGTATGTCTTATGGGCAAAAACCATACGGTCATAAAGACGAGCCCTTTTCATGTACGATTATCAGGCTACCAATAGGACTTGGGATATACATTAGGGTGTTTCGTTTTAAAAAAAATTTTGAAATGTTGGGAGGCATGTTGAAAATCTGCTTCTTTTAGGTGTAAAACCGCTAAAAAAAATTTGAGTGGACCCCCAAGGCCACTTTAGCTTTTTAAAAATTGGCCAATTAAGGTTTTTTAAACTCCATTTTTTTTATCCACTTTAAGGGCCTACAAAATATTTTGAAAAAATGTTTTCTTATGTTTTTGAGGTCGTAGAACACGAATTTCACTATCCCGAATTTTTCCGATTAACCCCTGTGACGTCATTAGGGTTTTTATCGAGCTTATGCCTGGTTTTTCCGTCTGAAATTCGACTTAATCTCGATTTTGGAGCCCTGAAATTTTTTTTATTTTATTGGTATCACTCATATTTATGCAAAAATACCCGTAGAACACGAATTTCACCATTTCGATTCATCAAATTCCGAAATTCACCAAATTCAATCAATTTCCAAAATTTTTTTACGGCCGAAAAAAATTTGAAATTTCAAAAAATTACAGGTAGAATTTTCCGACCGTAAAAAATTTTGGAAATTGATTCGAAACTCAAAAAATCTTTATTAATCAGGGTGTCCTGACTAAAAAATTTCATTGACCATGACCTCTAAATCGAACTGGTGAGTGGTTCATGCCATTTTTTGGCAAAAAAATTCATTTTTGACCCAAAAAACCAAATTTACACTTATGCCCCTACTCAGGGGTTGATCGGAGAAAATCGGGATGGTGAAATTCGTGTTCTACGACCTCAAAAACATAAGAAAACATTTTTTCAAAATATTTTGTAGGCCCTTAAAGTGGATAAAAAAAATGGAGTTTAAAAAACCTTAATTGGCCAATTTTTAAAAAGCTAAAGTGGCCTTGGGGGGCCACTCAGCGGTTAAAAAAAAAATTGAAAAAAAATTTTTTTAGTGGTTTTACACCTAAAAGAAGCAGATTTTCAACATGCCCCCCAGCATTTCAAAAATTATTTTAAAATGAAACATCCTAATATACATATCCGTACGTCGGACGTGAACGAACGTGTCTCCGCCGTAAATATGAATGGAGATAGTCTGTTTCGACATTTCGTGAAAGTGTCATGTGACCACAAGTTTGCACCAATATGAGCGTGAAAACGTAGTCCGTTGATTTTCAGAAACAGTCGAAACACACTTTCTCCAATTATATTCACGATGGAGATATGTTAGTTCACCTCCGACGCACGGATGTAATGATCATCTCTGTAGGATTAATATCGAAACTCTCCGTTATGTGATTCCTTTACAAGCACTTGATCAACCATGTGGTGCAAAGCAGTCAAATTTGTAATAATTTATATCTTATCTGTTTATAAAAATTATAAAAAAGAACAAAAAGGTACAAAATAAAGGACTGTTAGATGAGGACAGAAACAGTGATGAAGATGAAGGTGACCAGAGAAAAAATTGACTGAAAAAGCAAATGAAGCAGAAAATGTTGAAAAAACAAGGATGTTGCAGCAAATGAGAAGGATCTTGACCACATAATGCTCTGCCCCTGTAAGCGATTTCAGCGTATCTCCATTTTGTAAACAATAGCTTCTTTCTGATGTTTAGCTTTTGTCAACAACGGTTCTATTCAAGTTGTTTTCAAAATGGAGTTACGCTGAAGTCGCTTACAGGGGCAGTGCTTCGCTGCAAAAAATATTCATTGACAGCTCGCCGTTTATTTATTAACAAACTTTAAGATAAGGGAATTAACTCCCCGATTTCTCTGCAAGACATTTTTCGACCTTCAATTTCTGATACATTTGTCGCCTTGAAAGAATCTCTAATAATGACACGTATATATATATAATGGCAACATTGTAATATCAACTTTATGTAGATGGAAAAATGGCCAGGGCTAGATCCAATTCCGTACGTCGGAAGTCGACAAATGTATCTCCATCGTAGATATGAATGGAGATAGTCAGTTTTGACATTTCGGGAAAGTGTCATGTGGCCACAAGTTTGCACCAATGAAGCATGAAAACTTGTAGTCACATGATTTTTACAAACAGTCGAAACACACTATCTCCAATTACATTTACGATGGAGATACAATAGTTCACCTCCGACGCACGGAACTATTAGAAAAAAAAAAAAAAAAAAAAAGACAAGTCCAGAAGCTACCCCTTCTGAAATCAAAACTGTCCCGTTTAAGTTCGCCGGTTTTGGTTTCAATAATGGCGCAGCGATCGCTCTCAGACCAAAAACATGGCTAATGCGAAAGCAAAAATGCCTTGTGACAAAACATTTTCTTAAAAAATCATGCGAAAACAATAAAAATAAAAATATCTTGCCAAGAAATAACCTGTCCGTTGTCGTGAGCCATTTACGTTTTTCTACAAAACTTGTTGCAAGACAGAACTTGTTCAAAACATTTTCATTTTCTGAGTAGGTTCGAGATGCATCGTCTTCAGGACGTCATGAGGATATTTATTGGACGTCTAATGGATTTATTTATGTCCGCACTGATCCAAAAAGCATCTTTTGGACGTTCTATGGATATCTTGAATTTGGATATCCTGTGGATATCTAATGGGCAATCCACAGGCTGTCCAATGGACTGAAAATGCTATCTGGGAGCGCCAGAACTCCAAATCTCAAACTATAAAACCATTATACGGAAGCAGATGGCAAATGCGCAAAACACGGAGCAAGAGCTAAGCAAGAAACAATATGATTACGAATGATAACATCAAGGGTTCTAAACCGTACAGGAAAATTGAAAAACAACAACGCTCGAAACAATTTTATTTTGTATATTCACGTTTAATGACATCAACAAGGGTCGGATGGATTATAAAATATTCAAGATGAAACGAATCCAAAAATAATCTCTTTCGACTTTTTTTTTAATATCGGCGGTAATCATTTTGTAATTAATTTAATTTCAGAAGCTGTCATCAAAATTATACACAAACCAGCTACAAACTTAACATTTCCTCTCATTTTACAACTTCGACTGCCAATTACCAATTATTAAATATTTTTTTTAAAAAAATGGTGATTAAAGATATAAAATTATAAAAATCGTAAAAAGAATTGACGACTGGGAAAAAAAGAGACAACGAATCATTTGTATATTTTTTTCTTAAAAAGGAAAAAAAAATGTCAAGATAGATACAAAAAAAAAAAAAAATCCAAATGATATGTTAAGAGATTGTATCAGCAAAGATTTATATTCTAAACCGGTCCTATGTCGCATGGAATGTTAACAAGCGAGAGTATAAAACAATAAACGTTACGATTTTTTGCATTCTCTAATGAACTGTAAACTTAAACACAGTCTATAAATTAATATGTATAAAAAAAAAATCATCGACAAGGTGGAAAAAAATATTATATCAATAATCACCATTGCAAATAAGATAAATAAATGAGAGAAAAAAAAAAACCGCCCCTGTGGCAATCGACCTACCGTGCACCCCCTAAGATTCGAAACAACAAAAAACTCAGCGTGAATATCGAAAATATGTCATATGGCTTCTTTATTTTCAAAATATGGTAAACGATATCGGTTTCCATATTAAAATAATATAATTCTTTTGCCAATTATAATAAAATAAATTAATTATCTTTTATTGCAAGTGTAATATAATACGAATCACGAAGCCTCATACGGCTTGTCGTACATTTTTTAATTACATCGTTACTATTTACTGCATTAGATGTGATGGGTATGTTCGGGTTATATCGGTGACCTTTCAGTCCACGGGTCGTCTGCATTCCTCCACTTCTGAGTAAATATTTTTTTATTTTATTTTTTTTTTATTTCTCGTATAAGCCGCGATGAAAAATAAAAACGTTTTGAACCCCGCATTAATCACAGGAAACGAAGAAAAACTATATTTTACGAATTCATAAAAAGTTAAGGTTCGGTAGCTTAAACTAATTGCTCCATCCTTGATTTGAATAGCTTTAAAAATTGTGCCTTTTTTTTCGGTTTTGAATAAAGAACATCCTCTCCTTGGGAAAAACTTTCATCTTTCAATAGAGTTGTATTCATTTCAACTGTATATCAGAGCCAAAACGTCGAAAAAAATTAATGGCAGCTATTTATTTATTTCTCGTAAGAAACGATCACGTGACAACTTCTAGGTTCGAAGTTCTGGCTTTCAGAAGGATTAACCTTTGAAGTTTAGCTTAGGATCACGCTTCAAAAGGTTTGCAAGGTTTCCTAATCAATCAAATTTTGACATTCCATACTCTAAGAAACCAACATGACGATCCGAAGTTTTCGGAGAACAACTATCCGCCATCTTCAAATTTGGTTTCCCCAAATTTTTTATTCCATTTTTCTAAGCAAATGATTCAGATACCGGTAACCTACTACTTTTATATTAATTCCCATTCGTTATTGACGAAATTTTTAGGATGTAAATATATAGGAATGAAGAAGCCCAAGGAACAAAAAAAAAAATGAATAGGAATATAGCGTCGAAAACATTTTTTTTTTCTCCAACGATGAAGACAGAACAAAAATATTGTGGGATACCCTTTGGACTGTGACTCACCATGTCATTACATCTCAGCGGAAACTAAGAATGTATATGAGTATATTGATCCATAAAAACGTAAAGTGGAACCTGCTTTTTGAAATAATTTATATTTTCTTTATAGGCTTAAATGAAAATTATAATAAAATTAAATTCGGTTGTAAAAATTAAATATTTTGAATAAATTTGTTAACATTTTGGCGAAGATGTGCCAAACGACGCATTTTATAGCCCAAACACGATTAAGAGATTTATTTGCAGAAGAAATCATTGATCATACTTTTGAACAAGTGGACGAGAAAAATCACTTACAAGCTACAGCGATATTACTCATCAAATTTGACTCTTATGGACATAAAATACAGCAAACATTGTTCTGCTTTGAGCGTTTTCAAATTTTATTTAATAAAATTTGAAATTTGAATGAAGTTACCTAATATCAAATAGACTTATATATTCAACGTTTACAATGAAGTACATAAGAGAATTTACCGATCAATCACAAGCTCTTCCAATATTCATTTCATTGTAAAACTTAAAAGTTTTAGAGTAAATTAGAAGTCAAGATTTTAAGGTTAAGGTGACGCAGGAGTGATTCATTTTTTTGAACACCCTATACTTCGAAAAACGCTAATATTAATGTTTTGGAGCCAGATATCAAAATTACGTTTCCGAGCAACAATTTTTATCAATCTTATGCACCTTCACGAAAAATTCCATACCTGACCATACAGTACTTTTTTGGGAAACTTTGATTTAGGATAAATTCCCGGGAATTTATAGTAGATTAAGATTTCCCAAAAAAGTACTGTATGGTCAGGTATGGGATTTTTCCTGAAGGTGCCTAATACTGATTGTTGCTCGGAACCGGAATTTTGATATCTAGCACCATAAGAATAATATTTGCAGATTTTCGAAGTATAGGGTGTTCAAAAAAATGAATCACTCCTGCGTCGCCTTAAGATATATCTGATTGTTGTTATTAACTAGAGTTTCACTTGCAACAAATCCGCATCAATGGGTTCTGGAGTTGTTTGTGTTGCCTTTTTTTCGTAAAGCAAACAAGGTCTGTAAGACCGCTTTTTTCATCTAGATTTTCTTATGCTAAGCAGGAAGGTGCGCTTCCAAGGAGGTGTGCTTCCAACTCTGAATAAAATAAAAGAGGCTGCTAAAGGGGAACTACATTCTGCCCCTGTAAGCGATTTCAGCGTATCTCCATTTGGTAAACAACAGCTTCTTTCTGATGTTTAGCTTTTGTCAACAACGGTTCTATTCGAGTTGTTTTCAAAATGGAGTTACGCTGAAGTCGCTTACAGGGGCAGCATTGGACATAAAAAAATGCGAAGGCACAGTTTTTGCATTACTATAGTTGATGTTGTTTTTGAAAAGAAGCGCGAGCATGACAGCGAGGCCCATTATTTGTTCGTCGACTACAAGAAAGCCTGCGATAGTATCCAGAGGAAAAGCCTTTTTAACATTAATGCCGAATTTGGGTTTTCGAGGAAGTTAATACGGATGACGGCGCGGTTTGTCTAAGCCGGGTAAGGTCTAGAGTCGTTTCGAAAGGGGTGAAGAGCGATGCCTTCGATGTTAACGCAGGACTTAGACAAGGTGAAGGGCTCTTGCCCGCCCTTTTCAATCTAGTCCTAGAGAAATTCGCTTACAGTGGAACATCACTTGTGGTGTAAATGTAGGTGGACTTATAAGGATTATGCCGACGACATCGATTTATAAGGGGAAACCCGAATCAAATACTTGCACAAGTCAAATACTTGCACTGTTAGACATAAATTTATTTTGTTTAAGTCCAACAACTTCAGCACAAGCCAATTATTTAATCAAATTTTGGTCTTCTAATTATATTAGAAGTCAAGATCTTCAAATTAATGTTAATTTGATTATTGTTATTGGCTAGAGTTTTTCTCACATTTAACTAAAATTTAGCAAAAATGTGGCTGTTCTAACCATTTAGAGGAAGGAAATATGGTAGGTATGCGCTTCTAAGCCTAAAGTTGCCTCTAAAGGGCTGTTTTATAAGTAAAAAGAGAAAGAAAGTTAACTGTTTAAATCTACTTGACTGCTTACGAAATTACACAAATGAAAAAAGTATTGCTGATTGTCAAGAAAGGCCTATCATGCATGGAAAAAATAAATGAAGGAATGTTTCTAAGCATCTTTTTGATAGTTAGCATAAGACGACGCAGGAGTGATTCATTTTTTTGAACATTCTATACTTCGAAATATGCAAATATTATCCTTTTGGTGCTAGATATCAAAATTCCGCTTCCGAGCTACAATATATATCAATAGGCACCTTCAGGAAAAATTCCATACCTGACCATACAGTACTTTTTTGGGAAACCTTAATCTACTATAAATTCCCGGTAATTTATCCTAAATCAAAGTTTCCCGAAAAAGTACTGAATGGTCAGGTATAGAATTTTTCCTGAAGGTGCATAAGATGGATAAAAATTGTTGCTCGGAAACGGAATTTTGATATCTGGCTCCAAACAATAATATTAGCGTTTTTCGAAGTATAGGGTGTTCAAAAAAATGAATCACTCCTGCGTCACCGTAATTCAAAATTTTTGTTAATTTGAAATTTTAAAAATGACTTAAAAAAACTAAAAACAAGTGTTTGTTCATATTTTGTAGGTAAAACGGGAAAAATAAACAGGAAAATTTTAATGAGTAACCCTCCGACAATATCAGTTTTAAATTTAAACAGATTTCAGCTTTTTGAAAACGCTTATAGAAAAAATTCCACTCCGGCAGCATTTCCAGAAGAATTGGATTTGTTTCCTTTCTGTTCTGTGAATTTTTCATTTTCGCACAAAAACTTGATCCATTCTGACTTCTTTTTTTCTTATTAGGATTATTTTCATGTTGTCGGAGAGTTACTCATTGAAATTTTCCTGTTTATTTTTCCCGTTTTACATACAAAATATGAACAAACACTTGTTTTTAGTTTTTTTAGTTTTTTCATTTTCGCAGAAAAACTTGATCCTTTCTGACTTATTTTTTTCTTATTAGGGAATGCACAGTCCAACATTAAATAATGATCAAAGTAAAATATTTGTATGCTTATGTCAAATCGTGCACGGTACGAGAAATGCAAGAGTCCAGTCAGTCATTTTTTAGGGAAATAGAGAAAGAATTTAAAAGCAAATGTCCAAAATATCATGAAGAAAAAATCGGAGCCTTCACAGGAGCACCCGAATCGCAAATTTGAAAGTAAACTTGAAAAATTTTCGATTATTAAAGTTTACAACAGCGATATACCGGGTATTCGATTTTAGGATGTCAAAAAGTAAGCAAAGTCGCAATGTTGAGCTTATCAAAACAAATGAAGTTTGTTTACTTTTTCAACCTTTGTCCTAAAAACAAACACAGCACAATGGGTATTGCAACAATTTTTAAAAAACGCCTTTTTTAAAAAATTTTGTACTTTCGATTTTAGGACTTCAAAATTCAATGCACTTTTCTCTACTTTGAATTCTCTTTACTGAATTATTCTTAATATCTTTATGTATACCCATATATTCATCAAATTTTCACGATCCATACATTTGAAAAATAAAAAATCGACCAGCATATACCAGCTTTTTATCGCAAATAAAAAAAAAAAAATATTCATAGATTCAAAATGGCTTCCGGTATTTCTTGAAATTCCTTTTTTCATACACCAAACTCACAAACGAAATCTCATAATATCAAAAAATCTTTTAGCCATGTCAACTCTGTTGACAATCAGATATAGTAAAGAAAAACTCCTTTATAAATAAACCAGAAAAAAAAGAGGAAAAAAAAAACATGAAAAACGAGTCGACGTCAAAAGAGTTAAAAAAATATGATGCAGCCTGTGCAATAAGTAATGTCGAGGCGGTTTAAGGCGGAGGTTTGAGTCAAAATTATCACCTTTCCTTTCCCCGGGAAATCCTTCACAGCGAATTGAAAAACCGTAGGAGAAACGGTATATAAAAAAGCGAAAGAGGACGTAACTTGTTACGTGATTGGCGCTATAAGCGGATCGATTCGAAAAGAGGCGGAGCTAATATCTTAGCGAAAAAAGGGAATATATTATAAATTCCATCATGTAGTCTTGCCTTTGGAAAATGTATATGATTTGATATGGGCTAAGTTTAAACCTAAAACTTGATATTTCCAGAAGTTTAAAAGTCAAACTGAAAATATTTTGCTGTAAGAAGAGAAAATTTCAAATTGAGTGGCTTACAGAAATTACTTAAAATTGGTTCTATTAAACTGAATTGAGATGCGTGAGTTTGGCTCATGCAGTTGGCTGAATTTTTGAATTTCCGCTAACAGAACATGGAAAAATAGGGGTTGCGGATATGGGCACAAAAATTTGAAACTGGTGGATTAATGAGCTGCAAAACAGTTGCTACAATTTTTTTTTCCACCCCAGGACATGGTTTGTTCTGGAACTAAACTATACACCTGGAGTAAAAAAAACGAAGAATTCTGTTTAAAAAAAAGGTAAGTTCAAAATAAAAACACAGAAACCAGCTTGTCAAATAAAATTTACAAAGAAATTTACAGATAAGGTGTGGTTGTTCCTTATAAGAATATCGTCCGATATAATGCAACCGAGTTCGTACGCATCGTCATTTTAAATTTAACATATCCAGCGCCAACGAAATTTAAGTTGAAGATGATTCCGAACCCTCCTCGAATACCCCGCAAAGTTCTTTTTCGAATTCCACAGACAGGAGTAGGTGTTCGGTCATGTGAGGAAATCTTTTTAGTTTGTTTTTGTTATTTGTCGAGTGTTACACGCATTAATTGAATTCTTATGTTTACCAAAAATTAATTGCAAATAAATAATAATAAAAAAATATATACCGGTATCGTTGTTTGTCAGTCGGCTTTTTTTTTTTTTTCACTATTTCGAAATCTTCATGAAAATGTAAAATTACCGGATACCGTATAAATAATGTAAAAAAAAAGGAAAAAAAAAATCTAGTGTGCTGAAACCCGAAAACACGACGAATGGATGGAATAAAAGAATATCAACAACCCCTCTTACACGATCTTGCCCCTTGGCCCTTCCTAGAAGACAAGACAAAATGGCAACTTGCGCAAAGTGAAAAAAAATTTTCATTTTCACAGGGAGTCTGTTGCAGTGAAAAGTGCGGAGTGATCCGGTGTTGATGGCTTTCAAAGTGGTAATAAAAAAATAACAAAAACAAAACCAAAAAACGCACAAATTGTTCAATTTTTTATTTCTTCAGTCAATTATACCACGGCTTGAATTATTTGACTGAAAAAAATAAATAAATATTTTAAACGAACAAAGTGTGCGTTTTTTTTTTTTTTTAAACAATAAAAATTGTTTCACAGCATTCAACCGAAATACCGGACCTGGAATTGAACAACATGCTAGTGCCACCTGACATGATGACGGCCCAATCCAAAATGTTGTATCAATTAAACAAATACCACGGGGAAAGGGTTCAAGCCCGAAAAGCTCAAGTGGCCAAAACGATACGGGAAGTGTGTAAGGTAGTCCAAGATGTTTTGAAAGAGGTCGAAGTGCAAGAACCGAGATTTATAAGTTCTTTAACGGAGTGCAATGGAAGGTACGAAGGTTTGGAGGTGATTTCCCCGGGGAATTCGAAGTCGTGTTATATTTAAACCAAATGGGAGTGTTTAACTTTGTGGACGACGGCACTTTGCCGGGATGCGCTGTGTTGAAACTAAGCGACGGCAGGAAACGTTCCATGTCCCTGTGGGTCGAATTCATAACCGCATCTGGATATTTAAGTGCTCGGAAAATTAGATCTCGATTTCAAACGTTAGTTGCTCAAGCCTGTGATAAATGTGCGTATAGGGACTCGGTGAAAATGATTGCGGATACGACGGAGGTGAAGTTACGAATCCGGGAAAGGTACATCGTGCAAATAACCCCCGCATTTAAATGTTCCGGTGTTTGGCCAAGATCCGCGACCCATTGGCCTTCTCCCCATATCCCCTGGCCGCACCCGAATCTCGTGGCCGAAGTCAAAACGAACGGATTCGATCTCCTATCGAAGGAAAGCGTAGCATTGCAAGGGAAACAATCCGCGATGGAAGGAGACGCTTGGGTGTTGAGTTTCACGGAAGCCGAGCAATCCTTGCTCCTCGGCGGTTGCCGTCGGAGGTGTCTCAGCATTTTAAAGACTCTTCGCGATCGACATTTAGATCTCCCCGGGAACCCCGTCACCAGTTATCACATGAAAACTCTTCTCCTCCTCGAATGCGAAAAACATCCCCGGGAAATCGAATGGGACGAGTCCTGCCTGGGGGACCGAATAAACGGAGTCCTTTTACAATTAATTTCGTGTCTTCAGTGCAGACGGTGCCCGCATTATTTCCTACCGAATTTGGACTTGTTTAAAGGTAAATCGCCTAGTGCTTTAGAAAACGCTGCGAAACAAGTTTGGCGGTTAACGAGAGAACTTTTAACTAATTCGAGATCGTTAGAAAAATTATAAACCCAGTGTAGTTGCTTTAGGAAACAAAAACAAAAAAAATATTTTTTTTCGAAACAAAACCGACCGAAAAGCAGATATTTATTTCTTTTTTTCTTTTGATATTAACTTATCCTTAAATTTAAAATTTAAACGGCAACGACATAATATTTTATTTTTCAATTAATTAAAAACAAAAAACGTTATACGGAACTAGTCAAAAATTTTTAAAAGTAGTTTATTCAACTGGGTAATTATATCAAAAGAAACAGTTTTGAAAACATGGAAAGGTTGTGTACATCGAAATCCATTGTAAATTAAATCGCTATTTATTGTAATCGTTTTTTTTTCAGCTTTAATTCATAATAAATTCGAATGTTATTCGTGTCTTATTTAAATTCTTTATTTATAAAAACAGTTCTGCCCCACTGACGTCACGGATTTTGACTCTTTAACTTTTCATCAAATAAAAATAAATTTTTCAAATCTGTGTCGTTAATTTGAGGCTCAAAAAAACTACTACGTTTTCCTCCCTTCCCGAAACCCGAAAAAAAACAGGGAAAAGGGGGGGTTGAAGATCCTATCTTCGTACTTTTTTTTTTTTTTTTTTGTTCGAAAAAAGGCAGTGTTTCCCGGTGTCAGTTCCGTAAGATGAATGCGTGTTCTTTGACTGATGGATCCAGGGTGGTTCATATTCAATAAGTTAACTTGTAACTTGGTTGTTATCGGTATAAGTCACGAACCCCCCTTTTTTTTATTTTAATTTTTATTTAAAAATAAAAACTCGGCAAAAAAGAAAAGCCATAAAAGAACTTTTTTTTTTGAGACTTAATTAACCCTGACAAGTAATTAATAAGGGAAAACCGCGGAGACAATAAAAGTCAATCAATTGATTTATCGATTTTATAGCAATTAATGACGTTTAGCTATTTAATTAACAAAGTTATTTTTCTTCCTTATTAATAAAAATAAAAAACAATATAAGAAGTCATTTTTTTTCTTTCGACTTTGTTACGAAATAAAAAAAAGGAGCGAACCAAAAGGTATTTATGCTAATGCAGAAGAATTAAATTCGACCTAAGGGTTTTTTTTAAACAGATCATTTATACTTCTAATATTAACATTACCATAATTGAGGACTATTTTATAAGTTTAAATTGATTATTTTATTTTTTATTTTCCTTTCGGTTAATGAGAATACGTACTAAACGAAAGCAGTTGTTGGAGAATGTCTCTATCGCGATTAATGTTTTTCGGCATTCGATTCAATTAGACAAAGAAATTTTTTTGTTCGAATGGACTAAAATATTTTTGATAAAATTATTTAATTAAGATATTTTACTAAATTTTCCATTACATGGATAGTTCTTGAAAAAACGTACATTTTTATTTTTAGGCAATATTGCTTAATATTTTATCAAACACACCCTAGGCAAAGTCTCATTGATTATCATTTCAATTACCAATAAAAAAGCACCGATCTTACCACCAAAGTACTGACAATCAATAAGTTACTGGTACTAATTTAAGTTTACTGGTAATTCGAACTTATCGCTGATTATCAATAAAGGACATTGACTGGGGCACACTGAAAAAAAAAAGTTTTACCGTGGATTTGCGTTTCAGAAGGTAAAGAATGATATCCCTTTTTAAAAGAAAATTAAAATGATTTTTAAACATTTTTTTAGCTAAAAAGTGAATTATTTGTCCTCCCGTCGCGTTTTGTTTTGTTAGCAGCTTCTCATTAAAAATGCGGCGAAAAAAATTTTTTTTTGTGGTGAATTCAAGCTTTGGAAGATAAAGAACGATATCCCTTTATTGAGAGAAAATGAATGACTTTTTAACCTTTTTTTATTAACAAAAAGTGCAATATTTGTCCTTCCCCGTCACGGTACGTGTTTTCAAATATTACTCATATGTATAAAATTAGGTTTTTTTCCGAAACACTTACAGTTATAATTTTCTAATTCGGAAACAAAAATTACGTTCGAATTTAAGAGAAATCTTTCGATTTTTAACCACTTCATTACCAAAAAGTCATCTTCAAAAAAGCACCTGAAATATTAAATTTTTCTTTTGGAGTTTTTTTCCAAAAAATCTCGGCACCTTTAAAAATGAAGCTGCACCAATCAGGAACCCAGATAGCGTTTAATATTCCGTTGAATATTCCAAATAATCCCCAAATTAGTTCTTATGTCCTTCCATAAAAATTCTTAGATTATTGTAATATTCTGTGACATTCTTGGGCTATTCCTATAATATTCCAGTAGAGTATTAAATCTAGAAAACATTCTGAAAAACCCTTGAATGTTGGAATATGCAATGAATGTTCGAAGAATATCAAAAATGTCGGAATATTTCCATAACATTCTGAGGGCTTTTATGGGCGGACATAAGGTCATTCCTGGAACATTCCATGGAACATTAGGAATATTTAAAGAATGTACTATAAATATAAAATGCTATCTGGGAAACCTTTAAAATGAACTCTAACGAAACAGGCTTTAACTACAACTTTACTATTCCTATTTGCATGATTCCTCATTATATATTTTTGCTGATTCAGTGACTGAAAATACCATGGGCCGTTGGTAGACTGAGGAAGTTTTTGTTTGGGCTCAAGAATGGACCCTTGTAGGAGCGGGTTTAAAAAAATAGCATGTACATTAAAAAAAATAAAAGTACGGTATTAGCAACCCTAGCTACCTATTTAGGATTATTAGAATATTAGCAGGATTGTTAGGACAAAGATATTACCAACCCCAATTCAGCTACCTATTTAGAATCTGATCTTAAAACCCCTTCTTTCGTTTTAAAATTTCGAAAATATTTTGTTCATTCGAAAGCTGAAGCGAAATAATATGGCTTTGACTGGTTACCATAGTGAAGACTTTTTCGGCTGTATATTTATTCCGTATATTTATTTAAATTTAGATCCGAAACTATAAAACCAAATTAGAAAAGAGCCCCGCACAAAATAATAGGAATTCGGCTGTCGGATGAAATTTACATTTAAAAACAAACAAAAGAATATCAAAAACAAATGGAATTTTATCCGATAGCCAAATTCCTACGATTTTGTGAGGGGTTCTTTCTAAGAAACGATTTTAAGTTTAGCAAAAATAAATACAATTCAAAATTCCAGTTTTCATTCCCATGCAATTCGTTTAATTTTTCCTACAGCACAATCGGAAAGATTTACTTATTTGTTAAAAATTAAGACGTTTTAAAATTTAAGAAAAAAAAAAAAATGTGCAAGCTTCTTGGGAATTTCTAATAACAAAATTTATTTGAAAATAATTCTATTTCAAAGCATGGATAATGGGGATATCGATAAATAAAAAGAATGCAGAAACATTAATCGGAATTTTTTTAAAGGCATTGTTCGAGCACGTTCTTAACATTAATTTTCAAGAGACAAATGCGGGAAATTGCATTATTTCCGTCACGCTTTGTCTTCAATATTTAAATAAAAAATTGTATTTTTTCCCTTTTTTTGTCAGAACAGAATGAGGGACAATGAAAATGTTATATTTATATTTCTTTATGATAATAATGAATTTAGAAAATGAAATAAGCAAGTCAGATGCATTCAACCCGAATTGTTCAACTTAAAACTGTATTTCTTCAGCAATCTACTCCTAAGTCACTTATTTTGTCATAATGGCGAATTTTAATGGTTTATTGCTATTGTTAAGGATATCCAGTGTCTCCTGCAGAAAAATTTTGCAAACGATTCCGATGCAAAAGCCCCCGATGCGACCCCAGCTTCTAAAGCCTTTAAAAAAGCTGTTTTTAAATAACCAAAACCCTTCACCCAGCTTCAGAAATAACCATAACTTGAGCCAAAAGTCAGAGCTTTTAATATTCAAAATAATAATTGAAACTTAAACTTCTATCATTATGTTACTGTCCTAATGCTGATGAACATGAACCTTTAATGTTGGTTAACATTGGCGGTCTTCATTAAGAATTTATTCGGGAAAATTTAGAAAAGATTGGTTTTAGTAAAATTTTCTCACATTGGAATAATCCAAAATCTAACATTGGATTTTGAGTAGAGAAATCGAAGATGAAAAAGCGAAACCGGAGCTGCAATTACGATTCCGATTCCGAAAGATTGAAAAAGATTTTAGATTCCGATTCCAAGCAAAAAATACTTTAACAATTTGGATTCCAACTTCAACCAAAATCGATTAACTAATAACACTGTTTTCGTGCTTTTTTTTAGACAAATCGAATGGAAAATATTTTTTTAGCTTCGAACAAAGCCTGGATTTAGTTAGACTCGGTATCCAATTATTTCGGTAGTAGAAGATTCCGATTTCGATTCTGATTCCTGAATTAAAATCTAACAGGAATTCCAGCCCTAATCAAAATTTTTACTTCAAACTCTGCAGATTTTCCGGGAAATTTAAATGCTTATCAGATATTTAGGAGAAATGATATTCAAATTGGCCTTTTGGCGCAAAGCTTCGAATTTTCCCTGAATATATTTCCAAATTTAAAAATACTGGGACAAATGCACGGAGAAACTTTTACTCGTGTTCGCTACTAAACGGTTTGGGAATAACGTTTATGATGATCTATTCCCATTTTTTAATCATTACGAACCACCAATTTTTAGTAATCAGTCCTATTCGCCAATGTCAACCGTAAAATAGTAATCGTTGCCAGAAACTGATAAAGATTCCTTTTTTAATTGTCAATTGCTAAATACTTAAAACGATTACAAAACTTACTGGTAATAGTTGCTATATATTTTTGAATCTTTACTATTCGCGAGGGATTAATTTACACAAACTGTAAAACTGTAGCCGCCATTATCTTAGAGCAGGTAGTAATAGTTTATGCATAAGGTTTGATCTTTTTTTTTTCTTCGAGCACTTAATACCCTTTTGTTTCGTCTTGTTTTGACATGGCTTGTGTGGTTTAATTGGTAACGTAGTAGGGTTGATTGATTTAGGTGTGAGAGGTCTTAGGTTCGAATCTTGCTAGGTGTTGAGATTTTTTCAAGGTATTGAGATTTTTTCAGGGACATTCCTCATCCTGGATGGACATGCGTCGTCATTTAACAACAATAATATAAATAATGAGATTCGAAATAATAAAAAACATGCCCTTTTTTTTTTTTTCAATTAATTATTATTATATCATTATTACTATTAATAACGGGTTCGAATATGTGTATAACATTTTTGGAAAATGTCGAAATATTCTGAAAACCGGAAAACTTTCCACTCTCCCCCCAAAAAGAAGCTGGATCCGTTAATTTTGAATGTATAAAATACATAACGATGGTAAATTGTGCTAATCTTTTTAGTAATGACCGCCACTTGTTTGGTAACCATTGCCAAAATGGTTTAGCAATGCTATCCAATAGCCTTTAACAGAAACCGATCGTAATGATTACCAGAGAAACCTGGTTGTCAGGCCATAATACAGAAAGTTTGGCAACGATTACCAGATTCAGACATTGAGCGCCAGAGTGGGTTTCTCCGTGTGCTGTCAGTTTTTTTTTTTCTAAATCTTGGGGGTTTTCTATGGACATTTAAATCAGTTTGTCCTGTACCGATCAAAACTTGACAAGTTAGAAACTGTTCAACAACGTAAAATTGTTTTCTAAAAATTTATATAAATTTTTCAAATTTATTTTTTTATTTATTTTTTTTCAAAAATATTCCTCTCACAAACACATCGCAGCAATTGTAACTATCCAGACGCCCATTAAAAAACATATGATCATAAAATTCCACAAAAAAACAATGCGGCATTAATTAAATTAGCTGTCTTGACAACATAACCAATAACTGAAGGAAGCTTACCTTTTAATCGCTTAAACCGAACTTTATTTTTTCGAAGTTTTAAGCAATTACGGTTATTCTTCCCAAGCACGAAAAACCCTAGCCTTATTCCCCTTTCTTACATAACAGCATGCAACCTCTTGTTATTTTAGCTAATCCACTTAAAACCAAAGGCTCATTAACCAAAACGGAAATATATTATTATTTTCGAAAAAAAAAAAAAAATCCGAATATTTACTTTTAACGTGAGAGAGTTATTTTGTTATTTTAACATCTCAATCCTCGTGGCAAGCAATAAAATAATCGAAAAAGCAAATCCCTTAACGCCATCAAAAATAAAACGCTCGTTTTGTCGCTCGGGAGAAAACCAGCCACATCAAAAAGGATAATAAAACCCGAGACATAAATTAGTCGGCTAATGAAGTCAGAAAAGTAATCGGTAATTAAAGACTTAAACAAAAAAAAAAAGAACGGAACGAAACGGAAGGGCTGAGATGGTCCCGGGGGATCGTCAAAGACATAACAAACCCGAAAAGATCTCAGGTGTCGGATGTTGCTACTTAAACATTAAAACCACTCAAAACGAGATGAATTTTTAAAGGCTTTCAACGCCTTATTCGTTTTAAAGATGACATATTATTTTTGCCCTTACCGCGCAATAGGAGGAAAAAAAAAAAAGTACTTCGCAGCGTTTTAAATAATTTTCGGAGATTCTTTGTCACACTTTTTTATAACAATAAAGAAAGAGAAGAAAGCCGTCGCCTTAAAAAAAAATCGTTTAGCTAATGACTGCATCTTCATGTCGCATAAGCCATTAAGAGTTAAGTGATTCTTTGAGTAGTGCTCTGCGTAATATCATTTCTCCCTTCTTGCTCCTGCTAATTTTATTGCCGTTATCCATTTATCAATAAGATTTTATTATCAAAATTACTAAGCTGCTCGGGTTTTCCATAGCATCGGGGAAAGAACGTTCTTCTTTCATGGACTATCACAGGAAAGTTCTGACGGAATGTTGCTTCCACCAAGAGAGTGGCCACATGGTCTATAGATTAACCAAATTTTGAAACAATGATTTCTGGAACTTAGTTTCATATTCAGCGATCATTTCTTTGTTTTTCTCAAAGTATTTTCTCTTTCGACCGATCAACAGATTTTTCGGTGAAAGCATTAGTCTACCCCGGAGAAGGGGGTGCCCAGTTCCAAAATCTCAATAAATTGTCTCAGCCTTGATGGACATCAAGAAATTTCGTATAAAATTTTAACATATTTACGATGGTCCCATATTGGGGATTAACAAAAATATTCTTACACTAAATTCTCGGGAAGAAAAATTTAAAAAATTTTCGGCCTCGTAAGGGCAGATATAAGATTGTTTTACGCTATGTTCATTAATGCTAAGCACTGCAACTTAGGCAAAGCCTTAATTTAATCGTAAAACAAGTTATTGACTGTTATTCGAAATTTAATATCGAAAGACGCGATAACTCTAGAAAGTTTTAATTTTTAGATTCGGCATTATTACCCCAAAAAATTGTACACGAGGTGCTGAAACATGACAATGGCCTATCTATGAGGTGAAAAATCATTACTGAACGACTAACAGGGTAGTTCTCGAAAAAACGAACATTTATATTTTTAGGCAATATTGCTTAGTATCTTATCAAACACACACTGGGAAAAATTTTTTTTACGGTGGATTTGCTTTTCAGAAGGTAAAGAATGATATCCCTTTTAAACGAAAATTAAAATTATTTTAAAACCTTTTTAATTAGCTAAAAAGTGAATTATTTGTCCTCCCGTCAAGTTTTGTTTTGTTAGCAGCTTCTCCTTAAGGATGCAGCGAAAAAAAATTTTTTTGTTGTGAATTCGAGCTTTGGAAGGTAAAGAACGATAACCCTTTTTTTTTAAAGAAAATTAATTACTTTTTAACCTTCTTTTATTACCAAAAAGTGCAATATTTGTCCTACCGTCACGGTATTTGTTTTTCAAGAATTACCCAACAACTATATATTGCAGGCAGCGTATAAAACCTGATTGTAACTTTTTCTGACTATTAAGTTATTCCAAACTGCATCAACGACTCCCGGAATAGGTGACACCAGATACAGAGCAGCAATCAATCACGAGGTATCGGTACATGGGAGTGTTCCTGGACTCCAACAATCCAAATATTAAAAACCAAAAAGTATCTTTATCTTATTCAGAGCAATTTTGTGCAAATAAAAGGTTAGTAGACACTGCAGTCACCTTTTTTTTTTTTTTTTTTTTTTTTTTTTAAGTTACTTTTGCTTTTTATACTCGGAAGCTTCTTTTAATAAAATTCTTTCATTGACCTGATCGATTTCTATACCCTGAAGTGTCGATTTGTGTGATTTACCTACGGAACTGATGTATCTTCACCGCAGAAATTTACAATTTGAGATTCTTCGAGCTGGAAATTTATTGCAATTAAAATTTAAAATAAATAGCAATTGAATATCATGAAGGTAAGTGCAAATTAATTTTCTCTATTCCGTTGTTCCTCTTCCTAATTCCCTTTGCCGGTGTGGCAGATATGATATGACCCAATACCCACTCTAGGTAATGAACACTCTTGGAGTGTACGGTAGGATGCACTCTAAAGTGAATTTTGCATGTCAACACTCATTCTAGAATCTAGAGTGCAAGTTTCCGCAAGCAAAGCACACTCTGGTTGGGTAACAAACACTCTAGAGAGTGAAAGAGACTTATGGAAAAATAATAAAATTTCCGGCAACAGGAACCCTTTTCCGTAATTTTCAAATCACAAGGTTTTCTAATTAAGATTAAAATAAATTAGTTACACTCAGAAAAAAAAAAGGCTAATGCGAAAACAAAAATGTTTTGTGACAAGGCATTTTCTTAAAAATCATGCGAAATCAATAAAAATATCTTGTCAAGAAATAACCTGTCCGTTGTCATGAAGCATTTTTGTTTTGCTATGAAACATTCTGCCTCTGTTGCAAGACAAAACTAGTTCAAGACATTTCCTTTTTCTGAATGTAAAATGTTCAAAATGTTTTCGGATCAAAATTAGTCATTATTTTAAACTTTTTCTTCTGGAGCTTTTCTTTTCCTTCTTTCTTTCTTTCTTTTTTTTTTTTAAATATTACAAGTCTGAAGCTTGTTAGTAAATGAATTTAAAATAAGCGCCTTCATTTTAAAAAAAATGCAAGAGTCCGTTGTGCATGCAAAATTTTTGATTTTTTTTAGGTGCCGGTACCGTTCACTCCGGGGCTTTATATATACCCAGCCAGAGTACTTCATAGCTGGGTAACAACCATTCTAGATTGCTCCTAACCGGAAGCAGGGTGTCTACCGATAAATGAAAGCAAAAATATAGAACTTTTATAGGACTTTATGGGTCCATTTTTTTAAAAATATAGGACCCAAAGCAAGCAGCTTTCATCAAGACTTTCTCCAGAGCAAGAGGATTTCTTCCATGAATTCTATGCTACTGTGTCATTTGTAGTTCAAAATTAGTTAATTCTCTTGTTACCAAAAGCATTTAAGCTTAATCGGAAAAAATTGAGCGAGGCCAAAGGCAAAGTGAGAAAATTTTGTAAAAAATTGTATGAAAATATGAAAAATGAACCCGTCCTGACTTCTTGTAGTAAAAAATATAGGAGGATTATAGGATTTATAGGACAGCTGAAACCCTGGGAAGGCATGGAACCCGCTAGATTGACTCTAACCTGGGAGTATTCCCCCCCCATCCCCTACCCTGGGTGGAAACGCTGGTGTTTTAGGGCGCATCCGACTGGCCTAGTACATTAGAGACTAGTTTTAAAAGCTCAATCTATTTCGCCAGTGCTCAAAACAGATTTAAGTACACTGCAAAAATATTGGTTGCTGTCGAATTGCGGAAGATTGCTGTTAGAAATGGATTTTCCATGCCTTCTCAGGGTCTCTGCTGTCTTATAATTCCTATAAAATCCTATAATCTTTCTATATTTTTTACTACAAGAAGTCAGGATGGGTTCATTTTTCATATTTTTAAGGACGGTAGGAAAGCTATACATTCAATACAGCACCACAAGGTTTACTACCCTGACGTTCCAAGTAGCCAACGGCAAGGGCAACCTCCTTATCCCTCGGTCTTTAAGAAACTCATCGGCAACCAGCCCTGAAGGACAGGCAAAAGCATAGCTCCCTACTTTAAAAACATTATCTTAAGATACCCTTTCCAGAAAAACTACATCTAAACGCTATCACTATTACTACTATAATATCAGTTCAGCTAAATTATTTTCATTAGCCTACCTATCACTAAACTGGAATAACATAACTTCCCGCATATTTCAAAACGGTTTTGAAGTCTTTAAAAAAAAAAAAAAAAAAAAAAAAAAACTAGTCGGTTAATAATAAATACAAATTTATCATCGGCTTCCGATTAAATATTTTTTTTTTATAAAACAGAAAAAAAAGATCCTGGTTCATTCTCATTCTTCTTCATAAATTAAGTCTTTTATTTTCATATAAAGTAGTTCCTTTTGCCCTAATTTATTTCATACTGATAAGTAGCTTGCGATTTACGATACAAAATAAATATTTATTAAGATTTTATTAAAAAGTTTTTTTTTTATGGACTTACCATACGCTAAATAGATCAAGGCTGATGTTGAAGATAAAGAATATGCAATCAAAACTTACCTAGAAGGGAAAAAAAGAAAAAGAGGATTAAAATTTAATTAATAAATCAAGTTAAGGCCGAATTCAATTATCATCAGAAATTAAAGTCACAAGGAACGCGGATCTGACTTCTGAATTATAAAATTAAAAAAAATAAAAATAAAAAAAAGAGAATCCCAAGAGTGTACTCAACTAAAACGAGAGAGAGAAGGAGGGATATCATACACCCATATTGTCATACTATCCTTAGTAATTGAAAACAATTAAAAGCGATATTATACACACAACGCATCTCCTTATTTAGATACTCGATATCTATTCGTATGGGCGTTTCATTTTTCAAAACTCGAGAAAAACATAATAAAAGAAAAAAAAAAAAAATGATTTGAGCTTCTGAGATTTTATCGGCGCTTAAAATTTTTATAAAGGATTATAAACAATGCAACTTTACGGTTTTAAATATTTTATTATGAAAAGAAAATGAATGAATCGCCAGTCAAAGGCATCGGTATCGAATTTCCTTTAAAAATAATGCAGCTTCGCTCACATTTTTTTTTTCTCCTACTCCTTAAATATGAAATTAATGAAAATAAACGATGTAAACTTTATATAGAGGGAGCATTTTTCACGATTCCCTCGGGAAAAGCGTTTTTTAAAAATTGAAAAAAATCATCAACGAAAGTAAGCATGGAAAAAACGTTTTGTTGTAATTTGTATCTTCTGACTTTTACAAGATCAATTTTTTTTTAGACAAAATTTTTCAAAAAAAAAAAAAAAACTGCCGAAAAAAGAAGCAAGACATTGAAAAGAAATAAAGAGAATAGTCCCGGCCTTCTGCTCACGAGATCGTTATTAATTCTTTTTTTTTCATAAATGAAAATGAAAACATTTCAATGGATACAAGACGGGGGGAGACAGGTAAAACCTTGATAAAGAACTATTTTGAAACAAGATTGGCATCAAATTTTTTGAAGAGACAAAGCGGCCGCTCGTTGGAACCAAGAGAGCGGAAAATAATGTTGAAAACCACTTTCACAACTTGAAAAAAAAAGGATTAACATAACGTAAATTGAAATAAAAAAAAATAATAATAATACATGCGGATCTTGAAAATCTTGAAAAGAGAGAACCACGCTGGCGCCAGGTATTATCCCCGCATCAGACGTTTTCCCTTTTAGTGGAAAAAAAAAAAAGGATACCAAGGCAAATTCGTGTACGCTGTAATAAAAAAATGCTTTCCGGGGGTTTCAAAAAGTTGACATTTGGTAGGACGATAACTTAATCAAAGTAATGTCTTTGTGATTCGCACACCTCGATTCACTTCAACGCTTTTCCCATTTCGATTCGCGGCGCTCGTGCTGCTTCGGTGACGCGGAAAACTGCTTTCCTTTCGCCGTAATCTAATTTCCCTCATGTTATGCGCATTTTAATGGCTTTTCCACTATGTTGCAGCCCCGTTTATCTTTACCGAAAGGATGAGTTCATTTATGAAAGTTCAATTACTGGAGAATGTTAAATTTTTTTTTCTTTCCCCTTTGCTTTAAAGGGATCTTAAAGATCAGCGAGGCTGCCGGAAAAGATTCTGCAACATTATTTTATTATTAATAAACTGTGAAAACACAGCCTACATTTTGTGGTGGTATAAAAAAATTTAAAAAAAAAAACCATAATATTCTAACGGTGATTGCACCTCAAATCATATGCCATCGTTCCTTTAGCTTCAAATCGATAACAATAAGTCTGGGGCTATGAGCCTAGAACCAGGGGCCCGAAGCTTGAAAATTTTGGCCGATGCCGATTCTAGCATCGGCATCGGATTTTTTTTAATATCCGATATCGGCATCGGCATCGAACAGCAATATTTAGCCGGGCGCGGCTGGCATCGGCATCGACATCGACATCGGCACCGGTACCGGGATCGGACCCCTGATTTTAAAAATCGTCTAACATAATAATCTTTTCATAATCTTTTCTAATCATATTCTTTTAATAATCGTGAACAGAGCCACCTGTAAAAGTCACTCTGTTCATGTGACAAGGAGGCAAATTGGCTACCTTGGTCATATTCTTATAAGAGTGGCTACCTTTGCCACATTCTAATTCTAATTCAGTGATAAATTAGTCCACAACGGACGAACGAAAGTTTTTACAAGCTAAAAGCGCACCCTCGTACCACTTTTATTTTCCCAAAACTGAATGAGTCGACATAACAAGACTTCATCCACTGAACCCAAGCACAAATCGATGCATCGATGGGTTCAGTGGATGAAGTTTTGTTATGTCGACTCATTCAGTTTTGGGAAGTTAAAAGTGGTACGAGGGTGCGCTTTGAGCTTGTAAAAACTTTCGTTCGTCCTTTGTGGACTAATTTATCACTGAATTAGAATATGGCCAAGGTAGAATATCAACACGAGTTCTCCTTCTCACCAGACTCAATCATATCCAGGTTGGAACAACCAAAGTCTCCTACTGCAGAACCCAAACCACCCATTCTAATCTACAAAAACCCAACAGGTCACGCAATAAAGAACCCCGCTCAAAATAACAGGATTTTGGCTAGCGGATAAAATTCCATTTGTTTTTGTTCTTCTTTCGTTTGTTTTTAAATGTAAACTTTATCCGACAGCCAAATTCCTGTTACTTTGTGCGGGGTTCTTTGCAAAATTTGAACCATACTGTATATGTTTCAAACTTTAGGTTTCAATGATAGGTAATAAGTCCTATTTTTACGTTCAGCCTATAGGCATAGTATATAGTATAGATAGGAACAGTCCAGCCTATAGGCTGGACGCAAAAATAGGACGTATTACCTATCATAAGCTTAAAGCTAGTCCTAAAGATTTCAATCTTTTTTTGAGCAATATCTTTGAGCGATTAGTAAAGGATGACCAATGAAGATGTTATTGTCCGACAAAAGAATTAACTTCGTCCTAACACGCAGTTTTGGTTTTACAAATCAACAATTGCGTCAATCATAAGAAAATTTTAGGTTAATTGATTCTACAATACGATTTTAACGGTGGCTTCTACAGCTTTTACAGCTTCAGAAGACATAAAGCTGCCTAGTTCCAATCAGCAATACTGCTATGTTGTTTCCCCGTAAGGTACCAACTCCACCGAAAACTTCCCTTGGACTTATTAAGTACTTGATAAGTGAAGAGGTTGGGGTGAAAGTGCATGCTGTCCCATCGGACATGGGTCCAGACAATAGAGGGATGTGGAAAGCGTTTGGAGTTTTAAGCCAATTACGAAATCATTGTTTTTAACTTTTTTATACACAGTTCAAAATTTTGAATTAAATTGAAATTTTCGGTCTCACCATACGATTAAAATTGCTCGGATTTCATTTGGAGATGAAAACTCCAAAAAAAAGTTTCAATTTGAAACCTTTAACACTAAAATGAAGCCATCTTGATTTCAAATTGAAATTGTTTTGAGATTTTTCATCTTCAAAAAGGAATCCAAAAACTTTTAATCGTGTGGTGAAACCGAAAGTTTCAATTGAATCTAAAATTTTAAACACTGTGGTGTCTGCTCTGCATGCCTTCAATCAAAACTACACCTTGTAAACGATTTTCATAAAAAACCATTGATATAATCAACTTCTGGTTAGTGAAATTCTGTCTCTCAAATTAGATTTTTTAATTTCATAATTGAAAGATTATCGACCTTATATTTTTCTAATATTAAGATCATTGGTTATCGGGATTGGATCTATATTTCTAAAAAGCCACGATTGATTTCCGTGTGGTACGAACTATTAACAAAGGAAATCAGATGGATTCTTTTGCCACTTCGATTTAATTTTTCAACTGATTTCCATTGTTAATATTTCCTAGCACACGAAAATCCATCTTGGCTTTTTAGAAATATAGATCCAATCCCGATAACCAATCAATTTAATCTTTTATAAATTTTTCATTTAAAACGAAATAAGCTTTTCATCATTCAGTGCAGAAAACTTACTTTTCCGCACTAGTGCGTTTTAGAAATACCTTTATTGCTCTGTGCTTTGTGATGAAAAGCAGCTTACAACACAAGAACTGCAAAAGAACTACCCATCGAGACCTTTTCAAAATCGGTCTCGATGGACAATTTTTTCTTTTGCAGCTCTTGTGTTGTAATACACTATAGCGTGCATTGCTTAACGGTTAGAATAAATTCGGTAACTGCTGATCCCGTCCGACATTGTAGAAGTAATCTTAAGTTCGAAGAAATCAGAGCTGCAGGAGGAATCCAGGAAACAGTCGAGGGCATAAAAAATTTAGTAATTTCCCTGGCGGAAATTTTAATTGTAAAAACAAGGCGGAGAAAAATCTGTCTTGATCCAACATTAATAAATTGTGTACCTCAGTGCAGAACTAGACCAAGTCCATTCAATGATTGCAACTTCTTATTTCAAACCCGACTTTACAAAAAAGATATACAGGCTCAACGGTTGGCAGTGCTGATTTTATGCCTTCAGCTAGCAAGTTTATTTTGTTAACAAAGTAGAAAAGTTAACTCGCAGAAGACACAAATTTAAGTTGGCAATGCAACGCTTGTATATGTTTTGTAAAGCCACGTTGGAAATAAGAAGTTGCAATCCTTGAATGGACTTGGTCTAGTTCTGCACTGAGGTACAAAATTCAGTGTTCGTAAAATTTCCAATACTGGACACCAGGGAATTTATCTTCAGAAGTCCCAATCTTGTTATCCGTTGCTTTTCAGTCGGTTTACTAAACCAAACTTGATCCAAAGTAATATTTTCACCAGATTGCGAGAAAATGAAATTAAGAAAAATTTATTTAGCTAAACTAAATAAAAATTGGTGTATACCGGGTGTCCGTTTTTAGGATGTCAAGATATTTGAGCCAAGGTGAAACTTATACCTTTCTCATCCCCGTAAACAGGGGTCTGATGTCGGCATCGGAAACGGCACGTGTGGACGGAGCTGCTATCACTCCAATGCGGAGAAGGCAGTATATGTATATACGTCTGGACGAGGTCGAAGGCAGAGTCGAAAAAGTAAACATACAGTAATGTTGAGCTTATGAAAACAAATGAGAATTTGTTTACTTTTTCAACATCTAAAAGTCTTTGGCAAAAAGGGATTTACTTTGCTTACTTCTTTGTCAATCGGACTTGCTCGTATTCCTTTGTTGACAAAGGAATACAAGAAAGTCAAATTCACAGCATGACGTAGGAAGATATAGTAGATCTAGCTTGCTTCTACGAAGGTATGAACTGGACGAGGTCTATTCCTCATCCAGCTCATTACCTTAAGAGGTTTTTTTTCCGTTCTGTGATTCTACTTTTTATTTTCTGGCTTGAATTATTATTTCATTTTTTGTCTTTTTATAAGTATTTTACAACATTGAAATTTTAATTTTGTTTTACGATTTCAAATTTCGTAACTCCTTTAACCCCAGCAGGGACAGATTTTTGAGCAGGGAAAAAAACCGGAGCTGGGTAGAAAGATGGAAAGAAATTTTCGGGAAAAATGAACAACTCGTACCCATGGAGGACCCAAACCCCCGTCTTCCCGTTTGGTCCGGGCTGTTCTCGAAAATTTCTTTTCATCTTTCTACCCAGCTCCGGTTTTTTTCCCGCCAAAAAAAAAAAAAAAAAAAAAAAAAAATTACAGCATTTTTCAAATAAATTAACCAATTCCGCAAGACAAACGTCTTTGTTTTTTCCAATCAGTCCTCGCTGCCAGAAGAGACAAAACTCACAAATCTGCAATATCCCTTGTGGGAATCGAGCTCACAACCAACCGAATCGAAACCACGACAATTTTGGATTAAAATTCCAAAGCAAGGAATAGAAGCAAAAGAAGCAAAGGAATAATACAAGCAATAGTCCAATATCAGCAAGTCCGATTGACAAAGAAGTAAGCAAAGTAAATCCCTTTTTTCCGAAGACTTTTAGATGTTGAAAAAGCAAACAAATTTTCATTTGTTTTGATAAGCTCAACATTACGGTATGTTGAGCTTAAAGAGCTTATCAAAAATCCTAAAAACTTTGTTGATACCCGAAAACAAAATGACGTCTTAAGGTCGGGTTTCTTAAGCCGTCGTGCTGTTTTCTGAATATAAAGTCCGTTGACTTCAAATACAAACAATGAGCAAGTATGGAAATAACGCTATCAATGAGAAAAAATTTTGCTGGGTACATGAGCCGAGTGGGAAACGAACCCACGTCTTCCGCTTGCCGGGTACTCTACAACTACGCTACCGACTCTCACTCGGCGAATCTTCTCCCAATGAAGGACTTAAATTGCAACACGAATCAGAAAGCGCGGAAATTCCAACTAGCCACTTGCCATGAAATGAGAATAGATGCGGTGCGGAAGACGTGGGTTCGATTCCCACTCGGCTCATGCACCCGACGAAATTTTTTCTCAATGATGTCGTTATTTCCATAAATTAAAAAATAGAAAATAGAGATTTCGGCTTTTGAAATATTAAAAGGCCATCGATCTTTCCTCATAAGTAATTGAAAGCAAAGAGACATTAAGGCGGATGAAATTAAGTGACCAAACTTCTTACGCAATGTGTAAAAAATACGTTCGGTATTACCTATTCTAAAAACGCCTATTGTTTCCTGGGATTTCGTCGCAGAAAATAATCTTCTGAAAAAGAAATCCAAAACAAATCCGACAATGTTATGTCTTGATAGGAAAACTGAACTAAATCAGATTAAAAACCGATTTCCATGTACAGACTGACACTTGAATAGCCTTGGTTTTTTTTTTGTTTGTTTTGTTTTTTCATAGATCATCCAAAAAGAGAATTTCATGAAAAGCATTTGGGGAAGTGTCTTTGTCCCTGGAATTACCTGATGAAATACGATACGTTATCTGATTAAACGGCTTCAATACCTTGATCGATATCGTTGGGAAACAAAAAAAAAAAAAATCCTAAACCCTATCCACCTGCCAAGAAGAAAGTTTCAGGTTCCCGAGGAAAAAAAAAATCGGGGGAAGAAGGTTTGTTATCTGCCAAACATGGACCACAATAAAAGTGTCTGCAGGCACGTTGTTAATGACTCATTAACCGGTCATTAAACGACCCGAGGCGGAGCTTGTCGTTCACCTGACGAATCAAGCCGACTCCTTTGTATTACCCAAGCCGACGTAACTTTTATATTATTTATTGTCGTCTTTGTGTGTTTTTCCATCTTAAATTTAAAATGACATATGTGAACCATTTCAAAAAATGATATCTTGATACAATAAAAAAAAAAATAAAATCTTTGATCAAACAAAATAAACATCTGATTCGGACGTAAATGAAGCAAATTAAAACTTGGACGAAAAAAGGGCGGGATTCAATATTTCACCCATTTGTTTATGGGTATTAAAAATTATTTGTAAAAGTGTTGGTCGTTAAATAAGGAATTCAGCGACCAACAATCGCCCCAGGGTTTCGGACCCTGGAAGTCGGATGAGCTGGGTTTTCAAGCCACGGTTTTGTATTTACCGCGTAAATCACGGCTTCGAAACATCGATTTAATGTTAAACCGAACCAACTCACAAAAGCAAAAGCAAAAAAAAAAAGTGATTAAATGTAAAGTAATTCATACCCCAAAAAACACAATAATCATCGTTGATTTTCCGAATTAGATTAAGAACATATTAAAGCGTTAGAGCTTTTCTTTTTTTTTTTTTTTCGGACAAGAGGGTTTCACCCTTTTTAGCATTTTCACCCCCATGCGCTACTCTTCAGATTAATACTAAATACAAATTTGATTACTATTAGGGTGGAAGAAGGAGAGCGAGCGTTTGGTCTTGGTGCAGTTCCACTGCAAGGGATAACAAGGGGCAAACTCAATGTGGAAATTCCCGGTTAACCGAATAAGTTCAGAGATTTATGTGACCTGCCATCATAGAGCGCTTTCCAGAAGCTTCCTTGTTTTTCATCTCTCTTCCCCTTTTCCTTCATTGATTTCCAGGGGGAACAACTCCCTGTGGGGACCATCATTACTTTCAACTAGACGACTTACTTTACTGGTATTGGTATTGCGTTCCTTTGCGCATAAATTTCTTGAGCGCACAGGACATCGCAAGTCAAAAAGTATTCATTTTACTAAAATGAGAAAGGATTCTTTAGGTTTGGATCTACTTAATTCAATCTTTTTTTCGTTTCTTTACACGGTGGTCTTGAAGCCTCATATTATTTGACAAATATGTCGACAAAAACTAACTTCAGGGCTTTGTTAGGGATCATTAGTAGGCCCAAAAACCGTTGCTACTAAAATTCTATCAAATCGTCTGAACCGGATTTCTGCACTTTTCAGTCATTGCGGAGTAGGGTGTTTCAAAAAAAAATTGTCTCCGATTTTGCTGCTCATGGCGTATGATCTTTATTTATGTTTAAGAATTAGTAAAAACAAATTTTCCGATTTTTTTTTCTCAACGTTTTAAGGTCGCTCAACGCGTTTGAAGAGGCAGGAAAAAAGGCCAATGTTAGGCGAGGCTTTTATTCGTTGACATTCTGCTCCAGGAATTATTTTTGGTTCCCAAAGAGACTTTTTTTGGAGTTTTTTGGGTCGTGGAAACCGAAAAAATCATGCCCGTTTTTGTGTAAAGTAAAGGAAAATAATTAGACGCCGTTTCAATGCTAAAAATTCAATTTTTTTTTTTTCAAAGTTTTAAATTTTAAGAAGTTCTGTCTCCAAAAATTTTATTTTAGAGCGGAAACGGTCTTTATCGCCGTAAAAAATCCCGGAGAATCCAATGAAACCATCGCCGATTTTTTCGAATCAATAGAAAATCGTGGGAGTCCCATTTTAGTACTTTAAAAGTTGATTTTTTTGCACAAAATCATGAATTATATCAATTTTTGCTTTCTAGGCTGTTTATATTTGTGGGAAAATGTACTATACCGATGTGAAAAAATGATTTCACATCTAAATTTACACTTATACCCCTACTCGGGGGTTGATCCGAGAAAATCGGAATAGTGGAATTCGTGTTCAACGACTTTGAAAGCGTAAGAAAACACTTTTTCAAAAACTTTTGCAAGCCTTTAAAATTGAAAAAAAAAATTCAGATTAAAATGCCGAGATTTCTAGACGCCAGGAAAACTAGTGACCTTGAAGCGCCATTAAGAGATCAAAATAAAAATTCAAAAAAAAAATTTTTAGTTTTACAACTCAAGGAACCCGATTTTCAACGTACCCCTGGTCTTCCAACAGTTTTTGTTCATCACTTTCTTCTGCACTGTCATATCCAGAAGAAGAACAACGTTCATTTCTACCTCAAGCCACGTCAAAAACTGCGAGCATCTGCAATTTTTTTTCCCATCTTCCATCTCATCGAAAAATTTATTTTTTAAAATCACTTTCCCCTTTTTCAAAAAAGTTCATTACTGTCAATGAAAAAATTACCGTGACCTAAAACGCTTTTTAAAAAACAAAAATCAAACGGATAATCTGTTTACAACGAAATCGTGAATCATGAACCAGACATCGCGAATATAATTAAGTTGAAGCTTTAACGTCCGAAAGGTGAATCGAACTTGTCCATTAAGCATCGGGTCAATCAAACGATCAATCGAAAAAAAAAATTACAATGATCGAAAATTCTTCCAGACAAAATCCGTTTTCTTAATTTTTTTTTTCTCTCCTTCCAATTAACTCTTCATTAGAAACAAAAAACCCACTCATTTATATATGTATTTTTAACAAAAAATTTAGTCATAATTTTCAGCGAAAACCAGGATCATTTGCCCATATGATTTACGATATTATAAATTACTTACGAAAATTTTTTAACTTTTATCCTTTGCGTAGGTCTTTTATATTAATGATCTCCGATTAATTATCATATGAGAAAAAAAAAAATCAACAGGAAGAAAAAGTTATTCGCAATATTCTGAGTTGTCTAAATTCCGACTAGGAAAAACAAAAAAAAATTAAATGAGAGGATGTGGTGTTTATGGTACGAGAGCAGATCGAAAAAAAAAAAAAAAAGAGCGTCAACCGGTTCCACAAAGCAAGCTTGAAATCGCGTGCCTTGTTTAATAGGCGGCTTCTTTTAATGTCTCTGATTTATTTAATGTTTGCTTTTGATTGGCTATAGATCTTAATTTTTAAATAACGCATTTCAAACACGGCACCACTTGATGAAACCGCTTCTTCTCGTTTAAAACCGTCCATTTATCTTTCATCGCCTATTAGTATAAAAAGAATCCGTAAAAAAAAGAAAGGAAAAAAAAAAAAAACAAAAGAAAACAAACTGAGCAAGATAGTAATGCCCCTCCGATTGAGTATAAAAAAAAATCCTTACACAAATATTTAAAGTCGAAAATATAAAAAAAAAATGCCTAAATATGATTTATTGAATGATCGGAGTGTTTCATTTAATTGATATTAAAATTATATTGTGGAAGATAGTAATTGAATATTATACTAAATTATTATTTGTTTGTTTAGCTCTCCGTACCATGCAATTTATCGTTGATTTGTGGCCGCAATTACCATTCCTGACTGCCCATCCTCCTTATATCCAATCTTTACACTTCATCTCATCATGTTTCGGACTCCCATTACAACCGAGACCAGCACTTTCATAAGAAATCGTATCCACTATCGGACACGTTCTATGTCGGTCGTTTATCACCTTTACAAAAAAAAAAAAAAAAATGCAAACACGAACCTTACCGCCTCATTGATAAAGTCGTGACGGATAAAAGGGACGACGCCTGAAAAATGGCATCGTCCCTTTTTTTTTTTTGCCCCTACGAACCAACTGCTAACGAAAATTTCTTCCAACAACATCCGGATCCCTTCAGGAAATATCCTAAAGAGTATGTAATTAATAATGTTCGCCAATGCAGGATGATAATACAACGATCCGAAAAACAAGGATTTTGATGTGCCGTCTGATTTACAAGAAGGGGTGTGTCTCCTAAACGTTAAAACGTCTATCAAAATCGTTATAAATCATAACTGTCTGAATGCGGTTAGCCTGACGTCAGCGGCCAGAACCTGGGGTAATTCTAATTTGTACTGTATACGTCGTAGCTGACATACAACTCCCATTTTATTTTTTGATCTGAGGGGGGGATGAAAATAATATCAAAACTAAAGAAAAAAAATTTCGAGCTTGGTGCAAGACAAACTGGGGTTGCGAATCAACCGATAGAACAATGGTATAGATCCCCTGCTGCCTGAGGTCGTCTTGCGCAGCGGAGAGCATTGTGTCTGTGTCAGAGCTCTGGTCACCCACTATGCGTAGACGATTTTTATTGCCCTTTAGTGTGGTCTTATCTGGTTAACGAGAATTGAAAATGATACTTCCTCCGAATTCCGCCAAATGTTTTAACATAATTCAACGTAACAACCCTCGTTCCCTCTTCCACCTCCGGGAAAACTTTTTAGCCTTAAAAATCTCATATTCCGTCTTGGAATTTTTCCACCTCTAGGGTTATCAATTAAATCTGGACCATAAAAACGGACTGTCATACAAATAATAGGTAATACACATTTAAAACAAACACGAGCCATAAACCACGGGTCGATGGTGTACTGTAAACCATAAAAAAGACCGTAAATCAAACTAGCATATACTTTAAGGTATTATGTTACCATCCAAAAGGATAAATTTTTTTTTTTTTTTTTTAAGTTTCTTCACTTTCGAAAGTATCGAATATCTTCAAGAAGAAAGTTTTTTTTTTCTTTTCTTTTAAATATGCAGAATATTTATAAAAAGAAATAAAATTCGTAAAAAAAAAATTGTAAAAAAAAAACAATAGCGTGGGGGAGAACGGGTCAAAACTTAAAGATAGGGTCGAACTTTTCGACTGTAATTACAGGCTATCAGTTTCAACAGTCAAGAGTAAGGACCAGCTGCACAATTATTGCGTCATGTCTTCTTTCAACACTGGGAATTTTCAGAAAGAAAAAAAATTAACTATTGTTTTTTTGCATACGAAAACTTGGCATATTTTAATATACCAAATGCTGTTGCACCGTACATGCAATAACAGGCATTAGCAGTTTTCCTCTCCATTGGAACCATGTTCAGGATCTCAAACCTACAGATGAAGATTCCAAAACAATAGGGAGCAACAGAATGTTTGCGGGAAAATTCGCAAAATTAAATTAAAAAGCGAATTCGACAAACTCTTGCTTTTACCATTGCAACTCATTCTGTACCACAGAGTCAAAACTCACTAGAATGCACAAGAATACAAGAATAGAGAACACAAGAATAAAAATTCATCCAGGAGGCACGATCTTCAACAGAACCCTACAATATCTAGGTTATGCTGATAATCGCGAGAACGGAGGCAAAACTAGCGGAGTTCCGTCAGCAACCACAAGACGCATGAAAGGAAGTGGGACGGAATCTAAACTTAGAAAAAACAAAATAAATTATACATTCAAAGGAAAAAGTGAGATACCGAAATGTAAGAAACATTAATCTAGGCTAACATCAGTTTGAAAGGATATCAGAATTCAAGTATGTTGGAGCCATCACAACAGAAAACAACGAAAATGTAACGGAAATCAAAGCAAGACTCAAAGTCGGGAACAAATGCTACTTCGCATTCCTGAATATGTTAAAGTCAAGAAGGATATCAAGAAAGACTAAAACTAGGATATATCATACCATAATTAGACCAGTCGTCACCTATGGTTCTTAAGTATGGATATTAAATCTAAAGGAGGAGAAAGATTTAATGACGTGAGAAAGGAAAATCTTTAGGAAAATTTTTGGAAACATAATAGAAAACTGGGAGTGGAGGATCATTAACTAACGAAGAAATTAAGCACTACATAAAAGTCCGGACATAATATCGGTCATAAAGCAAGGGAGATTACAATTGTTAGGTCACCCAGAGAGAATGAACGAAAACAGGACAGCGAAGAAAATATATAAAGGAAAAGATCTGTAGGAGCACCTAGAAAAAGGTGGATCGATGACGTAGTAGAAGATCTCAAGGAATTAAATATAAAAAGTTGGCAGATTAAGGCGAAGGATAGAGAGCAGTGAAACTGTGTTCTTTGGAAGGCCAAGGTCCTTCACCGACCGTAGAGCCATTGGATAGATAGAAGAATTTTCGATCTTGAAAAATAATCAGTTTCAGTAAAACTTTGGCCAGATACAAAGTCATCATTGATGGCTAATGACGCTCTTGTTCGTGGCATCAGTGCTCCAAACAAAGTCGCACAGGAAAGAAGGATTATTAAGATGTTAAATATTCTACAAGTAGTGTTAGCGGGGACTTTAAAGATGAAAGTATTACTGAAATCGACTAAAATCTGGTAGCACAATAGTATAACACTCAGAATCTGATATCTGGTGGACCTGGTTTCTGGTGTCAGATTTTGGTGGGCATCAATTATTAACAAAAAATTAAGGGATTTAAAAAACTCTCATGCGACAGAAAAATTGTGAATGTGGCATTATCAAAAAGCTTTGGAATTACCAAAGAAGCTATTTGTTTGGGGTTTTTTGATGGCATTATAACTCTGAAGTGTTAAGGGGAAAAGACATATCTGTTTTTTATAAACGGGAGGAACAGGGGTTCGAAACTTGAAGATTTTGGCGGATCTTTTTTAATATCCGAAATCGGCAATGGCATTGGCATCAACACTGCGAAATTTTTAGTGCTGGCGTCGGCACCGACATGGGATCCATGATTTTAAAAACCGTCTAGAATGGCTCTATGATTTTTTTTTTTCACTGAAATCGTATTAGAGGCGACGTCGGTTTCGGTGCCGAATCGGAATCGGAATCGAGAGTTAAATAAATAATATGGAATCGGTACCGGCACCGGCATCGGATTTGGACCCCTGGGGAGGAATAAAATAGGTGTTGACAAAAGCTAAACATCGAGGGTACACCTTTTGTTTACAACATGTCGGATACGCCCCTTTTACGCCCTACATTGCAGAACTAAGTGCAAGTTCGTGGCATCGCCAGGATTTTTGGCTTAAAAAATTTACTTCACTGATTTTAGCTTAAAAAATAAAGTACATTATTTCAATTAAAATCGTATTAATTGTGTCCGCATCCAACGTAATTCTTGTTCGAATGCACAAAAATTAGTAGCACCACAATTTTTAGAAAATACAAGGCTATAATGGTCGCTCCAGAAAATCAATTAACGGCCTAGACATGCTACCCCTACGCACAGTGGTCCAGAAAAATTCATTTTTGGCCAAAACCCTAATTAAAAATTTTCACAATTTTACATAACTGATCGGACGACACAATTTTCAGGTTGTTTCTGTTCCTTAAATAAACGAAAAAGTGAAAAAAAATTTTTTTTTGCTTTTTAAAATTGTTTTTAACTCACTTTTTGTAAATAGTGACATAAAATTTGTTAACGCTGTAGGCATGTTTCCGGAAATCATGAGTAATCGAATATGATTTATTGATAGTCAGTGATCATAGAGTGTAAATTATTTTCCTTCCAAAAATTTATTTCTGGCGATAATTCGTTTTTAAAGTTAATTTAGTAAAAAAATGTTTTAAAAATTATTTTTCAACTAAGCTTTTATTAGGTTTATCCAAAAGTTCCCGTCGTGTCTATGGTCTCATTAAGAAGCCTAGAGGTCCTAAATCAAAATTCCGCTTTCAATTTTTGCGCCTTTTTGCGCCTAAGTTTTGGCCAAAAATAAATTTTTGTGGCCCACTGTGCTACGGGAAAACTTTAAACCTATACTCCAGTATGGCTGGTCGTAAATCTGGGTCTGGCAATTACATTTTCTTTCAGCTCTACTGTTCTACCTCTTGCTTCAATATTCTGGGCAAGTTATTGAAAGGTTTAAAGATGACATTCCAAGATTTTTTTTTTTTTTTCATTCAAAAAATACGTCCTTTAAAAAACAATCGACTCGGAAATTATTATATTGTTTTCAGTTTGGTTACAGGATCATAAAAAACTACCATCTGATGTCTTTCGTCCTCAAAAGATGGTATCTTCCCTTTTCCCAGCATTCTTTTCAATGCTTCCATTTTTATCTTCGTTATTAATCCTTATAATAATGCGCATAATGTTCCACCCCAAAAATCTTTCCTGTGTGACAGCGTATTACATAATATTTCACTTCACCTCTTTTACTTTATAAGCAGAGACCAGTAAAAAAAAAAAAAAAAAAAAAAAAAAAAATGTAGCTGATAGTCCAAGGGACCTTGATATTTTTTTTTTTTTTTTTTTTTTCACAAATTTTAAGTCCGTGCGTAAATCAACTTAAAAACTCAGGTCGAGGCCCCATAAAAATGTCCCCGAGATATTTCCTGCATTGTTTGACTACGAGAGAGCTATTTTACACGTTATCCTCAAAAACTATAATTTTAATATCAAAATATATCAATTCTAAACTTCTGATTTTGTACCGGGGCGAAATATTTAGTACATTGTAAATAACGTAATATTGACACAAAATCCATAACACCTGATTATTATTTTTTATGTGGTAAAAAAAAAAAGAAAAAAAATGGTTATTACGGTAAACTATAAATGAAAATACTCTTCGAAACAATGTTAACCAGCAGACAGACCAGCGCCTTTTCTTTGTTATTTACTGACTTTAATAACCAGTATGGATGTTTTGAAAAATGTTTCAAATCAATTACCTCATGCAAAACTAGTAACATTAAATTAAAGTGATGTAATAATGATATCATCGATGAAACCGTAATTTACTACCATTTTCCCCCGAAATTTTTATTAAAATAAAAATTAAAAAAAAAAAAAAAAGGATATAAAAACACGCCTCCAGGTTCGAATATGACAGAAATTCTTTTTATCCCTCTTCGACTCCTCTTTCCTTTCCGAGGAAAACCAACTGCCAATAAAGAACGACTCAGCCGAAGACAGTAATTACCCAGTTGTCCTAAAAACTGAGAAGAGTTTTAATAACAAGTTATGTTTCCTTTATTAATTCACTCATCAATCAGAAAAATATCAGCTCAAATGATACAGGGTACCTCAGTTTATTTTTTCGTAATCCGAGCACCGAAAAAAAAAAAAAAAAAGTTTCGGCTGAAAAATAAGAAGAGGTATTTTTTTTTCTTTCGAAAAAAACGTTTCACCAATTAATCTTGGTCAACAAAGGAACCTGACTCGTCCAATTTACTTAACCC
This sequence comes from Liposcelis bostrychophila, assembly GCA_037577465.1. Classification (NCBI taxonomy): domain Eukaryota; kingdom Metazoa; phylum Arthropoda; class Insecta; order Psocodea; family Liposcelididae; genus Liposcelis; species Liposcelis bostrychophila. The sequence goes on along the minus strand of CM075211.1, from coordinate 18,106,597 downwards.
ATTAAAATATTTTAACATAATTAATAAAACGGTGGTAATCAATCATGTTGTAATCGGTACCACTCAAGAGTTTGAACTTAACCTGTGTTTAGCTTATCTAACCTCTCCCAAATAACATGTCAACAAATAATCATTCATTATACTTAAAGGATTTTATGGAAACCAAAAAAAAAAAAAAAAAAGGAAAAGAAATCATTTAGCTCATCGGGAGCAAAGAGATTTTTTTTTAAGTACCCATAATGTTACCTTTCGGTATTGAATCATGACTTGGTTCAATTGTTTTAGACGATTTGAAAGGGTTCTTGGTCACTTTTAATCGACGTTTAAAAATAATCAAGCATTTTATGGGAACATTTTAAAACAAAAAAAAAAATCCCCGAATTCAGATTAGTCGAGCTAACTGGTGTGATGACTTATTGGTCCGCTTAGGGCAGACCACCCAGCATTCAATGATCTCGTCCACCAAAAATCGTTCTTTTCCGGCGGTACCGCGCGGTTAAACGAATTTTATTACGATTTTCGGGATGCTGCGAAAATTTTTTTTTTTTTTTTTCACTTTTCGAAGCGTTCATTCCAGAACCGTCTTCGAAAATTTTATACGTCGACAATAAATGGGAGGGTAGTAAATTCATAAATCAGAGGATGGTTTATCGTCCCGACACCCATGCTCGATGCTCGCGAGGAGTGAGAGCCTCGAGGGCAGACGGGTATGAACGTCAATTGTAATAAAATTGATCCACCCACTATTTAACTTTGTGATAGGATAATAACGGTTCTGGGGCGCCCGGGGTCACCTGTGGCACTGGAGGCGGCCCCTCCTCGGGTGGCCTTAACTGCGTATGGTGACAGGTGTCTTGCTCCAATTCCGACTTTTAAAACTATTATCAAAAGACAGTACTGTCACAAAGATAAAAAGCTTTTAAATGCTTTGGGAACGATCTGACCAGTTTATTATGAGACGTGTACCGATTAAACAGATATTAAATTGTGCCAAGCCCGTGATATTTGCCTAAAAATAAGGCGGAAGGGGATCCGAAGAAATTTAATTGGTTATTGGAAAAGGCTGCCAACGGCTTACCATAAGGGTTGTGACCCAAAATTAAATTTTTTTCGGACTTTCACCCATCGATAAGACGCAGTTGAGGGGGTGAATTAGGGCAAATATTAGGGTCGAAATGAAAGCCGTTTCTGAGGCGGGAATGAGAGTGATAATTCAGTTTTTATTTTTTTGGCAGAGAATGGGTTATTACTTATTAGGGTGTTTTATTTTTTAAAAATTTTTGAAATGTTGGGGGGCATGTTGAATATCTGCTTCCTTCAGGTGTAAAACCACTAAAAAAATTTTTTCAAATTTTTTTTAACCGCTTAGTGGCCCCCCAAGGCCATTTTAGCTTTTTACAAATTAACCAATTGAAGAGTAAGCGGGAAAAAAGATCAGAGTCCATTGTTTTTGTTTACACTTAGATCTTATGTTTAGCTTTTGTCAAAGCATTCAAAACAAAAACATGGACTCTGATCCTTTTTCCCGCTTGCTCTTCAATTACCTAAGGTCTTTTAAACTCCATTTTTTTTGGGAGGCCTAAAAAATATTTTGAAAACATGTTTTCTTATGTTTTCAAGGTCGTAGAACACGAATTTCACTATTCCGAATTTTTCCGATTAAGTCCTGTGACATCATTAACGTTTTTATCGAGCTTATACCTGATTTTTCCGACTGAAATTCGACTTAATCTCGATTTTGGAGCCCTGAAAATTTTTTTATTTTATTGGTATCACTCATATGTCAAAGTGAAAAAATTTGAAACTTAAAAAAAATTACAGATAGAATTTTCCGACCGTAAAAAAATTTTCAGGGCTCCAAAATCGAGATTAAGTCGAATTTCAGTGGGAAAAATCAGGTATAAACTCGATAAAAACGTTAATGACGTCACAGGGCTTAATCGGAAAAATTCGGGATAGTAAAATTCGTGTTCTACGACCTCGAAAACATAAGAAAATATTTTTTCAAAATATTTTGTAGGCCCTTAAAGTGGATAAAAAAAAATGGAGTTGAAAAGAGCTTAATTGGTTAATTTTTAAAAAACCTACAATGGCCTTGGGGGGCCACTAAGCGGTTAAAAAAAATTTGAAAAAAATATTTTTAGTGGTTTACACCTGAAAGAAGCAGATTTTCAACATGCCCCGCAACATTACAAAACTTTTTTTTTAAATGAAACACCCTAATGGGTTATGCGATTGAAAAATCCAAAAAGCGAAAAAAAATCGGGCTATTTAAAGGCATAATTGTTAATTTTTTAAAAAATGGCCCATTGGTCAAAATGGCCAATTAATGGGAAAAAAAATTATTTTCTTCAAGTTAGGGTCGCCGGACCAAAATTTCGCTATGACAGTCAAAAAGTACGTCAAAATTAGCCTAAGTACATGTGCTTCTAAATTTTTCTTTCAACGATTAAGTGGCCAAAAAAATGGTCAAAAGTTAAAAAAAAAATTTTCGCTGCGAAGATGACGCAGCACACAAATTTCGCTATCACCACGTGAGTGTACGCAAAAAACTGGTCTAGATACGTATTTTTTTGTTTTTTTTCCCCAATGGCCAAAGTGGCCATAAAATGGCCGAAATTTCAAAAAATTTGTTTCGCCACGAAGACCACGCTGGACCAAAATTTCGCCTTCACCATGTGAAAGTACGCAGAAAATTGGCCCAAAATCATTTATTTCGCCTTGGGGCCGCAAGGGCGAAAGTGGCCAAACGTAATGGCCAAAATCATAAAAATCGCAAAAAATGTTTTCACTGATAAGACCCGGCTGGTTCAAAATTTCGCTATCACCACGTGAAAGTACGCAAAAAAATAGCATAGGAACATATTTTTCCGTTGGAGAAAAGAAGGTAGAAATCGGCCAAATTTACTCATTCTGGTTACTTTAGGCCATTATTTTGGGCCTATTTCTACCTTCTTTTCAGCATAAAAGTTCAATTTCAGTCATTAAAATTCCGTTTTTTTTTTTTTTTTTTTTTTGGGGGGGGGGCTTTTCACCTTATGAGACATAAAGGGCCATTCAAAAATTACGTCAGCACGTTTGGAGGGGTGGGGGTCTAATATGATCAACATAATACTGACGTAAAATTTGAATGGCCCCTAAGGAGTATTTTTTTACCCACAAATGATTTAATAATTCAGACTTGGGCTTCTGAACGTCCCTGTCAATATATTGCAAGAAAACAAAACAGTGGATTGAAATGCGCCATCAGGCTCCAGGTATAACCCGATAGTTAAACATTCATTTAGATGCGTCTCGCCCCTAGCTCATGGGTAATAAATGACGGTCGTTTCGAAACTCATTTCTAATCAACAAGGCGATAAATTTGTTTAACCAAACTTTGACCACCTCTTTGAGTTTAACATGTCGCTCATCAACAACGATCGACATCATTTTAATTTTTTTTTTTTTTTCCCAAACATAAAAATCCATAACGAAAATTACATGGTCTTGAGAGAGATTTTTATCACTGAATATTGTCTTGAGATTCGCAATGTTTTGATGGTTTCAAAAATTTCTTTTGAAAGATGATAATAATAATAATGATATTAATTACCCCCTTGTTCATGGGAAAACGAACTGGTGGTGAGTAAACAAGTGCTAAAACAGCTAAAAGACAGATGGTATTTATTTAAAAAGTGAAACGTTCGTAAATCATGGTGCTGGTTTGCGATTTGAATATATAGTTGAGGATGATGGACCACCCGAATAATGGTCCAGTAATATAGGTAATTATATTGGTAAAGGAGGCGTTCCAGCCTCTAGCACCACTTGATGAATGGCCAGACCAAAAACTAGACAAATTACCATCATACCTGGTAAATACCTTTTTTCTACACCCTCGTTTCAATCGAACAGAGGCAAATGCCTCATTTCCTCGGCTACTTTTATAACCCGGGTAACTTTCGTCCGGTTTTATTTAAAAAAAAAAAAAAAAAAATTAACAAGGTTGCTTACCCAAAGGAAAAAGTATTCGATTTCTTTAAACGGCCGAGTAATTTGGCACTCGTTCAAAAGTAATCGACGGTTTTTAACGTGAATTAACGTAGGCAGCCGTTTTTCAAAAATTACAAAGATATTCATTCAAATGTCACGATTCCGGCTAAAACCTGGGGACAAGGTGGAATAAGTTTGAATAATTTGGAAAAATAATGAATCAAGTGATAATCGAACCAGACTTGAGTACTCAACAGATTGTAATCGAGCTTTGTATCTCGCCGGAGGGGATCAGCTCATGCATTCACGCACTTTATTTTTTTTTTTTATTTTTTTTTTTTTTGCCACCGAAAAAAGCTACCATACCTGTTTCACGGGAAATTTTCTAATTCATTTCGCTAATTTAAATAGCAAAAAACAAACGAAAAATTTTCAGAGGTTCCATAAACAAAAACCATATATCTTTTAAAACAGCCATTGTTAAAAATCAAGAAACACGGGGTTTCCAGTTCTCCCGAGAACGTTGATAAGGATCATCGGACCCTTCTAAAATGTAATGCTCGTTGGTAAAATGTTGAAAACACCCTAATTAGAATATTGGTAATTAAATAACGTAGTTTGTAATGTAAAGTAAACCAAACATTACCCTGGACTCATGACGTGATAATTATAGACCAGTCTCATGACTGCTTAGTATACATCTTCTCTCCGAAGGCCTCTGGTTAATTCGGATCGTTTCGCGCTTTGCTGGCCTATCCCGACTGCATTAATTCCGAACACACTTTTCATAATATAAATTTCCTAATGTTAGAAGTCAAGTTTTTTTTTCCTCATTTTTTTTTTTTTTTTTTCTCTCGAATAAACTTTACGGAACTAGTGGGAATAAACGAAAGGTTCTTTGCATTCATTAATTCATATTTAGCTCAAAATACAATCTTTTTTTCCCTGTTACCGCTTTACATATAGGAGAAAATTTAAAAGCCATCGAGATAAAGGATCCGGTATTCAATGTAAATTTCGTTCAATTTTAATATTTAAATTTTTGTCGCAAGATGAACGACAAGGTAGCTCCAGTCAAATAAATTGAATACCAGTTTCATTATAGAAGACTATGATTAGTGATATTTATGATTTTTTTGAAATACTGCTATCTTATTTTGTTTATCGGAAATAAGCAGCCAATTTACATTGCTTGGCCAAGGATTTTATGCCCGTTTGTGAGCTTTAGGTTCGGAGTGGGCAAAAGGCTTGGTAAACGCTTTGGATCCATATTCAAATTACGGTTTACACAATTTTCGTACAAATTGGTAAAAAAAGATTCACCATATAAATTTCAGAACTAGGTAACGATAAGTTAAAAAATCAGACTGGGATATGGTGGCATATCCCTACGTAGGACTACGTCTTTGGAGTACTGTCCTAATATTGCTATAATATTGCTGTCCTAATATAGGCAACATTTTTGATAAATATAATTTTTTTTCCTGGTACGAAAAAAGCTTAAAATTTTTGATAAAAAAGGTCAAAAGTTAAAAAAAATTAGTCAAAATTTTAATTAAATTCTTCAAAGTTAAAATTTTAATATTAAAACACTGCTTTAGCTCACATTGTTGGCTAAAGGAAAAAGGACAAAATTAAAAAATGTAGTGAACATTTTATTTAAAATTTCTAAGTTCTTGTTTTTGTTCATGTAGTCTAATTTTAATATCTAAAAAAAAATATTTAAAAAAAAAACGGCGAAAATTAAAAAAAAAAGTAAATAAAATTTACAAAAAATTTTCTAAGTCCTTGTTTTTGTTCATGTCGTCTAATTTTAATATTAAAAAGGGGCCCTGGCAAAACCCTGACCTAGCAAAACCCCGGTCGGGGTTTTGAAAGGTCAGGGTTCTGAAATGCAGTGTTTTAATAAATTTTTAAACCCTGGTGGAAATTTCGGAATGTCGTATCGATATTGAAAAGTAACGCTTGTCGACCTCGGATCACCATCGGGCCAATCTTGGCCAAGATCGATCCGATCTCCAATAACGGCCAATATTGAAAATATGTTAAATTCTCATTTGACCGATATTGAAAAGCGTTAACTTTCTGAATGGACGTCCGAGGTTGGATCGATGCTGCACCAACATTGATGATCGCGGTTTTAAAAAATTAATTGAAATTTATTTTTGAAGGATTTTCAAAACCTCGAAAAAATCGAGGATTTGCAAACGATTTACAATTTTATTTGAAAAAAATTTTAAAATTAAATAAAAAAGTTAAGGACATTGAAAATCCCCGAAAACTACGAAATTGTTCAAAATTCAAATTAAACACTTTAAATACTTGAGATGCGCATTATGCGTGGTGCAATTGTCAATCACGCGAGGGGACCTCAGAGGCCTGCGCCAAAAAAATCAATTAGCATTCGTCGTTTTTGTTTGATCTGTTAACCAAAGAGGGTGGCGCAACCTTGAGGCCACATTCTTTGCAGTGGGAAAGTGCGGAGCGTCTCATCGGGAGGCTCATCCCCTTAAAATGTGGCCGGTGCCAAGAGCTGATAGGCAACCTGGCCAGAATATACATTTATTTATTTATTGAGTGATCTTCAAGTTGATTAGAAAGTGATGCTTTTAAAACATAACACATTAGTTTTACATTAAAAAACGCAAGTTTTTGATGTTTTTGAGCATTTAATTTTGCAATAATCCCGCTTTCTAAATTTTGAAGTTTTCGGGGATTTTCAATGTCCTTAACTTTTTAATTTTAATTTTTTTTTTTTTTTGTTAAATTGTAAATCGTTTGCAAATCCCCGATTTTTTCGGGGTTTTGAAAATCCTTCAAAAATAATTTTTAATTAATTTTTCAAAACCACGACAATTCAAAAACTAAAAATAATTATTAATACACCGCATTTCAGAACCCTGACCTTGCAAAACCCCGGTCGGTGTTTTGAAAGGTCAGGGTTTTGCCATAGTGCCATTAAAAAAAGGTCAAAGCTTAAAAAAAATTGTGAAAAAATTATTTAGGCCTACAATTTTAATATTAAAATAATTAAATATTAATTTTCGGTGCGAATAGACCGACACCGGACAGACAGATTTCCCCAGGGCTGAGCCCTATGACGTAATCCTACATAAAAAAAAAGAGAAATGAAATAAGCTTATACAAAGAAAAAAAACTAGTCTTAGTGACTAAAATTTATGATGGACTAAATTCTAAACCGCTGATGTACCTATGGTATTTATTATGAGTTAATTAAACTAAGAACCAAATGCTCAAAATTTATCTCAAGTGATATTATTATTCCATCTGAAACGAAAGCTGTATTCGAAAGCTTAAAACTCTATAATTCAACGATTCTGGTCCATGATGAATACCCCGCCTATACCTATCACAGCACAGCCGCATTGCCAATACTGCCTCCGCCTCCGACAAAAATTTAAAACATTTAAAAGGGCACCCCCGTTTAGCTGAAACTGAGAATTCAAGGGATTCAAAACACAAATAAAACAGGTAATTTAATATTTTAATTAAACTTCTCATCGCTAGGTAATTAGATCCCCAGAAATTACCACCGTGTTATCCACCGTGAAATTCATGTAAGTAAAATTAATTTCAAGCAAAAAATTATTTCATCACATTTTCGATAAAAATAATCGATAAAATTTACATGGAAAATTGTGATGTATTCATTTTAAATTAGAATTTCAATGTAATTCGTAGCTGGTCGTCAAAACAAAAAAAGTGACGATTTTCGGAAAATAGTTAAAGTTGAAAAAAATAGTACATTTTAATACAAGGGCTGCAAAAGAAAAAATTGCCCGTCGAGACCTAAAATTTATATAAAATTCAAAATGGTGCTATTACCTGCAAAAAAAAAAAAAAGTTGGACGGGTTTTTGCACCTAAATTGAAAGGCTTATTTATAAGTAATAATTTCGACCAACGGCCGATTTTTCGACTTGCTATTTATTTAAAAAAAAATAAAAAGTAAAATGAGAAACTTTCCCATAAATTTTAAATGGCAAAAATGACGTTGCTACAGGCACCACTTCACGTTTAGGTAAAGGTCCCAAACTTTGCACCGTTATTTTTGAATTATTTGGGAATATTCTAGTCGGCGGCACCATTAGGATTCCAAATTATTAAAATTATTACCAAATTACTGCTCGAAATGGTGATTCACATTTAGCGCATGCAGGAAATGAATTTTTTCTTTCCCTACGTTACACAAACCATTTTTAATCGAACAACTAAATTACAATCGAAAAAGTATTGTTTGATAGGTACGACCTTGCCACTAAGGAATCCCTAAGGTAGCCAGATAAAACAAATGCAGTGACGTCACCAGTCTGAAACGTTGTATCAAACGATATTTCATAACTGACATTTGAACCTTTATTTTATGGGTCATAAGTTGGTGGGTAAAACAAACAGTGGAGCGCCCCCTGGGGGAGGGCCAGCCAATTATCCGCGCCCTGCTGCGGCCCGACTCCGCACTGGCGGGCTCGTGAGGTGCTCGCTCACGTTGCATAATCTGCATTGTTTCATTGATAAAAAAAAAAAGAAAGAAAAAAAAGAAAGCGCATCTGCGGATGACTCTTAAAAATAATTTATTCATTGATTTTTAATTCTTTGAATAATAAACAAGACAACGAAAAAAAAAATTACAAGAGCTTAATTCAGCCAAATTTATTTTCCGCAGACAACTTTATTTAATTTGGTTTTTTTTTTTACAAGGTCCTATTTAAGGATTTTTTAATCGATGTTTGGACATAATAAAAGGTAAAACAATATGAGGCAAAGACCTTTGTCTTCTTCATGTTATTTCCAATACATACCTTTAAGAATGCGACATTCTGATGTGTTATCTGATACAACGTCTTTGTCTTCAGTCTCTCTAATTGAATTATTACTCTTTACAATCCCGGTATGAAATTTAACGCAAAAGGATTAAGATTTTTTTTCAGATTGTAAAATATAAAAAAAAAAATTGAGGAATTATAATATTAGGTCAATAGTTTTTTAAATACAAAAAAAAAAAAAAAAAAAATGAAACCATTAAAATTCACTTAAAGGAATTCTTTCCTCCGGATTTTACGAGCCGTAATGTCAGTTAAGTTTATTAATAAAAAAAAAAAAAAAAAAAAAAACTAAGTACTTGTACTGAACGTAAAATAACGTTGAAAATTTATTCCTTGTTTGTTATAGCTCTTCCATAAATTATCATTTTAATAACTGTTTTAATAAATTTAGAAGCTAAAATTGCATTCTTAAAATTTATTCAAAAAGGAAACGAGCGTTGCAAATGCGATGCACGAAAAAAAAAAAAAAAAATTGCGACCACCCTAAAAAAAAATTAGTCCCAATATTTTCGAATACGATGCCCCCCAAAGGTACGGAGTGTTTCAATGTCAATGCTAATGCCCCGGCATGAGCATTAATTCCACTATTATCTAACAGCTTTGAATGCTAAAAAGACAAGGCTAGAATTTTAAAGAATATAATTATCGTTTAATGTAATTTAACCTATAATTAATTCTTTTTGGCTTTATTAATCGTTTACAACAATCCTAAAACGCATCGTGTATTTAATCATCATAAATGTTTAAAGGCAGTTAAATGAGTAATTAAATAAGATGAAAATTGAAAGAATTTTTTTTTTTCGTGCCATCTATTTATTTTGTTCCGATTTTTTTTTTTTCACCGTAAAAACCGGCCTATCATTTTTTTTTAAACTTTATTGCTCTACTTAAATCCTATCAACATCACATTTTGAAATCAACGTTGGTGATTACAGTATTATATACAGTATAATTACTATTTAAAATCTCCTCCCACCGCACGAAAATCAAAATATTTCATTACCGAAAAAAAAAAAAGAATTCTCGACGCGGCGCCGAATGAAATGCTTGGCATTAGAAAAAAAAAATACAAAGTAAAGAAAAGATGGCAGATGAAGAGTTTGAGAAAGCCCTGCAAGCTTGGGACTGTTAGGCTCCGTTTTACACCCACGTCAAAAAAAAAAAAAAAGCGTGCTTGTGCCGAAAAAAATAAAAAGGAATTAAATAAAAATAATAACAAACAAAAATAATTAAAAACAAAGAACTAATAATGATCAAACCTGGGCGCAACACGGCAAAGAAAATCAAAAAAATGAAGATGGACAGCACGGACGAGTTAAATCAACAAAACCGAGACAGGTAACTTGATCTTGGCCGACTTAAAAATTTAACAAACCATTTTCGTCTTTTAACGAAGGAAGTCGTATCGGAAAATCATAAAGCCGAATTATAACAAGACCGTTTAATAACTTAAAACCCTCGCTTCGGAAATCTTCATTTTATCAAAAATTAAAACTATGTAAATAAGTCTTGTAAATCAGCATGAAAAGTATATGGCTTAGGGGGAAATTCCGTGGTCAGCAAGAGATGCCGTGTCATGCGATGTACAATGTATTTCTCAGATAAGCTAAATGAAATAAGTAAAAAAAAAAAAAAAAAAAAAAAATTTATTTTATTAAGATTTTTAATATCTTCATTTTTTTCGGTCTTTGGGAAAAATCGGTATTACAAGCCTGTTTAACAAAAAAAAAAAACCGGGTTTTAGTTCGAGGTACAAGCCTTTTTCAATTAGTCTAAAAATCCTATTGACTACGTTACAGATCAATTTCTACTTAACGAAGATTAATAGCATGTCCGATATCTCGATTTAGCGAAACAATGAGACGAACGAACTACCGGATAAAAATGCAGATGCCGTTGGTACGAGAAAAAAAAAAAAAAAAAATTAAACGATGAAATATCAAAGTTATGAAAGAAGAATTGTGCTAAGCAGAATTTTGTGTCTTACAAGCCTTCAACATATACGACAAGTATGATTAGGGCTAAAATGAAAAAAGGGTTAAATCCTTGTTGAAATCAAGATTAAATTCTTCAAAGGGTTACCCTGAACCCCAGGACAATTAAGTTCGTTTTTCATTGAATTTATGAAGAAACTTCGGATTCGCAGTATATTATAAAGATTTTAAAAAATCAAAAAAAAAAAAAAAAATTCAAACCTGTTTTTTTTTTTTTTTTTTTTTTTTTTTTTTTTTTTGTTTGTTTTGTTTTGTTCGAAACAAATTTTCGATCTTTCCACTCTATTCCGAATTTTCCCTCCAAAAAAATTGAAAAAAATTCCCCTAGCCGGGTAATGGCAGTTACGAGATGTAAATTTAATTTCGACTGTTTTTTTTTTTTTTTTTTTTTTTTTTTTTTTTTTTGCTCTTATATTCTACTTTTCACGTTAAAATTCTTTAAAAAAATGTCCTATTATATAGTCCATGAGCTATCCCTCAAAATTTTGGGTTCGACCAAAATTTGGGGGGGCTAATTTTCCATGCCGGAATTTATTAATTTGGGTCATTCTGAGTATAAAAATCCATGCTTGCCATTTGAGAACGGGAGCGTTACAAAATGGCGGACGATTCAAAATGGCGTCGGGCCGATTTGCTTTTCGCCTCATAACTCTGTTCTCGTTCGTCCGATTTTAATGATTTTTTTTTTAAACGGAAGGTGACAACTTTGTCTTTCATTTTTGTCCTTACCGATTTCTTTTAACCCTTTCGGTTTTGCCGCCAAATTCGAAAATTCAAAAAAACGATTTTTCGGTACTGGTGTTTTTTCTGTACACCGATCATTCTAAAACTCTGATCGAGAAATTTTTCAAATAAACATTTTAGTGAATTTTTCCAGCTTTAAAATGAGACCCTCAGATTTTTGATACCTGCAACAGTACCGAAGATAGCAAAGCTTTTCTGTCGGCGCGCGGGAGTTTTACCATTAAGAAGCAGTTACGAAAGGATATACAACTTGTCTATTATTACCGAAAATCGACTATCTCGTTTTATTTGGCTTATTTAAATAATAAAAACTGGTATAAAATATGCATTTGCACTACTGCTGCCGCTGCTGTTGGTGCTGTTAGTGTGCAGCAGAGAGCTAAAATGTTATTTATTTATTTAACAACAATCATATTATTTGGCTTATTCAACTAGTAAAAACAAGTAAAATTGTTGACCAGTGGTATTGTTTTGCTTTCACACCAGCAGGAGCAGCAGCAGCAGCAGCAGCAGAAAGGATTTCGAAAAAGTAACTTACCATTTTATCTGATATATGCAATTGGTAGATAACTAAGTAATATAAACTTTGATTTCGGTCTATGATCTAGTTTTCGCTCTCGCTGTAGCTGTAGCTGTCGTAGCCGTTGTCGCTATCCCTATCGTTTTCATAGTCGTAGTCGCTGTCACTGTCGTCCGTATTGTTGTCGTTGCTTTGTGCAAATTCATTCGATGGTGTTCGACACTGAAACTACTCGCTATCTTCAACATTGTCACAATTTTTATTTTTATAAGTCGCAGTACACTTCAAATTATTTGCGAAACTAACGCATTTGGGGCCGCTACATTTGTTTCGGCATTCACAGCTAAGAAGATTCAGAACAGTCTCAGGTGCTAGAGTTCCTGTCATCCAGGAAATGTCCAATTTCCCTTTTGGTCTCGGTCTCGGATCCCAGCCATGGCCTTGCAAAGGCTTTAAGATTTCAGGGTGATTCTCAAAACTTCTTCCGATAACAGCTTGATAATTCGCCCGTAACCAGTGCTGATACAAGCAGTCCTGACTTGGAGGTAGATGTTCTGAGTCATAGAAGTTCCTTTTTTTAAGAAAACATGAGATATCGCAAATAATATATACTGTCAGCTTTTTTTTCGCGTTATAAATATTGCAGGTAATCTTTTCTAAATTTTTAAACGTATTTTGAATGCATTTGTAATTGCTGACTTGGGATCACAATGGCAACTGTCGGAAAATACGGTTAAAAATTCAGAAAAGATTACCTGCAAGATAGGGTGGCGCTTAAAAAGTCAACTTTTGATTTTTGGTCGTGCCACCCTCAAGTTTTGTTCCAGTATATGACAGATTCAACGAATTAAAATGTCAGCTTGATCGGCCAAGTTTAAGGGGTCGCTCAAGGTCCCCCTATTTTCGCCATAAAATTTACATTGGTCCAAGCACCGCTAAAACATGTTCATGCTCTTTCCGTTCTTGAAAATAAACCAGCATATTGTGTTTCACAAATTTTGACCCGCTGAATTCAAATCTGTAATCAAAAATTTTCCAGCTTTTACCGCTTTTGACCTATTCAATAGCCAATTTAGGCTAAAAGTGGGGTTTAGCTACATTTTAGCCACGAAATAAATGGAAAGCAGTACAGGCTATAACAATTTTGATTCCAGATCTGAATTCAGCGGGTCAAAATATTTAAAGCATAATGTGCTGCTTTATTTTGGAAAACGGGAAAAGCCTGTTCTTGTTTAGTGGTGCTTGGCCAAATGTAAATTATATGGCGAAAATGAGGGGTCATTAAGCTACCCCTTAAGTATGATCGATCGATTTGACATTTTAATTGGTTCAATCTGTTATATTGTATAGTGGAACAAAATTTGAGGGTGGCACGACCAAAAATCAAAGGTTGAATTGTTAAGCGCCACTCTATCTTACAAGTAAGTGCAAGATAAATGTAACGGCCCCAAATGTGTTAGTTTCGCAAATAATTTGAAGTGTACTGCGACTTATAAAAATAAAAATTGTGACAATGTTGAAGATAGCGAGTAGTTTCAGTGTCGAACACCATCGAATGAATTTGCACAAAGCAACGACAACAATACGGACGACAGTGACAGCGACTACGACTATGAAAACGATAGGGATAGCGACAACGGCTACGACAGCTACAGCTACAGCGAGAGCGAAAACTAGATCATAGACCGAAATCAAAGTTTATATTACTTAGTTATCTACCAATTGCATATATCAGATAAAATGGTAAGTTACTTTTTCGAAATCCTTTCTGCTGCTGCTGCTGCTGCTGCTCCTGCTGGTGTGAAAGCAAAACAATACCACTGGTCAACAATTTTACTTGTTTTTACTAGTTGAATAAGCCAAATAATATGATTGTTGTTAAATAAATAAATAACATTTTAGCTCTCTGCTGCACACTAACAGCACCAACAGCAGCGGCAGCAGTAGTGCAAATGCATATTTTATACCAGTTTTTATTATTTAAATAAGCCAAATAAAACGAGATAGTCGATTTTCGGTAATAATAGACAAGTTGTATATCCTTTCGTAACTGCTTCTTAATGGTAAAACTCCCGCGCGCCGACAGAAAAGCTTTGCTATCTTCGGTACTGTTGCAGGTATCAAAAATCTGAGGGTCTCATTTTAAAGCTGGAAAAATTCACTAAAATGTTTATTTGAAAAATTTCTCGATCAGAGTTTTAGAATGATCGGTGTACAGAAAAAACACCAGTACCGAAAAATCGTTTTTTTGAATTTTCGAATTTGGCGGCAAAACCGAAAGGGTTAAAAGAAATCGGTAAGGACAAAAATGAAAGACAAAGTTGTCACCTTCCGTTTAAAAAAAAAATCATTAAAATCGGACGAACGAGAACAGAGTTATGAGGCGAAAAGCAAATCGGCCCGACGCCATTTTGAATCGTCCGCCATTTTGTAACGCTCCCGTTCTCAAATGGCAAGCATGGATTTTTATACTCAGAATGACCCAAATTAATAAATTCCGGCATGGAAAATTAGCCCCCCCAAATTTTTGTCTCAAAGTAGATAGCTCATGGACTAATAATGAAATATTTTAATGAAATAATTTTCCCTGATAATAAGCCCTGAAAAACATTGAATTTCCAAAATTATTTGGAATTTGGACACCCTGTTAATGTAACTTTATTTACCTTTTAATTTTTTTTTATTTTTGCAGGCTCAAACTAAGCTACAAACTGTTTTAGAGGTGATGGATATTGCCAATCCAAGAACTAATGAAAAGCCACAAGTTTTTTCAGTTAACATTGAATATGAATCAAGCGAACTTAAAGCAAAACACATCGGGGCATTCATAAAGAAGTGGTTCGATGATGTTAATTGGAAGGAATATCAATTATTCTTAATGAACCCGGAAAGGTAAGCCTGAAAGCTTCCATTTTTTACTTGAGGTTTTTAACTTTTAAGAAATCTTCCGGTAACAAAATTTCTATAGGAATATAGGAACTCAGGAAATGCAACGTGACGAATTTCATCATTTCATGAAAATTTTGAAAAAATTAATTTCTCAGGAAAGCGGCCATGTCATGCCCAAAATTGGAATTTTTTCACATGTGCAAGGTCCGTAGCAACTTAATCAAAAAAACCGGAACCGGAAATCCAAGTTTCCCTCATTAGGCTAATCAATCCCAAGTAAAAAACCGAACCCACCAAAAAATTTTTTTTAATAATGAAAATAGGCTCCTTGCAATCTCCAAGAAAAAATCATCACTAAATTATCCAAACCTAAGATTTTCAAAAAACCGATTTTTTCTTCGCTCTTTTTAAAAAAATATTCCTGTGTTTGAGAACCAGCAAGCAAGTACTGGAAGATGAGGAAAAAAGCAAATGAACAAAATTAAAAATTTTATAAAATAAAAAGCTTGGCAAAAGGCCCTAGGCCTTACTCGACTCATGATCAAAATTTTAGGCATGTTTCAATAGGCTTTCATCCACGTCCTGGATGACTCTTTTTGTATTATTAAACCAGATGGGCAAAAAGCAATGAACAAAATAAAAAATTTTATAAATTAAAAAGCTTGATAAAAGGCCCTGGGCCTTACTCGATTCATGATAAAAATTTTAGTCATGTTTCAATAGCCTTTCACCCATGTCCTGTATGTCCCTTTTTGTATTATAAAACAAGATATGCGGAACTAGCCTGTAAATCTAGGGAGGGGGGCTAGAGCCCTTTTAGGTAAACATACTCCCCCTTACAACGTCAATATTTTTAAATTAAATGAAAATTTCCAAAATTCTGGGGGGAGGAAGCTATTCCACATACTATGGGGCTAAGCCTTCTAGTCCCAATTTCCATCCATGTTAAGAAAAAAAAAAAAAAAAATAGGAGCAGGACCCTAGCAGCACATCTGAGTTCATTCATAAAATGATCACCTAAATTATTATTAAAATGGATTATGCTAAGTTATATAAACAAGGACAATAAATAAGCTCTTTTTCCCCATTTAAAAAAAAAATGTAGCTGATTTTGGACAATACTGCCCTTAGAAGAGGGCAAGATAAAAAACGATGAGCACTAGAAGTTCTGCTGAAATTTTGCTGAATCTATACTCATTTCTGCATTTCATGCACTGAGAGCCACAATTTTTTCATTGCCTTCTACTATTTTCCAATACGAATACATAGTTGTTCCAACTACTTCCCTTAAAACATAAATTTTCTGTGAATGATTTCTTTCCCCAATATTCTCCCAACATGGAAAAAAAATATACAATACATTTCATGTAAGTTACTCCGTTTTGAAACTAAACTTACTCAACCATTGCCTAACCTAGTGTTTAAAAATCAATTACCAAAGCTAATTAACTGTTTCAACAATATTTATTAAATATTCATTTAATAAATAAATTAATATTGTAAGCGGGATCTGCCTAAAGCAGGGCCGTATCATGCCATCCCTAACAAAAGCGACAATTCTTCAAAAGGAAAAATCGAATTTACCGATATTTTACTTCAAAAAACAATAAGCCCACATTGAAAACTTAAATGTAACTAAAAACCCGCAAGAAAAATAAAAATCGAATCGTGATTTCGAACGTAAGGTTTAAAAAAAAAACTTACCGACGGATATAATTCATAAAGTATAAAAATGTGAAGAATTCATGCGGTCGAAATCGGTATGGTGCCACACGAAATATGATATTTAAATACAGTATTGTATTTAAAACATGATCATCCCGTTAATTAATGTACAATATAAACCGCGTTCCCTATTTTCTTTAATTAATCAAAAAAATAAAGATTAAAAAACGATACCGATTTGAAAATAAAAATTGAATAAAAAGAAAAATTTAACGTCCGCCAAATCGTTTAAAAAAAAATGTTTTCTAATACAATTATTCATTTAATAAATTACAATGAAGAAGTATTTATGAAAGAAGTTACAAGCCCTAAAAAAAAAGATGCGAAGCAGGGTGCGCGACACACGCAGAGACAAGCCAAGTAAAACCACAACTCAATATCATCATAAACTGCCAAAAATATTGTTTTTAATCCGTTCATTCAGGATTTCGTTTTCGAAATGATAAAACATCTCGTTAACGTTTCATGAACCTA
Source organism: Liposcelis bostrychophila (assembly GCA_037577465.1). Classification (NCBI taxonomy): domain Eukaryota; kingdom Metazoa; phylum Arthropoda; class Insecta; order Psocodea; family Liposcelididae; genus Liposcelis; species Liposcelis bostrychophila. The sequence goes on along the minus strand of CM075211.1, from coordinate 18,089,433 downwards.
TCCGACCATCTAAGATAAATATTTGGATGTAAATGAATCGTTTTTAAGGTACTCATTAAGTCGATGATATTTTGAAAATCCCATAACTCACGTTAAATGATTAGATTTTTATTGTCCGATCCCTTTTCAGACTAGATTTTTAGGATTCCAGGGCCGTAATTAAGATTGTTTTTAAAAAAATAAAAACATTTTAAATTAAATCACTTACCTCTGAGTTGATTTTCTTGTATTCTTCGTCGTCTTCATCAACTTCGAAATACAGTTCAGTCGATGTTATTGAAACTACACCCGGTGCCACAATACCCGGAGCGATTAATTTTGCCTTCGTACTAATGTTAACTGGACCTGAAAATTTATAAAATAACATTTAAAATCAACTTATTAATTAATAACAGTTTATTTTGAAATGTTTAATTTGCGAATGAGATTTATAAGATTAAAGATAAATAAGAATACAGAATCTGCATACTCAAAGATTAAGTTAAAAGATTTTTCTGCATAATTTTCGGCAGTAAAGTTTCAAAGATACCTAGATAACTGCTGCAATCGGAGTTGAACTGGACCAAGCCTATTTCATTGATTTCAAATCTTAAAACCAAAAAATACAGTATTTGTTCAACTTGGAATCCTTTCATCTATCAAAACTGCTCAGATTGCATAAGCTTAATATAGAAATTCCAAAGATCTTTAAAATAAAGTTCAAGTTTGAACCAAAACATTAATTATGAAATATACTTGATCAAGTTATACTCTGGGAAAAAATTTATTTTCTATAACGTCAAGTCCATTAAAAGTGATAAGCAAATGATTTACGTAAAAAATCCTGTTTTGAAAAATATCTGCAAGCACAGATTTTAAAAATGATGAGCTTTTATTAAGATTTCAAAAAAATTGTGTGGAATTTTAGTTATTATGATTTTAAGTTTTTAATTCCAAGCACATGAGACAGTATATTAACAATTTGATAAATCAAGTAAAATCTGATATGTGTAAATCGCTAAGCAAATTCAGCATTTAAATTTTTATCAGATTTTTGGATATCCAAATCAGTTGGTTAAGAAATATAACGGTATTCCCTAGCTTTTTCCTTATTTTGAGTAGCCTTTATGTGGATGATATACAATATAGACAAGTTTGCACCAAAACACAACGATAAAATTATGAAGCGTTAGGAACTAAGGTTGACTTAAGGGGTCGGAGTGGTGACTCCGGCAGAGTGATCAATGAAGTTAAGCAGCATTGAGCACGGCCAGTTAGTGGATGGGTGACCACCGACACTCCTTCCCTCTAACAAGGGATTGTAGGAACTACTAATACAATCATCTTAACCTCATTGTAAAAGTTGTTCCTATCATACCTGTGTTTCCGACCGCAATGTCAAATAAACTATATAATCGTAATTGGAGAAATGGTTGATTAACTAAATCCAGAAAAAAGAATAAAAAAAAAAAAAAAAAAAAAGGTTGACTTACCGAAAAACACATATTATTGTACATGTGTACGAACATTGGATTGATTTAGGACTTATTTTAAATGCAGTTATCAAATTAAAAATGAACTAATTACTGAACTAACCTAAATCAAAATAATAACACAGGAGCAGAGTCCTATGAACCCATATTGCACAAAACAGTTTGGCCAACTAAACTGGCGTTTAAGCAGACGACAATGACCTCACGGTTATTTACATTTTATCATTTGTGAAAATGTTATGTTACGGTGAACGTGCAATGTGCTTTTCTTTTAAGAATATTTCTCTATTGATCATAAACTATTTTTGAAAGCAAATAAAAAGTCTCAGAGAAGAAAAGATCACAGTTTTAATGCATTAAAAATTTAAACCATTGATTTTGACGATCAATACATTTTAGTATTCTCACATCTTACAAGGACAACAGTCGTTCTTAAATAACTTTTTACATTGTAGAAATATGCAAAAGACCTTATTTTTTGTCCTGAAATGTTGGCCATTAAGAGTGGGTACCAGATACTACAATGCAATCTCTAAAATGGATTCTCACAGTAAGCAATTTTTCGTTTTCCTGAATTCCTTTTGTTGCACAGCATCATGATCAATTTTATCATTTTAAAGAGTATTGAAAATAATGGACTCCTGTGAATTATGGCAAAAGGCTCTTGTCAGGTAGCCATAAGAACAGTCTTTATTTGAAAGTTTCTACCAATTAACAGATAGATCCTGGCTAAGAATGATGGCCTAAACTTATTTTTATTCCATACTTTACATAGGAGGAATAATGAACAAAAACAGTGCTCAGATTCTTGTAATTCAAATACTTTACCTTTGCCAGGACAAAATTTAGCTAAAATCGGGAGAGATCAAATCTTTCCAACAAAAATTAGGGGAACAAATTAATACCATATAGTTTTTCCTTTTTTTCTTTCTTTTGATAATGAGCGACTTAAATGTTTTAAATATTTCTACCTGTTAAATCGGAATCGAGATCCCGATCATCCGAAAGTAATTCATTATCGTCCATCAAATCTGAGGATTGAAGATGCTGTTGTTGAGCTCGTGTAGCTGCAAGTTGAGCGTGAAACTCTTCTCTAGCCTGAAAATGAAAATAAAATATAGCAATTAATCACTGCTAGAAGCTACCTTTTTTTCCCGTATTTAGGTGGCAAATTAATTTACTTGTAAAATTGCATCCTCAGGAGCTCCGTGCTCTAACGCAGCTTTTAGCGTCGCTTCCGGATGACTGGATCCAAGTGGATTATGAACAAAACGTTTCCTCCTCCTTGCATCATCTTCCCAGGCGTCTAATTTCCAATATTCAGTCGATCTAAAACGTTAAAACAATCGTTAAGACAGGCAAAAAAAAAAAAAAAAGAAAAAAATGAAAACACGTATTGATGTAAGATAATTACTTAGCCACTTGTGGATCCATATACCCCCATGCTCCGTGTTTATTACTCATAATATTTCGAATTTTTTCCAAAAGTCTAGATGCTATCACATTGTCTCGCCTCCTAGCAGCGGTTATCAAGTGATCGCACATTCTTTCTTCTTCTCTCCTGTCCAACAAAGTTTGAGCGCATTGCGTTTCAAAATCCGCATGTTTCAAAACATCATCGGCTCTCATTCGGTTTAATATGAATTCAGCTTCGTTGGCAACTCGAACAATGTGGTCTTTCATTGCGTGAGACAAAAGACGACCTTCGTTAATGAGCTCTATGAACGCTAACCCAGCATGTTTTTGAAGAGAATTCTGCCACTCCTGAGAGCAAAGCAACATTACTAATTCCACGACGCTCGTGCTGTTTTTGAATGTCGTCAGCCCTTTCCCTTCCATTAGAAGTTCTTGACCATGGGATCCGACTAAAGTCTTCGATAAAAACGGTGCGAAATCGACCATAATTTCCCTGAGTAATGGACATACCGAACCCAATGCGGTTTCTAATTTTTGTGTAAGAGAAGCTTCTCTCGAAGGCGTTGGAATTGGCAAATGCTCTACTAAATTCTGAAAAAATCAAATTTTTTTTAAATTAAAAATAGGCCAACATATTTATTTTACTGATGTTTGTACCTTAATAGCAAGTTCTTCAGGTCTAGAAGAAGCATGAGGAGGTTGATATTCGCTGGAAATACGAACAACAGAAATTTCCTGCTGAGGTTTTTCGCCCCTCTCATTCTGCTGTACGTTTCCATCGGCGTCTAAATTGTGGCTTCGATTCATAGAAACGTTTCTCATATTCCTCGAATTCATATCTCCGTCTTCGTCCAAATTGACATCTGTCCATGTTTCCTCGTTTGAGGTTTTATTGTCTTCTGGGTGATCGGCCCCCGAATCTAATTCCGGGACTCTTTCAACCTCTGCCTGAGATATCGCAGCCTGCTCTTCCACCGAATCTCCACTCTAGAAAATATTGAATCGAAAAATTAGTAAGCGGAAAAAACAGATGAGCACAATTATCTGTTAAAAAAGAAAAAAAAAAGTTTAAAATTCGAGGTCTGCACCAGGACTTGGCCCCTTGGAAGAAACCTTTATCAACGGGTCGGCTGAAATTGACTTCCTTTTAGTTGAAGAGTTCAATCCTTTTTTGGAAGACTTAAACCTTTTAGTTTTCCATTTCTGTACCAAAGCCACGGCCGTATAGACAGGTCCAGAAACTTCCCGCATGCCGTTCATGTCCGGCTTAACTACTCACATTTTAGTTCTAAAACGGGCCATTGATAGCGCTGCGATCTGCAGAGGCGCAACATGTCTAATCGTTTAAGTTGGAAGTGCGCCGCCATCGTTGTTTACAACCGTTCGATCGATCAAAAAGCGTCTCTCATACAAGTAGCGCTTTCTGTGGTAGAAAGGAAGAACTAATTTTTGCATAGTTAAGCTGGACATGATTTTTTATTTATAAGGGATACGAGTTTCCGAACCTGTCTATACGCGGCCATGACCAAAGTCAAATCGTCGAATTCGAAAAAAAATAAAATGGCCGCCACTTAATTATTTTCCGTAAGCGTGACAACTTTCGAATTCGACGTTTTAGCTCTTGAGTCACAAATTTGGAAAAATGGAGAGTGAGCTTTGAGCGACATCGAATATCTGGGCCTCAGTTATTAACTTCTGGGTTTGAATTCGTGAGTGACTGACAATGACTCTTCAGCGTAGAAAAAATAATGCAGATTTTGAGCAACAATTTCGAGTTCGGGCCTTGAATCCCGCTAGACGCAGACCTCTAGTACAAATATCAAAACAAAAACAGTTTGCATAGTTGATACAAAATCCGTTACCGAAACATCAAAAGACGATTAACAAAATTATACGAGGAAAGCCAGGGATGCCAAAATTTATATAAGCTTAAGGGGTAAAAAAAAAAATGAAAATGAAAAAGCACATTTAAAGTGGTAAGACATTTATCAAGCAAGCAGTTTATCAGAATGCCATTATTTATGCATGCTTAAAGATATTAACAATAATCTCGTCCCGCCATATTATTTCAGAATTATTTTTGACCTTTAGGCATACATGTAACCTCCTACTCTAATAATATTCGTAACAAATAAAAAAAAAGTTTTTTTTTTTTTGTTTGGATTCCGGTTTTTAATTCCCTAAAGTCTTTGCTCCTGGGTGTAATCATTTATCATTTTGTCAACGTGTAACATGTAACAATATCGTAATTCATTTTCGCAAAATTATATTTTTTTTTCTTATTGTACCTCGAGGGAAAAAAATCCCCATTCGCATCGAATCGAGTAAATTTAAGCAACGGAAACTATAGCAAAATAAAGAAAAATAACAATAGTAACAAAAACTATTTTGTGAAAGCATGTAAAAAAAGAAACACAGAATTGGTGTTGCTGGTGAAGTTTTTTTTTTTTTTTTTTCTTGGTCTAATCTAAAGAAGCGACGGCGAAAGTACATACAAATAATACCTTATGGAGAGTGGTGATGTGGTCGAGACGGGACGAATGACGAAAACTAGCGTCCATGTCATAACTACTATGATTTATGGACGACGATCTCGATCGAGTGGCCGACTAATTGTTAAATATAAAATTATAATTGTTAGTAGGAAGAAAATGAAAACCAACAAATATTGTTTAGAAGTTTTAAAGGGATCCCGAATCGGCCTTTTTAATTTTTATTTACATTTTTCCGCTATTAAAAAGAAATGATATAGGGCATTGAAAATACCGTACCTTAACGGAAGGAGGACCGCTAGTCGGATTGTCATGGTCAGCTAAAACTGATGGATTATTTTCCCCGACGACTATAACTTCGTATTCGCTTTCTTCCTCGCATACCGGTCTGTTTTGAACTGTAACAAAAATTTTGAAAAAAAATTATAAATACGTCCGAATAGAGGAACAAAAAACAAAATTGAAGAAAATCATGCATTAAACATTTACATTTCCGTATATCAGGTTAAAAACTCGACCAAGAGAATAAATATTTTATTGCAAGGAACTTCCGGGCAAAATACTTTACCATAAAGCGTTTTCTTTTTAAGTGAAATTTTTATGTACTTGCTCGAGTTTCACCCTGAAGTACAGATCATTTTTTTCTTTTCTTTTTTAATAAAAATATGTACAGGTTTTCCTTATGCTGTTGGATATGGAACTTGCACCGTTTAAAACTAAAACTACATGGAATATTTTGTACAGCATAAAAAATTTGCAAAAGGGCTTTTTAAATTCACAAAATTTAAGGATTTCTTGCGGTGGATCCTTTATTGCCTTAGCGGCTTGAGATATGTGTGCTAAAATGTGGTAAATTTATGTGGTAATTTTTAAATTTTTTGTGAAAGCAAAATCGTTTTTCGGAATTTTTATCAATAAAATGGAAATAAAATAATTCGGGAAAACGCAAATAAAATGTCTTTCCTCACCCTTCCTAAAAAAAAGGGGTTAATGAAAATCCTACCTGACAATTGAGGAGGAAACTAAGACAATTTTATACTTCTTCAATAGGAGGAATGTAAACATTTAACCAGATAGTTACGTTTAGCATAATATTTGCAGCTTCTTTTTTACAGCATAACCTCTAATTACTCGTAGCACTTACTAACAACAGAATATACCGGAAACCTCTTACATACGAAAAAGTGCTATTTTCACATTTTCACATTTTCATTTTTACTAAGTGACGTGATTTTTTGAAACAAGCATCATGCAATAAAAAATGTAATTGAAACCCAATTGAAAATAATGCCGCCGAAAAATCTTCGAGTATAGACGATTTCGACCATTGATCTCTATTATTTACACTAGATTCCCAACTGACGGGAAAAATGGCGAACCAAATTTGACTCCAATGCACTACCTTCTTTATCATTTTTTTGTAAACAATTGAATAACGATAATATTTGCTTTCCGTATTTTTGAGGAAAGATTGCAATTGCAATACTCTGTGTTGTCGTGGTATCTAGTTGCAAATTTCTGATCATTTATTTTTTCATCTTGTACACAAAAATGTTTAAAATCATTTTGCTAATTAATGAAAACTGGATCTCGGAGGTAGTGCACTGGAGTCAAACTGGGTTCGCGACAGCTTTTTTTTATTTCATAAGTTAAATATAGGTGAAGAAAATCAGTTGTACATCTAGCGTAAATAATAGAGATCAATGATTTCGACGATCCAGTTTCGCAAAGGATTGTGGGACAAACAAACAGACGACGCGTCTGTGTGATTTATAAGTTAAGAACAGGCGGTACAGTGATTTTAGCTATTTCAAGGCATTTAATTTTAAAAATTCTTATAATTGATGCCAGCTATTTATATAAAAATAATTCCGAAGTTAAACCTACGTAATTTTTTCCTGGAAACGAGGAAAATAAATGTTTAACTTCCATGTCTTTACTTAGCTTATGGGAAGCGTTATTAGAATGTCCCCGGTCAGACGACACGATTTGCAATGCATTATGGGATGAAACGTCACTGTCGAAATCGTCTATATGCAAGGGCGGATACAAAATTTTTACAAGTTAGAGAAGGGAGTGGATGATCGAATAGCCTACATTTAGGTTAGGCATAATTTATGTTAAAACCTGAAATCACAGATTCTCGTTACAATTAGAATAATATTTTTAAAAATGTTCATTTAAGGGGAAAATATTGGATCCACCAGTATGCATTTGTTTTAATCGCATAATTACAGTCCGTAGACCGTACATTTAGGCAACATTTTTTTCTTTGAGAGGGAAATAGAATTAAGGAGAAATCATTTACAATTAAATTAAATATGATAATTTTTGGTCTGCTACTGCAATCTTTTGCATTGGCAGTACTGCAGTCTAAAGTCACTGTAGTGCAATCAAGTACTGTAGTTTTAAATTTTTTTTACTTTTTCAGGCTTTTTATAGAATTTTGATTATATTAGACAGGGACTGCTGTAATAGGCTTAGTTTTGTTCCGAATTCCAAATATATAATTCTGACCCTTGCGGTCGAATATCAATTTCTGGAAAACAGAAACTTTAAAATACAAAATGAAAAACTTGTACACAATAAAGTACGATTTTAGTAAGCAGTTTTGCATAAATGGTGATAAGAATTAGAAAGAAAAAAAGCTTGGAAAACGAATTTAACTCATCTGCAATTTCTTTTAGACTTCAAAAAAAACGTGCTTCTGACATAATTCACAGCACAATTAGTTTTATAATAAAATAAAAATAGAAAACTTCTTAACTGGAATATTTTAAAAATAAAAACAACGAACATAGAGCAGGCACAAAAAGTTTTTTTTAAACATTTTTAGTTTTTTTTTTTTTTTTTTTTTTTTTTTTCAAATTTTTTTTTTTTTTTACCTTGATGACTGGCTCTGTATCTCGAAATGTTGTTCTTGACATAGTGATTACTTCTTGGTGGAGGGGGTCTAGGAAAAGAAGGAGGGGGTTGATGGGATCCTGGAAGGAATTGGGGATATACATGATGGGACCACTGGTGAAATAACGGACGGGATCCGTTTTCTTTATAAGCAGCGTGAAAATATACATAATAAACAAGAGTGATTCGTGTGTCTGGTGTCGTTTCATCACTACAGCAAGCTAGTGCAAGTTTCCAAATCGATTTTTGTTATATGAAAAACTTCCGAGAGAATCGGTATATTTTTTGTTTCCAAAAAAAAAAGCGGCTATTTATATACTTAACAAAAAATTATCTACTCCCTAACCTAATTTATCTCTTTTTTTACAATATGTACGTTAGGTTTCATAATTTAGTATTCAAAATTAAGAGCCATAAATACCTGGAGATGCAGAACCGTTGGTATGATGAACTGGAGGTGGGCTTGGTCCGCTACGTGTAGGGGCAGGAGGTTCTAAAATATCCCTATATTTTGACACCATGAGAACAGAGATAAAATAAACTATGGCTAGAGACAAAAATTGAGCTTGTTTGGTTTCCTCCACATCTCGGTAAATGACAGCTCTTAGCCTGTTTACGTCCATATCCTGAAGCAATTTCTCCGGATCTTTTACAGGGCTCGACTGCGGTGATAGATTGTCGGCCAGATTTTTTGGGGACGTTTGAGCACCTCGAATTAAGGAATGTATTTTGCTTGCATTCTGTCCGTCCAAAGGAGGAAGGGCTGCGTATGAGCGACCTCGCTCTTTGCATTCCAGACAATTTCTTACAGCGCATGTGCATACCTAAAAATTAGAAAAAAAAATCAAGTTGATTCATAAACAATTAGATCATATTTTTAAAAAAAAGCGTCATTTGGGTCTAATTTTTAAACTCTATTCTGAGTCAATTTTTAGATGGGCAAAAAGATTTAGGAGAAAAAAAAATCATTACCAGTCTTAAACATTGTCTTAAAATTCCGCCGCTTGACATGTTTTTCTCGGCTTCCAATTCTCCGAAATTAAGCGAAGAAGCAAAAATAAGTACGTCAGCCATGTTGACCAATCGCTGAAGAAATGAAACAGCGACTTCGATCGGCATCCCTTGAGTAGGTTCCATAACGTCTAATTCGCTCTGCAAAGAAGAAAAAAAAGTGACTCAATTAAATACTTATATTCAAAAGAAATACAGAATGATTCAAGTCAGAAACTCACATTTGGGCTAGTGGCACTAGCTAACAAGGGTAATAAACCACCGCATGCGATAATTAGGTTATCAGCAAGTTGGGATATTAAATGAACCGTATTCACTACGAAAATTGCATTTTCCCCGCTATTTACAAAATCTAGCACCGATTTGGTCGAGTGACTTCTCCAAACTTGTATGTCAGTTTCCAAAGAGAACAGAACGTCAGAGAGTAAGCGTTGATGAATATACGACCATTTGAATTCTGGAATACGAAATGGAGGTCTAGTAGGCCCGGGTGAAAACATGTGGCGTGATCCCGACTTATTATGAGAGGATTCTGAAAAAAAATATTTATGGAAATAATTAGTAAAGCAAAAAATTTTAAGCTATCAGAAAAAAATAGATGTCGGTTGATACTTACCAAACTGCATCGGATCAACTTGGGTACTGGTACTAGCGCTTTGATTCCTTTCGATCCCTTCCGGGAATTCTTGCCTCGGTTCCTCCGCCTCTCCAACATCATCGCACCCCTCCCTGATGCATTCTTCATAACCTCCGTAATAACCCCCTTTTATTATCACCTCGTTTTCCGAAAAATTTACGCTTTCCTCGAAAGTTAAAGACGTGGTGTCTGTAACACCACCCGGTAAAAATTCACTTTTACGTGGGAACTGTTCTGTTTTCGGCGAACTGCTTTGACTATTAGTTTTATCTTCGTTTGTTGGTGTTCCTTCAAGGTTTTCTTCGTTTTTGGACGGCAAATTTAAATTATCTCTATCTGATTGCACTAAATTATTTACAACATCGTCAATATTATTTATATTATTAATACTATTATTGTTATTGTTAATTATATTATTATTTGATTGCCCGGTTTCACCACTGCTTAAAATTTGGACGTTTTCATCAACTAAATTATTATTATTATTAATATTATTTAAATTGGCACTTTCGCTTAAGTTAAGATTATCACTTTGTGAGTTATTTGTTTCGCTCACAATTTTATCGGATTCAATTTTTTCGGCTTCATTTTCTTCCTCCTCTTCATCGGCTTCAACCGTTTCGACTTCTTCGACTTCTTCTTCATCCACCCCCACATCTTCCCCTCCCGTTTCCTCTCCTTCATGGACGTTTTCATTGTTTAAACTTGAGCAACTTTCAACTTTTTTATCTAACAGACTAGAAGCATCATCGCCATTTTCAACGACTGCGTCCTCCGCATTTTTCACTGGACTACCAAGGGCATCCTCCGACGTTTTATCAGATTTCTCAGGAGTCATGAAAACTTCCGAGTCGCTATCTAACAATTCGGGAATGTTTGCTCCGTCGGGGGCAGCAACCTTTTTGCTAGGACTAGATTCGGTGCTTGGAGGTATATTTTTCAATATGTCGTTCAAAATTTCTTGAGCTACCTGAACCGGTTCGACTTCCTCCTCCGGTTTTTCGGCGTCTTCCGTGGTTGGAGCGGCATCGTCCGCACTTTTTTCCGTTTCTTCTTGTTTTTCGGCTTCTTGAACATTTTCTTGGCCAGTTTCTTGAGCAATTTCTTGGCCAGTTTCTTGACCAATTTCTTGCCCAGTTTCTTGACCGATTTCTTGGTCAGTTTCTTGCACAGTTTCTGGACCAGTTTCTTGACCAGCTTCCGTCTCATCCGTGGTTTCAGATGGTTCCACGGTTTCTTTTATCGCAGCGTCTGAAGGCGTGCTCACGGTTTCTTCTTTTTCTTCTTCGAAAGTATCACCATTCGGTGACGAATCCTGAAGAACTTCATCAGGGGAATCCTGAAGAGAAGAAACCCTCTTTCTATCGATTTCCGTATCGGACAAAGCGTCTTTTTCATGCAAACGGCATAATTTCTTGGGCGTAGCCGTTAAACTTTGGCTCGTGTATCCTGGAATGACTTCCACCTCTTGACTGCTAGATATTTCGGAAGAAACTTCGGTATAACCTTCGGCTGTTTGAGGAACATTCATCGAATGACGTTGCTCTTCATAGTTCGGCGACATCAGTCTTTCCTGAGCTCCAATTTCGCAACTGCAAATAGGTCCCTGTTCTGATATCATATCATGCTTCTTGTCGTCGTTTGGCTCCGGACTGTCTACCCATCCCGGCTGATGGAAACCGTTGTTACCCTGCTGCGTCTGCGTATCCCAACCGGAAATCGTGCTTATGGGTCTTTGTTGCCTCACTGCCGGGTCGGTTATGTTATCCGATCTATGTCTTTCGTAATGTTCGTACATTTGAGCGAACTGAAGCTTGAATTCTTCGTAGGACACCTGTCAAAGAAGTAAATAGTTAATTTTATAATTATTAAAAATTTTTGAAAGAAAAAATATTGAAGTACCTTAGAATGAACGATCGCTAAAGTATCGACCCAAACCCTCCAACCGCCATATTCGTGCTTGATGGCATGATGCAGCAACATGCGAAACAGAGAATACACCATGTCAGAAATTTTTTGTTCCTCTGTTGTTTTAGGATGGATGTAAGCCATAGCGATGAGCCACTCTTGCCAGACGGACATTTGCAAAACGGTTCTTCGATTCTCTCGGTTGTTGTTGCAAAGAAGGGTCATGTCCGACAGGAAAAGTTTCTTAACCTCTAGTAATTGCTCCGTTTGCTTTGATTGACGTATTAAAGTCGCCACAACTTTCAAAATCACTGGAAAAAAGTTCAAAAATAGTTAATAGGACGTTAAAAAAAATTTCTTTTCTCCAAATTTGTATAGGTGAAAAATGAGAGACATAACGCATAGTGGTCCGGAAAAAAAATTAATGGCCAAAACTCAATCCCAAGTCTGTGTGAAACTTAAAAAAAAGATGAAGGTGTCAAAAGCTTCGATATTTTGTGCAATTAAAAACCTGCTGCCCGTGCCCCAAAATTCACAATGGCGGGTATAATATGATGGCCAAAATTTTTAATTATGATTATGAATGAAATTTCATGAATATTTATTTTCAGGTATTTTTGTGGCTGCTGATTTCATATATGGAACAATTATTTTAAAATTCAAGATGGCGGATTTAGTATCGCGACAAATGTAAAAAATAAATTATACTGGGATATGGCTAGCATATCCCTACGTAGGACTACGTCTATGGGGTACTGTTTAATAACTATTTATTAAGAAAAATACTATATAAAATATTCGAAGTTAAAATTTTAGTATAAATTACTATTGCTAAAACGATGCTAATGTGAATTTGAATTTATATTGATATAATATCAATATAGTCAAAAAATGTTATTAATTTCAGTAATATTAATTTTAAGTAATATTAATTTTTGCGCGTTTTTGCTCAAAAAAATCGAATTTTTTGACACAAAAAACTTAACATTTTTGGTAAAAGTGTCATCTTTTTTTTAATTTTTTAAAATTCTAATTAAATTTTTCAATTAAATGAATATTAAATCTCTTTTTAATTAATGGAAAAAAAGGATAATTTAGACAAATTAATGATAAATTAAAGAAAAAAAATTATACTGGAATATGGGAGCATATCCCGGAAAATTACATAAATTTAAAATTTTGACTATATTTTGACCATAAATTTTTTAAAATTCTCGTAGTTAAAATTTTAATATGAAAATATTAATTATTTAATATTAAAATATTTAATAATTTTATAGGTGCAACCAACACACGAATGAATAAACAAACAAACAGAAATCTCCAGGTTACGGGGTATGACGTAGTCCTACGTCAAAAAAACGTTAAAGTTGTTTAATTTTCGTGAAAATTTGCACTAAGAGGTTTTCGAGGTCGCTGATCTCGAATCCGCAAATAGTTTTCTAAAATGTTTTTAAGAGACTCAATAAATCGAACAAAATTAATTTACTCATTGTATGTTCGAAATTCAGAAAAACGGTTTACAGATTCGAGATCAGCGACCTCAAAAACCCCTTAGTACAATTTATCATGAAAATTGAACCACTTTAACTTTATTTTACATTTGTCGAAATATACTAAATCCGCCATCTTGAATTTTAAAATATTTGTTTTAAATATAAAATTAGCAGCCACAAAAATATCTGAAAATAAATACTCATGAAAATTAAAAATTTTGGCCTTCCTGTTATGCCCGCCATTTTGAATTTGGGGGCACGGGCAGCAGGTTTTAAATTGCACAAAATATCGAAGCTTTTGACACCTTCATTTTTTTTCTAAGTTTCACACAGACTTGGAAATGATTTTTGGCAATTTTTTTTTTTTTTTTTTCTGGGCCAATGTGTAACGTAACGAAAGTGATTAATGGATCTAATTTTGGCCATTTCCAAGAATGCGAGCCGTTAAAGGAAGATGGACCGAACGCCCAAAAATTAATCACTGTCTTTAAGCATTCCGTCCTTTCAAAGACAAAAAAAAAAAAAAAAATTTCATTTTATTAACTTACTCGGATTTTCCAGTCTAAAATGTGACTCCGGCTCGGTATGCCTCGTGTACAAAATCTGTTGACTTATGTGCTCGGTCATGATTTCATACAAAACATTGTAAGTTGGCAAAGTTAAAGTTTCCTCGTTTAAAAGGAGCCGCTCAGCAAGCAAAGTATATAAATTATGAGGGCTCATGACGTCATACTTCCTCCTGGAAAAGTAAATCAATTAATAAATAATAAATGAAAATATTAAAGAAAGATTTTAAAAATTTATCAACTCCCTTCTTTGAGAGAAAAGAGAATTACTTACTTGTGCGTGGATCTACTAAGGAAAAATCCTAAAAGCTTAAGAGCTTGAAGGCGGATGAGTTGACTCTCCGAGGCGAGCAATTTAAAAACGGTTCGAACCCCTTGTTTAGCGTCGAAAGCAGGAACCATAGCGGCAGGATGTTCGGACATTAAAGAGATTAACATTTGTAAAACGTCGTGCAAATTTTCATCCTAAAAAGAAATTAGAATTTCATACGGTTATTTTAAAAAAAATCGTGATCTAAGGTAACCTAAACGTAAAGGCGGAGTGACTGATAAAATATCCAATTATTATTTCGATTTTCCGGTCTCATTTCAGAGATTTAATTCTTATTTTAAAGCTTCACTGGCATATGCCCCTTTTTGGTGGGTTCTTCGATTACTTTGAACCAAAAACGATCATAATTTTTTTACGCTTTAAACAGAGGCTTGGAAAATTGAAATCACTTATTTGTAGTGTTGATAGCCCCACAAAATATAACGAAAGGTTTGCAAAATTTTCGATAGACAGTCTCTAGCCATAGTTCAAAACGGATCAAAGTTCCCCAACAGATGCTACGGAAAATAAAAATATATTTACCTCATGCATTGTTGTCAAATAGTTTAAAATACTTTGCAGCTCGTCGTCTTTAACACCATTCCCAATCATAATTAACTGTTTTAGAAAAAGTAAAATATAGGCTCGGATAGCAAGGATGTCTTTTTGAGGAGGCCTGGGACCATCTAAAAATAAAAGAAAAAAAATTATTACTTTCATTTTTTTAAAAATAAATCAAATAAGTTATTTTAATTTAAAAAAAAAATACCTAATCCTTTTGGTGTTATTCCACTTTTCGACCTTGGATTGACTACCCAGTAATAATACTTAAGCGTGTGAACGGTTTGAAGGACAGTTGATACTCTTCTTACATTTGAATAAATCTGCGTGTCCGCTAGGAACTCTGTCGCCAAATACGAATACAGTCTAGTTTGGACGGGTGCGGGAGTGTAGATCCACAGCGCGGGATTGAACAGAACATGATCCAGCAACTGCCACGTCAGAAATGAAAAACAAAATAACTAACATCAAAACTTAGATTTCTGCTCTCTAACACATCCAAATACCTCATTACATCATTTATTATTACAAAAAAAAAAAAAAAAAAAAAGACAAAAAAAAAAGAAATAAGCAGAAAAGCAGAAAAGCAGCGTCCCATCATTTCAAAAAAAACCCTTAATTAGCGTTAATGTGCGAAATAGATTTAATTAAAAGTGTTTCATTTAATTTTTTTTTTTTTTTCAAAAAGCAGTGAAAAAAAATATAAATGCCGACAGTTACCTGTTTGAGCAAAAGCTCGTTGTTCGAACTGAGACAAGTAACTAAGTACTTCGTAAGGTTAAGGAACGAATCAAGAACTTCAGTCGTTAAATGTTGCCGAGACGACCGCTGCAACATGTAACTAATGACTAGGAAACCTCGGTTTTGAATCATATGCTGCTGAACAGTGTGAGAACTTTCTACCAACTCGCATATAAAACCCAGTAATTTATAACTGTAATAAAAAAAAAAAAAAGTTAGTCCTGCAAAAAGAATAATATGGCAACAGGATTTATTTTCTTACCAAAGTGACGAATCACGTTTTGAATCGTAAGGGAGATCCAATTGTGAAAATAAAGGAAATAATACTTGAATGCCACCAATGGAATTGAGCGTACTGTGGATGGAATGTGTTATAACGGCTTTGACATCCTAAAGAAAAAAGAAATTGACGAAATTTTAATTGGATTTTAACAAAAAGTCGAAAACGGAAAAATGAGCAAAGTCTGGCACTGACAGAAAACTTAAATCAGGAATAATCGTACCTGCAGCATGAGTGCATGAGGTGTGTGAACAAAATAAGACACATTTCCTTTCGGAGCAGCTTGCAAGCATAATTGTCCGTCAGTTGCAACTGGATTATACATAAAAACTATAGCGGATGATAATTTCCCATCGTACAAAACCTGTATAAAAAAGATAAAAGACAATAAATTAATAAAAAATTAATTTGAACAAAAATATATCGCAAACATGCAGTTTAAAATACTAAGACAATAAAAAACCAGTTTTTTTCGTGCCAAAAAAATTAAAAGTTTTCTACATAAAAAAAATTACATATTTAAGTACTACTGCATAACAGTACGAACTACATAAAGTTTCACCACATAATACGATTTACTACATAAAAATTGTCCATAAAATTGAAAGCTAAATGAAATCAAAATTAAAATTAAAATTATAATTAAAAATAAAAGTAGAAATCGACTGCCCCGAAAAAAAAGTCCCTCTTTTTTTTTTTTTTTTTTTTGGACAATTGAAAAACGTAGTATCTTTTTTTGTGTCACTGGAAAAAAGATCTATCGTATGTAGTAATTACCATCTAAATAGATCGTTTAAAGGTCTTCATAAAAAAAAATAGGCGATTTTCAACTGTTCAAAAAAAAAAAAAAAAAAAAAAAAAAAAAATAGGGACTTTTTCTTTGGGACAGTCGAAATAGTAATATAGTGCATTCCACTTAAAGTTGTAAAGAGCTGAACATCGTTAGGGTTATCGCAACATTTGACCAGTTTCTGACAACCTCAAATAAAATGAGCTATAGCCTAGAAATAAAAATATGAGGTCATTTAAATATTACTTAAGAATGAATTAGTTTTGTTATTAATATAATTTAAATGAAAATCTTTGACTTCCTCCCTCCTTATCAGCTAAGGTGAAGATTTACTTCAACCTTCAGAATATTATGCAAGATTTTAACCAAAACCCTTAAATTAATGTTTACGTAAGCTGTATCATCTGTACAGTGGCATCCCCCCCTTTCCTCCCTTTATGAGTAAAAGCAAACGCCTCAAAACATTTTCCACCCCCTCCTCTCCCTTACCTTAACATATGCTTAAGTTACATTTCAATGGCCCCTATAAAAAAAATAAAAATAAAACAATAAAAAAACTCATGCTCACACTCTTAGAAGCATCATCTAACATGCTAAGTGGACACAAAAATGCGTTCCGCAGTTCAGGGTTCTCGAGTTCTCCGACGGTTGTGTAGGGACTGATAAGGCGTTCGCCACTCACCCTTTTATGGTTGTCTGGGAGGCTCAGTGTACACTCGTTGTCAAATCTGAACTGGCTCTGTACAATCCAATTTAAAAGCAGCATGAATCAAGTCATAATCAATTAAAACAACAACTGAAGTTTAAGGGAAAATAAAATTCACCAAAAATTGTAAAAAAAAAAAAAAAAAAAAGGATTGAACTGCAATGTTTTAAAATTAAAAATCAGATTCCTGACGTTGTGTCGTAATGAGAACAGAAGCTGCAAAAGTATTCCGCTAGGAGCGCTGGATGAGTTCAACTTTAATAAATCAAAACCAATAAGTATTAGAAATGGTCAGTTTTTGTCGGTTAATGTCGCGGTCGTATAGACAGGTCCGGAAACTTCTATCCCTTATACATCGGAGATCTTGTCCCGCTTAACTACGCGAAAATTAATTCTTCCTTTTTACCATCTTAAGCGCTACTTGTATGAGAGACGCTTTTTGATCGGTCGACGGTCGTTGAGATTTGTAAACAACAATGGCGGCGCACTGCCAACTTAAACAATTAGACATGTTGCCTCTCCAGGTGCCTCTTAAGATTGCAGCGCCATAAATGGCCCGTTTTGGAACTAAAACGTGCGTAGTTAAGCGAGACATGAACGGCATAGGAAGTTTCCGGTTAGGACCTGTCTATATGGCCGTTAAGACATCTAGCTAACCTAGCGGAAAATTTTCGCAGCTGCGGTCACCATTTCATCTGGGTCACCGTTCATATAACAAATAGTTTCTCCAGTATTATATTCTGCAACGTCTTTCTCGCTTTACTATTTAGGAGTTATCGTCAAAAAACGGAAATGTTCTAGCAAGTTTTGTCTTGCAATATGCTTCCCAGCAAAGCAAAAGTGCATTGTGACAACGCGCAAGTTGTGTCATAACAAGACATTTTTATTTTTTCGCATGATTTTTACGAAAATGTTTTGTCACAAAGCACTTCTGCTTAAATCTTTTTTTTTTTTTTTTTTTTTTTTTTTTTGGATCAGAGGTAAATACCGAGAACCTATTAGCATTTTATCAGGAACGTATCCGATTTAAAACGCAAAATTTTCATTTTAAAACAAAGCATAGCTAAATTTTAAACCATTTTTTTCTGATACAGACTTTGTATCCAGGACCAAGCCGATGCATAGCACAAATCTGATGGGTCGTCAACGCTTCTGAAAAAAGGTAAATCGCTGCCATTTGACCGCAGAACACTCGTTCTTCATCCAATTCCGGAGTAGCACCTATGTAGCATTTGTCATACGGCTGCAAAAAAAAAAAAAAAAAAAATGTATTAGCTTTTTTTTCCAAAACGAACTGCGGCATTTTTTCTAAAATTATTATAGTTTTCCTAACTTGTTCCCTAATTATACGACAAAATATTTCCCCGGACTATAGGAGCAGTATTCATAAATAACGAACAATTCCAGGGTCCTACTTTTTTATTATTCACAACGTTTAGCATGTTTCACGTCAGTTTGCTAGTCGCCAACTTCGCTAAAATCTTGTTTGCGTACAATTGTTTTTGATCGGAAACAGATTTTAAAACGAGTTTCAAAAAGTTTTTACATGAGCGCTGAAGAGCTTTAACTATTATAGGAATCGGATTAAATTCCTAAAAAAGCGGGGATTTCCATGAATGAATGGAAAAAAAAAAAAAAACGTTTTTCGCGGAATATTTGAAACCGAATGAAAACATAAAAAGCTGCTCATGACTTTTTTTTATTTTTATTTTTTGCAATATCGAAAAATAAACCGATTTTTAATTTCAGGGGGGAGGACAAAAAAATTAATTTACAGAAAGGAACTTACGTCATTCGTCGAAACAAACCAAACCATTTCTGTGCTTGAGGCTAGCTGGCCGTTAACGAGACACTTAATTTCACTCTTTGTCCAACGATTGTAAATGTAAACAACTGCTATCATATACCACTGGAACAAAAAAAAAAAAAATAATAATAATAATAAAAAATAATTTTACATTTAACATCAAAAAGGAAATCTGATAAGGTAATATTGAAAAACGTTTCCGGCGTATGAGATTTTTTTATTTTTTATTCGCGAATCGAGATTATGAAATATTTAACAAAGGAAACGAATATGTCATCAGAGAAACATCCAGTTCTTTTCAACCTTTTTGAGGACTAAATAAAAGCTTTGAGGACGGAGACTGCATGCAATGCATATTTTATGAAATGTAGGGTTTAATCGACCTGATTCGAAATTGAAAGTTTCAAAAGTGGATTTCGACACAGATTTCGTTGGAATTCATGTCTGTTCAGTTCTGGAATTTGCTCCTTGAGAAACTGTCTGCTTAAATAAGAGTAAAAGTTATGAGAGGGTAGTAATTTCGACTAGATTTTCATTCGGAATCAAGATTATATTAGCGATTCCCAAAATAGTAGGAATCGGAATCGGAATCTCGTCTAAAAACAGTTAGAAATTTTCTGACTCAGAATCGATATCGGCATCCAAATTATTTTCGACTCATATTGATTTAAAAAGCATGAAAATTACAATTACTACAATCAATCAATTTTGGTTTAAACTTTTATGGCCCAACTTCAGTAAGATTTCTGGAGAATACTTCTCCAAATTTTCATTTTTGAGTAATATCGAGCAAGAAACTTTCTTTGCCGATCCCCTACCAGTTTTCCTAAAATAAATAAATTCCTAATCCATTTTTTCTAAAAAAAAATAAGTTCCTAATCCATTTTTCCTAAAAAAAATAAATTCCTAATCCATTTTTCAAAAAAAATTAATTCTTAATCCCTTTTTCCTAAAATAAATAAATCCTAATCCATTTTTCCTAAATAAAATTCCTAATCCATTTTTCCTAAAAAAAAAAAAAAAAAAAAAAAATCCTAATCCATTTTTCCTAAAAAAAAAAAAAAAAAAAAAATCCTAATCCATTTTTCAAAAAAATGAATTCCTAATCCTATTTTCCTAAAAAACAAATGAATTCCTAATCCTCTTTTCCTAAAAAAAATTCCTAGTCCATTTTTCCTAAAAAACAATTCCTTTATTTTTTCTAAAAATTTGGGTTCCTAAAATTGTTTTCCTAACGATTTTTTTTCTAATTTTTAATTTTCCTAAAATTTTTTGATTCCTAAAATAAAATTGAGACTGTGTCAAATCCCAGACGCCGAGTCTCCTAGACTCTACTCCCGGGAGATCAAATTTTAGAATATATTATTTATTTATTTGGTCTATAATTTGGGAACTCAGAGTCCTACAACCCAGACCAAAAAAATAAAATAATATAATCCCGATTTTGCTCTCCCGGGAGTAAAGTCTCCCAGACTCTACTCCCGGGAGAACAAAAAGCAGAATTATTATTTAAATTTCGAAATAAATAATAAAGACCCCAACTGCGTTACGCCCTCGTCTTTGGCCAAGCAGTTTTCTAAAATTCTAAGTTTTTCAAAGAAACACCCGGTAGCTCAAAACGTAGACCAATTAATTAATTATTTATTATTATTTTTTAAATATTGACTAATTTCTTTCGTCTGGGTTGTAGGACTCTATGTTCCCAAATCACAGACCAAGTAAATAAATAATATATTCTAGGATTTGCTCTCCCGGGAGTAGAGTCTGGGAGACTCGGCGTCTGGGATTTGGTGCGGCCTCATAAAGAGATTCTTAAAATTTTTAAAATAAAATTTCCTAAAATCCCTAAAACTAAATTTCCTAAGGAAAAATATTAATTTTAGGAAATTTAATTTCAGGAATCAAAAAATTTTAAGACAATTGAAAGTCAGGCAAAAATTGATTAAAAAAATTTTTTTAGGAAAAATGGGTTAGGAATTTATTTTTTTAGGAAAAACTGATTAGGAAAAATGGTAGGGAACGCTCCTTGCATTAAAACATTTACTGAGCGCCTACCGATTTGAGTATAGGCAACCCGCTTCACATGCCTGTAGTACAGAATGTAGCATAATTGTCTTATTCGTAAAACAATCGGGGGAAAGAGGTTTCTATGTGTTTTCGATGTCGTAGATTTCGAATTTGATGTCAAAGTGTTGCGATTCCAAACTGAAAAAGCTATATGGCGCCAAAATTATAATTTTTAAAAACAAGAGTTCTCCGTCATTTGGATTTTAATTTTTTCAAACGTCTGACTTTAGAATTGGAATCAGCGGTCCAAAATACAAAAATAGGTCAAGTTTCAGCTTGTAGCTAAAGATTGCTCCCGGGAATTCCCGTCTTGGGAATCCCGAGACAAGAATCGATTTTTTCCCAAAACAATTTCCCGGGAACATTTTTTTCTAACTGTCGGGAATCCCGCTTCCCGGGAGTGGAGTTTTTCTCATTTTCGAGAATTCCCGATTCCCGGGATCGACAAATTTTTCCCGGGAACTGGAATAATATCAATTTTATCAACTTTTTGACCATTTACCACATACAATTTTCAATATTTTAGAAAAAAGTTATAAAAATCAGACATTTTTTTTTCCATAATTTGCCTAAAGCGTGCCCTTTAAACAACATATAAAAATTTTTTTGACGTGGAGGAAAAAAATACCAATCCCAGGAACGAGAATTCCCGTTTTGGTTAAGTTTCCATTTCTCGGGAATCTAGAAATTGATACTTAAATTCCCGGGAATCACGGGAAAGCCGAGAATTTATTTAAAAGAGGAGAAGGAGGAAAATAACTCTGATTTCCGTATTTTTGGAAAGTAAGTTCGGAAATAAGCAAAACCATGTCAAAAGAAAAATTTCCATGTTATTTAAAGAGCACGTTTTAGGCAAAGAAGGATATTATGTTTAAAAAAATTTCTGATTTTTAAAACTTTTTTCTAAAATATTGAAAAATTTTTATGTGAGAAATGGACAAAAAGTTGATAAATGATTCTTTCCGTTCCCGGGAAAAAACGTGTCCATCCCAGGAATAGGGAATTCTCAAAAACGAGAAAAATTCTTTTCCCCGGAAGCGGTATTCCCGACAATTAAAAAAAAGGTTCCCAGGAAATTTTTTCGGGAAAAAATCGATTCCAGGGAGCAATTTTTAGTTCGGAAGCATCTAGTTAAACAATATGCAAAAAAAGCAGAGTAATCTTTTTTTATTATTATTTTATTTTATTTTTTAAGCGGCAGCGAGTTAGCGATGAATTAAAATCATTAAACCGATTTCCCAACTCCCACCTTCCAGCAATAGACTTACATAATCCAATTTTTATAATAAAGTTTCAAACAAAAAAAAAGAAAAAAAAATTTTTTTTAAATAAAAAAATAAATAAAAAACTCAAAAAAAAGGATTTAAACTGTCAATCCGTCGATCATTAAATAAAATAGCGTATGAGAGAAGGAGTTATTGATAAAGTGCTTCGATCTCGGTTGGTAAACATTCATTAATACGAAACACTTGGAGCGTCGGAAATGAACGAATTAACACTACTCGAGCAAAAGTGGTTTTCGCCTGTCCGTTCCATTCGTCAGAGCACAGTTAAAAAGGGAACGAAAATTTTATCACAAAACGCATGGGGAAATTTCCCATATTCAAACTCCGTTGGAAAACTTTCCCGTTAAGAGAAAGAGAAAGAGGAGGAAACTTTTCGTTTCCTTGACTTTCCCAGCTTCTTAATGCGAATCCGTTTCAATTGAAAGATTTTGCGGCGAGGAAAAAGGGTAATTTAATCGATTACAAATTTTCAAAAAGAAAAAGGTTTTTTTTTTAAAATAAAAAAATAAAAAAGAGTGTTAATAAAACGATCGCAATAAAAATCTCTATTTACCTTTTATACACCAGGGAATGGGACACCGGGAAAAAAAATGGTCGAAGAACAACGCAAAGGCGGAACAATACAGATTAATCCGCAACAGGATATAATGATTTAAATCTGTACACATGCACGTACACCGATGGTTATATTCACATTTCGAAAAAAAAAAAAAAAATTAAATTCATTTATTTCCTTTTTTTTTTTTTCGTTCCCTTCTCTCTCCGATTTTTTTTTATTCAACTACAGGAATAATTATTGCAAAACTAAAGCTGATGGGAGTTTGTTTTCAAACATTCATTTTCCACTAGTCTGGACAGCTTTTCCAACATCCCATGAATATAGATGACTGCTGACATGACCCCTTTACAGTATTTATCCTTCATTCATTACACGATGACATAAATTTAAAAACGTTTCCACGACACTTCGCCGTAGGATCTGTTTTTGATACCGGTTAAAGAAAAAAATATATATCGTTTTTGGAAAAATCTTTAAAAGCATTCGTCATTTACTGTCAGATATTTTCTTTCTTTGTTAACAACTTTGAATCTCCCTCTCTTTTTTTTTCGAATGCTTTTTATACAACGAAAAATATTAGCCAATATCATCCATAAAGTTATCCAGACTAAATTCTATAAGCTGAAAACTGAAAACGCGAAAATTTGCCATAAAATTCGGGAAAAAACGCACAACCAGAGCTTGCAAGCAACAGGTCGGAGCATGCATTTCTGCAAGTCGTGTACTTATGAGGAACAATACTCACTACGCGGCGCTGTATGTACTAATGGGTCATTGGTTGAAATCGGCGAATTTGATTGGTTCAAATCCAGCCAGCCAATCAGAACCCTAGATTTAAACCAATAGCCCTTCAGTACAGTACCTACAGCGGAAGATACACAGAAAATCATTTTCTGAAATACCTTCAGTATTTCAGCAGCGACAAAATCAATCCACTAAACAAGAATAATCTTTACATACGCTATTTCGACGTTTCTCCACATTACAATTTCCATCATTTATGAAAAAAAATGGTTTAAATTGATTGCACCAGTATTTTAATATTAAAAGCAGTATTATTAATTTAAATTTCCAGTATTTTTGTATGTAGAAAGTCAGTATAATTAATTAATTCAGGCTATTTTTTTTTTTGCCAGTATTTTATTTATAAAATCAGTATTTAAAATTCGTTTGGGCAATATTTTCATTTTAAAAAATCGGTATTTTAAATTCATTTAGGCAGTAATTTTTTCACATGCCAAAAAGTAATTTTTTGACAAACCAAATATTATTATGAGGATGAAAAAATGCGATTGATAAAAAAAAAACGGGTCTAATTAAGTTAGGGGTGGCTTTAATCGAATCGGAGTGGTCAAATTCGAACTCTGCGTTGTCGAAAACATACTTTGGCACTATTTTAAGGTCACAATAAATGACTAGAAAGACAATACACGGTGCTCAACCAGTCTCCGATTATCGGGCGGAATGGACGAAAAAATCTGACTTCACAGCGGGTTTAGGGATCATGAATATAGTCCGAAACAAGCAACCGCAAAATCGCGTCAGATCATCCTGGGCCCCCACCAGGGGCCCCCGGGAGCTCCAAACTTCTCCTTAGTCGTGTTGTATATCATATGAAAACCCGTTGCAAATGCTGTCGAATGAGACCTTACAGAGATTTCTATCTGTTATAGGCATGAAGATACAGTCATTTAAAAGGGTCTAAAATTGATCCTCCATTTTGAATGATTTAAATGACGATATCTTTATGCCTATAACAGATAGAAATCTCTGTAAGGTCTCATTCGACAGCATTTGCAACGGGTTTTCATATGACATACAACACGATTAAGGAGAAGTTTGGGGCTCCCGGGGGCCCCTAGTGGGGCCCCAGGATGATCTGACGCGATTTTGCGGTTGCTTGTTTCGGACTATATTCATGATCCCTAAACCCGCTGTGAAGTCAGATTTTTTCGTCCATTCCGCCCGATAATCGGAGACTGGTTGAGCACCGTGAATAGTTGACTCGAAATTTTTTACAAAAAAAATTGCTATTTTTGGCCAAAAAAGGGTGTTTGGCCAGTTAGGGGTCATTCTGATCGACACGGGATGGTCATTTTCTGATTCTGCGACGCCGAAAACATATAAACAACTTGGTTTGGTCCCAAAAAATTACTCCTAAAGTTTCGGAAAAATTTGTTTAAAAAAAATGCCAAAAAATTTTTTTTTCAAGCGCGAAATGGCCCCTAGCCACTCCTAAACGTGATCGAAAAAATCTGAAAAAAATTACCTTTTGTTTTTAGATCTTAAGAAAAGTGAAAATCGCATGAAGAACAAAGTCGCGAAAAGTAAGGTAAATTTGAACCACCCTAATATTCCTGCCGTGACAAGTTTTCAGTACTTAAATCTGGAGATAAACTTCTCGCAAATACTTCATTTGCAATTTTTTTTTTCTGGCAAAAATATAATATTTTACTGGTTTTTTATTTTTATTTACAGGCCAAAAAAAAATTAAAAATACTGATTTTTTAATTATATTTACTGACTATCAGTACTGGCAATTTAAATTTTTTACTGGTATTCGATTAATAAGTACCGAAAAACATAATAAAAAAAATACTGGTTAAAATATTAAAATACTGACCGGATAAATACAAGCCAAACTGTTTATTATATTTTCTGGTTTAATCGTCTTCATTTTTTATTCTCCGATTTGGTCGATTTCACGGATGGACCCTTTGGTTTTCTCCTTTTTTTTTATTCACTCACTTATTGAACGTTATGGCAGGTGAGCGTTACAAATTGCGCCAGAACAGGGACTGAAGGTATTTCAGATTACCGACATATGACTGCAGCAACAAAAAAAGGCGAACAGTCATCAAAAATTTCAAAATAGAACTATCTCCTTTTTTGCTTATTGAATTCGGTTTTACTTAAATATTCTTGTAAAGGAATGCTTATTTGGAATTTTTAATCAGTGCGATTCAATGGCGAGATTTTCGGTGTTTGCTGCCCTTAGTCTAGCTTTTAAACAAAGCCAATCTATACTGAAAACTTTCACAGTCAATTTGAAAAATAAAAAAATTTCTTATTTTTTTTATTAATTCTTGTTACCATGGTTCAAAGATTACAAAAATTGTTGGGAAAATTTTTCTTTGTCATTTGAATTGATCGGAAAATCTTGTTCTGAGAAAATCTGTCCCTCCCTTCAGATAAAACCTTTTACAGATAAACGGGTAAAGAATGGATTTTAAGGGATATCGAATCACAGCTGTCTTAAATCCAAAGAGACTAAATTCTAAGAATTTCATACGAAGTTTTTTTTTTTCTCTTTATTTATTTTTTTTCTCTTCTTCTATACGCGGAAAATAGGAGGTCAAACTGACTCTCAACAATCTCATGCTTCCTAAAAGCTTTGATTAAAAAAATATTATTAGCTAGATTGAATTCTTGGTATTTTGTCTGGCCTAGGAGGAAAAGAGAGTTTTCAGGTTTTCCATAGTCTTAACATGTTTTAATGGTTTTCGCTTTGTTTCTAATTTTATTTTATTTTATTTTTTTAACGATAGACACTATCGGAAAAGCTGTATTTGACTTTTCTTAATGAAATCTTGCGTAACCGATTCCTGAACAAACCTGTGTGTCACAGATTTCCTAGTTTTATGATCGCTTTGACGCAGATGTTGACTCAGCGGCTATGGCATTCCGCCCGAACCATTCTTTATTAATGAGTAGCATTACTCACTGCTCAAAATAAGGGACACCCTAACTTCAGTTAGCTTTCGCGAGAAAAAAAATATTGCTACTTGCAAAGGAAATTCGAACCAAAAATTTCAAAAAATTAAGAGCAATTACGTGTGCAAACCGGAGATCATCGGTTCAATTCTATCTCCGCCACTTGGCCCCTGTAATTTTTTCGAATGATTTACCTATCCTGCTTAGGCATTCCCGAGAAAAAAAACTTAATTTTTCTTTACTTCGTAAGGGTGCAGATTCACTATGGAATGTTGGACCAACATGTTAGTACAACAAGTTGGACCAACATGTTAGTTCAACAAGTTAGTACAACAAGTTTATATGTTGTACCAACATGTTTGACAAACGAACAAATCGACTAGGGTGCAAATTCACTATGGAATCTTGGACAACATGTTGGTACAACAAGTTGGACTAACATGTTGTACCAACTTGTTGGACCAACAATCCACATTAATTTTGGCGTAGGAATAAATTCTGCAATAGTCGATTTGTTCGTTTGTCCAACAAGTTGGTACAACATGTTTGTCCAACATGTTTGTCCAACATGTTTATCCAACTTGTTGTACCAACATGTTGGTCCAACATTCCATAGTGTATTTGCACCTTTGGAGTAAATTTTACAATAGTCAATTCGTTCGTTTGTCAAAAATGTTGGTACAACAAGTTGGTCCAACTTTTTGGTCCAACTTTTTGTACCAATATGTTGGCACAAAATTCCATAGTGAATTTGCACCCTAAACGGTGATCCCTTTGCATGAAATCGAGAATCGAAAGGTATCGATTTTCTTCCTTCCCTTAAAATTTTAATTCCTTTCCAAAAACTTCTTAAAACTTTTAAAAACATCAAACGCCTACGAACGTTAAATCGCTTGAATTTCTGAGTTTTATTGATTCTGCAAAAAAATAATAAACTTGAGTTTTATTTTGTATTTCTCACACGCTTCCTGTCCATCTGGAATAGCATTGGAAAAAGAAAAGGAGATGTTCTTCATCAAAAATTTAAGGGATCGTAGCATGGGGTTTCAAGACTGCAGACATGCGATGTTGAAAAAAAAAAAAAAAAAGTGCAATTTATTACACCTAACGTTTGAAATTGGTTGTTTTGGACAATTTTTCTTCCACGCATTTTCGAAAAAAAAAGAAAGAAAAAAAAATTGTAACACTTGTATTTTATTGTTCATCAACAAATAACCTCAAAATGAACTTTTTTTTTCAAAAACTTTCCATTTTTTTATCGTTGTCGCAAGGAAATCTTAAGATATCAGGCATTTTCCTCTCAACGGTAACATAATCATTAGGTAATCAGCCCACGATTCCCCAACTTGTTCCTTAGCGACACTGATCCATTTTTATTCCTGTGGATAAACCGAGACTTCTAATGTGTATTTACTCAAGGAAACTTTTCCAAGACAGTAATCTGGATTATAAGTTTGTTTTTGGGGCTAAGTACTAAAAAGTTATCCCGTCCATTTAAAATTTCTTCGTATTACATATTTATTACCCCGTTTCGTTAAATCCTTGAACCGTGGATTCGTATATCCCCCGAAAAAAAAAAAAAAAAAAGTTTGGAATGAAAAAAAAAAATCAGTTTAAATTCTGAAATTTGATTACGTGTAACATTTCATTCACCCGTAACTAACAGATCTGGTCCGGTTCATTAGGTTTATTAGCTTTAGATGCTTCGCAACTTTCCCAGTGAGTGATTCATGGTCTTTTTTTTTTCCCTCTCTCAACCTATACAGATTCACTTTGTTGTTGTTGTTTTTTTTTTCTTCCTCAGAAAATGAAATATCGTTTTATTTGAATGATCGTTTATTTTATTTGAGTCAAGTAATCCAATTTGAGTCAAGTGATCCCCTAAAGGCGGAAAGTAGGATCGATCCGAAAACCCAGATCTGGTCCTGAAGTCATGCTCTCACCCTGACAGGGGATCCTGTGATGCTGACATCGCGGATCTCACGGTCCCCGCTCGGTGAGCCTGCTGAATCAGCAGGTTAACATAAGATTGTACCAATATTCATTTAATAAAGTTAGATAGTTTCTAGCCTCCGATCAGTGAGTACTTTATTTCGACCCCTTACCACCCGAATAGGGGTTCTGCAAGTTTTAAGGTTCTGAATTCCGGGGGTTTGTCAGGGTCCCATATTTTGAAAATATTTTTCAATATTTTCTGAAACCAAAAGCAATAAAAATATTTTTAAAATCTTTGTCAACATTTTTGAAATATTTTTACTGTTTCTTGTTTCAAAAAATATTTGCATAATATTTGTAAAATATTGAAAAATATTTAAAAAATATTTTTAAATATTAATTTTTTTTTTCGTTGGGATTTAAAGTAATGTAAAAAAGTTGGAGTAATGCATGAATATGTGTCGCTAAACCACAAAGGGCGATTCATGAAGGTCATTTCCGAATTTTACAATCTGGAAAACGCAAAAGGTATGAGAATCTATCAAACCTGCATAAGAATATAACAATAGGTTCAATATAAAAAACCATATTTAACCGAAACCTATTTCCCTATTCTGATGTGCGGCGTTCTTTAAAAAAAAAAAAATTACTAACCTTTCTAGGCTGGAATTCGTATTTGACACAATGTTGGAATCCTTTCCCTTTGACCTTCATCGAGGTTAAAACCAAGCAATTCCCTACGAAATGAGCCGAATATCCGACTCCTTTGCTCGTTTTAAAACTGCAAAAAAAAAAAAAAAAAAAAAAGAAAGAAATTAACGTAAGGACTAATCGCAATCCGGCATTGCTTAACAATAATCAAAACAAACACACAATTTCAACTAGATAAGGAGCTTTAAAACAACCCAACTTTCGGGGGAAAACAACAAACAACCCAGCCAAGTGCAATCAACATCAAGTCGTTTTGAATTGGAAATTTCAGTTTCATTATGTCGAACCGGGTTGTGACATGTTGTACTTCGGCACAATCGGGAAAGTTGTACGTATAAATTCCGAAATAGAAACTAAAGCTTTCTCTCTTTTACTCTCCCCGCGCGCGACACCCACCCGGAAAACAACGACAACAGCTTGAAAATCAAAATATATCCTAAAATATATAATCGTGGATGGTTTTTCCGGATAAGAAAAGATTTCGCAATTATGTTTACCTTACAAATCTTCAAACGGATTTAACGCTTCGAGGGACAAAATTAAGAGCGCGGAGCTATCACCGTTTCGCAAACTAAAAGAAAGTCCCCGGGGAATTTTTGTCGTTTTATTTACGTCAATTAGATCTAATCCTTTGGAACCGTTCGTTTCAAGTTTCCCCCCCCCCCCCTCGATTTTCTTAACTCAAACGGAAAATTCTTCGGGTCTAATGAAATTCCGAAATCTAAATTACAAAATAAAACAAGGGCTTGTCAATTTCACAGGATGATTCAACATCTCTTCTTTTTTTTTTTTTTTTGTCCCCCCGAAGGAGGAAAGGGGGTGGAAAATAAACTCCATCGTGATACTTACCAGTACAAATACGGTTTTTCCCTTTCTATGTTGACGGAATTGATCGGGTCCAAACGGAACCAAGTCGTAAAGGTAAAACCGTTTTCGTAAGGCCACCTGGCCAGAGGTGGGAGGACGATGGCCGAACCCTTCCGCCCCGGAAAGCTGAAAAACACATCCGGCCCATTCCGGTGTGGCATTTGACGAAGCACGTTCAAAAGTTTGGCGGAATGGCGAGGCTAAAAAAAAAAAAAACAATCGAAATTAGCTTCACGTGCATGAATAAAAAGTTGATTATCATGGGAAAAACACGAATCATTGGAGCTGACTCGACGTATTCAAACATTCCTAATGATCCATTTCAATGGATCGTAATACAACAGGGAAAACACTCTTCCGGGGAATCACTCTTGCGATTTTCCAAAAAAAAAAAATATTTTTGGCATGGTGATTAAAATGAAAATTACACAGAATAAAAAAACTCACCCATTTTCCGTTAAGAGCTTTCATAGCACCAAAAAGCAATTTAAGTTCTTTTACTGTAATACTGTAACTGGCCAAGACTCCCAGCATCTCAATCAATAAATCTGAAAAGAAAAAAAAAAATTTAAATTTATGTAAAAATTCATACGAGCCACTGCTGTCACAACCGCGGAAAAACCTTTATAAGGCCAAAAATTTTCTTTTAAACGTTTAGTAATAAATTTTATATTCGATTATACCCCCATTCGCGTCGTTAATATTTGATGAATGTCTTTCCCCCATTTATTTTTTAAGTTAAAATTTATAGCGCGTTATAACGTCTTCTTTTGCGATTTATCTTTCGCTTTCTTTCTCTCGTCGCGTACAAAAGAGAACCCGGGAAAAGGCAATTACAATTAAAGAGCAATAAAATCCTTTCTTAAGTGCGTGTTTTAAGTAAAAAGTATCCGTTTTCGTACATTATCGTCAAGAGGGCAATGTTTCTTTTGAGCTGAAATAAAACAAGGGAGTTTAAAACGGAATTTTTAGATAAATTGCAAAGAGACAAATTTTTGAGAGTCGCGATTTAGGTTTCTAAAGTATCCTATGGAAACCTAAAATGTGAAAAGCAGACTCGTTTACGCCTAACTTAAAAAGTAACGGAAAAGGATACTTTCGAAAATTATATTTGTTACAGTTCGGGTGCATAATGCTGTTATTTCAGGAGTAACTAATTGTAAGAGTAACTAATTTAGGAGCCTGTAATATAATGCTTTTTTCTGACGTAGGACTATGTCTTAGGGCTCGGTGCTGGGGAAGTCTGTGTGTCTGTCCGGGTGTCGGTCTGCTCGCATCAAAAATTAATATTTAATTATTTTAATATTAAAATTTTAACTTCGAAAATTTTAAATAATATTTCGACAATTTGTTTTCAACTTTTGGCCTTTTTTTATAGTGAAATTAGACGACATGAACAAAAGCAAGAACTTAAAAAATTTCTTGTCAGTTTTATTTAACTTTTTTAAAATTTTCGCTGTTTTTTTTAAGTACAATACAAGAAATTTTCTAAAAACTTTACAAGAAATTTTTAACTAAAAATTTTTAACTACAAATTTTTAACTGAAATTTTTATTTTTAAGTAAAAGTTAACATTTTATTTTAAAACTAGACGACATGAACAAAAGCAAGGACTTAAAAAATTTCTTGTAAATTTTATTTAAATTTCCTCTGTTTTTTTTTTAAAGTAAAATTTACAAGAAATTTTTAACTAAAAATTTTTAACTACAAATTTTTAACTGAAATTTTTATTTTTAAGTAAAAGTTAACATTTTATTTTAAAACTAGACGACATGAACAAAAGCAAGGACTTAAAAAATTTCTTGTAAATTTTATTTAAATTTCCTCTGTTTTTTTTTTAAAGTAAAATTTACAAGAAATTTTTAACTAAAAATTTTTAACTGAAACTTTTACTTTTAACTAAAAGTTAAAATTTTATTTTAAAATTAGACGACATGAACAAAAGCAAGGACTTAAAAATTTCTTGTAAATTTTATTTAACTTTTTTTAAATTTTCGCTGTTTTTTTGAAGTAAAAGAACACCGCACACCAGGATAGGGAAATAGGTTTCGGTTAAGTATGATGTTTATTTTTAGTTAAAAGTCTGCACCCAAAAAAATGCTGCTTTGGGTCTAAGCAAAAATGCTTTGCTACAAAGCATTTTTGCATAACTTAGGTCTAAGCAGTATAAATGTTTTGTGTCAAAACTCGTGAGTGCTTTGCCGCAATGCATAATGTTGACAAGCCGAGCCATGTTGCTTTGCGGCAAAGCATATTTGTTTTGTTGCTAAGCACCATCGCTTGCATTGCGAACGAGGCATATTCCTTTTTCTGGGTGTGTTGACTTACATAAACAACGTATACAAAAATCCATATTTAACCGAAACCTATTTCCCTATCCTGGTGTGCGGTGTTCTTTACAAGAAATTTTCTAAAAAATTTACAAGAAATTTTCAACTAAAAATTTTTAACTGAAATTTTTACTTTTAACTAAAAGTTATTTTGTTTTAAAATTAGACGACATGAACGAAAGCAAGAACTTAAAAAATTTCTTATAAATTTTCAAGAAACTTAACTTTTACATGAAACTTAAAATTGCTAAAGCAAGGACTTAGAAAATTTCTTGAAATTATACTGAACTTTTTTTTAAAATTTCGCCATTTTATTGGTAAAACATTTCTAAAAATTTGCCCCCACGACCCGGGACTAGCTCAAAGGTACTTATTCGGTCTGAGAGACCGAACGTCGGCTCAGAAACTTTCCGTCGGAAAATTTTTAAGTTTTGTGGTTTTGGCATAAGAGGTACTTTTCAATGTTGAAATCTGAAGTGAAGTCAGTTTTGCGACAAATCTAATTTCGGAGCAAGAAGAATCAGGAGATTTATCTACCCTGGTAGAAATGTTCTACTGGATCAAGCTAGATCAGTCTTGGAATATCAAGATTTAGACTTGGTTCAGTACTGGATATCCATGTCCGAAACAGTTTGTTTCATTATTTTCATCAACTTTGGTCAAGTCTTGGTTGATCAGCATTGCATTTTTTTCCTAAAATTTAACTTATAATTTTAGTCACTCGCGGAAAGCATTTTCAAATCTTTAACTATCACCAAACTTGGTTTGGTGCGTCCGATTTTAAAATAAACAATATCTCGTCACTTGGGTAAATGCAGTGAAACAAACGGATGGTTTCTTTAT
Organism: Liposcelis bostrychophila; assembly: GCA_037577465.1. NCBI lineage: Eukaryota > Metazoa > Arthropoda > Insecta > Psocodea > Liposcelididae > Liposcelis > Liposcelis bostrychophila. The sequence continues at coordinate 18,056,024 of CM075211.1, read as the reverse complement.
ATAAATGGAACAGAAAAACGGTCATCGAACTTTATTCAAAAAATTACAGTACCTGAAATCTACTCAGGGTCGGGGTTCGTTCACAGTGCCATAATTTTTTTTAAATTTATTTTTATTTATTTTTAACTTAAATCTTTTTTTTTTTTTTTTTTCAAACGTACCCGACTTTAAGTTCAAAGTTGATATTGACCAAAACCTGAGCCTTTCTAAAAGCATGATCAAGATCCGTTTTTCCTTTTTCCAAACAAGGTGGCAAAAAGTAGAAAAATAGCTTAAACTTAGTAGTTTAAAAACATGAAACAGCTAGGAAAATCTCAAAATATAACTACTCAACTTTTTAATACCTATTCATTTTTTGCCACATTTCAGCCCACACTACACATGTTTCAAAAAAAAAAAAAATTACAAGATAGCAGTGAGGTTTAAAATGGAGGAATGGGAGGGGAAAAAAACATGGATACGTGACAAGAAACTCGGAAAGAAGGGGGGGAAAAATGTTGGGAAAGAGAAAAAAAGGAGACACACATGTTGCCTCTGTGTGTGCGGATGTATTGAAAATATAAGTGTCGATAAATCATGTTCGTTCGGATTAATGGCAGTCGGTGTCATGGTTTTCATCCGGAAAAAAAAAATCTTCTTTTCTTGTATAAATTAATAAAAAAAAAAAAAAAAAATCCGAATGGCGAGAGAAAAAGGGTTATCTTTTGATAAATCTGAAGGGAAATAATCGGATGTCCATGAAAAGCGAGGATCTGAAAAGACTCTTGATCGAATTCTGCTGATAATTTCCGAATAAAAACTTGTAAATGAAAAATATTTTTTTCCCCAGGAGTCGAGAGTCCTACATCAAGAGAACTGACAGGAGCAGATGTCGTCATCAGCAAAACTGATCCCCGCAAAAAAAAAAAAACCAAGGAAAAAAAAATGATCACGAATTCGTCTTAAGCATGTTTAACTGACGTCTCTGATAAAAGTCCGTGACGCGTATTTTTTCTTTTTTCAATGCTGACTGTTCTATTGATTTTTCCAGCTCATAAAAACACCAGCATCCATTAATCGGTTTTTATCTTTTAAGATTCTTTTTATGTACAGGTGAGCTCGACGAAAAAAGAAAAAGCAAAGCGGTATCATTTTAAACAACTCTTTTAAAAAAAAGAAAGTATATTCACAAACAGAAGGAAAAGGAGGAGGAAGGGGGAAAAAAAAAGGAGAGATACGCGGGAAACGATACGAGTTTGTATAAAACCGGGTTCTTTCGTCTAGTTAAGTTAGTCTATTGTACGTAAAAAAGTTTGTCGACCCAATTTCGCCGGAGTTGAACAAAGGAAATTACTTTTTCATTTCTTCCTCATGTGTGAAATGCAATTTCTGCCGGGGAGGTCAGGCGGAATTGGAAACCTTGTTCCCTCTTTATTTTCAACGGTCATGAATGTCACGGAATCGAAACCAATCATTTCATCACCTGTTGCCGATGAAAAAATTCTCACTTTCCCATACAGGAAATAATGAGAAAAAAAACCACATAAGCTAAATTTTGAGAAGGGACAATGACTTTTTTTTTTTTTTTTTTCAAATAAAAAAAAAGAGGCAGGAGTGAATAAAAACAAGAGAAAGATACTAAAGTAGCAATGAACTCTCCTCTTCATTATTATGCCTTGAAGGAAAAACCTGGAGGCGTTTCAGAGCAACCTCTACCTGTCGAAAACCTATTTTTTCAGTACAATTTTTTCGGGCGGATTTTCGCCTCAGTTTTATCAGATTATCAAAGAGCAAATAGAAGCCGGTGATAAAGTAAAAAAATAATTTGCATCACCCTTTGCTCATTCTTTTACCCGAAACAAGGTTCCTGTCACGGTCGTCCAGGTCAGGAAACCAGGGTTGGAAAATTTGTTCGGTTCAGTTCCCACAATGTAATTTCACAATCGAACGGAAGATGTCTCTAGTATGGGGAATTATGTACACCAAATTCCATAAGAGTTGCTCTCAAGATGGCTGACTTTAATTTGCATTTTTTTTATTGTCAATGTTATTGTCCTTTCATTAAAAAAAATTGCCGGTTTCGGGTTTCAAACAATTTTTTTTAAAGATTTTTTTTTTTAAGATCAGGCAGATTTAAAAAAAATCCAGATTTTTTTTAAAATCTTTAGTATTAAATAAATTAGGCCTCCGTTTTCGGAAAGGGGGAGGCTATAAAAGGGGAAAAAATTTGTTAGAAATGTGTTTTCTGTTTCAGATTCTCAAAAAAAAGTCAGGTAGGACTACGTCCAGAAGTTTTGGTTCAAGCCGAATTTCCGAGCTGGGAATGGAAATGCTTTTAATTTAATTTATCCCGTTTTATAATAACGGTTTTAGAGCTATAAGCACTAAAAATTGAAGGGGAAAAAAAATTTACGATCGAAAATATAAAAAAATTTAAAGAATTTTTACCGAAAAATTAGAAAAACCGACATGTTCAGGCATCACATAAAATAAAAATATTCCACAATAAGTTAGTGATGGCGATAAATTATCGATAAATCGATATATCGATATATCGGAAGGAAAATTATCGATATTTTTTCCGATAATGCGGAGTTCGATATATCGATGTATCGATAATTTTTATACCGATAATTAGTTTCGATAAGTTTTTAGCTCCGAATTTTTTTTTCTGATTTTCCTTAATTTAAAATAATTAATTTTACAAATTGTCACGGCCGACTTCATTTATGCTGTTCTTTTATTGTATTCCTTTTGTTCCGGTGTAGAGATATAAAAAATATACTGTATATTTATTTTTATGTATACCTTTGGTATAAATATACGTGTATATATATACCGATTTGGTATATTTTCGTATTTTAATCTTTTTCCGATTTTAATGAACTATTTTACAGTTTGAAGTTATTTTGCGTTTACCCGTAACCTTATTGAAGTTATTTTTTATGTTCACCCGTATCGGAAATAGTAAAAATAATCAGTTCAGAAATAAAAAAATTTTTTAAATACAAAATTATTTAAAGCTATTAAGAATTAAAAAACAGAAATGACATGTTCTATGGGTAAATATACCATATACTTTCAAAAATTGTATGTATAATGCAGTCTTTTAACAAAAAAGGAAAATATCGGATTTATCGATAAATATATCGATATATCGATCATTTTTGGCAATATATCGACATATCGTTATCGGGAAATTTCAAATATCGATATATCGAGTTATCGATATATTTCAGATTTATCGCCATCACTACAATAAGTCTAGTCAGGTCAAAATCAATCAAGCGTAAGAATTTAATTGTCAACTGGAATCTTCTCGAACAAGTAGCTTATTATTTCATTCCAAAATGTTCTTAAATATTCTTAAACGTTCCTTAATGTTCGAGAAGGTTCCACGACCATTTATATACCTGTACCGTCAGCCTTAGTTAGTTAGTGGTCAATTATTCGCGAACCAATAAACTAGTTTTAAGTGAAGTTTCAGTGTTCTCATCTCATTTCTTTTCTCCAAATACGCACAAACACGACAAATCCGACAAAAATCATGTCCCAAGAAATTTTCATGAAAAAATTCCAGATAAATTATTAGATAAATTTTTTCAATAAAATTTTATCAAAAATCCTTAGTGTTCTCGTTCAAAATTTTCAATAACATCTACATTAAAATTTCCAGTAAAAAATTTTCTGATGTTTTTCAGTTTAGATTGAAATATCATTTGTCTAATTTTCGTTTAAAAAAAGGTTTTTTCAATAAAATTTTAAATAAATTTTTTCAGTAATCAAAAATCATCGAAGTTTTCATTTCAAAAAATGTTAATGATCCCCCCAAGCCCTGATATTAGTTCACGTGGCCCCCTTTTTCAATAAAAGTTTGTCAAAAATCATCGAATTTTTTGTTTCAAAAATGTTAATGATCTCCCTAAATCCTCAAAGTCCTAATATTATGCTGCTTCTCCATTATGGTCCTAAATTAATTTTACAAAATTAATTTTATAAAATTACCGGAAATTATGCGCTTTTTCTTTCTTTTTTCATAACATATTTATTTTTTACAGATTTCTTATCCTTTTTTAAGTCATCCTCATGTTCGATTAGCAAAATAAAAGCATTATTCCCAACAATTTTATAAAATTAATTTTGTAAAATTAATTTTGAGCCATAATGGAGAAGCAGCATTAGTCCACGTGGCCCCCTTTCACAATAAAGTTTTATCAAAAATCATAAAAATCTAAAAAAAAATTTCTAAAAATTTCCTTTTTACTTTCGAGTGGCCGCGAAGCGGGCGCGAAGAAAGTATTGCCGTGGTCGGAAAAGGGAAAATCGTTAATCCTGCGAGTTTCTACATGAAACTTATATAGTTATACTTAGAATAAAATTCTGAGTTCCCGGTTGTCCGCCTCGTACGCCGCGAACGCCTCGTACGCCGCGTACGCCCGGAGCTTTTTCTCCGCTATTACGCATCGGATCAAAAAAAAATTTTGCACACGTATTTTTCGTCGAAAAATAAGAGGGGGTCTTTTCTTATTTTTTAAAAATTTCAAAAATTACGTAAACGGCAAATATTTGAACTTTTAAATTTGGTTTTCTTCTTGCGACGATAAATCTCGAACCCGGCTACAAATCATCACCAATTTTCGTACTGTAGTAGATATTGGTCAAAGTATCATACCATCAAAATTTGGTTGAATTCGGATGATTGGTTCACAAATTATGAGGATTAGGCTACGTGTAAATTAGGCCTAAAAATCGATATCTCGAATGACGTAATAAGTCATATCGATATATCGATTAAGTCATTTCGATATATCGATATGACTTATTACGTCATATCGATATCTCGAGTTACAGGAACAATCCATAATTCGGATTTTTTTTGTGGGTACAGCGGATTTCGCGGACCTCGGATCAAAAAACTAACCGGATTTTTGAAAATATTTTCGGGGTAGAGGAATCCGAATATGGAATTATTTTTTCAAAATTGGGATTCTTTATGTGGGTACAGCGGGATTCGTGTACCTTGGATCAAAAAACTAACCGGATTTTTGAAAATATTTTCGGGGTAGAGGAATCCGAATATGGAATTATTTTTTCAAAATTGGGATTCTTTATGTGGGTACAGCGGGATTCGTGTACCTTGGATCAAAAAACTAACCGGATTTTTGAAAATATTTTCGGGGTAGAGGAATCCGAATATGGAATTATTTTTTCAAAATTGGGATTCTTTATGTGGGTACAGCGGGATTCGTGTACCTCGGATCAAAAAACTAACCGGATTTTTGAAAATATTTTCGGGGTAGAGGAATCCGAATATGGAATTATTTTTTCAAAATTGGGATTCTTTATGTGGGTACAGCGGGATTCGTGTACCTCGGATCAAAAAACTAACGGATTTTTGAAAATATTTTCGGGGTAGAGGAATCCGAATATGGAATTATTTTTCAGAAATTGGGATTCATTATGTGGGTACAGCGGGATTCGTGTACCTCGGATCAAAAATCTAACCGGATTTTTGAAAATATTTTCGGGGTAGAGGAATCCGAATATGAAATTATTTTTCCAAAATTGGGATTCTTTATGTGGGTACAGCGGGAATCGTGTACCTCGGGTTTAATTAATACCCTTTGAAAACCTAAACTTGATTTTTTACATTTTTTCTTTATTTCAACTTCTTTTTTCCACCAATAAAGCCGCGAGAAAGTTTAATGGGGTGCGTATGCACCCCCATTACCGTTCTCCTTGTTTTTCTTAAAATTAGTCAAAAATTTACAATATTTTGTAAACAATTTTATTATAAATTTCATTGAAAATGTTTTAAAATTTTTAATGATCATTGGATTTTTAATAAAATTTTATTGAAAAATTTATCTAAAATTTTTGAAATATTCGTTTTTTTTAATGTTCGGTGCCCAAAACACCAAGACAACCAGACACGACAAAACTATCATGGTGCGACCTAACACGTAGTCCTACGTAAAAAAATTAAGAAAAAAGTGGGAATAGCGGCCTCCTAATTTCCAAACTAATAGCAGAACGAATAATTTTATTCATTGAAATTATTTTTACTTCAACCCGCCTTCATCCTTGTCATATTTTTCTCTAGCTCGGAGCTCTGCTATAACCATATTTTTAACGGTTTTATAATTTTCTGTAAATAAAAGCTTAAATCGCCTTTATTTATTTACAAACGGAATTTTAGAACTCCCGCTACAGGTGGCTGAAAGTCGAATAACAATCTGGCCAGTTAAGCAGGACAAAGTTTCCCATGTGTAAGGTGTACAAGCTTCCTGACCTGGAAGACCGCGGGGGCAAGGCCACCAATTCAGAGGATACATCCGTCCAAAAGAAATATTTTTTACCGCGTATCCAGAAAATCATCCGGCAACAGGAGGCAAAGCAAACAGATCTAAAAACACCTTCAGGGAAGAAAAAAAAACCGTATTTAACCACGTGGCATTCCTCTTGCTTGACTTAACCACAAGTATTTTCCTCATGGAAAAAAAAAAATCAGACTAAAACTAAATTCACATCCAGGCAAATCGTGAGAATTTTTACACGAGGGAAATACATTTCGCCGAGTCACCATCAATTTAACAAAAACGAAATAGATCGGAATTATTGCAGTGCAATAAATTAAAAGTCCTTAAAACCTTGTAAAGCAATACCCAGGGGAAAACATAAAACGATAAAAAAAAAAAAAAAAAAGGCAACAAATGACGAAGGAGTACAATTAACAACGTCCCAAATCAAAAGGGCACCGTTAGAAACATATGTTGCCTCTTGAAATAACTTTTCGCTAAAACACTTTAAGGGGGAAATTCTTGAGACAGCATTATCTGCTAAAGCATTTAATGTATTTTAAGGGGCAAAGTTCAATACGTGTTTGCTAGGAAAAAAGAATTTTTTTCAAAAAGAGGGAGAGAAAAAAAAAGGGAATAGAAAATACGAGTATTGCATTCAGTTTGCCTTTTGGATTTTCTTCTTTCATCGAATCTCAATTTAAATACTTCAAAATCCATCCCCGCAAATCGGGTAAGGTAAACCGATTTACTTTAAGAGTGTGGCTCCAAAAAAAAAAAATAATAATAACAATAATAATACATAGTAGGGGATTTCGGGAAAAAAAAATCAATTTTCTATTTGCTTATATTCTTTCAAGCTTATACGGATAACCATCAAAAAGTAAATCCTTAAAACAGGATACTGGATGATTGAACGGGCAAATCGCAACGAACACTTAACGGGGGAAACAATTTATCGTCGAGCTTTCGAAAGGTTGGAAAAGAAATTTGTCGGATAAAGCCGGAAAATTTTTGTCAAGGAAAAAAAAAAAGAGAAAAAGAGTTGCAAAAACGAGAGCCAATGTATTTTTTTTTTAGCAGAGGTATGAGGGACATGGTAAAAACGTGAAAGGGTCACACAATTGATATGTTTACGAGGGCAATCGGTAATTCCGTTATAAAAACACAGTCCATATATACGAAAAAACCCGGTGTACGCGAGTGTTATAAACAAGCTGCTTTAACTAGAGGGGATATTTTTAACGGAAAAATCCCCTTTTCTGAGCTTTAGTTATTTCAGGATATCACGGTTTTCATTTTGAATCGATATAAAACAAATGAGAAAATAAGTTGGGATATATTCAAATTGAAATTCTTATCGAAAAATAATACGAAAATTCGTTCGAGTTATAAATTCAGACTGTGAAAATATGCATGAGCTTACATTAATAGCTTAAAGCAGTACATTCTGTATTTATTTTATATTTATATTTATACACAGTTAAAAAAAATATGTAAAAATTTAACAAAATCACTTGTTAATATCGGTCCACATAAAAACGTCAACAAACTCGACTGTGTTAAAAATAAAAAACATTGAGCGGCCATAAGATCGTCTTTTATTTTTCGTCATTTGTTTTAGTCAACACAGCAAATATGTCCTTTTTTAACATAGAAAACGTAACATGCTAAGTATGTAGACCCTTTTCTACATAATTACATATTTTTTTTTACTGTGTATATATATATTTTTCAAGCAAATCAAGAATTAAAAATGATCATATAGTCGATTAGAAATCCTTTTTTTATGCTTGTTTTTACTTAAGCCCAATGTTTTTATGACTTGTTTAAAAAATTATTTTGTTTCCTTTTCTTAAAAGAATCCGTCGACGGGGATTAAAAGCTGTTTTAGCTTTCTAAATCTGTTTTTTAAACTCCGGGATTCCAGAAAATTCGGAAAGATTTCCCCCGAAATTTTATTTCAAATCATTTTGCGCGTAAACTTAACCTACAACCCCTCAAGGGGCCCTCCCTCGCGTTTAAACCAATAAAAAGCAACTACCGAATTTTGGTGTAGACAACCCGCATTGCTTACATGTAGTGCAAAATGTTTCATAAAATATAAGGCATTTGTGGTTTGTCAGTGAGCAAAGTGCGTGGAGGATAATTTTTGAAAGGCTCCATTTTTATTTTTGTTAAAATTTTTCGCGTGAAGAAAATGAGTCGCCATGTCCGAAAAAAAAATATTTTCGCGATCGTTTTTTAATTTTAGCTCAAGTCTAAAAATTTCCCATAAAATTTCCCAGATATAGAAGCTTTTTTTAAAAAATTCCCAGGGCAGAAAATTTTCTTTATTAAATTTTCCTCGGGCTAAATATTTCATTTAAAAGAAAATTTCCTTTAAAAAGTCCACATTTCCCACATCCAAAATATTTTTTTTCCGACAGAAAAAATATTTCGGATGTGAAAAATGTGGATTTTTTTACAAAAATTTTTTCTAAATAAAAAATAAAAATAAATAAAAATTTGTAGGGGGAAAAAAATACGAATGCGAAATGAGCCCTAATTTCCGAAATATTTTTTCTGTCGAGGGGAGAAAATTTTCTTTACCAAATTCTTCGGACTAAAAGTTTAATTTAAAGAGAATTTCCTTTAAAAAATCCACATTTTCCACATCCGAAATATTTCTCTATAAAAAAAATATGCTTTTTCGACAGTGAAAAAATATTTCGGATGTGAAAAAATCGGATTTTTTTTACAAAAATATTTTCTTAAAAAAAAAAAAAATTGTGGAGGAAAAAATTTTTGGAAGAAAGAAAAAATTTGAATGGGAACTGATAGATACCCATAAAGAGGTAGATTTCAAATTTGATGTCAGAATAACAAAATTGTTTGGCAGGAAATCCAATAAGGCCCCGAAAATCAAACTTTCAGATATTAATATTTAAAACGGCTCCGCCATGTTGGACTTTAAGGTGTTTCGATAGTAAAAGCCAAAATGTTCCATATTCTTCAAACTCGCACAGATGATATTTTAGGTATCCGCGGACCTCCCTTAAAAATTTAAGCAAAAGTTACTTTCTAGTTAACTAGTTAAAAATTTTTAAAAATATAAAAAAATACATGGCGTTATATGGGAAGTTCCAAAAAATAAACAAAGCGTTTTCATTTATTTACGAAAAATGCCTATTTCTAGATGTTCCGATTTTTTCAAAAACTAACATAACATCTGTTAATAGGTATCGAATTAATATTAGCTTTAAAAAGTGAATGTAACTTTCTAGTTTGAATGTTTCAGCAAAGAAAATCGGAAGCTTTGTTTATTTCGTGGAAAAAAATGGATGCCATTTTTTTCTTTTCCGCAGGCTAACAATAGGATAAAATTTTTTTATTTTTTCTTAAATTTTAACGAAATTATAAGAAGACCGAAGATGAAGAACGATGCTTTTTTAACTAATAATGAAGCGGTGCTATCGAAACACCTTAATCTAATGAAAATTCTGACTTCATATCTGAAACCTTTTTTGGTATATAACGATCAGGAAAATAGATGCATTTTTCCAATATTCCATATTTAAAAAAGATTTGGAGCCCCCTTTTTTTTTAAAGCTTTGATCCCTTCTAGCCCCTCGGTCTGACTGCAGCCCTGGTGGTCACAATTTCCAATAAGGAATTATTCGGTTTCGAGTTGTGAAAAAAAAAAAAAAAAAAACGTTTTTGCTCAACTAGTTTTGAGGGTCCGATCCCCTCCGCCTCCATTCCCCAACCCCCTCCTTCTTCCACCATTCGTCAACATTAAATCATTTTTTAATGTTATTAAACAAATGATTTCTAAACTCAAAAAAATGCGAGAAAAAAAAAAAAAAAAAAAAAAAAAAAAATCGAAACGCCTTAAATTTGACGATTATACTACCGTGTGTTCAACTTTTTAATCCAACGGAAAAGTTTTTTTTTAAATGCATTTTCTTACCTGCAACCACGGTCTCAGCTTCTGTCAACCTCATTAAAACATGCTCTATAAGGCCGACATCTGTGCAGGCTTGAAGATTCCTAACGCTTTTCCTGAGGATGGCGATGAACACGCTCCATATTTCAGCCTGAAACAAAAATAGAAAAAAATTTTTTTAAATCATGTATGATTTTCATTTTATAAACGAATCAAGGTCGATCTGAGTGGCTGACTGTTAGTTCGACAGTGACACATACGCGGGTCCGGGTAAGATTAAATGTGCCGTTACTAATTAGATAATTTATTACACCCCAACTGTGAAGGTCTCACCTTCAGAGGGTGCAAAAACCTTAATTCGGGATCACTGCCAGATTCATAATTTAACTAACAAATCACATCGCTTTCCATTTATTATTTTAGTACGTACGATCTTTCTGATTTCCAGAAAAGTAAAAAAAAAAAAAAAAAAATACAATAAAGTAGTTTTTTTGAGAGAATTTTCTTTGTTCAAAATTTTAAAAAAGCCGTAGAACCGTTCTTAAAAACATATCAAAGAAAAAGGGGAGAAAAAAATGCATACTCAAAGCCAAGTATGAAGGCTCCTGTCATTTTTAAAAAAGGATAAATCTTTTTTTTACAACAAAAGAAAATATCTCGAATAGGTAAACTTCATATTATCATAATATAAACATTCGGATAGTCTTCTACATTTTAAATTCGCCAATAAATATATGTATAGGGTTCAACTCTACCCTCTACGACTTTTCGTATTTTTTTTTCCTTTTTTTTGCCTTCCGTTTTTTTTTTATTGAAACTAAACGTAAACTTTAAAGAAAAAAAAATTATATGAATCGGAAATTTTTAATTAAGGAACAAATAAAATAGGAAAAAAAACTCATTTCGAACTGATATTTTAAAAAAGGTCATTTGCAATTTTCTTCTATAAAAAAAAAAAAAAGAAAAAAAAACTTTTTATCTTGCTTTAAAAAAAAAAAACTTTTTCTGCAGAAGATATAACTTGAGAGCGAATTTTCTGTATTGAAGTTCGACTGAATGTTGAACATGATAACGAAGTGCAAGAATTATGCATAACTAATGAGGTGAGCGTGCAAACGATGTTTTCCTTCTTCGAAACAAACTCCCCAAGAACTTATTAGTGAAGAAGAAGGAAAAGTAGAAGAGAAGAGAGCTTAGGAAAAAGAAAAGAGCGAAAGAAAAAGGGAGAGAAAAAAAAAAAAAAATGAAAAGCTCCTCCGCAACAGACGATGTCAAAATTTTTTTCTTCCTTGCTCCCTTCTTTCGACATCGGATTCCGTTTCCTTCCTGTTATTCGTTAAAGGAATTAAAACCATTTCGGTCAACAAGTAGGTCAAAAAAATACGTAGTTTAAGCGTTTTTGCAATCGGAAGAAACCTTTTCTCTCGAAAAAAATCCTTTTCAGTTTTTTTTTCTTCTCTTATTTTCGATTTAAAAGTGGAAAAAAAAAGGCTGTGAAAGGGGAAAGATTTCCCTGACAAAATTCCGAAGGCAACAACTATTTTCGGGGGGGGGGGGGGGAAGGATGGGGGAGCATCAACCGAAAGATTAAATGAAGAAATGGGGAAAAAATGAAAGCGACGACATGTATTAACAAAAAAAAAGGATTAGAAATAAACCGCTTGGGTGATCCTCAACTCAACTTATGTATAATCTCTCCTCTTTTTTTTTTATATACGTATATTAAACATAAATTCCTCTTCTCGGTTTTTTTTTCGTTCTCTCCGGAGATCGGAATCCAAAATCGAAATTCCGATCGAGAGAAAACAAACAATAAGCTTAAGCTTCCGGATTGTGGACAAATTGCTCCGGAGATATTGTTTCGAAATGCTTTGTATACCAATCTTCTGTTTACGAACGTTTCACGCATATTGCGAACGGATGTAGAGGATGAAACCGTATAATATGAAAACTGCTTTATATATCGATTTGCTCTTAAAAATAGTAGGATATATTTAAGTTTTAGACTCTTAAGGCTAGGCCAGTTTTTTTTTAAACGCCCTATACTTCGATAATAGTTTTATAGCTTCTTGTAGGAGCCAAACATCAATCCGATGTTTGGCAACACATCAATTTGAGACCGATCGCCGAAATATGAGGGTTTGGTGGATAACAAAAAAGCGAACGGCAAAGAGGGGGCCGAAAGCCGAGTTGCGTTTCGGCCGAACTGCCGTCAGAGGCGCTCGCAGGCTAGGGTGGTTCTTATTTTGCAAAGTTGGGACTTTCGCCGGTGCCACCCCCCAACTTTTTTTATTTGTATGAGATAAGTTTCCCTGAATATTTTTTCGAATTTTTTATTCGACGGGAAAGCGTGCCTTATCGAGCTTTTAGTTCGAAAAAATTCCATAAGAATCAAAAAATTGATAATCTTTTTTTGTAAAAAAACCCTCGTCTCCTATCGGAAATTTTGCGTACATTTCGAATCTGAAAAATGTTTTTTTTGTGTCTGGTCCGGTTTTTGAGCAAGAAGCCCAAATAAGACGAAAAAAATCGAGAAAAGTGACAAAACGCACTAAGTCCACAGCTTTCATTGCTTTTTGGCTTCTATCTCATAAACTGGACCAGATACAAAGAAGCTGTTTTCAGATTCGAAATCTAAGCAAAATTTCCGATAAAAAACGATGGTTTTTTTTTTTTTTTTTTCCAAAAACAAATTATCAATTTTTTGGCTCTTATGGGATTTTTCCGAACTAAAAGCTCGATGAGGCACGCTTTCCCGTCGAGTAAAAAATTTGAAAAAATTCAGGGAAACTTATCTCATACAAATAAAAAAAGTTAGAGGGTGGCACCTACGAAAATCCAAACTCCGCCAAATAAAAACCACCATAAAAAGGCAGCGCGTGTGCCGCAGAGCCTTTTTTTTCTTCTTTTTTTCTTTTCTTTTGTTTTGCCAGATCTAGAGCTTTGGCCAAAATTATTTTCATTTTCGTTATTCTGACAATATATTTTTCCATGAGCATTATTCAAAAAGGGAAATGAAATTCAAGTCAGCTACTTTCAACGAAACATCGGCTTGAAGTTTGGACAATAAAACTGCATATTTAACAAATCGCAGGTCGAAGTTGGGTCTGCGTCTTACCACAAAATTACAACCGATGGTTTTACAACTCGCTATAAACCGTATTTTACGATCGAGTACTACTGCTAGAAAATTCTACTTTTCTTTTCGTTATAAAAAAAAAAAAAAAAAAACCAGACGCTATAAAATTTTGAATATTTTATACAAAATCAATCCCGACAAATTTTTTTTCCACTGCCAGAGTAATGATTTATTTCATCCTCCACAATCAAAGTCGAGATAATTTTCCATTTATCACAAAAAAAAAGTTTATCGATCTTAAAAATCAAACACATCCCACGTTTTCTCTCCGGGACCGGAAAATAAGACGCTCCAATTTTGCGGAAAATCTCGGCTGAACAATAAAACTTAATTAAATCATTTCATTATGAAAATCGAAAGTAGTTTTCCACATGAAAGTGGCGCCGGACTCGATGGGATGATTATTGTTTATGTTTGTTTAAATCCGAGATAAATAAAGAAAAGGGAAAAAGTCAGCTGCGGGATCAAGACCGTGAGAAAAGCAAACAAAAAGATTTAACCATAGCTGAGCAACGGCGGCCACATCCCCCTTTTCTTCGAGGAGTGTAAGCGATTGCTTTTATACCGTGGAAAATTGCTCGCATTACTCCGAGCTTTCAATGCTGGCGCTTTCCGGTCCACGTCTCAACAATCAACAATTAGTAACAATTACAGGAAATTAATTCTCTTCATACGAATGACCTTTTTGGTTAATTAGCAATTGTAATCGATCGACGTTTAATCATTGTTCGATTCCGATATGTTCCTCCGTAAATACGACGTCGTTAAGGGTATGCTAGCTATTTCAATACAATGTTAATTTTACATAAGAGAATTTTCTTCAATAGCTTCGCCGCATATGCACCTAGAGAGGTGAAATTTGCGTTAATGGCAAAAGGAGATCTTCTTCTTCAATAATCAGGGTTGTTTTGTCTATTTGCATTTCTGGGGGCCCAGGAAAATGAGCAAAGTCGAAGCTCTAAAATGTCTTTTTTTTTGTTCATTTTCAACTTTAATTTTCAAGTTGAAAAAAGCAAAATTTTAGACTTTGCTACCCTGATTTTTGTTCCTTATTTATTGCAGAATCCGAAAATCTTTCGAAATTTTAAAAAAGATCATAAACAAGGAAGCTATTGAGCTTTTCCGAAGAGTCCTTTTTGGCAGATTTTAGGCTTCCTTTTTTAAAATACAAATTGTTTCATAGGACTTTGTTCCACTAAAAAAAAAAATGAAGTAGCGATTTTAAAAAACAGGTTTGAACGTTCGAAACCCGTAAGCGTCATATCTTTCTTATGTTTCGAGGAATTTAACCCTTATAAGTAAAGAAATGAGTGACATTTTTTTTACGCTTAATTGGTCAATTCCAAAAATGAATAGTGTCGGAATTTTTTTTTGTCTATTTCAACCAGGCTTTTGCTATCCAAACAAACTTGAAAAATCCAATATATGCATAGTATCTGAGTTCAAAAATAATGTAAAAAAAAAAAAAAAAAAAAAAAAAAAAAAAAAGATGCATTTGATTTTAAAATTTGTTTGGTCGTTGAAGGGCCGAATAAATTAAATTAAATCAATATTAAAATTAAATAAATATATGTGGTTGATAATGTTCACCGTTATGATTGAATTTGATGATGGTTGTAGTAAAGAGAAATGTCGAATTTTAAAAATTAAAATATTTGGGACATAAGCCTTCATCTTAGCAATGGCGGATCCAGGGGGGATGGTGCGCTCGCTCTCCCCTGAACTAAAACCATTTTACAATATGTAAAATGCGGTTTCATTGGAAAATTTTACCCATGATAGAATTTCAAGTTTTGGGCTCATTTTAAATTTTCCGTAAAAAAATGTCTGGATCCGGCAGTGCATCTTAAACTAAAATAAAAATAAAAATAAATCTGCCTATGGGGTCGTCCATAAAACACGTGAGCAGGTTAGGGAAGGGAGGGGTTTTACATATCTAACGTTAGCATTTGTCTCATGTAATAAACATGCCAAAATGAAAATAATTTAAATTTTTTTAATTATGTAATCTGACTCGCTTTTTTAAAAAAACGTTCAATTTTACCAGCCCATTTGCTCTAAGTTGAAAAAAAAAAAAAAAAAAAAAAACTGTTCTTTGCAAAATTTTAGTTCCGAAGAATTTCAGATTTTTTAAATGTTTAATATTAATTTTTAAAAAATGCGTTATATCTATGCGCGATTAGAGCGAAGAAAAAGATTCTCATTTTTCCAGTGACTTCTGAGGTAAGATATTTTTCTCACCCCCCAAAAATTTTCGTGGGGGAAATATGACCGAACGATTTTTTTTTATCCCCCAGAACATTTCACGGGGGGGGGGGGGGATATGACAGAACGACTTCTAATGAATAAAAAAAATCATTTTTGACCCCCCAAAGATGACGCTTGAGCGTTGCCGTAACAACCGGCCAAAAAAAAAAAAAGAAAAAAAAGAAATTGAAGCGAAGTCAGCTAAAGCCTTTGCTACAAAAAAATTTAAAGCCGCAAAATAAAAAAAAAAAATAAATAAATAAATAAATAAAAAAAGATGAAAAGCAAGTTAAGAAGAAAAAGCCGGGGAGACAACCTGAAATGAAAACTCTGAAGAAACAAAAGAGGGGAAACCCCGAGGAAACAGGCGTCTCTAATAATAAAAAAAAAGAGGTAAAAGAGCCTCGGAGAAAAAGAGAATGGACGAGTACGAGGAAAAAGAAAACAGTACCTGCCACGTAAAATTCAAGACCAAGAAAATATTGGGAAAAAAAGATTCAATTTGGATTTTAAAACATGGTACGGTTTCAATAGTATAATGATTCTCACCCGATCGTCAGAAAACCGATTGTCAACCACCAGTCCAGACAAATCGTGCCCAAAGGGCATCATAAATTCATATTTTTGCAAACCTTAATACCCCTAACGTAAAAATAAAAATATTTTGCTTTATTGTCAAATGGCAATTTAGTGTAAAATTTCATCATCTTATAATATTTCCTACGGTTTATCGACGGAAAAGGATATCTCCTAAATACATGGTTGCCTACTTCAGAAATTGCAGTTTTTAAAAGTAGCTAGTACACCCTTAATGAAATATCAACAACAATCCACAAGCATCCTTTTCGAAAATTCTTTTTTCCATCATTGAATTCTATCTTTATTCAAAACCCGAGTCATATTACCGGTATCGAATATTTATTTCATTCCTCTCATTTTATCATACGATGATAAAAAAAAAAAAATAAAATAAAAAAAAAAAAAAAGAATTCTTATCGAAGTTATGAGATAAATTTTCAATCTCGTTGACTCGATATCGGAATTCGAAATAATTTTACGCCCACATTTTACCTTTATATCTCTTTCCTTGAATGCTTTACAAGTAAATTATGAGAAAATGTTTTTCTTCGAGGAAAAACCCTCTCTTTTCCTCCCTGCGACAACAACAAGGAGATTTCGTTCTCGTATTCGAGAAAATTAAATAAATTTCTAATAAATTGATAAATATAAACAACTATATATTTCATTTTGCATTTCCATTAACGGCGGTTTTCGTTTTCGTTGCGTTAACGAAACGTCACTTTTAACATCTCTATATTTATTTGGATTATAAGATGTATATTCTAAATGGTGTTGTTTGTGTATATATACTTTATGGTGTATTCTGAACTTAATGCGTGCCTTTAGTGTCACTTTAAATGTAATAATTTTGCTCTAAATAACAACGCGTTCTACATGTAAAGAAAAATCCGGGTTCTAAATAGAAACGCATTCATGTGTAGAAAAGAATCCGGATTCTAATTAGCAACACAATCATACGTGGAAGTTTAAAATCTGGATTCTAAATAACAACACATGCATAAATAGAACTTTAGAATCAGGATTCTAATTGGCAACGCATTCCTATGTAGAAATTTACAATCCAGATTCTAAATAACAAAGCATCCGTAGGTAGAATTTTAGAATCCGGATTTTCATTAGCAACACATTCATGTGTAGAAAAGAATGTGGATTATAATTAGCAATACATTCACACGTACAAGTTTACAATCCGGATTCTAAATAACAACGTATTCGTACATAGAATTTTAGAATCCGTATTTTCATTAGTAACACATTCATAAGTAGTATTTAAAAGTCAGATTCTAAATAGAAACGCATTTATGCGTAGAAATTTAGAATCCGGATTCTAAATAAGAATGCATTCGTAAGTAGAAATTTAGAATCCGGAATTTAAGTAGCAAGGATTTATGAGTAGAATTTTAGAATCCGGATTCTTATCAGCAGCGCATTCATTCGTAGAAATTTACAATCCGGATTCTAAATAACAACGCAATCATACATAGAACTTTAGAATCAGGATTCTAATTAGCAACACATTCATTCATACGTAGAAATTTACAATCCGGATTCTAAATAAGAATGTATTCGTGCATAGAATTTTAGAATCCGGATTCTCATTAGCAGCGCATTTATTCGAGAAATTTAGAACTCGGATTAGGGTGTACAGAAAAAGAAAAAGTGTTTGGAATTTTGTTGCTCACCGAAAAAATAGTTTCATTGGGGGGTAAAAACCTCAAAAAAATTTTGAAACATTTTTTTTTTACCAGCTGGAGGTCGCGCTTTGAGGAAAAAGGACCTAAGCCAAGAATTTTTTGAAAGCGTTCAATTAAGTTAATATTTATCGCATTTTTCAGTGATCGATATTTGTAAAAGGGGTCTAATTATATGTTTTTGAGGTCGTAGAACACGAATTTCAGCATCCCGATTTTCTCCGACCAATGCCTGAGTCGCTGTTACCGCTTTTTTAGCGTTAAAGCCTGATTTTTCGGGCTTAAATTTTATTTATGTCCAAATTTGGAGCCCCCAACATTTTTTTTCCTTTTAAAGTTGCTTATACTTATGAAAAAAAGCTTGAGGAACACGAATTTCACGATCCCGATTTTCTCCGACCAACGCCTGAGTAGGGGTATAAGTAAGAATTTGGTTTTTTGAGCCAAAAACTAATTTTTTCGTAAAAAAATGGCGACAACTCCTCACCAGTTCGAGTTAGAGGTCATGTTCTATGACATTTTTTAGTCAGAACACTCTAATTAATAAGGTACTTTTGTGTTTCGGATCAATTTCCAAAATTTTTTCACGGGCGAAAAGAATTTGGAATTTCAAAAAAATTACTGGTAGAATTTTCCGTCCGTAAGAAAATTTTGAAAATTGACCCGAAACACAAAAATACCTTATTAATTAGAGAGTTCTGACTAAAAAATGTCATAGAACATGACCTCTAACTCGAACTGGTGAGGAGTTGTCGCCATTTTTTTACGAAAAAATTAGTTTTTGGCTCAAAAAACCGAATTCTTACTTATACCCCTACTCAGGCGTTGGTCGGAGAAAATCGGGATCGTGAAATTCGTGTTCCTCAAGCTTTTTTTCATAAGTATAAGCAACTTTAAAAAGGAAAAAAAATGTTGGGGACTCCAAATTTGGACATAAATAAAATTTAAGCCCGAAAAATCAGGCTTAAACGCTAAAAAAGCGGTAACAGCGACTCAGGCATTGGTCGGAGAAAATCGGGATGCTGAAATTCGTGTTCTACGACCTCAAAAACATATAATTAGACCCCTTTTACAAATATCGATTACTAAAAAATGCGCTAAATATTAACTTAATTGAACGCTTTCAAAAAATTCTTGGCTTAGGTCCTTTTTCCGCAAAGCGCGACCTCCAGCTGGTAAAAAAAAAATGTTTCAAAATTTTTTTGAGGTTTTTACCCCCCAATGAAACTATTTTTTCGGCGAGCAACAAAATTCCAAACACTTTTTCTTTATCTGTACACCCTAACTCGGATTCTAAATAACAATGCATTTGTACGTAGAAATTTAGAATCCGGGATTTAAATAGCAAGAGTAGAATCATGACTAGAATTTTAGAATCCGGATTCTCATGAGCAGCGCATTTATTCGTAAAAGTTTAGAATCCGGATTCTAAATAACAATGCATTGGAGTGTAGAAATTTAAAAGTTAGATTCTAAAATATAAAAAACGCATTCATGCTTAGAAACTTAGAATCCGGATTCTAAATAACTACGCATTTATCTGTAGAAATTTGAAATTCGGATTTTAGATGACAACGCATTCTTAGGTAGAACTTTATAATCCAGATTCTAATTAGCAATTTAAAAGTCATATTTTTTTTCATCAGTTTTTAGAAATTTGAAAGTCATATTCTAAAATCTAAATAGATTCTAGATAGGAAAATCAAAATTTAAAATCCCGACTTTATACATGTCTGTAGGCAGCCCTAAATACCTAGGGTACGCGAAGTCCAAATTGCAACTTTCAAAATGGAAGATAAGAAAGCCCAGCTGGATTGATCAAAATAGCCATAAGCAAATTAAATTACAGGTGGGGTTGATTAAAAAATTACAGGGCGCTCAATTCTCTTGAAATTCCAACAAACCTATGGTGACACTCATTTCTTTAAGTCACGTTAAACACGCCGCTTAAAAGACTTTATCCTATAAACCGGAATATTAGATAGAAAAAGAGGCCAGGCAACGATAGGGAATAAAATGAAAAATAGTGAAGGCGGGAGAGCGTAGCCATATCAGTTGGGAAATAGAAAACGTGCTATAACCATATGTCCCGTATTCAGTTTGCGAAGAGCAGAAAATTTTCCTTATTATCGTCAAGTATTTTTCCGTCGTAAAAAGCGCCAGCCCTGGAAAATTTAATGTTTTTAAATAAATTATTCCTCCGCATCCCACTTATATCGGGAAAGATAAAACATCCTGGGCTTCTTCTTTTTTTTTGTAACCTCCTTTCTTTTTATGAACCTTTCGCGCGAAGAGGGAAAGGTTATTACAGAATTAGGCAGGATCGTTTAGATAGTATTTCAGCAACTACTTTAAAATAATTATGCATTATAATGAAGAAAGTTTCCACTAAAAGAGGAAAACTAATGCGCACCAGGGGGAGTTTTATTAAAAAAGTGTAAAGAGAGATGAGCTCAGGCGTAAGAAGGGCTTATGCAAAACACACCGAATTTTTTTAGCTCCCCTCTTATTATTTTAGTTCCAAACCATTGTAGATTAAAGTTTAATTAAAGTTCAGTTCGGGTGTGATTTTTGACAATCATATACTGACTTTACTGAAGTCAAAGCTAACTCGCCCGTTAATTAAACTCTTTTAGAGTTTAGAATTCGCCGTAAGACCAAATCTTCAAATACCACCAGCCTCTCCCTCATCTGAGTATTTTTATATTAGCTCGGAACTTCTAGGCGAATCCTAGGGAAGTTCTGAAGGTCCAAACTATTTGCCAGTTGTGTCGTTGAATTAAACGGTGCGGTCCCACATAGACCTTTTACATCTATAGGATGTCTATAAGATGTCTACATTTGGGAATGGATATCTAATAGACATCTATAATTTTGCAATAGATGGCTAATAGCCATCTATTTTACATCTATTTTCAAAAATGTCCTCGCTATTAGCCAGCTATTAGCCAGCTATTTTTTAAGGCTATCATAAGGCTATAGAAAGGCTATAAAATATATTACAGAAATATATTTAACGCTATAAAAAGGCTATCGTCCGGCTATTTTGAGGGTATTGATTTTGAATTTAGCATTTACAAATAAAATTCTTCCCGAATGGGCTTTACTCTCCCAGATGTAAAAATAAAAACCAAAACAAGTACCCGGATAATAAACGGATATTATCGGGTGTGCTAAAACTTCGATCACAACTTCACTTCTTCTAAACTTGTGTTTGCATATATAAATGAACCAGAAAGCAAACTGTACGCTAAAAACCACCACTCCTAATATCTTCCTTCCAAAATCGAAATTCCGAAATGTCTCAACTTGATGATCCTATATAGGCTAAATACAATATAAAAATACAAAAATCAGAATTTTCGGACTGAATCCTGATTTTTAGAACGAGATTTTCAGTTTTTACAATATAAGCTTTCGCCAGGATATATAAAAACAATTAATATTTCGTTTATTTATAGGGCTAGAGGGATAAAATTTTGCATATTGGGGTTTATCGATCCGAAAAATCCAAATCTAAAGTCAGATTCACGAAAATGTGAAGTCTTGATGATTGACACAGGGAAATTAAAACCCAAAATATTATAATTGGATCCTAATTTACAAAACAGCAAACGTCTCGGCTCAGGTGCCTCGACTACTTCTAAAAAACACTTTTACCTTTCTTCTTTTTACTCTTTTACCTTTTTTCCCCGGATAAACACGATGTAAAAAGTCTTAAAATACAAGGATATTATCCGGTGGAAATACACCACATTTACACCGTGTAAATTTGGTGTATACAAAGAATGCTTGATACGCTTGCAATTAAAAAATCTAACAGGCACAAAATCTTGGATGTCTCTAAAACGTCTATAGTATATCTAAGAGATACTAAAATAGATGTCTATTACATACTGTTATAGACTTCCAATAGACATATATAAGATATCTAAAATGGATGTCTATTACATACTGTTATAGACATCTATTAGACATATATAAGATATCTATTAGTATAGCTATTTTTTAGCGATTCATAGATATCTCAAAGCTCAGAGGGTCTATGTGGGGTGTTAGTTCCGGAACTGACAGTGTGTGTTCCGAAACTATCAATGCCTGAAGAAACAATTTAACGGTGATAGTTCCGGAACTGACAGTGCTTGTTCTGGAACTGAGAATGTCTGTTCCGGAACTGACAATTTTATGCCTGTCAGTTCCGAAATAGGCACTGATAGTTTCAGAACACGCACTGTCAATTCCGGAACACGCACTGCCAGTTCCAGAGCAAACACTGCCAGTTCCGGAACTAACAGGGATGAAATTGTCAGTTCTGAAACACGCACTGTCAGTTCCAAAACTAACAGCGACACAACTGGTAAATATTTTTGACCCTTCAAAGCGGTAGAACCCATCAATAGTTCCAATTCGTAAAAAGTCCATTTACCGTCTAATGTTTCGAGTTGTATCTTGTGGTGTTTAATTATGTTGAAGTCAATCAGACAATACTGTTTTCGGTGGTCGGAAACAATAATATTTACTGTCGAGGCATTTCAATTGGGTTACCTAGCGGTCATTCAAGCGATTGACTTGTTGACTTCCCGTTCAAATAAACGGCAACTCCAGCTTGTAACCAACCATCTTATTTCGAAGTAGGCCTTTTACAGATTTGCCTCTTGGACTACTCGACACAGAACAATTTCAAATGTGATTTTTCTCCTACGTTGACACGGTTTCAATTTTAATGAACTCATGTATTGTTTTTCAACATTCGCCTCACCTCTACCGTCGGCTTCCCCTACCGAAATATCATCCGGGAAAATAACCAACATGTACTTTTGTAAATAATTAAATGGTATAAATAATTAATTTCAGGGGATCCGTCATAACTAGAAACCAGGAAAACAAAGTTTAATATTTACCTGGATTTTGATTTCGTTTTTTTATATATTTATTTATTTGACTTTGTTTTGTTTGCTTAAATGTAAACTGTAGAAATTCAAACAAGTTTTCCCGACTTCCTAGTCGAAGGCTAATAATTGCGTGATATTTTCAGCTGCTTTTATGTTACGCAGCAGCACAAGGCATGAAATCGAATGCGGGAATGTGTTTTAAAGGTAAAGTTTAGGAAGAGAGGGTCAAAGGGTTTTCGAACGCAAATAGTTTCGAAAGTAAAGCCCACATCAGAGATGTATGCGGTCACTTTTCGACCTAGATTAACCGATTTTCTCTCGTCTTTCTTCCGTTTTTGAATTGACCCGAGGCAGCTTCTTCCAGTTCTCTTCAATATTTTCCTTTTTTTTTTCGATTCTTGAAAGCTGATCTTTAACAAAAAAAAAAAAAAATCTTTTTCTTCTTTTCTTCCTCGTTAATTGTCGGGATCGTGCTCGATTAGCTCAAGTCGAGAATTCGTTATAATTATTACTTTCAATCTTTATAAAATTTCCAGAAAAATTCTCGAGCTTCCTCCGAGAGACCTGAGCATCTCGTTATAAATAGGTCCGTATTTAATTTTGCTTTTTAATTTAATTTAAGTTTTAAAAATGATATCTTTTTGAGAAATTATGAAGTCTAATCACGGCCCTTAAATTCCAGATCATTTTTTTTTTTTTTTTTTTGTGAGCTTTGAATTTTGTTTCTCGCTTTCCCTAAAAGTAAAACTGTGCCTTTTTGAATTCAATTTCGTACGTGACTTTCATTCCTTTTTTTTATTTTTATTTTATTTCATTTTTGACAGTGAAGTTTATGGCAAGAATATGTCATTCAAAATAAAACGCTTATCACCGGATTTATCTTCAAACGAGGGATATCAGCAAATCTTCTGTAAAATAAGCATAAAATCTCAAGAAGGCTTCGGGAATAAAACACTATATTTTGTTAATTTTAAAATGTTCTTTTTCGGGGAACGTTCTCCTTTCCTTTCTCTTTTAAAAATGTGACGAAAAGAGTCAAGAATAAAACAAAAGGAAACGCTTCAAGATTTATGTTCACAGGAATCAGATCCGTCATTTCCTTTTCGTAAAAATATGCTCAAGGCAGTAGAGGCAGCTCTTTTCTCAATTTCAAATCCTTCCTCTATCATGGGACTATCACAGTGTATACATTTCCTGCTTTAAGACTTCTTCTTACGTTGTTTTTATCGCACCTCTTTTTTCTAGGAGATTTTTTTTCCCCCCGACTTTTCTCTTCCTTTCCCATTTTTGTTCGCCGGTTTTTTTTTTTTTTTAGAAGCAAAATTCATTTAGAAGAGGGAAAAAAAAGTTTAAAGTCGACGATTTTTCTTTTTGAAGAACACTTTTTACCCTTATACGAGTTAACGTGTTTTTTCCGCTGACTAGAACACGAAATGAACGACTCAGAAAGATTTAGGAATTCATAAAGTGCTTGGAGAATGTTCGCTGGTGTAAGTACCCCCATTCAGTCACTTGGTTCCATACATAATCCATTCACAACAGAGATTCTTGGTGTCCAAACATTTTTTTTTTCCTTTCCTGAGACAACCCCTGACGGAGGGTTGGCGAATCAGATGAAATGAGGAAAGTAGAAGACTCAAAGGCTGATCAGAGTTGTGCGCAAATTGTTTGTGCGCAAAAAACAGTGGTCCTGAACAAAAATATTATTCGACTAAAATGTCAAAAAAAACTGCTAATGAGGCTTTGTTAGGAAACATATTAACTACCAAAATCCACTAAAATCAAAATCGTACCTGATTGTCTTCCCCTATTCCCGACAACCCCCCCGGCCCCTCAATTTTTTTTTCAAGGCTTGTTGCATATCAAGGCTTGTTACATATTATATGAAAATCCATTGGAAACGCTTTAAAATGAGACCTCGCCGAGGTTTATATCTTTTACAGGGACGGAGATATCGTCGTTTCAATAGCCCAAAATTAAGTGTTTAATTTTAGATCTCTCAAACGATAATATCTGATATCTCCGTCCCGGCAAAAGATACAAACCTTGGCAAAGTCTCATTTGAAAGCATTTCCAATGAGCTTTCATATGGTATGCAACAAGCCTTGAAAAAAAATTGAGGGGCCGGGGGGGTTGTGGGGGGTAGGGGAAGACAATCAGGTAAGATTTTGATTTTAGTGGATTTTGGTTGTTAACATGTTTCCTAACAAAGCCTCATTAGCAGTTTTTTTTGACATTTTAGTCGAATAATATTTTTCTTCAGGAGCACTGTGCAGGAGTGATTCATTGTTTTGAACACCCTATACTTTGGAATATCCTTTGGATTATCCTTTCAGTGCTAGATATCAAAATTCCGCTTTCGAGCAACAATTCTTGTCAATCTTAGGCACCCTCATGAAAAATTCCATACCTGACCATACAGTAATTATTTGGGAAACCTTAATCTACTATAAATTTCCTGGAATTTATCCTGGAAATTCTTTATGACACCACGATAGGGTTTTGAGCCCTGAAGCATTTCGAAGGGAAAATCACCCGTTTCGTTAAAATGCATGCTCTTACACATTGTAGCGTGTAAGAGCATAAAATCGATCATTGTTGAGTTGACGAGCAGGTGAAAATAGCCCCCGACGGATTTAACGGACAATTATTTCATCGGACAATTAACTAACCCAAAGTAATAAAGTTTATAATTCCTTGATAGAGTTTTCGAAGGTTAAAGGTTTATATTTGCATTTACCCCATTCATTTAAATGGATCGTTTGAACGTATACGAATTTTAATGAAATGACCGAAAACCGTCAGTTAATTTATTGCAAATGGATATAAAATTAATTATAATAATTGGCAACAATGTACCGCAACCAAAGCGACGTCTCATATCGATACTATTCTGCCTTAGCATGGCAAATTTAGGTCCCCTTCGAGCAACAATTAATCTAAAATATGTTTTGCCCAGAGTGCTCCTTGCCTGCAAAAGCCGGCACATGAAATATACCCATACCGGATTGCAGAAGAAGAGGGGGGATATACTAGAAGCCGCACACGTGTGTGTTTCAATTTCGACCATGCTCCCTATTTTGGTCTTTTTGGTAATATTTTCATTTTTCCAGATTTTAGTAAGATCGGTCATGGCAGAGTCGCACTGCCATGATCGACTTTTACTGGATAGACCCAATAATAAAATTCGAGATATAAAATCGAGCTCAAAAACAAATTCCGTGAATGGGAAAAATCAAACAAGAATAGCAACAAAACAAATTTTTAACCGATAAAAATTCTAATCAAAGGTAAACAAGGAAATGGGTTAGAAGCTTCTGGAAGATCAAAACCGTATGGTTGAGAAGATTCCATTTTCTTGTCCCCGAATATTTACATAATTTTCCATTTGCTCCGGGCAGTTTACTTTTTGCACTATTCCATTCTACCTTACAAAATGAGTAAAAGTTTAAATTTTATCCCCTAAACTTTTTATAAACGTTCCCTTTTTTTCCCCCCTAAAAGTAAAAATAAAAAAAATCTGTTTTCAAGATAATACAGAAATCAACTGGCTGTGACTTAACAACTTATTATGTTTTCTGATTTATCTCTCCTTTTATTTTTCCGTTTAAATAGAGTTTCAATCACTCGAGTTGACAACTTGTTTCGTTTTTTTTCGATTTAACGAAGACGGATTTAATTTTTTCTCGAGCTCATTTTTCAGCTGTTAAAAACTTAAACCGAAAAGGATAAAGTTTTCCGTAAAATTTTAACAGTTTTCAAAATTTAAATCCAAATTTAAAAAAAAAAGAAGAAGAAGGAAACAAGAGCGCTGACTTAACTGATGACATCTGAGGTCTAAAAAAGCTAATACAATTTTCATCCAGATTTAATTTAATTCGACTTTGTTCATTTCTCTTGGATTACTTTTTCCCTTTCAACTCCCAGTTGACCGACCAGTCATCAACATTATTCTCATCTTCCTTAAGAAGAGCGACTTCATTTTCATTCAACTTTTTTACTCTTCCGTTCGTCTGAATCAAAAATCCGAATTTCGTCCTTTCAAATACTTTTCTTTACACGTCTTATTATTTTTTTCTTCCGCCATGTATATCTCCTCTTGTAATAATCAAGAGCGAACTAATTCCGACGTCGTGGAATAATTAACTAAATTACACTTTGTCTACGAAATAATTTTCAAAGATGACATGTAGTCTACGTACTCTCATATGTGCTTTATTAAATAAACACACGGAAGGTTTTCCCCGTGATTTTAAACGGATTCGTTTTGATTTAATACAAAAGCGGATAGGAGATTACATAGAACGAGATAATAACTTAATTTTTTTAAAAACGAAATCGATCAATCAATCAATCAATTCCCACGTTAATTCCGGAAATCAATTTATACATTTTCAATCGCGATTTCCGTGCGGGTGCTCTTTGACGATATCATCCAAGATCGAAAAGTTGAACATGATCCGAATCATATAAAAATTATCGACTAATTAGAATTTATGAAATAACCGCCTCACCGCTTTTATACAATTCAAACATAAAATCCCCGACTACATATTTTTCAAATTATATGAAATTAAAACGGAGGTTTTCTCTTGGTACATTTCGTCCTGTGGTTTTACATTACCAATTTTGAATAATTATCGACATTTAAGCCGGTATGGAGTTGGTTCGAAATATTATTAATACCTCACATTTTTAAGTAATCCGAAATAGTGACGAAGGGAACAAACAACTGATCATGCCGGATTTTATTTTAATTAATTAGGTTCCCGTTCAGTCGATTGTTTTTTAAAGCATCGAAAATTAAATTCAATAACGAATTTTTGATGGAAGAATTTTTAAATCGGAAGAATCAGATAAACATTAGGTCTAAAAAAAAACGACGGACAAGTACTTTAGATTTTTAGTTAAAAGAGGCAAAACTGGTGACCGGGGGGTTTTTAGGGCCGCTGATTTTAAATCCGAACTCAGTTTTTTTAAAATTCAAGATGGCGGATCCAATATGGCGGATAAGTACTTCAGGTTTTTAGTTTAAAGAGGCAAAACT
This sequence comes from Liposcelis bostrychophila, assembly GCA_037577465.1. Taxonomy (NCBI): domain Eukaryota; kingdom Metazoa; phylum Arthropoda; class Insecta; order Psocodea; family Liposcelididae; genus Liposcelis; species Liposcelis bostrychophila. Next base: position 18,028,220 of record CM075211.1, on the reverse strand, counting down.
GGTCACCGGGGGGTTTTCAGGGTCGCTGATTTCAAATCTGACATGACATTTTCGACGTTCAAGGCATTGAATCTAGTATTAATATTTTATGTAAATAATTAAACCATGAACTAGAAAAAAAAATGAAGATCATTAACCAAGTTTATAAATATATTTTGGAAGAACAAAAAAGAACTTAAAAGAATCCATATTCGGAATAATCTTCTTCAAGTTTACGCTACTCTTGTTCTGAAACATGGTCTTCTTCGCCGCTTTCTTCCTCAAGAATTTGCCGAAATTCCGCTGGTTTAACGTGCAAGGTTTGAAAATTTCTGTGTATAGGCCTGCAAGATTATTCCTTCTAATGGGGAAAAAAAGATCAACATTTTCTACTCCCTCTTCCGTCCCCCGGCTAAAGTAAAAGAGAAGTCCTTTGCACTTTGCACGGTATTAAGAATGGGTAGAAATTCCGAATAGTTTTAACAGTTCTTTCCAATTTGCATTTTATTTTCTAGTGATGCCGATATTTTAAAAAAATATCGAAATCGATATCGATACAGATCGAAAAATAAAATATCACCGCATCGATATATCGGGGAGAAACATATGATATTTCGATATCGATTTTTCAATATTTATGTCAGAAAAGACCCTTTTTTTAGTCACGCACTAATTTTTTTTCTTACAATCAGCAAAGCTAAAAAATGCTTTTTCCGACTTTTAAAGAGTCAAAAAAAGAAAATTTTTCAAAATTTTCAAATAAAATTTGAAATTTTTTTGAAATTTTATCGAAAATTTCCAATGAAATTCGATATTGGCATTTTAATATCGTTATCGCATATCGATATGAAACTTAATATCGAAAAAAAATCGATTTTGTTCCTTCCGATATATCGATAAAATATCGGCATCACTATTATTTTCATTGTGACTGCAGCTTTTACTCTAAAAAAAAAGAGAATTTTTTAAAAGAGGTATATATCTTGGATAAACGATTAACATAAACTCTAAAACGATGGAGACGTAACAAGATTTAACTTGTGAACCTCATTACAACTTGTTACTCTTTGTGCGAGTGCTTTTACGTGGCCGTGCGTACGTTACGTTTCCCTTGATGCATTTATCCGTGAGATAACATGTATAATCCCTCTAATATAACATTAAAGACCATTCTTGGCATCCATTTAGTTCATTAATTTTTAATTCCATTACGGAGAGAAAAATGAAAGGGTGGTTTAGCTAATAAAAAGGGTGGATTTTGGAGCAACTACCTAATTATAATTTTATTGAAGCCTCTATGTATATTAGAGCTCCCCTTATTTTGGCAATTTTCGAATTTCAAATCGCTTACCACCAAAAATGGTTCTCCTTGATGTACCGATAAACCTGAATTTTTTTTTTTTTTTAATTTTTACTCGACAGGAAAGCGTGGCGACTCATACAGTACACAATATTGTCGACTTATTATTAGACAATCCTAATAAACCGAAAGAAACGAGTAAAGAAAAAAAAGCGAATAATTTTAGAATTTCGCGACGAAAAAATAAAATATTTTTTTAATGCGAACTAAATTTAAAGCTGAAATAAAATGCATTGCAGTCCTTTTTCAAGCTACACAAGGGTAATGGGTTACGTTTTATTAAGTTTTCTTTGACAGTTTCTGCGGAATTGCTCCGCTATGACAAAAATCTACTCGGTTATCCTTAATTTTATTTTTCCCGAGTTAGAAACCCTCAGACTCGAATTTTTTTATTTTCATTCTTTTGAAATATTAAATCCTTTAGAGGGAGGGGGGGTTGGATATCATATAAAAAGCGGGAGTTAGAAAAATTTATTTCATAAGAAAAAAAAGGCTCTTGAAGCATCGGCAACGTGAGGCAATAAGGCTCTTGACTTACACTGTTACACAAAAGGCGGGATCGACGAAACTGACACGGGGCTATCTAGAAATTCTATTTATGAAACTGTTTTTTAATCTATAACCGCTTTGAGCTTGTCTATAATAACGAAGAGAGCCTTAAAGAAAAGGTCGGGCTTTTCGCTTTTTGACCTTAAAATCTAGATTACGTAACGTTTTACGTTTTACGTTTTCTCGGAAAATCACTTTGAGTTCTTTCCAAGTTAGGGTTTAATGAGAATCAGTGGTGGAGAGGTTGATCTTTATAACGAATTATACTTCAAAATAAAATTTTACGTTTATTACAGAAAATATGGGAAATTAAAATTACTTTTAAATCGGATTAAATCGCTGTCTGTTATCGACAGAAATGTTTTGGAACAAACAAAAATCTGAAATCTGGCAAAACCTTTTTTTTTTCTCAAAAAACGAAATTCGGTTGATAAAAAAAAAAAACTTTGAAAAAAAAATATCAACATACAGAATACACACTTGTGCTTCAAAATTTAATGTTTATTTTATCAACATCACAGAATAAGTTTTGCTTTCAAGTTATATGGCTCTGTTCGAGTGTATACTTTGTGAGTTATACTTCTTAACAAAAGCAGAAATATTTTATTATAATGCAAATGAAGTCTTCATAACATTTGAAAGCGTTCTAGTAGAATTAAGAAGCAATTTCTCGCGCAAAGAAAATTTAAATTATTTTACAAAGCGCTTTCGTATTAATTTTTTTTCTTCCTTTTCGAAATTAACAAGCTGTGGTGTGAAAGGAGGGAGAGTGAGTGGGGAATCGAGCCTACGCCCATCACATATTTTCTCGGTTATGTGCGCATTAGCTAACAATTAATTAACTTTACTTCACCGATTTTACCCCAGGAATAGTGCGCAGGAATTACATGTTAGGTTTTGGAGGTGGCGAATTGCAAATCGACGCTGCAGTTTATGCAAATCTCGACTTGTTACGTCAAGTCGAGACCTGCCAAGTCACCTCCTAATTTACTTTGTGAAGTATTTCTCATCGTTAATTTAAAAACGTTTTATTTTTTTTTTTTTGAGGTTTTGTTTGATATATCGCTAATCGAGAGCGTTCGAGATGTTCGAGAAGTGTTCGAGATTTGCGATATATCGAATATTTCGACCCTAGATGTGAAAGTTTGACACGGTGGTTTTCTACCACCGTGAGCGCTAATTGTTAGAGAGACGCTTTTTGATTGGTCGTTGGTAATGTAAACAATGATGGCGGCTACTTTCTCTTGTTGTTCGAATAACGAGAGTCCCAGTGGGAGTCCCAACGTAAACATTAGACATGTTGCTGCTCTCTAGATCGCAGCGCCGCCAGTGGCCAATTTTAGAACTAATTTTAGCGTAGTTAAGCGGGACATGATCGGCATAGGAAGTTTCCGTACCTGTTTATACGGCCGTGATTCCAAGTGGATAAATTACATCATAGCTTTTTTTTTTTTTTTTATTTCTAACTAAAAAACGATTTAGGATTAATTAAAAATCATAATATGAACAAATGTGGAAAATAAAAAATTACAACATGGAAACAGAAAATATGGCAACCAATGTTGCCAATTTGTTTTTCCCCGTTAAGTCGAGCGGCAATCCATATCTGCACACTGTGTAGATATTTTCACTTATCCATCGAGTATGCGAATAAATAGGCCTTTTTTTCTGCTTCCACGTTTTTTACTCTATGTTGATAAGTTCTACTTTCTATTGGCTCTAGACCGCGGTGATATGTATAACTTTTAACTCATGTGGAATGAAAATTTCATTTACTGATTATGACTGATGAAAATATTATTCTTCAGGCATTAAAATATTTTTTTATTTTTTCTCGCTTCAATCGTCTTCGGACACGATGACTTTAAAATGAAAAAAAATTAGCAACGCGTCCATTTACCGCACCTGATTCAGTTAAAACATAATGCGACAGTTCTGGTTATAAGTTATAGTAATTACCAAGAAACCCCGAAAACGGGGCCAAAGCTAACACTCGATGTTTGCGGTAACATCGGTCTACCTTTATAACCAACACACTGCGTAAATGGAACAACAGCAAAGGTTAACAAGGATAAGCCGTACACAGTTTACTTATTTACAACATAAAACCCCATTTAAATCTAGCAGCATATAAGAAACGACGTTACCGACCAATAATTTTTTTATCTCTTCCATTTCGGTTTTTTTTTTTTTTCTTACCGAAAACACAAAATCCTACGTGTCTTAATAAATGCGATTACATATCTAATGCGAAAGATTCGAGATTAAATTTTCCACCCCCGCAATTGTGCGGTAAACAACGGGAAATATTCCAATTAAGAAGATGGTAGTGAGTTACGACAGAACAAAAACCGCATCCGAGCTCAAGCGGTTTGGAAATATTTTGAAATAATAACTTTACTTACTGCTCTCAGATTCGACAAACTGCTTTCGGTCAAAAACAGAATCACCGAAACAAGGGCATCAAACATTTTTGAAATTCCCCCCCGAAAACGGGTCGCGTAGGCTAAACGTACGAAAAAAAAAAATTATTTGATTTGCCGCAGGTCCAATCAATGTAATGCACAATGAGATTTTCCATTCAAAACGAAACTAAAAGGGGGTCTCTCGAGAATTTCAAGGGTTTCTAATTAATTGTTAAAGGAATCACAAACAAAACTTTTTTTTTTTTCTTTTTTTAAATTTTCGACAGCGGATCTTCTGGGGGTCCCCGGTAAAGGATATCTTACGAAAAAGAAGAAAAAAAAGGTAGGTTTAGTACTCTTACAATAAAATATACGGTATAAAGCGGGAAATATGAAGAAAGAACACAAATCTGGATTTATGTTTCCAGATTTTTCTCTTCTATTAAAGATAATGAAATTTATTAACTCATGAATGACATGTAATCTCGGAAATAACGAGGGGTCAACCGTATGAACGCTATTTTTTATCTCTTTTTTGACACTGCCTTATAAAGAACAGTGTCATTTTTATGACACGAAGAGGAGCAAAAAAAAAGGACGGGGCATGTCTAGGTGTGACGTTTTTAAAAAAGAGAAAGATGCTGCAGAAGGATTGGTGGCCTTGCTAGTCGACCAGAGGAAAAGTCAGGCAGTAATGAGTCTTGTCTGAGCGATCGGTTGCTGGGATAAGCATCCTAACAAGTTCCTTGCAGGTCAAGGGCACTCTGCTACCCTTGGGAGAGAAATCCCCATCGAAATAAGACTTCATTTTACTAAGGTGAGAATTTTTGTCTTTTAGACCGATCTTTTGTCCCACAGACGACCTATCTTTGGTCTCACGAACATCTAAGACCTATTTTCGGTCTCACAAACCTCTAAGACCTATCTTCGGTCTTTCAGGCGGAACTTCGGTCTCTCAGATCGATCTTCGGTCTCACAGACCTAATTTCAGTCTTCGACACGGAACTGAACCTATACGACCAATCTTCGGTCCTAGAGATCGAACTTTAGTCACTTAGATCGATCGTGGGTTTAAACCAACACAAGCAAGAGGGAACAACAATGATTAAAAAGAATTTTTTTAATTCCTGAATGTTTCAGGATTAGATCAAGCGCCTGGAACTTAAGAACCAAGGAGATCCAGTCAAGCTCTGATTCAGAAAAAAGTAGTCCAGATAGCAAAGTCTATCCAGTCCTGAGGACGTCACGAGGATATTTATTGGACGTCCATAGGTTTTACTTATGCCCCCCTGATAGGTTTTACCTATGCCCCTCCTTTAGACGTTCTATGGATATCTCATGGATTTGGACATCCTGTGGACATCTAATGGACAATCCATAGGATGTCCAATGGATGAAAATGCTATCTGGGAGAAGACCCTAATGCCTCAGCATCTTAAAAGTTTCCTAAAGTTTAGCCTTTATTTCATATAACGATGGCGCTGGCTTCACCAGAAAACTTTTCTCCGCAAAAAAAAAGACTAAGTGGATACCTTACGGACGTCGTTAAATTTTCCAGGATCAGTGTTATCAATCGCTAAAACAGGTTTCCAGATTTTCTGTTCGTCTCACAGCAATGAATAGTCAACAGAAAAAAAAAATTTCAAAGCAAATACTTTCATTCTTTCCCGTTAAATCATATTTTTCCACGTTTCCCTTGAACGAGATTTCCAACATCCATGTTATCCCATCTGACATGTCAAAACGTGACATATTATAATTATAACAAGAAAAAAACCATATGGTTTTCCACGGCTGGTATTAAAAAAAAAAAAAAAAAAAAGACACCTCTCACGTTTTTTTTTCCTGGTTGTCACTTACAACAAATGTGATTCAGAATTAAAATAAAGACTTTACCCTCTTTCCCTTATTTTCAAATATTCGCTCCTTTTTTTAAAATATATATTTCATTTTATTTTATTTATCTCCTTGGTTGAACATTCAAGTGAAATGGAATATAAAATTCAACCCATTATGGTATTTTGGAACCAGCTAGCTGCACATATATTTCCTTCAATCGGAAATCTTATATTCTTTATAAAAATGTCTCTCGTCAAAGCCGGAGAGAGAGAAAAAAAAAAAAGAGAGAATATCCGAGGGGGGAAATATGTGGGGCAGCCAACTAGAAGAAGTCGAGTACGGCAAATATCTGAGAGATAGAAGAAGCAACGGAAGTGACAAAAGAAAAAAAAAGCAGACGAAACGGACGGAACATCACTTTGAAGATGGTTCGGGAAAAAAGGAAATCAAACGGAAAATCGTTTTGTAATTTTTCTTTCCGAGAAACTGTTCTGTTAGATCTTCCTCTCCATTTAACAAAAAAACGGCTGCCACCCACTGCATTTAATGCCTCCTTTTTTTCTCTTATCTCACGAAAAAAAAAAAAAAAATAATCGAAAACATCCTAAATAATAAAAAGAAAATTTTTCTTTCACAATAAAGTATAATTATTTTTCTCATATTTTTTGTTAAGCATCGGTTTCGATTTCCATTCAGGGAGCAGTCAAGTATTCATTCCAACGGGGAAGAAAAAATGAACTTAGTCGTAAACAACTAAAACGAGAATCACTTCTGAAGAAGGTTGAGTGCCCCCGAAAAGGAATGAGATTTTACCGTTAAATCCGATTACATTTCGTGTTTTCTGTACAAACCGTTTCCTAATATCTTTTTTGTCTCTCGAACTTCTTTCCTGAAAAGATGGTTTTCTTATTCCCTTTCCTTTTTTCTTTCCTACATTTTTTTTTTTTTTTTTTTTCAGATAGTTTTAAGAAAGGAATGGAAATGAACATGAGCACAGAAGAAAAAATATACCTACATAAAAAAAAATGGTTTGTTAACGGAGATTAATTCAAAGCTAAATTTTTAGAAGAGCTTTGCTTCACTATTCTAGACGAAAGAACTGATAGGTGAGCCGAAAAGTAGAAATAAAAGATAAAGAGTGAAGTTATATTGGGTGAGTATTACCAGATTTTTTTTTCTCTCAGTGTTGCCAACCGAACGAAATAACGGTCGTATAGACAGGTCCGGAAACTTCCTATGCCGTTCATGTCCCGCTAACCTACGCACATTTTAGCTCTAAAATGGGTCACTGGTGGGGCTGTGATCTTGAGAGCCGCAAGATATCTAATCGTATAAGTTGGGACCATGGCCATAGAAACGTCTATATGGCCTTGTGCCGCCATCGTTGTTTACAAATCTCAACGACCAATCAAAAAGCGTCTTGCATACCAGTAGCACTTACAGTGGTATAAAGGAAGAACTAATTTTTGCGTAGTTAAGCGGGACATGATCTTTTATGTATAAGGGATAGGAGTTTCCGGACCTGTCTATACGACCGTGAGCGGTACAAATCGCTCGACAGTAGTACCATTTTTTCCCCGCTTGTTTTGTTAGGTGTTACATAAAAGGTACATTTTTAGAGCTCTTTCATTGTTTTCATCCAGCATTTATTTTCATTAAGAGCTTTCAAAACTTAAGAAAAACCCCTTTCTATGCTTTCTAGAGGAAATTCACGAGATATGATACTTTTCTTTCTCTTCTTCTGGTTAGACTAGGAGTATTCCTCTTGTCCTTTGCTACCTCGGTGAATCATTGGAGGAGAAAAACCAACTTTATGCCCATCATTTCCTCGGTCTCCCGACGGGTCTAGTTCCCAAGGGCTTATGGTCCTTGCAGATCTTTGCTAGGAGGGTGTCATTCATGCGATCTACATGGGCGTTCCATTCACGGCGTCGCTGCTTGGCCCATTTCACGATGTCTTCCACCTTGCATTGCTCGTGAATGCAGTTGTTGCGTTGCCGATCGTAGAGGCAAATTTTAAAATTCGAGGTTCTTACTTGGCATTTTCATTCATTGTAATCAGATTAGCGGTGGCACGTAGCCTAGTTCACAGCGCGCTCGACTCTCAATCATGAGATGCAACGCGTCGTGCTTCTATCCTAGTTCACAGCCAGTCATTTTCCTCAGGTCAAAACTAGTACGCTACTCAGAAAATCACGGTCACCACCCCTCGGCAGCCAATGGCAAAGCACAGAGCGGTAATTGCCTCGTAAATCTCTCAAAAATAGCCGTTCGGAACCGGCGTTAAACTGTAGGTCCCATATGCCTGTGAGCGCATGCACAGAGGTGTATGTGAGAGATCACCACGCTCGAAATCGAGTAAAGGACTAAGAAGAAGAAAATCAGATTTTGGAGCAGAAACTGTAGTTGCTGTGGTAACGATCTACACAACTACCGCTACAATTGCAGTCAACTGCAATCTTTGCTCTTTGTATTAGTCGTTAACATCTTACAGAACGACAGATCTTCTGCAACCTTCACATTGAAAGACCTGAAAGCCCTCCTGTTTTCTCCTTTCCCCACTGCTCAACCAATCTCTCTAAAGAATATACTATCGTAAGACTCCACCTTCTTGTCACCTTCCTGTTGGTTCTGCATTCTGGAACTATTTTTTGCGAATAGCGACAATTTTTTCGCAACATCTTTTCTTTTTCTGTTAGTTCAAAGTGCTGAAAGGAAAAAAGCCAATTTTTATAGTAAATCATTTTAAAATAAACACAATGCAATTAGAACTTTGTTAGAAAAGAAAGAAAAAAAAAAAAAAGTAAACTCTTGAACTTTTTAACTTCTTTAGCGGTTTAATCTCATATTTTTACTTAATCCTTTTCAGGTCTTCCTTGTTTAGTGAAAACTTTTTTCTCTTATTGTTTTCGTTTAGTTTTTACATTTCTATATTCCGCAAATCTGAGGTTTTGGTCGACTTCCGGTCTTCTGTATATTTGGTAGCCATGAACTCTTGTTTTTTCTTTTTTTCATTCCTCCTTATGGTCTTAAGAACAAGTGCCAGGACTCCCAGTGTCTCGTCAATGTAAGTAGTCGGTTAAAAATTAAAAAGTTTTGATTTCTCAACCTTCTAAAAGCCACTTCCCTTTATTGACGTTTTCCTGTTGTGGCGTAATTAAATTTTTTTCTTTCTTTCTTGATCTCCTCTATCGTTAGCAGTTACTTTATTTTTCTTGTACTAACACATTTGCGGGGTTAAAAATATTAAACGGATGTATACTTCATGCTTTGTGCTTTAAACGGATGTGCACTTCATTAACTGTTTGTAAATTTTCATCTACTCGATCTCCGAGGTCGAGATTTTAACTTGTTGTTGACGGGGAGGTTTTCCCGGAAATGAGAGGAGCCCCTTGCATATTACATCACGTCCATCAAAAGTTGAGAAAAATAGCCCGCTGTAAGTTAATGACCGTGTTTCCTGACACGTAGCTTGATTGACATAGGACTAAAAATTTCACTTCCAACGTTTAAAAATTTATTATTTTTACATTTAAATCCTCGTAAAAAAAGATAAATCGAAGTCATTTACTTGAATCCCATCGTTACAAAGTTTGACTTTATCTTATGGTTAAAAAAAAAAGTCAGTTCATATGGATAATGATATCTCCAGACAATAAAAAAAGAAAAAAAAAAAACTTTTTCTTTGAAGATTTTAAACGCACCTGGGGATCGCGAAAGAAAAAGAGATATGAGCTTCCGAAAAAAAAAAAAAAAATTGGAAACGATGCTCGCGAAAAAGAAAAGGAGAGAAATTCTAAAATTCTAACTTCTTAAAACTTAATAAAACCTCTGGATGAAATTTATGATACATACGAACAATCTGTGGGTTGAATTATAACGTCAGCAGTAACGTCGTTATGTGACTGGGGATATTATTTTTGTGTGCAAAAAGATTTTTATATTGTTCGATTGTCCGCATGCACTTGTGCCTTATTTCCGTGGAAAACCGCTGTCGGTACATATCAATTTTCTCATGTCGGCGAGCTTTACTCGACATTTTTAATGCTCTATAAAGTTTACTTTGAGCTTATATTTTTTCTTAAATCCATATTTACGGTTAGGTTTTTTTACGAAAAAAAAAATTATTTACGGTAATTCTGACTATAAACCGGGAATGATTCGAATACTGAAATCCACTTTTTGCTTTATCGGATGACGACAGATAAAGAATAGCTCTTGCAGTCGGGTAAAGGAGGTTTTGGGCCCCTTGGTTTTTTATGCTTTAGAGTTCCCGACGGTCTGGGACGGCAACTGAAAAAAACAAATTCCTTTTGTCCTAATATTAACCGAAGTAGATTAAATCGGTAAGGGGTGGTAGTGTACACATAAATAAGGAAATATAAATCGTGGATATTGGTATAAAATATGGTAATAAAACTGTCCGTGTAGTTGGAAAATTGGAAAATGCAGAAAATTTAGTTATCCTTAAATTCTGTCTGTCAGAGACAACCAGTTAATATTTTAGTTTTATTTGATACAATTATTAATTTTAAAATTTCGTATTTATTTTTACCTTAATTTTTTTTTTTTTTTTTTTTTTTGTTTTATTTTTTAAGCTGAACTCCTGATGATGACGGGGCTCTAGGATGAGTAATTGAGACCAATAATACCTATTAGGGTGGCACATTTTGAAGGTCAATTTTTTAATTTTCGTTCCCTGGCCAAAAAATCATTCATTTATATGAAGACATCAGTGGAAAAAGGAGACCGTTGGGCCTCTCGAAAAAAAATTCAGACAACAGGCTATTTTCTATTGTTTTTTTTGGAAGCCATTTTGATTCCGATAGAATTTTCTATGTACTGTTTGTAAACAAGCAGTAGGAAATTGTTAGATCCTCTTTTGATTTTCATTTATTGACTACAGTTTTTCGTTGGAACCTGAACGGTCTCCTTTTTCCACTGATGTCTTCATATGTAAAAAGAAGCCTGAATTTTTTTTATCTCGAAAAAAACTTTTTGGCCCAGGCCCAGGAGTTTGAAATTTTTTAGGGCCGAAATGGTACTTAATTTAATTTGGACGAATTTCAAAAATTCACCCCATTAACATCTTTTAATATAAAAAATTGTCCTTTATAGGGTATATTAGGTACGTATTGAGCTTCCTTAAAAAATATTCGGTTCGAAAAAATTGACCCTTTGGCCGACCAGGCACTGTTATAGTAGAAAAACGGGAATGGCTGTAACAGGTTAAGGCCAGAAAATTTTGAAAATTCGAAAATAGCCAAAATGTGCCCAAAACAAGTAGAAACAGAGGCCCCAAATGTAATTTCGATGCCAAACATTTTTTACCCTATGTTAACCCCATTTTTCCTTATTTTCAAATTTTTGGGCATTTTCAATTTGTTCAAAAATTGATTAAAAATCAATTAATTAATACTAAAAATTGAGTGAAAATTTAAAAAAAAAATAAAAATGCCCTAAAATTTGGATGAAAATCCGATTGGTAACGGTACTTTTTTCACAAAAATCCAAAAGTCGAATTTTCATCCTTTATAGGACTTTTCAAAACTTTGGCCGTCTGGCGCCCCATCAAGACGCCGTTTAAAAATAATTTCGAAAAGGAAAAATTTTTCCAAATTATAAGCCACAGCGATTGCGCTATCAGGCATTTTGAAATTTTAAAATTTTTGATTTTCGACCCACCCTATTCTACAGGCGAATTTGAGATTCTTAGCTGATCGTTCTCCTGCAACCTAAACATAGGAGAAACTTAACGTTAACTGCAACCTAAACATAAAGAAACGTTTTTCGCCTACAAAAATTTAATTGAAATCGAATCATTTTTTTTAAAATTGATTTTTTTTTCCTTGAAAAAAAAAAAAAAAAAAAAAAACAGCCGTTTTTTGTCCGAAATTTTGATAGGTCACGAATCTGAACTCCATTTTTTTTTTTACCTGGTCCGATTTTCGAGCTGTACCCAAAAAATGAGCCAAAATCAGGACTTATCATGTTTGGACACGTTACTCGGATTTTTTGCTCAGTTTTTGGCTGAGCCAAAAAAATTAATCATTTTTTTACCCTTATGGGAATTTTTCGATCTTCCCGATGAGTGAAAAATCCTAAAAAGAATTAGAGTTAATATGTGCCACTGAAAGAACTGATTTCGGGGGTGCACTCATTCAAATTCAAAAATTCGCAAAATAAGGGACAACCTAGACTAGGCACTATTGAAACAGTTAAGCAACGTCCTATTTATTTTATTTTATATCATTAAAAATGCCTATTTCCTCTTAGTTTTTGAACTTTGTTTCTTTCCCTTATCATTTTTTGAATCCTTTCCAACAAAAACTTTGGTTTCGCTCGAAGCCTTCACGAAAATATGCTCTTCAAAGGTTCCTTAAGAAACCGCTATTATATGCGGGCTGCAATTTTAAACCTAAATCCCAGCATAATTTTAAGGGGCTGGACGGAAAACTTCCAATAGCAAAAAACACTTCCCCTCGGAATCTTGATTAAAATCTTTTGCAAAACCTTAAATACGTTTTTGAAAGGGATACGCAGGAGACTTCGGTAAACCATTTCTAAATGAAAATCTCGTTTTCAACGGTAGAATGAAGACGACTTAAACGAACCGAAAATAATTTATCTTGATAAATGAAAAATGCATTTTCAACCAGAATCCTCTTTTTTTTTTTTTTGTTGTTTTTGTATTTGTCCACCACTGGGAAACGCGTTTTACGCTTACTTCAGTTAAAAATAACCGATTGAGTTTGCCTGTCCGCCATTATCCGTTTCTTCTGGAATAATAAAGTAAGAAAGAGAAAAAAAAGGAGAAAAAGGAGATAATCCCTGTTTTTACGAGAGAAAAAAAAAAAAAAGTCGGCAAAGTCATCACCGTTTATTTCGATTGAAAAAGAAGGGAATGCCTTTTTGAAGAAAAAAAAAAAAAGGTAGTAAGAAAAAAAAAAGGCTTGCCTTCCTTAAAATAAAGGGAAAGTGAAGGGGAAGGAAAGAAAAAAAAAAGAAATCAAGAAACTCATCATTGTTATTTATTTTGATGCGAAACAGAAAAACATCTCAGTATCGGGCAGAAAGAGAAACGAGGGAGAAAAGAAATCTAACTCGAGGCAATGGTTGATTGAAAATTAAATTCACGGTGACGAGGAAAAAGGAAATCCGACAGCATTAATGCGATTATAAACGAAGGAACGTTAAAATGATTCAAAACGGAAAGTACTTGTTACATCTAATCACTTAAGAGGAGTATCTACTTCCGTCCAGATGTTTTGAAGATATTAAAATTTTCGAAAATGAATTTTAAGGGAATCCTCCCGACTGAAATTCCTTTTCGACAAGTTTTCCCTCTGAAAGGCAAAACAAGATTGCATTAACTCCGGAAAGATGAAAAATCTTGGAATAAAAGCTTTCCGCCTTGCTCGAGGCGAAAGCTCGGAATAAGATTCGAACTCGGAGAAAAAAAAATACACGATGTATCCTAAATTTTCTAAACTTAAAATTTCGCAAAAGGGACCTGGAAACATTGGAAATTTTACAAAATCCGACGACACCAAAAACTGAATTTCGGAAATCCATTTTGAAAAGGAGTAAAAAGCTCGAATGAAAAAGGATAAAAGGAGCGCATAAAACCTGCAGGATCATTTTCTCAAAACCCTCTGGTTAAAGATATAATTAACGGTATTTAACTGCCTCGCTCCAAGAAAACCAATTAAAAACGAGATTAGAACAAGGAGCATAGCCGTGATACATTCTTAAGTTTATTGTAGGATTCAAAATATTTTAGATTCACCTTTCCCGTTATATAAAAGTTAAAAATAAAAATTTTGCTTTTCTCAAAAGAATATTGCAGGGTCGTCTTTCCGAAACGAAGCAATTAAATTATAAGCTCATGTTAAAACTTTTATAAATTGTTCCAGGAAAAAAAAAAAAAAATTCATCTCCTCCACTTTATTTTTATTTTTATCTCTACCTATAAAAAAAAAAAAAAAAACTATCAAAAAGAAGAAGAAAAGAAATATTTTCACGAACCGGAGATAATCGCGATGCTGAGATAATTACAGAAATAATAAATTATCCGGGAGCTGTGGACTTTCTAAATGTCCAAAAAATTTTTTTTATAATAATATCATATTAAAAATGTGGTATGATATAGTATAGGTATAGTTTTTTCTTCTTCTTCTACTACAGTAAATTCTTCAAGTAAAAACATAGTATAGCTATATTCACAGTAAATGTTTAAAGCAGCTGTTTCTATGGTAAAGTTAACGGGTAAAATTTTTTTCTTGCAAAAAAATACCTTATAATAATTTTTTTTAAACGGCGTCTTGGTGGGGCGCAAGAGGGCCAAAGTTTGGTAAAATCCCATAAGGGATGAAGATTCGACTTTTGGATTTTTGTCAAAAAAGTACCGTTACCAATCGGATTTTTATCGTAGATTTCGAAAATGAAATCTGTTTGCGTCTAACTCTTTCTGTTCTTGAGATACAGGCCAAGTTCGCCATAAAAATGTCAAATTTTAAAATTTCAATATTTTTATCATATTTTTTACAATAACTCAAAAACATAAATACCTAGACGCGAACCGACGTAATTTTCGAAATCTACGTTAAAAATCCGATAGGAAGCGGAACATTTTTCACAAAAATCTAAAAGTCGAATTTTCATCCCTTATGAAATTTTCCAAAACTTTGACCCTCTTGTGCACCCTCAGGACGCCGTTTAAAAAAAATTTCGAGCACGAAAAAAATTTTGCAATAGATAAACCACAGCGGTTGCGCTATCTGGGATTTAGAAAATTCAAATTTTTGATTTTCGACCCACCCTACTGTAGAACCTTAAAAATTAAGTCTTCAAAAACCCCGTTGATATTTATTTTAAAAACGCAGGGACCGATAGGTCGCAGATAAAAATAACGCCCGTAGATAAAAACGCAGGGCCCGTAGCAGACCTTCTTTTTTTCTTTAACTCTTCTTCGGTCAATGCGACCCTTTTCTTTTAAAAAAATGATTACAAAATATATATTATGATCTTAAGTTTGATCATTAAAATGCTTTATTATTCCTATTTTTTTTTTTTTTTTTTTTTTTTCAAAAAATTCATTTTGCTAAAAACTCTTCAAAAACAACCACAATTTAGGTTTCCCGTAGCAGATGTAATAGTAATATAATTTATGGATTGTAATTTCAGTCGTGGTGGTGCATAAAAATTTTACAACCTTCGCCAAAGAAAAGAAACTAAACACTGCTACAATTTACAAAATCTCTCGGCAAAAAAAAGTTAATATACCGCATTTTTAAAAAAATAAAATAAAATAAAACGATACATAAACCGATTAAAAAACTTATTCCCTTCTGGAAAATGCAATGTACCATTAATAGTTACGACTTTATAAAATGTTCTCTCTGGAAAAAAAAATTTACCTCCTTGATTTATATTTTCAAAACTTAAAAAAAAAAAAAAAAAAAATTGATCTCCTCCTACTTCTAAAGGGATCTTGAAGGAAGGGAAATCTACTTTTAGTTTCATTTAATAATCGATCAACCATTAACAAAGGCTTTTACGTAGGAGGAAGCCGCAAATTCAACATGAAAATGTTTTCTTGTACAGCACATACATGTCATAATCCGTTCCTCACTCTCTCCCTCCCTCCCTCCCTTTCCCACTCTCCCTCCAACATACGTAATTGTGATTCATAATTGTCACGTCGAAGCTTTTGAATAAAAAGTGGGTGATGGATAAAATCAGAAAACAGATGTCATAATAAAAATGTTCATTTCGGCCCCCCCCCCCCCCACCCTTTTGGGTGTTTAGGTTTCCAATTCATTTTCGCGAGGGGGGGAGGGAGGCAAACCAAATGGAAATGTGCGTCTACTGGGAAATCAACTGTGGAAATTAGCGATTGCCCATACGATATTCTCATTCAGCGATTTTCGAATACAAGAAAAATTCCTTTCAATTCCATTTGGTTAATTTATTCGAAATTCGGGGAAATTTTCGCTTATTGTGTTTTCCATGTATTGGCATTCAGACGCGTATATTTTCCACGTCCATTGGTTTGTTTACTCTTGTTGTATTTATTTATCGGTTTTTGTTCCCGTTAAAACGAGGAAATTACTTAATTTTTCGGAAATTGATCACGACCGAAAATCCTCGTATTTACCCGAAAAATTGTTGTTATGACCAACATCCGCGAGAGCTAAAAAGCCGCAATGCGTTTCGCGCTGTTTATCGCGATATCGAAACTTATTTTCACGGGTAAATAAATTTTGGTGTAACCGACCGACGGGGAGAGAGAAGTGTACATAATGTACGGTTTAGCAATATGCTTTCCCCCATTTAACGATTAAACGCGATATTCTAGATCTAGAGAGCTTTGGTGTTTAGCTTGAAAAAACGGTGAAAATATTTTGTGAATGGGAAAACAATTTTTTTTTTCCTTTCACTTCATGGATCATTGTTTTCGATTGTGTGTGAATGGCGTACGCGTTTAATTCCTCGCAAAAACCGTCGATTAATGTATCGACTTTATAATAGCAGGATTTCAAGCTTATCCCTCTTTTTATCCGGTTTGATGGGCACCTCTCTAATTATGATAACTTTTCAATCGAGTTACGAAAGCCAGGATTATTTATAATTAAAAAAGTGCCCCATCTTTTTTTTTTTTTTTTTCAGTGATACGGAGGACGATTAAAATCGATGGAAAAATCCCAAACCTGCTGCAAAAGTACAAAAAAATCTCTCTTTAGAACAAAACATTCCAGATTTTGACGTAGGACTACCTCTTGGGGCTCGGTCCTGTGGTTCTATATGTCCGGGTGTCGGTCTGTTCGCCCAAAAAATTAATATATAATTATTTTAATGGTAAAATTTTAACTTTAAAAATATTAAATAATATTTTGACAATTTTTTTTTTAACTTTTGGTCTTTCTTAATAGTAAAATCAGACGACATGAACTAAAGCAAGGACTTAGAATTTCTTGTAAATTTTACTTAACTTTTTCATAAATTTTCTTTTCTTTTTTTTTTTCAAGTAAAATTTACCAGAAATTTTCTAAAAAATTTACAAGAAATTTAAAGTTAAAATTTTATTTTAAAATTAGACGACATGAACGAAAGCATGGACTTGGAAAATTTCTTTTAAATTTTCAAGAAACTTAAAGTTGCTAAAGCAAGGACTTAAAAATTTCTTGAAATTTTATTTAACATTTTTTTTAATTTTCGCCGTTTTTTTTAAATATCTTTTTTTTTTTAAATATTAAAATTAGACTACATGAAGAAAAACAAGAGCTTAGAATTTTTAAATAAAATGTTCACTACATTTTTTAATTTTGTCCTTATTCCTTTAGCCAAGAATGTGAGCTAAAGCAGTGTTTTAATATTAAAATTTTAACTTTGAAGACTTTAATTAAAATTTTGGCTAAAGTTTTACAACTTTTGACCTTTTTTTATAAAAAATTTTAAGTTTTTTTCGTGCCCATTTTTAGGATTCAAAATGCACTATACGATGTTGGAACAACATGTTGGTATAACATTCCATAGTGGATTTGCACCCATGAACCGTATAAATAATATACAAACTTTCTCCTTACCTGTAAATTTGGCGGGCAGTGATCTAACAATTCCAACATGTGCTTTATATTTTGCGAATCTTGTATTACAAAATTGAGCTCCATGTCGAACTCCCCTCCGACCAACTGAAATCAAGAAAGAAAAAAAAATCATTAAAATCAGTGAAATTTAAAGTATGGGAGTAACAACTGTTCTCGGTTATCAAATTCTACAAAGTGCCTCCTTTGCCTCCTTTTTTCACAAGAGGTTTAGAAACTCTTGACGTATGACAAAAAACTCAGGAAAATCCCGAAATATTTCGGCTACATGGAGGACAACATGGAGGGAACCCCCAAAAGGGTAAAGGAGCCCCTTTCGCCAACACGCCAGTTTGGAATCTGATCAGGAAAAAATTATAGAGGATGCAAAATTCCGAAGAACTGATTGAAGAAACTTCAGAAGGGGATGATACGATGCAAAGTGTAGAAATAAGGGTGCAAATTCACTTTGGAATGTTGGAGCAACATGTTGGTCCAACAAGTTGGACAAACATGTTATACCAACTTTTTGGAATGTTGGACGAACTTGTTGTACCAACATGTTTGACAAGCGAACGAATCGACTTGCAGCATTTACTCCTACGCCGAAATTAGTGTGGAATGTTGGTCCAACATTCCATAGTTAATTTGCACCCTAAGTAACGAGACGACTGAAGAAAATTTAGAAGATGTTCGAGTTATAATTTAAATTCAGAATCCAGTGATAGAATGACCCAAAATTTAGAGACCGTTGAGAAAGATGAAGACAATTCTCCAGACCATTTTTTTTGATCGGATTAAAAATCTAGGAGAATTTTATGAGAAGTATGAAACATTAAATGAAAAATGCTGATTTGAGCTCGAAATCAAAACAATAGAAATAATTCTGTTGGTTCATAATTTTGAATGACACCATGGCAACGATGTCATGGCTAAGGGCCTCTTGAAAATTATGTCATTTATTCTCGAAGTTAATCATATACCGAAGGTAAATGTGACCGTTTGAAAAGTGTGACTTTACCATATAAACATGTGCGTAGGAAATCCGTTTTAGCGCGAACAAATACATCATCATCTAATGTATATATTCCGACAAAAACGAATTTTCAACATGCGTATTTATATGGTTAAAAATGTAAAAGCCACATTTTTTAGACGATCACACTTCCCTACTTTTACCTTACCAGTCGTAAAATATTTGTTAAATTATTGACTGCAAATGTGCCAGTAATGTACCATTTTTTTTCGAACAAATGTGAACGTCCATATAAAACCCTCCCAACTGGCAGAACGTCAATCGGAATATTTTGATTTTTTCTTTTGTTTTGTTTTCCTTGACTTTTTCCTTATTCCTCAGGTAGGATAACTAAATTTTTGAAAACTAAGTAGAGAAAAAATGGATTGGAAGCTAGATTCGAACCAATGAGGGAGGACTCACACATTTTTGAACCCCAATCCGTGGGAGAACGCCTTAACCGCTCGGCCATTCCAATCGTACGCTTCCAACTGCATTTTCCTCTACTTGTTGGTTCGAATCCAGCTTCCAATCAATTTTTTTCTCTACTTAGTTTTCAAAAATTCCAAATGACGTTCTGCCAGTTGGGAGGTTTTCATATGGACGTACACAAATTGCTTTCACACATTAAAATCCGATTGCGGCGTGAACACCAGGAAACAGGAAAAAATGGTGTGTGAACTAGGTGACCCGAGAAATTTCAAAAATAATTGAAGCGTGTTTAGAAGGCTGTGTTCTTCCGAATTGCAAAACCAATAATAAAGAAAAGACTGTTGAAAAAAAAAAAAAAAAAAAAAAAAAAAAAAACGGTTATTTTCCGCGGAAATTAATAATTTTAGTTTATACGCTCTCTCCTCATGTCGAAATCTAGGACGAAGGTAAACAATTAATTTTATTACGTTGTTTAGTTTTCAAATATGTATATTTTGTTAATGATTTTAATGATTTCATGTCAGTATTACCTAATGGTGCGGGAGGCGGACTCGTTATCCTTTATAGTGGAAGAAGAAGACAGGAGCAATGGGTGATCAGGAGCACTGGGGGGTGCTCCACTTTGCGGCGGGTAAGTTAAGTTTTTATTCTTTACACGAACGTTAATTATATTTAATTTTTTTATTTTTTCCAGATGATCCCAAGATCATCCTAATGGAGGAAAAACGGTTGAGGAACAAGCGGAAGCGTGGAGCTGGAAGCATTGCTTCCGATAGAGAATCGATAGGGGACGTCTCCGAGCGTGGGGCATCCCCTATAATGCAGAAAATATCCAGGAAAGCTAATGAAACACCGTCACAACAATCGTGCGCCAACGATAATGACAACGGTAATGAAACACCGTCAACACAACAACAACAACCGGCAGCATCCGAAAGCAGTAATCAGGCATCAGTTTCAAGATTATTTTGTTACGATTTATATCATGCATCAAATTCGAAACTTTTTACAAGATCCAAGAAGTGCATTAAGAACATCTCTAGCAAATAAAAATTTTAGGCAACAAAATGAGGGGAAAGTGGAAGACATTTTTGACAGGGCAAAGTGTGTAAAATTCAAACGAAAATTCGGCGAGAAATAATTTTTGACCTATAATATGAACACCGATGAGGCAGTGGCGTGTGATAGCGGCAAGAGAAGCTTTCAAAGATTTTCCCGTACGAAAAAGGGATGCATAAAACTTGTATTATTTATACAAAAATTATACATAAAATATACAAAAAATTGGACATGCATAAAAAATGCATAAATTATGTATAAAGAACTTATATTTTTTTATCCTACAATATGATTATACATAAATTATGTATAAAAAACTTTAACTTTTTTAACAAATTTTTTTTTTATCCTCGGGATGATTATGCATAAACTATGTATAAGAAACTAAGAAACATAAACTTTTTCAACGAAAAATTATATATATAATTATATATAATTATACATAAATTATACATAAATTATATATAAATTATGTAGGTCCAAATTTTTGTATAAATTATACAAAATTAATATATATTTTTTGTATTTATTTTGCAAAAAATTTACATATTTTATGCATCTCTTTTTTGTACGGGAAATGAGGGGAAAGTGGAAGACATTTTTGACAGGGCAAAATGTGTAAAATTCAAACAAAAATTCGGCGAGGAATAATTTTTGACCTATAATATGAACACCGATGAGGCAGTGGCGTGTGATAGCGGTAAGAGATATACTTTTAAGGATTTTTTCACAATCTGGATAAATATTTTGTTGTATCCGAATATCCTGTAAAGTGCGTTTCCAAAATCAGCATACGGCCAATTTTTTGGTTGTGTAAAAAAACTTTTAGACTCCGCTGAACTCATATTGCGAGTATCGTATTTAAGGAAGCTGACCAGTAAAGAGGACTCCAAATTTAAATCTTCGCAAAATTTTTTAGAGTCCTCCGGGGTTGACAGAACGCTCATCTCGCGAATCTGCAAGTAAAGTAAAGGTAGGGAAGTGTGACCGTCTGAAAAGTGTGACTTTACGATATAAATACGTGTGTAGGAAATCCGTTTTTTTTGCGAATAAATGCATCGTTATCCAGTGTATATATTCCGACAAAAACGAATTTTCAACATGCGTGTTCATATGGTTATTTAATGTAAAAGTCACACTTTTCAGACGGTCATACTTCCCTACCTTTACCTCATTGGGATCAAAATCCTAGCCTTCAAACCGGGCGATTATGATCAGAAAATAGGCCTTTGGCAGCCCCAGAAGCACGAAGTGAAGCAGTCACACCAGAACCGGGAGCTGACTTAGAAGATTTTTTCGACTGCGAATCGGAAGAAGAGGCGTCGAAATTCGAATGCCAAAAGATTTTGATGGTCTAGTAACCGCCACCCCTTCCATGCATCAGAGATTTCAGATTACGGATTGCAAGATTCATTACGTTCATGATTCAGGACAAATCTTTATGATCACCTACCCTAGTGGTAAATCAATTTTTTGATGATTAGGATGGCAGTAAGAGATGGAAAGCTTAAAGTTACAAACAAAAGTTTAGAAAAAATTGCAACAGTCAGCGACTCATTTCCTGTTTTTGATGGAGTCGAAAAATTATTTGATGAGTTGAAGAATGACTTTTTGATGAAGTTGAAAAATCAGGTAAAAAAATTTTTGCAATTTCTTTTCAAAAATAAAAAAGTGAAATAAAAGGAAGAGTCTTTTTGCAGACCTACTTGTAGCATCCCGAAGGACAAAAAAATGGAAAAGAGAAAACCAAGAAAATTGTTAAAAAGGAAACGGGAAATCATACATGTGGACATAATTTCAGAAATTTCTTCAGCAGACTGGCTATGGCTGTCGATTAGGACGGGTTGAAAAACGAGAATTTTTGAATTTGAAAACGCCTGATATGGGAATCGTCGCCTTTTTATAATACTATTAACCCCAATTTTTCTCAGATTTTTTAAACGACATTTCGAGGGCCCGCAATGACCTTGAAATTTTAAAAAAGCCCATTTGAGAACCAAAAATGAAAACATTTTTTTTCGCATAAAAGACCGTCGCTTCCTATCGGAAATTTTGCGTAGATTACGAATTTGAAGTCAAAAATTAGTTTTGGAGCACGGATTTGGAGCCGCAGACAGAAAACCATAACAAGACTTTCAGAATTTTGGAATCCGGCATGTGGTTCAAAAACTGTGCACCAAAAATAATTTTTGACTTCAAATTCGTAATCTACGCAAAATTTCCGATAGAAAACGACGGTCTTTTATGCGAATAAAAATTCTTCATTTTTGGTCCTCAAATGGGCTTTTTGAAAATTTCAAGGCCATTGCGGCACCTCAAAATGTAGTTTGAAAAGTCTGAAAAAAATTAGGGTTAAGAGTATTATAAAAAGGCATCGATTACCATATCAGGCCTTTGGAGCCGCAGACAGAAAACCATAACAAGACTTTCAGAATTTTGGAATCCGGCATGTGGTTCAAAAACTGTGCACCAGTACGACAAATCGTTCATGGAAGTCCAGCATTTAGCCGCAAAACAAAATTTTCTTTAAATTTAGAACCTAAACAAGGTAATTAAGGGGGGAAAAATATAAATGCCCCTTCATCATAAGTTTAATGTGAATTTGGAAAATATTTTTCAGGTCGAAAATTCGCGTTTTTCGACCCGTCCTACTGTTGAGGCCGTTGGCGTTCGTATAGCTTCGTATATCTTTACCGAAGTAAATAACATATTATATAAATAATAAGAATTATTTTTCATACAAGATAATTCCATTAACTTCTAAGCACTAAAGAAAAAAGTTTAAATCTTGAAAAAGCGAAAAGGCGCAACGACGATAGAAAAAAAATTCAAAACGTAAAAAAATCCCGCTTCGCTCGGTAAAAATGTAAGTTTCATAAAATTGTAAAAAAAAATCAACCTACTAAAAATTTTTTGTTTTATCAAAACGGACTTAATAGAAAACTTTGATTCCTAAAAGCACTTCAACCTCTATCTTAAACACTTTAAAACTTTCCCTCGAACTCTCTATTCCTTTTTCCACGTCATTTCTTAAAGAGGAAAAAAAAAAAAAAAAAAAAAAAAAAAAAAAAAGATTAAGAAAAGAAAAAAAAAATCTTTCGAAACTCAACAATATTAAAACATATTTTCTTGCCCAATTTAATTCCAAGAACCTTCCGTTATGAAAACAGAATACAAGCAATGCTTTTCTTTGTATTTCAAAAAGCTCTTCTTGGCTCTTTACAATTTCAACGACTTTCAAGTCTTTAAAAAAAGCGGGGGGATGAATGGACTTCATTTTAATCAAGTTTCGACTTTAAGAAAACGAAAACATTCGAAAAAGAAACTGCGCAAGACTCAGAAACAAAAAAATAAAATAAAAGTTACATTTTTTTTTACAAAAAGAAAAAAAAATTTTTATCGCCAATCTGTCGATACATAAACTCGAACAAAGACTTGTCATTGTTTCGGAAATTAAAAACAATAAATTCTACGAAAACCATTTACGAATCCCATCTTTGCGGTTCAATGTATTCCCTTCCTTACCATATATACAAGAAAAAGTGTGCATTTCTTATACACAGAAGTCGGGGATTAATAAAACCGACAAAAACGTTTGGTGGTTTTTTATTGAATTCCTTTTATTTTATTTTTTCTTTTTTTTCCCTCATTTCCACTTTTATTGTTTTCTTTTTTCTTTATTTCGCACGTTTATAGATTCTGATTAGTCCTATCGATTTCATTCAAAGTTCTGGACGTCTCGGCGTCGGTCGACGACAAACAACAAAAACAACATCGTGCTAGGGGGAAAAAAACATTATTTCCCAGATTCCGAACCAATAAGCCCTAATGAAAAATAATGATGTCAAGTTTCTTTTTAAATGAGCAACGATCTTGTCAGTCAAAAAGCGTTGAAAATGTCACACGTCTTTTTTAACTTCTGCTCTTTTTTTTCCATCTCTTTTTGCTTCCGTCATTAACTATTCCGTCAGTTTCCATTTTTTTTTTCAATCGAAAACATGTGAGGGGGGAGAAGAAGGTGTGAAAAATTTAAATCGATTTTTTTTTTATTTTTAGTTTTCTTAGAGGAAAGGCGAGAAATTGATTCGAGATTATCACTTGTTTGCCGAAGCTGTGACCCGATAAAACCCGGCCATTCGGAAATTGTGTTTTGAAGAGCAGCTGGAATAGACAGGTCCTCAGCGGACCGGAAACTCCATCGAGAGAATATAGAAACAACTTGATCCAACTGTTCTTAACTATGTTTCTATTTTCCAAGGTGTCGTCCGGGAGGTCTTTTCCGGCGCCGATAAATTGACGGATTAAAATATTGACCCCGGAGGGAATATTTCGTAACAAAAGTAAGATACTTCCCCGTAGCTCCTTATCAGTTTTTTAAACTTGTACATGTTGTTGGCAAAAATCGAAGTTTGGTTGCTGACCGAGCTTTCGCTGTAAAAAAATGTTTTGGAGTTTTTCAAAAAAAAGTTTGGAAGTCAAAATTCCAAACTGCTTTGTAATTTTCCAAAGGGAGCAAATTCAGTGTGGAATGTTTGACCAACATGTTGGTACAACAAATTGGAACAAAACGTTGTACCAAATTGTTGAAATGTTGGACGAACTTGTTGTACCAACATGTTTGACAAATTGACGAACCAATCGACCATTGCACAATTTACTCCTACGCTAAAGTTAGTGTGAAATGTTGGTCGACAGTAGCCCCAGGAAGTAGTAGTCCCAGAGCTTCAGACCCTGTAGCTCCGACAACTGTGTCTAGTGGTGAACCCATCCATATGTCAACAGCCACCCTGGAAGGATCCACTTCCACTTCCACAGCCAATGCCACATCTTTATTTCAACTTTCTGCTAGAAAGGTAAATATTATACACATATAGTGATGTATATTGAAGTCCAAAATGTTGTCAAACATGTTGGTACCATGTTGCCAAACATGTTGTCAACAAGTTGGACCAACTTGTTGTACCAACATGTTTGACAAAAGAACGAATCGACTATCGCAGAATTAACTCCTACACGAAAATTAGTGTGGAATGTTGTATCAACATTCACTTATTCTTAAAAATTGAGTCAATCAACATGTTGGTACAACATCCCAACTTGTAGTACCAACATGTTGATCCAACATCCCGTATTGAATTTGCACCGTAGAAGTAAATTCTGATATATATGTCTAGTATTGCAATAGTTGATTCGTTCGTTTGTCAAACATTTTGGTACAACAAGCAGGTCCAAAAGTTGGCCCAACATGTTTGTCCGACTTGTTGTACCAACATGTTTATCCAACTTGCTGTACCAACATGTTGGTCCAACATTCCATAGTAAATTTGCACCCAGAAAAAAAAAAAAAAAAAAAGTAGTAAAATTCTAAATACAGGTTTGGTAATATTCCAAATACCAGTAGATAATTTTTCAAAAAAAGCAAAATGATCAATGACATTTTATTTATTTTTTCTTTTTCTTTTCCAGAAACAAAACACCCAACAAGAACAAAAAGTTTTCAGGAAGATCGGGGGCATGGTTGATTCAACCTGCCACTTTGAACTAGTTACTGAAGTTTCTGGACTAGCTACTGAAATGGATGTAATAAGTCATACTCCAGGTATAAAAATGGATCCTCCAGCCAACTTGGAAAAAAGCATTGTTTCAGCAGACAAGTTTCAAGCTGGAACTTTGTCCCAAATCAAGAATTCCCCCACAAAAAAAGTAAGTAAAAATACGTCTGATTAACTCGACGAAACCAACGTTGATGGTTTCGATCTCCTAAAAGGTCTGTATCCCAAAGCGTTGCACAAGTTCTCTGTGATTGGGGAGGAACAAGCCGATGATAGGGAGCAGGTGCCTATACCTATTCTTCGGGGCATGGCTGGTAAATTAATTTTTAGCTTTTCAGGCATGTTTTCAACATCATCAATTTTTTTTAAAATTCTAGCATACGTGCGAATAGCCTACCTTAAATTTACCAGTTTAGAGTTGCTTGCTGCAGCCAAAACGAAACTAAGTAATTGACGGAAGGATTATTACAAAAGAAAAATGAAATCCCAGTGAAGTATTTCATTATTCCAAAATTTTTTGAACTTACAGTTTTGTATTCTGTATACTATTTCCCTTATTATTTTCTTTGCACATTTTTTCTTTTTTTTTTTTTTAAGAAAACATCAGCTCAACGGCATTTCAACCTAAGCCTGGTTTTCCCAAACAGAATTATTCCGATTCAGATGCATCATTCTGATCCAGAAACCTCTGGATTTAGAAGCGTTAAGTGAAACTCAGAATCCGGACTTCTCGCCTGGAAGTGGAGAACTTTACGAACCAGACCCGGAGGAATCACAAACAAGCGAAGAGGAAACGGACCGGGAAAAATCAATAGATGAAGGAAAGGTAAAAAAATCGGCAAAAGAAGAAGAGGACCGGGAGAAATCTAGGATAGAGGGGAAAAAAACGGAACATATGGCAAATCCAACTCAACTCATCCAAGACCGGCATATTGATCATTACTGTTTTTATTGCTTTCAATTGGTTAAGCGTATGGATAAGCATCTTAAAAGCGCTCATAAAAAGGAAGATGTCGCCTTTGCGTTGGAACTTGAAGGGAAAGAAAAGATAGCTCACTTACAAAGAAAGGTAAATGAAGGAGACAGGCTGTATGAAACTTTGTACAAAATTAGGGTTACTAAAGAAGAGTGCACTTGTAAATTTTGCTTGAAAAAAACAAAAAAAAAATTTTTTTCAGTCTCATTTAAATAGTAGCTTTTTCGCAAAAAAAAGATTATCTAAATCAGAAACATCCACTTAAATCATCCAAAATCGAAACGAAAAGGGATCCCTCTCTCTAATTGAGAGAGACATAAGGTTAAATCTTATAAGACATGGTTATATCTCCATAATGAGATAACGGATGGATGTTTACAACAATTTTTAAATGGGCTTCAGACCTACGGGGTCTTGTCAGCTATACAGAGTCATCCTGATATTTTTTTTGACGTATTCGTCAATTCCCAAGATGATCGGCTCTCGGCGGAAAGGATTAAAGCCGCCTTTCGCCGAAGGCGAAACCATTCGCCTTCATTTTGTTCCCTCTCTCTAATCGAGTCGAGAGAGACATAAGGTGACGAACCTGGACAAACGCGGACAAACTTAAGGGTTTTAGGCGTTGGTTACATTACTCGAAAATTTTTGTTCGAAAAGTTTCAAAAATTTTTTCTCGATGAAAGTGTTTACACTTTTCAAACATATGTTCGAAAAGTTTCGATGATGTTCGATATGTTTGATGATAACTTTAGGTAAATTAATCCTCCAATTTGTCTAATAATTAAAATATATTTAAATTTATTGCATACAGCTGTTTCGACTATTCGTCATCTTCAGTGCCTAAAAAGATACATAAACATCAGTAAAAAACATTCAGTAAACAAGATAAAACAAACCCAAGTATTACATTTAATATTTAATTATCACAGATTCGATTTATTAAAAGCATTTTATTCATTTCGTTAATTTAATTAATTGAATTCTTTTCTCCTTAACCTCATTTTGTTAAAGTAATGTGATTAAATATAAAATAAGCAACAAATATGCCCTCAATCGTTAATTAAAGGAACTACAAATATCAGGTTGACCAACTGAAAATCCTCGACCACGTGTATGAACTAATATTTCCTTATAAGAGATCAAACAGCGGTGAAAAATTTATAGGTCCGTTATTAGCATTTAACGTTTCCCTAATATTTGTTTTGTACTTTCCGTTTTTTATTTTATGGATATATAAGCTTTCATATGCGTTAAGTAATTTGTTGTTATTTATTTCTTTAATTAAAGTAAGACCGCTTTGAGAGCAATGATGACCTTCTTCCATAGCATGATCCGCGATTGCTGATAGTCCTGTTGTATCTTTATCGTAATTACTACGGTGTTCTTTCCATCGAACGTCCAAATTTCTCCTAGTCTGACCTACGTATCCTTTTTCGCAGTTTTCGCAAGTCCAAAGATAAATGCCGGATTTTTTATTTACCTCGATTCTATCCTTCGACGTTCCCAATAATTTTCGTAAAGTGTTATTGGGTTTATAAACCAGATCAATGTTTTCTTTTTTAAAAATGCTTTTTAATCCCTTGCATAAATTAGAATTGAATGGGAGTATTACATATTTTTTATCCAAGTTGATCGGTTTTAAATTAGTTTGATCTGATATTTTATTTTTCTTCCTGATTATGTTTTCAATGATTTCTGGTTTAAATCCATTAACTGATGCGATCGATTTAAGCAAGGTTTTTTCTTTTTCAAAATTCATTTTACTTAATGGGATAGAGGTTAGCCGGTGTACTGCAGTGCTGAAGGCAGTTAGTTTCTGATTGATTGGATGGTTAGATTCGGCATGTATGTATTGATGATTGTTAGTTGGCTTACGGTAGATATCAAAGGTTATTTGTTCTTCTTCCCTTTGTATGACTAGATCAAGGAAGGGTAACTTTCCATCTTTTTCTTTTTCCATAGTGAACTGTATTTTAGGCTCCTTTGAATTTAGCTCTTTTAAAAATTCTTCGGGATCCATCTGTTTGGTGTTAAAAATGGCGAAAATATCGTCCATGAATCTCGCCCAGGTTTTCGGAAAATATTGAGCTTCTTCCTTAAATTTAGTCTCAAACCAACCCATGTAAATGTTCGCAAGTACTGGTGAAATTCCATTTCACAATCATCACAATGTTTGATGATGTTTGACGTTATTTTTGGGGTTGTATTATATTTTTTAAATAATGGGAAAATACATATATCATCGGCCGAGTACTCATATTAATATAATACACCCCAAAAATAACGTCAAACATCATCAAACATTTCGAACATCATCGAAACTTTTCGAACATGTTCGGAAAGTGTAAACACTTTCATCGAGAAAAAATTTTTGAAACTCTTCGAACATAAATTTTTGAGTAATGTAACCAACGCCTTATTATATAGGTAGAAGATAGAAATAGAGAAAGAGGAAAAAAATCATTTTACTTTTTTTTTTTTCAAGTTTCTCCGAAATCAAGCAATTAGTTTCTGTTCTAAGAATTTGACTTCCTTAAAAGCGGTACCAGAAATTCTTCTAAACTTCTTCGAGTAATGTCTACCTTTTTTGAGTTACAGTCCGCATAAAAGAAAACACGCCCGTTATTTTTTCAAATTACCCCTACAATCCCATTTTTTTTTTTCTTAAAAATCGCAGAATCAATGCAGGAGCCTTGTAACAGATTTTTCCAAGGTCCCCGTGGGAAAAGTAATTTTCCCTTTTCCCTTCTTCCTGTTCAAAGTTTATGGCCTTTCCTTGATATTTAGAATTTATAGCATGATTCCAGCGGTAATTAATTTATGGGCTTCGAGGGAGAAAAAAAAAAGGAAAATGCTTACTTTAATTGTTAAAACGAAGGCAGTTCCCACTCGTAATTAATTAACATATCACGCTCACTCACATCCGATCGTAAAACTTCATCGATGTTGATCCTCCTTTAAATTATGAATCCGACGCCGGAATTTTAAATTAAGATGGAAAACTCGTCAGTTATGCAAATGATTGTAATGTTTTTCCTAAGCTCGATGTTAAAACTTAAACAACTTTATTTCATCCGAAAACTACCTATCCTCGATTTTAAAGTCTCACGAGGGCGTAAAAGAGAATGGAGCTTATCTCGGCTCATCGTTATACCCTCCCTTGTTTTTCAAAAAGAGAGAAAGGAGTTTGAAATATTACTCCGAAAATTATATCTATTTTAAAAAGGCTTCAAATGCGTATGCCATATTTTATCCGCAAAAGTGAATCCCGCTCCCCATTGGTTTACGTCAATCCGTATAAATAACATCATCCATACCAACTAAACCCACATTATTTTATTTTCCGACTTGGAAAAATGTCGAAAACTCGCGACATAATAGCGAGTCGTTTTCGGCATATGCAGCGAACATGCGATAAATTCACACCGAAATTGTCTGGGTTCCATGGGACCAAGTCCTTCTCGGAAAAATTTATCGCTTGTTTTTTTTTTTTTTTTTTCTTGTTCGCAGCTTTCCTTACGCCATTACCGCAACGTAAGGATTTTCAGAAAAAGAGAAAAAAAATTCCTAACTAGAATTCGGTTCGAAATGCCGATGAATCTGACAAGGGAATCCATACGACGGTTTTTTTCTTCCTTTAGAACTTTACAGTAAATTACATAATGTACCACGTCAACAAATTTTTGAATAAAACGTCGATGATGTTATTACTGAAAAAGGTGAAGAAGAAAAAAAAAAAAACCGTCACGCTCAAAAAGAGCTAAAGGAAATAATAAAGGCTAAAGTTCCACACGGTGAATTGACGTTTTGCAAATCAAATTAAGCCATTCGAATGTGCTGATTTTACATTCTTTCTAATGAATACGTTGCCTGACTGACTAACAGATTGACAGACGGCGGAGGGGGGAAATCCCTCTCTAATTATTGAGCTTCTTTCACTTGCTTCAATTCTGAATGATTTAAACTTTTTGCATTAGCTCCCATATACGATAAGAGGAGATGAAGCATTGAGATGAAAAAGAAATCAGATTTTTTTAATATTTTTCTAAAATTAATTTCTTATTTTGCGTCACGTTCAACATCAACGGAAGAAGTAAAAGGTAGCGTTACGGAGATTGTCATTGACGGCTGTGGAGTGGCCGGTTTTGGTCTGGTTCTTCTTATTGTCGTTTATATAGTCTATCGCCGGTGTGCCAGGTCTTAAGCAAGAATAAGCATGAATGCGCACTAATCGACCAAATACAGAAAGAAACACTAAAAATTTATATTTATTTTTTTGCGACTCAACTCCGCTTGTATCACAACTTAGCAAATTTTCCGATGAGTCTATTCTGCTTCGAGCACATTAGAATTCTCGGATATAAATCGTACTCTGGGAAAATTCTAGATTCTATTGAGGATTTAGATTTTCTCATAAATTTAGCAGCAAGACTGCACTTGCCATTCAACAATAACCAGCTGGTATTGTTTTATATAGTCGCCATATCGCCCATTTATATAGTCGCCCTATAAAAAGTCATCACTTAATAATTGATTTTCTATTAATTTTTATTTTAGAGGAAGGAAGCCTGCCGTTCCTGTCGATAAATGGAAGGAGATTTTACTGAAATACAAAGACCAGCTAATTTCAAACAATAAGATTCTTCCGGCGACGTCACCCATATGGAACACTTTGTGTAAGGAATTTCCAGTTCATATCACAGTTAAAACCATTTATTCTTTTGCGCATAACAACAGACATAATTCGCATGCCTGTTTGGGTATACAGAAACCAGTGCTTCAAAATGCAACAAGTGAAGAATCGAACGAAGAAGAGGACGCAGAAGAATCTGATCTGCAACGAACCACGGAAGACCAACCTGCGGATATTCGAGACAAAAGTTTTTATGTCGACATCCCTAAGGAAAAATGGAAGTTAATGAATCCCAAGGAAATGACATTCACTCTGCAAGATGGAAAGGAAGTAATTCGGACGAAATTTTCAGGTGGTGCGTGGACCTCAATTGTAGCAGTTTCACTTTGGGACAAAACCAAATTACCGTGCTGTTTTTCTTTCAAAGATCATTTTATTGCTAAGACGGACAGTGCGGAACACTTTTTAATAATAAACGGCACCTGTACAGATGACAAATGTAGTGCGAAGCTAAAAGGATTTACGGAAAACGATCCATTACTGGATCCGGATAAAGTTTAACATCACCGGAATTAATATGAAGGCCCCACACGAGGGAAAAAGGAGGTTTTCTGGGCACATTAGAAAAGAGTTTTCTCAATCTGTTATGCAGGGGGTCATCAACAGTCCTTCGCAATATCGAAAACAAATTTGCGGAGAACGTATACAGTTGTTCGACAAGGAGCCCAGCATTATACCGAGATCTACCGTTCTCCGAAAAGTCGTATCTGAAGTAAATATTAGTCAGAGGCTTCACCCTGACGAAATACAAGCTTTAAGATTGCTCGAGGAATGTGATCCGATTTCGCTATTAGGGAAGTTGGTGCCAGATATATTCACTACTGGACGCCAGATCAAGTGGCAGTGTACAACTCTTACTGCCGAAAAACTTATAGCGTCCTTATGATTGATGTCACAGGAAAAATAGTACCTAAGCTGGTTAAACCATCAGGCTCTGAAGGAAAAAATTTTCTTTTATATGTTGAAGTTATCCGTTTACAAGAAAAAACGGACAATCAGATCCCAGTCTTCCAAATGCTCTCGGAGAGGAATAATACCAACGCAATCGCTTATTGGATGGCAGAATGGCTGCGACTGGGAGCGAAGGTTCCGAGAGAGGTGGTTGTCGATGATTCTGCTGCATTGTTAAGCGCTTCATGCAGAACCTTCGCCGAAACTAGTGTTTGGTTCTTACCCACCCTATAACGGAAATATCAAATTTCATATAGATTCATAATATTCATACATTTCAATGAAACCCATTGATTTAAAATCAGCAACTCAGCAAGTTAAAATCATTAATCAGCAATTTGTAAAAAATTATAAAAAAAGAAAACATAGCCAAAATATACCAGTCATTATTTTTACCGTTAGCAATTCAGTCTAATTTTTTCTCTCTGGTTTCCTATGCGGTTGTTCTTTTAAATATTATCCCTACGATGGGATCGTCCGACAGCAAAATATCCGAGAATAACGGAGAAGTTAATAACGTGGTAAATGTAGAAAGTGCAGTGGAAATCGAAAGCTTGGAGCTTACGATTTTATTATATGTTATCGCGGCCGTCAAGTTAATCGAGCTATCATATTTGTTATACCGATCACACAGGCATAGCCTGAAACGCAAATATCAAAGCTCAAATCCATTGTAATCACACAAAAACTCAAACTCCTTATAGAGTTCAATTCAACTAGCACTACGAAGAAGTACATAGAATAGTGCTTGAGTGCTTCGGTTTTATCATGGGAAATCCTTATGCTCGACTTCCGAAATGTTATGTGAGAATGGATTATGGACATCTTATGAAAGCCGTTTCTCGGTGGAGCATAATGCGTTCAGATCAGACGGACCGGCGAGTGAAAGAATTTTATATGAGGGGAATTGCTTTTATGGCAAATTCTACAAACTTTGACCACATAAAATTAGTAATCAGAGGACTTCTGATTTTTGCGATGCCTTCAAATGATGGGACATCGATCAGTACCAGCGAAGCAAGTCGCTGCGAAATAGAAAAAAAAGCTCTGAAAAAACTATATTCTACTGGGAATTTTGAGCTTGATGAATACCTTAAACTCGACGAACAGAAAGCAGAAGAGAAAGACGAAAATGAAGACAAAGATCATGAAAGTAAATTCGAAAATTTACGAGATGAAAAAATTTCAAACGTTGATGAATGTGTGGAAAAAACGCTCCAAGAAAGTATTGAATTAACACTGGTCGACGACGGAGATCACGAGAATTTGATGTATAAAAAAGCAATAATTTCCCACTTAACGGATCTAATGAAAAGATTCTCTCTATGGACGTGCTCCATGACTGAAATTTACATTGGGACAGGTCATGGAGGGGGAAAAAGCTCGGGTGCAACGACTTTTGTCACAAATCTTCCCGATCACGGTATCGACATTAAAATAAATCTGCTCCCCGTCTCCGTGCTGCCTTGACAGCTCCGCCACATGGCCAACCTTCAACTTCTCGGAGTAACTCTGCAGCTTTCCCAAATGCTGCATGGGGGAGTCACCTTACTATGAAACCACCGTCTCTATGGGCTTTGGCGTTTCCGAATGAGGAGCAACCGCCAGCTCCGATTTGGAATCCCGCTTTTAGCCCAACCCTAAATAGTCCCATGCCATTAGACGTAGTGATCACCGAAGGAACCGACACGCTGGACTTCTCAAATATAAATTATTTGTCCGTGCTTGCTGAAGCAGCGCGGCAGGTTGGTGAATCTTATCAATCAAAGTGAACACTGATTATTATTTTATAGATATATATTTTTTTTTAATTTTTATTATAACTTCTTTCCTCAGTTTGTTGTTTTTATTCTCAGTGCAATTTACCCTATATATTTATATAATTTTGAGTGCTTTTTTTTTTTTTTTTAAACAATATGCCATGATATGGATATCATATCAAGATAATAGTATCTTTTCTTTTACTCTTCTTTACTAAATGTTGGATGCAGATTATCATCCTCATTTGATATAGATATGTCATCATCTTTTCTGTTTCACTCTTTCTATTTTGTTTTTATTTTTATTTTTTTTTAATAATAATCTTACAACTATACTGTTATAAAATTATGGTCCTCACGTCAGGAATTAGGCTATTTATTAATTACGATATTCCTGGGATAATATCAGAATCGTGCTTTACAGCTTTTTCTGGCCAATTCTCATTTCGTAATCGAATATTTTGATGAAATTTCGACATCAATCTGTTTTAACAATGCTTTCCTGTGTCCCTAAAATTTACCTTTCCGGGATCTTTGCCTATTCTTTTCTTATTTCGTATTTCTTAGCTGATCAGTCATAATCAGTATGGCGGTCAAGTATACAAGGATTATTGTTTCGTCGATCCTTACGTGGTTAACAACCTTGGTGCCCCTCATTGGGGACCAGGTTTTTTATCTCATAGATTTACTTGCCTTTATCGGCAGTGTCGATAACCGATTATCATTGACTGATTTAAATAGAATCCAACTCGACATCAATCACCCATCTCTTACGGATTATTTTGTTTCTAAATGGACGTGGCATTTGGTAAGTTCCTACAACTATCACAGCACTAACTCTAGCAAATATCCCCTTTTATTTTATTGTATATATATATATATATATATATATATATATATTTTTTTTTTTTTTTTTTTTTTTTTTTTTTTTTTTTTTTTTTTAAGTTTGCACGAGGGTTAACTCTTTCCAAAACGAGGTATCGTTCAAATATTCCTCCTAGATTCAAAAACGCTGCTCCCCGTCTTCATGCAGCCTTAACTGCTCCCGCACATGCCCCCCAAGCTTCAACATCTTAAGATAACTCATCAGTCTCCGCCGCTTTCACAAATACAACATGGGTGAATTCAAGGAATATCTTTCACTGTACTACGAGATCATCTCCCTCACCGTCTTTGTGGACTCTGGCTTTTCCAAATGAGGACCACCCTCCAGCTCGGATTTGGAATCCCGCTTTTACCGTCGATAGCTCAACGCCAAGTAATCCCATTGTTGCTTACGCGGAGGAAAATGAAAACACACCTGACATGCCTTTAGAAGTAATCATTAATGAAGGAACGGAAACGCTGGATTTTTCTAACGTTAATTATTTATCCTTACTTGCCGAAGCAGCGCGGCAAGTTCGTGAATCCTATCAATCAAAGTGAACACTAATTATTATTTTATTGTATATATATTTTCCTCCTCTTTTTTTTTTATTATAACTTCTTTTCTCAGTTTGATGTTGTTATTCTCAGTGCAATTTACCTTATATATATATATAATTAGAGTGTCATAAATGTTAATTTTTTTATTTTTTGCTTTATCGACCGCAGGGAGAATAAAGCATTGTTTTTAGCACAAATTTCAGATTTTCAGTTTTCGATATTTTTACACGTTTTGAAGTCCCCTGATGCCGAAAAAAGCAAAATTTGGATGGTGGCCGTGTGTGTGTATGAATGTATGAATGTATGAATATATGTGCAAAAAAATCTGTCCGTCGAAAAGCAGAAAAACGGAAGAACGGATGTCGATGATTTTTGGTGGGTAGGAACTTCTAATGAAATGTAGGTGCTGATTAGTTTTTGAGCCAAATCGGTTCAGCGATTCGGAAGCAGTGAGTAAAAATGTTGAATTTTCAACTATTTCAAGATTTTTTTTGACTATAAATCATGAACGCAGCTACCGATTGAGTCCGATTTTCGTACTGCAGTAGATATTCATCAAGATACGCTACCATTAAAATTTGCTTAAATTCTGTTGAGTGGTTCAGAAACGGTGAGCAGGGCTAAAAGTATGGGTATAGGCCTAAAAACCGTTATCTCCAACTTTTGAAACGTCACGACATGACGTCATCGATTACGTCAACAAAGCGATTTGGATGCTGATTGGCGGGTTTCTCGTGGGAGCTAACGAAAAACTAACCGTATTTTTGACAATATTTTCGGGGTTGAGGATTCCGAATCTGAAATAATTTTTCCAAAATACGAATTCCTTATGCCCGTACTGCGGCTTTAGTGGACCTCTGATCAAAAATCTAACCGCATTTTTGAGAATATTTTCGGGGTAGAGGATTCCGAATCTGAAATAATTTTTCCAAAATTCGAATTCCTTATGCCCGTACTGCGGCTTTGGTGGACCTCTGATCAAAAATCTAACCATATTTTTGAGAATATTTTCGGGGTTGAGGATTCTGAATCTGAAATAATTTTTACAAAATTCGAATTCCTTATGCCCGTATTGCGGCTTTAGTGGACCTCTGATCAAAAATCTAGCCGTATTTTTGAGAATATTTTCGGGGTTGAGGATTCAAAATTTGAAATAATTTTTCAGAAATTCGCATTCGTTGTGCCCGTACTGCGGCTTTGGTGGAACTCTGATCGAAAAACTAACCATATTTTTGAGAATTATTTAAATAGTCGATAAAGCACTTTGATCGGTTCACCGATCTCATTTTTTTTATTTTTTTTTTTTTTAAATGCTCTGGTGAGTAAATCTTCGGGGAGTTTTTAACATCAATAAACTGAAGCGATATATTGAAGTAGGTCAAGATCATACTCATAATAAGAAAAGAAAGAAATTGGAAGAATAAAAAAAAAAAAAAGTAGGACCATTGATGACGAAAAATGTTACGGTTATGAAATATAGAGGAACGTGAGTAATGAGTCATACGGTTTGGGATAATAGTTTTTTTTTATGAAAATAAGGAAGAATATTTAGGGATTATGAAATTAGGTCAAGATTATCTTAAACCTAGGATCGGCCAGTTAGTCAGTTAAAATTAGTGTGTAAAGATCGAACAATGGGGAAAAGGAATAAAATAAGTAGAAAACATAAACGGTTTGGGAGACAGAAGATAGAGATTATGAATATCAATTTATCTAGTATTTATCGAAAAGAAGAAGATTTGATGGTGGAGAAAGAATTAATGTTAAAAGAATTAAAGTAAGTAAATGAAACAAACAGGGAATCTGTAATAGCGGATTTAAGGTGCATCGAAAGAAATTTGAGAATAGTAAGAGGTTATAAGGTCAAAGGACCTATGAGAGATCAATTAATGGTAGAAAAATTGCAAGAATCAAAACCATCTGAAGTATACCAACAGTACCTGAATAAGTATCGGGGAATGTGGGAACCAGAAAGAAAGTTAAAAGAAGGGAGTGTTACGCACGAGTATGATAGAATTTCTATACCGGGAACAAAGAGACTTTGGGATTACGAATCGGGATTGGTGGATCATACAGATTGGGAAGCATACCCACCCATGATGATTAACTTTCATGCATCACAATTTAAAAAAGGACAGACTGGACAAAATGAATGGGATTATTAGTTAAAAAAAAAAAAAAAAAGATTTTTTAATAGACTATTTTATATTAAATATATTAAATTTTCATGCAAAATAAATATTAAGGGTACACCATCGTATCAGCATTTTCGACGAATGCTCTAAGCCGACGATGTACTCATACATTTACTTTTTCGCAGCATTTTTCCGGTCTTACGATAACGTTGGCCTTTTCGACATGGCCATGTTTTGTCTGGAACATTCGAGAATTTTTGAATATTATTCCCACAAGAAAAAAATTCTTAACAATGCAGAAGACCTAAGTTTACTAATAAATTTAACCACAAAATTGGGATTGCCACTGTCGAACAACCAACTTGTTGCAATGTCAGCGCCAAACACAATTCCATTTTAAAAGTTTTTTTTTTTTTTTTTTTTTTTTTTATTATTATTATTATGAAGTGAATTTTAAAAATTTTTATTAACCATTTTACTAACATTTTTTATATCATTTTTCAATTTTTTTTTTTTTAGTATGAAAAAAAAAAAAATTTACTAAACTTTATTGCATTAGGGTGGTTCATTTTAAAAAAATTTTTGAAATGTCGGGGTGGCACAAGTTTAATCGGTTCTTTTACACTTAAAAACGACAAAAAAAATTTTTCCCGATTTTTCCGACACCATTTAGAGGTCGCTCAAAGCAAGTAAAGTTTCCAAAAAAAAATCTATATTAGTCCCTTTGCAAATTATTTACCAAGTCGTTTTCTATAATGGAAATCATCGGTACAAGGTTTTATCTTATGTTTTCTAGGTCGTAGAAAACGAATATGGCCACCTCATTTTGCTACATTTAGCCATAAACAGGCCTTTGGCCAATTTTTGGCCAAAAATGACTATTTTTTCGGTGAAATCGTAGATTATGCCTCCTGCCGTCCTGGAACGTAGACATTTCTTAACAAAAGTATATTGAACATATGCTTTCGATGCCGTAGTTCACGAATATGACTGTCCCGTTTCGCTAAAATGTACCTGAAATTGGCCAAACGCCATTTTTTAGCCAAAAATGACGTTTTTTTTCGGTGAAATCTTAAATTATGCCTTCTGCCGTTCTCAAACGTAGGCATTTCTCAACAAAAGTACATTGAACATATGCTTTCGATGCCGTAGTTCACGAATATGACTGTCCCGTTTCGCTAAAATGTACCTGAAATTGGCCAAACGCCATTTTTTAGCCAAAAATGACGTTTTTTTTCGGTGAAATCTTAAATTATGCCTCCTGCCGTTCTCAAACGTAGGCATTTCTCAACAAAAGTACATTGAACATATGTTTTCGATGCCGTAGTTCACGAATATGACTGTCCCGTTTCGCTAAAATGTACCTGAAATTGGCCAAACGCCATTTTTTAGTCAAAAATGACGATTTTTAAAAATAAATCCTAAATGACGCTTCCCATGAGATAAAACGCGCGTCTGAATTGAATAATGCCGTGGCAGCAAAAACGGTTGGCAACGCTGTCGCCATCTTGGATTGTTTTCTCGTAAAATAACGAATTTCTTGGCGTCTGGATAATGTTAGTAAATATTAGTTAATTAGTTGATTAAAAATGAGCAACTTAAACGAGTCTGTGTACATGATCGGTTATCCTGTGGAAAATTTATGTGATGGAAGTGTTATTTTGCCATGGAACAAACTAGTTTTGCAATTATTTTTTTATAATCATACAAGGCTTAACTTCTCTGTGCACAAAAGTGCAACAACAACATACCATAAAATTCTCCCGTTTTGGCAAAAGCTAAATATACCAACGCAGTCCCAAAAATATGTAATTTCTAAGATAGAAGATTTATTTTTCGAGCATACAAAATTGAAAAAAAATGCAAATCGGACGAACGCGAGTTATTATAATAATCAACTAGATAGAGAGATGGAGTTTTTAGATAAAATGGATAAGCTATTTGATATTGCACAAAATAACAAAATTGAGCAACGGTATGATCAAAATTCCCAAGTCGTTAAACTGTTGGAAGCATTAAGGTCTGGAAGCAAAATTTTAAGATCAGCTGTGAATTTTTCACCAGACGTAAGCATTTTTTATATATCGCTATCTTCAAAAAAAATTTTTTTGGCGTAATTTTTTTGTTTTGAATTTTTTTAGGAACATATAGATGACAAAGAAAATATAATTAAGAAGGAGAAGATAAAAAAGCTGAGCAAAAATAGTAGTGAAGATCTTCCTTTAGGTGAATCTAGCTCTATCAATGATGTAAGATCTAGACAAAATAGAATCCTTTTGCCACAGGATAGCTCTAGTGGGTATGAAGATGCCAATGACGAAGATTATGTACCTTCAGTGAAAAGAAAGAAAATTAACGTTTTGACTGAGGATTTAACTTCGGCTATGGATAGGATTGGCATGTCAAGTAGAAAAGCTATGATTGTTGTTGCCGGAAATCTGAAAACAAATAATTCTGTGGATCTGGCCGATGTCAATATTAGTGTCAGTACTATTCGAAGGAAAAGAAAAAAAAACCGAGAAAAACTGGCCAAAGAAATGCAAGAAAATTTATCTATAAAATGTCCAGTCATAGTGCATTTTGATGGTAAAATAATGAATAACGCTTGCAATTCTAAAGAAGAGAGACTTGCAGTTTGCCTCTCTGGAGGGAACGGGGATACGCTATTGGGAATTCCTAAACTTATTGATGGATCAAGCGCATTAACAGCCAAAGCTGTAATCGATGTTTTAAAAGATTGGCACATAACAGAAATGCTTCAGGGTTTAGTTTTTGATACGTGCAATGTAAATTCCGGGGAGGATAAAGGAGTGTGTGTCCGAATTCTAGATTTTTTGCAGCGGGACATTTTAATCTTGCCCTGTAGAAAGCATGTCCAAGAATTGGTATTAAAACGCGTATTCGAATTTTATATGGGGAAAACTACGTGTCCGTATGTGCCATTGTTCGAACGATTTAAAAAGCAATGGCCAGATTTGGACAAAACCCGTATTAATACAACACTAAATGTGTCTGAAGATTTTTTGGCGTTTATAAATGAAAAAAAAAAGGAGGTTGTTTGTTTTATCGCTAAAAAAATTGAGGTATTTTTGAATTCTTAAATTTTCTGACTTAATAACTTAACGGTTTCTTTTTTCTTCCCCCCCCCCCTTCTTTTAACTGCATTTTTTTTTTTTTAATTAGGAGGAGAAACAGCCTCGAGATGATTATTTGGAGTTACTTTTATTGATTCAAGTGCTTTTGGGAGAAAAACCGGTGCAACCGTTTCGAAAACCTGGCGCCACTAGTCATGCGAGGTGGATGGCAAAAGCAATCTATTGTATCAAAATTATTTTGTTTCGAGATCAGGTTTTACTCACTCCAGAGGAAGAAGAGGGATTACTAAAAGTTTCCTTATTCGTGGCACTAATTTATTTCAAATCATGGTATTCTGCCAGTGAAACAGCGGAAGCACCTCGTAACGACCTTCAATTAATTGAAAGCTTGGAAGAGTACCGTTCCTATGACGAGTACGCAAGCACTGTAGCGTTGGTTAAGTTTAAAAAGCATTTATGGTATTTTTCGGAAATTAATATAGCGTTATCGGTTTTTGATGCTGGTGTCTCCCATGAGGTAACGGTAGTTTTTATTTGATCCCACTTATAGTTTTAGAAATGATACAGATACATTGTACTTTTTTTTTTTTTTTTAAAGGAAAAATTGGTTATAGCGAGAAACATTTTGAATCCACCTCCGGTCCAAAAAAGAAACGGGATTGTTGAAAAAAAATTTAGGGCTATAACTACACCCAAAAAATTAAGCGATGCGGTTACCGTTAACACTATTAAATTTTTTCATATCTTGAAAATAA
Organism: Liposcelis bostrychophila; assembly: GCA_037577465.1. Lineage (NCBI taxonomy): Eukaryota > Metazoa > Arthropoda > Insecta > Psocodea > Liposcelididae > Liposcelis > Liposcelis bostrychophila. Next base: position 17,986,655 of record CM075211.1, on the reverse strand, counting down.
ATCCCAGTTTTCTAAAAGAAAAACCTTCTAATTGGAATAAGAACAAAAACTATCAATTCGGTTCGGAAATAATAAGAAAAGTTAAATGCACGAATGATGTTGCCGAGCGTGCAGTAAGTTTGGGCAGCCAATTTAATAACAAAATCACTAAAAACGAAGATCAGAAACAGCATCTTTTCAAAGTTGTGGATATGCATAGGCGTAAAATAAATTCTTTCAATAAAACTCAATTTTTGTAATTTGGTGTAGTTCTCCTTAAACTTTAGTAAAATCGTACCTTAAGAATTTTTTAAAAATATAAATTTCCTCTGGTGTATTTTTTTACTCAACATCATCCCGGCTCCCTTTTGATCCGCATACCGAGAAACCCCAACTGAGAGAATTACACGTTCCCGCTACTTGAAAGCAGTTTTTAGGTTTGTTGAAAATGTTTAATTTTTAATTTAAGATTTCACCGAAAAAAACGTCATTTTCGGCTAAAAAATGGCGTTTGGCCAATTTCAAATACATTTTAGCGAAACGGGACAGTCATATTCGTGAACTACGGCATCGAAAACATATGTTCAATGTACTTTTGTTGAGAAATGCCTACGTTTGAGAACGGCAGAAGGCATAATTTAAGATTTCACCGAAAAAAACGTCATTTTTGGCTAAAAAATGGCGTTTGGCCAATTTCAGGTACATTTTAGCGAAACGGGACAGTCATATTCGTGAACTACGGCATCGAAAGCACATGTTCAATGTACTTTTGTTGAGAAATGCCTACGTTTGAGAACGGCAGAAGGCATAATTTAAGATTTCACCGAAAAAAACGTCATTTTTGGCTAAAAAATGGCGTTTGGCCAATTTCAGGTACATTTTAGCGAAACGGGACAGTCATATTCGTGAACTACGGCATCGAAAGCATATGTTCAATGTACTTTTGTTAAGAAATGTCTACGTTCCAGGACGGCAGGAGGCATAATCTACGATTTCACCGAAAAAAATAGTCATTTTTGGCCAAAAATTGGCCAAAGGCCTGTTTATGGCTAAATGTAGCAAAATGAGGTGGCCATATTCGTTTTCTACGACCTAGAAAACATAAGATAAAACCTTGTACCGATGATTTCCATTATAGAAAACGACTTGGTAAATAATTTGCAAAGGGACTAATATAGATTTTTTTTTGGAAACTTTACCCGCTTTGAGCGACCTCTAAACGGTGTCGGAAAAATCGGGAAAAATTTTTTTTGTCGTTTTTAAGTGTAAAAGAACCGATTAAACTTGTGCCACCCCGACATTTCAAAAATTTTTTTAAAATGAACCACCCTATTATTGCATATTTTCTTTTTTTTTTTTTTTTTTTTTTTTTTCAAATCATTTTTTTAATTTGAAATTTTTTTTAATATATATTTTTATTCAATTTTCTTTTTTTCAATTAAAAAAAAAAAATGATGACATAGGTTTAGGCTAGGTGGTCACGTGGGGTGGGCATAAGTGACCTACCTCAACATCGGTCATAGTTATGCCAACCTAGGCCCACTCTAACAACGTGGACGGGGTCACGTGATTATGTGGTGTGATGATGACGTGAACTGCCTCAACGTTGATAGGACTGAGGTAGGTCGTGCTGCACCAGCAGCGAGGTTTTTGCCGTGCACGTGGAAGACGTTCTAGCCAGTTTTCCCAATCCAAATTCGAAGACAAAAGTGCTTATTTTGAAAAGAAAGTCGCCAATCGGAAGAAGATTGACAGGATTGCGGAGAAAAGTGGCCAAGAACATAGGCCCAATAATGGAAATATATTTTTAGCGTCAATTTGGTTTTTCAAAAAATCTAATTAAAAACTTGATGGTGCCAAAAATAATAAAATAACCTTTAAAGGATTATTATTTACATTAATGAATTTTTGATTGCAAAAGGAAGCAAAGAACAATTAACCTACCTCATCTTTCCTTCCCGTTTCCTCTTGTTTCATTCAAGACCGCAATCCCATATTTTAAAAAAAAACGGAACGAAAAAAGAAAAGAAAAATAGAACAGTGTTCTTAACAACCTTTTCTCTTTTCCCCCTCCATTATATCCTAATTGCTTATGAATATTTAATTCGTCAAAATGAATTGAGAGTCAAGAGATTTTTTTTCTCAATTTTTTTTTTTTTTTTTTTTTTTTTTTTTTAACTTTTTACTCTGGAGAAATGGTTAAAATTCTTAACGCACGAAAAAAGGAGACAGAAGAAAAAAAACGTCAACCGATTTTATCTAGAATAAAAGGGCACGGTTAAAAAGATAAAGACAGGAGAGCCATTGAATTGCAACCGAAACGAACGGACCATCCTGTTTTCTTCAATATAGATTGGAAATTTCAAAAGGAAGAACCATGACCGAGACTAGTTGTACCTTTGAGCTGGAAAGTTTTTTCAAATTCTTATTTTATTTCTTCTTCTTCTTCTTCACTAAAAGATAAGTGCCCAAAACTAAAACTTGCCGGTTGGTTCATTTTTTTTGAATAATTGCAGACAATTTATTTTTTTTTTATTGTTAACCGAAGTCTTAACCTAGGGTGCAAATTCACCGTGGAATGTTTGACCAACATGTTTCATCAACTTGTTGTACCCACTTGTTGGACCAACATTCCACACTAATTTCGGCGTTGGGGTGCAAATTCACTACGGAATGTTGGACCAACATGTTAGTACAACATGCTGGTTTAACTAGTTGTACCAACATATTGGTCCAACATTCCATAGTGAAATTTGATATGGCAAAAAGATGGAATGAATCGAATCTAAGCCGAAACTGCAAAATAAGCAGAACTCAAGACGAGTCGATTTGCGATCGAATGGTGCTGAGCCTCGGGTAATACTTCGTCCCGTTACAATGTATATATTTACGTATCTTTATTATATTTTCGGTAGGCTTAAGAAGCCTTTTTATTTTTATTTATTTATTTACCGCCTCCCTTTGACATATCAAATGGTGGCAGCGGTGGGATTTTTTTTTTTTTTTTACCTACTTTTGATAGCTTTATACTCAGATATCCCTGTGCAATGGATAAAGCGCACCAAGGTGCTCGACTTTATCATTATCACCTCTGAGGAAAACTTTTCGGTACTCATTGTATTTCTCAATAATATCCCTTCCATTACCCAAAATACCATCCTCCTAACATATCCAAGCCTTATACTGTTCCTCAACAATTGAAGTCGGTAGTGCAAGCCGAATTACAACGCTTGGAAGACCAAGATATAATTGAACCCAGTGAATCTTGTTGGTCAAATCAAATCCTTGCTTTGTGATTCCAAAAAAGGCATCTCCAGGTAAACCACCTCGAATCCAGCTGATATGTGACTTACGAAAATTAAATGCCATATCAGTTAAACCCTTGCATAGATTTCCTACAATTCCTGATTTGTTACAACAGGCAGGATCCCATAAGTTCTATAATGTTTTAGATTTTTCTCAAGCTTATTTTCAATGTTCAGTAACTCCGGAAACTTCTACGAAGGGGACGACCCCGAAAGATTTCCTAATGTGATGAAGAAGTCAATTGACTTCGAAACGTTGGGCGTCAATTAAATATTTATGCAACTTTAATGTTTATCATTTGTTCCAATCCCGCCATTTTTATCTTCATTTCTTTATGTCTCCCTAAAAGAAAAGTGAGTACATGAAATAAAAATTATTGATATAAATGAATTTCTTTTCTAAAGTTATCCATTTTTTTTTTTTTTTTTTTTTTTCTTTTTCATAGATGGCGTATTTGAATATCGAAGGGTTGAAAAATGCAAACAAAAGAATCATGGACGTTGCTTTCATTAAACCATCAGCTTTAAAGATCGATTACAAATATAGCATCGCAAGAGTGGAGAGAGTAATTACGTCAAAAAATAAGGAGACAACTAGAATTCAAATTACAAATCCGACAGAATCATCTGATGGTCATTTAGAAAACACAACGGAATACCCGTATATATATGTGTCGGAAGCATATTTAGAAGCATTCACTGAGGAATTCATTGAAAACTAGAATAAAATTAATATACCGCGTAATTTAAAAATTGTGTCGCAGGGTCCTTGCAAAGATTTTCCCTCAAAAACTATGTACCAGATCATCCCTGAAGAGAATGAGACGTTTAGCGACGACGACAATTTTCTCATCGCAGTGAATGATAATTAGTAAAAAACAGAATATAAAAGATGTAGATTTAGAAAAAATAGCGTAGATTTAGTCAATCGTTTTTTTTTTTTTTTTTTTTTTTTGAGGGAAAATAGATTACATGATATTTTTTTCTTTAAGTGGTGATAAATGTATAAATCAATTTTTTGATGAATAATTTCAAATCTTTTTTTTTTTTTAAGCGAAGACATAGGGATTGCAAAAAAAATTTTTGACTTCACCAAAAATCATCCCCGAGGTACCCGAACAAAGTACCAATGATAACTCAAAAATTTTTTTCGTGGGCAGCTACCTTATGGTTATCCTGTAATAGCCTTTAAAATTTTGAAAACAAAATTGAAAAAAAAAAAAAAAAAAAAAAATGTAAAAAAATTTGACATTTCAAAAATTTTGGTGTTATAATAAAAACATGGCTGTGTATAAATTTGGAAACATTCATGCGAAGTGCACAGCCATGTTTTAAATTATAACACCAAAATTTTATTGTAACACCAACACACGATTATAACCGTCTTATTCCCTGCACCCGAAAAAGGGGTGTTCAGTTATATGGATGACCGTTGAAAAATTGTTTGATCGAAAACCCATTTATATCAAACTTATAGATCTAGATACTTTTATTGATGCAGAAGATCAAGATCGAGAATATCTCGATATTGACGATGAAATTGAGATTCCGCCTGAACCAAATGATCATGATGTTGCTCCTAATGTAAATAATTTTGCTCAAGAGAATGCAAATGATTTACCTCCTCATGATGCAAATAGAAATCCAAATGAAGTGCCTGAAAATTCAGGAAATGGGCAGGATGACGAAGTAGAGCTAATTGGGCATTTCAGGCGAATAAGAGACGATTCGCCCCTTCTCCACTCTTCGGAAGCAGATTATTCAGATTCGGAAGAAAATGTTGGGATTGCTGAATCGCTAGCAGAAAATCCGTCCACTTTTCCGTTGATGAACCAGTACTCCGGCGATGAACCAGTACAGTCCGGCGATGAAACATTGACGGCGGATCCGAATTTGGAAAGTGAAAGGCGGGAGAAATTGAACGAACTCCTGGAGCCTTTCAGGGTTATCATATCGGAGACCAACGGATTCAATGAAATTAGAACCGAGCGGTCAAAAGTTCTGCACGCTCTTAGAGAGGCTTTCAAAAACAGCGAGTTTTCTATGGACAAACCCTTTTCAGTTCAGTTTGTGGGAGAGATGGAACACAAGCCTTTCGAACCATCAAACTAACCAACTTGCAGCGTCTTAAACGTCAACAGGAATTCACACGAAGATACATTACTCTACGAACTCACCATGGCACCATGTAGGTAAGACATTTTTTTTTCCTTTCATAATACACATCGGGTATCTTGCCCATTCCAGATGGTTTTTATATCCGTTTCCACTTTCCAAATTTATTACGAACACCGGTGGAGGAAAAGGACATACGACGACACTGCGGTTTGCGAAACTGACAAAACGCTTCAAGTCTTGATGTTTTACGACGGAGAACAAGTTGTAAACGTTTAAAAAAAACTTAAAACATAAATAACGGTCGAGGGGGTAGGAAAACAGTTTTACGTTTTATTTTGCGGTATTATCTGTTTTGCGCGTTACGTCCCGGTCTCGAGGGAGAAAAATAAGGAAAATGTTGTGCTAATGTTTAAAAGGAAAAAAAAAAAAAACTCTATGACGGTAAACAAATTCTTTTTCGTTGGATGAAAATGGTCTTTACTTTTTCATTGCCTTTTTTTTTTTTTTTTCAAGGTAATTTTAACATATGAATTCCTTCATAGGATCCTGAATAAATTCGATTGGAAAGAAAAGCTGTCAAATCAAATGGAAATCATATTTCATTGGGAAAATATTTCCGATTTTGTAAATCATTTGTCCTGCATTCCTTTTCAATTTTTTTTCCCTTTCTCGCGCTTTTTGAATGGAAATATTATTAATCGAAAGAATTTCGAATAAACGTCATTTTCAGGGGGTAATTAATTACAAAGTTTAATTAATTAATGTATGTCATAGAAACTTTTTAACGTTTCAAGACGGAATATGTTTTCAACCCCACACCCCTGGTGCAGCATAAATTAACCCAAGCCGGTAGCTTTTTAAAACAATAGAAACCCACCGTTTTCACCCGTTACATTTATTAATTTTAAAGGAATCCATTTTTATTTAAAAAGGGGGAAAAAAAAGAGAAAAGAACGACCTAGGGAAAAGCACTTAATAAATGTCGCAAACCTCATTTCGACCGATAGCTTTAAATTCCATCCCAGTACGAAAGGAGAAGCACATAGATAGAGCAGTTTAAATTCGTTTAGTCAGAAATACACAACTGCAGACATAAAAGCCTCGATCTGACTATAAATGATTCCCCTGAGTGAAAATTCCTTCTTAAAAAAAGGGGGAAGGATACCGCCGCTTTTCGTTCCAAACAATTTTTTTTTTTTTCCTTCAAAAATTTAAGATCATGGCTTGTGCTATCCGGCTATCAAGAAGAAAATATTTTGCAATTTAAATGGAAACAATGGAAAAAGGTTTAAATGCCGTTTAAGAGATTCGAGTAAAACTTCACCACGGGGACAATTGGCCATTACATTATCATAACGACGTGCTTTGAAATGGAGAAAGAAGCAGCAAAGGATATGTTAGCCGATTCGCGTGCCCATTTACGCAGGTCTTCAAAAGGATATAAGGGACTCCAAACTTACCCACTAATGGACCAATTTATAGACAATCTGAAGAAAATGATCTTAATATTCTTATCAAAAACACATAGAAATCGTAAAACCTTTTTTTCCTTTTCTTTTTTGTTTACTGATAGTTAAAGGGATCTCTTATTTTAAAGAAACTGAGGGAACGGAAACAATTGCCAGTTTTCATTTGCAGTCCTTTTACCTTCTGCGATTTTAATTAATAAAAAGAGAGAGAAAAATTGTGATTGGTAACATTGAAATGATGTAAGTACTGTTACGACTCTTACTAGTCTAGATAGTCTAGTCTAATAGTCCAGTCTAGATAAATACTCCATTCTCTTATTTTAAACTAAAGAACACTTTCTTATAATAAAAAAAAAAAAAAAAAAAATATTAAAACGACTGAAGTAAATCAATTAACAATAAAGTTCTTTTTTTTTACAGGTAAAGCCTGTAAGATGATACCATTCAATACCTCGGACAGCGAGCAAAGGATCGAGGGAATTCTGAGAGAAACGTTCCCCAATTATCTTGGTGCAAACCAGAGGTTTGAATTCTACTTACCGGACTATAATATTCCAGAGATTCTAGACTTTTCGAGTTTGTTTTTGGACGAGTCGTCTTTTGGTTTTTGATAGGAAAAATATACGAGATAGTTTACAAAGGCAGTTTTCATCACGAATCAACGATAAATAATTCACAAAAATCAAAATCATAATCAAAATGTCGTACATCACACAGTAACATAAACGACAAATAATAATGAAACAATATCGAGTTAACTTTTTAGATTTATAGATACCATTAAAGGAATGGTATGAGGAGGGAATAAAAAAATTAAAAATGAAAAAAATTACCTTAGCGTCGTTTAAAAAGGTAATTTTTTTCATTTTTGATTTTTTTTTTTCCTTAATTTTTTGTAATTATTTTTTAGAATCCTGAAAATCTTGACATGATATCTAGAAATAAACAAGAGTTTAAGCATTGCAGCATGATCTTTGAGGAAGGCTCCAAAGAAACGATGTTTGGTTACATATATTTTTTCGGCGATAGCTACCGCTGCTACGATAACATAGCAATGTTTGACATGATCAGTTTCTGCTTTGAGCAGCTAAGAGTATTAGGTCACTATTCATACAAGAAGAAAATATTAAATGACATCCAAGATTTGAATTATCTTGTAACATTATCAGAAAAATTAGATTTGCCCTTAACAAACAACCAACTGGTGTCCATGCTTGCGGCAAATACAATTCTTTTTAAAAAAAATTTTTAACAATGGCGGAAGTTGTTAACAAAAAAATTTTTATTAATCTATCTAACCTAATATTCGTTTTTTTTAAATCGACCAACATGTTGCACCAACTTGTTTGACAAACGAACGAATCGGCTATTGCAGAATTTATTCCTACGCCGAAATTAGTGTGGAATTTTGGACCAAAAAGTTGGTACAAAATGTTTGACAAACGAACGAATCTACTATTGCAGAATTTGCTATAACACCAAAATTAGTGCGGAATGTTGGTCCAACATGTTTGTCCAACTTGTTGTACCAACATGTTGGTCCAACACTCCTCCGTAGTGAATTTGCACCCTAATTAAGTAAGTAATAACGTAAATTATGAAAAGCATTTTTTTTTTTTTTTTTAAGATCAACTAATATATCACATTATCTTCGGTCACGTGATCTAAAAACTTCAAGTTTGGTGACGCAACAAGTTGAGTCAGGTGGACACCAATTAATTTGTTGGTACCGATATTTTAATTGTCCTGTTTATTTTTTTGGTTTTGTTTTAGGATCAAAATCCCACACAGGAAATCTGGTCTCCCGTATCACCTGAAGCAATAAGGGAGGAGGTAGCGAGCTTTAACTTACGTCAAACAGATAGACAGCAAGCTGAAGAGACGTTTCCTGGGGGGCATACGTGACCTGCCTCAACATTATGTTAGGCTAATCTAGGTCAACTCTAATGACGAGCCGAATGTTTTCTTTTATAAAAATATATTCAACCTGATATATGATCACTGATCAGGTGGTCATATAGTGTGATGACCTGGCCCAAGGTTGTTTGAGTTGACCTAGGTCATAATGCTCCAGCATGCCCCTAACAATACTACTCAGGTGAAGATATGATATGGCTCAACATTGTAAAAATTGACCTAGGTCATGATACTCTAGCTCTCCCATTACAATACTACTCGCGGTCTAGTTCGGTTCACTTCTACCTTACACTTCCAGACATAAGAAGAATCTGATAATTTACTGTTGCGGAGCGGAAACTGTTGCAGTGTTGCACCTTCTGCAATGTTCAGCCGCAACAGTTAAATTCTCATTTACCTGTTCTGAACCTTTTTTTTTATGGGAAAATGGCAGGTAAGGTTATCAGGTATTTTTTTTTTTTTTTAACGAGGATCACCAAAGGCAGGAGAAAAAAAAATAATAAGAGTAATTTTAGCGGCGGTGGCTCAACGAGAAAACGATTGAAGCGTAAATCTAATTAAACGAATTAAATCGTCTGTCGAATTCAATATAAAACGACGTCGAATTTAATAATCATTAACTTATACGGAACCCGAGGAAGGGGCAATAGAAGAGCAATTAATAAATATGTATGTCATTTGCTTCAGTTGATTTTGATATAATCATCTTCTTGTCAAGCTTTGTTACTGTTTGGATATTGAAGCGCGTAGGTCGCCAGAAGCTATTTTAATATTGCAAAATTTTGAAATGACTTATTAATATCGCTCGAAGTCCAAAGGACGAAAAAAAATATTGATGAAATGAGATTTTTTTTTTTTTAACATTTTCAGACTCCTTGCGATATACTCCTTTTTTTCGGGATTTATAAGCACAGCGTTGCTGTATATGTGTATATTTAACGACAAAAACGAACACTATTATAATGTTCTTATTGTCTTTTCAGTTTTGTCGATAGCCTAACTTCCTGAGGTTAATTTTGGATAACCTTTAGTTAATAATATTTATTCCTTTTTCAATAAAAAATTATACCTTTAATCGAACAACGAAATCTTCGCTTTCTTGATTCAAACTCGAACAAAAGGAGAAGCGAAGAAGAAAACGTAATGCGGATAATCTGCAATTTTAATTTTTTTTTTTTTTCTTTTTTATGAAAAAGAAAAAAAAAAATACTTTTAGAAGACGCTACAACTGATCAGCTTACCTTTGCTTTTTATGATACATTAAATTAAATTAGCAAGTTTCAAATTAGCAAGTATCAAAAAAGCAAGTTTCAAGACCTTTTATAATACTACTGTAGCAGAATATGAGTTCCTAAAGATTCAAAAATAAGAAAAACTCTCAAAATTGATTAAATTAATTGAATCGTTTCCGATTGACATTCGATACTTTTTTCATGGTAAAGCTCGGCGAAGATCGTATTTCAAAATAATTACCATTAAATTGTTTTTGCTTGAGACTTAGATGTTGTTTATGATTTAATAAGGGAAGCAAGCTACTATCTCATTTAAATAGATAGTCTTTGTTTTAGCATATTCGTACACAACAGGGTTATTAATATTCAGCTCTAAACATAAACAAATAACTCTCAAGAGACATGGTATCGACCTTTTTGAGGACCTTATTACAATATTTACCCGGATTTGTTACTTATTTCATTAAAATCGATTAATATGCCTGAGGTGAAATGAAGGGATTTTTCCCGAAAGACCCGAACGGAATGCAAAATTAAGTCAAAATTTTCTTTTTTTTTTTTTTTTTTTTTTTTTTTTTTTTCCCTCCGCTTTTTTTTTGGCTAGAAAGAAGAAAATTGGAAGTGAAAACTTGAAGAACTCGGTCATGTACTCTTGCAAGACATGAAAGGAATTCCATTAAAAGGCAAACGAATCGTATACTTACGATCGTTCCCTTCTCCTTTCATAGTAACATCGTCTAAAGTCATGCTTGTTAAATTTCTTTAAAGTAATTTTTACTAATTTATTCCTTGTTCGTAGGAACTGAGAGGGGGTTTCTGTCTTTTCACGATAGAAGAGAGTATTAAATGATCCGCTAGAATTTATATTAGTTTCCTTTAAATCAATGAATACGGTTGAAAGGGGAATTCAAAAGGTTTCAACTGCTCTAACTAAGCCTTAGCTTTGGTCTTTTCACACTGGAAAACCCACCACGGAAAAGTTTCCCAAGGGTTACTGGAAGTAAAGCGAAACATAAAGATGATAAACACTAAAACGAAAAAAATATTTTTTGAGCTGACTTTCTGGGCAGCATTGGTAATGAATCCCGGATACCATAAGGCAGCAGTATAGTATGTGACATAAATGTTATGCAAATAGTTGCATTTTCTAAATGTTATGCAAATTGTTGATAAAGACCCAGAATTTAAAACCATTCGTACCTGGCAAGATTTAAAAGCGTTAGGGTACAAATTCACTATAAAATGTTGGACCAACATGTTGGTACCACAATTTGGTCAAACATGTGAAATTAGTGTGGAATGTTGTCCAACAAGTTGGTACTTGCTCCAACTTGTTGTACCAACATGTTGGTCCAACACTCCATAGTGAATTTGCACCCTTACTCATCAAACGTTTTAAAACCCCAGATACTTTTCCAGTCTTTCTATTTCATTTTCGACTTGCGTGCAAACTCCCAATGAGAAATTTAATGACTACTTGGCAAGGTATAATATATACCATTGCGGAGAAATTATTCCCTGAACCCCTCAGACCCATTTTGATATGATATCCTTACCATGGCATATTGTTTAAAAAAAAGCACATATTAAAAAAGAATTAGAGATACGGCAATTGCATCATATAGTTTAAACGAAATTCGGGAAGAATGAATCGGTTGATTTCGAAAGTCTTTATTTGCTTCATCTATACCTTTAAAACTCATTAGAAAGCTTTCTTTTTAAATGGATTTAATATTGTGACATTTTTATACTTTTCTAGGAAATACTATAGAAAGTCAAAGAAACTGCTACGATGAGATATGAAAATATTTGGATCATCAAATGTAAGGGAACAAGTAAGAAATTTAAAGAGATTTTAAATAAAAAGCCGTGGAAATCAATCGAATTCACCATTCCTCGGGCTTGAGCCAAGCCCGCTCCTTCTCTCCTAAAAACCTTGCTGCAGAGCTAGTGGCAAGTTTTCCTTATTCATTCGCTGCAGAGCTAGTGGCGAATTTTCCTTTTCTAAATATTATTGCTTAATAAGTAAGAAAAGAGCGAGGGATGGGCACCTAATTTAATTTTCATAATGAGGAGAAATAAATCAGATAAAAATTCAAAAACTATAGTAAATAAAAAATACGTATACCTAAATCAAGCGGATACGTTTACAATAATTCTCATCGTTTTGTTAATTTTAACAAATCAAGGGATGATACATCATTTCATTCATTTTAAATAAATGGGGATATTTAAATGGACAGTTAGATTCAGTCTAGTCTTAATTCTACTCATTGCGTATTATCATCCTATGTACTTTGGATGAATAAGAAACTTTATGGTGGGAAACTTGAATCACGGGGATTTTATATAAATATTAATAAAGGAGTACATATAATTTGAGACTAGAGAAAAACCAGGGTGCGGATTCCTGAGGAATCCACAGCCTATGGGGGTCGGAAGTAGATTCCTGAGGAATCCCCTACTATTTAATGTAATTAATTTTTAAATATTTTTTAAAATTAATTTAGTCCCATCTTCTTAGAATTCCGACGTATTCTTGCTTTTTCCACAAATGTTGCAGAAAAACGAGGAAATGCAATTTTTAAATAAATAAATCTATTTTAAAGCAACGGAAAGAGAAGGAATTGTGAAATTTAAAATTCAACCAAAGGGTATACCCAAGTAAGCATATGAAATCTGCCCTTAGGGGGGATCCGGGAAGAGTATGCCACCATTATGTAGGTACCCCATAGGCATATCATCATATATAGGTCTTGGACCCTCCCTGTGCAGAAATAGGGGGCGGGGGCCAAAAATCAGTTTTCGATTTTTTATTTTTTTTCTCACCGTCTTACATTTTGGAGGGGGGGAAGAAAATCATGAATGTACCTTAGAGGAAGGGCTACACAATGATGTGTAGTCAAAAATTCCGAAAGAGATACCACTTTTGAAATCCATGCATTTGGAGCGTCTTAGGGCCTAGTAATATAATAAAGTCGGGTTTTGACTGATTATGACTTCTCATAAGCTTAACATAACTTTAGCCAACCCTGCAGAATGTTTACTTTATGCGCTCAGTTTTTTCTTTTCCAAGTTAACAGTCTTCTTTTCAATTATCATTCGACTACTTTTTTCCCATTATCAAAGCATGTAAATTGCCTATTTGTGTATCAGAATAAATTTGGTTGAATTTTAAATTTAACAATTCCTTCTCTTTCCGTTGCTTTAAAATATATTTATTTATTTAAAAATTGCATTTCCTCGTTTTTCTGCAACATTTGTGGAAAAAGCAGGAATACGTCGGAATTCTAAGAAGATGGGGCTAAATTAATTACAAAAAATATTTAAAAATTAATTACATTAAATAGTAGGGGATTCCTCAGGAATCTACTTCCGACCCCCATAGGCTGTGGATTCCTCGGGAATCCGCACCCTGGTTTTTCCCTGGTCCCTATAATTTCTATAAGCAGATTAATTTTTTTTTTTTTTTTTTTGATTTTTTTTATTGTTATTTTATTAATTATCATTATTTCATTATTATCATTTTATTATCTATTATTATTTTATTATTACAACTTTATTAATAATTTCTGGATAGTCATATTTATCGTTATTCGAAATAGTTTATTATTATCAATCGATTTTTAAATATTATTATTATCTTATTACTATTTTAATCATTTATTATTATTTTTTATTATTGTATATCAATATTACTATTATTATTATTTTATGACTTATATTCAATATATCATAGTATGTCACTTGTTTATAGATGACTTATTAATTTCAATTTACCAAAATTACCCAAGGGTTGCATTAGAGAATATACACGTTTGTAGTTTTACGTTTAAGAAAGAGATAAAAAGCTACTGGCATCCCAATTTAATTGAACCCATTAATGATTACCAAATAGATTGAAAATTCGTATCACAACAATATACCATTGCGGAGAAATATTCCCTGAACCAACGGGACCCCCTCAGACACATTTAATTATCGAAAATCTCCCGAATACGATCCTGCGAAGTTCCACACATGAAGTTAAATCCTCTACTACAGTGTTTACGTATTATCTTTATGGATAATCCCCACAACTGAGGGTTTACATATTTAGTTAAATCTACAACTTTACTGTCTGATGGGGCCATTTGACCTTTAAGGTTTTTTTAAATCTTCCCCTTTTTCTTAATCAAAACTCTTCTGATATGTATCTACGCTTATTAAGTCATTTCCTTATTTTCTTACGACCGCGACGTATAATAACGATGAAAACAACAAAGTTGAAGGCTCATAACTTATTCCAACTTCTCTTTTAGTTTCTCCTATAAGGAAGCTCCGGGCGAATTCACTGCTATTGACAACTATGTCATTAATAGCGTTTCTAATAGTCCTCTAACGTTCAAAACGTTTTAATAGGACCATTTCTACTTTTGAGTAGGAGGATTTATAATGAGATGTCTAAAACGTTTCCCGGTTTATGCCGTTGAAATAAGGAAGTACGGAGTTGCAATAATTCAGATGCCGTTTCTTAGTAGTATCTCGTTTCTTTCTCCTCGATCACGATGTCATTGATCGCAAGAAACAATAGTCTGAGATAACTTTGATTTTGCGCCCGTGAAGTGTGATCGAATTACGAAAATGCAATTACGAAGTAATTAATATTTAAATTTGCGACTTGCTATAGTTAAAATAATGATCGATGTTTTTGCTATGCTTACAGCTGCTATGAACATAGACTCAAGCTGATAATAAAATTGACATTGACCGGAAATAGCCTACCGGAAATAGCCTTTAAAGTAAAAAGCGAAAGATCCGCGTTTATAAAAAGGGCCAAAAAAGTTCCGGTTAAAAATTTTTCTCAGTAAAAATCAAGGGAGGATCAAAAAATTAATTAAATGACGTTAAATAATCTTTTTTTTTTCCAATTTTGATTTATAATAAAAAAAAAAAAAAAAAAAAAAAAAAAAAAAACCGAAAAGTCTAGACCTCAGGCTTGAAAATTCGGTGTGTGTAAGAAGAAATTTTCGAAGCGAAATAAGACATTTTTCCTGGCATTTTTAAGAATTAAAATGGTAAAATCAAAGGAGGATCAAAAAATTAATTAAATGACATCAAATAATCTTTTTTTTTTTTCTTAGAATTTTCATTACCTTGGGTAGTTGCTATGATTTTATATCCAAATACTAATTTGTTTTTTTTTTTTTTTCAGGTAAGTTTAATTTAGAAGTTAAAAGTCAGTTTCGGAGTCAACTAACAGGTAAAATGGAATTTTTTCGCCAATTTAAAAACTTTTAAATAAATCCTATTTTATTGATCTTTTCTTTATAAATAAATGTTATAAATCATATTTTTTTTTAAATATTTTTCGATTATCGATCAAAAATAAATAATTTTAATTAATCAATAGAAAGAAAATAAATAGTTTTACGATTTTCTTTTTTAAAATCTTTTTTTTTTTTTTTCGGATAATGGGATGTCGCACCGAATTTTCAAGTCTGAGGTCTAGACTTTTCGGTTTTTTTTTTTTATAAATCAAAATTGGAAAAAAAAAAGATTATTTAACGTCATTTAATTAATTTTTTGATCCTCCTTTGATTTTTACTTAATTAATTTCCATTTTACTAGCAGGAAAGTCCGGACTTCAAAAATGATTTTGATATAAAAAAATGTCCTGGTAGAAATTAGTCCATCTAAGCCGATATCGAAAACTCGTGACGAAATCAACATCGTTCTTGTCTCGTAACAACATCAAATTATTATTATTATTTACTTATTTATTTATTTTTTATTTTTTGCCGATTTTATTTAAAAAAAAAAAGAACCGAAAAGTTCCAAATTGCGAAAAAATCGCAATTTTAGAGGACAAGTCCAATTGGGTTTGAATTTTTCAAACACTCAATTCTTGATTTTTATATACCCAATAGCCACAACTTGACTCTTTCATAAATAAATTTTTTTATATATGAAATATCAATTTGAACTTTTTTTATAATCTATGTTACATAATTTTTTTCTAAATTCGCTCAGAAAAAAATAAAAAATAAAAAGAAATGGTTGCGCAAGGCCCAACCCGAAAGTCAAGACTTGCCCGAGACGTGAGCCTTGACTTTTATAGAATTTTGCATGGCGCGTGATCACATAAATTTCAGGCTACGACATAAAGAAAACTATATCGAGTTGATTTTCGAAACTGAGATGCGAAACGCTAAAAGAGGAAAAGGGAAAACAAAAGTCTTGTAAACGATGGTAATCATCCCCCTTATCCTATCCCAATACCACTCCTTCTCCGCCACCTGTATTGTAATGGAATTTACTCTCTTTCTCACAACTGATTGGTAGTAGGGTGTTTCTGCTTTTCCTTTGTCTTTTGTCTTTTTTTTGTTGTTTTTATTTTATCTACATAGATTTTGATCCAGCCATTTCTAGTGACGACGCTCTTTCTCAGCACCTTTGAATTCTTATGCTCATTTTTTTGAATATTTTGCCGGGTTTGTTTTCGATTTTTCGATATTTTAAATCTTAGATGTTAGATAAACTTCAGCAGAATCATCTTCTTCTTAAGGTGCCGTACCTGTGTCCAGGCGTAGGCGACCATCAATAAAACTTTTATATTCGTCTCTATCGGGGGCAATCCTGAAGAGCTCCTCGACACTTAAGCCGGTCCAAGCTCTTAAATTACGCAGCCACGATAGGTTCTTCCGGCCTACTCTCCTTTTTCCTTCGATATGCCCCTGAATGATCGTCTTCAGAAGCTCATATTTAGGTCCTCTCAGAAAATGACCAAAGTATTCCAACTTCCGTCGTTTTACGATTTGCAAAACTTCTCTCTCCTTATGCAATCTTCGCAAAACCTCGTCGTTGGTTACCCGATCGACCCATGAAATTCGAAGGATTCTACGGTAGCACCACATCTCAAAAGTTTCAAGTCGATTCATCATGGAAACTTTGAGAGTCCAGGTCTCGCATCCATAAAAAAGAGTTGACCAAACGTAGCACCGGAGAACCTTAAGACGTACGGATAATTTTAAAGAACGACAACACAACACATTCCTCATACGCATAAATGCCGATCTGGCAATTTCAATTCGAGTTCGGATTTCCTCGTCGGGATCCGCTGTCTCATTCAGCCAAGAGCCTAAATACTAATACTAGCAGCCTAAATACTAGCAGAATCATGGAGGGCTTCAAATACGTTTCCCGGAAGTAAGACCATTAGTCACCAAGCATCAGTGACCAAAGATTCTTCCGACTTGACCTTCAGCACATTTACTGCAATGCACCGCCAAATCTCAAAAAAATCTCCAGTCCACGAAACACCCCCTAGGATATGAAATTCCTACGAACGATTAAAAAAATAATCTCGTAATCGAGTACGGTCTCTTTTAAACATCTTTCTGAAGGAAGTAAATCTATCGGAAATTTTCCATTCCCAGTCAAAATTAAGAGGGAAGTTCTTCGTTTTTATTTTAGTTTTATTGCAAAGCCGGAAAAAGCAAGTCGGGAATCAAATACTAATTTAACTCAAGTGTCAGAGGAACTAGAAAACATAACATTACTGTTTGAATTAAAGTAAACACTCGAAAGCTTGACGCTCTTTACGCATCAGAATCTTCAAACAGCCGCCATTAAGCATTCCTTTAAGACTAAAATTAGAAATTTTAAGAGATTTGTTTGGTAAATACGAGGAACTTTCGTTCAAAAACGAAAAATGGCTTTTTCCTTAAAAAAAAAAAAAAAAAAAAAAAAAAAAAAAAAAAAAAAAACTAAAATAAAAAAAAAAAAAAAAAAAGGAGGAAAAACATTGAGTAAGAAAAGAGCATTTTATAAAAGGATTTTCTCCCCATAGAAAAAAAAAGGTCAGTAGAAAAATTCTAAATTCACAAATTATTCTCAAAGAAATGTACTGGAAACAAACAAACAGAAAAGAAACAAGTCACAGAAACGAAATGGGTTTTTGTCAAGTTTTTAAAGTGAAAAATCCTCGCAGGGGAAAATGACCACAGTCGCTTTCTAAAATTAATACTTCTCTCTTTTTTTTTTTTTTTTTTCTTTTATTTCTTCATTTCAACGAGTAGTTTCAAAAAGCAATGAGCCAGAGATAAAAAGGAGATTCGGAAGAAAAAAAAAATTGGGAGTAAAAAAAAAAAATAAAATAAAATAAAAAGATAAGCACGAACTCCAGATACCGAGAATCCGTTCGCTGATTCTAATCTTATCCTTGGGATGATTGATTGTTACTATGGAAACGTGCACTTATCACCGAGAGAATACCCGTTTACTCTATCCTGGCGCAATCAATTGTAAAAACTCGCTAAACTGCTCAACATGGCGGAACTAATGAAGAATTAAGGAGTCAAAACGGGTTAAATCTGTTTGCGATTTTGCAAGATTTCCGGATCAACAACATTCGAAAGCTTCGATTCTCGAACATGACAGATTGATATCCTCTCATCGTCATTTAAGTGGGAGATCTTGATAATAAGACCGGAGCTTAACCTGTTACCATTAATTTTTAAGCATCCTACGATGCTCCTATGATGATCCTATGATGGTCGATCTCCAAAAAAAAACGATTTCTCGTAAAAAAGGTATAGTCACGTTGATTAAGCTACTCTCGGCAAAGACAAAATGACGTCCGGCATAAGGTTCTTGCAAAAAACCTAAATGGTTCTGCCCTTTAAGGTTCTGATACCAAAAAAGGCAGTCGATATCCGCGCCATTTTTTAATTGAGTACTTTAACGGTTGTAACTAAAAATTGTAAAGTTTAATTTCAGACGGCTGAGCAAGTTACGAAAAGGATCATGTTATTTGGGGACTCATCTGTAAGAGATATGTAATCGAAGCGCATGGAGAAAAAAGTTCAGTTCCTGTTACTCAATGTCCAGTTGGGTCCTGTGAAGTCTAAAAATCTGATTGATAATGCTGAAAATTTATTAATTATTACTAATCGTTAGTGCTGATAAATAACGCTAGGGTGGTCCAAAAAATGTCGATATTTTTTTTTTTTACCTCCACATGGAAAATATCATTCTTTACCATAAAAGATGTCATTCTGTCTTAACCTGACATTCAAACACAATTTTTTGCGCCTGCGCATTTGATAAGTAGTTTTTTCGAACTTAAAAATTTTTTTCATTGACTTTTTATATTAGTCACTTTTTAAGAATTTCCGTAGGAATTAATTTACGAATTTTATATCAGGAATCTACTTTTACATGAAGTATAATGTGGTGTAATTGTAAAAAAAAAAAAAAAAAATTATTCGGTAGTTTCACGACTTTATATCTGAAAAATAGAAAGGCTCTAAACAGTCAAGCGACTGATGTTAAAAAAATTTTGAAATTCAGGTTCTATAGTGCATTTAGAAAGAGAATAAATGTCATACAAGAATTTTTTCCCAAAATGATTTTGGGCTGTTTTCGGGTCATTAAATGATAATAAATTGCAAGTTATAAGGTATAAATCTATTAAAATTTGGCGAGAACAAAATTTAAAGTGAGACTAAGTCGAATTAATTGTACAATCACGGTGATTATGTTCACATTTTGCCTTGAAGCCAATTGAAGGCGAAATGATTCGATATTTTCCAGAAAGTAAAATTTTTCAGGTGTTAAAGTCCAAATGCATTATAGAAGGTGAATTTCAAAATATTTTTAGAAAGAGTATAAATGCCATGCAAGAATGTTTGCCCAAAGTGATTTCGGGCTGCTTTTTTTTTTATTAAATGGCCGTAATTTTAAAATTATAAGGTTTAAATTTATTAAAATTCTTATATTTAGCTTATGTTTTATAGTTTTGAAAATGGAATCTTCATCAGACCATCGAGGGTGCATTTTTACCGCTAAACGACATTAAAACCTGAAAAATTTTACTTTCTGGAAAATATCGAATCGCTTTGCCTTCATTTTGCCTTTATTTTGCTTTCAAGGCAAAATGTGAACATAATCACCGTGATTGAACAATTTATTTTACTTAGCCTTACTTTAAATTTTGTTCTCGCCAAATTTTAATAGATTTATACCTTATAATTTGCAATTTATTATCATTTAATGACCCAAAAACAGCCCAAAATCATTTTGGGAAAAAATTCTTGTATGACATTTATTCTCTTTCTAAATGCACTATAGAACCTGAATTTCAAAATTTTTTTAACATCAGTCGCTTGACTGTTTAGAGCCTTTCTATTTTTCAGATATAAAGTCGTGAAACTACCGAATAATTTTTTTTTTTTTTTTACAATTACACCACATTATACTTCGTGTAAAAGTAGATCCCTGATATAAAATTCGTAAATTTATTCCTACGGAAATTCTTAAAAAGTGACTAATATAAAAAGTCAATGAAAAAAATTTCTAAGTTCGAAAAAACTACTTATCAAATGCGCAGGCGCAAAAAATTGTGTTTGAATGTCAGATTAAGACAGAATGACATCTTTTATGGTAAAGAATGATATTTTCCATGTGGAGGTAAAAAAAAAAAATATCGACTTTTTTTGGACCACCCTAAAATAACGCGTAGTAATAATTGCCTAATTTCTAGTACCGTAACAAAGGGCTACTTTTTAATCCAGGGGGTTACATTTGACACTTTTATTTTTTAAAAAATACTTGAAAATGACTAAGGATTTTTTTTGAAAAGTTGACTTATTCAAAATTATTGATTATCTTCGAGTGTTACAGGGGGTTACTTTTTACCCAGGGGATTACTTTTGACACTTTTTTTTTAAATACTTGAAAACTGCTAAGAATTTTTTTTAAAAATTAAACTTATTTCAAATGATTGATTACATTCGAGTGTAACAGGGGGCTACTTTTTACCAAGGGGGTTACCTTTGACACTTTTATTTTATAAAAAATACTTGAACGGCTAAAACGTTTTTCAAAAATTAAACTTATTCTAAATTATAAATTATTTTCGAGTGTAATGTTCAGGCCTAGTTGCCTAAACTTGTTTTATAATAAAAATATTAAGTTTTTAATACAGAAAAAAATTAAGAAATCACACAACCTAAAATATTATGATGCATTCTGCAGCATCCACCAGTCAAATTCAAATTAAATTGCTTTTCGCCCTTGCCCTCCCCTATATAGTCCCTTAAACAACAATCCTAATTTTACTCAAAATTAACTTATTAGAAGGAAAAAAAGTTGAAAAGAAAAAAAATTACGATCAATGGGGTTATTTTTTACAGATATTTTAATGGCGAAGCAAAAAAAATTGAAAAGAAAAATAATAAAGAAAGTAAAAAAATTACGATCAATGGGGTTACCTTTTTACAGATTTTAATGGCTATGTCCTACGTGTGCCAAATCCCCAACGAATCAACAACGTTTCCAAGGTTTTGATTACGTTTTTACTAGGTCTACGTTTACTAATTTTTTTAAATAAATATATAAATATATAAATATAATATAATTCTATAGTCATTAATAGAAGATCTAAAAAGGTACAAATCGTTTTATGAAGACATTTTCCATTTACAGAAGTCAACAATTTGTGATACCTTCATCAATTATTAAAGATACTGAGGTATAAACATGATTATAAAAAGTAATCCCGTTTTTGTTAGAACGACACCTTTTGTAAAATGAAGTTTTTATTCGTGTTAGAACAAGTATAGATATTATATTAGAGTACCGTATAAAAGCTGAAGGACCACTCTTGATGTCTGTATAAGCAGATTTTAATTTGGTTTTAAATTTTATATGTTTCGTGGAAAAACCATCACAAAGTGTAAAAAGTAACCCCCTGCTACGGTATAGATATTATAACAGGGTATCAAATTAAAGCTGAAGAACGCCCCTTAATGTTGGAATAAACAGATATGAATTTTGTTCTACATTTTACATCCGTTTTCGGAAAAAAAAACGTGAAAAAGTTTCAAAAGTAACCCCCTGTTACGGTACTAACAACTCAAATGTTTACACGTCACAAGACCCAACACAACATTTAGTAACTGGAACCGAACTTTTTTGTCCGTGCAGACACGTCCGATCCTCTCACTTCCTGAGACAACCACAGTTCTCGTGCCGAAAACACCATTGCAAATCAGCGAAAAAGGGGAAAAGAAAAAAAAAAACTCCTGCGACAAAAATTTACTAAATAAAAGCAATGGAGTCTTTTGTATCCAGTCGTTCAACCTAAAAATAAGTTCGGTCTTATCTTCCCTTTTCTGGCCCATTTCAAATCAAGCTTCTCCGGGATTTAGCGTTGTGTATTTTCTTCTCATTCTCCTTTTTTTTCCGCTTCCTTTTTCCCGTGGGAAATAATTAAAAATCTTGTCACGTTATATTTGAACCCCGAAAGAAAGCGTGAGTTCAAAGAATTTTTTTTTTTTTAAAGGTACCTTTTATAATCGTCAGCAGAGATGAAAAGATTTCGATATCCTTCGGTCTTTCTTTTTTTATTTGAAGGAAATCTTTTTTTCGTATTTGATTTTCAGGGCGGGATGTGTTTGTGGCGGATGTGGTGCGGTTGAGAGGACTATTTTAAGAATCCGTATTGAGAATATGGAAGGATTATAGGCCTATGTGCTTAACGAACTTTACGTTATAGCCATCGATTCCATAGTTGATCCACGAAAAGAAGGTATTCGTTCGTTCCGTAAGAAATTTTTTGATGATTTAAAAAAAGGATATCTAGATGCAGAGTTTGTGTGCATTTTCGGATGTACCAGTTCCTACTTTTTAAAATGCGATTTAGAATTCTTCCTTTCGCTGCGACTTCTAGGAACTAACTTCCGACATGTTGGAAATATAAATATACGCATAATATTTGCTTCATATTTTGAACACCAACCAATGACTTCAGCATCACTTTCTTGATCAGACTGCCACTCCACGAGTACTAGGGTGGGTTGAAAATCAAAAATTTTGGAATTTCAAAATGTCTGATAGCGCAATCGCTGTGGCTTATCATTTGTAAAAAAATTTTCCTTTTCGAGATTTTTTTTAAACGTCTTGGTGGAACGCAAGAGGGCCAAAGTTTTGGAAAATCCCGTAAGGGATGAAAATTCGACTTTTGGATTTTTTTGAAAAAAGTAGAATCCTTCCTTTTTCCTATCCAGTTTCCTATCGGATTTTCAACGTAGATTTCGAAAATGAAATCTGTTAGCGTCTAACTTTTTCTGTTCTTGAGATACAGGCCAAGTTTGCTATAAAAATTTCAAAACTTTAAAATTTCAATGTTTTAATCATATTTTTTACAATAACTCAGGAACAGAAATAGCTAGACGCAAACCGACTTAATTTTCGAAATATACGTTAAAAATCCGATAGGAAACGGTACTTTTTTCACAAAAATCTAAAAGTCGAATTTTCATCCCTCGTGAAGTTTTCCAAGACTTTGAGCCTGTTGCGCAATGCGCACCCTCTCAAGACGCCGTTTAAAAAAATTATCGAAAATGGAAATTTTTTTGCAATAGGTAAACCACAGCGATTGCGCTGTCAGGCATTTTGAAAATCCACGATGTTTTGATTTTCGACCCACCTTAATGAGTACTGTCCACTATCCCCCTACCTGCAATATAGTCATGGGCATAAGTCCACAAGTGCCTGATTTGAGGAATCTCTGCCCAAACAATCGAATAGGCTGAGAAATAAATAAACTGGAAATAATTTACAATTTTTAATAAGCTCATGTAGTTATGCTTCTCTCACATCAGCAGTGGTTCCAAGAAAAAACTGGAAAGCAGTCTACTTGTTTTTTATGAATACGCGATATAAAAAGAAATTACAGCCTGGGAAAAAAACCGAGGGAAAAAGAGGGAAAAAAAGACGTCAGATTAAAAAAAGAAGAAAGAAAGAACGATGGATTATAATTATGGAAGCCGGAAGCACGACCGAAGTTTTCCTCATCACATGACATCTTTTTTATTTACAAAAAAAAAAAAAAATCTACTACGTTATGTCTTTGGAAAAAAACGAAAAGGAAGAAAAAAAAAAGTAAAATTATAGTGAAAAAAATGGTGTTTTTGATTGAAAATTAGTGTGCGGCATTTACTTTGGTAACTCTTTTCTAATTGATGCTTGCAAGAGTGATATAAATGATAAACTAATTTGATTATCTTTATAACCGCGGTGATGTAGTAATTTCGAGGATCTGTAAAGGTACACTGTCACCTACATTTAAGAAATTGTTTACGGTTCCACCTTTCTTCAATTTTTTCGATGTGGATGACCCCATGGTAGAGGTCAAGAAGCACCGAAATTAACTTATTTAAGAGGAGGCTTCAGATATTTATTTAAATATACCAAAATAAATTTCCATAACTTAGAAATTTTTTTTGGAGATACAAATTAGAAATCTGGCTTCATAGCAAACTTCATAGTGGTACTGGCATCTTTCCTTCAAAATTTCAGATTCTCAGGTTGTAAAGAAACTCCGGAAAACGCTTTGGAAAATATATTCCCGACATTTATTTTTAAAAACGTTTTCCGGAGTTTCTTTACAACCTGAGAATCTGAAATTTTGAAAGAAAGATGCCAGTATGAATATAAAGTTTGCTACAAAGCCAGATTTTTAATTTGTATCTCCAAAAAAAGGTTTTAGGCCAGGGAAATTTATTTTGGTATATTTAAATAAATATCTGAAGCCTTCTCTTAATAAAAAACAAGCGCCGTGGGAAACTTTTTTTTCTCCAAATCGGTTGTTGTAGATTTTGACAATTTTTTTAACGATTTTCTTAACTTAAAAAAATGTCAGTTAACAAAGTCGTTTAAAATAGTTGAGAAATCCACTAGAACACACTAACGGAAAACTTAGATTTAACCGAAAACGGAAAATTCAAAATTTTAATGTTGATTGAGAAAACTTTTTCACGCATATAAATGAAAAATTTTAAAATGAGGTTTCCCGGATGCCCGAAGGAATGGCTGTTTTCTCTAATACTAGATTTACGATGAAAAAAAAAACCAAAAATATCTAAGGTTAAATTAACAGGAAGCCAAAAATTCATATAATTTAGATATGCAAAAAAAAATCAATTTTGTTAGCACTGAAATTGATTTACGCCGTTTTCCCGTTCGTTGAAAAAAAAAATCGGCGATGGTTTTATTCTATTCTATAGGTTTTTCCACATCGGTATAGTACTTTATTTTCCCACAAATATAAACAGTCTATCAAGCGAAAATTAATATAATTCATGATTTTGTGCGAAAAATTCAACTTTTGGAATACTAAAGTGAGACTCACACGGTTTTCTATTGATCCGAAAAAATCGGCGATGGTTTCATTGGATTCTCCGGGATTTATAACGCCGGTAAAGACAGTTTAAGTCCGAAAATATAATTTTTTGGAGACAGGGCTTCGTTAAATTTAAAATTTAGGAAAAAAAAAACTCGAATTTTTAGCATTAAAAAGGCGTCTAATTATTTTCCTTTACTTCAGACAAAAACGGGAATGATTTTTTCCGGTTTCTACGACCCAAAAACCCCGGAGAAAGTCTTTTTGAGAACCAAGAATAATTCCTGGAGGAGGGTGACAGCGAATAAATGCCTCGCCTAATACTGGCCCATTTCCCTGCCACTTCAAACGCGTTGAGCCACCTCAAAACGTTGAGAAAAAAATCAGAAATTTTTTTTTACTGATTCTAAAACATAAATAAAGGTCATACTCCATAAACAGCAAAATCAGAGACAATTTTTTTTTTTTTTTGGCACATTCTAATGATCTTGTCGTTTTGTAACCTTCTCGAACCCAATCTTACTTTGGAATGGGCATATTGGGCATAAGGATCCTTGGGCAAATTTATAAAAAAAAAGAAAGGAGTAGAAAAACAAAGATAAACGAAAATCTTTTCCCCTTTAAATGTTTAAATCAAAACAAGAGTCTTTAAAATTTCCATTTACGATTTCGAAAAAAGGAGTTGGAAAAAAAAAAAGAAAAAAAAAAAGTTGTTGTTTTCGTAATTGCTCTATTTCCCGCAGCTTTTTTTAAAAAGATAAAACATCGAAAAACAGAAAATAGAAAGATAAACGGGAAAGGGAAAAGTGTGACATTCTCCTAATGAGAAAGAAAAGAGATAGGAGGGAAAAATATTCGGTATTGCCATCCGTCATAAAATTTTCGCGATCAATCAAAATCTATTTCCTCGGATGTTCAATTCATTGGAGCTGTTGTTCTCGATTTCTCGGTTTTTAGAAATGAAAAAAAAAAGCAGAGAGCATCATCATTTTTTCCCCTTTTCATAAAAGAGCATATGTGACTTTTGTATGTTAAGAGGATTCTTCTCGGGAATTTTAATAATATCCCCGTTGGCGTTTCGGTGTTAATAGGCGTTTCCCCGCCCCCGCTCCATTTTTTTTTCTCCGGAATAAAAAAAAAAAAAAAAAAAAAAAAAAAACGAGGCGATAAAAAATTGTTCCGTGTTCTCTCGTGTGCGTTTACTAAATTACTCTACTGACAATTTTTACATTCTTTCTTTCACCGGCGTCATTCGCAATCATAGATCATCGGAAATGGGCACTTCATTTTTCACTGACTCCTTCCTTTTTTTTTATATGAGGAAATACGACGTTTTATTGATTCCCACAAAAGGAGGGAGAGGAAATTTTTTGAGAAGGCTCGCACGCGGATGTCTTTCCCCTCTTTTTTTTTCAGTGATATATTGCCTATGCAGAAAAATTCGTTTCGAGTTTTCCGACTTATGAAAAATGGCGGGTATGATTAAAAAAAAAAGAAAAGGTAAGCTTGTTGAGGCGATTATTGTACAAACAATTTTTAAAATAAAAGAGAGAAAAAAAACAGGTTGCTTTCGGGAGTGTTTTTTTCTGGATTTATTCGGTTAAGTGATATGAGAGTAAACAGTTTTTCTTTTAGAAAGAAGAGGCGTCGATGAAAGCTATGAATCATTTGTGATGAGAAAATAAAGAGTGAAAAGGAAGCAAAGGAAAGAAAGGTGTTAATTCGAAGGTCTGGAAAACAACATGTTCTCGCCTCGGCGCGGAACAAAACTTTTAATTGTGAAAATAAGAAGAAGAAAAGAGTCACGCGAAAAATATCGCTGCTTCAACACTGCGAAAAAGTTTTTTTTTTTTTTTTTTTTTTTTTAACCCTCCTCGTCTTTTTCTTCCTGTTAAAAGAAGACGAAAAAAAAATTTCGAATAAATCTTTTAAATGGTAAACTTTTTTTTTTCTTAAGTTCATTTGGGACTGATTCGATAAAAATCAAGTTCCCGCTCAGAGTAATGTTTAAAATTAATGATATGATTTAACTTTCCTTTTTAGAGAAGATTGTTTTTGCCACTTCTTTAAGCACTTTTTGTACTTTTTTAAAAAGAAAGCTTTTCTTAAAGGTGTTAATCGGTTTTAGCCGTATGAGCACTGGTTCTTGTAATAAATTTAGAAATAAAAAAAAAGAGTTTATTTAAAACAAGGAGAGGACATTATCCTGAATTAAGTCCCCACACGAAAACATCCCAAAACAAAGGACCATACAAGACAAAACAAAAACATAAAACCAGAAAAAAAAATAATCGAAAAATACTTTTAAAGTGATTTCAGTAATGTAAGATGATTTAACTACCGTAACAGGGGGCTACTTTTTACTCCAGGGGGTTACTTTTGACACTTTTATTTTGAAAAAAATAGCTAAGAATTTTTTAAAAAATTAAACTTATTCTAAATTATTGATTATTTTCGAGTGTCACGGGGGGTTACTTTTTACCCAGGGGGTTACTTTTGACACTTATTTTTTTAAAAATACTTGAAAATGGCTAAGAATTTTTTTTTGAAAAGTTAACTTATTCAAAATTATTGATTATTTTCGAGTGTTACAGGGGGTTACTTTTTACCGACGGGGTTACTTTTGGCACTTGTTTTAAAAAAAAATACTTAACGGCTAAAAAAATTTTCAAAAACTAAACTTATTCTAAATTATAAATTATTTTCGGAGTGTTATGTTCAAGCCTAGTTGCCTAAAATGATTTTATAATGAAAATATTAAGTTTTTAATGCAAAAAAAAAAAAAATTAAGAAATCACGCAACCTAAAATACTAAGATGCATTCTGCTGCATCCACCGGTCAAATTAAAATTAAATTGCTTTTCGCACTTGCCCTATATATGCCCTTAAACAATCATCCTAATTTCACTCAAAATTAAACTATTGGAAGCCAAAAAATATTGAAGAAAAGAAAGAAAAAAAAAACACTATCAAGGGGTTACTTTTTACAGACATTGTAATGGCGATGTCCTATGGTTGCTAAATTCACAACGATTGGACAACGTTTCCAACGTTACGTTTATACTACGTTCACTAATTTTTTTAAAATAAATAGCGACAGTCATTAATAGAATATAATCATTAATATTAATATTAATATTAATATAATTAATAGGAAAAACGAATTTTCATGCAACAAAAGTTGAGGAGAATGTTAAGAGGAATATTTCCATGCTTTTAAAAAAATGATTCGGAACCAATAAAATTATTCTAGACGGAAAAACCTTTTTTCAAAAAATAAAGAATGTTGCGCCCATGCTTAACTTGCAGGAGAACCATCAACTAAGAATCTTAAATTCATCGGTAGCTCACCCTTAAATACCATGCCGAGTGCTTAAATTTCAAAAATTGCGGTGTATCAAACCCAGAAGATTTCGAAAATCTTTATTTCCGTCTCAAATTACGAACCGATAATTGTGGACGTCCACATGAAAACCTGCCTCATGGGGAATGGCGGAGAAAACGTTTTGTTTGTAAACATTGTGTTTCTTTATAAGTTAAACTTCCACAGCCTTCTAAGTACCATTCCCCAGAAGGCAGGTTTTCATGTGGACGTCCACAATTTTGCAAAATTAAGATTCTTCGCTCTCAAATTTTCTCGGAAAAATTCAACATTCAGGATACTTCATTTTTCCTAAGGGTTCTCTAAAGTTCAATGTTATTTCCAAGAATTTATTGCCGGGTTTAAATTTCAAAGGAAAAGGCAACCTGAATTCAAGATTCTGATTGGTTACAAGTTTTTAACAAGAATAATTTCGTTTATTTCCCAGAATTTTAATATTATACGCATTCCACGAAAAATGGGAAGCAATTTTGTTGCTCCGAAAACAAACGAACCGCAATGAAGACAACGGAAGGTTTTTGTTTACTTTTTCACGGCAATAAAATTAGTTCCGCATGGTGTAGCGGAAGGAAATTTGCCAAATGTAGGTACACTCAAATAAATACCGTATCCCGAGCACATAGCCACGTTAAGAACTCACCGAACCGATGCTGTATTTGACAACAGATCCCTCCCCCATTTCCCAATTTCAGAAATGATTTTATTACCTTTTAAACTTAAATTTCGAACAAATATTTGAGGAAGGTTTTCCAAGGAAATCAAATGAAAAAACATCGAAAATTATAACAAAGCAAAATTTATCTCGAAGCCTTTTCTCGTTAACAGGGGATATCATAGGTTGCAGCAAAACGCCATTATATGAAATCACGGTTCAGAAAACTTTTTGCAACACAAACTAAACTGCTTTTGGCCTTAATCTTGTGAAGCACGTAAACCGAATTAGAACATGAGATTTCGAAATCAAGAGAAATGAACATAATGCTAAACAAACTTGCCGTCTTGTTACCTTTTACGTGATACACAATACCCAACTGAGAATTGCCCCTTTCAAAATGCTTTTCCATTATGAAATGATAAATTTGTAAGAGCAACGTCCGTTTCAGATTGGAATCATTTGTCTTTCCTCCCCCCCCACCCTCCCGTTATTCGCGATGATTGTTTTGTAAATCTTGTTATGAAAAGATAAATGAGAGATTAATCCGGGAAAAGGTGAAGACGATCTTTATTTCCGGAAAACCCTCCTGTACTTAAAAACGGGAGAGAAAATAACGAGAAATGAAAGACCGGTTGTCAAAATCATCCACTTCCGTGAATTATATCGGGGTGATTTAAATTTTTTTTTTTTCCCATTGACGGACGGAAAATGAAATTTCGAAGAAAATGATGGTTTTTTATTTTCACAACGTGATGGATCTTTTTTTTTTTTTTTGATAAATTGTGGAAAGAAAAGTAAATATGAAAAATTGGATATTGATGATAGAGGACAATAAGCCATGCAGAGGGAGTCGGGTAATCCTTTTAACAAGTCCAGAACCACTCAGACCGGTCATTTTTCAAAATCCACCCTCTTGAAAACGTAACTCCGTCGGTCGAAACGTAATTTGTTACCGGCGTCGTATACAGTTGCGAAAAGTCCTATCGTAAGATGACATATTTTATTCTTAAGTGGGACTTACAATTTGATTTTCTTGGAAGTCGTTAAAAATGATTTCCCTCCCTTTCCCCCCCTTTTTTTTTTAAATTTAATCCGAAAGGTTGAGACATTTTTTTTTTTCTTAAAAACTGGATGATACAATATTAAGACAATTTTATGCCTGCATGATAAAAGGAAAAGTAGTAAAATGTCTGCGTGAAAGGGCTTCTTTTTTTTTTTATCCTTTTTATTTATTTCGAAAAGTATATTTTCCCTCTCTTTTTTTTTCTAAATGTATTCGAAAAAGGAAAGTTTTTTATGTGTCAAATCAGTACATCTGATTTTGAAAGCGCTGCATATCGCTTCATCGGCTTCATCATTTTTAGTTAACTCTCATTTTCTGGCTTGAACTACTTTCCAGTAAGTTTTTAATAGAACATTCAAACTTTGAATTCTTTTTTTTCTTTTTTCTTCGTCACTTTTACTTTTAAAACTTTTCCAAATCTTTTTTTACTATTATTATTATTTTAAATCGAAATCGAGTCGCTGAAAGTTTACTTCTTTCTTTCTTTCTTTTTTTTTCTCCTTTAGTCTACCTCAATAATTTGACGGAAGCGTGCATGTGAAATGCGTGAGTGGGGCAGTTCGGAGAGAGGGTTAAAGACACCTAAGATCCCCCGTAATCGGCTGATTGAATTCCAAGCTGGAAAGAATTGTTTACATTTGTCTTCCCGCCAAAGTTTGTTTATCCTTCACCGAGTCCTAATTATCATAAAACAACAATACTAAAAGGAAAATTTTATTTTTCTTGGACTGGTAAATTAATTAAAAACTTTTTACAGGGGAAGCGTGAAAAGTAAAATCTGAAAGGATCTGTTTTCATTTTTCTTAAAGAAAAAGTTAGAGAGAAAAGAAAAAAAGAAAAAAAAAAACGTTTTGCGGTTTTTTTTTCTTCATATTTAGAATGACCTTGACCTTAACTTACTTAAGTAAAAAACGATAAATTATGAAGTTACAGAAAAGGAAAAAAATATAGCTTTGAAGGAAATCAGGTCCTGGACACATAAAATCGATTCTTTTTTTTTGTTTGGGGGAGAAGCCGGAAAAGGTGACAAAATTGTGAGAAAATCCAGGAGAATTAATTTTCAAATCGACAAAATTTGAAGAACGCAGAAAAGTCGAACAAAATAATTTAACATTCCTGGATGGCATTCCTTTAGTTCTCAACTCATTATTCTGGTTTTGAACATCTGATGATGGTACTGGATGCCTAAATGCTTTAGGAAAAATATCAAATAAATATATATTTTAAATTCAAAGGAAAAATTTACAAGAAAAAATTGCGCAAAAAAAAAAAAAAAAAGTTAACAAGTGAAAGTGAGCAAATAATTAGGTACAAGGATACCATAATCAGAGTTCCAATTTTCGAATTAAAATCTTTAAAACAAACTATTCCGCCTTCTTGCGCTCTTTTTTCCTGAATGTCATTCAAAATTAAGTTTCTGATAAAATATTTGGAAAAAATAGCTTTGAGCTACTTATCGCGGCTTTGCGCCGCCCCCGACCGGGGGCATATGAGACTGACGTTAAGCTCTATGCCTAAACTTAAATCATTTTTTAGTACAATTAACGGTACAATCTAAAACTATAACGAATTGCTTTATATTCAAAAAAATTTTGTTTTCGATTTTTTTCCGGGTTCACTCTCATACTTACAGACAAAAATTGAACAGGTTTCAACCGAACCTGATTCAAATTGACAATAGACCGCATTCCAAGTTTATACAAACTTTGATCGATTACTCTTGACAAATCCAAGGAAACTTACCTGAAAAAAAAAAAATAAATAAATAAATAAAAATTATAAAACGGCTGTTTTTAAAAATGATTAAGAGAATTTTTCCCGGTAATGTATCCAGAATCTAAGGCACTCCGTTGGCTACACAAAACCGGCCGGTTCACCACCCAGTTTAAAAAAAAAAAAAAAAAAAGCTTTTTAAATTAATATTTTTGAACGTTAACTTATAACCAGGCTGCACAGCGCCTCGTCCCCAAAATATAGGACATTTTCTGGAAAAATATAGGACCGATTTTTAAAAAAATATAGCACAAATATAGGACATTTTATGAAAAATATAGACCGATTTTGAAAGAAATATAGGCCAAAAACTTCAATTCAACATTCACAACACTATAATTTCTTTTTTTTCGCTTTTTATAGTAAAATAAAAAAATTTGAAAAATATTTGTTTTAATTAAGAAAGAAATTAATTTGTCTGACTATTTAAATTTTGACAGTTCTTTGTCGATCGAAGAGACTGCGTTTAAATTTTTCATTAAAGCGGAGTTGGATATAAAGTGGATGGTAGAATACATCGATGTATTATTACTGAGTAAAGGGTAGTTTTTTCGTTGTGAAAAAACACCGCCTTAAAAAAATTATCCATAAAATGAATTTTAACTACAAAAAAATTGATTTTATGATATTTTAAAGTTAAAAACTCCCAAAAATACAGGACATACTCAAAATATAGGACAAATATAGGATATATAGGACGTTTGTCAAAATATAGGAAATATAGGACATATAGGACAGCTGTGCAGCCTGCTTATAACAAATTGTTCCTTATTACTGTAGAAGAAGTCGAATATACATGTTAAATATGTCGGTAAGCTTAAATTACGTCAAAATTCGCAAAATGAACCGATTGTTTATGTTTTTTTACATCGGCAATTTTGTTTTTTATGTAAACAACATTAAATTTTGTGAATATTGACGTAATTTAAGCTTACCGACATATTCAACATGTAATTCGACTTCTTCTAATAATAAGGAACAATTTGGTTTAAGTTTCGCCGCTTTCGCCCCATTTAATGCAGTATTAACCTTTAAAAATATTAATTAGAAAAACTTTTTTTTTGACGGTGAACCGGCCGGTTTTCTCTAGCCAACGAAGTGCCTAAAAGAATAAAAAAATTTCAAAGGTGCAAACGCAGTTGACTATCCTGACCATTTTGGGTAAGAATTTTGGGCCGAATATTCCTATGTTGGATGGCGATTGTTCCCATGCGAATAAGTCATGAAAAAAAGTTTATAAAGTTTTTCCAAAATAAATGCAAAAATTTTATATAAAAAATGAATTGTTTTTGTATCATTTTTACAAAAATTTGGTCATTCATAATTTTTGCAAAGTTTACGCATATTTTTTCAAACGCCGAAAATTGATGTCCCAAAATTTGGAAAAAAATTTGGACCCCAAAATTGATGATCACCAACAATTTTTTCTAGCTCTTTTATTCAATAAAGATAGTCGATATTCTTGCAATACCACAAAATTATTAATTGCCTTCAATCGTTTTTGAACAGTTTCTGAGATTAATCCCTATCCCTAGAGCTCGCTATATATAAGCCTATCTGGAAACATGTGTACCGGTTATTCCGGATACGTAAGACATTATGCAACGAGGATCCGCCAGACTGAAGCTCCTCCCAGAGAGATAGTTTTGAGTGACGTACTAAATGTCGCGTTGTCAAATAGTCAGATTAATTATATTAGCCGATTGAATTGATTTATTCCATGCATTATAAGCCATTTACCAGTTAAATTTAACATCCAAGATCTAGATTGTATTTCCTGTGGGAATTGGTTCGTACGGATAAAAGTAAAAATATCTCTTCGACCCATATTTCTGAAAGGAAACTTCCAGCCAATTTTTATGCAGGGATATTTTCAAAATTAAGAGGCCCTGAAAAGAACCTAAAAGTCCCAAGGCAAGGCAGACGGATTCGTGTGCCAGAGACTAGAAGACCAAAAAGCGTCGAAACAATACAGCTACACCCTTTTTTTTTTTTTTTTTTTTTTTGTTAAGTGTTTATGAGGTTTTATAGCCTCCCTTGGGAGCTTTTAACGCACTTTCAAACGAATTAGTGATTTCAAAAACGTGGAAGGAAACTTGCATTTTACGACTTATACACTAAGGTGTCCCTTATCTTGGCAATTTTCGGATTTCAAATCGCAAACCCCCAAAAATGGTTCTTTTTGGTCTACTGGTAAACCTGAATTTTTTTTTTTAACTTTTTACTTGAAGGGGAAGCGTGGCGACTTGAGCTTAAAGTTCCGAAAATTGCCGTAGAATAAAAAAATCGACAATTTTTTTTTCGCGAAAAATGTGGTTTCTAATCAGGAAGTTTCCGTAGATCGCAAGCATGAAGTCCATTTTTTTAATATCTGGTCCGGTTTTTGAGCAAAAAGCCAAGATGTGGCAGAAAAGCGTGGTAAAGTGACAAAACATACCAAGTCTTAAGTTTCATTCTCATTTCGGTCTATAGCTCAAAAATCGGAGCAGATATAAAAAAACTGGACTTCAGTTTCGCGATTTGCGAAAAACGTCTACTAAAAAACCACATTTTTCGCCAAAAAAAAAGTGAATAGAGTTATTTTGGGATGTGAAACTTTTAAAGTACCGTACCGAGGGGTTATTTTGTACACTTTTTCACCTTTTTTTTGTTATTAATTGTAAAATACTGAGGCGATTTTCAATCTGCCTTCACAAACATGAAGGGAGATCCATCAGCTTTCAAATGATACCCTTTTGTAATGGTTATACTTCTTCTAAGTCAATCTATGGCTCAATTTTCCGAACGCCCTCGACGATCTGAAAGTGGGGTAACTTTGGACATTTTTGTTTCTGCATCCGTAACTCTATAATGAAAACAATAAAAGGGCAAAAAAATATTCTCAAAACATATTACCGTTAATAAATAAACAATTTTTATGCCGTTAAATAATTTTAAGAAGAGAAAATGATCCAGAAAAATAAATTCTTTGAAGCCAAAATAAAATGTGTTTGGATGAACAAAATTGGCTGATTAACATGGCGTTTATGGAGTGTTTACAAACATTTTTTGTTAATTCTTGTTTTTCTGCTCTCGGGAAAATACATTTGGAAAGAAATTTTTTGGGTAATTAAAGGATGATGTAGGGCAAGTGCCGAACGTGTTTGAACCTGAATACGGCTTTCAGATACCGTTGGAGGGACCTTAGTATTCCGAACTTTGAAGTTTTTTCCCGTCTCGCATCATTTTGAAAATCGAATATTTTTATAACGAAGCTAATTGAAAGGACCATTTTACTAAATAATATTCAAGAAGCTTCATTTTATGAAATGGAACCGTTGTTTGGGCTTTTCCTTGTTCTGTTTTCAAGAATTTAAGGGAAAATCGAAGTGTCCAAAGTTACCAGATCGAGTACAAAGTAACCCCTTCATACAGTAATACTAATTATTTAGTTGACATGTTTCGTTTTTTATTTAAAAACCTCATCAGAAGCCTATAAAGAAAACAATCGAATTACACAAACATGAACATGAATGGCACAAGTTTTTCTATTCTTACCTAGCAAAAATGTTTTATACATATTAAAATAATAATTGAACTTAATCGATTGCAACATATTAAAAACATAAATTAAACGATGAATGCCTGGATATATTAAAAATTAAGAGGAGGCTTCAGATATTTATTTAAATATACCAAAATAAATTTCCATGGCTTAGAACGTTTTTTGGAGATACAAATTAGAAATCTGGCTTCGTAGCGAACTTCATAGTGATACTGGCATCTTTCTTTCAAAATTTTTGTTTTAGGCCAAAAGTGTCAAAAATGTCAAAAGTTTTAGGCCAGGGAAATTTATTTTGGTATATTTAAATAAATATCTGAAGCCTTCTCTTAAAATTAAAAAACAATTATATTTTTTTTTTAAAAATTGTCGATTTTTTGTTCTTTTATGGGAATTTTCGAAACTTTAAGCTCAATTCGCCGCGCTTTCCAGTCGAGTAAAAAATTAAAAAAAAAATTAGAGTTTATCAGTACACCAAGGAGAACCATTTTTACACTATTTGAAAATCGAAAATTGCCAAAATAAGGGGCACCCAAATGATACACTTTCTTCTTGAACAAATTTTTTTCTCCTCTATTTTGTAGATAATTCGCACCATTCAACTTAAAAATTCGCTCCCTCCCCCTCCGAAATCTTACGTTTTTACCTCAAGTCCCATATCCTACGCACTGTCACAACAACACTTCAAAGAAAATTCGTTTAAGTATAAGCTCCACGCAAACAAACGCCTAAGCAAGCCAAGTAACTATAAAGATTGCAGCACAAATTTTTATTTCCCCGTTTCACCTTTTAAATCCCTG
This sequence comes from Liposcelis bostrychophila, assembly GCA_037577465.1. NCBI lineage: Eukaryota > Metazoa > Arthropoda > Insecta > Psocodea > Liposcelididae > Liposcelis > Liposcelis bostrychophila. The sequence goes on along the minus strand of CM075211.1, from coordinate 17,950,252 downwards.
CCTCTCAGCACTGGCTTGCCTATCCAAGCCATGCAAAGTCATTCACCCAAAAAACACCAACTTTTTTTTCCGCCTAAAAAAAAAAAAAAAAATTAAAGCATCCCCGTTTTAATGATTAAAAAAAAAATTTTAAACTTTTTCATGCTCTAGGTATTGTTTTCCTCGGAAAAAACGGAAAAGCTATGTTAATTGAATTCTTCTGTTTTGTTAATTATGCAAATTTCAATTTGAGTAAGGCACGCCTTAAATGTCTTTTAAGTTATTCTTTTTAAAAAAGGATTATTTACTTTTATTATCGCTTGACTTCAGGTAGGAAAGATTTAATCATTCTCAACCCGGCTAATCAGTATTTTTGCAAAAAAAACGAATAGATTTCCGATCGATATTGCTTGGATCGATGGATAAAATATCGCTATAATGATTAACCGAGTTTGAAAAAACTATACCAGTTACCTTTTCCCAGAGAAGTCATAACTCCAAAAGCTTTCCACGGAGCGTTAACAGAATTCTACCTCTCTTTTAATCTATCGCATAAGGGAGCAGGAAGGGCTAACCGACCTAATTTCATTACGCAAAAGTGAAGAAATTAATTTTATAAAAGCTTTTTGTGTCTTACTGCTGCTTTTAAAATATTCTACTAGAAATTCCACTTTTTTTCCCCTCCGTCTATCTCCAAGACCTCCGAAAAAAGGGAAAAACTTAATATTCTGAATTGGTAATGTTTTCAAGCAAGACTGAAAAAGGCAGATGAGGAACGGAAAAACGCGCGGTGAAGAAGAAACATGTTGACAATGCAAATGAAAATTCCATGAGCAGATAGCGTGCTGCGAAAGACAAATTAGAATTATTTGACCCTTTTTCCTGAAAAATTCATTTCAAAAAACAGCAATGTTCCCACAATTATTACGCCCCCGACGTACGGTATTAATCTGTTCCCTCCCTTCCCCTCTTCCTCCCGATAAAACCGCAAAAAAAAGGGAAAAGTCATTCGTGCGAAGAGGAAAAATTATGACAATATTCAACGATCAAACAAAAGAGGAAAAGGAAACCGAAAGTTTAAAAGGAAATTTTCGAAGCTTAGACAACTCGAAAACGAGAGTAAGTTATTCAAGTTGATGAAGAGTCGCGGTCAAGAGCGGTGAGGGTTTCGGGTGGACACACTTTCAAGAGTCTTGTCCAAAAACTTGCAAAACCGGATATGGCTCTCAGTTTTGTTTTCCCCAGGAAAACTTTCCTTTGTTTCGAAAAAGCTCCTTTCTCCGGGTCTTAGGTTTTCTGCCTTCATGCGTCTTTAAAAAAAAGAAAGAAAGAAAAAAAAAACAGCTTAAAAATTATTTTTTGAAAATAAATGAATGCAAAACGATGGCATGAACATGACCTCTAAATCGAACTGGTGAGGAGTTGGTGCTATTTTTTCGGCAAAAAATAAATTTTTGGCCCGAAAAACCCAATTTGCACTTATACCCCTACTAAGGGGTTGATCAGAGAAAATCGGAATATTAAAAATTTTGGCGGTATTAAGTAGGACCCCGACATTGGAATTTTGAAATTTGTTTTCAGTCCTATTTTGTACTCGTTTAGTATTGTTTAGTACCAGGAAAATAAAATTTTGTACCTTTCATTATCCCCGAGAAAAACGGAAATGAAAATTCGGAATCCTACTTAATGCTGGACCCGACATTTTCTCAAAAAAAATTTATTTTTGCACTAAAGTTTTTTATCGTTTGGTACTGTTTAGTAAGGTAAAAGCACCAATTATTGACCAGGCACCAATTACTGACCAGTCCATAAGCTAAACACGTATACCATAAAAGGAAATCGTGTTTAGCTTATGGACTGGTCAGTAATTGGTGCCTGGTCAATAATTGGTGCTTTTACCTTACCGTTCAGTACCAGGAAAATAAAGTTTTGCACCATTTATTTTCCTGGAGAAAAATAGAAATGAAAAGTCCGGGTCCATGGACCCTGGATCCCTGCCAAGAAAAAGTGCGTTATAAAATTTTATAACTCTATAACGTTTTAACCGATTATAAAATTTTATAACTATTTATAAATTTTTATAATTAAAATTTTAACTCTGCAAAATATTAATTTAATGCTTGAACTGCACTATATTTAGCACAAGGGACTTCACAGGCTCTTTTTTAAACATTTATCATGAGAAAAAAAAAAGGAAAAAAAATACCATTTTTTGGAATTCTTGGAAAGGATCCTATGACCTAATTATGTTTAAATGAATGTGCGTCCTTTTAAGGTCATATAAAACAGATGATAATATATTTTAAAAAGTCCTTATGGCCATTTCGGCTTGAGCCATCATCAGAGGAACTAAAAGTTGAAAAATCAAATCAGAAAACAAAACAAAAACAGACATTGAGCTTAGACAAAAATAAAAACAAATGGCCTTGAAAAACTAGAGCAAACCAAGCTTACCTAAATCATATTTAAAAAGTGACATTTAAAACAGTTAAAATTATCGAGTTAAAATTTAAAAATCAGACCAAACGAATCTTTCTGTAAAAATACTTCTTTTTCCTCCTTTTTCTTCTCATAATTAATTGATTAAATAAATAAATTAAAAAAACATTTTAAAAAATACAAGCGAGGAACGATGAAAACATGTGACTAGAAAATGGACGTCGAGATGATGACGTCAAGGAGGTAAAGTTTTTATAACAAATCGAACAATTTTGAAACCGGGATTCGGCCGTTATCCTTGTTTAAAATTTGAAAATTATTTTTGCGATATGAATGGATAAAAATACTTTCCCATGCATTAAGCAGAAACGGTTCATTAACCTCTCTTAACAACTTTAGATTATTCAGTGGAAACTTATGTTTATCTTTTTGAGAATCAATTCTATCCATTTGTAGCAAATGAGTGGCAATGGAGGAATTTAAACTTTCAGGATTAATCGTTTTACTTTTTTTCCTTTCAAACTCTTTTATATGTTCATCTGCTCTTATTATTAGGCTTCTTCTGGTTTGACCGATGTACGTTTTATCACATTCCTGACAAGAAAAACTATAAATTCCGGATTTAGAGTGGTTGCTAAGTTTATCTTTCCAAGTGCCTAGGCATCTTTTAAGTGAATTAACTGGTTTATATACTAAATCTAAATCTACTTTTTTAAAGATTTTGTCTAAGTTTTTGCACAATTTTATATTGAAAGGTAACAATAGGCGTTTATTTTTCTGACCTATAGGTTCTAACTGAGTAAACTGCGAGCGATCCGATTTCAATTTCATCAATTTTTTCCGAATAAGGGCATCAATGATATTGGGTTTATAACCATTGGTTAAAGCTACCGATTTCAAAAATTTCTTTTCTTTTTCAAACCGAACTTTAGTTAAAGGTATTGATAATAACCGGTGGATTGAGGAATGAAAGTAAGCCATTTTGTGGCTATAATGATGGTTTGATGAGGGTGGGATTAATTGGTTAGTGTTGGTTTGTTTACGGTAAATGTCAAATTCGATTTTATTATCATTTCGAATTATAAGCAAATCCAGAAAAGGTAGTTTTCCGTCTTCTTCCATTTCAACAGTGAACTTTATGGAAGGAAATCTGGAATTAATTTTGTCTAAAAATTCATTTATGTTACCTTTCGATATATCGAAGATGGCCAGAATGTCATCAACGTAGCGGCAATGGCCATAAGGACTTTTTCAAGCTCAAGCCGAAATGGCCATAAGGACTTTTTAAAATATATTATCATCTGTTTTATATGACCTTAAAAGGACGCACATTCATTTAAACATAATTAGGTCATAGGATCCTTTCCAAGAATTCAAAATGGTGGACCGCACCTTGGATTATTTCACACGGTTGAAAAAACAGATTGGGGAGACAAAGGCGGATATTAAATTTTTAACTCAATGCAAACTTGCGAGAGTTACGCCGCATTTCATCAATTTAAAGTCAAATTCCACAACATGGAGTAGCCAGGTAGCATTAAATAAGGCAAAATATTTCTGGCTCATTTCCGAAATAAAATCAAAGTACGCCAAGTTGCATCAACTTGAGGCCACAGCATATAAATTACATCTCAATCTTTGCTGGAAATTCGATGATTGGAATAATATTTACAATGATATTTTGGATTACGTTAACACACAGTGCCGCTCAAAAATCATGAAACTTAATAATAAATTGGAAAATTTAAAGCTTGAACAGTTAATTTACCACGATGTTGAACCGTTAACAGATCGAAAATTAGTTATTAACAAATCAGATGAAACCTTTTCTGAAGGAGAATTGCTATTATTGAATAGAGGTTTAAAGTATAATTTTGCTAACACAAAAAGTGATTTAGAAGATATGATTGCCCACATTGAAAAAGGTATCACCCAATTAACCGAAGGTGAAAAACGTTTACGTCAGAAACGCGTGTTTTCAGCAATTAAGTAAAAATTTAAATCATTGCCAACCAAGTAAACAGGATATAGAGGATGCCATGAATTTGAAAAAACTTAAAAGTCGTCCTTGCTATTTTTTAAAACCAGATAAGGGTAACGGGGTTGTAATTGTCAATAAAAGTGATTATATTGAAAAAGTGGAAAACATGCTAAACACTGATGCTTACGAGAAATTAGATAATAATCCGGTAGATAAAATGTCTGATGAGACTAAAAATTTGTTAAAAGGTTGCCAGAGTGTCTTCAACTATAATGAAATCAAGTATAGATTAGTAAATTCAAATCCTACTGTCCCACGTTTGTATGCCTTACCTAAAACTCATAAACCAGGGGACAAATATCGCCCAATTGTTTCATGTTTAGGCTCGCCTTCTTATAATCTCTCAAAATGGTTGACTAATGAGTTTAAAGGTCTACGTTTTGAATCCTCTAGCGTCATTAACAACCTGCAACTTGTAAATGAATTAAAGGATTTCGAATTAAAACCAACCCATCGATTAGTTTCCTTTGATGTGGAATCTTTGTTCCCCTCCATTCCCATTGAATTTACTATCGATTATTTGAGAAATGTTTTAGAACAAAATGACTACAATGAAAGTTACGTGAATGAATTAGTAGAATTAACAGAACTTTGCATGAATCACAACTCTTTCATGTTTAATAACAAATTTTATTCCCAAAAACAAGGCACCGCCATGGGAAACCCCTTAAGCCCTTTTATTGCGAATCTTTTTATGAGCTATTTTGAAACTGAAATCAAAAAAGACCTCCATGATTTCCCTGATTTTTGGCGCCGCTACGTTGATGACATTCTGGCCATCTTCGATATATCGAAAGGTAACATAAATGAATTTTTAGACAAAATTAATTCCAGATTTCCTTCCATAAAGTTCACTGTTGAAATGGAAGAAGACGGAAAACTACCTTTTCTGGATTTGCTTATAATTCGAAATGATAATAAAATCGAATTTGACATTTACCGTAAACAAACCAACACTAACCAATTAATCCCACCCTCATCAAACCATCATTATAGCCACAAAATGGCTTACTTTCATTCCTCAATCCACCGGTTATTATCAATACCTTTAACTAAAGTTCGGTTTGAAAAAGAAAAGAAATTTTTGAAATCGGTAGCTTTAACCAATGGTTATAAACCCAATATCATTGATGCCCTTATTCGGAAAAAATTGATGAAATTGAAATCGGATCGCTCGCAGTTTACTCAGTTAGAACCTATAGGTCAGAAAAATAAACGCCTATTGTTACCTTTCAATATAAAATTGTGCAAAAACTTAGACAAAATCTTTAAAAAAGTAGATTTAGATTTAGTATATAAACCAGTTAATTCACTTAAAAGATGCCTAGGCACTTGGAAAGATAAACTTAGCAACCACTCTAAATCCGGAATTTATAGTTTTTCTTGTCAGGAATGTGATAAAACGTACATCGGTCAAACCAGAAGAAGCCTAATAATAAGAGCAGATGAACATATAAAAGAGTTTGAAAGGAAAAAAAAGTAAAACGATTAATCCTGAAAGTTTAAATTCCTCCATTGCCACTCATTTGCTACAAATGGATAGAATTGATTCTCAAAAAGATAAACATAAGTTTCCACTGAATAATCTAAAGTTGTTAAGAGAGGTTAATGAACCGTTTCTGCTTAATGCATGGGAAAGTATTTTTATCCATTCATATCGCAAAAATAATTTTCAAATTTTAAACAAGGATAACGGCCGAATCCCGGTTTCAAAATTGTTCGATTTGTTATAAAAACTTTACCTCCTTGACGTCATCATCTCGACGTCCATTTTCTAGTCACATGTTTTCATCGTTCCTCGCTTGTATTTTTTAAAATGTTTTTTTAATTTATTTATTTAATCAATTAATTATGAGAAGAAAAAGGAGGAAAAAGAAGTATTTTTACAGAAAGATTCGTTTGGTCTGATTTTTAAATTTTAACTCGATAATTTTAACTGTTTTAAATGTCACTTTTTAAATATGATTTAGGTAAGCTTGGTTTGCTCTAGTTTTTCAAGGCCATTTGTTTTTATTTTTGTCTAAGCTCAATGTCTGTTTTTGTTTTGTTTTCTGATTTGATTTTTCAACTTTTAGTTCCTCTGATGATGGCTCAAGCCGAAATGGCCATAAGGACTTTTTAAAATATATTATCATCTGTTTTATATGACCTTAAAAGGACGCACATTCATTTAAACACCATTTTTTGGAATAGAACCCGAGCCTTGTGGCCGACTTACCAGCCGCCTTTATCCACTACACCACTTTTCAACTGATTTTTAACAGCGGCAATATGGTTCCTAAGTTGCCAATTATTTTGACTTATATTTTCCAGATTTTTCCGAATTTTCGGTTTATTTCTTGCATTTTTAATTTGACAAAGGCTCCAAAATAAAGAAAAACAGAAATAGAAAAATTTGGGAAGCGTTAGAAGAAAATAAAAAAACTTAGAAAAAAACTGAAAATAATTTTTGTTATAAATTTTTATAACAAATTATAAATAGATGTATTTTTCGGCGGGTTATAAAATTTTATAACAAAGTTCAAGTTTTTAATAACTCAATTTTATAACCTACTTTTTTTTGGGCTTCTTAGAAAAGATCCAAAATTAACAAGCAAAAGTTTATATCCCAGTTTATGATCTACATAATTCAGTATAAATAATTAATCAATAATTAGCAAATCTATAAAAATATCAACACTTTTTTTGACAGCCTACTTTAGAAAAAATCCGAAATTAACAAACATGCGATCAGGATCACAACGGAATACGGTTTAAATTTAACCATAACAATTATTCGCAAATGGCAATTATAATAAGATTTTTAAACTCTGTAAAATAAATTAACGTCATCGTCTTTTAATTCGCAATAACTATTTCAAGTTAAAATTGTAATTAAAATAATAAATTATTGGAATAAAATCTAACCAAACAGAGTAAATGAATGTGATTTAAAAAAAAAGTAAATTCGATTTGTTGGAAAAAAAGTAAAAAAAAAAAAAACAAGCCCCCAAACATTAAAAATTTTTTTAAAAAATTATTCACCCTAATGTATGTGTAATCAATTTTTTATAAAATTAAAGAATTATTTGGTGTAGTTCCATTTAATGCTATTTTTGCCTTAAAAAAATTAATGGAAAAAAAAAATTAATGGAAAAAAAAAAATTAATGGAAAAAAAAAAAAAAAAAAAAAAAAAAAACCCCAATTCTAATTTAATAATTTTTTAAGATGGAAAAATATCTCGATCTAGATTTTTTTAAGTATAAATGTTTTAATTTACCGGATTTATTTTAATTTATATTTGTGAAAAAAAAAAAAAATTCTATTTAAGACCGGCAGGTTCATCGTCCGGTTTTGTAAAGCAAACAAAGTGCCTTCCCAGATAGCAAAGTCTATCCAGTCCCGAGCACGTCATGAAAATATTTATTGGACGGCTAATGGATTTACCTGTGTTCGCACTAATCCAAAAAGCGTCCTTTTGACGTCCTATGGGTATGCCATGGATTCGGATATCCGGTGGATATCTAATGGACAATCCAAAGGATGTCCAATGGATTGAAAATGCCATCAGGGCAAGCGCAGGTAAGACTGGTGGGCACGAAAACCAACGGCCGACAATGCGATGATCGCGAACGGTCACTTTATAGTATCTCAGTACACGCACGATAAATCTGAATTAACCAAAATTAAATAAATGGAGAAAAAAAATCGCATAATCCGTTCATAACTAACTGAGAAGCAGTAAACAAGAGAGAACATAGCTGTATTCAAATATTTGTATCAGTGTCCAGCATATTATGCAGGCTGAAACATGATACTATAGTCTGTCTCAGTTTCAGTTTCAGGGATCGAACCATTAATGTCTCCCGGTGGACCATTTAAACAAAATATATCGGACCACTAGTAAAAAGTAACAGTGCTAAATATATGAAATATAATAGCGCTAAACTTTTTATTTGAAACCTGAAAACCTTCATAAAAAAAGGTCTGCAACCCTCCTATTTTGGATTTATACATAAAAAGTGTGATGAATATGTTTCAGTTCTAAATGTGGCCTGCCTACTTACTAAAGTTAAGACTGATCCTACCCCTGTCCATAGGTTTTAATTTATGGTGTCAACCGGGATATTCTAATGACCGATCCCTGACAAGTGAAACTGAGACAGACTATAAATGCTGTTGCATGTGCAGAAATTCGAATTGCCACTCCAAAATAAAAAATAAAACAAACGATTTTTAACGATAAACAAGAAAGAAACTATATACTGTATATTCACAAGAAAAAAAAAAAGTATCACGGTATATACAGGAAAAAACATGACCGTTCGTTATCGCGTCTAACAGAGAACTCACTGCTACGAGTCGACGCAGGGTGATGACTCAGGCTCTTACACGCTCCCCCATTGGCTCTTATATTTAAAATACGGATCCCTCCTTCGTTATTTAGAGAAAAAAAAAGGAGAGAGGAATTTTGAAAAAGACCGAATTTTGAACATTGCATGATCCTTAGGGTAGCTCATTTTGAAGGCCAATTGTTTAATTTTTGCTCCCTGGGCAAAAAATCATTCATTTATATGTAAAAAGAACTTGAACTTTTTTTATGTCGAAAAAAAATTTTTTGCCCCAGGCCCAGGGGTTTAAAGTTTTTAGGGCCAAAATGGTACTTAATTATAAAAAATTATCCTTTATAGGGTATATAAGGTACATTTTCCCTAGAAAAAAATATTCGGTTCGAAAATATTGAACCGTTGGCCGCCCAGGCAGGGTTATAGTAGAAAAACGGGGATGGCTCTAACAGGGTAAGGGCAGAAAATTTTGAAAATTCGAAAATAGCCAAAATGTGCCCAAAATATGTAGAAATAATGCTCCAAATGTAATTTCGATGCCAAACATTTTTTACCGTATTTTTCTTTATTTTTGGCTCTTTTTTATTGCATTTTTAAAGCCAAAAAGTGAATTTTCAACGCATGTAATGGCCTGGGCCAAAAATTTTTTTTTTGACCTAAAAAAAATTCAGGCTTTTTACATATAAATGAATGATTTTTTGCCCAGGGAGCAAAAATTAAAAAATTGACCTTCAAAATGAGCCACCTTAATGATCCTAAAGGACGTAATCGAAAATTCGATATGATGATTTTTAACTTTCAAGCAAAACCGTTCGAAATCTCGTTATAAAAAATAAATATTTTTAATATTCTTCTTCTTACGGTGCCATACCTGTGTCCAGGCGTAGGCGACCATCAATGAGACTTTTATATTCGTCTCTATCGGGGGCAATCCTGAAGAGCTCCTCGGCACTTAAGCCGGTCCAAGCTCTTAAATTACGCAACCACGATAAGTTCTTCCGGCCTATTCTCCTTTTTCCTTCGATATGCCCCTGAATGATCGTCTTCAGAAGCTCATATTTAGGTCCTCTCAGAAAATGACCGAAGTATTCCAACTTCCGTCGTTTTACGATTTGCAAAACTTCTCTCTCCCTACGCAATCTTCGCAAAACCTCGTCGTTGGTTACCCGATCGACCCATGAAATTCGAAGGATTCTACGGTAGCACCACATCTCAAAAGCTTCAAGTCGATTCATCATGGAAACTTTGAGAGTCCAGGTCTCGCATCCATAAAAAAGTTGACCAAACGTAGCACCGGAGAACCTTAAGACGTACGGATAATTTTAAAGACCGACAACATAACACATTCCTCATACGTATAAATGCCGACCTGGCAATTTCAATTCGAGCTCGGATTTCCTCGTCGGGGTCCGCTGTCTCATTCAGCCAAGAGCCTAAATACTTGTGATGGGTTACGCGGTCTATGTCCTTTCCTCGGATTCTCAAATTTACCGCACCTACATCATTTTTGCTTACGACCATGAACTTCGTTTTCTCGATGTTTATGGTTAACCCATACCTGGCACACGCCTCATCAACAGCATCAACCAACGCCTGTAGATCTTCGATACTTTCCGCTAGAAGATCCGAATCGTCAGCATAACGAACATCGCTGATCGTTTCGCCTCCGATACGGACTCCTTCTTTGCAATTCTCAAGAGCCTCAAGAAAAACCACTTCTGAATAAACATTGAAAAGTGCTGGTGAAAGCACACAACCTTGTCGAACGCCGCGTTTGATGGGTACGCGGTTGGTTTCCCCGCAACCGTCGACCCTAACTACTGCCGACTGATTCCAGTAAAGATTTTTCAGAAGCCTTATATCTCGATCATCTAACCCTATCCGATGCATTGCTTCGATCAGCTGAGTATGTTGTACCCGATCAAAAGCTTTCTCAAAATCGATGAAGCATATAAAAACCGGTTTTTGGAATTCCTTGCATCTCTGCAGTAAGACGTTCATGCAGAACAACGCTTCTCTAGTTCCTAAACCACCACGGAAACCGAATTGCGATTTACTCATTATACTTTCGCAGCGAGCATGAATTCGAGCCTGAATAACCCGCAGTAGGATTTTCAAGGAATGGCTCATCAAGCTAATAAGGCGAAAATGAGAGCACCTCGTCGGCTTACTTTTCTTAGGTAGTGGGATAAACGTTGATTGGGTCCATTCAGAGGGGATTTCACCAGTCTCATAGATACGATTAAATAACGCCGTTAGCAGCCGAATTCCTTCCTCGTCGATTTATTATTTTTAATATAACTAAAGGTATATTTTTTTTAATATAACTAAAGGTATATTAAGAGTATGCTCTTAAGAAAAGCAAAAAACTAGAGGAAAAAAAAAATACTTTCACACTGCGTAATTAAAAGTTTCGAAAACCCGGTACTTGATACGGGGATTGAATAACACAAAAATAAAGTTCTTCTGTCGGTTTTCGCTTTTATAGTTGGGGGAAAGTCTTTTTTGAAGTCAGTGGTAACGAAAAGCCAGGTCATACACTGTTTAATAATGACTCCGTTCGATGATGATGATCAAGTTCCTTCCCCTAGGTCAAATTACCAGAGGACTTAACCGAGTGGAAAATGCGTAATTAAATGAAAATTCTTCTGGCGTCTCTTTTGCTCCATGTTTAACTTGGGTAAAGAAAGAGTTTTTCGGTCGTGTTTATATCTCGCTCGACTCAAGGTGCTTAAACTGAAAATGAAAACACTGATAATCAAAACAGACACAAGGTCTCCTTTTACCTACGGAAACGAAAGGCTAGTGTAGAAATTAGGGATTTCGGAGAAATCCAAATTAATCGACAGCGTGGATCGGGCAAATAAAGGATAGGACAAGTTCAAAATCTTTAACATTTCACTTTGATAAAGAGTGTTATTAGGTTGTTTGCATAAATTAAAAGTGATGGAACTTTCGCACTTCAGCGGAGTTAATATACGGGTGATAGGCGAAAAATGCAGGAGAGTGCATTAGGGTGGGTCGAAAATCAAAAATTTTGGAAATTCAAAATGCCTCATAGCGGAATCGCTTTGGCTTATAATTTGTAAAAAAATTTTCCTCTTCGAAATTTTTTTTAAACGGCGTCTTGGTGGGGCGCAAGAGGGACAAAGTTTTGAAAAATCCCATAACAGGAGGCTTCACGGATGCCGGAAGGGATGGCTGTTTTTTTACATATTTTTCTTTCCAGGTCAAAAATCAAAATTTTGTACACATAAAACCCTAAACAATGTTTTTCTCTATTTTTTGACACCAAGTTCACATTTTTTCAAAAGAAATTAAAGCCGGCTTTTGGGTTTGAAAAAAAAAAAAAAAAATTATAAAAAAAGTTTTGAAACCAAATATAGGCTTCAATTTCACCTCAAAAAATATGAATTTTATGTCAAAAGATGAGGAAAATTATTACCTAGGGTTTTATGTGTACAGAATTGCAATATTTTGCTTAGAAAGCAAAATGTGCAATGAAACCTTCTCATAAGGGATGAAAATTCGATTTTTGTGAAAAAAGTACCCTTTCCTATCGGATTTTCAACGTAGATTTCGAAAATGAAATCTGTTTGCGTCTAGCTTTTTCTTTTCTTGAGATACAGGCCAAGTTAGTTATAAAAATGTCAAAACTCTAAAATTTCAATATTTTTATCATATTTTCTGCAATAACTCAGGAACAGAAATAGCTAGACTCAAACCGACATAATTTTCAATATCTACGTTAAAAATTCGATACGAAACTGTACTTTCTTCACACAAATTTAAATGCCAAATTTTCATCCCTTATGAAAAATTTGACCTTCTTTCGCACCCTCAAGACGCCGTTTAAAAAAAATTCCGAAAAGGGAAAAATTTTGCAATACATAAACCGCAGCGATTGCGGTATCAGGCGTTTTGAAAATCTAAAGTTTTTGATTTTCGACCCACCCTAGAGTGCATGCCAATTTTAATGTTAGCGATCAAGTTTGACACTATTTACTGGACATAGAAGCTAAAGAAAAAAGAAAATGGCGATAGGGTGAACCGACCTATAGATGAACAGTTGACGACAAATTGAACTTTAGATTTTATTTTAATAAAACATATAGGTGCGTTAGCTGAAATTTTACTATAATGTCAAAAATTAATCACAAGACAAGAAAAAGTCTTAAAAATGAAATATTTTAAAAAATAGCGAAAAAGTAAAAAATAAAAACCAAGAAATGAACACAGCAACCAAATTGTGAACAGTACAAATCCAGTAAGGTAAGGGTAGGGAAGTGCGACCGTCTGAAAAGTGCGACCGGTTTAATAAAAACTGATAAAAATCCCATACTTAAAAAAAAGATTTCAAGGGACGATTTTTTAATGTTTTCAGAACCTATTATGATCAAAGAAATGTATTGTTGTCGTCCATTTTTGAATAAAAAAAAATAATTTTACAAAAGCAAAAATTCATATTCGTCGGAAAGTTAGACTGCCTCATTTTCAATTTGATTTAATTTTATGTAAACATTGGCTTATTTTATGAAATATGCTCCATTCAATTGTCAATACCTTGCATTATTTTTTTATGCTATCAAGAATTTTTTACTCGACTTCCTATTTGATAAACCTTAATAGGTCGCACTTTTTTGGCAAAAATAATATTTTTGTCGCACGGAAAGTGCGACTAGCAGACGACTTCTTTAATTCCTTTGACAAAGGAAACCATCTTGTTTTTATTTACATATGCAATTCGGAGTACCACTAATAATAATTATTTAATTGTAGTTTTAATAAACAAGGATTATTTGTTTTTAACGGTGTTCAGCAATTTTTGAAAGAAAATTCATCGATCTTTTATAAACAAATAACTTTTGCTTTGGAGAATTCATTTTTTAAAAAAAAATAAGAATGGTCGCACTTTTCAAAAAATGGAGGTTTGAAATATTATACGTCGGCAGTCAGAAAAATATGGTTGAACTCTAAATCGCGCCGTTTTTCAAATTTGAGGCTAATGCACATTAAAGCTTAATAATGGAGCAGTATATTGTAATAAAAAACTTGGCTTGATTCTCTTCCTATTAAGAACTAATAAAGGTCAAAATCAATTTTTTCTAGAACCCGGTCGCACTTCCCTACCCTTACCTTACATGAATACTTCAATATTTATAAGAAAAAATGTTTCTTAAAGCTTGTTAAAGGTTATTTAGACATTTTTTATATCTTAGACTTCGTATTTTACGTTAATTCCTACGTGGAGGTTTTTGGAGCAGGGAAAACCCAAAAAAATTACCTCAGCACTAAAAGAAATGTTAAATAAAACGCACAAAATTTAATGCGCACTGATGATGGCTATACGCCGAAACAGCTGTATGCTTTTGAAATAAAAAAATCAATTTAGGCATGTCTTGAGAAATTCGATTTGTTCTAGAAAAAATGACTTCTTTGTTTACTTTTTTATGCTATTGTTAAATGCCTAAAAAAATCAAAACGAAAGCACGTTTAAAACATTTAATTCAGGTTTTTTAAAATGAATTACACACATTCGCGTTCCGCATCTTTTAGAAAATAAATCAAATCGTATCCAATACGGTGTCTAATGTGATTGTTATACGGTTCAGCTGTAAAGAACGGAATGATCCTTATCTGTAAAGGCGCTGCGACAGTTGGAAGTTAGTTTTGACTGGTTGGGCGTCATTTTCAAGTTAACTGCATTTCAGGACACTTGCCTCATTCTGCCGTCCTAGAGACTCTATAGAAAAAGAGACTGGCGAATTCACCAATAAATCTGATTTATTCGCTATTTAGAAGCCATAATGGATCGCCGTATTGAAAATTGAATGAAAATTCGAAGATTTCTTAGTTTTACAAATATCAGTAAAAAAAATAGCCAAAATATTATTTAAAATTCGCAAAATATTTTAATATTAAAATAATAAAATATTAATTCTTGGTGCGAACAGACCGACACACCCACAGACTGACAGATTTTCCTCGGGACCGAGCCATAAGACGTAGTCCTACGTCAAAAAAAGTCTACATAAAATTTATGTTAATTTTTAGCATAAAATTGTGTTAAATCGCCATATTTTCATGTTAATTTAACATAAAATTCTAAGTAGCCCTTGTTTTTACTAGTGAATTATATTACTTTTTAACATAAAATGTTTTACCGTGCGGTAAATTTGAAAGCAAAATTCAATACGTAGTTGACCTTCACACTGAAATCGAACAAACTTTATCAGGAAGAAATAAAAGTGTACAAAAAAAACTAAAACTCAAATTAAAACATCCTCCATTTCCCCGATGAAAAATTCATCCAATAATAAGTAAATCCGATCATTTTAAGGTCAGAAGCTTATCACGTCTACAATTTTCGCTTATCCTGCTTTTTTTTTTTTTTTTTTTTTTTTTTTTTTTTTTTAAAAAAAAAAAACCTTATTTAAACGATATTTCCGCCGGATGAATCTTCATCGACGAGTTGGTTATAAAAATAAAAAATAAAAAAGGGGGAGAAAAAATTAGATAACATCCTTGGGAGCTTTATACACTGTACGTTAGTACATACCGGGAAAAAAAAAGTTAGATGAAATGATTGACAGAACCAGAAAAAAAAGCACAAAATATTCATTTAGGCGAACAAAATTTTTTTTTACCAGAGAAGAAAAAAAATATCAGGACTTCGGTTTGTTAAAACATTTACTTTCAATTTTTTTTTTTTTTTAATACCCTCAAGTATATACTTTTTTTCTCCGTCAAGGTTTTCATTTTGATTAAAACATATGAGCAAAGTTTTTTGATTTCTCCCTGACAGATTTTCTAGTTCGATATCGGCAAACAAAAAGCATTTCGTTGAACACACGAGAAAAGTGGGTGAGAAAAATATGGAGGAAAAAAAAAAAGAGAGAACCGCATTGGGAATAGGTTTGAGAAACGTCGAGCCAGATGTCATCTTATATTTATTACAAATGATTTCTCAAAGGATTTTTATTTTTATTTTTTATTTTTTTTTTTTTATTAAAATTAATGGACATTTTTCTAGTCGTTGAGAAATATAAACAATTAGGTTAAACCGAATGCGATATAGTCAAAGAAAATGTTGCATTCACATTTCTCTTTTTATTTTCATCGCCGTGAAAAACAGAAAATTAAAATAAACATCAAGCACTCTTTTTAATACTCCATTCCGCTGAAAATACGCCCGGCTAAGCAAATAGATAAAAAAAGAGACAAGTTTCTCCTCCTTTCTTTCTCCCCATTATCGAAGTTTAAAAACAAAAAAAAAAACAAAAAAACAAAAAAATCTTTTTTTTCACCCAACTTCTTTCTCAACGGCAACAAGTATTTTTCCGACTCTTGAAGAAAAGAAGAAAAAGGAGGGGGGAAAAAAAGCGTAAGATAAAAAGATTGATATCAGTGATGTAAAAAAGAAAAAAAAAACTTCTATTTGAGTATTCCTTAAAGAATCGTGGCGAAGGAAGGAAAAAATGGAAATATAAGAAAGATCTGTGTAATTTGTGTACATAACCGAAATTTTTTTACAACTTTCTTTTTCTCCCTTTTTTTTCCGATCCTAATTTTCCTACTTGCAAAAGAGAATTTTCTCTAGTTTTATTTCCACCCCTCCCGATTCCTTTGAGCTTCTTTTGATTTTTTTTACCCAAGGCGTGCATACCTTGTACATGCGCAGATATTTTTTACATCCGGTTCATTTGTTTATCTCCATAGAAAATTTAGAAAAAGAAAAATTCAAACTGGATCGATGCTGTTGACTTACACGAAATAAACTAGTCTTTTTTTTTATTTTCCTTGTCTTAGATATGTATTAGCTGACTTTTATTCAAATGGAGTATTTCTTTAATCAAAGGCACGAAGGAGAGAATACTTGATGAATACAAATGGAACATCCCATTTTCAGTGTGACGTATTCCAAGGATCGTAAGTTGGAATAAAACCTTTTTTTTTTAACCCTTCGCAAGGGAAGAAAAGAAATCCTTATCGTAATCGTTTTTATCCGAAAGCCATTACTTTTAAGTAAATTACAATGCGGTTCTGCTTTGTCCTGATTCCTCCTGTCGGGATCGCTTTTAGGTTTTAGGTTTTTAGCCGACCGTAAATGTTTTTTCTAATGCAGATACGACTCAGGCGAAAACCTCAAAACTCCAAAGCGATTTAAAATCTTGACAAATAGTGACTGCCACTTGATCGTTATTGATGAACTTTAGAGAAAGTTGACATTTGAATTTTTTCTGCCCCCAAAAAAATTGGTGATTCCGAAATTGATGAGAAGGATGCAAAAGCCGAAAATAAGTACAACTAATGCAATCAGAAAAAAAAAAGGTTACTCCGAAAACAAGAATGTCTTGTGATAAGGACACTTTCTAAAAATCATGCAAAAACAATAAAAATATCTTCTCAAGAAACAACCTGCTGTCCGTTTTCGCGAAGGAACTTTATTTCGCCATGAAACTTTGTTCAAGATTTTTGTTGCAGGATCAAACTTGTTCAAGACATTTCCTTTTTCTGAGTGCACTGAAAGTGCTTATTCGCTATTAGAAAAGAACTTACTTGCGCAATGTTTGCAAAAGCAAGAAAAAAATAAAAATAAATCAATGAAAATAAAATAAAAATAAATCAATAAAAATAAGATAAAAATAAATCAATAAAAATAAAATAAAAATAAATCAATAAAAAATAAACAAATCAATAAAAATAAAAAAATAAAACAAAAGCAAAAACGAATCCGTGCGTCGGAGGTGAACTAACATATCTCCATCGTAAATATGATTGGAGATATTCTGTTTCGACATTTCGTGAAAGTGTCACGTGACCACAAGTATACACCAACATGAGCGTGTAAACTTGTAGTCACATGATTTTCACAAACAGCCGAAACAAATTATCTCCAATTATATTTACGATGGAGATACGTTAGTTCACCTCCGACGCGCGGAAAAAAAATAAATAAAATAAAATAAAATTTAAAAAATAAACCGGAGCCTATAGTCTCAATCGAAAAAAATTCGAAAAATTTCTTTAGGCCAAAATTAGGATTTTTAACTGAATTTCCGGTAAAAGTATTTTTGTAAAATTGCATTTAAAAGCAAATGGACGTTATGTTAAGACTTGATATTTTTTAGGAAATCTATCTTCAAAAGTTTTTCTTTTTTCCTTAAATAAAAACTCGTTAGGAAAAATAATACGAAATTAAGCTTCTTCGTTTAAGCCTTTATCCATTACTTTTGGCACGTCTTTACGACTCCAGTTCCATCAACCCGACAGTGATATGGCTCGCGGGGAACGAAAAAAACCTTTCAATGGAATATTTTTTTTTTCCCGGAAAAAAATTTAATAACACCAGCAAGCCAACATTCATTCGAAGCATTCGACAAGACAGAATGAAAGGTTGGCAGTCGATTCGAACTTTCAAACGCGACAAAAGCAATGATAGCTACTAACATTTAGACAAAAAACCTATATAGGAAAAAAAAATCAATCCTCTTTACAATAAGACAAGAAATCGTGGTTTCCCGTCACATTCTTAGGAAAAGAAAAAAAAAAAAGTAAAGCAACTAGTTAAAACCAAAAAAAAGACCAAAAACAAAACTGGAAATTCTATTTTTTTTAAAAGATATTTCCTGCTTTTAAAAAGATTGATTTTATGAATCCATCAAAGTCAAGAAAAGACAGACTCTGGAAATATTGCGTAAATTGACGAAAAAGGTTTTTTTTTTTTTTTTTTTCTTCTCCTCAGCTGGCAGAAAGAGCATTCTGGCTCGGGACTGCAAAACGGGTTGATTAAGATTCTGAGCACGTGATCCATGGGCTTTGCGCCCTATTAGTGTCAGGAGAAGAAGAAATACTCCCAAGTTCGCATTTCCAAAATGGATTATTAACATTGAATCGTGATTTAATTTTCGAATAGGGTCGTTTCGCTTCCGATATTTTATCAATCAGGTTCTCATTGTCTTCGTTATTGATTCTTTCTTTTTTTTTCTTGTCTTTTTTTTTTCCTCCATTTCATCCGCCTTAGTAAATATAGAAAGCGAACTCCGAGATTTCTTCTTTCGATCGGATAAGAATTTATGTACGCAGAAAAAAAAAAAAAAAAAAAAAAAAAAAAAGCCTTTCCATTGTACTTATTTCGAATTTTATTTCATCTCACGATTGTCATGTTTTCCGAATTTTTTATTTTCTCCTTCGACGTGATTTGAAAATTCTTTAAAAAAATAAAAAAATATATCTAGAGCAACGGAAAAGTTTCCCGTTCATTATTTTTTTCTTATCTACATATATTTTTCCAGTAAATAAAAAATAATAATTAGGACGAGGGCTTGGGGAAAATAGGAAAATTCCCTCTCTTGAAAAGCGAAAAGACCAAACTCATCCATTTAAAATTTTAAAGTTCGCAATTTTCGCGGACAAATTAATTCTTTTTAAAAATTAAACAAATGATTATGGAATTACCAAGGGAATACACGAACTCCAAAATTATAAATCTCTCTCTTAGTCTCTTTTTAAACAACCGCCTCCTCCTCCTCCTCCTCCTCCCTTTTTCCCTACTTTCCCAGTCTCCCCGATAGAACAAATATTATCAAATGAAAATAAAGGCGCGGATTTAATGAATACCAAAATAAACACACAAGACTTTTGGAGGGCGGCTCACAGTTGGAATTGAATCTCGGGATCCTTCGGGGTTCAAAATGAATAAGTAGACCCATGTCAAAATGAAAGAGAAGAAAAGTAATCTACTCGAGGATGATTCAAAAGGCACATGGATTTTATAAAACGATCGTAATAAAGATAAATTAGAGTTATGCGACTTAATGATGGATATTGAGCTAATGAAATTTTCGTATGATGAATGAAACGAGGGACGGGAGCGGGGAGAAAATCGGCCAAGAAAATTTAGTCGACAGGGGGAGACGGGGGAGAAATTACAACTCATTACTCAGGAAGATGGTCACATGGGTACATTTCAGGGTAGTAAATTTATATTTTTCTTTTAAAGTAAAAATTTCGCTGCGGTGTTTGGCTATCATCTGGACGATTTTGACTTTGAAAAGCGCAGCCTTAAAAAGATCCAAAGTATCGACATTAGGGTGTCCCTTATTTTGCGAATTTTCGAATTTGATGTCGGGCCGGGTGGAATCTCGTTCTCTATGGGGCCCTAATAAACCCTGAATTTTTTCCACATTTTTCACTGAACGGGAAGGCGACTTGAGCTTTAAGTTCCGAAAATTTCTACAAGAGAAAAAAAGTCGACAATTTTTTTCTTTCCGCGGAAAGACTTCGTTTCCTATCGGGAAGTCTTTCGTTAGTCTTTTTCGTTATTCGCAAAATAAGGGACATCCTAATCGACACCAAATCAGACCTAGGAATTTTTGAGCCTTTCTGCCTTGAACGGCTTATCCTGAACGTAATGATAGTTTTCATCTCCCTACGGGCTGAAAAATGAACTTTCCGTCCCGCTTTAAAAACGAAAAAGTATATTTTCCGCCGTCGGAATGAAAAATATCTTACAAATCATAGGCATGGGGGTGGCTTGCACGTCGAGACAGGTCTCTACGTGTCTTTACGTGTCTCTACTAGTCTTTAGTCTGAACAGTAGGGTGTCCCAAAAAAAAAAAAAATTGTCTCCAATTTTGCTGTTCATGGAATACGATGACCTTTATTTATGTTTAAGAATCAGTAAAAAAAATTTTCCGATTTTTATACTCTTCAATTTCATAAGAAGAGTATATTAAATTTGGTTTTGAGTGAAGGGTACCTCCGTTAATATCGAACGGAGAGCAAAACGAACGGCACTTGCCGGGGGTAACTTTTCAATCCAAAGCTATTTACACATGTCCGTCCGTCTGTCCGTCCGTCCGTCCGTCCGTCTGTCCGTCTGTCCGTCCGTCCGTCTGTCCGTCTGTCCGTCCGTCCGTCCGTCCTAATTTTTCATGCTATGATTGGAGACGCAATTTGAGCCCGATCGATCCCAAATTTGGTATATGAGGAGGGCGCACTAAGGACAAGGACCGTATAAATTATGGTCTAAATACGTTCGCATATAGCAGAACGGCAGCCGTTCGAAAGGTATAATAATAAATTTAACAAAGCGGGAACTTTTTTTTTTTTTTTAAACTTTTTTTTTCTTATCTTTGTTTTTCGTATACAAGTAGATATCGCTCTTGCTTTCTGAGCTGTCAGCGAAAATGGTTATCTCACATTCCGGAATGTTTGATAAGCCTTTTTGGGGTAGACAAAAGAAAAAAGTATTTACATTTCGTGGCTCTTTTTTTTTCTCACTTTTGTTATCATTATGTCAAATTATGCATTTCATATCCGATTAAACGTTTCGATATTGTGAACGTTGTCGATGCATCGAACGGTTTTTGTATTTTATCTCATTTGTTAGGACCTGGCCTTTTTTTTTTTTTTTTTTTTTTTTTTTCAATTTCGCACATCTGCAATTTTCTAGAACATTCTAGAACATTTTTACTACATTCTGGAACCTTCTAGAACATTGTAATTTGTCTGTGTATTGTGTTTAAGAACCACTACACTCAAAACCCAACATAATATTTATTGATATTTTTACTCGTGGGAGTAAGATTTAAATGAAATTGAAGAGTATCGGACAGTGGTAACCTCCACTGTAGCTTGTTTTTTAATGGCGTTAAATTAACAGGTAGCCAAAAATACATATAATTTTGTTATGCACAAAAAAATCAACTTTGTTAGCACTGAAATTGATTTATGCCGTTTTCACGTTCGCTGAAAATAATCCTTATATATAATCTAATAAGGTTTTGTTCGATTCTATAGGTTTTTTCACGTCGGTATAGTATTTTTTCCCAAAAATATAAACAGTCTAGAAATCGAAAATTGATATAATTCGTGATTTTTTGCGAAACATTTAACTTCGAAGAGTACTAAAATGTGACTCACACGATTTTATATTGATCCGAAAAAATCGGCGATGGTTTCATTGGATTCTCCGGGATTCTTAACGTCTGTAAAGACCATTTCCGCCCGAAAATAAATTTTTTTGAGACAGGGCTTCGTTAAATTTAAAATTTAGGAAAAAAAAACTCAAATTTTTAGCACTATAATGGCACCTAATTATTTTCCTTTACTTCAGACAAAAACGGGGATGGTTTTTTCGGTTTCTATGACCCGAAAAACCCCGGAGAAAGTCTCTTTGAAAACAAAAAATAATTTCTGGAGGATGGTGTCAGCGAATAAATGCCTCGTCTACTACTGGTCTATTTCCCTGCCTCTTCAAACGCGTTGAGCGATCTTAATACGTTGAGAAAAAAAATCGGGAAAATTTTTTACTGATTCTTAAACATAAATAAAGGTCAAACTCCATAAACAGCAAAATCGGAGACAATTTTTTTTTTTGTTTTTTTTTTTTGTTTTTTTTTTTTTTTTTTTTTTGGGACACATTACAGAACAGCAGCCTCAAAGATGCGAACCACAACGATGACCGCCAATCTTCATCACGGCGCTGCGCGTAAGGAAAAAAGATTTCAAAATATGTTATTCTTACTGCTATCCGCAATTCCGAACATAACAAAGCTTTCATAAATTAAGTTATTTCGGACACCATTCGAATACAAGAAGATCTAAAAATTACGATCGCTACAAAAAATGATTCGACACTATCCGCCTACACGGCATCAGAAGGTTTCCGCCAACTTCTTTTTTTACCTCCCAATAAAAAAAATCTCGGAACATCTAAAATTCTATTTCCTTTTAAATTACCGAAAGGCATTGTCAAGTCAGACTAACGATCAAATATTTTCTGTGGGAGTATCAAAACCTACAAGGAACGAAAAAAAAATAAAAGAAAAAGAGGGGGGGGGAAGAGATTCTGCAACTGCTACTTCCAGCTTCCTCTTCTACAAAAAAAAAGGGGAAAAAAATCCTCTCCCGGTTAAAATATACGATTAAAAATAAATCACCCAACGGAAGAGAGATCTTGAAAACAGTTAAGTCTATTTACCGGACTATTTCAATTTCCAACCTGAGACGGGAGGGAAAAAAAAACTCCTCGACTGAAACGAAAACATTTGGAACAAAGAGGAATTATCTTACTTGAACGTTACACTGTCAAGCAGGAGAAAAAGTATTTATCACACACAAGTTTGAGGGCTTTCGGGAGGGAAAAAAAAGGCATAGGAAAAGAAAGTAAAAAAAAGGACGAGATAAACATGGAAAGGAAAAAAAAAAAAAAAAAAAAAAAAAAGGTTACAAAAGAGGTTTGTCGAATAATTGATGAGAAAAGAAAAGTGCTGACGTAACTAGTATTGAATATCATTTGTTTTCTGCGACTGATATCGAGACTGGGAGGCGGGTGTCAGTAAAAACTTTACAATTAATATCCTTCATTACCAACTACTATCACGATTTATATTACGAAAAAAAATAGTTACAGAAAAAACTGGGAAACTGTCGAATTTGGGTCGTTCGAAAATACTTGAAACTCTGATTTCAGCTTATACAAAAGTAACTAGCCCTAAAATTGTTGCCTTAAGAATGAGGCATCGGTATAAAAAATTCAGTTTTTTTATTATTAACTGCAATAAGCCGAAACTGGTAAAATTTTGAATAAAGAAAATTACCAAAAAATTGGTAAAATTTTATTTTGGACAGCTGATTCCGAATTTGCAGAAGCTTGAATGTCCCTGTTCGGGCGCCATTGTAACCTCGTGAAGGTCTAAAAGTGAATTCAGTGAATCGACCGCAAATTCTAATACGATTTCTTAATTTAAAAAAAAAAAAAAAAATCCAGAAAACAAAACTGAAAAAATGACAAAATCGGGGATTGGCTATGCTAACATTCTTCGACATTGGGAAAGGTTCCGCTACTTTTGAACCATACCCTAGGGCGATTCCAAAGAGAAGAGAAGGTTGAAAACACCTGTCGATCCCGTTTATTTTAAAGATTCATTTTTCTTCTTTTACTGTTGGGTCGCTTCGAAGTCAAGTCTATTTCAAGATCGTTTAAACTGAAATTATTCCCACATTTACGGGGTTTCTATTACGAAAACGAATATAAATTCTGGCGTTATTGCCGAACAAAAAAAAAGTAGAACTGGGAGAAAGGCTCGAAAAAAAAAAGATCTCCAACATAAAACAAAATATGATATTTTTCCGGACAATAATTCGTTTCGGGTAATTGTAGCGCACACGGAAATGTTTTCGTGTCCAAGGAAAATCGCTTCAGATAAAGACGGGGGGGGGAGAGAAACTTTTTATCGCAGAAAATAAATTATTTGACTCGTAAACTTACTTCGCTTCGCGCTCTCTCTTATTTAAAAGAAGGAGGGGAAAAAAATAATAATAAAATAAAAATAAAAGAAGCAACTAATAAGGAGATCTAAAGAAAATGAATTTCTTAGTATTTTTCTTAGCAGATTAAAATTTTATTAAAGACCATTAGAAAATTAAGGATGTAAAAACAATTTAGTAAAACCCCGTTAACATCCATTTAATTTTATTATATTATAAAATTAATAAAGTAAATGTCGACAATTAAAAACTCTTTCCAACTTTCAAAAATAGTTTACTCACAAAAATTTGAATTTAAATCGTATGAACGTGGGAAATAATCTCCTTACAACGTTGAGAAAAGTATCGGATTGCATTATTACGAGAAACTTGTTAAAAGTTTAACATGAGATGAGATGTAACGTAAAGCAATTCTTTTGTGTGAAGGAAAAAAAAAAAAAAAAAAAAAAAAAAAAGAATACAATTTCTTCCTCCTTTACTTTTTTTTTCTTTTTGTGCAATTGATGCGAAGAAAATCACGCAGGCCTAACAGTTGCCGACATTTCCTCCGAAAATTTGAAATTCACTGACGTGGGTTCAAAGTTCAAACTTGGGAAGTTAACCTTAAAACTTTCTCGTAAAACGTGATAACTCTGTCTGAGGACAGGCCACCTTCTCCCTACTATCCCGAACACGTTCTCCTAACGCAGGGAAGGAGGAAAAGGAATCTCGCTTAATTAAAAACTTCTTGCGTCTGGGAAACAGAGTAAGAGAATCATGAACACGTTAACAATCCAATCATGAATAATGTCTGTGCGCCGAAAAAAAAAAAAAAAAAAAAAACGGGAGAAAAGTGTAGGAAAAAAAAATCAAAAAACAAAAAAAAAAGTCCCCAGGGAAAAGAGGAAATGAAAACAGGAATATTTTTCCAGTTGGATGTCTGATAAACATTTACATTTTGAGATGAGTGCGAGATTGAGAGTAATACTCTATGTATTGCAAATAAAGTACGCTCAAAAACTCACGCTCTTTACTAATCTAACAACGAAGGGAAAGGGGTATATATTTTATTCTTCTTCCTCATTGCTTTTTTTTTCCCTCGTTTGTTTCCCTTTTTCCAAACAACAAAATCCCAAGCATTTTGTAGGATTTTAAAACAGATGCATTTTCCTGCCCCTCCCCCCTCAAAAATAAAAATAATGTAACACTTAAAAAACAATCGAAATTTTAATCTACACCCAAAAGCTGCCAAACCCCTTCCCCAAGCGACCTAGTCGAAATTTTATAAACGAATACCAGTAACCCAAAGAGAAGTGTGGAAGTGACGTTTAAAATAATTATAGTTAGGCGACCTGCACTGCTTAGGTTAGATGGAAAATCGCAAAGTGGAAAATTTTCTCCAGACAAAAAAAAAAAAAATTTAACCAAAAAAATAAAAAAATATTCGATTTTTCAGATTATTTTTGCGGCTAAGGTAGTGCAAAGTCAACCGAAGTAAAAAATGAAACGCACCACTAACGGCATAACGCTCGTCTGCCTCTCAGTTGTTTTATTTTTCCTGCGGTTAATCTTATTTTTCTTCCTTCTGGAGATAAGTAATTTAGATAGATCAGCCACGTGGCTAACTGGATACTTTACTGACTTAGATTGACTATAAGTTGCAATCCTCCTTAATGCACGATTTTTTTCGAGTTTTATGAGCCAAATTTCGAGAACCGACAGAACCATTTTGAGAATCGATAGACTTATCGAGTTCTCAGAGTAGTTTTTTCAGGGTATTTTCAAATCCTATTTTGCTACCATTTTATACAGATTTTTGTTTCTCAAAAAAAAAAAAAATTGAGATATTGAGAAATAAAAAAATATGTAATTTCATAATGAAAGTCAAGTACATATTCAAATTTTTCATAAAATCTAAGGAAAAAAGTAAAAATTAATCACACTTTCTTTGTGTCAAAAATAAAAATAAATAAATAATAAAAATATATTTTATTATAGTAAAAATTGTACTTCAATTTTAAGAATTTTTTTTTTTTCTGGAATTCTACAAGATATTTTTTTAAAATTGGCGGTGAAGAAAGAAAAAGGGGGGTGGGTCAGCTAAAATTATACGTAAGTTAAAACTGGGATTCAAAGAAATCTTACTAAATCTTACGAGGGGGGGGGGGGGTCAGAAAACCCGAAAAAAATTCTTACGTAATACTTAAGCAATACGACCCTCTTATAGGATGCTTGAAGAATTTCCATACTGGAAATATACCATATTATACACAAATAACACGGAATATATCAAGTGTTGCCAAGAGTTCGAAATATAGATATCAAAATTAATTAATTGCCCCTTTTCATTATTCAATATAACTTCCCACGTAAGTAAAATTTATATCGTTAGCTAAATTGGACTTTCATTCAAAAAGAGTTTCGTCTCATTTTCCACTTTACTGATACATTTTACGTTTCCGTCATTCTTATGTACGATTTACTTACGTACGGGGAGATTTAATCACGTTGTAAATTTATAAGAAATCTTACCTGAAAATAAAAAAAATAAAAAATATTAAAATGACATAATAGTGTATCTGCAAAAGCATTATTCAGATAAAGAAAATGTTTTGAGCAAGTTCTGTACTGCAAAAAAAGGCGGTTATAGTAAAGATGTTGGTTCAAAAATTAAGTCATATTTCATATACATATTTTAGGGTGCAAATTCAATATGGAATGTTGAACCAACATGTTGGTACAACAAGTTGAACAAACATATTGTACGAACTTGTTAAACCTGATTTTTGTACCAACATGTTTGACAAACGAACGAATCAACTATTGCAGAATTTATATACTCCTAGGGTGCAAATTCACTATGGAATGTTGGACCAACAAGTTGTACAACAAGTTGGACAAACATGTTATACCAACTTGTTGAAATGTTGGACGAACTTGTTGTTCCAACATGTATGACAAGCGAACGAATCGACTATTGCAGAATTTACTCCTACGCCAAAATTAGTGTGGAATGTTGGTCCAACAAGTTAGTACAACATGTTGTCCCAACATTCCATAGTGAATTTGCACCCTTATAATTTGAAAAAGTAAAAAATTAAATAGTATGTATAATTTAAATTATACATTTAATTACAATAATTAATTATTAATTTAATTTAATTATAAATTTTATTACATTTAATTTAAATTGTAACTTAAATTTATAACTTAAATTAAATGTATCATTTAAATTAAATGTACTGTCCTGTCTCCATTGGCCAATTAATCGAAGGATACATTCAATTGTACCACCGGATATGCTGAATATTTTTGGACTTTTTTCTTCTGCTGCCACTTTTTTTTATTTTGTTTTGATTATTTTTTCGAACACTAAAAATAATGAAAACGAAAAAAAAGTGGTAGCAGAAGAAAAAAGTCCAAAAATGGCCTACCCTCCAATTAATTGTCCAATGGAGACAGAGCGTATAATTTTAATTCTAATTTTAATTAAAATTAAAGTTAATGTAAATTAAATGTGTATAAGTTATATATAATTTATGTATAATTTATATAAACGATATATAAATTTGACTTCATTTTTGGACCAACGTCTTCACCATAGCCAAAAAACCACCAATTTTACTTAATAAAACAAAAGTTGCTTCTTGATTAGATATTTTTATTGTTTTCAAATTTATTGCTTTTAAGAATATATCATTTGTCACAACAAGTTTTGCGTGATTCAACACGTTTGCGTTTTAAATTAGTCATTTTCTTTCTGAATGATTCCTGATAAACGATTTGGGAATATTTTCGGAAATTAAAGGAACTTAAAAAATTTCTTTTTAATTATAGATTAATTTCTCCATTTTTTTTAAATTTTTCCAACAATTTTTTTCAATTTTTTTCTAATTATAGATTCGAAAATTTTTCACAGGTACCTTTTCAGGCACAACATCAGGTTCTGCAAAATTTCCAGAAAATTTTAAAATAATAATAAAAAAAAAAAAAATTAACCTAGAAAAAAAAGAGGAAAACGTAAAATATCCATCCACTCCTTTGGGCGAATTACTCCGCTTTTATAGTGAAATCGAATAATTACGATTATTAAGTTTTGTTTCGAGAATTACACAGAGAACTAATTAAAATATTCGCAATGCGCCATAATTCAGTAGTAACTACAGAGAAGACGATTATATTAGTGGAATAAAACGTCTGTATTTCACTGACAACAGAATTTTAAACTCGGGTTGTATAGCCCTTTTACTCCATTTCATTACTTATCTTTTATATAACGAAAGAATTTCGTTTATAAATTTTTGTTCCCTTTCCGCTGTTTCATCATCGAAAAATATGGATTCCTTTGTTCTTCGGGAAAACCGCTCTACCATTCTCTTGGAAATATTCTTTCAGTCTTAATTTCAACTTTCACATAATTTCATCCTTTTCTGCAGAGTAAATTAAGACGGCGTATATGAAAAAGCAGAAAGGAAAATTTTTGGTAACAAGAAATCGTTCGGGCGAAAATTCAAAATTCAGAAATAAATTGATCGATGGTAAAACAATCGCGTTTCAATTATGAAATGTTCCACTGAGCCGGTTGAGCTCATTAGTTAGATTGTTTTCATTTCATTTCTTATTGTTATTATTTTCTCCTCCTCGTCTTTACTTGAATTACGAAACGTTTCCAAGCGTCGTTATAATTGACTTCTTTATCTGGAGCAGCCAATTAACAAAAGAGAAGAAAATCCTTATTGGTTAATGATGTGTTTCTTGCACGTTACAAGCTTTCAATTCCACGAAGTAAAAATACAAAAAATCTATTTTAACAAAATTCATACAAAAAAAAAAAAAAAAAAAAAAAAAAAAAAGGGTTTACATTTTGTTACGAAAGCTCATTTTTCTTGTAGAAAAAAAAATGTCAAACGGTCTACCCACCGCAAAATTTAATACCATTCAAACATAACCAAATTTAATTTGAATCTTTTTTTTTATTTTACGAGATGAAAGAGACAAGTTATTTTTAAGCTTTCCATGAAAAGGGAGAAGAAAAATGGAGGAACACTCTGAACCTTGTTGCGAATTTCCTGGGTGGGAAGGGACTCTTTCAAACAGGGGGAAAAATCGAAATTGCAGCAAAAACTTGAAACTCTCGGGAAAATCAGCAAAAAAAGATTCCGCGAAAAAAAAAAAAAACAGGTCCCGAATAAATATAAAAGGGAAGGAGGAAAGTAGAAGGAAAGAAATAGTGACGAATTTTCAAAAGAATGCGATTTACTGTTCCTTTTTTTTTCTCCGTCTTTATACTATAGCGAGGGAAAAAAAAATGTTGCCAAATGCAGGCAATGCTTCTTTTTAAAATACGGGTAAAATCCAACTGATGATTAACGAAAGTGGGCTTTCAAACCAGCAGATTTATTTTGAAAACTAAAGCATAAAGTGGGTGGCCTTTCGGGGTATCCGTGGATCTGTACCAACGGATCCATTAGGGAGTGGCGCCTCTACCCCGTTTAAAGGTGAGCTCCCTTCTCAGGGTTATGAGCTAGCGGAGGGGAGCAGTAGCCGCTAGTACCGGGATAGGGCGTCCGGATCGTATTCCTGCAGCGGCCTATTACCGGATTTCTGCAAGCGTTGAGGGCAATCTTTTGATTTGTTGAGGGCGGTTGCAGTACTGCGATTTGCAGAAGGCCAGAGGGATACCACTGCATCTTATCTATTTTCCTTAGAACAGCCATCATGAAGACAAACTCAAAAAACGGCCCCGAGTACGGGCGTCCCTTAAATGGGACAGGGGTGCTAAGAATCGCCCGGTTCAAAATGATGAATGTTCACAGGATAGCGACGTGGAATGTTAGAACCCTTTATGAAGGGGGTAAATTACGTAATCTCACTAAAGAGATGAAACGGATGAATATCCAAATTCTTGGGGCATGTGAAATCCGATGGTCCGAATCCGGTATCATCAAGTCGGATGGATATACGATTTATTACTCTGGTTCTCCGAAAGATGTTCATCGAAACGGTGTGGCAGTTATCTTAGAAGATAGTCTGGCACAATCGGTGAAAAACCACATATTCTTTTCAGAGCGAGTTATGTTGCTACAGCTTTATGGCCCTGTCAATATAAATATTGTTCAGGTGTATGCTCCCACTGCTGATAAAGACGATAATGAAATAGAGGAGTTCTATGAGCAGGTTACTGAGGCCCTTTCGTATGTTAAAAGCTCCGAAGTTGTTATTATAATGGGGGATTTTAATGCGAAAGTCGGAGATACTCCCACAAATAAAGTTACAGGTTCGTTCGGTCTGGGTGAGAGGAATGAAAGAGGGGATCGCCTAGTGCAGTTTTGCATAGAAAATGAAATGGTGATCCAAAATACTTGGTTTCAGCTTCCCAAGCGACGCTTGTATACTTGGAAATCTCCGCTGGACGGTCACAATGGGCGAATTGTTCGGAACCAAATCGACTTTATCTTAACCAATCAGCGTTTTAGGAATATTGTACGGTATGCGAAAACGTACCCCGGGGCAGACGTAAATTCCGACCATAACCTGTTATGTGCAGGTATGAAGTTGCGTTTGAAAAAAGGGGTTGTTGGTTGCAAGCGTCCGAGGTTCAATCTGGAAGGCCTACAATCATCTGAGACCAGAGAAGCTCTGCAAAAAGATATTAGCTCTGGTTTAGCAGCAATCCAACCAGAAGAATTGGTTAATGACAGTGTGGATGCAGGGTGGAATAAGATCAAATCGGTTATAACTCGAGCGAGCGAGAAACATCTTACCAGCCCGAAACGAGTCAAGAAGAAAGAGTGGATGACGGACGAAATTTTAGATCTTATGGAGCTAAGACGATCCTTCAAAATAAGGATAAGGTGCAATACAATGCAACTCACCGGCTTATCAAGAGGGAAATCGCGAAAGCTAGAGAAGCTCATCTGGAAAAGTCGTGCAAGGAAATCGAACGTCTACAGGCGTTGCACGATGATTTCCATCTCCACAAGGAAATCAAACGAACTTGTGGCTTCGTTGAATCTCGCACTTCTGCCGCGTTACGTGATGAGAACGGCAGGTATCTTCTTGAACCTGATGATCTGCGCACCGAATGGGCAAATTATATCAAATCCCTTTTCGATTCGGATCGCGAAGAACCGCAAATTCAATATAACGAACCGATGACGGGACCGAAAATTCTCGTTTCTGAAGTAGAAGCCGTAATTCGAAAGGCCAGGAATCGAAAAGCTCCTGGACCAGACGAAATACGGTCGAATTATTAAAACTTCTCGACGAGGAAGGAATTCGGCTGCTAACGGCATTATTTAATCGTATCTATGAGACTGGTGAAATCCCCTCTGAATGGACCCAATCAACGTTTATCCCACTACCTAAGAAAAGTAAGCCGACGAGGTGCTCTCATTTTCGCCTTATTAGCTTGATGAGCCATTCCTTGAAAATCCTACTGCGGTTATTCAGGCTCGAATTCATGCTCGCTGCGAAAGTATAATGAGTAAATCGCAATTCGGTTTCCGTGGTGGTTTAGGAACTAGAGAAGCGTTGTTCTGCATGAACGTCTTACTGCAGAGATGCAAGGAATTCCAAAAACCGGTTTTTATATGCTTCATCGATTTTGAGAAAGCTTTTGATCGGGTACAACATACTCAGCTGATCGAAGCAATGCATCGGATAGGGTTAGATGATCGAGATATAAGGCTTCTGAAAAATCTTTACTGGGATCAGTCGGCAGTAGTTAGGGTCGACGGTTGCGGGGAAACCAACCGCGTACCCATCAAACGCGGAGTTCGACAAGGTTGTGTGCTTTCACCAGCACTTTTCAATGTTTATTCAGAAGTGGTTTTTCTTGAGGCTCTTGAGAACTGCAAAGAAGGAGTCCGTATCGGAGGCGAAACGATC
The DNA here is from genome assembly GCA_037577465.1 of Liposcelis bostrychophila. Classification (NCBI taxonomy): domain Eukaryota; kingdom Metazoa; phylum Arthropoda; class Insecta; order Psocodea; family Liposcelididae; genus Liposcelis; species Liposcelis bostrychophila. Next base: position 17,918,322 of record CM075211.1, on the reverse strand, counting down.
AGCGATGTTCGTTATGCTGACGATTCGGATCTTCTAGCGGAAAGTATCGAAGATCTACAGGCGTTGGTTGATGCTGTTGATGAGGCGTGTGCCAGGTATGGGTTAACCATAAACATCGAGAAAACGAAGTTCATGGTCGTAAGCAAAAATGATGTAGGTGCGGTAAATTTGAGAATCCGAGGAAAGGACATAGACCGCGTAACCCATCACAAGTATTTAGGCTCTTGGCTGAATGAGACAGCGGACCCCGACGAGGAAATCCGAGCTCGAATTGAAATTGCCAGGTCGGCATTTATGCGTATGAGGAATGTGTTATGTTGTCGGTCTTTAAAATTATCCGTACGTCTGAAGGTTCTCCGGTGCTACGTTTGGTCAACTCTTTTTTATGGATGCGAGACCTGGACTCTCAAAGTTTCCATGATGAATCGACTTGAAGCTTTTGAGATGTGGTGCTACCGTAGAATCCTTCGAATTTCATGGGTCGATCGGGTAACCAACGACGAGGTTTTGCGAAGATTGCGTAGGGAGAGAGAAGTTTTGCAAATCGTAAAACGACGGAAGTTGGAATACTTCGGTCATTTTCTGAGAGGACCTAAATATGAGCTTCTGAAGACGATCATTCAGGGGCATATCGAAGGAAAAAGGAGAATAGGCCGGAAGAACTTATCGTGGTTGCGTAATTTAAGAGCTTGGACCGGCTTAAGTGTCGAGGAGCTCTTCAGGATTGCCCCCGATAGAGACGAATATAAAAGTCTCGTTGATGGTCGCCTACGCCTGGACACAGGTATGGCACCGTAAGAAGAAGAAGGGTGGCCTTTAAAGGATCCCAATGCCTGTAATGGACTTCCGATCAGAATTGAAGAAAACCTAAATATTGGTATTTGAGAGAAATGTTGGAAACCATAGAAGTAAGAAAATTCAGAAAAAATTGTATCGAGCGAAGTTGCGTCGAGGACTTGAACCCGAATCTTTCGACTGCCGGTCGTGTGCTAAAACTACTCAACTATCTGAATTTATAACTCTTTAAGATGGGAAATGACATGGTAGGCCTAGACCAAGTGATGCAGGGTAAACAAATTCGCATTGAAAGTTGCAACATTATAAGGCTCATGCGATTGCAGTATATAAAATATAAATACAGTATAAAAATAAAAAGTACAGTATATAAAATATTTCCATTTTCAAGAATTCAGTCAATCGCTGGCATCAAAATCGATTGTAAGTTGAGATTTCTCTCGAGTAATCGATTTTTTCCCGAAAAAATTTCACGGGAACCCCGCATTCCGGGAATGGAATTTTTCCCATTTTCCAGAATTTCCGATGACAACTTTTTTCCCGGGAACGGGAATAATAATAAATTTTATCAACTTTTTGACCATTTACAACATAAAATTTTCAATATTTTAGAAAAAAATTTTTGGATCATTCTTCAAAAAACGTACTTTCATGTCCATAAGATGATTTGCCGCATATGTCACAAACAAAAAAGTCAGAAAAAAAATTCGGTAAATTCATTCATTTTAAGCTCAATTAAAAACAAATGCTACTTCCGAACAAAAAATAAGTATTATGAAGTCATTTTTTTTTTTCAAAATTATTCCTGTTAATTTGTCCTACCGACATGATTTAAGCTTAGCCTTAAGTTTTAAAAACAACAAGTAAAAAAATTTTTTTCTACGGTAGAATCTTGTATTGTATGTTAAAATATCGATATCTCGATTCCCTAGAAAAGGCGCTCCCGACCGTTTTTCCTAATTTATTTTTCCTAATCTAAAATTATTAATACAATTTTTCCTAATGTATTTTTCTCCTAATTTTTTTTTTCTAACCTCTAAATTTCCTAAGACTGATTTTTCTAAAATAAAATTTCCTAATTTCTTAATGCCTAATACGATTTTTCCTAATATATTTTTTTTCTAATTTACTTTTCCTAAACCCTAAATTTCTGAAATTGAATTTTTCTAAAAAAAAAACTCCTAATTGATTTTTTCAAATCTAAAATATGGATTACTGAATTAATCAAAGACAGGCTAATACGGAGATCATGCTTGCCGAGTGAAAAGAATATTAGGAAAAATTCTATTAGAAATGTTAGATTATGAAAAATAAATTAGGAAATTTTATTTCAGGAAAATTAGTCTTAGGAAATTTAAATGTTAGGAAAAATAAATCAGGAAAAAAATGTATTGTATGTACAGAAAAATTGTATTAAGAATTTTAGATTAGAGAAGATAAATTAGGAAATTTTATTTTAGGAAAATTAGGTTTAGGAAATTTAACGTTTAGGAAAAATGGCAAGGAACTTAAAAAAGGTAACCAAAGCGGGAATTCCCGTTCCCGGGACTGATATTTTTTTTTTTTTTAAACGGGAATTCCCAATCCAGTAATGGAAATACGTCGGGAATTTGCAATTTCTAATTGTAAGGCAAGCCTTACACTTTCTGGAACACCGAAGCATTTATCCAGTTTAAGTAATCGATATCCAAAGATGTGAATGACGAGGCGTCTTAAGACGTCTTCAAACAAGGAAGAGGCGTGGAAGAATAATAAAATTTTCTTCTTCTACTTCAATTTGCTTATTACGAAATATTTTTTTCATCTTTTTTCAGGATTGCAGTACCAAAAGACTCAGTCAAATATTCCAGTGATTAAATATCAAGACCGGTCCTTTAAGCAGGCAAAAAAAAAAAAAAAAAAAAATGTTTTTCTTTCTTCTTAGTCTTATTTGCCTTTTTACCCGTTTTAATTTTCCGAGGTAAAGAACACTGAATCAATATCCTGAAGTCGAAAGTGAACCCCTGCAATATAACCAGGGACTTAATTATCCGTTTTAAGATTATAAAAATCACCTGTTTAGCTTATTCAATATCGGAAACTAATAATTCGATAAATTGGATTTATCGTACCGGTACAATCTTTTTCTTCCTTTTTTTTCGATTTTTTTAAAGCATAAAACCGTTTGTTGTGCCGAAGAATAGAAAAGAAAAGGTTGTAAAAAAAAAAACTTTTTTTTTTCTGCAATGTTAAATCTTTTGACGGAAAAGAGTTCTCAATTAAGAACAAAAATCATTTTTTTTTTAATCCCATCCGTTTGCATTTCCAGGGTTTTCTGGCAAATAAACATTCTCGTAAAAAAAAAAAAAAAAAAAAAAAAAAAAAATTAAATTAAACAAATTAACTGAATGATGAATAATGCTGACCACATCTAAGCTTTCCTCTCACGTTAATAAACGAAGGGTAACTGTAAATAACCCGGACCTGCTGATACCACTTTTCACCTTTTCTCGATATTTTATTCCCTTTTTTTTCCCAAAAAAGGAGAAAAAAATTGTTAATATTTTCAAATTATCCCGGAATTTTTATAAAATTAGAAGAGAAAAAAAAAAAACCTCATAATCTCTCAGAAAATTTTTATAAAACTCCCGCAATCTTTCTTTGGTCCGGGTCATTACTGGGAATAGACGCTTTACAAAAGGATATTCGTCACTGTCACTAAGTCAGCTTCTAAGTTTTAAGGTTTCTACTGTCGAAAAGATTAGCGATATTAAACTCGCAATATGACAGACGACCGGACGGATTATTAATAACACGGAGATAATAATAAAAGTTATTGGAACTTTGATTAATTCTTTCCCTTATTCTTTCGGACTTTTTTTTTTAAAAATCATAATTTTTTTCTCCCATCTCGTCTGCTTCATAATATCATCGCCTCGTTTGCTTTCCTACTTGCATGTCAAATAAGATCGACTATATAACTTTCTACTTTTCTTGTTCCTTCTTTTTTTTTTTTTTTTTTTTCTGGAAAGAAATCGCTTGCTGAATTTTAAAACAAGAAACCATGTAATTAAAAATAATTTAGACTGATTAGCGGGGACCGAGGGAAAAAGCGCGCCAGGAAACTAATGGTAATCCCGTTTTAATTAAATGAAATGCCCTGCGACCTGCAGTCATTTGTTTCAATTTACCGTCATCCACTGCCCTGAGGAAAGTAATGCTTTTTTTTTCTTTTTTTCTGTTATTCATGAGGTAGCATCTTCAGTAGCGATTATCGAACGTTTATCATAATTTTTCTTAAATCGAAAATTACAACTCAAAGGCTGCCACCGGGTTTCCATAAGGTTTGTGCCCCAAAATTATATTTTTTTTGGACTTTCGCCAATCGATAGGACCTAGTGGGAGGGTAAATTAGGCCAAATATTAGGGTCGAAATGAAAGCCGATTTGGAGGCGGGGGATGAGAGTGCTAATTCAGTTTTTATTTTTTTTGGCAGAGAATGGGTTGTCTGATTGATGAATCGAAAACACGAAAAAAAAAGCTCTTTTAAAGGCGCTACAAATTATTTGGCCAGTGTTTTAATATACTTTTTGGCCAGTATTGAAATTAATTGGGCAGTAGAAAAAATAAATGGTAGGTACTTTATTCCGATTTTTACATAAATTCGATATTTGGGCCGGAAAATAAATTTGAAAGATGCACTTTAATAGGGTGGTGGCGCTAGTTATGGATCAGGCATCAGTTATGGATCACCTCGTTTAATTTCATAAAAAACAAAAAAAATAAATCCTTAAGAGGACTTTTATTTCTTTAAAACTTTCTAATATTTATTTAGCTTCAAAAAATCATCAAGATTTCAAGCATTCAAGCTATTTTCAAATAGAAAAACGAAAAAAAATCTCACAGGCCGAAATTCGTTCGGAAAATAAACACCATCGCCATTTTTCCGCTTTAAATATTATTTCGTTATAATCACTCTAATTCACCAAATGTTTTCAAATGAGTAAAAACACTTTCAGCAAAGGGTCCAATCTTTCCCGCTTTCAAGGCATTTCCCTTATATTTAAATATTTCTTGAAATAATTACCGATGAACCACAATTGAACACCGAAAAACTAGAAAATTCAGTTACGGATCACAACAACAATTTCATGGTACGATTAAAAATGTTTTGTCATCAGATTGATACCGGTTTGGAAAAAAGCGATGATTTTGTTTAGATTTCTTGAAAGATGACTTTAGAAGCTCGAATTTTACCGGTGTAGAAACCAAAACTTAAATAAAGACATAATACATATAAGGCTAAAATTTTCAAAATTACATGAAAATGATTTGTTTTTTAAAAACAAACACAAAAGAAAGTCCATTTGGACAAACCTTTTATGTTTACTTTTCATTGGAATAAAACTGATCCGAAACTGAAGAATTCGGAAAAAATAGTCGATCAATATTTTTAAAATTTATTTCCTGAATTGTGCGGAATATATAAGGGACCTTTTCGCATTAAAAATAAATTTAAACGTATTATCTTTCGATTCCAATTGAGTATGTTCTCCGGGATCGAAAATTCGACTTGAAATTACATGTTTTAAAAAAAAAGTAGTACTATTTGATTCATAACTAGCGCCACCACCCTACTGCATCAGCATGTTATCTTCTATCAGGCATGTTATCTCTTGGAAATAGCAAAAGAGTATGGCCTCGATTGGAAAAAAAAGTGTTTACGAGTATTTAATATTTTTCCAAAAGAGTATATAGCTTTTAAAAAAAGCCAATTTTTAAAGAAAATTTTTTTTAAAATAATAAAACTAAAAATAATAAGATATTTTTGTTAAAAGGTCTCAAAAATTGAATTTGAACAAGAAAAAAAAAACTTTTTTTTGCATTTCTTACTAACATTTTTTTAAGAATTGGCATATTGATAAATAATTGCTCTTTTTCGAGAAAAAGAGTATATTTTGGATTTTCCAGGAAAAGAAAGAGATTCTTTCTTTTAGGTTTGAAAGAGATCCAAGCAAAGACCCAAGCAAAGACCCAAAACGGCTACATGGGCTTTGCTTGTGGATTAGAGTACGTTTTGACACTTTAAATGCTTTTACATACCAAAAAGCTATTCTTTACTGGCCGAAAAATAATAATTTAATGCCCATTTGCTTGTATTGTACTGCCCAATTATTCTAAATACCGACCAAAGTTTGGTCGGTATTTAGAATAATTGGTCACCAAACATCGATTTTAATACTGGCAAAAAAATTAAATAAAAAACTGCCCAAAAATCGGAAAAAATACTTGCCGTTTAAATGCGACCCTTTCAAAGGGCTATCTAAGGGCATAAGTGTAACTTTTTTAAAAAATAGCCCAGTGGCCAAAATGACCACTAAAAGAGAAAAAAAATTATTTTCTTCATGTTAGCGTCGCAGAACCAATATTTCGCCGTGGCAGCCAAGAAGTACGCCAAAAATTGGCCTAAGTACATGTGGTTCTAAATTTTTCTTTCAACAAAAAAGTGGCAAAAAGTTGAAGAAAAATTTTTCGCTGCGAAGATGAAGCTGCACACAGATCTCGATATCACCCCGTGATATTGAAATGCGATATCATTCCTATATAATACAAAATCACCGATTCCGTGCTTCGAAGGTCAACTAACGTGTCTCCATCGTTAATACAATTGTAAATAGTGTGTTTCGACAGTTTACGAAAATCATGTGACCCGAACACCAATATCGAAGAGAACAGAACTAAAAAGTGTTTTGTGAAATCACCGAAAACACTGAAGTTGCTCCTTGCACTTCTAAACGATTTTCAAAACGTTTTCTTCTGACACCACGCGGTAACAGAAAAAAAAAGTGGCAGCAGACTCAAGAGTACTAGTATTCCATTTTTTAAAAAGTTTTAAATTCAACCCTCCTCAAGGGTAACAGAGAAACAGCAATACTAAAATTTTCATTAATGTTATATTTTTGACAAAAACACAGCCTCTTCTTCCCCTCCCCTCCCCTCCCTCCCACCTTTCTCCTCTCTTTGTGGATTAGAGGAGTATTCGAGATGTTTCAAGATGGTTCTTAAATGATTAGTTTCCAGTTTGCCGACATTTACAAGAGTTAATCTGGACGATATTACTTTTGTTATATCGACCATTTAGTTTTGCGGTTTTAGTTTATCTTTCGGACGGAGAGGGGAAAGGTTATTTTCGTTTTGATTAAAAGGCAAAGCATGATGGTAAAACACTAAATACCGAGCATTAGAATGTTAACTTTGAAAGCTTTTCCTCTCCTACGTCTGACTTCCATTTTATTTTTATTTTTATTTTTTTTTCCTTTCTCTCCCTCTCTCTTTTTAGTCTTAAGAGCGCTTGAAGTTCACGTTCATTGTTAAATTTAGAGAAAAAAAAAACTAATAACAAGTTGTTAACGTCGATGTGAAAAAAGGTTTAGGAGAACAAGATAAGATTAAAACAAGTCTTACTTTTTTGAGATTGCGTAAAAATAAAGAAGAAAAAAATTTCTTTCGTTCAAAAAAACTGTTGCTAAGAATGCTGTAGGAACTCAAGTAACTCAGTTGTTTGTTTTTTACGACTTTTCGAATTTTCTTAAAAATACATCATCTCGCGATGATTTGGCGATTTTATGAAGTATGAATGGCGGCAACTTTTTAGTGAGCCGGGTTCTTTTCACTCTAAAAGTCTATTATTCGTTCGATCCAGGAGCTCGGGTTGCCATATTTAATGAATTTTTTAACTTTGGTGAACGCACCTAAGTTAAAAAATTATTTTATGTTGACCGAATGAAAATTTCCTGAATTTTTTCAAATTTTTTGGACGTCGTATAGCCGTGTCTCCCGGGGACCTAAAAATTTTGTGGAATTCCCGTAAAGACCAAAAAACCAGAAACTTTTTTTTTATATAAAAATGGTTGTTTCTTATTTAGATTTTTATGCAGTTCATGAAAATATAAACAAAAGTTATAAATCTCATGCGGTTTTGATGATAGCGACCAAAATAAGGAAAAAAAATAGCAAAATATTTCGCAAAAATTCTTTATATTTTGTCCCGTTCCCGACTATTTTTCCTAATCCGTTTATTCCAAAAAAATAAATTCCTAATCCATTTTTCCTAAAAATTTTGGTTCCTAAAATTTTTTTCCTAACCATTTCTTCCCTAATTTTCAATTTTCCTAAAATTTTTGTTTCCTAAAATAAAATTTCCTAAAATGAATATTTTTTCTAATAATTTTTCCTATAATCCCTGAAGGGATTTTAGGAAATTTTATTTTAGGGATCAAAAAACTTTAGGAAAATTAAAAATTAGAAGAAAAAATAGTTTAAAAAACAATTTTAGGAACCATTTTAAAAAAAAAATAAATTTAGAATTTTTTTTTTTTTTTTTTTTTTTTTTTTTTTAGGAAAAATGGATTTGAGAAAATGGTATGAAATCTTTCTGACCTCTAGCAAAGGAATCGTTTGTCATAAATAAATTCTAACTTCATTTTCATAATCTGCATACAAATCCAAATTTAACAGTTTTAGGTCCCCGGGGACAACGATCGGCTAAACGACGTCCAAAAAATCTAAAAAAATTCAGAGAGTCTTCTATCGGTCACTATAAAAGAATTAGGAGGTGCGTTCGCCGAAATTCAAAAATTCGTAAAATAACGGCCACCCTAGGAAGCTTATCTTAAAACAAATCTCAGAAAAAACGCTTCCTCAAAAACAAAAATTCAACTTAGGTCACAGAAAAAGGCCCCGGCTGTCCCTCAAATAATTTTGAGATGAAAAAGAAGGACGAAGTAAAAACTATAAAATGCAAAATTTCAGAAAACTAAAAAAGCTTCGAAAATCGGACAGAATAAAAAAAAAGGGAAGGTTAAGACCTACAAAGGCTAAACGCGCATAAGTATGTTTTTGTAACTAAGCATGCAAAAAAAAAAAAAAAAAAAAAAAAAAAAAAAACGTACAAAAATGCCTTTGATGAAAAACAAAAGGAAGCCTTTTATGCGCCCAAGCCTTTTCTCCCTTTAATTTATTCAGTAAAATGAAATATTTTCATCCTTATATCTTCCGTATTCGGCATGTCCGTTTATATTTCGTTATCGCTTTTTATATAAAAAGGGCAACATTTTTTTATATATATATATACAGATGCGTATTTTCCTTTTAGTCCCGAGTAATAATTTTGCCACAGGAGAATTTCAAACGGTTTTATCATCTGAAAAATCGACACGAAAATGACAGACGTGGAAATGAAGGAAGTCGAATAAAACTGCTTCAGCGGAACCAATGTCTCGAAACATCCTGGATTCAATCGGATATAGCGGGAAAAGATTCAATTATGCTTGGATTATACGGCGAGACCTTTTTTTCCCTCAGTTTCTTAAAAAAAAAAAAAAAAAAAGAATCTTTTCTCTTTTCTAGCACGGACAATGCGCTTTCTTTTTTATTCCTGAACTTCGTATAAAATATTTTCTCCCCTAAAAATCTTTTACTTTCTTTTTAAATATAATTTTAATCGGCATGAATTATTCAAAAGTAAAAGAGATCGCTGGATGGACAGCATCAAAGAAAATGACCCTTACCGCAAGGTAAAAGGGTGTCGTGTTCAATAGCGGAAAGCGCCGTTTGTTGCCCGACCTTTGGGGGATAATTCGAATTCCGCGTATAACAGTTACAGTTTACGAACTTCCGCAACTTTCCCTCGTGCGTTAAATGAAGACAACTTCCATAGACTGGAAGAGTTAATGATCTCCGGGGTCAGTTTGCATTTGGAAACCAAGCGATTTCATTCGAAATATTTTGATTGAAAACGTAACATCGGGATGCCACTAACTAACTTTTCTTACAAAAACGAAAAAAAATAAATAAATAAATAAATAAAATAAAAAGACGTCAAAGGAAGTTCAGTTCAAGAATAAACAAGAGGAATGAACAGGTAACCTCAGAAAGAGCTCCTGACGTGATTTCAACTTGATCAAAGACCGTCTTTTTCGTCCGGTTCCCCTTCTCCCGGAAGGCTGTGACATGAAGCGTAACAATATCTCGGAAAGGCAGAGGTAGGACAAAGTCGATTGCCTGGAGCCGACAAGAGAGAAAGAAAGGGAAAAAATGAAAACGGACATACAGAACGGATGTCATGCAATGGATTTTATCTTTCACAAACTCGAAATGTAGGTTAAAGTTTGTTCAAAAGTTAAAATAGGTTTGACCTTTGAAATTAATCCAAGGAAAAAAATATCAGTAAGATGAGAACGGTGCTCTAAGACGTGTCGTGCCATATGAGGTGACAAAATTCGTACAGCATCCAGTTTCAAAGAACCAAGCACAAAATCATAGGAATTCGACTGTCGGATGAAATTTACATTTAAAAACAAACAAAAGAATAACAAAAACAAATGGAATTTTATCCGATAGCCGAATTCCTATTATTTTGTGCGGGGTTCTTTCGTGACCTTAGAACCAAAGGGTGCTATCTCCGAAACAGAAACTTTACAATAGAGCTGTTTTAAAGCTCCTGTTTGGTATCGAGCAGTGGTCGCTAGTCAAGAGAAAAAAAGGAACATAATTCCCATCTCAAGCGAATGCAAAAGCTATAAAAAGGATCTGGGCATCGAAAGCTTCGGTTTTCTGTGTAGTTCAAAATCACTAACTTGTATTGAACAATTCAATATGGCTGATTCAGTATGGCTGAGATGAAATTTCGAATTTTGGGTTGATTTTCCTAAAACTGTATATCTAGGAGTTTTCGGGGTAGCTGAATACAAATCTGATAGCAAGTTTCTTCAAATTCAAGATGGCGAAGTTTACCGATGTTCGTAAAAATTAGTATATTGGGGTTTTCGAGGTGACTGATTTAGAATCGGGCAGCGTTTTTTTTTTTTTTTTTTTTTTTTTTTTTTTTTTCTTTTCAAATTTAAATATTTTAAGCCATTATGAGCAGCGTTATGCTTTGCTAGGCCTGGCGTATGGAACTCAAAAGTTAATGCAAAATCTTTTGCTTGTCAAAATATTTAAGTTTATTTGTACTTAATTAAATGAGTTTTCCAAAACTTAATTTACCTTATTTTAACTTAATTAAGTTTAAATAAACTTATTTAAGTTTATTTGAAGAACCTAAGCAAAAGAAAAAGCTTTCGTTTGTTTTTAAAATACAACTCATTAGTTTCAACATAAAAAAAGATTACTATTCAAGGATTTTATTTTAACATTATATTAAGAGGAGGCTTCACGGAATACCGAAAGGAATGGCTGTTTTGTCTATCACTCGATTTACGAAGGAAAAAAAAAATTAGGTATCGAATTAACTCATTTGACTTTTCCTTGTATTTTTTGGTACAAGTTTCAACTTGTTTCAAGCAAACAATAACCAGGAAAACAAAAAAAAATTTTTCGACCGCAATTTTTTTAAAATTATTTTCCAAAACATTTCAGACAAGTTGAAACTTGCACTGAAAATTCCAGGACACACCAAAGCAGTTCAGGATTTTTTCATCGTAAATCGAGTGTTAGACAAAACAGCCATTCCTTCCGGCATCAGTGAAGCCTCTTCTTAAATCACTAAAAAATGATTAAGTAATTCATTGTGAATCAAAAATGTGAAACAAAAACGTGAAACTTGGCGACTCCGCCAAGTTTCACGTTCTCTATCCATGACGCCATTGCTTGTGAAGCAGCAAGAAAAAAATGCCTCATTGCATGTACAGAGCCATTATGAGTAAGTACTGTTTTAATGCAGAGAAATCTAAGACATGAAATTTTTCTTATGAAACGGTTGTTATTTCAAAATTTGGTTTGAAGATGGGAAAAAAACTGCTTACGACGCTCTTGAAAAAAAAAAAAAAAAAAGACTTGAACTCCTCCCTAAATATGACCTTAAGGAAATATAAAAGGAAATAGTGTCAGGAATTACGTAAAAGCTAAAGATACTTGACAATAGCTTTAGTTACCTAACATTAGCTAACGTTACCTAGAATTAACTATGGTTACCAAACATTAGCTAAAGTTGCCTAGAATTAGGTGTAGTTACCTAGCATTAGCTAAAGATATCTAATGTCAGCTTAAGTTGAATTTTTTAAACTTTGACCCCATTAAAATTTTCAGTGACATTTTGTATTTACATTAACGATTTATTTTTAATATATAGGTTTTGCAATTTAAACTCTTTTTTTAAAATTTGTACACACCCTACAAGAATGTTTCCTGCTGGAATATTCCAGAACAAACGAAATTTTATTGGTATTGTTCCTACCCTCAATTACAATGTCAATTTCCAATATGTCAACTAGAAATTGACATTTCCAGTTGTAATTGAGGGTAGGAACAGTAAAACACGGAGAACACAAAAAACAATTTGTTCAAACTTTATTTAATTCTAACAAATCTAAGAATCCGTCATTACTGTACATCAATCCGTTAAACTCGGGCAGCTAAGTAGCAATTCCCTTTCAACAATGCACCTTATCCAATTTGAATATAAAAATTTTGAAAACAGAAGCAGATAGTACTCGTGAAATAAAGATGTTTGGTACAAAAAAGTCGATTTTGATAAGGGGGTCGAAATAGCTCCCGTTGATCTTAAGGCCGCAATTTTTAAATGATATCGAAGTTTAGGACCGAAAGCTTTGCTTTTAACAGATTCCAAATTTTTTGCATGCCAACAATGTCACCAAAGATTAAGATGTAAAAATGTTTTCCCGGTAATCTCCACGTGGAATACAACCCCCGGAAAAGTTGTATCCATCTTGCTTAAAGTTTTAATACACGAAACCTCCCGATTTCGAAAAAGTTGTTTCACATACTTTATGCATATCTATTACTTTCCAGAAATCGAGTTTTCCCATACTCGAACATATAAAGATGCAAATGTTTCAGTGGATGGATGGATTCCAGTTATGAATACGAAATGAATCTTGCGAAAATCTTGCAATTTGATTTTTTTTTTTTTTTTATCCGGCGAGGGGGGAAAAAAATGGGAATTTTTCATGTTTTGACATTTCGTTGTTTTGTCGTACGTATCCCATAGTTTAGTCCTGTATGGAAACATTATTTTTTTTTGTCCAACATTAAACAGACATTTTGACACCTCAGACTTTTCAGAGTAAAACTTGGTGACGGTTAACATGAACAAAAAAAAAAATCTCTTGCTGTTAAATCAGGGATGAACTGTTTATAATTCACGAAATGCAGACCGACCATTTCTCTTATTTAACATTCAGTTTAAACTGACTAATAAAGTCATTTTCAGGAGGCCGAAACTAAACTTCGAGGCAAAATTTGCATGTTAGAAATTAATACACTCAAACTTTCATCCGGTCCCAGGTATTTTAAATTAAATTTCCACCCTCCCTCCCCAGAAAAAACCCTTTCCGACGAAAGATTTTCCTTCGGATCTTCTACTTTTCAAACAATCCGAAGAAAGTTTTTCATGCAAAAGAAGAAGGAAAAAGAAGGGAAAGAAAAAAAAAAAATCATGCGGTGCAGTTAATCATTCCACATCTCAAAGCATCTGGAACGTACATTTCAAAAACTAGTAATAAAATATGAGGTTTGAAAAGGGGGATGAAAACCGAATGGAGCGAAAACCACTAACAACTCACGGGGGTTCAACTCAAGACAGTATCGACAGATTCCGTTATTCTTAAAATGAAATGACTGTAAAGAACTGATAACGTTTCCCACCTTCCTTTTTACTACCCTCTAACTTGAAAAATGGATATTGAAGAATCTAGACAATGGGAGGTATCTCTAGACGGCGGAATACAACTCTTTACTTTCTCTTCAAGATTCCTCCTGTATCCGGTTTCCTTTCTCGCGACGGGTAACGGTTTCTTCTTAATATTTTTTCCCCTCCTTCCCAAGAGTCCGATATTTCGAACTGAACGCTGTATTTTCATATTCTCTTAGGAAGCATTCACTTTTTGCAAATATCCTAGTAAAAAAAAAAAAAAAAAAAAAAGTTATATTGTAGCAAAGAAGAGGGAAGAAAAAAAAATGTTAGGTGGAATAAAAGGAATTCTTTTTTCTTCTTTACATAATGAAAGTAATTATGCAGATGGAGGCGAATATTCTTGGCACATTAGTTTTCTTAATTTTCCGCCCAAGCGTTGTCGCTGACATCGTTATTTTGAAAATAATCATCCGAGCTGGAGCAGCGTTTTTTTTTTTTAGAATTAGTCCGGTATAGTTCTGGGTATAAAATGTCCGACGGGGGGAAAAAAATAAAATTTAATTTAAAATTTTAATTTTCTCCAAGAGGAAATCTGGTTTTTTAATGAATTATTTTTGAACGGATTCGCTTGACCCAGATGTTACTATTTTGATTTGTTTGCATAGTTACCGCGTCACAGACGACGATGTCCCGGTATCCTGTTTTCCGTTGCTGATGTTTTGAGAGTAAGCCGCAATAATGTAGCTGCACTTGGGAATTTAGAGATGCACAATTCAAGCAACTACTAACAATGTTCGTCAATCAAATATTTTTGACGTATTGCAAATTCAATGGCGTGAAGTTGGCGGTACTTTTTTTTTTTTTAAGCCATTCTGCTAGCTTTACGTGCACACATTGCACAAACTCAAACTCTGTAAGTTATATATTTTGAAAGCTCAAATTTAGGAGAATGATAAGAAATTGGTTTGGATTCTGAACCTACCCAATAATGATGTGTAAAGCTGGCGGTAGGCGGCATTTTTTAAAAAAAATTGTGAAAGCCTTAATTTGAAAGCCAAAAATTTAACATGTTGGTTTTCTGAAAGCTCAAATATAGCGCAATACATTGGTGTGTCTTCCAATATTGCACCGCCCGTGAATTTAGGGGTACATTATTGATTATGCTTATGTATATTCTTTAATTTTGAAGCTCAAATTTGGAGACTTGGTTTTTCGGAAAGCTCAAAAAAAGCTCTAAATCTTGGCTATAGTCCGAAAATTTAACCTTAAAATTGTACCGCCAACTTCACTGACCCAAAAAAAAATGTTAAAATTTCGTAATTGTTTCATAATCTTTTTTTTTTTTTAACTGACAAAAAAGTTTTTTTCTTACTTTTTTTTAAATTAAATGCGGGCAAAAAAATTTTTCTACAGACAAAAAACTTATTCTACAGGTAAAACAGTTTTTTTACAGACCAAAAAGTTTTTATACAGACCATAATTTTACAGACCATTTAGATTTAAATCTGGCGATTTAGTAAAAATACAGACAAAAAGAATAAAAAAACAGACCAAATAAATACAAGCCTTTTCTTATATCTGAACAATATTTAAGCCGAATAAAAAAAAAAAAAATCCCCTTCAACTTCTAGATCGTCTGGTGATATTTTTCTTTTCCTTACGATCGATTATAACTTTTTATTCGAAGGCATAAGAAAGAATAAAAAAAGGAAGAAAAAATACAAAAATCTTAAAAAGAGATTAATTGACAACTGAATCGATCGGATTTCCAAGCTTTCAGTCATCCGGAACGAGCATTTTTAAAGAACAATTCCTTTCGATTATGTTGTTGCCGGATTATATTTTAGTGCGTTTCTAAGAAAGGAAAAAAAAAAAAAAAAAAAGGAATGAAGAATTTTGATAGCCAGGAAAAATGAGAATGGAATGCGGTTAATAATGTAAGAAACGCGATAGGAAACGGCCGAGAAAGAAAAATGGAAAAAGAAAAAGAGAAAGAAAAAAAAAAAAAAACAACAACCTGTATTCACATTTTTAGTCACGGCTGATCACGTTCTCCTAGAGCTTGGGGAAACTCGGTTCGAAACTAAAAAATTTAAATTACTTGAAAATACACAAACTTTACGTTTCACGTGTGGCACGTCTTATTTTTCAACTCGAACGTGCCCTCATTATGGAGATTTTCAATTTGGGCGTAAATGTACGAAGTTTTTTTTCGGGGGAGGGAAAGAAGGAAGCTTACAACTCCAAATATATTTTTCTCGGCTATATGT
This sequence comes from Liposcelis bostrychophila, assembly GCA_037577465.1. NCBI lineage: Eukaryota > Metazoa > Arthropoda > Insecta > Psocodea > Liposcelididae > Liposcelis > Liposcelis bostrychophila. The sequence goes on along the minus strand of CM075211.1, from coordinate 17,902,623 downwards.
AAGGGAAAAAAAAGGAAATAATAAAATTAAAACTTACGAAAGCTTCAAAAACAAAGGCATCTGTAAAATCTTATAGATGTGTATAGATCTGCCCATGTAAGCGAAAATGACGTATCTCCATTCTTGAATTTACTGCTGGTTTACGTAAGTTAAAAATAGAAGGGACGTGCAAATTCCGAAATAGAGATACGTCATTTTCGCTTACATGGGCAGGGATGCCGACAGACGCAAAAAACAGGATCAAGAAAGGGGAACTATACCGGATCGACCGTTTTAAAAGTTCTAAAAATCAAGACTCAATTTAAAAATGTTGTGAAATGCAATCTCCTTATCTTTTCTCCCAATCTTGTAAATATTCATTGTAATACAATTGAACTGCCTTATAAACACTGGATGATATTGAATACTCGGGTTTACCTTGATAATACACCTCTTGGAATAAAACCTCTCTTCCCGACGCTATTTTCAGAAGTATTCGTCTATTTTTTTTTTCTCTCTCTCCCTCTCGTTTTTTTTTTACAAAAAGATTATAAAATCGAATCAGACTTTTCCATTATATGGATTTCGGATTTAAAGATTATTTTTTAAAGGAAAATTTATTTTTTCGGAAAAAAAAATTGGAAAAGTTCGTCACATCAAAGCAAATATAAACACGAAATCAATGACGAGGGCATAGATCGTAGAAAGCTTCTGATATGCAAACATGAAATTTCATTTCCGCTTTTCATATCTCCGGTTCGGGGGGGAAAAAAATGTGATTTTTTTTAAAATTTTTTGTGATGGCAAGCCGATCCGTGGAATGTTTAAAAAAAAATCCATTTTGAAATGTTGACTGAAAAATTAGAAAAAATTTCGCAGTTGAAGTTGTTTTTCAATTTAAAAAAAAAAGAAAAAAAAAAAAGGAAATTAATAAAAAAGAAAAACTAATCCCCATTACAGAATTTGAATTCGTTATAAAAGGAAGGTAAAAAGAAAAAGAAATGGAGCTTTTGCATAAACAGAATTAATAATATAAGCTTAAACGAAAGAAATATTTTCGAGGATAAAAAAATAAATGAATGCCGAAAACAAAGCTATGTGTTGCTCTTTCCATGCTTTTGTTCTTCAGGATTAAAAAAAAAAAGCTCCCATCTCGATTGATGCAACGAAAACAAAGAATAAGATAAAACTAGAGCCGGCTTTTCTCGACGAGTATAAATATCGAACTTATAAAATTAGTTTATAAAAAAAAATTATTAAATTAAGTTCAATAACTGTTTTTTTTTTTTTGTAAAAATATTGAAGTTCTTTAAGATGGTAAATACAAGATACTGGTGATTTTTGACATTAATTCCGTGAGCCGAAGGTCAAATGACGTATCTCCTTCATAAATATGAATGGAGATAGAACGTTCTGGTGGTTTGTCAAAATCATATGACCAGTCTAGGGTGGTTCTTATTTTGAAAGTTTGGATTTTCGGAGGTGCCACCCCCTAACGTTTATTATTTGTATGAGGTAAGTTTCTCTGAATTTTTTCAGATTTTTTACTCGATGTGAAAGCGTGCCTCGTCGAGCTTTTAGTACGGAAAAATCCCATAAGGACCAAAAAATTGATAATTTTTTTTTTTTTTTTTTTTTTTAAAAGCCCTCGTTTCCTATCAGAAATTTTGCATAGATTTCGAATCTAAAAATCGTTTTTTATATGTGGTCCGATTTTTGAGCAAGAGGCCCAAATAAAAAATCCAGAAAAGTGACAAAACGCATCATTTTTCCGAACTAAAAGCTGCATGAGACGCGCTTTCCGGTAGAGTAAAAAATTTGAAAAAAATCAGGAAAACTTATCTCATAGATTAGAGGGTGGCACCTACCTCCGAAAATCCAAACCTCGCAAAATAAGAAGCACCCTAGTGATCACAAGATTTACAGTTACAAGAGCGAGTACACCGGTAATCACATGATGTTTAAAACCAATCGAAACCGGCTATCTCCATTCGTGTTTATGATGGAGATACGTCAGCTGACCTCCGGCACACGGAACCAATGCGACAAGATGGGCCCCTTTTCTTAACTGCGAAAAGTTTATATTGAAAATCGGTACTTAAAGATTCATAGACGGTCGTAGTACCTTTTTACGAAAAAAAAATTTTTGATTGATTCCAAAATTATTACAGTTCATACAGGCTCTTAAATTAAAATAAATGGGGTAGATTAATAAGATAGACCTGAGTTTGACACTTTTTTTTATGACTTATTACGCTGAATCCTCACTTTATTTTCGCACTCGTTAAAATCATTTTTTTTTTTTCTAAAACGGTTTTTCCCCTGCTTTAAGAGCTTTGGAATGTTGCATGCTATGAAAGAATGACAAGCAGCATTAATCACGTGACTCTGCTAACGTTCTAATATATATTTGTACGCTTTTGATTATCCCTTTAAAAAAAAAAAATCCGATGATTAATTTGAAATTTTTATTAACTGCGATTAATTGCGAAACTCGTAATTCATCGAAAATTAAAATGATATATCGAGAGAGCCTTGTGCTACTAGTATCTGTAATTATCGTTATTCAGCAACCCACCCCCGTCAAAATAAATCAGCTGGACTCTACGCCGAAAAAAAAAATGATATTCTGTTCCAAACCGATGTTTGGTAGGATGTATCGAAATTTGGAAATTCTCGAATTCGGAAAAGGCACTAAGCGGAAAATTTGTGTCTTACGGTCAACCAGAAATTATTTTTAAAATTTTCATGTCAGCACTTTCGGCCGCCTCGATTGAATCAAAGTTTTACATATTAAAGGATAAGAGATCTAGGCAATTTTTGAAAGTCTTGTAAAAAAATTGTCTAGAAGCCTCAATTACTGTAAAAGTATATCCGTCTGGCGTTTTTGAGGTCGCTAAAGCAAAATATGACCGACTTTTTTTTTCTAGGGATTTGGCAAAATAACAAAACATGATTTTAAATTTTTTGGCTCCAAACGACGAATTTGAATTATAAACTCCTCTATTGTTCAAGTTGCGAACTCTTAATTGATATCTTTTCTTCATTTGGGGATCTGAAATTACATTCGTTTACAATTAATTACATAACGTTTACAATTTTGTAAACGGAATAGTACTAATTTTTAAATAGCGGCAGAATATAGTAGAAAAAATATTTTTAAGGCACAAAATTAAAATGGCTTTTGGCCGATTTTGCCGAATCCCTAGAAAAAAAAATCGGTCATATTCAGATTTGTCGACCTCAAGAATGCCAGACAGATATACTTTTACAGGAATTGAGGCTTCTAGACAATTTTTTAACAACATTTTTAAAAAACGCCAAACCCACGAAAAACTAACATTTTTTCATTTCTTTAACATGAAAAACTTTAAGCCAAAAAAAATGGCTTAAAGAAAAGTTTTCGGCCGTCTCAGGCCGAAAGTGCTGGCCAAAAAATTTGAAAATATTCTAGGTTACTATTGACTAGGGTGTCCCTTATTTTGCGAATTTTCGAATTTGATGTCGGGCCGGGTGGAATCTCGTTCTCTTTAACTATGGGGATGGGAAAAATTCCGTTTTTTTAAAATCATTATTTTAACAATACAGGGCTAGTTTTTTATTTTGAGTTCTAATGTTACTTTGTATTTTTTTTTTATTTTATTTTTTCATTCATACTAGATTAATAGTTAAATAAGCCAAGTTATGGAAAACAAATTTTTTTATAATCCGTCGATTTTATGAAAATTGTGGACTGGTGAGCGTAATCAATGAGAAGCGATATGGACAATGGACTATGTCCTTGAACGAGGATTGTTTCTGTTTTCAAAATAGGAATGAAGAAGTTTAAACCTGAAAACCAAGAAAAGCAATCCATAATCATAAATCGCCTACAATTTGCCATTTGAACATCATTCAACAGCCATCAGCCATATGAGAAACTTCCAAACCCGGTGAGTGATTTTTACTTTCAATTTAGCAGTTTGACTTGCCTATGATTTTCAATTTTTGTAATTCAACGAAAAAATATTAAGGTTCTAGTTCGTTTACATAACCGGCCGGATAGCCGAGCGGTGTATACATTTTAACGATAAAAAAATATGTTAAAAATTTTTTTTTAAATTCAATATTTTATACATGAAAACGGGGTCTACACTCAAAAAAAAAGTAGGGTAATATATTTTTGACTGGACGCTTTGACTGGTCCGAAAACAAAATTGACTGGAGACTAATACAATTGTAATGGCTTCTAATCAATTTTTCATTAGGCGCAAAATCCAGTTTAAATTGTATTGGCGACCAGTATTCATTTTTTTGAGTGTAACTGCACCGAAACCGTACCCAAAAAGTTTCGTTATGTTCAGAGATAAATTTTCATGATATTAAATGCATGAACAATAGTTAATAGGGTCGGGTCGCCTAAATGTAAACACTCCCGAAATGTCAACACCCCTTATTTTTTCCTAAGTAAAAAGCGTTTTCGGCCCAAAATGTAATGAAATGTGTTCTTTGTTTCATAATCTTCCATCAAAAGCCTGATTTCCCCCCGAAAAATGTTTACGGTTTTTCTTATAACGTATTTAAAAAAATACGAATTTTTTTCTCGGCAAAACTCGTCTTGTGGATTTTTTTCGAATATTTATTTTGAACGAAAGACACATTAAAAAAATTTGAAATTCCACTCATTTACTTACATGTTAATGAAGTTTATGTTACCGACTTACATTTCAAGTAATATTAAAGATTTTAATGTTTTTTTCTTAAATTTCCGCAAAAGATCGAAAATCAAGAAGATGTCCGACATGTCAACACGCCATTTTGTCCATTTGATTGTTATGTAAATAAAAGAATTTTTCGGGATTTTTTGTTTTTTAAAAAAAAAATGTAAAATTATTTCTGTGAGCATTGATTTGTAAAAGTGGTATATATTACTATTAGAGGGATGATGTAGCATTCTGGAGAGATAAATTTTGAACTGATTTCTCTTCACGGAGAGCCGTCTGGTGAGCGTTTACATATAGGTTTATTTTTATGAAAAACAGGTAAAATCAAACCGAAATGTCAACGCTATTATATCAACCCTCTAAGCAAAATTTTAAAGTAGTACCTGCATCACATATTTACTTCATGTCTTGAAGAACACACTGGGCCGTTGGATCACTTTTTAAAACGTAATTTTTTGTAAGAAAAAAATATTTGAAAATGCGATGTCCGAAATGGCGGAAAGTGTTTACATTTAGGCGACCTGACCCTAGTTCTTATATTTGATAATATTTAATTGTTTTCGCAAAAAAAAAAAATGTTTATTTCCGAGAGACTAGTGCAGCGCTCTAGCGGTGAAACCGCGAACTATTTCAACAACAAAAAGAAAAATGGCGTCTTGTTTTTTTATTTCGAAAACATTAAAAGAAATTATCAAATTTAGGCACAATAAAGCCTTTTTCATTCATTTTCAATAATGAATCTTTACCTTTCGAACATAACAAAACGTTTTTGCACAGTTTCGGTGCGATCCGATCTTATTTTTATGTGTAAAATACCGAATCGAAAAAAAGAAAAATTAAACTTTTTTTATTGTTAAAAAATTTTCACCGCCCGGCTGACCGGCCGGTTATGTAAAGGAACTAGAACCTTTACGGTAGGGAAATTTAAAAAAATTTTTATTTTGAATTCATATTTTTTTCTGATAATTTGTGCAATAGGACGACACCGTTTATTTTCCGGGTAGATTTTTGTAGATTTCTTTGTATTATGCGATGTCAGAACTGATTTTTGCACTAAGTTCTAAGTTTTTTCTCATATTTTGGCCTCTAACTCAAAAGCCAAACCAGATATAAAAAAACGGACTTCAGATTAGTGATCTACGCAAAATTCCCGATAGGAAACGACGTCTTTCCGCGAAAAAAAAAAATTGTCGACTTTTTTCTCTTATGGGAATTTCGGAACTTAAAGCTCAAGTTCCCGTTCAGTAAAAAATCTGAAAAAATTCAGGGTTTACTAGGGCCCCATACAGAACGAGATTTCACCCGGCCCGACATCAAATTCGAAAATTCGCAAAATAAGGGACACCCTACTATTGACCCTAAGTCACAGCTTTTCCGCATGGTTCCATGTTCGAATTCGAAAATTTCCAAATTTCGATACGCCTTAATGTCTGGTAATTTTACCACCCACCCGAATAAAACTTTTGTTTAAAAGTCTTAGCAGAATTTCGTGCGGAATTAAACCGAAAATATCACCTTTCCCTCGTGGAAACGAGATATAACTAAATTAAAGTAGAAAACCTATTATTCAAACGTCTAAAAACTTTTCAATAAAGCGTAGGGTAAGGGTAAATATTTACGGAGATTCCTCTTGCATCACTTAAAACCTTGGATGAATAATAAACGAACAATTTGATATTTACATTGTTTTCCGGTGTATATTCCGAATCACTTTGAATTAACCCACGGGCGGCGAATATCCCAATTTTTTAATTCAATTAAAAAATATACTCACCGAAAAGGCTTTGAGGAACACGAGGCACTGAATAATACCCTCCATTGTGTCCCCGGTGAGGCAAAAAGTCCCGGTCAAATGCCTCCCTTTCCGGCCTATAGCACTACTGGAAATGGCCGAAGTCAAACTGGCGGAAACCAAAGCTCCATTTTTCGGTGGCCTCGTGTTGGCCGTGGCCGTTAAGGAGGAGGGCAAAACTAATTCACTATTCGATATAGTTTGGGCCAAACCGGCTATCCTGCTTGACGACGTTTTGTAGCTCACATTTTCAGTGTTTGTCTTTTTATTGGCATACACTTCAATCCCTACCATTTCGATTTATTTATTTACTTTATTTTTATTTTTTTTATTTTTCACATTTTACTTTATATTTTATTTACGCGTAACCGCAAGCATAAAGAGAACATAAAAGATCTCGTAGATTATACATTTGCGTGGATATTTCCTATTCCAATATTATATACCCTGAGTAATAATTTCCCTACGGGGTGGTAGGGATAATATTTTATTCACAAAAGTCTCAATCCATGTATTTTATTCTGTCGTTTGATATCATTTTTTTATTTTATATATTTCAAATTTATTATGTTTATTTTGTGATTACTTTTTCGATCCGTCGGTTTGCAACTGTGCGTGGAGGAAAAAAAAAAAATAGAAAGAATGAAATGAAATAAAACAAAATAAAATAAAAAAGGATCCTTGCCAAATCCATTGGAAACGATTTTTTACACCTTTTCTTCTGATTTCCATACATCCGCGAAATGGCTGTTGAGAGGGAGCCTATTTGCATTGCAATTTTTTTTCATTTCTCGAGAGAGGTTTACTTTATACCGACGGGAGATAAAAAAAAAAGAAAGTTTGATTATTTGATGTGTGATTATTTCAGTTTCTCGATCATGATTCTTGGGAATAAACGTCATTTCGAAATTTTTGAATAAATAAGGCTGATTTTAAACATTAAAAAAATTCTTGACGACAAATATTTTTCTTGGAAAAACTTGATACATATTTCCAGTTGATTAATTTAGTATTTTTTTTTTTTTTTTTTTTTGCAATTGAAGGCCGTGATTTTTATTTCTTCGATAAAATCAATTAACGTTGACATTCATGTTTAAAAATAAACACGGTTAAAAATTTTATGAAAAAAAAAGAAAGTATATGTAGAATTTATGTTAATTTTTAACACAGAATTGTGTTAAATCGACATATTTTCATGTTTATTTAACATAAAAATTAACATAAATTCTACGCAACCCTTTTTTTTTTTTACTAGTGAATTATGTTCCTTTTTACATAAAAATCGAGTATAAAAATCTGGAGAGCAATGGTTGATGAACTCATACCTATACTCAAAAAAGGGGAATGTTTTGAGCAAGTTCTATCTTGCAACAAGATGCACAACGTATCTTGCCAATGTGAAAGAAGTATTTCTCAAGTTGTTTCACAGTATTTTTATTGCCTTCGCATGATATTTTAGAAAATATTTCGTTACAACAACACACTTTTACAAATGCCCAACAAACCTAAATTTTAGTCTTTTTAAGGCAGGGGGGAGGGGGTGTAATTCTCTCGGTTGGGGTTCTCAGGTAATTCGATCAAAGAAGGAACCGGAAAATGTTCACAAATGAATACACTTTTACGTTCGCACTGGTCATTTTTTTTTGAAGCACAAATGATTGAAAAAAAGGAAAAGGTCGTTTCTCTAATCGATGATGAAAGATAAATGATAAAGCAAAATTTCCAAAACTGATTGAGATGGCTCAAAGCTAGGTTATGAAATTTCAAGCCTTTTCCATTTTCCAAGAATTTCTCGGTTTTCAACTGCCCCCAGCCCCATAAGACCAAGCTTTAATGAATACCGGAAAGAATGGCTCTGTGTCTAATAATCGACTTCCGGACGAAAAATCAGAATGTCTTCCTTCTCTCCTTAAACACCTCGATTTATTCTTTAATTTTTAATGCAAGTTCCAACTTGCTCCAAAAAAACGTGAACCCGTTTTTTCAAGTATGCATTTTATCCTATATAAGTAGAAGTTTTAACTAGTCGCGACAAATTGAAACCTGCACAAAAAATTGCAATACTCGACTTCCGGAAGAAAAATCAAAATGTCCTCCTTCTTTCATTTTGAATGCAAGTTTTAACTTGCTCCAAAGAAACCCGAACCCACCCTATCAAGTATGCTTCTTACCCCGTACAAGTACCCCCGTACAATGCCTTTTAACCCGGACAAGTTTTAACTAGTCGCTACTAGTTGAAAGCTGCACAAAAATTCTAATACTCGATTTCCGGACGAAAAATCAAAATATCCTCCTTCTCCTCCTAAACTCATCAGTTTCTTCAATTTTTAATGCAAGTTTTAATTTGCACCACAGAAACGCGAACCCGTTTTATAAAATATACATTTTACACTGTACAAGTAGAAGTCGTAACAAGTCGCGACAAGTTGAAACTTGCACGAAAAATTTCGGTATAAACCGAATAACTTCTACAGTTATACTGTTTCCTTAAAACTTTTGCATACTTATTCCAATCTTAATCAGCAATCAGAATTTTCGGTTCTAAAGGCCCATCTTAACGTTGTAATCGAAACACGATTACAATTCAATCCAAAAATTTTCAGACCGCCCTGCAAAACAATTCCGCCGTATAAAAGCCAAGTCTCCAAACAATAGATTTAACGCCATCTTGCACGACACTTCAAAATGAAACTTATGATATCAAATTATTAAATTAATAACTTGAATGCGCAGGGACCAGCAACCAACGTTTTTCGGTATAATAAATTTTTTTTTCAAGGGAGGCTGAAAGCATAATCGAATGTAAAAATTTCAAAAGAAAATGAAATTTTAATTATTCGAAATTTATGAGCCGAATGGTAATTTCAAGATTTTCTTTGTTATTGTGTGCCCCTGACAGATAATCCTTTTTTATCTTTAATGAATTTTTCCTCATCCCTGAGAAAAAAAAAAGAAAAAAAAAAACACAAAAAAAAAATTTTTCTTCGGTTGGCATTGTGTTTCATATTTTCCTCGGAATTTTTCCCTTCATAATCAATTTTTAAATTAATTTTTTTTCTTTCGGCTGGAGGGGGAAAGCAAGACCATCCATTAATTTATTACGTTTGCATTTGCCAACTGAAGGGGATATTGTGCCCGGAAATCCGTGAAAAAGGCTTTTTCGCGAATTGAAAACCTTAAAACAGGATGTTGCATGTGTTTCGTTGATGTGTGAACAAAACCTAATAGGATTCCCGTTACATGACTTTTGACTGACGACTCATTATGCAAAGGATATGATATAACGCGAGGGAACTCTTCATATTTAATTACGAAATGGATGAAGGCTGAGAACAGTGATCGAATGAAAGAGCAAAGAGATTACGACGAAAGACAGCTCGCTTCCGATGAAATTTGTCAGAATGTTTAAATCCTTACGATATTACATCTTTATTTCATTTTCGGGTTACGACGCCGAGGGAAATTTATATGAAAATTTTTGACGGTTTTAGGATTAAATTTTTCGGGTTGAAAACGGAAATAATATAAGTATTTCAATAGACTAATTCCGATGGGGAACTACTTGTTAAAAGGTTTATTGCCCGGAAGCTCGATAGTGTCGTTATGAAGTGCAAGGGATAGGATAATCTGATCCCTTAATGGTGAATATTGATTTCGAACTCCTTCGATCTTTCTCTTCTCATCGCTAATCCCCGAGGTATATTTACATTTTATGCAAAAAAGCATCCATTATGTTTCCTTCATTAACCGCGGCAATCATCAAGACTTAATTTAGTCCATTAATCTTATTAAAACGTAATTTTTCTCTCGCTTCCACTCACCGTTTCTCTCTCTCTCCCACACACCGTCAAAGAGACTTTGTACTCAATACGATTAAAACGTTTTTTTTTTTTTTTTTTTTTTTTTTTTTTGAAAAAAAAAGGGAAAAAAATAGCCTACTAATGACACTGAAAAAAAAATTTACAAGAGCCTTGTCATCAAATGTAAATGAAGGGTAGAAAAGGGAATGGACTAATTAAAGTGAGTTCTCAGTTTATTTTAACATGGATATAGGGAGCATTCAAGCATGCACATTATTCCAGCCTCAAATAATGGCACTTGACAATGCCAGAGAGCAAAATCAAAGACGGCCTCATCTCTTGTTTCGTCCAAGGGAGATCGTGCTAAACTTCAATTAAACATTTTCCTGCTGTCCCACCGCCCCCCGCCCCCCAAAACCCCATTATCCAAAACATCAACAAAAGAAGTGTATCGCCTTAAAAGTTTGTCTTTATATTTTTTGAGTTATTCGAAGTAATAGATAATAAAGAGATTAAAAAGACTGGAAAAAGTTTTTTTTTTTCTTTGTTTCAAAATAAAATCTTCTTTGTCACGTCCCGTAAGATAAAATCTCGCCCCTCGCTCTATATTTGAATTTTCTCCCTCCTCCCCCTCTAAAAACATGTAAATGCATCCTCATCCGATGACAATGAATTGACTTTGAATAATACCTTGATCGATTTATGACGTTCAGCGTTGTATGAACAGATTAAAGGTAAATCCTCAAAAGCCAGATTATCAAACTTTTTAATGGATCAAATGCTTAGCAAGGTTGAGGGAGGTAATCGTTTTGCGCGTCGTTCACCCACAATTGCAGTATGGAAAAGTACTGACATAACGCGTACAACGACCGGAAACATTCCACGTACTCGGTAAAAAAATTTTATGTTAACTTGCAAAAAAGGGCTACACATTTTAAGGCCGAATTACACACGGCTAGTGTACTAGCTCGTCTCCTATATTTAACTTAAGTATAAGCTACTCGCTCCTACTAACTAGCGAGTAGTTTGTACAAAAGTTAAATATAGGAGACAAGCTAGTACACTAGCCGTGTGTAATTCGGCCTTTATATGTTAAAAAAAAGTAGAATGTTATTGTCCATAAGACATTCTTTTGTTTTTAGTGTTTTGTTCGAGGCTACAGGAAAATTATGTTACTTTTAACATAAAATTTTTTACCGTGTAGGGAAATTTGTATTTAAGAGGAGGCTTCACGGCTACCGGAAGGAATGCCTGTTTTGTCTAATACCGTACAGGGGGCTACTTTTACACTTTTTGGCGCTTTTTTTCCACACGGTAAAAAATTAATGTAATAGTAACATAAAAAAGATGTAGCCCTTTCTATTTAGCATAAAAATGTGGCGCCAGAAATTCGAAACGTTCGAAAAAACTGAAGATTTAACACAACTCATGTTAAAAAAAAGGCACATAAAAAATATGTTGCCCTTTTTTACTTTCACATAAAATATTTTCCCCGCGCAAAAACAGATGTAAAATGTAGAAGAAAAATCATATCGGTTTATATGAACATTAAGAGGCGTTCTTCAGCTTTAATTCGATAACCTGTTCCCCTATCTATACCGTAGCAGGGGGCTACTTTTCTCCTTTTTCGGTAGTTTATCCACGAAGCAGATATAAAATTTAAAACTAAATTAAAATCTGTTTATACAAACGTCAAGAGTGGTCCTTTAGCTTTCATACGATGCCCTAATATAACATCTATACTTGTTCTAACACGAATAAAAACTCGATTTTACAAACGCGTTCGTTTTAACAAAAGTGGGCTACACTTTGTGCAATCGTGTTTATAGCTGAATATCTTTAATAATTGAAGAGGATATGGCAAATTATTGAGCTCGATTTTCCAAAAGCTGCCGTTTTAACAAAAGGGGGGCTACTTTTGTTAAAACGCGCCAATCTCCGCCACGCCACACGCGCTGTGTCCGTCGCGCCAATCTCCGTCGTAAAGCTGGCACTTAGAAGAAGAAGAAGGGGCTACTTTGTACAATCATTTTTATAGCTGACTATCTTTAATGATTGAAGAGAATATGACAAATTACTGGTTTCAGTAAACGGAAATTGTTTTAATAAAACGAGTGGTACCTTTTTACAGATGTTCTATTAATGACTATCGCTATATATTTAAAAAAATTAGTGAACATAGTAAAAATGTAATCAAAACCTTGGAAACGTTGTCGATTTAGCACCCATGCGACATCGCCATTGAAATATCTGTACAAAGGAGCCCCAATTTATCTTAATTTTTTTTATATTTTTATCTTTATTTTTTGGCTTCTAATAGTCAAATTTTGAGTGAAATTAAAATCATTGTTTAAGGAACTACATAGGGCAAGGGTGAAAAGCAATTTAATTTTAATTTGACCGGTAGATGCGGCAGAATGCATCTTAGCATTTTAGATTGCGTGATTTCATATTTTTTTTTCTCATTAAAAACCTAAGATTTTCATAATAAAACAAGTTTAGGCAACTAATCTTGAACATGACCTTTCAAAAATAATCAATCATTAAGAATCATTTTAATTTTTGAAAAAAATCTTAGCAGTTTTCAAGTATTTAACAAAAAAAAAAAAAGTGACAAAAGTAGCCCCATGATACGGTAGTTAAACTATCTTACACTACTAAAATGTAGCCCCATTAATCATTTTTTTTTTTTTTTTTTTGGCTTTTAACAGTTTAATTTTGAGTGAAATTAAAATCATTGTTTAAGGAACTACATAGGGCAAGGGTGAAAAGCAATTTAATTTTAATTTGACCGGTAGATGCGGCAGAATGCATCTTAGCATTTTAGATTGCGTGATTTCATATTTTTTTTTCTCATTAAAAACCTAAGATTTTCATAATAAAACAAGTTTAGGCAACTAATCTTGAACATGACCTTTCAAAAATAATCAATCATTAAGAATCATTTTAATTTTTGAAAAAAATCTTAGCAGTTTTCAAGTATTTAAAAAAAAAAAAGTGACAAAAGTAGCCCCATGATACGGTAGTTAAACTATCTTACACTACTAAAATGTAGCCCCATTAATCATTTTTTTTTTTTTTTTTTTGGCTTTTAACAGTTTAATTTTGAGTGAAATTAGGATGATCGTTTAAGGGACTATATAGGACAAGTGCGAAAAGCAATTTAATTTCAATTTGACCGGTGGATGCAGCAGAATGCATCCTTAGGATTTTAGATTGCGTGAACTCATAATTTTTTTTTTTTTCTCATTCTTCTTCTTTTTTCAAGTGCCAGCTCCGCGACGGAGATTGGCTATCATCTGGCAGATTTTTACTTTTGAGACCGCCGCTCTAAAAAGACTCAAGGAATCTACACCGAACCAGTCCCTGAGATTCTTGAGCCACGAGGTTTTCCTTCGGCCTTGAAGTTTTTCTTATTAAAAACCTAATATCTTCACATTGAAACAAGTTTAGGCAACTAGGCTTGAACATAACACTCGAAAATAATCAATGATTGATAAGTTTGATTTTTGAAACAATTCTTAGTCGATTAAAAAATAAGTGTCTAAAGTAGCCCCTTGGTACGGTAATCGATTTGCGGTGAATTACCAAATTTTATTTATCTAACGAACTCCTTTATTACATCCTAAAATTTTTTATGCAAATTTCAACTTGTCTGAAATGTATTAGCGTAAAGAAAATAATGCCAAAAAAAAAAAAAAAAAAAAAATTGCGGCGGAAAAACTTGGATTTGCTTTCCTGCTTCGCATTTAAACGGACACTCATATGTACCACACATACATTCGAGTTTAAGGGATTAAGCTCTTTCGTTTTATTGCTTCTGAGCACTGCATGTGATTATCAAGTTATATCACATCGAGTTTTATTTTTTTGATATTAACGATAACAAGAATACTCGAAATAATAGCTGTAAAAATTAAGAAAAAAGGAAATTAAAACTTTCCTTGGATTCCTCCAAGCACCTGGGCTGGGACACAACAGCAGCCGGGAACAAAACTTCAAAAGATATAATTCCAAATAAAATTTAATAAAAGAATAAAAGGCAAAAAATAAAGATATCTTACATCCAATCCAGCTTGATTTAGAAAAGGAAAAAAAAAAAAAAAAAAAAAATTAACGGAATGACTTTAAAAAAAAAAAATCCCCAAGAAACGTTACTTCCGTTTTTCTTGTTCTAAAAATAAAGGAAGATGCAATTCAATGACGAAAGAAGGAAAAAGTAATTTTCGTGATCAGTGAGTGCTTTTTTTCGTCTTCGAAACAAAATCAAATTATCTGGTATCGTTTCTTCTGCTTTATTTCCTTTTCCTCCTTTCAGAACGACAACAAACCGCCCGGTTTAAAATATAATTACATAATTTTTCCCCAAAATAAGATTTTTTCTTAAGTATAAAAGGGAGGAAAAACAGAAAATATATCGAAACGAAGACAAAAAAAAAAAAAAAAAAAAAAGCAAAATGCAATAATATTAAAATAACTGGGAAATATGTGAAATATGAACCCCCGTTCGAAAATGGAAAAGTTAGTCAAACGGTAAAAAAAAAAGAGGAGAAATACATACGATTTAATATCACAAAATTTTCCTTGTTTAGGCGCGATACAAACCGATCCAAAAACGAATTTTAATACAGGGGTATAAGGGAAAACGGATGCTGCAATCACCAAAGGGGAAAGTAAATGAAATTATAAAACAGATACAGAATGTTTACAGTTGGTTTATTAAGGGAAAGTAGGAGGATGAGGGTGATGATTTTACCTACTTCAATGGTAATATCTCACTCGGGTATAATTAATCTGAACCGGGCAGTAATTACTGAGATTCTCGACTCTCCTTTTCTCTTGCGATTCTCAATTGTTTACGGCCGGGCGAGATTATTTTCTTAACGTTTACTACGTGCTCGTCTTAATAAAAAAAAAAAAAAAAAAAGAAACAATAAGGAAAATCCTACGAGAAAATATTAGACCAAATATTTTAGCGATGACCGGGGACTTTTTTTTTTTTTTTTTTAAATTTTTCATTTTTCATTTTTTTTTTCTGGATAGCGCCACGGAAATTTATTAGGCGGACTTAAACTTTTCGGTTTTCCCCGTGGAGCATAACCGTAATAATTTTTAAGGTGGGGTCTTAAATTCGCGAATCCAGTCACGTTTCCCAAGCATACGGTGGAACGAGCAAAAGGTATTTCCCTGCAGTCTCTTAGGCTTTAAAAATTTTCACATCACCCAAAGCTCGTATAAACCATGATCTTTTTTTAGGATATAATAAAAAAGAAAATACGATCGGATAAGCATTTAACATTGAGCTATATAAAGGGAGCGAGAAGATTTTCCTTCGAAAGGTAGCGATTTATTTAAGGTCGAAATTAAGCAAGAAAGTGGAAGTTAAAAATTTTCAAAAAACTTAAAATTGTAGCTAAAAGTTAAAAATAAAAGGATAATTGAAGCTATAATTACGAAACATGATTCTGGCAAATTCGCGAAACAATCGAAATTTTATACTACAGAAAATTGCTCATTCAACGCTTGGGATGTAATATAACATCATATATTGCTGTGTATTATACAATAAAGTGGGGTGACTTTCGCGTCAGGATAAAGAGGAAGAGGCTTCTAAAATTCCAGTGTTGATAACCATAAACCCATAATGCGGGTATTATTTATTCGGCGAATACTTGGTACGGGATCAAATCCGGATGAACAATTCATGTCGTAATAATAACAGCAGCGATTATTTCAATCCCGTTCAGGTAATGCACTTTTCCTGGAATTTGATAATCCGAAATTGAGCCCAGATAACGAAACCTTTGAGAATAGTTGGTTGTGGGTGGTCTTGATCGGAGAAAAACTAAGGAGATTTGAAAAAATAGTTTCGACAGGAAATCGATTGGATAACAAGTTCAACAGACAGCAGACATCGATAGGCTGCCTTCCTGCTCAAAAAAATCGCCTTGTTCTTTGCACCGTTTTTTTTTTTTTTTTTAAATTTCGGCCACATACATACATAGAAACGCACACACAGCTATATTTACAACAAGATCAAGAATGAAAACGCCCATTTATATACAAAAGCCCTGACGGACCATTGTTTACTATAATTTGTCGATTGTCAAGTTTGAACTTGCGAACAGTAATCCCTTGCCGGTTCAACTTGACAATATCTGAACTTGACACTGTGATGTTCAAACCTGTCATTGTGGCGTTTAAACCTGCCACAGTCACGTTCAAACTTGTCATTGTCAAGTTTGAACCTGTCATTATCAAGTTTGAACCTGTCATTGTCAAGTTTGAACCTGTCATTGTCAAGTTTAAATCTGTCATTTCAAGTTTGAACCTGTCATTGTCAAGTTTGAACCTGTCATCGTCAAGTTTGAACCTGTCATTGTCAAGTTTGAACCTGTCCCTGTTAAGTTTGAACCTGTCAATTAGGGTTGTCACTATTCGGCCCATTTTTACTATTCGGATATTCGGCGAATAATTTTGAAACTATCCGGATATTCGCGAATATCCGGATAGTTCAAAAATGCTCTTTTTTTGCTGCAAAAATGGTGCAAAAATAATTTTTTTTTCTTTTTTTAATGCAAAATTGAATCGAAATAGAAGTTAACGTAAAAATTAAGAACAAAAAATTTAGTAGGACGGTAGGTAAATGCTTTATATTTAGGAAAAAAAAATTTTTGTTAGGTACATCGTTAAAAATTAAAAATTAAATCAAATTTCAAAAAATGAACTTACGATCTGACATCTGTGGTAATAATATGAAATAATAAAAAGTAAATTCCAAAATTAATTTTTTTGTGACCTTTGAAAATAAGCCTTCAAAAAACATAAATTATCCAAAGCCTCATCCCTTAAAAGAAATCGCATCTTTGTACAGAGAAGTCCTGCAGCGGAAAAAGCCTTCTCTGATTCCACACTAGTAGGTCGTATGGATTTTAATAAAGTTAACCAAAACAATACCGGCTAGTGCTGCTGCCAATTAGGCGAGTCAAAAATTAAATATTTCTTATCTTTTAAAGCATTTAATTACTATCCGGATAACCGAATAGTTGTAGGAAGTATTCGTCCGAATAATTTTTGAGCAATTATCCGGACAATTCGTTATCCGAATATCCGGTTTATCAACCCTACTGTCAATGTTTGAGTTTTTTTTAGTCAAAGTCATCCTTTTCAACAAACCCATCCTTTTTTTTTTAATTCTGAAGCCAACGCTTTTAGTGTAAGCCAGGCAGCTAGGCAAAAAAATACAAAAAAAAATTAAGCATTTCCGTTCTTGGAATCCAAAACATTGATTTCGAAAGTTGTCACGTGATCGCTTCTTACAAAAAATAAATAACCAGCTGCCATTTTGATTTTTCTTAATGCGACGTATTGGTTCTGAGGTACAGAACCAATTTTCATTAAACGGAGGGTCATGGAACATACAGGTAAAAATAACGCGCCAAGATTCATCTTAAAAGTCGAAATATGAAAATACTGCTTCAAAATTCACTACCTCTAATAATCTTTTCTATTTATTCTTCACCACCAGCCAATAAAAATCATTAAAAATTCACTAACGACTTATTTAAACTTTCAACCGGAATCGATTTCGGAAAATACACAAAAGTACTCAACTAAGTTCATAATTCTTCAAAAATCTTATACCGTCTCTTCGGTCGCAAAAGTTTCTCCCCCGTCTTTAAAAATAAGAAGAAGGAAAAAAAAATGGAAATCCCAAGGGTTCAATGTAATAATGAAGCCGTCTTAGATGGTATTTCTTTTTTGATTTAATATACCCTATCAAGGTGAGAAAACCTGCCTCGGGATAATGGATGTCATGTTTTAAAATATGCATATAATTTTCTTTGATGGAAAACTTCCTTTTCAAACTGAAAAGACGAGCTCAGTTTTTTTTTTTTTATATAATTTTCATTAACGTTTTCCCTTGGAGTACAAAAAAGCGTCATAAAAATTCAAGCATGCAAAGTACGATGCGACCGAGCAAACATAGGGCACAAATTCACGAAGGGAAACGTTTTGGATGTACAATATTGTCAACTTGCACAATTCTTCTCTCAATATTTTCAAATTGGAGCAATCTTTCCCTTGTTTTACTGATTGCTTATGATATCCTTCAAGCAATAATATTATTTTGAATGAATTTACCAAAGGTAGAGCTATGTAAGACTGACACGTGGCAGTTCATACTGCGTCTTTAAAATTCATACTGTGGCAGAAGGATCATTGTTTACTACAAATTTGCCGATTGTCAAGTTTGAACCTGTCACTGTCAAGTTTAAATCTGTCATTTCAAGTTTGAACCTGTCACTGCCAAGTTTGAACCTGTCAATATCAAGTTTGAACCTGCCATTGTCAAGTTTCAACCTGTCGCTGTCAAGTTTGAACCAGTCATTGCCCAGCTTAAACCTGCCATTGTCAAGTTTGAACCTGTCATTATCAAGTTTGAACCTGTCATTGTCAAAATATTCTATTTATTTCTTGTTCCTTATTTTTATACGATCTTTGTTGAGAAATTTTCTTGGATTGAAGGAACCCCATAATTAAATTAACAATTAATAAAGCATTAGGTACTACCGACCGGTTTCGTTTTTTATTTATTTACATATATTATTTATATTTTAATTTAATTACGTGGTTCCTTCAATCCAAGAAAATTTCTCAACAATGACAATGACAGGTTCAAACTTGATAATGACAGGTTTAAACTTGACAATGACAGGTTCAAACTTGACAATGGCAGGTTTAACTTGACAATGACTGGTTCAAACTTGACAATGGCAGGTTCAAACCTGTCAATGACAGTTATTAATAACTGTCGTTGTCAAGTTTGAACCTGTCATTGTCACGTTTAAACCTGTCATTATCAAGTTTGAACCTGTCACTGTCAAGTTTAAAATTCAGAAAAAAATCAGGCCGGTTGCAACTTGAAACACTTGGTTGGAACTTGACAATGTCATTCATACGTGGCAGTTTATACTGCGTGTAATAAATTCCCTGCCAGATCCTGGAAAAAGGGACTCTGAACTCAGAATTTTTGGAAGCCCCAAATCAACAGACTTCCTATGAAATCACTCGATCTCTTCCGGAAATATCCGACAATACCTCGAGATTACTGATCTTTCAATTATTCATCAAAAGCTATTCAGGATCAAATATTTGGTTTAAAAACCTTCAACTTTTTCCTTCTTTTTTTATTTTAATTGAGGGGAAAAAAAAAGAACCTTTGTGACTGAACAAAGGAGGCAAAGCCTTTAATCGGCAAATACAAAAAAAAAAAAAAAAAATAGGATGTGAATGGCGGTAACGATGAAATATACGTGAAGAAAATGAACAGAACCCATTCGCATTAATGATGAAAAATTCATGTCAGACATTAATAAAAAAGGAAACAAAACAAGGAAACCGTTTTTTGTTTTGTTGATCAAAAACGGGATGGAGAAATACAAGGCCGGGGAACCGTGCGAAAAACGGAGGGAGCAAGGAGGGAGCAAGGAGGGAGGGAAGGAGGAAGGAGGAGGAAGAATATTGAAAGAGTCCCCTTGGAAAAGGGCGCCACTTTTAAAAAGGAATAATTATGTAAGCTTTTTGAAAATATAAAAGAGTGGAGTGTTTTGCATGTCATTTGAATGCGAATGTATGGATAATGTGATGTTCAGGGATTACAGAAAGGCTCCATTTTTCCTGAGCAGATCATCGATTTTCAAAAGTTCTCGGAATTTTTTTTTTTTTTTTTTGTTTCTCGATTTTTTTTTTTTCTTTGCTCCATTTCAAAAGAACCCTGTGTTGTGAACTCTTTAATGACGTATAACTGCCGTCTTCAAGAAACAACATCCGCTTTGTAACTTTCTTTCATCAACAAACAAGGCAACTAAAACTTTTAATTGATTTTAGAACATGGGCGAATAAAATAAGGAGGTGAAGGAAATCAGTCGACTTTCAAGATCTTTACCAAACCCAAAAATAGAATATTCAGAAAAGCGAAAAAGGGAGGAACTTTCATTTAAATCATATGTGTGATATTCGGAAAGCGGAAAAATAATGACAAGCCCTTTTTCTCGGAAAGTTCCTGAAAAAAGAAAAAAAACATTTCGCTTTTCTTCATCTTATTTTCGGAAAAATATTCTAAATTTAGGGTACGGAACGGCGTGGTTTTTATAGTTGATTTAATCATTGTTGTTTTGATTTAACATCTTTTTCCAACTTCGTGATTTCATTATTTATCAAGAGAGAGAAACTCTTGCCAAAGTTTCTCCCATTCTTCTGCCTTTTGCCTGTTTTTCGGAGGAAAGGAGAGAAAAAGGGAAAATGGGTGCAAAATACGAACGGGAAAGGGGGAGGGGTATGTTCTTCGAGTTTCACCTATTACGTCATGGCAGCGATAGGCTAAAGCGAATGCTTTTTGAGGGATTACTTGAAAAATATTGGAAACAAGAGAAAGTCCTGGAATTGTGGTTAGCCCAAAATGACTTTTTGTTTGGGCCTAAAACTCACTCTCTCTCTCTATTTCCATTGTTTTCGAGCAGGGAATTTCGATTAAAAAATCTTTTCAGCTTTGTGTTTCTACTTTAAAAAAAATAATAAAAGTAAAGCCTTTTAATTGCCTCGTGAATAGTATTTTTTTTTTTTACAACCTTAATAGTCTGAACTTATAAAAAAAAAACCCTTTCGAATCTCTTGAGTAACAAAAATGTTTACACCCGAAGTTATTCCATTTTTTTTGGGGGGGATTTTCATTCGGAAAAAATCAGAATGGAGCATTGTCCGAAACGAAGTTCAATTAAAGTCAATGATGTAAATAAACAAACCGCAGATAGAGTTGCTTTTTCATATTGTCCGCATTCAAAGCAAAGTCGAAAAAATATAAAATTGGAAAATGAAAATTAATCCCCGGAGTTAACCATTTTTTTTTCCGGATTGCGTAAAAAAATGCGGTCACTAATATTTCCCGTTTGCATCCAATGCTTCAAAAGATTTTTCCTACAAACTGGCACATCCCTTAAAAATCGATTTCAGACAAAAAAAAAAAAAATTGCGATGGGTATTAAAAAAAGTTATAACAGCTTTCATTATCAATCAATATCCGGTATCTTTCCTTTTTTTGTAACGGTGCTACTTCTTTTTTCCCTTTTCTATTTCAGAAACGAGTTTTTTAATGTTATTGTGGGGCCGGGAGATGTGTGTTTTGTACAGGCTGAATTATATTTCGAGATTGAACTGGGATTCAAAGGGAATCGGGTTTTTCGGGTTTGAATTGGATGACCCACTTTCTCCGGCGCCGACTGAATTTGTGATTAATATATTTGCAAAACCGAAAAAAATTGAAAGTTTACTTAATTTGGCTTTCAGACTTTAAAAGTCCATTCAGGTGTTATAAAAATGATCGTATCTCTTCGATTTTTACTCCAATTTGAAAGTCAGTTATTTTTACAAATCCAAAACTGCAAGGCTTCAGTTTTATTTTACCTTAAAAGGGATATTCAGTGAATAATACTCGATTCACGGTAAAAAAAATTTAAAATTTTGGAGTACAGAACAAACTTTATTGGTGCATCCTGGAATTTGTAATGCAAGTTTCAACTTGTCCAAAATGTATGCGAAACCGGAAAATAATTCCAAAAACATTTTCGGTCGAAAAACTTTGATTCCGTTTTCTGGGTTCATATTTACTTAAAACAAGTTGAAACTTGTGCCAAAAATGCAAAAATTAATCAAAGGAGTTTGAGTCTCGTCTTGAGTCTTGAATTCAAGGCTAAAGGTAAGACAAAAAAATTTTTTTTCGATATTCCGAACCCTTGACGTAAAAGAAGTAAAAAAAACCAAAATTTGAGCGAAATCTTAAAAAAATCTTGAATGCATCACTAAAAAATTCCACGTCCTCCGTCGACTTCAAGTGCTTCCTAACCTTTTTAGACGTAATTTTCCCTGAATTTTAAATGGTCCCTCAATCCTCCTTCAACATGCATAAAAGAAATCGGATACGCTTAAGAAACAAGTCCCTTACGTAATTTTTTTTTTCTAAACGAAAAAAAAAATACGAGGTAAATTATTTATAATAATTTCCAGGAGAAATCGTTCCCCAAGGTGACCGCTTTAAAACTCTTTCCTCGCGATCCTCATGAAGGTGGTTTCCGTCAAGTTTCTTGCTCGAGATCTCAGATTATTAATTAAATAGCATGTGGTTAATATCGGTTATAACTTTCCGTGTTTCAATTTATGTCGGAAATTCGAATGGGAGGGAGAGGATTGCGGAGAATGCTTTGGAAAGATCATCTTCTCTTACGTCAAAATTTATGATCTGATCGATTGACCCCGACTTCAAAGGACACTAAGTTTACCAGGAGAAATGAAATCTAATGAGATTAAAAGTTCATTATTATATATAGAGTGAAGAGAGGAAAAAAAAAAAAAAAAAGTTGAGAGAAAGTTCCCTCACGCGTTCTTCTCTCTTTTTTTTCCGCCCTGTAGCTTTCTTTTTTCTTCTTTTTCTTTCTTCTTCATTTCGAAAGTTTTAACGGAGAAGAGAGAGAGAGAAGTTCATTATGTTTGGAAAAATATGTTGTGAACATCTTAAAGTTATGAATTTTGATTCAATAAAATATTAAGAGCGCTTCTTTGCCTTCGAGGGTTCCTTTTCCAAAGCAAAAATTTTTTGTAGCCCATGTTAAGTTCTCGGGCGCCGAATAAGTTTTTAAAATAGAAGCTTTTTTTTCCGGGGGGGGGGGGGGGGGGGAGAGTGGGCTTTCTTCGATCTTTCAAATTGCTTAGGTTGAATATTGAATAATCTTTGAAAGTATCGAGATCGTGATGAAAATCGATTTTGAGGCTTGTTAGATGGATGTTTGCGTTTTATGGCCTCTTGTTATAAGGAAAGGGGGCTTTGTTAGGTTTGTCTGGTTATTTCTCATCGCTTTTGGATTGATTATTAAAGGATAGGAAGGGGGAGATTTTCGGATCTCGAGAATGTAACGATCGATGGGATGCCGTGGTCACAGTCCACAATACCAATCAGGGTGTCCATCAAAAAAAAAAAAAAAAATCGACACGTCCCTCATTTACAGGGTTTCGAATAAAAAAGAAAAATTAGGTTTTAAAAAAAACTGAAATACTTTTCAAGTTCTACATTGTTAAATTACGCTTTTAAACATTTCAAAATCAGTGAGCAATATTAACAAGGATCTCTGAATTGCAATTTCACAAAATAATTTGCTACTTTAAGGAAGTTAAGGTTGCTACAGTTTAAGGAAGCAAGTGCTTTTACATGAACACGTACTTATTCAATACCAGAGAAACAAGGTCTTAAACCAGTTTCAACCAATTTCAACATGTTTCAACCAGTTTCAACCTGTTTCGCAACCTGTTTCAACTAGTTTCAACCAGTTTCAACCAGTTTCAACCTGTTTCAGCCAGTTTCAACCTGTTTCAACCAGTTTCGACCTGTTTCAACCAGTTTCAGTCAATTGCGACCAGTTTCGACCTGTTTCAACTTCCAAAAATAAAAAATATTTTTTTATTTCAAAAACAAAATATATTTTGACTTCCAAAAATAAAAAGAAAAAATATTCTTTCACTCTGTTATATCAGGCAAAAAGTGTATCGGCGCATGCGCATTGGTGAAGAAGGCCTATTATACAGGCTCGGACAAGGCAAAAGAGAGTAAATTTTGTTCGTGTCGATTCCAGCCAACTGAATTATCTACATCGAACTTGGGATTAGAAATAAGACGGCTTAGAATTTTTTTTTAAAGTCACGTGACGAAAAGGCTACATGCTTATGTTGGCGTAAATCCTGTGGTCACATGAAATGACTATAGTCAAAACCGACTATCTCCAATCTTGTTTATTACGGAAATACGTCAGCTGATCTCCGGCGCACAAAATTTTCTCGAAATACAAAAAGACATCGTCAATTTACAAGGAATGTAATCTTCACAAAATGTTAATTTTCTATTAGAAGGATAAAACTATATACAACTAAAAAAACTAATGCTCAAACAGAAAAAAAAACATCGAAAAAATATAGAACAGAAAATTTTACAGGCAAATAAAAATCTATCTCCAATAAATAATTTTTTATTTCCTTGTAACCTTTGTCAACATTCAACAATACCAAAAAAAACCTTCCCTTTCAAAATTTCTGAATCCTGCACTGAAATCTCAACGAAATTAAATGTCTCCTTCAAATCTTCTACTTTACACGCAAAATCTTGCTTCCAGAAGTATCCAATTTAATTTTCCTTGTCTGATTTCTAAGAAAAATTTAATAAAAATAAAAAGAAGTAACCCAATAAAACAACTTGGAATATTAAAAAAATATATATATACTGTATATACTCTACAATATATAAACATTTAAAGATGGAAAAAAAACAAAAAAAAAACTTCTTTAATTTAATATTATTTCCTCGAATAAATCACAAAGTAAACAAAGAGAACCTTCGTAATTTACGTAATTGGTTTTTATGAAGACTTTTCTAAGATTTGAAAAGAGGAATAAATAAGCAAAATATACCAAACAATTCATGACCGAGA
The DNA here is from genome assembly GCA_037577465.1 of Liposcelis bostrychophila. NCBI lineage: Eukaryota > Metazoa > Arthropoda > Insecta > Psocodea > Liposcelididae > Liposcelis > Liposcelis bostrychophila. The sequence continues at coordinate 17,877,821 of CM075211.1, read as the reverse complement.
TTGGAAAAAAAAATAAAAAAATAAAAAAATAAGGAACTGATCAAAAATTATCTATGTCTTTTCAGAAGCAGACTCGACTCATGAACGAAATAAAAAATTTCTATCCATTTTTTCGGTTATAAAAATGGTATTCTTTCAAAGCCACGTGACCCCACACTTCGATAAATATTTCATCAAGGCCAAAAAATCCGTTTTAAAAAATTGCAAAAGCATTTGACAAGGATCTTTTTCAGATAAATGAAAAAGAATATCGTGGAGAAAAAAAAAAAAATTTTGAAAAAATTGTATGGCAAATTCACGCGGAAACTTGCCAAAACCAAAAAAAAAAAAAAAAAAAAAAAACTGTCTATGAAATTCTCCAGTTGTGGAGAAAATTTATTACGTCCCAGCTTAAAACGAATACATAGAGATTTAGTCACCGCGGTTTTCGGTGAAATCGAGAGATTTTCCTCAAGCATTACATATAATATGTTTATGAATCGGTATTCCTGCATTTTTCGGTTCGTTAATCATTAACATCGTCTGAGAAAATTTCACTCTACCAAGTTTTAACCTGGAGTCATGTATTAAATAACGAGGTCGTGTTTTAAGGGTAAAGAAACAATTTCACGATGGGAAGAATATATTAATTTCATCGTATATAAAGTTGCCAGTCTGTCAGTCTCGTCACGTCTTCACCGTATTTCAATACCAAAAAAAAGGAAAAAAAAAAAAAAAAAAAAAAAAAAAAAAAAAAACATCATCCATTTTTTTAATTACCACTAAGCCAAACCGATATGATTTTTATTTAATTTTCCCACTAATTTTTTCTTTCTTTTTAAAAAGAAGTAATATCTCACTGATTTTTTTTAAAACAAAAACACTAACACTATCTCACCCACACATGAAAAAAAAATTAAAAAAAAAATAAATAAAATAAAATAAAATAAAAATTTTAAATAAAAAAAATAAAAGAAACTGCCAGCCGTATCCTTTTTTGTCAGAGTTGGTAACAGATGGAGTGGCACATTTTCAATACCAGACTTTTTATATACCGGAACGAAAGCAAAAGAAACAATTTTTAAGATAACATTCCGAAAACACCCGGGGTTCGGTGAAAAACGTAAGCGATAAGGCCGGGCGGTAACGAATACTGACGGAGAATTCTCTCTTCTCCTATCGGGAGTTTGGAGTTTCCATGGTAACCCATGGGAGAAACATCAGAGCTCGTAAAAACCAGGTTAGTCGAACTAAATTGTACTGGACGAATGAGATTTCCCCCCCATCAGAACAATGCATCTTCTAAATATTTTGATTGATGGATTCGTTCATTAAAGGACCGGGAATTTGAAATTAAAATTTGTATCTTGAATCTCAAAACTACGGGGGATGAGCTTTAAAAATAGCGAATAGAATTTCAAAGCTCAATCAAAAAAAATTGAAAAAAAAAAATGAATGGGTTACAATTTAAAAATCAAAGCCCGAAATTCTTTCTCCTAATTAAAATTTAAAAAATTGTTACATTGTTACACCACGCAAAGCCCTCAAACAAAGGCAGGCGCAAACATGCACCAGCCATTTTCAAAGTAAACCAATAAAGTTCGAAATTCTTTTACTACGATCCCAAGGCTTTAGCTTACTGCCCATAAAAAGCGCTAAAGCAAAAAAAAAAAAAAAAAAAAAAAAAAGAAACTTTATTTAAAATGCGACTTCTCCGAAGGCAAAACTTTATGGGTGTGAGGAGACTACTTCTTCAAATTATTTTAATTGATTAAATAAAAAAGATAACTTTTTTTTTTTTTTTTCGAATGAAGGATTCTTCTGGAAGAATAATCGAGAATCTTGTCCTTTAAGAAGTCCGTAATTACTTTTTCGTGGGGATGGAAAACAATCCTCTCCCTCCCCAACTAAACAGTATACTTACTTTAGTTGAAAAGCTCTCCTTTATCCGACTTTGTCTTTCATCTCGTACAACAGAATCCAAATAAAAGTTTTCGATGGGTAAGATTAAGGACTTGAAGAGGTTCCCAATCGATCGATTATCTAATTTTGTTAATTCGAATTTTAATTAAATCGATTTCGTACGCAGAGAAACGCAAAAGGGTTCCGAATCTAATACAGGGGAAAATTTCACAGCTCCGTTGTTGTTACAACCATCAACAGCAAATGATTAGTAAAAAAACATGCACATCGTCACGAATTTGAAAAAAAAAATTATCGAGATATCAAATTTAAAATTTGAATTTCTATTTTATTTTATTTTATTTTATTTTTTTTTTAATGGGCTAAAAGGCAGGGCAAGTATCGGATTTTTAGGCTACGATTTCTTTTTTTCTAATGTAAAAAGAAATTTTGCTTTGTGATGCAAAATAATCAACGTAAACAAGGCCTTAATTCTTCCCAATCACGATGCAATCGGATGAAAACTTCGAACTAAGACCGAGTGCATCATTAGGTAGTAGGACGGGTCGAAAATCAAAAATTTTTGATTTTCAAAATGCCTGATAGCGCAATGACTGTGGTTTATCATTTGAAATATTATATTACGCTACTGCGACAGAAAGAGACGAATTTCACGCCGAGACCGGTTACAGCGCCGAGGCGAGGCGCTGTAAAAAGGTCGAGGCGTGAAATGAGTCTCGTCTGTCGCAGTGCTGTAAGATATTTTTTATTCCGAATATGCAAATTCAGAAAAAAATGTTAAAAATAAACTAAAAACATCGTTTATGTTATTAATATGGCGGCCATTTTGAAATGAAGTAATGGCGGCCATGGGATTGAAAAGTATCGAACAGTGTTAACCTTTACTGTAACTTGCTTTTTTTTTCGTTAATTATATTGCATATTTAGAATAAAACCCTTATTTTCCATGATTAGTTTGTATTTTAGTTGATTTCGAAAAAAAAATATATTAAGAAAATTGGCGAAATTAACTGGGGAAAAAAAAAGCAAAATTGTCAAGATGGCGACCAGGATTGAAAAGTAACATTACAGGCGCGAGCATAATGTCGCGCATGCGCAGAAGCATTGTTTTGGAGTCGTTCTGCAACTGCGAACTTTCGTTCGTATCCACTGCCTTCGAAAGCAGTAAATTACATATATGAGGAATCAAAAATAAATTTTCATTCCTAGGACTGAAAAGTAGACCATAAAATGTGTTGTCCTCGGAATAAAAAATATTTTTCTTTGCAGGAATCCAAGGTAAATTTCAAGACTCGACCAATTACGTAAAGGTTGGTCTTGCACTTGAAATATTTACCTTCGACACCTGTAAAGAAAAATACTATTAACTTATGTTTCGTAGCAAAAAAAAAAAAGGTTCACGGCGACAAGATATTTTTATTGTTTTCGCATGATTTTTAAGGAAATGTCTTCGAATCGGGATCGGAATCTTATAGTATTTTTCAATACAAGGGCTGCAGACGACAAAATTGCCCGTCGAGACCGAGTTTTAAGCCCGAGCCGAAGGCGAGGGCCTTAAATAGGTCGAGACGGGCAAGTCGTTTGCATTTCTTGCATTGAAAGATATTTTTTATCACAAGGTACGGCGTAAAATAGTCTGTAAATAAACTGCCCAGTACTGAAAAGTGGATTTTTCAGTACTGTGTGATGAAAATATGTTTTTCCTGGTTGGAATGGAATTCGGAATTGAAATAAGAATTAAAATTAGCACCACTCCACAGAATAGTGAAGAATCTGGAATCTGGAATCGGAATCGGAATCGGAATCGGAATCGGAATCGGAATCAGCATCACCCTGAAGAAAAGTGAAGAGATCCCCAGAGACGGACTGGCGCCCCAAGCTACCGGGATAATCCCGGTGCGTCTTTTTGAAAAGAAAAGAAGGCGCCTTTGCTGTTGCTGTTACTGTACAAAACAAAAAAATTTAAAAAAATAAAAATAAAAAAAAATAATAAGCAAAATAGTAAAAATATACTCTTAACTTGTTTTTTTTCTTTAAATTCAAGAATTTTTGTCATTTGAACCTCTGGTAATGAATAAAAAAAAAAAAGAAAGTTTTTTTACTGTCAAAATAGATTAAATTTTTACATTTAAGTTGAATTTTTCACAAATTTTTCCTCGCTCGGCCTTCGGCGTCGCTTGATATTAATTAATTAATTAATTAAAAAACTTAATTCTTAGAAAACTACAAAAAATGATTAAAAAAATTAATTTCAGCTCAAAAGCCCATAGAGATCCTAGAAAAAAAAAGCCACCCCCTTTCGCTGCTAGATTTTTGGGATTAAAAAAAAAAAAAAAAACCAATTGAGTTCAAACAAAATAAGTTTCTACTCTTCTGGATGCCTGGTTTTATTTTGCCTATATCGAATGATTTCCGGACCTAAGTTTCGTAATTTATGGAACCTAAAAGACCTAAAAATGACCGAAATTTCGAATTCTTCTTTTGGTGGATATCCTAAAAAAAAATAAGTTCCCAGTCCGTGCTTAGTTTTTGGAATCGGGATCGACATCAAGAGGTAATGTATTCGCAAAATACAACACAAACTTAATTCCAAACTTCTCAATCACAACCGCAATGGTTTTAGATAAAACTCAAAAGTAGCCTAAATCATCTTAAGTTGCATAGTGCACACAAATTAAATTGATTTCATCACACACCTAAACATCCATTTTATCATAACATTCTCGAATTTGTACCTCAACATTCGAAGATAAAATTTATAGAAAATACTTCGATATAAGCTTGTGCTACAATCATCCGTCTTCAGCTCTTAACGATAGAAAATGTTGGTTGTTCAGAAATCCAAATTAACAACACTTTTCCTTAACATTAAACTTAATCTTTAAATTCCCGAGATTCTCAAAATCCTACCAAACCAACCACGTGACTAATAACTCAAACGCAATACACCCAAGTTTTTCTTTGATTTTTTCCCTTTATATTCATTTTTCTTCTTTAACCCCAGTTCTCGCTTAAACTTTTACTCCTTGAAAATGACGCTTCTTGATTAACTCCATCTTATTTTCCCCGATTTCCTTTCTTTCCGATAATGACTTTCTACTTGACTATTCCTAAAATTCTTATACTTCAGAGAAGAAGAAAAAAAAAATGCGAAATATTTCAGTCTTTTTTTTTCCAAGATTAATCTATCAGCTTCAAACAAATAGGAGAAGATTTAAGGCTTTTATTAAACTTGAGGGAATGTAAATTTCGAAAAAACTTGTGTATAAAAAACTTACCTCTCTATTTGAAAAATAACGATCCACCTTTTTCCTTAAAATAGAAAACCTCCGCTATCAAGTGATTCATATTTCATCCTATGAAATACGAAGCACAGCAGTTGCAAATATGCTTTTACAGTTTAGGGGAAAACATTCTTAAGAAAGTCGGTATTTTTATCTTTCGATTTTTTTTTTTTATTTCCTCAGATCCATCGCAGCATCATCAATCATGGATAAAAAAATATTTCTCGTTACGTCCTTGACTTAAAAGGAGAAAAAAAAAGTGACTGAATCGAAGTATTACGCAAAAAAAAAAAAAAAAAAAAAAAAAAAAAAAATTATGTAACTCAACGCTGAAAATTCCCACGTTACATAAAAACTTCCAACAGATTAGCTAATTTTGATTAAAAAAATGCGTAGGCTCATTCATTTTTTTTTTTTTTTTTTTTTTTTTTGAGAATAACAAGCTACATTTTCTTCAATTTTTTTCTCCCATGAAATTCCGTTTCTAAACATTTTTTTCATCCGGCCTAAAAAAAAAAAAAAAAAAAAAAAAAAAAAAGTTCAGACTTTTTTTTTTCCCAATTGTTCCTCTTTTTACTTTTAAGACTTCGACTTTCCTTGATGAAATCGATGTCAGGAAATCTTTTCATTTTTTTTTTCTCTCTTCCTTTCCCTTCTTTTTCTTTTATTTCCCTTCTTTCCTCCAATATATTTAAAGGCTTTAACCGATCCAATATTTTCTTCAATAAACTGAAGAGCATAATAAACAGAATCCTTAAGTTGACACTTGAAAACTTGAAAACCCTCCGACAATATTTCTTTATACAAAACAAAAAAAAAAAATTCAAACACGTTACATTTTTCACAAAATATATAAGAAGGGAAAAAGAGGAAAAAACCGTGTGGTATAAAGCAAAAAAGGGAGGAAGAAAAAAAAAAAAAAGCAACAGCAAGAAAATTGAAGAAACTTAAATTCTTTTCATTTAAGAAAAAAAAAAAAAAAAAAAATCCTATTATGCTTTCTCGGAAGCGTACACAATCAATCCATATTTTATCCCTTGTGCCTGTATTTCCATTCAATTTTTTTTTTTTTTTTTAATATCGGGGGTTAAGATGTTAACAACGATTTTATTTATTTATTTATTTATTTATTTTTTCCCTGTTTCTTGTTTCAAGCTACATGTCAAAGAGGGTAAACTTGTTTCCTGCAAGTTTTGATAAATTGCAGATATAAGAAAAAAATAATGATATGGAAACAACAATGGAAATTTATAATCTGAGAAAATCCTGAGGCGGATTTCTTCTTACACGTCAGTTATAGGTGACTAAGTTTAGTGCCGGCCCATTGAGTTGTCATTTACATTGCTCCTCGTCTTTATTATAAGCGAAATCGAAAGCACTTAACAATGTATGCATCGTGCAGGGTTTCTCAAACTACAATCGGGGAATACAAGGCAGTAGAGATATATGGTAAAGATGAAAAGATCACCGCATTAGCTTTCCCGTTTTAACCCTTTGAATGCCGAGTTTTTCCGGAAAACATATTCCGGGGAACCGAGTTTGAATTTCGGAATGTAAACTGACCGTCTGTGCAATGGTTTTCGCGGTATGAAAGTAATTAATAACGATTTTTTTTTCTTGTTGATAGCTGCAAGAATTATTTTAAAAATAAAACGAATGAGGAAAAATAAGTAGGAAAATACAAAGAAATTTTCAGAAAATGGCTAATGCGAAAACTAAAATGTCTTATGACAATAAATTTTCATAAAAATCATGCGAAAACAATACAAATATCTTGACAAGAAACAACCTGCCCCGTTGTCATGAAGCATTTTTGTTTCGCTATGAAAATTTTTGCAAGATGAAACTTGTTTAAGACATTTCCTTTTTCTGAGTGTACTTACGCAGAGATGGAGCCTCGCGACATCTACCGTCATCGTTTGGAAGTATAGTTTTTTTTTTGAGAAATTACAACTTCGGTTCTCTGGTGACTCGGACCATCGCAAAAAATGACTGTTGCGCAAATTAGAACCTGTTCCGCCTTCATATACTCCTTCGGATTTTTCCCTCCCATTCATATTTGAATTTAGGGCAGTAATTTAGGCAGTAATTAGAACTTATTTTAAGTAAAGTATAAAATCATTGCAAATGAAGTCTTTTCTACTTTTATGAACCATCATCGAACTCAAAAAAAGAAAACGTTTCGAACAAGTTTTATCTTGTAACAAAACCGGAACGTTCCCTTGCAAAACAAAATGCTTCATGCTGTTTCTTGAAAAGATATTTTTATTGTTTTCGCATAATTTTTAAGAAAATGTATCATCACAATTACATTTTAGTTTTCGCATTAGACATTTTCTTTTCACAGTGCAGCAAGATTTCGTCCCTCCAGTATTGCAAAAGTTGTATCTGCCATTTTTAAAATTTTACAGGAACGCGAAGTAAAGGTTTGATCTTATTTTTTAAATAACCCGTTCGTATTTACAATGTTTTAAAAATGGATTATTTGGCTTCGTTTAATGGAAAACCCGATAGGAACAAAAAAAAAAAAAAAAATTATTTTTCAAATAACAAGGTCAAAAAAAATATTTTACTACTGGAAGTCGTGCAGATACGATATTGTTTGTAACAATCTGAAATAATTACGATTTTAAAATTTTACAAAGCCATATATCAAATCAGCTTCTTATTGTATTTTTTTTTTAAAATTATTATCACCCATAAAATATTTTAAAAATGCATACTAATCAAAAAAAATTCTTTTCACGATTTACCAAACGTTTTTATCGATATTTTTTTTTCTTTGACAGAAAAATTTAAGTTTAATAACTAAAAGTCTCTCAACGACGCAGTTAGTTTTGGAGCCAAAAACAATAAGATCCTTGTTATCGGCCGGATTGATGTTATTCAAACGAAACGGACTGTCGTAAAAATGTCAGGACAAATTAATGATTATGCTTAGTAACTGTGCCTAGTGAACGTGCCTAGCGAACGTTTGAGATGCTTGTTATGGTAATTAAAGAGAATAATATTGGAAACTATATATGTGTATAAAAATCCACTGTTCCGACCGACCGTTTGTGTCATTGCATTGTTCTTTTTTTTATAAAGGAAAAATAATAAGACTTTAAAAATAATGAAATTAAGAAAAATAATACAATAAATAATACGTATTTTCGTTTGTTTTTTTTAAAGTTAAAAATTAGTAAAAAAAATTTCATGAAATTTTTCCTAAAATTTTGGATTATTTGAAATTTTTGATAAAATTTTATTAAAAATTTTATCTAAAATTTTTGAAATATTCGTTTTTTTTTTATGTTTGGTGTCCAATACACCAAGAAAACCGGACAACCAAACACGATAAAACCATCATTGGGCGGCTTAAAACGTAACCCTACGTCAAAAAAAAATTTTTTTTGGAAGAATTTTCTCTGGGGTAGCTTTTAAAGGCCAGACTGTGAAGATTTTGGGACCATTTTCAGGCAGGGGGACGGTAAAATCACATTAAATTGAAAATATTAATAAACACAGGAGCAATAACCATGAAATATGTAACTCCTTTTCTCCCCTAAAAAGGGATGCTTTAACTATTTAATCGGGAAAAGAGCCCATCAAATCCTTTCACCTTTTATTAATGCACGTACGTTTACTGCTCAAACTCCCTTCCGCAGAGAAAATAATGCTCACCGTTGAAATTACAGTCCATTCCAACCTTATTAAAGGTTAACAAGGCAATTAAGGGATAGAATCCGATTTTAGGTGAAAAGGCCTCCGTCGATAATATTGAGATTACTTCATTAACTCAAGGGTATATGAGTTAACATACTGAATTAGACGTTTGTCCTTAAGGAGAGGGGTTGATATTTTTTAATTGCCTTTGGAACAAAAAAAAAAAAAAAAAAAAAAAAATGAAGTGGTTTTCGTTTCGGGGGAATTCCCTCAAGTGAAATTCTCATTTACGTTTTCAGAAACCTTTTTTCTTTTTTTTAATTCTTCCTGGTCTGGTCAACCCGCAAAAGTTCAGAAACTCCGAATGTGTTCCATTAAACAGATCGAATCTAATCCTGTTTCGAAATGCAATTACCAATCATGACCCGTCCAAGTTGATAAGCTTAATAACGTACGTTTTCATTATCGAATTATGTTTCAGACCGTAAACCAGAATCGTCTAATTGCGCTGCATTAATCACATTTATCATCGCGGAGAAAAAGTTTAGTTGATAAGAAAAAAATAAAATGAAAAAAAAAAAAAAAAAAAAAAAAAAAAAAGTAAAGGGCAAGTTGATTGGAAACCTAAATGGAAAGCGATTTCTTTATTAGATTTCTTACGCCCTGGCGGTTACGGTTACGGTTGCGGCTGCGCTGTGTTAAACGCTATCAACCGGTGACACCATCCATGATAATGAGTCTTATTGAACCCAGTATGCAGGATCGAAAATTTATTTTCCCATCCTTGGCGTTTTCAATTTGTTCCAAACACTTCACTACCTCGAGCAAAAATGTTTTTCTCGATTTTTTTTTATTACAATTTTCGAAGTTATATACATCCTGCCAGTTCTTATCCCTGTCGGTTTTATTAATGTCATGATTCGCCACACTATCGACGGGAATAAATAAACAAACAAATGGAAACTTGGCGAAGTTTGAAAGTTTATTCACTTTCGAAGAAGGAGGGGAGGAGAGAGGGAGAGAGAAATGTTTCCGCAAAATCCATTCGATTCTGAAGATATTGGCAACAATATTATTGGAAATGTTAATTAAAAATTACGGTTGAGTTAAAAAGTTAAATGAAGAGTATTTTATTTTATTTAAGCCGCTCTTCTTGAACTGTAAGCAGGGCATGAAAATAGTCACTTATTATTTCACGAAAATGTCGCCAAAATTTGGACCTTAGAGAAAGACTGAGACTCTTAGCGTCAGTGAAGGATTGGTGAAATAGGAGAAGGCACTCAATGGAAATAACAAAAGACATTGAGTAATATGGTTTTAAACCCCCTTTCCCGAAACGCACGGATTTGGTTTCCTACTCATTTATGCCTGTAACTGTAGCCACCAGACTTACCGTGATTTTCATATTTATTTTATACATTCTACTACGCGCTTCGGGGGTATATGAGACCGGGGGTATATGAGTAACTTATACCCAACCGGGGGTATATGAGACCGACGTTAAGCGCTATGCTTAAATTTAAATCATTTTTCAGTATAATTAACGGTACAATCTCAAACTATAACCGACTGCTTTATATTCAAAAAAATTTCGTTTTCGATTTTTTTCCGAGTTCACTCCCATACTTACAGAAAAAACTGAACAAATTTTAACCAATCCTGATTCAAATTGACAATAGTCCAGTAGACCACATTCCAAGTTTATACAAATTTTGATCGATTATTCTTGACAAATCCAAGGAAACTTACCTGAAAATAAAAAATAAAAAAATTATAGAACGAATGTGTCATTAAAAATGCATAGAGAATTTTTCCCGGTAACGTATCCAGAATCTTACAGAATAAAACAATTTCAAAGGTGCAAATTTAGTTGACGATCCTGACCATTTTGAATGAGAATGTTTGTCCGAAGATTCTTATGTTGGATGGCGATTGCTCCCCCCATACGAAAAAGTAATGTGAAAAGTGTACAAAATTTTTACAAAATGAATGCAAAAAAATTATATAAAAAATGTATTGTTTTTGTATCATTTATACAAAAATTTGGAAATGCAAATTTTTGCAAAAGTAAATACATATTTTTTTAAGCACCGAAAATTGAATATGCATAATTTTTTACAAAATTTAAGCATAGTTTTTTATGCATGAAAATCTGGATATGCATCATTTTTGTATAATTTATGGATATAAGTTTTTAAATCATAAAGCAGGAAAACTTGCAAAAATGTTATGTTCATTAATTTTTGTTTCTTTCCAGTTTTATGCATATTTATTTAACCATAATTATAATGGATGACGAAAAAAATATTTCGGGTAAAAAGTGAAGTCCTTTTATGCATAATTTGACAAAAAAAATGCATTCCAAAATTCTGAAAATCTTGTTACGGCTTTCCGTCTGTAGCTCAAAAACCGTGCACCAAAAATAATTTTTGACTTCAAATTTGTAATTACGCATACGATAGGAAACGACGGTCTTTTATGCGAAAAAAAAAAATTCATTTTAGGTCCTCAAATGAGCTTTCAGAAAATTTCAAGTGCATTGCGGCGCCTCAAAATGTCGTTTAAAAAATCTGAAAAAAATTAGGGTTAATAGTAATATAAAAAGGCATCGATTCCCATATCAGGCGTTTCCAAATTCAAAAATTCGCGGTTTTCGACTCGCCCTATACCATAGAGAAAATAAAGATATGAGAAAAACAGCAACCTGATCATGTAAGCCCTATTTCACTAACGTTCAAAATCTCTTTTAGAAAACTTATTTCTAAATCCTGCTTCACAAGCTCCTTTCTTCAACTAATTCGACGTTCGATGTCTTTGAGAAAAAAAAAAGAAGAAAAAAAAAAAAAAAAAAAAAAACTTTTAATTCGTAAGCACATAAGAAAGCTACTTTTCCAGGAAAATTACATTTACGCAGATTCTTTTTAGCGGATGAGACATTTGCCCAGAAATGGAGTTGACCTCTATGGTTTCACATATTCTTTCGGAAAATTTTCTATGCAATATTACTTGTTAGTCCAACAATCAATTTGTTGAAAAAAAAAAAAAAAAAAAAAAAAAAACACTTTTATCTGACGTCCGTGAAGTTGGCAGGACCCAGTCAACGGATTTGATCGAAAATAGTCTTATACTGTATAGTAGGGTGGTTCGAAAATAAACTTATTTGGAATTTCAAAACTCCTATATCGGGAAAAGTTTCTTTATAGGTAGAGTATCAACCCTGAATTTTTTCAGATTTTTTGAACGGCATCCTGAGGTGTCAAATCGGCCTTGAAATTTTCAAAAAGCTCATAAAAGAGCCGAAAATGAACCTTTTTTTTTGCATAAAAGACCATCGATTCCTATCGGAAATTTCGCCTAGATTACGCGAAATTGGCTAATGAAAAGCTACTATATATAGAACATATTGGAGTTTCGGTTTTTAAACAAATAAAAATATCAATGAAAACAAGAGCATAGAGTCCGACAATAAGCACTGGAAAACGTCTTCTGCAACTTTAATTACATTAAATTAAATTAATTTAAACAAAACCAGATTACATCCTACTACACTAAACTCATTTATCCAGAAAAGTCAAAGTTCAATATTGCAAGGTCAGCTCCCATTAGTTTACCCTCAAAACCTGCGAAAAATTCAAGTTTTCCGATCGCACGCATCAAAAGAACTTCATGGAGAAAAAAAAAAAAAAAAAAAAAAAAAAAAAAAAAATCCGCAAAAGTTTTAAAGGGCAACTTTTTACCAAACGGGTTATCTTTTGGGAAATAGATTGGCGTTCAACTCCGCCGAGTCCATACTGCGGTTTAAGTCCACCTGCCCCACAAACTTTCCAATTTTTAGCGAACAGCCCACTCCTCCTCCTCCTCCTCCCGTTTTTCCCTTCCTCTTAACAATGGGTCATAATTAAGCGTTTTAGTTAAAACTTCAAGTCGAATATGGTAAAAACCAAGGTTGTCATGAGGCTACAGGCGGTTTTTTCGTGAAAAGAGAAATTACTGGTCTGACAAGAAATTTACCCCCGCCTTTTCTCCTTCCAGGGAAAACTTTATGAAACAGAACCATTTGTCTTTGGTTGACTCCGTCCGAGTTTAAAGTTTTGATTTGTTTCATTCATTTTCTCCGGTGAAATTCCGCATATAAAAGTCCTCCCCGCGTTTGAAGCCGGGGTTTCGGAAAACCAATTTTTTCGAGTAATTTAAATCATTCCAGTTTTTAAAAGAAAAATTTTCCCTACGATTTTCCTCCTAAAATTAACTTATTTTTTATCAAGGCAAGAAAAAAAAAAAAAAAAAAAAAGATAAAAGGTTTCAACTAAGGCGGAAGAAAAAATTTTACGAGCATATTCAAAAATTAATATGTATACAAAAAAAAAAAAAAAAAAAAAAAAAAAAAAATTGGAACCGCTCTGCTTACTGCCTCATTAAGATAGATGTTATATTCAGTTTTCACCGAAGGATATTTTTCAAACAATGAATCCTTTCTTTTCATTTTTACGTCATAAAAAAATAATAATTCTCTGTGATCGGACGCTCGCTTTTCCTTTTACTCCCCCCATTTCCCCTCTACCTCATTCCACCCGGTTTTAATTATCTCGGTAATGCAAAAACCGTATTCAGAGAATGGAGATTTAAAAGAAAAAGTTTTCATTGTATAATGTTGGCCTAGAATTTAAAAAAAAAAAAAAAAAAAAAAAAAAGAGAGAAAAAATCTTGAAAACCACCTGATTTCAGCAGCTATGCATACACTTAAAAAAAAAAAGAATCTAGTTCAATTTAATATAACCAAAAAAGCGGAACTAGTTTTTCATTTTCCATCAAAGGATGCAAGTAAAAAGAAAAAAAAAATAAATTTAATTTTCCAGAAAGGTCTTAATAATTCAGAATCTACCCCTCAGCTCCAATTCCAAGGAATCGTTTTTCATCTTGCGCTTCGGAAAAATCAAGAGGAAAAAACTTAAATGGAACTCATCCCCCACAAGGTTAACATGATTACTTCGATTTCGAATTTTTTTATTTCCCCAGAAGAGATAAAACCAGGTCAAATCAAAAATTAAACAATTTTTATGCTTCATTCAAGATGTTCATAAAAAAAAAAAACTCTTGGAAAGTTTTCTCTGACATATTAAAAAGCATCGATTTTTTTGACTTTATTTCCTTCTTTTTTTTTTAAAGGATGAAAATAAAAAAAAAAGGAGGGAAAAGTTTAACTCGAGAGAAAACCGTGTTTCTATCTATTTGGGACATGGCAGGTTAAAAAAAAAAAAAAAAAAAAAAAAGAGAGGAAAAAAAGTTACCAGTTGTTCTTATTGCTTCTGTATCAGAGTAATCTGATTTGCCGCACAGGAAACCTCGGTACGGTTCACTAAACCGAGCAAATCGAACACAGGTTATGTTAGTTTTCATCGATATAGTGCATCTAATGAGGTCATGAAAATGCGTTAATAGTTCGTTGTATGGGGCATTAAGCAGAAACTTTGATAAAATTGTAGAATCTGAAGCAGAAACGGAAAATGAATCGGTGATCATTTAAATTCGGCTCCTAAACGAAGCAACTGAAGCAAATTTTTAAAAAAAATATTCGGGCAACGAAATGCAGCATTGTCGGAATCCAATGAAGTTCGTTCCAATAAGTTTTCATAAGCGTTCATTCCAAAAAAAAAAAAAAAAATCGGGAACGAGGGAATTTAAATTTCAGAATTGCATATTCCTTGCGGTTGGCGAAGTAGCAAAAAAAAAAAAAATTGCGAAACGGCTTGGATTTTTGTTCTGCGAGAAGATCTTCCCTTAAAAAAATATCCTATCTCCTCCCGGAAAAATCCGAGGAAAAATAGAACGTGTACTAAGCAAAATAAGGGTATGTCCATTTCGGACTTTCCGCGTCTATTTCTAAACATTCAATTCCGGAACGAACATCCGGCAACTTCGTTTAGGACAACATAGAGCAGTATTATTAAAAATAAATAAATAGTGAGAGTTTTCGCAGTTATGTCAAATCAAAAGACTTAAATGTGGCGAAAAATCTGGTTCACCCGAGAACGATAACAATCTTCCTAAATGAAAACTAAATTAGTCCTAAATAACGAAATCCCGGGAAAGATCAGGAAATTACACCGCATCCTTTCAAAATGTTATTTTCAATATTTTTCAGGAGTCAATGACCTCTGTCAATACCCAACAAAATTAAGAGAAAAACCATCATGTCATTCATACCGCACAAAGAAAAAAAATTAAATCTGAATATTGTTAGCAAAATGAAAGCGGAAGCCTGTAACCATAACAACAAAAAAAAAAAAAAAAAAAAAAAAAAAAAAAAAAAAAAAAAGTTGGAGATAATGAAGTGAATAAACTGAACACCAGTTAATAAGCCGGGGGATTTTCCTTATTTCCACCGACGTAAATAATTTTCAAAAATAGATCTTGGCGGTTAAAACGTGAAAGAGGAGAAAACAGGGGAAGGGGTGGAAAAGGGAAGCAAAAGAAGCCGTATATTCACAATAAATTCATTTTCCGGAAGGGCGAAACCATTCTTACATAATAATCGTGAACATATTCCCCCCCACAGCAATGTTAAATCATGAAGGTTTCAAAAGCCCAATACGTGATGGATCAAAACGAAGGTCATTTCGTAGTACTAAAAAATATTTTCCACGAATTAAAAAAAAAAAAAAAAGTACGTACAGAAAATAAATGAAGTGGTTAAATTAATACGAAACTCGGAATTGTATATATTCGAACAACACAATTCCTATTTGACCTTTTTTTTTTTTTTTTTTCAAAAGGGAAACAAAACTGGTTATGGCAGAAAGAAAATTTTTTTTTTTTTTGCGAAAAGTTTATAGCTGTTCACCGATATATATTTCATAACTCGTTTGTGTTGTTTGTCAACATTCAAGTATAAAATAAAGTTTCTCCTAAACTCCGGGAAAATGTCCCTAAGGCCATCTCGTATAATGCTTTTTCGTTCCTTTTCAGAAACCCTTTATTGTTAGTTTTAACTTCGGGCTTTTGTTACAGACAAGTTCAGCAGCTCATTCAAAAAAAAAAAAAAAAAAAAAAAAAAAAAAGGGAAATTACGTCCATTTCAGCAAATTATCGAAATCTAATTTTATAATCCTTTCAAACAAACTAATCAAATTCGCTTTGCCTAATAAATCAGAATTCGAAAACCCTTATTGCTCATTCAGCAAAAATAAGCATTCTAGTCTCTGCAGAGAGAGCCCGGAAGCAAGCACAACTAATCAACGGAGGGGAAATCCCTATTGAAAAACCATATTACCTCATTGAAAGCCCAATTGAATCAATCGTCTTTTCAATGATACCCCGCAAAATTTTAAACTTGATCCTAAAGGATCACTCCCATGGTTGTTCATTAATCCTTAAATCTAAAAACGAATCCTTTGATCCTTTTGAGAAACTTGGACCGAGCCAGATATGGGTTAATAATGTTTATCAGGGGCATAGGCGCTCTTTCATATCGCAAAATTATTTTCCTCTCTGATTTTCAAACTATTTGAAATGTTGTTTCCTAATAATGGGAGGTACCAGGAAAATGAAACCCTTTCACTCTTGTTGTAAAAAAAAAGAATAGAAATAAAATCAAAAATAAAGAAAATGGCGGGGTTATTGTTCGAAAATTGACGACTTCAGCGGGTTTCGTTTTCACTTTTTTTTTTTTTTTTTTTTTCGATTTCGTTTTTAGGAGCTCAAATAACAACCGATTACTGCTGGCAATGTTGACACGTCACAATGTCAAGGGATCATTATCGACTTTTCATATATGACGCATTATGTCGATTGCGTAATTTAGAATCATTACCACCTTAAAAACAGACCAAATACATCTAAAAAAAAAAAAAAAAATGAATAAAAATAAAAATAAACTGTTTTGATTTTTTTTGAAGAGAACAAAAAATTATTACAGTGAAATCGTAACACACATTCATTAGGGTGGTTCACCTTACTTTTCGCGATTTTGGTCTTCATGCGATTTTCACTTTTCTTATAGTCTAAAAACGAATGCTAATTTTTTTCAGATTTTTTCGACCACGTTTATGGGTGTATCACGGCCATTTTTTGCTTTAAAAAAAAAAAAAATTGGCATTTTTTTAAACACATTTTTCCGAAACTTTAGGAGTAATTTTTCTGGACCAAATCCAGGTTCTTTATGTGTTTTTGACGTCGTAGAATCCGAAAATGACCACCCCGTTTCGATCAGAATCACCCCTATTTGGCCAAAAAATGATGTTTGGCCTATTTATCTCCAAAAATGCCAAAAATAGCAATTTTTCGGCTAAAAATCAAATTTTAAGTCAATTTTCACCCCTCTGACAATTTTTTTTTTGGGGGGATTAAATCGTGCTATAACGTTTTCGACATCGCAGAATTCGAATATAACCACCACGTTTCGATTAAAATCACAAAATTTTTTATGAAAATCGACTTGAAATTCGATTGTTTACCGAAAAGTTATTATTTTTGGCCAAAAAACGGTGTTTGGCCAGTTAGAGGTGATTCTGACCACAACGCGGTGGTCATTTTCGGATTCTACGATGTCGAAAACATATTTTAGCGTGATAAAATTACCTAAAAAAAATTTTCAGAGGGGTGAATATCGACTTAAAATTTGATTTTTGGCCAAAAAAAGGTGTTTGGCCAGTTATAGGTGATTCTGATCAAAATGGGGTGGTCATTTTCGGATTCTATGACTTCGAAAACACAAAAACGACCTGATTTGGTCCCGAAGAATTACTCCTAAAATTTCGAAAGAATTTGTTTAAAAAAAATCCGAAAAAATTTTGTTTTAAAGCACAAATTGGCCGTGATACACCCCTAAACGTGGTCGAAAAATTCTGAAAAAAATTAGCTTTTGTTTTTAGGTCATAAGAAAAGTGAAAATTGCATGAAGACCAAAATCACAAAAAGTAAGGTAAATTTAACCCTACCCATTCATCATTCATCTTCACATATAAATTTAGTCAACGCAAATATTTCGATTTCCAACCTTTCATAAAAATTTAAAATTCTTCGAAATTTTAATTTTTTTAAATTTCAAATTGAACGTCAAAAACTCGGAAGAAACGTAAAAAAGTTCGACGGGAAGAAATTTCATCCTACAAACTATGGCCTTGCCCCTATTATAGGTAATCATTTAGAACGTTTAATTAATTACAGTGCCATAGCTTTTTCCAATATTTTCCTCTGTTATTACGTTTTTCGTCGTTTTCATCAATTTTTTTTTTCCAGCTGATGGAAATTTTCGAACACTAAAAAGTATCTCAAGAGAAGAAATAATGTTGGTCCAACATTCCATAGTGAATTTGCGCCGAAAAATTTTAATATTAAAATAATTAAATATTCATTTTTCGTGCGAACAGACCGACACCCAGACAGACAGATTTCCCCAGAACCAAACCCCAAAACGTAGTCCTATGTCAAAAAAAAAAAAAAATGTAATTAATTTAAATTTAAAAAAGCTCAAAAAAGCTAAAATTATTTTTTTTTTTAATTTTACTCTCCGAAAATCCTGAATAAACCGAAATTCTTGAGAAAGCTCAAACTGAATATTCAAAAATTTTGCGAAATTAAAAACAACATTTGTTTTAAATTTTTTTTTTTTTTTTAAACTAAAATCTAGTTTGCAAAATTTTGTACTGCGAAAAGTAGCAAAATCAAAAAAGAATTTGCTCCTCGATACCAGTGACTTTTTTTTTAAGAGAAGGTTTCATGCACATAGTCCCTTTCTGCATTAAAGTATCGCGAGGAATGGCTTTTTTGTTAATATTTTGCTTTCTAAGCAAAATATTGAAATTCTGTGCACATAAGACCCTAGGTAATAATTTTCCTCATCTTTTGACATAAAATTCATATTTTTTCAGGTGAAATTGAAGCCATTATTTTGTTTCAAAAATTTTTTTATAATTTTTTTTTTCAAACCCAAAAGCCGGCTTTAATTTCTTTTGGAAAAATGTGAACTTGGTGTCAAAAAATAGAGAAAAACATTGTTTAGGGTTTTGTGTGTACAAAATTTTGATTTTTGGCCTGGGAAGAAAAATATGTAAAAAACAGCCATTCCTTCCGGCATCCGTGAAGCCTCCTCTTAAAACAACAAATACTTCCAGCTCATGCCTTTCATATAAAAAAATTTTTTTTGTTGGAAATTTAGTCCAAAAATACGCAACTGAAAAATGCATAAACCACCATTCAATAAACTCATGTCTCATATCCCGCTGCGCCAAGAAAATTATTTTGTCATTGTGCGATGAAAATGATGAATTTTTCAACAGATAATTTCAAATTCCATCTCTTTATACAAAATAACATTTTTGAAAATAAAATTTCATTTTTAGGGAATAAACTACATTTTTGGTGCGCGCCGAGTATAAAATACATAAACCTACCGGAAGATTCTATAATGGAAATTTTCAAAACGAAAATTGAAATCATTAACAGACAGAGTGAGAGAGAGCTCTTATAACCTTATTCCCGTCTTTGACGGATTTACACTCCCGATCATTGAAAATTATTATGTGTAATAGGGATACGGAATTTAAAGGCGGAGGATGCATAAAAATAATATATAAAGATATTTTCGATACAGGGAAAGCCCACAGGGGGGAGAACGAAGAAAGTCTTCTTTTGATGTTCCAAGGAAAACGGAAACCGGGGATAAGGCGCCTGGAGAATCGGAATGAAGCATTTGATTATATGTAAGGGGTTAATGAGATTTTTTAGGAAAAGGCAAAAACAACGTTTCCACGGAAAACGAATCCGTTTGACATTCTTTTAATCCGAAAGTCAAGTTCCGAATGATTGGGGAATTAAATGCTTTTTCCGTCAATGTGGGGCGCCATGATGGAAAAGTTATTTGTTTTCGGTGTAAGCACCGTCTTGATTGAAATTTCCTTTGTTGAAAATGCGTAAAGGATTTTGTAGGTAAACGTGTTAGAAAAATGAGAACAATGGATCTCCGGGAAAATGAATCCTGTTTTAGAATCCCTTTAATGTTAAAAGGAAATTTATTTATATACAAGTTTTTATCGTTTAACCTTTTTCAAGAGAAACTTTTTATACGAAAAAAAAAAAAAATTATATGTAATCTCTTTTCAGATCGTTTTATATATATAAAAAAAAAAAAAAAAGCTGGAGGAAAGTAGGATCTTTATAGAAAAATATATCCTTGAAAAGAAAAAGATTGAATAGCGATAGGCTACGATCAAAAAAAGAAGTACAAAGTGATAAAACCATTGACAGATTATCTGTCTGTGTTATTACAATAAAACCTATTATGTGTTAAAGGACACTTTCCAACAAAGGGCGGTTTTTGCTTCGGCATAATCCGATTTTCAGCCAATGAATAATTTTCTCAATTATATAACTCCCAACAGAGCAATAGATTCCTAGCAAGGCTAGACAAAATCTCTTATTTTCCGATGCGATATAAGGCAAGATAGAACAGGATCATACAAAAATTTTTTTGTCAAGTCTTGTTCAAGATCGTCTTGTTTCCCTAATTGCTCAAGAATTAGGAATAGTTTGTTCTAGGGACTGCAGTACCGGGAGTACCGGTACCGAGACGAAATTTGGAAAACCTCAGAACGGGTTCCGGAAGTTCCGGTACAAGTTCCGGTATCGTAATTTTAATATTCCTATTGATTATCTAGGCTTGCCATTTTTTAAAATTGGAAAAAGAGTATAATTAGAGTATGAAATTTAATTTTTTAGAGATTTCCGATCATTTTTCCTAATCCACTTTTTCCAAAAATTTTGGCTCCTAAAATAGTTTTCCTAACTATTTTTTTTCTAATTTTTAATTTACCTAATATCTTTTGATTTTTAAAATAAAATTTCCCAAAATCTCTAAAATAAAATTTTCTAAAATCCCCTTAGGATTTTGAAAAAATAGCAAAAATATTCATTTTAGAAAATTTTATATTATGAATCAAAAAATTTTAGGAAAATTGAAAATTAGGAAAAAAAATGGTTAGGAAAAATGAATTAGCAATTTATTTATATATTTATTTATTTATTTTTATTTTTATTTTTTTTTTGAAAAATGGTTGGGAACTTTTGTAGAGTACTTATAAAAAGAGTATAATATACCCAGGAAAAGAATATAAAACTTTAAGAAAAAATTTATGGAGGAAAAAAAAAATTATTTAACTATGAAAAATAAAATGACGTCTTTCGCAAACTAACGAAGATAATTTTTAGAATTAAAATCATTTTAAAAAAATGAGATCGGTGAACCGATCAAAGTGCTTTATCGACTATTTAAATAATTCTCAAAAATATGGTTAGATTTTTGATCAGAGGTCCACCAAAGCCACAATACGGGCACAAGGAATTCGAATTTTGGAAAAATTATTTCAGATTCGGAATCCTCTACCCCAAAAATATTCTCAAAAATACGGTTAAATTTTTGATCAGAGGTCCACCAAAGCCGCAGTACGGGCATAAGGGATTCGAATTTAGGAAAAATTATTTCTGATTCGGAATCCTCTACCCCAAAAATATTCTCAAAAATTCGGTTAGATTTTTGATCAGAGTTCCACCAAAGCCGTAGTACGGGCACAAGGAATTCGAATTTTGGAAAAATTATTTCAGATTCGGAATCCTCTACCCCGAAAATATTCTCAAAAATTCGGTTAGATTTTTGATCAGAGGTCCACCAAAGCCGCAATACTGGCATAAGGGATTCGAATTTAGGAAAAATTATTTCAGATTCGGAATCCTCTACCCCGAAAATATTTTCAAAAATACGGTTATTTTTTCGTTAGCTCCCACGAGGAACCCGCCAATCAGCATCCAAATCGCTTTGTTGACGTAATCGATGACGTCATATCGTGACGTTTCAAAAGTCGAGATATCGGTTTTTAGGCCTATACCCATACTTTTAGCCCTGCTCACCGTTTCTGAACCACTCAACAGAATTTAACCAAATTTCAATGGTAGCGTATCTAGATGAATTTCTACTGCACTACGAAAATAGGACTCAATTGGTAGCTGCGTTCGCGATTTATAGTTAAAAAAGATCTTGAAATTGTTGAAAATTTAACATTTTCACTCACTGCTTCCGAATCGCTGGACCGATTTGGCTCAAAAACTAATCAGCACCTACATTTCATTAGAAGTTGCTAACCACCAAAAATCATCGAAATCCGTTCTTTCGTTTTTCTGCTTTTCCTCCGACAGACACTTTTTTTTTCCACATATATTCATATATTCATACACACATACACACATACACACACGGCCACCATCCAAATTTTGCTTTTTTCGGCATCAGGGGACTTCAAAACGTGTAAAAATATCAAAAACTGAAAATCTGAAATTTGTGCTAAAAACAATGCTTTATTCTCCCTGCGGTCGATAAAGCAAAAAGAGTATATTCGGGAAAATTCCAAAAAAGAGAGTAAATACTCTTAAAAAGAGTATAAATGGCAAGCCTATAATGCAAAAAAAAACAAAAAAGTTAAATTACACACTAAAACTACAATCAGAGAGAAAAAGACAAGTTTCTTCTTGCATATTTCGCTCTTGTTGAATAACAGTGCTGCCGCCGGTGCGCTATCGCTTGATTTCTTTTTGTACAATGCCGACCTAATTCATTCTCAGAAATTTGGATTTTTATTCTTCATTTCTTAAATTTTACTTGTTTTATATTCTATGCAACGTAAGAAGAAGCATTTTCGAATTGAAATTCAATTTAAAAAAATGTATCCACCTGTCATCTAAGAAAAAGTTTGCTTGTAAAATTAAAAATAATTTTTTTTGCAGGTGCCGGTACCGGTTCTGAAGAAGCTCTTTTCTTAGAAGCGGATCCGAGATTTCACAGTACTTTGCAATCCGTAGTTTGTTCCATAAAAATTTTGACCAATACAAAAAAAAAAAAAAAAAAAAATTATTTTATACCTCACAGTATGCCACTAAACAATTACAGTAAATGGTCTTCATATTTTCATATTTTCAGCTTGCTACCATTAAAATAATAAGCCCTGCATTAAATTTATTATTATTTTTTACAAAAAAAAGCAATTTTCAGAATGAAACTCCCCAAGATAATATTCCATTTTCAAGTTAGCCCTAATTCCCCCATTAAAACGTAAAATCGGATGTTCCAGTACTCCCGTAATTAAATATCGGCTATCGAAATTATTGTAGCTTATCTACAGTCGGTAAGGACTCAGGTACTAGTGTTGCCGATAAATCGAAATAAGTTATCGATATAGCATATCGATATTTGTATGTAAAAAATATCGATCTATCGATATATCGATTGAAAAGCTATCGATAAGTGAATTAGGTCTATCGATAAATTAGGCTTTGTCATTAAAATATAAAAAAAAAAAAAAAAAAAAAAAAAAAAAAACCTAATTCGATAAGAGCATTTCGTATCGACCAATCAAAACCACTACTGCCAGCTTAATTTTCCTCATTCGGTAAAATAAAATAAAAAAAACCCCTGTTTGATTCCTATCATTTATTTATAAAGACTGGGTTAAAAAATAAATAAAGGATTCTCTTTCCCTTTATTTTCGTTCCAAGAGGAAAAAAAAATTTATCAAAGACAATGCTGGAGGAAATACAGAAAAAACTTTTCAAATTTACTTTTTTTTTTCTTTTTTAAAGAAAAGATTTTTTTTTTACTGGAGTCCATAATTAAGATTTACCAATCGATTATACCATTCGGAAAACTTTTAAAGAAAAAGGGGAAAAAAATTGGAAAACTCAGAGATGCGAGGAACAGGTTTAATAAAAAAAAAAAAAATCTCCGGGTAATAACACAGCACTCCGATGAATAAATAAAAACCTAAATTTTTTTTTTTTCCTTTGATGCCTTTCGAAAGTTGAAGTTAAAATCATTTAAAATTTAGTATTTTAAAAAACCTAGACTCACATTTTATTGATCATTGATATGAGGAATTTATTGCTCTTCAAGATCTTTTCCACTTATCATGATTAAATTAAAGATTTATTATATGGCTTTAAGTTCAATGAAAAAAAAAAAAAGTTATCCAACTCAGTTTACGGTTTCAACTTTGAAACACTCGAATAAAGTTAATTAAAAATATTTTAAATCAAATATTCAAAGGATTTAAAAGAAAATATAATTTTGTTTTTAAACTTCTAGTAAAGTTCACTAAAGTTCACTGCGTAGGAGATAATAAAAAAAGAAGATTCGCCTAATTTGAATAATTATCTTTTTAACCGATTCAGGAGAAGATTAATATTATCAATTTTTTATCTTATCTGAGAAAAAAAAGATCTAAAAATGTTAAATTTTTTTTTTTATCCTGATGGAAAATTAAATTATAATCGAATCATCCGCGAAAAGCGAAATTAAATCTCAACCCGTTGAAATCCGCAACAAAAACAATATCACTGTGACATCTATCGCGCGGCAAACAAACTAAAGATGAGAAAATCGTTTCGGAGATGGAAAGTATAATTTTAAAATTTTTAGTTTTCTCTTTCTCCTTCCTCCCCGACAATTTTCGGGTTCGTAATTCACTAACAAACTTCCCCCTTGAAATGTTAAAAGTTAAGCCAAGAGTGTTAATTTACTTATTCATTTCAAAAATCTTTTGGAATATAATATTCCTTTCATGAAATATAACTAAATTAATAAAAACAATAATGGATTCCTTTTAAAAGAATTATTTGCTAATTTTACTGTTCAACAACAATTTAAAAAAAAAAAAAATACAATGTCAGGATTTTGAAAGAAAAGATGACATATTAATATTGTATCTGGACGCAGAAAATGGGATAAAAAAAAACACCATCACATAGTCATAACATAATCCCATTTATCATAGATAAATGTCACTGTGTTATTTCCACTTGTATACAGGTGAACAATGCAGGAAAATGCTGCTAATTTGGCATTCAGGCATATCAGCAACTGAAGGTCTATGGAAGGTTATATCAGTTTTGTATAATTCACTTTAAAAATACCGAAAACATAAAAGTACTCTCTTTTCCTTGGATGAATGCTCTTCAAATATATAGATAAAAAAAAAATACAGAAACGTACTTCAAATGAATGACTCACATGGCTTACAAAATCTTATTGACAATTTTTTTTCAACTAACGTAAAGCCATCAGAAATGTTTTATTATGTAAAAACTACATATAAATAAGAAAAGGATGTTTAAGTTAAAAGATGTATTAAACAACAAAAAAATTGCTATTATGTAAAAACTACATATAAATAAGAAAAGGATGTTTAAGTTAAAAGATGTATTAAACAACAAAAAAATTGCTTTGGAAATAAACAATTTTACCCAGCAATTTAATTGTATACATGAAAGTGCTATCAAACAATAAATGGAAAGTCAATAGTTAACTCAGAAGTTGCTTACACAGAACTTTTTTTTTTATTATCATATATCCTAGGGATGGCATTTTCTCTAACCGTGAATAAAATTAATAAATGATCTTTCTTATACAAGTCATGAAATCCGATCTTTTGAAATTGTTATCAATCCATGCTTAAAATAAAATAATTATGGTTTCTTACCAAATGAAGAACGGTGTTGACAACCTCCCTGTTGGATACCTGTCCGACTTCAATCAGCCCAATCAAAAGGGCAAATTTCAGGCTGTCGTTCATTGCCATACCCACCACCTCTTCTGGACGTTTGATTTCCCCCAGCGGGGGCGTTTGAACGTCAGTCATTTTAATAAATAAAAATTCCGTACCAAAATAATAAACACGTTAAAATCACATTCTAATAAAGAACTGTAAAAAAGTAGTTTTCACTTTTAAATCAAATCATAATGATATATTCACTCAACCGACCGACATTTTGAAAACTACGAATGTTACACATTTCGGCATTGCCAACGTCATAAGCCGGTGGTTCGTTTTGTTGCCCAAGGCAGCTGTGTTGCCAAATTCCAAATTTTATTCTTAATTTTATCAATTTTAAAAGAATTAATACCTATTTTTATTATTTCAAATTTGTAAACAATACTTCACTTTAGATATTAATCGTTTTTCTAATTAAAATGAGTAAGATCTCCGCTTATTTCACGGTAAGCATTCTGCTTGAAGAAATTGGCAACACTGCCTGTTAAAATGAAAACAAATATTGTGCAATCGAAGTTTTTCTTAAATAATTTTTTATTGTATACCGGCTTTTTTTCGTTATGATAACCTCAGTTTTAAATATGAATTTTTGTTAAAAATCTTTTTTACTTTTCATAGCAACCATATTGTCTTAGGGTCATCCGAACTTATTTCTAAATGTCCCTTTTCATGCTCAATACATTTTCATTTCTTTCAAGTCAAAAAAAAAATTTTTGGGAAGGAAAATAAAAAAAATAAAAAATAAAAAGATTAGAAATGTAGTAACAGAATAATTATTCGTATAAATACAATACTTAATAATATTAGTTGTTAATGAAACTTCCTTCAAAAAAAATCATATAAATATGTCCCTTGATTTGTCTTAATGCTATACAATAGAAACTTATTAAAAGTAGTTTTTAAAAACTTAATAAAAGTAATACATTTGATACAAAAAAAATAAATACATTCAGTCTTATATAAAGGAATGATTGTTGCTCATTCCAAAGCTCCTTGCTTGTCCACTCCCATGGGAATTGTTAAAAAAGAACATTCCTTTAGAATCGAAGCTAGTCATGATTTCTTCGTTGCTTGGTTCCAGGCTTTTCATGAGTCTGTGCTGCCAATGTTTTATGCTTTTATCATCTCCAAGGCAAGCAATGAAAGTTGAATCTTGCAACTGATCAGGAAGACATTGGCGAAGTGCTTCTTTGGCTCTGAAATTTAAAAAAATGTAGACTAAATAACAACAATCTCTAAAAATTTTCAAGTAGAAATCACTTACTGTTGATTGTCAGACAATCTTAAATAGCAGAGTATCACATGTTTTAAAAGTCTTGGAGCTGGTTGTGCGGCTAATTCCAGCACCAGTTTACCTAATATCATTGCAACATGTGAAAATCTATCGAATGTTTGACATACGTAAGACAATCCTCCTTCATCCATTAAAATTCTCTGAAGGATAAAAGTAGCAACTGTCCGTGGTAATTCAGATCCAGTTTCCATTATTCTTAATAGTAAGGGAATAATTTTACTAGTGAGTAAAAATGATATAACATCTGGATTGTCAACCTGTAATAAATTATCTTTCATAAACATCAAATAAAAACTAAAGAAAAATAATTAATTAACTCACCTTAACTAATGAACCTATAACCCCAAGGCTTGTTAATCTTAAATACTCGAATGGTCTTTCCTTACTAGTAGTTCTAAGAAACGGATATAAAAAATACGGTATTTGTGCTTCTAAGAATAACATTTTGGTTTCTGGATGAACTGCAATGCACTGCATAATTGCCAAAGCATTGCAAACGCGGTTGCTTTGAACAGCGGTTAACGTCGGAGGAATAAGTAAAGGATAAACACTAATTACTTCTTGAATAAGTGCAGCTATCGTACCGAATGAATGCCAAAGCATGGGAGCCAAATTTTCAACACCTTCTCTTTTTTGACTTAACTGCACAAGAGCGTTTTCACGGGTTGACGGATTGGTTAATTCGATTATCCATCTATAAATTAATTGCTTGTCTAATTCGTGACCGTTCATTTTTGATAAAATATGTTACTGAATTTAAGTAAATAAACACAGCACGTAAAGCTTCGGCGAAATAAAAGAAAACATACAAACTGAAATTTCTTGAACAATGATGACAATTCTGATTGGTTCCTGGAATGTATTATGCACCTGAGCGAAGCCGCATGCGCTTTTAAAGGACAACTAACGAACACACAACGTGTTTGCTTTCTTTCAAGATACAACTTGTTAAAATTGAAAAAAAAAAACCGTAATTTGTTTACGTTGTTTTCATATAGGTAATGACCATATAAAGAATGTATCTACATTTAGAACTTCACTTAAAATATTAGGTGAATAAATTATATCCATCCAGAAATGACATAATGCCATTTAAGCAATGGGCAAAGCTCTCAAACGTTTATTTGGTCCGCAAACTAGAGATTAAACTTTTAAACTGCAGCTTACGCTGAAGTCATGCCAACTTTGAAGCTTTCAATATTTTTTTGAACTAAAATTCTGCAAAATAAATTAGACCTATAAAAGGAAACTACAGGAATGTGTAAAACAATATTAAGAGGTATTAAGTTTTTAAGAGTGATTTTTTAGAACCTGTTTCTTAAAAAAAAAAAAACATTTGTTTTGGCTAACATTTACTGATATCCATGAAATTAATAAACTAAAAAAATGTTACATTCCACTACAATAGTGATTTTAGATGCAAATACGATTAATTACTAAATCCGCAAATAAAAGCTGACCGTTTAAAAAATTAAAAAAGATTAGGTATAATATTACCGTAAGTTTACTATAAAACCAAAAATGTTTTATAGAGGCACCTCTACAATTGGGAGATCGTTTTATTTGAATCGCGTTATACTGATAAATCAATAAAAAATAATATTAAATCAAATTAATTAAATACACCTTGAAACTTCATTTGACATTGTTCCTGTAATTTTGATGTCTCCCCAGGTGAACAATTTATATATATACCATAGACCTTTTTAAATATTAATTAATAAAGAAGGGGAAAAAAGTGAAATTGTATAAGAGTACTCGGAAGAAAAGGTCGAAGAATTTCAGTTGACACAAATATCAAAAATCCAATGGCCATTACGAATTTAAACTCTTCCTTCCTAAAAACAAAAAAAAAAAAAAATTAAAATTAAAACTAAAATAAATGGTTTTTATTAACATCTTTACAATAATTGGAATGACATATCCATCCACAAGACCTTTTTTTTTGATTAAAACATTACATTGTAATCTTTATTGCTATAAGGTTAGCACTTATATTCGGCCTTAATTTTGTAGTTTTATTTTTCAAAATTATTTTTCTGCAGTGCATTAAACAGAAAACTTCAATTTTCAAATGATTATGCTGTTTTTAACGTTGCTGCATTTGCTAGATTTTCTCTTTACAATTATACTTGAAAGAATTAGAAGTGCTACTCACAGTGAAGTACTTTTGACTCAGTAGCATAAAAGTTAGCATATAGACCTTTATATTGAGGAGTGACTTTGCTTGATACAAAATGTTCTCTTTCTGTTCAACCTTCTTCCATCCTTTTCATTTTGTAACTTGCCTATGACTAAGTTTTACTGCAACTCCTAAAAAAAAAGAGAAAAATATTTTGTCCTAATTTATTTCAGTATTTTAAGAATTTTGGAAAATCTTTACTTTTTCCATACTTCATTTCAAGGTCTGCTTTGAATGCAGCAGTATAAGAGTCTCATCATGCTTTACTTTCTCCATGAAATAAAAAAATGATGCTGGTCTTTGCAATTGAAAAATTTTTCCAGAAGCAGAAAGGTTTCTCTTTACTGGACATGACTAATCTAAATTAAATCGCATGTGGGTTTTCTAAACTTCCATGATGAAATTCATAGAAAATGCATTTTTTTTTAATACTATTTATGTGAATTAATTCTCAGCGGTTAGCATTGTCTCTGTCATTCTGAACAAAAAAAAAAAAAAAAAAAATATTCGGTACTTACAAACACTTTCAAAAAGGATTTAAAACTTGAAAATGAAATGAACTTTTGACAAACCCTTTAAAAAATAATTGTTGCAGATTCACTGGACATGTGTATCTTCCTAGTTTCATAATACTAGGAAAATAGTTGGTCTCTAGTGGAAAGAAACTGAGACAGTGAATACACTATCAAAACATCTACAGCCTGCAGCACGCTTGATTTTTTAAGTAGGGCTGCTTGGTTTTAAAGGAGCCAAAGAATGGGTTTCCATAACTTCCAGACTTGGAAGATATATTTCTAACTGAAGACATATCTCATAGATGATCCCATTTTCCTTGTTATCATCCTAAACAACAAAGTAAATAATTTTATTAAAGACATTAAGAGAAAAATGATATATGGTATCTATTTAATACAAATTCAATAAACATGTTAAGTAATGGACTTAAAATGATGACTTTATGGTTCATGATTAATTTCGAATTTTAGTATGATATTGTACTGTCAAACAATACAAATGATATTAACATGCTAAAGTACAGTACTTGAGAAAAAAGAAAAGAACTTACATTTCCCTGAAGGCACACAAAAACTACGTGATTTTCCATCAGTCAATTTAAAAGTTCTTCAGCTTTATTTTTTAAGCTTTTAAATTTTATAGAATGGATGGAAAACATCATGCTACATAATTATTCTAAAAAATACATTTAAAATATTGTTTTTGTTTAAAAAAAAAAAAAAAGAGATTCAAAGATGTAAACGAAGCAACAAGTCGAATTATCATTTCATACTTAGCTTACGACTAATATCTATAAGGGGTTTTTTCGTTGTTATGTTGGTAGAGAAATAGTGTGCTTTGAACAGAAGCAAAGTGATGCTGGTTCAACTTTTAACTGATGGATCAGAATAATCAACGCTCTAGATTTCGTTTTATTGAATGAAATGCTTCATCGACGTATTTCTGGAGAAATGTTTTAGAATCATAGTTAGACCAAATCCAATTTCCTCGGTGTAACAATAATCGTTTTGATTTGTTTCTCGAAAAGGAACGCTAAGAAGCCGCCAATTGTTGCAGATTTCATGTGTTTAAAATGGCCGAAAGGTAAGGATGCAAAGATTTCATGGATAACACTAAATGGTTTGCCTATTTATGGAACTCAGCTGTCATAGGTATTTACCTACCACTGCTTAAGAATTAAAAAATGATTGATACTGATATTGTGTAAAGCCTGAAGCTTCAATCTGCTCCTTGGTAAATGGTGATCATGTTATGTTGCATTGGTTGCATTACACTATATTAATTTAGTTTGTTTGCTGATGATGTTGCATCATATGGAACAAATGGGGTCTTTGACATTTACTTAGGAAATTATAAAGCGTAAAGCCTTTCCATTGACCGACACCTACAATTGTTTAGCCTTGACACTTTCTTAATTTAAACTTGTAATTTATTTTGTGATAATTTGTGGTGCAAAAGTAGAGCTTAAAGCTCTGTTAAAAACATTCAATTTTTTTGCAATTTATTTATTTATTTGTTAGGTGTATAATTGTCCAGTACTGCAAATTAATCGGAAATATCTGTATGAATGGTTTTATATGTAACGTAAAATTTACTGGTCAAGCAAGTCAAACTCTTTTTTCTTTTTAAAAAATCATCTGAGCAAAATTTGAATATATTTTTATGACCAGGTTTTGCTGCCTACATCTGTGAAATTTTTATATTTTGTAATAATTCTTATTAATACTTTTTCCATCCTACTATAAAAGCTGTATATTTAGTATTTTAAATAGAGCAGAACTCTAAACTCCAACTTAAAGCTCTAATTTAATAATTTATTACTAATTCAAAGTAGCATATTACAAAATTGAATTTAAAAAAATTTTAGAACAAAATTTGAGTAAATTGGCTGCTTGTTAAATTATTTTTAATAGCTGTGTATTACAATTGAGCTTGAATCTTTGATATTTTAATTTTTGAAAAAGATATGAAATGGGATCAAAACATATTAGGAAATTAATTTTCATTTAATTCAATCTCAGAAGAGACAAAAAACATGATAATAAATGTTATCATGTGCAGATAGATCATCTAAGCAGGAGAACTTATACAATATGATTGGTCTTTGCAGCGAAAGTCTTTTATGGTCTATTTTATTATCCCAGTCAAACGTGCAGATATAAATTGGTCATGCTAAAAAAAATCCTCTTATCCAAGGTTTCTCTTTGGATATAGTCTTAATTAAAAATTGATCATTTTCTTGTTTATTAAAAAATAAAATGAAAAGTGAAGAGATAATGTTTGTTTAGAAAAACAAAAATAAAGGGAAATGGAAAAGAATAAAGGATGTAATAATAATTGCATAGAGTGAATAAGAAATGCAAACGTAACATTTCCAGTTTTTTGAAATTTTGTCATTTTGAAACATTGCTCAAAGAACTTGACAATCTTAACACGAATTCGTGTTTACTTAAATCCAACCGTTTCGTTTTTCGTTAACTTTCAAAGGTTGCTAAAGGATTTTAATGAAATTTGATATTCATTTGACGATTTAACTTTCTGTTTACAGGTATTTCTCAAGGCAGTTAAACGCTCTTCTTAAAAGGCTGAGATGTTTAAAACAAGATACATTTTGATGTTAATGAATTAGCATCGAAAGGTAAGACGAAAGTACCTAAAGAATCAAAGTATAAACCTCGACGTGAATGTTTTGTAAATTTTAAAACTCCATAAAAGGTTAGGGAGTTTTATGTGATTCGTAAAAATCTCACGTTCCCGGGTTCAAATTGTTCATGCTTTACCCGTATGGTTTTTTTTTTTTTTTTTTCCTGTTCTTTTTTTTTTGGATAAATAAAAAGGTCGTTTAAAATGACCGACCTTCATATATCGATAAATATCTTATAAAATAAAGCGAAAAAAAAAAGTTTTATGTATCTCCGGTTTTTTTCTGGGTCTGCGTGCTATTTGTCTAAGTTTTAAGCCTTTTTCTTTATGTTATAAAATATTAAAAAACAGAAACTCCGGAGTAATTTTAATTTTATACAAGATTTCCCTGTTTAAAAAAGTAATTCAAAAGTTCAGTATTTCATCTCTCTCGCTCTTGTGTTGTTTGTCTTCTTCTAAAACAACTAACTTACAAAATCCATATAAAACTTTTTATACAACGATTTGATTTCCGCACCACTTTCGCCATCCCTTCCTACCCCTCTTTCTTCTGGTAGAGGCGGGAGATTTATCCGCTTTAAAAAAATGTTTGGTACATTTCTATGTTTTTTTATAATTTGAAATAAGAAAGTATGATGAAAATTGTTTTAAAAAGAGTAAAATAATTAAAATTATATTTCTTTTTCAGATCATTAAAAATGGTGCGAGTATTGTTCGATTTTCATGTCAGCCTGGATAAAAATAAAGTCTGCGATTCAGAATTGAAATAAAAATATTTGCAATATGGAGAATATGGACAATATGGGGATGAGCTGTCATCTTTCAAAAAGATGTAGAGGGGAAAAAAATGGTAAATTTATTTTTATTTAAAGCAATGAAGAGTAGGGACATTTTGGACCCATGTTGGTGGAATTCTTCTGACTTGCACGGAAATGCTTTAATATTTATTAGTAACATGAATGAGTTATATCCTTAAAATTTTTATTTACATAATTTAAAAGTAAGCATGAAAAAGAATTACAGTTCGATGTTTTTACTTATTACTTTGCTCTTACTTTTAGCTTTTGCCGAAGCATTAAAATAAACCAATGGTTTGTGACCCCTTTTTCCACTTTACTTTTTCGAAATTAAATTGTAATTTTTTATATGAAGTAATATTCTAAGTAAGAATAGCGCGTATAAGATACGTTCATGGAGATTTTTCGCTTCCCAAGGCTTTTGTTTTTGCGCATCAGTCGAAGCTTGTTTTTTCATGTTAAAGCAGGAATTTTTTTTTCAGAGTTGAATTTTCCCTAAGAAATATTCAGGAATAAAGTGTGTATTATCTATGAAGTAGTGCATCAAATGATGTAATGACTTTTTGTAACATCGATTTTGGGTTTTAATTCTTATGTTACGCCCCGTTTGTGAAATTGCCCAATTCATGAACTGGGCAAAAAAATTGCCCCCGTTCATGAACTGGGTAGGCTGCTTGCCCCGTTCATGAATCGGCCAGCTAAATTGCTCAGTTCATGAACTGGGTAGCCTTATTTTTGCCCCGGGTGGCATGCTGAGTGGCAGGGCTGGCCGATTTTGTTGCATTTGCAACATTCGGTGTGACACCCTTTTTGCCAGTTGCACCTTTGGTAGCCCTATTTATTTTTCAGGCATTTAAGTACTACACTGGTCATTCAGATGCTTTTATAACGTAACATACTGGTTCTAACCCCCCTCTGAAAAATATTTAAATTTCGTTTTTAGAAGTCAAAAAAATTTTCAGTTTTAGTAAATTTAAAAATAAATATTTATGTCACTGTCATTTATTAGTGATCAGACACTCTTAAGGCATCACGGCATAGATCCATTTTAAATGTTTTTTATCTCTTTTTAGATATTTCAGGTGCTGATTTTCAGATTGGTCAGGGGTTGCTCGGTTCTTTTACGCGGCCGGTTTTCTCGGATTCGTATACTCGTAACAATATCTTCGTTGGCCACCGTCGCCCGGTAGAGCCTTTGTTCGGTTCGGTTCGGTTCAGTAGGTTAGGGACTTTTAAGTACGTTCTTCGAATTTTTTTATTTTATACTTTAAATAAATAACCGTGTTTCGAGTTAGGTCGGAGTATATCGTTTATGATGCAACCCCTAGACGAAGCATAATCGCTTACTCGGATTTTTACACCGGCTGAAGCCTTGCTGGGGCAAAATGGCATATTCCTTAGATCGTTGGAAAGGTCGTAGGGACACCAAGCCGTCTGCCATCGTTGATTAGGTAAGTTCTTTTAATTTTGTGTTTGTTCAAGTCATGTTTGTCAATTTTGTGTTTGTTCATTTAATTTGTTTTAAGCTTGCATTTGTGCATTTGTTCATTAACTCATTCCATTATGTCTCATATTTAGGTCAAAATATTATTTTAGTTTTATTCAAAGAAATGATTTTAAACCGGGGCAAACCCCTTGCCCCTTGCCCCTTGCCCCTTGCCCCGATCGTGTAATTTAGTATTTTATGCCTGCCCCGTTCATAAAATGGGCAGAAATAAGTCTGCCCAGTTCATGAACTGAGCAATTTTGCTGCCCGATTCATGAACGGGACAAGCAGCCTACCCAGTTCATGAACGGGGCAATTTTTTTGTCCAGTTCATGAACTGGGCAATTTCACAAACGGGGCGTAACACTTACATGCCGAACTTGATTTTTATTTTTAACAAAAAAGTAAAATTTTAAATTATAGACCCGTAATTTGGCCGTTGGTCGGCTTGTTAAATTATCGATTTAGTAAATGAAAAAAATTAAGATTTTTAGCAAATAAGAATGCAGATGACTGCACGATGTATTTATGTATTAAGGATAAGCAGTGCCCTCTTCGGCCGATTTTGGAACTATTTTTTTTTTTTTTTTTTTTTTAAACATTGAATTCCATTATTTACACTACATTTACAACTGACGGACAAAATGGCGATTTAGATTTGACTCTAATGCACTACCTATTTTAGTTCATTTCTTGCGAACAATTGATCATATTTACTTTTGTTATTTTTGCAAAAATATTGCAATTGCAATATTTTGTGATTTCATGATATCTAGTTGCGAATTTCTGATCATTTATTTCTTTATTTTGAAACTCAAATGTGCAAAATCATTTTGCGAATGAATGAAAACTAGATCTCGGAGGCAGTGCACTGGAGTCAATCTGGATCGCGATAGGATTTTTTTTTTTTTTTTCATTTCATAAGTTACTTGAGGAAAATCTATTATAAGAGATTAATGGTTTTAGACTGAGCCTTTTTTCATGTTATTTAATTTAAAGAAAAAGGTGCTAACTTATTAAACGGAAATTCACCATAATTTTTTTTTTTTTTTAATTTGTTCGTTTCGACCGTTTCTCCTAAAAAAATAAATCTCTAATCCATTTTTCCTATAAATTTTCCTAACCATTTTTTTCTTAATTTTCAATTTTCCTAAAATTTTTTGATTCCAAAGTAAAATTTCCTGAAGTGAATATTTTTCCTAATTTTTTAAATTTCTAAAGAGATTTTAGAAAATGTATTTTAGGAATCAAAAAATTTTAGAAAAATTAAAAATTAGAAGAAAGAAATGAAAACCATTTTAGGAGCCAAAATTTTTAGAAAAAATGGATTAGGAATTAATTTTTTTAAGAAAATTGGATTAGGAATTAATTTTTTTAGGAAAAATGGATTAGGAAACATTTTACAAAATCAAATTTGTTTACTTTTCTGTATACAGTTACTTAAATACAAATCAATGGTCTTATTGTGAGCAATAAGTAAAAAATAACTGTTGAGTCCGTGTTAATCCTACTTATTTAATATTAATTCTTTTCGACGTATGATTCCTTTTTTTTTTTTTTTTTTTTTTTTTTTTTTTATTTCTTGTGATTTTTAGGGTCGTGAATTTCGGACTAGACGCGTCTAGTCGACTAAAAACTTCATTAAAATAATTTTTATTTTTTTAAGGAAGCTGCTAAAAATTATAAATTGGAGTGTAAGAAAAAACATTTTTTTTAACGTTCTCTAAATAAGTGGAAAGGCTTAGCCTAATACTCATTTCAGTAATCGAGTTGCGGTTTCACCTCCAATTTACATAAAAAAAATTATTTTAACATGTAAAAGATCAAAGAAAACTGTAATTAATTACGGTTATTACTACAATAACGAGACTGTTAATGAATTTTACAAATTAGTTCAAAAGATGTAATTCCACGAATTTCCGACGCGCTTTTCTTCATCTCTGCCTCACCTCTTTCTTAATGAAAAATGCACGACTATCCCGTTCCTTGATCAAGTTTCCCAAGTTTCTCTAGTCATCTTTATTTCTTGCTCGCACTGTGTCGAGTTTTCGTCGCCCTTCCCTTATCCTCTGTATCAACTCGCTTTTCAAAACTTTAGTCCAACTTTTAACTTACATGTTTTGACAGCAAATTGCTTTCAACCGGTTGCGATTCTTCTCGTATTGTAAGACGCGGTCGGAAGTGTTTCAGTAGTGTTGCCGTACAAATCTTAATTTTTTTTTTCCTTTTTGTTTTTTCGGAAAGGAGGCCTTCTTTAATCCTCCGTTTTTTGAGAAAAAAATATTAATGAAATATCTATTTTAATATCATTATCAGTTTTCTTTTCTTTTTATTTTTGATCGTTAATTTTTCACGTGCTTCGTCTTGTCATAATCAGTGCGTTGAGAAAGGAAAATTCAAAATATTTATTTTATTTATTTTTCCCCTCGCCACATGGTGATAAGGGAACGTTGGCTTCTCGTAAAAGAAATTAACCGTTAATCATTTAAAAAAACGAATTAAAATAAGAACAAAGAAAATTAGACTTTGTGAAGAAATCTTCATGTATATAAACATCCTGTTGCGCATCGTTTATTTTTTATTTTTTTATTCCTCTCTCTCTCTCTTTCTCTCTGAAATTATTCAGAAGTGTAATGTCACTTTTCTTCAGCCCGTTCGTTGCGTGTGAACTCTGAATAAAAATTATGTTAAGCGAGTCACTTTATTATTTTGTTTTAATTTTTTTCTTTTAATGGCTTTTATCTGCTCTTTTTTTTTTTTATTTCCCTCTGAATGACAGCAGCACGTGAAAAATTATATTATTCCGATGCGAATACGCAACAGTTTAGGAAGAAACAAAAACGAAGGAATGAAGAAAATAAAATGAGCACTTTTTTTTTTCCCTCGACGTTTAACCAATAGATTTGCAAAGTGAAAATGGAATAATAAAGAAAAGAAAAAGAAAAAGAAGAAAGACAGACAAAAACTTAAAACACGACTATATGAGTTATTGATTTTACCTTTTACAACTCCCTATTTTTTCCGAGTTCCAATTCCCCTTCAGCTTCTTCTACTTCTTCCCTTTAAAGCATCTCTTTCAAAACTTTGCGTTTTCCGAGGCCTGCGCGTTCCCGTTTGTTATTACTGGAACGCGTGCCCGTTTTCTTTTGAATTTTTCTTTTTAATACGTTAAATCATATAAATTCCGATTGCTTTATTTAACTCTTGCAAGCGGTTTCCTTTTTTTTTTTTTTTTTTTTTTTTTCTTGTGCACGCTGTGATTTTTTTCGGATCACGGGTTTTAAACTTTATGTATATTTTTTAAAAATTTTTTATTATTTTAATTTTAATTTTTCTTTTCTTTTTTGTTTTGTTTTTAGAGTTTATCTTCCGTTCTCGCAAATCTATTAAGATGAAATCATTGTAAGGATTATTATAACTCTGGATGATTATCAGTAAGTATTTTCAAAAGTTTTTAATCACGTGACTGTATTAAAAAAGTTTTTTTTTTTTTTTTTATGCTCGATGAGGAATGGCTTTAATTCTTACGATAAAATAATTAATATCATTTACTATTATGTTTATGGGGGAAACTCTTTTTGAATCTTTAATTTCCGGGAGAAAGTTGTAAAATGTATCGTAGACGGCGAGGATTTTAAGATAATTATGCTTGGGAAAAATAATATTTAAAAGGCGGTCTTTGTGGTATTGTTAAAATGAAAATTCGAGCGAACTTATTTCGTCATTTATTTATGTTTTCCCTTTTTTTTTTTTTTTTTTTTTTTTTTTTTTTTTTGCTGATGGAAAAAGGAAGTAAACTGATGAAGCGTATGGTGTTGAATGAATCAGCTGTGAAGTACCGGCTTATTTTTTTTTCAAAGCGTGGATTGGGAATGAAGTGAGAATTGATTTTATCAGTTTCGTTAAATTTAATTTAATTTATTTGGTTTATTTATTTATTTATTCATTCATTCACGTTATTAATTTTTTGCTTTGATTTCACCTGCCGATTAATCCGATAGATTTTATCTCAGGATAGGGTAAAATGTTTTACCGGTGCAGTTGAAAATGTTTTTTTTGGATTAATCAGCTTGTCTTGCCTCCAGGAACCAAAAAGAGTTTCGAAAATCATTTAAATATTTCTTGCGTTCTTACAACACTTAATTTATACTTCTATCGGATTAATCTGCATGTCTGTGCAAAGCTCAATTTTTCGTGCGATTTTTTTGAGTAAGTGGGAAATTTTTTAAAATGACGAAGAAATTTGTTTAGGGAAATGAAAAATTCGAATTAATTATAGGACTGTTTGAACCCATCGACATCGAGCCTTGATTGTTTTTTCTTGGAAAACTTAGTGGAAACATGTTTGATAATCGAACAACCGTTAAGTGGCAATCGAAAGAGCGTTAATGAGGTCTAAGCAGTTATTTCAAATTTCAAATGATCCGAAAAAGGTTTGGCGAAAGCGCAAAGGTTTATTTTGCGGTTTATCTCATTTGCGTTGATCCAAAAAAATTTTGGATTAAACGTAAAAGAAACCTTTTTCGTTTTATCCAAATTGGGATTGTTCCAAATCATTTTTTAAATTAAAACAAACGATTTTTTGCACTTGGTCTGAACGGGACTGACTGGTTTTATGGAAAATGATATCATTTTTAAATTTTGCGAATAGGGGAGATTTTTAATTATTTTGGTCAATCGCAAGTTAGACAAAACGATAAATTTTTTATATGCGCTCGAGTGTGCGTATGGAGGAGAGTGTGTCGGAATGCCACTCTTCTTCTGATACGAATATGCGACAGTTTAGAAAGAAAAAACAGTGAAAGGTCTATTTGGCAGAAATTTGAGTGGCCTGGAAAGAGCAGGAGAGATGGACTAAATTGTTAGCCCCACTACACCCTGTTCAGGATGAATTCAGAGTGTCTACTGTCCTATAATTCTTATAAAATCCTATAGTCTTTCTATGTTTTACTACAAGAAGTCAGAACGGGTTAATTTTTCATATTTTTATAGAATTTTTTACAAAATTTTTGTCAATTAAATTGATTAGGCTTTTAATGCCTCGATAAAACAAGAATTAGTTCATTTTCTTAATTATTTATTTTATTTTAATTTTATTTTATTAAAATAAAATAAAATAAAATTTTGGACTACAAAATGACACAATGACATAAAAGTTATGTAAGAAATTTTTTTACTCTGAAGGAAGTCTTAAAGAAAGCAGCTTACTTTGGTCCTATATTTTTTTTTTAAAAATTGAACCTATGAAGTTTTATAAAAATCTTGTACATATTTTCGTTTTCATTAATCAGTCGACACTCTGATAAGAAACTGAGGTGGAAATATTTATTGAGTAAAAATTTGGTTTTTTAATGCTTTATGGCAATGTAAATTAAGATTTGAAAGTATTTTAGGATCAGGCAAAAAATTTAAAATTAAACAAATGTTGCACCTATATTAAAGGACGAGAATGTCAGTCCAGCACGATGATAATAATAATAATAATAATGACTCAGCTTCTACCTTGAAAAATTGAAGGTATCTCGATAGTAAAATTCAAGATGTTAAATATTCTTCAAACTCGCACAGATGATTTATCAGGTATCTGCGGACCTCCCTTTAAAATTTAAACAAAAGTTACTTTCTAGTTAACGAGTTAAAAATTTTTAAAAATATGAAAAAAATGATCTGGGAAGTTTCAAAAAATAAACAAAGCGTTTTCATTTATTTACGAAAAAAGTTTACTTCTAGATGTTCCGATTTTTTCAAAAACTAACACAACGTCTGTTAATAGGTATCAAATTGATATTAGCTTTAAAAAGTGCATGTTACTTTCTGGTTTGAATGTTTCAGTAAAGAAAATCGGAAGCTTTGTTTATTTCCTGCAAAAAAAAAGGTTGCCATCTTTTTCTTTTCCGTAGGCTAACTATAGGATAAAATTGTTTTATTTTTTGTTGAATTTTGACGAAATTATAAGAAGACCGAATAACGATGCTTTTTCAACTAATAATGAAGCGGTGCTATCGAAACGCCTTTAGTCTTAGAAGACGAAAAAATTAATTTTAGCTCAAAAACTACTGGAGATTTTAGAAAAATGCTCTCACTCTTCCTAGATCGTCGAGATAGGAAAAAACCCAACTTTGTGTTAATAATCCTATTAACCCAATTTTTGTGTCAATAAGAGGTGGAATTTTAGAAAAATTCTCTCACTCTCTTCCTGGATCTTTGAGTTAAGAAAAACCCAATTTTGTGTTAATAACCCGACTAACCCGATTTTTAATTAAATTTAATTTTTGTGTCAATAAGTGGGGGCATTTTAGAAAGATTCTCTCACTCTCTTCTTAGATCTTCGGGATAGGAAAAAACCCAATTTTGTGTTAATAAGCCGATTAACCCAATTTTTAATTAATAATTTTTGTGTCAATAAGTGGTGGCATTTTAGAAAAATGCTCTCTTTCTCTTCCTAGATCTTCGGGATAGGAAAAAACCCAATTTTGTGTTAACCCAATTGACCCAATTTTTGTGTCAATAAGTGGTGGAATTTTAGAAAAATTCTCACTCTCTTCCTAGATCTTTGAGTTAAGGAAAAACCCAATTTTGTGTTGATAACCCGACTAGCCCGATTTTTTATTAAATTTAATTCTTGTGTAAATAAGTGGGGGCATTTTAAAAAGATTCTCTCACTCTTTTCTTAGATCTTCGGGATAGGAAGAAACCCAATTTTGTGTTAATAACCCAGTTAACCCAATTTTTGTGTCAATAAGTGGTGGAATTTTAGAATAATGCTCTTTTTCTCTTCCTAGATCTTCGGGGTAGGAAAAAACCCAGTTTTGTGTTAAAAGCCCTTAAACCCCATTTTTGTGTCAATAAGTGGTGGCATTTTAGAAAAATACTCTCACTCTCTTCCTAGATCTTCGGGATAGGAAAAAACCCGATTTTGTGTTAATAACCCAATAACCCAATTTTAATTAAACCCAATTTTTGTGTCAATAAGTGGTTGCGACCGAGCCAATGTCGGTTTTAGTCCTGCTGTATAACTTTTTTATTTTTATTTTTTTTTTATTTATTATTATTATTTTTATTTTTTTTTATTAGAATTATTTTTGGATCTAAACTTTCCATTTTTTACAATAGAACCTAAAAACCTAAAAATGACCTAAATCTTGAATTTAACTTTTGGGTAACCCCGCGGTAATATTCGAATAAAATTTTCAGTGCTCCTTAACTCCGAACAAACTGAAAACTGGATTTGTAATGCTCGCATTTTAGATTACATATTTATCTAAATAAAAAGCCCACCTGCTAAGATGAAAAAAAAAGGCTTCTAAAAAGAAATCATTTCATTTAAACAAAAGAATAAAACCCGTTTAGGAAAAAAAAAACTTATATAAGGAAGAAACTTTCCTCGAATCTAACCATCTTTAAACTTTTGCAAAAGAGAAAGATTTTTTCGACTTGGAAAAAGAGAAACGAGGATTTCGTAAACAAAAGAACACATTTTTCACCGTCTTTATGCGGTAAAAAGTTTTGCGATATTACACCGAATGTTGCTTTTCCTCGACAAACATTTCTTTTATCGAAATTGATATGAAATTTCCATGGGAAAAAGTGAATACCTGACTAGACGCTTGAAAGAAATGATCGTGCATGCACCCCTATTATCTTAGTCTATGAAATCATGTTTTTATACGTAAGCAAGAAAAAAGGTGGATTTAGAAAAATTACGGATTTTTAGAGATTTATATTTTTGCGGAGAAACTGGAAAGATTATTTATTTTTCACGAGCTTTTGCAAATCTTTTCCCTAGATTAGTTCGGTTACAAAAGCGCAAAAAAAAAGAAGAAGGAAAAAAAAAACCACTTTTTTATTACATCAAAGCTTTGAGCGACGTAACCAATTCCGAAGATCAGAGGCAACTGAAAATACTAACAATCTTCTAAATAAAGACGTTAAGTACGCATAAGCTCTGGAAGAGCGTTATTTATCACATAAAAAAAAGGGAAGAAAAGGAAAATTTTGAGCAAACCTATTGAGACTTTAAATTTTCTTTAGACGTTTTATTTCTTAAATAGACTAGACTAGTGTAATAAATTTTGTGTTAAAAAACGGTATGCGACGTTTCTATCGGTTCGATTTCAAAAAAATATTTCATTTTTTGACTTTTTAAAATCACATAAAAGCCGAAATGATCATCCACATGGGTGAACGTAATCTTTTCTTTTTTTCCCCCCTTTTTTTCGCAATTTAATGATCCTTTCCAATTTTTTTTTCTTTGAAAGAAAAAAACAAATTTGGGCGAAGTTTTTTTTTTTTTTTTTGCATAACGCCGTCCATTTAATCTGTACAAAAAAAAGATCCCGTTGGGTTTCCGAAGTTCTCAAAAAAGTTTTCAAACACTTTTTTAATTAAAAATTTCATATTTTCGGTGTAAAACGAGACTTCATTCAACTTAATAAGTGAAAAACTTAACTTTTTACGATATTTTAAACTTTTGATGTCACAAAT
This sequence comes from Liposcelis bostrychophila, assembly GCA_037577465.1. Lineage (NCBI taxonomy): Eukaryota > Metazoa > Arthropoda > Insecta > Psocodea > Liposcelididae > Liposcelis > Liposcelis bostrychophila. The sequence goes on along the minus strand of CM075211.1, from coordinate 17,834,996 downwards.
TTTTTTTTTTTTTGGCTTATAAAATGCGAATCCTATGAATGTCTTTTAATGAAGGGAGGTTAGGATAACTTTTTTTTTTTTTTTGAGCAAATGCAGCCGTGTAGTTAGACAAAAAATGTACAAATTTTTTTTTTTTTTTTTTTAAGGAAGGGAGGTTTGTTGTGTTTTATTTGGGTTTGCATTTGAGGGAGAAAAAAATATAAAAGAAAATTTTTTTACGCCCAAGTGAAATTTCAGAATATAACAACTTTTATTCTCCGGTTATGTCAGTGTTGACCTTTAACCCTTGGTGCAATAACTTTTTGAATGAAATCATAATGCTCTCACAAAAATAGTTTCCAAAACATGCCAACGTGAGTATAGTTTATAAGAAAAGAAATAAGATAAATGTAGGAAAGAGCATTCGTGTAACCGCAAATTTTCGGTTTCTTTTATCTCGTTCCCACACTTGAATGACCACGTCAGTTGTATTGTACTTGATGCTAAGCTTCTTGAAAATAAGAAAGTTTTGTTGGCCAAAAATAGAAAAAAAAAACCCAGAAGCTGATTTTCTTAAAAATAATGTTTTTGTCTTTTTTAGAATAGTTCAGATAATATAACTAACTTTTTCGCTTCAAGTTCTACGTTGAACAAAATAAATAAGTTTATTCTCCTGAAAAGTCGTTGCTTAAAATTTTTTTTGAAGTGGACCTTCTTCTGTTCGATTTTTTTTCGTTCAGGTTTAGAAAATGGGTCAGTTGGGATTAAGTATTGCATGTTTTTTGAAATAAGATTTCATCTTTTCGATTTTTCGTATGAGACTGTTGGTTATGTGGAGAAATATTCGACGCACAATCTGGATTTGAAGCTAATCTCCAGAGTCGTAGGCATTTTCTTCCATTAAATTATGTCTTGTGACAAGACATTTTCTTAAAAATCATAGGAAAACAATAAAAATATCTTGACAAGGTATTACCTGTCCGTTGCCATGAAGCGTTTTCCTTTGGCTATAAAACATTCCGGTTTTGTTGCAAGACGAAACTGGTTCATGACATTTCCTTTTTCTGAGTGTGTGCGGGTTCGTTAGTGTTTTTAGCTTAAATTCTTCAGCTTAAGCAGAACCGAGAAGTCTGAAAAAAAGGTTTTTAGTAATTCCTGCTTCTGAATTTTTGCTTAGAAATTTTAAAAGATCTGGATCTGCCGGTTAAAAAATAAAAATTATTTTTAAACCTTTTTAATTAGCTGAAGACTGAATTTTTTGTCCTCCCGTCACGTTTTGTTTTGTTAGCAGCTTCTCATTAGGGATGCAGCGAAAAAAAGTTTTCTTGTTGTGTATTCGAGTTTTGAAAGGTAAAAAACGATATCCCTCTTCTTGAGAGAAAATTAATTACTTTTTAACCTTTTTTTTATTCCCAAAAACTGCAATATTTGTCCTTTCCCGTCACGGCACGTTTTTTCAAGAATTATCCATCTTTTTAGCACAAACTATCCCATTTGGTCCTAACCTGGCACTCTGACTTGGCACCGCGCTTCACAAACTTCCTGAACGTATTTTTTTATAATTACATGGTTTTTAAGAAAATTCCGAACCTTCAACCTTCCTGGAAAATAAATTTTACGAAAAATACCTGGGAGGAATTAAGTGGCAACTGAAATGGATTACAGGTTCTATTTTTTGAAGTCTTTCAATTTTAAGGATGAAAGGAGCTTTGTTAACAGAATTTCTAAAAAATTTCTCTTCTGAGGTAATTTGATGCCTCAGCAAAAGAAGGGGATATTATCACTGGAACTTGTAATATTAGTACTTGTAATATTGTATTTTTAGTACTTGGAAAGTTTTTTTACAATAAGGTTCTTTTGATATTTGACCAGAGATGCAATTATTTACCGAATGAAATAGTTTAAAATATTGAGAGTAGCAGTCTTGTCATTGTCTTAACTGTTTTAGTTGTTGGGCGCAGTCTTGACTTCTGTTAAAAACCGTGACTAATCGTTAACTGCTTGTAAGGTGGATGTTGGTAACCTGGAAATACTTCAAATATTTTCATTTTTGTAAACTCGGGGTCACTGTTTAACAATAATATCTGAAATCGAGGAGATACCATGATTTCTAAACTCCCTGATTATTATTATCGAAGATTAAAAAAATAAAGGGAAAGATCATGAGACTGGAATTCGCCCGATCAGGTTATCAGCAATAAGGGAAAACCGCGGTCAGTTTCCCGAAAATTTCGAACTCACGTAATAATCTACTCCCCGAGAGTTGATAAAGTTTCACAGTTAAAACCCCCGCAGAAGATTTTCTCATTCCTCTTCCTCTTCTTTTGGCACGATTTCCTTTTCGCTATTTTAGATTTTCCAGGAGAAAGAGAGAGATGGGAAAAGAAATAGCGGACGATAATAAGAAAAAATAAAAAGAATAGTAAGAGAAAGAAAAAAAAAAAAAGGATTGCCAGTTCGTGGGCTAAGGGAGAGGGCCGAGCAATAACGTGTCCACAACGTGAGACATGGTGTGAAAACCCTCTCATCCAAACTGAAAGAAAAACTCTGCCAGTTGACAGGAGCAACTTTCAAAATTGTCATGATGCCATTGTTAAATGATTTATAGTTACAAAGTACACTTCCAGCCACAGAAAACTGTTTCCCCAACTTTATCAAACTTTGTTAAACTTTTCCGAGGAAAATTCTTAACTTAAATAGGAAAACTTTTCGTAGAGCTTGCTGTTAAAACATTCCAAAGACAAAGTTTTGCTTGATGATGTTGTTTTACTTAAGAAACCCTGGATTAATGTCTTTGTTGGTTGTGCCCTTGTTAATTTCCTTATTAAAAATCCACTTTTTTCTTTTTTTCTTCTTTTTCTTTTTCTTTTTTCTTTAGCTTTCCCGTCCGATAATAAAAGCTTTCAGTTTTTTAAAGTTTGGTTAGGAAAAAAAAGGGGGCATCAAAAGTGAAGGGAAAAAGGTATGGCTTCGGAATAAATTTCCCAGTGAATTATTGTAAATGGAATATTTAAGATGATTTACTTTCCCTTCTTGGCTTAATTAACACCGGGATATTTTCTCGAGTTTTATCTGTTAAAATTAAAGCGTTTTTATTAATTTATTTGAAAAGTCGATAGCGAAGCTCTTCAATGCAATACTTCTATTATTTCATTGGAAGACTTTTTTGCGGCTTGCATATTTCATTTTTTTTAACAGTATTAAATTCGTGTGAAAAGCTCGAAATTCTCATTTTTGTCTTTGGAAAAAGGAAACCCGATTTTCCTCATTTGAAACCATTTCACGATTGTTGAACTGAATATTAGTTTCTTTTCCGGTTTTTTATAAATTTAATTTTTTTGTTTTTTTCAAGACCACACCAGCTAGACCAACTGGAAGCTAGACCAAAGTTTTGTTAATCTTGTAACATAATGTCAAGTGTAGAAAAATAATTTGTGATATAAAATATGGGTAATTCTTGAAAAAACATAGCGTGACGGGAAAGGACAAATATTGCACTTTTTGGTAATAAAAAAAGGTTAAAAAGTAATTAATTTTCAGTCAAGAAGAAGGATATCGTCCTTTACCTTCCAAAACTCGAATTCACACCAAAAAAATTTTTTCTCGTTGCATCCTTAATGAGAAGTTGCTAACACTACAAAGCGTGACGGGAGGACAAATAATTCACTCTTTAGCTAATTAAAAAGGTTTAAAAATAATTTTAATTTTCTTTTAAAAAGTGATATCATTCTTTTATCTTTTGAAACGCAAATCCACTTTTAAAAAAAATTTTTTTCAGCGTTTGTTTGATAAGATATTACGCAATATTGCCTAAAAAAATGTACTTTTTTTCAAGAGCTACCCATATATATGCGAAATGCACGGGAAATGCGAATTCATCTTCTTTTCGTAGAGGCGTGGGTGAGCTGGCGGCGGTTAAAAAAAATACTAAATTGAAAACTTTTTTCGTTGAAAAAGCAATAACTTTGTTAATATTCTACTTATATTGGGATTCATTTTAAATCAAATTAATTGAATTCTATTCTTCCCGACCATTTTTCCTAAAAAAAATTAATTCCTAGTCCATTTTTCCTAAAAATTTTTGTTCTTAAATTCTTTTTCCTAACTGTTTTTTTTTCCTAATTTTCTATTTTCCTCAACTTTTTTGACTCCTAAAATAAAATTTTCTGAAATGAATATTTTTCCTAATTTTTTTAATTTCTAAATGGATTTTAGGGATTTTAGGAAATGTTATTTTAGGAATCAAACAATTTTAGGAAAATTAAAAATTGGAAAAAAAAATTAATTAGGAAAAATATGTTAGGAAATAAAATTTTAGGAAATAAAATTTTAGGAAAAATGGATTAGGAAAAATAATAGGGAATCTCGTTTTTATTTATTTATTTATTTATTTATTTATTTATTTATTTATTACTGTTATTTTGATTACAACAATTTATATTGCTACCATTTCATTTAGTTGAAGTAAAAAATTAAAAAAAAATTTTTTCATTCCTTGGACTGAAAAGTAGAACATAAAATGTGTTTTTTTCGGAATAAAAAATATTTTTCTTTGCAGGTATCGAAGGTAAATTTCAAGACTCGACCAATTAACGACCAATTAACCAAACGTGGTCTCGTACTTGAAATATTTACCTTCGACGCCTGTAAAGAAAAATACTATATAAAAAAAAATACAGTTAAAATTTTTACTAATCTTAGGTTTTTTGTCAGCAATTACACGTAACACGCTAATTAGGACTAAGGAAGGCAATTGTATGCTGTGCGAGGGCTATGGATGTGTTATGATAACCCTCTGCAAGTTATGTTAACCTGATCCGGGTTATGATAACCTTTTCCGGGTTATGATAACCTTTTCCGGGTTGTGATAACCCTCTCCGGGTAATAATAACACTCAGGGCTTTTGATTTTACAACCCACCCAGCGTTATAAAAATCCAGTGGCTTTAAAAACCCTCAGAAAGTTTAAATAACTCTCAATTATTGAACATTTATTTAAACCTTCTGAAGATTATCATAGCCTTGAGATGGTATTTCAACTTTTTTGGAGGCTGCTGGGGTCTTTTAGCTCGAAAATGTAGGAAGCTGGCTTGAATTCAGCCTAGTGGTGCTCTATTGTAAGTAAACGTGAAAGGAAAGCTTACCAGGTGTAAGGCCAGTTTTTTTTGGGCCTAAAATGGAGCTCGTCAGTAGGGATTCCTGTTCTTTTTCATTACAGTTCAAAAATTAAAGCTCATAATTTGGGAATTGTAAAATCAAAATCCTTGAATCTAGAAAACGTATTTTTCAGCGATTGACCTCAGAAAATTGCTCTCCACGGACTCTGGTATAATCCACTTAGACTATATTTAATGTTTTTCGTTTCTGTGCCTCAGAGCCAAAACTCAGAATCTAAAAAAATTTAAATGTTTGAAATTTTAAATTTTAGTAAAAATTATAAAATTATTATTACAGGTCGCTCTTTATTTATTTGCCGTGAGAGGCTATAGCTTGACAAACTTTCAAATTCGACATTTCTGCCCTGAGGTACCGATTTAAGTGTCTTTTTTCTTCTCAGTGTTTTCCATATTCACGTTTTAGAACGCGAATGGGATTTGCCTAGAACGCTGTCTTGGCACACCAACCGACCTGCAAAAGTTTCGTTGCTGGAACAAATTGGTAACATGTTTAAACTTGGTAAAACATTTTTTCAGCTTTGGGTGATTTTATTACAAGATTTATGTAATAAAATTATTGTGTGATGAAATTAATTCAATTCTGTAATTCTATCACACAGTCTATCGAAAAATCAGCAAATTATATCATTACATAAATCTTTTGATTTTATCACAATGCAAATGAAAAATTTGAAAGTCCAAATGGCACGAGGCGTGAATGAAATTTTGCCAGGTTGCTTGGTATACCAAAACAGTATTATAGGGTCAATCCCGTTTCCGTGCTCAAAAGTGGATTTGGAATTCCACGGAGCCGAAAAAAGCCTCCAACTCGCCAAGATCCTTTTATTCGTTTGATCAAATCATCAGTACTGATGCAGAGTGGTTGAAATGGTTATTAAAAAAAAAAACAAGTAAAAATCTTTCACTTTTTTTTTTCTTTGCAATTAGAATTTTCCTTGTTACCTCTTTCTGCGTATTATTATTTAAGCGGATAATAAGTACATATATCACATGTGTTATTATGAGCTAACTATATAATTTTCTCATACGGAAAACATTTCGAAAGACTGTTCTAAAACTTTTTTTGGGGGGGGGACTTACTTAATAATGTGTTACTATATAAAAAAATTTCAAAAGTAAAATATCTCGATAAGCCCTTAGAACTAATAAATTTTATCATCGTTTTCACAGGAGATCAAAGTTTTCCGGTTCAACTTTCAGTTACTTTTATCATCCCGTCTTTTAGGTAATCAAATGACTTTCTTTTTTTTTTTTTTATGGGGAAAAAAGAAAGAATAAAAAGCGAAGGGAAAGACCTAAGAAAAAAGTTAAATGTGTTATCCTTTTTGTTGCCAATAATCCCGCCACGGGAAAAGGAAACAAATAAGAACAAGTCGGGGAAACAGATGATGATTTTGATTTATTTCATTTTATTGTTAAACATGAAGCTAAGTTATCTTCTAACAAGTTTGTTCCAAGTTTTCAACCCCTCGCTGGGCGGCGGAACGAGCGTCTCCCCTTCTCTTCTTTTTGCCCCTCTCCCCTGTCTCCCCTCCCTCTCCTTCCCGTGTGCATGTTTGGATATTTTAATTCTTACAAAATCTGATCAAAGTTTTTAACCAGTTCGTCAGCAATATAATAATTCATATTATTAAACAAGTTTGAGAGTTGTATCCGGTTTTTTATGGTTTTACTTTTTCTTTTCTTTTTGTCTTAGCGCGATTATTTCGATTATAGTCGGGCTTGTTTTTTTTTTTTTTTTTTTTTTTTTTTTTTTTTTTTTTTCTATTTTTTTTTCTTTGGAGTAACTTTGTTTCCCGGCTAATTTAAAGTTTAAGATTCTAGACACCTGCTTTATTCTTTTTCTTTTTTTTTTTTTTTCCTTAAAAAAAGTTTCAAGATGGATGTTAAGAGTTTAGAAAGAAGGGAACGTTATTTTTAGGAAATAAGTTCCGAAAAAGTTTGCTAAGATATTGAAAACATTATTTTAACTTATTTCGTAAGGAAATTTAAATGAACTTCAGCGGAATTAAAATAATTAGGATCCGTTGTTTTTTTTTTTTTTTTTTTTTTTTTCTTTTATTATAAAAAATGTATTGGTAAAAGTTTTTTATTGTGTAAGCTTAAACCAAAGTAAAAATTTTTTAAAAGAAATTGCCGAAAAGTTTGAATTTTCTTTTAAGATAGCATCCTTTTATTTCGAAGAACGTGATTCTGGGAATTCGGATAATTTTTTTTTATCTGGTTAATTCTCGGAAAAAAAGAAAGATTATTTGGCAAATAACCGCAAAAACGTCTCTGAATTGAAGGCCGTGAATGGGAAAATAAAGAATTTTCGAATGATAATGAAAGTTTTATATTGACCTAATTAATTTTTTATTCTTTTTCTTTTCAGGTATGAATCTCAAATCCTACAGTGGAAGAAGGAAATGGTTTTGGAAAAGCGTTAAGAACAAATAGGTACCTTTTTTTTTAAATAAATAATTTTTTGAAGAAAAAAAAAACCGCGTCTTCAAAAAAAAGAAAAATCACAAAGAACTGAAAAGCTAAAAACAAGCCTTTTATTCTAGGAGTAAATATAAAAGAACTAAAAAGCTAAAAACAAGCTTTTTTATTTTAGAGTTAAAATAAAAAATTTTGCAATATTTGCACTAGTGAAAATATTCCGGAGAACTTAAAAGCTAAAAACAAGAAAATATTTTAATACAACAAGAAGTTTTCATTACGAAAATTAATCCCAATCTTCAAAAAAATTTGTATTTAAAAATTTTGAAGGCGGGATTTGTGTTCTGAAAGGTTTTTTGACTTTAAAAATCCCGCCTTCAAAATTTTTAAATACAAATTTTTTTGAAGATTGGGATTATTTTCGTAATGAAAACTTCTTGTTGTATTAAAATATTTTCTTGTTTTTAGCTTTTAAGTTCTCCGGAATATTTTCACTAGTGCAAATATTGCAAAATTTTTTATTTTAACTCTAAAATAAAAAGCTTGTTTTTAGCTTTTTAGTTCTTTTATATTTACTCCTAGAATAAAAGGCTTGTTTTTAGCTTTTCAGTTCTTTGTGATTTTTCTTTTTTTTGAAGACGCGGTTTTTTTTTTCTTCAAAAAATTATTTATTTATAGCTTTTTAGTTGAAATTATCACCCAGTGCTTTTTATATTATGATTAACAGCCTTGAGAGGCTTGCTGATAAATTGCTAGGACCCTTTAGGTAATATTTTGCTAAGGGCGCTTTGCTAAGGTATCAGTAAAAATAATATTTTTTTTAAAAAATGATATCGGTAAACCGATCAAAGTGCTTTATCGACCATTTAAATAACTCTCAAAATATGGTAAGTTTTTCGACCAGAGGTCCACCAAAGCCAGGTCAACAAAGAGGCATATGCCTAAGGAATTCGAATTTTGAAAAATTATTTCAGATTCGGAATCCTCTATCCAAAAACATTTTCAAAAATCCGGTTAGATATTCCATCAGAGGTATTCGGTTGGTCGTTTTCTCTGCCATGGTCTTTCCCCCCCCCCCCCATTTTTTTTTATCTAATCAAAGCTTCGCTCCTCGTATTTATCTGAGTAGTCTTTTTCATTGCCATGGGCCCGGATTAGGGTGGGTCGAAAAAAATTTTTTTTTTAATTTTAACTTGTAACACCGCACAAAATACTTCATTTGGCGTCAGAATAACGTATGTATGACCTCAGCCCGATCGGACAATATTTTGAGGTTCCCTAATGCATTTACATGCTAAAACCGAAATTTTGGATATTTTCTCGGCCAAAAAATTTTTCCAACATGGAAAGTAACCGAAACAGGATTTAAATCGAAGCTTGACCTTCGTAACATACGGTGCGACTGTAAAAAGAAAAGTTCCTGATGTGTTCTTTTCTACAGGTTGGTCTAAGTGCTTAAATAGCTTTGTTTTTTGTCTTGGGTCGCCTGCAAAATCCATAAAAATTTTTGTATCGAGCTGAAAATCGTAGGGGAACTACCCAGGGTTAATTTATCAGATTTAACACGATTTTTTTAAATCCGAATTTTTCCGGCAAAATGGCGGCATTAAAACATTGATTTTAAGAGCTAAAATTTTAAAAATTTAAGTTTTTTGATGAATAATTCTGCTAAAACGGAACCAGAATTTTTTTTTCTGTTTTTTCTACTTCCGGCGATCAAAACAAGTGTGTTTAAATGCTCTTCAAATCATTTTTTTAATCTCTCGAAATATTTTACAAATAATTAAAAATGATTTGAAGAACATTTAAACACACTTGTTTTGATCGCCGGAAGTAGAAAAAACAGAAAAAAAAATTCTGGTTCCGTTTTAGCAGAATTATTCATCAAAAAACTTAAATTTTTAAAACTCCGTTTTAATTTTTTTAACGCTTTTTCCGAAAATTTTAAAAATATTATTTGTATGAATTAAGGGGTTGAAGAAGTCGCTGATTCCGAATCTAAAATTAGTTTTTGCAGGGGGCACTGGTGGTCCCCCAGAAAACAAACTTTTTTTAAATTACCGGAAAAATAACATATGGATATCTATTTATGTTTTCTGGCACCCTGATTTTAAATCTAACATCGGATTTTGCGGTGGCACGTGCGACTCCTCCAGAAAATCAACTTGTTTTAAATTAACTGTCTTCTGGAAAATTAACTTGCCTTTGTTTTTCAAAAACCTATTATTTTTCGAGTAATAATAATTCAGAAAACTAAAAATTATTAAAGTTAATAGTCCGCCGTTTTTAATTTAAATTTTTTCGAAATTTGGACTTCTGATTTAGAATTAGCAGTTTTAAAAACCCCCCAAATATTTTTTTTTATTATCTTTAAACGTATAAACGCTTCTACACATAAAAAAAGCTGTTTTGTCCTTAAGTTAAACATAGGTGAGGAATTCTTGTTAAATAATGCATAATTGGCTGTCCATCCGTTATTTACTTGCATTTTTAAGTTCATAAGAATAATTCGAATTTTTTAAGAAAATTAAAGCTTCGCAGGGTTGTAAAAGCTGATGGGTACATATACGGATCCATGAGCGGCAAAGTATTAAATGACGTTCCAACAAAGCGGCCGCCCGTGACAAGTTCAGATTTGAACACGGCAGAGGATTGCGGCAATAGCTCATTTAATGCTTTTGGAAAATGAATACCCCCGGCTAAAATAATCCATCGCAAAATGTTTTAAAAAAGAAAAATTGCGTATAAGAATGGGGGAACATTATTTTCTAGTCCCCGAACCAAAAAATTATTTTAAACCTTGAAAATGCGAAAAGAATCAAGGCCATTTTAGAACTTCTTTTTTTTTTACACCCGAAGATAAGACTTTTTTTTTCAATCGGCAATTTCTCACGGAAAAAATGCTCGGAAAAAATCGGGGTTTGGCTTAAAATGATCTAGAAATCAAGGACAACATTATTTTTCAAACAGATATCCAAAATTTCAAACCTGGACCCAGAAACAAACGTGAAAAGATCGGGGAAGCGGGAATAATTTTACAAGCGGGTACCGTTTCTCACTGTGACGTTGAGAGTCAAAGAAGAAGTAAGATAAGAAAACACCCTTCCCCTTCTTAATAATTGCCAAACACAGGTTTTCTTACGTTGCGAGTCACGTTGAGATAACATTGTTAAGCAATGGCGTGTATTTTTTATTAAAACGCCGATTAAAATTAATTATTTGGGGGGTTAGGACTTGAATTTTTTCAATTTTTTTTTACGAAGGTACCCCGGCGAATTTTCATCTTTCATTTGCCGTAATTTCCATATCCTAAAACCTTATAGTTTTTGAGATATTAGGGAAGGACGAAAAGTGCGAACATATCCGTAAATAAATATAGCCGGTTCAAAAGCCTGTCCACATTAATTGCATAACGCTTCTTTTTTTTTTGGAAGACGCGTAAAAAAAAGATATTTACTGATTCTTTTTTTACCTAAGGCTCTTCATTCCCTCAACAAAACCGGACGATGAACCTGCCGGTTTAATAAAAAAAAAAATATTTTTTCAATTAATTTTTTTAAAGGCTAACATTGCAGTAAATGGGGCGAAACCTATACCAAATTGTCCCTTATTATTTTTAGAAGAAGTAGATAACGCATGTTAAATATGTAATGCTATGTCTCCACGAAAGTAATTAATTAGACTATAATTAATTATACTATAATTAATGATGGAATAATTATTGTTCGAACTCGAAGTACTGTACTTTTTTCGTGACACAAACACGCGGGCTCAATCTTTTGCCTTCAATTTGGTTATTTGAAAATTTTTTCGTAAGAGAAAATAAAAATTTTTTCCCATATTTTGGAAAATTAATATTTATTTTTATTTTCTCTTACGAAAAAATTTTCAAGTAACCAAATTGAAGACAAAAGATTGAGCCCGCGTGTTTGAATCACGAAAAAAGTACAGTACTTCGAATTCGAACAATAATTATTCCATCATTAATTATAGTATAATTAATTATAGTCTAATTAATTACTTTCGTGGAGACATAGCATAAGCTTAAATGTGTACCTCCACATAAAAAGTTCTCACTGTGCAGATGGTGCTTAGAATTTTTTGTTTGTTAACAAATGGTTTTCTTATTAGTTTATTTTTCCACAGCCTTTCAGGTTCCCATCTGCCAAGTGGGACCTTTTCATGTGGAGGTCCACAAATTACTTCAATATTTGCACGGTCTTACAGGTCAGGCAACTCGTATATTAAAAAATGGTTGTCATTTTGTAGTAAAAAAAAATTCAGTTCTCATTTCTGCCAGATGTCACTGTAATCGAATGGGCGAAGTCAATGAAAATTAAACGTCTGCTTTAGAGACAGGAGGGAAAGTAAATAATAAAGTTTAAAATAATACTATTATTTTTGAATGGTGTAGTCCCGAAATGCCCCTTTAAAAAACGGGGCGCATCTTCGTTTGTAACTCCCTAAGATGAAACAATATAAATAAAGTGGAAAGAAGTGATTTTAGGATTCGGGAAATTTTTTTTCATGCAAAGCTGAGTTTGCCGAGAGGCACTTTCCTGAAACATGCATCAAAAGAAAGAACAAAGCTATAACAAGCTGGGGAATATGATAGCTGAGGTACTGTAAAATTTAGTTTTGGATTTTAGTTGCCAAATTTATTCCCAACTAAAAGTTTTATCAAATCTCTTTACTGTTTACACCGAGCTTTTGTTTATTTCGCCTTCCATATTTCCAAAAGCAGCCGATTTTATTTTTCATTGGTTTTGCCCATCTTCTAAAAACGACATCTGTACAAATTTGGAACTAAAATTTATAATTGATTGAATGTTTGGCGATCCATAATTTTATTTTAAAGATTATTGGCGGGATTAGATCTAAATATTTCGAAAAAGCCACGATTTTTATCGTGTGCTAGGAAATATTAACAAAGAAAATCAGTTGAAAGGTTAAATCGAAGTGGCGAAAGATGGAATCGAACCATCGACCTCTCGTTTTCATGACGATTGCTCTACCACAAACTTAATAAACTTAACTTTTCAACTGATTTTCTTTGTTAATATTTCCTAGCACACGATAAACATCGTGGCTTTTTCGAAATAATTAGATCCAATCCCGCCAATAATCTTTAAAAAAAAAAATATAACTTCAAAATCTAGACCTTCTTTGAATAGAATTTTTATGCCCTAATCCATGCTTTTCTCTGAAAAATTAAGAAAACTGAAAGCTCTTCCAGATTCACATGCTGTTCTGATGTGGCTAGTTTTGGTCCGCCTGAGGAATTAATCCTCATACTCTCTGATTTTCGAGAGCGTTCCCCTATCCGCCACCTGGGGAGGCGCCCGATGGGGGACTAGCCAAAAACCCCACACGGGTTGGTGGGACAACCCTGTCCCCAGCCACCGAAAAAGATGCCATCCTCCCAACGGCACAAAGTCACCCACCTCGTACGGGTCGACATAAAAATGACGTCCTTTTCATATCGATCCGCACGAGATGGGTGCCGTATGACGTAAGGAGGATTTTATCCCTCTAGATGGCTGACTTAAAACTAATTTAAAACTACCCTAAAAACTAACTTAACTTAAATCTAGACTTAAAACTACTTAAAATACTTAACTTATTTATACTAGTTACTAAGCTTAGCTTAAACTTAAATTAAGGTTGTACAAATGTACAATGTACGGCATTGGACATTCATACAATTTACAATATTAGATATTGGAGACAAGATTGTCTGTACTTTTCGACAACCTTTTGCGCGAAAAATGAACTCGATTCTGTTTTTTTTTTTTTTTTTTTTTTTTTTTTTTTTTTTTTATGTCGTTTAACCGCTTGAAAAAAATGTGCTAATCGACAGCTTTTAAAAATATAGGCTGTCTTTTAAAATCCCGTTTTATTTTATTATTATTTTTTTTTTTTTTTATTAATAAAAAGATGTGAGGGAGAAATAGAAATAAGAAAAAGATGAAAAGGTAAAAACTCCATAACCCAATACCGAGTATAAAACACCTATGCCCATGTCCATGACCATACCCATTACCATACCATGCCTGTACCAAACTCAAACCTCCTTGATAAAGCTTTTGGACTGCGTTGGCGGCTGCGACGACTCCTCTGGCTGCGACGATTCCTTGGCTGCTCCTGTAAAAACAAAAACAAAAAAAAAAAGACAATTAAAAAAGGGGGGGCTTGGAGACCCTCACAATGGAGTTTATCTCCCGCGGTATGATTGTAATAAAAAAATTAATTATTTTAAACTGTAATGTTATTATTATTATTACTATTTTTTTTTAAATTAATATTTTGAGATTATAAAAAAAAAAAAAAAAAAATGCAAAAATGCAAAAAAATTTCGGATTTCCAGGCGTAAAAGGTTAAGACCTTCCGCATTGGACCGGCCGTCAGGGGAACCATGCCATTAGAGCGAGCCGGGAGCCTATCGGCTTTAACTGTGCATATATGTACAGCTAAGGCTTGCGGTGCGCCAATAACCTCGGACACCCAGTCATCCGAAATGAAACCCTGGAGACTCTCACTATGGAGCTTATCTCCCGCGTAATCCATGATCGAATCGAATAGAATACACAGCCTAATAAAACTCTGCAGCTCCAAGAGAGGGGCTGACTCCTAACTTAACGTTTCGGGGGAACTTAACACTAAACACTTAAAACTAATACCACAAGGCCAGTCGCTGGGTCGATACCTAGGCCTTCTACGATGGGAGACTAAACCTCCTGGTTTATCTCCAAGCCGGGCCGAAAATAATTATTTAAAAAAAAAAAATTAAATCCCGTGATTTAAAAAAAAATAAAATAAAGCCCGCACTAAAAATATTTATAAATAAAAAAAAAATAAAAAAATTACGATGCGACTACTCCGAGAGTCAAAACCCGAATGACGCTAGGAACCTGAATCAAGATGGCGCTTGGATACGTCATGCGCAGACAGGCACGCCCTCTGTAATCCAATATGGCGCCTCAAACATTTTAACTGTAAATATCTGTGAATCCAAAACATATTTATTTATTTATTTATTTATTTATTTATTTATTTATTTATTTATTTATTTATTTACATATTTATTTAGTTCGAAAGGCCCTTCTGTCGTTAAGTACAAATCTTGTTTTTTAAAAAAAAAGTTGTAATAACTTTTCTTGAAAAACTTCTGCGATTCGCCGCTAGAGTGCTCTTTTGTTAAGTCTTCGGCTAAACGCACTACTTAATTTATTTTGATAATTTTCGTGTTTTTTATGCATTATTCGGCTGTTTAAATTCAATAAACATCGATTTTACGTATTTTATTACAAAAAACGCGTCATTTTTAAAAAATGGTTTTTCTAAAGGAAAATGTGGTTTGAAAAAAAAAAAGTTATAATTTCAGGTTTTTCAACTTTTTTTTAAAAAAACAAGATTTGTACTTAACGACAGAAGGGCCTTTCGAACTAAATAAATATGTAAATAAATAAATAAATAAATAAATAAATAAATAAATAAATATGTTTTGGATTCACAGATATTTACAGTTAAAATGTTTGAGGCGCCATATTGGATTACAGAGGGCGTGCCTGTCTGCGCATGACGTATCCAAGCGCCATCTTGATTCAGGTTCCTAGCGTCATTCGGGTTTTGACTCTCGGAGTAGTCGCATCGTAATTTTTTTATTTTTTTTTTATTTATAAATATTTTTAGTGCGGGCTTTATTTTATTTTTTTTTAAATCACGGGATTTAATTTTTTTTTTTTTTTAAATAATTATTTTCGGCCCGGCTTGGAGATAAACCAGGAGGTTTAGTCTCCCATCGTAGAAGGCCTAGGTATCGACCCAGCGACTGGCCTTGTGGTATTAGTTTTAAGTGTTTAGTGTTAAGTTCCCCCGAAACGTTAAGTTAGGAGTCAGCCCCTCTCTTGGAGCTGCAGAGTTTTATTAGGCTGTGTATTCTATTCGATTCGATCATGGATTACGCGGGAGATAAGCTCCATAGTGAGAGTCTCCAGGGTTTCATTTCGGATGACTGGGTGTCCGAGGTTATTGGCGCACCGCAAGCCTTAGCTGTACATATATGCACAGTTAAAGCCGATAGGCTCCCGGCTCGCTCTAATGGCATGGTTCCCCTGACGGCCGGTCCAATGCGGAAGGTCTTAACCTTTTACGCCTGGAAATCCGAAATTTTTTTGCATTTTTGCATTTTTTTTTTTTTTTTTTTTATAATCTCAAAATATTAATTTAAAAAAAAATAGTAATAATAATAATAACATTACAGTTTAAAATAATTAATTTTTTTATTACAATCATACCGCGGGAGATAAACTCCATTGTGAGGGTCTCCAAGCCCCCCCTTTTTTATTGTCTTTTTTTTTTGTTTTTGTTTTTACAGGAGCAGCCAAGGAATCGTCGCAGCCAGAGGAGTCGTCGCAGCCGCCAACGCAGTCCAAAAGCTTATCAAGGAGGTTTGAGTTTGGTACAGGCATGGTATGGTAATGGGTATGGTCATGGGCATGGGCATAGGTGTTTTATACTCGGTATTGGGTTATGGAGTTTTTACCTTTTCATCTTTTTCTTATTTCTATTTCTCCCTCACATCTTTTTATTAATAAAAAAAAAAAAAATAATAATAAAATAAAACGGGATTTTAAAAGACAGCCTATAATTTTTAAAAGCTGTCGATTAGCACATTTTTTTCAAGCGGTTAAACGACATAAAAAAAAAAAAAAAAAAAAAAAAAAAAAAAAAAAAAAAACAGAATCGAGTTCATTTTTCGCGCAAAAGGTTGTCGAAAAGTACAGACAATCTTGTCTCCAATATCTAATATTGTAAATTGTATGAATGTCCAATGCCGTACATTGTACATTTGTACAACCTTAATTTAAGTTTAAGCTAAGCTTAGTAACTAGTATAAATAAGTTAAGTATTTTAAGTAGTTTTAAGTCTAGATTTAAGTTAAGTTAGTTTTTAGGGTAGTTTTAAATTAGTTTTAAGTCAGCCATCTAGAGGGATAAAATCCTCCTTACGTCATACGGCACCCATCTCGTGCGGATCGATATGAAAAGGACGTCATTTTTATGTCGACCCGTACGAGGTGGGTGACTTTGTGCCGTTGGGAGGATGGCATCTTTTTCGGTGGCTGGGGACAGGGTTGTCCCACCAACCCGTGTGGGGTTTTTGGCTAGTCCCCCATCGGGCGCCTCCCCAGGTGGCGGATAGGGGAACGCTCTCGAAAATCAGAGAGTATGAGGATTAATTCCTCAGGCGGACCAAAACTAGCCACATCAGAACAGCATGTGAATCTGGAAGAGCTTTCAGTTTTCTTAATTTTTCAGAGAAAAGCATGGGTTAGGGGCCCTAAATAGGAGTTGCCTGATCTGTAAGACTGTGAATATTTGCAAATTAAATATTGTTTAAATTTAAAAGAAAAAAAAATGGCCGATGTAAAAAACATAAACAATCGGCTAATTTTGTTAACATTGATAGTTTACCGACATATATAACATGTAAAATTTACTTCTTCTAAAAATAAGAAACAATTTAGTATAGGTTTTGTCTCATTCAATGCATTGTTAGCCTTTCTTTCTCCTTACTGTGGCGTACCTGTGTCCAGGCGTAGGAGACCATCGATGAGATTTTTATATTCATTTCTATCGGGGGCAATTCTGAAGTGCTCCTCGACACTTAAACCGGTCCAAGCTCAACCGGTCCAGGCAAATAAAGATAAGGTGCAGTACAATGTTAGCCTTTAAAAAAATTAATTGGGAAATAGTATTTTCCTTTACAAGTGCGAAGGTAAATATTTCAAGTTTACGGTCCGAGGTGACTTACGTAGAACGATTTAGACATATCAGTTGTCAATTTTAACATAAAATTTTTTACTGTGCAGCTCGCTGTTCCTGTACACGGCCACATTTTGTATTTCTTTGATAAAAATTCTGCTTTTATAATTAGTTCTCATTCATGTTTCAGTGATTTTTCACTAATAGTTATATTTGTTCTGAATATGAGCTCATTCAAGTATTACGTAAGCGCCTTAGAAAAACATATGTTTATTTTTTTTTTTTTTTTTTTTGTCGAAGAAATGTGGGTTTTTAATTTTTCCAACAAATGTGGGTTTGGTAAATTCTTACCTAGGAGTAATATAATAATTTCTAAGTGAATTATTTAGAACTAAAATTTTTCCTAACGAAAGAGTGAAGAGTTTTTAAAACCCTTATTTTTGCTGAGATGAGGGTGGAGGGGTCACAAACTTCCAAATTCCTGCTGAATTAGTAGTTGAATGACCCCTTCACTGTAATAAGCATTACCTAATGTAATTTTTTCGATGAAAATCTGCACATTACGCGAATTCTTTAACTCAGCTTGTCACTGCATTCCCCTTTTTTTTATTTTTTCCAAGTTTTTTCCTCCGACGTAATCGCACCTATAAAAATTTAATTAATTAAGTTTTAAAAAGTTTTCAAAGTTTTAACATTTTTTCCCCTCCCTTTTTAATGTGGCACAGCCGTAAACATTCTTGTTTACATCGGTTTCGTAAAGAGAGGGAATTGATAAGATTATACATGAGGAACTTAGATGAGCCTTTGCTGAAACATGAAACTCATCAAAAAGTTTCCTATGAGTTTAAACAAGGTCTAAGTGTTTCATGAAGCTTTAGCAGTCGCGAAGATTGGAATATTAGCAGACATTACTAGGATTCGGATTAAAGTTTTCCGTTTAGGATCTTTTTTTTTTTTTTTTTTTTTTTTTTCTTTCTCTTTTTTTTCTTGGTGAAATAAAAAAAAAATGTATAAATTAGAATCGCAAGGAAAACCCAATAAAAAAAAACTATATTGAAAAGAGAAAACAAGCATAAATCTTCCTTGCGGAAAAAGGGACGAGAAAGTAAGCACAGGCAGAAGTGCTTCGAGTTGAAAGTAAATGGTGGAAGAAACAGTGTCTGACAAATGTTCAAAAAAAAAAAGCTCGTCGAATTTAAAAAGATGAAAGATCATTGCTGTAACCAAGTGAAGGGGTCGATAATAAAAATGAAAAGAATAAAAAAGAAAAACAGTTCAAAATATAAAAGATGATAAATCATCAAAGTTACTGAAAAAAAAGAAGGAATCGAGTTAAAAAATGTTTTAAAACAGAAAAGTGAAGAAAAGTAAAGAATAAAGAAAAAAAGGGACTAAAGGGGGAGAGAAAAAAAAAAAAAAAAAAAAAAAAAAGATATTTCAAAACTGTAAGAAATCAAAAAAATTGAAAAAGTATATCTATTGACATTCGCTTTAGCGGAGTACAAGATCCTTTTTATATGTGAATCGACATGCACGTTCTTAACTTCAACAAAAACTTTTTATAAAGAAAAGTTAGTAAAAATAAGTTTTCGTGAGAGAGAGAGAGAGTTTCCAAAGGAAAAGTTTTTAACTGATGAAATAAAGGAGAAAAGAAAATTAAGAAACTTAAATCATTTTAATATAATTTATATAATGATATTTAAATTCTTGTATTGTTTGTCTTCCCATTCTTGAAATACACAAAGGATTTAAACTTCCGACCTATTTCAATATGGTTATTTCTTTTCAAAACATCAAAGTTTGTTTTTTTCTCATTTTGTTTATTCTCAAACTTTTTTTTAGGATGGAAAATAAACCGGATCGAGGATTCGAAAAATTTCACCGGTTTACCAAAGAGAGATGACCCAAAAGCATCCCAGGAAATATTCGATCCAGCATATTCTTCAGTTACCGCCGAGTCCGCCGGCCGCCGAAGACATGCCGCCATCGAATCAGCAACCGGGACCCCATCCCGGAGAAGACTACCCGATGAACCTGTGTAAATCACCGTTTAGCGGTTACCATCAGTATTTACCTCCGGTGATTCAAGAATTGCCGGAAAGAGTGCTTGAAACGGACATTAAAGAACAGACGGAATCGGGAACCGCGGATAATGAAGAAAGAACTTTCATGTCGCCGTTGGCCTTGTCGCAAACGGGCTCGAATGTTTACCTCTCTTCGCACCTTCGGACTGGGAAGGAGAGTTACTTGCCGCCTGCCAGAGCCCACCAGGAGGATGTGGCTGTTGACTTGACTATGCCTGCCAAGAATTTATCAGTGCACGATTCGAGAGAGGGAAGAAGCTGTCCAGATGCTGGATATCCGCAGGATTTCGCAATGTTTTCGTCCAGAAAGGTGAGCTTTATATTTTAAAATGATTGCATGAAAAGGTGTGAGAAGAGTTAAAGAATAACAATAACATAAACGATACACTGTGGATTTTCATGTGCTTTAAGACCGTTGAAACTGACAATAACAAATTTTTATTCATTGTCCTCTAACTTGTCATGTTAATATCTGCAATATCGATTGTAACGAAAATAAAAGCCCGCTGGGGAAATAATCCTGAATGAGGCTGTCTGCGTGCAAAGGAATAGTTAGCGTCATTAACGAAGATAGGGGTCGCAATATCTGAGGCAGTCAATTTTTTTATTTTACTTTTTCTCTGTAAAATGTTTTAAAGGATCTGTTTCCAAAATCTCTTCTGCAAGCCGATCAACAAGGGTACCTAGTTACCAAATAATTTTTGCTATAAAAATCATATTTAGGCAATTTTGCACCGAATAATTTCTATCACGTAATTCCAAACTCAGTTCGGGGACTTTGAAAAAAGAAAAAAAAATAGCATGCCAATATTTTTGGAACACCCTGTAAGTACATGTGAAAACATTCATGGTAATAACTAGGTTATAGGAAAGTATACTTTAAAATTGCTCCAGAATTGATTGAAAAAATAGAAACATACATGGGCTACCTTGGCTTTGGCTCTGCCTGTGAAAAGATTCCTTTACGGAATAATCTTGGAGGTTTTTATTCCAAAAGATTTAAACAGCACTGTTCTGTTCCATGTTTATAAGCGTTATAGGTCCCGGCTTCTGATGTCATTTGGTTTGATTGCTTTCATTGCTTTCATTATCTTTTTAAAAAATATTTTGGCAATTGACTGAAATACTTAGTAACTGATATTATTGTCTAAAGTTATTCAAAACTAATTTTTGAACATTGTTGATTCACAACAGTTTGACTTATGACATTTAGACCCGCGATATTTCGACTCGCGACATTTTGACTCACGAAAATTTGACTTTCGACGCGACGTTTTGACTCTCGACGTTTTGACCTACGACAGTTTGACTCACGACAGATTAAACCACGGCATTTCTACCCACGACATTTTGACACACGACAGATTAAACCACGGCATTTCGACCCACAACATTTTGACTCACAAAATTTTAACTCACGGCACATTGACATTAGACATTTTGACACTCGACGTTTTGATCTATGACCGTTTTACTCCCGGCCTTTTGACTCTTGAAGTTTTGACCTACGACAGTTTGACTCACGACAGATTAAACCACGGCATTTCTACCCACGACATTTTGACACACGACAGATTAAACCACGGCATTTCGACCCACAACATTTTGACTCACAATTTTAACTCACGGCACATTGACATTAGACATTTTGACACTCGACGTTTTGACCTATGACTGTTTCACTCCCGGCCTTTTGACTCTTGAAGTTTTGAACAACGACATTTTGACTCACGGCAGATTAACCCACGGAATTTTGACTCATGACTTTTTGACCCCCGACGTTTTGACTTATGACAATTTGACTCCCGACATTTTGACTCTTGAAGTTTTGACCAACGACATTTTAACTCACGACAGATTGAACCGCGGCATTTCGACTCACGACATTTTGACTCATGAAAATTTGACTCACGGCAGATTAACCCACGGAATTTTGACTCATGACTTTTTGACCCGCGACGTTTCGACCTATGACAGTTTGACTCCCGACATTTTGATTCTTGAAGTTTTCACCAACGACATTTTGACTCACGACAGATTGAACCGCGGCATTTCGACCCACGACATTTTGACTCACAAAAATTTGACTCACGGCAGATTAACCCACGGAATTTCGACTCATGACATTTTGACTCTTGACGTTTTGACCAATGACATTTTAACTTGTGACATTTTAACTTGTGACATTTTAACTCCCGATATTTTGATATTGGTTTTGGTTCATAATTTACTAGTACGAAATATAAAATCAACATCGCATGCGTGCAAGTCAAATCATGCTTAAAATCTAAAACTTTATATTTCTGAACCAATTTTGGATTGGAGGATCAAAGAATTTTTTTTTTTTTTTTTTTTTGGGGGGGGGGGGAAGGGGGCAAAAGCCTAAAATTAACTCGTAAATTTGAATTTTGTCAAGTGTAAAATTCATTTTCCAATAAAATTTTCGTTTTATTTAGTGTAAAATTGTTTCAGCTCGTGGAGAACGCCCCCCCCGCTCTTGGATTCGCCAGTGCAATTTTACACCATTTTTTATTGCTAATTCAGCTAAAACCCGTTTAAAATTTATCTTATTCTTACCTTTGAATTTCTGTTTTCTAAAAATTTTTCATTCCTGATTTTGTTCTTTTGTCTCATGCATACAACAAAATTTTGTCTCTCTCTGTTTCGACATCCCCCAGATTGCTATCATTTCAAATTTAAAAATATTGAATTCCAAACCTTAAATTCGAATTTAGTGACCCAGAAAATTTATAACCGTTGAATTTTAATGTCTCAACGAAAATCTTTCAAAAGAAAAAAGAATTCCCTTTTTATTCTTTTAATTTTTTTTTTATATTTTTTTTCATGATACGTAAAATCGTGTTTCCCTTGAAACAAAAAGAGAAAAAAGTTTTTTTTTTTTTTTTTTTTTTTCGAAAATCGCCTTTAATTGAGATCTATTTACCAATTCTTGTAAATTACCGTATAAGAAATCAAATCGGTCAGAAAACTCGGGGAGAAACTAGGTTAAAGGGGAAATGTGACGCACTTGAGAAATGCTATTTTATAAATGGGCTTTTAACTCTCCCGATAAATAGGCGCGTTTATTTATTTTCTCTTCCTCTTTTTCATTGTGAATTCTCTTCAGTTTCAAATATATAACAAGTAAAAGGAGACTCGCGATTTAAATTATATTCCTGGTATTGACTAATACGGAAGATCTATAATATGATATCGTTAGAGTTTTGACTTTCTCTCCCGGGAAAAGATCCCGGAAAATGTGTATCTCCGGCATTGAAAGCAGGATTCAAAACATTGTTTAATAGCTTGTTTCGAGGAAAGCCGAGAGTATTTTTCGATTATTGGCAATTCCCGTCATGAATTGAATCCGTGAAAGGCATATAAAAGTTTCTTCTGACTGTTTGTATTATTCAAATTTTTCCGGGAAAAAAAAGCAAAGGCTTTTTTTTTTATTCCGCTAAAGTTCAGTACCTTCATTTTTTTTTTCGAAACATGCGACTGCAGTTTAAATTCAACATTTTTTTTTTTTTTTTCAAAAAGTCGAATTTTTATTACTTCAACCACAACTTTTTATTCGAATTTTACATCCAATAAAACGCTTTCCTTGTTTGTGTATAAATTTTTTTTTTTTCGTCTTATATTTTCCTGCCCCCTGTTATTTGCGCTTTTTAAGATCAAAATCATTCATGCGAATGTCCTTCGAAACACCGTAAAGAAAGCAACTGAAGTTTATTCACTTGAAATAGAAAATAACTTTCTGGCTTCGAGTATTTCCCGTAATCCACCTAGGAGGAAAATGGGAAAGAAATTTTTTCCCCCCTTTTTTTTTATTTGAATTTCGAAATTGCATTTTCCTTTATTCGCCCCTTGGTAAAGTTTTCCTTCTTAATTCGATCTGTACTTACAATTTCTAATCTGCCGGGAAGGGGGGGGGGGGGTTGATGGGCATCAAAATGAATTTTTATTATTCAAAGGAAATCATGGTAAATGTTTTTATCTTAAAATGACTTAAGTACATAAGTCTTTTACGTGAGTTAACAATAACCGTCTAATTATTTAATTAATATTTCCGTCTCGTTTTAAAAACATCATTTTGTGTAATTGAAATTTCGAAAGAAGAAAAAGAAAAAGAAAAAAAAAATGTTTTGAAGGTTATATTTTTCATTTTTCCCCGAAAAATGAAAAGACGGTTCGAAATAAGGATCGTCCTCGCTCAAATTATACGATCGTTGAAACGTGATAAAAAATGTTTTATCGGCGACAAATAATGATTTTTTGAAAACAATTTAACTTTATTCCTCGTTTCAAATATGATAGAAACCATATTTAACTTACACTTGGATCCTTTGAAACTGGTGTTTGAAAGTTTTATCCCTGTTTAACTTATCTGTTTTCATATCTTTGCGAAAAGTTTTATTTAATTTTCAACATCAACCCTGGGAAACCGTGCAGTGAGTAATTCCAAGAAAATCTTTTTTCCCCGTTGAGATGCAGTCGGCTTTAAATTAATTCATCCTTTTTTTTTTCTTTTTTTTGTTGTCTTTGTTGTTTTTATTTAATTTCATACAAAAAATTTGATTTATCAAAGAGAAATGAATTACCTTTCTGATATTTATTTATTTATTTTGTTTTATTCGATTTAAAAAAAAAAGTATTCTTCCTAAGGGTTCGTGGTGTTTAATTTGTTTTTTAAAGTTACCATTTCGTTGTAGCTATGTAAAAAAAAGTTTGCGAAAAAGAAAAATTAAAGAGAAAAAAAAAGGAAAGGAAAAGAAAAGCTTAATCGTGGAAAGTCCCACTCATCTCGTTCAAACTCTCTCTTTAATCTGTTATTTAGTGTTTCATAAAAGTTGTTCGCCTTCTTTAACTTTCTTCTTTGCTAACTTTTACTTCCCCTCAAAACTTTCCAGCGTTCGACGTCACTGCCATCTTACCAGAGTTTGGAGAATTCTTTAAAACTTGCTTAAGACATCTAACTTTAAGAAACGGAAGCTTTTTAACGTCTTCATTTTCAAAACCTGCACTAGGGTCGGTAGCTTCTCGTCCGTATATTCAGATTTTGAACTGTTTATTTTTCGGATAGCAATTAAGTAAAGATTTTATGTACATAAAGACGATTGAATGGTTATAATGGATGAACGACAGTAAAATATTTTATTAAGCATAGTTGGCCCACAGAATACATCTTTAAAGTTTTATTCTTAATTTTAGAGCCCTAAAATTTTACGGGTGTTCTTTTTAAACCAATAGGAAAAAAATTAGGGGGTGCGACCGAAAGAATTCTAAAGTTTGCAAAATAAGGGACGGTCAAATGGGGAAGGCAATTTTTTGATTTGAGGGCTAAAAATTTCCGGAATCTCAGTTAACTTTTGGTGGGCCTAGAACTCGGCCCACCTGTCCCATTGTTTTTATTTAATATTTCCCCAAATAATTCCTTAAGAATAGAATTAGTATACTGAAGGTATTTAAATATGATTTTTTTTTATTTTTAGGTAAGAGAAACTACAGATTTATGTTTTTGTCGCTGTCTAAAACCGTAAGTACTATCGCTTTTAAAGCGCTTTACCACAGGATTTTCTCAATCTGCGACTATTCTGATATTTACAAAAAAATTTAACTCTTGTTTTTATAATGCTCGAATATTGAGTCGGAAGATTAAGAACAGAGAATTTTGCCGTCGATTTACAATAGGGAAACTAAAATCCTAGGTAGATTTTTTTTAAAGGTTTGAATTTAGATGGAAATATTATTATTATTATTATTATTATTATACGTAGTCGTATATTGCGCTGTTTCGTAATTTGAGCTGGGTTTTGCAGTATTCCCTAAAGCTAGCATTGCCAACGCTACAATGGATTTCTCTATGTACTTACTTATTCAATACTCTGAAGTCTATATCGTACAGAAGCCCTGAAGGGTCAAAACTATTTGCCGTTTGTGTCTTTGTTTGTTCCGGAACAATTTTAACGCTGTTAGCTCCGGAACTGCTAGTTCCGAAAGTGGCAATCGGTTTCTTGTCAGTTCCGGAATTATCAATTTTCTTTTTTGCCAGTTCCAGAACAAGCAGTGTCAATTCACAAGCACCGCCTGTTCCGAAATTACGAGGGATAAAATTGTCAGTTCCGGCACAGATATTATTATTAGGGTGGGTCAAAAATCAAAAATTTTGGATTTTCAAAATGCCTCATAGCGCAATCCCTGCGTTTTATCATTTATAAAAATTTTTTCCTTTTTGAAACTTTTTTAAAATGGCGTCTTGAGGTTTCGCTAGAGGGTCAAAGTTTTGCAAAACTCCATAAAGGATGAAAATTCGACTTTTAGATTTTTGTGAAAAAAATCTCGTTCTCTATCGGATTTTTAACGTAGATTTCAAAAATGAAATCGTTTTGCGTCTAACTATTTTTTTTTTCATGAGATATGTAAAAAAATGTGATAAAAATATTGGAATTCCAGATTTTTGCCATTTTTATGCCTTATTTGGCCTGTATCTCAAGAGCGAGAATAGTTAGATGCAAACCTATTTCCTTTTCGAAATCTGCGTTAAAAATCGGATAGGAAACGATACTTTTGTTCACGAAAATCCAAAAGTCAAATTTTCATACCTTATGGAGTTTTGCAAACCTTTGGCCCTCTAGCGAAACCTCAAGGCTCCATTTTAAAAAAATTTCAAAAAGGAAAAAAATTTTACAAATGACAAAACGCAGCGATTGCGCTATCAGGCATTTTGAAAATCCAAAATTTTTTATTTTCGACCCATTCTAATTATGCTAGTTTAGGTAAAGGTCTCAGTGGTGTGGTGGCCCGTAGCCTAGTTCATAGCGCGCTCGACTCTCAATCATGAGATGCGACGCGTCGTGATTCTATACTAGTTCACAGCTAGGAATTTTTCTCAGGTCAAAACTAGTGCGCTAGTCAGAAAATCAACGGTCACCATCCCTCGGAAGGCAATGGCAGACCACCGAGCGGTAATTGCCTCGTAAATCTCTCAAAAATAGCCGTTCGGAACCGGCGTTAAACCGTAGGTCCCATATGCCTGTGAGCGCACGCACAGGTGTATGTGAGAGATCACCACGCTCGTAATCGAGTAAAGGACTAAGAAGAAGAAGGTAAAGGTCTCAGCGAGGCTGATTCTAATACATCCTTGTGCATCTCCGCTGTTACACCTTTTGCTCCTACTGATTTCTTTGGAATCGCCCCTGTGTACTTTGATAAAGGTAAAGGTCTCAGCGAGGCTGATTCTAATTTACTTTTACATTTTTTTGGTATTTTGCTCATTTTATATTTATTGTTATGTTAGTTTAGAACAAGTACTGTCAGTTCCGGAACTAACAGCGTTAAAATTGTTAGTTCCGGAGCAATCAACGACACAACTGGCAAATAGTTTGGACCCTTTAGGGCTTCTGTAGTACCATTAAAATCTTAAAAAAAATTATAAATCATAGATCTATAGATATATAAATCATAGATAGATAGATTGGTGAATTATAATTCACCAAAATCGTGAATTATACTGCCGAACGTGAATTATAATTCTTGACAATATGAAAATTTTCTCCCGACCATATTAATTGTCTTTAAGGCGTTGAAAAGGCCGTGACTTCATTACCAAAGCAAGTATTGCAACTCTTTTAAATTTGGAAATAGAGTTACAAAATCCTTTTTAGCTAGGATGTCGAAATTATTTTGCTTGTCGTTTGCTTGCCAAACTGCATGTTTCCAATTTTTTGACCATCGCGCTACAGTGCTTTCTTCGTCTTTTGTAAATAAAATGTAAAAAAAAAAATGTGGGAAAGTATTTGAAGTAAGTTTAAAACTCTGAGGAAACACTTTTCTTTCGCGCGAAAAGTAAAAAGTTTACGGAAGCAAACTTTTCGAAAAGCGCTTCTCCTCGTAAAGCGACGTTACTTCCCTTTCCTCTTAGTTCGGACTGTTTCGTACAGAGGTCTCTTCTATTCATTTTCTTATGTCTCCCTTCATCATTGCCGTGCGCTGCTTTAAAGAAATTTTTTTTTTCTCTTTAAAATTTGCAGCGTAAATATTTTTATGGTTCTCCGTCTCATAATTTCCATTTATAAAAATAATTTTTTCTTACCTTTTTTTTTTTTTTTTTTTTTTTTTCTCAAGCTCTTTTTTTTCCTCTCGGATAAAATATTAAGCCGACTACTTTATTATATTCCACCTTAAAAGTTGTTTTAAAGAAAGCTGTAATACTTAAGAAAAACCCACCCTAAAAATTTATTATTGAAGGGAATAAAAGCTTGAAGCTTTCGAGATTGTGGTACAGTTTGTGTTTTGTTGAAGATATCAAATTACCCGCTTGTCTGTTAATTAAACATAAAGATGGGCAACTCATCTGGAAAACTGCTTCCTTTGCAAGATTCTGATTTCCTTCCCTCCTACCTTCTGCCTCCAGTTTTGCATACTCAATCCCCTATCACAAATCTAAACTACAAAAGAATTTTCTCTCTTTGCTCTATTGCGCGCCACTCTTTTGCTAGAGTAAACCTTATGGGAAACTACAATATAATTTTAAATGAGCAAGTTATGCGAAATACCATTTTCTCTTTATGAAACAAAAGGTTTGGGAAATAAGCGGGCGGCGGGTACAAATGGATTTCATTTCGATTCTTAATTTTTGGATGATTGTTGAATTATTTTAAAAATGACGTAAAAAATGTGTCATTTTTATTTTTACTTTTAGTTAAGCGTTTCCTTTTCTTTTTTGACGTTGATCTGAATCTTCTGAACGTGGAGGATTTCAATTCTTTTTCGTTGCAAGATGAAGAATCTGATTGATCTTAATTTTTCGCCTGTAGATTTAATCTTTTTGGCCTTCCCCGTTTTTTTTCCGTGACAACGATGAGAACATCCTTTTTTTTTTTTTTTTTTTGCATTTTTTGTTCTTGCCTGATTATCTGAATGGGGTTAACCGTAACAGTTTTTGGTAATCGCCTATAATTTGACGGGAAATAAAAAAAAGAATTAAAATTTTTCGAACTAAAATAATTTTCTGGTTGAAAATTCGTGGGTTTTGGCCATGATGTGTTTCGTATAAAATTTCGGATTTCCAGGCAGCGTAAACGTTTTCAGGAATTTCATTAGGCAGGACGTTTTAAGGAACACATGGAATACAGAATATCAAGTTCTTGATATTGCCAATATTTTAATTTTTATGCTCGAAAATATTCCGATAACCACGGATATTTATATCTAAATATTTAAAGATATAAATGAATAATAGTGTATATCCAATAAAAATCATATGCACTGTTGGCAGATTAATTAGGTTAGTTACATAATAAAGAGTAATATTATTTAATTTTTTTTTCTAAGTTTATAAATTAATAAGTAAAGCTTTAGGCCAGATTTCAAATTACAATTTTACGATTTAAACAGTTATACGTAAGACGTTATGTATAGGTTTTTACTCTAAAGTTAAGTCGGTTAATGTGACGCAGATGTCCAGATTATATATAAATTATATAGTATTATATACTAGCCGCTTCGCGGCCCCTACGCGTCTAGCCTAAAATAATGTGGAAAAACGTAAAAACGTTAAATACTTTATTTTTTCCGAAAAAAAAAAACAGCGTAAAAACGTTGAATTTATAATAAAATATAAATAAAAAAGCAGACGGAAACTTCAGGTTTTGAGAATATTCCTTTGATCGAAATTTTAAAATCTAAGTTGGTAAGTTTGTTCAGACTTCTTCTGTGACTTTTCAGACAGTCGCACTTCCCTACCATTTGCGATCTATTTTACATCAAATTGTTTCTGTTTCTTAATTAAACTCGGCCACAGGTGTCCAAAAGGGCGGGTTGAAAAACTCGAATTTTTGAATTTGAAAACGCCTGATGTGGGAATCGATGCATTTTTATAATACTATTAATCCTAATTTTTTTCAGATTTTTTAAACGATATTTTCAGGTGCCGCAAGGCCTTAAAATTTTCAAAAAACCCATTTGAGGACCAAAAATGAACATTGTTTTTTCGCATAAAAGACCGTCGTTTCCCATCGGAAATTTTGCATAGATTACGAATTTGAAGTCAAAAATTAGTTTTGGTGCACGGTTTTTGAGCCTCAGACAGAAAGCCATAACAAGATTTTCAGAATTTTGGAATCCGGCTTGTGGTTCAAAAACTGTGCACCGAAAGTAATTTTTGACTTCAAATTCGTAATTTACGCAAAATTTCCGAAAGGAAACGACGGTCTTTTATGCGAAAAAAAGATTTTCATTTTGGTGCTCAAATGGGCTTTTTGAAAATTTCAAGGCCATTGCGGCACCTCAAAATGTCGTTTAAATGAAAAAAAATTAGGGTTAATAGTATTATAAAAAGGCATCGATTCCCATATCAGGCGTTTTCAAATTCAAAAATTCGCGTTTTTAGACCCGCCCTAGTGTTCAATAAAAGGATTGTTAAAAATCCTTTCTAGGGTGTACAGAAAAAAAAAAAGTGTTTGGAATTTTGTTGCTCACCGAAAAAATAGTTTCATTGGGGGGTAAATACCTCAAAAAAATTTTGAAACATTTTTTTTTTACCAGCTGGAGGTCGCGCTTTGCGGAAAAAGGACTTAAGCCAAGAATTTTTTGAAAGCGTTCAATTAAGTTAATATTTAGCGCATTTTTCAGTAATCGATATTTGTAAAAGGGGTCTAATTATATGTTTTTGAGGTCGTAGAACACGAATTTCACCATCCCGATTTTCTCCGACCAATGCCTGAGTCGCTGTTACCACTTTTTTAGCGTTTAAGCCTAATTTTTCGGGCTCAATTTTTATTTATGTCCAAATTTGGAGCCCCCAAATTTTTTTTTTCCTTTTAAAGTTGCTTATACTTATGAAAAAAAGCTTGAGGAACACGAATTTCACTATCCCGATTTTCTCCGACCAACGCCTGAGTAGGGGTATAAGTAAGAATTTGGTTTTTTGAGCCAAAAACTAATTATTTTGTAAAAAAATGGCGTCAAATCCTCACCAGTTCGAGTTAGAGATCATGTTCTATGACATTTTTTAGTCAGAACACTCTAATTAATAAGGTACTTTTGTGTTTCGGATCAATTTCCAAAATTTTTTCACGGACGAAAAGAATTTGGAATTTCAAAAAAATTACTGGTAGATTTTTTCGTCCGTAAGAAAATTTTGGAAATTGATCCGAAACACAAAAGTACCTTATTAATTAGAGTGTTCTGACTAAAAAATGTCATAGAACATGATCTCTAACTCGAACTGGTGAGGATTTGACGCCATTTTTTTACAAAATAATTAGTTTTTGGCTCAAAAAACCAAATTCTTACTTATACCCCTACTCAGGCGTTGGTCGGAGAAAATCGGGATAGTGAAATTCGTGTTCCTCAAGCTTTTTTTCATAAGTATAAGCAACTTTAAAAGGAAAAAAAAATTTTGGGGGCTCCAAATTTGGACATAAATAAAAATTGAGCCCGAAAAATTAGGCTTAAACGCTAAAAAAGTGGTAACAGCGACTCAGGCATTGGTCGGAGAAAATCGGGATGGTGAAATTCGTGTTCTACGACCTCAAAAACATATAATTAGACCCCTTTTACAAATATCGATTACTGAAAAATGCGCTAAATATTAACTTAATTGAACGCTTTCAAAAAATTCTTGGCTTAGGTCCTTTTTCTGCAAAGCGCGACCTCCAGCTGGTAAAAAAAAAATGTTTCAAAATTTTTTTGAGGTATTTACCCCCCAATGAAACTATTTTTTGGGTGAGCAACAAAATTCCAAACACTTTTTTTTTTTTCTGTACACCCTAATCCTTTCGCTGAAAGATCAATCGTTTGAATGAAACTTTTTAATTTTGGCAGAAGAATGTTTGTCTATAGGAGCGGTGGACAAACGTTTAAGGGGGTTTTGTTTCAAATCGTAGAAGAAAGCGGAAATGCACATAGAAACTTTATTTTTTTCTAACACCGATAAAGTTTGGTATGGAATTTGAAAAAAAAAATTAAGTTTGGAAATGAGAAAAAAAAAATTAGAAAGTTAAATCAGCAAATTACAAATCATGTGCAACGATGAAAAATTACTTACGAAGGTATTGGATTTTTGAGTATTATTATTCTTAAGTACTTCCTAAGTACTAAAAACTCGCTTGCTAAAGCTAAACCAAACAAACGCGGAAAACGCGGACAAACTTAGGGGTTTTATTATATACATAGGGGCACGGATAAAACACTATTAGTAATTATAACTAATGTTAATGGTAGATGTATAATTACTAATAGGTGACGTGAATTTTATTTATATTATTAGTAATTTTTACCATAATGATACCATAGTATGGTAAAAATTATTAATAATGTATATAAAATTTACCCTCACTTATTAGTAATTATACGTCTACCATTAATATTAGTAATAATTACTAATAGCGTTTTATCAGTGTGGAGGATGGATGGATAGATGGATGGATTATCTAGAAATCTGCGTCACATTAACAGAGATAAAAAATAACGGGACGTCCGATTCGTATTTGTCCCATAACCAGTTGGCAGTTACCAAAGGTATTGCTACTGTGATCAAAATTTTTATTGAACTGTGTCAGCGGGTACAGTCCAATAAAAATTTCACTAATTATATTTTTTATCTCATTTCAATTTTTTTTTTTTTTTTTTTTTTTTTTTTTGGCTCTTCAATATTCCATAAATTGGAACATATGTGACCGAGTCCAGGAAAAGGTAGCTTAAGGTGAAAAAAATTCGACTTAGATTTTTCGACGAATTTTCATTCTG
Source organism: Liposcelis bostrychophila (assembly GCA_037577465.1). NCBI lineage: Eukaryota > Metazoa > Arthropoda > Insecta > Psocodea > Liposcelididae > Liposcelis > Liposcelis bostrychophila. The sequence goes on along the minus strand of CM075211.1, from coordinate 17,802,816 downwards.
TAATAATGAAAATCTTTCTGACGAAATCCGTCAAAAAATTGAAATCGAATTTTTTTTCACCCTAAGCTACTTTTTCCTGGACACGGTCACTTATACAAGCTACTAGGTACTCGAGTTACCAGCTGGAGACGATAAAAGTAATATCGGCAACCAATTTGCAAAATATTTATCCCTCCTCGAAGAAAGTGAGTCACACTGAGCTTATCCTATTTATTCCAAGGCCGAGATCTCTGCCAGGTGATGGAGTCGGTTTTACGATTACATTACATGGTTGATTTACATTACTTCTGTTGCTGCTGTCAGCCTATAGGTACTGCAATACAATAAAAAAAAAAATAAAATATATATATATATATATATTTTTTTTTTTTTTTTGCAAACCAAATATAAGTCACTCGGAGGTTATTTTCGGACGAGGAAAACGATGGCGAAAGTCCGTTTTTTGATCTGACAAAAAATATCCGGGAAACTCGCATAACACATTTTGGCCGTGATCTCGGAAAACTGGGGTTTCCGAAGTTTCAATCATTAATATTCTGCGATGTTCAAAGGTTAATTGCGGTTAGCACAACCGACATAATAGAAATAAAACTTACCATTACATCCACTAAAATCGACCAAAAATCTACCTTTACCTTAGAAAATAAAAATAAAATAAAAGCCGACTTTAACAGCCTCTTTTCAAAAACACGAACTAAGGTAAAGGTAGGGACGTGTGACCGTCTGAAAAGTGTGACTGTACCATATAAACATGCGTGTAGGAAAATCGTTTTTGCACGAATGAATACATCATTATGTAGTGTATATATTCCGACAAAAACGAATTTTCAACATGCATATGTATAAATGGTTTAAAATTTAAAAGTCACACTTTTCAGACGGTCACACTTCCCTACCTTTACCTTACCATGATTACAAAACTAAAAATGGGTGATTTATTTAACCAATAATGCAAGCAATTCCAATTGTTTATATTTTTGTTATGCAGATTCCGATCAATTCAACAATTCCTACAACCCGTCGCTCAGGATTGACGGGAAAAGGGGGAAAAAAAATACTTTTTCGAATGTTGGTTGCATAAAATAAATTAATTCCGTACAAAAAAAACCGTAAAGAGGTTTTTACAAGAACAAAGTTAATAAACAGTTTTTATTTTCTTTTTTGAAAACCTCCCCAACAGTTAATTGGATTCAAGTAACCATGGTTGAAACCTCCTTGAATTCAACCAAACTTTCTCTTTCTCTCTCGCTCTCTTTCATTTATGAAACGCGAGCCTGAACCCCTTCCCGTTGGTATTTAATCCCGCAACACGAGTCTTCTAATAATTCCGTTTTTAAATATTAGAGGTTTTTTTCCGTAAAGGCGAAAAGGAGAATGAAAACCCGGTGCGTTCGGATAGTTTTCTATCGTTTCCGGTCAGATTTTCGAAATTTTAAGCCCTTATGTTTCCACTGAACCTTGTATTTTTTCAACTTTCTTGACCAGCTCATACGATCATTTACATCAATTAACTCGTTTTACAAAATACATTTTCTCTCTTATTTTTATTTATTCATTTTTTTTTAAATTTAATTTGCATGGTTGCATTTAAAAAAAATTAAACAACTAAAGAATTCATGATTTAAAAAAATGAAAAAGCAGGGAGGATTATAATTTTTTGAGAATATTTTATGAATGCTTTCGATCAATATCAATGATATAAATTAACCGAAAATAAATTCATCTTAAAATGTTTCTAGCCTTGGCCCGCAGGCACGAAGAGAAAAGCAGTTTTGCGAAGCAACGTCAGCAGTTTTAAAAAGTTCTCTCCGTTGCCATAGCTACCTAAATTCAACTTAAAAGAAATAAATTTGCGTTTCAGAGATGGGACCATGAGTGACTGACCATTTATTTTCCGATACATGTGATATTTCTCCTCCTTTCAACAGTGTGTATTTTTGGCATTTTCAAAATAACTTTTTGGGTCGGGTTTTTTTTTTTTTTTTTTTTTTTTTTTTTTTTTTCCTTTTTTCATTTCTCTTATTGTATTGCAGTATAGGCTGACAGCAGCAGAAGTAATGTAAATGAACCATGTAACGTTAATGACAAGACTAGAGCAGGACAATGTGACATTATGGTACCACATCACGCAACTAATTATCCACAATCCTGTCGGCGATGTCTCGACCCACTCACTCCAAGTTTTATCGCTTTGACACTTTAACATGGCATGTTGCTTTTTTTTAAATGCTGACGAAATATTTTTTTTTTTTTAACGATTTATTTCATCTACAAAAGTTTCAAGCGGGATCAACGGAATAATCGAAATTAAATTGAAAGCATAAAATGTGCGATCGCTCTAATCCTTATGCTTAAAAAAATGTAGAATATGGAGGAAGATTAAAATTTACATGGCCATATGATTAAGGTGAAGGTAAGAGTGTGGCCGCCTAAAAAGTGTGACTTTACCATATAAACATGTGTGTAGGAAATCTAGGGTGGCCAGATCGTGACGTCACTTCAATACTTAGCTTATGATAATAGGCTTATTTTTTTGTTTAGCTGTTGCGTCCTAATAAATATATATAAATAAATAAAATAAATGATGAAATATACTTTTAAAGAAGAGTATGATCTGGCCACCCTAAGAAAGTCCGTTTTTGTGAGAATAAATACATCACTATCTAGTGTATATGTTCCGACAAAAACGAATTTTCAACATGCGTATTTATATGGTTTAAAATGTAAAAATCACACTTTTCAGACGGTCACACTAGACCGTCCCTTATTTTGCGAACTTTGGAATTCTTTCGGTCTTACTCCCTAATTTTTTTCCTATTGGTTTAAAAAGAAAACCTGTAAAATTTTAGTGCCCTACGATAAGTCTAAACCGTGCCGCATGAACTCCCCGTTTTAACCGTATAAGTTAAATAGGGCCAAGTTTCACTGGTCGGATCCTTGCATTGCCCGTTTTCCAAAATTAACGAAAATATTGTTCCTTACGTACTTTGAACTGAGGAACTGAAATCTACAATCGAAATTTTAAAAGCTTTTACCGTTTTTGATTTATTCAAGTGCTAATTTTTTGGTCAAAATTTTGCTTAACTAAACTTTAATTTAATTATTAAAAAATTCTAAAGTTGATATCCTGGTCCATACATCTTTTCCGGGCAATTTTAGACACTGAATCCAGAACTGAGAGCGAAAATCTTCTAATGCTTACTATTTTTGAAAAAATTAAAGAAAAATATTCAAATTTTTTGATTTGTGGTTTCTATTCTAAAAACAGAAGTAGATAGACGATTTTAAGTGCTCTTAGGTGATTCAACATCGAAAATTGCCCAGAAAAGATGTATTATAAGACCAGGAAACTTTAGAATTTTTTAAGAATTAAATTAAAGTTTAGTTAAGCAAAATTTTGGCCAAAAAATTAACACTTTGCATCTACATTGTCTATATACTTAACAAAGTGTCATTCCTGCAATTATCTGCATAAAAAAATCGCTATATCATCTAAAAAAAAAAAATCACCATTCTACGTCAAAAAATCTCAAAATTATCTTTAAAAAAAATGAATAAATCAAAAACGGTAAAAGCTATTAAAATTTCGTTTGCAGATTTGAGTTTCTCAGTTCAAAATACGTAAGGAACAATATTTTCGTTAATTTTAGAAAACGGGCAATGCAAGGACCCGATCAGTGGAACTTAGCCCTATTTAACTTATATGGTCAAAACGGGGGGGTTCATGCGGCACGATTTAGACTTATCGTAAAGCGCTAAAATTTTACAGGTTTTCTTTTTAAACCAATAGGAAAAAAATTAGGGGGTGCGACCGAAAGAGTTCTAAAGTTCGCAAAATAAGGGACGGTCTAGGTCACACTTCCCTAACTTTAACTTTGTGAAAAAAAAAAACCAACCTCAAAAACACGTGTTCGTATTTTCCCTCTTTATGTCTTTAATAAAAAACCAGTGTTGCCAACTACACAAATTTTAAAGCGTTTGCCGTACACCAACCGGAAATGATTTTGTGCTGCCATCTATTGACAAAACGGATCTTCCTTTCAGAATTTTTTATTTCTTATTTTCTTTCGTTATTTTAATGTAAATGTTGATCGTTGATTTGTGATAAAAAGTACCTTGCTAAACTAGTGTGAGTTTTCATTCAGCACTCGCTTCGCTCGTGCTTAATAAAATCCGCACCGAAAAATTCATTTTCTGCACTAGTTTAACAATATACTATTTTTTTTTTTTTTTACGTTTCTTTATAATTTCTGTTTCTCAAAAAGAATTGTGTATTCTTTCTTCAAAAGTAATACCACTCTGATGTTGACCGTTTGGCGGATTGGTTGAAAAATTTCTTAAAACTTAAATACAGTTTTTACCTGAAATGTTTTACCCTCGAGTTCTGTTCCATTCTCTCTCTTCGCCCTTTTTGGAGTTTAAAATGCTTCTAACATTTTTGTCGAACAGAAAATACGGTATTTAAAAGTACAATTTTTACGTATTCGTCCCAAAGATCTTCGTCATTCAGTAATTCTAGGAAACGGTCCTTTGTAATTCTCATATCGTGAATGATTTTAAACACAAGTCCTTTATACAAGATGCCATTCTCTTCGTTGATGGTTACGGTCATCGTATGCTTTCTGTAGACGTCGTGCGAACCCCCATTAGTTTCCCTTCTTCTCACCCACCCCATACGAAATAGAAATTTTCTAACATAATTGCCTTTCACATTTTTTACGGATATAGTCATTTTTCTGTAAAAAAAAAAAAAATAAATCTATATATATAAACGTCAGTTGTCCTCTGTCCATTTTCGAAAAACCGACTTCCACTTGAGCTAGAGAGTCGTGTAAAAACCCATTTTAAAGCTAATTTTGAGCTAGATTTTTTAAAAATATTTTCGTTTTCCGGATAATTTTTTCTTCGGAAAATCAGAATACGTCACTTTTTTGGAGTAATTTTCTCTGTCCGCGTCCGGAAACCATCTTCCCATTGAGCTAGAAAGTCGAGTAAAAACAAATTTTGAAGCTAATTATATGCTGCGTTCACTAAAAATACTTTCATGTTTCGGAAATTTTTTTTTGTCCGAAAAATCGGAAAAATCTTATTTTCCCATGAAATTTTCTCTGTCCGCGTCCGAAAATCAACTTCTTCATGAGCTAGAAGGTCGAGTAAAAACAAATTTTGAAGCTAATTTCGAGCTAGATGTTTTAAAAATATTTTCGTTTCTCTGAAAAATTTTCCTTCTTTGAAAAATCAGAATATGTCACATTTTTTTTTTTTTTTTTTTTTTGAGTAATTTTCATTGTCCGCGTCCGGAAACCATCTTCCCGATGAGCTAGAAGGTCAAGTAAAAACAAATTTTGAAGCTAATTATATGCCGGGTTTATCAAAAATACTTTCAATTTTCGGAAAATTTGTTTTCGTTCGGAAAATGGGAAAAATTTTATTTTTTTCATAAAATTTTTTCTTTCCGCGTCCGAAAACCAATTTCTGGATGAGATAGAAGGTCGATTAAAAATACATTTTTGAAGCTAATTTTAGGCTGGATTTACTAGAAATACTTTCATGTATCAGAAAAAAATTTTCCGTACGGAAAATCGGAAAAATCGTAGTTTTTCTATTTCATTTTTATACATAGAAGAGTCTAAAAACAAATATAAATGACACAAAATGAAAAGCGAATAGTGTTTCTGATGTCTAAAATCGCGAAAAAAAAAAATCAAGGGAATAAATACAGCTTTCGGAAATGTCCCAGGTTTCCGGGAAATCAGAAAAACCGCGCATTTTTTACTTCTTTTTCTCTGTTCTGGCGTATTAACCTACTTCTAGGTCAGATAAAATATTAAGCGACCTATGATTCTGTCGTCGCAATTCGACTAGAAGATCAGAAAAATAAATTCAGGTTTCGGAAAAGTCCCGTTTTCCCGGAAAATCGGAAAATTTATATTTTTATATAAATTTTGGCCATGCCGGGATCCAACTTTTAGATGGGATAAAGAGTCATTGAGCGTTTTTCTCCTACTTCTAACATCAATGCAGGCTTCTGGAAAAACAAAAGAAAATTGAAAAGTTTAGGCTTATTGCCCTGGAAAATCAAAACAATACTTCCGCGGGTTCGAGTTCGAAAGTTTAGAGGCGGAGCTTACATAATTTGATAAAATTCTAGAAAGATATCTAGATCACACGGTTTGGGGTTTAGACTGAAGGCTCCATAAAATTCACTTAATTCCCAGAAAAATTCAAAATTCAAAGAATTTGGCGGCAAAATCGCAATATTGGTCAAAACAAATAATTCATGCAACTGAATGTAAAAAATTCTATTGTTTACCGTCGATTTATCGACGGGTGACCACTAGTGTTGATATAAATATCTTGTCGCAGAAAGAAAAAAAATAAACGCATAAAATAAAATAAAATATAATATGATGTAATATGAATATTATTAAGCACGACAAAGTTACTTAAACAGCATAAAATCGCATTAAACGCCTGGTTTGATGGCTAAGAGAGAAACAAGAATGAGAGAAAAGGGAAAAAATACTGGAGAAGACACGTTACATCATGTATTACAAAGTTAAAAATCCAGGAACAATAAAAAAGACTAGAGACCCTTCCCGACACTAAATCGTTCCCATAACTCTTGTTGTTGGACTATAAATTCTGCTACCTTCCTAATTCGAAAAAACTTTTGTTTTTCTAAACTTTTCTGCCTCTTGTTGTCTGATACAAAAACTAAAAAAAAAAAAAACGGATAATGACGGAGGTTAACAACTACTCTTTTTTTTTTTTTTTTTTTTTTTTTTTATAAACTAAAAAGGAATTCTTTTAACGCAAAGGTCATAAGGTCATCGAAAGAATCAAAAAAGTTTTCAATTTATTGAAAATATTTCATTTAAAATCCGAATCCTTTGTCAGGAAAATACAAAACTACATCAAAGGTATGTTGAACAAAAGTCGATTTTCTCTGGCATAAAATAAAAATTAATAAAAAATAAAAAAAAAAAACAAACAAAAGAGGGAAATTTTTGACTTGTGTTAAATTTTATTGAAATTACAAATAAATAAATGAAAAAAAAAATTCATGGATGCGTATATAGAAATAAAAATTTTATTCCAGGTGTAGACTTGGGGAAATTCCGACAAAGGCAAAAAGAAGATCGGAATTAGTTGGTAATATTAAAAACCATGACCCTTGTTTAAGTAAAAAACACAAAGGATAGGAAAATGATATCTTTGAGGTCCGCTCATTCATTACATCGTATTAAAACTTTTTCAGATGTTACCTCTCGTTCTCCCGTTTTTTTTTTTTTTTTATTATTAAGGTAACTTCCTGTTGTCGATTAATATTTTATTTTTCCTAAAAAAAAAAATGAAAAAAAAAATTGTGGTATGATAATGTTATTGGAATATATTAAACTAAAATGAAAAAGTTTTACAATAGATTTATCTCCGGGTACAATTTGGATCCCATTCCCTCTTATTACCACATATTAGGTAGCATAAAAGATTGAGATTAAATGAGAAATGTCCCCGCAACTGTTTGAATAAGGTAGCTGGCTAGATAAAAGATCACAGATACATTGGACCACGTCTGGAGAACGGGAAACTTTTGGAAAACTTCATGGGAAACTACTGGGTAGATATATAGAAACCGGGGAATGGATAGAGAGAGGGACGCCATACAAAACTTTGTTACACCTGAGTGTTTCCTTAAGATACAGGGTGGTAGGCCCTGCGAGCTTTTACCCGCATCCTTTTCAATTTTATCAAACAACATAAACAAACCCGAAATCCTTTATAAGAAATTTTATAAAGTTCGAAAACAAAAGTTTAATGAAAATAAATATTTAAGACTAGAATGTTTTGAAAACAAACGTTTAAAAAAAGAATTAAATTTAAAAAAAAAATGTTGTTTGATTTCTAGCCATAATTCTACCCTGTAGCAGCAACTCGGCAAAAACGATGTGAATTCCAACATGGGCGGAGAATTCGAAAACGCACAAAGCTCGCGGACATTTGGAATATTAACATACCAAGAATGCCTTTCCCGCTCAAATGACGAGTTCTTGCGATTTAAATCATCTTCCCTTAGCTATTAGTTTGGTAAAGTTTTCTTACCTTGATAAATTGGCGAACGAAGACTTTTCCGACCCGGTAAGGAAAACTGACCTTCGCCTCTTTTCATAATTTTCCATCCCCGTAAATAAATTTAAAGGGAAAGTTATTTATAAACCACAATCGCATGGTTATTTATAAAATAAAAGCCGAGCTGTTTTTTTCCCCCTTTAATTTTTCTTTTTTTTTTGTTATATTATATAAAAATGTATAGGAAAAAAATATGATAATACATCAAAACAGTGTCAAACAGTTTCCCTTAGGACCCTTGGAAAATGGAATTTGTAAAGGAAAATTGCGTTGGTCACATTTGTCTGGACATGTTTCACATTCATCCCACCCTTCTGACATTTCATTCAAATATTTATCAATATTCGTATTCGTATTGGAAATTCAAGAAACTGACCGCAAGGGTAGTGGCGATTTTATGTTAAAAGAAATTCATTTTTGCTTATTCAAGAAAATAAGGGAAACTTTTTTTTTCTTTTTTTAAATCTAATCAGAAGAGGAACATTCCTTATTTTTAGTTCGGGTAAATTGATAAATTTGTGAGACACTTATTTTACCAAAAATAATGAATTGAAAAGCACTTCAGAGAGTATGACAGCAGTTAAGATTTAAGTACTTCAGATCATGATCGCTGAGAGATTAATAAATGCCCAGCGAGAAAAATGACGTTCGAAAGACGTCATGGTTTTTTAGGGTGACGGCAAAACTTAAGAAATCTCTTAAAAAAGGACCCGAATATGACGTCAAAAAGACGTCGATTTTAAAGGATGACCTCACCTTTTTCGTTGGGTGGTCAGTAATTCGTTAAAAAATAGGTTACAAAATATGTTACAAATATGTAAAAAATTCGATGTAACTAAACATAATTCACTCGTGAATAAAAGTCTGGATATATTTTCTGGTTATATTATGACACAACGCAATTATTTTGCATCAGAATGATTGTTGACCGTATCAAACCGTAATTCTGTTCTAGGCAGGTCAACACTGAGCTATGTCCATCACAATCGTGCATGGATATACTTTTTTGAACCGCTGCCTGAACCGGTTTTGAGCTGCAACAGTTCAAAAGAGTATATCTCCATGCACGATAGCTCAGTTGACCTGCCTAGTACAGAATTTGTTAACATAAAAGTGTTTACAAACAAAAAAAAAAAAAAAAAAAAAAAACTGGTCTTGTATCTGAACGGGGACACACCAGGTACCATCTGTGATAGAAAAAAAACCCTAATGGGACAGCTTCCAATGACCTTAGTTCAGCTGCGGCAAGTAAACATAAGGTATTAAATACCTTATGTTTACTTGCCGCAGCTACGAATTGTGATATTGAAATATATTTTACAATTTTATTTTTTGGTCCAATTTGATTTGGTAAATTGTAAACAATTATTAAATTGTAAAATTTAGAAATGAAAATAGATAAAAAGATTTAACCGCCTAAAAACTTAAAAAAAAATTAAATTTAGTATATTTAATTGGACTGCGTTGTAGTTGTTTTACGTGCACGACGTTTTTTCCCTAAAATGGCACGAATAGATCGCATTTTGGCCTCACAGCGTACCTTAGATAATGTGGTCTTGGGACTTTTTGTCACAGCCGTATTGTCACAAGGTAAATAATGTCGCAGACATTTTGTCACAATGAAAAAACGTCACGTTGACATTTTGTCAACGGTTTTTTTATGTCACGTAGTAAAATTTGTCATAAAAAATATTTGTCACAAAAATATTTTGCCACGTTATATTTCGCATATTTCGTCACAAACATTTTTCAATTATTATAACAACACAATTTGTAAAAAAATAATGGAAAAGTCTGATTTTGAAACCGTAAAGCGTCTTACACTTATAAAATGAGACCCTCTTGATGTTTCCGTAAATCTAATATCTGTCATTTATTCCAAACCAATATATAAAAAAAGCAGTATCAAAATTTTAAAAATTATCAAAATAAAAGCATTCAGTCACAAAAATGAGATCGGTGAACCGATCAAAGTGCTTTATCGACGAATTATGAAATGTATATTATAAATAATATACATAACGGTTAGATTTTTGATCAGTGGTCCACCAAAGCCACTGTACGGGCATACGGAATCTGAATTTTGGAAAAATAATTTTAAATTCGGAATCCTCTACCCCGAAAATATTCTCAAAAATACGGTTAGATTTTTGATCAGAGGTCCACCAAAGCCGCAGTACGGGCATAATGAATTCCAATTTTGGAAAAATTATTTCAGATTCGGAACCCTCAACCCCGAAAATATTCTCAAAAATATGGTTAGATTTTTGATCAGAGGTCCACCAAGGCCGCAGTACGGCATAAGGAATTCGAATTTTGGAAAAATTATTTCAGATTCGGAATCCTCTACCCCGAAAATATTCTCAAAAATATGGTTAGATTTTTGATCAGAGGTCCACCAAGGCCGCAGTACGGGCATAAGGAATTCGAATTTTGGAAAAATTATTTCAGATTCGGAATCCTCTACCCCGAAAATATTCTCAAAAATATGGTTAGATTTTTGATCAGAGTTCTACTAAAGCCGCAATACGAGCATAAGGCATTCGAATTTTGGAAAAATTATTTCATATTCGGAATCCTCTACCCCGAAAATATTCTCAAAAATACGGTTAGATTTTTGATCAGAGGTCCACCAAGGCCGCAGTACGGGCATAAGGAATTCGAATTTTGGAAAAATTATTTCAGATTCGGAATCCTCTACCCCGAAAATATTCTCAAAAATATGGTTAGATTTTTGATCAGAGGTCCACCAAGGCCGCAGTACGGGCATAAGGAATTCGAATTTTGGAAAAATTATTTCAGATTCGGAATCCTCTATCCCGAAAATATTCTCAAAAATACGGTTAGTTTTTCGATAGCTCCCACGAGGAATCCGCCAATCAGCATCCAAGTCTCTTTGTTGACGTAATTGATGACGTCATATCGTGACGTTTCAAAATTTGGAGATATCGTTTTTTAGCCCAGCTCACCGTTTCTGAACCTCTCAACTGAATTTAACCAAATTTCAATGGTAGCGTATCTGGATGAATATCTACTGCAGTACGAAAATCAGATTCAATCGGTAGCTGCGTTCGCGATTTATAGTGAAAAAAGGTCTTGAAATTGTTGAAAATTCAACATTTTCACTCACTGCTTCCGAGTCGCTGAACCAATTTGGCTCAAAAACTAATCAGCACCTACATTTCATTAGAAGTTGCTATTCACCAAAAATCATCGATATCCGCTCTTTCGTTTTTCTGCTTTTCGACGGACATCCCTCTTTTTTGTCACATCCGGTCATACGGTCATACGGTCATACACACACACGGCCACCATTCAAATTTTGCTTTTTTCGGCATCAGGGGACCTCAAAACGTGTAAATATATCGAAAACTGAAAATCTGAAATTTGTGCTAAATGCAATGCTTTATTCTCCCTGCGGTCGATAAAGCAAAAAATTTCATAAATATAAATAATAACTATAGCTACGCCATTATTCTTTTTAGAACGTACGGTACAGTAAGTACAGTAGGGCACCGACTATTGCGTTAATAAAGTAAATTTTTTGTGACAAAAAAAAAGTATACACTTCGACAAAAATTCTTGTGACAAAATTACCTTTGTGGCATATTTTAAATTGTGAAAATTTGTTACCAGTGACGTTTTGCATTAGTGTGATAAAACGTCCCTATGACATTAAATCTGTGACGAAAAGTCCGAACACCCTACAGATATATCTTTTTTTTTTGCACGATTTTTTTTCCATGACAATCTTCTTACTAAAGCCATTATAAACTTTCCTGTGTTTATCAATGACATGAAACAAAATTTGTTAATTAAAAGCAAACAAAAAAAAAAAAAAAAAAAAAAAAAAGCTTAATAAAATTTGCCAAATTAAATCTCGTAAATGTATGAACTTCCAATGTGATCTCGATTTCAGTTTTTAAAAATATAAAAATGAAGAAAAAACACACAAGTTTAATTTAATAGTTAGTGATGAAGGTTCGACTTTATTTAACTTGTTTTTAGCTTTTTTGGGCTTTTGATTCGAAATCGATTTTTTTTTTTTAAATATTATTTGTGAAACAATGTACTTGCTCGTATTAAATTTGTCACTGATAAAAATCCAGTTTCATCTATTTTTCCAATATTTTGAGGATGGGAAATGCAATATCCATAAAACTGGTCTCCTTCATGCAGCACTCTGTCGATAACACATTTGCTCCAATTGCACGGGTGCATGATGAAAGCCATAACCAGGGCAGCAGCCACCATTGTGGTGCACTGTTTCCCTGCATTCCGAAAGATAATCCCATCTGACTGAGAGAAAGAACTATTTAAAATTTTAAAATTTAATCCTCTATAATTTACGCTTTTCCAATCTGTTTGATTGATCTCCTGGTTTATTGAATTGAAATCATTTTCCTTGTTACTATCTGAAAAATCAACAACGATGAAATTTTTCTTTTAATAGCATTTTCAGCTAGAAAAATAATGAAAGCCCAACGACTGCTGCTTACATTTTGCTTTCGTTACAAAAGATGAATTAAAGGACAGAAGGTAAACTTCTGCCGGTGAGCTTTGCAGAAATTCTTAATTTTTATTTGTTTCACAAATTAAAGATAAGTGAATGTCACTGTTCCTAGAGGGCAGTCTCCACTTGATAACGTTCACCGCATTCGCGTTATCCGCCTTCTCGATGAACGTAATCGCACCGGAAGTTTTGTGGATCTTTTACCACGATTTTTTTGATCATCTTCTGCTTTTTTCTATTTACAAACATTAAAAATGGCGGTTTTGAAAGATGTTTTTACGGATTTAAAAAGAAAAATTTTAATTCGGGCATGGGGAAGACAATAAATCTGTTCCAAAACAAATTCTGGGTAAGCCAATTTTGTATACTTAATGAAATATACGGTACTCTTTTTATGCCACAAACGTTTACGGGAGCAAAACCTGCAAAGTACTTCCGGTGCGATTACGTTAACCGCGATGACGGACAACGCGAATGCCGTGAACGTCATTAAGTGGAGACTGCCCTTAGGTAAAATTGAATTGATATTCATTCGACAAATATTAAAAGAACCAAAAAGTGTCCAGACTAAATTTTCGAGTTCAGAAATGAAAGTTTCGGGACTCTGCTCTCTGTTCTTGTAGCGAGATGTAATATTATTGGTACCTAAATGTAAAAAAATTAAAAACTTATTTTCACTGCCTAATGTTTTTAAATAATCCAAAAATTCGTTGGTCAAAAAGGGACTCGCTCGGCGTCCAGAACGCCCATGATGATAGCGTTCGAAAGGAACATCCATATCTTTTTCATTGGTGAAGTTGGAAAACCTGAATTTCGGCCATAAGAAGTTGCCTAACTGGCGAAAGGGGCCGCAGATTTTTGGGGTCCATTTCTAAAATTAAACTCTACCTACACCTACAATATCCACGCCATAACTTTTCAGTATCACATTTTGCACAATTCAAGAAAATTTTGGTGCTAGGCGCCCTCACTATTATTAATTTTATATTAAAGGCTGATTTACAGCAGCTATGCTTCTGGTTCATTTATGTTGATTTTTTTGAGAAGTTAATCATTCAGTACTATGTCAGTACTACTGTACCTTGTACTACGGTACTGCGGTACCGTGTCGGTATTAATCATTTTGTATGAGGCGAGAAGTTTTCCGACGTTGTTCCTACTTTTTCTTAATTTTTATCCCCTTCGACAATGGCTTCGTCGATCAGTATCTTCTCATGAAAATACTGATGAAGCCAGGAAAAGGTTCCTGAGTAATTAATCAATTTTGATAAGAAAATTTGATGCCATCGCATCTTTGTACTCCCTTATATTTGCTTTTCAGCTCTACTGACAAACACCCTATACCTCGCAAACCTCCAAAATTCAATATATTTGCTTCATACCAATTTCTCTGGTTAACAAATGAAATATTTTTCGAAAGGAAGTTGACACGGGTCGTGGTTTTTACAACCCTAGCTCGATCCGGTCGGTAGTGACATGTTGGCTGGTTCCTCTTTGCTGACCGCATTCTCTTGGACTTCTGAACTTTCCCTACTTCTTGAGCATAAGTTACAATCGATCCTCATTTTTCCCCCTATAGAGTCAGCGCAGAAAAAAAAAAAAAAAAAAAAAAAGATAGATTTGGAAGACTTCAGAATAAAAAATGATTTTTATTATTCATTTTCGCATTGAATGTTATTGAATACGGAAGTTGAAAAAAAAAAAAAAAAACGGTTGATAATAGTTGACATGTGACTGTCACAGTATATGAGTGACAAATGGCCGTTCCTCCCTTACTAATGGTGCCACAACATTATCACGTATCATTAAACACATATGCCATCTTTAGCAACTTTTTCAATTTTCTTTTCTTTTTTTTTTTCTCTTTTCCAAGGTAATAATCAATGGGAATGTGTGAAAATATATTTTTTTTTCCCGTGAAAGTTTAAAGTTACCCGCAATCTAATTTACAATCGGTTTAAAATTCCACATTCGAACTTACTTCCTTGATAGGTAAAGAGTGACACATGTCCCAAAGGGCAGCAAAGTTTAAAACAATACGACTAAGTGACTAAGCGATGATGATGATATAATCCAGTCGCGGCTCACCCCTTAAAAATCTTATTTAATTTAAATTCACCCCACCCCGGGAGGGAGATTCCCGTGGATTCGCATAAAATTTCATTCCGGATGGCATTACGGTCAGGTATGATAAACTCGACAGACGGATTCCATTAATTTTCAAAAAGCTCCTCCGAATCAAAATATGACGCTACTGATTCAAAAGACGACGTGATCATCCGAGCAGCATCTTGGTGAGTTTGAAACTTGGATAAAACTCATGAGAGAAATGTGTCCGCTCCAAGAATTCTGAACTGACATATAATTGAATTACAGTTGCTTGGTACATACGTTATGTTGATGCCAAGTATTTATAAACTAATTTCAAACCACAACTCCCATCTTTCCCAACAATTCATGGCCGTCCTCCATTTCGCTTTACTTTCTAAAATAATTCCCAGGTAATTTCTAACAATATCACTTTGACAAAACTTGCGGAGCATTTAGACTTTAAACCGGGAGGAGGAGGTACAAAAAAAAAAAATGCACTTCTCCGAATTTGAATATTTAAATGCATATGCGATTTATCAAGCTTGAAAAGACCTGAGTTCCATCCGCTTTGAGATTTGAATATATTTCATCCGAAAACAGAAGAATGATATGTGTGGGATGATAGTTTTTGAACGGGAAAAACAGCCCCCGGGGGGTGCTTGTATAAGCAAGCGAATCATGACGAATGGTTTATATTGAGATTATACAACAGGTAACCTGAGGAAAGGAATTAATAAAGTTACCTTTGTCGGTCAAGTTAGGAATGGCAGATATTCCTTTGTGTGGCCAATAATGTAAGTTTGCAAATGATTTGTTTACAAATTACCTCTTTGAGCTGTTTGGTTAGACTTCAATAGCAGACGAACTTGTTGTTCGTGGTTCCGACATATTTATCTTTTCTTGTTACCCTTTGTTGAACCCCATTTTGGGATTTTCCAGTTGTTTTGGGTTTTCCATTTTGTGAAAAACTCCCGAAACGAATTCTTTTGCTCCTTTATGGTTACCGACTCGGGAACAACAAGAGGAGGGTATTCCGCGTTGGATTATCTTTGTTTTTGCTCTACGGGAAAATCGGAAACTTCGCCCCCACCGCCCCGCCGATAAGGAAAAACCGCTTTTCGGAGGGATCCGGTGCGGTGGGAAAAACTAAATAGTTACTAATATAAAATATGAATGAAACACATGTTGTTGCCCAACGATCAGTTTCTTGTAGAAGATTGTACAAGGACATTAGCCAAAGCGTTCGGGGTGTGACTACATTGGAACAAATGACGTCTTAAACCACACAGGGATGTAATTAATTAACGAGGAGGGTCTCAACCCTTTAGCAACACTACAATTCCTTCGCTTTCTCCTTTCGACCACTTCTTAACTTTTAAACTTTTTTTTTTCTTCTTAAATATAAAAAAAAAAAACGTTTTCCCTCTTTTTCTTTGTTAAAAAAAAGTACAGTTGATCTATTAATTGCGGAAACAAAAAAAAAAGAGCCTGAAAAAACCGATTTAATCAAATCAGAAGGGGGATTTTTTTTTTTCGGAGGTTGAACGAGCGATATTTTGACGCTGAGAAAGGAAAAGATCGGGGAGTAGGGAGAAAATAAGGCAAAGAAGGAGGTAGTGGAAGCGAGAGCGGGGGGAAGGCTTTAAAGTTTGAGAAATATTTTAGAAATGCTTCATTGTTACATAATGCTAAGATTCCCTGCGGAAAGGAAGGCCCAGAGGACAATGAAGGAAATGGTTCAACCCTTTACATAGGGCTAAGAAACGTAACGTGAGGGTCGTGTGTTCACCTCCATCTACTCCTCTCCTTACCCCCCCGTCCTCCTTGCTGCCTCCTTTCTCCTTTTCCCCCCCTACCTCTCCGCTCATTTTACTCTAAAACATGGAATTTCGATTTACTTTTAATAGCATTACTATTTCACTCTATATTTTTCAATCGTGTTCTCCGCGAATTATAATAATAGATTCACTTAGTTTTTGAATGTAAAAGCGAAAACCTGGCACCGGTCTTTTTTAATTTTTTTTTTATTTTTTATTTTCCCTTTAAGATACCTTTTATTATTGCTGCTGATTTACCGTAATCGAGGAATCTGAGATATAATTAAATGACCGAAAGGATTTAAGCCGCTTCGATTTCAACCGTGATTACTGTCGTTTAAATAATTCGGCATCGAATTTGTAACTAACATTTGTAACCTTACAGCTTGTAACCTTTTGCTTGTTTCAGTTACATCACTCAGAAAAACGTTAAAGTTAGATTTACTGTAATACAGTTATCGATAACTGTAATTTACGGTTAGAATATGAGCGACTGTAATACGGTTATCTTTTACTGTAAATTAAAGTTAAAAATTATCTGGGAGGTGTTTCTTCTGCCTTATAGTAACTTTTACTTTATGCTTATAGTAAACTTTACTTTAATTAACAGTAATAAGTTCTGCAAACAGCCATCTTATTTCTTTCATAAAAAGCATATTTTAATGATTTTTGTTAAGAAAATAATGAGAAAGGATTCAGATGCATTCGTAGTTACCATTTAGGCCGGAAAAAACAATTTTTAATCGAAAAAAAAAAGAAAAAAAATCAGCTAGATCGAAACCCGAACCAGGGACCTAAGGGTTCTGAGCCTATGCCTCTGTTCACTACACCATGTCTTGTTCTGTCGGAAATGGTCCAAAAATTGATATATGAAGCTTGAAGTACCTATCTAGTTTTGAACTAAAACAGTAAAGGACTTAAATAAGGTTAATAATTTTCATACACGGACTTTCGAAGAAATTTGATTTTTCTAAAAATACCAAGCATTAAAAATTAATTATTAAAGAAGCGTAAAAATGAGAAAATAACCAACCAACATACATTTTTTTTATTTAAAAAAATTAATTAGGCCTTTTTAATTTTTTATTATTTTTATTTATTAGTGGAGACTAAACTAACTTTCTTTTTTGAAAATGTTCCTTCTTAATGTTAATTTAAAAAAAAAAACAAAAAAAAAAAAAGTTAGGCCTGAAATCAGCAAATATGACATGTTTTTCAATTTTTCGTCCTCAATACACGGTGGAACAGTTTTTGTGGTGTGATATAAAAATTGTTCCGCCGTGTATATTAAGATATTACGCCTTGGCAAATTAGATAATACCTATCGGTTTGACGGCCACCTTTTATATCGGGTAAAATAAATTGCTCACAACACTTACTACGGTAAATTTTACAATAAATAATGTAAAAGACACTATAACGCTGACTTGCAATCCGTTATAGTAAATTCAGCTTTAATTTTAAAGTAACGATTATTTTAAAATGAATACCTTTCGAAATAGCAGATTTAACTATAAGGTTAAAGTAGATTCTGCTGTAAATTAAAGTAAATCATACATTAAATTCAATATGCACTTTTTATGGTAGATTTAACAATATTTTTAAAGCAAAAATTACTTTAGAACTATTCCATTAAAGATGGCGGACTTGAACTATAATTTAAAGTACATTTCACTTTAGTAAAAGTAAAATTTACTTTTTTCAGGTTAGATTTACTATAATCTTATACAGTAATTTTAACCTTATTACAGTCGTCCATTTTTTTCTCAGTGATCTACGATTCTTTTATTTTTTTTATTTTTAATATTCAATGTTTAAAAGCATCATAATTACACCAGACATCATGAAAGGATGCCTAATGGTCTATCACCACAGTGGTCCGGAAAAAAAATAAATGGCCGAAACTCATTCCAAAGTCTGTCAAAAGAAGATGAAGGTGTCAAAAGCTTCGATGTTTTGTGCAATTAAAACGTGCTGCCCGTGCCCCGAAATGCAAAATTGCGGGCATGATATGCAGGCGAAAATTTTTACTTATGAATGAAATTCCGTGAATATTTATTTTCAGGTATTTTTGTTGGTGCCGATTTCATATCTGGAACAATTATTTTAAAATTCAAGATGGCGGACTTAGTATCGCGACAAATGTAAAAAGAAGTTAAAATTGTTCAATTTTCATGAAAATATGTACTAAGGGGTTTCAAATCTATGATTTGAAATTAAACTGGTACTTACTTACAATTTTAAATACTTCTCCCAGATTGAAATATGGTTTCAACACAGGGTCGTATGATACTTCATCAACTGGCCGAATGTATAAAGCCATGTTGTCACCCGTACGAAAAAGGGATGCATAAAACTTGTATTATTTATACAAAAATTATACATAAAATATACAAAAAATTGGACATGCATAAAAAATGCATAAATTATGTATAAAGAACTTATATTTTTTTATCCTACAATATGATTATACATAAATTATGTATAAAAAACTTTAACTTTTTTAACAAATTTTTTTTTTTTTTATCCTCGGGGATGATTATGCATAAACTATGTATAAGAAACTAAGAAACATAAACTTTTTCAACGAAAAATTATATATATAATTATATATAAATTTTACATAAATTATACATAAATTATATATATAATTATACATAAATTATACATAAATTATATATAAATTATGTAGGTCCAAATTTTTGTATAAATTATACAAAATTAATATATGTTTTTTGTATTTATTTTGCAAAAAATTTACATATTTTATGCATCTCTTTTTTGTACGGGCAGTCCCATATTTTTTTTAAAACCAAAAATACGGCTGTAGTTGCGGCCCAGGTATATCTCTTAAACAAAGAAAAAAATTTAAAAACAATAACCCAAAAATTTTTGATCAAAGGACATACCCACATGGAAGTTGACGGTATCCATTCCGTAATTGAGAGGGCTAAAAATGGAATAAAAGATTTTACCATGAACGTACCGGATGATTGGGTCGAAGTAATGAGAAGTTGTAAAGTTACAGGTGAACCTTACAAAATTGAAATTATGGCATTGGAAGATTTTAAAGATTTCAAGAAACTATAATGTCCTTCCCCTTTAAGACCTTTTACGAGTGACAAGTCGAACGCAGGAATATCGGAAATGGTGGAGTGGCAGGTTCGAAAAGATTCTCCAAACATACTTTTTTATAAAACGTCTTTCGACCAAAAAAAGTACTGATCCGTAGATATTTCGAGGAAAAGGAAAAAAGACACAATACCCATGCCGAAAAATCTCCCCGTCGAATCAACAAGTCTTAGGCCCATTGCCACTAAAAAATTTCTAAATTTACAAGAATTATTAAAATGGGTTGATCCGGTGCACCACGATTTTTACACTTCGCTCGCGCATTCGAAAAAAGTCAAAGAAGACGAATAATTTTTCCATCGGAATAATTTTTCCTGTAAAAATATAAAATTTGTTAATTATTTTTTTTTTTTATTTCTAATACTTTTCTCAACATCATAAACATGCAGAAAACAACGACGATTCTGTTGCCAACGTAAAAAGTCGTATCGGATCCAGAAGGCTTTCTTCCTTTTTTATTCGAAACGATTTGAAAATAAAAACTGCTAAGTGCCAGTCGGCCATTTTGAAGAGTTGGGCTTGTTTACCTTTCAAGTACAGATTTGTGTATGTGCATATGAAAACCTCCCACTTATACCATCCGCATAGTGTGTTTTGTTTTTTAAACGTTTTGTAAACAAATAAGTTTCGAATCAAAACAAACTATCCGGATTGTACAAGTGGAAGGTTTTCATATGCACGTACACATTTATGTAAATTAAAATGAGGAATGGCCCGAGTATAGACTCTTGGGGCACACCGTAGTTTATGGATCTTAGCTTTGACTTATGGCTCGTTGGGAAACGGTCATCGCGTTCAATTCCACATATTGGATAAATAACTCTTGCTGCATGCAGTTTGCCCAAGATTCGAGCATGAAGAGGCGAAGACGTGGGAAGCTACTGGGTAGAAGCAGAAGTATTAAATAACTTATCGAAATGAAATTTTTCTTCATATCAAAGCGTAAAGTGTCTGTTCTCGGTCTTAATAATCCTCATATTTAATAGTTCAGGTTTAGGGGTCGTACATAAATTACGTAAGCATGGGTTAGACCCTTTTTGCACGCTTTATCCCATTTCGCCTATGCTTAGCTTATGGGTAAGATGTTAAATTTGGACCCCCTCCCCCCCCCTAAAAGTGCTTACGTAATTTATGTACGACCCCTTATATTGGATCTTTTTGTAAAAAAAATGTCCTTTTCCTAGACAATAATTGCAGCGATCTTGTAATGGCTTTAACAGCCAGCCTGCAGTACAGTACTCACAAATAATAAATGCCAGCAGTCTTTTTTTTTTTTTTTTTTTTTACGATCTGACATCACAGCATTTTTCAAAAGCGTCAAAGGAATTTCGTTTCCTGAGCGCGCCTTGTGTTTACCTTGGATGTAAACAAAGTAAAATGAATGTTTCGGTTTGAGTTTGTTTCATTAATCAATAAAAGATACAAAATCTTTGAAATTGCAAAACAGAGTATTTTGATCCCCGTAATATAATACCTACAAATGCGATAATGTGATGCGACATAGCGACCGGTATGATTCAAGGGATTATATGATCAACACTGGATAGTCAGAGGATTGAAAAATTTGTTTAAAAATTAGAAAACGTTGATTGAAAATAAATATTGTAAGTCTAGTATTATTGTTGAAAAAATGTCGGGGAAATAAGATTAATTTTACAAAAATTCTCAAAAGTTTGAAAAGTTTAATTTTTCAAAGGAACTGTCTGCTCTAAAATTTTTTCCTTGAAATTTTTTGAAAACAAATGATATGATGAGATGATTTTTAAAAAAAATGTTTTGGCCCAAAATACGAAAAGGATAAAAAAAAAAATGAATCAAAGAATTAGTCGGGTACACAATTAACAGGGACTGCTTTGTTTCTCAGTCTTCTTTTTTCAAAATCTGTAACCTTCTCAAAAACTTGCTTTCCAAGTCCGGAAATACTGTTTTATCTTCTTTAAGAAGTATAATAATAAGTGATTTATAAATACAGCAGAAGGTTACAAAACCTTCTGATATTTCTATAAAGAACCCCGCACTAAATATATGTACCTAGCTGAATGGAGGAATATTGTTCTTAAGGGCGATTAGAGGTGTAAAATATTATAATAAACCGAAATAACCTTACCTTTACGATGATGAAAACTCGTTTTCATTGACTTTTTCTATAAAAAAACAGGGACTATTTTTTATTCGGAAGCGGGCTACGACGCCATTTTGACGTAGCCTATTTCGCCGTTTGAACGGCAATATCTGAAAAAGAAAGGAATGATTAGCGATAAATGACCTACCTGTATGATTGCGGCCCCGTTCCTGAATAAATGCACCCTATATCACAACGTAACACTTTTTCAAAAACTTTTAATTTTAAAAAAAATGTAAATGCGTAAACAATAAACAAAGCAGAAGTTTTTCGAAAATAAAAACTCTGTGTTGATGTTGGCATGTCAAAGGAAAAGGCCCTAGAACGTGGGCAAGTGTTATTATTATTTAAATAAGCTTAATTATGCTGAAATAAGTGTAAAACAGCTTAATTTATCATAATTGAGTCTAAATAAGTTTAATGAAACTTAAATAAGCCTAATTATGTTAAAATAAACTTACACAAGTTTCTATGAACTTAATTTAACATAATTAAGCTGAAATAAATTTAATGAAACTTCAATAAGCTTAATTATGTTAAATTGCCCTTATGTTAAGTTTCCCTTATGAAAAGGCCCTTATGTTAAGTTTCCACCAAGTTGACGTCAAGTTTAAGTAAAGTTGCCATCAACTTGAAGTCAAATTAATGGCAAGTTACGATCAAGCTGATGTCAAGTTTAAGTAAAGTTGCCATCAACTTGAAGTCAACCTTATGTTAAGTTTCCACCAAGTTTAAATAAGCTTAATTATGTTAAAATAAACTTATACAAGTTACTATGAAATTAATTTAACATAATTAAGTCTAAATAAGTTTAATGAAACCTAAATAAGCTTAATTATGTTAAAATAAGTGTAAAAGAGTTTAATTAATCATAATTGAGTTTAAATAAGTTGAATGAAACTTAAATACGCTTAATTATGTTAAAATGAACTTACACAAGTTTCTATGAACTTAATTTAACATAATTAAGCTTATTGAAGTTTCATTAAACTTATTTCAGCTTAATTATGTTAAATTAAGTTCATAGAAACTTGTGTAAGTTTATTTTAACATAATTAGGCTTATTTGGGGTAACCGGTGTAACCGGCGTTGCTGGTCCACCTAGGGAGTGGCGCCCCTACCCCTATAAGGTGAGCACCCCTCTCTGGGTTATGAGCTGGTGGTGGGGAGCAGTGCCACCAGTACTGGCTCAAGGCTGAAGATAGTAGTAATCGGCTAGGCTTGAGTACAGATATCAAGAGTCAAAGGTATGACTCTTGTTCTGCGAACTAGTGGTGGGCAGCAGTGCTACTAGTACTGGCTCAGGGCTGAAGATGGTAGTGGTCGTCTAGGCTTGAGTACAGGTATCAAGAGGCAGAGCTGTAGCAGCGGTATGGCTCTTGTTCTGCTGATGCAGAAGATTCTGGGAAAGTCACTGCATTAATTTTTCCCTGAAAAATCATCATGGCTGAAAACAATATAAAATGCCTCGGACCCCTCAGTCCCCGGCAGACCTTAATTGGTCAGAGGGTGCGAATTCCCGGGTCAGCCATAAAGATCGGAACGTGGAACGTGCGAACGTTGTTCGAAGGCGGCAAGTTTGAAAATGCCGTCCTTGAGATGGAAGAATGGGGATAGACGTATTAGGTGTGAGTGAAGTGCGGTGGTCAGGTAGCGGGGAGCGTAGCACGAGCAGCCATACCATCTACTACTCCGGAAATGACGATGTTAACCACCGAAATGGAGTAGCCGTGATTGTGTCGAAAGCTGCTAAATACACAGTCAAAAATTTTGTTCCCCTTTCGGACCGGGTTATGATTCTCCAGTTCGACTCCAAACCCGTGAGCATGAATGTCATCCAGGTATATGCGCCTACTACAGACGCAGATGATGATGCTGTTGAAGCGTTTTACGCAGAAGTCAAAAATGCATTACGATTGACTAAGGCACACGAGGTCAATATTGTAATGGGGGACTTTAACGCTAAAATTGGGCGTGGTAGCGTTGGTGGAGTTATCGGAATGTTTGGTCTGGGAGTTAGGAATGAGCGAGGCGATAGGCTTGTGCAATTCTGTCAGGAGGAAGAGATGGTTGCGACGAACACCTTTTTTAATCTACACCCTAGGAGGCTGTATACCTGGAAATCGCCACAGGATAATTCCCAAAATGTGGTTCGAAATCAAATCGATTACATTTTGGTGAATAAGCGATTCAGGAATAGCATTCCAAGTGTACGAACCTATCCGGGGCCGATATTTCGTCAGACCATAACCCTGTTGTAGGAAAGCTGAGAGTAAGGTTGAAGTCGATAAAACGGGGACTCACAAGGACCCGGATTGACATAACCAAGCTCAAGGACGCAGATTTGCGATTTAAAGTTCAGCATGACCTGAGTCTAGGGTTCAGAGAAATTTCTGGTCAAGAGGACGTAGATGAGCACTGGAATAAGGTCAAAAAGGTTGTCGTTTCAGTGGGTGAGGAACATCTAAAGGCGGATCCAAAGGTGAAACATAAATCCTGGATGACAGATGAGATTCTTGGTCTGATGGAGGAGAGACGAGAATGCAAAGGGCGCGATCCTGACGGTTATAGGGCGCTTCAACGAAAGATTAGAAATAAGATCCGCGAAGCTGTAGAAGCAGAAGCTTCCGAGAAATGTAAAGAAATCGAAGAGTTACAAAGCCGGTACGATACGTTCAACCTGCATAAGAAAATTAAAGAATTTACAGGGGAACGGCCTAGACAGCATTTCGGGGTACTACTGAATGAGAATGGGGAAATAGCCACCAGTACCTCTGAAAAACTTAAAGTCTGGGAGAGATACGTGTCCAGGCTCTTCGACGATGATAGGCCCGAAGATCATGGGGTTAGGGAAGGGGACACCGGTCCGGATATTCTTAGAGGGGAGGTGATTAAAGTTATAAAAGAGCTGAAACCGGGCAGGGCTGTCGGACCCGACGGAGTTCGGGCCGAATTGCTTAAGGTACTGAGTGACGATGAAGATCTAGATGTCCTCACATCCCTCTTCAATAAAATATATCGGAGCGGAAGATTCCCTAATGATTGGCTAAAATCCACATTCCTTCCTCTCCCAAAGAAAACGAACGCCAGGCGTTGTGAAGAATACCGAACCATCAGTCTCATGAGCCACCTGCTAAAGCTCTTTCTGAAGATAGTCCATGGAAGGTCTTTCGAAAGTGCGAGGCACTTATGTCGGATACTCAGTTCGGGTTTCGTGGAGGTTTCGGCACACGTGACGCTTTGTTTACCTTACAAGTACTTGTGCAGCGATGCCGGGATGTAAACAAAGATGTCTTTTTGTGCTTCATCGACTATGAGAAGGCGTTTGACAGGGTTCAACATCAGAAAATGTTAGAAATCCTTCAGCGCATAGGGCTCGACAGTCGAGATGTGAGGCTTATTGCGAACCTCTACTGGAACCAAAGCGCAAGCGTGCGGGTCGAAAATGAGTTATCGGACGAAGTCCAAATACAGCGGGGTGTTCGGCAAGGCTGTGTATTGTCTCCGTTACTATTTAATTTATATTCGGAGATGATTCTTTCGGAGGCTTTAGATGGCCTTAATCTAGGGATCGTGATCAACGGCGAGGACATTAACAATTTGCGTTATGCAGACGATACAGTCTTACCTACAGGTAGTGCAGAAGATCAGCAAACCTTGCTCGATCATGTAAATGCAGTGAGTAATAGGTACGGCTTAACCATAAATACACGGAAAACAAAGTTTATGGTTGTCAGCAGGAAAATGTTGATGCTAGACTTTTTATCGCCGGAGAGGAAGTTGAACGGGTGCACTCGTATAAATATCTCGGAACCCTCTTGAATGATTCGTGGGATTGTAGCCAGGAAGTCCGAGCTCGTATAGAGCAAGCCAGGGGGACTTTCTTCAAAATGAGAGACCTGTTGTGCAATCGCAACTTGAGCCTCGAAACGAGGATCCGTATCGTCCGATGTTACGTATTTCCCGTGCTTTTATATGGACACGAGGGATGGACGTTAACTGGGACGTTGGAAAAGAAGTTGGAGGCTTTTGAGATGTGGGTATACCGTCGAATGCTTAAAATTTCGTGGACTGATAGGGTGAGAAATACTGACGTCTTGGCTCGTATGAAGAAGGAAGTAGAAATTTTGTACGAGATCAAGCGTCGGAAGCTCGATTATTTCGGCCACGTAATGCGAAATGAAAAATATCGCCTCCTTCAGCTTGTGATGGAGGGTAAGATCGAGGGTAAGCGCGGTCAGGGTCGTAGGAAAACCTCATGGCTCAAAAATCTAAGAGACTGGTTTGGTGTCGATTCCTTGGGTCTTTTTCGAGCAGCGGTCGACAAAGTAAAAATAGTCCAGATGATAGCCAATCTTCGTCGCGGAGCTGGCACTTAAAAGAAGAAGAAGAAGACTCAATTATGATAAATTAAGCTGTTTTACACTTATTTCAGCATAATTAAGCTTATTTAAATAATAATAACACTTGCCCACGTTCTAGGGCCTTTTCCTTTGACATGCCAACATCAACACAGAGTTTTTATTTTCGAAAAACTTCTGCTTTGTTTATTGTTTACGCATTTACATTTTTTTTAAAATTAAAAGTTTTTGAAAAAGTGTTACGTTGTGATATAGGGTGCATTTATTCAGGAACGGGGCCGCAATCATACAGGTAGGTCATTTATCGCTAATCATTCCTTTCTTTTTCAGATATTGCCGTTCAAACGGCGAAATAGGCTACGTCAAAATGGCGTCGTAGCCCGCTTCCGAATAAAAAATAGTCCCTGTTTTTTTATAGAAAAAGTCAATGAAAACGAGTTTTCATCATCGTAAAGGTAAGGTTATTTCGGTTTATTATAATATTTTACACCTCTAATCGCCCTTAAGAACAATATTCCTCCATTCAGTGAGGTACATATATTTAGTGCGGGGTTCTTTCTAGCATCTGAAGCACAAATTTTCTGTGGTGCACAGTACATGACTGAATACTTCTTTCTGTATTGCATTAATTTCTCTTCTTCCTTGCCTTGCAAATAGAGGTCAATCTGCTTCAATATTTATTCTACAATTAGTTGATTGTTTTTTCTTTCTTTCATCCTTTCAAAAATAGGGATATTTGATTTTTTACCAATAATAGCACGTGGAGAAGATTTTTGTAATGAGTTTTCGTACTCTACCAAAGTTTTAGCCATTTCTTTTGCAATTGGAATGACGGCTTTTTAGGTCGAAATTAATTCTTTTTGTGATTTGTTAAAAAAAAAAAAAAAAAAAATTAATCACTTAAATATGATTTGGACAAGAGGCGAGTATCAAATTGATAATACAACACAAGGCCTGCAAAAGAAAAAATTGTCCGTCGAGTGCAATTTTGCCCTCGCCTTCGGCTCGGGATTTAAAAAGGCCTCGGCGGGCCATTCTTTTGCAGTTCTTGTGTTGTAAGCTACTTTTCATTACAAAGCACAGCTTAAAAAAGGTATTTTTAAAACGCACTATGAAATGCGTGATGAAAATAAATTTTTTAGCCAGTTTAGCCAATCGAGGGAATTTTTCAGTATTATTTTCCCACCATTTTAAAGCGTCTATATTGTGGTCTACTTCTTTATGCCTAAGCCAACTTCCATTATTATTCGAAAATTCTATTATTTTTCGCTTTTTCACTTCTAAAGTTTAACAGTACTATTTATAATAATGCAAACTTGACTAATTTGGCATATAAATTAGTTAAATCGTAAAAAATGACCTTTAACTAGATAAGTTTAAGGTGATGACGGCTACAATTTTTTCCGGATTTGGATTTTTGCCTCAAAACTTTTGAAATTTTTCTATTTTACGCACAAATTTTTTAAGTTTTGATGCAAAAATTTTAAAATAATAAACACGGTAGAGGGTAGTAAAATTGAATTACATGACGAAAGATATAAAAAAAATTTTTTTTAAGTTTTGGTCAAAAGTAATTGTATTTTTGAAATTTTAATTTAAATTTTTTAATATTATACTTTTTTGGCTTCGGGATTGTCGTTCTTTTCAATCGAAGTCGAGCTTTAACCATATGACATTTATCGGGTGCTTCAGGTAATCCGATATTATCTAATGGAAAATTTTTAAGTTTTTTCAGAAATGTAATTCATCGGATTCTGAGCTTTTCGCGTTAGAATCATTATGGATTTTTTTTTGGCCCATGTTCTGCACTTCTTACGCTCTTGATGGCAATTCCTTAAAAGTTTAGTAATTTTTCTACTTATTCTCTTCATTGTTACAATTCCTATTGGGTGCATAATAGATGCGTGCAAGGGAGCGTTTAAGTATTACGTAAGAATTTTTTTCGAGTTTCGGTGTTCAGTAATCCTATAATTTTAGATTAAACATGTGGGTAACTGGAAGGCCAAGGAGGTAAATCCCCGCGCGACATAAAAATGAAATGACTCAAAATCATCATTGCGTATGTTGTAACTTGCTACTTCTAATTCTGCACGTAAACTGTCAATACGGCTGATTCCGGATTGTCCGTGCAGTAAGTTCATTTCCGTCAAAATTCTTCCGTAAGTTCTATTTGGAATCAAATTTCCATGACGTTCAAACAGATAGTTCAATACTGCTATCGTGAAGAGGAGTTCATGCCATGCGTTCACGGCTGCCGCCTGCATTTTCGGTTGTTTCTATATTTCTTGTGGTGAGGAATGTATGAATATATGTGGAAAAAAAAGTGTCTGTCCGTCGAAAAGCAGAAAAACGAAAGAACGGATCTCGATGATTTTTGGTGGGTAGCAACTTCATTTGAAATGTAGGTGCTGATTAGTTTTTGAGCCAAATCGGTTCAGCGATCCGGAAGCAGTGAGTGAAAATGTTAAATTTTCAACAATTTCAAGATCTTTTTTGACTATAAATCGCGAACGCAGCCACCGATTGAGTCAGATTTTCGTACTGCAGTAGATATTCATCCAGATACGCTACCATTGAAATTTGGTTAAATTCTGTTAAATGGTTCAGAAAAGGTGAGCAGGGCTAAAAGTATGGGTATAGGCCTAAAAACCGATATCTCCAACTTTTGAAACGTCACGATATGACGTCATCGATTACGTCAACAAAGCGATTTGGATGCTGATTGGCGGGTTCCTCGTGGGAGCTAACGAAAAACTAACCGTATTTTTGAGAATATTTTCGGGGTTGAGGATTCCGAATCTGAAATAATTTTTCCAAAATTCGAATTCCTTATGGCCGTATTGCGGCTTTGGTGGACCTCTGATCAAAAATCTAACCGTATTTTTGAGAATATTTTCGGGATTGAGGATTCCGGATCTGAAATAATTTTTCCAAAATTCGAATTCTTTATGCCCGTACTGCGGCTTTAGTGGACCTCTGATCAAAAATCTAACCGTATTTTTGAGAATATTTTCGAAGTAGAGGATTCTGAATCTGAAATAATTTTTCAGAAATTCGGATTCCTTGTGCTGGTACTGCGGCTTTGGTGGACCACCGATCAAAAATCTAAGCATATTTTTGAGAATATTATTGGGATAGAGGATTCCGAATTCCAAATTATTTTTCCGAAATTCGAATTCTTTATGCCCGTACTCGGCTTTGATAGACTTCCGATCGAAAAACTAACCATATTTTTGAGAATTATTTAAATAGTCGATAAAGCAATTTGATCGGTTCTCCGATCTCATTTTTTAGAGAAGGTGGCAAATGGAGGGCGGTTCATTTTTATATTATTTGAATTTTTTTTTTTAACAAAAAATAATTATAAAGATTCTTATGTAAGATTTCCCGGACCCCCCCTTGCCGGTCTTACGTAATACTTGAACGCTCATCCCTAACCCCTAACCCCTTTATGCTCTATTTTTTAAGGTATAAGCTCTTCGGCCTTAATCTACTTCCTTACATACTCCCTACCTAAAAATATTTCTGGAGGTCTCTAGCCTCACACTAAATAGTAACATAAAAAGCTCCTAAGGTTTATAGGATGAAAAACAGCATCAAGAGAGATTTCTCGAAAATGATTCGTAAAAGTTTTGAGTTTTTCCTTTAATATAAAAGCCGAATTCAATTTTACTTTACAAGAAAACGAGACCTTTCGAAACCCACCGGAGAAGAGTTAAGTGACCAAGATTGAGATGAATCAATGGGAAACTAAATGGAATAAGTTGCCGACTCAGCTAGATGTTTGTCAAGCAATTAATTCGTCTGTCTTAGCACTTAGTCCTTCGTTATCTGCAATTAATAAATATGAAATATCGAATCCGTCACGTAGTCCGCAGATGTTGTACCGTTTAATGAATTGTCGCATTCATTGCGGTCGTGACAACCCCTAAACTCAACCCGGTTTTCGATTCAATCCACATCCAGGTTTTCTTCCGGGGGGATGAAGGCCATTTCCTACCCGCGTTAACGCAAGGGGGGGCGAAAAATAACGAACGGGGGAAAAAAACGGAGAAAAAGAAACAGAAAAATTTTTCCCTCGGGGAGGCTCCGGAAGAACCTGTCAAAGTTTTCAAACAAAGGAATGGAATATGAATGTCCACAACTCAGGAAAGTATTCGCAAGGGACAAATGAATGACGTATTATTTGTCCAGGGAATCTTTTATATATATAAAATAATTTCTCGAATTGAGTTTATATTGACAAACAGGAAGTGTTTTTGCGGATGATCAAAAAAATAAAAAAAGATAAAGAAAATCTTTCGTTTTTTTTTTATTATTCTTTTATTTAAAGGAAATGAAGTGACTATCAGCGAATTACCAAACAAAGTGGTAAGAGGGTTCTATAACTCTTGAAGTCAGGAAAAAAAAATGAGATCGGTGAACCGATCAAAGTGCTTTATCGACTATTTAAATAATTCTCAAAAATATGGTTAGATTTTTGATCAGAGGTCCACCAAAGTCGCAGTACGAGCACAAGGAATGCGAATTTCTGAAAAATTATTTCAAATTTTGAATCCTCAACCCCGAAAATATTCTCAAAAATACGGTTAGATTTTTGATTAGAGACACCAAAGTCGCTGTATAGGCGTAAGGAATTCGAATTTTGGAAAAATTATTTCAGATTCGGAATCCTCTACCCCAAAAATATTCTCAAAAATACAGTTAGATTTTTGATCAGAGGTCCACCAAAGCCACAATACGGGCACAAGGACTTCGAATTTTGGAAAAATAATTTGGAATTCGGAATCCTCTACCCCGAAAATATTCTCAAAATACGGTTAGATTTTTGATCAGAGGTCCACTAAAGCCGCAGTACGGGCATAAGGAATTCGAATTTCGGAAAAATTATTTCAGATTCGGAATCCTCAACCCCGAAAATATTCTCAAAAATTCGGTTAGATTTTTGATCAGAGGTCCACTAAATCCGCAATACGGGCATAAGGAATTCGAATTTCGGAAAAATTATTTCAGATTCGGAATCCTCTACCCGAAAATATTCTCAAAATACGGTTAGATTTTTGATCAGAGGTCCACTAAAGCCGCAGTACGGGCATAAGGAATTCGAATTTCGGAAAAATTATTTCAGATTCGGAATCCTCAACCCCGAAAATATTCTCAAAAATTCGGTTAGATTTTTGATCAGAGGTCCACTAAATCCGCAATACGGGCATAAGGAATTCGAATTTCGGAAAAATTATTTCAGATTCGGAATCCTCTACCCCGAAAATATTTTCAAAAATACGGTTAGTTTTTCGTTAGCTCCCACGAGGAACCCGCCAATCAGCATCCAAATCGCTTTGTTGACGTAATCGATGACGTCATATCCTGACGTTTCAAAAGTTGGAGATAGCGGTTTTTAGGCCTATACCCATACTTTTAGCCCTGCTCACCGTTTCTGAACCACTCAACAGAATTTAACCAAATTTCAATGGTAGCGTATCTTGATGAATATCTACTGCAGTACGAAAATCGGACTCAATCGGTAGCTGCGTTCGCGATTTATAGTCAAAAAAGATCTTGAAATTGTTGAAAATTCATCATTTTCACTCACTGCTTCCGAATCGCTGAACCGATTTGGCTCAAAAACTAATCAGCACCTACATTTCATTAGAAGTTTCTACCCACCAAAAATCATCGAGATCCGTTCTTCCGTTTTTCTGCTTTTCGACGGACAGATTTTTTTGCACATATATTCATATATTCATACATTCATACACACATACACACATACACACATACACACATACACACACACGGCCACCATCCAAATTTTGCTTTTTCCGGCATCAGGGGACTTCAAAACGTGTAAAAATATCAAAAACTGAAAATCTGAAATTTGTGCTAAAAACAATGCTTTATTCTCCCTGCGGTCGATAAAGCAAAAACCAGATTAGTTTCAAGCCCGATAAAAGAAGACACGATAAATCATTTCAAACGGCACAAAGAAACAGAAAAGATTGAGTGAGATATTTAAATATTACTAAAAAAAAGAAAAAAAAAAAAGGAGGAAAAAAAAAGAAAGGGAACAGCGGGAAGACGCGACCGTGGGAGAATTAAAAAAAAAATGAAAAAAAAATACATTTCCTGACTTGATTTCTTTTAGATCTTTATCTTTTAAATAACTCAATCATGTAAAAATATGAAAAACTGTTTTTATGTCACCACGGCACGAAATTAAAAAAAAAAAAAAAAAATATCATTTGCTTTAAAAATTATTTCATATGAATTTTTTTTTCTTCCAAAAGGATTCTTGTTTTTTTTTCTTCCGAAAAAAAAAATCCACCGTATCTCATGTGCTCATAAATTAATTATCATTCGAAAAGGAATCGAGTAGAAAAGTTTTTGGGATTCGGGGTAAAAGTGAAAAATTGAGTTGACTATTAACTTGATTTTCCCTCGTTTTTACAACTGAAAACTATTCATAACATAAAATCTTTAGTTACAATTCACGGAGTTAAAAACATTTCATTTTATATACCATTTCAAAGATTTATTTTTGTTACCTAAAATGTTTCGAAACTTTGAAATATAGAAATTGAAAGAGCTATCTTATTCAGGAAACCGTGGAGCATACCTTCTACAACTTTTCACTTAAAATTTCACTCGACAGACTCTTCTTTTATTTCATATCATCCCCTCCCCCTTTCTTCTTTTTCTTTTCTTTCGCCCTCCTCCTTTTTCCCAGTTTCCTTTTTCTTATTCCGTTATTTCAAGTCTTTCATTTTCTCTTTTTATTGTTTTAACTTTTTTTTTTTTTCCTTCTTCCTTTTTTTAACAACTTAATATGGGAGGGATTCCTTGAGACTGGAAATAAAAAAATTTTACGCTGAAAATTTTTATTTTTAAAAATAAGTTTCGGATGTCCAGCGGTGGAAAAAAAAAATGGAATTGGCGTTTCCTCAGTCGAAGATTGTACGGTACCGTACCGTATCCTTAATATAATTTTAAGTGGACGTTTCTTATTCGCCTCGAGAGGTGTTCAATTCCTAGGGGACGCTTTCCCTATGAATACAATATGTTATTACAATGTAAAATTTTCCTGCCATTCCATTTTCCTTTACTTTATTCTGATTTTCACCTTGTTTCGTGACTTTTAAAATGGTCAGTTGGGGAGAGGACTTTTCCAGTGTCGTCTACAAGTCAACTTGATAAACTTGGGGGAAATTCTTTCAAAAGGAAGTTAGTTTCTTCTTTTGAAAAAAAAAAAAAAGATCTGGAATTTCTATGTATTTTATCGTATGTTTTTGGCGATTTTATTTAAAAATTTGAAATAAGGTGCAAACACGGGGAAAAGCGTCTCGTTAACATTTTTTGAAAAGTCGAGATATTGAATTGTATGGGGCATTCGTCAGTGTAAATGTCTTAATTAAAAATTGTCTATTTAAAAAGAAAAAAAAAAATATCTGTACCTTTGAGTACAGCCTGTCGTGGCTGCGTAATTTAAGAGCTTGGACCGGTTTAAGCGTCGAGGAGCTCTTCAGAATTGATGATCATGAGATCTTCGTTTTTCATTGTTACGTGCGATATCATGATAGAAGCTAGGGTTTGTTGCTTGTTACTTAACATACCCCTCTTTTGAAGACGATATGGCTCAGCTGGCTCAGGCACAGCTGAGCCAGCTGAGCCATATGTTATGCATTGGTCGTAGTAAATTCATGGAATTCTGTTTTGCCCCGTTCCATTATTATGATCCCGTACTTCCTTATATCTTTTTCTCAGGTTTTTCATTTTGATTTCCACTTGCTCTGCTAATTCGATTCCGTTTCAATGGAGCCTCACGTTCAAGGACCTCACGTTCAAAGGTGACTGTTTTCGTGGACCTTTGGCTGGTGGCGCCACCATTTTACCACTGAGCTTCCAACTGTAGCTTACAACTGAGGGAGCCTATTAACCGATCATTACCAAAACGTTGTTATAAGATTTTAAGGTATCTCATGTTGAATATTAAATTTGACTTCCCTTTCTGAAAACGGCATGAGGCGATTCTTGTTGCGGCATTCCTTTTGACAAAATCCCTTTACAGCGTTTCTGACAAAAGGAAACGTGGGAAGTAAATATCACGCATTGTTTGTTTGGGGAAGTAAAAAAAAGAAAAGAAAAGGATTCGGTTATGAATAATTGACTAAACGCAATGTTTTTTCTTTTTTTGTTATGTTCGTATGGACATTTTTCTTTTTTTTGATGTTTCATTTTCGTGATTGAATAAAGAACCAGATTGATAAATCTTCGAATACGACTTTTTCTGTGAAAATTGTCTAGCACGTGGCTACTAGGTTGTGCTTGAAAGGGTATGTTGTATTCGTGGTGCAGTTTATAGACATTGGCTAAGTGAATGTCTAAAGCTAGTTATACTCTTTTTTTTTTCCTTTCTTTCTTTCTTTTTTAATTCTTAAAAGCTTATAGAATTTTCTATTAGAAATGTACCATTTGGAAAAATAACTTAGAATGTTTTGCTTGCACCACTGACCATACAAAATTTTGAATATTGCATAGAAAACAAGCACGCATATTGAAGCAATCTAAAAAGCTTAAATCTTTTTTTTTTTTTTTTTTTTTTTTTGTTTCAGATAAAACCGCAAAGTTGCGGATAGCAAAAAAATAAACAAGATGCGTGCGCAGAGAGAAAATTGTAATGATTGTAATAAATTGACTCGTGAAGTTATAAAACCGATTCTCTTAAATTTCCGCTTTGGGTTATATATTAGGCTTCTGCTATCCGCAAAGTTGTTCTGCTATCCGCAAAGTTGCGGATAGCAATAAAGTAAATCAAAAATGCATGTCCAGAGAGAAAATTGTAAGTGAAAAGAAGGATCCTCCACTTACAACTTTCTCTCTGCGCGCACATCTTATTTTTTTGCTATCCGCAACTTTTGCGGTTTTATTTGAAGAAAAAAAACCTGATTTGAGCTTTTTAGATCGTTTCACTATATAAGGCATTCATAAAAAAATCTAATTCTCCATAAGGCTCCAAAAGCCTGTCCGTCAAGACTATCGTCCATCCCATTATTGGTTCCTTGAGACTCAGTTTTGTTGTCCAGTGCCTTATTAGAATGTTCATACCACTAACCATACAAAATTTTGATTATTGCATAGAAAGCGAGGATGATGAGTAAGGCATTGTAACTTCGATAAAGACACTAAACACATTTCTGGATAATATTACGCACCTTTTTTCTGTGAGAGTATGGCATAAATACAATATCCGAACCTATTTGTCCCATACTAGGGTGCCCGTTAAACACCGTATTGACGAATTTTTTTCGGACCACCTCCTAATCGATTCCAAATAATTCAGAAAGTAGATATCTAAAATATTTTTTTTTTTATCTCAACCGGAACCCGTGCCACAAGGCACTTGTTTTTTCCCATATAAAAAGCACGGTAAAATGTTATCATTTCGGATTTATTTTTTTTCCGACGGCTACAATGACCCGAAAAATTTGATTTTCTGCATACGCACTCCTTAGATGTATAGCTACCTCCGTATTTTTTCCCATCCCCCCAGAACAATATTTCCGCCCCCCAGGAGGGTGCGGATTTTGCAAATTTTGCGGGTTTAGGCAAATTTTGTCCCCTCCTGGGGGGCGGAAATATTGTTTTGGGGGGATGGGAAAAAATACGGAGGTAGCTATATATCTAACGAGTGCGTATGCAGAAAATCAAATTTTTCGGGTCATTATAACCGTTGGAAAAAAAATAAATCCGAAATGATGACATTCTACCGTGCGTTTTATATGGGAAAAAAGAAATGCCTTGGGGCAGCGGTTCCGGTTGAGATAAAAAAAAAATTTAGATTTCGACTTTTTGAATTATTTGGAATCGATTTGGGGGGTGGCCCGAAAAAAATTCGTCAACACGGTATTTAACGGGCACCCTAGCCCCATACTTCCGTGCACAAGATAATGCACAGTATGCCATTGTGTTGTTTCCCCAATACTGTACTAGGCAGGTCAACTGAGCTATGTCCATCACAATCGTGCCTGGACATAGCTCAGTCGACCTGCCTAGTACAAAATAGATCTTGGCTCTTTTGAATATTTAAGCTTGTCCCAATGCTCAGCGTAGCCACCCCTAACCACCCCTTCGTAAACAAAGTGGTTTCTTATAAACTAAATTTTCAGCCTTCTAAGCGCCATCTGTTAAGTGAGACCTTTTCATGTGGATGATTGAAGCATTCAATTTTAATGTTCGACCGTTCTACTCTTTAAAGGTATTTCTATCAGTCTGGTTGACGAATTTTCACATACTTGTTTTTGTAAGTTAATCAGAAAATCAAAACCTTTTTTTTTTTTTTTTTTTTTAATATTTTCAGTTATCTAATTATTTCCTCCGCCAAAATTCCACATTTCGAAATGAAAGCTATTAAAGATGAGGTTATTAAATCCGAACCCCTATTACACGTTATTCCGTTGCTTATCTGATTAATTAAATCAAGGAGTTCTTAATATAATTATCTCTGTCGTTAAGAAATCGGTATTTAAAGAAAATCAGTTGAAGCAAATTTATGATACGAAAACAATAATCAAAACAATTCTCCCTCTCCCCCCTCCCCCCCCTCCACTACTCGCTAATACAAGATTCCTTTAAGAGAACCCACGAACAAAAGAGGTTGAAGAAAACAAAAGGACGAGACCAATTTGTAAGAAGCGAGCAAGAAAGCGAAAAGGAAAGGACAAGTATGTGTTTAATGTAGCGGAAAATGGTTTGACTGATCACCCTTCAACCTGACTGAGAGAGATGACGGGATGGGCAAATTATCGGAATAGACAAGGATGATGAGTAGGTTTTTTGAAAAGGAAGAAAAGGATGGTTTAAGGACTTTTTAACGCATATCTGCGGGAATGTAAATTTCGAAACGAGTTCTTAACCTTTAACCCCTTCGCTTTTCCCCCTTTTTCGAAAATATTATCCTCGTGAAGTGATATCGATAGGCTGTTAATATTTTAGGGCCGCTATGACCTTTAGCACTTTTTTTTTCTTAAGGGAAACTCGCATTTTTGTTTTTGTAAAAAAAAGTCTTTCGAAAGGGCGGTATAAAGTCACATATCGATCTTACATAGTTTCGAAATTAGAACATGATCCAAAAGTTTGACAAAGTTGGGTCGATATTTGTTGTTTAGATAGCAACCAGAAGTTTGTTTTTCAATGAAAATAAAAAGTTTTTTTTTTTCCTATATAAGGTCCCGTGACAATAGGGGGCGGTGTGTGACCTCCCCGTCCCGAATGGCGTCGCGACGCTCCACGAGGCGGGCCCGGGGCAGCCAATAACGCCTGTATATGAGTTTCTGGCCAGCGCGTTGGTCATGTCCATTTCACCTGATGTTTGTTTTCGTCATCCACGTACGGAAAAACATCGATTTTTTTTTTTTTAGCCAAAACAAAAAAATAAAAAAATTATCCTCCCCCTTTTTTCTTTTTTTTTTTTTTTTTTTTTTTTTTTTTTTAAATCGGAATTTTTTGAATCGTCGATTTGACTAATGAGTAAATAAGTTTTGGATTCTCCGCGTGTTTTCTAAGGAAGCAAAGTAATTAATGCATCGTTAAGTGAAATAAAGGGGAGAAAAGAGGAGGGCGGTGTTGGGCAGATAAAAGATCAGTTTTGAAAACATTCAGTTTAGAACCTCTTTTGTCCTCGGGTTTAAAGGACAATAGAGCTCCGTATTAAGGTATGTTTATGTTTAAAAAGAAAAAAAAAAATTAAAAGGCAATTTCACCTGTAAGATTTATTCGGGAGAAACGGGGCTGACAAATTAGTCTCTAAATATTTGTAAAATGATTCCTTTCGGATTTGTGGTCAAGTAAATATCAACTAACCCCGAAAGTCCAGACGGGAAAGGGAGAGAAAATCGGGAATTTGCCTTGAATGTAATTACGGGAAAAGGAGAGATCTAGCCATAAGGAAAATCACCTTCAAAAGGGTCATTAAGGACATAAATCTTAGTCCTTTTTCTAGGTTAATTTATCATTTTTTGCCACGCTTTTGGATTTTAATAATAATTCTTCCCTACGACTGAAAAATCTGATCAACATTCGGAAAATAAGAATTTAATATTATATGGAAAAGGGTTTCAACTCTCATTATGTCTGATCACGATATATTGCTCCGGAGTGCTGCAGATTTATGTTTCGTGTCTTCCGAGATAAGATTAAACTTTACCGAACTCTCCATGCTAATTTCCTAACTATTTAAAGTACACTACATTTATCAACACTCTCAGGTGTGTACTGTCTTATCTAGATTTCTATCCTCCTTAAAATTATCCCCTCCTCTCATTCTTCCTCCCGATCCGTACCCTCCCCCCCCCTTTCGATTCTTTTTTTGATAAAGAAAAATAATTAAAATAATGCATTTCATCCCCTCAGAGGAAAAAGGGCCTGAATTCTTACTTTGGAGAAAAGTTTTTAAAGGTGAAAAACAAACACATATAATTATCGTTTGTTTATATCTGAGTCAACTTATTTTCTTCAAAAAGTAACTTTTTATCTTGTTAGTTTGTTGTTTTGTTCTTTCTTACTTAGTGAATGCTGACTTCGTTCTTTTTATATCAAATATATGCTGTTTAGCTATGACGGCTAATTTGCAAAAAAAAAAAAAAAAAAAAAAAAAAAAAAAAAAAAAAAAATCCTTTTTAGAGATAAATTTTGACTTTTCTAAATAATAAATCTTAAAAGACCTTTCTCTGGATATCTGGATATCAGGGTTTATGATCGCGCTTCGGACTTTCGGTTTTTGTTTTGTAAGAAAAAGGGAATTTCGGAAGAACACTCAAGTTTTTGTTTTTTTTTTTCTTTTCCCCGGGAAAAATCACGATTCTTATCGAGGAAAGAAAAAAATAAAGGAATTGACTGAACATCTTTCGAAAAAGGCAGTAGCTTTACGTCCGTACCATAACATAAACGGTTCTGTTATTTATGAGCTTTTTATCTGGTCCCACTACTGCGAGTCACGATTTCTCTTTTCCGAATTGTATTAATGCTTTTTCAAGAATGTTGACCTAGGAAAGGAAGGAAGGGAAGGAAAAGAAAGAATCCCTTATCGCTGAAAGTTTGTGATCTTCTATTTGAAGGATTGTGGGTCAGATGATTTTTTTCCTTTTTTTTTCTCTAGTTTCTTCGGTGATCAATAATATTGTTTGAAGGAAAAATGCGTTCTTGTACTGGCCGTTCTTTCCCTTAAAAAAAAACTGATTTTGGACCTGTAAAGATGCCCAAAGGCATCTGTAAAGATATGTTAGTGTTGAGCCTGTGATGATGAACCGATGTTTTGATGGGTCCTCGCTAAAATGCAGACCGCACAGACCCACTCAGACCCAAACAAATTTGCAGACCAGATATATTTCTGATTCTAAACTTAGACCAAACACTGTATTTGGTCTGGGTCTCGGTCTGGGTGTAGAATCAGAAAATATGTCTGGTCTGGAAATTTTTTTTCGGTCTGGGGGGGTATGTGTCGCTCTGTACGGTCTGGGTGGGTCTGTGCGATCTCCATTTTAGTGAAACATTTTTTCACTAAAATGTGAAGGTGCATCAAAAATGACTTTTTTGATGCACTGCTGCCTAAACCTAATCGGATGAAGATGATGGTAACTAATTCCTGCCAAATGCATGCGAATTGTCATTGTAAATTTTTAACAGCTGTTTAAATTTAATATTTTGATGTTTTAATTTAGCGAATAAGGCACGCCCGTTGCGCAGTGGTAGAGTCTCCGATGAGTTGGTCTGGGGTCAAGTCTAGGATATGGCTTGGATTTTTTCACTGCTGTTCACCACTGCATATGACACGTATACATGTAAGAAATAAAAAATTCTCCGAAACTCAAGATTACGATTTAATGATATCTTTATTGCATATCTATGATCATTTCGGACTCACAAATAGTCCATCTTCAGGATCTAGAAAAATGAACAAACATATAAAAAACGAAAGGAAACATTGGACTATAAAAACATAACCTAAGTTTGACATCTAAAATTTTTAAGTCGTACTTACAATAAAATCAGTCTCGTAATTAAAACAGTTTCAATAAAAACATTTATATAACAAAGATCCTTTTATAATTAGATATTAATAAACTTTCCATTTGAAGCCAAATTTAGGAGAAAATAAATATTTTAAATCGATCATGATAACAAATAATTCAAATGTGCTTTCGTATGACTAGACAAAGAAAATTGCAACATCGCATTCACGTATACATGTGAATAATAGACGAAAGTACCCAGAAAGAACCGTTTCAGTGCAAGCAAAAGCAAGCCTGAGTGAACCTGTCGTAAAATTGGCAATTCGACGCATTTATAGGTTTAAGACCTAGAAAATATCTTCAGATTGTACATCCGCACTTCTATACCGTACATTGTTAGGAAATCAGATATACGTCTTCCGCAATGGTACTCACATACTACGCCTTTTTTTTCGGCTCGTCGACATCTTTGGTCATATAGCCTTTTTCGATTTTTTATTTTCTTATTCAGACTTTCAATTATTTCATAGTTTATATAATATTGCGGTCGGAAACACAGTTTTTATATGAACAATGAGGTTAAGATTTAATGAGATTAAGATTGTTAGTAGCAGGGGGGTGCAACTCTTACGGAAGATTTGGTTCTTCGGCCATATTGAAATCCACAGCCTTCTGTATTTTGGATGACATATGTTCTGTCGCATATACTTAAGAACACTTGTTTTGGCTATCGCAATTGGTTTGTTGCAGTGGCTAATTGTGGTGAAGCTACTGCCTACCAACCGAACGGTCTTGGGTTCGATTCTAGGCTTTTTTTTTCTTTCTTAAGAATTTAGCGCCATCTAGCGAGTCGGATGACAAACTAAGACCTCTCGTTTGCGGAACCAATTTTCAACATTGAGCTGCGTCTCTACGTAGTTTTATTTGCTCTGTGGTTAGTAGTTCCTACAGTCCCTGCTAGAGAGAAGTAGTTTCGGTGGTCACCCTTCCACTAACTGGCCGTGCTCAATGCTGCTTAACTTCATTAATCACGATGCCGCTAGACGCAACGAGTCATCACTCCTACTCCTAAACTACGCCTTTTGATTATAATGATGGTGCACCATCACTTAATAATCCTTAAAAAATTTTTAAAATTTAAAAATTTAAATTAAAGGCAAAGGTTTAGACAAAACTTTTTAGGTTTTGAAAAGCTACATCTCCTTCTTTTTTGCTACTTCTTCTATCACTTTCCCTGATATTGTCTGTCATTTCTGGGAATAAATATAATGAGGGCGCTCAGTCAAAACCTAAAACTTGTGATTCTTCAGTTGTTTCATAATACACATATATTTCGTTCAAATTGTCTTCTGTTATTTCTGGCAATAAATGTAAAGAGGGTGTCCAATCAATTGAATTTTTATCTAAGAGATTTGCCGGATGGTCTAAAATAAGGAAATGAAGAAATTACAAAAGAAATTTAACAAAGGTAGAGTTAATCACAGGTCATAATGTAATTGATAAATCCGTGGATTTATCAATTGCATTATAAATTCGAAAACAATCAGCAGTATCTTTGAGACAATTATCAACACTTGTTCCCAATCATGAATTGCTATCATGTTTATATGACTTATCCATTTTGATGATTAGTTCTAGGAGTAGATGTATTTGTGTAATTCAAGTCAATCATTTTTTTTACGAAAAAAATTAAAACCTTTTTGCTGCTATCCGCTCTAAAAGGCGTTGCTTTTCGCACCTTTTTTGAGGTGCTGACCGAAAGGCCTCTGTAAGACAAAAATTTAATTTTTTGTTTTCCGACTTTGCATGAGAGTTATCTTATTATTTTCGGAGTTCCAATAAAATATATCCATAATTACAAAATCTGGATTGTTTTTTGAAAGGATTTTTGATTTGCTTGGAAAACCCCGACAAATTGGATTGATTTAAAGAAACTGGAAACGTTGAAAAAAAAAAAGTTGAACGAAGTCACTTTTTTTAAAAAAAAAAAACCTAACTCTGGGCTATGAAGTCAGAAAATTTCCTGCCGAGTAGAAACAATGTATCCATGCTTTCAACAACTTTTACTTACTTTAAAAGTG
This sequence comes from Liposcelis bostrychophila, assembly GCA_037577465.1. Taxonomy (NCBI): domain Eukaryota; kingdom Metazoa; phylum Arthropoda; class Insecta; order Psocodea; family Liposcelididae; genus Liposcelis; species Liposcelis bostrychophila. Next base: position 17,760,566 of record CM075211.1, on the reverse strand, counting down.
AACGGAAAATGAAAGAATAACAATAACCGAGAATAAAATGCCGACTTTTAATATGATTCCAGCAACGTATCCAAGATATTTCTAAGAAAAATCATCCGCAAGTTAAATCTTAACGTATCCACCCCTGCATAAATCGTTGGAACTTAAAAAAAAAAATTCCCCTTCTCCCTTTTATTTTTAATTAGAATTTTTTTTTTATTTAGGACTTATTGTTTCTTGAAACAAGGGCTTTTTTTTAAAGCGACACCTTTGAAAGTAAAGAGGAAGTATGCTATAAGAAAGGGAGAATGCAAAAAAAAAAAAAAAAGGAGAAAAGGGATTGGGTGTAATTTACACTGGAAACAATCTCTTTTCCACAGTGATGACTCTACGTGGGTTTTTAAATAACCGTTCTCCCACTGCGTAAAAAGACGTTTTGGTTAGGGAATCTGATTACTGGAGAGCTGCACGAGTATTATTACTCCAGATTTTTTTTTTTTTTTTTTTTTTTTTTGAGGGGTAGGGGAAGGGGCATCTTCCTCGAAGTTATTACAAGTGTGCTCATTAATCACTTTCAGGTAGAGGATAAGAAAAAAAAAAGTTAGCACACCAAATTGATTCGTTAATTACGGAAAGTTAACAAGAAAGAAGTTGACGGGCTTCATTTTTTTAATAAAATATTAAAAACACAATCAAGTGTAAAAAGAACGAAGAAAAGAAGAGAAAAAAAAGTTGCTTACACGTAAAACACGGTAATTAACAAAGTAGGGGTAAGTAATGAAAAATGAACTGAAGCACACTTTTTTAATATCATAGCTTTCTGATAGCCGAATTATACGGGAAACTGATTTCATTTTCTTATCAAACAAAAAAAAAAGATTTTTTTTTCGTCTTGTAAGTGTAAGCGTAAAAGACAAGAATTAAATTTTAACCCCTTCTTATTTGATTTTTTTTCCCAGTTCTTTTGTAAAAATATTTCGAGGAAAATATCTCCCCGTCGTTCTAAAATCAATATCGAAAAAACAGGCAAACAATGAGAGGAAAATAAAATCGGTCCTGGAGAGATGGAAAATGTGAAGATGTCTCAAAGAGAGACGAAGTTGATCATTTCCGGGCAGAGTTTTGTCGGTGATCCGTGACCGAGGACTCGAAAAACCTCTTAATCTGTTATTGTCCAACCCCAGGGCGAGTTAATCTTGAGTGCCATAAAGATCCTTATGTCGATAGCCTTTGTTTTCCACATACAAAAACTTTTCATCCAAAACTCAACTCTTTCACATGAATCCGTTTTACAAGCTTAAACTCGTAACTTGGAATCAACACTTTTTCCGGGGAATTTTTCTATGGTTAACCTTTTTTTTTTTTTTTTTTTTTTTTTTTTTTTCTCTCTCTCCCTTCAAAAACTTTCTTATAGATGATTTTTTTTGTTTGCATTTCCACGTTTTATGGTCCCTTGATTTTTGGGTTTTCCTATTTTAAATGTATGAGATTTTTGTTTCATGCCGATGTACGTACGTCCCACTCCTTTTTCTTTGAGTGACGGTTTTTGCGAAAGGATGCCTGGCGGGGCTTTTACACAACAACACCGGATAATACCAATTCGTTCTTGGAAAAGTTTGAGTGCTTTCGATTTAAACAACAAAAACATGAGCCACTAATTAAGTGTCGATTGTAAAATGTGTGTGAGAAGCCGGTTGCACGGTTGAGGTATTTGTTACATTGAATTTTCAGCTACCTTTCCCGAACAATGCAAGCCGAGTAATTAGGAAAGCCACATTGTGTTCCGGGAGCTTTGTAATAAGATCTTGCCGTAATTGAGCGACGCTTCTATGTCATCGTCATCTCATGTTTTTCAAACATCTAAATCATGGAATCTAACCTGCTAATTTTCAGATGAATAATTTTCCACGTCTGATGCTCTTTTTAAACTCTTGCAAGTTTTTTATTTGACGCCCCGTCGTAAGGGAAACACGGGAGCGAAGGAGGATTTTCGTTCGAGTTCATTATTTATAATAATGAAAGGTGTCAGATCATCATTAGCTGATTTTATCAATACAGACCATTTTTCACCCTTTCCCTTTAGTCAAAACATCCTTTAACAGTTTTTGATTTTCCCTTTGTCTAATGTTGTCTATTGTTACCGGGAATACCTTTACTTACTAACTCATGTATTGCAGATCCTTTGAGCGGAAAAAAGGATTATATAGGCTTTAAGATGTAAGCATGTTCGGTGTCATTAAAAATTAGGTGCAAAAGTCAACGGGTAGATAAATATCAAAACTCAATATCCTGATGCTCTTGTTTTCTCTTGCTTGATTGGGGTAGATGGGAGGAAAGGGTTGAGGAAATCCAGATGGAATATTGCGGAAAATATTAGATTGTTTTGTAATAGATGTTTAAGTTGCATGAGAAAAATCAGCTAAGAATCTCCAATTCATCGGTAGAATATCCTTAACTGGCCGGTTCACCAAATCCCAGACATAAGGTCCATAAAATAAATGTCCAGAGACCAAATGTCCAGAAAAAGTTAGTCCGTTTTTTTTGTCCGGAAATTGAAGTCTTCTAATTTTATGTCCACTAAAATAAAATCTGGTAATTTTGTCCTTTTTAATTTTGTGCTCTAATTATTTGTTAGATAATTGTTTGGTCCGAAAGTTATAACGGTTGGTAGTATGATTAGTAGGCAATAATGTTCATAAATTTTCCATAATATACCTGAAGAATATATATGATCTACCTATAAAATGAATATAATATACAAGTAAATATTGTAATTTAAGAGGAGGCTTCAGATATTTATTTAAATATACCAAAATAAATTTCCATGGCTTAGAACTTTTTTTTGGAGATACCTACAAATTAAAAATCTGGCTTCGTAGCGAACTTCATAGTGATACTGGCATCTTTCCTTCAAAATTTCAGATTCTCAGGTTGTAAAGAAACTCCGGAAAACGCTTTGGAAAATATATTCTCGACATTTATTTTTGAACACGTTTTCCGGAGTTTCTTTACAACCTGAGAATCTGAAATTTTGAAAGAAAGATGCCAGTATGAATATAAAGTTCGCTACAAAGCCAGATTTTTAATTTGTATCTCCAAAAAAAGTTTTAGGCCAGGGAAATTTATTTTGGTATATTTAAATAAATATCTGAAGCCTTCTCTTAATAATATAAGTAAAATAATTAAGTAATATAAATAAATAATGCCTTATTTAACAGAGCATGGTTGAATGCACGGGTTTCGTAAACCTGAACGGCTCAGAACTCATCATGCTTCATCATCGGAATCCTGAGTGTTCGTCGTGTTCGCGTTCGTTCGTGTGAAATCCGATTGCGCTGAGATAGGTTTTGATGTCATCATTATTCTTGTAGTCGTTATATCTGTGAACAATTCTTTCAACACGGGCTAAATTATACCGACCGTCTGGTTTTTTGTAGAAAACGTGCCTAATGTCTCAATGTATGTATGTATGTATGTATGTATGTATGTCACTAAAAACAAATATTTCAAATCTTTTTAATACTCCCCAGAAAAAAGGGTAGACGTCATTTTGACTTCGCCTTTTTTTGTTACTTCATCTAAACTACTTTGTCGGTTAGAACAAAAGACCGTTGACCTATTTTTCTCGATCTCTGTGCACCGATATAAATTCCCAAAAAACAAACTCACCCATTATTCTGCCGTGAAAAGGGGAATCGACCTATCGCACATGTCTGGGTTGGCCATGTTTGTTTATGTTTAGCTTATAAACAAACATGGCCAACCCAGAGATGTGCGATAGGTCGATTCCCCTTTTCACGGCAGTATTCCCGAATTGTGTACTAGCCAAAAAGGTTATGTCCTGAGTAGCAGTAAGAGGTGCAACTAATTCAGTCGTAACCAAATGTTCTGCAGCTAACTAATAATAGCAGCCGAATTTTCATTGAATTCAAATAAAAATTTAAAAAAAGAAAAAAAAATGTCGAAAGCGCCGGATACAAGACAAACATGTAGCGACTGTTTTTTTGTAATTTGTCGCTGTTCTTACCCCAATTTTTTTAATGGGAAAAAAGATTAGGTTTTCTTCCTTGCGGTATCAGTATGTCGAAAGCAATATAAATTCCATGATAAAAGCATCGTTATAATGTAATAATCAATATAATTGAGTGAGACTTGGAGAGATAACTTAAATTTGATCAGACTAATTACCAACCCCCTCACGACGTAGGGGGTGAAACTTTACCATCATCAATTTTCATTACGGCTACTTAAGATTTTCAACTCTCCTCCGGGCTTTCTTATCTCCTAAATCAGTAATCCTTGTGATCTATCGATGAGGTTCTCTTCCCTGACGTCAAAATCTGATGTATTTATCTTGACTTGTAATAACTTGCCTCACCTTTCGCCTAAAAGATACTTCCTCCCACTCTTCCCCCACGCCCACCCCGTCCTCCTCCCCCCTTTGGATCAAAGAAAAAGTTTATTAATTCACGATGCAAGGCGCCATCGGCTTTATATATTTCGGTCAGCATTTTTTTTTTTTTATTCAAACAAATGAAACAGCATCTAAGGCGGAATTAAGAGGGTGTTAATCTGAGGTAATAGCGTTTAAGTTAATAGCAGTTTGCTAAAACTCTTGTCTCACTCGGTGCGAACGTGTTTCGAATGCCTAACTGCACTTTTATACATAATTACAATATTATACCAGGTATCCCCCTCCATCATCGTACTTTTACACATACACAACGTTTTTCATTACCAGACGGAAATTTAAACATGTCTAAAAGGAAAAAGACTTACACGATTTAGTTATAGCAGCGATGAAAAAAGATTTTTTTTTCTTTTTCTTTTTGAAAAATATGAGGGCATTCTTGTTAATCCTAAGAAGCTACAATAATTAGTAGAAGGAGTAAAAGGGCGTTTAAAAAAAATAGGGCACATTTTTTAAAATGTTGTAATTAATTGGATTAACGTGCCGTTATAATGGATGTTTTACTAAAAATTCACGGATGTCGGTCATTTTTTTTTCTCCTTCCTTTCTCGCAGGGGAAAAAATGCGAATAAAAAAAAAATTCCTTTCCCAACCCTTGTTAGGGTAGAATCTTTGTAAATACCTTGTTCTTAAGTTCAAGTGGCTAGTCATTTGTGTAAATTAAGTGCGTACTTAAGTTTTTTAACGAGTCCGAATCCATTTCCATGTTTTTTTTTTTTTTTTTTTTTATCTCGCTATTTTTGTTGATAGGGTAATATTAATAAGAAAAAAATGTAAAAAATAATGATAATAATAATAGTAATCTTGGGAGGTCAAAACGGCAAATTATTTTAATGAAGTTGTTCAGCTTGAGCTTAAATTTATTTTTTAACATTATGCTACTCGTAAATTTGAGTAGTTTCTGGTGGGCTTGTGGTGGCTTTCGTCCCCAATTGCATTAAAACTAGGAAAAGAGATAAAAGTGTAGTTTAGCCACCAATAATGTATGGCAATTTTTTTTTCTTATTTTTCTGGAGATTGCCCTGACGGTGTGGTTGAACAATAACGGGCTCGCCTCGTAAGCGAGAGGTCCGGAGATCAAGTCCGGCCTTTTCGTTTATCAGTTTGGAGTAATTCCAACTCTTGTTATCTATGGTGGTGTTTAATCCCTACATCAGGCTACCATAATTCAAAGAAAATTGTATTTCAAACATTTAGATTGAGCCTCGCCGATTACCGGTCATTTTCCCGAATCAAAAATCCCGAATAATAATAATCCCTAACGACTAATTTCCCGAAAATAAAATTCCCGAAATATAATTTCACGAATAATTTTTTTCCCGAAAGACTAATTTCCCGAAAATAAAATCCCGAATGTAAAATGTTACAAATAAATTTTTTTTTTTTTTTTACATTTTAATTACTTTGACTATTCTAGAATTCGGAAATGAAGTTCTAGCTGAAAAATTGAAGTATAAACAAATAATATTTATTTCCTTTTCGCGCAAAATGTTTTTTTAAAATTTTAAGTAATTTGTTATCCAGTTTAAAACTTTTTTTTTTTTTTTTTTTAAATATTTTGGACCAATTATGGAAGGCAAAATTATTGGTAATAAATTAGTCCTTGACGGTTTTATATATCTAAAATCTTTCGCAAAAAATGGCAAAGTGTACTGGGACTGCAGGCTGTTAAGAGGAAGACAATGTAAATCGCGCGTCGTCACAACAGATCCAGACGAAAGGGGAAAAGTGAGAGTTACGAAACAACCGGGGGACCATTCCCATGCCCCAAATCAAGAGGAATGCGAAGCCGAGGCTGTTTAAAACAAATTAAAACGCAAAGCTGAAGAACACCCAGAGCAAAATCCGTCACAAATTTTGAGGGTGGAGTTAGCAAGGCTACCATCTGGAGTGCTAAGTCAAATGCCGGAGCGAGAGAATATTAAAAAAGCCATGAGAAGGATTCGACGAAAAGGGTTACCACCAAATCCTCAATCTCTCTCTGAGTTAAAGCGATTGCCAGAACGTTATACAAAGACCCTGATCGGCGAGAAATTTCTCATCTACGATTCCCGCCCGGAAACTGATTCTGAGGACGAAGAAGCGGACGACGAAGAATCGGACAGGGTGCTCGTATTCGCAACCCGGCGAAATCTCGAATTTCTCTGTCGAAGCAAAATTTGGTTCGTAGACGGCACTTTTAAGGTAAGAAATATTTACTTATGAGCAGGGCCTCTGCTTCTGTTTGGCCCACAAATTTTAGTTCCGCCACTGCTGAACTCTTCAAAGTCTAAATTTTTGGAATAGGTAGCACCGACGTTGTTCACCCAACTCTTTACTATCCTGGGAGCACGGGAAAGAGCAAGAACTCGAGGAGGCGGAGAAGACGAAACAGTTGCACTGCCATTTGTTTTCGCTTTATTGTCCTCCAAAAAACAAGAAGAGTACGCGTCCGTGCTCAAAGCAGTGAAGTCCGCTGTTGAAACCAACAGAATTGGCGTATGTGAGCCGGAGAAGATAATGAGCGATTTCGAATTAAGTATTATCAATGCGTGCACCGAAGAGTTCCCCAATGCTTCTGTTATCTGCTGCTTTTTTCACATGGGTCAATCTCTTTACCGAAAAATACAGGAAGTGGGTTTGCAAGCACAATACAACGACCCTGATGATCGAAGTATTAAGGAAAACGCACATATGCTCTTAGCACTCGCTTATGTTCCAGAAGAAGACGTGAAAGCGGCTTTTAACATTGTAAAAGCTCAAGCTCCTGCAGCTTTGGTTGAAGTCCTTACTTATTTCTCCGAAAATTACGTTCATGGGCGGCCAGCAAGGGGAAGAAGAGCAGCTGTAAGGCCCCGGTACCCACCCCAGCTGTGGAATCAGCATGAGGCAGCTCGACTGGGGGAACATAAGACCAATAATGTTTCAGAGGGTTGGCATAACAGGTTCCGGTTGGTTGTTGGAAACACCACCCGGACCTGTATTCTGCGCTCCACGAACTTCAAAAAGAAGAGGCGGACACTGAGGTTTCGATCCGAGAGCTGCCTTGGGGAAAAAATTAAGGCAGCTCCAAAGAAGAAATGGATCATGCTTCAGGACCGGATTAAAGCCATTACCTTGAAGTACGACGAATATAAAAATGGAGACAGGGAATTGGAATTCTTAAGAGCTTTGGGGCACAATATTACTTTGTAATTACTTTGGAGAAATAAGTAAGGACTTCAACCAAATAACCTGTAGAGGAAATTGAATTCTCCCGGCGAGGTTTATTTTAAAGTAAGTTTAAAATAAACCAGCAAGGAAAATTCATTTCCCTTCCTAGGTTAAACAAGGTATTTCTCATTACGAATCCATGCTTAATTATTCAGAAAAATCAGAGAAAATGATTTGATAAATTGTAAACAAAGTCTTCTGTAAACAGGTTTAACGTTATTTTGCCCTATGCGCGAAAAGTGGCTCTTTCTATTTATAAAGTAATAAAAATATATATATTTGTAAAATTTACATTCGGGATTTTATTTTCGGGAAATTAGTCTTTCGGGAAAAAAATTATTCGTGAAATTATATTTCGGGAATTTAATTTTCGGGAAATTAGTCGTTCGGGATTTTTATTATTCGGGAATTTAGATTCGGGAAAATGACCGGGAACGAGCCTCGCCAACCCGCGTTTGCCATGGCCAGCGTGGCTTTGTAAACCTGAACGAAAGAAAGATACTGGCTCAAAAAAAAAAAAAAAAAAAAGGCTTAAATTTTTTTGGTCAGTATTTTAATTACTTTGGGCAGTATTTTTATTAAATGGTCAGTATTTCAAGGTCAGTGAAAACAATTTTTTGGTCAGTAATAAAATTTAATGGTCAGTTTACTAATCGTTGCGTTCATGGAAAATAGATCTGAATTTTTAGTTAGTTAGGAACAAGTTAGCTGTTAATTGCGTCTTACAAAGATTAATTCTAATTGCGTCTTACACCATTAATTTTAAGGCGACGACTTAAAAAAGCTTTTTTTTAAAGTGTCAGATTAATAATTTTTATTCATTAATAATTAATTTTTTAAGCTTTTTCCCTCACTTTTTTTTCTGCCAAGCATCCTTTGTTCGAAAAAAAATTTTATACATAGTATAATGAAAATATTTTCCGAAATTCGAATTCCTTGTATAGTGCGGCTTTGACGGACCTCTCATCAAAAATCTAACCGTATTTTTGAGAATATTTTCGGGGTAGAGGATTACGAATTTCAAATTATTTTTCCGAAATACGGACTCATATTGCCTGCACTGCAGCTTATTGGTAGACCCCTATTCGAAAAACTAATCATATTTTCTAGAATTATTTAAATAGTCGATAAAACGCTTTAATCGGTTCACCGATCACATTTTTTTAAGAGGTATCCGAATCCGGGTTGGCCTGTACAGAAAACGCAAGTGGAATACCCGGCCTGGGGGCTTGAAATATAATGTCCCAGAAGCTCAAGCTTTCCGGTTTAAAAGTTTGGTTCAAAATATTTTTTCTGGAATCTTTTTTAACGAGGAATCCGAATCCGGGCTGGCCTGTACAAATAAAACATGGGAAATACTCAGCCTGGGCAGTTCAAATGTTTTTTTCTAAAAGCTCAACCTTTGCGGTGTGAAAGCTCTGTAGAAAAATATTTTTTTAGGCTCCCTTTTTTAGAGGTATCGGAATCCGGGTTGGCCTGTACAGGAAACGCGAGTGGAATACTCGGCCTGGGGGCTTGAAATATAATGTCCCAGAAGCTCAAGCTTTCCGGTTTAAAAGTTTGGTTCAAAATATTTTTTCTGGAATCTTTTTTTAACTAGGAATCCGAATCCGCGCTGGTCTGTACAATTTAATCATGAGTAATACTGTGCCTTAGTGGTTGAAATGTGTTGTTTCAAAAGCTCAAGCTTTCCGGTGGGAAAGCTAAAACCGCCTTGGATTCTAAAATAAAAAAGTATTAGAACGAGGAAAATTGGAGGGTTTTCCCATTTCTAACATGCATTTTCATTTCAGTTGCTTTTTGATTCCATTTTGCAATAATTTCAGATGGTCTAATGTTGTCCTCTTTCTTCTAACTTTGTGCCATACTGGTTTTTAAAATTCCGAAAAAGCGAAAAATTTCAAACTCACGAAAAACGATAAGGATTTACTCCTATTAATATGATTTTAACAAGAAATTAGTCATAATTGCTTTTGGCAATAAATATTTGTGCTTATTTGTTCACAATTTTTTAAAATGTTGAAAAAGGCATTTTATTCGTGGTTATGATAATTGTGAAACAACGGCTTGAAATTTTTTGCAATATAATGCATCTTAAAAGTGAAAATAGCTAGAAATTAACTAATTATGAGAAAGTTTTTAAGCAACAGCTAAAAAGCAACTCTTTTTGTGGCACAAAGTTACCTCTTTTGCTATCTTTTTTTCACTAAGTTATGCAATATTTTCCTTAACAAAGCGATTTAAGCGACATCCTTCCAGGGGATTACTTAATAGTATGTGCTGTATTAGCTGACTTATCAGAATTAGAGTGCGACGTTTAGTTAGGTTATTAAAAATCTTAGAAGTCCGACACTTCAAGATTTTTATAAAACGGAAATGCTTTTATCTCAATACAACTCATTGAAAAAAAATAATTAAACATAAAATTTTGCTTGACAGGCTGACATTATACATTTTTAACTGATATATGTTCACTAATTTTTATTTTTTGAAAAAATGCAGAAAACAATTGCAAAAATGTAAGTGGCCCAAAGTTACCCCCCAGTGCCCAAAGTTGTACCTGTCTGCGGTAGAACCCGAGCCTTGTGGTTGACTTACCAGCCGCCTTTATTCACTACACCACTTTTCAAATGATTTTTAAAAGCGGTAATACGGTTCTGCCAATTATATTGACTTATAATATTTTCCAGATTTTTCCGAATTTTCGGTTTATTTATTGTATTTTTTATTTGAAAAATGGTCAAAAATAAAGAAAAACAGAAATAGAAAAATTCAGGAAGCGTTAGAAAAAAATTAAAAAACTTGAAAAAAAAAAGAAAATAATTTTTGTTATAAAATTTTATAACGAATTAAAAATAGATGTCCTTTTCGGCGAATTATAAAATTTTATAACGAAATTTAAGTAAATTTTATAACACACTTTTCCTTGGGTCACCATCGAATTCTCCTTAGAAAACTGCTCTCATGGCAACAGGGCCAGGGAAGATCATACCGGCTGTGTTAAGCGATTGGAAAAGACTTTTTTTTTTTTTTTTTTTTTTTACCCAAAGCTCATCCGGTGCAGATGGGACAACAGCTCATCCAGTACCAGCCGCAAAATGTTTTTATTTATCAGAATTATCCGGAAAGTCTGCAGTTCCCGACTCGTCACTCCTTAAGAAACCTGAAAGATATTTTCCACCTTTAAAAACGACCGTGCAATATATTAAATTCCCTTATCATAATTTTAATATTAACAGGGTTTCTTTATCGTGAAAGGAAACAGACACTGGTTATAAATTTGCCGTAACAAAGTTTGAAAGTAGATAGCCCTTTTCTCTTGCCGGGATAGGGACACCACGCGGGGTATCATATGTATATAGAATACGTAGGAAGCTATGGTATATAAAGCTCCGGCTGAGATATTATAAAAGGTGAAATGGATATTCTACTCGGCGACTTGTCTTACAAAACTTGTGGAAAGTTTTGAAGATGGCGCCAGGTGGAGAATTTTGATAGGGGATAAAGAAGTCTCGATCTTTCTCGAATGTTCTCAACTTGGTCTTTTTGTCAAGATTTTCGAAAAACCCATAAGAAAACTTATACTTTCACCTTAATTATAAGAGTTCGATTCGTTTTTTAAAGATTTCCCGACCCCCGGCTTTAGACTTATAAGGTGATTTCGAATTTATAACACATAAATACTAAACTTAAACTTTTTTTACAGGGTTTCCCCGGGAAAATTTTTGACTAGGTATAAATATAGATATATATATATATCGGAGAATATAAACAATCGGGGGTCAGTTAATGTTAAAAAGGAACATGCGACAATCATTTATAATTTTTTTTTTTTAAATGAAAGGGATGACTTTTATCATAAAACGACAGAAGATACAGATTCTGTTGACGAGAAACATCGGAAAAGGTAAAATGAATGAAATAAGACGTTTTGAAAGGCGCAGTTGTGAATGAGACCATTGTCTTCATCGAGAGTTAACCATTTAACCAGTCGCTACCTATTATTTTGATTTACATAATATTTTAATGCAAAATGAAATGAATTCTCTCAAACAGTCTTTTCTTTACCTAATAAGTTCTAGGTGAAATTTCATTTTCAATTTTCAACGAGGGAAATCTTTCCGACTTTAATATTTTCGGAAAGAATCGGTGGAAACTAGTTCAATGTTTTTCTAATGTTGCCTTTTTTTTTTTTCGCCGATTTCAGTAATGGACTTTTCTGACGTTTTTCATTTAATCAAATGCTAGAGCGAGATCCGAACGAAGGGAATTTCTCCAGCAACTTTTATTATTCTTATGAAACTCATCGACTGTATTTTTTTTTTCTTAAGAAAAAGTTTTTCTCTTGTGTTTTCATCTCAATGTAAATTTTTCACTTGAAATACTTTCCTGAATCAAAGGGAAAAAAACAAAACGAAGTATTTTTTTGAGAATTTATATCTAACCCCCCACCCCTTCTTCATACTTATTTTTTTTCTTTAGCCAGGTATTTTTTTTAAGGCGCAATTTATTTTTTTATGATTTTTATGTTTTGTAGGGAGTTTTTATGCAAATTAAAAAGTTTGAATGCGTTAAACGGTGATTTTAATCTCAAGAAAAGGGTTGGCAGGTATCGAAACATGATTTCACCAGCTTCTAAATGTTGTTTTTGTTCAGGCGTCATGTGCATCATCAAAAAGTCGAAATAGTATATTTCTGTATTGCCGCAGAAAACTAACGTTTTCCACAGTCGGGATCGTTTTTCCGCAATCGCGACATTACCAGATGCTCTAAATTGGTAAACACATTAGTTTTCTAGGACAATACTGATAAATATGGTTTCATGATACCAGTCATTTTACAATGTGAGGTAACAGTTCTATTACAGAGAGCAAACCAGATATGGATTTAACTCTCTGTAAAATTGGAAGTATTTAAGATTTTGACATACTTTTGTTCTGGCTTTTTATTGGTTGGTGAATTGCAGCATCCTAATTCTTAATTAATACTATTACAGAGCATATGATAAAATATCTGATAATACATATTTAAAACATCATATTCCTAGCTTTTTTTTTCGGCGAAAACCGAACAAAAATCTAAGAAAAACCGCCTTCATGAAATTTAAAACATTTGGGGGTTTTTGGTTTTTCTTTTTTATTAATTGCATCTTAGCGCCGAAGTGGTTATTTCAGGAACTAACAATGGATTCAAAGTTGGGGACGGACATCGTTTCTATGGCAATCAATAAGGAGTTTGCTAGACCTGTTTATAAGACTATATGGTCCTGATTCACATTTGTACGTCGTTTAAAAAAGGTACCGTCGGGGGAAAGTAACTTAGAATGTTCTATTTGTAAACAAAGATTGCTTTGCTACGAATTGAAATTTCACAGCCTTCTAAGCGTCAACTCCCCGATGGTACCTTTTCTAAATAACGTACACATAAAATTGGAAAAATGGGGGGAAAAACTGACGGTTTACCATTTTGATTGCAGATGGCAATGAAGCTTTAAAAAAAAGTGTTTGAAATGTTCCAAGCTCGATTGAAATATATGAAGAAAAGAAATTGTTTGTTCGCATTTCTCATGTTGGAGAAACCGAAGTTTCTACACACTAATAATGAAAAATTACAATTTAAACCTTTTTTTTTCTTTGCATTTTTTGTTTTTTTCGTCACGTTTTTTCTGTTTAAATGAACCGGTCAAGGCAAAAATTCAGTAAATAGCGTAATGAATTGACGATGTTTACGTTTAAGCTAAATGTAAACAACATTTTTTTCAATCTTCTAACGAGTCAGTTTTTGCCTTGGCCGACCGCACTGGAGAATAGGGTGCTTATTTCTTCATCATAGGGTCCTTATTTAGTCATCAATTTTCAAATTTCAAATCACGTACCCCCAAAAATGGTTCTCTTTGGTGTACTGATAAACCCGAATTTTTTAAAATTTTTTTAATCGACGAGAAAGCGTGGCGACTTTAGCTTAAAGTTCCGAAAATAAGAAAAAAAATCGATTTTTTTTCCTGCGAAAAAATGTGGTTTTTTTATCGGAGATTTCCCGTGGATCAAGAGTTTGAAGTCCGTTTTTTTATTTCTGATCCGGTTTTTGAGCTAAAACCCAAAATATAGCAAAAAAAAAAAAAAAAAAAAAACGTGGTAAAGTGAAAAAACATATCAAGTCCTCAGTTTCACTCTTATTTGGGTCTATAGCTCAAAAACCAAACCAGAAATAAAAAAATGAGATCGGAGAACCGATCAAATTGCTTTATCGACTATTTAAATAATTCTCAAAAATATGGTTAGTTTTTCGATCAGAGATCTATCAAAGTCGAGTACGGGCATAAAGAATTCGAATTTTGGAAAAATAATTTGGAATTCGGAATCCTCTATCCCGATAATATTCTCAAAAATATGCTTAAATTTTTGATCGGTGGTCTACCAAAGCCGCAGTACGAGCACAAGGAATCCGAATTTCTGAAAAATTATTTCAGATTCAGAATCCTCTACCCCAAAAATATTCTCAAAAATACGGTTAGATTTTTGATCAGAGGTCCACCAAAGCCGCAGCACGGGCATAAGGGATTCGAATTTTGGAAAAATTATTTCAGATTCGAAATCCTCTACCCCGAAAATATTCTCAAAAATGCGGTTAGATTTTTGATCAGAGGTCCACCAAAGCCGCAGTACGGGCATAAGGAATTCGAATTTTGGAAAAATTATTTCAGATTCGGAATCCTCAACCCCGAAAATATTCTCAAAAATACGGTTAGTTTTTCGTTAGCTCCCACGAGGAACCCGCCAATCAGGATCCAAATCGCTTTGTTGACGTAATCGATGACGTCATATCGTGACGTTTCAAAAGTCGAGATATCGGTTTTTAGGCCTATACCCATACTTTTAGGCCTGCTCACCGTTTCTGAACCACTCAACAGAATTTAACCAAATTTCAATGGTAGCGTATCTTGATGAATATCTACTGCAGTACGAAAATCGGGCTCAATCGGTAGCTGCGTTCGCGATTTATAGTCAAAAAAGATCTTGAAATTGTTGAAAATTTAATATTTTCACTCACTGCTTCCGAATCGCTGAACCGATTTGGCTCAAAAACTAATCAGCACCTACATTTCATTAGAAGTTGCTACCCACCAAAAATCATCGAGATCCGTTCTTTCGTTTTTCTGCTTTTCGACGGACACTTTTTTTTGCACATATATTCATACATTCATATATTCATACATTCATACATTCATACACACATACACACACACGGCCACCATCCAAATTTTGCTTTTTTCGGCATCAGGGGACTTCAAAACGTGTAAAAATATCAAAAACTGAAAATCTGAAATTTGTGCTAAAAACAATGCTTTATTCTCCCTGCGGTCGATAAAGCAAAAACCGACTTCTGACTCGTGATCTACGAAAATTTCCTATAAGAAACTAAACTTTTTTTACCAAAAAAAAAAAAAAAAAAAAAAAAAAAAGTCGATTTTTTGTTTCATGGCGATTTTCGGAACTTTAAGCTGAAGTCGCCACGCTTTTCCGCCGAGTAAAAAAATTGAAAAAAATTTGGGTTTATCAGTACACCAACTCAGTACACCAAGGAGAACCATTTTTGAGGGTGAGCGATTTTCAAAAATTAAAAATTTGTTGAAATAAGGGACACCCTATCTTTATATATTCAAAAGTAGTTTTGAAAATAAAACCTTTTTTTTTGAACTAACAAATTCTTTTCTTATTTTCAGGTAAGTTGTAGAATTACTACACAAAGAAGGGTAAATTTGATGTTGAGCCAAAATCGGGTCACTAACCGCAGTCATGTTTCATTAACCGTAGTCGAGCCAAATAAGGTGAGTCTGGTATTATACCAAAAAGTTCGAATAATAAAGAATTCGGTTGACACATAATTTGGATTTTCAAAATTTCAAAAATTGCCCGAATAAGGTTTTGTATTGCTATTATTACTAACTTGAAATCGATATTTGCCTGTACACGTTTTTCATAAAAATTTTATTCAGGCCTCCAATTAGTCGGCCCGAAATAGGAAATCGCGATTAAAAGAAAATTTTTCGGACACTCAGGGAAGAAAAAAAAGATAAATAATCAAAAAGGTAACTCTCAGGACATGTGCTGGATTTTTCCAGAAGGACAGAGCAACTAACGTAGAGAAAGCTATAAATAAATCAACGTAACCCACGGATTCGGAAGTTAAGAAGCCTGTGACAGGAGGCATATAAAAAAATAAATCCGTGCCAGATCTAAAAGTCCAGAGAGGGGAATATTAATCAGCCATGGTAGCACCGATGATTTATTTATGATTTTGAAAAGTATCTCTTGACAGCTGTGATCCAGAGGGAGTTCCCTTTCCTCTCCTTATCCCCGACAAGTCTTTATGTACCGGGAGATCCAAAAAGCAAAGTTAATCTACGCCTTTAACCTTTTAACCTTTCGAAATTTTATTTTTCAAAATAAAATAAAAAAAAAAGAAGAAAGTCCAAATTATGATACCTAAGGAAAAAAAAACGCGGGAAAGAACAACATAAGAAAAACTAAGGAGAAAGAGTTGTTTCTTCAAGACAAGCCTCGCTGGGGTGAGCGAAAACTACGGGCTCCGCATACGAAATCCAAATTTCGTCTGTAGATCACGTATTGGCAGGGCAAACTTGTCCGTCCGTCCGTCCGTCTCGGTTATGCATATGATATAAAATTTCTTCTTTACACTTTGTTTGCAATTTGATTTAGGCTATGTAAATTTTGTAAATCAAGTCTTCGCCCTCCTCTCGGTCTCATCTCTTCTTTCTTTTCTCAATTTTTTTTTCATCATACTTTTTTTTTTTTTTTACTTTTTCTTCCTTTAAAGAAAAACTTTGCTTCGGTCACGTTTGCATTTACAACTTCTTTATTTTCAGTTCTCTCACGTTGTTACAAAAGAATTCATATTTTTCCGAATCCCTAACAAGTCCTCGTCCTCTGTAATGGTGGTTACAAGCGGAATTTGCATACATCAGGTGATTGCACTTTCGGAGTAAATAACGATGTTAAGGTTTTTTTTTTTTTTATGGTTCACGGAAGAATGTAGAAGAGATTGAATTTGAGGGAAGGATATGAAGAGAAAAAGTAAGGGTTTTCAGCCGTGAATTTTTTTTTCCCGATTGCCTTTGAGTTCTATCTCGTCTTATTTTTTTTGGCCGATTTTTGACGTTCGATTTTTTTTTCTTTTTTTTTTTAAGGGAAGGGAAAAGCTTTGAAGGAAAAAAAAAAGAAAGGGTGAAATAATATCAGTAGCTGAAATGGGAATAGCTCACGTCCAAGTATATCGGAACATCACGTCCTAATTGCAAGCCTCCAGCATAAAAAAAAAGAAAAAAAAATTCTCTGCGAAACTTTTTTTTTTCTTTTTAGACTTATGTAATTAAAAATTGTTCTTTCCCGCTTTTCCTTTTTCCCCTTTAAAAAAAAATACATTCTCCGGATTTTTTTAAAAAAATAGATACATTAAATTTTTTTTTTTTTCGGAATTTAAAAATGGCGAACTATTAAAAAAATTTTCCTTTTTTTTTTCTCTTCGGGGAGATAATTTTTTCTTTCGTTTTTTTTCTTTCCGAAAAGAAAGTAAATCATATAAGAATGAAAGTTTATAACCCTCATCGAAGTTGTTAATTAACAAGGACATGTCGGCAAACACGATTACACATTTTTTCCGAAGATAAGATATAACTTAAAAAGACAAATCCTGAGACATGTGGTCACGGAAAGGCATTAACAGCAAGGGGGGGAGAGGTGGAGAGGGAGAAAGAAAATAACGGTCGTAAAATCATTTCAAAAGCTTCCTCCTTTTTTTTTTTTTTTTTCAAAAAGACAATTTTCCTTTTCTTCTTCTTCTTGTTTTTCCTTCTCTTTTTAATTAATTTTTCTTCGATGTTTAAGAGGTGTTGAAGTACTCGAAGGAGAAAAATTCATTCGAGAACATGGCGGACAATTTGCCAACATATTTTTTATAACCGAGATTGAAACAATATTGGATGGTAATCCTCTGCGTTTATAAAATTCTTAGTGAAAACAAAAAGATACTTAAAAAAGGATTACGGGAGATTATTGAAGCACTTTTCCTTCATTTTCATACTAAGCAAACATGTCGTAAGATAACAGTTTTCTTCGGTTTCACCTCGAATGAGAAAATTAAATTTTTTTTTCTTTTTTTTTGGAAAATTTTTGCATGGAAACCGTATTTGAATTTAAAAGTCCGTGCACGATTCTACTTCGTCTGTCTCCTTAATGCACTCTGTATTAAAGTTTCCTAGTTTCCCGAAAACTGCATTGAAAAATTCCTTTCTACGAATTTTAACCTTTGCCAATTTTAGAAAGAAAAAGGAATGAAACATGGTCGTTTCCATTGTAAAACATTTTTAAAAATAAATCAAGGAAAAAAATGGAAAAAAAAAAAAAAAAAAAAAAAACCTTTGAAACAAATTAGCCGTCAGATTTGACAAGAAGTTTTTAAGTACTTCTCTTGGAAAAGAATGAAATCCTTAAGTAGTTTGTTTGTTGTTACTAATTACAGGGCAGGGACAGGTGACTCGCTTCAGGGAAAGGAAAAAAAAACGGGGGGGTTTGGGAAAAAAAAACGTTTTTTTTATCAGACGTCATTTTTACTTCCTTATTAAAGTTTTTATTTCAGAAAACAAGATTTTGTATTTTTCATTAACGTATATTTAGCTCGACAAATGTCAAGATTTTTTTTTTGAAAGAAAGGGAAGAAAAAAATTAAAAAAATTATAAGTGGGTCGTCATGTAATAATTGGTTAATCATTTTTTAAGCGGTGGGTGTTGAGTAGACAACTTTTTTGAAATCCAGGGGAATTGTGTTTTGATGGGATTCGAGTTACATAGTTCGTAAATCCGGACGGATTTGTTCTCAGGAATACAGGTTTGGATGTGGACATTCCATTCCCGGGATGTGAATCGATTTTTTCCCTGGAAAAAAATTTCCCTGGAACCATTTCTTTTAAATTGTCAGGAACCCCGCTTTCGGGGAATGGAATTTTTCTCATTTTTGATAATTCCCGATTCCCAGGACCAGGCACCATAGTTGTCCTCTATGTCCGATATTTTGGCAAACGTCCTGTACAGTATATTCAATAAAAGTCCTATTTTTTGAGTTTGTTCTATATTTTTGTAGCTATAATTAAATAAGGCCTAAACATTCAATTTTTTTTTAGATAAAAATTAATATTTTATGATAAATTTGTTATTTTCCGCTATTTGATTTTTTTAAATAATTTTTCTTTACTTTACAAACTTATTTATAATTAAAAAAAAAAATTTTAATTTTACTATTGAGAAATTTTGATCCCCCTCAATTTTGCTCGTTTTTGGTCAAAAAATTCGAATTTTATGATAAAAGTATGATTATTTTTTCCTGGCACGAAAAAAACTTAAAATTTTTGATCAAAAAAGGTCGAAAGTTAAAAATAAACATTGTCGAAATTTTAAGTGAAGTCTTCAAAGTTAAAATTCTAATATTAAAACACTGCTTTAGCTCATATTCTTGGCTAAGTGAAAAAGGACAAAATTAAAAAATGTAGTGAACATTTTGTTTAAAATTTTTAAGTTCTTGTTTTTGTTCATGTTGTCTAATTTTAATATTTTAAAAAAAATATTTCAAAAAAGCGGCGAAAATTTAAAAAAAAGTTAAATAAAATTTCAAGAAATTTTGAAGTCCTTGCATTAGCAACTTTAAGTTTCCTGACAATTTACAAGAAATTTTTAAAGTCCATGCTTACGTTCATTTCGCAATGAAATTTTTAATAGCAAAAGTAGAGGTACTTTTGCTATTAAAAAAGGCCAAAGTTTAGGAAATAGTATTTTTCAATACAAGGACTGCAAACGACAAAATTGCCCGTCGAGACCGAGTTTTAAGCCCGAGCCGAAGGCGAGGGTCTTAAATAGGTCGAGACGGGCAAGTCGTTTGCATTTCTTGCATTGAAAGATATTTTTTATCACAAGGTACGGTGTAAAATAGTCTGTAAATAAACTGACTAGGACTGAAAAGTGGACTTTTCAGTACCGTGTGATGAAAAATAATCTTTTAAAAATGAAAAAAATTTAATTAAAATAAAGAATTTTAATATTAAAATGATTAAATGTTAATTTTTGGTGCGAACAGTGCGACACCCGAACAGAATCCGGACAGAACCCGGACAGACAGATGGAGATGACAGATTTCCCCAGGACTAAGACCCAAGACATATTCCTACGTCTAAAAAAATAAAATAAATAAAAAAAAAAAGTATTTTTATTTTTGAAAAATTTTGGAGTAAACCTAATAAAGGTTATGAATTTAAAAAAATTTATTTGTGTCATAAAAAGTGCTTAAAAAATTATTTTCTGTGAACAATAGTTAGTTGTAATTGGGGTTTAAAAATTGTAAATCAAAACGGTCGGAATGTGCGCGGAAGCGTTGTGACGTCACATGTTAATATCGTTCTGTCCGAAAAAAGTTTCCAAGAATGCGGTGGCTTAATTTGTAAAAATTGAAAGCATCGCATTCTATGACAAATTTTCCGGCAGAACGATATTAATATATGAAGTCAAAACGCTTCCGCGCTTATTCCGACTGTTTTGATTTACAATTTTTAAGCCCCAACTTTAACAAATTATTGCATACAGAAAAAAATTTTTTTAATACTTTTTGTAAGTACAAATAATTTTTAAAGTTCGTGTACTTCATTTTTACACCAAAATTCAAAAATAAAAATACCTGAATATACCCTATTTAAAGTTTTTGTCCTATAATTCTTTAAAAAACCGGTCCCATATTTTTTCCTTAAATTTCTTATTTTTTTGTTAAGGAGGGACTTTGCTGCCTGCTTAGGATTGATATTTTTTTTTTTAAACAACCGGGAATTTCCGATTCCCGGGAATGGATATACGTCGGGTATTATCAATCTTTACTTGGATGTTTCACTTTAATGTCGATATTGCGATTTATAAATTTTCGATATATAAATTATATACTTTTTTTATAAATACATCATTTATATATAAAATACACATAAATTTTACTCATCGTGAAACTCAACATGTTCACCGTAACCGAAAATACGACATGTGTATGTTTTCCTCGTTAACTTGTTTTATATATCATTCACACCCATTTTCCGAAATTCACCACAATAATCAAGGCCCCGTGTCCCAACGAAAACACATAAACCTTTTACGGAATCGTTAGAAGATTGGGTCCCGACCCGTGTTTCACTTTGGGAAAGTACACGAAAGCCTCCGTGTTTACAGAGAGTTACCAAAGTGGTCAAGACGGTTGTTGTTAGGGTGTAAGAAAGTTTCGGGGATACGTCTTTACTCTAAATGGGAGTATTATACCGGGTTGAGGTTATTCTTTGAACGCACCTGTTCTAGGACTGTCTTCAGGGAACCATTATATTCTTAAGTCGAATCCCATTAAACCGCGATTTGCATACCATGTACCGGACCATTATATTCTAATTATCGTCCCATGGCTTTATTTTACTTTGTTTTGAAAACTTTTAACAAAATCCGTCCCTGCGATCGAGATTTGATAACGACATTTATATTTAAAGTACATTTTGATCGAGCGGCGTAATAATTTCCCAGCGGAATCCGAAAGGAGGAAAAAAAAAAAAAATTAAAATTCCAAAGCCAAAATTTTTGAACTGGAAAAATTTTTCCCCGTTAATGTTACGACGTTGTAGAAAAACACAAGGAAGTAAATCAGATAAATACCCGGCAAGCATTGATGTCAAGGATCAAATCGCATTATTAAGGATTAATAAAACTTGACGGCTCAATCTGAGAAAGCTTTTTCCCGTTCCTTCATCTCGAGTCGTGGGGGTTTTCGTTTATGAGCTTTGATTATTTAACACATGGAGAAGTTTACCTTGTGAGCTTTTTTTTTTTGGAACAAGATACGTCGACCTTTGGAATGAAACTTTTTTTTTATCGTAGAAAACAGATCAGACTGTGTTCCCCTACTTTTTGAAAAAAAAAAAAGTTTAAATCGATACCCCCGTAAAAAGAAAATATATTCCGTTTATTTTGATTTTGTTTCGAGTCTCGACTGCAGACGACGAACCCAAACTTGGACTCAAGTAGTTAAACTAAGTAATAAGTAAGTAGTAAAAAAGTAAACTTGGCTGCCAACTAAGTTTGATAGAACCTTGACATACAAAAAGTAAACTAACTCAAAAATTTCAAATTTTATTACACTTTCTTTTAACTTTGTTCATTGTTTTCCCGGTGACCTTGACATTACGCACTTTTCATTCATTATGACAAAGTTTTCTTCTTCCGTATAAATAACCGGCGTTAAAAAAAAAAAAAAAAGAATTGGAAAACAAAAAAAAAGAAAATTCGAAAATATCCTTTCGGGTCATATTTCAAATTGCCCCGCTCAAAAGGGTTTTTATAAATAAATAAAAAGGGGGAAGGGGGGAGGGGAGAGACAATAACCGCAAGAGGCAGTTTAACAGCGGCAAATATAAGTAATAAAGCACAGCATCAAGTCAATATCAAGTTGGTAGTCACCACAACGGCAAACAAACTGTCAAGTTACATTTTGTTTGACTAGAATGTTACTTCTTGCTTAATATCAAGGCTTTGTTCCTCTTATCGTTCTCGGCATCCTAAATAATTTCATATGAAGTCTCTTTTTTGTTTATAATAAGTTGAAACATTTCGAGAAGAGGGAGGTGGGGAGGCTCGAGAGGAAGAAAAAGGAGGCGGGGGAGGTCTCTCTCTCTCTCTGTTTGAAGCTTATGGGAAAGGATTGCTTATTGGCGGAACTATTTAAATTTAACGCATCATATATTGCAATTGAATTGCACGGAAGAAGAAAACATAAAAGGGGAAGAAAAAGTAATTTGTCGATCATGTAGGAGTCACTAGGGACGTTTCAGGCATGTTATTGTCACATACATTACGACACATCTCGATTTATAAGATCCTTATCTTACTCTCTCCGCGGTAGTTTCACCTATATGGAAATTACTTTTCCGGGATCTCTCTTCTTTTTTTTTTTTCTCCTCTCTCAGTAACTATATTTTTCGGGATCCCTGGGATCGAATTTATTACTAGAAAAATCATTCCAAAAATTTAAGTCGTTTGAAGAAATGTAAACAGGAAAATATTGCTGAGTTCATATATATATATTTTTTTTTAATTTAATGTGTAAATATAGATTTTCTGTGTTGGAACTAAAAATAATCAGCGAATAACTGCCTTTTGATTAAATGGGAGAAACAGTGCTTCATTTCAAAAATTATTATCAGTAAAAGTTCTATACTAATACTGATACTGACCGCTTCGCTGTCGAAAAATATTTTTTTGACAGAAGAAATATAAAATCGTCGAAAAATATTTCTTCTTATATATTTTGGCTATTAGTGGAACTTCCCAATCGCATAATTACCATTACGAAAGTTCCCATTACGAAACTACCCACGTAAGTTCCCAAAACGGAAATACCCATTCCCAATGTACGAAAGTTCCCAGAAAACAAATACTTTAGTAATCAAAGTGAATTTCGGATAATTTCTTATGCGTTAGGGAGTTTTATGTTGTTAAAGACGGGACCGCATATATGCGGTATAGGGAACTTTTAAATTCCTGACTTCTTAGTGGGTAATGGAAGGACCTACAATGGGTTATACAACAAATTTTAAGTTCAAAATTTAAAAATTTTTTAAATCCTATACTTATCTTATGGGAGATCAATTTCTTGCAGTACAAGCAATAGGAAATCCTAAAATTCACTATAATTAGTTTTTTAGGTGTCTTTATTTTGAAACAAGGGCTTTATTCAACTTGAGTTAATGAAACAAATTCTAATGTTTAGCTTATGGAAACATCTTTCTCGTGTTTAGCTTATGAACGTTCCCTGAAAATTTTTCTATTTACTATTTAAGAAATTAGAAAAAACTTCACTTGCTCTCAAGTCGCTTGAATAGTCCATATACTTTATTTACGGAGATTGCGCCGCTTGTGTTTAGCTTATGGTCAATTTTTTTATGTTTAGCTTATGGAGCTTCCTTAATAATTTGATTATTTTGGACTTAAATCTAAGACGAGTGATTTTACCTTTTTAATATCAAAGAGCCTTATGAAGGCCCTCTACAGGGCCACCTAATGGAGCCCAAAACTGAAATACATCTCACGAATACAACTTGCGGTGTTTTTAAAACAACATATGAATATAATGTTGACAAAATCGATTTTTTAAAACTGTAAGGTCCAAAAATGGCTACAAAAGGACCCTTTACATTCATTAATGCATTCAGTGTACTATTACTTCATTTTTGTAAGAGTAACCAATTTTTCAATAGAACAATAACAGCCAATTTTTCAATTTTTTAATACAACAATAACAGCCTTTCCCTTTTTTTCCTTTATTATTTTTTTTCTGGGAACTTTCGTACATTGGGAATGGGTATTTTCGTTTGGGGAACTTTCGTAGTGGGAACTTACGTTATGGGAAATTTCGTAATGGTAATTATGCGATACATATATATTATTTTAATATTATTTATTATATATTATTTATTATATATTTTTCTTATATCTGTCGAAATAAAATATTTCTGACATTTTGGACATTGAGACTCACTTCTCATTCGAAAATTTTTCTTTTCCACGGAAAAAATATTTCTACATTTAGAATTCATTTTTCTTTCGAAAAAAAATTTGTAGTGGAAAATTTTTAGTGTAGAAGGAAAAAAGGATGTGAGAAAAAGAGAAAGTGTAGAGGAAAAAATTTTTTTGTTCGATTTTGACTCGTATTTTTTTTTTTTCTGCCCGAAAAATTTACGATTGGAAAATGAATCCTAAAAGTCACAAGTATTTTTGGTGGAAACGAAAAATATTTCGGACATTAGGGCTCGCAATGAGCAAAAAAATATTAATATTTATAAAATATTTCAAAAATATTTCTTTTTTTTTGCTTTAAAATTTCTTTGCTTACTGGGCTCACTTCTCGTTCGAGAATTTTGTTTCTCCTAATGTTAACTTAAAGAAAATTTTCTTTAAAAAATCCATATTTTTCACATCCGAAAAATTTTTTTTTGTCGGACATTTAGCCCTACCTCATTTTCTCTGACATTTAGCCCAATGAATTAGTGAAGAAAATTTTTTGCCCTGAAAATTTTTCAAAGAAAACTTCTAAATCTGGGAAATTTTTTATAAAAAATTTTTAGGCTTGAGCTAAAAAAAAAAAAAATTAAGGTAAAATTAAAAAACGACCAAGAAAATTTTTTTTTTGGACATAGCGACTTATTTTCTTCACGCGAAAAATTTTAACGAAAAAGAAAATGGGGCCTTTCAAAAATATTCTCTACACACGTTGCGCACGGACAAACCCCAATTTATATTGTATAAATTTGTTATTTTCTGCTGCAATATTTGATTAATTTTTGATCATTTTTTTTTTTTACTTGACAAAATTATTTCTTTATAATGAGAAAAAAAAAAATTATTTTTCGAGTTTCTTTATCAAAAAGTTTGATCCCCAATAAGAAAAAAAAATTTCGTTCTGTATTTGTCCTATATTTCTTCAAAAAAACCGGTCCTATATTTTTTAAAATAACGTCCATTTTTTTTTTTTTATTAAAGAGAAACTATGATGCCTCATTGCGAATCACTGTTCCGTGCGTCGGAGGTCAACTAACGTATCTTCCACTTAAAATTCTAAGAGATGCGATAGTTGACCTCCGGCGCACGGTTTTAATGCTTCTGAAGTTTCAGAACTCTGTCTCTCCTTAATTTTCCTAGAACCTGAACACCTGCCACAGGCATCAACTTTTTCCAATTTTGCTCTTTTGTGTAAACAAAACAAAACAAAAACGATTTTTGTTTTTTGGCCTCAATATTTCGAAAACGGATGACATCATCGATTTGGCAAAATCTCTAAAATCCAACCGAAAAAAAAAAAAAAAAAAATCATGTTACAATAATCAGTTTCCCATCTGAGTTGAATATTTCCTTTCCTCAACAATAAAAATGACATATAAATGCCGATACTTGTTAAATTTGACATACTCGATTTGATAAGCTGAAACGGATTTTGTTTTTTCGTAGCACAAGAAAGATTTTATTTTTTATTTTTTTTTTTAACATGAGCCGGAGATCCGACGAAATAAGAAAGTAATGAAGTAAAATCAAAAAGATGAAGTGGTAATCGCTTTATTTCCCCATGTCAGATTTTTAAGAAAAAGGAAAAAAAAAAAAAAAAAAAAAGAGGAAGAGGAAGGAAAAAAGAAAAATCGCAGAAAGATCCCTTCACTCAATTTGAACATTTAGAATGATTTTTTAACTTCCTTGCTACTCCCTCATGGGTGATTAAAACAAAAATGACAAAGGAAAAATAATAAGACGTCGCGTCGCTTGGTTGTTTATCGGGGACAGATTTAAACCGTTTCCGTCACTTTGAAATATTTTTTTTTATGAAAAATATAAAGGAAAACTTTTTTTTGGGGGTTTTAAATAATTTTTCTCCTGATTTTGGGCAAAAAAAGAATTTTTTTCTTTGAATGACAAATCAATTCGGATCCAAACGGAATGGATTTTACGAATAGCCACTTCATCTTGGCGTAGCTCTTTGAATAGCAAAAAAAAGGTGGAAAGGTATTCGGCAAATAAAAATATGTTATTGCTCTTTTCAACTCCTTTTACGACTCTTTTATAGTCCAATTCGAAAAACTATACGAAAAAAGAAATGGATGAGGATTCTAATGGTGCGTTTCCTTTCGCTGTTACTTTGTCGTCACTTCAGGAATCGCTATGCATTTTATTTTCGATAAATCACGGATGAGAAAAGGAGAAAGAAGTAGAAAAAAAAAGCGATTTTCTGAAATTGTGAATTTTTTTTTTTCTTCCCTCCGTCCCCCGCACGGAAAGGTTTGAAATCATAAAAACACACTTCGGCGTAGGGAGCATAGTTCGTAAAAAGCCAGAGAAGTTCCTTCACTGCATTATCTTATACCCCGAGGATAAATACTCTGTATCGGGGTCTGTAATTAGCTCCACGGATTATAAGATAATAAACTGCGCTAGAATAAATCTTCTTCTCCACTGTGCCGTTACCTTAATTATAAAAACAACCTATCTTCTTAATACATGACATTGTCTATCCGTTTTCTATTCCTTCGATTGAGACGAAAAAAGGGTTGGCGGGTGATTTATTGCAATTTAGGGATGATTTTAAATTATTTAAAGATAACTGTTTTTTTTTCTTCTCGACTTCTTCTTCTTTTTCTTGTTCTGAAATTGATGGCACACTAAGAAAAAAATAAAATAAATGAAGTCGGAAAAAGTAATTCTTCAACACAATAATAATATGATTGTGAATAATGAATGTTTCTTACTTTGATAAATTCACACACAGGGAAGACTGATAATACAATTATGACTCCATCTGGAACTGGAAGTCTAAGATGAAGCCGGAAGAGGGAAGGATCACGAAGGGATGGAGGCGTCAACTTGGGAGAAAGCCGCGAAAGAGGGCAAGCAATCTACTCCCTCCCAATGGACAGTCTCGGCTCCAAGAAACCAAAATTAGAGCCTTCCAACTACCTTTCCTACATCTTGTAATGATATTACAAGACAAACACAGCTAATGGTCCACATCTTTCATAACTTTCCCGAGTTTCTTCGAGGGTAAATTCAACGGGAAATGGGTACTACGCGTTCAGAAGAATCTTCTTCGGCAGTTCGAAAGATTTTTGGGGGTGCTCATCGATGTGAAACTTTATGGGACGAGAGGGCCTCTCACTGAAATCTAATCGATAATATCAAGACGCTTCAAGAAAAAAAAAAAAAAAAAAAAATCATTCGTGCTAATTTTCTTGGAGACTTTTTTTTCCCTCCCTTCAACAAGACCCAAGTATCGGAAAATTGCTCTCGTGGACATTTTTCATGCTCATTAAAAAGTTTGAAAATACTCGTTATGAAGTACGGATAGCGTTTTTTTTTTTTTTTTTAATAAGTTGTAATCTTCATCGATGAATCCTCAATAACCCAACCTCATTTGGTTTATTGTCATTAAAAAATCGTCCTTAATTTTTTTTTTTTTTTTTTTTTTACACCTCTGACCGAACGAAAATGGAAAAAAAAAATATTTCAAAACAATTTCATTTTCAAAAACGAGAGGGAAAGCAAAGTACGAAAAAAAAGAATCAAAAATTATTCCATTAAGTTGGTCATTATAAGTTCGTCCTCCACCCCCAGGAGACATTTATTTTGCTCTTGTTAAACACTCTTTGCGACTTATGACTTTGCGAACAACTTGTTGTAAATATTCAGTTCATTAAGGCGACATTATTTTCGTTAGGCTTGCATTTCCCTACCCGAATGACAGATTTTTTTTTTTTTTTTTTTTTTTTATTAAATATTTTTTGTTTGAAGAAAAGGAAAAAAAAAAATACATCCTCCCTTTTCATTAAAAATAAGAATGTCTGAAGAAAAAAAATTGAAATAAAAATGATTTTTCGTGATTTAAGGTAATCATCGCAAAACGAAGTAATGAACCAATGGATGGGTGAAACTGTTAATATTAAAGTTTAATTCATTGGTCCGAATCGAGAAACCATCGACCGTTAACCGTTAATTTCAACTTTGTTGTGTGCTGCTGAAAGAAACTTTAGAACACAGCTGTTGGTCATCACTCCTTTTGACAAGGTTTTTGTCTTTCCGTCGCTCTTTGACCTTTTCCAACTCCTTATTGTCTTAGTCCCTTGTTTATACCATCCTTGATAACGTGTTTTCTTATACGATCAGCCATCTGTTACCCCGTGTTCTCCAGAGACGATCAATTAAAAGGAACGTGGTTGCCATAAGAAAGTGGCTAATTTTGAAAAGGGAAGACGACCATTTTTTTTTTTTTTTTCTGAATAAGTCTTAGGAGAACGGGGCTTTTGAGTTACACGATTGTCAAGGCTACATATTAAACATTGTGTCTTACAGCTATTTCGAAAAAGAACTCTCGAAAGAAGGGTGTATCGAAATTTGGAAATTTTCGAATTCGATCATGGTACTATGCGGACCGTAGGTGCGGTGAATTTGAGAATCCGAGGAAAGGACATAGACCGCGTAACCCATCACAAGTATTTGGGCTCTTGGTTGACTGAGACAATTGACCCCGACGAGGAAATCCGAACTCGAATTGAAATTGCCAGGTCGGTCTTTGTGCGTGTGAGGAATGTGTTATGTTGTTAGTCTTTAAAACTATCCGTATTTGAAGTCGATTGATTCGTCTTATGAGACGAAAGTTGGAATACTTCGGTCATTTTCTTGGAGGACCTAAGTATGAACTTCTGAACAAAATCATTCAGGGACATATCGAAGCAAAAAGGAGAATAGGACGGAAGAACCAAAAACTGGATACTCGATATTTGATACTTGATGTTCGAGGTTTGATATTTGATACCTGAAACTTGAAACTTAATACTTGATACTCGATACTTGATACTCGATACTCGATACTTGATGTTCGATGTTTGATATTTGATACGTGATACTTAATACTTGATATTTGATACTCGATTCTCGATATTTGATACTGGATACTTGATACTCGATACCCGATACCCAGTATTTGTTATTTGATACTTGATGTTCGATGTTTGATATTTGATACCTGAAGCTTGAAACTCGATACTTGATACCTGATGTTCGATGTTTAATATTTGATATTTGATACTCGATTCTCGATTCTTAATATTTGATACTGAATACTTGATACGGGATACTTGATATTTGTTACTCGATTCTCGATTCTTGATATTTGATACTTGATACTTGATACTTGATACTCGATACTCGATACTCGATACTCGATACTCGATACTCGATATTTGATATTTGATACTTGATGTTCGATGTTTGATATTTGATACTTGAAACTTGATACTTGATACTCGATACTCGATACTCGATACTTGATGTCCGATGTTTGATATTTGATACGTGATACGTAATACTTGATATTTGATACTCGATTCTTGATATTTGATACTGGATACTTGATACTCGATACCCGATACCCGATACTCGATATTTGATACTTGATGTTCGATGTTTGATATTTGATCCCTGAAACTTGAAACTTGATACTTGATACTTGATACTTGATACTCGATACTTGATACTTGATGTTCGATGTTTAATATTTGATACGTGATACTTGATATTTGATACTTGATCCTGGATATTTGGTATTTAATACTTGATACTCAATATTCGATACTCGATAGTGGATGTTTGATATTTGATACTCGATAGTGGATATTTGATACTTGATACTCGATACTCGATATTTGTTATTTGATACCTGAAACTTTAAACTTGAAACTTGATACTATACTATACTATACTATATACTTATACTCTATATTTGATACTCTATACTTAATACTTGATACTCTATTTTTATTTATTTATTATTTTTATTTTATTTTATTTTACTATACTTTATACTTGAAAAACTCTAAACTCTAAACTTCATTGATTTTCGAAAAATTCTAAACTTCATACTACTCTAAACTTAATACTTCATACTTGATACTCGATACTTGATGTTCGATATTTGATATTTGATACCTGAAACTTGAAACTTGAAACTTGAAACTTGATACTTGAAACTTGATACTTGATACTTGTTACTTGTTACTTGATACTTGATATTTGATATTTGATATTTGATACTTGATACTCGATACTCGATACTCGATGGTGGATATTTGATACCTGAAACTTGAAACTTGATGCTTGATACTCGATGTTCGATGTTTGATATTTGGTACGTGATACTTTATACTTGATACTTGGTACTTGATCCTTGATCCTTGATACCTGATTCCATATAATTCGATTTTTTTTGATTTCATGTATCGTCGAAACTACTATTTCCTTTAAATTTACTTCAACTGTTTGATACATTTTAATTATTACAGCCGAGCGTGCACAGTGAACATGCACAACCCTGTTTGCTTATTCAGATATATGCCGCTGGAGGGGTAAGAAATATTCCCAAAGGATACAAGTCGAAACATCGTCAGGAACCAGACGGTTTTTGTTGTCATACTGGCGGCTGGCGAGCAACGGCGACCTTTCGTCAAGAATGCAAACTCTTTTTCTTTTTAACGAAAACGGTTACAGTTTATAAACAGTCTTTCATCAGAGTATTAAAATGACAAGGAAGGGAAGATTTGAAATTAAAACAAAGAATTCCGGAACAGAGAACTCGTTGAGATTCTTTTGTCATAAAGCCGTTCTTTTGTTTTCGCCATGACGGCGGACTCAGTTGTGTAATCTTTTCGTTCTAAAATATTTTATTTGGACACCTTAATTTTGAGATGGAAAAGGGACTATCTGCAAAATTCGTTGGCGAAGAAAAAACGGGGAAAAGGGGAGAGGCCGTCATTGTTTTAAAGAAATCTTTTATGATTTTCGAAATTGTTTTTATCTTCTCTTATTATTTTGAGACGAGTCAATCCGAATCAATCTAGGCTTTAAAAAGTAATCACAGGAAGTGTTTGATAATAGAAACGCCACTGGGTAAGGAAAAGAGATGAAGAGGGATGATGAAGAATAAGAAAATGGCAAGGAGGTAAAAAAAAAAAAAAAATGGGAAAAATCTTTTTATCTGCTTCTCAATTAATAATTTTAAAATGAGTTTTTATCGCCAATAACAGATAATCTTTCGATTAAAAATTCACATTGTAATGAGAATAATTACAGTCTCGTTACTAAGTTATTTAAACGGGAATTCTTTCAGATGATCTTTTTTTTTCCTGATACTTAGGGGAAAAAGATATTCACGATACTTTTTCCCGATTTTTTTTCCCTAAAAAATCGACCCGCCGCAGGGGTAAAAGAAAAAAAAACAAACTGATTCTGACACTGTAAAAAAGGAAAAAAAAACGCCCTAATCTTCCAATAGTGAATATAAATCTTACGATCTGGATTTACGATATATATAAAAATGTTGACCCCATCTTTTCTTTTTTCCGGTTATATATCGAAGGAAAATTCTATGATAAATGGATCGGTTTAAGGAGATGAGAAGTATATTGAAAATCTAACGCTTTTCTTCCTTTTTTTTACTTCATAGGCGAGGGGTTACTTTCTCCCAAAAAAAGGATACACCGTGCACCGTAATGAAATAATGAAAAAGTAATGCTGGAAATGCCGTGGTAATGCAAGCAATGCATTGATAATGCAAATGGTGCAAAACCACTGCATCCATTGTAATGCAGTAAGGTAATGCATCGCAATGCAGTAAGGTGATGCGTCGCAATGCAGTAAGATAATGCATTGTATGCAGTAAGGTAAATTCATCTTAATGCAGTAAGATGCATCGCAATGCAGTAAGATGATTCATCTTAATGCTGTAAGGTAAATGCATCGTAATGCAGTAAGGTGATTCATCTTAATGCAGTAAGGTGATGCATCGCATTACTGCATTACTGTAATAATTACTGCAGTACTGCATTGCGATCGTAATGCAGTTAGCTGATGCATCGTAGTGCAGTAAGATAAATGCACCATAATTCAGTATTGTAATGCAAAATCCGTAACGTTGTACTCCGCCCTGAATGAGTAAGCAACCCCTCGTTTCAAGGTCATTTCGTCAGCAAAAAAAAAAAAAAAAAAAAAAAAAAAAAAAAAAAAAAAAAAAAAAAAAGGAAGGAATATTTGATGATAACGGATGGTGGTAATTATTAAATTCGTGAGCGAAGAAAATCCTTATATTGAAAACGGTCACGACATGAGCATTATTGCGAGGTATCTCACAAAAGCAAAAATGTAATTAATTTTTATTGAGCGCCATTAATTTTGATTAGTGGATCCTGAAAAAATATTGCCATCATACGGGATGGGTTATCATATACGTCTCGGAAAATCCCGGGGGTATCCAGGCTCGAACGAGAGGTAATTTCGGCCGTTATCCTTCTTAAATTTTTCGGAGGAAAACAAAAAGATAAATAAATAAAAATTAATAAATTTGAAGAAAGGGGAGGGGAGGAAAAAAAATATTTTTCATAGCCATTTATAAAAAGCATTTCATCAATACCCGATCTCACCCCCCATTGAGTAAACGGTCAAGAGATGTTATCTCACCAGAAGGGGAAGAATAGCCCCACACATTTATCATTGTACCATGACAAATTTACAAATTAGCTTGTACACATTTAAAAACCGTTTTTTTTTTTTTCTTTTTTTTTTTTTTTTTTTTTTTTTTTTAATGAAGAAGGAAGAAAAAAAATTTCCCGTTCTTTTTTTTCTTCGAGTTCGCTTTAAACCGTGTTTAAATTTATGAAAAGAGGAAAACCTTTTTGGTTGTTACACTCGTTGGTTACTTAGAATAAGGGGGTTGAAGATAGAAGCAAAAATACTAATTAGTGAAAACCGTCGAGCTCGCTGTTGCGGAATAAAGGACAGAATTCGTTTGAGGAGACTGGACAAAGCCATTAAGATGGCGTCCATTCTTTAACAAAGTTTGTAATTGCTGGGCAGCTTCCCCAGACCACACATTACCAAGAATCAGCCATTTGTTCGCTCTCTGCTGACATTCTTGAAACTTTTAACTTATTTGAAATGAATTTAATCGACCTAAAAATATTTGCGTCTTGGAAAATCCTTCCCCGCGATTTTAAAAGACTTTTTCCTCGAAGGATGAAAAAAAAAAAAAAAAAAAGGGGGGGCTCGGAGAGGGCGATCAGCCACAAGGACGATCTTTGTAGTACAAGATTATGTAATCTCAAGAGCCTCGTTTTCTTTTGTTTTTCTTCCCCCTCCGGTCGGTATTCTTTCACCTAATAACCAACCCATCTTTATTTTTCTTCCAAATAAAAATTGTAAATTACACCTCTTTCATTATTTTTATAACCAACTTCCTGTTTGTTATTAATTTTTATAACGGCAGTTTCGTAGCGCACAATGGAAATTATATTCTTCCTTCATCGTAGGCTGTTTACATTCCGAAAGACAGAAGGCTAAAAAAAAGAAGGGTGGAAATTTTTTTTTTTTTTAAAGGAAGAAAAAAAAAATAATCAGGGTCGCGTAGTAATTTGATATAATGATCTCATGGATTTTACCTTCGGGAGTATTTCTATTTGAACGAGGTAGGCCCCATTGCTTCATTTTTAATTCTCTGGCACAGTAAAAAATTCAAAATTTAATTTATTAAATAATAAATGGCATAAAGAAAGACAAATTCAGAATGATGAAGAGGGGTTTTTCGGTGTTACGTTCAGAAACCCCAGCGGTTTTCTTTTAATATAACTGTTGCGTTAAACTGAAAGATTCGTTTTGGTTATTTCTTCATTGCCGGTGTAGGAGACAGGAGACAGGGGACACCACTGTTCCAGAATGTTCCATAGGCTTCCAGAGTACTCTGAAGTGGCTGTTATTTAAGTATAAAGTGCTCTGATTGGGCGTTTTTGTAAAAACGATCTGGAACAGGAGCAGACGTTAGGGTTATTTCTGCAGGTTTTATGCTGTGAGGTTTTTTTTCTTTTAATATTTGCACAACGTAACGGCTTTCAGCAAAGAAATTTAATCTTTTCCCATATACCCAGTAAAAAAAGATTTTTTTTTTTTTTTAAATATTTGAGAATATTTTATTTTGGTACATACCCTACCAATACAAATACCAAAACCGATCAACGCTGTTTTTGATCGTTTTTTGATCTAACGTGACCCCTTTTAGATGAAAAACCACCAAACAAATAAAAAATGATTAATTACGATCAAAAGCGATCACGCAGGAAACAAAATTTTCTGGATCGATCAATACGCTTGATCGTTTTTGGTCGAGCCGAAGAATTTTGTTTTCTGCGTGATCGCTTTTGAACGTAATTGATCATTTTTGATTTCTTTGGTCGTTTTTGATCTAAATAGGCAGTCCCACTACAGATCAGAAACGATCAAAAACAGCGTTGGTCGTTTTTGGTATTTGAATTGTGAGGGTAGGTAGTTGACCTTTTCGATGTTTTTATAATAGGTGGATTAGTTTTTTTTTTTCACTCCGAAAAATTTAAAATAGAGAAAGAAAAAAGGCAAACGATTTGCAGGATAATGAATAAATACCCTTCGTGCCTCGGGAGCAAAGAACGTGTCTGCACGGAAATGCACGTCTCGTTGCAAGTTGCAAAATTACGTAAACAATAAAGACATCGTTTCCCTTCATCTTTTTCTTCCATTTGTTGGGAACCTTCATTCGTGGTGAGAGCGAAATTTAGGGAAACTATTTGCCGATTGACTTCGTTTTGATCGAAAACTTGATCACTTGGGTGTGGGGGGGGGGGGGGCTGACAGTAGGAATGAAAAACCGAAGAGGAGGAAGAGCGCCTGGAACTGGTAAATTTGGGATACGTGGCGCAACGTCCTGTCTCGGTGTTTCCCTCGTTCGTTGTGCTTCAGCGTTGCCTTCGGGAAAAGGTACCGCAGCCTTATTTTAAATAAGTCATTTATTTATTTATTTATTTATTTATTTATTTATTTCAAATAAAACACAATTGTCGTCAACCGACATTTTTTATATATATACATTTATTTCAAATAAATAAATGTATATATGTAAAAAATGTCGGTTACCTATATTTTCGCACCTTAGGTACCATTCTTTCTGTGGGGTACCTGCGAGAAACATGTTCTCTAGAGTGATCAAAAACTGCCAAAATGCACTCTAGAAGTTTCTTTTATCAAAAAAAAAAAATTCCAATAAAATCAGAAGATAAAGAATTTTAAATAAACAACTTCAAAAACTACAACACTTAGCAACGCCAGACACGCCGAGTGCATTTTGGCAGTCTTTGATCACTCCAGAGTGCATGTTTCCCACAGGTACCCCACAGAAAGAATGGTACCTAAGGGGTGAAAATATACGTAACCGATTTTTTTTTTTTCATATTTATTTTTTATTTATTTAATAAAATGCGCTGTAAGAGTGCATCCTACCGCTCAGATAACGTGCTCCCGAGAGTTTTCATTACCGAGGCGGAGAGTAGATAATACCTGTCACACTGGTGCTCTACCTAAATACAAAGGTATTTTTTGAATTCTCCCAGCCAAACTACCCTCCAAGTCCGAATAGTTGTGAAGTTTAGGCCTCTACTCATTCAAGTTGGCTGTATTTTAATTCTCAAAGTGCAAAAGCTATGATAGCCTTATTGCATCGAATGTTCCAATTTTTGTAAAGATCCCCGCCTCCTTTCTCTCCTGTACAGAATTGTTTTGGGTTTCGAGATTATTTTTCATGGAAAGACTTTTTTTAGCTCATTTCGTTTACATCGAATTAGATTTTACACAAAACAAGGAAAAACCCCGTCGTTGAAATGCGGAAAATGTTTCAAGGGTGGGGGTAAAGCGGAGGAACATGTCTTATACAGACCTGGTTTCTTACGACATATGAGTTCCTTATTTTAATTACCGCTCCACATATTGTGATGAGGGTAGACCGCGGAATTGCTTACTTTTTATAACATCTTGTCTCATACAGGAGCCTTCCTCCTCTTCCTCTCTCTCTCTGTCTCACTTTCATGTATATCCGACCCCTCCTATGTTGTGAGAGTTGATATCATATACATTCGTTTTATAACGATTAAAAAGGAAAAGGAACTCGCAAGCCCGAAAAAAAAAAACGAATTTAAAAAAAAAAAAAAATCTCGTGTAAAATTAAAAATTCTCGGATATTCGATAGAAACGGAAGAACCATTAACGGAAGGGACCTCTCGTTTACCCCCAAGACCTAGGAGAAACCATTGAAAGTGGACCACACCAAAAGCGAAAACATGAGCGCTTGTCATATGAAATATTAATTTTCTTAACAGTATCGAACACGACCGAGCACGGGAGGTTGCGAAATTAAAAATTGTTTCGCCCCGAGGAATTGCCGTTCCCTCGGTTCAAGCCAGACCATACAATGGTTTTTTCATATTTATTTCGAATTCATTCGGGAGGTCAGTTGGGCCGCGGTTGCGAGATGGGGTTTCGGAGGTAGGGAAACGTCGGGAGAGGTTGACGAGAGCTGAGGGGGAGGGGGTAGGGGGAGGGAGAAGGCATTTCCGTTTTGAAATATTATTCTCAATTGTCGGGCTGTCCCGTAAACTTTCTTAGTTCAAACTTCTCCTCTCGCACTGTTTACTTTTCCAAACCGTCTTTTGATTTTATATGGATGTCGTTTCGTATATGGATAGAGTCAACCGTTGGATTTCGTGATTAATTCTGACACATGTTTTTCCGTTTTTAGCAAAAATTCTTTTAATATGATATCGATAAAAGTTGATAGGAACCAAAAGGAAAAGGAGGAGAGAAAAAAGAAAAAAAAAAGAAAGTGAGGTCCGGACCGACAAACAGGCGACAGGGATATCAAGTGATTTCATTTGAAAATATCAGTGAACACCGATAAAACATTTTAGCTGATTGAAAAGAAAATAGTTTAAAAAAAAAAAAGAAAGAAAAAGAAAATGTGAGCTTTCGGAACATTTTTTTGTTAAGATATCATACAAAACAGAAAAAGGCAATCTCTGGAAAAAGAAAAAGTCAGCTCTTTTCTGTTAAGTTAAGTTTGACATCTCTGTGAAATGTCTGTAAACAAATACATTTTACACGCGAGCTAAGAAATTTTCGATGGGGCTTTTGATGATTTTCTTCCACTGGCCGAGGATGAGATTTAAATATTTCGTGCTCTGTTACAAATTTCATTTTAAAAACCGATTTCGGAATTTAATGTTGGGATCCAAGATCGTTTTTTTGCGTAATCAATTTTTTAAAAAACTGTACGAAAATGCAACGTCTGAAAAAAACAAGATAGGGAAACTATTGATATGGGGAAGTGTCCTACATTTCAGATTGTCTCCATAAATCTCAATGTTTTACTGCTGAGGGGAATTTTGTATACATGTTACCTCGTAGCCTTTACTCCTGTTCCCTTTATATTCCTTTTACTCCCCCTCTCCGTTTTCGATAAGTTTTTTTTCTTATCGATAACTGCGAACAGTTGAAAATGATTTCTTTATGTATTTTTAATTTTAAAGGTTTCGAAATGAAAATTTAAGATCCGAACTCATATATTATTTTGGAAAAGTTTTTTTTTTTTTTTTTTTTTTTTTTCATGCACAGTGACGTTCTGTGATTAGAGAAGTCACAATATGTTTCGAGGTGACTCCGTCGTTTAATTGCGCTAGGGGAGATATAACAAAAAGCGTATATTTGACTCAGTAAAAAAACGGTTAACCCCCGAAAAGAGAAAAAGCAAAAATTTGAATTAGAATGCCCGCCAAAACAGAACGTGACGTTATCTGCCTAAAAGTGGCTGTGTTCATTTCTGAAACTCTGAACGGCATCGATGCGTAATGTTAGAAGCATGTTTACAAGCAAGACGTGTTTCCCTTCAAACTCGATGTCTCGCTTCGAGTTCGATATCTCGCTTCGATACAGGCAGATGACGTCACACAAATAGAAAATCGTTTAAGGAGTGATCACGTGACAAAAACTTTTCCGAACTTTGTTTTTCTTTTTTTCTTTTTTTTTAATTTGATGAAAAATTTTCACGTTTTAGTTTTTAGTTAAGATCACTCTATACATTAGTTTCTAGCGAAAATCTCAAAACATGTGACTTGTCTTTTGGAAGAGGTGCTGTTCCACAGCCTTATCTTCAGGTTAGTCCTTACAAATGGGAGCTTTTTTCCCCCCAATCTGAGTTGAATGCACCCGATTGAGTGCATATAATATTTAAAATAAAATATAATAAAAAAACTTAAACTTCTGTACGTTTCTAGACCTTTTGCCCTTTAAAACTGAAAAATAAATTTTTTTTTTTGGTTCAAACTTCTTCTTCTTTTAGTAGGCATAAAAAAAAAGGAAAAAAAAGAGCTCGTTTTTCATCTACAATAGTCCTTCATGGAGTATCCATGGATGACGAAGCCCAACTATCTGCCCATCGCTTTGGAGGTCGTCCTTGGGGTCGCTTCGCGATCGGTTTCTCATCCCTTACTTTCTTAATGAGGCGGTCATCGGCTCTGTCAACATGCTCATTCCACGCTTTCCTTCTCACTTTTACAAATTTAGTAATGCCGGTGATACTGCATTCCCTTCGAATGTCGGTATTCCGAACTCTATCTAATCTCGATAGTACATAGAACGCTCATTTCGACCGTCGTCAACATTCTTTTCGTGTCTACGGTGTCTGCTCTTATTTCAGCTGCATAAGTTAGTGTGGGTCTAACAACAGCCTTGTAAATTCTGACCTTGCTTTCCGTTGACAGGTTCAAACTTAAGTTTAAAATAATTGTCTGTCCTGGTTGTGCAAGTGATCGTCGCAACTCCTCTTGGATTCCATTCAGCATCCATTTTTGATCATCCTCTTCGCCTCACCAATCTTGCTACGAGCGTATCACTGCACTTGGCTGTATACTCACTACTCAGTGCAACTATTTTTGTTGTACAATGACTTTCCGAAAACAATGCAGGATCTTTACATTGCGTAACGGACAAACCTGCAGAAACATAATGAAATGGCTTGATTACACCCATGCGTGATTTTGTCTTCAATTAAGCTGTATATAAATCACCGCTTGGAAACGACAGCTCAGAAAACGTCGAAACTCGTAATCGATAATGAATTTTGCATCGTGTTAAACAAACGATTTCGGTTTATATTGTTTTAATGCGGAGGCTAAAACTGGAAGAGATGTAATGGATTTTACCGGACTCTAGAAACTTTCATAGCTGACAAGCAGTAAAGAGATAAAGCATGTCCGTGAATAAACCTAGGCGGCATTAATTACCGGGAACATGGGTGAAGAAATTTTATTTGATCTGTGTAATATTCCACCCGGTTCGTACACGATTTTTCTTCTTCCCCCCCCCCCCCCTCCTCCTCTTCTCTCTCTCTCTCTCTTTTTTTCCTCCTTCGAGGCTTTGAATCGCCTTGAGATTGGAAATCCGACCGGAATCATTTTATCCTGCCACCCGAGAAAATATCTCCATGCGGAATTCGGCAAAATCGCCCCAGGTCTTTAACGTGCTACGGATTTTTACCGAGAGATTCCATGATTAAATTCTTGGACTTTGGAAAAACTTCTTATTTTTTCGAATCATTTCCCACGAAAATCATTTTTTTTAAGAAAAAAAAAAGGGATTTCATCTTTTGGAAAAAAGTTTCAATTTAGCATCTGACATGTACAAATCGCCTTTTCATTTCCTTTCGGAAAAATAACAAGAACATTTTTTTTAAACGTCCTATACTTAAATGGTCATCATGGCGTTGCAATAGACGTGTAATTAAAGAAAACCGAATGGGAGATAATTAGTGCCAAGTCAGACGAAAAAAAAAAAAAAAACACAAAAACGACCTAACGAACTAAGTTTGATAAGAAACTTTTTAATTTTTTTTTTTTTTCCCCCGCGAGGAAAAACGGTAAAAACAAACATCGAGTAAAATGTAGGTTGCAATAAATTGCAGACTAGCCTTGTTTTAATAAATTTTTTTACCTTCTCCTACAACCCTTAATCACCTTTTGAATCGATTTCATAAAATCTTTCCTTTCTAGGAAAAGAAAAAAAAATCCCCCTGATTATTTTAACGAAACAATAGAGAAACTTTAAAACTTAAGCTCCGGCACTGATATTTACATTGACTTTCCAACCCAGAGTAAAAGTTAACTCAAATAAAATTGCAATCAATAAGAAAGTTTACTGTTTGTGTGGAAGAAATATCTCCCAATTGAAAACTAGACTTAATAATTTCATTTGAAACATATTCATTTACGTATTAAAATAGGAGAAGGCAAAAGCTCCTATTCTCAATCGGTTTTCATTCGAAAGTTACATTCCAGGTATGTTTCCCTCTTTGTTGGTTATACAAAAAAAAAAAAAAAAAAAAAAAGACGGGGAAGATAACAAACATGGATGAAAATGTAATTTTTGTGGCAACGGCGCCGGCATAACAATCCCTTTTTGCTGCTGCTACTATTACTATTTTTTTTTTTTTTTTTTTTTTTTTTTTTAAAGGAACAACTCTTAAGTGCAATTTTCTCCGGGAGGTAATACGTGACGGGTTTTTCCCTTCCTTCTGTACGTTTTTACGTTATTTTGCAACGGGCGGTTGAATTTGAAAAGAACGCCAAAAGAGAAAATATTTTCCGCGTTGCGAATGCTGGCTGATAGCAGTGTAATGAACTGATTTACATACAATAACGAGGTCTGGGAGTCGATCACATGTCTAATAAGAAATATCATCCCAGAGGGTCAGGATATGGTCAGGGGATATAACTCATCACAACTAAAGCGATAACTTTTTATACTAAGTATTGGGTAGTTGTCGCGCGGTGGCTAATTTTTTTTTTTCCGCTCGCCGGATTTTTACATTTTTATCATCCTCGAATTGGAATTTTCAGTTTTACATATGGATGTGACAAGTTTGAAAATATTTTATATGCGTGGGACACCTGGAAAAA
Source organism: Liposcelis bostrychophila (assembly GCA_037577465.1). NCBI lineage: Eukaryota > Metazoa > Arthropoda > Insecta > Psocodea > Liposcelididae > Liposcelis > Liposcelis bostrychophila. The sequence goes on along the minus strand of CM075211.1, from coordinate 17,719,458 downwards.
GTTTTCGTATACGCAGAAAAGGACGCTAAGGCGGGACAGCTGAAAGTGTCTGCGGTGTGTATAGGTTCACCGTGTACCTCCCAAGCACTGCTAGCAATGCTATATACTGCAGTGTCCGACAATTAAAACGTCTGCCATATTGTTGGAGACCAGATACGATTTTGGTTTCTTGGCTTGTCATTTTTAGGGACTTTGCTCAAACACAGAGCAGATGGAAAGACCAGACCTCAGGCAAGACCTCGGATCAGATGGGAAGTTAATTCGGGGCTGATGCGAGGAGTTTGGAAGTACCTGACTGGCGACATGCCGGCCAGGAGAGCCCTAATGGAAAAAAGTTTGTAGTGCGGCGATAGGGCTTCAGGTCCTGTAAAAGCCAGGGGTGTGTGTGTATATATAAATTAAAGTTTTGTGTTACGTCTTACTTCGATTACTTTCCTCTTTTTCAGATAGAAGACAGAGCGCAGGGTCAGTGTTGCACGGTTGAATCTGCAGTGTTCAGCTTGACACTTATTCCTCATGTTTAACGCACTGGAAACTAGTGTCAACCTGAACAGTGCAGATACAACTACTTAGTACTGGCGCAGCGAAAATCGTTGTGTTCTTCTACATGTTTTTTGGTGCGCCGGTAGCGCAGTGGTAGAGTCTCCGACTTCGAACCGAATGATCGAAGAATCGGTCTGGGTTCAAGTCTAGGATATGACTCGGATTTTTTCACTGCCGTTCTGCAAAGGATACAAGTTTAAAAGTCAATAATAGACGTAAGTCCCCACACGGTTCGAGTTCTGTGTCTCGCTCAAGTCAAGCAAAAGCCAGCATGAGTAAACTTGTCTTCAAACAGGGAGGGTGCAACTGTTATGAATGATTTGCTTAAGGATTATATCATGTTTTAACTTACGGATGACGTCACTTCTTCATAAGCTAAGCACGATGTGATCCAAAACCAAACTTAAGTATGGGAGTTACCTCGAGGTAGTCTTTACGGCCATAACACGTCATAACACGTCTTTAACTAGCCATTTGACACGTTCGTAGGTTTAAGGCCTAGCAAATATCCTCACATTGTACATCCTGTAATGACCCGTAGCCTAGTTCATAGCGCGCTCGACTCTCAGTTATGAGATGAGGTGAGAGACTAGATCTGTCCTAGTTCACAGCTAGGAATTTTTCTCAGGTCAAAACTAGTGCGCTAGTCAGAAAATCAATGGTCACCACGCCTCGGTAGGCAATGGTAAACCACCGAGTGGTTATTGTCCGTAAGTCTCAAATACAGCCGTTCGAAACCGACGTTAAACTGCGCGTACATTGTCGTCACTTTGACGAACGGAAGTGCGAATTCCCTTCTCACTTTCGCGACCTGTGCACTCTGGCGACCAGGGGGACCACCGTGATCACGCGCTGATCACGACCCGAGCACGTGATGACGGCGTGACCTTGGCCGGGTAAAATTTTGGAGTTATACGGTTCTGGAACTCCGGTCGCCAGAGTGTATGGCCGCGTGCTTATATATGGTTCCATATGCCTGTGAGCGCACGCACACATGTATGTGAGAGATCGCCACGCTTGTAATCCAGTAAAGGACTAAGAACAAGAAGTACATCGTCACTTCTAAACCGTACATTATAAGGATCGGATGTCTCGGGTATTCGGCTACAGCTGTGGTAGTCATGTACTATGCCCCTTGATGATGGTGACGGTGATGATGACATGTTTTGTGTTACATCCTTTCTGTCGTCTTTAGGTTGAACTGACCGATCAGTATGAAGTCACAGTCTACGCATTGCTGTCACGTTGAAGCGATCGACAAATATTACCGTTTTTATCACCCTTTTATACCTGCCGTATATTAGTGGTTACCTCACGTAGGTGTATGGTCCACACTACTCGGTATACCATATGAATAAAAATCAAAGCTTTGCAACGCCCTTTATCTGCAATAGCCCTTTATCTGACATGGGAAGACTAAAAATATCTTAATAATACACAACTCTAAAACCGATCTCCCAATACAGTTTTCATTTCTTCCATCGTATAATTTCAGAACAGTGCCCAGCCAGGAGATAAAATAAAAACTTGTCCCAACTTGATTTACGATAAGAATCGGGGGCTATGTACCCTTCAATTTAAACACAGACGAAACATCAAATCATCGTTCGAATTAACTTACCACTTAATCTCCAGATTTGTTTTAATCCGAAATTAGTCAAGAGGGTTTTACGATTCAATCTTGAGTTTCCCTGCGATTCTTGAATTCAAACTTAAAACGGTCCTTAAAGAAACTTAATAATTCGTTTTCGACTACCAGGTTACGGTTTAGTTTTTAAGAGATGAAATTAAGGGAAAAGAGTATGGCAAACGGTTTAAAATCGTAACAGCTTACATCAATCCTCCCTCCCTCCCTCCCCCGACTTTTCCTACCCTTCCCCTCCACTTTTAAGGAAAAGGATTTCCATGTTAAGTGACCGCCTGATGAATAGTCTTAATCCCGTGGCTTCTCGAGAGAAATCCAAATCAGCTATGAAATGTTTTTTTTTTATTTCATTCTTTTTTTTCCTTTTTTTTCCCGGTCACCCTTCGGCGATTAAAAAAAATAAATCCTTTAGTGCCTCGTGGTCAAATAAAATACAAATAGGAGATAAATGGTTGTGAAATTAAAGTTTTCATATCAGTATAAAAAAAAATAAAAAAAGAGGAAAAAGAGGAAAAAAAAAGGAAAAAAAAAGTTTTTAAAGAATTCTAAAAGTTTTCTGACGTTGTAGAGAGAGGTAAAGCGCCTATCGGATCGAGAGAGGTAGGGGCAACGCATGCGCTTTGCATAAGCCTTATGTGAAAGGCGGAGGATCCCGCATTCGAACGGATTCCGAGTCAATATCTCAAAGAGGACGCACGTTTTTTTTCTCTCCCTAAAATTTTTTTTAAAAAAATATTTTTTAAAAAAATTTTTACGCTAAACAAAAATGAATAAATGCATCGAAAAATGCTCTGTTCTTTTCTGAATAAAACAAGAGAGAAAGACGTCGCATTAAAAAAAAAAGGCCCCGTTATCCATTAAAACCAGCTTACTGTACTCTTGGCGAAACTTTCGAATTTAATTAAGGGATGTAATTTTAAGTGCGGACGGTTTTTCCTCTTTCTTATTTCAATGTTGAAAAAAAAAGTAAACTATATTCGATTCAATTTTTGCGGATGGATTTCGAAAATTGACCATTTTTTTCCTTTTTTGAGGAGCTGAAAATTTTCTATTTTTAAAAACCGCAATTTTTTTCTTTTTTGTTCGGAAACTATATAGGCTGTTATTTTCCATTTTGTATTTTTTGAGAGTGTTTAAGGCTTATGGAATGACATTTAGAGTAATTCAAGGATTATTTTATTTTAGAGAAACACGTGTGCTAATATTTTCCTAATAAACTCAAATTGTGCTTTTCTATCTGATATTTGAACTTTTATTAACTTCAATATATATTTTTTAGCAATAAAATATTAGTGGACGTCCATGTGAAAACCTGCCTTGAGTAATGAAATTTGGAACGTTTTGTTTGTAAGCAAAGTGTTTCCTTATGACTTTGATTTGCACAGCCACTTAAGTGCTATTTCCCAAGTGGTAGGTTTTCATATTGACGTCCAGTTATTAACTTTTTTCTTCTTCACTAATTAAAAAGTCGTAGTTTTTTTTCTCTTCGATTTAATGGTGAAATGATATCAAATTTTCTTTTCTCAAATTTTCTTTTTTTCGTTTTAAATTTCCTGTTTTTTGCAGTTTCTTTTTTTTAGGTTTCGCATGTTCGATAAGATTTCTTTCAGGTTCATCTTTTAGGTTTTGGCGCTCTTTCTTCTTCTTTTTAGTCTTTTACTCGATTACGAGCGTGGTAATCTCTCACATACACCTGTGCGTGCGCTCACAGGCATATGGGACCTACAGTTTAACGCCGGTTCCGAACGGCTATTTTTGAGAGATTTTACTAGGCAGTTACCGCTCGGTGGTTTGCCATTGCCTTCCGAGGGGTGGTGACCGTTGATTTTCTGACTAGCGCACTAGTTTTGACCTGAGAAAAATTTCTAGCTGTGAACTAGGATAGAAGCACGACGCGTCGCATCTCATGATTGAGAGTCGAGCGCGCTATGAACTAGGCTACGGGCCAGGGCTGGCGCTCTTTCCTAATTCAAATTTGCTAGAGTCACGATTTTTTATTGTTTTCAAATTTTCTTCTGCTAGACTATTTCTTTGTTGATTCCTTGAGTCTTTTTAGAGCGACGGTCTCAAAAGTAAAAATCTGCCAGATAGCTAATCTCCGTCGCGGAGCTGGCACTTGAAAGAAGAAGAAGAAGACTATTTTTTTAACGAGTTTATTTTTAAAAAGAAAATGAACTTAAAACTAATTTATTAAATATTTAACAATTTTTTTCCTTTTTTTTTGCAGGTAAGTCAGACCAAAATTTGGGACTATCAATTAAGCCAGGCTGGAAATCGAATTCAATTATTGCACCAGCAAGCTTCTACCTTCACCAGACCAGTTTTTGGACCAGTAGTGCAATTGTAGAATGTCTGAGTTAGTTTATGGTGGATCGGTGAACCTTTTGCTGACCCAGAAAACAAAGTGATGCCTCGATGACGCATTTAAATTCGGTCGTCAGATGGCGTCCTTATAAAATCTATTTTTAAGATAATTCCGTGCGTCAAAGGTGAACTAACGTATCTCCATCGTAAATATGATTGGAGATAGTCTGTTTCGGGTGTTTATGAAAATCACGTGACCATGCAACTTTCAAGTTTACACGCTCATGTTGCGTAAACTTGAGGTGACACTTCCACGAAACGTCAAAACAGACTAACTGCAATCATATTTACGATGAAGATACGTTAGTTCACCTCCGACGCACGGAATCAGAGGTCTACGTGACACTTCGGTACTCGACTTGAGGTCACGTGACACTTCCACAAAACGCCGAAACAGACTAACTTAAATCATATTTACGATGGAGATACGTTAGCGCAGGGAATCAGAGGTTTACGTGACACTTTGGCACTCGACTTGAGGTCACGTGACACTTCCACGAAACCTCGAAACAGACTAACTCCAATTATATTTACGATGTAGATACGTTAGCTCACCTTCTACGCACGGAATCAGAGGTCTATTTGTCGTCTTTTTCGAAAAAAGACCTCATCTGACGTCAAATAGACCTTAGCATATCTTCAAATTAGTATTCAAAAGGACGGCCACCGACGACGTCTTGAAGGCACGTTCATTTTTTTTCTAAGGAATCATCAGATTCGGCTGCTAAAGAATTTCCTCGCTATAAACCTGCATGGCACTTACAAATTTGAACCGGTTTTTGGATCATCAGACAATTTTCAGGACCAGAACAGCATTTTTTATTTCTAGTTAAATAATTCGTTTTCCAAATTTTGAGTATACTCAAGTCACACTGAAAATCGGGTCAGACACTCCCGATTGACCCTATTTCGATTTTCACGTATTAATACCGTATCGTAAAAATAGGTCATCGTAACAAGAAAAAAAAGGGTTTTACATGATTTGAAAGGGGGGGAAAAATGCAAAGGGATGTCCGCATTTTCCCCGTTTGTTGAGCACTTAAAAGGATTTCCATACTTACCGATCTTGAATTTTTTTCCTTCCTTCCTTTTTTTTTTTTTTTTTTTTTTTACCAATATGATTTTTATTATGAGAGGAGGGAATAGGAGTAAAGAAAATACAGATACATTATCCGTTGTCTGTACATTAAAAGGATGTATGTTGTCGACCGATGGGAGAACTGTTGTGAAAACGTTACCATCATTGGAAAGTTAATCCTCTTAATAGATTCCAGTCCCTGTGACTTTCTCTTCCTTTTGTAAGGTCTGACATTCTCTCTTGGTGTCTTAGGTTCTCGTCAAGTTTTGCGTTCATATTCGTTGAAAATTTACGAGGATCATTTTCATGTGAATAATTTATCGACTGAGATTTCAAAATGGGAAAACGATCAAAATTTTCCTCGTTCTATATTTATTTTTTCTAAATCAGAGTCGAGGTAAATAATTTTAATAAATTCCAGGAAGAACTTAAATTCCCGAAGAAGGAACAATTATAAAAGTTGAGAACTTTCCTAAAAATTGGTCGGACAAAAATATCGAAACTGTAAAATTGTGGCGTTGTGAATTTTGGCAAGTCTGTCGTATCTTCATTGAAGCTGAAACACATACAAACTCTTCACTTAAGCAATCTGCTGACGTCGAAAGGAGATTAGGACATTTCAGTAAGCTCATATAGAAAGCTTTTAACAAGGACCTCTGCCTCCTTCACTCCTTTTACTCTGTTGCCTCTCACAAAAATTCAACTTCTCTTAATGTAAACTTTTCGATCGATCCTGGGTCGGCTTATTCGGTTTTATGGTCGTAACCGTAAACATGATGGAAATTGAGTGATTTTAACTTTTTGACAAGGAAATATTGATGCTAAAGGAAAATGAGGAAGTTTCAGTTGTTTTTTCTACCAATTTCGGTCTGTCAAAATTTATTTCGGCATATATATTTTTGCAAAAAGGTTTTTTTTTTTTTGTTTTGTTGGAAATTTTCTGTCTTGTCATCATTTGAGCTTTCATTTGGCAATATACCTTTACCTCTTATCTTCTGGACCGATAAACAGTTTGGTAAGTCCCAATTGATTTTGAATTGATTAGGAAATCAACAGGAATTGAGAGCTCATACCACGTTTGATATTTCATATCCGGCACATCCTGTAATGTAGTAGGTGGTCGTAATTATCGTCTGTCTCAACTTGCACAATATGCACAAACCGATTTTTAAACGAATAAAGTTGTTTCAAGTTATGCATCCCACAAACCATGATCAAATCAGAGAATCTTGGCGGTAACTCTGGAATCTTATGCTTTATCGGTTCGTTCACCCTTTTAAGACTTAATATCAAGTTAATTTGATGGAACGTTTCGAATGTAAATTCAGGAAGATGGTGATGATTTTACCCGAACATCAAGAATTCAATAAAAAATTCAGCTTATTATCACTGACTACACAAAAAAAATCTATCCTTTGGCTTTTTACGCTGATAATTTGATAAATAAACATGTTAAAAATTGTAAGATGTTGACTCTGAGAAAATAAGAACAGCTGGTCAATAGGTAAATGGTCGTACAATGAGGCTGGTCAGTAGTAATATTAATCATGTGATCAGTTTATATGTTCACCTATATTTAGTTTACGGGCAATATAATATATAATGAAGATAAAAATACCGATCCTTATTGGTCAAAAGTGAAATATTTTACCTGGAAATGGTAGCTAATATAGCTAAAAAAATAATTTAAGTTGTTCATGTTTACCTTATGAGCAAATTCTATTTTGAAAAATTTACTTTAAAAATTGTTTTAAACATCCTAAAGTTATAAATTATTGCCAGAAGAGGGCTGACTGCTTACAACGTTCAAACAAATTTATAGATTTTTAAGTTTAGCTTCTGTGACTCTAGAATTTTTCAAATAATAACCTGCATTTTCCAATAATTTTTAATGACTCCATAAGCTAAACATGGGAGTTAAAAATTGTTTGCAAGCTAAACATGGCAGGTCTTAAGCTTTAAGTCTGACAATATTTGACAATTATTTGATTATCATTGTAAATGTTTTTATATTATTTGGAAAGGCGAAATATTAAGAGGGAAAAAAATACTCTCCATAAGCTAAACATAGGAATCATATTTTTGGGAAAATGTTTAAACATGTTTTTGGGTCATTACGTACATACACATACATACATTGGCGGAGATCTTGTGGTGAGAGGTGAAACTTAGAGAAAGGAAACCGATTGAAGATATGATCACACAAATAATTTAACGCATACAAATAAGTTAACACAGAGGTAATAAATTAACATCGAACTAATAAATTAACATAAAAAGAAAAAGAGGAAAAGCGGAAGGAAGAAACATATACAGGATATGAAAGGAAAAAGTACAGGACATCTTTTATTTAAAATGATTCGGATTTTACCAAACTTTATTAGCCATTACATTAGCCTTTTACATTATGGAAATCGATGTAATTCTTTTTCAAGCTCCCAAGTATTTACATAAAGTAACGTTTTCATAAAACGAGAGTTTGGGCCCTAAAATTAAAACCTAATACCCTTTCCTTTTGAAAAAAAAGGGGAAAAGCCTCAACATCACGCACCGTATATATTGTCTCAAGGCTGTCTTTTTTAATATTAACAAAATTAAATTTTATGTCAAAAGGTTTTTATTTTACCAGAATTTCTTTCTTATTGATCAGAAATTTTAATTTAATTAAATTAAGGTTTTTGAGGAAATTTCCTTCGAGGGGTATATTTTCACATTCGCTTTTAATCTTTACTTCCAAAAAAAGACCGCAAAAGCTGGCAACCGAAAAACTTAAGCAAAATGAATAGCTTGTCAAAGTTTTCATTGACACAATTGCGGAGGTTTTAAAGGGAATAAGGGACTATATACTTAAAATGATTCCCTTCGTATATAAACTTTTCCCCACTTTTGACGCTTTTTCGGTTAATCCCCTTGCGCAAAACTCTGGTCGCTTTGTTTATATTCTTTTTTTTTTTTTTTTTTTCGAACGAGGTTTTCTAACGGTTTTACTGGGATGAATCTCATTTTCATTTCGATCATTGATTCATAGTCAGCCAAAAATGGGTAGTTCGGATAATTAAAAATTGTGCGCATTTTGATTTTTGAAAAGTAAAAAAAGAAACTGAAATGGAAATTTCGTGATTTTTTCGTTATTGTCGGGTCGGGAAATTCCGGATCGAAAAGAATAATGAATTAATTCATTTATTTTCGCAAGAATCGGCGAAAAACTCGTTTTTTAAAATCATTAGATACATGCAATTTTGTTTTAAAAAAAAAAATTTCCAGAAAGGAAAAAAAATGTAAATAAAAAAATAAAAAAAAAAACTTTTTTTTTATGTAAAAAGGATTTATCTGTCCGTTAAAAAGATACGTAAATATCGCCTTTTGATTGTACGTATTTTGAAAATTTTCTATCTCTGTTCCGTGCTAAGAAAATGGAAATATTTGTCTCCCTCTTTTCTAACGTCCCGTTGCCCCTTGGAAAAGCTCCCGCTTTCCTCAATGTTCGGCTAACTGCGGGCGGGACTAGACGTATTTAGATTTTCCTCTCTTTTTCAAAACTTCGGTTATCTTCGGTGATATCCGGTCATTTTCGACATCCATGCTATTTTCTATAACATTTTCTCTTCTTTGGCATAAACAGTTAAAATAAGAAGTATATTCGGCGCTCGCTGAAGAAGTTCTCTCCGGGCAACTCTGGTTGGACAGTTTTTCTCAGGTAAAAAGAAAATAATAAAAAAAAAAACTTTTTTTCTTTTTTTTTCCTATTCTAAAATTGCTTGTTTTCATTTTAGTTTTGCTGTCCCAACTTATTTATCTGAAATTATCGAAACTCATAAAACATTCAAAAAGTTTTTTTTTTTTTTTTTTTTTTATCCGTTACTTTTTTTTTCGAACTTGAAGAAAACTTACATTAAAGTTTTTTTTTTTTTTTTTTTTTTTTACTTTCTATTTTGGACGATTTTTGTTCTTTTTTTTTTTTTACTTAGTTTATTTTATGACACTTCTTCAGAATACTTTTTTTTCCCTTCTTCTTTCAGTCTTCGGGAGTTTTTCCCCTCATTTGCCTTCTTGTTCCTCCCTCCGGGAGGTTTAATTATAATTTTTTTTTTCTTAAATAGTGACGTTAGTGTTTGACAACTTTTGGTTTAGTGATCTTGTCGTTGGTTTCATAAGGTGGAAGTGATTTTTCATATGTAACAAAATATTATCGATGTGATTGTGATTATTATCGGAGGTACCAGGTGGGTCGCAGTGCGGTTTTTCTAAATTTTGCGTCGGAATGATTGTTTCCTTCAATAAGTATGAGATATGCCAGCAGCTTTTTTTTATTTTTTTAAAGAAATTCCGGGAATTTTTTTTTTTTTTCCTCCCTCGACCTTTGGGTCTCTTGTCAGTTAGCCGCTTCGTTGGTAACCCGCTTCCTTTTGATCTCGCTAACTGAGGGACTTTCAGTTTAAAAAACCGCTGGAGGGTGTTCTTGATGGTTTTTAACAGCTTTATTTCAACACGTGAAGAAATTTTTTTTAAAAAGTGTCTTTTTAATTTTTTTTTTTTTCATTCGGGATCGTGATTGGCATCATAGCCGTAATAAAATTAAATAGCGGCCATAAAGCAAAAAGGTAGTTAGATTAATAAATTTTAATTAATAAGACGCACTAGCGTGGTATTTAGTCATAATCTTTTAGATTTATTCGGTAACGTTGCAGCTCTTTTGGGTTCTTCTTGATATTTAATAAAATGGATTTCGGTTGTTCTTCATCGTGGACTGTATCGATACGGTACCATGCATTTTAGTATACGGAATTTTTTTTTCTTTCTTTTCAAATGTTTTTTAATTGGGTTGCTTCGATTGGCGTTTCCAATATTTTGAAAGGATTTTTGTCTTGATATTCGTTGGTTTTTTTCTTGAGATGAATGCTCTGATGTGTGGATTTGAGTGCGAATTTCGGAATTGTGTATTTCTTACATGTGAAATGCGCTTTGTCGACTATCCCAAAGTGGAGATTTTTTAAAAAAAAATTTATAAAATAGGCTAGTGGGCAGGGAAATAAAATGATACGATACCATGGCGGAACTGATTTTGTATCTTGTGTACTAGTAGTGGTATTTTCAAGCCATTTTTGCGAAGACTTTAGAAAATTTTTACTCAAATTTTAGTAGTTTGCGATCTGAGCTTTGATCACTTTACTTAAGTTATTTTTTAAAAAAAACTGTGCAATTGGCTTGCTGTTGCCAATTGCATCCCAGTTTGCAGCACTGGATAATTATAGGGATTTGATCTACACTGTAAAAAAATTTTGTGTAATTTTAACACGATTTATAATATAAAAAACGGTCCACACATTTTTATTTGTAAATAATGACACAATAACAAATATTGCCTACATGTGTCAAAATTAACATAAAAGGAGGTACATACAGAGTGTGTGGACCGAGTTTGTTAAAAATACACAAACTTTTTTACAGTATAGCTCAAACGTTTTTTTCTTTTTTTTATTAATAATTGTCGCGCTCGGTTTTAAGAGAAACCACTTCAGTTTATATCATTTTCGTTGGTGGTAGAAGCGTTGAAAAATTGTGGCGATGATCGTATCTTCAAAATTTCATTAATGTCACTTCACGAAAATACTTTGATTGTCGGGCTTTCGGAACGTTTTACAAAATGCGGAGCCTATGATTTGAAGGGTTGAAGTTGTCACCAGGGGTGCTCACCAAAGTATATCTATTTACAAACAAAGTGAATCTGTTTACAATCATTATGACTTGTTAGGATTAAAGCATGTGTCGGCATACCAAAGATGTATTTATCATCACCTCTAAAGTGCTTTAATACGGAGAGTAACTTAAGAAGCAAATAGATTAAAAATTAAATGGTTTGATTTGATTGGTTTGTTTGATTGGGGATGACTGAAACATTTTTTAAATTTTACGTTGAATTCAAAAAGAATTTATTGTGCATTTCCTGGAATTCATGATTAACTATTCGCTGTTCATGGTCTTTCGAATTTAAATATTTACTTACTGGTGTCTGAAAATTGAAACTCGCGTCGTACACAATAAAAAATTTTGTGTACTTTTGACACGATTTATATTTGAAAAACTTGTCCACCCATTTTTATTTGTAAATAATAACACAATCAACAAATATTGCCTAGTAACGTGTGTCAAAATTAACATAAAAAGAATTACATACAAATTGTGTGGACCAAGTTTGTTTAAAATATACAAAAGTTTTTACTGTGTAAATAATTGTGGTTGCACTCGGAGAAAAAAAATGACTAATGCGAACACAGAAATGCTCTGCGACAAGATATTTCGGTGAAAATCATGCGAAAATGTCTTGTCATGAATCAACTTTTGCGTTTCCGCAATGCATTTTTTGCTTTACAACGAAACGTAAATGTTTTGCCGCAAGACAGGACTTGTTCAAACATATTTCCTCTTTCTGAGTGTGCTTCATATTTATCATGATAATTTTGTCGTTTTTCCTCACATTTAAAAGTAAATATTTTTGGCATTAATGCACCGCTACCAACAAAATTTAAATTGTGATAGGTGATTGCAGTTAATTATCTGCATGAGATTTGAAAAAGAGGAAGGCGAAGAAAATAGGATAAATGAAATCATTTTAGCTCTAAATCGTGTTCAATATATATATTTTTTTTTTTCGTTTATAAAGTTTGAAAACCTATTTACAGTAGCAGATCATAATGAAAAATAGTCAGGAGGCATTCAGAAAATATGATTTAATTTTACTTTTTTTTTTTTTCTAAGATACATATGGACAATCATTAATTGATTCCGAGTACACTGTAAAAAATCATGTGTAATTTTAACACAATTTATGATTGAAAAATGCTCCAAACATTTTTATTTGTAAATAATAACACAATAAAAAATGTTGCCTAGCGACATGTGTCAAAATTAATACAAATGCATGTCAAAATTAACATAAAAAGAGCTACATACAGAAAATGTGGACCGAGTTTGATAAAAATGCACAAATTTTTTTTCAATGTACCAAAATAACTGACTGATTTTGAAACATCCGAAAATATAGTTACTATAACCCGGAAAAGGGGTTCCAGGCGTTACCGAACGCATTGAAACTTATAAGTAGAAGCTAAAGTCACAGTAACCTTTTTCTGTATTGTTTAAAAATACACTTGTTATGTTGGATCACACAAGCGAAACATTTTTCAGTGAGGTTCTTTACCCTAAAGTTTTTAAAGTAGATTAAAAAAGGTCATCAATTTTGGATTTTTGAAGTGATGAAGCAGTGCTTTTGTTCTTGATCAAACGAAAATGGAAAATCTAGCATTAGCGACTTACACCTCTTGTCATAGGTTTCTTAACACTTTAATTTAGCACTTGACCATTTTTGTTGGAAGTAGGTGTAAGATTTGAACGGTTCCAGGAAATCTTCCTGAAAATGCGTGGAATAACTAACTCCTAGTTGAGATTTTGACCTTTAAATCGTTCTGATTTGTAGAATGAGTCGAAAGCTCACGCATTCCGAAAAATTTTAAGGAGATGGTCTAAAACCCTCCTATTTTATCTATTTGCTTTGTACTTTTGTTTTTTGACGTCATAGGGCTCGGTCCTGGGGAACTCTGTCGGTCTGGTGTCGGTCAGTTTGCACCAAAAATTAATATTCAATTAAAAATTTTAACTTTGAAAATTTTAAATAATATTTTGACTATTTTTTTTTCTTTTTTTTTTCACTTTGGCTTTTTTTAGTAGTAAAATTAGGCGATATGGACGAAAGCAAGGACTTAGAGAATTTCTCGTAAATTTTTTTAAACTTTTTTTTAAATTTTCGTTGATTTTTTAAAGTAAAATTTACAAGAAATTAAAAATTTAAATTTTATTTTAAAATTAGACGACATGAACGAAAGCTTGGGCTTAGAAAATTTCTTGCAAATTTCACTTTTGAAGAAATTAAATTTTAAATAATATTTTGACTATTTTTTTTTTTAATTTTTGGCCTTTTTTAATTGAAAAATTAGACGGCATGAACGAAAACAAGGACTTAGAAAATTTCTTGTAAATTTTATTCAACTTTTTTAAAAAAATATTTCGCCTTTTTTTTTTTTTTGAAATATTAAAATCAGATTACATAAACAAAAACAACAACTTAGAAATTTTAAATAAAATTTTCACTACATTTTTTAATTTTGTCCTTTTTCCTTTAGCCAAGATTATGAGCTAAAGCACATCAATGTTTCAATATTAATATTTAAACTCTGAAGACTTGAATTAAAATTTTGACTAATTTTTTTTTTACTTTTGGTCTTTTCTATAAAAAAATCTATGTTTTTTCGTGCCAAGAAAAAATTATATTTTTATCAAAAAATTCGAATTTTTCGACCTAAAACAAGCAATAAAATACCTTAAAATTTTTAAATCGTTTCATTATTTATTTAGCAATATTAGGACAGTACCCCAAAGACGTAGTCCTACGTAGGGATATGCCCCCATGCCCCAGTCTAATTTTTTTTTATCATAAAGTCAGCCTGGATTATAATGGACTCTAGGTGGTCAAAAGTAGTGAACTGTATTCGACAAATTTTAATAATGAAAATTTTTTTTTTTTTTTTTTTTTAAAGAATCAAAATCTTCATTTGAAAAGTTAAATTTCACGATAAGCTTTTTAAAAATGGTAATTTTTAAGCAAATACTACCGTAGAATCTATGGTTTTTGTAAAAATCGGTCCACTATAGGCGAGATACACTGTACTTTATTGACGTAATCAAGAAAAAAAAAATATTAGCTTGATTACATCAAACGAAACGGAAAATCAATTCACCCAATCTAATATAACAATCACGTTTTACAAATTTCATAATCGATTCATACAGCTCGCGCTTACATATGCAAAGCAATCGACGAAAATTCATTCCCGTCAAGCAAATTGCATAATCGTTTATTGTAAGGATTGTTCATTTTTTTTTTTTTGATTTCATTATTTTTGATGGGTTCGCCGGAACAAATTGTTTTCTTTTTTTTCGAAAAGTAATTTTTTTTTTTTTTACAAAAAGCTTTTTTTCCCCCCTCCCTCTCCCCGTACTTTATTTATGATAAAAAAAAAAAGTTTTTCAAGTGTCCACTTGATGTTCATTAATTGACTTGTTGAAATATTTAATAGCTGAATCAGACGGAGAAGAGTGGGAGTGTGAATGTTAATGTAAACCTCGCGTGCCTCCGGCTTCGGTCAGTTTCAAATGCGGATAATTATTGACACAACTGCCCTTTTGTTTATGGATTGCAATTACCGCGAGGAAAATGACCGTTTCAATCTGGAAATTCGATCTTTCCTGCTCATTCTTATGACATGAATTAAAGTGGGGAAAGTGAAAAAAAAAAAAAAAAATTATTAATGGCAATAATAAAGTTGAATTAAAATCGTATTTTTTTTTTTCGGTCGAATCGAAAAATGGGGGAAGGGTGGAGGAGGAGGAGGGGCAGAAACGTGATTTTTATTGTTTAATCTTTTAGTACATCTAAAGGAATTCGTGAATAAAATTGCTGCTTCGCGGGGAAGGATTTTTTTTTTTTTTTTTTATTATAAAAAGACGGAGAGAGTATTCTATATCTTTTATCCCTTCCCGATAAACGAAAAAGCGTTTTGTAGTCTAAACTCCCATGAATACTAAAACAGGGAATCAGCTTGGCGTGAATAGAAATTCATACATCATACATCGGCTTTAGGCTTTTTCCCTTTCGAATTAATGTGGAAAATAAGAAAAAGGAAAAAGGAGAGAGAATAATTGCGAGGAAAATGATAAAATCATGTGGCGGTAATTATAAATTAGGGTGGTGCTAAGAAGTAACGAAAGCGTTAAATTGCAGAGGATCGACCGGCAAGCTCCGTGGGAACCTCGCGGGAAATGAAGACGGTAATCCGGCGAGCGCCTCACGCTAAATTTTACTTTCTATTTTACATATTTATTCAATCTAATGCCGCTGCCTTCCGACATTTTTAGCTTTAAAAAAAAAAAAAAAAACATTTTAAAATGATTTTTTTCTTTCTCTCGGATTCTTCGGGTCCCCCCCCCCCCCCCCCCTCCCCCGCATGATTCGCTACTTATTTTATTTATTTACTCGTTTTTCGCGGAAAATCGGAAAACCCGTTGCTGTCTTTTTCGTAAAAGACGTCACCGCGAAAACCATATCGGAAATATTTGAAAGTAAATTGTTGTCATAGCGAGGGGGGAGAGAAAGATGATTTTAAGTATTTCGCATCGGGCGTCATGCGAACCGATAACCGAAATATTCCGGGAATTCGGGTTGCCATGTTTTTATTTGTTTTTACATTGGAGCAAAGGAAAATTCCGATTTTAACGCGGCGCCTCCGCGAGAACGCGAGAAATTATCTTTGATAATCGTCTTTTGTAATGAAGAGTAATTAACTGAGATTCCTCTTCTTCAAACTGTTTTACCAAACAATAATTGTATCGCAAAAGGGCGTGAGATTTTGAGATCGAGGCCCCCTCCCGTGCGTTTTCATCAACACACACTCGATCAAGGGATTCTTTGGGTAGGAATTTTCGATTTAAGTTTTTCAGGGCTTTTTTGCGGAGTTTCCGCTGGATGGGAAAATCCTGAGGAAACGTAGGAAATTTAAATGAGAGTCTTCTTTTTTTTTTTTTTTTTTTAATTTTGCTCGGAGGGGGGAGCAGGCAAGGAGTGTTTTTTTAGAGGGTCAAATTTTGCAAACCATCTTTTTTGACGCCGTTGTTATTTCGGTTAAGAAAAGTCCCTAGGAAAAAAGTTGGTTTCATCTCAGAAAAAAAGAATTTCTTTGGTGAATCCTGCAATGTTTGGATTCTGGACCTAAAAACCAACATGTTTGACAAGAGAACGAATCGACTATTGCAGAATTTGCTCCTGAGGTGCAAATTCACTATGGAATGTTGGACCAACATGTTTGTTCAACAAGTTCGACCAACATGTTATACCAACTTGTTGTACCAATATGTTTGACCAGCGAACGAATCTACTATTGCACAATTTACTCCTAATGCGCAAATTCACTATGGAACGTTGGACCAACATGTTGATACAGCAGGTTGGAGCAACATGTTATACCAGCTTGTTGTACCAACATGTTTGACAAGCGAACGAATCGACTATTGCAGAATTTACTCCTACGCCGAAATTAGTGTGGCGATGTGGAATGTTGGACCAACAAGTTGGTACAACATGTTGGTCCAACATTCCATAGTAAATTTGCACCCTAAGGCGAAATTTTTATGCATGTAGTTCGTTGGTTAAAAAAATGATTTTTGCAAAAGGAAAAAATAGAAAGTTCATATTAGTTTGCTGTCCGACTGGAAAGCTGTTGGAAGAAAAAATTTTCGAAGTAGTGATGCACACAAATTTCAACAAAATTTCGAGAAATTTGCTCAGATTTTGGTTCTGGGCATGCAAGACTCTTAAGGGTTCAAAATCTAAAATTTCTTCTTCAAGCATCTTGCTCAAGATCTTGCAAGATCTTCTGAAATCTTGCGAGATCTTAAACAGAAATTTTGTGTAAATTACGAATTTTTTGTCGAAAATTAGTTTTGGTGTACGGTTTTTGAGTCTCAGGCCGGTCTAAAAAACTCTGAAAACCTTATTATGGCTTTCTGTCTTTCTGCACCTTTTTATAGTAAATTAATAGAAGAGAAAAAAAATTGTATATCCTTTCAATTACACATCTTACGGTAACATGTTACGGTAACATGTTGCTCAACGTGTTGCAGTGTTAGAAGCATGTTACCTACTAGTGGCATTAGAAATTGCAATACCGGGAGTATCGGAACCGAAAGAACCGAGATACGAGCCGTGGGAAACCTCGGAACTAGTACCGGAACGTCTGGAACTGGTTCCGGTTCCCGTACTTTTAATATTCCTATTGATTAGATAAAAAAACAAAAAAGGTTAAATTAAACGCTAAAACTACAAGCAAAGAGAAAAAGACAAGTTTTTTCTTGCATAGTTCGCTCTTGGTGTGTGACAGTGTTGCCGCAGGTGCGCTATCGCTTCATTTCTTTTTGTACAATGCCGACCTAACTAATTCTCAGAAATTTGGATTTTGATTCTTGATTTCTTAAAGTTGCTTGTTTTATATTTTATGCAACATAAGATGAAACATTTTCGAATTAAATTCAATTTACGAAAATTGAACATAGGGATTGCTACTATAGGGATTGCTGGTACCGGTACCGGTACCAGCAATCCCTATAGCTCAGGAACATCTTGACAACATATTGCGCAACATTTAGGCCTACAAGTTTTTATTTTTAATTTTTCAGTGAATTTTGCGCAGCACATTTTTACACTTCAACGTGTTGACAATAATTATGTTTTTAACGCTGCAACAAGTTGAACAACATTTTCCCTCAATATATTACGGCATGTTTTAGCGTGAAATTTCGGCCTAAAGACGATTTTTTTGATGATTTTGGTAAACCTTTTTTATTCGAACAAAATCTAGTGGACATGATTAATTTTTGAGCTTAAAAATACTGCCATTGAAAAATTAACTGAAATTGGAAAAAAAAAGTTAGGATCTGGTCTGAAGAATGCATTTTGCACATCAACAGAAATCACCAAGGCCGTACTCTGCCTTCTCCTTTCGTTTTTTTTTTCGAAATTTTTGACTTTTTTCGAATCGCATTGTATACACATGTGGTTTATAATATCAGGAACCTTGTTTATGCGACCTGAATATGTACAGAATCTGAGTAATCATTCGAATTCAAAATAATTTCCAGATAAATGAGTGGAAAAATGAGTTTGAGTAGCCAACAGTGAAATGTTTTCTGAAAGGGTCAACGAACGGACGGTTGACATTAAACTTAAATATTTCATTTTCACCTCAGCTGAGTTTAATTCTTTTTTTTTTTTTCCATAGCCGAAAAATTCGAAATATACTCCTTTTAATTCATTCATAAGCAAAGTTTGAATTTTTCTTAAGCAAAATGAAAACGACCGGGAGAGAGAAAAAAAAATATTCGTAATCGTTTTAATTCAAAACTGAAAAAGAACCAACACGGAATGCGACGCAGAATGCTAGCAGGATGAATAAGGTCAGCAATAAAAATCGTTAATTCCAAGGCTTTGTTTTCAGTTTCCTCGGAACTTTCAAAACTTTTTAGAAAGTCTAACAAACTGATGTCTTAACTTAAAGAAGGAAGGAAGAAAGCAGAAAAAAAGGTTTTTTTTAAAAAGAAAAAGGAAAGATTATTGATTTCTCGATTGATTTCCAGAACTTTCCTCGTTACAATATTTAATATGAAATCCAACTAATGAAGATGAGTCATTTTCGAAGAAGAAATCGAACCGTTGAAGAAGAAAAATCGACTTTTTTTTTCTTAAAATTTAAAAAAAAAAAAAAGGAAATATTTTCTAATTGCATTAAAAGCAAAACCTGGCTCTACGAGATAAAAATGGTTTCATGTTCGCCTGTTGTGTTACTAAGATCCCAACTTTTTAAACAAAGTTTATCCAACTCAAGTTGTAGAGTAAAAACTTCGTAAAAACTTTGCCAGGTTTTAGTTTAATTGTTGTTTTATGTTTCATAGTTTGTCAAGTGTCTGTTTATTGCAATAAATATTATCCTTTTGCTACCGATGCAGACATTTTTTTCGCGATTTCGAAAAAAAAAAAAAAAAAAAAAAAAAAGAAGCCCGTTTTTCTCATTTCTCAACTTTTTTTTTTCTAATTTAAGGCGCCGCGTATTACTCATTTTCGCGTATGGAAATAAAAAGGGGTTGGTTCCCTTAAATAATTGCTTTCGTAGCTACAAGCACTTAGCCTGTTTTATGACATATTCTCCTGTTGTGATTAAAGCTCTTGAATATATTTGCAGATGTGTAAAATAATGGGGTTTGGGGGGATTGTTTGCTCTCTGCGTCTTCGGGATGCCTGCAAAAAATCCTCACGAGACTAATTATTAATCATATTCCTTTTATTATTATCGTTTCTGCTTTTCGCGGGAATGAAAAAGAAACCTAAAGATCGAGAATTTCCGAATTAAGATTCTCTCCGCGCGGGATGAAAGGGAAAAAGAAAAAAAATTTTTTTTGCATTAAAACTGCGGATGAAGGAAAAGTCGTAAAGGAAAGAAGGAGTTAAGAAAAAAAAAAACATAAACAACGGATTTTTAACGAGATGGCAAGCTCGGGTAAACCGCAGCATCACGTAGTTGCAGTTAAAATCACGAAATAATAAAAGGAGAAAAGAAGAAAAAAAATGCATAACACCGAGGAAACCAGAATCGCGAAAGGGTAAAAAAGATATTATTCTTGAGGGAAAAGTAAGAACACGTTTGCGGGTGGAGGAAAATGAGTATTCCCAGGTCGGTAATATTTCCCAAACAGAGATTCTTCTTCCTCATCGGCGACATTTTAATGTAAACTTTTTCATTCTTCATTTCCAATTTCAAACATTTTTGATTTATTATTTTTGATTTTTGGGGAAGAAGGGGGAAACAGGTATAAACCATAAACAATATCGGGAGAAATCGGTTTTTGCAAATTATTAAAAACTCGAACGTTTTTCCCTTTTTTCATTTTCGGGGAAAAACCGAAAAAAAAAAACGAAAAGAAAAAAAAAAAAAAAAACATAAACAACGGATTTTTAACGAGATGGCAAGCTCGGGTAAACCGCAGCATCACGTAGTTGCAGTTAAAATCACGAAATAATAAAAGGAGAAAAGAAGAAAAAAAAATGCATAACACCGAGGAAACCAGAATCGCGAAAGGGTAAAAAAGATATTATTCTTGAGGGAAAAGTAAGAACACGTTTGCGGGTGGAGGAAAATGAGTATTCCCAGGTCGGTAATATTTCCCAAACAGAGATTCTTCTTCCTCATCGGCGACATTTTAATGTAAACTTTTTCATTCTTCATTTCCAATTTCAAACATTTTTGATTTATTATTTTTGATTTTTGGGGAAGAAGGGGGAAACAGGTATAAACCATAAACAATATCGGGAGAAATCGGTTTTTGCAAATTATTAAAAACTCGAACGTTTTTCCCTTTTTTCATTTTCGGGGAAAAACCGAAAAAAAAAAACGAAAAGAAAAAAAAACTCTTACATGTTGTGAAGTTAATTTCGGATTTTTATTTTTCGAAAATAAAAAAGAAAGCTGAAAGTGATAATGCGGGAAAGAAACTGTCGAATGAAAACTGTTTGCGCCGCCGTGAACCGAGTAGCGAGGCGTCGTCGAGTCCCGCTCCGCCCATTCCCCACTCGAAAAGAATGCTTACAACCCTTTCTTTCAAACTTTTTCTATCGAAAGTGTGTCAGAAACTCTGCCCAGGATACTCGTCAGAGAACACGGGACCAGCCAAACGTCTTCTATCTTCACAATTCTTGACCGTCATTGGCCTGTTTTTTTTTCTTTTTTCCTTTTTTAGGAGGAACAATATTTTTTTCGGGATGGGATGGAAATTCTTGTTTAGGATTTTTTTTTTCCTTTTTCCAATAACGATAGGTTTTTTAACGGTTGATCGATAACGTTTTTCATGGGAGACTGTTATGAAAAGAACTCGATCTTGTTTTTGGTGGAGCTTTTAGGAAATGTTTTTTTTTTTTTTTTTTTTTTTCCCCGGAATAATGTAAACATTCGAGCTTAAACCGAAAATTTTGTTTACCGATTTACGGCGTTCGGTTTTTTTTTATTATCGTGAATTCGAATGCTGCGAAGGAAATAAATTAGGATGATTTTCTTATTTGGAAATAGATTTTTTTTTAAAATTGTTAGAGTGAAAATGATTATGCGGTATTTTGCTTTCATCGTTATGCGAAATTTTTCCAAGGACAAGCTCTTAGAGAATTTAAACCATTTTTTAAAAAATCTCTTGTCCTTTTCTTTTTTAATTTTTGTTTTGGTTCACCAAAAGATCGATAAAACTGATTTTTTTTAGCTCGAAAAACGCCTGTTTAAAAAACGAAAAATAAGAAAATCGGAGCAGACATCGCATTTTTGCCCTGCTTCTCTAAATTGTAATTTTAAATCATGAGATCGTTTATTTCAAAATTTTATTCATTTTTGCTGACCAATTTTTGTTTCCGATTACGTCTAGCATTTCCTTACTTACAGTCTTTTTTATTTTCTATAAAATTTTTTTTCGGATATTGTGAATAGCTATATGCCTTTATCTGTAGATTAGAGATTCCAAATTGCCGACGTTTTTTCATTCCCGGGAATCGGGAATTCCCGTTTTTGAAAAAAATATCAATCCCGGGAACGAGAATTCCCGTTTTGGTTAGCTTTTCATTTCCCAGGGATCGAGAAATTAACACAATTAAATTCCCGGGAATCCCGGGAAAACCTAGAATTTATTTTGAAGACGGAAAGAAAGGAAATAACCCTGATTACCGTATTTTTGGAAACCAAGTTCGGAAATAAGCTGAGCTATGTAGGAAAAAACTTTTTTATGTTGTTTAAAGGGCACGCTTTAAGAAAATTATGAAAAAAAATTTTTGGTTTTTATAACTTTTCTCTAAAATATTGACGATTTTATGTGATAAATGGTCAAAAAGTTGATAAAATTTGTATTATTCCCGTTTCCGGAAAAAAACTTGTCAATCACGGGAATCGGAAATTCTCGAAAAT
The DNA here is from genome assembly GCA_037577465.1 of Liposcelis bostrychophila. Classification (NCBI taxonomy): domain Eukaryota; kingdom Metazoa; phylum Arthropoda; class Insecta; order Psocodea; family Liposcelididae; genus Liposcelis; species Liposcelis bostrychophila. Next base: position 17,697,233 of record CM075211.1, on the reverse strand, counting down.
GAGAAAAATTCGATTCCCGGGAAGCGGGATTCTTGACTAGTGAAAAAAAAAACGTTCCCGGGAAATTTTTCGGAAAAAAAAGCTCGCGAAATCCGGGAGGAATCTCTACTGTAGATAAATGACATGCCGCGGGAGTTAAAAAGTTGTGAAGTTTTTTTCAAATGGGGAAGGCAGAAATACAGAATGAATGAATAACTGTTGTAGTAATCGCATTGAAGGCGATTTTGATTGATTTTTCCTGGGAATTCCCGGGACTTTAATTCTTGGGATCCCGAGTTTTTTTCCCGAAAAATTTCCGTTAAAATTTTTTCTTAACTGTCGGGAATCCCGCTTCCCAGGAATGGAATTTTCCTCATTTTCGAGAATTCTTGATTCCCGGGATCAACAAGTTTTTCCCGGGAGCGGGAAGAATACTAATTTTATCAACTTTTTTCCATTTATCACATAAAACTTTCAATAATTTAGAAAAAAGTTATGAAAATCTGAATTTTTTTTTTCATAATTTGACTAAAGTGTTCCATTTAAACTACATTTTTTTTTTTTTTACGGGGCTTTGCTTATCTCCGAACTTACTTCCCAAAAATACGGAAATCAGGATTATTTTCTTTTCTTTCCGCCTTCTAAATAAATTCTCGGCTTTCCCGGGATTCCCGGGAATTGAAGCGTCAATTTTTCTATACCCGCACAGTAAAACATTTTGTGTACTTTTAACATACTCGGTCTACATACTCTGTATGTTATCCCATTTTATGTAATTATTTTACACATTGTTTTGTCAATGTTAATAAGTATCAATGTGTCAAAAAAATAACAAATATAATATGTTAATTTGACACATTGCCGGTGTTAGGGCTATTTCTAGTTCCACGATAAAAAAAAAAATAAAAGGATTTTGCGGAAAAAAAAGAAAACAAATAAAAAAAATAGTAGTGGCAAATTTAAATAAATCGTGATTTAAGTCATTGAAAGGATTAATTTTTCGAACAGATTAGCATCCTTCTGTTTTGTTGTGCAAGGATTCCGGATTCAGGATTGGATTCAGGCTCGGAATTCGCTTCTTTAAAAAATTATACAATAAATTGCTGGGTTCTTGTTCTTGTTTGGTTTGGTTTTGAAATGCTTGATGTATAAGCCTGAAAAAAACAGTTCACAAATACGGGAAAAATTTTCTTAAGAAAACGCCTAGATTAAAAATTTATGAATAGATAAATACGATAGTATGCAAATAATAACACATAAATTTTAGTAACTATTTAACACATTTTCATTTTGTCAGAATTACAAATAAAAGTATGTGGACCATATTCTACACAGAAAGTGAGTTAAAAGTACACAAAATTTTTTACTGTGCGAGAAATGAAATGCTAACGAAAACGGGGATTCTCATTTTTTTCATAAACGGAAATTCCCTATTCCCGGGAATGGAAAAACGTCGGGAATTTGGAATCTCTAAAGGCGACAAAGCCCTACTAAAGGAGATTCCTTCGACAAAAATTTAAAATCTACTGCCATGCCGCTTAATGACCTTAAGGACTCTCCTCCTTTGATAATATTCAACAATTAACATGAAACCAAAAAGGGGAAAAAATGTTGATTTTTATTTTTTTTAACCAAACCAGGAAAATGGAAAAATAATTGATGCCAAACTTAGTAAACTTAGTGAATTTATTTTAAGTCCTTGGTGCTATACTAATATTGGTACGATTGGGTTTATGCAAAAATCCCGATTTTTTTTACTCTTTTCAAAATTGAGCAGAACCTGCACGTAATTGAACGCGTAGAGTTTGGCAATGACCATTCGAATCCTGACTGTCTGTTCGCACCAAGAATTATTTAATTATTTTTATATTAAAATTTTAACTTTGAAAATTTGAAATAATATTTTGAGTATTTTTTTTTTCACTTTTGGCCTTTTTTTCTAATAAAATTAGACGACATAAACGAAAGCAAGGACTTAAAAAATTTCTTGTAAATTTTCAAGAAACTTAACTTTTACAAGAAACTTTAAGTTGCTGAAGCAAGGACGTCAAAGTTTGTTAAAATTTTTATTTAACTCTTTTTTAAATTTTCGCCTTTTTTTTAAAATATCTTTTTTTTTAAATATTAAAATTAGACTACACGAACAAAAACAAGAACTTAGAAATCTGCCTATATAATAAAACCCCTCCGTTTGTCCGCGTTTGTCCGCAGACAAGCTAATTTTAACGAATTCGACGAAAAAATACATAAAGCTTTCGTCCACAGACAAAAAATATTTTGACGAATAAAAGGGAAAGTTTTTCTGTCTGCACGCAGGGATTTTTTTTTTTTTCGTTTGCAAAACATTTTTCAACTTTCGACATGTGTGTCTGTCTGTAGGTGGTTTTTTTTTTTTGGGGGGGGGATGTGTGTAAATTTAAAAAAATTTTTTTTAAAAAATTAAATTTAAAAAATTTTGGTGGTTGGGTCTGTCCGTATGTCTGTCTTATGGGTTTAAAAAACCCAACACATTCACTGATGTCCGATGTGCGATGTCCGTACGCAGTGATTTTTTTTTTTTTTTGCAAACAATTTTTCAACTTTCGACATGTGTGTCTGTTTGTAGGCGGTGATTTTTTTTTTTTTTTTTGGGGGGGGGGAGGGGATGTGTGTCTGTCTGTAGGCGGTGGTTTTTTTTCTTTTAATATTTTTCAACTTTCGACATGTGTGTCTGTCTGTTCTCTTTGCACAAACTCTTTGCACAAACGTTTGTCTGCGTTTGTCCGCGTTTGTCCGCGTTTGTCCGCAGACAAGCTATTTAAGTAAAAAATTTTTAATTTTAATTTTAATTTTTTAAATTGCTAAAGTAATGTTTTAATATTAAAATTTTAACTTTGAAGATCTTAATTTTAGTTTCCTAAAAAATATCTCATTTTTTCCCGCAGACAAAAAAAATTAGTGGCATCAGACAAAAAAAAAATTGGCGAAAAAATAGTTTGTTTTATTTGCCTAAAATATTTCGCATTTTTGTCCACAGTCGCATTTTTTGGGCGGAAAAAACTTAAGTATTTAACGTTTTAACGTTTTCCTACATTACTTTAGGCTAGACGCGAAGGGGCCGCGAAGCGGCCCCGAAGCGGCTATCTACCTATATAATAAAACCCCTCCGTTTGTCCGCGTATATAATGCAAAGCTAAAACATAAAGCTTTAGTCGCCTAAAAAATGTAGCATTTTTGTCCACAGACAAAAAAAAAAAAAAAAAAAAAAATAGTCGCATTAGGCAAAAAAAAGTTTGACGAATAAAAGGGATGTTTCTCTGTCTGTACGCAGGGATTTTTTTTTTCTACCCTCTTTTTCTCTATATATAAGGCATTGGGCGATGCCCGTACGCGGATTATTTATTTCGAAAAAAATAATTGGTAAAATTCCAAAAATTATGTGCTAAGATTTCGAAAAAAATAATTGGCACAATTTTAAAAAAAAGGGCGGTAAAATTCCAAAAATTATTTGGTAATATTTTGAAAAAAAAAATTGGTAAAATTGCAAAAAAATATTACAAAGGGCCGACGTGAAAAACGGTCGACATAGAAAAGGGCCGAAAAAGTCTCTCGATCCTTTTTCATTTCGGCCCTTTTCATTAACCCCGAGCCAAAACCCAAACAGTGAATAACACTTCTGACATTGGGTGATCCAAACGGGATGCGTATCTCTCTTAAGTTTCGAGTAACTCCTCTAACTTCTCAAAACGTTTTTCGAAATGAACCACCCTAATGGTGTACACAGTCACATATATTCGCATTCTTAAAATGCAAAAGAAATAAGTAGTGTGCAAAAGAAACTAGTCATAGTGTAAAATGCAAAAGAAACTAGTCTTAAATAAATTGTTCACTACATTTTTTAATTTCGTCCTTTTTCCTTTAGCCAAGAATATGAGCTAAAGCAATGTTTTAATATTAAAATTTTAACTTAGAAGACTTTAATTAAAATTTAGACTAATTTTTTTCAACCTTTAATGTTTTTTATCAAAATTTTAGTTTTTTTCGTGCCAGGAAAAAAATTATTTTTAACAAAAAAATTCGATTTTTTTTTTTTTTTACAAAAAACGAGCAAAAAAAATGCCTTAAAATTTTTAAACCGCTTCATTGTTTAAATTTATCAATATTAGGGCAGTACCCCAATATCCCCCCCATATCCCAGTCTGATTTTTTAATCTAAAAATTCATCTCAATTAGAAGAACAGAAATTCCATCCCATTTGTCCGGCACCCTGCACTAATATCTTCATTCACTCTGTTGGTCATTTGCCAGTTTTTCGATCCAAATTGATTTCTTGCGCAAGCGATCGTCCACTTTAATACGTCCAGTCCCGAATTTTTTCCCCCTCACCTGCGTTTTCCCAAGTTTTCCACAAATTCCGTTATTCAACCGTTTTCACCTTCATTAAATTCGTTCCAATTTCCTTTCCGGGTAATTCTAAGAATTAAAACTTATAATAATTTTGGTTCTTATATTACCCTTTAAACGTTTTATCTACCGCCGCCGCTATCGTCGGGGGCCAATCATCATTTTAACCTCCCATCCCCGCCGCCCCCCCCCCCTCGGTCGGTTCGATTTTTGATCGCGCGGGTCGACTTTCTCATTTCTCGAAGAATAAAATTAAGGAACGAAATTATTACTTTTAACGGAAAACTTGTTCCGCTCCTTAATCAACAGTAATTAGTGGTGGTCTTAAGAGCAACAAGATCGGAAGTAAGAAAGTGTTTTAATTACGTCAAAGGATAACAAAGTCTGAGCTAGAGAAAAGACGGTGGAGGTAGGAACGGGAAACAAGGAGGCTCCTCAGGGAGAGTGAGGGGAGGAGTGGGGGGGGGGGGGTAAAAGAGTAAGAAGGAGGAAGAGGTGATTACTTTGTGTAATAGTACACTTCATGTTGCCTGGAAATTTCTTTGTAATCTCTCTCTCCCACCTATCATCTCCCGAAAGAAAATATTGGAAAATAATTGGGAGTCATGACTCCCAATTAAGAAAAAAAGTGAAAAAAAAAAAGTGTCGGTTGTAAGCATTTGAAGTGACTAGTCACTTCAAATGCTTACAACCGACACTTTTTTTTTTTTTTATTTAAGAGCGAGGGGAGGGAGAAGAAAAAAAAATAAGCGATTGGGGGTAATTAGTCTGAGATATTATGAATTTATGAGGGAATGAGGTGGATTTAATTAGCGAAAGCTCTAGCCATTCTTTTTAAGTAACTTTATTTTTTTTATTTTTATTTTTTTTTTCTTAGCCTCAGTTAATTTCTCTTCAATATTTTATTATTATTTTTATTTTTTTTGTCGACGAAAAAAAAAAAAAATGCATCATTATGCCGAGATTAAAATCAGAATGTAGCGGAAAATGACGAAAAAGTGCATGGTAACGACAGGAAATTAAAGTTACGTCAATTAAAGAAAGTTTGACAGACATCAGACAATGGATCGGAATGAATGGTGAATGATATCGCTGGTAATTGATGTCTTTTGTTCGTTTTTCGTCTCATCTCTCATTTTATTTTTTTTTTCTTAGCCTCAGTTAATTTCTCTTCAATATTTTATTATTATTTTTATAATTATTATTTTTATTTATTATTATTTATTTTTTTTGTCGACGAAAAAAAAAAATGCATCATTATGCCGAGATTAAAATCAGAATGTAGCGGAAAATGACGAAAAAGTGCATGGTAACGACAGGAAATTAAAGTTACGTCAATTAAAGAAAGTTTGACAGACATCAGACAATGGATCGGAATGAATGGTGAATGATATCGCTGGTAATTGATGTCTTTTGTTCGTTTTTCGTCTCATCTCTCATTTTATTTTTTTTTTTTTCCTTTAAAAAAAAGAAAAGCGGAAAATATTTCGCACGTCAAAACTTGATACTAATTCTGGAAATCCCTTCCCTCCTCGATATAATTTGTAAGAAAGGAAAGAAGAACGACATACAACAACTGGGCAGCTAATGTACCGACATTTATGAACAGACAAGTCTAATTTGCTGGAAGAAAAGCAATAACCACTTCGTAAACTTCGGGGATGGTCCCACTCTCATCCTTTCACCCTCTCCCCACTTCTTCCTCCTCCTCCCTCCTACCCGTTTTAACTCCGTTCTTGGACTAAAATAAATGAATTTTTGTCTTTTTTTTTTTTTTTTTTTTTCCGCCGGAGAAAAGGAATCTTTTTCGTCAGTTGTCATTTGTATGGAATTATTCCATATCCGGAATTTTTCTTTTTTTTTTCACCTCTCTTTTGAATTCTTTTTTTCCCGTTTATGCGAAAATAGAAAAAAAAAAAAAAAAAGATAATTTGAATTTCTTCTCCATTTCATTCCGTAATTAAATTTTTTCGATAATTAAACGGGGGCTTCGTTAATAAAATAGTAGGACAAACGATTAGGGAAATTAACTTGTAAATTAAGTTTTGTTTCATTATCGCTGGATAAAAGGAAAGGAGAGCAAAAGCTACGGTTAAAAATATCAAATATCGCAGGTAAATGGTCGGGTGCTTGGTGGAGAGCGTTTAAATCGTTGTTTATTTTCGTAAATCGATTCCTTCCGGTTTTGAATTACAGTTATTTATACCGGGGATAAGGGAAGTTTATAAATTCAAAAATTTATAAAGGAGGAAATTTGGAATTTTTAGCGTAAATTTTTCTGAGAGAATAAAAGAAATTTGACGGAGTTTAAAAGAAAAACATTGTAAAGAGGTTTCTAAATCCGTCGTCGTTGCAGATGTTGCCAGCCAATTGCCACTCACATCCCACAAAATTTCTTGCTTATGTACTCGCACATGATTTCGGTAGATGTCCCCCGTTTATGTTCCACTAAAATTTTCAATTTTTTTTTCTTGATTTTCGTCTTTTTCTCATTTTTTTTTCCACTCTTTAATTTTTAGTAGCAAAAAAGATAACGTATTTTAATTGTCGTAAAGTGTTTCCGACCAATTTTTCCTAATCCGTTTTTCTCCTAAAAAAATAAATTCCTAATCCATTTTTCCTAAAATTTTTTTTTTAGCCTACTAAAACAAGAAGAAGAAGACCATTTTTTTCCCTAATTTTCAATTTTCCTAAAATTTTTTTAATTCATAAAATAAAACTTACTAAAATGAATATTTTACATAAATGAATATTTTTCCTAATTTTTAAATCCCTAAAGGGATTTTAGCAAGTTTTATTTTAAGAATCAAAAAGTTCTAGAAAAATAAAAAATTTGGAATAAAATTTTAGGAGCCAAAATTTTTAGAAAAAATAAATCAGGAATTTCTTTAGGAAAAATGGATCAGGAATTGTTTTAGGAAAAATGGATCAGGAATTTTTTTAGGAAAAATGGATCAGGAATTTTTTTAGGAAAAATGGATCAGGAATTTTTTCAGGAAAAATGGATCAGGGATTTATTTTCTTTTTGGAAAAATGGATTAGAAATTAATTTTTTTAGGAAAAATGGATTAGGAATTAATTTTTTTTAGGAAAAATGGATCAGGAATTTATTTTTTTAGGAAAAATGGATTAGGAAAAGTGGATTAGGAAAAATGGTAGGAAATCGTAGTAAAGACATCAAACTTACCAAGACGGCCGTCAGACATGGTCATTTTTCGAGACGATTTTGCGGGATTTCCCTCGTCAAAAGTTAATGACCTTTACCAGCGAAAAACGTGACGTAGTTTAAACGTCGTAAAGACGTCAGCCAGACACTTGCAGGAGACATCATCATGCATGATTACTTTCCGACACTATTTCACGAGATTAACGTCGTCGAAATGACGTCATTAGGTATGTCCAATAATATCAGTCACAGTATGACGTCATACAGTATAACGGCATGACGTTATACAGACGTCATCCATATACTTACAGGAGACATCATCATGCATTGTTACTTTCCGATACTATTTTACGTGATTTACGTCGTCAAAATAACGTCAATAATATCAGTCCAAGCATGACGTCAATAAGGATGTCATTACGGTCTTAACGTTCGTATTTCGAAGTCGAACTGACGTCAAAAAGAGATACTGCAATGACTAGTACAGTATATTCTGTCGTTCTCTTGACTTTTTTCAACGTGAAAATCTCCTGAAATAGCCCGTGACATAACCACATCGGATGACGAAAATCTGACGTCACGTTGACGTAACTTACTCTTCTCGGGATTCGAGTTTTTTTTTGTTCATAAAACTTCATAAAATCGTTCGGAAACATGACCACTTCTGACATGACGAAAGTCTGACGTCATCTTGACGTCATTTACACATCCTGGAACTCGTCCTTTTTTGTTGTACTTCTAATGTTGTTTCCTTTATTAATATTGTTTATGTCGTTATTTTGTTCTGTACTCTTGCTGCATCTCCTTTGTCTTGCCTTCCTTTTTTTTATTTCTTTTCTTCTTTTTTCCCCTGGATTTTTTTCCATCGATCATTCCCAATTTCGTGAGCTTGTTACTTCATCCTTTTTATTTTCGGTTTAACCGTGAATGAATAAACAGTCTGAAATCGTAAAATCCAATAAAAGGGAATCGTTTCCAATCCATTGATGAAAAGTCGTCGCGGTAAATGTTGCGAAAGGAGTGACGGTCCCGTACCGGAAGTAGGCAATATATAGGATATTATCTTTTCCAACACATTTCATCAAGATATCTCTCCTGTTCGGATTTTAACAAAAAAAAAAAAAAAAAAAAAAAAAAGCATTGCATTTATTTTGTCGTTCCCGGATAAAACGTAAAAAAAAAAAAATACAGACTTCGTCTTTGAATTGACCTTTATATGACTGACTCTTTATTTAAATTTTTTTATTACATATTGATGTGAAATACATGTCTCAAAATATTTTTACGACATCCTTTTCACAAAACCTTTTTTTTTTCCTCTCTCTCTCTCTCTCTCTGAACTGTCTCAACAAATCTTCTTTTATTAGTCTTAAAAAAAAAAAAAAGTTCATGTCCAAATAAAAAGAAAATATTACGATGAGCAATGTTAACGTGTTTAAGTTTACAGATGTACATAAGGGGTTCGTCACGCGAGTTGTTATCCACACGTTTTAAATAATTTATGTCCCCTGAATGTTTTATTTAAAAGAAAATTATTTTTGAGGTCGTTTTTGGTGACGGACAAGAGAGAGGCTAGGCCCCCTTAAGCGGGATTAATATGTCACGGTTAGCACGCGCTTATTCCGGCCGTAAGCAATTTTAATCTTATGAAAACGGCGAGATTTTAAATGACATAGAAGGCGAAAATTAGGAAGAATCGCTCAGCTGGGGGAAGGAAAAGGAAGGAGGTTTGGGACATGCGAAAGCGGGAAAATGGAATATGCATTCATGCGGGATTTTTTTTTTTTTTTTTTTCAAAAGTAAATAAATAAAAAAACGGGATCGGATTTTTTTTTTTAACAAATAATGCGAAGGGAAAAAAAACGAGGTCAGGATGCTAATTTAACAAAAAAACATCCACTCTCCGCAATGGTTTTTTAAAAAGAAACAGAAAAGAGTTTTTCGTCCTCCCTCCCTTCCCCTTATATTTCCTTCCACCCTACCTCGCCATCCTCTGGAAAAGTTTTTATAAAGTTGACGTTTGAAAACTGAATGGGGAGAAGAAAAAGAGGGAGAGGGAGGGTTATGAAAATCCCGACGGGTCATAAAATGTTGGAAAATTTACAGGGTTTGACTCAGTAGCGGAAAATCGATTAGGAAAATGAGCTTGGAAACACCAAAGGAAATGTGTCGGCAGTAAGGAGCGGAGATACCGTAATATATATGTGATTCGGGTTTAGCGTTAAATAGATATTTATTACGCATCATCCATACTGTATGTTACCTCCTTTTGATATTCAGCCCCGTTTTGCGATTTCTGACTTTTTCAATTTATCACTTTATTTTATATCTTAAGATCAGATTTGGAGGAATACCTCTTTGCCTCCCCTTTTTCTCTCTCCCACTGCCCTTCCTCAATCCTTCTTCCCTCCTTCTTCGTTTTCCCCGAAAACTAATTTTCTTGATAGCTTAGTTATTAAAACGATACCTTGGGTTTCGTTGCCCATATTTTTCGATATGGAGGCTTTCTTTATTAACGGTCATTAGGGTCAGAAGTCGGTTTTGATAATGACCTGCGGAGATGTAAATTTTATTAAGGATCAGTTTTGCTCCCCTTTTTCAAACAGAATTTTTCCTTTTTTTTTGTAAGTAACTGTAAAATGGTTTTGTCAAGCTCTTCGCACCAATTACACGCACTGTGATTTTTTTTTTTTTTTTTTTTTTTTTTTTATGTAAAGAAAAGTGAGGATGGTTGCACAGTCGCGGTAAGGACATCACAGTTATTTCTAATTAGTATAGCAGCTATGAGCCCGAGTCGGGTCCTGGGGGAGCTCACCGCCTTCTCATTTCACAGACTTCTCAATATTTTATGAGTTACCAAGATTTTCATCTGGGGTTAGACGTTTTTACCAAAGATAAACAAAAATTTTAATAATCGAAAAATGTTTCAGTTTTAATGAGGTTTTGTTTAATTTAAAAAAAAAAAAATGAAAGAAAGAAAGGAGAGAAATTTTTTTTTTCTCCCGATAATCCTAAATAATTTTAATTTTTTTATTTTCGACTTCCTTGCGTCTCCCTCACTTGTTGCAAATAAATAAAAAGGCAATGCAAGAAAAAAAATAAGGGTAATCCAGTACGTATTATTCGTATTCAGTATGCTAATACGTTATAAAGAATATTTTGATGAGTAAGAAACGTTGCTTCTAGCTAGATAACATGGTAATATCCCTCTTTCCAATAATAACTCATTGAAATTTAAATTCTCTTCTCCCGAATACTGTTTTCCATCTGCACTTATGTTCGGCTTGAATGAAACTTCTCCCGAGTAATTATCATACTGACTGTTTTTTTCTTTTTTTTTCTTTTTGCAGGTAAGATGAATGTTTCCGCGGAGAAATCTCTTGTGCTTTCCGACGGCTATTAAAATGCGGACAGTGTTCCTGCGAAACCAGCGCATACCCCTGGCTTTAATCGAGAGGAAGTACATACATGGTGGCTAGGGTGGTTCTTATTTTGCAAAGTTTAGATTTTCGGAGGTGCCATACCCCCTAACTTTTTTTTATATTTATGAGATAAGTTTCCCTAAATTTTTTCATATTTTTTAGCCTCATCGAGCTTTTAGGTCGGAAAAATCCCATAAGAACCAAAAAATTGATATTTTTTTTGTTTGTAAAAGAAACCGTCGTTTCCTATCGGAAATTTTGCGTAGATTTCGAATCTGAAAACAGTTTTTTTGCATCTGGTCCGGTTTATGACGTAGAAGCCAGAAAGCAATGAAAATTGTGGAGTTAGTGCGTTTTGTCACTTTTCTCGATTTTTTTCGTGATATTTTGGCCCCTTGCTCAAAAACCGGACCAGATACAAAAAAACTGTTTTCAGATTCGAAATCTACTCAAAATTTCCGATAGGAAACAATGGTTTTTTTTACAAGAAAAAAAAATTATCAATTTTTTGGTTCTTATGGGATTTTTTTGAACTAAAAGCTCGATGAGGCACACTTTCCCGACGAGTAAAAAATTTGAAAAAATTCCACAGTGGTCCAAAAAAAAAAAAAAAAAAAAAAAAAGAGAAAAATAAGTAAATGGCGAAAACTCATTCTCGAGTCTGTGTGAAACTTAGGAAGAAGATGAAGGAGTCAAAAGCTTCGATATTTTGTGTAATTAAAAACCTGCTGCCCGTGCCCCAAAATTCAAAATGCCAGGCATAATATGGAAGCCAAAATTTTTAATTATGAATGAAATTTCATGAATATTTTTATATGTACATTATATTTTTTTTTTTTTTTGGTATTTTTGTGGCTACTGATTTCATATCTGGAATAGTTATTGTGAAATTCAAGATGGCGGACTTAGTATGGCGACAATCGTAAAAAAAAGTTAAAGTTGTTAAATTTTCATGAAAATTTGTACTAAGGGGTTTTCGAGGTCGCTGATCTCGAATCCGCTAATAATTTTCTAATTTTTTTAAGGGAATCTGTAAATCGAAAAAAATTAATTTACTCGTTGTATGTTTAAAATTCAGAAAAACGGTTTATGGATTCGAGATCAGCTACCTCGAAAATCCCTTAGAACAAATTTTCATGAAAATTTAACAACTTCAACATTTTTTAACATTTGTCGCCATACTAAGCCTGCCATCTTGAATTTCACAATAATTACTCCAGATATGAAATCAGTAGCCACAAAAACACCTAAAAATAAATATTCATAAAATTTTATTCATAATTAAAAATTTTGGCTTCCATATTTTATGCCCGCCATTTTTAATTTTGGGGAAAGGGCAGCAGGTTTTTAATTGCACAAAATATCCAAGCTTTTGACACCTTCATCTTCTTCCTAAGTTTCACACAGACTCGGGAATAAGTTTTACCCATTATTTTTTTTTCTCGACCACTGTGAATTCAGGGAAACTTATTTTATACGAATAAAAAAGTTAGGCGTGGCACCTGCGAAAATCCAAACTTGGCAAAATAAGAAGCACCCTAATGGTGACTAGGGTGTATCGAAATTTAGAAATTTTCGAATTCGAAGATGGCACTAGTTGGAAAAGTTGTGTCTTGGGGTCAGTGGTAACCTGGAATTTTTTCAAATTTTTTGGTCAGCACTTTCGGCCGTCTCAATCGGCTTTAAGTTTTACATATTAAAGGATAGGAGATTCTGGCAATTTTTAAAAATCTTTTTAAAAAATTGTCTAGAAACCTCAATTGCTGTAAAAGTACATCTGCCTGGCGTTTTTGAGGTCGATAAATCTGAATATGACCGAATTTTTTTTCTAGGGATTTGGAAAAATCGGCCAAACGTCATTTTAATTTTGTAGCATAAAAAAAAATATTTTTCATTATATTCTACAGCTATTTAAAAATTAGTACTACTCCTTTAGCTTTATTGAATCTAAAATGTAATTTTAAGTCCCCAAACGAAGAATAGATATCCAATAAGAGTTCCCAACATGAAGAAAGAGGAGTTTGTAATTCAAATTCGACGTTTTCGGCCAAAAAAATTTAAAATCAGGTTTTTTTATTTTGCCAAATCCCTATAAAAAAAATTCGGTCATATTCGGATTTATCGACCTCAAAAACGCCAGACATATATACTTTTACAGTTACTGAGGTTTCTAGACAATTTTTTAACAAGATTTTTAAAAATTGCGAAAATCACCTAGGTATCCTTTAACATATAAAACTTAAATCCGATAGAAATGGCCAAAAGTGCTGAGTTAAAAATTTGAAAAAATTCCAGGTTGCTATTGACCTTTAAACACAACTTTTCCGCATGGTGCCATGTTCGAATTCAAAAATTTCCAAATTTCGACGCACCCTAATGGTGACCTTAGGACAGAAAGGCATATCATCTGGTATGTTAAGCTTTATTAAGCTGAACATGGCAGGAAAATGTCTATTGCGAAATACATAAAGCACCCCGTCGCGACATGTTGATATTTTAGGACTACTTAAACTTAAGGAGGTCGAGTCATGACATGCAATAAAACAGCTCGTTCTGGTAAATTGTATTCATTTGAATGAACGTTACGAAAAGAAATGATGGAAATCAAATATTTAAGATAGTTGCGTTCGATATTTTTCTGCAATTGTTGGGTAATTTTTTAGAAACCTTTCACTAATTGCTTAAAATTTTTATGTAATCTTCTTGAAGACGTTGTAGTGACGTTTACGTTAGACGTATTACCAATTCTCTTTATTCTACTTTTAAACTTTTCGTCGAAAAAAGTAGAGGATTTTTTTCGTACATCCCTTTATTATGCAGATTTCGTGAGGACAGATTGCCATAGCGAGCTCTTTCATTGTGTGACCATTTCTTGATCTTTGACAAAAAGCACGGTGAAAAAAATACACAACTCCGAACGAGGGGTCGGTGAGCAGCATGAAATTGATAAAAATAGCCTTCAAACAAAAATCACAAATTTTTTGTTGTTGTTGTTTTGTAACAATTACAGAAACGAAGGAGAAAACATGCACGTTTCATGTTTTTAAGCAATAAAACCCCCTGTGCTAATAAACATGTACTTCAGTTGTAACCGTAATTATACTTACGATGATCGTTGTAATTTTTTTTTTTAATTCTCTCTTATTTCGGGTGACTTTAGATTTTAATTTTACGTTTAGAGCTTTTAAGAAATTTAACACAGCTTAATATCTCCAAAAATGGCCGTGTTGCTATATTCTATTTTCATGTTTTTTTTTTTTTTTTTTTTAACCCTCTGTTTGAAATTACGACTTAAACCGACACTTGATCCAGGTAATTTGTTAAGGTAAGGTAAGTGTTAGCGACTGTCAGTGTCAGGACGTATACAATTGCACGCAGGGCCGCAATTCAAGTATTTCGTTACGTGAGGCTTTGAGACCGGAAATTATATCGCATGCGACGAAATATCACGGGAGCCATCATTAGTTACGTATTAATTCCTCTTTATTTTTTATTAAACATTTCATACGCTTATTGATTCTTAATGACTGTTGAACTTACTAATAATTCAGAAACCTTTTTTTTCTCTCTCTCTCTTCATAACCTGTAGGATTATAATAAAAATCATTACGGTCAATTGTTTTTATTGAAAAGTTTGAATTGTTTGTTTTCAAAATGTAGACAACCGATCATTACATCATTTCAGCAACTCTCTTTCCATTTGTTCATCAGGGAAAATCGTTTTGCTTTAAATTATTCAAACCTTGGCGTCATTGACAAACACACAAAAGAAGCGGTTAAAACTTTAAAAATGAAAAGAATTGCCAGATTATATAGGAATGGTGGCATGCGCTTGGACGTTAATGAGTTACCTTGGTTAGGGTAAAGAATCTGGGGTATTATTTTTATAAAATGTTAATTTTGTAAGATTTTTATAAAACTTATAAACATTTTATAAAAAAATTGTATAAAAAATTTTAGAAAGAACTAAAAAAAATTATAAAAAAATTAACAACAAATTTATAATAAATTAAAAAGTTTTATAAAGTTTTAAAAAATTTTATAGTTTTAAAATTTTTTTTTTGAAAAATTCGCCCAAAAGAAAGAAACTTATAAAACTTTTAAGAGTGATTTCCTGCACATAAGCGGGCGGTGAAGAGCGCATTTAAAATTTTTTATTGATAAATTTTTTTTTTTTTTTTACTTGCACGTTTTCCTTAACAAATCGGGGTCAGTTAAACGTGAAAAATTGTTGCAATGGTAATTAATACTCCCCCATTACGATTCAGTACTTAAAACACAAGATCAATGCTTATTTATCGTAATATTTACTATTATCATTATTTTGTTTTTAAACATCCAAAATGAAAGGGCTAAAAAAAAGAAAAATCTTGCGCTTTTTTTTGTTTAGAAATTAAAATTGTATTGTTGAGCATCACGAAAAATATGCATCTTTCTTGTGTTTTAAGTACGGAATCGTCATCGGGGGATATTCATTATGATTGTAACAATTTTTTATGTTCAACCGACCCCGATTTGTTAAGGAAAACCTAGGAGTAAAAAAAAAAATTTAACAATAATAAATTTTAAACTCACGCTCCACCGCCCGCTTATGTGCAGGTAATCATTCCTACACAAAAATTTTATAAAACTTTTTCTCTTAATTTTTTAAAAAAAATTATAAAACGTTTTCTTTTAATTTTTTAAAAAATTTTAACGTTGTCTTTTAATTTTTTAAAAAATTTTGTAAAACGTTGTCTTTTAATTTTTTAAAAAATTTTATAAAACGTTTTCTCTAAATTTTTAAAAAAAATTTATAAAACGTTTTCTCTTATGCCGCTTCTCCATTATGGCTCAAAATTAATTTTCTAGAATTAATTTTCAAAATTTCCGGAAGTACTGTGCTTTTGTTATTCTATGGATTTCTAACCCAAGATTTAAAAATGGAGTCGGCCATTTTTACTACATTGCATTTTTTGTATTCTTAATCCATGGTCGAAAATTCATAGAATAACTAAAGCACAGTACTTCCGGAAATTTTGAAAATTAATTCTAGAAAATTAATTTTGAGCCATAAAGGAGAAGCAGCATTAATTTTTTAAAACATTTTATAAAACGTTTTCTATTAATTTTTTAAAACATTTTATAAAACATTTTCTCTTACTTTTTAAAAATTTTTTGTAAAACTTCTATAAAAATTTTATAAAAAAAATCACCCCAGATTATTTACCGTAACCGTTACTTTTTGTGGACTAAACGTCCTTAGGGATAGGATTACAATACAGGAATTAAAAGTCGAGAAAAGACAGAATTTTTCAAGAAATATTTCAAATCTTGTTGCGGATTTTTTGGAAAATTTCTTGTTTTCTTGTTATCCATCCCTGAGACGCCCTCTATAGCCGCCATAGGTGAATAAGTCATATGGCATTCCCTATTTCGTTGTTTTTTAATAAAAATGCTCAGTTGACTGTGAGAATCCTCTGCAGATTGAACAATCCACGAAGGTCTTTCTAATCTTTTGATGACCAGATGTCTGGCGTCCATTGGTATTTACGTATGTATGTACTTTTGACGTTGCCCATTATTGGGCAGTTGGTATGCACCATTTGCTTGCCATGGTTGTTTTTTTTTTTTTTTTTTTTTTTTTTTTACGTTGTCATGGTGACGTCATTCATGGTTACACGTTACTCGTTTCATGTAAAAATTCAAACTCGATCATCTCCGTTATGGAACAAAAAACAAAAAACAAAAACCTAATTTTAACGTTAAAAAAAACCGGCAAGATAATTTGAGGTGGTAACTGGCAGTACGTTTAACTAATTAACCGTCAAAAGTCCGGGGAAAGGGAAAGAGGAAAAAAAAAAAAAAAAAAACGGAGGAAAAAAAGTGAAGCGATGTCACGAGTTACGAAAATCATGAAAAAAAAAAAGTATCCGGTCCCGATCCGATCCCGCCCGTGTTCAACTTATTCCTACTTCAACGATATCCACGTCAAATATGCTGTCATTAAATCCAAGACCAATTTTTACTGAAGATTGGAAAATTTGAAAAAGTTTTCCTTCGCTTTTTCTTTACGAAACGAATGAAGGAGGGAGAGAGGGAGAGAAGCGGGGAAAAGGGAAACACTTGGATTTTTTTTTAAAAGATTTTTTTTTTCTTTTTTCGATTTTACTTCTTATGTAGTTGAAATATATCAGGAATTTTATTTGGGGTTTTTCGTTTTTTGACACAATTTTTTCTTTATGGCAAAGGAGTGAGAGAGAGTAAGGAGGCGGAAGAAAAGAGGGAGGCAGATTGAATTTTAATGGTTTAAAAAGTCTGCATCTTATGCGTTTATGATTGTCAGGGCTTTATTTTGTCAGTTTTTTTTTTAATTTGCACAAAAAAGTGGAAAAAAAAACTGGAAAAATGATTAGATTTTTTTAAAAATATTAATAATAAATTTTTTTTTTGTTCTTAAAGCTGTAAATCGTAGTATAGGTTTTGAAATTTGAAATTCTTATAGTACTAGGATGTCCTGTATTTGGCAAATTTTCAAATGAGACGTAACGCTCCTCCTCTTCTAGTATCGGAAATATTGAGTATATTACGAGTATTTCCGAGTAAGAAGTTCGAGTAGGGGAGCGTTCAAGTAAGACCGAAAGGGGGGGGGGGTACTCGAAATTCTTACGATTTCTGACTTGGGGGAGGGGGAGAGTTCGGCAAATCTTACGTAAAAATTGCCATTATAACTTATTTTTCAGATTTTTTTTTTTTTTAATTTCCAAAAATTAAATTAAATTTTTTTTTTTCGAATGTCAAAAGTAGAAAAATTGAATTTTTTTTTTTTCAAAACATCTTAAGAAATAAAAATTAATTTTTTGATGAGATTTTGTGCCAATTTTAGCCATCTTCAGGGGTATGAGTATGAACTATAATTCTAGATTTATTTAAGAAAAATGTTACTCCAATTTAAAATTGGCGATAAAAAAAGGGGGGACCACAAAAATCTAACGTAATGTAATAGAGGGGGGGGGAAGGGTGTCCAAAAACCCAAAAAAAATCTTACATAATACTTAAACTTTTTCTCCTAGTGCAAAAAAAAAAAAAAAATAAATAAATAAAAAATAAAAAATAAATAAATAAATAAAACTGAGAGAAAGCGACAAAACGTACTAAGTCCATAATTTTGATCTTTAGCTCAAAAACTCAAGCAGATATGAAAAATCGGACTTAGGATTCGTGATCTACGAAAAATTTCCAATTAAAAATAAGTTAATTTTTAAGAAAAAAAAAACATTTTTTGGTTTTTGTGGAAATTTTTCATAATTAAAGCCTTATATGCTACACTTTCCGTCATTTAAAAAATCTGAAAAAATTCGGGGTTTATTACTACCACAAAAGGAAAACCTTGCAAGTGTATTTTACCTGAAATCAAAAAATTTGCAAAATAAGGGTCACCTTAGTGTGGTGCTTTAAGATTCACAGATCCATTTTTGCTGTATGTGATACTTAGTGAGAGCTTATTTATTTTAAAATCGCATTTTTAAAGTTGGATTAATAGTGGACGTTATTTAAATCCCGAACGTTCTTCTAATACATGAACATACGAAAATTATTTTACTAAAATGCAAATACAACTCATCTTATGTTTCAATGCCAAAACAAATCCTTTTATAAACTCGATTCTGATGTAGGTCAAAACAAGTTGAAAATCAATATCTTCAAAATGTGACTAATTTCTTTATCATTTATGAGATAAAAAGTCTTTCGTATCGATCTTAAAGCCCGTTCTCTAATGTTTGTTTTTCATTGCTTAATCTAATAGCAACGAAGTGAAAGGGGGATTTCCCACTTCTCCGAAGCAAAAAAAAAAAAAAAAAAAAAAAAAATGAAGGGGTTGGAGAACGCTATGTAGAAAAAGGGTCACAAAACGAGGAATTCCACTAATTTGGCAACGTAATCGAAGGAAAAAAAAAAAAAAAGGAAAAGAAAATAAAGTATAATCTTGTGATCGGCTGTGTCATTAGGCACTGATCTTTTTTTTGAACTATTGAAAAGTAATATTCTCAATAAAAATGACTCGGGGAAATGAATATTTGATAACTTTTCGTAACTTGCTAAACAGTTTTTTTTTTTTTTTTATTATGATTTTTTTGAATTTTTTTTCCCCCCCTGAAAATTAATTACCCTTTCGAACGGACACGGAGCGGTGGTTTTTACACGGAATATCGGATGAAAACGATTCGAAGAAGTAAACAACAGGAAAAGGTCCAGGAAAGGGAAAAGGGTGCTGATGAAATCAATTGATTAAGTCAGAAGCCGAGGTTACGGCGACGACATCGCTGCCACCGTGCTTTCTCAAATGAAAGCTAATTACTACTATAGCTTTCCATTCTCCATTTGATGTTCGTGAACCGATTATTACCGTTCTAGATGACCCGACTATTACATTCTTCACAATTTATTACTCGCTGCACGAAATCCTTTTCATTCTCCTTTTTTTTTCTTCATTATTTTAAAAAAAGAAAAAAAAAAACCTTTCTAGAAAAATCTCGGGGAGGGGGAGAGGGGAAGAAAAAGGGAAGCGGGGATGACATGTATAATTTTCTCGTTTAAAAAATTCAGTCGAAAATTATAATGCATGTCTGGACTTGTTTAAGAGACCCGATGCAATATTAAACAAGGGTGGAAAATGATCTTTCGACCCTGGCCTGAAAGGGAGGTGAAAGGAGGAGGAGGGGGAATAAAAATGTCTTCATTTGATCACACCTTCCGTTTTGTAAAAAGAGAGAAATCAAAATACGTTTTTAAACTCGGGGAAACGGTCAAAGTCATGTGAAGACGCTATCTCGAGAAATATTCAAACTATGCATGAAATGCGTATCTTACGAAGGAAATGGTGTTCTTATTTGCTAAGCTAAGGCTGTTATGTACCCATAGTGGTTGAAGGCAGCGGTTTCCGTCCGATTAAATCCCTCTAGCCGCCTAGTCAGCCATTTCGAAAACCAAGCCAGGTTCATCACGTCGGAAATTATAAGAACCGTTGAAAATCCCATTTTCGATAGCTTCCCCCGGTCCGCCGTCTTACGTTACGGTTCCTTGATTGCATTTCTTTGACTAAAAGAACGATAATTATCGGGGATTCCGTATGAGATTCTCTAACTTCTTATGTTTTAGATATTTTGGGGTCTATTTTGATTTCATATCGGTATTTATCCACCCCCCCCCCCCCACCGATCCCCCTTTTTCGACCCCTTGTTCCTTCTCTCGCCCAAAAAGGGCTGAAGTTTACAATGGAGATTGTACAATTTGTATTCAATATCTTGTAGTTTTCAATTTCAAACATCTTATAATCGACCTGAGTCGCAGGATTTAACCTTTTAGGGAGAAGTGCTGATGTCGGGGTTTTTTAAACTTGAAGAATTTTGAGAAACGGGGAAGTTTTCGGTTAGCGTTTACGATTTATCGGTTTAAATGTTGAATTATTTTGCTTGGGATGCAACCTCGGCGGGGAGTTGCATTCATTAGTTTGTATTCGTTGTAGCTTGCCACTTTTTTTTTTTTTTTCGTGTGAGCTTAATTAGTAAACCACTTACGAAGATTACTTTTGAGAGTAGTGGAGTACTCTTGCTTAACATACAATAAAAATGATTTTACCGCATTTTTTTAATTATATAAATCGTTTCGTTTTATTTATTTTTTTCAAGATTTTTTAAGATTTTTTTTTTTAAGTTCGAAAAAAAAAAAAAATTGAAAGTTAAACGAAAAATTCTGAAAAACTTGCAGAAAATATTTTTTACTTCGAAATAGAAAATCGGTTTTTCCGTTACGAAAAATTACCTTCATACCAGGAAGGGGGGTATGAAAATAACTATTTAAGGATGTCCTGTGCTCGAGGAATAATATTTAAGAAAAAATAGTTTTGGAAGTTTATCTCGCAATTTTTTCCGATCATGAAGGAAATCGATAGTCGCAAAAAAAAGTGTTATAAAATTTTATAACTGCATAACATTTTGGCGCATTATAAAAACTTTTACTGACCTACATATTAATTGTGAACGTGAATTTCACTGAATTTATCATATGGGGTCTCATCAATGATTGCCTATTTTGATCATTTTTATGGAGGAAAATAAAAATTTTCTTTTTTTTTTTTTTTGGAATAGAACCCAGGTGTAGTGTACTTACCTTCAAAAACTTTTCAGTTGATTCTAGATCGCGCTAAATTAGTTGTTTTGATGCGAATTTTATATGACTTAGAATTTTTTCCATTCTCCAGTTTTCTGTTGCACATTTCAAAAAAGCATAAATGAAGGAAGACAGGAAGGGTTGGAAGAAAATAAAAATCTTGAAAAAAAGAACCTAAAATGATTTTTGTTGCAAAACTTCATAAGAAATTATAAAACAGCCATTTTTGGTTAATTATAAGTTTTGTAACTAACTTTAAAATCTTATGGTTGAATTTAGCAGCATATATTCTTGGGAGTCTTATCCGAAAAAAAAAATTGTAAGGATAGCGTGATAATACACTTATCCATTTCCAATTCATGTTGAAAATGAATTTACAATGGAGAATCACCAGTTGAAACACGTTTTTGATTCGGAGAAACGCATACACGGTTATGGTTCTGAAAGACTAGCAATGTTTAACTTATCGTTCCTTTAAACGTTTATGGTTCTTATTTAAAAAAATATCATAGATTTGGATCTTTTTTTGAAATTTCAGATATATCTTACGTAACTTTCAATTTTTTTCGGTGATTTTTTTTTAATAGTTAGTCCATGAATTTGTTAATATGTCTAGAGCATCAAAAACGGAAAAATCGATTTCAATCATTCTGTAAATATAAGTTCAACTTTAAAATTACTCTCCTGTAAAGTTTGACTTTGGTCGATTTGAACGGTTATGGTTCTCACGTCTCGCAGTGTAAAAAAAAAAAAAAAAAAAAAAAAAAACAATTGCTCTTTATAAAGATGTCGATTTGCTTGACAAGAGACGAGCGTCTAGAGGAGCGCTTATTTTTTTCTTTTTATTTTAATTTATTATTATTATTATTTTTTTTTTTCAGAAAACATTTTCGGTTTTAATTAGCTAATTCGGTTAATGAAGTTAAAACCAACTAAAAGCGTAAAAAATTTTTTTTTGAATCGTGCCTCTTTTGGGAAGCCAACCGACACATTAAGTGATACGTAAAATAATAGCTTACTTATGACAGCCGAAAAAAAAATTGCATTAATTAATTGTTCAAGAAAAAAAAAATCGTTTTGCTTAAACTGATCTTTTTGCCGGTATCTCTTTATGCATTTCTCCTATAAGAAAACGAGAACGACGCTATCCAAGAGCAATAGCTAAGGAGGAAAATAATCTCCTTCCTATTTTGATTTATAACTTAACAGGAGCACCCGGTCGGTTTGATCCCTCGACTCGAGCAATAAAGGGATACCGCGGATCTTATGTACGTCATGTAAAGCCATCTCAGGTGAAAAAGGGGGGTAGCGAATTAATCCAAAAAGGAGGCTCGATATTACCGGGAGTCCAACCCTTCTTCCAAGACTCCTAACCATGATTAGCATCCAAAAGAAAACTCCAATTCAATTATTGTTTTAATACATAAAAGATTAAACTTTGGCCGGAGGTTCCTTTATTAAAAGTCGGAGAAGCAAAATGAATTTTTTCCTTTTAGCCCCAGAGGGCTCCTGCAGTCAACCTATTTGACGGTGGAAAATAGTTTTTTTTTTTTTTTTTTTTTTTTTTTTTTTTTACACAGCCAACTTTTTAATCACCCTTTTGTTATTTTTACTCGTTAATTTTTTTAAGAGTAAAAAAAAATCGTTGAGGATTTATTATTATGCAAAGAGGAAAGGTTGGGCTTGAGAGATTCCTGACGATGTCGATGTGAATCTTCGCTTTTGATAATTTAATCTTTTTGAAGTCAGCTATCAGCAAAATAGAGTTTCCGAAGTAACGCTAATAAAGAAATGGTTATTCCATTCATGTATATGTATTCATACGTTCAAATTTCCCATATGCCGATTTTCCCTTTGGGTTTTTGTAAAAAGACCGGTCACGTTTCGGATTTCAAATTGGAAGCGAGGTTTTCACGTTTAAATCCCGTTAATTTTAAAATGAATTAAATTTGCGTATAATTATAACGTAAGACATATGTCATTTTCCGAGATCATTTACTTTCGCCCACATCTGACTCGTAAAGACCGCGCTTTTCTTATGTTGGATCAACAAGACGGTGAATGACCCTCATGTTTAACTTACCGCCGGGGATGATCATTTACAAGTTTGTACGTGACCTGAGGGCTTGAAAGCACAGAACTTTGGTAACTTGTGGGTCTTACTTAGTTCTTGGACTTTCTTGAGAAACTAACTTGGAGAAAGACCCCAGTTTTGAAACCGCCTAACTCAAATAGTTCCACGGCTATTTAAATGTTTTTGTTTGACTTCGGTTTGTTTTTACAAAAGTAGCTTTTCGATATTTCCCCCCGCGGAGGTTTTTCAATATGTAAAAATAAATAAGGAGGGAAATTAAATATCATTTTCCGTTATTTGCATTTTTTTTCTTTTTGGCGAACTCAGAAATAGAAAATGATTTATGTTTTATTTTTAAAAATAGTTTTAAAATCGGTTTTGAAATTAAAAAAAAAAATCGATGTATATAAAAGGTATTTGGGGTTTGTTCGTTCGCAACCTGCGTGAAAAAATTTTTTAAAAGGCTCCATTTTTTTTTTTTTTTTTTTTTGAATAAGAAGTTAGCCCTAATGTCCGAAATATTTTTTTCTGTCGAGAAAAAATACTTGTCATTTAGAGCTCACTTTCCAATCGTAAATTTTTAGGCAGAAAAAATTTTACGTGCAAAAACGGGACGAAAAAATTTTTTCCTCTACACTAAAATGTTTTCCTCAACAATTTTTTTTTCCCGACAGAAAAAATATTTCTGAAATTTTCAGGGCAGAATTTTCTTTACCGAATTTCTCGGGCACGGGTTCCGAATTTCTCGAGCAAATTTTATGTAAGTAACATAATTTGCCTGTAGCCTCGAACAAAACACTAAAAACAAAAGAATGTTTTATGAACAATAACATTCAATTTTTTAAACATAAAAAATGTGTGGCCCTTTTTTAGCAAGTTAACATAAAATTTTTTACTGCGGGCTAAATGTCCGACTGAAAAAAATATTTCGGATTTGGAAAATGCGGATTTTTTTGAGTTTTCTGAAAAAAACATTTGAAAAAAATTTTTAAAATTTTTTTTACAGAAAAAATTTTTTGGATGTGGAAAATGTTGATTTTTTTAAAGAAAATTTTCTTTAAGTGAAACATTTGAGAAAGAAAAAAAAATTTCGAATGGAAAGTGAGTCCTAAATGTCAGAAGTATTTTTTGTCGGCATAAAAATATTCCGGACATTTATATAATTATATACATTTTATATATAATATATAATAAAAAAGCCATCTGCGTTACCCTAACCAAAATATTTTCGCTTTTTTTAAAAAAATCGTTTTTTACGTAATTGCTACATTTGCCCTTATTACATTCGAAAACTGAGTTATCCGTAGACTTAGGGACTTCTCTCTGGAAACTTGGGAGTTTCAGTTTTCAGTTTCCATTTTATAAATTAGAGACTGTGTCATTCTTGCGACTGCAGCCCGTCGCGGTTCGATTAATATGTTGTTAACACAATATTCAGGTGCAATTAAAGAAGAAAAAAAAAAAAAAAATAAGTCTAATTTTTTTTTATTTGGATCTCAGAATAGATTACAAAACGCTGAACGACAATTCTTAATATTTTCTTTTTTCTTTTTTTTTCCGACTCCGAAAATCAATTTTTTACTAAATCGAAGAAAATTAAAGGCTATGATTAAAATAATTGCAACGGAACCAGTTTTAATTTAAATAATTTTACATAATCTAAATATAAGATTTAAGTGTTTGATTATAATTCGACCTACGTCATCAACTCGATTACCGACCTCTCAAACAAACCGCGAACCCTTTAAGATTTCCAACCCCTCTCATCCCTTCGGACGGGACCCGGGCCCTCCTTATCAGCTATCCAGCCTTTCTTCATCACTCTTTCACAAATTGCCGCATTTCGTCGTGATTTTCATCAGATTTCTGGCTCGGGTTATATCATAAAGTAAGGAATTTCTAAGCTTTGCAGCTCTTTCATTTTAGTCGGGGCCCGTTAACGCTCGACTTAACATTGCAAGAAATATCGCTGATACTCGGTGTTTTATATTGTACCAATAAAATCTTTTTGATGATGAGTTGCGAAGAGAGAGGAAAAAGGAGGATGGAAGGCGAAGGAATGGGAGCGGGAAGGGCGGAGGAGGAGAAGGAAAAAAAAAGTACAGAATAGCATGGATTGGCAATTTTAGGGATGTTTAAAAGGGGGGTTTTTCCTGGTCTCCAAATGGTCGTTAAGGAATTTCGTCTCTCGGAATTTGTTGTGTCGGTTGTTTATAAACCGTTGAAATTTTTTTAAAGCGTTTTGCTTCAACGGATTTTTATTTATTTATTTATCTATTTATTTATTTATTTATATATCTATTACTTGTTGACTATGTGCTACACTCAGAAAACAAAATAACTTAGCATAAGCTGTTATTATGCTTTAAACGCTTTTGTTTTGTGGGCAGACATTTTCTGACTTGTCGCAAGTCATTCAGTCGGCTGTCGGCAAGTCATATATTGTAAACAAACAAAATGGCGGCTGACGTAGAATTTATACTTTATATGTTATGATAATACTGCTCATGCTCGTGTTAATAAATATGCATGCAAAACCATCATAATCTATGTGATATAACTTTTAAGATTTTTCATTTGATTTTTAAATCTTCTTTTCATAATTTTATATGAATAGTAATAACATAACCTAAACATAACCCGTACCGTCTGCAATGGACAATGTTAGATTCAATTCAATTTTTTTAAAGAAAATATTTAATTTAAGTTACGTGAATATAAAAATAATCCTGAATATCCATCTTGGTTAATCCCGATGTCCACTTACACGTTTTTAAAATAAAAATTAAAATGACATTAAGTTTTTATTTCATTAAATAATAATCACTGTTTTCGCGAGCCGCCATTTTGATTCTAATAGCATAGTATAAGAAATGTCCGCTAGTGTCGCCTATTGTTTTGTGGCAAGACATTTTATCTCAAGGCGAACCGAAATGACTTATCACAAGACATTTTCTTGTTTTCGCACGGTTTTTACGAAAAATGTCTTGTCTCAATGCACTTTTGCGTTCGCGTTAGTCATTTTTTTTTCTGAGTGTAAATTGGTACACAGCAAAAAATTATCTGTTAAAATGTCAAAAACGGTCTTCATAATTTTGATGTAAACGATACTCTGTTAAATTTTTAATATATTCATATGTCAATTTAACAGATTTCAAATAAGTCATTTAGTTTATTTTGCCATTGAGTTTTTCGGCAAATTTCAGAATATTAATTTCCGAAGAAGATTTTTACAGAACGACATTAAATTAAATTGACTCACAAAAATTGGTGGACCGTTTTAAACAGACAAAATATGTTGATTTTACAGATAATTTTTTACCGTGCAGAGCTCTTAACGCTGTTTTGTTATATTCCAGAAAATTATCTTTAATTTGACGAGCACCTTGCAAATATTTTAAAAAAAAGGGAAAAAGTTTTACAGTAAATTTTCCGAAATAATGCACGGTAAAACATTTTATGTTAAAAGTAACATAATTTGCCTGTAGCCTCGAACAAAACACTAAAAACAAAAGCATGTCTTATGGACAATAACATTTTATTTTTTTAACATAAAAAATGTGTAGCCCTTTTTTAGCAATTTAACATAAAATTTTTTTACCGTGTAATTTTGTTAAAATCGGTCTACACAAATTTTTTCTGTTGTTTTTCCATAAGGTAAACATAAACAATAAACAACATAAAAATTAAGTAGATCGATTTTAATGTAATTATGTTGATTTTTACATAAAATTTTTTACTGTGGATGTTAATTAACATTTAAGCTCCACACGGTAAAAAAATTTATGTTAACAGTCTGAAAAAGGGCTACACATTCCATATGCAACATTTTTTATGTTAAAATTTGAATGTAAACATTTTTATGTTGACAAATGACGATTGGTCATTGGTTGATCAACAATCATATTGATACAACATAATCGTTTTATGTAAAATTTACCTAGAAAGTGCATGTAGCCCCTTTTTCTACTAGTGAATTATGTTACTTTTAGCATACAATTTTTTACCGTGTAGCATAATATTTATTAGTTATTATCATTATTATATTAGCTAACATATTTTCCTTGAATTTGCAAACTTAGCTAAAGCACAATTAAGCAGTTGTCGAACATTTCTGCGCCTTGAAATTTTCCGAAAAAGTAAAGCAATTATAGTACACGGTAAATATTTTTATGTTAACTTGCTAAAAAAAGGCTACACATTTTTTATGTTAAAAAAATGGAATGTTATTGTCCATAAGATAATTCTTTTATTTTTAGTGTTTTGTTCGAGGCTACAGGCAAATTATGTTACTTTTAACATAAATTTTTTACCGTGTAGGGCAGCGCCCATTTTGGTAATTTTTTGTCTTGAGTGTCAAATCGAAAACAAATTTCCTTCATCCCATTCTTATTTTTCATGAGATTAATTAAACATTAAAATTCGTAAATTCACTGCATTAGACCTTGAATTAAATAAATATAAACTTTTGTAGATTTATATAACTAAAGGCAGGTTTCAAAAACCGTTTTATGCAAAATTCAGTGCCCTTAATTTTACCAAAGTTGGATGTGCAATCCCTGGAATTTTCACGCCGCTTTACTCGAAATAAAATCACCACGATAATAATTTTCCTTTTAGGAAATTTTTGCTTTTGGAGAATTTATGACCTTTTTTTAAAAATTTTCCAAGCCAACTGGTTTTAACCGACGGAAAATTTTCGAAGGATTTTTGTTTGAGCGTAATAATTCTTACAAAACCGATTGTTATTATCATCCGTTGAAAAAAAAAAAAATATGATGGAGCGTTTGGTTTTTTTAATAATCTTTTAAGGAAAATATTAAAAGGAAAAAAAAAAAATTACCCCGGCTTAAAGAGCGATTTTTTTTTTTATTCCTAAATTCAGCGATGGAATACGGAACACGATCTCTATCTAAGTTCCAATTACATCATGCAAATCATCTCCTTTAATTTTACGTGTATTAAATATATTCAAGCAGATGACGGATTTTTTAAATAGCTAGCGGCGTAAAAATACACGAATCCCTTGTAAGTTAAACACAAGTGAGCGATCTCTTTCGAATATGAAAAATGCAAATTTTGGTGACGTCAGTTTTGAAGAATTTATATACCAGGATTACAACCTCAAGACAGATTTTTTTTTTTTTTTTTAATATTTAAGTAAAAAACAATCCTGAAATCAAGAGGGATCTCATCGTAAAATTGGTGCTCGTTATTTATAATGAAAAGGAAAGTTTTCAATTTATTGGTTATCGAAATTCTTGAATATCTTTGAATCGTAAGAGGGAGCATGCTCGTTTTTTTTCTTCCTTTCATTCTCGAATGTTTTCAAGGAAGGGTTGGTCCGCGCTCCCCATTTTTTAATCGTCAAAATAATAAAATCTGCGGTTGACAGACTCGACTCTACTTCAAAAAAAAAAAAAACCAGGTATTTGCTGATACGGTACTAAAATTAAAACAAAAGTCTTCGCCTGAAAGAAACCGCTTGAAAACAAGAAACAAAGAAGAAAAGAGAAACTTTTGCAAAAGTTTCTAACACAAATCACTCGAGCTACCCTGCCCCCCCCTTTTACGCCCCCCTTTTTCTTTTCTCCTTCATGTTCTCCTTGCGCTGCTTTTCTCGAGCTGCTGCCGCCTTGACTTTTCTAAATCTTATCGCTCAGCCATCTTTGATATTTTTTTTTTTTTTTAGAGTGAGAGAGAAGAAGAGAAGAAAAAAAAAGGGTTTTTCGAACTTTGGTGTTGTATCGTTTGTTTTTTTTTCCTTTCGAGGCGTAAAATCCGCATAAGTTTTCGGTGGAACACAAGGGAAAATGGGAGAAAACATAAATCAAATTCTAGTCTGCTGCATGTCTCTCCTGTTTTGTGTGCACACCTAATATAAGACGAGGAAGGGAGAGAGGGATGTTCGGGACAAAAACCCCCGTCCTGACCTGAACTCATTGTCAAATCGCGATCGAGGAGCTTTTGTTTTAACCGCGACGACAACGAAAACGGAGGAGGGATTTTGGCATTTTTTTTTTAAAGTGAAAGCCAGGGGTCCGAATCCGATGTCGGTGCCGATGGCGGTGCCGACCGCGGCCGGCTGAAATCTCGGGTCGATGCCGATGCCGATGCCAATGCCGATTCCATACTATTTATTTAACTCCCGATCCCGATTCCTACACGGTAAAAAATTTTATTTTAACTTGCTAAAAAAGAGCTTCACATTTTTTATGTTAAAAAAAAATAGAATGTTATTGACCATAAGACATTCTTTTGTTTTTAGTGTTTGGTTCGAGGCTACAGGCAAATTTTAACATAAAATTTACTTTTAACATAAAATTTTTTACCGTGCATTTCGGCACTGACACCCGATGCCAAAATTTTTATTTTTATTCTTGTTGTTTTTATTTTTATTTTATTTTATTTTTTTTTATTTTTTCTTTTATGTTTTTTATTTATTTTATTTTATTTTATTTTATTTTATTTTATTTTATTTTTTTTTGTTGGCTAGTTGTACACGGTAAAAAATTTTATGGTAACTTGCTAAAAAAGGGCTACACATTTTTTACGTTAAAAAAATAGAA
The DNA here is from genome assembly GCA_037577465.1 of Liposcelis bostrychophila. NCBI lineage: Eukaryota > Metazoa > Arthropoda > Insecta > Psocodea > Liposcelididae > Liposcelis > Liposcelis bostrychophila. The sequence continues at coordinate 17,667,491 of CM075211.1, read as the reverse complement.
TGTTATTGTCCATAAGACATTCTTTTGTTTTTAGTGTTTTATTCGAGGCTACAGGCAAATTATGTTACTTTTAACATAAAATTTTTTACCGTGTAAGCATAACGTTTCAATGTAGAAGGGGTTCTTTTTACGGTCAAGCACTTTAATGTCGACATTCAGTATTACGAATTAAAAGCCATACAGGCTAAATTCATTGAAGTGCCTGGTCCATGTGGGTCAGTTTATGACACCCGATACCGATGCCACCAAGCACCGATCATATCCGATGCCGCCTCTGATTTCGATTTTAGTGAAAAAAAGATCATAGAGCCAATCTAGACGATTTTTAAAATCAGGGGTCCGATGCCGGTGCCGATGCCAATGCCAGCACTAATAATTTTGCAATGCCGATGCCGATTTTGAATATTAAAAAAATCCGATCCCGCTGCCGATTAGCATCGGCCAAAATTTTCAAGCTTTGGACCCCTGGTGAATCCCTTTCCCCCGTACCTGAAAAATGTACAACAGAAAATAGATAAAAGCAAATCGATGTAGTTAAGAAAATGCAAAGAAACTAGCGAGAAACATGTTCCTTCCTCCCCCCCGAAAGGGGGTGAGGGGTGTGGGAGGAGGAAAATAGATGTTAACGCAACAGCTGCAGGCCTTTTACACTTTCTACATATCGATATAACGGATATCGGATAATCTCTTTCGATATTTTCAATAAGCTACATCCTTTTAACACCTTTTCGGGGTTCGAAACAAATCCCCCCGATCTCATGAAATTTCGTACCTTATGCCGTATCCCTCAGGTAAATACGATGATCTTTTAGGTAAATATGAGATTCGGTCTGGAGAAGGGTTATTTGCTTCTCGAGTAAATATTAAAAAAAAAAAAAAAAATTCTAAATCCGTAATTAAGTGGAAATGAACCGTTTTTTTTTTTTTTCCTTTGCCCGTATAAATTATAAAAATGGATTTTGGCGGTATTTCAAGTCTAAAAAGGCAATGGCTGCCGTTCAGTCGGTTCTGCATTTTTTTTTATTATTATTATTATTTCGCTACGTTAATTATTACCATCCTGGTTAAATTTTAATCTGGTTTCTAAGGCATTTTACTTGATTAGAAGAATGCGAGGAGAGCTATCATTATTAAACTATATTTTTTTAAATTTTCTCTACTTTTTTGTGCCAAAAATCCTTTCAGACTCTGGAAAATATCTGAAACCCGTTAAAATAAAGAACCCCATAGCTAGCTCCCCAGTATGGAAAAATAAAGAAGACTCATGATCACTCTTCCTTGGATTAGCTCAATATTTACATTTTAAAATTGATTAAGAAAGGGTTCCGAGATCCGGATCCTCGTGTACAAACAGTTACTTGCTTCTCGTTCGGCATCTTCGTTTTCCACGACTTAAGACATCTTAATAATAAAACTTGGGGAAAATATAAAATATCCCAGCGCTTTCCATAGAATTTCCTATTCGGAATAATAAAAAAAACGAAAAATAAAAAATAAAATAAAAAATTAACGCGATTTAATTTTCGAATTAAAATCCTCTCCCTCGAAGGCTTTCGCTAAAAATCGAAGAGTACTCGATTAATTAATATAAGGGGAGAGCAAATCAGTTTTATATAAGAAAACGTGAAATATTTCCGAAGGATATACAGCAGAGATTATGGGAAAACACTTGAGTAAGACGAAGGAAGAAGAAGGAACGTGTATCATCGTCAGCCGGTGAAAACCAATTAAACCAGGATTTCGGAAACCGTTGGAGCTTAAAATTTAAAGTAGTCAGAGTCTCTCCTGTTAATTTTAAAATTACCTTCTTCTTCTTCTTCTGATCGATATATATCCTGCGATTTAGTCCGGTGAGGCGGGATTTTTATTTTAAAACCTTCATCCTTTTTTTTTTTTTTTTATTATTTATTTTCGCGGTTATATTAATCACGAAGAAAAAGCGGGGAAATTTTTAAGTAATCGCGGGACACGAAGGAGCCCACGAGGCGAACGTGAAGAAGGAGGAGGGGGGGGGGGTTGGCAGTAAAAATAAGGAAAATATAGTGCTTTATTAGGAGGCAATATATTATTTAGGATGATTCCAACAGGGTGGAATCCATTACAAGCATCCCCACACTGAGTTATATTTTAAACATTTGATTTATTAACGACCACCCTAACTATAACCTGAATCTACCCCACCGTTCTAAGATGGAACTAAAGAGTTTAGTCAGACAGCTTATTTCCACGTTTTGTTATCTTCGAAATTAGCGAAATCCAATGGAAAAAAAGAAAGAAAAACATTCCTCTCTACCCGAAAATAAAAATGTACTACGGACGGAGGGTTTTCTAAAGGAATGAAAATTTGAACAAAAGGAAATAGCCGATGATTGCGACGAGTGGCGACATCTGCTTCATATCGACCATCTTGTTTAAAAATATTTTTTTCTGAAAATAGCCCCCTTTTTTATTCGAAACAGCTTGTAATCATTATCAATTTGTTAATTTTAAAAATAATTATCCATTTAATTTTTTTCCATACCTTTGGTTGAAAATTCGATTGGATATTCCACGCTAACATTTTTTTTAAATACTCTAGCTGTAAAATAAGAGAACGGGGTCTCGATGGATTTTCCGGAAAATTTCATGAAAAGTCAAAAAATCTAAACTTGAGTTTAGGATTTTTAATATGTAAATTTTAAAAGGAAAGCGGATTGGGAAACGTACCCGTAAACGAGGTGATTCCGTTCTGAATTTTCCGGAAAATCGGTCTGAAATTTTTATGTCTCCTCTTCATTTTTCAAGGTTCAACTTGTTTCAAATAAGAAAAATACGAACTCGGAAAACAGTCAGAACTTTTCGACCGCAAATTTTTTTGGAATCATTTTCTGACTGCATGTCCAATTTATACGAGTTCAAACTTGCACTGAAAAAACCATGATACGGTACACCAAAGGCCTTCGTGACGTACCTACCCGTACGAAAAAGAGATGCATAAATTATATAAAAATTATGTATAAATTATATAAAAAATTGCATAAATTATGCAATCATGCATGAAAATTGCATAAAATATGCAGTCGTACATGAAAATTGCATAAATTATGCAATCGTACATAAAAATTGCATAAATTATGCATTGTATGGAAAAAGAAGTTGAATGAGCTTAATACTGCATTTGCAAATTTTCCTGCTTTATGGTTTTAAACAAATTATATGCATAAATTATGCATATAATTATGCAATCATACATAAAAATTGCATAAATTATATGCATAAACTTTTCACGCTTAAAAAAAAAATTCTTCATAAATTTTGTACAAATTATGCATATTTAAATTTTGGTGCTTATAAAAACATGCATAAATTTTTGTATAAGCGATACAAAAATTGTATACACTTCCGCATCCCTTTTTCGTACGGGTAGGCAGCCGTTTGCTGTCGGTAAACAAAGTTTAGCGTTCATCTGTAATATTCATACTGGAAAATTCTGGTTCTGACGTACAGAATTTGAAAAAAAATATTTATCAGAATTTTTTTAACCCCCCTCCCTTTCTCCCTCTCATTTAAGACATTCACAGTCTTTTAAAATCAGAAGCCATTTTTTTCCCGAATATCAGTCACCACGTGCCTTTTGGTTATTCCGCTTATAAATCTTCCAAAAATTTTCCATTTTATTAAAAACCGAATTATGAAAAACCGTTAAATTCCAAATATCAGATTTTAATATTCAGCAACGTTAATATAATTTCTCCGAGGTGGAGGCTCAATTTATCGAAGACTATTTTCGGTTGAATTATGACGACGGTATTAGCGAGATAGAGACAGCCACTTAAGCGTTTCTTCTTGAATGCACTTGACTGAGTCTTACCGTTACCCTTTGGTTTTATCAAAACAAAATTCATTGCGTGCACGACCTAGTCAATAATACACAAACGCTTTCGGATACCCGTTTAATTTAATTTAATTTAATTGCGCGGAGCTTTGAATTATAACTGCCAGGGAAGCGGTATCAGATTTCTCTCTCCTTTTTTTTTATGTGCGTGAATGGAAAAAAAAGAGAAAAAGAGAAAAAAGAAAACGTTTTCTCTTTTTTTTTTTTTTTTTCGAAAGTTCCCATACTCTTACGATTTTAAGATAAAGGAAAAGACAGAGGCTCTGTAGACAAGTCATTAAATGTTTGATGGGATGTCAGGTGTTTGTCAAACCCCCCCCTCCTTACGCCTCCCCGTTTTCTCAGCCCTCATCCTCATCTTATATAAGGGAAGAAAACTAGGAAGAGAATCCTTCCTTAAAACGAATCCTCCTCCGTGATTACTACCCGACCCCATCCTTTTATCTAGTTTTACATGATCTTAAGCTGTTTAATTCATTTTTTAACGATCTTTTTTTTTTCTTTTTTGAAACAAAAAAAAAAAAAAAAAAAAAAAAAAAAATGATCGAAATCAATCGAGGTTTTTCGTTTTTGAAAGAAGGGAAGATGGCGGACTGAATGATTTCATTTCCTTCCTCAATTCTTATTTCTAATCAATACCAGTCTGAACTTTTCTTTAATTTCTCTTTGTCATTTACATTCTCCAAATTCCTCCTCTCCTTTTTCCCTTTGTGAGTTATCATGTGAACTTAATCCTTTCAAGCGGATTTCCTCTGAGCCGTTCACTTTTTCATTTCAACCCTTTCCTTTTCGACTTTTGTCTTGCAGTTATTAGTTTTTCGTCGTACTTTTGTCTATAAAAGTATACGAGCTATAAAAGCTTCGAAAAATAAAAGGAGATTAGGATTAATTATTATTTTTGGTTTCCCGATTTTCTGATTAATTGGAAAAAATTTTTTACTTTGTTCAAATAAAAGTTTTAATTTTTTTTTTTTTTCTCCTGGTCTTAGCCGGATCTTGACCTATCGATTTGGGTAATCGTTCGGAAAACCTAATAGGGAAGGAAATAATCAACCAAAACAATCGCAAAAGACCGTTTTGATGCTTCTCAAACATGTAACGGATTATCACTTCATAACTTTTTCGAACAATGTCGAACTTATTTTATTTGAATAAGTTACAAGTTTGAGAAATCATTTAGTAAGGAAAGTTTACTTTGTGTCTTTAAAAAGGAAAAAGCACTTAATGGTCGTTTAACTGTTTGCAGTTTTAATTTCCCAGGAAAAACGGACGGAAATTTTAAACGTTTAAGCTGCAATATTTTGCTTTTGCGCGAAGAATTGGGACGATTTTGTGCATTAGGAAATTTAAAAACTCTGAATTTAAATCCTTTCTATGCTTAAAAAAATCTTTGCAACATAAATAAGCTTTAAGAATTATTCATTAAGCCTGAGCGCTTGTTCGGAAGGGTGTATTTATGTATTTTTGGGAGGGAACGGGTTAAAAATCAAATATCAAAGTAAATTTTTTTCTCAATAGAAAAAGGATTTTTTCATTACTCAGTGACGGGAAGACCCATCTCCACAACGTGCTGCGACCTGCACGGAATTAGTTTTCCTTTAACAAGTTTAGTGAGGAAAACTAATTTTTTTTGAAATTTTGGGCTTCTTTCATTTTTTTTTTTTTTTGTTTTGAGACTGACCGTTTCCCAAGTTCAGTTTTAGCATTATATTTTCTGCAATGAAACAAATTATTTCTTAATTTATCCGTTACTTTAGCATTGTATTTGTTTCCTACCTAATAAAAAGTATTTTTTTTTTATAAAAGGAGCGGATGATAGTTTGTTAAAGGCGAGTTCAAACTTGCATCGCGAGGACGAAGCCCGAAGCCTGAGCGATGGAACTTTGAGCTCGTCTTTGGCAAAGAATGTTTGGCATTGTAAAACTATTTGCCAGTTGTGCCGCTGTTAGTTCCGGAATTGATATTATTTTGTTCCGAAACTAACAATTTTAACGCTGCTAGCTCCGGAACTGATATTTGTTTGTTCCGGAACTAACGATTTTACCACTGTTAGTTCCGGATTTGATATTTGTTTGTTCCGGAACTAACAATTTTACCGCTGTTAGCTCCGGAACTGACAGCGATCGTTCCGGAACTAACGATGTCTGTTAAGGAACTGACAATTTTATCCCTGTTAGTTACGGAACTGATAGTGCTTGTTCCGAAACTGACAGCGCTTGTTCCAAAACTCGCAGTGCTGAATTAAAAATGATAGTTCCGGAACTAAGAGAAAAAAAAATTGCTAGTTCCGTAACTGGCAAGAAAGCAATTTCCAGTCCGCAACTATCAATTTTTAATTCAGCGCTGCGAGTTCCGGAACAAGCACTTCAGTTCCGGAATTGACAGGGATAAAACTGCTAGTTCCAGAACTGACAAAAAAGAAAATTTCTAGTCGCAGAACTGGCAATTGTTTCTTGCCAGTTCCGGAACTAGCACTGCCAGTCCCGGAACTAGTTGGGATACAATTTTCAATTCCGGAACTAACAGCTTTAAAATTGTTAGTTCCGGAACAAACAGCGACACTACTGCCAATTGGGTTTGAAACTTCATTGCTTCCGTACATTTCCGTCCCTTATATAAAAAAATACTATTTTTTAAAAATTTAATAGATAATAACAGCTAATGTAAAATGTTGGGCTTTGGGTGATTGATGAAATTTCCCGCGTAAATTGTAATGAGGATCGTAAGAATACGTCTCGTTACTCAATTCCGAACCGTTATCGTTTAGCGTTATCCCTTCATTTTTTTCCCCCTGTGCCAACAATTTCTCGTTAAAAATAAAACGTTTATTTAGATTTTTTTTCTTTTTTAAATTAAACCAAAATTTCCTCCTGATTTTTTTAAAGTCGATCAAAAATTATGCATTTACACATAAAGACCCTGGAAAAACCTTCAGTTTTCGCGGAAAAAAAAAACAACCCTCTTGGAAAAAATTTCCGGGTGAATAATTTTTTTGAAAAACATTCTCGAATATGTGTATAATTTCTAATTTTTTTTTCTTTTTCGTAATAATCATAATTAAGTCTCGATTCACTATTCAAAAGCTTTAACGAAATTAAAGAACACAATTTAAATGTATTCAATTTGGTTCGACCTTCGTCCCTCGAATCGTTTGAAGGAAACACAAAGGCCTGGCGAAAGTGACTGACTTATTAACAACGAGACAGGTCAAAGAGTAAATAACAATAATCAGATTCTAGGTCTGCCCTTTGGAGCTCTCTCTTCGCTAGCGGAGGGTTTCTACGGGGCTAATCAATTTATTATCTACTTTATTGTAAGATTGCCGCGCTATAGAAAGAGTCTTTGGACAAACCCGAGGATTCCTTTTTTGAAAACCGAGATGAGAGGAAGAGGGGGGGGAGGAGGGGGAAGATCATTTCGATTGATGAATTCGCATTTACTTCCACGATGCTAAATAAATTTCATGTGTACTCAGAAGAAAAGCTCAAAAGAAAAAAAAGGAAAATGGAAGAGGGGAATGTAAGTTTTCGCTTGAAGGAAAACGATCGAAAAAGGAGAGTTAAAAGGATGACGATGGTCCTTCGAGCCCGACCATTACGACTCAATAAATCTCTACCAGACTTTTGGGCGATGTTCTCAACATCGTAATGAAATTAAGTGACCACTAGCAGTAACTTGTCCTACTATAAATTTTAAACACACCGCATTGTCGTGCGTAGAATCTCCAACCATGACTTTTTTATTATCCTTTTTTTTTTTTTTTTTTTTTTTCCTCTTCTTTGATCTGATTTTTTTTTGTTTCTTTCGCGTTCCCTTGAGCTTTTCTTCTTCTTCTTTTTTTTTTTTTTTTAAGAGTTAAAACAATTTGGTTCGTCGGTAAGGAATTTAATTGGAGCGTGACTGGTAACGCTAATGTCTTCCGAGACATAAAAAACAAAATCTCTGGATATTTCATATTAAAAAAAAAAAATCCGAAAACCGCAACGGAAAAACCTTTTTCACCTTGGAAATTTGTTTCGAATTGTCACGTTTTCCGTATTCGGGACGGTATTCGATTTCCAGGCAGATTCATTAAGAAAATGATTTATTTGTCATTTGCAGTGTTCACTCAGCGAAGTTCGAACTTTAATATCGGTTCCTTCCTTGCAGGCGTTTTAAGATCTTCCTTCAACAACCCCCCCCCCCCTCGCGCTCGCTCCTTCCCTCCCTCTGGTTTTCGACCCTCTTTATACCCGTCGCGGAGACCTTCAATATTTACTTTTCGATGAAAATCCAGTTTAAAAAAGATTTTACCCAAAATCGAATTTTTGGAGGAGGGGCGGAGGGGGTGGCAGCGGCGGCGGCGGCTGCGGTGATGGAATTTTCTCATTGAAGCGTAATCTTTTGTTTTTGAGATTTTCCAATTTCCCGAATATTTTCATATAGCGTTTTCTAAAATATATACGTGTGTATATCGCAAAACCATTAGCGACATCAAGAAAATGAAGGAAAAAGGGGTGAAAGATGAGGGTGGATGTCTTGATTCGTGACGGATGACGTCATGAGGCTTGGAAAGACGAAGTCGGTGGAGCGTGACGTCACGGCCTTGACGCTGTTTCCGTGAATCTCTACAACAATGGCAGAGGAAACAATGCACCCGGCATGCCCCTATGAGAACCTTTCATCCCTGTTTGATACAAAATTCAATTTCCTTTAAAAACGTAATTGAGAAAACAGGAAATTTAATGGTGCCTGCATCGACAAATTTCTACACTCGGGAGGACAAAACACTTTCCATTTTCGAAAAGCGCGCTCCCTTCGCTTTTCTCGTATTTTGGAAAGGCTTTTCATGCCAAACTTGTGGGAATGACTGACAGTTTTTTTAAAAAAACTCGGTTTTTTAGTTTCGGACAAAAAAAAAGCAAGGAAAATAGTCATCATTCGAAAAATAAAAAATTGGAATTATTTTCAAGATAACTCGACCGTTTTTTGTTCCCCCCCCCCTCTTCTTTTTTTTTTTGAAGGAAAAGTTAATAGAATAAAAATCTGGACCAAATCCAATGCGACTTAGTTTTTGTGCCTTCAATTTTTAACGATACGCATCTTACTGACAGTTAATTCATTCTCAACATAAGTTCCATTTTTTTTTTCGTTCTATTCATATGTACTCATTTATTATAAATTTTTTTTCTTCTTTTTCCCCCTTTTTATATCTGAAAAAAAAATTCATATTTATAGTGTCGCAATGAAAAGGTTATCCGGAAAAATATTTTTGAGGAGAAAAAAAAAAAAAAAAAAGAATTACATTTCGAGATTTCTATGCCGGAAAACATTTTTTTTTTTTTAATTTTTAGCTTATGGCGGATCGATCACCGTTTTCCCTTACTTTTTCCGTATTATTACGTGCGAAAAATGCGCCCGAATTGCCTCATTTAATCCAATCAAATTTAACTCGATTTCGCAAGGGTCATTACGTATATGAAAAGAAAAACATTTTCGAAAATGGGGAAAAAAAATCCTCCCTTCACTTCGTTTCGATTAACATCTTAAAAATCGTAAGAGTAAATTAATCTGGAGGCTATGCACCCTAACGCCCCGGTAATATGGCTCTCTTAAGGATTAGAATGATGACGGCCGAGCGATGGCCACGAGTACATTAAAAGGTCATATAAAACGCCGTTTACGAGTGCGATGAGGATAGCGTTACCATGTAAAGCAGTGAATTATTGAAGTAAAACAACATTAAAACTGGATCCAGACTGGACCACAATCATCTCATCTCATTTTCATCTTGCCTTAAATGCATCTCAAGCTACTCTTTTTAATAAAAGACCAATCTCGTTAGTGAGATGCAGGAAAAAGAAATTTTTTCGGTTAAGCTTACAGGCCTAAAAAACAAAATGAATTTTGCGTATTAAAAAAAAAAAAAAAAGTCATATATTTTGCGATCCGCCGTATTAATTTTAATTATTTAAATTAAAATTTGGGATATCATATTTTTTAATAATCCTCAAAGCCGGATCTGCGAGTCCTAACTAACCGAAAAATTAAAAAAAAAAAAGAGTTGCGTAAAAACGTATTGAACGTATTTTCAAGGAGCTATCGTCAATTTTGCGGTCAAAATTTCTAAAATCGGCAGAAACAACTGCTTCCGCCATTTTGGATCCACTAATTTGGATTTTCACCCCTTTTCAAGATTCCATTTTGTTTTTTTGAAATTTTCAAAAGTTTGTTTTTCTCGCGGGGTGCCACGATATGAATTCCAAATTCGTTCGGTTCTGCGTATGTGATTTGAAGGCTAAAACGAGAAGGGTGGCCTAAGTTCATCTCGTCAAGTTGACACTGGTCTCTAATGTTTAGCTTTTATAAAAACAATGAAAACAAAAACAGAGGAGTTAGGCCGCTATTCCCGTTAAGTCTTCATTTGATTGGCTAAAAATAGTAGCGTTGTCTCATTGGTCGATCCACTTCAAGGCCATTTGAAATGCCAGAAAGTGACGAAAATTAAGTCACGTCACGTGACCAAATTGATGCGTTGGCGCAGTATAATTTTTCTTCGAAAATGGGTAAAAAAGTCTGCATTTTTCCACATGATTCCCCCTTTAAAGATTTTAACCTTTTACGGTTTTATCCCCAATTCTGAAAAAAAAAAAAGAAAAATTTTTTTAGAATTTAGAAATCTGTTAAATTTTGTTAAGTCATGCGGGCCAATAAAATACAGTACATTTCATATTAGGTTTTGGAGGTGTCGCATCGGAAGTCGGCGCTGGATTGAGTTCGCAGGCAGACGATGGTGACTTGCACGTCGCGACCTGTTACGTCCCGAACGAACGAGGCAAGACCTGCGATATAAAAAAATATATATTAAATATTAGTTAATTCGATTTAATTAACTGAATTGAATTGAATTTATTCAATTTAGTTAACTAAATTTAATTGAATTTAGTTGGCTAAATTAAATTAAATTAAATTGCCTAAATTAAATTTAATTTAATTGCCTAAACTAATTTTAATTTAATTGCCTAAATTAAATTAAATTAAATTTAATTGGCTAAATTTAATTTAATTTAATTGGCTAAATTTAATTTATTTAATTGAGGATATTGAATTTAATTTAATTGACTACATTATGCGGTTTAATGTCCATTAATGGACGTTTCAATTTACTTGAATTTATTCAACTTAATTAACTAAATTAATTTCAATTTGATTGGCCAAATTAAATTCAATTTGATTGGCCAAATTAAATTCAATTTGATTGGCTAAATTAATTAAATTTGATTATAACTACATTAAATTTAATTTAATTGGCTAAATTAAATTAAATTAAATTAAATTAAATTAAATTAAATTAAATTAAATTAAATTAAATTAAATTAATTTAATTGGCTAAATTAAATTTAATTTAATGGAAATTTCAATTTAATTAAAATTAATCATTAAGTTTTTAATTAAAATATATTATTTTTTTTTAAAATTTCAATTCAATTCAGTTAAAAAATGAATTTAATGAAATATATTTTTTATTTTTTTGCAAATTTGAAAAAAAAAAAATTAATTGTAAAAAAAAATCGCTCTTAAATGGTAAATGGAATAAAGCAAGGTATACAGTAGAAACCAGGGCCCATTGTCCGGATATAATCACCCCGTCCGCAATCTAATTCTCGGTGGTCAGTTGCCTTTCCTATGTCTCTTGCAATTAGCACGACCCAAATCCTACCTTTCTGCTCAACCTTTTCACTGCCTCACCTATTTGTCAACCTTTCTCTTCCTTGATGTTAATTGCTTCTTGTCACGTTCCTTATCAACTTTCCACCTCTCTTCTTTCACCTTTTTATTTTATTTTATTTTATTTTTTTTTTCGGAGAGTCTAAGTGTAAGAGTATGGGGTTTCCGTCTTGCCTTTTTAAAGTACGATGACAACCGGTGGCCCCGATGGCATTTCCGAAACAAAGCAAAACGTATAAGCCACCGTTGCCGATTCATGTCTCCAGAGGATTTTTCGGGTGGAAGTTTAATGGAATAGCGATGATTAGGATTGACAACGAAAAGTCCCAGTGTGATTTTACTCTCTCTCAATCCCTCAATGGGCAAAAGTCGATTTTTTTTTTTGCAGAATTTCCCGTGGAAATAAAAATCATTTTATTTTCTTCAGGAGGAATAAGGAAAAAAAAATTGTTAGGGTGTGAATAGATGGTGGTTTTGATTTTTTTTTTTTTTTTTAAATAAACCGTTTTCCCTCCACTTGAAAACGGAAATGATTTAAAAATAAAACAAGATTTTTGAATGAAAAGGAAAAGGGACATTTTGAAAGGCCCCGTCGACAAAGACAGCTCGTTAGAGAAACGAGAGGCTGCTGGCCACAGTCACAACGATGACTGATCCACCAGGGATGAAAACCCTTCACTTTCTTCCATTTATTATTTTTACCTTCATTTTCATTCAAACCCTTGGTTGGAAGGAATTTATTTTCATGTGATGCAAAGTAATGAGACGCGGCGTTTGGACCTCTCAACGGATGCCAAGTCAATAGCCAAGGATCAAAAGAGCCAAAAGTGAAAATTTAAATTTTTGATTGCGAGCTTTACAACCGAGAAAAAAAAATTAAATATGATGTTTAAATTTTTTTTTTTCTTATTTTTCAAATTTTGTGTTTTTCCTGAATATTTGATTCGGAAAAGCGTGAATGACGAATTCGACGTAAACGCGGAAAATTCCCTTATTGCCCCACGGGTTAGGGATGAAGTTAGAAATTCATCTCTGTCCAACTTTTGTTATGTTCGAATTTTTTTTTCTCCCCCTACAACTCCCTCCATTTCTTCGGGACAATAGAAGAAAGAAGAATATTTGCCCGGTGAAGTTATGGCCAAGGTCAAAAAGTGTCCCTCTTGGTATTCAAATCGGAAAAAGGAAGGAAGGACGTTTTCTCCGTGGAATAACGGTATCGAATTTTCTATGTCATTAAATGCGTTCGAACCCTTCTTTTACGAAAACAAGTGCAAGAGGAAAAAAAAAACTTGGTCGGGAGAAAATAAAATTTTGAATAGAGTCCAAAAAGGAAAAAAAAAAAAATTCGAATGCAAATTTTATTTGTGATTCCAGCTGACCAAAGAAATCAAAAAGATTAAAATGCACATTCCTTTTCTTTTATTTCCATGTCTTTTTTTTATTTTATTTTCGTTTGCTTTTCAATTTCTTTCAGATTTTCAATTTTTTTTATTTATTTATTTTGATCGTAATAATACGTGACAATGTTCTTTTTTTCCATTTTTACATCTGTTGCCGTTGGTCTTTGTCTTGAGAGGAACTGAGTAAGCTTCCTTTAGGTTCGTTTTTTTAAGATTTTGATAGAAAAGAGCTTTTTGTCGCCTGACAGTGCCATTTTCAACTTTAACATTGGTGAGTTGAAACCTGACGTTATCAAGTTTTAACCTGGCATTGACAAGCTTGATTTGAAAATTACAAGTTCGAACTCGAGAATGACAAGACATTGTAAGGTTCAAACCTGCCGTTGTGAAGTTCGAACTTGGCATTGTTAGGTTCAAACTTCACAAGTGCTAGCCGGTTGCAACTTGCCAAGGTTTAAACTTAACATTGTAGAGCTTAAAAATGAAAATTTGAAGCATTATCAAGTCCTAACCTGGCATTAACAAGTTCGAACTTGAAAATTTAAAGTTTAAACTCGTAAATGACAAGCTTGAACTTGACATTCTTAGGTTCAAATTTCACAACAAGTGCTAGCCGGTTGCAATTTGCCAAATTTCACTTAACATTTTAGAGCTTAAACCTGACATTATCAAGTTCTAACCTGGCATTGACAAGTTCGAACTTGAAATTTTTAAGTTTAAACTCGAGAATGACAAATTTGATCTCGAAATTATTAAGCAATAACCTGTCGTTGTGAAGTTCGAACTTGGGATTGTTAGGTTCAAACTTAACAACAAATACTAGCGGGTTGCAACTTGGCTAGGTTCAAACTTAACATCTTCAAGTTTGAACTTGGGATTGTCAGGTTTAAACATGAAATTAGCAATAAACAAATACCCTTCAGGGGTTCCGTACTGATTATGCGGGAAATTTTGTGTTTCATTACTTAAACATAGATTAACCTTGGTAGCCTGCCTTGGAACCTTGGCAAGTTGCAACCCGCTAGCATTTGTTGTGAAGCTTGAACCTGACAGTTCCAAGTATGAACTTCACAACGGCAGGTTTGTACCTAATAATTTCGAGATCAAACTTGTCATTCTCTACACGGTAAAAAATTTTATGTTAAAAGTAACATAATTTATTAGTAAAAAAGAGGCTACATATTTTTTCTATGTAAATTTTACATAAAACGAGTATGTTGCATCAATTTGATTGTTGATCAACCAATAACAAATCGTGATTTGTCAACATAAAAATGTTTACATTCAAATATTAACATAAAACGTGTTATATATGAAATGTGTAGCCCTTTTTTAGGTTGTTAACATAAAATTTTACCGTGTAGTTCAAACTTGAAATTTTCAAGTTCGAACTTGTCCGAACTTGCCAATGCCAGGTGACAACTTAATAATGTCAGATTTAGACATTCTCTATCTATCTACAATTTCAAGTTTGAACCTGGCAAGTTGCAACCGGCTAGCACTTATTTTAAAGTTTGAACCTGACAATGCTAAGTTCGAACTTCACAACGGCAGGTTTAAACCTAACAATGTCAAGTTCAAACTTGTCATTCTTGAGTTCAGACTGGCAATTTTCAAGTTCGAACTTGTGAATTTTAGGTTAGAACTTGATAATAGTCATGTTTAAACTCGAAAATGTTAAGTTTGAACATGCCAAGCTACAAAAAAGCTCTTATTTTAGGTGCAATCGCTTTTAGAAATATTAATTTTAAAATTATTTTTAAAAACTCTTCCCCTCTTCTTGATTTCACATAAGAAAAAAGACTACACTTTCGTTCGATTAAAACGCGCATTTTTCAATTCCTTTCAAAACGAACCCCGGCCAAAGAAAAAGCATGAACCGTGGGGAAGAGGAGCTAATATTGAACCAAGATGATCCCAGTAAATGAAGGTGATGTTGACCATGTCGTTGTAAAAACAATGAAAAGTGGAAGACGATGTGAAGTGATTGAGAAAGGTCGAGTGACAAGTTCCAAAAGGTTGACATCCCGAACGAGAAGAAATCTCAAGAGGACTTAGAAGGGACGACACGTAGAGGATTGAAAACAATGAGGAGGTGGAGGAATTTGTTAATGACCATTTTATTAAACTCCCTTTGACGTCGCTGCTATTCTTTATTGGTTTTATTATAGAGAAATGGTCCTTTTCTATCTAGGTTTTCTTTTAGAACCGGACTCGAGGGAAAAAGATAGGGAGAAAAAAAGACGAGAGAAGAATTTTTTTTTTTTTTTGAAAAAATATTTTTTTTATTATTTTTTTTGAGATTTGCGTCGCGTTTTCGATTTCGATCTTTCGCTAATTGATATTATACAAGGCTGTTAGCAAGCACAAGAGGAAATAAAAGGGGAAGCAGGTACAAAGAAGAAGTCGGGAGAGTGTAAGTCGTTGAAGTATTGAAGGTGATCGGTCGAGGACTTTCTCCTTCTAAAACCCATTATAATTGGAGTGGAAGATTCGAGTACTGGTTTATGATGCTTTCCCAAGACTTTCCTACTCTTGACTCGGTGAATTCCTTTTCCTTTTACCTGATTGTTGCTCTATGCGGCCTTTTGGTCTTTTGGACGCGTGTGCTTGAGGAATCTTAACGAACTCCCCCTCCGTTTTCATTCGATATCTCCCCGATCCTTAAAACGTAAACAAATAAAAAAAAACGTAACATTTCAAAAACCGGTTAGTTAAATAATTCAAACACTTTGCATGCACAAAAAAAAAGAAAAAAAAAATTTCCCGGTATTTTGCGTTTCGAGCTTTTGCCGAATCCTAATTTTGAAAAGGGAGCGTATAGGGAGGAGTTGAAATCGCGTGACGTAATCATCGCCCGCCCAGTTTGGAGAATTTAAAAAAAAAGCGAAAAAAAAAAAAGAACGGAAAATAAAAATCGTGGAAATCGAAGAGAGATTGAGGATTTTAAAGCGCTAGTTTCTTTGAGCGGACATCTCATAACGTTTCTGGATATCTTAATGCTTTTGTCATGTTGTTTCATTCTGCTTCCTCGACTCATCACTTAGCTAATATGCCCCGGGCGTCCACAACCAGCGAGCAAATCGTCTTTCTTTAAACGCGACTGTTCATCGTCATCGAATAATTAGCTTTTCTCGGGGAAATTTTTAATTTTTAAATGGAAATTACCCTCCCATCATTTTCTTTCGTCATGTAAAATTCGTTAGGAAATTCATTTGAAATGAAGGGAGGAAAAATTAAATTTAAAATTCCTTAACGGCGGATTTTTTTTTTTTATTTCTTTGGGATTGTTTCAATTTTTAAACGCGGTTCGGTTCAGAATCAGGCGGTTTATTTTTTTTACTGAAATTCAGCGGATTTTTGGTTAGGGTAATGCAGATGAATTTTTTATATATAATTTATACATAAATTATATATAAATTATACATAAATTATACTCCTATATAAATTATACATAAATTATATATAAAAAAGCCATCTGCGTTACCCTAACCGGATTTTTTTTTTTGGCTAACATACTCAGATATTTTAGATTTCTGAATTTTTTTTTATTTTTTTATTTTGAACTCCAAAAAAATTGTAAAATTTTTCTTTTTCCAGTAGTCCCGAAATCACCAGTCCAAAAAGGGATTTTACATTAAATTTTGATTCTCACTGAATGGTCATGAGAAACATTAAAAAGACGCGTCACTGAAAATCCGCCCGCCGTCCCTCCACTCCTCGTTAAAGCTCATTCCATTCCTTTGACATTTCATTTCCATTTTGTAAAGTAAAATGGAAAATAGAAGAAAATATACATCAAAGTTTACAAGTTTTTCCTAGCAGTATGCTCATCTCGTAATAAGTTAGGATTTCGAAGCCCGTACTCGCTTTTTTAAAATTAAAAAAAAAAATTAATTTTTTTCCCTTTTTTTTCGGAATATTGAAAATTGTAAAGTAAAAAAAAAAAAAAAAGACCGCGAAACCTCAAGGTAAGGAACATCTCATCTTATCAGACATTCCGTCGTACTTATCATGTCAAGAGGGAAGCTCGTTGCGGTCTTTTTATGAAGGATGCTTAAAAGGATCTTCTAAAAAGTCGGTGGGGGTGTAATAGCTCTGGCCAAGGTTAAGTTCCATGAAGGAAGGTCTTCTTGGAGGCAAATTAATTATTTTGGGGAATAAATCTTTTCGGTATAAAAAAAGCGTAGGCCTATTTATATCATTTTTTCACCAGAAATGCTTTACAAGTTTTAGCACTAGGGTGCGTCCAAATAAATCAGTCACTGTAGATTTTCGCTCCGAGGTCAAATTCTGGTTATTTACTGTGCGGAGGACTCTCTTAATTTTTATTAGATTTTTAAAAAATTTTCTAGATGTCGCTAAAGTCGTTTAAAGGGTTTTTTAAGGGGAAAAACGGGATGAAAAATATTTGTAGGTGAACATTGAAAAATTTGCCATTTATGGAATACTGGGAATAAAAATTCGGGTTTATAGGTTGATGTTACCTATATATATATATAGGTGTATCGGGAAAAAATAGGTCAGGCCGAAAATATCATTCATGTCGGGTGTGGAGGGGAAATTAACTCAAAAAATGAAAAAATCTGGCACCCTTAGGCTCAAAAATTTGGGTGATCGGATAGCCATTCAAATTTAGTTAAAATATGTAGAATTAAGGTCACGTATGATATTTTTTTCGCATTTCTGGTTATTCCCAAAAACGGGGCATAAAAGTGCTTTTTAATTTTATTTTCGCATTGATGCGCCAAATATCGCTTTCGAAAAATATTTTAGATTACTTAAAAATGCCCAAAAATTATCTTCTGACTTCCATTACATGTATAAAATTCAACATTTGGGCCGATTTGCCATTTTTTTTTCCTGAAAGCTACTTTACCGCGTGAAACCAGATTTCACCCTCTCTAAGAGACATCTTAAAAAAATAAAGGGAAAAGGGCAAAATTAAAAAATGTAGTGAACATTTTATTTAAAATTTTTAAGTTCTTGTTTTTGTTCATGTAGTCTAATTTTAATATTTTAAAAGAAATATTTAAAAAACAACGGCGAAAATTAAAAAAAAAAGTTAAATATTTCAAGAAATTTTTAAGTCCTTGCTTTAGCAACTTTAAGTTTCTTGGAAAAGTTTTTTGAAATTTTACAAGAAATTTTCTAGGTACTAACTGCCGTTCATGTCGTCTAATTTTAAATTTTACTATTAAAAAAGACTAAAACTAAAAAAAAAAAAAATTGTCAAAATATTATTTAAAATTTTCAAAGTTAAAATTGTAATATTAAAAAAAGATTTTAAAATTTTAAGGCATTTTTTTTGCTTGTTTTTGTCAAAATATTTGAATTTTTTGATAAAAATATAAATTTTTTTCCTGGCACGAAAAAAACTTAAAATTTTTAAAAAAGAAGGTCAAAAGTTGAAAAAAATTAGTGAAAATTTTAATTAGTCTTCAAAGTTAAAATTTCAAATAGTCAAAATATAATTTAAAATTTTGAAGTTAAAATGTTAATATTGAAATGATTAAATGTTCATTTTTGGTGCAAACAGTGCGACACCCGGACAGAATCCGGACATACAGATTTCCCCAGGACCGAGCCCCAAGACGTAGTCCTTCGTCAAAAAAAAAAAAAAAAAAAAAAAAAATTGTACTCTAATTTTAAGAAAAATGAATTGTTTTTTTGAAATTTTATAAGACATTTTTAAAATTGGCGGTAATCAAAAAAACGGGGGGGTCAAAGGAATCTTCCAAAATTTTACGTCGAGGGGGAGGGGGTCGGAAAACCCGAAAAAAATGTCTTACGTAACACTTGAACGCTCCCTCAGCAGTTCGTATTCTTCCTGTTGTTCAGTTTTATTCGACATGAGATTTCTCATATTCTGTACTTAGAGACGCTTTCAAAATAGTGCGACTCTGACATAAAAATTTTTTTCTTGATAAAAAACTTAAGAGAGTATTTTTAACACTCAACGAAATAAAATTGTTCCGCCATGCTGAAATAAAGAGATTAGGACTAAGAACCTTGTTCAAAGGTGGCTCTATTGACGGATAAGCGAGACACGTAATGAAAACGTGATAGAAGCAGGAAGGGAAAACCCCAACGATTTTAGTGGGCTAGAAAACACCGAAACATCTCAAAGCCCTTTTACCAGAAATGAATCATCTTTAATCCCTAACGTACAATTTTTTTCTCTCTTGAAACCATATAACACTTCCTACGATTACAAAAAAAAATGTAAAACTTTTTACATTAAATCACATTAGTTTTTACCTACCAAAAAAAAGGAAAGGTAATATTCCCGATTGAAAAATAAATAGCTAAACAAACACAAAGTAATATTCGTTAAATTCGTTTCTTTTCCCATCATACAAAAACCAAAAACAAACAGGAAAAAAAAAAACAAAAAACAACAAAGAATAGCCAATTGAAATTCCAATATAATGGTTTTGTAGTCTTTTGAAGGTGCCCCCAACCTCCTAAGCCAACGTCATTCATTTCGCTATATTAAAATTCCAGCAATTTTTTTCTCTCCCTCCGGGGTAAATGATTCTTTAGATTAGGAAAAATAAAACCAAAATGCCGATTCGAATTTTTATTTTATTTTTTATTTTATTTTTTTCTGAATCAAATAAGATTTTTATACAAAAAAGTAATTAACAAGGTTTTTTTGTAAAATAAAAAAACGAATTATTGAATTATTATCCGAAAAAATAAAAGCTGAAAATTAAAAGTTTAAAGGTAGAAGAAATCTGGGAGGCGAGGCCTAAAAAAGAAAAAAAAAAAAAAAAAAAAAAAAAAAGAGGAACGATTTCGCTAGGGTGATGCCCACGGGTCCCTCGTGACTTCTCATTATTTTTCTTTCAAACTAAATGAGTTTTTTCCCACTTAAAAAAAAAAAAAAAGAGAGAAAAAGTCAACCTCCTAAAATACTAAAATATAGCAAATAAAATTTTGGTTTTGCGAAAGATTTTTTTTTTTTCTTTTTGTTTTTTTGTTTTTAAGAAAACACTAATTGTACTCCGAGATCGCTTACAACTTTGCTCGAATAAATAACACGGAAAGCAACGAACTTGATATGAATTTTTAATCACCCCCTGTTGAAATGTCCTGGTCGTGTCGTTATATTTTATTCCATCCACGAACAACGAACCAAAATGATTTAAATAAGAAGTGAAAGGTGAAGGGTAATAATGATGAAAAGAATATTCCAAGAACATAACTTGGAAAATTACAACTTTGGGATTATCATGGGATTCTATATTATAAAATTTTCGTTTGTGTAGGCCCGGCGCGAAGCGAAAATTTTCTCTTTTTTTTTTCCTCGAGAATAATTTCGTTAAGAAAAAAAATCTTTTTTGAGTTAATTTTTTTTTTTTTTTCAAGGTCTGATCCCGTATTAGATGAAAAGATTTTAACACTTAACTTTTTTTTCTTTGTATTAAATGACACCCTAAAGGAAAAGAGATGAAAGAGAAGCGTAGGGAGGGGGGGGGGGGGAAGAAAAATAAAAAAAAAAGACGAATCTCTGAATCGCTTCGGTGTTTGAAAGGGAAGCCAAATGACGTAAATACGGTTTGTTTGGGAAACCAAACAATTCCAGAAATCAGCCTTTTTTTTTTTTTTTTTTTTCTGGGAAAAAAAAAATGAATGTCATTGTTGAAATGAAAACAAATAGAGGTGATCACACCCTCTACAAACGGTTTGCTTATTTGGATCATTTGTATTATTACAGCGATAAAATATCGGGAATATCCTGGCAAAAGAGCTTTAACAATTGTGCCATTATTTGTTTTTTTTTTTTATTTTCGACTCTTCCATCCAAAGGCAAGATCGTTGTTGAGGGGGTTGACTGCACTTTTGTTTGATCTTCTGGAAAAGTGGCTTGACTAATGTTTAAGATGAAGCTTCAGTGAATAAATGGCTGATTTATCTAAAACTCGATTTACCGGGTAAAATTTAAATTTTAAGAATCGGACGAACTCCTTTCACTTATTCTTGTAGGTTCAAGTTTCAACTTATTCCAAGTAGATACGGGGATACGAACCCGGAAAACAAAATCGAAGTTTTCGGACCGCAATTTTTTTTGTTAATTATTTTCTGACTACACATATATTCAGACCAGTTAAAACTTGCTTAAAAATCAGACTGGGACTTGGGGGCATATCCCTACGTAGGACTGTCTTTGGGGTACTGTCCTAATATTGCTAAATTTAAAAAATAAAACGATTTAAAAATTTTAAGGCATTTTTTTTTGCTCGTTTTTGGTCGAAAAATTCGAGTTTTTTGATAAAAATATAATTTTTTTTCCTGGCACGAAAAAAACTTCACATTTTTTTGAAATTAAGTAGAGAAAAAATTGATTGGAAGCTGGATTCGAACCAACGAGGACTCACACTACTTAGTTTTCTACTTAGTTTTCAAAAATTTAGTTATTCTACCTGAGGAATAGAAGGTGGATTGTCTTTAAATTCAGATTTTTGATAAAAAAGGTCAAAAGTTGAAAAAAATTAGTGAAAATTTTAGTTAAAGTCTTTAAAGTTAAAATTTTAATATTAAAACATTGTTTTAGCTCATTTTCTTGGCTAAAGGAAAAAAGGACAAAATTAAAAAATGTAGTGAACATTTTATTAAAAATTTCTAAGTTCTTGTTTTTGTTCATGTAGTCTAATTTTAATATTTAAAAAATAAACGGCGAAAATTAAAAAAAAGTTAAATAAAATTTCAAGAAATTTTTAAATCCTTGCTTTAGCAACTTTAAGTTCCTTGTAAAAATTAAGTCTCTTGAAAATCTACAACAAGAAATTTTCTAATTTCATGGTTTCGTTCATGTCGTCTAATTTAAAAATAACATTTTTAACTTTAAATTTCTGGTAAATTTTTAACTTTAAATTTCTGGTAAATTTTTAACTTTAAATTTCTGGTAAATTTTTAACTTTAAATTTCTGGTATTAACTTTAAATTTCTGGTAAATTTTTAACTTTCAATTTCTTGTAAATTTTTAACTTTAAATTTCTTGTAAATTTTTAACTTTGAATTTCTGGTAAATTTTTAACTTCGAATCTCTTGTAAATTTTTTAGAACATTTTTGGTAAATCTTACTTAAATTACTTAGTTAAATAAAATTTTCAGTGCAAACAGATTGACACCCGGACACCCCCACATACAGACAAATTTCCTCAGGACCGAGCCCCAAGACGTAGCCCTACGTCAAAAATTCCAAGATACACTAAAGGAGTTTGTCAGATACCTAAAAATTTGATTTTTTCCACTGCAAATCTAGCATTTATCGGACTGGCAAAAAGCCTGCCTCTCCTAATGCTTTTTTTTTTCAGTCGCTCAGAAACTAAAAAGAAAAAAAAATAATAAAAATAACCTGGATTGAAAATGAAGGTGGTTAAAAATATTCTATCACCCTTCTAACTTGTCAACTTACCGAATGGAAAGGAACGATAACGGGGGAAAGTGTTTTTGCAAAAAGCACATCTACATTCTTTGTTTTAATATCTTAGAATCATCGGCTCACCCCCCCCTACAATACCTCAAGTAAATATTTACACATTTTTTTTTCATTCTTTGTATCGTTCCCGTTTCGGCTACCCTTGTCTATCTAGTGCCACGCTTCGTATAAAATTCTCTTTTTTTTTTTCCCTTCAAAGTGGCTTTTTTTCCGGTGGAATTTGTTTCAATTGAGAGAAGGTAAAAAGCGGAAAATTACATTTTATATCTTTTTCATTCACTTTATTTTTTATTTTTTTTTTAATACCCTTTCATTTTTCATTTACAAAAGGTTATAAACACTTGACCGAAACGTCATTATCAAGTCATTAAAAATCAAGCAGGGAAAGTATTCAAGCATTTTTTAATTACATGAAAATTCGGTTTTTTATTCCCACCTCCTTCCGCGCGCCCCCCCCAATTTCGTCCCTCTCTCGTTTTTGAAAGATATGAAAATCGATTAGCGAAAGACGGACAATAAGGACAACAAAGAGAGAAGGGCCCAGGAGATGAAGAAACGGGATAAAGGCACAGACCCGAGGAGAAGGTCAATGATTCAAACCGTGGATGTTAAAAGCCATTTGATCCTTAATCGTAAGTTGCGTTGAAGCGAAGCTTTTCCCTTGAATCTCTTTGATAGTACCGTGACTGGACTCTAATTATCACTCCTTCGTCGTTATATAATTAAACATGTTTCTTGCATCTCTTCCCTTGTCTCAAGGATTGTCCAAATGAGGAAAGGGTTCTCTCTCGCTTTTGAGTCTTAACGTTTAAAATCCCTTTCCCTTCTTCTTCTCTATTTAAAAGGAGAGAGAGAGAGGTAGAAAATTTTCACGAAAATTCCGAACCCTACAATTTTTTTTTCTTCTCTTTAAAAAAAAAAAAAAAGAAAAAGAAAATATACGAAATTGGGGATGGCAAGGGAGAGGTAATAATTTAAAAAAATTGAAGCCCGACTGACTGACAGATGGAAATAAGTCGAACAAACCGCACAAGTTAAACAAATTTCCTTTCTGATAAACAACGCATATCCCCAAAGTGACGTTCGATTTGGAGAAGGGGAAACGTATTTTTTTTTTTTCCCAACTTTTTGACTTTTTTGCCCGTTTCTCTTCTTCTTGGAAGTCACTACGTCAATCAAAACGATTTCGAAGGCCTAATTTTTTATATTTTCTCTCTTTTTTTATTTTCAGTATTATCCAAGACCGCGAATTTATCATCGTATCGTCGGAGAGAAAGAAGGACTGCCTGCAGCGGCAGATCCTACATACCTTCACCATCCTCATTTAGGGGCACAGACATCGGGAGATCCTTCACTACCTCAAGGTAGGTTCGCAATCTCATTCAAAAAAACTATGGAAAATTTTAGTTTTTTGTTTTCCCAAGCGATGATCACTTTCGGGGAAAAATGTTTTTACTGCCAATTTTATTGTTATATATTGCTGTGAATGAGCCCGTTTTATGGGCTTTCGGGTTTTTGTTTTTACTATATTATTACCAGGGGGGGAGGGAAGAGAGATGGAAGAGAGAGAGAGAGAAAAGAAGCGTAGCTTATTTTAATTTTCATCACATCATAAATATTTGTTGCTAATGGTCTTATTTTTCTTTAACCCCCTTCCTTATTTTTGCCGTTAAGGACCCTCTAACCCGTTTTGCGTAATAAAGGAGAAATTTTCATTATTATTATTATTATTTTTGAATTAAAAAAAAAATCTCTTATTTTCTTGGAAAATTATGATCATGTTTGGGCGTAAATGTTGTTGAAGATGGAAAACATGTCGAAGCAGAGCTGGAGCAAAGCAAACAGTCACACAAGACAGGGTCTGGAGAACAAGGGTTGTGTCGCCCCCGGGCCAGCCACAAACCGCATTCTATGTTCTCTCTCTGTATCTTATATCCGTGATCATTCTCCCTTTTTTGTTATTATCTCCTCCGAAAATCGAAATTATCTGGTGCTCTCTGTTCTCTTCACTTAATTTAAAATGTAGGGAAAAATCCGGGGAAAAACCTTTTTTTTCCCTTTAAAAATAAAAAAAAAAATAAATTCTTCGAACAAGAAATCACTTCCACTTTCTGCATGTCAGTATAAATATATTCCTCGTGGGTATCGATATTTCGGAAATCCTTCAAAGCGACCACATCAAACAATTTTTTTTTTTTATATCAACCCCGAAAGGCATTTTACCAAAACTTTATTTTCAATCCCTTTCATTTTCATCCTTCATTAATAATCTGCTCCTTTTTTTTTTGGTGTTTCTTACGTTTCGAAGGGGAGAAGTTCTTTTTTTTTTTTTTGTACCATATATTTTTATTTGGAAATCCACCGTGAAGGGAAAGAATATCAACTGGAAAAAAAAAGGCACGAAGTCCCTTTAGAAAGAGATTTTCTACATGTCGTTTAAAAAAAATATCATGAGTGTGAAGGGTTGAAGGGAAAATCCACCTGTGGAATGTCCATACAAAAAAAAAAACGCATAAACGAGAAAAAAAAAATGCGTTTCTTTCACGAAGCATTCCACGTATTCTGTGGGAGAAAAAGAAAAAATTTCCGATAAAATTTAAAAAAAAAAAAAATTGAATTCAAAGCTGAGATTTTTATTTTGTTAAACGAATGCTTATGAGGATATGGCACTAACGACACTCGAAAAATAGCATAAGGTAATTTTTTTTTTGTATTAGAATGAAGTAAGATGTTGTTTGATCTTGTTCTTGTAAGGTCGAAACTTGCCTGAGAAACAATATACAGTCAGCTTGACTAGAGCAATCTAAGGAGCTGAATTTTTATCCCAGGCTATTTTCGATGTTCTTAAGCTGTCAAATGCCCTTCAGTTCATTATACATAATGGAAGTCAAGAAAAAAGGGACGTTAAAAAATCCATTTAGGGCAGTTTTGAGACAGGATTGCCCCATAATTGCCCCGGGATTGTTACTGAAGGACTAGAATCCGCTGGCGTTTCAGTTCTTATTCTTATTCGTTCAGTCCACTGTTGAACGAAGATCTTTCCATCCATTTTCTTCTTCAGCCTTTCGGTGCCATAGAGGGTTGGCCAATTATGAGATGGCCCCGGAATCGATTTTTTCCCAAAAAATTTCCCGGGAACCTTTTTTTTTTAAATTGTCGGGAATCCCCGACGATTTCCCGATTCCCGGGAATGGGATTTTTCTCATTTTCTAGAATTCTTGATTCCCGGGATCGACAGGTTTTTTTCCCGGAAACGGGATTAATATAAATTTTTTCTCATAAAATTTTCAATATTTTAGAAAAAGTTAAAAAAAAATCAGTATTTTTTTTTTTACTTGATTTCCCTTTTTTGCTTTAAGAGTGGCCTTTAAAGAAAATGGAAAAATTTCTTTCGACGTGGTTCCCCTTATTCCCAAACTTAAATCCCAATAAATACAAAAATCAGGGCTATTTTCCTTTTTATCGTCTTTTTAACAAATTGCCGGATTTTTCGGGATTCCCGGAAATCCAAAAAATTTATTCCACGATTCGTGAGAAATTAAAAAGCTAACCAAAATGGGAATCCCCGTTCCCGGGATTGATATTTTTTTCAAAAACGGGAATTCCTGATTCCCGAAAACGGAATAACGTCGGGAAATTGCAATCTCTAGATATCCCCCAGCCGTCGTTTCTGTAGCATCCTACCTTTGAAGAGATTTTTTTTGCCATGATACCATGGCAGTTTTTTGATACGAAAGGCTTGAATGTTCATTGCTTATTCAAGTTTAAACCTGGCATAGACATGTTTCAACCTGACATTGGCAAGTTCAAACTTAAAATTATCAAACTGTAAACAGCCAGAATTTATTGTTCGATTTAAATCTGACCTTGCCAGGTTGGTGCTTGCCAATGACAGGTTTGAACTTGACAATCGACAACTAGCAATAAACAGAAATCATCAGTTATGTACTTTAGTGCAGAACTAGACCAAGTCCTGTCACGAATTCCAACTTCTTATTTCAAACGTGACTTTACAGAGCATATACAAGCGTTGCCAATGTCTTCTGCGAGCTAACGTTTCTGCTTTGTTAACAAAATAAACTTGTTAGCAGAAGGCATAAAATCAGCACTGCCAACCTTTAAGCCTGAATACCTTTTGTAAAGTCGGGTTTGAAATAAGAAGTTGCAATCCTTCAATGGACTTGGTCTAGTTCTGGCTAAAGTACAGAATTGAATCATCATCTGCTTTAAGATTGAATGACCAGACGAGACAATTTTCTTTTCTAACTGCCTTTCGCCCTATATTAGCCTCTATTATGCCGCACCCCACCGCATTTTCTGCTTCTGCCATTTGGCTTACTTTTTTTTTTATATTGATTTCGTCCAATTCTACGATTTCCTTCCCAAACCTCATTTCTTCTTTTATCTTTTTTATGCCCGCCTCTACCCCCTTTCTTCAAAAAATTCTCAGAAATCACAATGAAACTAAAAGGCCTTATCAATCATTCCATTTACTCCTCCTGCTGCGCTCTTGCTCTTAATTTTTTTTAAAATTTGGAATTTAAAAATCGTCATGGCGCCTTCGCAAGACCTGAAAAAAAAAACTCGTAAACCGAGTCTTCTCTATTCTATTAAAAAAACTCATCTTTTCTCAACCAAAAAAGCTCCTGGAAAAAAAAGGTAATTACGCCTCATTTGAGAATGAATATAAAACTGAGCCAGTAGTGCAGTAATAAAGGTGAAAGGAGAAAGTGAGAGAGATTAAAAAAGGTTGAAATGTCGGTCCCGTATTATTATCATAATGAAACATCGCGTTGAAGATATACCTTAATTAGAGGCAGTATAGCGGATAATGCAAACGCTCAGCTTTACAGCATTTTCATAAATAACAATACAACGAGAATTGCTTCTTCCTTCCTTAGACAAACTACTTTCCGGCGTCTCATAGAGCGGAAAAAATTTTAACTATGCTTTTAACCGAATGCATTGTTTTTCGAATTATAAGGGGGAAGGAAGGGGGATTTAACGATTATAAGAGGGATGGGAGTAAAAAAAAAAAAGAGCTTTTGTTTTTTATGTTTTTACATATAATTATGTGTCACTATTTTTCAAACCGACACCGGACACACATTTCCAAGTAGCAGATAGACTTTTTTTTCGAATTTATATTTCTATTAGTTTTCTCTCAGTGAGCGTAGAATGTTCTCCGGAAAGTTTG
The DNA here is from genome assembly GCA_037577465.1 of Liposcelis bostrychophila. Classification (NCBI taxonomy): domain Eukaryota; kingdom Metazoa; phylum Arthropoda; class Insecta; order Psocodea; family Liposcelididae; genus Liposcelis; species Liposcelis bostrychophila. Next base: position 17,639,865 of record CM075211.1, on the reverse strand, counting down.
ACCTAGTTGGATAATAGGAATCGATTTTTACTGAGTCCCAAGTTTTGGGTTCCCCAGTTGCATCAATTAAACCGATTCATTATTATTATTATTATTGTTGCGTTGACATGAATTTTTTTTTCTAAAAGATGTTCTTTTCTCTTCTCTCATAATTTTATATGAATAATAAGGAAAAGAGAGATTCGGTTTGACACGGTTTTGAATATAGTAAACCGCAAGCTGTCAGCTCCAAGCCTTGCGACTCGCACTGTCTCGCTAAAAACACCACGTCAACTGCGGTCTGCTTCACAAAACCGTCTTACTGATGTGGTTTGTAGAAAATCAACCGATTTCTTCCAATTACTTAAGCTACACTTCAAGCATTGTGCCAACCCATACAGCATATTAATTGAAAACCGTTATGAACAGGGGAAAGGGAGGAGGGGGGGCGGGGTGGGAAATAAAGGCAGCGGAGAAAGAGAACAGAATGGAGGTGTTTTTGAAATAACCTCATCAAGACTATTTTGTAAAATATTAAAGAAAGGAGATTGCTATCAGTGACCCTCATTAACTACATCGGCGACATTATCCTGGTTTATAGAGTAATAATGAAGTTGACCTCTTTCCCGTGAGATTAGACTTGGCTAAAACCGTTCTGGATTGCATTCCGTAGAAAGGATGTTTTTTTTTTTATTATTAATGTGAAAAAAATGAAGGACAAGTGAATAAAATCAAAAAGGGAGAAGATAGTAAAGGGAAATGGCAGAAGGTAGTCGCCGTTCTGAGTAGTGGTTGGTGAATATCGACTCGGCTGCTGTAACTGTCATATTGCTGTGCTCCAATCAGGTAACCCCTCTCTGGGTAATGAGCTGGTGGTGGGGAGCAGTGCCACCAGAACTGGCTCAAGGCTGAAGATGGTAGTAATCGGCTAGGATTGACTACAGATATCAAGAGATGCTGCAGAGTTGCAGCAACGGTATGGCTCTTGTTCTGCGAAGTAGTGGTGGGCAATAGTGCCACTAGTACCGGCTCAAGGCTGAAGATGGTAGTAATCGGATAGCTACAGATAACAGGAGGCAGAACTGTAACAGCGGTATGTCTCTTGTTTGCTGATGCAGAAGATTCTGTGAATGTCACTACATTATTTTGTCCCAGTAAAACCATCATGGCTGATCTGCCAGATGATAGCCAATCTCCGTCGCGGAGCCGGCACTTGAAAGAAGAAGAATCAGGTTGGAAGCATTTATAGGTTAAGTGACCTACCTATGTCCATTATAAATTTGATAGCAAATAGTCTGTTTTGATTGCTGTTTCAAATATCACGTGATTGCAAGTTTACCAACTTGTGCTGGCGTAAACCTGTAGTCACTTGAGTCTAGAAAACAGCCAAAGCAGACTGTCTCCATAATCATATTTATGATGGAGATACGTCACTTGACCCCCGGAGCATGGAATGCTGGTGCTACACTACACGATGACAATGTAGCCGATATAGCGTACACCGGCGATTCTGGTGAATGACTTTTCCGCCCTCTTTTTTTAATGGTAAAGCAACACGCGAGATCTTAATTTTGCTACCGCACTCAGAAAAGAAAGTGGCTGGTGCGAAAACTAGGTAGACAGAACTAATATCTAAATTGATGAAGTCAACCCTAGAGAAGGAGTGCAGACAGGCCAATGACCGGGACAAATGGAGGGATATTGCTACTCGCAGTATCCCAGACACTTGAAGCGGACCACCACACAGCGGTCACGACGTTGGATTGAGAGAGAGAGAGAGAATGCAAAACAAAAATGTCTTGTGACAAGATATTTTCTTAAAAATCATGCAAAAACAATAAAAAATATATTGTCAAGAAAAAATCTTGTCTATGGACCCATTTCTTCTGCCGATACGGTCGAAAGAAGATCAATTCTGCTCTATTGATTGATTTCTTGCACCAAAGCCCATCCTGTGTAGACAGGTTTGTGCGGTGTTCAGCAAGCTTACAGTGAATAGTGGATGTCCTAAATCTGGTAGCTGGATCGAAAGGTTCTGCATAGGCAACATCACGGTACCTAATGACTGAAGACTTTTTGATTCAAACATATAAACACAGAGGGTAGCCGTATCTTCTGAAACATCATGTATTTTTCATATTCGAACGTTTTGACTTTGAGATACAGTACTATATTTCGAGAATATGGTTGTCCGTGGCTGTGTGGTCACACAGCCACGGTAACGATTCACATTACAGAAACCTAAGGGGGGGGAAAGGGGGAAAAAGCTTATTCTTACCTAGTTTAGAAAAAAAAAAAATGAAATAAATATATAAACTGTAATATCATACATTCGATTTAACTGCCGTCTTTTGAGGGCGATGAAGGGAACCTAAAACCGATAAAAACTTTGATCGGAATAAAAAAAAATCATATACGAGAAAATTCTAGATAAGGTAAATTTTTCCGGAGCACGACCTTTTTATATATTTTTTTAAAACAGATGTCAAATTACATTTTTCTCTCTTGTCAAACAGATTTCCCGCATTGCATGAGATAGGTAATTCGGGAAATTGAGTCAGCTTGGCTGTCAGAGGATTATATGAATTGAAGCCGACGCTTTTCACGGTTTTTTTCCTCTTCTGTCAAGCAAGAAAAACCGGAATCCCCTATATTTATCATTCTATAAGAACTCGTTTTCATTTGCTTTATTTATTTATGTATTTTTTTTTTTAAACCCAACGGTTTAGGTTACTTTAACCGATGATTCAATTAAAAATTTTATCAATGAGAAGTTAAAAAAAAAGGCTTCTGATTCTGAGGTTGGGAGAAGAAAATAAAGAAAAGGAAAATAAAAATGTTGGATATATTTTTGTAATAGTTCCCATTTAATTAGCGAGATAAATGAAAAGAATACGATCGTGGACTCGAGAAAGTGTCTGAATGGAATCGAGGGACGAGTTTCCGGTCCAGGCGTCGTTCCGGTCCGTTGTCCTCGTCCCGGTCCGGAGTTTCCTTGTCTCATGGGAAGGAGACCACCATTCACCCCGGAAAAAGTTAGTTCCGGACTTGACTTTGCTTTAGATTCTCGGGCAGACGTTACATCTTTATATTGTCACTTCGTTTACTGTTTTGCGTGAAAACGTTTCGCTTCGATAAAGTTCGGAATCCGGTTTTTTTTTATGCGGAAGAAAGGGGAAGACCAAAAAAAAAAAAAAAAAAAAAAAAGAACTCGAAGAATTTATATCAAGCTAATGAAAACAAATTTTCCTTTTTCTTTTTCCACCGTAAACCACCTGTGCGGTACAACAAAAAGGAAATCAGTTAAAAAAAATCTTTATTTATAGAAAGAAAATGAATTTGTAAATTCAATATTCGACGACACCCTCATACACGTTCTCTCGAAGCCGATATTTTCTGATTAAGAAGAAAAATAATGAAAATATAGAAAGCTTTTGCATACGAAATCAGTCGGAAATAACAGAAAAAAAAACGGGGAAAAAAATTTTCCGGTAATGGTCTAATGTTGAAAATGTAATATATTTCCTTCCTTTTTTTTCCCCCTCTTCCATTTCCTTATCTGATTTTCATTCGAATCATCATTGTTTCGTCTGCTTTTCAACAAATATTGCCAACCTTTTTCCTTTTTTTTTTATTTTTTTCTTCCTAAAAAAGAAAGACACTGTTTTAATTATTTTTCTTTATTTATTGTTTTTTTTTCTTTTCTTAGGAAGTGAATTTAAAGTGGATAAGATAAAAAAATGGCTTTCAATTTCTTTAATCTTAAATAAATTCAATTAAGCGAATTAAAATTCGAAATCTTTTGCAGTCGAAGGATTTAATTAACGTAGATGCAAACCTGAAGATTTTTTCTTTTTTTTAAATGCAAATGCTTTTTATTTCTTGTATAAGATTTAAGTCTGTTAAAGATTAAATGCAATGTTTTATAAAGAGGATGAAAACAGTGTTAATTGAACGACGCATTCTTCGTTTTGAAGTTTATAATAGGAAGCGTTACGAAGATCAATAGGACTTTAAGTTCGCTAAGATACTAAGATCACTAAGATCGTTAAGACTAAGATCACTAAGATGGCTAAGACCAAGATCGCTAGACCAATATCGCTAAGACACTAAGATCACTAAAATCGCTAACACTAAGATCACTAAGATTGCTAAGACTAGGACACTAAGATCACTAAAATCGTTAAGACTAAGATCACTAAGATTGCTAAGACTAATATCGCTGAGACACTAAAATCACTAAGATTGCTAAGGCTAAGATCACTAAGATTGCTAAGACTAAAATCGCTAAGACTAATATCGCTAAGACACTAAGATCACTAAGACTCATATCGCTAATGCACTAAGATCACTAAGATCCTTAAGACTAAGATCACTAAGATTGCTAAGACTAATATCGCTAAGACACTAAGATCACTAAAATCGCTAAGAAACTAAGATCACTAAGATTGCTAAGACTAAGATACTAAGATCACTAACATTGTTAAGACTAAAATCAAAAAGATTTCTAGGACTAAGATCGCTAAGACTAACATCGCTAAGACTAAGATACTAAGACACTAAGATCGTTAAGACATTAGGATCACTAAAATCCCTAAGACTCAGATCACTAAGATTGCTAAGACTAAGATCACAAAGGTTGTTAAGACTAAGATACTAAGACGCTAAGATCACTAAGATTGTTAAGACACTAAGATCACTAAATTCGCTAATATTAAGATCACCAAGATCGCTCTAAGACTAAGATCACCAAATCTTGTGTCCGCCTTAGTTTTTCCTGGCTGCTCCTTCTCATCAAAGACAAATTAATTAGCTCTGGTGATCGAAAACCAATAGATGCTTTTGAAATATGATCTGGTCGAAGGCTGTTCCGAATAGCCTGGACAGATAGGAGGTCCAGGTTTTGTCTTAAATGAGATAAATCCGATTCAGCGACTCTTTATCATAAATCCATGAGTCAGAAATCAAAATAACGAATCTCCATTATATTCGACGAAAATATTCAGATTTTAGTTTTTAAAATTTTCACTAGAACATAAACCAGACCTTAAAAGGTCGGAATTTCTTTTTTTTGTGATATATTATCCCGAAAAAATAATTTAAAAAATACCTGGTGAATTACGAGGTAATATACTTTTCTGTCAGGGAAATAAAATTTTTGAGTTTTGATTGTTTGGAGAAATAAAGTGTCCCACTGTGGAAGGGGATTAAAAGAAACGAGAAAGGGGGAGGTAAGACCATTTTAATCCGCAATTCTCCCCCCGGCTGAGCTGTAGAAAGAAGATTTCTTTTCTCCAACGATTAAAACTTCATTATAATCTAGACTTTCACTCTTTCGCAATTTCTTTTATTTTAATGTTTTACCCGAATAAAATCTTTGGATTTTTTTTTTCACTTCTCATTCTTTTTCTCAACTGAGAAATATTAAATTTTTCTATTGACAGCAGGTCTTGATTTTTTTTATAAAAAAATTGTGAAATGATGAAACAAGAAAAACCTCCTTAATCAAAATGATGGCCAATTTTGTGGCAGATGATATTTTTGCTCTGAGAAATATTTGCTTTCAGTATTGGATGTGTGTATGCGATTATTTGGATTTTACAATTTCTGATGTTCAGTTAATGGGAAAGGCGTTTTTTTTTCATAAGCTAATCATGAGTTAAAAAAAAATAACGTTTCGTTTGGCTCTCGTGAGCGATTTCCTCCGTGGAGTATCGTAGCAGTTCCTAGAAACCGTGCACGTTCAAACAGAATTATTCAAGTTTGGACAGAACTTGTGGACAAGACTATACAAGTCTGGACAGAAACCTTGCACGTTAAAACAGGATTATTCAAGTTCGGACAGGCCTATACAAGTTTGGACAGAACTGCGCAAACAAACATTTAGAACGACGTTTCCTTTAGCTTCGAAGCATTTTTGATTTCTCAAAAGAAAATTTTCGTATAATAAAAACCAAAAAAGGAGAGGATGGAAAGATTTATGCAAAAGGGAAAACAGTTGATTTTAGTCTTGACTGTCATGTTAAAAATTTATTTCAAGTTTTGGTGGTTGTCAAGATGAAGGAGAAAGGGGATGACGGGTTGAGGGGGATGGGCGCTTTGGGGGGGGCTGGAAGGAGGAAGGGGGGGTTGGTGACGTGTGTCGCAAGAGCCGCAGCTGTCGTCTATGCAAATTTTCTTCTATTCGTTTCCTTTTAAATGAAATGCTAAATTTTATATAGAAAGGTTCCCTAATATGAAAATACCTATTTAAAATCGCGCTTGATGTTTTCAGTTTCGCCCTTCTTCTTCTTCGCTCCCCCAACGAAAATAATTTTTTTTTTTTCCAATGAAAATTTTTAAAAATTTTATTTCTTTTTTAAATCCTCTCCTGAAAAATTTAGTAATTATAAAGTGAAGATTATAATGAAAATAATCATCATTTATCGCGGAGGTCGTTGTTAGTTCACATTTAAATCAAAAATTAATTTAATTATGAAATTTTCTTCCGGGTTCCCTAGACGAAGACTCAAGAGGAGGGGTTGAAAATAAGACGTTCGTGAAGGAAATTTAATAAACTGCATTGTATATATGTATTTCACATTACATTTTGGAAAATTCTCTTTTGCTTTATAAAATTACTAAATGAGATTTTCGGTTTTAATTTTAAATAATTAATAAAAATAGAAGAAAAAAAAAGGAAAGGGGTGATAAAATTGGAGTTTTATAATATTTTTTTTTAAAGTAAGTTTTAGGAATAGAGAACGATCAACAAGTAGGAAAACAAAGCTAAGAACCTAAGAGAGTGAAATAGAGTTAGCGTCTATAATCAACTACACGGAGATTACGAGTGACTTATTACATGGTGTGATATCTAATAGAGAACTAAAATCAGTGGCATAATCAGGCAGCGGGAAACATTTTGTTTTGAATAGTAATTATTTCGCTACTTTATTATGTTGGTTGCCGCATAATATTATGGGATTAATAGGAATTATAAACAGTTGGGTGATCATTTGGAATAGTCTGTTTCCTTGAGAGTTTACCGATTTTTATGGGACAATATTAGACAAATTATGGTTATAGGAGGTATATACACTGTATATGGTAGTTATTTGAGGTAATGACAGATAGGTAGATAAAGATGAATTACAGGATAATTTAATTTTGAAGGACGAAATGTTGAAAAGATGTTGGGTCATTTCGATAATTTGATCTGCATTGTTTGCATTATTTACCTCCGTCAAGATATATCCGGCAGGTCTTGGAGGGCAGACCGACGTGTCCCAGACCTCAGGGAACACCTCGGATCAGATGGGAAGAAAGCGTCGCTGCTGATGCGAGAAGGTTGGGAGAGCCTGGCTGCCGGGATGCCTGCCAAGAGAGCCCGAATGGAAGAAGGTATATAATGCGGCGATAGGGCTCCAGGTCCTGTAAAAGCCCGGTGTGTGCATTATTTGGCAATTTTATAGTATCAACAAATTCATAAAGCAGACTTTCAAAGTCGTAGACATTTCTTCAACATTTTTGGGTGTCATCGAATTTTTAGAACGAATCTGTTTTATTAGAGTTGTCCTGACGGCAGCAAATGACGATGCCATTAGGTCTCTGAAGATGTCATTAAGATCCCTGACAAAAAATTCACGTGAAATGCATCTGGATTCCGCTAGTGGATTAGACGTGGATTTTAAGACTTTTCACACCATTATTCCGCCAGTTATTATCCACGAATTTTCTTGATTGGGTCAGAACTTCAAATAATCTAGCAGAAGATGCTATTTTAGTATCATCCGAAAAACGAGCAGAGAATCCAAATTCACTACGTTTTTTCATTCCGGGGAATCGAGATTTCTCGTTTCTTTCCTAGGAACTATGCAAGTTCGGACAGGAGTATTCAAGTACAAATAGGTTTCCGAGATTCTTGAGATATTTCATTCCTTGAATGCCCGGGAATTTTCGGGAACTTTTTCGAGGAAGGGAAATTTTCCAAAAAAAAAGAAAATTTCTAATACTGAGAATTCCGGGCATTCGTGTTGCAATCAAACACCTGACTGTTCTTATTTGTTTCCAGGGCTATTGTTCTTCTTATTAAGCCTTACCTGTGTCCACGCGTAGGCGACCATCAATTAGAGCCTTTTTCAAGAGCAATTCCGAAGAGTTCCTCGACACTTTAACCGATCCAAGCTCTTAAATTCCTCAGCCACGATATTTTCTTCCGGCCTATCCTCCTTTTCCATTCGATATGCTTCTGAATGATCATCTTCTTCTTTTAAGTGCCAGCTCCGCGACGAAGATTGGCTATCATTTGGACTATTTTTACTTTATGACCGCTGCTCGAAAAAGACCCAAGAGATCGACACAGCCGAAAAAGACCCAAGAAATGACAATCGTCATCGATTGTCTACAGAAGTTCATATTTAGGTCCTCTAAAAAAAAGACCGTAGTATTCCAACTTCACAATTTTTCGCTTTACAATTTTTTCCAGGACAATTATCTACGTTAAAAGTCCGGGCCCGTAGCCAGAACGAAGAGCCATGGGGGGGGGGCAGTTGGGCTTGTTAAGGGGGCAATAAACCTTCATTCCCTATACCTGTCATGTTTAGCCAATTTACTACAGGGGGGGCACCAAGTCAGCGAGTACCCCTTGGCTACGGGCCCGTCAAAGTCATAAATTGCTATGAGCCTTTTCAGACGGTTCGTCTGCTTTTTAACATCAGTAATGTTCATCTTAAATGTAGTTAGCTTATCTGCGTCTTTAAAAATTTTAAAAAGAAAAGAAAAACATCGTATCCTTTCGGAAAGCAAGAACCGCGATCTCAAATAAAATTTAATTCCGACCCTGCTTGGAAAAGCTTTCTATTCCTTCTACACTATTTCGTTTTCATCTTATTAGCTAAGAATACAGTAAGAGCTTAACCACATAGACAATAATATTCCTTGAACTCGTTCCCTTCTTACGAATTTCACGAAAATTCCGTCTAAATGGTCATGTAGCATGCACTCCCACATATAACAATTAATCTGCTATATCTATATATACACTTCCTTAAAGAGATGTTTATTGGCTGCCTTTATATAAATTTGTTCGTTATGCATCGCTGGTTTTGTTTCAAAAATAACAATTTCTCAGAGAGAGGAACATTTTGTTAATGGAAGATTTGCATGCAAGAGATCTGGAATGGGAAGGTTTTACCCAAGTCTTAGAGGATTCCATTTACGCTTAAAGGGGAAATAATAAAACCTTAAGAACCTTAAAAAACAAAAACGAATTTTTTTTTCCCACTGCTCTTAATGCGCATTTGAAAGAGTTATAAAAAGCTTAGGAAGGGGGCGGGCGGGGGGGGGGGGGGGTTGTGTTTTTATCTTGGAGCCCGGACAGGAAAGAAAACAACAAGGTAAATGGGTTGAAAGAAGGAAACCTAATGTTTTAATGTTAATGAATGTATTTTAATTTAATTCATTATTGTTTTACTTCGCAGCGAAGGTGGGAAAGCAGATAACTTGCCTTTTCAGCTGACTTTTCCTTGACTGCTCTTGAAATCAGATGTTCTTTATGGCATTTTATCTACTTTTGATTAATATTTTCCCCGGGAAAATTTTAGGTTTCGGGTGGAGGGGGGGGGGGAGGTCCTCGCGAGCGGTATAAAATGTATGTTAAAATGACTAATACCAAACTTGAATCAAAATTGTGTCTTAAAGTTGCCGTCTTATTTATTCATTTTGACGTTTAATTTCCGTTTGCCTCTTTCTTCGTAAGAGGAGACATGATCGCTTCCTTTAGCATACCTCATTATTCTTTAAACGTCTTATGCGTTTACCTATTTTTTTTTCCCAAACCGCAAAAATTTAAAACTGCAATGTAAGCAGATTTTTTTTTTTTTTTAGAATTTTTTTTTTCAATGTTTTTTGAAAAATGAGTTTCGGATATTAGACCGGGGTGGAGGGGGGTTAGTGAGAGAAGGGCGAAAAAGTGGGAGAGGGGGAAAATCCCCTTGTAATTGATGGATGATGCTATACTTCGTTAATTTCACCAGTGACATTCGCTTCAACCCTTGACTTTTCTTTACAAATATCATTTTCCCAACGGCAATCCAGCGTCGCACTTCAAATGGATGCTGGTATCTCATAGATTTTTTTTTTTTTTTTTTTTTTTTGTTTAAAAAAAAGAGGAAAGGAATAACCTGGTTCTTAAAATGTTTTAATCGGATATCAAAGTTGTAAGAACTCACTTTTCTGCGGTTCTCGGGTTTTCTTATTCGATAGTCGATCTTGACATCTTTGAAGGATTTATTTTCTTTATCGCGGTTTTCGATCTTACTTCCTTCTCTCCCTCCCTCCCTTTTTTTATACATAAATTCTTAGTTTGTGAAAATCTTTTTTATATAAAGCCCCCCTCACCCTTCTCAAAATTGACCGGAGGTTTTAAACAAGATGCTTTTTAAAGACGGGAAGAAAAAAAAGAGGAAGAGAAAAAAAAAAAAAGAACAGTCTGACCCTGAACGAGAAAATACAAAATTAAATGGCGAAATGAAATTTTCAGAACGTAATGAATAGAAGAAAAAGAAAGAAAAAGTAAAGACAAAGATGGAAACAAATTAACGAAAAAAAAGAGAAGACCACACAGAATTCTCTTAGCTTTTTTTTTTTTTTTTTCTTTTTTTTCTCTTAAAATCTAAATCTTGGAAGGAAAAAAGTCGGATTTTTTTTTTCTTTCTCTCTTTTTAAAAAGGGGAGAAAATTTAAGGTAGACAATCTCTACTAACGCAAAACGAGCGTAAGCTTTTTTTTCTTTAAAGAATTTAGAGATTTCTTTTTTTTTTCTTTTTTTTTTCTTTTTTTCTTCTTTTTTTTAACTTCTTGTTTGCACTATTGAAGAGGTTATTGTCTTATCCCGTGCTTAGTGTTAAGGGATTTCCTTTTATGTTATATCTGTTAATGGTAGTAATGGAGATTGGTAAAAGCGAATTATAAGCTAGAAGGGCGATGATAGGTCGTAATTGGGTCTTTTAATTTGTTTTATGATGCCATAATTTTCGTTATAGTGCCGGACTTGCTGAATGGTATGCGATGGGTTTGTGCAAAGAAAATGGTCGGGTAATGATTATGGTAATGGTGAGGATGACCGAAAAGTAAAGAACTCGGATCATTTAAGAGAAGATTTCCCTAAAATTAAATCTTAATAAAAAGACCTAACAAGGAGTTAATGACCTGGTGATTAGAATCAGATTTTATATTCAAAGTAAATAGTCCAAACCAGAAATATTAGATTGATAATATTAGGTTGATTTTCATAAAGTAATTGGGAGTGGGCTCTGATATTCAATCTCTTCCTTTGTTAGTAAACAAACGGTTTGATCGAGAGAATATTGGTTTGACTTGCTAACAAGTCGATCAGTTTCCCTCTTGGTTGAAACTAATCCTACTTAGATGTGAGGCTTACGGAAGCCCTGAAAGGTTCATTGTTTATTGTTAATTTGTCAACGGTCCGACTTTGAACCTGACAATGGCAAGTTTTAACCTGATATTGTCAATTTAGATGACCCAACAACGTCAGGTTTGAACCTGAAAATGACAAGTTTTAACCTGATATTGTCAAGTTAAATATCAGATTTTAATCTGACAATGCAAAGTTCAAACTTGACAATGTTATGTTTGAACCTGGCGTTGGCAAGTTTTAACCTGACCGTTGTCAAGTTGGATTACTCAACAATGTCAAGTATGAACCTGACAATGGCAAGTTTTCACCTGATATTGTCAAGTTGGATGACTCAACAATGCCAAGTTTGTACCTGGTATTGTCAAGTTGGATGACTCAACAATCTCAAGTTTGAACCTGACAATGCAAAGTTCAAACTTGACAATGTTATGTTTGAACCCGGCGTATGACAATGTTACGTAACCTGTTACGTAATCTGACAGTGTTATGATTGAACCTGATATTGTCAAGTTGGATGACTCAAGGATCTCAAGTTTGAACCTGACAATGCAAAGTTCAAACATGACAATGTTATGTTTAAATCTGGCGTTGGGAAGTTTTGACCTGACATTGCCAAGTTGGATGACTCAAAATTCTCAAGCTTGAATCTGGCAGTGCAATGGTGTTAGCAGGTTCAAACTTGACATTCGACAATGAGCAATAAAAAATTTTAAGGCTGCCATAGAGACACTCTTTTTTACGGTCAGGCTTAATTTTTTCCGATTTGATTTTTTTTCTCCCCTCTTCGGCAAGAATATTTTTTTTTCTAACAGAATCTTACGGCCCTGCACTTCCCCCTGTCAAAAAAGGCATCATAACATTTAACTTTATTTACATAAAAACTTGAAAGAAAAAAAAAAACGACTCGAATAACGAGTGCTTTGCCATAAAAAAAGCTCATTTCTCTTAACAATTTAATTTGCTTGGTAATTAACATTCGGTCTAATTTGCCAAGTTAGCTCCTTAACAACTCACAAACTGACAGACGTATACAAAAAACATTCAACTTAAAGAAAACAGGAAATAAAAAAGTGTTCATGCAAGAATGAATCAACCGTAATGTTATTATCTTTCGCCCCCTCTCCCTCCCTTATTTTTCCTGGAAAAAGGGCCCATCTAAAAATCCAGAGTCGTCGTTACAAAAAAATAATTCTTTTTTTTTTTAAGATTTGATTTTTTAAGAACATAAAAATAATAAAAAAATATAATCACAATATCCATGGGATAGAGTCCTGAACAAAAGTGGAGGGAATAGCAGAAGAGTATCGGAAAACGATGCTATAAAACATTCTTCATCCCCCACGGCTTTTCTGTTAATAACTTTAATTAATATTTTTTACAGGGGAAGTAAAGAAAAATTATTTTTATTGCGTCTCTGATTTGGTGCCAAGATATTTAACGTCCGCTTCGGAGTGAAAATTTTTAGAGAAAATTAACGTTTTTCCCTCCCTCTTTTCCTTTAAAAAAAAAAAAAAAAAAAAATTGAGAAAAAAAAATCAAAAGGGTTTTCGTTCCTTCTTAGATCACTCAGCCGAGTTGTAACTGATGGGATTCATTATTCGCAAACAAGATCGTAAAAATTTTTTTATCGATCCGGAAATGTACATAGAGGGTCTTGATTTTTGTCCAGGAATCTTTTTTTTTTCTTCTTTTCCTTTCTGCTATGTGGGAAAATTTGAATGCAAATTTATTCATGTCTTGTAAAGAAAGGAGCGCAAGGGAAGCAACAGTCTGTCGGTCGGTCCGTCTGTCTGTCTGGCGCTTATAACCGGAATCTTTCGTCCTCCCCCTTTTCTTTCGGGGAAACCGCGATATCGTTATTAATTTTCAATTCATCATTTTCCGTCGTGACATGTTCCCAGATCTCAGGGCGGAATTTCCATCACGTATCCAATATTCCGACGCAAGGTGTTACATCTTGGACCTTTCTTTTTTTTCTCTTCCCGCTTTTTTTTTTATTTTTCCCTCGGGGGCGACCCTACTGCTAATGTCACCTTTTTTTTTCCCGGAAGGAAGGAAAAAAAAATTAAACGGGGGTGTTGAGAATTTAAATAAGGTGATGAGCGTTCTGATAAAAATGCAGGCACTGCAGTTATATATATACCCGGAAAAACAGAAAGGTCAGAGGCTCAGGGTCCTAACAATTTTTTTTTTAAAACGAAGAAAAATTTATTAGCTTGCCTTTTTTTTTTTTTTTTTTTTTTTTTTTATATAAGCATTCCACCCTTTTTTTATTTTCAAAAAAAAAAAAATGTATACAATCTTTTTTTTCGAGGATCTTGTTATTTGATTCATGCAACGGGAAAACTGGGAAAACGGTCAGCTTCCGTGAAAAATGGTGTAGCCGAGAGAAAAGAGAAAAGTTATTAGCGAAAGGTCCGCATCAAACCCTTACATGAAGGTTAAATTAACGGCCCCCCTAAGGGAGATTTTCACGTTTTTTACATAAAATTAACAGCAACGACCCCATCAAGTGACTTCCTGGACTGCTAATATTGACATAAATATCTTATTATCTCGTTGGCCCAGTTTTTTTTTTTCTTCCTCTTTTTTTTTATCCACCCTCTAAAAACAAAATTTGTTTTAAAAAAAATAAAATTTAAAAGAAGAAAAAAAAAAAATATTTTAAAAAAAAACGGGATTTATATTTTAAAGGAAGGTATGTCGTATTCAAATACTGTGCTGTTTGTATGGGGATGAAGAGACGAGTCGGTCTACAGAGAGCGATAGAGCGAGGTCGGCTTGGCTAATTACTTGATTTGTTGTAGCTCCAGGGCTTTCTTGGTCTCTTTTCTAATGCCATCCATCCACCCTCCTTCTGCCTCCTTCTCATTTCCCCCCTCCCCCTCTTTTTCTCCTTCTCCGTCCCCTCCCCGCTCTTCATTTCCTTTCTTCCCTAATAACGAGTAATAATCAACTTTACCAGCTGTCTCAGCCTCTCTCTCCCGTTCCGTTCCTTTTTATAAAATGTAAAACCCTTTCAATGTATTATTGACAATGGAATTCATCTGTCTTTAAATAATTGTTGAGAAAATAAATTTACTAAAGCAAAGTCCTCGTTAAATTCATTATAATTATTAATCGATTAAAATTCGTTTCGGTGTATTTTTGAGATATCGAGAAAATCTGAAAATTTTATTTAAAAAAAAAAAGAGAGGGTTTCTCGTTTTATTATTACTTTTGGAGAAATGGTTTGTGACGAAGGTTCCATAATTTTTTTTATTTATTTTTAATGTGCCTCTGGGATTTCGTTTGATGATCTTCTCGGAAGTTGGTTATGCTGGTTAAGGGATCCTCCTCCTCAGTCTATTACCCTGAAACAGGCAGGAGGTGGCATGCTTCGATTGTGCCTTCCAGACCTCTCTGTCCTCTTGACGGATGGACGGCTTCAGGGAGCGAAACTTCCATAAGAGGTTTAAGCTGGTCCACCCATCAGCTTGGTGACGGACCTCTTGAACGACTGCCTTCCAATTTTCCTTCCGCCATCAACTTTTCCATGGACCCATTCCTCCTAACGATATGACCAAAGAAGGTTAAGTAGGCTTTATTAATCAATGGAAGAAGCCTTTCCTTCATCCGAAGCTCATCCAGCACAGACGAGTTTGACCGATGTTGAAACACGAAGTATTTTTGGGTTCATCCACATCTCAAAGCTTTCGATCAATTCAAAAATTTCAAATAATTGAAATAAGGTTTATGTTTTTATGATTAATTTTAAGTGACTTATAGAATTGCTCGACATTGAAAATTGATAATAACATACAACCTAGAAACCAGAGACGAAAAGAGAAATCAGAAAAATGGATGCAGAAACATTTAAAATTACAAATTACCGACGTCGAATTAAACCGTGGACTTAACATTGTCAAGTTGTAAACTGCCAGTCAGGTTTAAACTTGACTACGCCAGGTTCAAACCTAATAATTGCAGGTTTGAACTTGTTGTAACTTGTCGTAACTTGTTGTAACAGGTTAAAACTTAATAATTGTAGGTTTGTACCTGACTAAATTCGATCTTCACATTGTCAAGTCTGAACTTGTCAGTGCCAGAAATATTAGGCTCAAACTCTACAGTGTTGAGTTTGAACCGGCCATTGGTCAGGTTCAAACTTGCCAGTCGACGATTTGCACATAAACATATAACCTTCAGGGCTTTTAGACGAAAGAGACAACGCAATGACCTGACTTGGGTTTTTTTTTTTTTTTTTTTTGAAAGATCGAAGGTATAACTACCAATTAAAAGCTGAAGAGGTGTACGGACAAAGAGAAATAAACATACAGATCCACAGGTATAACTAAAGCCAGGTTCCTTACGCAGCTGCAGATCCAATTTTTATACGCGCTACATTCCAGTCAGTTTCCCAGATTGATCCAAATTTGATCCAATTTGATATCTCGTCTCTATTAGTCAATTAATCGGAGAGTGTAATTAATTAAAGGACAGAAAGTTCTGTGCTATTTTTAATTTTTTTGGTCTTCTACAAGTTTTTTGAAAGTTTTTATTATTTTTTTCTTCTGCTGCCACTCGAAAATAATAAAAACGATTAAAAAAGTGGCAGCGGAAAAAATACTTGAAATAATTTAATGCTTCAATTAATTAAACTCTCCAATTAATTCACAAAAGGTGTTCAACGTAAAATATTTTTGCCAGGGGTGGTGCGGAGACAAAAATAGGTCGATATGGAGTCCAATACAATTCAGAAATACCGTAATTCTGGAGAAAAAGGGAAAATTACCAGAAAAAGCTGCTGCAGGTGCAGGTACTATTGGAAATGAGAAATGTCGAGTTGAGAACTGAAGATCTGTGTAAACCGAATAATAAAAATTTTCATTCGTTAAAAAATACTTTTTTTTTTTTGGAAATACGGTTGGTGAATACAAACGGAAGAATAAAAAAAAGCGAATAAAAAAAAAAAAAAAAAAAAAAAAATACTGACATAAAGGAATAAAAAAAAAAAAAAAAAGTCGACGGAGACGGGTTTAAACAGAAATGAATGGAACGCACGTATATGAGAATGAGTTAGGTCAAAGGTATTTCATTGTGTGATTAACAGTTTCATCGGAAAATTGTAATTGGATCCCGTTTTTCCCGACCCAGTCTACAGGGGTGAGTCTTATAGAAAATTAATTCAAAATGGTCATAACACCCCTGCTTTTTTTCTCCGACAGTTGTAATCAAAATTGGCTGTAATTAAACCCGGTCAAGTAGATTTTCATAAAACAAGAATTTTTTTTTTTTTTTTCAATCATTTATTTTTCACCTTGCGGGTATTTTTTTCCGACTTTTTTTTATTTTCATCCCGGCGGGGGCTTCTACCCTCTTTTTTTAAAAAATTTGTTTTCTCTTAATTTCGGCTTCTTTTAATACTATAATTTTTTTTTTTACTATATGATTCACCTGTATTATAATATGGTTAACGTTTTATTTTATTTTTTTTCAAAATCGCATGAATGGAAGAAGTCAAAAAATGGTTTCCATCATGAAAAGTAAGTTAAGAAAGTTTTGAAGAAACTGTAGGGAAACCACAGGAAATATATGAGTTAAGTTTTTCCACAGTGAGGTTGGAAACTTTTAGGGAGAGGAAGGAAAAACTTCGACTAAAAATTAAAATTTAAAATAACGGAAAAAAAATGAATTTTTTTTTTCGTATTTCCCCCTTGTAAAGTAACCCTAAGGTATTTTTAAGACCTGCGGCCTTCGGAGGGAACGGGTTTTCTTTTTTTTTATCTTTTAATTTTAAGACGACGAGGAGACATCTAATTTCTTCAATTAAACGTGAAACAAAAAAAAAAAAAAAACCTTTAAAAAAAAACTCGAAACGGTCGAAGAAAGACTTACCTCAAAGGGAAGGAAGTAAAGACAACGGACAGGAAACGGAAGTAACACCATTTCGCCTCGATCAAAGCTAATGAGGTCCTTTTTCAGTGTCTAATCTTTGTCAGATTTCATTAATTGTATTATTGACTTAAAATCCCGTTTACTGTCCGTGAACGATTTTTTTTTGTGGAAAAGAAGAGAAAGAGAGAGAGAGAGAGAGAGGGAGGAGGTGGGGGTAGGGGTCGGGGGGGGGGGAGTAAGCCGGTTTCCGAAGTAAAGCGAAGAAGAAGAGAGTTTAATTATTGCATTTCCGCATAAATATTCAAAGTGTGTAAGAATCCTGGAAAAAGACAACCCTTCAACTGGCTCGATTATTTGTCCCTGCGGGAAGCTCAGGTAAGGGTTATGAGTTGATTTCTTATTCATTCATCGCGTCAGGAAAGTTTCCAGCTTTAATTTTTATCAATTTTTGATTTTTTTTTTCACAAAAAAAATGAAAAAAAAAAGGTTTGTGTGAAAAATTTCGGTCCCTTTTACAAAATCGCCGGAAAGGAAAATCATCGTCGGGAAAAGAGGAAAACAAAAGCAGAATGATGGAAAATCCAAATAGGATGAGGAGTATTAACAATTTATGGCATTCGGAAAAGTGACAAATTCCAAATTTGCATTTAAATAGAGTACTAACAGAGAAAATTTCCCATGGTGACATTCCGATATATTTGTAAGATGTTCTTTTGTCAAAAAAAAAATTACAAAATTTTTCTATTTTTTATTTTTTTTTTTATTTTTTTTTTTATTTTTTTTTACA
Organism: Liposcelis bostrychophila; assembly: GCA_037577465.1. Lineage (NCBI taxonomy): Eukaryota > Metazoa > Arthropoda > Insecta > Psocodea > Liposcelididae > Liposcelis > Liposcelis bostrychophila. The sequence goes on along the minus strand of CM075211.1, from coordinate 17,621,806 downwards.
TATTTATTTTCAGTGACCCTTGGTAAATAAAAGAAAAAAAGGACCGGGAAAAAAACAAAAACGCATTTTCTTTTTTTTTTTTTTTTCGAAGAAAGTATGAAAATGATACCGGCAATTGTAACTCCCTTGACACAGATTAAACAGGACTGTTAGTTAAATATTCATGTCATCCCCCATCCTTTCACCCCTTGAGTCGTGCGAGTGACAAGAAGGTAGTGGAAAACTTTTTTTTTTTTTTCCGAAAGGAAAAAAAACAATAGTTTTCATTCGTTTCCATTCGTACAATTTTTTCTCGAGTTCTTGGAAAATCCTCAAATGCATCCTAATTTTTTTTTTTTTTTTTTAGCTAAAAGAGAAATATATATTACATTGAACGTCGGATCTACCTCATCATTTTTTCTAATAAAACTTTTTAAGAGAAGTTTATTTTTTTTTTCTTCCAGGTAAGCAATCTGGGAAAACAAAAGGCCATTCATATTCTTGTAAGTTTTCTTTTGTAATCTTACCTATTTTGTTCCTTTTTGATTTTTATTTCAAAGCATTCCGATTCTCTTAACTAGTTTATAGAGTTTTAAAAGAGAGCCTTTTTTTTTTTTTTTTTTTTATTAACTTTGGGAAAGTTTCTTAGTTTTTAGTTTATTGAAAACTGAATTTAAAAAAAAAAAAAAAAAAAAAAAAAAAAAAGATCTGGATTTTTTTAGGAGTTATAATTGCTGAATAAGTGAGCTTGTTTTCCTCTTGAGTTTTCGAGACAGCTTTCGTCCCTAAAGCTCAGAGCATAATGGGATCACGTTCATCCCTCTTAGTTCACTCATTTTATCCTCTCTCCTTTTTTTTTTTTTTTTTTTTTTTATCTTCCACATCTTGATTTTGAGAGGAAAAAAATCGCTCTTATCATTGTCATACTCGATTTTTATTGTTCCGTCAGTTTTGCTTGTTCATTTTTTTTTTTTTATCCCGGGAAATATCTTTATTCAGTTAGAAGTGATAGTTTACCTTTTGGTAATTGATTTCGTTTTCCGGATTTTTTTTTTGATTTTTTTATTTCTCCCCTTTTATTTATTTTTTTTTTCTTTCTGAGAACTTTGTCAAAAATAATTTTTATTGATAGGAGGTGGCGAAAGTTTCGGGAATGATGGGGGGGAAATGTAGAAGTGTTATCGTAGGATTTTGTTGATAAAATCGTTCGTTTTCCCATTTTTTGATTTTTATTTTTTATTTCGATGTGCTAATGTTAAAAAAATTTATGAGGTGGGTGACTTTTCTTAGCTTTAGGGCTAAAACCAATCTTAACGAATCAAATTGGAAATAGTGACCTTCTCAGAGGGTTACTGAAGGTCATAACTGTTACCTGAATATGTTTTTGTAAAACGAAGTTCGATTACCCTTGAAGAAAATGACCTTTTTCTTTGCATCGGACCAGTGCAGTTTTAATTTCGCAGTGTCTGCAATATTGAAATTTTGAGAAATTTATTTTTAAAAAAAAGGGATTTATGGAAAAAAAATGCGATTTTTTGACCGCAAAATAAAATCGGCCCTTTTCAAATCTGAGAAACTACTTTGTGTTTTTTGACCTGTAGAACCCGAAAAGATTACAAAAATTACTTACGGTTGCGGGAAAAACCCGATATCTCCACACTAATTATCAATTTTAATTATTATCATTAATTATCTATTGATGTGGAGATATCGGGTTTTTCCCGCAACTGTACGCAATTTTTATGGCCATTTTCAAATTCTACGGGCCAAAAATATAAAGTAGTTTCTCAGATTTGAAAAGGGCCGACTTTTATTTTGCGGTAAAAAAAATTACGCTTTTTGCATAAACTCCTTTATTTTAAAAAAAGTTGTGCTGTAAAGTGTGACGGGCGAAAGGCTAACTTTTTTTTATGTAGTCAGTGATAGTAGGCTGAATTTTAAACGGATCTTTGACGGAAAAGCGCAGTGTTACGTAATCATTCCGTACTTGGGAGATTAACTGACGTATCTCCATCGTAAATATGATTGGAGATAGTCTGTTTTGATTCAACATACATAGAAGTGTCGTGTGGCCACAGTTTTACGTTAAATTGAATAAACTTGTAGTCAAACGATTTTCGTAAAGAATAGTTAAACAGTGTAGGAGTAATAAATTTGGTAATAATCCAGGAGAGTAAAATAAGAAATATACGTCTTTTCCTTTTCGTATCCTTAGAACGACGAAACTCTATTGACACATTAATTTTATCTATTTACACGGCGATAAAAAAAATCGATTCCGAGGCGAGAGCCCGTTATAAAATCTAAGCTGTTTGTCATTACAGGTAGCTCAAACAAACAGACCATCTCCAATCATATTTACGATGGAAATACGTCAGTTGATCTCCGACTTACAGAATTATGTGAAAAGAGATGTGAAGCCATAATTTTTAAAGGACTCAATTGCCAAAGCTTGAAAACTTAACAAACCTAATTTTTGTAATGAAAGTTCTGCAATTTCTTTGTTTTTTTATTGAAAACTGCCCCGATGCTACTACAAATATTCTTATCTTAATTTTAGTAAGGGACAACTTTTGTTGGCCAGAAAGCGCGAATTGTAAATAATGACATCATTGAGAAAAAATTTCGTCGGTTACATGAGCCGAATAGGAATGGAACCCACGCCTTCCTCTTTCCAGACGGGTGCTCCACCACTAAGCTACCGACCCGCAATCAGCGAGTCTTCTCTCAATGAAGTAGAGCTCCAGAAATGTATTAATGAATTGATGCGTTGATGAATTAGTGGTAGAACACCCGCCCGGCAAGCGGAAGACGTGGGTTCGATTCCCACTCTGCTCAGGTACCCGGCGAAATTTTAGCTGAGTGATGTCTTTATTTCCGTATTAAAATTTAAAAAAAAATCGACTTTTCGGCTTTTATAGTATTATGAAAAGGCGATTATTCGATTATAAGGCGAAATTTCCGATCGACACACGATTTAAGATGTAAACTAGACAAAAATTTTACGGTAGAGCGCTATCGCTTTAGCGCTTTGAACAACTGCAGCGAACGATGATATGACTTTGTTTTTCCTTTAAAATTTTAATAAAAATTCAAAATCAAGCCACGAAAAATTATCTCGAGCCAATCATGCATGTTTTCTAGTTATTGTTCAAAAACAAAAAAAAAAAAAAAAAAAAAAAAAGCTTTAACAAACTTTTTCTTTAAAAAAGGAAAAAAAAAAAATCCTGTAAAATTCCAACTCAAATCTTCATCGCCGTTCACTTTTTAACGGGATAATATAACAAAAATCTGCTTTTTTATTTCCTCTCTGTCAATCTAATAATCTCAGAACCATCAACGCGGTCGGGAAAAAAATGAGAGAGAATGAAAAAAAAAAAAATGAAAAAAAATAGAACCACCCTTCTTGTTTAAAGAAAAAAAAAAGGGAAAAAAAATTCACCTTACGTATAAAGGATGTTAAAAGGAAACCCTCTATATTTTACACGTTTAATGACGGGAGTTAAAATATCGAAGTGAAACACCTCAGGAAAAGCTGACAAAGTGGCTGCTATTAAAAATTAAGGTGAAAAGTGAAAAAAAAAGACCACGGATATCGTTCTTATCAAATATTAAAGTTGAAGAAAAAAAAAAAAAAAAAAAAACCATCGAGGAAAATGTGCTTTCATAGATTGTAAATTGTTTAGGAGGAAAAATTACGAAGTTCGATCATCCTTCGGGATCGTGTTACAAGGGGAATTTTTTTTTTCTTCTCTCTTTCTATTTATTTATTCATCTTTTTTTTTTTTATCTTAAAAAGGACAATGGATCCGAAATCGTAGGTTAATCAAGACCAAAGAAGTGGGTTCTTAAAAGAAGATAAAAGAAAACGACAAGTCGAGGTTCATGTAGGATAGAGTGCCCAAGGGAGTCAGCATTCCGCACTGTGTTAACCAGAAAAGAGTCCTAGAACACTACCTAGGGGAACTATAAGCTAATCATCGCATTCACGAACAAGTCGGGACGATTTTCCAGCCTCACGTTTTTCGATAAGTTTAACATTCGAGTCTCCTTCAAAGAATAGCCCAAAACAATTCCCAAAAGTCAAAAGGACTTAACTGCCGAATATTTCCGATTTTTTTTTTTTTTGTTGTTGTTGTTATCTGTTTGTATTTTTCTGAAACGGAAGCCGTCAACCGTCATTTTAATTTTAAGAAAATCTTTTGTCGGGAGGAACCTTAAAGTTTCACGGCAGTTGAAGCAGAGTTTTGCGGTTTTCTTCTGAGAGAAACCCGCCACTTTAAGGCAACGGGTCAAGCGAAACCGTTAACAAGTTCTATGCACCACAAAAACCTTTCATTGTCGGGCCGGGGACAAAACATTTTCTACAGATTTTTTTTTTTCTGGAGTTAGATCTTTATGACACTGAATACAAAAAATGGAAACTGAGCAGACCGAATTATCTTAGGTCCAACCCAAGGGATTACGGAAATAAGAGCGAGAAAATAGCCATTTCCTAACTTTTACTGTAAATTTTTCCTTTTTCCTTTTTTTTTTTTTTTTTTTTTCGGTTCTTCCTCCTTACCTCCCACCTCCTCAGCCGCCGCCTCTGTGTTTTTGTTTCGAAAAATAAAATAAATTTTAATAATAATTGAGTTCATAAAGGAAAATCACTGAAATAGCCTTTGGCGAACAATTTAATTGAGTTAAAAATATATAAATTATTAGGAAAAGAAAATTTTTTTGAAGCTTGGGAAAAAGTACGTAATCATCATTCAGTTTTCGAAAAATATCATTTCGGAGGAAGGAAGAAGGCAGGAAGGAGAGGGAAAAAAAAAGTGGGAAAAGGTTAGCTAAGTGTTTACTTGAAAGCACGGAAGGGTTATTTCCGTGATGTATTGAAACGATCGTACATTTCTGCTGTCGTATTAACCCCACTGTGCTGACGACCGGTGAAAGGGTGGCTTTTATACATTCTCACGATAAACAAATGGGGAAAAGATGTTTTTATTATCGCATTCTTTCATACGATTTTATATTTTTTTTTTTTTTAAAAAGGTAGAGGAATTTTTTTTTTTTTTTTTAACAACTTAATTTTTTTTTTTTTTTTTTTTTTTGTATCCCCTTGTTAACGGGAAGCTTTTAAGAAATTACAACTAAAGCGAGAATGCCAGGACGGGGCAGAATCCTGAGAATGTGTGGGCAACTGGCAGGCCGGCAGAAATGATTGATCGACACTGTAATTGGATGATCGATGACTCGAGTTCATCAGCGGGTCTCTCTGGTCCTCACGACTCATTACAGAAATATCTTTTCGTCCTGGCTTTTCTTTGTTTTCCCTCTTCGCAAACCTAAAAGCTCTCTTCCTCCCCGGGTTTTCCCAACAAAAACTTGAAACTCTTGATGTGTATGTTTTCTTTCTCTCTCTCTTTCGGATTTTTTTTTTTTTCATTCTCCTCCTCCCCGTTTCCCACGGCCTCCGGAGTTGTCATTAACCCCGGGGAAGTTTAAAATAAAAAGGAAAAAAAAAAAAAAAAATAGGGGGCGAAAGAATTCCCCGTTCGTTTTCTCCTAGCTTTTCGCATCATCCCCGTAAATAAATATTTAACGAAATGTTAAAAAGTTTTGAAAGAAGAATGGATTTTCACGTATGTGATATGAGCACATCATCTGCAAGTTAAATAAGCACAACTGACTCCAACAAATTTTCATATTCTGTGTCGGAGGAGTCATCAGCATTCGGAATGGGATGACTTTTCTTGAATTTGATGCGATCCGAGGAAAATTTTAACTTGGGTGTTTTTTTTTTTTTTTTTTTTTTTTTTTTTTTTGTCGTCTGTCTTTTTCTGCTATAAAACGATTTGAGGGAGCTTTGATTTTTTTGAGGTGACATTTATTGCGTAAGGAAAATGAAAAATGTTTTTTAAAAATTCATTCCAAAAATATACAACTTTTTTTTTTTTTTGAGAATGATGAGATATTCTTGTTGCGTTCGCGGAATGCATCATCAAATTGTAAAAAATAAAGGAAAAGCCTGTAGAATTAGATGTGGAAAATGTGATAGATTTAGGTGAGAGTCTTTTTACCCTCGCGAGCAAAGTGAAAGTTGATCTGCATTCTGAATAATAATAATGTCATGTACATATATCAACACAAATGCTTTAAATCTGTTGAGGGATTTTTTATTACCTTTTTAGTTCTCTTTCTTCTCGCGATTCACGTAACAATGTTGAGCGAGTAAGTACCTAATTCATTTTTTTTCCCTTCGGCGTAACAGAATATTTGGCGAAGGCTTTTGTTCGGAGGAAATGTTTGATGATCAGTAAAATTAATTAATTAGGTTCGTTTTTTTTTTCATAGCTTGTTTATTTTTTAATATGTTCCAGCGTCCCTGTGCACATAGCTCTTGAGTCAAAAAAATCAGGCTGGGATATGGGGGCATATCACTACTTAGGTCTTTGGTGTACTGTCCTAATATTTTAAACAATGAAGAGGTGTAAAAATTTTAAGGAATTTTTTTTTGCTCGTTTTTGGTCAAAATATTAGAATTTTTTGATAGAAATACAATTTTTTTTCCTGGCACGAAAAAAACTTAAAATTTTTGATAAAAAAGGTCAAAAGTTGAAAAAAAATTGCTTTAGGAACTTTAAGTTTCTTGTAAAACTTAAGTTTCTTAAAAGTTTACAAAAGGTCCAAAGTTGAAAAAAATTAGTCAAAATTTTAATTGATGTCTTCAAAGTTAAATTTAATATTAAAACATTGCTTTAGCTTATATTCTCGGCTAAAGGAAAAAGTACAAAATTAAAAAATGTAGTGAACATTTTATTTAAAATTCCTAAGTTCTTGTTTTTTTTTTTTCATTAAAAAAACGGCGAAAATTTAAAAAAAAAGTTAAATAAAATTTTGAGAAATTTTTAAGTCTTTGCTTTAGCAACTTCAAGTTTCTTGTAAAAGTTAAAGTTTCTTGAAAATTTACAAGAAATTTCTTAAGTCCTTGTTTTCGTTTAGAGCGTCTAATTTTACTATTAAAAAAGGCCAAAAAAAATTAGTCAAAGTATTATTTAAAATTTTCAAAGTTAAAATTTTAATACTAAAATAATTAAATATAAATTTTTGGTGCGAACAGACCGACACCGACAGACAAATTTCCCCAGGACCGTGCCCTAAGACTATGTCAATATCTAAAGGCCAAAAAAAGTTGAAAAAATGCTTACTACTGACTATTAAACCGGCCAACGCCTAAAAATCCCGTTTAGTAATCGACGTAAGCATATCGGATGGACGAAGAGCTGACCTCTTCAGACCTTAAACGAATCTTCATTGAAATCGAAATCGGAAATAAATAATGGCCATGAATAAGAGAGATGCTACATTTAAGAAATAAATTTCGATTTTTGCTTATAAACTACATTTTTAAAAAAATTTTCTTTTCTCCTTTTTTAAGAGCTAAAAATAATCCAAGCGGTTCATATATTTAGCATATTATTTGGTTCGTATAATAGATAGTCTCATACTGGTTCCATTTACTCAACTTGAAGGAAAAACTTTCTTCAAACATTTTTTTACAAAAAAAAAAAAAAAAAAAAAAAAAAAAAAAAAAAAAAAACGGGGAAAAAACGAAGAAAGGAAAAAAGAAAGGCATGAGAAGTTGAGGTAATTTTTTACCTTTTATGGTGAATTTTTTTTTTTTTTTTTTTTTTTTTGTGAATGTGTTGGATTTAATTTTTCATGACTGTTTAAAAGTCAAATTCAGAATTTCTCTTCCGATGTTAGTTAAATGAAAGCTTTTTTTTTTTTTATTGTTTTTCCGGATTTTTTTTTTTACTTTAGCATTTGTAAGCTCGAATTAAAAAAGAATTTTAACGTACACGATATAATTTTTTTTTCTCCCCTCAAAACAAACGGGGAAGAAATAAAAATGCTGAAGATATGCATTGACACGAATTAAATTTTTCCCGATCCGTTCTTTTGTTTTCAATCCCGTGTAAATCAGCTATTATCGACGTTATTGGCTTCCGTAATAAAGATCAAGGGGGATTTTGTCTTAGTTTATTTCCTTTCCGAAAAAAAAGCAAAAAAAAAAAAAAAAGCGATATATTCGAAAATTTATCGTATTAGGGAATTAATATGAAAGAAGAAAAAAAGAAAAAAATATTTTTCTTAGAGAAAGATAAAAAGCGAATATATTAGCGCCTTTTCTTTATTTTTTTTTTCTTGGAAAAGGGGGAGAGGGAAATAAAATAAAGAAAAGAAAAATAATAAAAATTGATTTGTTTTTTCGAAATTGAAATATAATTTAAATTGGAGAGAATACACCGTGTGAGAGGTTGAAATGGTAATAGAAGACAATTTGGGGCTGTAGATCGCGGGGGTCGGCTGCGGTTGACGCGTTCGCATTAGGCGTTTATTTCCACATCAGTTCCCGCTGCGGGACTCTTCACTCGGGGTGGGAGCTAAGAATTCCAAGAAAGAACATAATCAACTCCTCCCTAACATTGTCGGATTTTTAAATTCTCCACTTGACTGCTTTATTGACTCCGGGATTTCTAATAACCAACGCCTTGTATATGGTTCGGCTCCTTTTATACTCGCTTTTTTTCCCTCTTTTTTTTTTTTTATCATTTCGCGGAAAGGACAAAAGAAAATCCTCCTCCCGCAAGCGATTATAATTTAGAGAAACTGCACACCGAAAATTAAGCGAGAGATAAAAACCGATACCGCCCGCTTCTTCCCTACCGCGTGAAACGAAAGAAAAAGCATGGCTCTTGCCCTTAATCTGCACTAACTATATAGAACTTATAAGGAGAGAGAAACGCAAGAAGCCGCGAACTCATCCCAACTCTGGATTAAGAATTCATTTGAATATTTCCTGGTTTGGGTTCGGAGGGTTTGAAAACTCCGCTCCGCGCTTTTCCGACTTGAGTAAACAAAAACCGCGATTATACCACTTTAAAAATGAGTTAATCGTATGTGGAAAAGAAAAACTTATGTTTCCCTTACGGGTTGGTCTATCCAGCGAATAGAAAGAAGTTTTTTCGAGTTTGAATTTTTCTCAAGAAGGTTTTTTTCTTTTTTTTCTTCGCTGATTAATTCTTTTTCTTTTGTCAACATTGCAGTGTCGAAAACGTTGGTTGGGAGTTTTTGACAATGTTTTACCATTTGAACTTTTCCTTTAGCTTTCAAAAGATTTTCAGATTTTTTTTTTTTTTTTTTTTAATTAATGCAGGGAAATTAATATGAAAATCTGTAAGCCCTGAAGCTACGAAGGGTTACTGAACTGGATGTCGATATACTTGCTTATAATATTAGAAATGAAGGAAAGAGTTAAAAATTTACTTTTGGAATGTTTATAGCAGGACCGCGAATTGTTTTTAGTAGATTCATATTTTCTGCGCACACAGTGAAAAATTTTGTTTATTTTTAACAAACTCGGTCCACACACTCTTTGTGTAACTTTTTTTATGTTAACTTTGACACACAAGGTAGTGCTAGGCAATATTTGTTATTGTGTTATTATTTAAAAAGAAAAACGTATGGATCGTTTTTCAATTATAAATTGTGTTAAAAGTATACAGTGTAGAAAGTAATAACTTTCTCCTGTTAGAAAAAAAAAAGACGAGCGATTGAGGGTCTAACTACACTGTATAAAATTTTGTGTATCTGTAACAAACTCGGTCCACATACTTTGTTTGTTACGGTTTTTATGTTAATTTTGACACATGTTGCTAGGCAATATTTGTTATTGTGTTATTATTTACAAATTAAAATGTGTGGACCGTTTTTGAGCTATAAATTGTGTTAAAATTACACAAAATTTTTTACAAAATTTATACTTGCTCTTAAACTACTTTCAATTCGTGACCTTAGAATGCAAGGGTCCAAAGTCGACCCCCCCCCCAAAAAAAAATCGATTTTTTTGTACCGACCGCCTTTATTTTTTAAGATCTTTCATCCCGTGTTTTCAAAATTTTGCAGTATTTGATAGTTTTCCCTAACTTCGGAATTCATAAGGCAGTATATCCCATTTTTTAATTCAAAAGTTTGAATGCAATGGTCGCAAATCGACTTTTTTCATATAAAAGAGCATTTCTGTACTTAAAAGTTTTTTTTTTAAACCGAGAATATTATTGGTTTATTGGTTTGTGATATTGTATCCCCTTATTTATTTATTTATTTATTTATTTATTTATTTCTAAAATGTAGTCTGACAAGTACATATAAATACCCTTTGAACAGACATAAAAGTTCTAAATTTGAAATAAAAAAAAAAAAAAAAAAAAAAACATACACGGATTAAAATAAAGAAAACTAAAATAAAGAGACGTCATCAACACTCTCAAGCTCGTCGTTAAACAGTCTCATACAGCGGTTGAACGGTGAGTTGGTACGATCAACCGTTCGACATCTATCAAGACGAAAGAGTTTAAAACTTCTTTGCCTTAGGCGCAGATCGGGAACGGCAAAATTTAAACGAGCCAAACTATTGCTGTCGTCCAACTCACCGTTCAACAATTTTTCAATAAAACGGACGCAGAATCGATGACGCCTCTCCGACAGCTCATCCATTTCAAAAACAGTTAAAAAACAGTGGTCCCCTTGGTGTAGTCAAATCGGCCAAAGTTAGCAAAACTCAAAAAATGAAAAAAGTCTATTTACATGCATTCCAACTTTTTAAGAAGAAATTACGATTTGAAACCTTTTTTATTCTGTGCATGGCCAAATGCCAAATTGGCAAAATTTGGCAAAATTACACTGTAAAAAATTGTGTGTAATTTTAACACAATTTAGAAATAAAAAACGGTCCACACAGTTTTATTTGTAAATAATAACACAATAGCAAATATTGCCTAGCAACATGTGTCAAAATGAACATAAAAAGAGCTACATAGGCTACAGAATGTGTAGATCGATTAAAGATATGCATAGGAAAACGCAAAAGACGGCGACTCCTGAAAAAAAAAAACCAACATTTTTGGTTATTTTCGTTTTACACTGTAAAAAATTTTACAGTGTAAAAATTACTTACTTTATTTAGTATAATTAATATTTATTATTTATTTTATAAATTATATTATATTTTATAAATTATAAATTATTATTTATTATATAAATAATAAATGGGCTCCGTACCTGTGTCCAGGTGTAAGCGCCCATCAATGAAACTTTTGTATTCATCTCTATCGAGGGCAATTCGGAAGAGCTCGTCGACGCTTAAACCAGTCCAAGCTCTTAAATTACGCAGCCACGATAGGTTCTTTATTTAATTTAGTATAATTAAATATTTTATTTTATTTAGTTATTACTTATTTTATTTAATTATTTTAATTATTACTTATTTCAGTTATTTTCGTTTTACACTAAAAATATTTTACGGTGTAAAACGAAAAAACCAAAAATTTTGGTTTTTTTTTTTCAGGAGGCGCCGTCTTTTGCGTTTTCCTATGCATATTTTTAATACACTGTAAAACATTTTGTATATTTTTAACAAACTCGGTCCACACAGTTGGTTTGTTTCTCTTTTTATGTTAATTTTGACACATGTTGCTAGGCAATGTGTTATTGTGTTATTATTTACAAATAAAAATGTGTGTACCGTTTTTGAATTATAAATTGTGTTAAAATTACATAAAATTTTTTACAGTGTAAAGTTTGTAAATCGAATGAATCTTTTGTATTCTGAAGTCCAAAAAAGAGTGACAAAAAAAGTACTTAATGACTTTTTCTATAACTTCAAAAACTGTAGTGCTTTATTTTTTTAAAATTAACATTTTAATCCTTAATAAATTGCCTACAGAATCACGATTGTTCGACAGATTTCTCTTTTAAACGCCTAACGTTGAAAGCTTCGTCAATCAAAATCGTCCACCCTTCTACTCCTTTTTTTTTTTTTTTTTTTTTTTTCCATTTTAAGTAATTTTGCATCCGCCTGCCACTTTCCTAAGGAAACGATAATAAAAAAATATACATACCGAATTAATATTCTATTATTCTATTTATAAAAGAAATGATCAGTAGGGATTTCTTCTCAAGAAGTGATGAATATTCATGGATGGTAACAATATAAAAATACAATTGTCTCAATTGAGTCGAAAACCGACTTCTTTCTCTTAAGTAAAAAAAAAAAAAAAATTCCCTCTCCTCTTTTTTTTTATCTGACTGAAAGACAAAAAAAAAAAAAAAAAAAAAAAAATATTCATTTTTTAAAAACCTGAAAAAAATATGGAAACCGTTTTGTTCTTGTTATGTAATCTAAAATTGCCTAAACGTTTTCCTTCATTTATCAAATAACTTAACGAATTATTCAGAAAGAAAATAAATAGAGGAGCAAGGAAGCAGAAGAGAAAAAATCCAGATGATATTTACCGATAAAAACGGTTAAGAGGCAGCTATCACGAATGTTAGATCGTGGATTGCCTGTCTTTAGGGGTTGAAAATGACTACTGATGACGTCGCTGAGGGATGTCAGGAGTGGGGAGGATGAACAAACGTCTCACTACGAACAAGAATGCTCAAGGGGTGGGAAATTTGCATTTTAAATTATACCGAAGTAAAGACATTTTTCGAAAAAGGAAAAACACCGAAATCAAATATGTTTTTTAGAATTTCCCAGCATTATTTTTTTTTTTTTCTGGAGGATTTTTTTCCATTTTTTTTTTTTTCATAATACGAAAAAGTTTGATAAAATGCGGAGGATATTAGAGGCAATTGTAATAAGTCAACCCGGGATGAATTCGAGACAATAAAAAAATGAGATGAAAGTAATGAAGTCGAGGAAATTTAGTTGAGAAAAAGTACTCTCGTTCTTTTTTTTTTTTTTTTTTTTTTTTATGTAAGGGAGATTGTGTGTAAAGTGCGAAAGAAAATAAAAAACCATCCGAAAGCACCTGGTTAATTTTCATAGAAGACGCGAAGCCTTCGCGTCTCTCGAACGAGGAGATTTAATTAAGGCGACACGCCACAAAAGATGATGAAGATGGTGCGGGAGAAAGGGGATACCCTCGCCAGGTGGTACACAAAAATATTATCCTTGGTGTCCTTAATACTTGAGAGAGAAAGAGAGAGAAGAGAGAAAAAAAAAAGCTGTATTTTATGAATGTTTTATGAGATGGTAGTTTTTACCCAAGTCCCAAGCCTGATAAGTAAATTGCAATCGATTGAGTGCTATGAATATTTTAAAAGGAAACAATTTTCCGTCGGCGAATTGATTTTTTTTTTTATATTTATTTAATTTTTGCAGAAAAAAAAATATGATTTATAATTGGATGGGACAAGTTTGGAGTCGCGGTCGGAGATGGAGTGAATTTTCTAGGGCAGGTGTTGAAAAATAAAAGATATAAATTTTTATCGATGGTAATTTGTAATGAAGTTTGTTTTTTGAGGATATTTCCTGCGCATAAAATTAGGATTGGTCATAATTTTTAAAAAGACTTTTTAAAAATTTAATGCGTGGTAAAAGTTTTTGTGTATTTTTAACAAACCCGGCCCAAACACTCTGTATGTAACTATTTTTGCGTTAATTTTGACACACGTTGCTAGGCGATATTTGTTGATTGTGTTATTATTTACAAAACAAATTTGTGGACCGTTTTTCAAATATAAATTGCGTTAAAAGTTCACAATATTTTTTACCGTGTGGTGTTTAATTTTTGTCTTCTGTGTTAATGAATGCTTAGAGGTGTAAATTTTTGCTATGTTAAGCAGGCCAATGGGGCTCTGGGTATTTGGGTAGTAGTGGGGGTAGAAAATAAAAAAATTTTGGATTTTCAAAATGCCCGATAGCGCAATTGGCATTTGGTTCATCTATTGCGAAAATTTTTTCCTTTTCGAAATGTTTTTTAAACGGAGTCTTGAGGGTGCGCAATAGGGTCAAAGTTTTGGAAAACTTCGTAAGCGATGAAAATTCGACTTTTGGATTTTTGTGAAAAAAAAGTGCCGTTTCCTATCGGATTTTTAACGTAGATTTCGAAAATTAAGCCGGTTTGCGTCTAGCTATTTCTGTCCTTGAGTTATTGTAAAAAATACGATAAAAATATTTCAATTTTAGAGTTTTGACCTTTTTATGGCGAACTTGGCCTGTATTTCAAGAACAAAAGAAGCTAGATGCAAACAGATTTCATTTTCGAAATCTATGTTGAAAATCCGATAGGAAACGTTATTTTTTTCACAATAATCCAAAAGTCGAATTTTAATCCCTTATAGGATTTTCCAAAACTTTAGCCCTCTTGCGCTCCACCAAGACGCCATTTAAAAACAATTTCGAAAAGGAAAAAACGTTTAAAAATGATAAGCCACAGCTTTAATTAAAAGCAAATTTCTTAATTTTGACAAATGTTGCTAGTCAATATTTGTTATTGTGTTATTATTTACAAATAAAAATGTGTGGACCGTTTTTCAATTATAAATTGTGTTAAAATTACACAAAATATTTTATAGTGCAATATGGCAGTTTAGCTACATTTTAGCCACTAAATAAGTCGAAAACAGTACAACAGGCTATAAAAATTTTGATTGCAGATCTGAATTTAGCGGGTCGAAATATTTCAACTATAATGTGCTGATTTATTTTGGAAAACGGGAAAAGAGTGATCTTGTTTAATGGTGCTTGGCCCAATGTTGTGAATTATGTGGTGAAAAGGGGGGGGGGGGTGCTTGAGCGACACCTTAAACATGACCGATCGAGCTGAAATTTTAATTCGTTAAATTTGTTACATATATTGGAACAAAATTAGAGGATGGCACGACCGAAAATCAGAAGCTGACTTTTTAAACGCCACCGTACTATACGCCAAGAGCTGGAAATTACCAACAGAAAAACAGGATTCGAGTCAGGTCCTATTGCTGTAGAACGGCAGCTAGATCCTATAAAGATATACATGGAAAATTAAAGCCCAGGTGATCTCTTGCTTTTCGATAGCTAAATATTATAAAAACACATTATTTCGAGAACAAAATTACCCAGATTTTGGTTTATAAAGAAGCCACTTCTATAAACAAAAAGGGTGTCCTCGTCCCCGGTTCATCTCGCTTTTCTTCATAATATTTTTTTTAAAGGCGTGGCCATAAAATTTTAAATATTATTCTAATGTTATACGTTATGGGACTGGCAAAGTAATTAAGCATTAAGCAACTACTGGGAGGGTTGTTAAGGAACCCCTATCGTATTGAACGTCGCACGGGAAGCGGATGTCTCGCGGAACGTTTCAAATCAACCAGCAATAATCTTCGCACAAACAAATGAGCAATTATCTCCAGTGATTGTACTACATCGCCTTGATAGATGGTTGATTATCTTTAAACAGTTTAACGTTTTGCCTTCGGCGTTTTCTCAATTAATTCATTTACCTAAGCCAAATATTTTATACGGGCGGGAGGGGGGAAAAAAAATTGAGGGAAATCGTTTTCTGTAATATGAAAATTACAATTTCACGTTCGTTTTATTTTCCTTCCCCATACGTTGTGTGATTGGTTTTCACGAAAAGGACCCGAGTTCATAATGGAAATCTAGGATGATCACACGAGGAATACGTGGTAAACCCCACGGCCCCTAATGAGAACGGGCTTCGTTAATATTAGGAAACCAAGTTGTAGGAACGAACGGCTCTTGCTTCCGACAACTCGGGTTAATGTCGGAGGGGGACGTCGGGGGTGCGGGGGTGGAAAAGCGGGTCGGGAAGAAGAAGAGCCGTGGGAGGAGGGGGAGGAGGACCCGGAGAAGAGGGGGGGTGTGGGGTGAAATCCGAATCTTGTCTAATGCAATCATGTAGAGAGTGTCGAGGGATTCATTTGGATTTTATGATGCTTGCTTACAAGACTTCCCAACTGTGGATCTCGCTATTACTCTTGTACAAGATACTCCACAATTTATTACAGTTAAATTCTAATTTTATTGACTTTCAAACCAGTTTATTCACGCATGTTTAAAAACATTTATTCCTCTTGATGGAACGCTCAATCCCGAAAAAAAAAAATTTTAAGTGAGAGGAAAAATAAATAAATAAAAAGAAATAGCATTCCTTGTTTTAATTTAGATATATGCCGTAGTCTTCTCATATATACATATACGTGGGAGAAAAGGATTTTAAAATATGTAAATATCCCCCCCGGAATTTTCGTTTCGTAACTTTTGAGTTTCTCCATAAGATGGAAAAGCCGATTAGGACACAAGTGACTAGGAAAGGGGAAAAGGACGGGTTTTTGTTTCCTCCTTTTCGCTTTTTGAAAATCACTCAAAAATAGTGTGAAAGGGGTTGAAGACTGAAAAATTGCATTGAATTGACTTCTGAGATTTTATAAACGAGCGATGGTCAGCTTGTTTTTAGAGAAGGATTCCATCATCCCTATGAGATTCCTTGGGTCATTTGCATATTTCAACGGGGTGTTTAGCCACTTTTACCGAGTCCGAAGAACGTTTAATTGATTTTTCAACCTTTGAAAATCTTCTCTTTTCTTTCTTTTCTTTCTTTAAAGAAAAAAAAAAAAAACTTTGCAATTCGCAGAAGAGTTAGAACCCTACTGTGATTCCATTTCGAAGGGAAATAGCCGTTCCTTCTTTTTTTTTTTTTTTTTTCATTCAACTAAATTCTAATTTGAAAATAATGTCCTTTTCCCTTTTTCCACCTAAACAATGAAAGATTTTTTTTTTCCTCCAAGAAAAAAAATACTACAAATACAGAATGTTTTGTAAATATTCGGGAAAATCCACCACTTACGAATAAAAAAAAAAAAAAAAAAATCGCCTTCGGTATGCTCTGCTCAGCATTATTACATGAAACAATATGTTACACGATTCATTGTTTTTTTTTCCTGTTATTCACGAAATAACCCCATTGTCTCAAAAAAAAAAAATTTTTTAACATTTCTATTTTTTTTTTTTTTTTTTTTTTTATAGGCGAGCGTACGACTTCGAAAGAAAAATTAGGATTTTCTCCTATAACCGATACGTAAACAAAAATTTGACTTTAAAAAGGTTTTTGCTATTGCATTTACATTCAACGTCAGGTTGAATGACGGGAGTAATGCCATCATGCCAACAGGGTTGATGTTTTAAAGGGAGGGAAAGGAGAAGGTGGAAAGTTAAACGAAGAAGTTTAATTCGGTAATCATTTATTAAGCTCGTAATTATGTGTAAAAATGAACTTAATTTCATAGAAATACCTTTTCTGACAAGCATGAAACCCGCGTGATGAGCTGCCGACGGCTCCCGTTTTCAGATTTTACATGACGTGTGCATTTCTCATATCAGGAACCGGGGAGCTTTCACTTATATTAATCTAACTGTTGCGTCATCATTTCGGTTACACATTCTTACGCTGACGTGACGTTACCTTTTCATTCAAGAACGCTTTATAGCTGCCTATTCCTATCTTTTTTTTTCCATAGGTGAGGAAGTAGGGTGATGAGTCTTGTTATAGAAGAGGGTCTTCTTCTCGGAAAATATTTTTGATAGTATCTCCGTTGAAAAAATTTTAAATGTATCTGCCTTTAAATTTTTGAGACATAATGGGTTTGCATTTTGTAAAAAAATGTGAATAATTTTAGCCATTTATGGATCACCAGTTAGATTAGCCAAGGCGTTATCTTCCCATCTGATACGAGGTCTTCGCTGAGATCTGAAGCTCGTCGGTCTATATCTGAATGACCTGCCTAATGGGAAGATAACGTCAGGGCTGATGCGAGAAGGTTGGAAATGCCTAATTGGTGGAATGCCTGCCAAAAGAGGACCGCGACTGTCAGAAAATTTATAATGCAGCGACAGGACCCCAGGTTCTGTAAAAGCCAGCTGTGTGTCTGTCTGTATAGATCGAGTAGGATCATTTTTTAAAACTTTTAGGAACTTGATTCTTAAAACAAGAAAAAAAAAATTGGAAAAAGCCAGGACGGAAATTCGTGTTACGAAAGCAATATGAATCTTGATCCAACGTTGATCCAGTCTTGGTAAAATTTCCAATACCGGCCAATATTAGCCCGAGGCAAGTCAGCCATAGGTTCAACATGATAGGCCCTGCATTCCAGTGCGTTTTTTCAAAACTGATCCAAACTTGATCCAATTTAAAACTTCCACCAGGGAGGTTAAATGGAGGACGAAGAAGGATTAAAAATTGAGGACTAAGTGTATATTTTTAAGTTTGAGAAATAGCTAGACGAACCTTAAAAAAGTAAAGAAAAGCCTTTGGCGAAGTGGTCGAGCAACAGCAATTTTAATGCAATAGTTAACGTCTAGTTGCTGGAATAGTAGTTATGGAATAGGGAAACTGGACCACTCTTCCCGGTTTTCCTCGTCCAGGATTCCAGAAGAATCCTCCTGAAAATCATCCGTGGTTTTCAGAAGGATTCTTCTGGAATTCTGGATGAGGGAAACCGGAAGAGTGGTCCAGCTTCCCTATTCCATAACTGCTAATTATTTTTTTAGAATTTTAACTAGGTCACTCAATTTACTACGAGCATTTTTTACCGAACATGTTCTTCGGTCCCGTTCACCCTATATGTCCATCGTGTTCGCTGAACATCCCGCAAAAATGATTCATTCGAATGCAAAATTGCTTTGCGACAAAGCAGTTTTTAAAAGTCGTGCAAAGACAATAAAAATATTTTGTTTAAAAAAAAGAATAGATGAAAAAAACGGGATTATTTTTCACATTTTCAGTTTCCAAATCGGTTTCCTATAGCAACCCTTAGAAAAAAAAAATAATATGACCCAAAATGTATTGTCGCAAAACATTTTCTTAAGAGTCATGCAAAATAAGGTGGTTCTTATTTTGCGAAGTTTGGATTTTCGCAGGTGCCACCCCCTATTTTTTTTTATTTATATGAGGTAAGTTTCCCAGAATTTTTTCAAATTTTTTACTCGACGGGAAAGTGTTTCTCGAAAAAATCCCATAAGAACCAAAAAATTGATAATTTTTTTTGTAAAAAAAAATTCTCGTTTCCTATCGGAAATTTTGCGTAGATTTTGAATCTGAAAATAGTTTTTTTGTACCTGGTCCGGTTTTTGAACAAAGAGGCGAAAATAAGACGAAAAAATCGAGAAAAGTTGAAAAAGCGCACTAAATCCACAGTTTTCATTGCTTTTTGGCTTCTATCTCATAAACGGGGCCAGATACAAAAATAATATTTTCAGATTCGGAATCTACGCGAAATTTCCCATAGAAAACGAGGGTTTTTTTTTTTACAAAAAAAAAATTATCAATTTTTTGGTTCTTATAAGATTTTTCCGCACTAAAAGCTCGATGAAGCACGCTTTCCCGTCGAGTAAAAAATTTGAAAAAATTCAAGGAAACTTATCTTATACAAGTAAAAAAAGTTAGGTGTGGCGCCTCCGAAAATCCAAACTTCGCAAAGTAAGAACCAATCTAACGCAAAAGCAACGAAAATACATTGTTAAGACGCAGCTTGTGCGTTGTCGCGAAGCATATTTGCTTCGTTACGAAACATCGCTGTTGGGGAAATATTAATTGGTCAGTAAGAAACTAAGGGTTTTGGTCAGTGACTATATGTATTTAAATGGTCAGTAAATATTTTTACTGTATTGTATGAGGCTATGTTTTACGTTTTGTGGCGAGGTAAACGTGTTTTGAAACAATAACAACTATCACTACCGCTATTTTTTCAAAAAACGAACGTATTTCTGTTGTTGTTTTGCTGATGCGGATTTTAAAATTGCTGATTTCAAACACCAGCGAAAACTCAACTTCAGAAAGGTTCGACTGCATTTAAAATTTAATGATATATTGCCATTATCATTATCTGCTATTAAAAAATAGAGCTGTAATTCGGATGAGCATTTAAACGCTTGCTTTTCTGCTTTCTAAAATGTCCAGAAAAAGAAAGAAAAGGTAATTTTTTTCCCCTTTTCATTGCGGTTATGCTCTGCAAATAAAATTAATCCCATCAGTCGTTAGGTTAATCTTCCTTCTTTTCCTTTTTTTCCTTTTTTTTTTTTTTTAATTTTAATTTTCTCGAGTGTGTGAATGTCCGTGCATGCACGTTTAATTTCAAAATTAAACAGATCATCACGTGCGAATCTCGAGAGCGGGGGACGATGATTCCACCCTCGAATGTTTGCTTGTTTATTTATTTTATTTTACATTTGCTTTTCTCTGAAAATATGTCAAGTCCAATCCGACCCTGATTATAAAAAACTAAAAGGACACGAAAAACATCTTTTCATTTCGTATTCCCGTCGTTTCTTCTAATTAATTATAGCTGATGGATACAACAATGGAATTCTCATCCCGACCATCTGGCATCCTTCCTCCTCCCACCCCCTTTGGCCTCCCCCCCCCCCCACCCCCGTTTTCTTCTCCACGGTGACATCTCGAATCACTATTAAATATTTCATTTTCAAAAAGTAACTGTTGAGTCCGTGTTAATCCTACTTATTTAATATTAATTCTTTTCGACGTATGATTCCTTTTTTTTTTTTTTTTTTTTTTTATTTCTTGCGATTTTTAGGGTCGTGAATTTCGGACTAGACGCGTCCGTGTATCGCGATTTAGAAAAAACAAGAATGAGGGTGCAAGATCCGGGGGCTAAGGAATTTTACTCTTGACAATCTTTTTTTTTTTTTTCTTTTAAAGTAACCGTGAGATAAAGCATATCTCTCTAAGGGTTGAACGATTTTCTTCCCCTTTTGTTTTAAGGGGGAAAAGGACTGTAAAGGGAAAAACTCCAAGCAAGGGTAGCAGATCATATCGATTGCACCGGGTCACCTAACACACAACTTGTGTGCCCTTTTCCGTGCGGGCCCTCCTTCCCCCCCCCCTCAACCTTCTTTTTTTTTTTTTCTTTCTGATTGCCAAATCATTTCCGATTTCCTTCGCTAATTTTGTAAAAATACGGGTCCTCTTTGATCGTTTTTTTTTTTTAAATTGATCAAAAGAATTTTTTTTTTTTTTCCTGAAAAATATTTTTATTTCCACGAATTAAAAAAAAATTAAAATTAAAATTCCCAGGGTCTTGGGTGAAAAACCGAACTTGTTGAATGGAAATTAAAGGATAGAATAAAATAAAAAAGAGTTTTGGTGGTGGAGGGGGGAGGGGGGGCAGGGGGGAGCTTGGTAGGGGGTAGCGGCGGTAAGGACGATGGTGGTAATCGTGAGGGCTTGTTAATTAGGCCTGTCAACTTCAGGACTCAAGATCAAGTAAGAGAGAGAGAGAAAGAGAGATAGGAAACGAAACCGTTCCCGACCTCCGTCTAATATTCATCATGCCAGACGTGTTCTGACCAAAGTTGCTTACTTCGACCATTGTTTTCAACACGATCAAATGTCCTCCAAGAACCTTTTCAAATTTTAATTAAGACCTTTATCAATCATTAATTTTTTTTTTTCAAAAATCGCGACGATTTCTTATTTTAAAAATAAAATACACCACCCCGGAGGAAAAACCAGTTCAATTTAGAAAAAAAAAAAAATGAGAAAAGAATAAATAAAAAAGAGAGAAAAAAAATCTGACTGTTTGGAAGCTTTCTATCTTTCGATTGGGGGAAATTGTTTTTTTTATTATTTTTTATTTTGATATTTTTTTTTTTCATCCCTTGAATCGCATCATCCATTCATAAAAAGATCATCTACCGCAGATTTCTTTCATCCCTAGTGTCGAGCCGTTTAGTTTGATAAAGTTATAACTGACTTTTCCACACACTTGTTGCGAGTTTTTACACGCATATTCTATTTGAATGGTAACGGTTTTTAGTCGTGTGACGGCTTAGTTTCCGATTGAATGGAATCTTTTCGATTCCGGGAAATCGAGTCAAGGACGGTTTAAAAAGTCAAAAGGGGAAAATTTGTTTTAAAGACCGTAAAAATATTCGGCGGGATTAAAAATTATAATTCAAATGATAGGAAGGAAAAAAAAATAAGGTAACTATTTGACGACTAATTAGTAATGGAAGCTCAAAAAAAGTTGGGAAACTAAGTAAAACTTATCCGACTGGGTCAAAAAGTTAAGCAAAGTTTTTTGACCTAAAAAAAAAAAAAAAAAACTTAATGCTGCTAATCTGTTCCGCGTCCTTTTGGCTTTGAAGAATGGAAAATCTTTCCAAGAATATGAAAAGAAGTAGGAGGCAGAAGAAAACCTTCGGAATCAGAAAGAATTTTTTTTTAGAAAAAAGGAAAAAAAAAAAAAAAAAAAAAAAAAAAAAAACTAGGAACATCTGATTGAAACTTTAGCAAAAAGACAAGAAAAGTGTAAATAATTTTCTATTACTCATGGTATAAAAAGTCCCTTTTTGAGAATTATTTGGGGACTTAAAAGTAAAACTTTTTGGGACTCTACTTTCTAGTACGGAGTACTAAAAAGTTGACTTTTTAATACTCTTGCTATCGTGTCGTCTGCATCGAAAAAAAAAAGAAACCATGAAGGCCCCGAAAAATGGTTGGCAGCATTGTATCAAGAGTCACGTTATATACGTGAAGAGTCACGTTATATACATTGTTTGGACAAACGAATGTTTTCAATTCACATCCTCATTTTTTTTTTTTTTTTTTTTTTTTTTTTTTTTACATCACACCCATTTGTCACAGCAATATTAACCCCTTGAAATCAATCTTTACGAAAAAAAAATCTCTGTTTCATTCGAAATAGAAAATATTTTTAACCCCAAAGACAACACGGGGCCCTTTCCTGAACTTCGAGACAGTGTTGTCTCGAGTTCAGGAAAGTCCCCCGTGTTGTCCTTGGCCTTAAAAATACTATTTGCGAGACCTTTAAAAAAGCCTCGCGAAGAAAAATCGGCCTCGACGGCCAATGTTTTCTTTTCCAGCCCTTGTGTTGTAATATACTATTTCAAGACTGAAGAGGAAAAGTTTTCAAGGATGCGGAATTCGGTTTTATGAAATTGAAGAAAAAAGTTTTTGGGAAGGAATTTAGTTATGTACAAGGAAAAACATTCGGAGGAAATCCTGATTTTAAATAATCGGGGAAAAAGTTAAAGGCAAGGGACTTTTTTAAGGAAAATGTGCGTTGGACGTCTTAGGAAAGTTGTCCCATCTGTAGTTAGCCAATAAGAATTTTGCAGTCATGTAGTAGTATGTTACATGCTAGGTTTTGGAGGAGACCAACGCTAGAGCCTGGGGTCAACTGGCTTGTTCGGGCTAGAACTGGTTGAGACCTGCAAGTCACCTCCTAATCTAACGTGTAAAGTGAGACTTGTGATCGCGAATGTAAATTTTTTTAAATTAATTTATTTTTAAAGTGGCCGAGAAATTTCATTTCAAAACCATGAATGATGGAAATGTTCATTTTGGTGTAAATGTTTGTTGGCTTCCACCATGGGGAGTGCCTACAGGTAGGAGACTGACTGGCATTGGGATTAAATATTTCGGATTATAGAAAGATAAAAAATTTTGAAGAAATGAATTTATTTCAGTCTCCCCGAATTGATATATCTTGAAAGGCTATTGAGGAAAAAAATGGCAGGAAAAATTTGGATGGAAAAATAAATTTAGAAACAAATCCAAGAAAAAGGGGAAAATTAAAAGAATAAGACGAAAAAAAGAAAAAAAAATTAAATTAAAAGGAAATTGGAAATAGTGAGAATTTGTAGGCCAAACTAAATCCAATAGAGAACTATCGGCTGCTATCCAATTGGCTGTTAAATATTCCCTTCTCATTTTAAATCATTCATGAACCAATCAAAAGCCGGCCGCCATTTTGCCAGGATAACAGCTGTCGTGATGTTAGTCATGTGGTCAAATCCGTTCCCGACCATTTTTCTTAATCCGTTTTTCCTAAAAATTTTGGCTCCTAAAAAATTTTTTCTAACCCCCTATTTTTCCTAATTTTCTATTTTCCTAAATTTTTTTGATCCATGAAATTAAATTTCCTAAAATGAACATTTTTCCTAATTTTTTAAATCCCTAAAGGGATTTTAGTTTGCCGTAAAATCCCTAGGAAGATTTTAGGAAGTTTAATTTTGGGGGTTTTAGGAAATTTTACTTTAGGAATCAAAAAATTTTAGAAAAATTGAAAATTAGGAAAAAAAAAAAAATAGTTGAGAAAAAAAAATTTTAGAAGCTAAAATTTTTAGAAAAAGCGGATTAGGAATTTATTTTTTAGGAAAAATGGTAGGGAATAGATCAAATCGTATATAAATTAGGGTGTGTCATTATAAAAAAATTTTTGAAATGTTGGGGGGCATGTTGAAAATCGGCTTCCTTCAGGTGTAAAACCACTAAAAAAATTTTTTTCAAATTTTTTCTTAACCCCCTAATGGCCCCCCAAAGCCACTTTAGCTTTTTAAAAATTTTGCAATTAAGTTCTTTTAAACTCCATTTTTTTAATCCACTTTAAGGGTCTACAAAATATTTTAAAAAAATGTTTTCTTATGTTTTCGGAACGTAGAACACGAATTTCACTATCCCAAATTTTTCCGATTAACCCCTGTGACGTCATTAGCGATTTTATCAAGCTTGTACCTGATTTTTTCGTCTGAAATTCGGCTTAATCTCGATTTTGAAGCTCTGAAAATTTTTGTATTTGATTGGTAACACTCATACTTATGCAAAAATACCCGTAGAACACGAATTTCATTATCCCGATTTTTTCCGATCAACCCCTGAGTAGGGGTGTAAGTGTAAATTTGGTTTTTTCAGGCAAAAATGAATTTTTTTGCCAAAAAATGGCAAGAGCTCCTCACCAGTTCGATTTAGAGGTCATGCTCCATGACATTTTTTAGTCAGGACACTCTAATCAATAAAGATCTTCTGTGTTTCGAATCAATTTCCAAAATTTTTTACGGTCGAAAAAAATTTAGAATTTCAAAAAAATTACTGATAGAATTTTCCGACCATAAAAAATTTTGGAAATTGATTTGAAACACAAAAGATCCTTATTAATTAGAGTGTCCTGACTAAAAAATGTCATGGAGCATGACCTCTAAATCGAACTGGTGAGGAGTTCTTGCCATTTTTTGGCAAAAAAATTCATTTTTGTCTGAAAAAACCAAATTTACACTTACACCCCTACTCAGGGGTTGATCGGAAAAAATAGGGATAATGAAATTCGTGTTCTACGGGTATTTTTGCATAAGTATGAGTGTTACCAATCAAATACAAAAATTTTCAGAGCTTCAAAATCGAGATTAAGCCGAATTTCAGACGGAAAAATCAAGTACAAGCTTGATAAAATCGCTAATGACGTCACAGGGGTTAATCGGAAAAATTCGGGATAGTGAAATTCGTGTTCTACGACCTCGAAAACATAAGAAAACATTTTTTTAAAATATTTTGTAGACCCTTAAAGTGGATTAAAAAAATGGAGTTTAAAAGAACTTAATTGCAAAATTTTTAAAAAGCTAAAGTGGCTTTGGGGGGCCATTAGGGGGTTAAGAAAAAATTTGAAAAAAATTTTTTTAGTGGTTTTACACCTGAAGGAAGCCGATTTTCAACATGCCCCCCAACATTTCAAAAATTTTTTTAAAATGACACGTACCCTAATATAAATACACAGTATATATATACCATTGCCCCATACTTAGCTCATGGGTATAAATACATCATTAAATATACCTTGTATTTAATATTTCTACAGCGAACAACCCACTAAAAGATTTTAGTTTGCCGTAAAAATCCTCATTCCGTATCTCAAAGCCAAAACGTGAAATTCGAAAAAAAAAAATCAAAATGGCCGCTATTTATTTATTTTTCGTAATTAACAATCGCGTGACAACTTTGAAATTTTACTTACAGAAATATTAACTGTTCCACCCGTTTTAAACTTTAAAAATTTTATTTCGAAAAATTGAGATTAAAAAAATAATTGAGCATTATCGAATCGGAAAAGCTGTTCGGAAAATTTCAGCCGAAAAAGAAGCTGACATCGTTTCCATAAAATCAAAATTATGGATTTTGTACTCCGCCGCAAATTCTAAGTTTTAATTTTCAACTTGAAAATTCAAAAAGATTTTCTGGCCGTTTCCCGTATTATCTTTTGGTGAAATTAAATGGAAAGCCTTAACCATTCTCCTAAGTATGCCGAGCTTGAATAGCCCTTTAAAACATCAAACGAATTTCATATGACTGAAAATCCTCGCTTGGCAACCCTCATCCTTGTCTTCTGTATTAGATAAGGCGTCTCCCCGTAATCAATTTTAATTTCAGCTTTTAAAACGCTTTTGATACGTTACCGATACCGGAAGCTTCGGTAATTTCTTTCTTTTTTTTTTTTCCTCGAGAAAAGACGGGGGAAGGAAGGAAAAGAAGTTTAGAATCGGCCGGGAAAAATAAATTCCATCGCCTTGCTTTTAGTTAATGAGCCGCCGAGAAGAAAGGTGATATTTTTTAAATGAACGTCTTAAAAAGGATCACAAGAACAACCCTTCACTACCTAAGACAGCATTAAGTTAGTCAAACCACTTGACAGTGATTTTAATTTTTTTAATTGCTTTCAAAAATTTACCCTCCTTTTTTTGTTATTTTTCACCAGGAAAGCCAAGAGGGTTGAAAGAGGTTTTTTTTTTTCCTTTCTTTTCGCGGAAAAGAAAAAGGGATTTTTCAAAGGTAAAATGTTTTGAAAGATGTTTTGGCTCCCGAATTTTTTTTTTATTTATTTATCCGGAGTAAAATTATGTGTCCGATAACACAAAAAAAAAATAAAAAGATCTGATATTTTTCAGTTTTTAGGGGAGAGATTTCGGAGAGAAAAAAAAATATAAGGAAGGAAACGAGATCATACGAGGAGAAAAAGCTGAAGGAAAAGAAGATGGAAAAAAAAAACCATTTTCTGTCTGGAAATGATGGCGAACGACAAAGTTTTAGAAAGTTTTATCGAAGAAAAACATTGGAAAAAAAAAGGAAATACAATAAGGGTTAAAGGGAAAGTAGGGCAGAAAAGAAAGGGTCTTCGTACAGACTTTTAATTACAGTCCAAATACTAAAAAGCGCGCTGTTCCAAGCATTTTTTTTCTTTTTTTGAGAAAAAAAAATGAATGCTTCCAGTAGCGCCCTCATTACCCCTATAAATTCATCATATCGAGGGAGGATAATGCCTCCGACAAAAAAGAAATCAAAAGACGTTTTCCCGATTTTTTTTTTCGGGAAGTAATCGAAAAAGGAAGTATAAGTAAATAAGGGAGGAAAGTAAACCGTAGCTTAAGGAGAGATTAGCTAATGTTAAAAAACTTTTTAAGAGTTAGTAACCTTGGGGTTTAAAGAAATAAAAAGAATTTAAAGAAAAGAAAGCGATATAAAAAAAAAAAATAAACGTGATTTGGTCAATCTTATAATCCTTGATTAAATTGATTAAATTGTTGTACTTTTTTTTTTTTTTTTTTTTGCTCAAAAGGAAAAGCAAAAAAAAACATGGCCGGTCGTAACGTTTCACACGGGCGACAGAAAAAAATGGAAAGAAAGAAGTAGGACATATCAATGTCACTTATTTACAGCAAATCGAAGAATGAAAGAAAAAATTGTTTTGATAAAATGAGAAGAATAAAAAAATAAAAAGAGGGGAGAAAAAAAAAAAAGGAAGACAAATGTTAAGAAGACTCATCACTAGAGCTTTTTGTTTCACCTAACGTGCCCTTTTTCCCGTTATTTTTTTTTTTTTTTTTTTTAGGGGGATTTCCGAGGAAAAAAAAGTGTGGAATGTAAGAACATTCTAAGTTGACGCTCACGAAATTCTGATTTTTTTTCCACCGACAAAAAGGACTTTTCGTAGCCTAAATTGTTTTTCGTAGGATTTTTTGAGAGCTTGGCTTCGTAAAATCTCTTCTTAGCGTTCAAGTTTTGACCTGTATTTAGCAAAAGTAGGTTTTAATAATTTTTTTTTCTTTTTTTTTTTTTTTTTTAATAGAAATCAGGAAGTTTTGGAACTAAGCCTAGTTGTACTTTTTATAGAAATCGTTTAATTTATTTTCGAAAATTTGGCGCTGTATGACATTGGGTTTTCCGGTTTTTAATCTTTTCTGATGCTTTCTAAAGCTTATTTTTTTTCTGCATAGTCCTGAAGGGTTATTGTTTATTGCTAATTTATCGACTGGCAAATTTAAACTTGAAATTGTCAAGTTCTTACATGCCATTGTAAAGTTTGAACTTGAACGAACAATTTTCAGGTTCAAACTTGTCAGACGACGAATTATCAACAAACAGAGCTTCCGTACGACTTGAGTTTTGGATTTTCCATGCTCTTTAGTAGGTTGGACCTTATTTTACGAATTTTTGAATTTCGGCGAACGCGCCCCCTAATTCTTTTATAGTAACCGAAAGAAGATTCCCTGAATTTTTTCTGATTTTTTTGACGCCGTTTAGCCGTGATTCCGGGGACCTAAAAATCTCGAAATTCCGGTATTGTCTGAAAAATCAAAAATTTTATTTTTATGGAAAAATGGTTGTTTCTTATTCGAATTTTTATGCAGATTACGAAAATGGAGTTAGATTTTATTTATGACGAATTTTTACTGTGCTGGAGGACAAAAGTATTAAGGATTTTGCAAAAAATTGTGGCTATAGCATCTTTTTCTAATTTTTTTTTACCAATTTTGGCCTCTATCATCAAAACCTTATGAGATATATAACTTTGAACTATATCTTCGTGATCTGCATAAAAATCCGAATTGGAAGCAATCATTTTTACATAAAAATAAAATTTTTTGATTTTTTAATTTTTAAAGGAATTTCGAAATTTTTAGGTCCCCGCGGGAACAAGGCTAAACGGCGTCCAAAAAATCAGAAAAAAATCAAGGAATCTTATTTCAGTTACTAAATGAATTAGGGGGTGCGTTTACCAAAATTCAAAAATTTGTAAAATAAGGGCCACCCTATTAAAGAGAATGGAATATACAAAACTCAAGTCGATACGAAATCTCTGAAAATTCATTAATAATTCGCCATCTGACAAGTTTGAACTTGAAAATTTTCAAGCTGCAAACCGCTTGCACTTATTCTGAAGTTCAAACTTTACAATGCCAAGTTATAACTGGACAATGTCAAGTTTAACCACCCTACTCTTTAGTATTTTCTAGAGACCTCTTTTACCCGTCTTCGGAGCATTTTTATCTAGTTCGGTGTTTTCGGAGGGTTTCTAAGGTTTCTGAGCTTGTTACGTTTCTGAATCTTTTTAATTTTAAAGTCTTTACCTCCTCTTAGGCTTTTCTATCGTTTCTTACTTCTTTTAGACAGTCGTGCTTCTACGTCATTTATTTGATTATTGCAGCTACTCTGCTTTGTAAAATTGAACTTTCGTTTATTGACATGTCCCATAAAATGACGAGTATTGTTTTCTTTATACGTGAATGAAATCCCCCTTTTATCAGTGTCGTCTGCTTCGGAGATATTAGCTTCATAATAAACCAAAAATGCCTCATTACATCACACTATCTGCATGATATTTCACAAAATAATATCATGCCTCTGACGTCATCAACAACAAAAATATTTTCTTTTTGATTTTTATTTTCGATCCTAATTGATAATCTTTATTGCATTTTTAACGGGATATGGATCTTTTTATAAGCAAATCACGATTAAAAGTTCGTGAACTTAATAAGCTAAACATAGGAAATCAGTTGAAAAGTTAAATCGAAGTGGCGAAAGATGGAATTGAACCATCGACCTTTCGTTTTCATGACGACTGCTCTACCACTAAGCTACTTCGACAATCGATTCAACTATCAACTGATATGGTACTTGAATGGAAAAGCACGCAGTATATGGAATTAAGATGTTAACAGAGGAATTTTTACTTATCCATTTCAGTCGGCCATAAATCTAGGCTATCATGAAATATCAAATAGTTTCCCCCGCCCTCCCTACCCTTCATGAAATGGATAAGTAAAAATTCCTCTGTTAACATCTTAATTCCATATACTGCGTGCTTTTCCATTCAAGTACCATATCAGTTGATAGTTGAATCGATTGTCGAAGTAGCTTAGTGGTAGAGCAGTCGTCATGAAAACGAAAGGTCGATGGTTCAATTCCATCTTTCGCCACTTCGATTTAACTTTTCAACTGATTTCCTATGTTTAGCTTATTAAGTTCAAGAACTTTTAATCGTGATTTGCTTATAAAAAGATCCATATCCCGTTAAAAATGCAATAAAAATATTTTCTTTTTGATGCGAAGCAAGTGTGCCAACCTAAAAAGCAATGTTGGTAGTATTGTCAAAAATTACTCTGCAGGCGTGTCACTTATAAAAAAAGAACCTTTCATTGACTAAAGCATTTTGGGTAAAACACGGTCGTATAGACAGGTCCTGAAACTTTTATCCCTTATACATTGGGACTTTTACATTGGGACAGACAACTTTTATCCCATTACATCCCTTAATACGCATAAATTAGTTCCTCCTTTCTACCACCATAAGCGCTACTTGTTAGAGAGACGCTTTTTAAATGGTCGTTGAGATTTGTAAACAACGATGGCGGTAAGTTAGTAACGAACAAATAAATATGGCCGCCACGAGAGTCCCAATGGGAGTCGTAACTTGAACGTTAGACATGTTGTGGCTCTCTAGATCGCAGCGCCGCCAGTGGCCAATTTTAAAACTAATTTTTCGTAGTTAAGCGGGACATGAAAGGCACAGGAAGTTTCCGGACCTGTCTGTCCGACCGTGGGGCGGCAAACGTCGAGGTGTTATTTTCACCCATAATGCCCTAGTAATGAAATATACTACAACCAAAATTATTGACCAAAATTCACGGTGATACATTCCCTAGCGAAGAAATCGTTCGTTAATTTTTTTTTTTTACAGGCTAAAGGTAACCAATCAGAATCTTTACACAGTCGTTAGCTCGGAGCAAAGCATTGGAAATTTCTTTTTTTTTTTTTCCTACCAAGTTTCAAACCCTTATTCATCTGCCTTGTAAGTAATATTTCGAAGAGATAAAACAGGAGAGGAACCTAACGGATTTCTGCTCGTCAAAACCCCCAGACTGGTGATTAAAAACATGGTTCTTTTCAAACAATAGCTTATAAGAGTAAATAATAAGCAACTCATAAAACCGGCCATATTTAAATTTCTTTTAAATCCATAACTAATTAATGTTGCGAATGGCTCCCTCGAGCGTCGAGAGACTGCACTTAGCTTATCGGGAAGGAAGACGAGGGTCTGTCGGAATTAGGGGTAATACCAAAGCTCATTCCACCCTAAATGTTTTCCAGTATGTCGTCAGATTTTCAACGTCGTGCATTTCCCAGCGGCTTCGGTTATTCCTCGCGATCGTCGTTAACTTTTTCCTTTTCCTTTTTTATCGTTCTTTTGTAAATTTTAAGTTTTTATTTTTGTTTTTTGGTGAAAATGGAAAAAGGTTCCGTCGGGATCGGAGGTAGGTAGGCAAGGCAGATAGGATCGGCCGGTTCGGTTGATTCGATCGGGTTAAGGGTCAAGTGAGTAGATCTCGTCTTTGATAACCCATCACGAGCGGAGTGTCCGCCGCAGATTCCGTCTCCTAATTAAGACGAGGAAACCGGAGGGTCTGCGGGGAGGGGAAAAAGAGACGCAGGGGGATTATTGATCATCCAAGCCACGAGAAAGAGGGAATTTATTTCCCTGCAAGATGGACAAAGACAAGCCGATATAAGAAATTTTCTATCTCCGAAATAAATTTTACAGAGTAAAATGCGGTTCCCGGAGGACGGAAAAAGACCGGGTTTAAAGGGGTGAAACATTCTCAGCATGCCATCATTTTAGGATGACTCCCATGTATACGGGTATATAGACGATACCTTAGTAGTAATATTTTAGTGGAAAAACTTTTTTATAAAGTTTTAAAAGAAGCTTTTTTGCATATTTTTCGATTTAAAAATTTTTAAATGGGAGGCCTGATTAATTTTTTTTTCTGTTGGAAATTAAAAAATGCGGTAGGTCGAGGTTTTTTTTTTTTTTTTTTTTTTACAGGCTAAAGGTAACCAATCAGAATCTTCACACAGTCGTTAGCTCGGAGTAAAGCATTGGAAATTTCTTTTTTTTTTTTTTTTTTCCTCCCAAGTTTCAAACCCTTATTCATCTGCCTTGTAAGTAATATTTCGAAGAGATAAAACAGGAGAGAAACCTAACGGATTTCTGCTCGTCAAAACCCCCAGACTGGTGATTAAAAACATGGTTCTTTTCAAACAATAGCTTATAAGAGTAAATAATAAGCAACTCATAAAACCGGCCATATTTAAATTTCTTTTAAATCCATAACTAATTAATGTTGCGAATGGCTCCCTCGAGCGTCGAGAGACTGCACTTAGCTTATCGGGAAGGAAGACGAGGGTCTGTCGGAATTAGGGGTAATACCAAAGCTCATTCCACCCTAAATGTTTTCCAGTATGTCGTCAGATTTTCAACGTCGTGCATTTCCCAGCGGCTTCGGTTATTCCTCGCGATCGTCGTTAACTTTTTCATTTTCCTTTTTTATCGTTCTTTTGTAAATTTTAAGTTTTTATTTTTGTTTTTTTGGTGAAAATGGAAAAAGGTTCTGTCGGGATCGGAGGTAGGTAGGCAAGGCAGATAGGATCGGCCGGTTCGGTTGATTCGATCGGGTTAAGGGTCAAGTGAGTAGATCTCGTCTTTGATAACCCATCACGAGCGGAGTGTCCGCCGCAGATTCCGTCTCCTAATTAAGACGAGGAAACCGGAGGGTCTGCGGGGAGGGGAAAAAGAGACGCAGGGGGATTATTGATCATCCAAGCCACGAGAAAGAGGGAATTTATTTCCCTGCAAGATGGACAAAGACAAGCCGATATAAGAAATTTTCTATCTCCGAAATAAATTTTACAGAGTAAAATGCGGTTCCCGGAGGACGGAAAAAGACCGGGTTTAAAGGGGTGAAACATTCTCAGCATGCCATCATTTTAGGATGACTCCCATGTATACGGGTATATAGACGATACCTTAGTAGTAATATTTTAGTGGAAAAACTTTTTATATAAAGTTTTAAAAGAAGCTTTTTTGCATATTTTTCGATTTAAAAATTTTTAAATGGGAGGTCTGATTAATTTTTTTTTCTGTGGGAAATTAAAAAATGCGGTAGGTCGAGGTTATTTTTTTTACCTGTCGTCACCAGGCCAATTTCTGGATTAGATTTAAAATCTTTTTTTTTTTTTTTTTTTTTTTTTTTTTGGTTTTGGCGTCTCATCAAATTTATTTTTTTTAAGCTTTTAAAATTTTTAATTCTGCGATATTGTTTTACATGTCCATTAAAATTTTTCTTTAGGAAGGCGATAAGGGATCTCAGAGACGGGGCGGATGGGTAGGGGGGGACGGGAATATTAATTTATGGCATTCAGGTAAGGGAAACCCTTTCAAGATGCAATACTTCGACCCGAAAGGTTGGAGTTCACCCGTGAAATTCATTTATGTCCATTTAGGTTATATTTAGCTAACTATTACGGCGGAGACCTTACTTCCGCTCGCAACCATTGCTCCTTCGAACCCTTTGCCGGAAAGCCTTTCCTTGAATGTTTTCAATAGGCTTCAAAAACGTTTATTGGTTGCATTAACCTTTCGAGGCAATAAAAGCAAAAAAAAAAAAAATTATTCATGAGAGAAAAAAAGCAGCGCGGGAGAAATTAAAAAAAAAAAAAATTTTTTTAAATTAAAAATCACACCGTCACCGTCCGCAATTAGGGGAGGAAATTAATCAATTACCAAGAAAGTCAGCTTTATATTGTTTAATAAATTTTAAAATACAAGGGCCTGTCATAATGTTATTAATATCCGACAGCCTCCGTATCGACTTCTTATCATTCCGTATCGGTAAAAATGGAAGGGTCTTTATGAATTCATTAGCCGGAGGAAGGCCCTTCCCTTTTTTTTTTCCCCGAACCCATTTTTTTTATTGCAGAATTTTATAATACAAATCTTTTTTTTCTTGTTTTGCGTAAGATGCCTCGTATTTACATCGGTTTTGGATAATCCTTCCTTCGTAATTTTCTTTTAAAAATTTATTTATTTCTTTTTTTGGTTTTGTTTCAGATTTATCGGTGCGAGTTACAAGACTGAAAGAATATCGTGAACCACTAGATTTTCGGGATATACCCGTCTCTTTTTCTTCAACTCGGTTGGCCATGAACAAAGTAAGTAGAAAAAAAAATTCTTTTATTTTTCCAAGAAAAAAGTTTAAAAAAAAAAAAAATGTTTGAGATTCCTGAGAGAGCGATCATTCTTCCAATATTTTTCGAAAGCGAAAAGTAACGTTTTTACCATCTTGAGATATGTCTTGTTTCTTTCTTTTTTTTTTCTCTAAAAATAATTGACCGATGTTTTAAATTTTTTTTTTTTTTCTGACAGCGAAATTTAAAAAAAAAAAAGATGGAACATGTGCTTGGGTTTAATGTATCTCAGTGTAACGTCTACGCGGGCGACTTAATTCAAGCGAAAGACTCGTTATTTCCGTCTGACAAGAAAAAATCCTCGTTAAAAATTCCCAAGGAGGAAAAGTTGCAAAAATTAAAAAATAAAGTTGTATTATAAATTGGCTAATTATTTTTAACATTATACATGCGTGCATTCAGGCGGATTAACAAATTGCCTTGATGCGATCGTGTAATAACGAAGTTTAAGTCGGAGAGGTATGGGATTTTTTTTTTTACCGAAGAAATTTCGAAGGGGAAGAAAATGATCCGAATGAAAATGTGACTGATAAAGCATGGAAAAATTAATTTGTTGTAAATGACGTGTATAGGATGTGAGAGAAAAAATTATACTAAAAAAGAAGGAAAGAAAATCGTAATGGTGGTAGTATTGAGCTCAGATTAGGCAAACTTTAGAACATAAGGTTTCGATTTTTGTGATCCCTTTAAGAAACAAGAATTCGTACCGATTGAAATGTTTCCTCCAAAATTTGAGTTCTGCTGGAAGTTAAGAGATAAATATGTTAACTGAGAGATTGTGTGAATTAAAAAAAAATGGCTGAAAAATGCTCCCGACCATTTTTCTTAATCCGTTTTTCCTAAAAAAAAAAAAAAAAAAAAAAAAAAATTCCTAATATATTTTTCGTAAAAATTTTATTTCCTACAATTTTTGTCGTAACCATTTTTTTTTGTCCTAAGTTTCCATTTTGCTAAAATTTTTTGATTCCTAAAATAAAATTTCCTAAAATGAATATTTTCCTAATAAAGGAGAATTTTAGTTTATTTTTTTAATACTTACCAGAATTTTGAAAATGACGTAATAAATAAAAAATTTTTTTAGGTAAGTACTTTTGAATTTAAAAACAAAAATAAATAGAAAAATTGCAATTCACAACTTTGCGTAGGCCTAGTCAATTATTTCCAAAATTTAAGGGATTCAAAAAATTAGGAAAAATATTTATTTTAGGAAATTTTATTTTAGAAATCAAAAATTTTTTGGAAAATTAAAGATTAGGAAAAAAATTTAAGAACCAACATTTTTAGGAAAAATGGATTAAGAATTTATTATTTAGGAAGAATGGAGTAGGAATTTATTATTTTTTGGGAAATATGGATTAGGAATTTATTTTTTTAGGAAAAATGGATTAGGAATTTTTTTTATGAAAAATGGATTAGGAATTTTTTTTAGGAAAAATGGATTAGGAAAAATGGTAGGGAATCGTCAAAAAAATCGTAATTTGGTACCGGTAACATCTTTTTAGGGAAACGAATTTATTCGCTGAATCAAACAACTTTTTTCGATTCTCCCACTTTTTGCCAAAAAATTCTTCCACGTTTTTATTAATTTTTCGGCTACATCCACTAACCCACTTTGTCGATTCTCTTAATTTAATTGGAGGGAGAAATAAATTTTTCATCCCTCCAGGCTGAAAAATGGACTATTTCGTCTTGTTTAAAAAATGAACAAGTTTATTTTTCGCCATCGGAGTGAAACATATCTTACAAATCAGGCTCGCACGTTTCGACGCGCAATAAGCCACGCCCATACCTGGTTTGTAATACACTGTAGTGCTACTATACTATTCAACTAGGCAAAGTCCAGATTTTTCTAGAAAAATTTTAGATTTAGCTTATGTGCCGATTTTTTAATTTTTTTCGGGGTTTTCCTTTATTTACACCGATTAAACCTAAAAATAGTTATTTCAAAACTATCAAAATTCAAAGCCACCCCGGTCGACGGTACCTATACTTACGTGTAGTTTAAAACTCGCAATTTTTTTTGACGTTCAAATTCTGGCCTATTAGAAAAATTTATAAAAACCAAAGAAAGTAAAAAAAAAAAAAAAAAAAAAAAAAAAAAAAAAAAAAATTGACGAGTAAAAATCACCGGGGTGGGAAATCATCGATCACATTGATGCGATGTTTTTATACGAGGAGATTACCCTAGAAAACACCTGATCCCCCTTTTCGATTTGCATTTCCCAGTTAAGAAAATAAAAATCTAAAGGAAAGAAAAAAATATATATATAAATAAAGGTGTTAGTGTGAAAAAAAAGTGGAGAAAAGAAAAAAAAAAAAAAAGAAAATAAGGAAATCAGTATAGGAAAGGGAGGCGGAAGAAGTTTTGTTACCCGGAGGCACGCACGAATAGACTCACAACAGGGAAATCGTACAACGAAAAGCGACAGCACAACAGCATGTATTACTTATGGACCGGTTCAATATTTGTTTAGAAGGAAAACAATCTGTTCCAGACTGCATGGTTCACTAACTTTCGTACTTCTGGAGTTTCATATTTTCCTTATGCTGTGACGCCTTGAACTTTTTTTTCTTTCGGGGAAAAAAGTGAAAAAGAAAAAAAAAAAAAATCCCATTTTGTAAAACATTCGGTCAACAGAAGATTATTTTTAATGCTTAATTAATTCCCATCAAAAGAGTTTTCAAACAAACGGATCAGCTTCATTATTTTTGCAAATGGGAAAATCGCAAAAGGGGCTACCGAAAATAACAGCGCTTCCATTTTTGATGGCCTGAATGTTTTGCCTTTTATAAGTCGAAAACTTTTCGAGTTGATTTTCATTTTTTTTTTTTTTTCGCAGACGAAATTTATTTTTCAGTTTCCCTAAAAAACGGGGGCTCAAAAAGGAAATCAAATATAAATAACGGAGAATTTTCGATAACGGAAACGAAAATATCAAGGCTAAAAACAATGAATTAAGAATTAATTGAAGAGGCTTTTGCGTTAAAAAGAAAATTTTAAAACAATTTTCCCGAGGAAACTTTTCCATCACAAGTTTTATGGTTTTTGTTAATTTAATCGTTATTATCTATAAGGGTTACGCATATTATTATCATACGGGCGGGTCGGTTAATCCGGGGGATTGTTGCGGCTTTTTCCTACCTTTAAGATATTCCCTCATTCCATACATTTTTCTTTTCATTTCAATCATTTATAGATTCGCAAAATCGTGATTAAATCTTCGTTAGCTTCTTGCTTCATCCTTCCCCTTCTTCCTTTTTTTTGTTAAATAAGTCGTGAGAGGTTTTCCAATATTTGAGATTTATTTTAAAAAAAGAAAATTAGGAGCGGTAGCATTAGATTCAGGCTCAGAATTTTTTTTTAATTTTTTAACCTCCAAAATTTGTAAAAATGTGTTCCCCGAAGTACAGAAATTTTTCGATTCACTTAGATAAATACTGTGCATGTTTTGACCTGCACGGACTTGAGCTGACATGGAATTGCGATCGTTGCGATCGTTGAAAAATACTCATTGCTATATGGTGGACTGCTCAACTTGCTGCAGCGTTGGAAACATGTTGAAGCATAAAAACATGTTGCGCAACACTGAAAAATGAAAAATAAAAGCTTTTAAATGTTGCGCAACATGTTCAGCTACACATTTTGAACGCTGCAACGTTTTGAGGAACATGTTATTGCAACATTTTCAGCAACCTGTTGCGCAACACTGAAAAATGAAAAATGAACATTTTAAAATGTTTCGCAACATATTCATCCAGCAACATTTTTCTAACGCTGCAACATTATGAGCAACATGTTACCGTAACATTTTTAGCAACATGTTACAGCAAAATTTTGAGCAACACATTACCGTAACATGCTGTGCAACACTGAAAAATAAAAAATGAACATTTTAAAATGTTGCGCAACATGTTCATTCAGCAACATTTTTCTAACGCTGCAATGCAACATTATGAGCAACATGTTACCGTAGCATTTTGAGCAACACAGAAAAATGAAAAATATCAATTTTTAAATGTTGAGCAACATGTTCAGCTACATGTTTGTAACGTTGCAACATTTTGAACATGTTGCTGCAACATGTTTTAGCGTGAAATTCCGGTCTTACATATTAGGTTTTGGAGATG
Source organism: Liposcelis bostrychophila (assembly GCA_037577465.1). Classification (NCBI taxonomy): domain Eukaryota; kingdom Metazoa; phylum Arthropoda; class Insecta; order Psocodea; family Liposcelididae; genus Liposcelis; species Liposcelis bostrychophila. Next base: position 17,583,686 of record CM075211.1, on the reverse strand, counting down.
GCTAATTGCAAGTCGATGCTGGAATTTTCAAGCCATAACGTGTCAAGACTTGAGACCTGCAAATACTTTTCACCTCAAATCTAATAGTAGCTTTTTTTACTTTTGAAGCAGGTGGAAAATTTTATTTCCCGACTGTGAGCGATGAAAAACATTTCCCGGAATCTGGGGAAGCCATTTCTTTGAATTTTGAAAATTCCCTTTCCCCGAACTCAAAAATAGCCTGAGAAAGAAAAAATGAGTTTATTACACTTTTCAAAGCGGTTCCAGGGTTTCGCGGTAAATTTCGGGATTATCCGTCAGCTCGAAAAAAATTCTGGAAATTTTTAAAAGAGCCAGTTTTCACAAGCACGGTGAGGCTTTTTGTAGAATAAATGATAGGAACCCCTTTCCCTAATACGTTTGAGATCGTTTTAGGAAAGGCATCGAAAATGATGAATATCTGACCATTGAATGGAGTGTAAAATGACTCCGCCACCACCCGCGCTCATGACTCTAACAGGTGGCCACTTGTACTGACATCCATCATTCAGACAGTTAGCCCACCTCCACATCAGCTTTTTCTACTCGCTAACAACACTTCCGGTTAAAAAGTATCGCCTTTGGGTGGCTTTTCATTGCGGATAATCAAATCATTCTGCGGTGGAAGTGTTTTTCACCGCCTTTTAACTTTGCGTTTGTCAACCTGTCAAGATGGATTTACGCTAACGGATTTTTTTTTCCTTCTGATTTGTAAAATAAATCGGGTTTGCTTTTTTTTTTTATTTCTTTTTCTCCTTTTTCTCCTCCGTGATTAAGATTTTTATTTACCGATATTTTTCCAGGGAGTGAAAGAAAAGTTTTTTCCTTAAGCCGGGAAAAATCTCATCAGTCATGCCATTGAAGGAAAAGGTAAAAACAGGGTTGATCATGCATTCTGTGCGGATTTTGTTAGTCCGGTACACAGAAACTGATGAGGGTACGAAACAATACGATGCGGATTTAAAGAATTTTTGTAACATTAAATTTGTTTTTCCTGATTTTTCCGATTCCCAGATTTTGTTTTTCCGCGTTTTGAAAGTTTTATTACGAAAAAAAATTTGGTGATAAACAGAAGAGGAGTTTTATTTTGTGAATTTTCTTTTTCGGGAACGCCGAATAGCCGAGATGAAAAGCAGCACATGTTCACGTTAAAGCCGCTCGCAATAAAAAGGGTTGCCGGGCAAAGGGAAAGAAATCTTAATTAACTCAAGCATTGTTCCAAAGAGTAGCACGTCTTCAAACTCAAACCTCGGCTTCTGGCTTAGAATGGTTTTTCGGTTTACCTAATAAACACGTCGAATAAAAATTCTTTTCCTCTTTGAAAAGAAAACTAACAGCCCGGAAAATGATTGTTGTCGATTATTTTCTCTCGGTTTTCCAAACAATTTTTTTTCTCCTCGCTTTTTTTCCCTTCGTGCGAAAAATAAAACCTTTTTTTTTTTCTTCAGGAGAATCTTTTTTTTTTTTAAGTTTTGAAATTTAGCAGGCATATTACTGTCGTTTACCTTTAAATTTTATCGATCACTGAAAAAGGGGGGAGGGAAAAAAATTCCTCTTGCTTTACCGAGCCATTAACACAGCATATATGCACAATAAACTCAGATAAAACTTTCCTCTTTTTAACACCAGGTGTTCAATACACGTTTCAACTTCCGGATTTAAAAAAAGGAAAAACTTTTTTTTTTTTTTTCTGTGCAAGATTGATGTATTAAAAATTGCATTAAAGATATAGAGAGCTTCCTGGAGTATAAGGGAAGAGAAGAAAACAAGACTCAGCTCCAATGAGCCGTGTAACACAAGATGAAATCATATTTAGCTATTTGTTTTCTCTTCTTTGACAGCTATTGCCAGGATTTAAGCATTTCATTCAATAAACTACATCAAAATAAAATAAACTATTTTCTTTTTACGGCTTTTCTATTTTCCTTTTTTTTTCTCCCCCTTCTCTCTATTTTTTTTTCCTATTTTTTGAAGGAAAATCGTCTCGCTTACAGGTTTCTTGAAGAAATCAAGGAAAAAAAAACAACATTAGGTTTTCTTTCTCTCTCTCTCCTCTCTCTCTCTCTCTCTCTTTTTCCGTATTAATTGATATTCCAATTTGTTTCTAAAAGGAATGTTATCCGGGACATTTTCTGCGTCCGCAATCTTCGCAGCATACTAATCACCCTATCCCAGATTGTATAATTAATCAGACATTCTTTCTCTCTTTTAACTTCTTTCTCCTTTTTCCCCGTTCATTTTCTATATTCTCATTTAGTTTTGATTGTTTCTTTAGTAATCGGTTTCCCCCTTGACGCCACAAAACGGAGTATATCGGCTTTTCAAAAAAAAAAAAAAAAAAAAGGAAGGAAAAAAAATATTTTTTTAAATATTCATTTAAGCATTAATGAACCCCGACTCACCCTCCTCAAAGAAAGGGAAAAAAAATAAAACGTAAAAAAAAAAAGTACGGGAATAAAGACTCATTTAAAAATTCTGATAATAACACCTCCGTCTTGACGTTGAATATGGCTGTACAGGACAATAATACCGTCAATAATCGGATTTCCTTTTTTTTTTTCTGTATTTTTTTTCTCGTTATAATACTGAGCTTATTACCTCAGAATTACATTTTGCACTTCCCTTTATATAAAAAAAAAAAGAAAAAAAAAATATAATGACAAAAAAATTAAATAAACTTTGAAAAGTGTAGAGACCAAGTTCTTTTTAATTTTGTATTAAAAAAAAGGAGAGAAAAGGTTCATTGACATATAACGTTATACAGGAAGATTAAAAATTACGATTCTTTGTTGTCGGACGAGAAATATACAGTACCTTATTTCAATTTCCTTCGTTTTTTTTTCATTATTTTATTCTTTTAAAATAAGATCTGAAAAGTTTCGATTTTTTTCCCTGTGCCTCGCAAATGTCTCCCTTTTCCTTTTTTTTAATCTTTGTCTTTCATTGCTTTAAGCTTAATTTTTTTAAAAAAATTTGTTAATTTTATTACAATATCGTTTTACAATAGCAGATGAAGCCAACAATACAACGAAAAAATAATTAAGTGATATAGTGACCAAAATTTTGATGTTTTTTTGAGAGTTTAGAAAAGCTAATCATATGGCAGTTTGAGTGCTTGGGAAAGTGTTTAAGCTTTGAGTTTAAATTTATAGCGGATAAAATATTCACTGGTGGATCCATGAATATTTTTACTATTTTAATATTGAAACAATTTTACACCAAGTAGAATGAAATTTTATTGGAAAATTAATTTTACATCAGATGGAATTATAATTTTTGGATTCGTTTTAATCTTTCGCTCCCCCGAAAAAATTTCTGGATAAGCCATTGAAAATATTGGATATAAATCTGAAGAAATTTTTAAAAACTATTCTTATAGGCTAAACATGGGAATTATTTTTTTGACCAAAAATTGAATTGTGAATTTTTTCTAACTCATACAATCCCATTTGAGTCAATACCATTATATTCTATAATACAGCATAATCATATTCCTTTCTTTACTTCTTTCCTTTTTTTCCTTTTTCATTTTCCTTTTTTCATTTTGCTTTATTTTTAATTTTTCTTTTTTCTTTTCCTTTATTTTACATTTTCCATTTTCATTTTTATTTATTTTTCATTTTTCTTTTTTCATTTTCCTTTATTATTCATTTTTCTTTTTTCATTTTTATTTATTTTTCATTTTTCTTTTTTCATTTTCCTTTATTATTCATTTTTCTTTTTTCATTTTTATTTATTTTTCATTTTTCTTTTTTCATTTTCCTTTATTATTCATTTTTCTTTTTTCATTTTTATTTATTTTTCATTTTTCTTTTTTCATTTTCCTTTATTATTAATTTTTCTTTTTTCATTTTCCTTTATTATTCATTTTTCCTTTTTCATTTTTATTTATTTTTCATTTTTCTTTTTTCATTTTCCTTTATTATTCATTTTTCTTTTTTCATTTTCCTTTATTTTTCTTTTTTCTTTTTTCATTTTCCTTTATTTTTCTTTTTTCTTTTTTCATTTTCCTTTTTTCATTTTCCTTTTTCCATTTTTCGTTTTATTTGTTTCATTTTAATCTTTTCATTTCAATTTTTTCATTTTCCTTTTTTCGTTTTTCTTTTTATTTGTTTCATTTTCATTTTTTCATTTCCCTTTTTTCACTTTCCTTTTTTCAATTTCCTTTTTTCGTTTTCCTTTTTTATTTTCCTTGTTTTGTTTTGTTTTTGTTTCCTTTATTTATTTAAAAAATGGTCGGGTTTGTGAAATGATTATCTGGATTTTTTTCTTCTGCAATCAAATTGATAATAATCCTTTTTTCTTTTTCTAATTCTTAGGTCGAAGAAAAAGGAAAGACGAGGTCCAGTAAAAATCATTCAATCAATAACAATCATACCACAGTCAGTTTAGAAACCAGAAATGAAAACGAAGAAAGGTAAGTCAATCACAAATCTATTATCTTCACAAATTTTTGCTGCAAGTCCATAGGTTTTTTTTCCCCATACCGTCTCGCGGAATGATTCGGGAGGAAAAAATTCGAGAAAATGTTGGATTTTCCGGAATGGCGATAAAATCAACGATTACCAGAGCAATAGATAAATTCGGTCGAAATAACAAGAGATAATCAAAACATTAAAAACAAGCCGAGAGAGCTGTTGTACAAATAGTAAAAACAAGGAAACCTCTTCCTCCTCCCTGTAATGCTCCAAGCAGCGAGATAAACAGACCCTGTTATCATACTTTATTCCCCCAATGTGACTCCTCCACTCCAAAAGAGACACTAAACTTTTTCCTTTATAATATTTCAGTTTCTTTTTCGTTTGAGGAATTTTTTTCCCTCGTTTCCTCGGGACCTGAAACGCCGTGCGACGCAATCCGAAATCCGTGAATTTCTTTTTTTTTTTTTTTTTTTTTTTTGTGTAGTTAAAGTTTACTGACCGGTCTGTGTATAAGAAAAAAAAAAGAACATCACGTGCGCACGGGATGATCTTAACCGCAGAAAGGTCGAAGACGTGGAAAACAGGATAAAACAGTCCGAAAAGCTCCTAAATAACTTGAAATAAAAGTGTTTTTTGCCGTTGCGCCATTCTCGAGAGGAAGATGTTATCTTCGGTTTTATTAATACCTCTAGTTTACGTGAGAGAGGAAACAAAAAAAAAGCGGACTGAATGACATATTGTTTTCATTGTGAAAGCAGCCACGGGAGTCAAGGGGGAGGAAATAAGCAATAAAAACACAGGATTCACAAACAGGAAATTCCTAAAGTGTCGGGAAATTTTCAAAATATTATTCTAATTTGTTTCGTTTTGATCTGATTATTTTCTCTCTCTTTATTACCTTTTCATTTTTCTCTTCTTAGATTCGAATTTTTAAGGATTTTTTTTTTTTATTTTTTCCTTTTTTTTTCACTTGAGGGTTGGTGGGATATTTTTTTTCATCAAGATTATAGGGGATTTTTTTGTTTTACTTTTTTTAAATCTGCTTTTGCGTAAGGGAGCCAATGAACTATTATTTTCGTGTAATTTAGCATGTGTAGTTGGAAACCCATTACTTGGGAATTTTAGAAATTTAAAATATATACCGCGAAATCGGGTTTCCCCAGGTCACGTTTTTTGATATTTTGGGCAACGGAAAACTGAGACAGCTAGACCTAAGAGTTCGGAAAAATTTTATATATAGGGCAGCCCCGGCTTTCGAATTCGGTTTTCGAATTTAAAATTCGTCTCCGAATTTGCTAGTATCGGTCACTGGAAATAATTTGAATCTTTTTTATCAAATAATAATTTGTGGACTAAAATTTTGTCATTTTTTTCCTCATTTTATTTTCTACATTCTTTCGATAAAATGCAGATGCTGTAGAAACGTTTAATTCTAGTTTATTGTGATTTATTAAAACAAAACAAAAAAAAACATGACAAGATATAATTTGTAATTTATATAAAGGAGAAGAAGCTATAGAACCGGAGGAACGATACTTGGGTAGCGATACTTGGGTACTCTTTTTTGGAATCGAATTTTGATCCCGGAACCGAAACCATTTTGGTATCGATTCTCAGGAATTGAATTTTGATCCTGCAGTCAAAACCATTTTGGTATCGATCCTCATGAATCGAATCTTGATCACGGAATTAAATCCTTTTTGGTATCGACTCTCAGGAATCGAATTTTGATCCTCGAATCAAAACCTTTTTGGTATCGATTCTCATGAATCGAATTGTGATCCTGGAATTAAGACCATTTTGGTATCGATTCTCATGAATCGAGTTTTGATCCTGGGATCAAAGCCTTTTTGGTATCGATTCTCAGGAATCGAATTTTGATCCTGGAACCAAATACTTTTTAGTATTGATTCTCAGGAATAGACAACAGACACATTTTGTACTGAACATATTTTTTAAATAAACCTAGCATATAAAAATAGTAAATGCGATTTTTGCTGTCATGCGATGTTTAATTACCGAATAAAAAAGAATAAAAATTTTGGCTGTTTGAATTGGCGCCGAAACGACCGTGACGTCACAGTTCACGATTTGGGTATGCTCCTAGGTGAGCTATCGGCGGCATGCCGTGGCATGCCCATCGGAGCAAGAAGAGTTGTCGTACGAACAAATCCGTGTTAATTTTTGAGGACGCGCAGGTGCACTCGTGGTTTCGTTTTTTAAATAACCGCGCTTAAAAGTGAACAATGACGTCACACCAATGAGAAACGTTTTGGAGTGGGGTCACGTGACAAAAAGTTTTTACGACTTTATAATTTTTTTTTCTTAATTTCTAAGAAAATCCCTACAGTAAAAATTGCCATTAGATGACCAAAAAACTTTGAACTTTTATTATTCACCATAATTAGCAATCATGTCTGTTGTCTATTGAATTTTGATCCTGCAGTCAAAACCATTTTGGTATCGATCCTCATGAATCGAATCTTGATCACGGGATCAAAACCATTTTGGTATCAATTCTCATGAATCGAATTGTGATCCTGGAATCAAGACCTTTTTGGATTCCGATTTCTTGGTATCGCCCATCCCTGTGTTACTATTTGCCGCGTTACCAAATGTCGGGAGACCATATGCCGTACCCATTAGTCTTCTGCTTATTGGAGAGTGTCGCTGCTGGTTGAATTCGTAAATTAGTTCCATTTCAGTGGCTTTGGTTTTAGCAGGTCTCATACTTCTTTAATTGGGCGCGTGCATGTCCTCAACCTGCACCTTCCATTACGAATCAATTCCTAATCATATGATTATTCCTAATGGAATCGGAATTGTATCCATTAACAGGGGGAAAAAACACATCGTTATGATTGAGCTAATCACACCGCAACCGGTCAGTTTCTCATACATATTTTTTCACCCTGATTAAAGAGCGCTCTCCAAAAAAAAACCTAACATTCCATTAAGTTCGAAAACCCTACATTCATTTATTGTCCACTTTAGGTCGGGGAGTAATAAGAATTCCATTAGAGTTTGGCTCCCATTAATTATTCATAATCCATACGGTTTATTAAATTACAATAAATTTTAAATGGCTTTATTCGGTGTGGATTTGAATATGATTGGGTTAAATAAAATGTAGACATAAAGTTCTATTCACTGAAGACTCTGTAATTACCCGCCGACCGTTTTCCAGAACCGTTTTCATATTTTCCTTCCGTCTATAGCATTTGGAGGAATCCCGCCGCGGCAGGGTTTCCTACCGTAATTTGAAGAGCTAGTTATCATAATTCGAAAAATCACGTTCGGGCTTATTATCCTCGCGTGACGAGGTAATTTTTTATTTTTTATTTTTTTTATTTGCTTTTTTTTTATTTTTATTTCCCTCTTTTAGTTTTCCCTCTAAACTAACATATGTGAACACACAAGTTAAACGGTTCAATTTTTTCCCTGGATTTTGAAAATCCGGAATTAAAATAAGAGAAAGGAGGTGAAAAATTAGCCGGGAAGATGGGAAATCTTGTGAATGATGGAAATTACCGGTTGAAATTTATTCCGTTTTAACCGAACGAATTTCATGGTTTTAACCGTAGCGGAGGGTTTGAGAGAAGGGTTTTTTCCTTAGGCATTTTATCTTTTTTTTTTCTCAAAGGACATATATTCGTCTCTTGTTTTTTTTCTGCCATAGCGAAGGCGGTGTTTTGAAAAAAAAAAAAAAAAAACTTCATTTAGCTTATGAGCTGTAGGGCCCATTTTCCAGCAACCACCTTCATTTTTTTTAAATTTCGTAATAAAATTCAATTAATTAGTTGATTAATTAATTTTTTTTAAATTTTTTTTAGGGTGCAAATTTACTATGGAATGTTGTACCAACATGTTCTATCAACTTGTTGAACCAACATTTTACACCAATTTTGGCGTAGAAATAAATTCTGCAGTAGCCGATTCGTTCGCTTGTCAAACATGTGGTTCAACATGTTTGTTCAACTGGTTGTACCAACATGTTAGTCCAATATTCCATAGTGAATTTGCACCCTTATTATTATTTTTTTTTAATTATTTAATTTTTTTAAGGGTGCAAATTCACTATGGAATGTTGGACCAACATGTTGGTACAACAAGTTGGACAAACATGTTGTACCAACTTGTTGGACAAAGGAACGAATCGACTCTTTCAGAATTTATTCCTAAATTAAATTTTTAGTTTGTCAAACATGTTAGTACAACAAGTTGGTACATGTTGGACCAACATGTTGGTAAAACAAATTGGACCAACATCTTGTACCAACTTGTTGGACCGACATTCCACACTAATTTGGCGTAGAAGTAAATTCTGCAATAATCGATTCGTTCGTTCGTCAAACATGTTGGTACAGCATGTTGATCCAACATTTTGTACCAACATGTTGGTCCAACATTCCAAAGTGAATTTGCACCCCAAGGGTGCAAATAATTTTTTTTTTTTAATTTTTTAAATTTTTGAAAAACTTTTTTTTTTTAATTTTTTGCTTTTTTTTTGGAAGAGGAACGAAACGGTTGCTTACGTGCCTGTTTAATGTAAAGTTGATTTACCGCCCGACCCCCGCGGGGCTTTGGCGCCTCAAAATAAACGATGCAGGTGCGAAGGGCACGGAGCAAAATCTGATTTATATCGCATGTAACACAAATGCTGGCGACATTCCTGCTGACAAATCAAGTGATATTTATGGACTGATTCGACCTTCCTTTGCCTTTTCGTATTCGGGATCGACTTGAAAACCGTAAATCTTTCGACCCTATTGATGACTTAAATCGGGAAGATTTTTTTTTTTTCTTATTTTTTCTTCCCTTTATTTCCTCGAGATATTTTATATTAACTTAATTTTCTAGGTATCTGTAGCTAACAAGAAGAAAAAATAAAAGAGGGAAAGAAAAAAAAAAAAAAAAGATGTGACAAATATGTTGAGAGGGTCGAACTAATGTCGTGGTGAGTGAATGCCGTGACGTGACGTCACGCATTTGCGACGCACGTCCCGTAATCCTTCATCACGTGATGCTGTTCAAATAATACTCATTTCTCTCTCTCTTTTTTTTTTTTTTTTTTTTTTTCTCCCTTAAAACAAAAATTATTTTTATGTCTTTCTTATTTTTTAAGATTTATCTTTATATAAGCGATATCAATCAAATTGTATAAAAAAAAATCGTATAAGGCAAAAAAAAAAAAAAAAAAAAAAAAAAAAAACAGCAATAGAACCGATAAAGCTTTTCGGTTCATAAAAACCGGCATATAATGTCTAAATAAGAAATTTAGGACGACAATAATTTCCTTGTTATTTTTACGAGTTCCCAATAAAACGATAAGAGGTATCCATTTCGAGCCCCTAGCTCTCGCTATGGGAGGAACTTGAAATTATTGGAGAACAGATAAAAATGATTTCTTCCCCTGCCGGACAAATAACTTAAAGGAAATATTATTTAGTTTTGTACTAAATCAAAAAAAAAAGTCACAAGCCAATTGAATTTTCTCTTTTCCCCATGAGATGCATCTTTCGATCAAAAAGGGAACATAACTCTCTTTTTCGGTTAATTTATATCTATAATCTTCGGAATCCGATTAAACCGGTTGGAAAAAAATAATTTTTTTTCTCTCTCTCTCCTTTTGTCGATTTTTTGAAAAAAGCGTTAATTTAAATTTTTTTTTCGAAGCAAAACGTTGCTGACGTTTGAAAAGCAACGCGGGACGTGCCAGAACACATACATCCGTTTGAAACTAGAACATATCAATAAATATGTTCCAAGTTAAAAGAGTGTGAATAAATTATTTTAACATTATTCCCGCTAACTTCATGATGATTTATTCGAGTATAACTTTTAGCTCTAGTTACGAATTCCCTTTTTTTTTTCACGATTTGAATTATATATAGGGGGGACTGAAAAGCACTTATATGGGGGTCGCTTACAATCTAGTTGTAGTTCAGTTTAAATAATAAATAAATATATTTTGATGCTGCTTTCGATTGAAACATAAGCTGCTATTTGCAGGTCAGTCGTTATATTCCAAAAAAGATTCGAAAATAAGGAAGGATTTGTCGTTTATTAAAGGATGGGTTTAAATTGGATTTAAAAGGAAAACGTTCAATAAAAGGTTGGGAAGTGCGTCCGGATTTTTAAAGTGTATTTTGTGTATGCAGGGGTGACTTTGTGCCAAAACATTTGCCAATTTCTGTACTCAAAGACGGGTTATCCAGTTGCAACATATTGGGACCGAAAGACTACTAACTTTTCAATTAGTACCGATAAAAGCCTAAAAATTAGCCATTTTTCCTGAAAATAAGTCATATCTGACTAGGGGTGAAGAATAACGTTAATCTGGAAATCTTTCCTCGTTTAAGATTTCGTCAGTATTTAGGAAATGAACATCAAGGACCGAAATTTCACGCTGTAACGTGTTGAGACATGGTGAGACATGGTGCTCAGCTTGTTGCAGCGTTAGAAACATGTTATCAACAATCAACATGTTACTCAACCTGTTGAAGCGTAAAAAAAATGTTGCGCAACCCTGAAAATTGAAAAATAAAAATTTGTAAATGTTGCGCTAACATGTTTTTATGCTAAAACATGTTGAGCAACATGTTAGCGTAACATTTTACTGCAACACGCTTTAGCGTGAAATTTCGGCTTTATAGTTCTCGTTTCTTGACTGGAAAATTTTTTTCTGGGAATCCGGAATAAAGTGATGCTTCCGAAAATCATGGACGATTTTCGAGGCAGTTGAACGTGGCTGGCAGAACGATGGTACTTAATGATGTACCTCCTTAGGTAATGATGTACTTTAGCTGACGGTAGCATTCTCTGTAGAGTGAATTTTTGACGGTCAGCATTCACTCCGGAGTGCCGATTTCCGACTGGTGCAGCACACCATGGTTGGGTAGCAAGCATTTGAGAGAGTGAATCACGGAAGCTCTGAAGGGTCATAGTTTACTTCTAATTTGTCGACCGCCTGCCAGATGAACCTGACATTAACGTGAACGTAACATTAACTTAGTTTGATCCTAACATTGTCCATTTGCAATCCGCCAGCACTTACGGTCAAGTTTAAACCTGTCAATGCCATATCGGAAATTGTCAGTGTCAGGTTTAAACAAGACAATGTTAAGCTTGAACCTGGCATTTCCAGGGTGCAAATTCACTATGGAATGTTAGACCAACATGTTGTACCAACTTGTTGCACTAACACGTTTGACAAAGCGAACAAATCGACTATTGCAGAATTTACTCCTTCGCCGGCATTAGTGTGGAATGTTGGTCCAACAAATTAGTACGACATGTTGGTCGAACTTGTTGTACAAACATGTTGCGTTGATCCAATATTCCATAGTGAATTTGCACCGTCAGGTTCAAACGTGACAGTCGACAATTAGCAATAAACCGTGAACATTCAGGGATTCCTTAGGGATCCCTTGTGAATTCTTGGGGATCCCCTGGAAAATTGTCAATTCATTCTTTTTTGGAAAATCCTGATCTGTCTTGTTAACCCTAACTACCTATAATGTTACTACTAGCTATATCACTCAGATTACCTGTCAATGAATCATTCTATTTTTTTTTTCGGCACTAAAGTTAATTATTTTTGCTGCTCCGTTGCAATTTTATTCATTTTCACCCAGTTCCCGGAAGTCCGTATTCCTGAATTCTCCAAATCGTAGAAATTCAAACGAACCGGGAATTCAAAATTCCGTAACAACATTTTTTTTTTTTTTTAGCGAGAAGTAGAAAATCCAGGAAAAATGAAAATCCCGGATTTCCTGACTTCTTCGGAAAAATAGAGGCTTTGAACTCACTTCTGAAAATTTACGAAATTTTTAACCGAATTTCAACATTTTCAGCATAAACTCCAACCAAATGCAGTCTTTTTTTTTTTTATTCCATAAGGATCATTCTATTCTTTCACTTGATTAAACAAAAAAAGGGGACTAGGACTCGAACCAAGTTGTCAATATAAATACTCTAATTTTATTATATTCTTCAAATCTAACCGACGGTTAAATAAGAACATAGGGATATAAAATGCGACAAAACGAATCAAGAGAAAAACAGAAAAAAAAATGGTTTTTCATCCGAAACATTTGGATCAGATAGAGACATCCGTTCCTTGTTTTTCAAAAAAATTACCTCCGCAGAAGCCTTGTATCTAGATTAAAAACGTTTTCTAAACAAATTGCAGGAAGGATGAAAACGTCGATTGAAAATTTTAAAAGGCGATTCAGTAAAAAGGAATTAGTTTGAGGTTATTTAAAGCGCTTGAATGAAGTAATAAAATGATTTAAAATTGAAACATAGAGAGAAGAATTCTGCGACGAAATAAAAGGAAAATAGAGACGAGGAAAAGTGCGAAGATGTTAATTTAGGGCCTCTTTTATTCTTTGTCAAAAGAAGTCTTAATTTGTGATGCTTTACGTTTTGAATACATAGTAGAAAATTACTATTTCCCACCAGAAAGGAAAAACCCTTTCTCTTTTATCTTTGACTTTCCACGTTGGTTGGTGTGGTACTCACCCGATGGATCTTGGTTCTGCACTATCCACTTTATTTCTGCTCGGGGAGGGAAAAATCTTTTTTATTTCTCTTTAACCGTTTTCCTCTCTTTTATTTTCTTTCTCCCCTCTTTTGAATTCTAAAAAGATACAAAAATTTTTTTTCGGTGTTTCGGAGTGTATCATAAGGGAAGGTTTCTGGTAAATGAAATTAAAACCGCTCGGCAGAAGCGCAAAACCGAATCCGTTCCCTTATTTAATAGGGTTCGGGAGAGAGGTGGGACCGAGAATACACCGTGAAAGTCGTTACGGTTTGAAGATGAGCTACTTCATCTTCCGTTAGATAACGATTAAGTTAAGGAAGACGGAAAGGAAATCGTTTGAAAACAGTTGTAAGGTAAACGATACGTGAAGCAGAAGAAAATATTTGTAATGAAGTGATTAACCACGCAAACCTCCGGAAAAAGAAAAAAAAAAAAAGTAAATATTTTATTCTATTTGACGAAGAACTGTAAAAAGTGAAAAAACATTTGGGTAAAAATATTTTTCTCTTGTGTTCGAAAATTCACATAAAGGATAGCCGTTGAGGAAAAAAAAGAAAAAAATTCCGTGACGAAAAAAGCATTTTAAAACAAAAAAAAAAGAACTTTAACGGAGTAATAATTTGAAAAGAAATAAATGAAAAGTTGTCCGGACTCCTCCCCATTTGGAATGACCCCAGTTTGAACAAAAAACAGATTCGTAAATATTTTAGTGGGATTCGATTTTCCCGGTGGTGGGAGTCTGACTTCCCCGGATGTTCTACTCAAAGGAAAAAAAAAAAAAAGACTACCGTTTTAATCGAATTGATCTGCTGACTTTTGTGTCGCTCCTTTTTTTTTTTTTATCTTTCTTCACCTTTTTTTCTGATCTAATGTTTCTTGTTTTGAGATCCATTACAGTTTTTTTTTTTTTTGTTTTTGCTAACGGTTTCTTTTGTTAAGTCAAATAACAAGAGTTTCATGGACAAAGAAATGATATAATAATAAGTAGATTTCACACGATGGGTCATTTTCAGCTGTTTACGCCAGTTGTCAGCTGCAAGCTGATACCTGCACAACACCGAAAGTGTTAATTATACAGCAGATTGGCGAGTGCATTTTTGTATCGCTTATCACAAATAAGTTTAAGGATGCACACAACGAATTTCAACAAAATTTCGATTAATTTGCTCAGATTTTGGTTCTGGACGTGTAAGACTCTAAAGAATTCCCTACCATTTTTCCTAAAAAAAAAATTAATTCTTAATCCGTTTTTCCTAAAAGAAAAAAAAATCCTAGGTAATCCATTTTCTCTAAAAAAATAAAGTTCTAATCCATTTTTCCTAAAACAAAAAAAATATTTTTAATCCATTTTTCCGAAAAATTTTGGTTCCTAAAATAAAATTTCCTAAAATCCTTTTAGATATTTCAAAAATAAGGAAAAATATTCATTTTAGGAAATTTTATTTTAGGAATTAGAAAGTTTGGGAAAATTGAAAAGTAGGAAAATTGGTTAGGAAAAATGAATTAGGAATTTATTTGTCTAAGAAAAATGAATTAGGAATTTATTTATTAAGGAAAAATGGATAAGGAATTTATTTATTTAGGAAAAATGGATTAGAAATTTATTTATTTATTTAGAAAAAATGGATTAGAAATTTACTTATTTAGGAAAAACGGATTAGGGAAATGGTCGGGAACGATCAAAGGATTAAAAATCTAAAATTTTCTTGTTCGAGAAATCTTGCTCAAGATCTCCCAAGATTTCAGAAGATCTCGCAAGATCTTGAGCAAGGAATTTTAGATTTCGAATCCTTGGGAGTCTTACACGTCCAGAACCAAAATTTGAGCACTCGAAATTTTGTTGAAATTTGTTGTGTGCATCCCTAAATACGTTAGACTGACATGTTCATTTCAAGATGTACATTTGAACGAACATGTATAAACATGTTTATGGAATGTGTTCTCCCGACATGTTCAATATGTTCGGTACTAGGGATGTTCAATGACACATTAACAACCGACATATTAAATGCTCGTATATATATCTTGCCGTACAGGCCCGAAATAATGCAATCTACAATTTCCTAAATTTTTTCAGACAAAACTAGAATTGCCCAATGCGTTTGTCAAACGCAAATTGCCTAGGCAATTCTGGAATTTCCGGATTTCGGATTTGGACGGTAACATGTATATGAAAAACATGTTGAGCGTTCTTTTGGGCAGCTATTCAGTAAATATTTCCATTTTGCCATGCCTTAAACTTGTCGTCACATGATTTTTAATCATGGATGGATGCATGGATTTGACGAATGTTGCACGAACTTGTTCATCTACATGTTAGCCTGACATGTTTGACACGTTTGGGTAGCCTACGTATTCACGAATTTAATTTACCAACAGCTCACTTGATTGGCCAGCAAAATTGTCCAACATAATTTAGTAGATCCTGTTTGTTACGATGTGAATTCACTTACTACGTGCAGGATCAGACATGTCAGTTGAGCATATTGGGTGGACGTGTTCGGTAACCTCTAAGGGCAGTACACGTGTTCAATCAATTGTTTTGGTCGAGTATGTTCTGTA
This sequence comes from Liposcelis bostrychophila, assembly GCA_037577465.1. NCBI lineage: Eukaryota > Metazoa > Arthropoda > Insecta > Psocodea > Liposcelididae > Liposcelis > Liposcelis bostrychophila. Next base: position 17,568,137 of record CM075211.1, on the reverse strand, counting down.
ACGTTTTTGCGTCAACAAATGTTCGTCCAGTTTATGTTGGCCATGCTTTTCGTTAACGATTCTGTCTGTAAATTGGTGAAAGAAAAAAAAATTAAAAACGAAAAGAATTGTTGAAATCTCTTTTGAAATGACCGAATGATCATAATCGAAATTCATACATCCTCGACGCGATATCGATCTCCCCGACCGGGAGATTAAAAAAGCGTCCAGAATACGTCCATTTTAATAACCCATCAATAAGGCGACACGAAAAACACGACAAAAGCATTTGAAAATTAGAAAGGAAAAGAAAACGAGTTCGGCTACATGGAAAATAAAGACAATAGATTAGTCTTTTGAAGAGGAGAAGTGGAAGAACGGAGGAAATGATGGGGAAAGGAGAGAAGGAGGGAGGGAAAGGGCAATCATAAATGATTTTATAAAGCGAATTTGAGTGAAGCCAGCTATTGACAAAACCCCTTTATTTTACTATGTTAAGCAACACGCCGTGCACGGTTTTTAGGGCTTGCCTTATCCGGGTATATTTTCTCGTGATAGCATTATATTATTTCTATCGAAAATCCCTCGACATATTTTTCGGGTGGGAAACTCGCGGACCCGGTTAGGGAATGACTAATTAACGAATGAAGATAAAAGATCGTAAATCATAAGGAAATTTTAACAAATAATTACAAAAACTTTAAATCTTTCAGAAAAGCCAAAACAACTTCTTTGAAATTTGAATTATGAGGTTTTCCTTATTTCTCTCTCTTTATATATTTTCTTTAACTTTTCCTTCCCGCGTTTTATTTATTTTCTTTTTTTTTTAACCGAAAAATCAAAAAAATGCATTTTATTGGGAAAAAGAATAGAGAATGAGAATGAGAAAGGGGGAGGAAAAAAATAATAATCATCGATAAATTTTTTAGAATTAAAAAAGTTGAACAAAAATGCTTTAAAACAATAATTAACTTACTTCCGAAGGCGATATTAAAAAATGAAAATTAAAGTTAAAGTAAATCGATTATGGCAATCGTTTTTTAAGTTTTATTATGGTTTCTAAGATTTAATCAAGGGTAAAGGAAGAAGGGTGAGAGAGGGAGCAATAACAAACGGTAGCATCTGTAAATGTCGTTTAGATCGAGCTGGGCTGGCAAATGAAACGGCCCCGTCTTGTATTGGAATTCCTATATAAATAACAAATTTTGAAGAGGTAGATTTATTAAAAAAAAAAAGTAGGGGGAGAGAAAAAAGAAAGAGAGAAAGGAAAAAATAAATAAATGAGAAATGAAAATTTCAGTCTTGGATAATTTTTTTTTTCTCCGTAGAAAATATTCAAACGGATTTTTTTTTTTTTTTTTTTTTTTTTCAAGATTTGATTTAGCCTTTAAGTTTAGGTCAATAATTCATTTATAGCTATCACCCTGTAGGAATCCCTTTGATCCTCTAACCCAAAGAAAACGGGTAAAGTTTTAAGAAACTGGTGTTAACGAAGAGTGTTCTCAACTATGATAAGTTAGAAACATTATAATCCAGGGACGGGATTTAAAGAATCAAGTTGTTTAAAGAACGGACTTTATCTGACAATCCCACACCCGCCTGGATCAGGGAATCCGCTCAGTTGTTGATAATTGTTTAATGACAGTCGTCGCACCCCCCGCCCCCCCCCCCTACTTCTCTTAAAATATAAAGTTATCAGGAGAAAGGAAAACTTTTCACGATAATCAATCTAAAAAAAAATTAAAAAAATTAAAAATTTTTGACGTGTTTGATTCGAATCGATGACCTCCTCCGAAAACACTCCCGGAGACAGTAAAATTTATTCCTTTTGCCGGGTTTTATGTATCTAAAGGCTAGCATTTTGGGTTTTAACCGGATTATCTTTGAAACTGAATTTTCCACCCTGAAAACCATTAAATCTTAAGACAAAATTAAGTAAATAGTTGTAATAAATTCTCACATATCCCAAACAGTGGTAAAAACATAAGGAGAAGACATTTGTAAGAGGAAAGATTTCACTCGTAAGTGTTGGTAGTAAATTACGCAGTCACCCATCTCTTTATTTTGACTCGGATGGCGGCAACAAGACGAATGATCTTGGCTTTTCTTCACTTCTTCACTAAATATTCCCTTTAAATGCTTTTACCCTCGTTATTTCTTCCTTAAACACTTACAGCTATTAATCTAAATTCTCCACCCGGATGTCCTTTAAGTTTCTTTTTTGTCGCCTCCCCAAGAAGAAAAATGCCTTCGTTCGGTTAAATCTCGGATTTTTATTTCCGGATCGAAAATGTTTTATATAATTTTGCGTGGGGTGGGCCGAAAAATTCGGAACTGGTGGTTTAACTCTTAAAAACACATTCTTGATTTTTAATTTTTTTTTTTTTTTTCTTGGCTTTTTTAAATTTTTTTTGAAAATTCAAGTTTAATTTTTTAGCCTTTTTTTTTTGGTGTAAGGACAGATTTTTTGAAAAGAATTTCTGCGACTAAAAATTTTATTATTGGAGTTTCTTCTTATTTTTATTTTAATCTTATATTTTTTATTTTTGAAATTCTGTAAAATTTTCATTAAGATTTCTGTGTTCATAAATTCAATTTTTTTTTTTTTTTTTTTTTTTTTTTTTTTTACTTCAATTGACATAAATGTTTTACATGCCTGAAATAACGAATTAGCTAAGGATCCGAGAATGAAATAAACTTATGTTCATCGTATCTACGCAATATTTTCATTTATCATACTTTTATTTTATTTTTCGACCGATCAAAAGTTAATAAACTGTGTAAGCCTGAGCAAGATAAAAAGTAATGCAAAGTAAATTAAATGCTGCTGAAAACATAACAAAAAAAAACCACTTAAAAGTGAGTAAATGCATTTTTCAACTTCTCACTTTCCCCACGCTGTTAAGGTCGCATGATCAAGTTTACAAACCCCAAATTGTGTTTTTTTTTTTTTTTTTTTTTTTTTTTTTTCGACCTCACAGAATAAAGCAATGAAGAAACACTTTGTTAATAATTCACTCGGTTAATGGCTGGTCAAAAGGATTCGTTAAAAAGCTATTACCGGCATGCGATATCGAATCCTTTTTTCTAAATGTTATAAGTTTTGATTAAAAAAATCGGCTCGGCTCGCTCTTTTAATTTTTTTTTCCCTTCAAAACGGTTCGAGAAAAAAAATCTCGCTTTCGATGAAGAATATAAAGAAAAAACGTCATATTAAAATATAAAAATAAAAAAAAGGAGTACTCATAACTCCGTCGAGAAAGTTTCGCAAAAAAGTTTTCTTTACAATTCGGAGAGAATTGGAAAAAGTTTTCCTCCTAGTTTTTGTCGTCAGACCTGTTCCGTTTGCCACACGGAGAGCAGGTTGCTGTGACGTGGAATTAAATTCTGAACTTTGATTTTTTTTTTTCACTTTTAATTTTTTTCTTATTTTTTTTATTTGCAGATCCCATTGTACATCAACACCAGCAGTGTCTTCGGATAAGAAAAGAAAGTTAGATGTGAATTCCTCTGAAAATTTAAAAATCAAAAAAGAAAAGATTTTAAATAGTAGTAATATGGTCGATGTGAAAGTTGAAAATGAAGAAAGTAACGATCAAAATAATTTAGCTAAAAGACGGAGAAAATCCGTTCGTTGTGCTGACAGCAGTGACGATGTGCAAGTAAAAGTAGAACCGGACTCGAGTGTAAAAAATTCCTCTCTCCCCCAAAAGAAAAGAGCTTTACAAACATCCCCGAGTAGGAGCCCGACTAGGAAATCCAGCAAATTGAATACCACTCCGACCGTCGAGGACGACGAAATATTAATTAGAGAAACCGAAGCAGCTTTAAAAAGTTTATCTGGGAGCTACACCGGACCAAGGGAAGAAGATAAATTTGAACAGCCGCAGTTCGAAAATTTATTTGAAGAGAAAAAAGTAAAGATCCCTCCTGTTAATACCGCTTCTGCGGCGAGCAACGCGGACTCAAACCCTTTGAAGGATATCATAACTCTCCGGGAACTTCAGGATATAAAAAATCTCAAGGATTCCAAAAGAAATGTAGACAATAAACTAAATCACGCTAAAATTAAAAAAGAAGATAAGGCTGATAATAGGAACGGGGACAAATACACTCCGACCGCCCGTTACGAACCCGATTTCAACGAGCTAGTGGACGATTCGTCGAACGAATTAGAAATCGACATCTCGGAGGGAAACGAAGAAAGCGGAAAGGAAATCCGGAAAGAAGACAAGAAAAATTTCGATCAGAAAAACAATAACAACAATAATAATAACAACAATAACAACAACAACACATTGCAACTTTCTTCCTCCTCCGCTTTTCGATCGCCCGAAGTAAGAAATAGACTCAACATCGACAGCGCAGCGATACCGCCGATAGGCCCGTTCCCTGCGAGTGCAACTTTCGTTGGATATCCAAACTCAGGAATACCTAATCCGGTCCAAAGTCCGCAGGTGACGGAGACGAAACCGAAAATAGAGAAAGTCGAAGTGGAGAGAGTCGAGGGGAACGTGAACGGAAAGACACCGGTAGGATCTCCGGATTCGAAACAGTATACGATTTTGCAACCGGCCGGTGCTGGATCTCGAGCCGCGACGGTAATGGAAGATATAGCGAGAGAGGGAGTTCTGTCCGTTGCGGCAGTGAGCAGTAGCAGCAATAGCTCCGCAGTTGTAAGCAGTACCATTCCGTTAGCGGAGAGAAGTTCCTCGAGCACACCGTCGACGGCTCCGAACGTCGAGAAGGTACCAACGGTTGATCCGGATGTGCCGAGACCGTTAGGTTCTCTTTCACCCAACAGTCTTAGCAGAGGTGGTGAGTATTAATAGTATAATATAATGTTCTTCTTCTTTTCGGCATAATCAGGACATGAAGCCCTATGATCCGGCACCAACCTTTACCAAGTTAGGTTTCTTGTGTAAGGTTTAGGCGTTACTACGTCATACCCCTTAATGTATCGAGTGATGAGCTCGAAGACGGAGCACTCATAACGCAAAGGTATATTACGAATGAGCGGGACCTACTTTATTTAGACAGGGAATCCGAACCCGGAGGCACATCAGTCTTCTTGATGTGATACACATATGAGTATTAGTGGTGAATGGTGGTGGAAAAAATTCTGACTGAAATCAGGTTCGAACTAAGACTTCACAAGATCATATGTTTGAGACTTCTGCGTCTACTCAGTGCGCTAGCCCATGTTTGGACTTCAGGGTCAAAAAAGACAATTAGGGGTTATTCAAGAATTCTTCTTCTTAGTCCTTTACTCGATTACGAGAGTGGTAATCTCTCACGTACACCTATGCGTGCGCTCACAGGCATATGGGACCTACAGTTTAACGCCGGTTCCGAACGGCTATATTTGAGAGATTTACGAAGCAATTACCGCTTGGTGGTTTGCCATTGCCGTACGAGGGGTGGTGATCGTTGATTTTTTGACGCGCACTAGTTTTGACCTGAGAAAAATTCCTAGCTTGTGAACTAGGATAGAAGCACGACCCAGCAACGAAGCACGACGCATCAACTAGGCTACAGGCCACCACAAGTATTATTCGAACATAATTCTGACCATTATTAATACTATCTCCCCCTATCGTCAATTCTTAGCTTATGGACAAAATTGCTGATTCTGATCCCCTCCCCCTCGAACGTCCTGAAGTAATACTTGAATGGCCCTTTATTACTTCTCCCTTAAAGTTTTCAAGAAGAGCCTTGATGAATACACAAAGTTTGATTTTACGAAAAATTATTCTGAAAAATGCCCCAACGAAAAATATATTCCAAACTTATAATATCAATTTCCTTGTTATCAGCGTCGAACATTTCGGAAAACGCCGGACTCTGTCCACTACTTCCCCTTTCCTCGTCATCTGTGACAAGCATCCTTTTCCGCATCCTGTCCCCGATAACCATGTCACCGATGAATTTTATAACGATCCTAGTTCGTTAACGTCCTGTGACAAAAAGATAAAGATCCTCCCCGCGTCCCTGTCGTTCCCCCTTTCTTTCTTTCCTTCCCCCCCCCCCCCCCCTCGAATCTTTAAATAAGAATGTTGATTGAAGAATCTCGTAGAAAGAACAAACATATATATTCTTGCTGCAGTCTGTTAAGAGAACACTCAAAAACTTTTTATTTAATTATTTGTTCAATTAGGAATTGAAATATTTACAAAGTGTGAGCGAAAAGGAAATCAAATACGTGTCGTCAGACTCAGCAAATTACGAATGTGCATTACTCTGAAGAAAACAAACAATCCAAAAGATAAAGTTTTATGGCGACGAACTTTTCACAAACTACAAGGTACATCAGTACATCTTCATTTTCCCGAAAAATCTTTCCTTGCTTTCCATCCATTCATCTTATTCATTAAAGATAAATTTCATCAAGTTAACGATCTTTTATCGTTATGTCGTTCTAAAAAGCGCGATAACGTTTTTTCATGTGTATATCACAAAAATGGAAAGGAAAGGAAAATCCGGTAAAAGGGAGGGAAAAATAAAAAAAAAAAAAAAAATCCGGCTTACGCGATATCCGCCGGAACCGCTCGACTTCTATTTTTTCTTTTTTTTTTTTTTCCTCCCTACCTTTTTCGAGCTTCCCGAAATATTTAATAAGGATTACAAGACATCACCCCATTCTCGTAAACGACATAATGTTTATACCGTAAGGAAGGCAAGATGGTGTTCCCGTCTTCGTCGCACTTACTACAGGAGAGAAAGACGGAGGAAGGAGGAACTTGATATTCTTTGGCCATTCCATTTAAGATTAGGTCAACCTGTTCTCGGTTAATTTGCATACCGACCCTTCCTTTATGACTTCCTCGCTACAGCCACATCGTCATTTGTCAACCAAACCTTGATTATTATTCTATTTTCATTTTATCGTTATGTAAATCTGAGGTTCAAGATTTCATCAATCTCAGTATTCATAAAGTTGTTTGTTGACTTGTCCTCGGTCTTGATGGTTTTCCTATTCTCCCCGACCCGTTCGGTTTCCACATTATTTTCCTCGGGTACAACAATGCCGATGACGAATGCAATTGTGGGAGACGCTGTTGTAAGTGCGGAGTCGTATTGTTTTAATTTGTTAATAGTTTTGCTTGTCCCCGATAAAGTTTTACAAGGAAAAGCCCCAAGTAAATCCAACAGCGCTTTCTCTTATTTATTTATTTATTTATTAGATCGAATTGAATGACGATCTAAAAAAAAAGAAACTCTATAATTCCTGGTAATTAACAATCAACATACTTTAAAAGAGTGTTCAGGATTCCGTGCAGTGAAAAACATGCCGCAGCGTCGAAGCCGTTGCCGTCCATGCTCTAATTAGAAATTTTTTCATGACAATTAACAATAAATAAACTTTAAAAAAAGAAAAGTATAAGATTTAAAAAAAAAGAAAAAAAAATCAGAAAACGGGGTATGTTGTGCCTGGCCGAGAACTTGGCCAACTGAACCTTTCAACTCTTTTCTCTAACAGCTCCCTGATTTACGTTTTTTAAGGATTAATTATATCGCTTTAGGATTATATTTTGACGGAGAAAACTCTGGTTAGTCAGTTTTCGATTTGAAAAGAAACAAAATGAGCAAGCTATCCTTTGCTTCTGGCTGGCCACGAACCAGTGTTGCCAGGTACAAGCCAACTTCAAGTGCTATAAGCACAGAAGAAACTAACTTTTTCTTCTGTGCTATAAGGACAAGGAATAGGAAGTTAAGCATTTTTTTAAATTTTATATTTTGATCCCTAAATATAAGTTAATAACCCAGGTATAAGTAAAACATTAAAAAAATCTTGAAAGTAATGGTAAGAAATTGTTAAATTTGGATATAAAAAAAAAAGTCGTTCGAAACGCGGGGAAAAAGATTGTGACGTCATAGAACTATAAATTAAAAAATTAAATTTGATAACACTGATCCGACTTTTGATTTTTTTTTTTGTTTATGTTTTGATTTGTAATTTTTCAATTTTACAATTACGTCTCAATTATATTTTCAGGGTTTTCGATTTTTTTTCAAAATTCAGCTTTTTTTTTTTTAGAATTCTCGGAATTTTTTTCTCCAAGTCTGTTTAGTTGGCGCTTCCTGATTTTCATTCAAATAATATTCTTATGAAGTTGCCATCTCGGTGATTACGAACGCAATATGATAAATATTCTAACAAATCTTAATGTGAGGAAAATGGGCCAAATCTATAATTTCATTGCAAACGCCTTAAAAGTCAGGAGTTTTTGTTTAAACGAGTAAATAGCTGATGTTGTAAAATTTCTTGTCTTGAAATGTTGTAAAATTTGTAAAATTTAAAAAAATTGTATTTGTAAATGTAAAAAAATTGTAAAATTGTAAAATTGTCAACCCTTTATGACCCCTCTGGGGCAATATAAAGTTTTTTCAATCAACCAATCAATCAATATTCTTATGAAGTAAAGAGCTCATTTTAACCGAAATATGCCTTACTAGCTATAACGCTTAACTTCCCTGTTCCTTGTAAAAATGTAAGGAAATGCAAGGAAATTATGAGCTCTTCAAGGAAATGAATTTTTATGAAATATTCTAGGAAATACAAGGAAATTTTAGACAGAGCTGCTTAAAATACAAGGAAATTTGACGGCAGAAAAGGAAAATCAGGCTTGAAACAAGGTAATTTCAGCGATAAACAAGGAAATTTGCGATTTTTGATGCAAGGAAATTTTTACCGCCATTTCCTTGTAAACAAAGAAATTTTGAAAAAAAAAAAAAAAAATCTGGCAACACTGTTACGAACCTGATGGTTTTCAAGCTTGACCAATGAAAACTTTATCAATATTAACGGAGACTATATTCTAGGAAAAAGCTTCAGGAATATTGAATGGAAATAAAAATGAGCTTTATCTTTCTGTGTTAGTTTGAAAACCAGGGCTGCAAATCCGATTCCGATTTCAACCAAAATTGATAACTGTAATAACTATATTTTCGTGCTTTTTAAGTCGATCTGAATCGAAAAACGTTTTTTGGATGCCCATGCCGATTTCGATTCCGAAGATTCCGAACTGTTATCAGACGAGATTCAGATTCCGATTCATATATCCTCAAAAAAACCACGGATGCCGATTTCGATTCCGATTCCGAATAAAAATTAATCGGAATTGCAGCTCTGACTTAAACGTTACATAACTATTTTCCGAAATTTTCTGTACTTGTTCACGACGCTTTCAATTTTTTTTTTTTTTATTCCATCCGCCCTTTATACGAAAAGAAGAAAAAAAAAATTAAAAGCACGTGATTCATTTATCTTTGAAGCTGGCACTCCTATTAAAATCGCAAAGGAAAACAGCTGCGTCCGAGGGTTAGTTTAGAATTCGATTAGATTTACTACAGGATAGATTTTTCGCTATTTCATCGTTCCTAGACTTACAAAAAAGAAAGGAAACAAGGAAAAAGAAGAAAACTTAAAAGAAATAAACTTCGCCTATATAATAAATATAATCAGTTTAAACACCCAAACGAGATGAATTTTCCAAGACGTTAACATGAATATGAAGAAAAGTGGGATGGGAGGGTGGTGAAGGGTATATTTTCAACAAGGATATTAGATGCGACGTGACGTGACTTACTATGGCCACTTAACATACCAAATAGAAACCTCTCTCACGTGATAAATTATAAAAGTATAAACTCCAGAAAAAAAAATTCCCGAAAGATATTTAGCTTTAATTATCCCTTTTTTTAAAAAAGGAAAAAAAAATTCTCCTTCACGGATCTATTTTATTTTTCCCGTTAGTTAGGTTCTTATTGATCCCATGTCGGTGAAAATGAAAGCCCATATAGATAGTAAGTCTTTGGAAAACGAAATTAGATTAAGATACGTGACGTCATTAGCAAATGAATGACAAGAAAAAGAAAAAGGAAAAAATAATTCTTTTTTTTTTTTTGTCTCCGAGAGAAAAGTTGTAAGATATAGAAATGTTTTTTCTGGGGATTTAAAGGTTTTAATCGACAGATTTATGGCACTTGTGGGACAACTAGATCAAATGACCCAAAACTAGATTTTATTTTTTATTTCCCTTCGATATCTGTTTTCTTCTTAAAGCCCTGGAAATGTTACATTGTGTTTTTATTAGTTAAATGGAATTCGGAATAAACATGGATTCTATTTTTCTTGTTTTTTGAGAAAAAAAGGGGGAGACGGAGGAAAAATAAGCCGGTTAGCGAATTTTCCCTTCGCGAAAAAAGTGATTTCCTGATAAAACTCTACAAAAAAAAAAAAAAGATTTTTTTAAAACTTTTTGAAATTGATTTGATGTCATCAACAGATATCCAGGAAAATTAAACGTTTTTCGCATCTTCTTTTGAAATGGGAGTAGGAATCCCAGTTTTGTAGGGAGATATCAACTCCATTTCGTTATGCCACTTGTATCTTTGAAATATAACTGAGGAGGGCTTTAAGCACCTAAAATTGAACTTTTTTGGGATTTACTTTTTTAAAATGTGGTTTTTAACGGTCTAAGAGTTATTTTACCTATCATTGGCAGCAGGAATCAGTACCAAATCCTAATATGTGCATTATGCAATAAGAGCAAAAGGATCCACCCGAACATTGATTTAGGTGTAGATAACTGAACGTCTAATTCTTTGATTAGTACCGGTTAGTTACCAGATGCGATGATTTGAGTTGCTGAGATTAGGGAAGTTTTAAGAGTAAAAATGATTTCACAGTGAAATTACTGGACTTAAATAAAGCAGGTGGTGTCCTGTTGATGAAAAGTTAAAATCCTAAAAGTAAAAAAATTCCTTGTTTATTAAGTTTCGATTATTTATTTATTGAAGAACTAAATAATAAAATTTATTATTTATTTATTTATTTATTTTATTTTATTCTATTTGTTTATTTATTTATTTTTCTTTTTTTTGCAGAGGGGAACAAATGCCCTACTCCCGGTTGTAACGGCCAAGGCCACGTAACCGGCTTGTATACCCACCACAGAAGTTTGTCAGGCTGTCCAAGAAAGGATAAAGTCACACCAGAAAGTAAGTTTAATTTTTTTTTATTATTACATATTCGTATGCTTTATTCGTTTCTTTACGTACAATTGCTTGTAACTTTTATTTTGTTCCTTTATTTTCTGAAAGAAATGAGCTTTTATTTCAGGTTTCTAGACCGATCATAAATTTTTTTAAAAATTCTTTTGCGCATTTTTTTTCTCGTCGTTTTTTCTTTCAATCCTTCTTTTTCTTCAAAATAGTATTTTTCCTTGGCTCGGTCTAAAAACAAACCTTTCACTAACTTATTTTTTGGGAAAGAATTTGCTTACCTCGCCCAAAAATTAAAATACAATTTTCATACTTCTTGCATCGTTTCTTTCACTTATCTTTTTTTCTACCTTTTTTTTCTTAAGTTGCGACACTAGTTTTTCTTTTTTTTTATAAAGTAGATAAATTCCTTTTGTTATGCTTTAGTTTTGCGGGGTAGAGAGCAAAAATTTTTTATATTTTTTTCATTTATTATTTTTTTGGTATATTCGTTTTTATTTATTTTTTTAAATAAAATTAAGAAAAATGTTCCTCCATAATTTTTTTTATTATTATTTCTTTTATTATTATCGTTTCATTTGTTGTTATTTTCGATCCGTCGAGCATGCAACAGAATCATTTCAAGAAAAAAAATTTAAAAAAAAATTTGTCACACCTTTTTTTTAGCTCAAAGGAGAAAATTTAAAAATCGAAATAGATGATTCAGCAGGCAAATTTTGAAATACATATTTCTTTTGCTAATAACTAAATTATGGTGCCTTGTATATTTATTAAATATAGTTATTATTACTCTCTACCCGCTGAAAACATTTTATTTCTTCTTTGTTTTTTTTTTTTTAAACTCTATCTTTCTTTTTTTCGAAAGCGAAATATATTTATGATATTAAATTCGAAAAAAAAAATCAGCATGAAAAAATTCTGTGATTTTTAAAAAGGTGTGATAACTAATATATGAAAAAATCTGTTGCTTGCTGGCGATCAGTTCTGGCGATGCATGAAACGATTCTGAAATGCCCGACCCCGGGCTGCAACGGGCGAGGACATGTCAGCAGTAATCGGAACACTCATCGCAGCTTATCAGGATGCCCGATAGCAGCTGCCAACAAACAAGCCGCTCGAGAGCAAAGACACAAATTAGCCCATTCTTCGATTTTGTCAGGTATGACCTATCGATGGTGTGTCGTGGATGTAACCCCATTAAAAATGAAGAAGATTTAACTTTATTTGTTTTTTTTGTTTTTTTTTGATCGGTTGTGATTTTTTATTTTTATTTTTTTTTTTTCAGTGCCTGGATGTCAAAGCGATTTTTCGCAAAGCAATTTCGGTCAGAAAGCCCCTTTAATGTCGCCAAGCAGTTCGACTGGAGCCTCATCGGAGCCAAAGTCGTTGTACCCCGTTAATTATCCGAAGGAAAACGAAAGTGCTAGGTCGCCTACCAGTTCGAGTTATACCGCAAGCCCGTATTACAATCACAAACCAGTTACGAAAAGTGAGGAGATCGCGAAAATGTCTCCGAAAGTCAGTAACTCCGTGATGATACCGAAAACGGAAACAAGTTCTAACACTCCTCCTCCACCTCCGCCTAGAACTTTCGATTCGTATTTAAATCAAGATTCAAATTCCTCCTCGGTATCTAGTATGGACACTATGAATTCCAGAGCGGGTTCCCAGTTATCCGGCGGGCATCACATACAACACCAGCCCCCGCATCATCCCGTACCTCATCACCCTCAACCCCCTCCCCCGTATGGACCTATGTCGCTCGTAGAACCCCCTCATCAATTACCCCAGCGTTCCCCTTACGAAAATTCGGAAATCGTGACGACTTCAGAAGATGCATATCGAGATCGGACATACATAGCATCCGAAAACGAATCCGTATCCATAACTAGGCCAATGGTGACTTATCCCGGCGAAATCAACCGAAATTACGATTCGACAGCCGGTCACCGACCCTACGATCCGGGTACCGCCTACGACCGCTACGATTCGAATCAATGCAACGTTACGAGCATCGGTCAAAATCAAAGATTATACGCAGGGTACCCAAGCCAAACGGAGGATAGAAGTTACCAGGAGCATCAAATGTCTAACATGACTTCATCCGGAATAATGAAATCTGCGCCTGTATCGGAAACGGATACCACAACGCCGATCTATCCTAGGCCGATGTATCATTACGATCCCACTGCCGGAACCATACCGCCTGGATTTTCTCCAGCTGCTATTAATTTATCTGTTAAAGCTGCTCAAGCCGCGGCTCAAGCTCAAGCTGCTGCTGCACACGCTGCCGCTCAAGCTCAAGGTCAGCTTAAAGGTGGTGCTCCCACATCACCCGGTGGTAGTGTTATGGATTTATCTACTTCTAATGTTACCTCAACTAGTCCTCAGGTAAGGGTTTTTAAAATGTACGTAGAGTATTATTTATCTTAAGTTAACATGGCTATATGTTAGCTCTGCATGGTTAACATAACCTTATGTTAAAATTAACATTAAAATATGTCGATTTTACAAAAAAATTTACATAAAACTCCAAGAAGATTTTTTTTTACACGGTAAAAAATTTTATGTTAACAACCTGAAAAAGGGCTACACATTCCATATGTGTCACTTTTTATGTTAAAATTTTAACGTGAAAATTTTTTATGTTGACAAATGACGATTGGTCATTGGTTGATCAACAATCATATTGATGCAACATAATCCTATTTATGTAAATTTACATAGAAAGTGTATGTAGCCTCTTTTTACTAGTGAATTATGTTACTTTACATAAAATTTTTTACCGTGTACATAAAATGTTTTACCGTGAATGCTTCTAGATCTTCTTTTATGGTAGATTTGGTTAGATGGCGCTATCAAATCCGAATTTTAGTTTTTCTGGTCTAGAATCGTCCGATTTTTCGGAGTTTTTTATGTAATTATGCGCAATTTGGAACGTTTTTACCCCTCTCTCCTTTGCTAATGTTACAGGCAAAATAAGTCTTCTCTTACAGATATTTCACTCAAAAAAGACAGGTTATAAAGGCAGGTCTGGAAGATAGATTAACTAACTCGCCTCGTTTAATTGCGCAGGTTTTATTTCCAATAGCAGACGATAGCGCTGTAGCCTTCCATGAAGGCAACAAGACTAACTTAAAAAACCGTTTCAATTGCCACTGTAAAGTTGCTTGGAACACAAAATTTTGATGGCGTCAGCCATTTTTGTTTTACAAAGCTCCTCAAGAACCATAAACAGAAACCTGTCGAATGCAGGTGGCGCTTTAAGTGCCAAATCAGTTAAACTAAAACTGATTATTTTTCTCATGTGCTAACCTGTTTTTATGACTGTAGAAACAAGCTTTGAATCGTCCTGGGGATAATGCAAGGGCTAATTAAAATTTGAGCAATAAAAAAGAGACGAACAAGAGTATAGTTTTTGTTTGTGCGATCATGTACAGTCCTGCCGAACACTCGAATCAACAACTTCCGGAAGAACCTACAATCATTTTTTAACCAGTCAGAACTTTTTCCACCAAATTAAATTTTAAAGTTAAAAAAATTAAAGCTTTGAAAAAATGCCGGAGGGGTAGAAAAAGGAAAGACCATTCATTATTTCGCGATAATTAAGAATCCCATTTCAAAGCAGAAAATCAAAGCCATCGCGAATTTCTGATGTCTTTCCCCACAAAGAAATGAAAGCAAATTACATAAAGCATTAGCCCAAGTTGGGTGAGCAGAGATCGAGATTCAGGGACTCGCTTTGTTCTAAATATGAGATTAGCAATAATCGTATTTGTTAATCCAAGACAAGTTAATGGCTTCTCGTTCAGGACATTTTCTACTTTAATTAAGTTACTAGTTTCCTTTCCCTCTCCTTCTTTCAACATTTCTAACCTCATTATCGATCTTTTTTTTTTCTCTTTTTTTTTTTTTAGGCACCTGGGTATTACAGCCAAAGAGTTTCGAATGGTAGTCCACACGGACGAAGCAGTCCACATCGTGCGACGGGGGGAAGTCCTGAAATACCCAGTCCTCAAGGGCAAACCTTGGATCTCAGCGTTACCAGAGTGCCAACGAAGTAAGTTATAATAATAAAATCCGTGTTTGTTGGTTTTTTTTTTTCCTTAAGGAGAAAAAGTCGAGGGAATAGATTCCAATTTAAGGAAAAAACGAATCCAATGTACACAATATTCTACCTGGTCCATAAATCGAATTTCAACAGATCACATGTAGTACACGGGGAAATGCTTCTAGCCACCGTTTACCCTAGAGAAACACCTTGAGAGGTGGGAAGTGTGGTCAAATGGAAGGTTTACAGAGCTACAAAGTACACTTTACGATCAGCAGACGTAATAATCTTTTACAACGAAATAAATGGAGATTTAATAGCTTTGGTTTAGAGAAGAGGATATCCCTATACTGCTGTGAATCTTTTTTTAATGCATCCGTTTCTAATTTTTTTTTTTTTTACTTTTTTTCCTCGGGAAAGTCAAAAGTCAAAAAGATACAATAAATATATTAATCCCCGTGAAACCCCAGAAAGGGAAGAAAAAAAAACAGTCATTATACCCGGTAAAAAGTACTTGACCGTTAAATGTAAGGACAAAGAGAATGGAATTTAAATGCTTTTGAAAAGAGTAAGGGAAATTTTTCTCGTTTCTTTCACCGGTTTATTTTTCTTTTTTTTTTTTTTTTTTTTTTTTTTCCACGTTTTTCTGTTTGTGTATCTTAAGCGTGTATTATGGGTTTTATTAAGTGAAAAAACCCCCTCTTTAGTGACGGTTGGCTAGATATTTCTCTTAGACAGATTTTTCACGTCACTTCGAATCGACTAAAAAAAAAAAAAAAAAAAAAAAGGTTTTCAAAAAGAGAAAGGGTTGTGGGTGAAAAGGTTTTTCTCAGTGGACAAAAATGAGGAAAATTTCTCGTTTTTTCATCCCTTTTTTTATATATTTATTTTTCCTTTCGGAGTGAGATGTAAGATTTTTTTTTAACTAATCAAATTTAAATGTTTTGATCTCTTGATTTTACCTTATTGTCTGTCGGAAAAAAGCAAATAATCCGATTTTCCCTCTTTTTTTTTTTTTTTGTAGAAAATCAATTAATTTTTTTTGCTTTTTTTTTTTTTTTTTTTTTGCTTTTCAGTGGCACCAGACCCATTCCTCATGGTTTTGTTCCCCCTCCAACGGCTTGTTACAGTAGAGAATCTACTCCCGACAGCGGAGGCTCTCATTACATGGACACTTATAGAGAAGCAAACGGTGAGTTAATTGGATTTAACCGCTGAAATTTTTTTTAAAAGATTAATTTTTGTCCGCCGTTATTTAGTCTGGAGCGAATAAATGATTAAATCATATTTTTCTTTTTCCTACAGGTTATGCACCAATGAGTCCACATCCCGGTTATGGAATGTCAGGAGAGTATCCGGCCAATAGTTATACGCCGTATCCTGGTTCCTATCCATGCGGAGGATACCCCGGGAGTGTTCCTTCTACTTACCCAGCTCATGGAGGGTATGCTCAAAGTCCTTGCTACAGCATGGCCCCGCCTCAACACCCCCCACCTCATCCTGATAAAGGGCATAAGGAAGACAGGTAAGTTCATTTTGTAGTGTAAAAATATTAAGAGAAAGTCGGGAAAAAGACATGTAATTTAAAAATACCAAAAAATTATAAACACTAAGCGATAAAGAAAATTGCTTACTGTAGGGTGCTGCTTGTTATGGCACGTTATTAGAGTAAATGATCGTATTGGTAAAATTAAAAAATCTGGTGTTTGTTTACTTTATTTATGCGTGTAGTGCAGCGAACCTATAGTGAGCTGGTTTTCTCATTGTTTGTAGTCACAGAAGATCTGTGATTATTTTCAGACCGATTATTAATAATTGTGTTCAAATTCGATAAAGTCACTAGGAAAACGTTTTAACGATAATAAAAGTAGAAACACCACCTGGCTATTTTCGGTTTTTATTATGTTTTTTGACATTGGTCAGGGTCCTGGACATGCAGGAACATGCGATTTTTCGTGATTAAATTGCAAGAAAAATTCAAAGAGACCAAAATCTTACCCATCGTTACAATTAGGACGACAATTAACAATGGATTATTGATTTAAAAACATTTAATAAGCCTACTGATGTAAGACATAAGATCGAAATATTGAATTTTTCAATAATTGTTTTAGGTCCTTGGGTATAGAAATATCGTTGAGAAGTTAGCTATTGAGTTATCATTTGACTAACCCTCCTTCTAAGTTTTGAATTGATCTGAAACATGATAAAAGTTTTTAAGTTTTGTTCAGTAATTACTTGCAACTACTCTCCATTTTAATGCCATTTTTAAGGCCATTTTTAATAGCCATTAAAATCGGATATTCTATATGTTATGCCGTACCTATTGGCCCCAATATTCCATTTATTTTTAGAGTTATTATGGTAGAATATGGATAAAATTTTTCTCTGTTCTATGCAAGATATTTTTTGAACATAGGAGTATTTTAAGCCCTGAAACCTGAATTAGTTTGTAGCCTGTCAGATCATGCATCGGCAATCGAATTGTCTTATTAATTCAGCATAACGAAAATAAGTTTAGTAGTAAGCAATATTGATATAACTTAAATAGGGGTGTTAATTGATAAAAAACTCACAGAGAGGACTGTTGGTTGTTTAAGATATTATTTGCTCCTTCAAAATTGAACCTAATACATTAAGCGTCGAACATTCAAAATTACTTTCCAGAATCAAGAGTGGCACTAAAAATTATTAAGCCTTGTATTTATCAGCTCAGTATTTTAAAATTTCGACCAGTATTTTTTATCATGTTTTTCGGTATTTATTAATAGAATACCAGTAAAAAATTTAAATGGTCAGTATTGGATGGTCAGTAAAAAAAAATTTAAATATCAGTATTTTTAATTTTTTTTCGCCAGTAAATAAAAATAAAAAATCAGTAAAATATTATATTTTTGCCAGAAAAAAAAATGGCGAATGAAGCATTTGCGAGAAGTTTATCTACACATATAAATACTGAAAACTTGTCGCGGCAGGAATACTAGGGCGGTTCAAATTTACCTTACTTTTCGCGATTTTGTTCTTCATGCGATTTTCACTTTTCTTAGGGTCTAAAAACTAAAGGTAATTCTTTTCATATTTTTTCGATCACGTTTAGGGGTGGCTCACGGTCATTTTGTGCTTGAAAAAAAAAATTTATTTGGCATTTTTTTAAACAAATTTTTCCGAAACTTTAGGAGTAATTTTTTAAGACCAAACCAAGTTGTTTATATGTTTTCGACGTCGTAGAATCCGGAAATGACCATCCCGTGTCGATCAGAATTACCCCTAACTGGCCAAACACCCTTTTTTGGCCAAAAATAGCAATTTTTTGTAAAAAATTGCTAAAAATTTGGCAGTAGTTTTACTCAATGTCTCTGTTGATAAAAATTTTTTTTTACTAATTGGCAATTTGATATGTGCTTGCTCAAAAACTATGCCACATGATTCATTAGGGATATTTTCACGGTATTTTCACCCGCCTATTATACATTATTAGACATTATGGTACCTTCAAAATAATCATGTCATATTAGCATCAATTCTATAAGCTTTAAAATCAGTTACAATGTTTTATATTATATGTAAAATGACGCCACAATCAAACTAAAATTATGTCACATACCATCATGGCCGTTATTTGAAATTTAAAAATGGCTGCTATACACCGTACATTACTTTGTGTGGCTATTTTGTCAAACTCGTACAGTAGTTTTACGGATTTTCCGATACTTTCAATAATCAATTTTTCTAATAAAATCATTTGAAGATTGAAGGAGGAAAAAAAAAGATGAAATAAAGGTTTGTTGAGTGAACACTTGTCTTTTCAATATTACGGCACTACAATATCTCCATGCTTGAGAGTTTGAGAAGGGTTCTCATAATTCGTAATGACTCTGACCGTCTCCTCTTCTACGTGACTTATCCGTCAAGTGCCTTCATTCCACTCTCTGACCTTTTATTTCCTCTTTTCATTTATTTTAATCTTCATTTTTTTGATTATTTTAGGATTGAGAGAAAATGATAAAAAATGACCTTTTAAAAATTATTCAATAAAAAAAAAAAAGTTTTGAAAAAGTTTTCGAAACTTTTAAAAAAGTCAGGGAGTGTTTTATATACTCTATGGAACATTTTACTGCGCAGAACCACGGATCGATAACAGAGTCATTTTAGTAAGGGCGGTGGCTTTGTGCACAAGCATAACAAAAAGTTGGACATTTATCAGAAACATTTTTTTTTTCTTGTTCGTTGTTTTATATTGAAAGTTTATTGATCTTATTTCAAAGATATATTTTGTAAAGAAAACGATTTTATACATAGAAAAAAATAATTACAGCTTATAGATTATATTTTTATACGGATTTTTATTATAAATGGAAGATAGTAGTCCTGTTGTTATGGAAATTGAAAAAGCAAAACACATTTTTGAAAATGAATACGAACAAGTGGCTTTACATCATTTAATACAAGAATTAACCGTTTCCTCGGACAATATTGGTGCCGTTGAAAATGTAGAGTCTCAAAATAATTCCGAAGATTCCGATTCAGGGTGAGTAAATAAAATAAATATGACAAAAAACCTTGAGAGAAAAAAAAAAAAATTATCTGCAACTTGAGCGCGCTTTTAGATTCATCAAGAAGATTGGTTTGATTTTTTAAAATTGGGAATATGCCTAAATGTCTCGTTGTCATCTTCATACTCGCCTTTTTTAGGTGCGTTTTTGTAGGAAGAAAAGGATGTCGTGATTAACGTCTTGACCGGCTGTATTTTTCCGGAAGATAATTGCGTAGAAAGACTTTGAACGAAGAATAAAATCTTAACCAGCTTAGGTTAAATGACCAATGTTTTTTTTAAATTGATAACTTTTTCATTGGGTAAAACGGCTGAATGAAAGGTAATAGTTCCATATGTTGTGAGTGAGATAAGCTTGAATGCAGAAAAATCAATAATCAATAATGGATAATAAGAGTAGCAAGGCCTTTTTGTCTGTAAGTTTCCGTGCAAGGTTTTAAGATTGTTTTAAAAAAGTTAAGTCTTTATTGTAGATGTAAGGATTTATATAGTCGTTGGACTTTTTTTTGTTTGTTTGTTTGGATCTGGAACTGTCACCTGCTTTATTTCATTATTCTGGAGTAATATCAGTGAATTAAATTTTATTCAGATGACGTCAAATATCAGAAACAATTGGAAATATTTTTGGTTTGGATTTAAATAGTGAAACCACTTAAAACTTTTGAAATGAATATCCGGCAAAAATTAATGAAAACTGAAATGCAGATGGGTTTAATACATCTGTAGGTCCTGAGTAACATAACCGTTAAAATTTTGCATAAATCATGTTATTGGTATGTGCATAAAGATATTTAACGCTTTGTTTATAGTTCTTTGGTGATATTATTAGAACTAAATGATGATTTTTAGCATATTATTCAGAACTTCATCTATATTGATCCCCATAGGTTTCATTTCTTTATTAATTCTTTCCTACTTTTTGGTTTTAAAAGTTTCGATTCTACTGGATTGAGTTTCAAGTTTGTCACTGAGCTGGGTTAAAACTTGTCGTCTAAGGTAGGAATTGAAATTCTTAAAAAGTTTCCTCGTTGAGTAGTTTTTGAGTTACAAACTTCTTTCTGGGAGTCAGTTACAAATTTATGAGAACCTGATGCAGTAAAAAAAGAAAAAAAGTACATCAAGGACCTAAAACAATTTCATCTTCGTGAGAGACCCGTTTCTTTTCTTATCTGGAAATTAGAAAGAAAGGTTAAATTTTTTTACTGCAGTAATGTAATTCGGAGACAATCATTGTCATACTCCCGGAGCACTCCTCGAGGTAGGGACGGAAAGGAGTTGATACAATGTCCTACTCATGGATGCGACGGAATGGGACATATGTCGGGCAACTACGCTACCCACAGAAGGCAAGGCAACCTATTGATGTTAGGTTATGTGCCGTAGCTTGAATATATATTTTTAAATGTTTGCTCAAACATTGAATTCAGACCACATTTTAAAACACTCATTTATAATACAAATTTCTTTTGAAGATACATCCGAAATTTTTTGAATGGGGTTGTGCTTTTTTAACATGTCTGAATTCAATGTTTGAAGAAGCACGAGGCCCCATTTTCCTAATAAATTTTGGCCTTTTTTTTTGCATATTTTAATTTTTTTAAATGTTTTTTTTTTCTTTTTAACCTTTTCGATGTATCGGTGTTCATTTATTTTACTTGATTTTACTCTTATTATTATTTATTTTATTTTTATTTTTATTTTTATTTTTATTTTTTTTTTTTTTTTTTGAAAAAAAATTTTCTCAAAGAAAAAACTTTTGACTCCAACATTTAGTTTGCCTTCGGTGTAGCGTGGTTGCCCTAGAAAATCTACCTCGATGTTCATCCAATAATGTCAAAGGATGCGAAAATTTATTTATTTAATTTTCAGATTTTTTTGTTTGATATAACTCATTTGTTGGAGAATAATCGACGCCAGACCTTTTTTAAAATTATTTTTATAAGCTTTATTGGAAATATTATAATGCTTGTCCTGTTTAGCTGTTGATTTTTTTTTTTTTTTTACTCTCTCTCTCTCATATAGATGTTTATAAAAAGTATAATCGTTGTCTTATGTTTTGATATATTTAATTTTCAATATAAATCGGATTTTAATTTCAATTTTTCTTTCTCAGCCTTTCGGGTTGTCCTCGAGCTGACAGAAGTCAAATTCAAGCCCATTCTCAGGAGCTCAAATGTCCGACACCGGGATGCGACGGCTCAGGACACGTTACCGGAAATTATTCCTCACATCGAAGTCTCTCTGGATGCCCGAGGGCGAACAAACCGAAAAGCAAACCTCGGGACGGACAAGATTCAGAGCCTCTTAGGTAATTTGATCTTTTTGCGATGTTTGTAGTAGCGAAGATTGAGCAACCCTATATGAAAAAATTTGATAGATGTTGCATTTTTTTTGAAAATATTTTATTTAAATCAATATCAATTTTTTTTTTCGTAAATGCTATCAGATGTCCCATACCGGGTTGTGATGGATCTGGACACGCCACCGGAAAGTTTCTGTCTCACAGAAGGTAAAGGAGTTATTTTTAATTTATTTTTCTTTTCTTTATGTTGTAATATAGGTGTCCAGTTGCTGGCTGCGATGGAACTGGTCATGTAACAGGAAAATATACCACTCATAGAAGGTATCCGATTCCGTAAAAAAAAAAAAACGTTGAAAATAATTCAAACAAAAATAAAAAATTAGCGAAATAGTTTGGGCAAAAGGAACAAGGTTTAAAAAAATAATAATAATAATAACAGCATGGTATAGTGATTAACGGTGAGGTAGGAAGGTGATGGGGCATTTGGTTTGAATTTTTAAAAAGAGTCTTAACACTTAAAAAGTTCGGAGGTTTTACTGGTTATCTATGCGAGGTTAGCTACATTTGTATATTTAATTTATACCTAATTTATATATAAATTGTATCTAAATCGTATATTAATTGTAAATAAATTATAATAAATTATATATTAGGACTTTGAAAAAATTTCGGAATTTTTGTTGGCTTATATAATTTGTATAAATTATATGTAAATTATATTTATGTTGTACATAAATTATACAAGCTTAAAATCCAAAAATCAAAAGGTAAAAAGGACCTGCGTGTAAGACCGACCAAAAATTCCGAAATTTTTTCAAAGTCCTAATATATAATTGATATACGATTTAGATACCGTTTAAACATATAAATTATATATAATATTTAGATATACAAATGAAGCCAACATCGTATAGATAACCGGAACTTTATATTTGTAGTTAAAAATTAAAAGTTAAGGTTTCACTTCATACATAACTTACCAGTCTTTCCTCAAATT
This sequence comes from Liposcelis bostrychophila, assembly GCA_037577465.1. Classification (NCBI taxonomy): domain Eukaryota; kingdom Metazoa; phylum Arthropoda; class Insecta; order Psocodea; family Liposcelididae; genus Liposcelis; species Liposcelis bostrychophila. Next base: position 17,545,249 of record CM075211.1, on the reverse strand, counting down.
TTAGAATTGTCGAAACTCAGAAGATATCGGAAATATATTTATTCAAATCAGTTTAGGAGTTAAAAAGCAACCGTGAAATCCAATTTCATGGAAATGAAGTAGGTAACTGTATTGTATGAAGTACTTAATGAAGCCTGACTTTCGATTTTTATTTCCAAAGGTAAGTTCCAAGCTTCGGAAATTCATTTCTGTTTACTTTAAAAAAAAAAAAAATAGAGTTAACATGAAGCCTTCCATTTACTTTCTCTTTGCGTAAAACTAACCTCTTCCTTCGTTTTTTTTTCTTAATGAGTGTGATTTGTAACAGTTGTAGTCTGCAGCTGGTCTCGTTTTTGCAGATTGCTTTATTTCCTGTAGGTAAAAGGGAGTTTATCTTGGTCAGTAGCTAAATGATTCAGGAATGAATCAGATAAGCAGTATTGGATTCGTACTTAGTATTTTGATATCAGTAATAACATTATTATGATTGTATTATTGATAACATTTTTTAATTCTATGATAATCGCTTTTTCATATTTTTTTTCTCAGTATTGAAAAGAAATTTTTTTTAAGTAATTTGTGATGAAATTAAAAAAATAAAACTTTTTTAGATAAAATGAAATTCTGAAACACGTTAGGAAAGATAAAGGCAGGCCTCAACTGTCAAGCTGACATAATTTGTTACAGTCGTACTGGAAAATCATGTTACTGCAGCATCATTTTCAATACTCGGTTGAGTGATCTGGGTCCGAAGCCGCGGCCTGCTAAAAATTTAGGTCGGTGCCGAAGCTGGTGCCAGTGCTAGATAATTTATTTTAAAGTTGGTGCCAGCGCCGGTGCTGGCACCGTTCTTGTAAATATGGCCCGATGGCAGTGCTGAATATAATCGAGAAAGGCCATGAATTTTAATCATATTAAGCGCCCCGTCCATTTTTCCTAATTCGTTTTTCCAAAAAAAAAAAAAAAAAAAAAAAAATTAATTCCTAATCCATTGTTCCTAAAAATTTTGGTTCCTAAAATTTTTTTCTCTAACCATTTTTTTTTTCCTGATTTTAAATTTTTTGAAATTTTTTGGTTCATAAAATAAAATTTCCTAAAATAAATATTTTTCCTAATTTTTTAAATTCATAAAGGGATTTTAGGTAATTTAGTTTTAGGGATTTTAAGAAATTTTATTTTAGGGATTTTAAAAGTTTTATTTTAGGAATCAAACAATTTTAGGAGCCAAAATTTATAGAAAAAAGGAATTAGGAATTCATTTTTTTTTTAGGAAAAATGGATTAAGGAAAATGGTAGGAAATCTAAGCGGCCGATTGTATTAACCGGCACTATAATAAGCGGCGGTTACTGTAACAATTTTTTTTTTTTTTTTTTTTTTTTTTTTTTCAAGTAAAAAAAAAAAAAAAAAATTGACAAAATTGGTGGTGGTGCTGGCACCAATGCTGGAATCGGCACCAACACCAGCACCAGCTGCAAAAATTTTGCTATTCTGGTGCCGGCGCTGGCGCCAGCTCCAGCACTTTAGATATTTCGGCGCCGATGCCGGCGTCGGCTCCAACCGATTTTTACCGGCTTCGGACCCCCGGTGATCTTGCTTTCTCATTTGTTTTATAATTTCTTATTCTGACTTTAAAATGACTTTATCCAACTATATTCGAAAATCAATAGGATGAGCCCTTAAGCTCATTAATCAATTAATGAGCTCATCAAATCCACTTATCACTCATAAAATTAAGCTCATCAATTCCACTTATCTATCCGTTTAGTATTTGTGTATTTATTTACTTATTTGTGTTAATTCTCTTCTTTCATAGTGCATCTGGCTGTCCGATAGCTAACAGAAACAAACTTCGTGTGCTGGAAAATGGAGGAACTGTAGAGCAACATAAAACGAGTTTATCCCAACCAATCATGAAATTCGAAGGTACTAATTGCCCCACGCCGGGTTGCGATGGGACTGGTCACATCAACGGCACGTTTTTGACGCATAGATCTCTTTCGGGATGTCCAGTTGCCGGGCAAGGACCTAAAAAGAAATTTTGTTCAGATGATATTTATAGCAAACCATGTGGTAAGTATAGCGAAACATGCCAGATTTATTTAAATCGATCACCTGTAACTACTTCCGAAACAGAAATTTTTGAATAATTAAAATTAATTATTAATAATTTTTTTTTTCAACAATTGAATGTTTAAATGTTTACATTCTTTGGCATTTTTCGTCTTAATTAAGATTTTATTAATTATCTCTCTGGGCAAATTTTGCAAATTTTCCATGCCCGATTTAGTCTAATTTAAGGATAAGTAGAAGAAAAGAAATTTTTTTAATTATTGGCAAAATCTGTTTCCTATGTTTAGCTTATGGAAGTTTAATTTTCCAACTTGGATGCTATATGGACACTGAATAAGGTAAATTTACAATAATCCTTTTTGAATAAAACTTATTGTGTTCTATTGTTAAGTTGCCGGTGTTACAGTTATTCAGAGTCTTGCAGTATAGACAAGATTATTTCAAAATTTTTTTCTGAGATTTTTCTTTATTGAAATCTCCTTTCCAAACGGAGATGTCGATTAGCTTTGACCCGCATAGCAATATTAATTGTTATTTTGGTACTAAGAGACTTTAGAAAAAAAAAAAAGCACTACGTTCCATAATTTATAATTTTTTTATTTTTCGCTTCCATAAGCTAAACATGGATGGCCAAAATTTAATAAAAAAAAAAAAAAAAATATTGGCGTATCATATATTTTATAACATAAGAAGGTGGGCTTTAAGACTTGTCCTGGAGGAAGCTTCAGTGAAAACTAGATAACCGGAAGGAATTGCTGTTTTGTCTAATAATACTCTATTTAAGGTGATAAAATATAATTTTTAAGTATCTAATGAACTCCTTTGGTGTATTCTGGAGTTTTCAGTGCAAGTTTCAGCTTGTCTGAAATGTATGAGCGGCCGGAAAATAATTTCAAAAAAAAAAAAAAAAAAACTGGGGTCAGAAAACTTTTGATTTTGTTTTCGGGTTCGTATTTACTTGGACAAGTTGAAACTTGTGTCAAATTTACAAAAACAGGTCAAAGTAATTCTTCATATAATTTAATACGTAAAATTTAAATTTTTTTCTTTCTGCCGGTAAAACAGTTTTTTTTTTCCTGCCGGTAAAACAGTATTTTCTTTCTGCCGGTAAAACAGCCTTTTCTTTTGGTAGTCAGTGAAGCTTCTTAACCTAGACCAATGGGGGTGAATCTGTATGGTGCGAAATCACTTTGTAACGGATTTCCTGTGAAAACTTGAAACTTCTGGGCTATGAAAGAATGTATCAGAACAGCATAATCTGTTATCTGACCGTTGAATTTATTTTAATGCTTTTGTACAATTTTTGTGGGTTTGCATAGCCTTCCCTAACATTGAAAGGAATCCCCAACCAACTTTAAGCTTTAAAATTTTTGTAAAAAATAATGAAAAAAAAAAAAAATTAACTGAATTTTCAATGCATAGTATTGCTGACTAATTTCAAAATTTTAAAAATTAAACAGTAGATATTCTTTATTCCGGAACATGATACTCTTTTTTTGTTATTTAAATGGCGATTTTTTGATTGTTGTTTTTATTGACAACTTGCAATTCACACTTTGTAGATTTTATTATTTACGGTGAAAATGAACCGGTTTAAAAAAGGTATTATTAAAGCTTTCAAATATTACTAACAAAGTTTATTTATTTATTGTGAAAGTATTTGAGAAGAATATAGTGATCTTTTTACTCTAGAAATAAATTGTTGTGCTTAAATTGGTGACAGTAGGGTCAAAAATGACAGGGATTGGAAAGTCCATAAAATTAGTTTTTATCAAATTAAAGCTCCTTTTTTTTTTAAAATTTTGATTAGAACGAATCATTCAATGAGCCATTATTTGCAAATCATAAGTCAGAGATACATGTACTTAAGCCAAACTTCAATCATAAACAAATATTAATTTAAAGAAAACTAAAATTAAAACTTTTTTTTAAATTTTATTTTTAAAACAGGACTCGAGCCCAGTCAAGGCAGTACCGTAGGCCCAGGAGGAGAAGATTTAATTACCCTCGAAGCGGAAATTTCAGAATTACAAAGAGAAAACGCGCGTGTAGAATCTCAAATGATGCGATTACGCACGGATATAAGTGCGATGGAAGCGCATTTACGACAAGGCGATAAGGTAATGAATTAATTGCAAGTCAGAAAAAAGTTTATATTTATATTCGAAAAGTAGTAGATCAATCTCATTTTAATTTTTTTTTGTACGAAACGCAAATAACGAACGGATAACTCATTCGTTTCCTTCTAGAAATCGTTTGCAATGATGATGAAATCATATCGGGGAAATATTCATCACATGTAAAAAAAAAAAAAAAAAAATTATATATATAAAGGATGCGGATACTGCCGCTTCAGTGCCGTCTGTGATACTTCTTAAAATTTCGGTAAGAGAAAAAAAATTTTGTGCCGATTTTTTTTCTCATTTATGTTTTGAAGTAGAGGGAAATGAATGTTTGTTCATGTTTTTTTTTTTTTATTAAAAAACTGGGATTGAGCTATTTTTCTTATATGATTATTAATTCGAAATCAGGTATTGTTGGATGTGGATTAAACGTTTTTTTTTCTCCTTTCAGGAAAGCCAAGTATTATCCCAAAGAAATAATAATTTAAATGAATATTACGAAAGTTTAAGGAATAACGTAATGAGTTTATTGGAACATGTTAGGATACCCGGTAGTCAGGAGAAGGCGACCCACGAAAATTTAGATAATTATCTAAGCAAATTGCAAACGCTTTGCACAGCGGACGGTTACTGCGCCGACGAGAGTCAGAGACCCTTATATGAGACTGTCAAGTCGGCGCTACAGGATTTCACATTGCTTCCAACGCCTATCTGAGACCATCATCAAAGTGGTCAAGTTGTGGCGCCACCACCTTGGCCTCCCCATCATTGGGGTCATCACTGAAAAATGGTAAAAAAAATAAAAAAAATTATTGACATTTAGGGTCGGGTCGCCTAAATGTAAACACTCCCGAAATGCCAACACCCCTTATTTTTTCCTAAGTAAAAAGCGTTTTCGGCCCAAAATGTAATGAAATGTGTTCTTTGTTTCATAATCTTCCTTCAAAAGCCTGATTTCCCCCCGAAAAATGTTTACTGTTTTTCTTATAACGTATTTAAAAAAATACGAATTTTTTTCTCGGTAAAACTCGTCTTGTGGTTTTTTTTCGAATATTTATTTTGAACGAAAGACACATTAAAAAAATTTGAAATTCTACTCATTTACTTACATGTTAATGAAGTTTATGTTACCGACTTACATTTCAAGTAATATTAAAGATTTTAATGTTTTTTTCTTAAATTTCCGCAAAAGATCGAAAATCAAGAAGATGTCCGAAATGTCAACACGCCATTTTGTCCATTTGATTGTTATGTAAATAAGAGAATTTTTCGGGATTTTTTGTTATTTAAAAAAAAAATTTAAAATTATTTCTGCGAGCAATGTTTTGTAAAAGTGGTATGTATTACTATTAGAGGGATGATGTAGCATTCTGGAGAGATAAATTTTGAACTGATTTCTCTTCACGGAGAGCCGTCTGGTGAGCGTTTACATATAGGTTCATTTTTATGAAAAACAGGTAAAATCAAACCTAAATGTCAACGCTATTATATCAACCCTCTAAGCAAAATTTTAAAGTAGTACCTGCATCACATATTTACTTCATGTCTTGAAGAACACATTGGGCTGTTGGATCACTTTTTAAAACGTAATTTTTTGTAAGAAAAAAATATTTGAAAATGCCATGTCCGAAATGGCGGAAAGTGTTTACATTTAGGCGACCTGACCCTATTTATTTATCTTTTTTTTTTTTTTTTTTTTTGAATTTAGCCGGATTTGTTAATTAAAATTAAAATTTCGTTACGTAGTTGAATCTATTTCTGTCGTTCCAACTTATTTACTGAGTGAAAAAATAAATTAAAGATTAACAAAAACTGTTTAAAAAAACCGGCTGAATCATTTGAACGTATTTGTAATTATTTTTACTAATAATTTTAAATAAAACTAATTTTTTTTTTTTAATTTTTCTTCCAGGTTGAATCGGACATGACAAGGGAGTCACCTTGAAGAAAAAAAAAACAGTATGGTTTATTATTATTTACGACAGATTGTTTTTTTTTTTTATTGTTATCCGTTGTTTCTTTAACTGTTCATTATTAATTACTCGATAGGAAAAACTTGGACATTTTTAATCGTTTAATTATTCATGAACTAATTGTTAAGAAAGAAAGGCAAGCAAGGCAATAACGGACGAAAACATTTTGGATTTTTTCCCTTTCTCTTTGGGGAAAAATTGTATCAATAATAATTGTTTTTAGCCCCTAAAATATATCTTTCGATATTGTCTTGCCGAGATGTAATCGCTCTTGCGACTTAAAATTTTAAGAACAAATAGAAATCATTTTTCGTTTTTTATTGTAGCTTTTTTTTTTTTTTTTTTTTTGAAACGCTAGCTTTTGAGCACCGTAATCCGGATTATTTTATTTCATGTATTATACATTTTTTAAAATAAAGAGAATTGCATTTCCATTTTGTCTTTCATCGGGATTCTTCATTCTGTGATATTTGTTTTTTAATGGAAAAGAACAATAAAAGGGACTCCTTAAGAGAAGCTATTTCGCAATAACTGTTTGAAAAAAAAAAAATAATAATTTTGCCTTTTTCTGAAGAAAACAGGTATTAGAAATAAGGATAAAAGAAAAAAACGGAAAGGAAAACATGATAATGTAAAACTTAAAAATTTTTCATGGAAATAATGAAAAAAAAAAAAAAAATTTTAATACGCTGCTTTCTCGGATTTTTCTTTTAATGTGTTGTAAAATAAAATACGATTAGAGAATTAATGTTTTCAAAATATATGAGCAATTAGTACATAAAATATATTTGAATTTTTTTCTTATTTCCATTCACCTTTTACATTTTATTAACTAATATTTAACTATCACAAAAAAATTTTAAAACTTTAAGCCCAATGAATTCTTGTAATCTTCGTAATCTATAATACTGCCTTTTATTCTGGACTCTTCAGCTGCAAAAACCAGTAAATGAGATTCTAATGCATCACTTGCATCTGTTTGTATGTTTGCTGTTTTATTATCAGCAAGGGCCTTAATGAATGAATCCATCAAGTAAAAGTCTGCTCCCCCATGACCTTTTAAACTACCTAAATTATCTGTCACATTTAATTTTAAATGACTGGATTTTCTTGTTAAAAAGTCATAATGAACTACAGAACCATCCTCATCATTCCAAAATAATTCCCCTTTCGTCCCAAAAATTTTTGTTTCTCTCAAACATAATTTTTTTGTAAAAGCAATCATAGTAAGTGTGGCAGTTGAATTATCATCATATTGAAATTGAACTGTTTGATTATCACAGACGTCATTATCACATGAATAAACGCAGCGTCCATAAGGACCGTTTAACAGCTTTTCAGTTAAGCTTTCTTTATAATTTTTATTTGGTTCGCACACCACAGTATGTGGCCAGGTTGGCTCTTTCCCCTCTGTAAATGTTTCAATGTAAATTTTTTTAGCTGAATAAGGGCAAATATCTTCTATATCACATTCAAGACATTTTAAACCTGCTTTTTTTGGTTTCTGTTTTTCTGTAAAATGATACAAAGAACCGAAAGATGATATTTTTTTGCATTTTTTATTTCCCATCCAAAATTTAATTAAATCAACATCATGACAACATTTTGTTAGTAATGAAAAGGAAGATTCATTTGAATTTCTCCAATTGCCCCTGACAAAGGAATGAGCAAAATGCCAATAACCAATATTTTCAGTGTGTTGAATATGAACTATATCACCTAACAAGCCATCATCAATACATTTTTTAATCGCTAAGACAGGTGGCAAGTATCGTAGTACATGACAAACAACAAGCACTACATTATTTTCTTTACAAGCTCTTTCTATTTCAATGCAGTCTTTCACAGTTACAGCCATTGGTTTTTCCAACAGTATGTGATATTTTAACTTTGCTAATGCGATTGCAGGATCCTTATGTAAAGTATCATTTGTAGCAATAATAGCAAAGTCTGCTATTTTATTTAATTTTAAGATACTTCTCCAGTCGGTAAAGCATAATTCGGAGGGGATGTTAAATATTTTTTTAATATTTTCTCGCGGGTACGTTTTAGGTTCTGCAACAGAAACAATTTTGAGTTTCTCTGGGAAATCTTTAGCATACATTGCATATGTAGTGCCTCTGTTTCCAGCCCCAATAACTACCGCTGATAGCTGAGACATCTGAAATTATCGCCGAAAATAAAATTTCGTTTATTTTAAGCTCAAAACAAGCATTGTTACCTTTGAAAAGGATTAAATTTTTTTAATTTAATAAATTTTAAGATAATGTACTTGTAAACAAATCCGCTATCCGCTAAAGCAAAGCTACAAGACGAATTTTGGTTGGTCACGTGATAAAGGGGAATTGTAAAGCTTCAAGGTTGGTGTTCCTGTTTGGTTGGCATTTAACTTATTAGAACGTGTTACAAAACATGGTTTGTTTCTTTTAAATATTAAAATATTCGTGTTTTTATTATTTATTAAAGTAATTGTATATTTCATTTTTTTTTCTTTAAACAGTTATTAACAAAGAATTAAAACGAAATGCAGGATAAGATACGTGTATTATGTTGGAGGGAAATCAAATATATAGAAGCTACTGTACCTTCTGTAGTCGAATGTAGAAGAATACAGCACTTTCGTTCCAGGTTGGTGGTTGGTTTTGGAATTCAAGAAAGAAATTTATCGTAAAGCGGACTTTGTCACTGCATTCATTTGTAATGAATTACTGAAAGTAAGTGAACTGAGTCTTATGTATGTGAACGATGAATAAATTCGAAAGATAATTTATTGGTCAAATAAGAATAAAATGACTGAGTGTAATGCATGAGTCTGCAGTTTTCCAGTCAAATAAAAAAATAATTTTGCTTTAGTATTGCTTGCTTTACCTAAATTTGTCCTAATAAAAAGACCTTGAAGAGGGATTTAAAAATGTAATCGTCAAAATATTAGTGAAGGAACAAGGTGGACATTTATAATCTACAAGGAAATCCTTTTAAATTTCTAAGTCCTTTTAAATAAAAGTATGCCTAAAGACAAACCTGAAAAATTATTATTTACTCAGAAAATCTTTCATTTTTAATGTGTACAAGCTTAATAGGCAAAAATATTTTGATGTCACTGAAGTGTTGGCAAGCAGTTATAAAACAAGATCGGCAGCTGAAATGATGGGGTTTATGAAAAGGATCGATAAGGAAAGGTGTTGAAAAAATTTTTTTGTCTTTTCCCTCTTGATACTTTTCATGCCGACCCTTTTCCTAAAATTCCATTTGAGTAGGCACAAGAGAGTTCGTAAATTTTAGAGAAAATTTTCTGTGAGTTTGAGGAAAGGACTGAATAGCGATTTGGGGTGAAAGTTCAGTTTGGCAAACTACCAACTTTTTGTACACTAAACCTTGGAATTCAAGCAACCGAGATATTGTTTTTAAAATTCATTTGTGATATATTTCTGTTACAGCTTCATGTGTAATAATAGAATTTAAGCTAGTTCAGTGTCAGAAACAATTGTGCACAGTGAAAAAGTAATGATGGTTTCACCAACATTTCCATCTATTGAGGAGAGGAGGGATGGAACACCAAGCAACCCCTATGTCAAGTAGGTACTGAAAGCAAACCGTAAGCTAAATATACTCTTTTTGTACCTCCTTTTTAAAATAGTATTCAGCAATTAATTTGAACATGATAAGAGCTTAACTCCAAATATTTTTAAATTGATAATTAAAAATCTAATCTGGCTATTACTGATTTCTACTAATTTAACTGAAATAAATTTGGTTATTTCCGAAGGCTACTGTATTTCTTTTTTCTTAAATTAAGAATCAAAACATTGTGGCATAATTTTTTAAAGATTTCCTCATAAACTCATCTTAGGAAGAAGAAATTGTAAAAAGATTATATTCAGTAATTCCAAGAGGACCATTCGGTGTGCTTTAGCATGGCAGTCATGCTCTTATGCTCTGTCATTTTTCTTTGTAAAAACCATATGTCAATGTTATTCTAAAAAAAATCACTTTTTCTTTTTGGAGATATAACAAAAAACAAAAAAAAAAAAAAATTATAAAAACGGTAATAGGGTCACGGCATGAAATATTCTCAAGTACCCCTACTTAACTGTATTATTGTTAGATAAAATCTGTTTAACGTGCTTTTCAGTGTTTTAAAAAACGGTCACCTTACGTAATTATCAATTCGGCTGGAATGAAAAGGGTCGAAAAGGTCGAAAAAAATTTTCCATTTTTTTTCTTCCCGGCCCTTTTCATGCTGAACCTTTTCCTAAAGTTTGATTCCAGTATAGGCGTCATGAGTCGTATGAAAAGGGTAGAAAGAAATTTTCGTAAAATTCTCCTTAGGTCCATTCGGAGGGGAAATTTCAATAAAAGTCATCGCGTGTTTTCCAGTTTTTAGAAGCGATTTTGTCGTAACAATTTTAAGCAAAATATTTTCATGGCGCCAAGAAAAAAAAGTAAGGTTTGGTTTTTTTTCTTCTTCTCAGGAATTGGAATGGGAGTAAAGCGAAAAACAAGCGACCTGGAAAAAAAAACCGAGATGGAAAGTCTACTATTTTTAACGGTACAACCTGGACCCCATTATATGTGGTGGGACCCCTTCACGTGGTGGAAATTATTGAAGATCGATCTCAATTTCGAACTGTTTCACAAACACACAAGGTAAGTTTTATATTCTGGGAAAGGAATCAGGTGTGCTTTACATCGTCTGTGAAAATGAAGAGAAAACAGAAGCTTGACAATATGTAATAATGATTTCTAAGCCAAGAGCTTGCATAGTAATTACGGTATCATTATCAGATCCCACGACGCTCAGTGGCGTCACTACATTAATACAGTATATCGTCTTGCTCCTATGCATGTCATTTAGCTGACTTAAGACTAACAATGGATGGTGTTCGTAAAGCACAATATACTTTCGCTAATGATTACCGCCTTTAGGTTCCGTATTTATTGTTTATCAAACAAAGAAAATACAGTGCCTTAATGGAGTTCGAAATAATTCAGTGTTCTTGTTTACCAGGAAAAGTTTTATTAGCATTGGGACAAGGGTTTTCGGTTCCCACGATCTGCTCCTAATCTTTTAGCGATCTTAAAATTTCAGTTTTCAATGATTGCTAAATCATTTTTTTTTTCGGACGTTTTTCCAAATGAAGTTACTGCCCTCCAGTTTAAATAATTTTGGAGGTGTCCTTTTTTTTTTTTTTTACGTAGGACTACGTCTTGGGGCTTGGTTCTGGAGAAATCTGTCGGTCCGGGTGTTAATATTTAAAATTTAATTTTAGGGTATTTAATATTTAATAAATTTACTCATTTTGGTTACTTTAGGCCATTAATTTGGGCCGATTTCTACCTTTTTTTTCCAACGGAAAAATATGTTTCTAGGCTATTTTTTTGCGTACTTGCACGTGGTGATAGCGAAATTTTGAACCAGCCTGGTCTTATCAGTGAAAAAAATGTTTTGCGATTTTTATAATTTTGGCCATTAAATTTGGCCACTTTCGCCTTTAGGGTCCCAAGGCGAAATACATGATTTTGGGCCAATTTTTTGCGCACTGTCACATGGTGATGGCGAAATTTGAACCCAGCGTGGTCTTCGTGGCAAAACAAATTTTTTGAGATTTTGCCCATTTTATGGTCGCTTTAGCCGTTGGGGAAAAAAACCAAAAAAATACGTATCTAGACCAGTTTTTTTTTGTACTCTGACGTGGTGATAGCGAAATTTGCGTGCAGCGTCATCTTCGCAGCGAAAAACATTTTTTAAACTTTTGGCAATTTTTTTGGCCACTTTCTTGTTGAAAGAAAAATTTAGAAGCACATTTACTTAGGCCCATTTTTGACGTACTTTTTGACTGTCATAGCGAAATTTTGGTCCGGGAAAGCTAACATGAAGAAAATAATTTTTTTCCCTTTAATTGGCCATTTTGGTCAATGGGCCATTTTTTAAAAAATTAACAATTATGCCCTTAGATAGCTCTTGGAAAGAGCTTTTTTTTTTTCGTTTTTTGGATTCTTCAATCGAACAATCCATTCTCGGCCAAAAATTAAAAAATGAATCAAAAACGGCTTTCATTTTGCTTCTAATATTTGGCCTAATTTACCCCCTCACTAGGTGCTATCGATGGGTGAAAGTCCAAAAAAAAATTTAATTTTGGGGCACAACCCTTATGGTAACCCGGTGGCAGACTTTTAAGAAACTTAAAAGTTGTTAAAGCAAGGACTTAAAAATTTCTTGAAATTTTATTTAACTTTTTTTTTTTAATTTTCGTTATTTTTTTAAAATATATATATATTTTTTTTTACGTGGTAAAATTACTTAAAAATTTTAAATAAAACGTTTTTATATTTTTAAATTTTGTCCTTTTTCCTTTAGCCAAGAATAATGATCTAAAGCAATATTTTAATATTAAAATTGTAACTTTGAAGATTTTAATTAAAATTTTAACTAATTTTTTTCAACTTTTGACCTTTTTTATCAAAAATTTTAAGTTTTTTTCGTGCCAGGAAAAAAATGATATATTTATCAAAAAATTCGAATTTTTGACCAAAAACGAGCAAAAAAAATGCCTTAAGATTTTTAAATCGTTTCATTGTTTAAATTCAGCAATATTAGGACAATACCCCAAAGACATAACCCTACGTAGGGATACACCCCCATATCCCAGTCTGATTTTTTCCTTATTTAATAGCTCGATAATTAGTTCAAAATTAATCGTTTCAGGAGCAGCAAAGGAAAAAAATCCAAAGTTAAAGTGATGGAACATTATGGAGAGTAGCTTTGATCGTGGCAATAATTGGAGATCCAGATACAGAGTTGTTGGTTCAAACAACGATGGGTATACACCCTGGAGCTCGGCGGGAATCGGACATTCTGTTAACATCCCGTAGGTTCGTCAGTTTTATTAAAAACTTTTTTCTCTTTTCATTTTAATGTTTATCATTTTTTGTTTTTTTTTTTTGTTTTAGTATGGATGAATGTGAAGCACTCTTTTTCCCGTTTGGTAATCACGACCGAATTCCGATTGGAGGAGGTACAAACTACTTTGAAAAGTATTTATTCGGCATGAATTATTCTCTAGTTTTGATGACAAACGTCAAAGCAACAGATCGCCATTGAAAAACTCCCTGATGGATATTTTCGGATTTAGTTATTTTCATTAATTAATGGATGAGCATTTGGTAAGCCCGATTAAATGTATGAAATGCTCTTTCGGGTCATTCAAGTGACCCATGATAAATTACACCACGTTCAGTCACATTTTGCCCATTAAATTATAAGATCGCAGGTGACGGTGTTAGCGTACAAATCTTACGGACAATGTTTCATATGCAAATCTAAAGTAAATGAAAGCTAAACATAAAAAGTAACTTGGAAGCATTTCCCAGGAGCTGAACATTGTTGTGGCTATTTTTTCTCATCGTGGATCGTGGTTTATAAATCATGACTTTTGACCGACAACGAAAGGAGGGGGGTTAAAAATTATGACGCCTAATTTGAGTAGTCCCTACGTTTTTGTGTAAGTTTTTGTTTTTAAAAATAGATGTTGACGGACCTTACTAATTTACTGTGATATGTAAACATGTAAATCTTTTCATATTGGCAACTTAATGTACCTGAAATTTTTTTCTTAATTTTCCATAAAGTCACCTAGTACTGAATATCAAAAGGATCCGCTACTGCAAAAAATTATTTACTATATTTTTTTACTGACTGTAAAAAAATTTCGGAAATTGATTCGAAACACAAAAGATTTTTATTAATTAGCGTGTCCTGAATAAAAAATGTTAGGGAATCTCTAAATCAAATTGGTGAGGAGTTGTCGCCATTTTTTTGGCAAAAAAATCCATTTTTGGAAAACCATTTTAAAAATGAATCAGGCTATGAAGGCATAGCCGTATAACTCTGCGTAGGACTACGTTTTGGGATTCATCTCGACGTTAAAACAGAGACTTTACAATTTTTGATAAAAAAGGTCAAAAGTTGAAAAATATTAAGTATAGTCAAAATTTTAAATTAAATTTCTTATAAATTTTTGAAAATTTCTGTAAATAAAACGTCAAATCTTATTTTAAAGTTCGATTGCAAACACGAAAGCATGGACTTAAAAAATTTCTTGTAAATTTTACAATAAACTTTTAAAAAGACTGCACTTTAAATAATATTTTGCCCATTTTTTTTTTACTATTAACTTGAACAAATTTAAATTTTCACTTTAAATTTAAGTAATAATTCAAATTTTAACTTTGAAAATTTTAAATAATGTTTTGTTTTTTAACTTTTGTCTTTTTTTATTAGACGACATGAACGAAAGCAGGGATTTTATTTTTAAAATGTTAAATTTTAAATGATATTTTCACTCTTTGAAATTTGACTTTTTCTTTTTTAACTTTTGCCCTTTTTTTTATAGTAAAATTAGACGACATGAACGAAAGCAGGGACTTGACTTTGAAAATTTCTTGTAAATTTTATATTTTGACTTTTTTTTTTTTTTTTTTTTTTTTTTAATTTTTTTTAAAAAGTTTTACTATAAAAATTGTAATGAAGGTATTGCTTGTGCAAATTGTGCTTGTAATGAAAGTATTATTTTTTACATTTAAATATTAGTCGAAATTTATTGTGCCTAAAATGACGGTTACAGACATCCCACAAACGTTTTCTTCCATATTGACCCCCAAGATGTAGTCCTACGTCAAAACCAAATTTTCACTTATGCCCCTACTCAGGCGTTGGTCGGGGAAAATCGGGATAGTGAAATTCGTGTTCCTCGGGCTTTTTTCCATAAGTACAAGCAACTTAAAAAACAAAACAAAAATTTCGGGGGCTCCAAAGAACGTGGGTCGATAAGGCCGATTTTTGGGCTGTTAAAAAAAAAAAAAATTTTTATGTTAAAAGGTAGTTTCATATGAGGTTAATAAGGGGTCATAAGTGGCACTGAGTTGCGCGCATGCTATGGCCATTTTTTTTAAATTTATTCACTTTTCGCAGTTGTGAACATGACAGTCGGAAATCTTCCAGTGGCAGACAAATAGTAGCCATGAAGGCCAATTTACTGCACCATATTAAGGTTGCGACCGGCGTGTTCACACATGCTTAATTCGCATGGTTTTTAGGCCTCATGAAGAAGCCGTTGAATGGCCCTAATTTCCTTTTCACACGAGCTTTCTAATGTTGAAAGCTTACTTAATTCACCATTTCCAACTTAAGCACATATGTGCGCCATTGTAAAATGAAGGAAATTGAATTTCAGATGGCTGATTTATAATGTTTATACTCTGTTTTAACCGTATTTTTCATTAATATTACATGCCTAACGTTTAAATGGATCAGATGCATTATTGTGCGAATATATATTTTGATCTCATTAATCAGTAAAACATGAATAAAAGGTCCGCGATTTATTTATCAACTACTTGTTTTCGAGAACATTTTTAAAAAGTGTTCTTCCGAAAAGGCGCGAAACAAGTTTTTTTTAAAAAAATATTCTCGAAAACAAGTAGTTGATCAATAAATCCCGGACCTTTTATTCATGTTTTACTGATTAATGAGATCAAAATATATAATCGCACAATAATGCATCTGATCCATTTAAACGTTAGGCATGTAATATTAATGAAAAATACGGTTAAAACAGAGTATAAACATTATAAATCAGCCATCTGAAATTCAATTTCCTTCATTTTACAATGGCGCACATATGTGCTTAAGTTGGAAATGGTGAATTAAGTAAGCTTTCAACATTAGAAAGCTTGTGTGAAAAGGAAATTAGGGCCATTCAACGGCTTCTTCATGAGGCCTAAAAACCATGCGAATTAAGCATGTGTGAACACGCCGGTCGCAACCTTAATATGGTGCAGTAAATTGGCCTTCATGGCTACTATTTGTCTGCCACTGGAAGATTTCCGACTGTCATGTTCACAACTGCGAAAAGTGAATAAATTTAAAAAAAATGGCCATAGCATGCGCGCAACTCAGTGCCACTTATGACCCCTTATTAACCTCATATGAAACTACCTTTTAACATAAAAATTTTTTTTTTTTTTTAACAGCCCAAAAATCGGCCTTATCGACCCACGGACATAAATAATAATTAAGCCCGAAAAATCGGGTTTAAGCGCTAAATAAGCGCTAACAGCGACTCAGGCGTTCGCGTTGTTCGGAGAAAATCGGGATGGTGAAATTAGCCTTGCACAACGTCAAAAGCACCTACAGTATAAAGTCCATTTTTGTAAAATTCAAATACGAAAAAATGCACCAAATTTTTGTTTCGTTAAATGCTAATAAAAAAAATTGTGGCTTAGGCCCCTTTTTCTGCTCTGCGACACCCGTAAATTGTTGAAAAAAAAAAAATGTTTGCGCTTCAAAATTCAAAATTGCGCTTTTACAATGAACCTAATTTTTGGTGAAGAACAAAATCGGAAACACTTCTTTTTTCTAATCGCCCTAATACATATATTATATGAAAAAAAATATTTAAAATAATTTTCCAAATACTAATTTTACATTTTACTTTTAATTATTTTTTCCATCTATTTAAAAAATCGGAAAAATAAAAATTCTTTGGGAAATATTTTTTCGGATCCGAAAAATTTTTTTATATAAGTACAAACTATACACCAGACCGGAACGAAATTTTTTGTCTAAAATAATTTATATATTTCCTTTTTTTAAATTTTTTATAAACCCACACGCTGGCCGGAAATTAGGAGAAAAGCACGTAGCATAAAAAGATTTTCTATTAATATAGTCCGCATTTTATATTCGGTTCAACGAGCCTATCCTCATATTTTTTTTCTAAAAATGCAATTTTTTTTTCTCTTCTTTTTTTTTTATCCTTTGATGGTTTAACCATCAAAGTTTTGCGTGCCTCATTCGACCTATTTATCTTATCAAACTAAAAAAAAAAAATATTTCCGTTTATCGAAACCAATAATTCGGGATTGTATTTCATGCCAACTTTAACACTTTATGATTTTATTTTTGTTTTCTTCTTTTTTGGTGGATGGAGAGAAAAAAAAATATTGCCTCATTGGCATTTTTCCCTTCCCTTTCTCGAGCCTTTTCTTTTTGCTTTCTTCTCTTTTTTTTTAGAAAGACAGGAAAAAAATTTAACGTCGATATATCACAGCATGAATGTTATATCCAGATAAACTGAAAACAAGGAATTATAAAGAAATGATTTATCTTGTCCGAAAAAAAGTAAGGGAAAATTTAGACGAAAAGAAGCAGAGTTAATTTAACAAAAAAAAATCTTAAACCTTGAATTTTGAGTTTTCATGATATTGGAAACGATAAAATTTATACTTTCGGGGTGTAAAAATTCCTTATCAAATAGATTTGGAATTTTTACCATCTTATAAAATCGATTTCCCTGGAAAAGAGAAAAAAAATGCGAAACGCCTTTTTTAAATTTTTGTTTTTTTTGACTCGAGGAGCCGCTTGACAAACAGAATTTTGTGAACGGAAAAACAAACTCAGTTTCGCTGCGAGTTGGAAAAAAAAAAAAAAAAGGAAAAGGGAAAACCCTCTCGCGGAAAGGAAATATTATGAGATCACCGACCCACATAAACGGATAGGCAATTGTCTTCAAACGATTTTCATCCTCCCCTCCCCCCTTTTTTTTTATTGACAATCCAGACGATTTTCTCGTGACGACAATGTCTCCAGATAAGATCTGGTGAAAAAGTATTGCCATTACTTTAACATTTGTTTCATTTTTCGGACGTTTTAATTTTTTTATTATTTTGTTTTCTTTCAGATACACGTGGCGCTTTTTAATTAAATCTTTGCGTCCAAGCTGGATTTTATCATGGGAAGCTTCCTGTGATTTATTTCGATAGAGGAAGGAGTTGAGGAACGAGCCTATAATGGAGATCAAGGAGATAAACGATTGAGGAAGAGAGAAAATCGAAGAGGATTCAGCAGAGAATGAAAGACAATCGAGTACCGGCACGAAAAATTAAGAGAGAGGCGGAAGCAAATTGCAGGCAAATTTTCTGTTAAAAGAACGGGAGAAAATGTCAAAATCACCCAAAAAAAAAAAATTAGGATAAAAAATCAGACTGGGATTTGGGGGCACATCCCTACGTAGGACTACGTCTTTGGGGTACTGTCCTAATATTGTTATATTTAAAATTTTAATATTAAAAGCATGCTTTCGCAGCATTAACAATTATAAAAATTCTTGAAAAAGCCGCTGAGGAGCTCAAAATTAAAAAATTTAAACAATGAAAAGATTTAAAATTTTTAAGGAATTTTTTTTGTATCGAAAATTCGAATTTTTTGATTAAAAAAAATACAATTTTTTTTCCTGGCACGAAATGAACTTAAAATTTTTTTATAAAAAAGGTTAAAAAATGAAAAAAATTAGTCAAAATTTTAATTAAAGTCTTCAAAATTAAAATTTTACTTTTAAAAGATTGCTTTTAATATTAAAAGCATGCTTTAGCAACGTTAACAATAATAAAAATTCTTCTGAAAGCAGCTAAAGAGCTCAAAATTTAAAAATTTAAACAATGAAACGATTTAAAATTTTTAAGGCATTTTTAACGAAGAACTTCGTTATTCCGGACTTCCGGACCAAGTCGGATAAATGTACAAGATTTTTTTTACGCATTTATGGGGGAGTCACGTGTAAATGTGTACGATTTTCTTACGCTTTCGCGCTCTTATGGGGGAGTCATGCGTAAATGTGTACGATTTTCTTAATTTTTATAAATAATCTTCTTTATCGTAATTTTTAAAGCAGGATTATAACTAATCTTGTTAATAACAATTTTTAAAAAATAGCAATGAAAAATAGTCGAGATGCCCGAAATAGGGGACTTAGAGATATTTTTGAAATGAAGGCTTTTGAGAAAAAAAAATTATTTTTCATTAATAATTACTTAAAATTTTAATAATTACAAAAATTTCATCACTTTTTATTTTTAAAATTAGGCTAAATTTTAAAAAATAGAAATTTAGAGATTTTTCATTTCCGACAAAAACTTTTAATTATCAGGAAAAATTAATCTAAATGTGCACATTAAGAATTTTTATCATCAATGTTTTTTTTTTAATTTTTAAATTTTTAAAACTGTAACAGAGATCAGAAAAATATTTACCTGTTCCTGTTCGAGACTTTAATAATTAAAAATTACGATGTGTCCTATAACGAAGTTCTTCGCAACCCTGACGGTTATGGTTACTCTATAACTACCTACAAATTTTTTTAGCTCGTTTTTGGTCAAAAAAATCAAATTTTTCGATGTAAAAAAAAAATACAATTTTTTTTCCTGGGACGAAAAAAACTTAAAATTTTTTTTATAAAAAAGGTCAAAAGTTGAAAAAAATTAGTCAAAATTTTAATTAAAGTTTTCAGAGTTAAAATTTTAATATTAAAACATTGCTTTAGCTCATATTCTTGGCTAACGGAAAAAGGACAAAATTAAAAAATCTAGTGAAATTTTATTTAAAGTTTTTAAGTCCTTGCTTTCGTTCATGTCGTCTGATTTTACTATTAAAAAAGGCCAAAAGTGAAAGAAAAACATTTAAAATATTATTTGAAATTTTCGACTTTAATGATTAAATATTAATTTTTGGCGCAAACAGTGCGGACAGAACCCGGACAAACAGATTTCCCCAGGACCGAGCCCCAAGACATAGTCCTACGTCAAAAAAAAAAAATATTGGTTTGGCAATTCTCACCACCGACAAAGATATAACCGGTTTGAAATCTCCGATTCTTAGAATAGAGGAATAAATGGGATTCACAATTTTTCGATCTTTGATTCCAGGCGATAGGGAAAGGAAATGTCCAACCTAAATCCGAAGATCTTGAATATTTACACTATCTCGTAAACCCTTTCTCATTCCGATAAAGGGAAGAAAGCAAACATTGTATCATTCTCCTTTGGTGATGGATTATCCTACAGCGATGAACTTTTCATCCAGTTGACATCTGCGTAATCTTGATATTTCAGTTATAAAGCAACAAAGTTTTACGATGAAAACTTGAGGGAGAAGAAAAAAAGGAACACATCCAAAGTTCCGAACAGGAAAACAAGTTTTTCGTCTGTTTTTAGCTTCATGATTTAATCGTTTATGTGTTTGAGCTTCCTTTTTTTTTTTTTTTTTTGCATCCGATTTGTCGCGCTTATTTACTTGAATGACCTCTTTTTATCTGATTCGAATCATCGGAAAAGCCGATGGATGAAAAAAAAATGCAAAAGAAGGAACGAAATCCCCAAAGCGATTTTCACGTTAGGCGTCTTCGTATTTTACATTTTGTGTCAATAATCGCTTCCAACTCATTCAGTTAACTCGAAATCAAATTAAAAAAAGCCCACGATCGGTTTTTTGTTTCGCAGGAATGGAATCCTCAATATTTTTATTTCGAATCAAGTTTTTGATATGATTTGGATGGTTTTAAACGCTGGTATGAAAGTATGAGGGGGGGAACCATCTCTTCCCAAAGCTTACCGTTTTGGTCATAAAATTTCGTATTTTACTCTATCGCCTTATCCCTGTCATTCAATATGTTTATTCGGGAAGGATACGAGCAATAATTCAACCGAGATATACGTTGATCTCGAATCCGGAACACGGGGCACTGAAACACACAATTGATGTTGAAGCTTTTATTTATATGTCGTCCAATATAACACTATCATTTTCCCGAAGGGTGTGAGGAAACCTGAGGTTAGGTTTCCTCCCACCCTCAAGGGGGTTTCATTGTTTCAGCTTCATTATTATCAGGCAGAATATAGGCGATGCGATTTTTGGCAGCACTAACATATCGTCTACTATAGCCTAAGAATCATATGAATTTATGAATTCTTGAGGGAGATAAGCGACCCAGGGAGCAAAAAAATATTAATATTTATAAAATATTTTTGAAACGAAAAGCAATAAAAATATTTTTAAAATTTTTTTCAGATCATTTAAACGACATCTTGAGGTGCCGCAATGATCTTAAAAATTTTGAAAAGCCCATATAAGGGCAAAAAATAAGATTTTTTTTTTCTTTGCTGAAAAAAAAATCGCTTTCTATCGGAAATTTTGCGTAGATTGCAAATATGAAGTCCGAAATCACTTTAAGTGTACAGTTTTTGATCTTTAGGCCCTTTTTTAATATAAGGGCATTTGGGGTTTGTACGTACGCAACGTGCGTGGAGAAAATTTTTCAAAGGCTCCATGTGGGTTTTTTAAAGAAAATGTTTTCAGAAAAAAAAAAAAAATAGTAGAGGAAAAAAATACTTCTGACATTTAGGACTCGCTTTCCAATCGTATATTTTTCGGGCAGAAAAAAACACATGTCAAAACGGAACGAAAAAAATTTTTCCTCTATACTTCCTCTTTTCCTTCTACACTAAAATTTTTTTTTTTCTGACAGAAAAAAATTTTTCGAATGGAAAGTGAGTCCTAATGTCAGAAATATTTTTTCTGTCGGCAATAAAAAATTTCGAATGATAAGTGAGTCTTAAAGTCCAAAATTGGTCGAAAAATATTTTTTTGACAGAAAAAATATTTCTGAAATTTTCAGGGCAGAAAATTTTCTTTACCAAAGTTCTCGTGCTAAATGTCCGAAAAAATGGGGTTGGGCTAAACGTCCGACAGAAAAAATATTTCGGTTGTGGAAAATGTTGATTTCTTTTAAGAAAATTTTCTTTAAGTGAAACGTTAGAAGGAAAAAAAAAATATTCGAATGGAAAATGAGTCCTAAATGTCAAAAGTATTTTTTGTCGACAGAAAAAAATATTTCGGACATTAGCTGCAACGAACGAAGCAAAGCGAGCACGATGACAGCTAGTACTGAAATATTTTAGACTTTTTTCCCACTTACCTTAAAAATCGTAGACTTAAAATGATTTTGGACTTAATATTCGTAATCTACGCAGAATTTCCGATAGAAAGCAATCCTTTTTACAGCAAAAAAAAAAAAAAAAATTCTTATTTTTTGGCCCTTATATGGGCTTTTCAAAATCTTTATGTTCACTGCGGCACCTAAAGATGTAGTTTAAAAAATCTGAAAAAATATTAGGGTTAGTAATGTTAAAAAATTAGTGTTAATAACAAGGATTCGATTCCCGTATAATGCGTTTTCAAATTCAAATATTCACGGTTTTCGACCCACTCTAATAGTGTAGATGGGAATGTGCTGTGAGTACCGCTATGACGTTCCTCGTGGCTTAGGGGCCGTCCATAAATTACGGACCAAAAAATTTTAGTGGGGGAGGGAGTCTAAATTAGCGATCTTACCTATAAGCTAAGTATTGGCGAAGGGGGGGGGGAGGGGTTCAAAAATACCTTCTTGCTTCCTATGGAGACCCTTAAGTAAAACTGCGGACTAAGGACTAAGGACTTAAATTTGACTACCTTTAAATTTTGGGGGGGGGGGGACAGTAATTAAGCCTATGAAGGCTGAAGGTGTACGATGGGAGTGAAGAAAGACATAAAGAAGACTATAATTTTGTTTTTAATCTTGAAAAGCCGATGGAAAAATGGAATAAAAATCATTATTTTATTTTAAGCCCTGATTTGGCTCATCCATGGTATTAGCAGAGAAAAATGATCTTCCGGAGCAAGTAAAAAAAAAATCGAGCTATTAGCAATTCAGTTTCACGAAACGGTTGCTTTTAAACAGGGAAAACTAGCTATTTTCATTCGTATTTTCCTTATAGTAAAAGGATTTCAAACCCTTTTAGAAAAGACACGAACACAGGGCCGAGCTCTTAAAAGGGGGAAAAAAAATCCTTTCAAGATGAAATGTAAAATCATCCGGTCGAATGAATCGTTTCGTGTTCCAGAAAAGTCGCTAATCGATTACGGAACGGTATACTGGCCTGACGTTAATCTGACGACGACTTGTTGCTGTTTAGAATCAATTTTCTCGCTCCCCTTATGTTCTTTCTGAGTTTCCCGTCATTCTCGATTTTCCGAAAAACGGACAGCAAAAAGGGGGTGTTTTATTATACGCGTCTTCTCGCAAAAGTTTAAATTCTCTATGGATAACACAAAACCGTAAAATGTAAATTAAAACGTCCTCGGTTGTTAAGGAAATGAAATAGCTCGTTAAATGTATTTATATCGTTCCTTTTCACTTCTCTTCTTCTCACTCAAAAATCCTTTTATAGTCATTAATAAAAAAATAATTTGTTTCTTTTTTTTTTTTTTTTTTAAATTTTCAGAACTTAGCACTAAAGCTAATAAAAAACTTGGGATTTGCTTGTCGACGTTTCGGAAGGATCATACATCAAAAATTTTTTCCATAATCGTTCATTATTTTTGTTAAGAACACTGAAACAAGAAATGAAAACATTTGTCAAAATGAGGAAACACAAAAAAGTTTCCCTAAAATTTGTAAACTTCATCAATCTGATCTAGTTGACAAGCTCAATGTCGTGACGTTGACTGATTTCCTCATATGAATGGACCATTTATGGAGAAAAGGGAAAATTTCGCCTAATTATTTATCTGGGGGATGGAATTCCGAACCCGAAAAAGGACCTCAATTGATTTTTTTTAAAGTGGTTTTTGCACCTCTAAAAAGACAAGGGGCGAAAGGTATCACGTCAAAAAGTCATTGCCGGATTATTCTGAGGAGTATTAGTCAACCCAAAGGACATTAGCCAGCAAACTTTTCAAAGTAATTAAATTTATCACTCTCTGGAAGTTTCAATCGTTTCGGATTTCAAAACCTGGATTCGAGGGAAGTTTCATCTTTTTATTCTTGTTTGAAATTATCATGGATACCCTTTTTTTTATCTGGAATTTTAAATGTTTTAAAGTTTAGCGATAAGAAATATTTAGTAATCGGTCTGCCGAGGAAATTATTCAAGGAGTTTTGTAATTTAAAAAAGAACTTTTTGAAATCACTTGGAAGAATCGGAGACGTTGCCTTCATATTACTCTCAAAAGGATAATGAGCATTGTAACTTTTTTTTTCCTGAGCAGAGCATTCAAGGCCATGCTTTTTTCTAATATTTCAATATAATAAGCTTTTTTTTTTTTTTACAGGTTTCGCTCGAGAAAGAAAATAAGCAGTAGCAGTGGCGTATAACTCATTGGCTACGACGGAGATCCTCGAGCCAATGTCGGGAAAAAATCCACATTTTTAGGCATCTGATGAACTCTTTTAATGCATCCTGGAATTTTTAGTGCAAGTTTCAGCTTGTCTGAAGTATATGTGCGGCCGGAAAATAATTTCAAAAAACTGTCCGGTAGTGATGGCGATAAATTATCGATATATCGAAAGAAAAATTATCGATATTTTTTTCGATATTGTGGAATTCGATATATCGATGCTTCGCTTATTAATTTTATATATGATTTTAAGATGTATTTGTAACTTAATTTATGAATTATGCAAGGTATGTTACCACGTTGACATTGTTTTTATCTTTTATGTGCTGATGCTTTAATAATGTATGTATTTAAGGCTTCTGAGGATGGTTCGCTGTAAACCGAAACATATCAAGCATTAACTGATTGTTGTTCTTTTATATTCCAGACCAGAGAATAAATTATCCTTCTAAACAAAATTAATTGATTCATATTCAAGAATTACTCGTCCGCCATCTTGAATTTCGACTTTAAGGAAATTTTGACTCTTTTATTTTAAATTTCAGTTTTTAATTGCTGAAGAAGTATATTTTCTTAAATAACTTCCCTTTTTCCATTATGGAACTTTTAAACTAAAAATGATATATTACATATTCATCGATATATCGATCATTTTTGGTGATATATCGACATTAGGGTGTCCCTTATTTTGCGAATTTTCGAATTTGATGTCGGGCCGGGTGGAATCTCGTTCTCTATGGGGCCCTAATAAACCCTGAATTTTTTTAGATTTTTTACTGAACGGGAAGGCGTGCCGACTTGAGCTTTAAGTTCCAAAATTCCCATAAGAGAAAAAAAGTCGAAAATTTTTTTTTTTTTTCGCGGAAAGACTTCGTTTCCTTTCGGCAATTTTGCGTAGATCAAAAATATGAGCAAAACTTATGGACTTAGAACGTTTTGTCACTTAGCCAGGTTTTCTTGCCACATTTTTTCCTTTAACTCAAAGGCCAAACCAGATATAAAAAAACGGACTTCAGATTCGTGATCTACGCAAAATTCCCGATAGGAAACGACGTCTTTCCGCGAAAAAAAAATTGTCGAGTTTTTTTCTATTATGGGAATTTTGGAACTTAAAGCTCAAGTCGGCACGCCTTCCCGTTCAGTAAAAAATCTGAAAAAATTCATGGTTTATTAGGGCCCTATAGAGAACGAGATTCCACCCGGCCCGACATCAAATTCGAAAATTCGCAAAATAAGGGACACCCTAACGACATCGTTAACGGAAATTTCAAATATCGATATATCGAATTATCGATATTATTTCAAACTTATCGCCATCACTACTGTCCGGTCGAAAAGCTTTGATTTCGTTTTCATAATTCGCATTTTTGTTTCAACAAGTTGAAGCTTTTGTACTAAAAATACAAGTATAAGTCAAAAGAGTTCGTTGGGTATCTAAAATTTGGATTTTATCCCCATAAATAAAATTTTAGACAAAACAGCCATTCCTTCCGCTATTCATTGAAACCTGCTCTTAAATCTCTGGCGAAGGAAAAAAAAAATGATCCAGAAAATCAAAATCTGAAAGCAAAACAAAAATCTTCAGACCACAAATTGCCTTTACTTGCAAATGATTAAAAAATTACGAGGGAAATTTTACTGATAATTTAAGCACTCAGATCTTCGACTGACTTTTTTTCATGGGTTTTACGAGTCCGTTCTTGATTTATTTCATTCAAACGATTTTCATGCTGTATAATCTCAAGTCGATGAGAGTTTCCGTTATAAATTTCTTATCACGTTATGTTGTTTTACTCTATTGGGAAGTTTCATATCAAATATTAATACCTTTTACCAGGAACGGAAGATAAAGGTCTGCACGCTAATGAGCGACGATTCCTCCCTGTTTCGTTATTTGCAGAGCGAAGAGGAAAGTTTAACGTCAAGAATGACGTAT
The DNA here is from genome assembly GCA_037577465.1 of Liposcelis bostrychophila. Taxonomy (NCBI): domain Eukaryota; kingdom Metazoa; phylum Arthropoda; class Insecta; order Psocodea; family Liposcelididae; genus Liposcelis; species Liposcelis bostrychophila. The sequence goes on along the minus strand of CM075211.1, from coordinate 17,519,118 downwards.
CGAGCTGAACGAAATTTGTGGGAATTTAAACGAAGGAGGCAACAAAAAAACGCTGGTTTCCTCGTTTTTTTTTCCTTTCCTGACTGATTTAGTATTAGGATTCTCTAAATTAAAAAGCTCGATGGAGTGATTCGAATGAAAAGTGGTTTGAGCTTTATAGTTATGCGATTACAAAAAAAGAGTTTACGATCATTTCAAAGTGGTTCAATTATTTCGGATGTCATTTGGTTCGATTTGATTGTTAACTGGAAAACGCTTTAAATAAAAAAAAAATTTAGCTTATTTCCAGAGTGAAAGGGGGGAAAGGGGAGAGTTGGCATGACCATTTCAGAGTGCCGGGTCAGCACCATGTATAATATGTGCTACGTTAGTGTTACCACATTTCTTGATGCGATAGTGCTGCTGTGACAAGACGAATGTTATTAAGGTGACGCAGGAGTGATTCCTATTTGCTAAGAGAAGAATGTGTGGTTTGATTCATTAAAACGACAAAAGGCTAGGTGCTCGTTCCTTTGCAAAACGGTGGATTGGTTTGGTTATTGTTTCAACCATCAAAGAGGTTGTTTTCGACCGTTTCAGGTTCTACGACAATAGCAGGGATTCCTCCGGCTCACCTCCCTACCAAAAATTCGATTAAAAATGACTTAAAGAGAACTAGTCGAACATGGCCCTTTTTCGATCAAAAATGATCAAAAATAATGAAGAAAAGCCAAAATTGATCAAAAATGACTAATCGAAACCCCTCGCGGCTAAAAAATGACTAAAACTGTTGTCAAATTTGACCATTTTTAGTCATATTTTTGGTAGGGCTACAAGTTGAAGAGCGCGTCAGCCCAGATAAGAAGACGTATAGCAGGAGGAGTGGAAGGATCCCAGTGCGTCTAAAGCACTGTGGACAAGGAGGATAATACCAGACCTGCGAGACAGGATCAACAGGAAACATGGCGAGATTGGGTACCACCTCACCCAGTTCTTCACAGGCCACGGTGTATTTGGAGACTACCTGTCTCGATTCCGATTATCAGAAACCGATGCCTGTTGGTTCTGTGGGGAGCCAGACTCCCCGCTCCACACGGTGTTCGAGTGTGCGAAATGGGGGGAGTATAGATCCCAAGCCGAAGCCATCTTAGGGACGCAGCTGAAGCCGGAAAACATCTGTCCGACGATGCAGGCATCAAAGGAAAACTGGAGGGCAGTTGCCAACTTCATTATATCTATCCTTAAGGCAAAGGGAAATATGAGCGTCCGCTTGGAAAATAAGGAGCAACTATCCCTGAAGTAATGCCAAAAGCGGTTCCGGGGACAAATCAGCTGCCAGAGGTGGGTTTTTAGTCAGTAGGAGTCTGACACTACTCTAGGCTCCGAAAACGGGTGTCCTATGCAGGATTTTTTTCGCCTCGAGATTAAGAAAAAAAATAGGTGCTACGCAGACCCGTAGCCAGCCTGAGAAACAAAGGGGGGCACGAGACATTCAAAGGGGGACTCCAAATGGCCCCTTATAACATGGAAGATAGGGAAAATACATGGACCAAGTCAAATTTACAGGGGGGCTCAAGCTTTTCCATAGAAGGCTGAGCCACTCTATGCCCCCCCCCTGACTACGAGGCTGGTGCTACGACAATGCACTTTGCTTCAACTTTCGGTTTAGACGGAAATTAAAAGAAACGAAGAGTAGAAAAGAAAAACGGAACGTAGAATGGGAAGGGGAAGTCAGGTATTACTTACGAGGGAGGGGGTTGCGAAAGTCCAAATTATGTTAAACACTTTTAATACTCTTTAAAGAAACGGAGGAGGGTATGAGAGTGAGAGCCAAAAAGAACTGTAGGAAACGAAAGAAAAGGAACAAATAAACAAAGGAAAATATAGACAGCTACAGACAGGGACAAATATTTTCCATTTGCTCGATATATTCTTACACTTTCTTATATTGAATTAGAGCTCTGGGAATAAAACGCATAATACCGAAGAAGAAAAAGGAATTACAGTTTTATGTACCTAAAGGGTGCAATTATCATTTCCTTTATGGTTCCATGACGAGATCTTGTACTATACTTTGAAATTAAATACAAAATTTTGAAAAACAAAAAGCATTCTTTGCTGAATATTTTTCATCTCTTTTAAAATACATCTTCCCACCGGGAGGAAATCGTATTTCACAAGACTTTGTTGTCATATACAACAAAGCGAAATTTTTAGTGTCAACCGTTTCATCTAATTAATTCAAATCTCTTTTTTTTCTGGCTCAAAAAAAAGGCCGTGACCTAGACTACAAAAAATAATCTTGACAATTAGTTGAAGTTGAAGTTGAAAAAAAAAAACTTCGAAAATTAACTTTTTGAAAATTGTCGAAGCGATGTATGAAATCGGTTTGAAATGTAGGGGAGGGGCGGGGGGGAGTGTGTGGAATAAGAGGTGAAAAAAATAACGGATTTATCTCGTTCGGTGTTTAGTTTTTTTTCTTTCGTACGATAAATCAAAGTCCGGCACATCGGTGTCTGGTTTAGTGTGGAGGGGTGGGAGACTGGAGGGGGGAGAGGGGGGTAGGGAATATGGCAGAAAAAAAAATTGGAACGTGACCATCGTGATTTATGTTCTGCTATAACCGTGCATAAGGTGGTTTTCGTTCATAACACGTGACATTTTAAATTTGCCATTTTTTTTTTTCAGTTGCAATGTTCATTAGAGATTGGAGAAGAAAATATATTTGGAGTAAATTAGAGAAGTGAATGGGACGTGACTGGATAAGATAAGGAATAAATACAAAAAAGGTGGAAAAAAAGATGTTGACATTATTTTATTCGTGTTTTTTTTTCTGTTCAACGCGAATAATATTGTAGTTTGGTTTGAGATTTTTGTGGAAAAGGAAAAATACACGTACAGAATTTACTTACAAGCATAATTTTTTAACGAATGTTTTTAAAATTTCAAGCGCTCGTATTCTTCAATTTTTTCAGGTAGCAATTAAAAAAAAAAAAGATTGCTTAACTTCAATTTTTCTTTCAAAAGGATCATTCAGATATTACGTCAGCATAATTTTGACCATTCTTGCTCCCTCCCCTTTTTGAGCAATGCTTAGCTCAATGGGAAAATGGCTTATTCGGACTCCTCAAACTATGAGGCACACGTTTTACACTCCAATTTTCTTCCACTTAGGGTCGTCCATAAGCCATGTTAGCATTATTTTGGCCATTTTTTACCCCCCCCCCTTGTCAGGAAAGGTTAGCATTTCGAGACCACCCTCCTTAATTTTTTTTTTTTTTTTTTTTTTAATTAATATTAAACATTTAAAAAATCAGAAATTCTTCGGAACTTAAATTCTGCAAAGAAAAGGTCTTTTTTTTATAAGGACGTTTCACGGACATTTTTTCATTTTGTATAAAAATTTTTTTCGGGGAGACCAAAAGTGGCCTTATTTACCCACCTCCTTTCCAATTTTTTATGGATATTAAAAGTAACACGGATAGGACAGGGCAGGACATATATACGGGCAAGACAATAAAACTAAAAAAAAATAATATACGGCACAGTACGTATCGATTCATCCTTTCCGAATATTTTACAGACAACTAATTTTACAGACATCAGCGATAAATCATCAGTTAACGGTCTTGTGATTTTTTTTTCTCTCCTTTTTGCTTCTTCAAAAAACGACATGAACAGACATTTAATTCAACAAGCTCCTATTATATCCTCCTTCAAAATTTTTCTTATTTTTCTATCGGCGTATTTCACGGTCTTGAAACTTCGGTTATAACTTCATTTTTATTAAAGGAGGATCAGACAAGTGAAATATAGCCTTGGAGGCAAATAAAAATGTAGAAACAGGAATACTCCAAGTAAAAGAAAGCGATTTACAAGGGATCAAAATCGGAAGATGCAACTCTTTCAATTTCATTAAAAGGTTTTCAAACTCATTTACTAAATTACCTGTTGCAGTTTTTTTTTTTTTTTTTACTCGCTTTTCCTTAAACAGGAGATAAAACTTTTCTTTTTTTTTACGACCAGGAATAAAGCTAGGTGCATAATATTTTTCTTCTGTAATCTTCTTTTTAAAAATTTTAGAAAACGCAAAGGCTGTCAATGGCGTCGTAGTTTGGGCAGACCCCAAGGTTAAAATAATTTTTTCGCGGCTTCTTTCTCCATCCGAAAAGGCATAGCTGCGAATAAGGGAATCCCAGAATTATTGCCTCACATTGCAATCACAGAATTATTGCCTCACCTCTAACGGCTACATTAATAATCTCTCTTTTGTTTATTATTCCAGTGATCGTAAAAAGGTTTTTGCAAAATGAATAAGAAATGATAGGTTGTGTGCAGCGGAGTAAGTTCTTAAGGAAAGAGAAAGTTGATGAAAACTCACAAGATTTATGAGTTTACAGTATGTCAGAGGCGTAGCAAAGGATATTCATCCTCATCCTCTTGCAGCCTGTACTAAAAGTTCGAACTTGTAGTACAGGCTGCAAGAGGATGAGGATGAATATCCTTTGCTACGCCTCTGACATACTGTAAACTCATAAATCTTGTGAGTTTTCATCAACTTTCTCTTTCCTTAAGAACTTACTCCGCTGCACACAACCTATCATTTCTTATTCATTTTGCAAAAACCTTTTTACGATCACTGGAATAATAAACAAAAGAGAGATTATTAATGTAGCCGTTAGAGGGGATGTATACCACCCCGTTTTAACTATGAACAACTTATCCGCGAGTTAAATACACTGGTAGACAATTAACACGGGAATCCATAAATCAACATTCCTCAGAGGAAACCTTCTCTATTTCCGTTGGTTGGTTCCATTTCAATGTACTTTCTCCAGTAATTTTATAAACTAAAACAATTATCTCCTCTCTCCCTCCCTCGTCTTGGAAACGTTAAAATTAAACTTTTTTACTAGGCCGAAGTAGAAGATGACGGTTTAAATCGCCGAAAGGGAAAATTTTGGCTTGGGAAATCTAGTTTTCGAACGAAATTATTAAACTCGATTGTTTATCAACCGAGAGAGACTTTCCTGTTGAAAAACGAATCATCAAAAGTTTTCAGCATGGAAAAAAAAAAAAAATTGCAGCTCGAATCAGTTTTCTTCACAAAAGTGGCTAATGACCGCCCTTACATATCACGAATTCTTTTTGGTTCTTTTATTCCCAACGCACGCTAACAATTTCCTCTCGTATTTTAGATTTGATTCTAATAATGAGTATAAATCTTTGGATTTTTTCCTTTTAAATCCGAAAACGAAAAAAAAAAAAAAAAAAAAATCTGTAGCTATTTTTTCGCGCCCGAAAAAAAAGGAAACTCCCCCGTCTTTGGGAGAAAAACAGTATCTCTATTCTCTCTTATCTAATTGATTAATGTACTTTATACTTGACGCCCAGTGACAGGGAAACTGCTTACTCGGATTTATCGCATTCCGAGGAATAGGAATTAACTAAATCGAACTCTTCGAGTCGAGCATAAATGCGTTAACGTGGCGACTTGCGAAACTTTGTACGGGAAAGAGCAGCAAAAGATAAACTCCGGAAGGTGGAAGAGGATAAGGATGCGATAGTTTCTCCGTATAAAAGCCGTTTTTAATTAGAATACTATTTACAGGGGATATGCCACACGGTGCAACAGGTGTTGAATTAGCATATCCTTATTATTAACCACACTTTTCACTTTGCTTTCAAACTAATAACGCGATTATTTTGTTTTAATCTAATACAAAATTTGAAAATATGGAGCGATTCGGTGTGATAACTGTTCTCGCTTAGCGGCTAACACTATTTAAGAACTGTCAGTTATTCCGTAAATCTCGAAGATAGTTGATTGATGATCGGGTGATGCGCAAGAATTCGTACTCCTGATTTAGAAAAATTAAATTGGTCAGTAAAGTTGTGATTTGAAGATTGTGGAAGATAATTAAAGATGAACGTATTTATTATAAGGGAACGTTCAAGTATTACGTAAAATTTTTAGGGGGGGGGGGGGGGGGGTCCGCATCCACCATCTTCGCCAAAAGCTAAGTATTGCGAAATGTCTTACAACCGGGGGGGAGGGGGTCCTAAAACCCGAAAAAAAGTCTTACGTAATACTTGAACGTTCCCGAGCTATCTGCAATCAAGACGGAAAGTTCTGCTTTTTCGTCGCCACACTACCTCCCGTCCTTTTAATCAAAGTCAGTATCCGGAAACCTAGCCATTCATGGTTTGGAGAAAAGATGTTTGGTCCCAAAAGGAATTTGAAAAAAAATAAAAATTGACCGAGATATTGAAGAAAAACGAATCTGTTCAGATCGTGTGAATTTTGAATTTAGAAAAACGGCCTTAAAAAGGTGACTAGGTGTCGTCGCCAAAAAATTTAGGTATTTTTGAGCTTCTCGAGTCCGGAAGAACCCATTTCGACGGTTTTTAGCAAAAAAATTTTTTGACGAAAATCCAAAAAAAAGGAAGACTATATATATAGTCTTTGTACTTTTTCGATTTTTGACCAAAAAATCGACTTTTACGAAATCAGGGTTTGAAGGTGGTTCTAGGGGTTTTGGACGCTTCTGAATCCGATGGTGAAGTCAGTTTTTTGATTTGACAACGTCCGAAGCTGGTATTCCAGAAAAACCAGAGCTAGTTTCGATTTTTATGAACTAAAAATGGCTCTCCCGGCTCGGAAACTGCTTCGATCGAAAAATGGACTCGATATTCGAATTCTACACCCTCGAAAACCCCTTATCAACATAAAAAATCGACACCTTAAATTTTGACCAAAATCGCAAAAAATGAAAAGGCTGTGTGTCTATTGAGCAAGACCAGGGACGATCGGGAACTACCGGGCCTTAAGGTCATGCGAACAGCAGTTCCGAGGTCGGTAGTCGTTTGAACGGTGGGCTTTTATTCAGGAGGAGTCTGACACTACCCTTGGTTTTCCAAGCGTGTCCATGAGGATTTTGCCATCGTACCACAAAAAAAAAAAAAAAAAAAAAAAAAAAAAAAACGAAAAGTTTAGGGTATATAGAATTATTAGAGGTAATCAGAAAATTCTTTCCTGTATTCTGGCTGTGAGCAATCTTATGGAACAATAAAAAAACATGTTGCAGTACTTGTTGAAGCTTTTGAATCATGTTGTTAGCATGTTACTTAACATGAAAAAGAGTAAAAATATGTTGTGCGAAACTGAAAAATTGAGCAATATAAATTTTTAAATGTTGCGCAGCATGTTGCCAACATGTTTTTAACGCTTCAACATTTCGAGCAACATGTTACCTGTAATATGCTACTGCAACATGTTTGAGCATGAAATTTTTGCGTTTTCCCTTACAAAACTTGTTCTCGCGCATTTAATTTTAAGTTTACTTTGCAGGTGTTTGATACCGAATAACTTCAAATAAAATTCGAAGTTGAAATCCATATTTAGTTTATAAATTCCACAAATTTGATTCGCTCGCATTTCGGGACCTAAATATCATTATCCAAGTATATTTGACGAATTAAAATAGTTTGCTAAACGGAAAACCAAGAAAGATATTTCGCCGTCTGCCTTGTTTTAATTCTAGCGGAAAATATATATTTCGAAATATTTACTTTGCTCTTACTAATCTAAATTACGGTGTATTTCCCACTCAGTTTAACGACGCTGTCAAAGCTTTATTTTCACGCAATCATCCCGACATCGGAAATTAAAAGAAAAAAAAACTGAATAAATAGCATAGGTAATGGAAAAAAAAAATTATTTTATATATATTTATTATTTTTTCATCGTGAACATTTCACCTGTTATTTTGTCATTTGGGCGGCGGAGCAAAAGAAAAATAAATTGAGAATCTGTAGTTTTTTTTTGAGATGTCATCACCCGTGTGTTAAAATTAATTTCGAAACAGAGACAAATTCTTAGAATTTTGTTTTTTCCAAAAAACAAAAAAAGCTTTTTCTGCTTGGTTGGGATCAAAATACAAACCTGCTCTGTCTATTGTTTGCTGCTGTTCTGTAAATCGCATTCAAAATCATTCCCCAAGAGCTTTTTTATATGATACCGTTTTGCTGTGCTTGCATATTGGATAAAAAATCGTTCGGAAAAATTCAATGCACGCACGAAAAACCAAATCCAATCTATCTTATGTTAATTAATTCAAATAAGCTTGAAAAAAAAAATTGAAAAATAAGGATTTTTAGGAATGAGGCCATTCAAATATTACGTGAGCACATTAGGGGGCAGGGGATTGGTAAATTTTCACTTAGATTTAAAATAATTGATTTTTAGGGAGTTTTCAAAAAACTTTTATTTGCTTATAAGAGGAGGACAAAGAAGGAAGACAAAAACGGCCGAAATCACACGTTTACGGAATATTTGAACGGCTCGGCTCTAATAAAATGATTAATAATTTCTTAAAAAACGTTTCATCATATTCTTTTTTTTATTTTTTTTTATTAAAAAACAAATTTTTCCATCTCTTATTACAAACATTTATAAATTTTTTCGTTAAAAAAAATTACAAGGATTTATTTTTTTGAATTTTTTTTTTGAATTTGGTCAAAAGTCACCGGCAGCGAAAAAAAATATATATATACGAATATGAAGCTTTTCGCTATTCAGCGTTTTTTGCCTTGTACATAAAATAAAATGCCTTGCACGTTTTTCAAAGGATTTCCGGATTAAACTCGATTTCGGTTTTTTTGAGTTTTAACATCTTTTCACAAAAACACTAAGGCTATGGTGTGTGTCCCAATATTCGTATCTCAAAACTCGTCTCACGTACACCTTTTTCGAATTTGATAACCTTTTTTTCATTTTTTTATTTTTATACGACGGTCGGAGATTAAAAAAGAAAAGTCTGTGGTTTTTTTTTTTTTTTAAAGTTCAAAAATGCTTTTATCGGCACTATAGAAAAAATTAATTAATTGGCACATCATACAATTAGTTGATTTTTTTTCTTACGAAATAAATAACAAGTCGTGAATGCCATTTCATTTGGGCTCAAGTAAATGAAATGATTTTCAGCCACTTGGGGATTTTTTTTTTTAAATAACGTAGAACAATTTTTTTTTAAAGCTAGCGAAGCTTTTTATATAATTTTTTTTTCTGTACATTTATTATTATTTTTTTTTTGGTTTGATTTTTGAAAGATATATAACAATTTTGAAAAAAATTAAAGCGGGTGGAAATGACAGATTTTAAAAATATATTTAAAAAAATATTGCCCCTCCTGAAATGAAATTATAAAAATTTACAACTTTTTTTTTCTTTGATATGTTACAAAAAGTACGGGAATTTTTTTTAAATCCTCTGTCAAATCCACGTCCGGATATATAACATCTAATTTTTTTTTTTTTTTTTTTTTTTTTTTTTTTTAAATTCAACTTCAACATGCGCCCCTGTTAACATAGCAATTGTACATTCTTTTTATACTGTATATATATAAAATACAACAATTTTTTTTTAATTTACGAATTTTTTTTTCTTAAATTTCTGTACACGATAAAAATTAATTAATAAATAAATTTAATTTAATATATTGATTTCTTTTTTTTATACGAAGACAAAATAACCATTTATAAACAAGTATGCGGTTTTTACAATAATTTCCCCCCTAAAATCCCGCCTTAATAACTGACACATGTCAAAAATAAATTCGTTATTAATCAAAAATCCGATACATGTAAAAAAAAAAGCGTGAAAAAAAAAAAAAATTCAATCCAGGATTAGCAAGATATTCAATAACGAAACGATGGGGTTCCGGTCGCTTTATAAACACGAAGCGATCATATCCAAAACATAAATGTTTGATGAATGTGCCCACATTTTATCACACAGCCCCCCCTTCCCCTCTAAAAAATAAAAAGTAATCGTAATTATTTTTTGATCTAAAATCGAAATCGATTTTCTTTTGATTTCCGATAAAAAAAAAAAAAAAAAAAAAAAAAAATGGATACGTATTATCTGGCTTCAGAATCGAAATTATATCGATAATCGCGCTATTATTATCCACTCCATTGACCACTCATAATTTTTTTTTTTCTTTTTTGCTCCACGTGTACATTTTTTTTATATTTGCAACATAAACGTCTAAACGCATTAAATAAATTTCGTAACATTCGATATTTTTACCGAAGTCGATTTTCCGTAAAATTTTAATTACGTGGTTTTCGATTATGGCTTTTTGAAAATGCAGAAGTTTCTAGTCTTGAAATTAACTTCAAAGCAGATGAAGAAAAAAAAAAAAAAATTTAACTTGGAAACTTTGTTGACTTTTCTCAAAAAACCTGTTCCCCGTTCTCAAAACCTCAGTTTTTTTTTTCCTTTAATCTGGAAAAAGCTTCAAAAAGGGAAATCATTCATTTCCTCTTCTCTTTTTTTTACACCAATCCTCTTTTTAATTTTTTTTTTTGATTATTTTTGTCAAAAAAAAAAGAAAAACAGGTAGTTCTACGAATTTTTTTCCCTTTTCTGCTTTTCCCGTCGCGAATCAACAACTACGGGAAAAAAACTGAAAAAAAAAAAAAAAAAAAAAGGAAGATTAAAAAGGAAGATAGGGAATATACAGGAAATGGGTGATAGCTTGCATGGGAGATGGCTGTAAACAGACTTAAAACCTCTTTGACATATTTTAAAACGGTTAATCACATAATCTCTAGTGAAACAGGAGATTTTATAAAATGGTATATAAATTGTAGAATTTTCTTGCTCCTTTGCATTTTCCGAGTTGAGGATTCTATGCTTAGTCATGGGTTGTTGTTTTCTCAGTTTTGAAAAAGCTTAAAGCATCTCACATAAGGAATGGAGGGGGGAAGGGATGAGCGATAAAATTTTATTTCAGATTAACCCCCCCCCCCCCCCCCCCCCCCACCTAAAAATTCTTCGTTACGATGCATAATTTTAAGAATTTAGCAAGGATCTTTCTCTGTAAAACTTCTAGGACGATTTAAAACTTCAAAAGAGAAAGACTCCATTAATTGTATATTTCATAATTTTTTTTTCTTTTTTCCGAGCTCAACTTTTCCCGTACCTTGTTTATTGTTTATCCTGTAATTAATTTCAAAAAAGAAAATATTCTAGGAATCGCCGAGGGGATTTTTTTGTTTTTGTTTTTTCGCTAAAACAACCCCGGAAGGATTTAGTTTCAAAGAGAAATTAAGACTCATAGCTGACGGGAAGTCAGGGAAACAACAGAAACAGAAAACGAAGAGGGGGACAAGGAGGATGAATGAAGAGAGAACCTATTTTAGGCGAAATCCTTTTGTTAAGGATTGCCGGCGGCCAAAGATCTAGGTTTCAAGTTTTCGGGGAATCCTAATAAATGTTTATACAGTTCCGTGGAGGGAAAGAGGGTATGAATTAACCAACAACATGTGCACGGATAAACTAAAGTTTAAAATAAAAAGTGGGAGAAATAAAAGTCGTGTGTGTAACGGTTGTGCAGGATCGATTTTCCGAATTTTTTTTTTAACCACAGGAAAGGTAAGACTGATAGTGCTGTCGTAAAAAGTTATTCGTGTGTCGTACATTATTATTGCAAATTTCTTGCAGCCATCATACTTAAAGAGGCAGAGGTGTAACAACAGGGGGGTTGGGGGGTCATTGTACCCCCCCCCCCCCTAAATCAAATTTGTCCATAGATTTCCAATCGAAAAGAAATTGGAATGGCGCTTTTATGGCGCATTACATTGCAATATCTTGGCATTACATCGATTTCGCATCACTAACTCACTTGCAATGCCACTGCGTTACACATTCCATCACTTTTGCCTCATGTATATATATATATAAACAAAAGGCGATATCTAAAAAAATATTTCTATGTTTAACTTACGAAAATTCAAAATGTGATATCACCTTTTGTTTCATCAGGTTTAATATCGCATTACTTTGCATTAACTGCATTACCATTGCATTGCTTTGCTTGCATTACTTTGCATTGCTTGCAATACTTTGCATTACCATTGCATTGCTTTGCTTGCATTACTTTGCATTGCTTGCATTACTTTGCATTACTATTGCATTGCTTGCATTATTTTGAATTTTTAGTGGGAGTGAAAGGCCGAAGTTTCACGCTTAAACATGTTGCAATAACATGCTAAGGCAACATGTTGCTCAACTTTTTGCAGCGTTAGGAACGTGCTGCCAACAAGTTACTGAACATTTTGAAACGTAAAAACATTTTGCGCAACACTGAAAAAGGAAAAATAAAATCTGTAAATGTTGCGCAACATGTTGGAAACATCTTTTTAACGCTGCAAAATGTTGAGCAACTTGTTACCTAACATGTTACTGTAACATGTTTCAGCGTGAAATTTCGGCCTAACCCTTCAAAAGATACACTGGCAAAAAAAAAGGTAGCCATAGCATCCTCTTGCTTTACTTCGCTTCCCTTTCCCCGTTTAACCACAGCCACAGCGTCCCCTTTGCTCCCCGCCAGGAGAACAAATCAAAAAAAAAATTATGAAAACAAAAAATTTTGAATGTTTCCAGTATAAGAATGCAAACCTACAAAAAAAAAAAAAAAAAAAAAAAAAAAAAAAAAAAAAAAAGGAAGACGAAGAAGCAGACGCAGAAGGCGGTATGAGTGTATAGGTCATTAAAGAAATCGCTAATTTTCTTTTTGAGATCCTTACCATCTTCTAAGCACTGCTTATACGGTTCCGTAGAATTACAAGTGATATCCATGCAGGCTCGTTAGTTTAGAAGTTAAAACAGCTCGGGTCAAGGAAGGAAAAGAGGGTTAAAGCTCTCCACGATAGGTAACTGCAACTTTTTCTGTCATTTCCCACACATGCTTGACCTTTAGCCCTGCATATCTCAACATTATTAAAAAAAACTCGCTTTTTCCTCGTTGAGGTTTTTCTCGGAAAAAAAAACACCTCGTGAGTAATTCTCAAATGAAAAAATTTGATTTCCTTTTACAATTTCGGCACCATTCAATTTCATCATGCAGAAGAAAAGGTAGAATTCCAGTGAAAAGGAAAAAGAAATGGGTGGAACCGGAAGGATTAAACGCAGAGTCCCATTTCCCTGATTTTTTTTATCGTTCAGGACACATTAAGACAGTCAGTTAGATTCTTCTAGTAGAAAAATCCTGCTGTATTACGGCCGAAATTTCGCGCTAAAAATGTTGCAGTAACATGTAACATGTCGCTTAACATGTTGCAGTAACATGTAACATGTCAGTCAACATGTTGCAGTAACATGTCAGTCAACATGTTGCAGTAACATGTCAGTCAACATGTTGCAGGATAGAAATATGTTGCGCAGCATTTACAAATTTTTATTTTTCACTTTTCAGTGTTGCGCAACATGTTTTTACGCTTTAACATGTTAAATAATATGTTGGCAACATGTTGAGCAACGTTAGAAATGCACACAATAAATTTCAACAAAATTTCGAGAAATTTGTTCAGATTTTGGTTCTGGACGTGTAAGACTCTTAAGGATTCAAAATCTAAAATTTCTTGTTCAAGAATCTTGCTCAAGATCTGGCGAGATCTCCTGAAATCTTGCGAGATCTTGAGCAAGATTCTCGAAACAAGAAATTTTAGATTTTGAATCCTTAGAGTCTTACACGTCCAGTACCAAAACCTGAGAAAATGTTTTGAAATTTTGTTGAAATTTGTTGTGTGCATTCCTAAGCAACATGTTTAGCCTAAAATTTCGGTAGTTTTCATGTTTATTGTAGAAATGACGTAAGTCCATTTTGGAAATAGGGGGTCGGAGCGGTGACGTGTCCATGTAGCGGTTTGGCTATCAATGAAGTTAAGCAGCATTGATGCGGGTCAGCTTTTGGATGGGTGACCGCACCGACACTTCCCCTCTGGCGGGGATGGCGGGAACTAAAAAATGCAGTCATCTTAACCTTACTGTACGAGTTGGTTGTCGCATGCCAGAAAAAAAGAAAAAACAGAAAACCAGACCTGCGTTATGCAGTTAATTGAAGAAAAGACAAAGGACCTGCGATAAGCAGCTAAAAAGAATAGTTATAAAAAAAAAAATTGGAATTAAATGTTTGTTTCCGTAAGTTAAAAATAGGAAACAATTGTCAATCCAGAGTAGACATAGCTCCCTAGTCAGCAAAAAAAAAAAAAAAAAAAAAAAAAAAAAAAAAAAATATATATGTATATATATATATCATTATTTTACAAAATATTTTTTAAATATTTTTCAACATTTTTAAAATATTGTTATCGTTTCTGCTTCAATAAATATTTACTAATTTTTTTAAAATATTTAAAATATTAAAAAAATATTTTATAAATGTTAATTTTTTTTTGGACTGGGTCGGGGGACGAAATAATTCTTCTTGTCTTAAATTTCGCCAAATTCTTTAAGTTAGCGTCAATCGGATTTAAAAGAAAAACGAATATTAGAAAAGAGTCAGACTTTTAACGACGCCTACAAAACCCCGGTTTTACTTACGTCGGTATTCACCTGTTATTTTATCCCATCAATATTTTTCTATCTGCATACAAACTAGTAAATACCACAAAAGAATATTCAACGCCTCCGAAACTAATAAAGAAAAGAAACCCATTAAATTGCTTTTCATCTCCTCAACAATAAATTTCCAACTACTATCTATATAACAACGAGGAAATAACCTGTAAGCAAATAAGTCTCTATAATAAAAAAAAAAAAAAAGAAGAAGAAGAAAACTCGTTTCTAAATAAAAGAAAATTCAATTTCGCCATTGAAACTGCTTTTTTTTCCGGGAAATGGTTCAGTCAACAAAAAACCTGAAATTTCACAATAATAAAGCAATTCAACTTTTCGCACAAGCAAATTTATACAGTACTTTTCATTTAATCGAAAATCGCATTAGGATTAAAGATTTATTTAAAACCCAGTTTCAATCACGGTTATAAACGTCAGGGAGGAGAAAATGAAAATAATCTAAACAGATTTTATGATTGAGGAGAGGGGGGGAGGTAAAAGAGGATCTCTGTGATAGTAAAAACTTTGCACTTAAACGTCCCCGCAAAACGTTTTGTATAGGGGAGGGGGGGGGGGGGAATTAAAATCGTGGAAATGAAATAGCCCGGGATTTGTTTCGTTTCGTTTTATATCACTTTTGTCAGCCCGCGGAGATATCATCACATGATTTTCATGATGTGGAATCTCCCATTTTCCGTTCTTTATAACCGCGGTTTCCTTTTGAATGCAATTAGGGAAATGAAAGTAGCCAACTGTGTGATGATCA